>CM068367.1:1089540493-1092336581 GCA_034769895.1 Magicicada septendecula
AACCAAAAACAATTAAAAGGTTTCCTGGGGTTGACAAATTTCTATAATCGTTTTACAGACAAATACGCTGAAACTACTAAACCATTACTCGAGTTGCTACGGAAAGGACAGAAATTCACCTGGACACAGGAATTAAATGAATGTTTTCAGCAGGTTAAAAGGTTATTCGTAGAAACAGTCATCTTAAAGTTTCCCCGAATAAACCAAAGATATTATATGCAATGTGACGCCAGCAACTTTGCATATGGCGGACAACTATATCAATTGGATGAAGAAGGAAGAATTGGAGTAATAGCTTTTACCAGCAGGACATTCAAGGGTGCGGAAATAAATTATTACACTACGGAGAAGGAGCTTTTGTGTATTGTAAGATGTCTTGAGCGGTTCCGTATATACATACTAGGACAACCGTTAACCATCATTACTGATAATAAAGCACTGACTTTTATGAATAAATGTCATTTAAACAACTCGCGTATTACACGCTGGATCTTAAGTATTCAGGAGTACAAATTTGACATTGTCCATTGTAGAGGTAAGGACAATATTATTGCCGATCTTCTGAGCAGAAATCCAGAAGATGCCACACCAGAAGTAATTAGTGACAATATTTCCGAATATTTAATTAACCACCTGACAATCAAAATGGATAAGAAGGTAAGCAAGATCCTAATGGATATTGGAAGGCACCAAATTCAAGATCATAAGCTTAAGTATATTATTGATAAGATTAGGGAAAATTGTATAGATAAGAAATTAAATAAATTTTATAGATTTGTCGATGAGAAATTGTACAGATTACGCAAAGGAGAGTGGAAACTATACGTACCGAACAGTGTGTCTGGCGAAATAATTGCTGAAATACACCGTATGTATGGGCATCCCGGTGCGAAGAGATGTATCAAATTATTGCAGGAGTACTTTACCATGGACGGAATGTTAAAGAGGGTGAAAATTTACGTACGGACTTGCGACACTTGTCAGAAAAAAAAGGATTCCGGCAACAGAAATTCGTTTGGAGGAACAAAAGCCATAATACCGTTATGCAAGGGTGACCTTGTGAGCGCGGACTTTTACGGACCGTTACCTGCTTCGTCTAGTGGGGTGAGGTATCTGTTTATACTGGTTGACAACTTTACCAAATACGTACGACTTTTCACACTTCGAAGGGCAACGACCGTCGCTACACTGAGGAGAGTACACCAATATTGTGAAGAACTAGGATCTCCTAGAGTGATTATCACAGACAACGGAACGCAATTTTCATCTAAAAAATGGTTAGATGGATTAACTGAACTAAATATCCAACCACGATTTACCGCAATAAGGAACCCTTGTGCGAATCTGGCTGAAAGAATCAACAGACAGCTTGGGAACTTATTTAGGATCTTTGTTGGTGATCAACATACAAAGTGGTCGCGTTACGTACCAATCGTCGAGAGTTGTATTAACGAAACGTACCACGAGACGATAGAAGTAACACCGTACGAAGCTCAGCTCGGAAGAAAACCTCCCAGAGCGTGGGAAAAATACATCAACAAGGATATGCTCCTAATTAAAGGGGTAGATCATAAACAAATATATATCAAAATGAAGGAGAAGAGAGAAAAACAAGCAAAATTATGTAATGAGACTAAAACCATTACAAGATTCAACATTGGTGAGAAAGTGTTAATCAGAACATATCATCAATCGGACGCGGTCCAGAAAAGAATTGAAAAATTTTGCGAACTGTACTGCGGACCATATAAAGTGCATCAAATTCTCGGAGAAGCTACTTATCTACTCGTTGATTGCGATGATGACAAGAAACTCCGTGGAAAATTTAATGCCAGACAATTGAAAAAATACTATGAACCAGAGAATTGAAGATGAAGGAAGAGGAAGAAATAGAAGAAGATGTCTTAAGAAGCTAGCCGATGCTGATGAATCAACTGCGTTAGGGTAATTGACGCGGTGATATCATTCAAGCTGGCTTATCCAAGAAAGTTATGTACTTTAATTGTTGAAACATAACATCAAAATGTATTTAGTCAATTAAGCACTAATTAAATGTTAGATAATAAGATAAATTAACAT
The DNA here is from genome assembly GCA_034769895.1 of Magicicada septendecula. NCBI lineage: Eukaryota > Metazoa > Arthropoda > Insecta > Hemiptera > Cicadidae > Magicicada > Magicicada septendecula. The sequence continues at coordinate 1,089,542,573 of CM068367.1, forward strand.
TTAGTGTGACATTTTATAAAATTATTGCAGTGAATGCAAAGGACATTTAATTGCTATTAATTGATTTATATGGTAATAAGTTAAAAGGACAAAGTGAGAAAAATGGACACTTAAATCAGATAAGTGATAATATTTAACGAACTAGATAGTGAATGAACTTTATTAATGTGAATGTATGTAATTAGTAGGTTAGGATTATAAATGATGTATCATGAAGTAGGTCAATCATTGAAACTAAATGTTATACGTGTATGTAAATTAGTAAAATAATTACAGTTAACGTAGCGATTGTGTCAATTAACAATCTAATTTTAAAATAATAGTTTAAAAGATTTTATTGGTAAGATCATTAATAGTGCACAAAGGTGTATATGTATAGGAGATTTTCTTTGATATCACGTAAAGGTTACATTGAACCGCTTAACTGTTTGATAATATCTTGTGAATATGATATTTTAGAAGGTAAGATCTTATTCAATTGATGAAATTATTTAATTGCTTATGGAATTTATGACTTATCTTATAAATTATAAAGATAAGGTATTTATATGTCAATTCGACAATGTGAAATGCGTTCAGCTATCCCAAATAGCTGGCAATAAATTCAGAGAACTAATTAAAACCAAAAGGGGGTGTACCACTGGTCATATAAGCTTTTGAAAGTAGGTTATTGTGTATACCTTCCCCGAAGAAGATGGACACGGCGAGGCGACGTACAGGGCGCAGAATTTAGATTTGAGTTGTTCCCAGAGGTCACATCGTCAAATCGAAATTGAGGACACTGTAACGAGCAGAAAATTTTAAAATTTTTTAAATTCTCACCTCGGCAGAGTACGTTCACACGAGGCAAGTGTCAACGACTTATGGTGGAGCAATAAATAAGGAGTAATGAGAAGGTGTCAGTGAAGCGTTGCTGACTTGACAATAGAAACGCATTAAGTTCTATCCAACTATAGAATTTGGTGGCGTAAGATGACAGGGAAAGTTTCGTCCAGAATTATTGCTCTCCGCAGCTGTAACAAAGTAAGGAGGACATTCACACCCGTACCAAGAATTGTAGCAGATGTGGCCGTATTACGTCAGTAGACGATAAGCGACAAAAACAAGTAATGCTCCATACTACAATGAGACGGATACGCTGCACCTTAAATAACAATACTGGAAGATAGGCTGACAAAAACTAAAGTCATGTTACACAGCTGGAGGTATCGTCTAATTGACAGACAAGAATTTACGAAGGGAAAGTTAGAGTGACTTCAACGACCAGCAGATGTTCGAAATTAGTAATAGCCAGAAAAAAGGGGTAAGAGCATAGAACAATACGCCAGGAAGACTGTAAGTACAGATAATGGGAATCTATAGAAACGCAGAGTTTACTCAGACAATAGGCTGTTAGACAAATTGTTTATGGCCATAGTTTCTTCGAAGCGGGTCAACGATCGTCTAGCCGGAGAGCAGGGAGACCTAAGGACCTATCAGAGACCTTCAGCCAGCGAGAAATTTGATGGTGAGGGATGTTTCCATAGCAACTGAGACGAAGAACCTATCGAAAGAACTATGACGTCGGATTTTGACAGAGTGGGACAGTATTTTCCGAGAAAATCAAAAACTGACCAATCTCGAAAAGAAGTGGGCGTGAAGCGCGCCAGAGACAAAATTTTGAGTAGGGACGAATTAATAAAACTAGCTGTCCAGGAAGACGGAGCGTCAGTTGTACTCAAATTTTGGTCAGTTATACTCAATTTTTACGCAGTCACACTCAAATTTTTAGTCAGTCATACAGAATTTTCAGACAGTTTACATTTCAATTATCAAGTAGTTTAACTTCAAGTGCGAGAGACGGTACATCATAAACTTTCCATTGTTTATTCAAATCATTCGGAAGTTAGATAAATAACAAGGAACTTAAAACGTAATAATACATTCATATCGCGGTAGTGAACTTTACCGACGTGCGCATTAACGGACTTAGTGAAAATTACACCAAGTGAATAATCAGACCGTTACACTAACAGACAGCATCACTAAACGATATACAACTTATTGGAACTTAATATTGTGTATCAACAACAATGAACACGAAACATTAAACAAACTAACCAATTATAGGATCGTTTGTGGAAGCAGCGACAAATGAAACTAGACATGTTTATTGACTTTAAAACGAACACACAGCAAACACAGTAAGATAGAACATTGATTGAACACTAAACTTCAATTACCCACACATATACAAACACCTACGCGAGTGACCGGAAGAATAAAGTGATAAGTGGCAGTGATAAAACAACTAACGACGGAATGTATCTACGAGCCATTTCCATCACCAGAACGAGACTACGTCAACAACTAATGGATATTCACTAACCAAGTAACCATTATTATAATTACTTCTAATTTGTAACTTCTACTGACCTGGTTTCTTTCAAAGAATTCACACCTGAGAATTTATTAAGAAAAGTAATGAGTAAAATTGAAATAAGTAGTTAATGAACGTATAAACAAAAGCTTATTTGGGATTTAATGAACGCATTAAATAAGTAGAATATTGAATTGTAACATCATTTGATTTATATATGTATGTATGTTTTCTTTATTTCAGCATATATTGAGATATATCTTTGTTTATTATAAATATGTATGTATTTCAGGTACAGCGACGTATCCTATGTACTATTATAATATGTCATAAATGATAATTAAACTAGTATTTTAGTTAACCAGAAACATGCGTTCATTATTACCAATGCAACCCGAATATTGACTTAAAGTTTGAAAGAAGGCAAATAGATTTTAAGAGTTTCTTATGTTCAATTAAATAAATGATATCACGTATGTGTTGATGAACGTAGATAGTTAGAATCATCATTAAGATTAAATTATACACATACTTGTCAGTGATCGTTAAATTTATATATTTAATAATTAATTTATTGTGCTATCAATACGCATAATAAATAGACATTTATACTAGCAGCACAGTTTCATCAGTTAGTGGTAGGGTTGGCTCTGGCACCATGACAATCCTGCATAATATAACGATTTAATTCCTATGTCCCAGGATGTAGATAAGTACTTTATGCATGAAACCCATGTGTTAGAGACCATAAGAATTGCACAAAATACATTAAATCATATCTACTACCATACTGCATTGGTACAAAAAAAATCAATCCAGTTTGTAACCAAAGGTATCTTCATGAATTAAGCATCTGTAATTTACTGGAAGCCAAATGAATGCCAATATTTTATCATTTGTGCATCTCATTATACATACTTCTATGAGTGTCGATTTCTTCTTTGACAGTTTATTAAAATTAAATAAAACTATAACTTAACAAATAAAATAACAAAATAAATACATTTTATTATGTTTCATTATTTTCAAATGAATATTTGATATAAGAAAGAAATCAAATAATAAAATATTCTTGCAGGAGTCCACAGTCATACTCTTTTTGTCACATACTTGTACCAACACATACACACACTTATCTTTTAACATAATCCAACAAAATAATCAATCTGCCTTAAATGTTCAGTGTGCAGGGAATTGCATAATACACACACTATGACTAAAACAGTATATATGTTGTTGGCCTATCATTACAGTACTTTAATGTGTGGAAGGGTAGTGACAGAGATGTGTCTGGCAAGTATTAGTCAGTTATTTCATACTGACTAAAAATACTTTTATACTCAGTATTTTATACTGAGTTTATTATTATCATGTAGGCCTATACTAAGTAAAATGTCTTCAGTTCATGATAGTAATTATGTATATACTTTTTTATACTGTTATGGTACAGGTGGGGTCTAATTACCAATAATCTAAGCCTAATTCTTTTTAAAATTGATTTTCCCATGACTACATGTAAGGTTTACCTGGCACATCTAAAAGACCTTTGGTATTTGGGTATTAAAAGTCCACCAAAACAGTTGGCCAAATAACTGAGTTATTTTAAAACCTCTTTAATATCTGAAGCAAAATTCTAACTTATATAAAAACAGTAAGTTCTTCATTAGACATTAAAAAAATTATAGTCTTAATAAATCCGCACGTAAAGAACAGGGTTTGTCCTTCACGAAAACACTGTTATTATATTTTAAGGAAGATGTGATGGAGTAATCCTATTTTGCTTATGTGTCATCAGAGCACCAAACTTTCTAAAAACACGGACCATAGTCACAATACTCAGCTATAGAAATATATGTAATAAAGCGGTAATTACAATTTTAGCGTTATAGTAAAATACTTCGTGTAATTGTACTTGCAATTTCTTCAGTTGGTTTAATTAGTTGGGTGTGTTTCTGATGACTGAAACTAGCAATAGCAGGACCTGCAATGTTTAAAGCAATGGTTGCTGTGAGAACCTCACTCACGAGTGTCCTGGTGAGGTTCACAACATAAAGCATACATAAAACTTATCAACCTAGTCTAGCGTATATACATGAACATGAAGAAACTGCGCAAATGAGAGCATAAGCGACCACCTGATAAAAATTAGAAAATAAATGGGCTGAATGCCCAACTAGCTTGTAGCAACAGTATCAGCCCACAAATTCCACAGCTGGTGAAACAAATACAAACCCAAAGTTTGATTAATTTCATGTAAAACAATGACAAGTTGCTATTTGTATCCCAAAAATAATTTTAGTTAATTAAATTGAGTTAAAATAAATTAGATAACATTCATTTTACTTAATAAATACATTTACAAATTATATATTGTACGTTTCTTTAGTGGCCTGAAGTATTTCTTGACAGAAGTAGGTTGTCACGCCTTATCTACCTTTATCTTTTGAGTCAGTAGTCACAGCAGTCATCTTGAGTTTGAGACTCACTGGTTTACAATCTATACTGGTCTTTTTCTATTGCTCCCTGTAGGTACGGTCTACAATTCATATAGCCTACCGAGCATCAGTATACTTGGTTAAATATTTTACTAACTTATCAGTATGCCAATCCTCCACGCGCAGCTGAAATCTGTAAACGTGCCATACAATCACTTATCGGGTAAGTAGACAACAATTATACTAACCAGTGGATTAAATAGCATCAGGTAATGTATTTTTTAAATCCACCTTGAAAAACTGCTATTACAATATGATGATAAGTTATGTATATAAGTCAGACTTGATTGTATCCACAGAATTTAGAAGTGTTGTTAAGTACTGTGATTGTATCTTTATGATTTTAATTTCTGCTAAAAAAAAATAATAAATAATAAAATACTGTGGAGGTGGACTAATAATAAAAAATTATTATTTAAGGTCATGTAAGGAATTGCAAGAGGATTTACGCTTTACACATTATAAATAGGTTCAGTAAAAATAAGAAAGAGGTGCAGAAAATAGCTTATCATAGGTCATAGAAGACATCGATAGAGGTCAACTGGGAACTAGTATAAACCCAAATGAAAAGCATGGCTCAAGCTAAGCCAGTAAAGCATTATGAAGTGAAATGCCGAAAATAGTCCATAGTCCATACAGCTACAGATCGTTTTCTGCTGGTATAGTGGACGGCCTACAGTCACACTCAAAACTCTATGAAGACTATACACATGATTCCAAATAGGAGTTCTGCAATTGATTTTAAATGCCACCGTCAAGTATTAACAAAAATAACGCAACTATAATTAATTAATATTGTATTTTTGACGCGTTACGTGTTGTATAGTGTCCACAGACGTGATGACATTTCAAACTAAATTTTATTCCAGGTACCTTAATTTACAGGTTAAGCACACTGTTTCTCTCGGCCACAAGTGACAGCCGGAAGCCTTTGATGTAATAACGTAAAGTGCAGCACTTCCCGACACAGTCTCGGTACTCCAATCAAACTGCGTCGTTAGTAAGGCGATAGACCTCGCTGACGCGGCGCCGCCACAATTAGTACTCATCAACCGCAGATTATCACCTTCAGCGGAGTCGTGTAGCCGTTGTTTAATGATGTGCAGAAACATGTAAACAACGTAATTACAGCGATGCCAGACAACAAATTAAATACCGGTACGTCTGGCAACCGTTGCTTTGATTCAGAAGAGTAGATTAAAGCTTTAAATGAGGGGGCTACAAACGCTCAAAGTATACATAAATATAAAATTGGATTATGTCAAGTAAGTTAAACATATTCCAAAAAAAAGCTTAGTAGATTTCTACTTATACCAAATTAAAGCAAAAAATAAAAATAAATAAATAAAAAGGCAATGAAGGGACTGTTGAAATAGTCACACCTAAACGTGCATGCTTTTTCATGTTGTGTATTCGCGTAAAAAATACTGAGAATATGGACCATGTTGACTTGTTTCAGACTGGGCACACGCAGCGTAATTTTAGCCAGGACTGTGGCGCGTTTTAAAGGCGCCAACGTCCTTCGTTAGCCGGTTTTCACACATGAGGGAAGTAAGCTGCTGTATTCCATTCTCATAAAGTAACTGCTCCTTCTTTTGAAAATCCAAGTAATTAAACAGATGAAACTCTCCGACAACCTTGGTTTTTAGAAATCCACGCCGCCTTATATCAAATCAAATACATTATAAAACATTATGCACCCTTCACATTCTAATCAAATTAGCTTACCGTGTTCAGTTAAGAGTAACATGGTGTCCGACTCTACATTATTTTTCTATTTGTAATATATTACTGCCACGTAACTTCAGTTCTTTTAAACGGAATGTTTTTTAATTATGACTTTTATTTATTTTTTACTGAATAATCTGGTATTAAATAAATCTGAATGTTTTAAAAAATGCATTTTACTGTTACTGAAAGTTTTTTCCTCTTAACGCCTTCCAGCACAATTGTTTCTTTTTATGTAAAAGTCTTTTATAACAGATAAAAGCAATTCAAATGAGCTAAAGGGTTCTATAATAAATCAAAAAATCTATCTGATTTTTCTTTCAATTTTTACGTAGGAACGCAAATTACCTCTTTTCTGACTTGTTTCTTAACATGGGATGGATCCTTTGTTCTCTCTAAAGTCGACGACGATGTCGATGAACAAATAACGCAGCACATAATGCAAACAACTGCACCCCAACCAAAATTCCGTTCATAAATACAAAGTGTATACAGACGTACAGATGTAGATGCTTCATCAGTTCGTACTCCAAAGAGCAGGGAACGCGCGTGTGACTGAATCAGCGTGAAATCACGCACGTGTGACCGTGAAAGTAGCACGATTTGCAAACGAATAAGACATCACGAATGGTCTTCAGCGTGCAAACGTTGAGTGTGTTGCGTGGCCTTTGTCGTGATCTCGCAATGCATCGGGAAAATTAACACGCCCATCGTAACGCTGCAGCACGCGTAACTACACAAGAAATCTGAAGTTTACTGAACAACCAGTTTCAAAGTAGCAAACATATTTTTTGTTTACTCCTTACGACTTTTTACGTACGTCAGGCGTAAGACTTTATGTCAAGGCCCAAGGCCGCAGCCAAGTTTCCTTCTGGGGGGGGGGGCCCTTTTTTAAAAGTAAACTACACATACTAAAAAAGGGGACTTGTTATCTTATACTTTTTTGTTTTAATCAAGATAAGATAAGTGTGGAAACAACGGGTTACATTAATAGATGTCTAAAATGTAACAGTCACGAAACAACAAAGATGAATCTTACATTACAATAGGACTAAAACATACGATGCCAGGAAACTGGCAAAATTTTATTCCATCTTATGCAGAGGTTGAGCGGGTTAAATATTTTTCATGATTTTTTTTCATCTATGCCTCAGTTAAGTACGTCTCTGTAAATATTTGCTGCAAATGGAATGAAACCGGTCTACGTGTCTCAAAACAAATAAAAGATTTTCATAAAATGGGCCTGTAATCCCCAAGAAAAAAACATTTCAAAATCGCGCTATGGGGTGAGCAAATAAGTGTTGCCACACATTTGTTGAAGTTGGTACGCAAATCAGGGAGAGACAAAGGAACGCTTATAACAGCATTCCGTTCGATCTTAGGTCTACATATGTATCTAATAACAGACACGTTATAGGATTTAAATCGTTGACTTGTTTTCGAAATGGTGGAAAACCAAACCACTAAATTATAAAATACGAACAAATTATTACATGCGGCTCGTAAAACTGTGTACAACACTACGCACATCTGTTTAAGATTCGAATGCACGCAAAAGACTGTTTAATACAGACATTTTTTTTATTTACCATCTTTGGGGAGGGGGAGGGGTTAACCACCCCAAACATCCCTCGCTGCGCATTTTTCTTTACATAATATCTTAAAGAAAAACTTTACAAACAACGAAGATTCCAAATATACCATATAAATTACCCCCTTACTTTATAACCAAACAAAATACATCACCATCATTTCGTCATCGCGAGTGTGTGTGTGTGTGTGTGTGTGTGTGTGTGTGTGTGTGTGTGTGTGTGTGTGTGTGTGTGTGTGTGTGTGTGTGTGTGTGTGTGTGTGTGTGTGTGTGTGTGTGTGTTTCTTTAGAAGTAACTCTTCGAGTTTCTTGCACGATTCTGATATTATGAAATTGTAATTACTTCTGTAAGTAGAGTGTACAATTTATTTATTTATTATTAATATTTACAAACACAATAACAATAATTTACCAGTTGAAGAACAAACTCAAATAAAAACAAGAAGATGATCTATTTAAAATTGAAAATTTATTGAAATAATAATATATAAACATTAAATATTTCCAATATAACCGACAAAGCAGTTGATTCAGTAAATAAACAATACAAAAATCGAAAATTTAAACCAATATTAAACCGATTATTAGTTAGTTTCTTATGTTGAAATCTAATCAAAACGATTAATAATTCATTCGTTAATAATTCATTTAGAAACCTCTGAAGAAACTGAAACGTGCGTCAGGTTAATTAAATACGATAAAATATAGTACAATCTACTTACAGAAGTAATTACTATTTGAATATATATATATATATATATATATATATACGGTGTATATAAATGCAAATTATTTGCATAAATTAATAGATTACCCTAATGATATAAAATATGACTTTAGATAGCCCCGTGTTGTGGGAGCGTCAATTCTATACGGTTTATTGGGGTTTAATTAATAATTGTAATTTCTTAATTGTTAATGATGTAAGGGTTAATGAGTAGACCCTTCATCAGCTAATTACCACCACGTAATTAGGGTACAAATCTACTAATTTACTTAGGTTGCTTCTTTAATATTAAATTATAATAGTGATGTGAATTATGAATTACACAGGGTTTACTGAGAATGATGAACGCATTATTGATTGATTGCTTAGGTACTAATTTATTATATGTTAAACATTTTGTATTCAATAACAAACATATAAATATCTTCCTGGTTCCTGTAAATACATACAACATATATCAAAACATAAATTCCTCCTTAATTGCTTCCTGTAAATACATACAACATATAAAATGCATACAACAAATCAAATAATATTATTCTACCTAATGCGTTCATTCACCCAGATGGACGGCTTTAATAGAACATAAATATATATACTGAATGCAACCTTCTTTTAATAACTTTTCTCATATTTGCTCAGGATTAGATTCTTGGAAAGAGACAGGACAGTAGTTAATTATGTTAACAAGATCATAAAGAGTTACTTGGTTTAGTTAATCCGTTAATCCATCGGTGCTGTCTCCAGGTGATGATGATCGTTGGAAATGTTGCTCCATTGAATTGCGATGGTGATGATCACTTTCACTTGTTATTCACTCGCGTCGTTAACAGAATAGTGTTTTGTGTTATTCTATGTTCACACGCTCCAAATTGTCTCCGCGCATATCCATGTTTGATTAAATGTTCTGTGTGTTCTTTGTGTGACTACGCAAAGGTATTATTGTGTGGCTAATTAATATTTCCTTTGAATAAAAGTGTCTTGGTTATAGTGATTTATAGATATGATTGCAACGTTCACGCACATTGTGAATTACTGTTCGCTATACTGTTTTCTAATACGTAATCGATTATATATTCTTCGTTAAAGAAAGTTCAGTTCCCATTCGCGTACTTTGAGAATTCACGGTTGTTTGATATGCCGATACACTTCGAAATTCGCGTGAATGTTCTTAGTAGAAGTACGACACTTAGTAAACTTGCGAGATTGTTTATAACATCATAAAGTTAATTACGAGAGTTATATGTCGCACAAATACTTAAGTTTGTTATCGTTGAGTTGGTATTTTCCGATGTCTCTAATAATTCTACCCACCTCCTTGTCCATTTTAATTGTTATATGATTAACCAAGTATTCGTAGATGTCCTCGTTGACTTCTTCTGGTGCGGCGTCTGTTGGATTTCTACTTAGAATATCAGCAACAACGTTGTCCTTACCTTTACAATGCACAATGTCGAATTTATACTCTTGAATACTTAAGATCCATCTTGTAATGCGGGAATTGTTTAAATGACATTTGTGTAAGAATGTCAGTGCTTTGTTATCAGTGATAACGGTCAAAGGTTGTCCCAAGATATAAATGCGAAATTTCTCTAAACATCGTACGATACATAGTAGTTCCTTTTCTGTAGTGAAATAATTCCTCTCGGCTCCTTTAAATGTTCTACTTGTGAATGCAATGACTCCTATTTTCCCTTCTTCATCTGACTCGTACAATTGACCGCCATATGCGACATTACTGGCGTCACATAGCATGTAATACCTTTGATTAATCCGTGGAAATTTTAAAATTACAGTTTCCATGAATAATTCTTTAACTTGTTGAAAACAATTATCCAACTCCGGTGTCCAAATGAATCTACATCCTTTTTTCAATAATCCAAGTAGCGGTTGCGTGGTCTCAGCATATTTATCCGTGAAGCGGTTATAAACGTTGGTGAGTCCCAAGAAACCCTTCAGCTGCTTCTGATTTTTAGGAATAGGAAACTTCATAATAGCGCTTATCTTCTCCTCCGTCGCCTGGATTCCCTGCGTTGTCAGGCGATACCCTAGATACGAGATTTCCTGTCTGAAGAATTGTGACTTTTCTAAGCTTATTGTTAAATTCGCTTTTCTTAAATTCTCTAATAATAATTCTAAGTGCGCTAAGTGTGTTTCTAGACTATTGGAATAACATAGACAGTCGTCCACATAGATAATAGTGTTTCTTTTTACTTCTTCTTCTAATACCACATCTAAACCCCTTGTTAATGCCGCTGAACTTGTGCTTAATCCAAAAGGTGTGACCGTAAAGCGGTAGCACTTACCCTCATACATAAAGGCCGTGAAATCTCTGCATTCTGGCTTTAATGGTACCTGCCAGAAGCTACTGGTCAGATCGACTGTAGACAAGTACTTCATCTCACTGCACCTTGCTAATATGTCATTTATCGGTGAGGCTCCCTCGTAGTCCGGGATCGTCACACTGTTGATTTTCCTTGCGTCCAGACACAATCGGACCCTTCCATCCTTCTTTATCACAGTCACAAGTGGATTTACGAATGGGCTGTTGCATCGTTCAATCACCACAAAACGTAACATTCGACTTATTTCTTCTTGAACTTTCCCTTTGTATGCAAGCGGAACTGGCCAACCCCTCTGGAAATACGGTGTCCTGTCTGTCCTTGGAATTCGTGCGCGTATCCGTCGATTCTTCCGGGGCACTCCCTGAATAAACTCCTATTTCTTACTAAAATTTCCTTTAGTCTTGTTACTACATTTTCATCTCCACAGTCGATATTTTCCACCTTTTCGTCAATACTCCGCATGATTTCTTCATCTTCTTCTCTGCTCATCACCGCCATATGCATGATTGGTATCGCATACTCTTCTTCGTCAGCTTTCCCTTTCAGTTTGATTTCTCTTCTCCCTATATCTATCCGACATCCGGTTTCTTGTAGAAAACTCATCCCTAAGATACATGGTTTGATAAGATCCGGGATAACTAAAAACACACATTCGCTCTTAACTCCATCTAATTCTATGTCACATAATATTTGTTTCTTAATTAATTTCGATTTGTTTCCTACTGCGCTAATGACAAGGGTGTTGGTCATGGGCAGTATTTCGTACGGTTCTATACCCTTCTTATTTTGGTTATACCATGATTCTGATATTCCGTTGATCAAACATCCGGTATCAATAAGAGCTAAAACAGTTATATCATTATTAAATTTTACAATTACTTCAGGACACTTTATTACACGTTGGGTAATTTCTTCTTCATCATCATACAACAAATCATTTCTTAAATCTGGTAAAAGTATATGCACATTATTGGTAATGTCATTGTCCGGTGAATCGGCTATCTCTCTTATTGTGCCGCGTGATTTTTTTTTTTTTATCTTCCTGGGTTTGCCGTTTAGGTTCAACGGCCGTCGATGTAGACGCACCCTTGTTTACGAAACTCATAGTATTTACGGTCTCCCCTCCGGCATTGCGGTTGTACTGTGTGCGAGCGGTACTTTCTCACCCCATTCCCGTCTGGGTCTGTCGTCTCCTCTCTCTCGCCGACTTTCGCTTTCTGCCTTCGCTGCATACTGAAATTCCTTGTTATTGCGTGGTCGAATCTGCGTGTATTCGACGATCAATGACTCGAAATTCGGAATCGTATTTATTCCCCTCGTGACAACAGCTAACTGCACGTCACGGCCAAAATGTCGTGCGATCTTACGGATCAATTGTTTATCCGTTATCGTAGGCGTCAGTTGTCTACTTTCTAAAAGAATACGCTCGATATACTGAATAGAGCTTACTTGTCCGTGCCAGTCAATTCTTCCATACTCAAGGTGGTCTCTAATTTCGTCTTGACGTTCTTGCCCCCAGTATTTCTGCGTAAAGGCTTCCTTAAACTCTTCAAAAGTAGTCACCTGGTTCCTGATGACTCGCCACCAGATACCAGCGTCCATCTCGAGGTGTCCACCAATCCATTTGATACCGTCATTAGGGTAATATGTCTCCTGTAGTTCCGACAGCTCCTTCAAGAATTCCATGGGATATCTATCGGTCCCATTATACTTTAGATCGTGGTGTTGCGGTCCATTGATTCGGTGTCCGTTCCCACACTCACCTTCAATCAATTGTCTTTGCAGGCGTTCTTGAGTTTCTCTCATTTTTGCGATGTGGCACTTCAGTTCTTCAATGCGTACTGTTTTTTCTTTAGACGTTTCGTCTAATTTCTGTTCCGTTGAGCGTTGTTTGTTATCAACTTCTTCAAGTTTCTGTTTCACGATGTCATTCGTGTGGCACTGCTCCTGCTGCTTCTGTTGTATTGTTTCATGAAGTTCGGCTGCTAATTCTTCCTGTCTTTTGTTACTGTCTTTAATGTGCATTTTTATTTTGTTGTGAATTCGTTTAATGCTTGTTTGTGTATTCTGGATGGCTCCTTTCCACTCTTGGCGGTCTGTTTCGCGTGCCTCCCGCATCTCTTAATGCTTCTTATCTGCGTCTTCTCGTAATTCCTTAATTGAGTCATCTTGCTTCTTTTGCATTTCATTAAACTTCTCCTCCCAGGTATGTCGGTATTCACGTATTTCCGAACGCATCTGTGCTATTTGTTCAGATACTTCCTCTTTGTTTTTCTCGCTTACTAATCTATTTTCTTCACTTTGTTTATCTAACTTCTCGCTTATTAATCTATTATTTTCACTAATTTGTGTCCTAATTTCTTCACGAATCATTCTATTGTCTTCATTTTGTTTATCAAATGTTTCATTAATTAACGCCATTAGTGCTTGTAGGCTCACTTCTTGAGGTGTAGCCGACGGTCCCCGCGCCCTGTCATCTGGAGTCTCCACCACACTGTCTGGTAACAATAGGTGTGTTGCCTTCCTCGGTATTAGGCATACCTAACTGATTGTTAATCTCAAATTCCACACTATCCGAATTACTGGCCATCTTTGCCCTACTGCGCGAGATCATTCAAACTAGCCTCTACACTATGAATTATCTTTATCTTACTCTAGGTTAATCTAATCTACTGCCTGCTCTTTACCCAGACTTATACGTGATATTCTATCGCGTATCGAGCCGTGCGGATGGGCGCCAATATTTATATAGGTAAATCTGGGTCATAAATTAATTGATTTAATGATATAAAATATGACTTTAGATAGCCCCGTGTTGTGGGAGCGTCAATTCTATACGGTTTATTGGGGTTTAATTAATATTTGTAATTTCTTAATTGTTAATGATGTAAGGGTTAATGAGTAGACCCTTCATCAGATAATTACCACCACGTAATTAGGGTACAAATCTACTAATTTACTTAGGTTGCTTCTTTAATATTAAATTATAATAGTGATGTGAAATGTGAATTACACTGGGTTTACTGAGAATGATGAACGCATTTTTGATTGATTGCTTAGGTACTAATTTATTATATGTTAAACATTTTGTATTCAATAACAAACATATAAATATCTTCCTGGTACCTGTAAATACATACAACATATATCAAAACATAAATTCCTCCTTAATTGCTTCCTGTAAATACATACAACATATAAAATGCATACAACAAATCAAATAATATTATTCTACCTAATGCGTTCATTCACCCAGATGGACGGCTTTAATAGAACATAAATATATATACTGAATGCAAACTTCTTTTAATAACGTTTCTCATATTTGCTCAGGGTTAGATTCTTGGAAAGAGACAGGACAGTAGTTAATTATGTTAACAAGATCATAAAGAGTTACTTGGTTTAGTTAATCCGTTAATCCATCGGTGCTATCTCCAGGTGATGATGATCGTTGGAAATGTTGCTCCATTGAATTGCGCTGGTGATGATCACTTTCACTTGTTATTCAGTCGCGTCGTTAACAGAATAGCGTTTTGTGTTATTCTATGTTCACACGCTCCAAATTGTCTCCGTGCATATCCATGTTTGATAAATGTTCTGTGTGTTCTTTGTGTGACTACGCAAAGGTATTATTGTGTGGCTAATTAATATTTCCTTTCAATAAAAGTGACTTGGTTATAGTTATTTATAGATATGATTGCAACGTTCACGCACATTGTGAATTACTGTTCGCTATACTGTTTTCTAATACGTAAGCGATTATATATTCTTCGTTACAGAAAGTTCAGTTCCCATTCGCGTACTTTGAGAATTCACGGTTGTTTGATATGCCGATACACTTCGAAATTCGCGTGAATGTTCTTAGTAGAAGTACGACACTTAGTAAACTTGCGAGATTGTTTATAACATCATAAAGTTAATTACGAGAGTTATATGTCGCACAAATACTTTTGTAGTCCGATTGAATATAAGACTCTTCGCGAACTGTTTGGTAAATTACGTTAAACACTCAAAGTTTTTATATAAGACTCCTCGCGAACTGTTCGAGAGTTATTATAAGACTTTCAACGTTATTATTTCACTGCCGAAAATTGTAACGTGACTCCCGAAATTTGTAATAAGACTGACAAAATTTATTATAAGACTGCCTCGTCCCGCGTTCGACACTTACTTTTTATTAACGTCTCCCTACTAGAAATTTGGTCTCTGGCTTGTCCACGCCTAAGATTACCATAATAGGCTGAAACTCTACCCTCTCTCGAAGTCGTTTCCCACCAACTCGAAGTCTTCCAGTAACTCTACCCTCTGATTTGTTCTTCTGTTAGTTGCTATGGAAACGGGCCTCTTTTCCGTTCTCTCTCGTGAAATACTTTGTTCTGATAGGTAGCTAGAGATGTCCTTTCAATCGTCTTGTCCAGGCGTCACTCTCGTTCTGGGAAATGCAAGCCATTCCCCGCGTGTCAATCAACTCATTGTTCGAGTCTCCAGCAAGGGTTTACTCTTAATATCCCGAGTATTGTTCGTTACTGAAACTCTGTGTCATCGCAATTAACAGTTTTCCATCCAGTGTCGACGGTTGTAACCTCCACGCTTTCTCGTTGTAAATTTTAGCTTGTCACTTAAGCGTATATCCCGCTGTGACTTGACGCTGGTTCTCTTCATAGTTTGTTGTTTGTATCGTTTCTAAAGACTGCAGTACGTCCTGAACCCTTTGTCTCTCGTCTCGTTTTTTGTATAGTGACCTCGTTCCTTAGCTGCACCCTCAATGCACGCTCGCTTCGATTCTGTGTAAACGTCCGGCTGAGCCAAGTACATTGTTCAAATTGTTACGGTGTCATAATTCTCCGTTCTCCGTTGGCACGCTCCTGTCAACTCAAGTCGTCACTTCTTATTGTTGCCTCGTACTGAACGCGCTTCTATTGTATGATAGGGCGTTAGTTGTCACCTACCCCAATTACTTTGTTTTATGGCTCTGTTCTTACAGTCACTGCCACCGTAGCGTGAGAACAACTAGTCAAGCACGAAAATTAAATCTTTAATTTTTTGACTGCTATATATATATATATATATATATATATATAAGAACAAGAAAAGGTGGCAAGGCTTGAATTAATTGGAGCCCGTTCACGATGCGGTCCCAACATCTACTGGACTAAATGGACTCGCTTACCTCCAACAATTTAAAGCTGTTCCACGAACTAACCTATATATATACTAGATGGACTCGCTTACCTCCAACAATATATATATAGGTTAGTTCGTGGAACAGCTTTAAATTGTTGGAGGTAAGCGAGTCCATCTAGTCCAGTAGATGTTGGGACCGCATCGTGAACGGGCTCCAATTAATTCAAGCCTTGCCACCTTTTCTTGTTCTTATATTCTAAATTTAATATTTATGTTCCTGATATTGCCTTCTCTATTATTGGTTCACTTTATCTTGTAAAATTTCATTAATATTGTTCAAATTATGTTAGAACGTTTTCTCTATGAGAAAAATATTTGCAATATTTTCTCGTAGATTGTAAAACACGCAAATTGTTTGGTAGGCAAGTTGGAATCTTGAAAAAGACACTGGAGACCCGCATTCGTTATTAAAGTAAAAACCTATTTTGATACCCATTAAAACACTTAACTTACAGTATCTCAGTCTCCTGCTGAACCGTCTTCAATTGTAAGTTTTCAATGGGGGGAGGGGTTTAGTGTAGCTGTTTCTCTATTGGTATTTCGTTACTCACAGGTTAATTTAAAATGCTTAAAAATATTTTGAATAATAAATCAAGTACCAATTAATAATAAATATGCCAATTTGGCAAAAACGCTTATTATTTGACATCTGAAGTGTAGGATTTCAGTAGTGAAGAAATGATTTATGAAAGGAAAAGGTGTAATGTCATTAACCTGCAACTTTATAATGTTGTAAAAAGCAGTAGTGTTTAAAAAATAACAGCAAGACCTTCATTAAGAAGAACAATATTATCGACTTTAGGCCAAATTAAGTTCCTTAATTGATCTGTAATAAGGAATTTCACAGTACAACACGCGCGCACCTAGATTTTATTAATAGCAGACTACGGTACTAAGCGTCTTCATTGGTAGGCTGGCAATAACAATATTTTTATTTATGGCAAACTGAAATGTGTTTACAAGTAAACGTCAATTAACACATGTGGTATAGAACTGACAAGAAACCGAGTACATTCAGCGATAGAACCAACCAAAAATAGAAACTAGGTTGGAATAAACGCCAGTTAAATAATTAATACTATTATTAACGTGCAGTATCAGAGTATCACCAAAGAACTTGCGCAAGCGAAATATCGTTTCCAATCTCATACGTCATACCCGCTACAAAGTGAAACGCAACGTAACCAGGTCATTGTGCCGTGCACACTGGCGGATGCCAATACTGAGGAACGACGTATTGCGCATTTACACGCGTACTGTTGGCGTCAGTGGAATGGAAATCACCTGAGGCTTTTGAGATTTATGGTAACAGTTTTTTGAATAAGGAGCGAGTAGAAAGGGGGAATCTCATAAGAATCCCTGATCTCATTATGGTGATGATGGGGAACACAGGATAACACCAATAGCTATAACTAAACCCTCCTCCCAATCCCTTATTAAATGACTACAGGTAATTCAAGGGGGGGACTGAATTAAATCGGTGCTTTTTGTGGGTACAGGTTCTCTAGTGCCTTTTTCGAAATTTCCACTTAACCTCCCAAAGAAATATGTGCATGTTTTGCAATACTATGGGAAACATTGCAAATATTTCTCTAATAGGGAAAATTGTGCATTTTAAACTGAATCATTAATGAAATTATATGAAGTAAAACAAACAAACAATAGAAAAGTACCAATTATAAAAGATGAAAATAATTCAGAATCTAAGAACAAGAAAAGACGGCAAGGCTCGTAGCGGGGCCCGCTGAGAATGTAGTCCCAGCATCTGACTGTAGGACTCGCTTATCTGCAAAAACCTAATGGCCAGAAGAAAAGGAAAAAGGAAGGTTTCCCATTCGTTCTCGCTGTCAAAGGGTCTCCAGCTGATCTATTACAGAAAGTACCTGATGTACTCAGAACGTATATGGCGAATAATTGAAATATTTAGAACTATGCTACGGATGATACGAGTTCTTGTGCAGGGTGTACCACGCACAACTGAAAGAAGCGAGATTACAAAATTCTTCAGACACAACTGACAAATTTGAGGTTAGTACAGTCTGTCATACTGATATACTTCTTGAAGTTCCAGACACTTACGGAGAAGTGAACTAAAGCAAAACTTTGTGAACATCGACTAGGTCAGACGTTTTTCACGAATTGTCGTTCGAAGCTGCCAAGTCTTCTGACAAGTTCTGACTACAACAATGAGATTACATCACCACGGCTTCGTAAAAATACGCCAATTACTTGCTCATCACTTACAAAGCTGTCACGCTGAATGGGAATTAAAACAAGTCCATTAACTTTACACTCAGCTGTTGTGTTCCTTAACTATGGATTCAGTCGTCTAAAACTAAAAAAAATCTTCTTGCTGTGGTAAAAGATACTGGTAAAGCCAATACTTTTTAAAAGAATTATATGTTTGGGAAATAGTTGTTATACAAGTTAGAATAGCGTCAATAGCTGTTTATTTCGCGATGTAGTTTTTACCTTCCCGTAAACACTTTTCTCTCCATAATACGTAACAGCTGGTTCTAGGAATGAAAAATCATTGTTTGCACAGAAATCTGGCAATGATTTTCTGTAAAAGTGAATGCGCTCGAAGTCAACTGCAAATGTCACATAGATATGAGACGTTCACAGCATGATGACAATATTCATCACCAGAAGTATTCAGTACAGTACGTTGCGTTTAAAACTTCGGGGAGGAATGCAGCCTGTTCAGCCCCCGTGTCACATAATACGCCCGTGATAAGCTGTAAATGTGGAAAACATAACCTCTTTCAGGCTGTTGAAACGTTATGAAAACAAAAAGGAGTGTTAACCAATGGAGGAAATAAAGCCCTTGTGCAACGTACATTTCAAGCGAACAGATCCAGTTTATGATTAACGGTTTATTTAAGAATAGCCTATGCTCGTTACAGATGGCATGGCGGCTTAACATCGTGCGTTTTATTGCAGTGACGAGATTCAATTCGTTTCGTGTTCTTGCGCCTTATTGACTGTCACTGCAAGACCTGTGAGTGAGAGGAGGGTTTGCGACTCAATCAGAGGTACAGCCAGAATTTTTTTTTCGAGGGGGGGTTGAAAACTTAAGAACAACATGGACAATTTTGGTTTTCCTCATTCTTTTCTCAACAAGCAGGACTTTTTTCTAACGATGATACCCAACTTACACGAAGTCAACGTCGCACGAACAGATAAAGATGACTGCTTCGTAGACTTTCTCCCATGTACGTTGTACGTTCCACCTATAATTCTAAAAGGAACCCTTCACTCATAAATTGCACTAGTCCAATCTTTGTATGAGTAATTAATGAAAATCATGCAAGCTTAATAATTTGCATATGCTTACTGAATAATTAAAAAAATATTTAACCAGTAGATACTGACTATTGAGATAATACCCACAATAAACAATAATATACTCGTATTTAAAATAATGAGACAAGAAACAGTCGCGCAGGTTGTAGCGGGTACGCTATAAGGCAGGAACAGCCTAACACACGTGAATGAAAAAAAGGCTACAGTTGAAAATTAATATCGTTCAATTGAAAATTGAAATATACGATTGAAAATTAAAATTAGCCTTCTCCATTTCGATTTCGATTTCGACACGACCAAACAGTATACACGGACGTTTTGTAAGACGAAACAAGCATTAGACACAACAGAAAGACAATGTAATTATTTCACCGCGATATAAAATGTTTAGTAGTGGCATTATTTTGTAAACAGTGACTTCATGTTTGTCTATCACACTGTTTCACCTAACTTCCTAGTGAGCCTAAACATTAGCAAACATTGTGTTTTGAAGTTCGTAATACTTTGTGTGCAAGTTATGATGCAGGAAAACGTAGTAATAAATAGACAACAGTGTACTGGCACCTTAATTTGTTTGAAAAATAAGTAACATCAATAAAAGCCTCGAATGTGAAATGACTGTGTGTGTGTGTGTGTGTGTGTGTGTGTGTGTGTGTGTGTGTGTGTGTTTAAACACACACAAGTCATCCCTATCATTTCTTAGGACTAAGATCAAGGTGATAGGGTAGAAGTCGTAAAACGGCATGCCTATGGTTTGCCAAAACAGCATCTATTTTAAAAGTTTTGTATGATGGTTTATTTTGTTTAATTAGTCCATATAGGTTAGGTTTTAACATAGATGACTAAATGAACGCTATGGTTCACTAATCAGTTAATCATGTCCGCATTTTTTGTTAATGACGTTGCAGGTGAGTTTATTTGTACACTTGGTATGGACATTATCGTTATGGGACATTATCTATTACTATTACACTATTCTTATACAAGTTTGGAATAAGCATTTCATTCATCCACTTTTCATAACTTTTATAGCTCATGTCATTGTGATAATCGCCTTTTTTGGAACCCGATTTAAACATTAAGAGCGCACTAGGTACAAAACCATTTTCACCACCAGCATGATCTTACAACCACCACCCGCTCATCATTCTTTATTGCCGATTTTGTCATTGTTTGTCCACGTTTTTGTTGTAACTGACGTTGAACTGTGAAAATATATTTCATCTGTGTATACTATGGGCCGCCGTTCTTCTCCGTATTGACTTAATTTTCTTACACAATCAACTCTTAAGTTTCGAATGTCGTGTTTTTCTATAAAAGTTTCCTATTGCTTTCGGCACGTTTCTATTGAAATCCCATTTGACCAATATGTATCTCAGACTATATTAACTACTATTATTATTAATTTATTCTTTTAAAACTCTAAATATAACTATGAATGCTGGTCTTTCTCCTATGGAATGACATTCGTGATAATTAATGCATTCGACTCGACATTTCGTCGAATAGTACACTTGTCGAAATTGTCTAAATCGGTTTTTTTTTCTTTTAGGAAGTGGTGAAAATAATTTTATATCGCCCGTATACCGTATACACCGATGCTTCCTTAATAATTCTAAGAATACTATTTAGAGACACGCCGCATGCCTGGAGCTATTCCTGTAAATTTTTTTCTGTTTTCTTTACTATCCGATTCCATAAATTGGTACATGTTACATATTATTTTCAGACTCCTGACTGTGTATGAAGTCAAGAAGTCGTAGAGTGCAAAGGGCTCTTGACTTTCCTTTGCAATGAAGTCAACGGCGATCCAAACCGATCCATTTCACTCCCCAAACCGAAAATAAAACTAAATAAACGCTTCGATTCTGACGAAAACTGGCATTTTTGAAAGTAAGACGACAATAATGTCGACGGCTTCTCGGAGAAAACTAAGCTATTTCTTTGCCGACTCATTGGCATTACATATTAAGTATGTCACAAAAACAGTTGCTTCATTTCTGGTGAACTTACCTCTATTGGTTTTTAGTTTATCATTTGGTAATAGAAAAAAAAGTTCATTTATTTGTGAGAATATAATAATTACTACATGCCTACTATTTGTACATACGTTGATTACAAAATTTGCTTTCCATATTTTCGGGGAGGTTCTAACCCCCAAAACCCCCGGCTGGGTGCGCCACTGGACACAATTCTTAGTATGGACGTTATGAACATTACGACTTTCCTGGGATATTAAAGATAATATGCTAAGACTCGTCTAAGGAAATATGATACTCCACACAGCTGTAACGACATATTTGAAGAAGCAAGTGAAGACTGGATACAGTCGTTGGGTACAAGCGACGACTGAAGGGACAGTCGTTACCTACAGAGAAGGTGAATCTTTAGTGACAGAAGCGCAGACGGGAACAACGACTGCTTTACCGAGAGATGAGGGGGTAACAACGATCATCGATGAGATGATACTGCGCTGGATAAACATGTTAAAAAAATTGTCAAGGGAAGTAACTGCCCTCAAGCAGTGAGTAAGGCCGAAGGAACAGTGACCCGTGCAGCGCTAGTCTGTCAGTTGTTTTTTGACAACTCAATTGGAGGGGGGTTTCAGCAAATCCGAACGAATTTGGCGATTACTGTGAATTTTAGCCTAAGTGGACTGATGTAAAGAAACGTGAATTGAACTAAGTTATTACAAAAACCAGTGATTGTATTTCCTGTCTCTGATGTAGGCGTAAATATAATATATCTTTGATGAAGATGCCCACGTAACTAATCGACACAAACTATGAAGAGTGCCTTCAGATACCACAAACATGCTGATAGCTTTAAAGCAGTTCGTATGAGCATGATTAGCAATAAAAACTATACGTTGGACAATGTGAATGATTTTTAGATTGCCGTCTGGTATAATACAAAATTAATTAGTCTAAAATAGCATTACCTTGTGCGTCCTTGAGAAACTATTAGAATGAAATATCTATACATGTACAGAGGTAACTAGCTTATCTGTCATTACTTTATATGAATACCAGTTTCACATTTACGTGGAGGGTAGATGGGATCTTGAGGTAAATCTTACGCGGAGGAGGTTGGTAATTTTCCTGGGAAACTTAACTGACGAAGACGAAAAACTGGCGAAACAGCTACGCAGGAGTCGCAGACATTTTATTGTCACATTGTTACAAGTTAAGGTAATTAGGCCTAAGAACTGATTTCAATAACAGTTTCTTCAAAACGAAGAATGATGTCATACAAACGTCCTGTATTAAACGCTTGTGTTCAAGAAAGGCTGTGTTGTCTATCGCAAGTTCTTCTTTCCCCTGATCTAGTCACCCACCCACCCACTTCAACCACGATATTGGAAGTTTAACGTAGCATACATATATTTCAACGAAGTTTCCATTCTTTTTTTTTATGAAAATCGTGTTACTGTTTATATGTAACAATAACTTGTCTTTTTTGCCCACATGCTAGCATTAATCATAAAAACGACTGTTTACGGTAAAACATTTCAACTCATTCTCAAAAGGCGGAGGAAAAGTAAAATGAAAAAAAAAGCAACAAAGAGTACGGGACACAATAAATTCACAATCGAAAATCTACAGCGATCAGTTCATAATATGCATCAAATGATTGCAGGTGCAACTGAAACAAAATTTCCAATATTCTGTATAATACATGTAATGTATTAAGTCATTACGAACTTGCTTAACGTTCGCCTTCATATATGTTCCTACACATATTTTTATTAAAATTTATGAAGATGAGTGCAGTGTACTGAAAAACTGATCAGCACAACATACGTAATGGCGAAATAAATGTAAAGAGAATAACATTAAATTGTCATTCTTTTATATCACTATATATCATATTTAATAGGTAATGAGGATTGCTTTCCATGGGAATTCAATTTTGTTTCAGAGAAGGAACTAAAACATAAGGGTGAAAATATGTTTCTTGCCTCTCGGGAGTCCTAAAATAGCACCCATTGCCCATTCGTGTCTGCTATCGATAAGTCTTCAATGTTGTCTTACTAACTACCATTACTAATCTACTTGTATATGACTATTTTGATGAAATTCTGAATTTTTCGTTTGTGGGATAAATGAAACGTGTAGATTCTAAAATAAATTTAAGACTGTCGAAATGTACACAAAAAGATTTTATTATGTACTGTGTTCTTCACGCGCTTACACACACTCGCGCGCGCGACTAGAAACTATGTATTATTTCTTTTACGGGAAAGTGATGACATTACAATTTGTATGTAGAAATATCATTTCTGAGTATTTTCTACATGTCATTTTCAGATACACTTTTTAATGTTTTCCGTATTTATAACCTTTATTTGAATCGTGATAAAAAGCGTGACGGCTCAACTTTTGAATAAAGTAAAATTTAATTTGTTTATTATAATTTGTTTCCTGTTATTTAAAATACGTTTAAAATTTTAATAAAATAAAAACTACTTTCTTTCCCCTATTAAATAATGGCAGAATATTAATTTTTGTGCTTTTACCAAACCTGGTAATCTGTAACTACAGTAATGTTTTGTTTATAATTTTCTGTAATTACAAATTATTTATCACCGCATCAGTCAGTTATCGTCTATGATGAAACTTCATCTCATACACATTCTATTTCTATGTACACATTGTATTTTAGTGTACATTCTATTTCGTTTAAATCCGCTACAAAAACTAACGCTGAAAAACGGAAACTTTCGGGTTAAAAAGTAAAATTGTTTTTCCATACCACATTGAATAAAGGTTTATTTTACTTCCATGTTCCATAAGGAAATGGAAGTATGGTGATGGCAAAAAAAATCGTGTTCGAGATTATTGCAGATTCTGATTGTACTACCCTCAAAACATGAAAAAAAGTCATTTTTCGAAAAGTGTCTGTGTGTGTGTGTGTGTCTGTGTCTGTAGATTTTTTTCTATGGCAAACGATAAGAGCCGCAAATTCAAACAGAATCAAATAATTTTTTGCATATAGCCCTGAATTGTAGAGTACTCAAGACATATTGTTTTTGGTGAAGATCGGTTAAGGGAAAGGGGTAGTTTACCTGCAACGTTTTATGTTTTAACAACGGTAATTTTTTCTATGACGAACGATAACTGCCGTAAATTCAAACAGAATCAAATAATTTTTTACATATGTGCCTGAGTTGTAGAAGACTCAAGGCCTATTGATTCCGGTGAAGATCGGTTAACGGAAAGGGGTAGTTTACCTGCAACGTTTTATGTTTTAACAAGGGTAATTTTTTTCTATGGCAAATGATAGCAGCCGCAACTTCAAACAGAATCAAATAATGTTTCGCATGCTGCCCTGAATTGTAGAGTTCTCAAGACCTATTGATTTTGGTGAAGATCAGTTAAGAGAAAGGGGTAGTTTACCTGCAACGTTTTACGTGATAACAAGGTTAATTTTTCCTATGACGAACGATAACTGCCGTAAATTCAAACATAATCAAATAAGTTTTTGCATACATCCCTAAATTGTAGAGAACTCAAGGCATGTTGATTTTGGTGAAGATCGGTTCAGGGAAAGGGGTAGTTTACCTGCAACATTTTCTGTTGTAACAAGAGAAATTTTTTAATGACGAACGATAACTGCCGTAAATTCAAACAGAATCAAATAATTTTTACATATGTGCCTGAGTTGTAGAAGACTCAAGGCCTGTTGATTTTGGTGAAGATCGGTTACGGGGAAAGGGCAGTTTACCTGAAACATTTTTTGTTGTAACAAGAGTAAAGTACTTAATTTTGATAAATAAAGTATCCTGATAAGAAGATCTTAATAATCCACTGTAGAAACGTAGATGGAATATCTATAAATGAAGAGGCTAGTTGAACGGGGTGGGGGTAATTTTCTATAAATGAAAATTATAGTTGAAGGGGGAGGGGATAATTTGTATATGTGTACTACGTTATCGGCAACAAAGTAGTAGTTTGTTGTTAAAATTCCTTCCCGGGCTGTTTGGCCGTAGTCCAATGTTTTCTGCAAAACCAGACGTTTCGGCAGTGCCGTCGACTGCCATCATCAGTGAAAATCGAGGGCGATATTGTGTGGTGGTATACGTTAGTGACCACAGTACTGTGGTTAAGGCTGAAGCAATAAGTGGAAAGAAGTAGTTTCTATGGAAACAATTCATTTCGTAAATTATTTTAAAAATAAATCTTAGAACATGGAAGTCATGTATGGTTCTCCATACCGATATTTTAATGAAAATATGCGTTTTTCTTATTTGTGAATTTGTGTTAAACACTGCGAAAGATATATCTTGTCACTGCGTGTCCCAAGCTGGGGGTCTCATCACGTTGGGGAAATGTGGACGGGAAGATAATAACTTCGTCAAAACTTAATTATCCCCACCCACCCACATTTTAATCGCCAAGGGTTAAGCCTATTCAATCTTCTCGAAGTTGAAGGAGGAATGCTTTCCAACATCCTAGGGAGCGGAATAACCTAGAGTGTGAAACCGAAATGATTCAGCAGGGAAAACGGTTCGCTTATGAGAAGGAAATTGTGTCCTATTCCACGTCAGCAGCTACATTTCGAAAAAGAAACAATTTGTTACAAAACTAAGCCTCGGATTGGGTACGGAAAACAGATCGGAATCTCTGATCAGATTTTCGCAATGACAAACAATGTAGAAATGTTGCAAAAGCGCACACTAACAAGACATAAATATGTCGATTCTGGAAAAAGAAAGCTATCGGCAAACTCGTGTTATTCCCGCTAATTTGCCAGTTAAAAGCCTGGAGGAAGTATGACAAAAATTGTTCGCCTCACTGTACTGTAGTTATGCTGAAATAAGACTTACACAACTATACACAGTTGTCGATACAGTATGTCGATTATAGCCCACCACTTGTATCACACACCGAAGTTACTTAACTTCCCCTTTTAACTTTAGACTGCGAGTTTGTTCGCTTTTGTTTATCAAGACCGACTGACTTCTTTTACTACGGCTTTTGTTATTGGCCGCTTTTGTCACGACACCGTTAAATCACGGCATAGATTCTTACGATAGCCTTCGACAATATTACATATTATTATAACAATAATCGTGGACTACCTAAAAACCTCGTAAATTGTTTACACAAATCAAGTTATCTGAGGGGAGGGGGGACACTGAATAGAGGGTGTGCAGCGGTTAGCGGGATTCAGAAGGGAAACGCTCTGTGGGTTTAACCGAGTTCCCCACGACATTAAACGAGAAAACAAAAGAAAATTATCAGTATGGAGAACCATACATGACTTCATTATTCTAAGATTTATATTTAAAAACATTTAAATATAAATTGAAAAATTGAAAAGTTTGACAAATTGAAATGAAATATTTCCATACAAACTATTTCTTTGTTGCCGATAACGTAGTACACACATAAAAAATTACCTCATCCCCCTTCAAATATCATTTATCATTTTCATTTATAGAAAACTACCCCCTACTCCTTCTACAGTGGATTATTATGACCTTCTTTGCAGCATACTTTATTTATCAGAATTAAGTACTTTACTCTTGTTAAAACGTAAAACGTTGAAGGTAAACTACCCCTCCTCCTTAACCGATCTTCACCAAAATCAATACGCCTTGAGTCCTCTACAACGCGGGCACATATGCAAAAAATTATCTGATTCTGTTTGAATTTACAGCAGTTATCGTTCGCCATAGAAAAAATTCTACACACAAGACACGCACTGACACTGTTCAGAAAATGACTTTTCTTCATGTTTTGAGGGTAGTACAATCAGATTCACCCCTTATCTCGAACACGATTTTTTCGGGATCACCATACTTCCATTTCCTTACGGAACATGGAAGTAAAAAAAATCACATACAGCACTATGAAAGTGCACGCTTAAGCGGACGATGTAGCATTGGTCGTATGAAATAGGCACGTTTTGCTGCGACAAGTTGCTAGAAAAGAAATAGCATTGTCAGTTTAATAGCAAACGAAAACAAGATCAAATATATGAGAATGAAGGCGTCTGGAACATAACGTGTACAAATAATTTGAAAATCCAGAATGTTTTACTTCTCTTGGAACGACACTTATCCAGAAAAATATATTGTCTCAGCAAATAAAGGAACGAATAGTGTTGAGTAACACGGCCTTATTACTAAAATTAAACTGTATACAACTTTAATAACAAGTCGTAACTTATGAAGTACGGTGTGGAGTTTAAGTGTAGCACAAGTCCATACTCTCGATTCAAAATCCATTTCATACCGAGAAAATATCGGTCTATTAATGAAGAAAGTGAGTTTTCTTATCACGATGAGGTATAAAATATTGTACAGAATCAAAATATTGATAAGTACGCCACGGCGGACTACAAAGCGTAATTCTCAGTGGGATGATACAGCAAGAAGTAATTCAAGACCGAAGACACGGTTGGGGTAGTATGCCACGTATAGCCTACTTATGTATGTTTATATGATGGCCACTAGAGATGGTACTGCCTACTCATGGGGGGGGTGTAATCCCTATAACCCCCTTGGCTACCCCACTGATGAAAGACTTGTCGATTATGGGGATAATTGTAAGATAGCAGAGTTCAACAAAACAATTCTGACGGTGACAATTCAGCAGATGAAACTGAAACGATACAGTTAGCTTGCATTCATCACAAGCTTTATTAATTTTACCAATATTTACTTGCATATTCTTTATCATTAATGATGAAAAGTATAGTTCTAATTCATTTACGTTTATAAATTTGGTCTAATTACCTTATATCCATCCGATTGATTTAGTTAAGATTATGAACATTTTGAAATATTCATTGTACAGGTCAACTATCCTGTAGGTAATAAAATACTGAGACGCTTCGCTGGGCTGTCATAACATAAGAACGACCTGATTTTACTTTAGTCTTTTCTGTTCCCGACATGTTGCTTTCATAAAAGATTTAAAGGTCAATTTACCCTTTGGAACATTCATTGGAATAAATGTAAGTATATCACTACCGACTCAGAACACAAAGTTTTTTATTGGTAAAAACGTAAAAGTTTTACCTTATAGCCTGAACCAGTTTTCGCTTATTATAAGCTTCGTCAGAGGCTATAAGGTAAACCTTTTAACGTTTTTACCAATAAAAAACTTTTGTGTTCCGAGTCGGTAGTGATATACGTACTTATAATTAGTTAATCAACGGACACGTCAGGGACAACAAAATCCAAGAATTCATTGGAATCCTTAATAGATGGATGTTTATGGTTCGTCCGCCTGTAGGGAAAGCTTCGACAACAGGGTACCTAGACTTCTAATCGTTCTTTTGCCCTTCAAGGAAAGTACTGGCACTTGGCAGAGAAGGGTTCTTTATACCAAGTGTTATTCGGTCATCATACTCGTTTACGACAACAGAGTCAGCAAACATTCAAAAGAAGAGAAAGTAAAACTGAGTTCCACTTTTCGTAGGCGTACTTGTGAACTTGAGCAACACTTCTACTCATACGTACAATGATGAACCATTTGTTAAACCCACTGACACTGGTACATTTGTTAAACCCAGCGATACTGGTTCAGCTGATGTCGCTTCTTAAAACCAAAACATTACATAAAAAACAAATGCACTGAAATATAAAGTGTAAGGTTCACCATCATGCCAGCAAATATTTATACTTTACAACAGCCCGGTATATGCAAAGCTTGTTACCGATTTAACTATAGCTAAAACTGTAACATTCTTAATTATATTTGTAAAGCTGAATATTAGCATGTTATTTATAAACTGAAATTGTGACGCCAGACCCAATGTTGATAACACAGCAAACCTTCGTGCAGTACTCTCCAAAAAATTTCATTTCTGTCAGAATGTATCAGATAATTCTGAAACAGTCAACAATATCTGTATCAACAATACGAGGTCTGATTAAAAGTACATGCAATTGTTGTTTATTTTAAAAATCGTCTCTTTATTCAGCTAAGTTTAAATGGTCCCCTTTAAAGGGGATATACCTCCACTGGATATAAAACAATTATGTCAACGTTCTTTTCAGTCCTCAAAACATTTCTCAAATGCCCCTTTTTGGTATGTAGGGCTATAGCCTTAGCTCGCTCAACGATTTTTTGTTTTATGTCCTTATCAGTCGCTAAACGTTGGACTTTGTTTTTTCTTTCATTCTTGAGAAAAGGAAAAGATTCTTTAGGAGCACATCCGGCTGCGATATCATTTTTACCAAATAATTCTTTAACAAGCAATGACATGACGAGTGCTAGTCCGTTATCAGGTGGAGTTTCCATAAATCTGGCCTTTTACTACTGTTTGTTCAGAGCCTAAGAATTATAAAAATGAAGAAATCCGTTGTCGTGATTACAACAGACGTAAATGTAACAAGAGCTTACGTAAAGCTGGAAGGACGAGGTTTTCACATAATTTGAACAGTTATTATTGTTGGTCGTTTCAGATTATACGAGTAATATCAGATAAGATAAACTCAACTATCGTAGTAGTGTATAAAAACTATTACTTTTAAACTCATTTTGAATAGGAGAGAAGATTGTCATACATACGCATGTATGTGTGTGTGCTTTTGTATACGAATTCCTCACTCATTCTAAAGCATCACACCTGATGTCAGGAAAGACGCCTAGCGTCTTGTGTCACAGTCTATGATTTATACAAGAATTAATGTGTGGATAAAAATTTACAGGCATTGCACAAATGCAATGCACAGAGAAGGGCATTGACAATGCTTCAATAAATCTAAAAAAATATATATATATACATATATATATATATATATATATATATATATATTTATGTTCATTCACCAATCAATGAATTCATTCTTCATTTACCAATGTACAGATTATAAGTTAAACGTAGTCGCATTCATAAGCGAAGTTTTATATGTGTGCTACGTTATTGGCAACAAAGAAGTAGTTTCTATGGAAACTCACAGGTTCCCATTTTCGATCACGCACCAGCGATCGGCCGCAAATGTGCGACACGTCCTTATAAACATTTTCAATGTTAAAATTGCTATATATATGATTCAAAAATTGATACTGAGTATGTCTTTGCCGAAGTACTGCTCTACAGCACTCGCCCTGTCGAATTAAAAAATGCGTTTAAAGGTTTCAGTAAGTCTCTTAAAAGAGACCTTTTTTGTGACCTTAGAAATCATGAACCGTAGTGAGGAGCACACAGAGGATAGCTCCCACACACTCCACCAGCAAAAGGCCCCTTAGTTGTGTTGTCAGTGTGGCACCATAGTTGACCCGTTCGGTTTGCGAGTAGTCGGATCCGCCGTCTTGTCCGATTAGCTGCTGCTGATAGGCGAAGTTGCCGAGACACGTCAGACTCGTGATTAAATTGTTCAAGTGCATTATTGTGGATTTCATCGTCTGGTGTGTAGATTACTTAGAAATTCTATACTGTTAAGTCGTTAAGTCCAAGTTACTTGTTCAGTGACCAGCCATTTTGCAAACTGCTTGTAACTCAACCGAAACTTTATTTAAGTAGTGGGAGGGACAGCATATAAAAGTTTTGACGTATATCCGAACATACATATACACGAACGATTAAGGTTGTACGTATATAAAAAAAGTTCTCTTTACATTAGCGTTTCTTTATTCTCATTTCTCCATCGTACAAGTCCTGCATGTCAAATACTTCATTTTGAAACATTCTTAATATGCGAAAACTAAAGAGTAAAGAACAATTTTCCTGAATAGCTTAGCGCTTCATAAAATTACTTTGCGTTGGTGACAATATAACAGTTGAGTCGTCGCTGACACCCAGTATATTTAACGAATAACAGGATACACTTAATACACTAATTAAATGAAGATACAGGTATATGAAGAAGGCTACAAAAGTAGTAGCCTTTACAAAGTAGTGTACAGTAAAATAAATTGTACACTATTCACTAGTATATGCAAAAATTGTGCGTTAATACATTAACCAAGAAAACAATTCAAAATAAGAATAAAAACAAGGTAGTTAAGTCGATCAATCCGTAATTTTCGATAGGGATATCAAACTACTTGGTATGAGTACTGACGTTTAGGTTATCGACGGGAACTGTGCGGTTCGCCCACTCGCACAACGCAGCTCGACGTGTTTCTCACAAATAAAAATAATATTTCTTAAGCACCTTAAAAAAAGTAATACGCTACAAAATGAAAACAACGTAGACTTGGCACCTGAACAACATTTGTTACAGAGCAAAGTGTATAACCTGTCACTCCTCCATTTCGGTTTTGTATTAACAAATTTACTTGTATTACCCATCTTATTTTCGAATGGAAAGCGATGTCAATTTATGGTTATTGCAGTTGCTTAGTATATTATTGTTAACTTCTTCAATAATCTTATTTATTTAGTTAATAATTTAATTAATTAATCGTCTCCCTTTCGAGCGCAGAGGTTCCGCTGTGTGGTCATCTATCCAGGTTTCTGTACTCGTACATGTAACGCTTAATGCAACCACACAACCGTACCGTTGGGCCTTGTTTATTTAATTTTAGTTCTCTTAAAAATACTGTTTTAATATGTTATATCAACGTACATTATATTTTCCAGTGAACAACTATTAACTCATCACCATCATAATTATAGGTTCCTTTCTTCTACAAAAAAAAGAAAAAAAAATAGTTTTACTTTACACAACACACGTGCGCGCGGGACAAAAAAGACACCAGAATTTCAAAATATTTATTTGTTATTGAAAGGAATGCAAACAAAGCACTTCACATCCTTTTATTCTTTTAAATCTTAAACTCACGTTGCCACAAACAATCTCATAACATGCTAAATTTGAATAAATCGAGGTTGAAAACTAAAAACCGAAACAAGTCAAAAATTTTAGTCCAAACCGTAAAACAATTACCTTCTTCTTATTTGGCCTGACCTATGAACTATTGTAGCAATTTCGGTATAGTGATGACAGCGTGTTCCAGAAAATCTTACCCATAATAATAACTTGCCGTTAGTTACTTTTCAAATAACATCTGCTGAAGTCTTTATCCGATTTTTTTCTCAAAGTCCAGTTTGAATCTGGTATCATTTGTTTGTTTTGTAGTGTGCTTTCAAACGAAAACAATAATTATGAACAGAAAAAAAACGAAAATACAGTAATAGGTTTATAGCTTGCGGGTGTTCGTCGACTACTGTCACTGCTTAGTCGTATAATCAGCTGTTTTCTGAAAGGAGTACACCACGTCTGACAAGAGAAAAAACTGATGTACTTTCGTCTATCAAGAAACTGTAATCTTGTAATTGTATATTGTATCTTGTGTGTCACGGTTTCGCAATGCTGCACCTGCATTCGACGTGCTGCGGTAAAGCACGGTCCCACAGTCGTGGCACCCCAGAAGGACTTCGTTCACCACTCACGCAAAACTAACTGAGTTTAATCAAATTAGGTTCGTCAATAAGATACTGTTACATTTGCAGATCAAGAAACTCATAGAATTTTGAGTTTTTTCTTCTTCAAAACAGCAGATCTGAAACTTGAAAATCACATACAGATCACTGTAATGGTAGAATAATAATCTTTCATGGGTACTGGAAGTAAGTTGGATAAGAACCAGACTTCGGCACGCAGAAGCACATCAAACTAACACGCTGACCACGACTAATGTATACCGCTTACGTACACATCTGTTCATGTAGTTTCCGTTGCGGATGTATTGGAGAGTGCTTGTTCTTTAATGCTTGCCTTTTGATCGACGTTTCCTTACTTTAGCGTACACACAGTGTAGTGTCATTCCCCCCAATGAAATGGGGGGGGGGGGGCATATCTATCCATTCTTCGCAGTCTTGACCGTGCGCAAGTACTTGCCGTAAACGTAACGGTGCGAGTGTCACGTGATTGCACTGCATATACTGCCTAATACGCACACTTCAACACATTCGTATCTTATCTCAAGACATTAACATTATTACATAACTTGATACTGCCATATAAGCTCATTTACATTCACCTTTAGAAACGTTACGATAAACGTCGCTGTATAACTCAGTGTGACGAAAATTTCGCTTACGATTTCACTTTACTCTTCCAGATGTTTTAAAGTTCTCGAGTTCAGTGGACAGTAAACATCCGTTACTCATGAACGCTTGCGAAACCCCACGTTACCATACTGGGGCCCATTTTGTGTTCCACCACTGCACTAGTTGAATATATTATAAAGTACGGTATGATAAAATATTCGTTTCCACAATTGGTGCAGCATTACCGAACACGTTTGCAGGGGGAAGGGAGAGGTGATTCTTTGTGTTAGCTGTGCAAAGCTTTCATGCACAACGCTTCCAAGGTCGCATTCGTACGACGCATACCGTAACGTTATCACAATTCTGTAAAACTAGTACTGTCCGATAACACAAAAACACGTTACGGTATACACTACTATTAACCGATAGCTGTCCGATTCGTGTAAATCATACTGCCGTTCTGGCCTTGAGATGAGCGAACACGGGCATAAGTCTATTACACGATCAAACTCAGTACGACATTTCTGCTGTAAATTATTTTGTTTGGTGACCGAATCGAGTTTATGTATACAGAATGACAGATACGGAATTAGAGGGCTCGCCCGTTAGATTTCAATTTCGTCGATAAATGATTACAATGTTGAGTCATCCGGGCGTTTTAATTTGTTAAGTGTGACAGCTGCATACCATTTCAATTATTTCACATTAATATTTACACTTATCTGAAACGACCTGTATTGTACAGTCTTAACTCTCATGTGCCTCCTACTCTACTATAATATCAAAATATCTGTTGGGATATATCATACTACAGACTCCACGCTTGTGTTTGTTTTTGTGTAAGTAAAATATAAAATTTAACTACCAGTAACCCTGTCTCTACATTCAAAACAGGCACATGCATTATAGTGCCACAATTCCTCTCCTTCGCTATCTGTATATGCTTCCGTTCTACGTACCAAACAGCTAAGATATTTTTATTTTCATTCACACGCAGTTTTTAAACTTAACCATGCAAAATAAATTACTACACACATCAAAGAAGTGCGCTGAAAGTCGCCGTATATTAAAAATTTAGTTTTATAAACTAATGCTGTGTAATGTACTAAGTGTTCTTCCTAAATATATATTAGTTTTCTTGTATAAATGTTCCATTTGGTCGCGGGGTCGATGTCATAGGGGATATAATCTTTTCCAAAGAGGAAACACCTTTATCATCCGTCTTTTGCTAATGTTTACTAATTTGAAAGTTCCGCACTTTTTATAACATTAATACGACGGAAACGACAAGATTTGAAAAAAGACTACTACAAATCCTTAACGTGAAAAAACCAACGGAAAACGTTTCTGCGTTCTCCGCCTTTTATTCTGTAGGCATACGCAGTAAACTTATTGTATTTAATTTGATTATACACCGTAAAAATAAAAGCCTATTGTTATTATAACGTAGAATAATGGTTACAAAATACGAAACAAAATGTCACGAGATACGAAACAAATTATCACTGACGGTATAAACTTTGTGACGCTTGTCACATGGGTGGCGTAGTCAAGTACCTGACGTTTACCTACGTCTATTTCAGTTTATCGAGGTGTCAAACTGTCGTCTGAAAATTCGTTTTTTCTTACAACAAAACAATTTGACATTACATTCGGGTACAGTTTGTTATTCACACTCGCACACCACAAATCCATTTACACTCTTACTCCAACATTGTTATACAACGAAAACATTTAAGTTTTAAGAGCACTGACTTTCACAGTTAGTTTAAGGAGATGCTCTACAATTACAGTTTGTGGGAACTTTCTGTAATTACTTACAGGTATTATTTACTGAACTAAAAAAATAAACATCAAACAAAAACATACTAAACCAAAGTAAAAGTACTTGTTGTAGGCTATATATGTATCATAAAAGATATTTACCCATGTGTCCCAGATCTACAATTGGAATTTCATTCCTTGAAAGTAATGTGTCCATATTACTACCCACTTCTTTACCAACTTCACCAGGATCCAGCAACATTTCACACAAACTACAAGACTGCAAGAAACAAAGTGTTGTGACGCTGCCTCGTTCGGCTAATTTCGTACGATATCGGTTTTTGACGGTTGCCGTTGCCTTCAAACGCGACGTCACGAAACCGGTTCTCAAGTGTTTTGCTTTTTTGCTTTCGGCTGCGACCAATCTTTTCGCCGCTTATTCATTCAGAAGATAATTATACTATTGTAGATGTCCTTCTGTGTTTTCCTGTGCCGAAAACTGAGACGTTTGTCTAAAATAATTTTCAAATTGTTACAACGGGAGGCATCTTGAAATTCTCTTGCGTCAAATTATATTATTATGTACAGGTTACGGCCTGTACACCTCAGAGAACAAAGTACAAACGCGATTATATTCTTATTTATGTAAGTAGTCCAGTCCGGGTAATCCGAAACAAGAAATGTTGACCACTTCTTGTTAGCGGGGTTTTCAGCAGACAGGCATCCACGCTGTACCTTAGCTTCTGTATTTTAAGCCAAAATTGACATTGGCCTACCTAAAACGAATAAAAATTAAATTCTTTTGTAAATGATATATTAGTCTATAGCACACGAAATCTTCACTGCACAAAATATTTATACATGTATCGTGCATGATAAGAATGTAATTTATTATACACATAGCCGAATAAAAATTAAATTCTTTTGTAAATGATATATTAGTCTATAGCACACGAAATCTTCACTGCACAAAATATTTATACATGTATCGTGCATGATAAGAATGTAATTTATTATACACATAGGCCTACTGGTCTAGACGCAACTGAACCATAACACAAGACCGTAAATATTCACTAAACCTGAACATTAATCAGAAAATAATTATAGAATTTTTATTATTGAATGTTTCTACCTGTAAAGCATATACATTGTAAACGCACTGTGTGTGTGTGTGTTTATTACTAAAAATATCTAAGATTTATGTTTGTTATGATGGCCTGTTAAAATCTGTGGCAGCAATAGCTTTTGCCTGTATTTGCTCTGATTTAATTTATATTTTTATTTTATATAGTGTCAGCTGAATGTAAAATCAGAATACATGTAGCCATTCTGTGCCTCATCATTTTTATTAGACAGGCCGAAAACTTTATCTTTCACCATAAAGTGCTATAATTTTGTATAATAACTAGAAAATCGTACAAATCTGTTTTTTGTTTTTAAGATTTGTGTGTGTGTGTGTGTGTGTGTGTGTGTGTGTGTGTGTGTGTGTGTGTGTGTGTGTGTGTGTGTGTGTGTGTGTGTGTGTGTGTGTGTGTGTGTGTGTGTGTGTGTGTGTGTGTGTGTTATGTAAATTCTGCAACATATAAAATAGTGCAGGGTTGTTCACATGTGGCCCTGAATATTTTGTTCTATCAAAAATTGAAATAAAAACATAACTGCTTTTTGTTCAAACTGAAATACAGTACTGTTCACAGTGAATCGTTGTTTAATCTCATTGCATTAGCAGTATCAAATATTAAAGTGAACATTCAAATTTTGGTGTCAAAAAGTGAAAATATTCAGAGTTCATTCTAATAGTATGTATTTCTCTTGTGGTATACTACTAATTTAAAATACTTTCTTTTATTGTCAAATTTTATTGTAAAAATTTCTGTATAAACGAATTGTAAATTAAACTGTAATGTTGTTTTGTATGAACTATTGAAACTTAAAACAACTATCAGACCCTCTGGAATCGACTTTTTCACTTATTAGTGTTAAGTTAAAGTGTCTCTTCTCTTTTTTGTTTCGAGGGAAATATATATTTTCAGTTACTGTCCTAGTTTATTTATAATGCCTGTAAATCAGATTCTTTAAGATTTTAATTTCTGCACCGTAAAAATCTGTACCACATGCATGTAACGAACTGCTAACTGCATCAACAAACCTACACATACAATAGCTTCACTGATTGTATGAAGACAGCTTATACCATAAAATTTCCAAATTGACAGTGTCACATCCCTGAAATCTTGTTAAATTAAACTTAAAATTTTCTAATACATAGTAAAACTGAAGTATGTAGAGGTTACTGATTCAGTATACTTTACTTCAGATCTGTAAGTGACACTAATAATCTGCACATGCTTTTAGTAACATGTTATTCTTTTTTGTGGAAAACAGTCAGTTGGTGAAGTCAGCCATTACTGTATTTCCAAATTCAACACTTCAGTCTCACACAGTTTTGAAATTCATGTTTTATTTACCCATCTGTTCAAAGTTCTCCTAAACCGTTTTAGCTAAGTTCATAGCATGGTACAACTTCACACCTGAAGATAATCAAACAATGACTTACATGTTCCTCATATGTATGTAAAAAAACAAATTCCTGAATGCTACTAATTTCCTTTGGCATTTCAATAAATTGTCTGTACAACACACAATAGTGAAGCCTACATAACAAACATTATAAGGTTACTATAACCAGTGTAAGCAGTAAGTACAGCAGACTTGAAGTAATAGCCAGCAATTCTTATCTGTGTGTGGGTGATAGGTTTTTAGGAAGTAGTGGGACATTTGTAGAACTTTTATAAGTCTTTTAAAAGTTTTATTTTGCTTTTCTTTTACTTTGTTTGAAAACTCGTACTGTTTTGTACTAGTAACATGAATTCTCTTATAACAGCAAAATCAGAAATTTTGAAATTTTCTTATTTTGAGTAGAGATGTATCTTTAAGCGCCGTAACAGGGAATTGTTGTGTGAAACGCAGAGGTGACTGACAGGCAATAAAATCATATATCAGCCCCAACACGCTCACGGCAAATAGGCTGAGTTCATCGCTCTCCATACTAAGAAACGTTAAACTTTGACAACTACCTCAAATCCGTAGAAAAAAGGGCACAGAAGTAAACGAACTCATTTGAAGAGCAGCTGCAGGTATTAACAATAGACCAGAATACATATACACGCCAGCTGCATATAGCGAAACAAAAAAAGGTATATGTTATTGAAAGACTCAAACGGTCAGCGACAGGACTTCGACCTTACTGAGAAGAGAGAAAGCTGGGAGTAATGTCCTAACACAAGCAAGAAGTGTTGAAAGGAAGTTTGGTAAGGCCTGTAAGTAACAATAGTTGATGCCATTAGAACAACCAAATGCACGAAAACAATACTTGACGAGAAAGTTAAGGGTTGTTTTGTTTACTCCAAAAAAGTGACAGGCAAGAATTATTGCTACAGTATCTAGCAGCGACAACGACCTCAGTGTAGTGACCTAGGGAAGGAATCTGGTGGGAATCCAAAGGCCTACCAGAGAAGTTCTTTCGGAAAAATAGGTGGTCTCTAAATCTGAAGAGTCGTAAAGTAGAACCAATTGGAAAACAGCGTTAGAAAAATCGGAAGTAAGTGGGAGAAATATGGAATTCGATATAGGGACGCGAGAAAGGCGCGCTCGGGGAGTTTAACTAAAAATTTTGACGGAAACGGGAGTGTAAGTCCGCGACCGAGATTCCCATAGTTATTGGACTTAGAGAAATTCGGTACGATGGTTAGAAAAGTAAGCTCGTACTAGAACAGATTTCGGTAAGGAGAAAAACTGTAATTTTACTAGTGATGTACAAGTGAATTAATACAACACAAATGATAATTAAATAACGCTGTGATTTAGTTGTGCAAATACGCAACAATAACTTCATCATCGAGTAACATTTCGAAACGAACTAAACCCGTAACAACAGTGATTCAAACCATAACGCAGTTAATAAATAATAATTAACAATGGCTGTAGAAGCGAATAACTATAATAACAATTAACGCGAACTAATTTGAGAGAGTGAAGTTTGGTGTTGTGCAGTGTCTTGTGACTCAAAGGAGACCACGTTACAATCTGCTAATCCAGAGGGAAATATCGCAGACACGCCAGACGATCAACATGACAACCACACAATATGAACTGCTACCAGATTTGGATACATACCACAAGTAAAATTTTCATGCCATAATTAGTATTAGGTCCACTGTCTGTTCACTTAAAGAACTCATAAGATTTAATTAAAGGATTAAGATAAAATTTTATTTAGAACAAAATTAAATCATATTAGGAAATTATGGAAATTAAGTTCATCTATAAGCACCGATTTTAAATGAATCCAGATCAATAATTAACAATGTCGTAATATATAATAATTTAAGAAAATTATTATTAAAAGTTTTGTCTTTGAATAAGAATTACAATATTTAAATTATTAGAGCTATGAATATGAGTAATGAAATAAGATTTATGAAAATGAATATGTTTATATTTTGATTAGAATTTATATAGTTCATATATAAATGATAAAGTATGATAATCAATCATAGCTAATTGTAATAAATTGAAGAACAATTTATAAGAAAATTTGAGCATTTATTTATATTTTACCCTGAGATAAAGAGCATATAAAAAATTTAGTATTACATTGGCTCCCACACGCGGGACATTAAATAGATAGCATAACAGTAGTAATTTATAATATATTGTGTTATTAAAATAAGTATAACACTCTAGTGTCAGACCAGGTTCGGTTTGAAAAAATAACAAACTCCATACAGAGAGAATGTGAATTTTGTAATCAGCAAATAAAACCATTATCTTAAAAATACATTTTAATGATTACTGTTTTACTAAACCATAGAGAGAGAGAGAGAGAGAGAGAGAGAGAGAGAGAGAGAGAGAGAGAGAGAGAGAGAGAGAGTGTGTGTGTGTGTGTGTGTGTGAATTATAATGTGTTCGTAGGCCTTGAAAACATTCTAGGATATTTATGGAGCCAGGACTACTAAGAACCACTGACATAAGTTTCCAACCCCCTGTCCAGGAAACGACCCTGGAAATTACTTTCTTTTGCACATTGCACAACAAAAAAGAGTTCATACATTTTATTAACTTATATTATGTTTCTTATGCACAATGATTTTTTGCTACTACTTTTTTCTGTAAAACAGATCAAGTGGAGTAAAACTAGCTACACTAAATTTATCCTTTCGATTTTTGTAAACCGGTTACAATAAATCACTCTACAATTGCAAATCGCTCTAAAATACCTAATAATTAGCCTTACTTATCTAATCTTTCTCATTTATGTAGATATATTTGTAAAAGAATGTTTTAGAAATGAATAACAAATTTGTATAACTGCAGTAAAATCCATTATAGTCCAGTCAAATTAGCTCGAAAATAAGCCTCATATAAAAAATAGTAGACGGCTGAAAATTTGAGGACATCATCCCTACGTGTCCTACTACAATTAAAAAATAAGTTCACCCCTGTCATACACATCAAACGTAAAAAAAAATGGCGAATATAAAAAATAACGTTTTTTGTCGTTTTTTTTAAAACAAGTGTAATGTAAATTTAATCGACAAATTTAATTTTAATTTCTTGAGTGATTATTATAAAGTAATGAAAAGTTAATAGAACCATAAAATAAAATGTAAAATTATAGAGGGCGCAACCGTCCAGGCTAGAAAATACGAACATTAAAAGCGAAAACGAAGGGTATCTTTGGGAATTTTTTTTTATCTATTAAATCTTTGGATTTGAAACTTTTGCATCTTATTAACTATCAATTAAAGTCTACAAAAACATTTTTATTTAATCATTAAATTCAATTAAATTTATTTTATAATTATAGCTAGAATTCTTCCTCTGAAAGTTCGTTGTCATCAGATTCAATATCTAGGTTTGTATTTTCATTCTCATCTTCGTCGCTTATTTCCTCTGGCAATGATGGACTCACATTTGAATTAAGTTTTTAGGGGCTACTGGTTTGGACATTCGAATTGGGGTAAGGATTTGTCCCCTTTTTCATTCCCAATCTTCTGCAGGTAAATCATTAGACTTTTTACTTGTAAATATAGATACACTCTATAAAAATGATATTTTACTGTATCTGAAGTTGAAGGCAGAGATTCCAGTTTTACGTATTTCACAAGAGTTTCCTTTTTCTTTGTACCTTGTTTAAACACAGATTTTTTTTAAGCAGATGCACCTGTAGTCATCTAGTGTTACTCCCGTCGGTTTATTGTATAGGAAACAAGCGAAGTTTACTCCACTCTCGAAGATACATTCTTTCGATTGATTTTTTATAGAAGTTTCCAATCGATTTTTTAAAAGTCTCATCATGACATTTTTCTCAAATTTCTTAAAAATGCTTATCTTGCCCTTTCCAAAAAAACAGGATGTTGTATCGCAACCGGTTGCTGCATGAAGAAATAAAATATTTTCTTGCAAAAGGGTAATTCATTGAGACTGTTCTATGAATAAATAGTAGGCGGAGTTCCGTTTTTTCCTAATTTCAACATACACATTTCTCGTTCTTCCGGGATTAATGCTGATAGAAGAACCAAAATATCTGATAGCATGGTAAACGAAGACATTTCCCTGAACAAAAATTTCGATCAGGATGAAAATTTGGATTTATGTAGCTAAAGATGTATACTTTAAAATAAGAAAACCTTACCATCGCGGCGGGACCCCGTTTCCGGGAAAATCGATCGGAAAAGTCGTGATTGTCGGTTTTCTTCACGTAATTGTTTAAATAATGAAAATAAATCAAAACGTTTCAAATAAATGTTGTAGCTTATGATTTTATCTACAAATTTTGTCTAAACAATTTTTCGATATCTGAATTAGTTTACGAGATATAAACGATTTTCCACGTACTCTCGCTGTACTACTCGTGGATGCGCGCGCATCTCCAAAATAGGAAAATTTTCAAACATGTGATTAATTAATCGATAATTTGGGATATTTATCGAAGTCGGAAAATTTTGAAAATGACATAGGACATAGAGAAAAACCTCAGCTTTCACGTGAATATATTTACATATTTCATTAAAGAATTTATCATATACAAAAATGTGTTTAAAAATGGGCAACTACATCTTGTGAACAGAAATTTCGTATTTTGTCACAACTTTTTTGAAAATCATCAGAATGAAAATTCCTTCTGGATTTACTTTCTTTAAGGTTTGTATAATAATAATATTAAAACGAGAAAAGGATTACTGTTAAGGGGGAAAAATGATCTTGCGTCGAAGTTTGGGTTGTTTTCCATTCTTATTTTTAAGTGTTTTTTCCGGAATTCATTTATCAATATTTTCAATGTGAATTAATCAAAATCAATAAAAATGTGCTTACAAGTACTTAAAAGTATACTCTTTCGAAAGGATTAAACATTTTTTCAGTACACGTAATATTTTTTAAATTATGCTAAATTATTATGCATAGGTACCAAAACTGGCCATATTTTAGTAAAATAAATACAACTTTTTCCAAAATGAATATTTTTGTTTGAAAATTTTAGAGCATATTAAAGAATGCACATAAGAGAGATTGCACCTATACAGAGAATACACCTATTGTAAAGGTAGAAATGAGAGGGCCTACTAAGTGAGATGAAAATGCAGGTGTCAGGGAAAAAAGCGACCTTGGTATTTGAGCGCGCAACGCCAGGCGGCGTG
Source organism: Magicicada septendecula (assembly GCA_034769895.1). NCBI lineage: Eukaryota > Metazoa > Arthropoda > Insecta > Hemiptera > Cicadidae > Magicicada > Magicicada septendecula. Next base: position 1,089,585,731 of record CM068367.1, read on the forward strand.
ACATGGCGCACTCAGGGACCACGCAGGCGCAGGACCTTAAACAGCCGGGAAGTTAGTCAGTCTTGTTGTCGCATGATTGTTACATAGCTGACATTTTAAAGTTATTATTTTTTGATAATAAACAGTTTGCGTTAACAATGAGTGAGAATTGTGAAAAAGTTGATAATATCACTGGTTTCATTTGTGAAAAAGATTTAGAAAATGACAGTGAAGAACATGTTGTTCTTGTGACACGTGGTTTAGAAACATTAAAAGCTGTCAGTATTGAAAGAAACGAAATATTGAAATGTACTGAAATAAGCAGTGCTATAGTAGTAAATACATTTTCGGCGTGTTCAACAAAAAATGAACTTCAAATTAATCATAATTATCAACGTACTCCCCTTTTATATTTTTATACAAAGTGGTGGCGGTAACTGATGAATTTTCAGCATTATAATACTCGGAATAGTTTATACAAACAATTACATTGATCATTTTCCTTACAGAATTTAAGAAATAAACATAAAAGTAGCTACAAACCCTTAAGGTGCCGAGATTCCCCCACATCTATCGTAAATTTTACTACATAAATTGTGTAGGTAAAAGTATGAGGTACTACAGTAACATTCTTGTTTTTTACAAATTTTCATTTTTTAGAAGCTATGTACCAAAAAAGGAAAAAATGACGAGAGGTGTAAGTGGAAAATCGGCGTTATCTCCGTAAAGCATTAATATTTAAAAAAACTTTTTTAACCAGTCTTGCTGAGAAAATCACGGGCTACAAGATTCATATACAAGTGTTTCGCTATTTCCATATTTTAAATGAGTAGGACGGAAAATGAACGTTAAAAAGGCCGACGCGCGGCGGAAGGTCGTGGAAAATCGTTTATATCTCGGAAACAAATTAATGGATCGAAAAATTGTTTAGACAAGTTTTGTAGGTAAAAGTATGAGCTACCACAGTAACATTCTTGTTTTTTACAAATTTTCATTTTTTAGAAGCTATATATCAAAAAAGGAAAAAATTATGAGAGGTGTAAGTGGAAAATCGGCGTTATCTCTGTAACGCATTAATATATCAAAAAATATTTTGAACAAGTTTTGTAGAGAAAAACACGAAGTACAACATTTATTTGTAACATTTTTCGCTATTTTTATTTTTTAACTGACTATAACAGAAAGACGAACGCTAAAAAAGCGGAAGCACGGCGGAAGGTCGTGGAAAATCGTCTATATCTCGTAAACTAACTCAGATATCGAAAAATTGTTTAGATAAAATTTGCAGATAAAATCACAAGCTACAACATTTATTTGAAACATTTTGCTATATTTTCATTATTTAAACAATTACGTGAAGGAAACCGACAATCACGACTTTTCCGATTGATTTTCCCGGAAACGGGGTCCCGCCGCGATGGTAAGGTTCTCTTATTTTAAAGTATACATCTTTAGCTACCTAAATCCAAATTTTCATCCTGATCTAAATTTTTGCGCAAATTTGTCGAAATTTTGTCTTCGTTTACCATGCTATGAGTCATCAGCAACCATAACAGTTATTTTATTGGTAATTTGTGAAGCTGTCATTACAATTAATAAGTCAGCGTCATTTTCTGCTTGTATGACTGTAATGTTAGCATTTCTTAAATATTCTATTAAATATTTAATGAAACCAATTTTATTCTGCTTGTTTGAGAGCAAAGTATCCTGTTGTACCATACTACACATTTCCACATCAAAAATAATGTCAGGGCATAAGTTTTTATTGGCGTGAGGTGTTTGTTCAGCGCCTTTTATGTTATCCAAATTATTTTCGTAGCCATCAAAAACCACAATGACATTATTAGATTTGAAGTGTTTTTTTAATATAAGCTATGTAGGAATTAAATATGTCGTTAAACTGATCATTTTTATTCCAAAGCACACGACGAAAGTACATTTGCCGTCATCAAACTCAATTTTTTTCATTTTGGCACAAACCATATATTTTAGATTTATCAGTCTTATGTAGCGTACCTTGATCAAATAATGCCATTGAGTAAGGCGCAAGCTCATGTAACTTTTAAATTCTTCCGCAGTTCCCTCGCTAACATAATTATATGCGTTGGAACAGAACTGTTGGATCAATAGGTATAATCTCGTCATCTACTATAATGAACTATTACCGCTAATTAATGGCAAGACTTTATCTTTGGGTTTGAATGATAAATCCTTGAATTTTTGCCATTCCATTTTGCTTAACCCTATTTTACCAACCTCAAAAGCATCACAACAATTTATATTTTCAGTGCCAATTACACCAGTAAATATCGCAATTTCTTTTTGATGAGAAAAGAGTTCGTGAAGATTAAACCACTCAGTAATTTTTTTTTATCTCTTCTTGATCACGACCCTTACGGGCATCTCTCGCATCTAGATGCTGATCAGATGACGAAAATATTTATACCACAAAAACACTCAGTCTCATTACAAATATCGTACGTAAATGGTAAGCTTAAAATCTATTGATGTGTCGTGCTTTCTGATTCGCCCCTACCAACTATTCCCCCGACCATGATATCTTGCTCAATGGTCATATTGTCCGTTTTCAAGGAAATTTCGTAATTCCGTTATTTCCTGAGATTCGCATTCAGTTAATAAGTCCCCTTCTCGTATAGAATGTATTCGCTCTTCGGCATTTTTAATAAATTCGGTCATTTGTTGAATGTATATGTAAGCAGACTTTGTATAGTTAAAATGCCCTGCAGCAAAAAAATATGGCATCATTTGTTTTAAATATACAAATTTCACTCTTATTGCACGATTGTTATTAAAAACGCAAAATTAAAGAAATTTTAAGTACATTCTTAAATATAAATTGACACAAATAGCAAAATCAAGAAACACAATCACATCCTGTATTGTTTATTGTGCCCTGAACGCTCCGTTTTGCTAGAGCACATCATGCTTAGCCGAGTTGCGCGCGCATACTCCTTCCAGTTGCGAGCCGACGACGGCAGATGTGCGAGTGCCGTACGTGCCAACGGTAGATGTACAGCTTTCAAAAGGTATTTTAAAAGGAACCCGGCTTCTCAGGTATAAATCCTTACCTAAGATTGATAACTTGGGTATTGAGTGCTATATTCCCAAAGTATTAAATCTTAAAATTTAAAACATAAAGCGTAAGAAGAAGTAACAATGCGAAATAAAGCACGTTTTATGCAGTTACTTGTTCTATAATTATTTTTTTGACAACGAACAATTTAATTAAAATAATAATTACACATCTCAAAAGTAGACTCTTTAAGCTTTAAAATACATGCTTTATATTTTAATTGGGATAAACTCTCATTGTTGTATATTGGTTTTAAGTTGTAATTTTATGCAAATTTAAAGAAAATCGAAATTTCGCGATTTTCATAGTCTTGTTTTTTAAAAATAGTAAACAATATCAACTTTTTATGTTTTGCATTCTCATATATATATATATATATATATAGAGTATCAGTAATTAAAACCCACATTATCTTGTGAATAAAACTATTACATTTTTAAATATTATTATTTGTAGGATAAAAAAACACTTCGAAGCCATCATGTATATATAGTACCTAATATTGTAATGAAAAAATAAGTTTTTAAAATAAAGAACTACATAGGCGTATAGCTGCATCTTACCTTTAAACAAGAGCGTTTATTTTTTTTAATTCGAACATTATTTTTAAAACTAAAGGCGAATAACTGGTTGCGCGCCGTTTAAAACTTGTGCCAACTAATCCAACCCGCGCTCTCCGAGCAACAAATTACTCGTACGCTTCAATATTTTTTTACGTAAAAACTATTAGTTCTAGAAAAAAAGTCTTAAGGCATTTTTTGTGAAAAATTTTCTCTACTTTACGGTGGTATTTTTTATTTTCACAGTATACAAAACGTTGAAACGTTATTATCGAAAAACTGAATTTTCGAATTTTAAGGGTTTTTAGGGATATTTTGACATAGGGCTGAGGGGTGAACAATGTTTTAAAATAATGTTCTAGATGAAATTACTTTATTAAAAAGGGTCCCATCCTTCTACTATTTATTTCGATCTCCAATTCTAATTTAACTGGACTATTAAACATTCTCGCTGCTTGTTACGCTATTCCATATAATATGCGCTATTTTCCGATCCCTGTATGTCTCATGTGCGGAATCTTTATTGCGTTCAAATCCTGCATTATACGCTTTTTTCTTTAGAATTTTTGATTAATTTTTTAAATAAATAGGAATACTACGGCACTGTCTTATTTTCGCTAGTGGTCGTCACTATGTCAGGAGCAAATTCAGAAGTGACTTTTAAGCTTATGCTACACAAATCATTTGTAAAGAGAAAGTCTCGTGGTGGAAAATTAAGCGAGACAAGTATAACAGTGTTTCTTGCTGCAAATGGTTCTGATGGTTTGTTTTGTAGATTTGAAATACTTGTCGTGTGGGAATATCGGTTACACTGCGATAGACCTATTTCATTCCATGGATGTGCTCTACTATTTGTGTCGTAAACGAATTTGTTTGGCAAGAAGGTGTGTGAATACGAAAGACACATGTAAAATAAACGATCCTACTGAATAATAAACGGTTTCTTTGCTTATAATACTGCGTTGAAGCGCGTCGATAGTCCTAATAAATATGTGAAAAATATGAATGTATATTTTTACAGTGTACTGGCTGTGCTATTTGGTCGTCTCCCGTCTAATATGCGGATTTCACGCGGTCCGGTAGAGATTTTTGGTGACGTTTTACTGTAATGCACACCGTTTTGTATAACTAGTCACATAACCGTATCTAATCTTTTTTTTTGTTTTTCTGCATTTTGTTCAGCAATCTTAGCGAAAAGTTCTATTATCATCGTGTAGTTCTGTTAAAAGTTCTATTATCATACTTTCAAACAGAAGGTAGTTTTAACGTAATTTAAGCATATGGAATTATAATACCGGCACTACCGGTATGCAAACAAGCGGTTAGTGCCTATTCCACAAATTTCGTGACTGCTGTAAACTATGTAAACAAAGTGGAAAGTTACACACACACTAGCGTTGATTCTGCTTACAGTCACTGAAAATTATTTGTTTACACTTATAAAAGCGCAGTTCTTCTATTATACACCACTAAAACTGAGCACTGAAACTAATTAATTTCTAAAATAGGGGTGCTACATTTCGGTCACAAACTCAAATCAAACAGACCGCACATTCACGTTCACAAACGAGCCTACTATAAGGATCTGCCAATAACCTATGTTGCTTCCCGGCAACGTGAATTACTTTCGTTTTCGTTCCCGATTTGTAAAGTTACAGGATGTTTAGCAACATCCACTATTTTAGAGAAAATTTGTTTTTGTTAATACATTAAATCCTTAATAGTATAAAATTTCTGTCAGTAAAAAATGTTCCACTCTCTACATTGACGTTAAGGTATTATCATTTACATTAAGTACAGTATTATGGTCGCTCCAACTTTGGGGGGCGGGGCAGAAGTTGGGCCAAGAAATTTTTGGGGAAGGCCGGGGCTTGTGAACGTTTAAGATTTCACCTTGGGTTCTTTGAGTTAGCAGAAAATATTTAATTTTTTTAACAGCTAGCAGAGAATCCCAGTGGCGTATCTAGAATTTGGCTTTGGGGGCGGGGTCCGGCCCGGGTCGAACTCCGGTCATACAAAAGAAAAAACAAGTTAAGACTAATCAACATTATTATTTAAATGTCATTTTTAAAGTGGCTGAAAACCAGGTGATAATGTACTCTACTCTAATCAGCCCCATTAAATTGGTAATAATGCAATAAAAATACACTAAATATCACTATTGTTTGACGACTCGGAACACTAAGTTTTTTATAAGTAAAATCGTAAAGATTTACCTTACAGCCTAAACCGGCTTTCACCTTTAGAAGGCTTCATCTGATTTAGTTAAGTAACGGACACGTCATGGACAACGAAATCCAATAAAAAATACACTGTTGAAACATTGTTAAAAGATTCCATACTTATTGACTGAATTGACTTTTCTATATTTAATTTTTTTAAATGTATTCCCTAATGCTGTGTAATAAACCTGTTTGTATATTTAAAAAATAATGACTACTATATTAGCATATACAGCTGAAAAAACAGTCTAAAATATAGAGATTAACAAGATTCATTAACTTTTCACCATCTTGGGGGGGAGTCCGGTCCCGTTCGTCCCCCTCTGTAAATACGCCCCTGGAGAAGGATGATAGTAATTATATATTGTGATTGGACGTCCACAAGTACTGAATAGAATGCTCTTCCCTTTTTGTTAACAAATAAAATGTCTTTATTTCTTTATACACTGAGAATTGTTTAATTTTAACTGATTCATTTATGAAGCACTTTAATTTTTAATTAATCTGGTTGAATTTACAGATGAAAATTGATAGTCTAATCCAGTGGTCTTCAAAAGGCATGCCTTGGCACACTACTGTGCCACAAGATTCGCTAGATGTACTACGAAACATCCAAAACTTTATGATTGATATTGTTGGTAAAAACAAAATAACTACACTCAATATTTGTTTTGAAAAAAAAAACAAGAGAAAAATATGCAATAGTTTAAATGCATTTATTTTATGGGCGATTTATTAGCTTGTACATTACAATAAAAGTGTTGAGTTATTAATGAAAATCTTGAACTGGTCATTTCTTACACAACAATTCAATTGATGGTGGAACTGAAGAAAATGCACACATATTTATTTATTCTTCAACTGAGAGAAGTCTCTTGCATTTCTTGTTTCTCATGTTTATTAGTGCCAAAAAGCTCAGCTTGTGCAAGTAGGTGGTAGAAAATGCAACAGGACATTAACTGGTCCCACTGCTATTACTGGGTATTCTTTTCACTAACATCCAAAACTTAAGAAGTGGTAGTTCACCACATTTCAGTTCATGTGTTTGTTCTGACTGAAGTTCTGCAATTCATTTTTCTTTCTCTAGAGAGAGATTGGTGGTGGATTCTGGGGCTTACCATAAGGAATGCACACCCAGCCATACTTTACACAGTTTTGGAGGGAAAATATTGTTCCATGTTGTTTTCAAGGGGTAGAAGATGATGGCTATCTGAAAACATATCTTCAATCCTCAAGGAAATATCATTTGACAATGAAAACCAAGGATATTTCTTTTTTGGTGCTATCATCTAACATTGATTTCACTATTGCCTTTCAGACTAGTAAGATTATCTTCAACAATAGTATAAGGCAGCATTTTTTTGCTACTATCTTGGCAACTTTATAACTGGCCACATGTGCTATTTCAGAAATAGTTGCTCTCTGTAAGTATTTACTTGCTTTGTTTCCTATGAAAAAATCAGCAAAAGTAGTTTTTACCTTTTATCTTTTCTAGATCAGTGACTGTGTTTGGTATTCAAATACCTTTTCAATCTATTAGGACCATTCACTTGTTTCTTAGTTTGTCTCCATATGACACATTCTGGTACAGGATGGTTTTCAGGGATCCATTGAACGTAAATCCAAAATAATGATCTTGGTACTTATGGACTATTCCAGTCTCTCTGTACTGGTTTCATGACACTTATACTTGAGAAATATATCATTCTCATTTCAGTTACTGTTAGATTATGTCAGTGACTCATCTTCAACTTTTCTTCATCTAATCAGAACTTATCTGTACTGCTCTCATATAAAAAAAAAATAACAAAATAAATGAATAATGTATATAGCACGTGTCAAACTAATAATCAGCTTTAAAACCTCAAAACTTTAAAACATGGATGAAATGGCGTTACAACTGCAAGCCTACTAACAACTGACAACTGACTGCTGAATGCAAGACTGAGTCTTATGCACTGTTGCCAACTCTTATGTTAGTGTACTACCGTGGGAACTTATTACAAAGGATAGTGTGCTGTTAACAAAAAATGTTTGAGAACCACTGGGCTAATCTGTTTCACTTACTAAGTTACTTCAGTAATATGACACAAACCATTCATTCTTTTATGATTAACAATGCACTAATTATTGATAATTCTTTCTTTCACCATTCTAATAGTCATTATCTTTTTTCTTAAATTGTACCCTGATATTTTTTATTGGAGTCAATTGGTTGATATTATAAAAAATAGTATTAAATCTCATAATATACTATTATATGGAAACCAGGAATGCTAAAAAAATTAGGACTTTCTAATTAATTTAAATTAAACAAATTATTCATGGTTTAAAAGTGTCTTAGTATAGTACCTTCACAATGCTAAATCCTGCTCGTTTAGGCCTATACTTCTTATTGCCTCATGGGACTTGTACTTCAGAAGAGTTGACCTAAATTATAAATAATTGATATTTTAATCTCTTTTTTAATGTAATGAGTGATACTTCACATGATTTCTCACTTTTCTATTTAATATAGAAACTTTTCTAACATTAAAAAAAAACCATTTAAGCTATAGAAATTCAGGTCACTTTCTATTTCAGTTTTTTTACTTTCTATTTTCAGAATACCAAGGTATTAAATAAAACTCTATGTTATTAACTAGATTATACATAGATATTTTTTCAATGATATGATCAAGTTTTATTGATCACAGGTACAGATTACCACATGATATATTCTCAATGGGTGAGACAACCAACACACATTTTTTATATAAAACATTAAAATAATTAAGTAATTCAAATACATAAGATTGTATATTCAGCCTTATGTTGATTATTTGACCACTCAAATGATTCTTTAAGTCTGTTTTCCAAATGCTGGTAAGGTGTAACCCCTGCTCCTACTGTTCCTGTTCCAGTATTGGTATTGCTGAATGCCTTTGGATCAATCACAGTAGAGTAATCAGGATTAACAAAGAATGCTATACTGTGTCGACCTTTAGTACGCATCGTGGAATTATCAGGAATAACCACACGATGTTTCTATAAAGTTAAAATCATACATTTATATGTAAAGTCATATTTGAAATATGTGTTTCAGTTTTATAAATGATAGTAGTTACCAATGCTTTATATGTCCCCTGTGTCCATTTATCCATTAATTCGCCTGTATTAACAAACACACCATCTGTTAAGTGACCTACTCTTTTCCACTGACTATCACTGATAACCTGTAAATGTAGCAAAATAATAAGTTTATTATTATCATGTTAAAATTCTTTTATACTAATCATAATTGCTACTCCTGATAATGCTCAAACATGTAATCTTCTGCCTTATTACTAATTGTTTACAAACACATTATGTTTCTTCTTTCTGTTTAACTTAAATCATATTTAAATTCTTTATATTTAATTCTTCTTTTTGTTTAATTTAAACGAATTGCCTGTTAAGGTTTTATCAAGGAATGTGAATGTCAGTAACAACTGACTGCTATTACGATTAAATTTTCAGTAGTGTTTCTGTTATCTATCAAATTGGTACTAAAAAGAAAGTTTATTTAACAGGAATTTATGATGAAACAGAAACCTATCTTTGAGTTTTGAGTATAGGAATTTGTTAGTTGTAGTTCTTAATCTTTAGTCAACAATGTTTCACATCCTTAATGTTTATTTCTCCAAGTGTTTCAAGTAAATCCTGGTCTTCAGTAGCCTATTCAGTAAAAATAAAAAACATTATTAAATAATGTAGTTTTTTATTACATTTATATAATCTGGACACGCCCACACTATGAGACAAACCTAAATATCTATTTTCCTGTGGCTGGCACTTATGTTTACTGTTTATTTGATAGATTTACCTCCACCTTAGAAAGAGTTCTGTCTTCTTTATTATCTTTTTTGCAGTTTCATAAGAAGATTGCTTTACACTTATAATAAAAGTAAATTATTTCAGAACTAACCTAACCTATAATTTAAATTAGGTAGGTTTGAACTAAAAAAAATATGCCAACAGATAAATTAACAGTGCTGATAAATGGTGGAACACATAAGTGGAGCCAGTTTTCAAGTGTAAGTATTTAGACTGCATATCTTCAAACAACAACTACAACATGCACAACAAATATACTTATGTGAGACGTATCATAATAAGCTTTGAGGAAACTGCGGAATTGCCAGTGTTTGCAACAGATCTCCTCTCCCCGCCTTTGCCTATGCACAACCAAGTGTAACGTGCGACAACGGGGAAGAGCTGTTACTATTGCATAACCTCGAAGCTTATTATGTTAAGTCCCGTACTATAGTTGAATAATACACTACTAATATGGACAGGGTGACGAAACATTGTTACCCACGGATTATTATGAGTACAGAGGAAACATAGGCACTCATGGCTGTGGTACTATTTATTTCCTCAAAATAGCAATATAAATGTTTTATTCACTATTTTTTTGTGAATACAAACATAAATTACGCATATAATTTAATCAAAACCTTAACACTAAAGATTATTTCAAACACAAAGTTTACAAATTTATGACTAAATACAAGCTGAAAGGAGAAATCAGCAAAAATCAATGAATCATCAAAAGTCAAGTAAGAAATGATACTACTAAAAAAATTAATTACAAATATTACAGTTTTTCTTGTTGCAATCTCAATCCAGAAACTGGTGGGTGGCCACCTTTCATAACTCTCTCTTATTCCCTTTCCCTGCAAATTCATTTCCACAGACAATTGATTTAAGGCTGTTTTGCCTTCTTTTTTACCTGATAATATACCCTTCTGTATTCACCATAGTATAGTACCACAATCATCAATATTTCCTTCTAATGAGTCTTTCTGCAATCTTTTTTCCATGAATTCCTTTAAAACTTCATCACTGCTCATTCTATGAATTAAATTTTGTATACTTTTCTGCAGTACTATGTCTCAAATTGTTCCTATCTCCCTTCCCAATAGATACAAATCAGTAAATGAAGTATGAAACACAGATTAATAGAGAAAGGACCAATGGGTAGACGAATAGAGTATACATAAATGTTTTATATGAGACATTGATATTTTCACTGAAGTTGTTAAGGCATTAGTAAGTTGGGAATTACTGTGTTTAAGTAAATGCCACATGAAATCGACTACGTAGGAAAGACATGTTAAGTTCTAAGCAAATTATTTTTTACACATATAAACAATATTATATTTTAAATGAGGAAATCAAGTGAATTTTGTATAACTATTAATAGTTACCTCTAAACCACCCTCAGAGTCTTGTGCTAGACGTGTAAATGTTCCATAATCAGTGTGTTCACCACAGCGAGTGGTATTTGTCACAGGTTCATCTCCTAAGGGTGGGTAGTACATTACCCTAAATGTAGAACCATTATCGCCTTTCAGCATCCCTTTATGAGCATTTACAAACTTTTCAAGATTGAAACCTGGTATAAACAATGTGAATTTTGAAACAACTTGATTGGCTGTTAGTTACTTATCTATCTAGTCAGCATATCAGTTAATGTATTTAGATAGCTAGTTATGTTTGCTTACCAAGACTAACAGCACTAATCTGAATTAGCATATTTGCCACTTTTTTGAACTCTTCTGCTGCTGAAAACAACTTTTCTCTAAATCCAGGCACTTCCTCATTTGGTAATTTGTCATTACAATTCTGAATATTGAAAGAGTGCCGAGCTTCTTTTTGTTTCTCTTCTGTGAATCTGGATAACAATTTTATGTGTTATGTATAACATTATTTATAATGTACCAATATTTTAAACAAACAGTAAATCTCAATATTTTCATTCTAATTGATTGTAAGCATTAGACTGTAGATAGTAGTATAAATGATATTCAAAGAAAATTTTTTTAGATATTATTTAATTAAATTTGATTCTTTGTACCTTTCTGCACCTGGAGAAACATATCCTTGTTTATAGTTGGATGAATCAGTCTTATACACTACTCTTTTGTCTTCTGAAAGGTCACAAAATTTATCCATTACTTCATAAGCTTTCAGTAACTGAAAAAATAAACAAGCACTTATTATTTATATCTATTATTGTTACTTACATCAGTTTTTAATTTTATTTGCATCTTGTTAACTTACCTAATATATTGAAGCAGTATGTATGTGGACTCATAAAAAATACTCATCTACCCTCCACAACCTCACAGTGCGCATATGTGTGTAGTAAATTGGAAGTAAAAAACATCATTCAGTCACAAAAATTAATTAGGAGAAGCTAAAAGTGAAAGCTAAAAGCTAAGCAATCAAAAGGCATTACAGCAAGGCATTAAAAATTGAAAACAAATTCATGTTGACTCTATTTCCTGGAAGTTAAAACTTAATATTTCCCTTTTTGCCAATCGCGCAATTTTTTACGCCTAAATTTTAGTTGAAATTAAATTTACAGTAAATGTCACTTATTAGGAACAAGTTGGGTTTTCACAAATTGATTTAATAGGGCAGCGGATTGCAGGCCCCCCACATCAATCTGTGAGCCCCGTTGCCAGCTGTTATGAAGGGCCCCTCCCCCACCTCACATAATAAAAAATAATCTTTGCTGGAATCCTTGTCCCTTTTCCACTATTTATGTTTGAACAGAGACATTTTGAATTTTGAAGCATTTTCCACAGTTTAATCCTAAAACATACTCCATATAGGTTTATAAGAGTGACATATACGATATACCACATAATAAGCAAGACATTTAGGTAAAAAAGTATTGAATAAACAAAAATAAACATTTGGTTAATAAACATAGTAACTAGTAACATACAGTTTTAATATCCGGAAAATCAAAATGTTATTTGTAAATGTACAATTCTACAATTGAAATTAAAAATTAAAGCAACTGATTAAAATAGAATTCAAACTTTAATAATACTTAATAGAAAAAGTATAAGTGTCCATCTTGAAAAACAAACATGAATCAATTATTTTACATTTTTCTTGCTTTCATCATGGAGCATTCGTCAATGCTTGAAGGAAGATGGTGTTCAATGGCCAATACAGCCAGCGAGTTAAGTCATTCTTGGCTCATTGATGAGCATTGCCATGTCTTCAATACGTTTCCAAGCTTACTGAATGCTCTTTCTGCTGATGCAACTGTTACTGGAATCGTACAAAACATTCTGAGGGCAATACAAACATTCATAAAAACTGGTTCTAATTGTTTTTCATAGATTGAGTTAAGTATAATTGTAACGGGTTATTTTGAGAATTTGGCAGAACCTGAAACACTGTGTTTGAAATATGTTTTAGATGTAAAATCTCATCACAAAAGTTCACTGATAAATTGTTTTTGTAAGTGCTGACTAGTTTTGTAGCCTTACATTTCAAATCACTTTCTTCCAACGAGTTGAATTTAAGAATTGGACTGAAAAGTTCAGTTAGTGAATTGGTTGCTTCAAATATAGTTTTGAGGTCATATAAAATAAAATCCAAAGCTCTGTAAACTATGTTAGTTTTAAAATTTTCTTCTTCGGTATTAACTAGGGTTTCTGATGAAGGAGAAGGACGACTTCTTTTATTTGGATTCGGAAACGAAGATGGTATTTTCATTGTTTGCACTACTAAGCGTGACTCATTGATGATTTCTGTCTACAAGTCTCTGAGTCGTTGCATGTCCTCATGTAAGTCATTTATCAGTTTGACCTGGATGTCCAGAGAAATCTCTTGATACTGAATTATTACACTTCTTTCATTAATGGAGCCCAACACTTTAAACCAAAAGACTATCATACAGAGGCCTTGAAAAGAAGAAAAATATTTCTTTAGACCTATAACTTTGTTATACGCTTTTGGTTCGAGGCTTGACTTCAACTTGCTTAATACTCGCTCCAAGGCCTTTAATACTCCTGGATAGTGCTTTGCGACTGGAACCACGGCCTCAAATCGCTCATACCATCTTGTTTGTGATTGCTTTTTTAGGGAAAGTGGCACTTCAGTTGTCAAAATGTTCCTTGCTGGGCTATGTGAAAAAAAGGAGTACATTGTTTCCAAATTTCCAAAGAAATTCATAACCTCTGGGCACATTTTAGCTGCATTAACTCCTATTCTGTTTAAGGAGTGAGCTCCACATGGAGAATAAAATGCTATATCATTTTTTTCTAATACTCTTGTTTTTATGCCTTCAACTTTTCCATACATATTTGACCCTCCGTCGTACCCTTGAGCCCTACAGTCCTCAAGAAGGATATTATTTTCTGCTAAAACAGTTACAATCTCATTAGTAATATCTTCTCCAGTTTTTTTGTTTAAGTTTATAAACTTAACAAATCTTTCTTTTATTTCGTATTGCCTTGTGTCTTTATTTTGAGTGACATATCTCAAAATAAATACGTTCTGTTCTTGATGCGACACATCAGGAGTTGCATCAACAATCAACCCATAGTAAATCGCTTCTTGTATTTCTTCAAGTATAACTTTAAACACTTTTTCACCGCAAAGTAAAATGAACTCATTCTGACTCATCCAAGATAAGTAGTGAGCTTGACCTTTCATGTTTTTTCCTTGAAGAATTTTTACCTTAGTCAAGTGCTCCCTTGTAATTTCATCGTATTTTCTTATTAATTCCAAGGTTCTGAGAAAGTTTCCATTATTTACATCACCAATCGATATATTATTCCCTTGGAAAGGCAACCCCCTTGATGCTAAAAACAGTGTTACATCCAAAATTCTTTGTAATATTGCCTTCCATTTTTCTGCTTCATTTAAAATTTGTTTTTGAAGACTACTATCAATACCTTTGCAATTAATTGATTGTTGGAGGGATTTTCATTGACAATAGCACTTTCGATGTTCAACGCTGTTTTCATGTTCGGGAAGTTTGTTATACCAGAGGCGAATCCTCAGAGCAAGCAACGCAAGCAGTGCTTGCCCAAAGAAAATCAGCCAAAATAAATAAATGATCACGTAACCAACATTATCGTTGCCAACAAAAACTGTTTCACATGCCTTCTTGTGTCTCATCTTTTGAAAATCGGCAGCGCATTTGTCACCTATCTTCCAGTCAAAATGATACTGATGACTTGATTTTACCAAAGTTATTAATATCGCTTCGCTTCCAGTTTTGTGCGTTGTTTAACAGCTGACTAACCGCTCTGCCCCCAAGGCAATCACTTAAAAAAAAAAATGCTTTGGTGCACGATGAGTTGGCCATAATTTCATAAATCCTAGCATTTGTTTAGTATACCTACACTTTCATGATCTAGCCTCATTTTTTACATTAGGCTACAGTTAGAAATAATCAAACTTATAACAATCTAACCTACAAGTACGATGGAGTGCTGGTATCTACGTAGAATGCTAAACTCCCAGAGACCCAAAAAGCAAGCACTCTTTAGTAGTGCTTTAAGCTGCTAGGAGCGCTAGCAGTGTCCCGGCTTGGTGAAAATGTGGTACATGTGCTTATATTGTACTTACAGTTGATGCTTGCCCTACCCATCGGGCCAGGAATCGCCAATGTGTTATACAACATTTTCCACTTGAATTGAGCTGGAGAAACCCTCTGTTTGCCAATTTGCTTCGTTTTGGGGTAGCAGCAAACAGAGTACATGCAAGGCAATGAAGCGTCTATTTTGAAGAGCTCCAGATTAACCAATCTCTGGGGTACTGCTCTCGATTGTTTGCAGATTTAGAATTGAGAAGCTAGTTAGGGAACAATTTTCCTGTTTTGTCCCTCGGGAATGTCTTAGCCTGCTTAAATAATTCCTCAACTTTGATATTATTCTGAGAGACAATATTCTGCCGGTTAATATCTTAATTATTTCTGGCCATGTATATAGATCGGTAAAATCTAAGACTTTGTTATCATTGTTACAAATCTCACCAGTCCCGTTGTCACTTTGACAATTATTATTCTTATTTACAGAGTCTAAAAGTTTTCCTACCTGGAGCATAGGGGAAGTCTTTCCTGTATCGTCGTTAGTTTCGGTCAGTTCACTTGACACCATCAACATATTAGAATCATTTGTCTTACAGGGAGGTAAACTTTCACTTTCAATATTTCCATCTTCAACAGAGAAAGGATGGTTATCACTGTCATCACTCTTTTAAAAAAAAACTTTATAATACTCTGGCATCCTACAGCACCTGTTGCTTCTTTCATTGCTTTCAACATTCGTTTTTGAGCTCCAGATTTATGCTTGAAATTACTCATAGTAGAAGTAGTAGACATAACTAAACTCACTATAAAACACAATAATAATAATAAATTTTCATACTTAGGACTTCAAAATAATACAATTAATAACTGAAATCGAAAAAACTAGTAGCCCATTGCTTAACGCAAAAACAATCTTGCACAAACTGACAAACAAAGCATCCGATTCTGACATCCGATTCGGGCATGCACACTGTTGCATTGACCTTGAGCTGTGTCTACACTCTACACCAGGGTTGGGTAGAGAATGATACCACGTGCCATAGTCGATGACTGTTAGCAGCTAGTGGCGCCTGGTGACGGTTTCTGGCGTTGAAATTGCAGAGTCGATAATTTCAAACGCCATGGTACTACAACTAGTAGTACCTACTAGTAGGTACTACAACTACCTACTACCTACTTAGTTGTTTTTTTAAGGGATTTTTACATTTTAATTTGACATGTGAAAAAGTTATTTTCAACATCGTCGCCAGTATTATGAATTTTATTTTTTTAATCACATTTTGTTTGCTCCTTTGTGGGCCCCATTTCCATGGCAACGGCAGCACCGCCTATGTGGGGGCCCTGGCTGATTGAATAACACATAACAATAAACTGTATACGGTACTGTAGTTTGACATCTGAGAATTTGATTAATTAAGTGGCTAACTCAATAAATCAGTGATAGTAATCAACTGCATTCCCTGTTGTTCACATTAATCTACTTGATGTGAAGACACTTATATTAACAGTTTTATTATTTTTATTTAAATAGAGTGAAAATGTCTTGACTAATGTTGGCCTACATCGAATAAAGTAGCATATAGGCCTACATTGGTTGTATGTGTGTAGATGCTACAACTTGTTTAAAACATTTTGATTGTATGTGGAATCAGTGTTTTGTAGTCATATGTGTCTTATATCATCTGTGATGTTCACTTTTTATTGTTTTCATACTAGTGTCAGGTACATCTGAAGTTGAAATCACATAATCAAAGTTGACTTATGTGACTTATATAAATCATTATTGGAACAGTGTTTTAATGTTTATCTTTACTGAGGGATTAAAATTTATTATTATTATTGTTATCCACAAGTATATAAAAGAAGACTCTCTCTCTCTCTCTCTCTCTCTCTCACACACACACACACACACACACACACACACACACACACACACACACACACACACACACACACACACACACACACACACACACACACACACACACACACACACACACACACACACACACACACACACACACACACACACACACACACACACACACACACACACACACACACACACACACACACACACACACACACACACACACACACACACACACACACACACACACACACACACATTAAACCATAGATACATAAATAAAGTAGACCAGTAAATTCTTGCATATATAATTTATATACCTAAGTCATTTACTGACTCTTAAAGCTATACACAGAGTGTATGTTTGAGCCCCATTCAATAGGGGTAAAATTTTCCATGTATGACAAGAATATTAACTTTCAGCTTGGATGAGAATCATCAAAAAAATAATTAGTAAATATCTATTATATCTAAATATATGCATTTTGCATAGTATAACGAGCACACTATTCTTTAGTCGTTGTGAATTAGTGTATTTGTTTGCTTAAAGCTAATATAAATAGAAGAATCTAAACATTTTCTTATGGTCTAAATTTGTTACATTACATGTAAGAGCATTTATGGAGAAGAGAAGACACACTAGGTTTGGAAAAAAAGTTTATGAAAATCTGTGTAGATGCAGAAAACTATTACTTTCTACTTGAAGTATACACAAATGAAATTACTATACATGTAGCATAGGTAATGGAAACACGAAAAGGAACAAGTTGTCTATTCAGCACTTGTATGTAACAGTAAGCAGATTGAGAAATATTGTTTATCTGCTATATTCACATTTTTTTTTTTAATTCCCAAACTTGATATTCATAGAAAGCAAGGGAGGTTATGATTTATAAAATGATATGAGAATGAGCTAATTGCTTGAAAGCCCTTATTAACTACTTTACTTCTTACTGGATTCCAACAGGCACATAGAATCTACTACAAACTATCTACTAAAATAAATTTGTTGATAATATAAATTTTACAATAAAGCATGCTAACATGAAATATCCAAACAGACGCTTTACAATATCCTAAGACTTACAAAAAAATATGTACACTTCTATCAAAGTACTACAGCTAACCATGCATTATTATAGTTTACAATAGGGATTATTGTAAATAGGGATTTACTGTAAGAAATTCTTATAGATGACAAATTGCTCTTTACAAATTCATATTAACACAGAAATTGATTTTGGAAGATAGCAGTCATATTTTGATAGTTTAACTGAGTAAACATACATGGTTTCTAAAATCTAATAGTAAACAGCTGCAAGGGAAAAATTTTATGTATAGTATTCTCTAGAAGTTAATACAACAGAAGTGTAATGATGTGAGTGAAACCCTATCTGTCAAAACTTTTGAGAAAATTTGGGCAATTAAAAAGTGATTATAATGTTAAATACAAATTTATATTTGTGCCTTTGTATGTTCTATATTGATGTGGAATGATATATTGAATTTTTGTAGAAATTCTTACATAACTTTTATTCTTACATGACATAATTTATAACCAGATATTATGTTGTGATAATATATTATTAAATCCTGAACACTTTATTACAGTTATATTCTGTGTGCTGTTAATAATACATGATATAATAATATTATTGGATAGCACATGCGCGCGCGCGCGTGCGCACACACACACACACACACACACACACACACATTCCTGTATGTGTGAATCAAACTACAAAATGTTTTAGACTTTAACTGAGCTATACTGGAATCTAATATTAAAAGAGACAGCACTTACCACTTGCTTATAATGATTTTGAGTTATACTACATATTCTTTTACAAAGTACCCAATAATTTTTAATATTTTATCATGACATTATTATTAACTCAAGACAATCATCAAAGAATTCAATTATTTACTGAATCAAAACAGTCATTAACTCACCTTTTCTTGAGGAATTCCATGATTAACAATATAAAGAAGGCCTTTACAGTACTTGTGAGGGTTTCATGTAGTTGGCCAGCTGTTTTTTTTTAAACCCACAATTCATCTAGTTCTGATATTGAATCTAGAAGGTTTAGTTACAAATGTTATTCAGACACAAGGGCGGATTTGCTGTACTGCTGCCCCCAGGCATGGCAGATAATGCCGCCCCCTCCTCCCTCTCCTATCTCTCTCCCTCATTCCCCCTCCCTTCCCTTCTACGATTTCACATCCTCTTTCCCCCCAGTTTGATTGTCTGCCTCGTTTCCTTTGACTGTCAGGTGAATTATATTTCATATAAAAATAAATAAACATTGATAATATCACATACACTATTCGATACACTGATCCATACACACAATTTGAACCTCAGTGCCAATCCCTTCCCACCATCAACCCCCACCACACACACCATTCCGTAACGGTTATTCTGTAATCGACAGTCAGTATTACACCCACTGAAGAAGAGAAACAACATCTCGAAACGTTTGGGAAGTGACAACAGTAAGTTCACTAGTGAAAGTTTTATATTGTAACAGTACCAAAAATATGGTAGTTACATAATATAAACGAATGTAACGTCAAGTATGAGAAAAACATGGGAATATATCTAGATAAATAAACCTAAGTGTATATAAGTGTGTATCTACAAATATATTAATAAAAAATCCAACGATGAAGAAGAGAATACTAATATATCAACATTAAATACAAAATGAAGAAAGAAAATGCCACAAGCCCAAAACAAAATATCAGTAACTAGACCCAATAGGATCCAACAGTGAGGGGAATCAACGAAACAAGGACCAACAAGCTCCAACAACAATGGAGATAAATAAAATTAGCAACTACAATGAAAATATAGGATAAAGAAGAAAGAAGAAGGACCAAGAAGAGCACCAAGAAGAAGAAAGAAGATGGACAGAAGATATAAGGACTCAACATAAACCACGTATACTAAAGACAATGTAAGTGATTATAAGTGTGAAAAGAAAACCAGTGTGAAACATTTAAGGAACCACAAACAATTACAGTGTGTACTTAATACAAATGTGAAACCTGTGAATAACTAACTAATTTCAACTGAATAAACCAAACAAACAATTACAGTGATGAAGTTTACAGTGTGAAAAATATGTTAATTTCATGATGAAACAACAAAAATTAAAATAGTCAAATAAACACAGACAATGAGTGTGACTGATTTAATAAAGTTGTAATCAATACACATGATCATAAGACCACCAGATTAGAACAAGATAGAACAATTATGTTATTGTTCATAGAGAACTGACAACAAATAAAAGACATCTGTTAAGTATCAAAAATGACAGGAATTAAGGTCCACCATTGACCAGAAAAATATTGTAAATAATACAAAAAAGATTTGTGTTAGTGTTTAAGAAGGAATTGTATAAACATGTGTAACAAAATAGTTAGAGTATTATGTTAATATACCGTAGTGAAGTCAGTTTAGTAGTAGAAAAAATACTGCACTAAAACAGATGGTACATTGTTACACAACCCACAAGGAAGCGACCTATTACAACAGAAAATGATACATATTAGTATAAATATCTGATCATTAAATATGTTATCAAACGAGAATTTATTATAAGTAGTAATGATAAATATTAAGAGACAATGTAATATATAGCAAAACAATGTAAATAGAACAAATCAAACATAATAGCACAGAGAATAGCAGAAATGAGAAAAGTATGCCAATTTAGTTAAGCAAAGTACAGTATCAAAACCAATATCAATGTTTATAAGAGTATTACCAGTAGTGAGATAAATATCTGATAATACATTGAGAACAGATTCTAAACATGATAAGAACAGTATTATAACTAAATTATTGTAAACCAACTAACCATGTACATATGACCAGAAGTAAGCTGAACCATTGTATAGCTAATTAGTTAAGAAAAATACTGTATCAAATATTGAGAACAGATTATTACGATTGTTACCAGTAGTAAGAGGAAATCCCAATGCTACTTTGAGAACAGATAATGTCCATAAAAACAGTCATATTATATACAAACATTTAAAAACCAAATGACTATTATGAAGAAAACCAAATGTAAACAAACAGTGACCAACAAGTTATTTATGAAAAATATAGCATATAAACTTGTGTAAAAGTAATTGGAAACTTTACCAAAAGTTAGAATAATATCTAATGCTACTTTGGGAATCCAAACCAAATAGAACAATAACAATTTAGTTGTTGTATTAGAAAAAATAAATTACTACTATGATATGACACAACATGAACAGAGCCATTACTGAAAGATTGAAGAGTTCTGAGCTAATTAAAAGATAACCATTATGTATAATAAATTAGGTACTATGTGTGTACACTAATTACAATCATTAAATGATATGATTTATATAGAAGAGACCAAAAATAAGGTGAAAAAATTGTATAAGAGAGATAGGAGTGGACTGAACTATGTAAATATTAAATTAACCACAGTCATACATAAATATTATAGTGTAAAATTGTATAAATAAACATTACTAGTATTATTAGATAGTAATATGATCATTTTAAATAAGAAAAATTAGTTCTAAGCATGTTTATGAAAAATCTAACATGGACGCTTAATGACGCCATAACGAGATTTGTGTAGGGAACAGTTATTCCCAAATTGTAAATTAAACCGACTGAGATATAGACTCAAAGTGTTTAAATAAGAAGTGTTTATTATAATTAAGTAAAATCTGGTGTAACGAACTTATAAAAATAAGATACACCAGAAATAACAAATAAAATCGTTATTGTGATAGTAGTAATGAACGGAAAATAAGCGTTTTTGGACTTATTTTAACAAGCAAAACGCCCTGAATTCACTGTTATCAACCAATTAACGATAGGGCATAAAATAAGGAAGTTATGATAATTTTAAACTTTCCAGTTAAATTTTTGTTCCGGTGATGACGTAAAAAAGCCTCCACCCCAAACTCGATTTTGTCAAAAAATTAAATATTTTAACAAAACGAAGGCTTTTGGGTCAGAGAGTACAACGCATCCAGCCAATAGAATGAATGACTTTCGCCAGACAACCGAGAGACGCTTCAGAGGTACAGAACAGTCTACGATCAACCATCAAACGTATAAGCCACGCCGCTCGAGACAAAAAGAAGGAGTTTATATTTTAAAACTGTGCGCGCCATTTACGTCAGTACATCAACATACAGTTAACCTTAACACAACATTTATACATACGAGTGAAAAAGTGCGGAATTGTTTTAATTAAACAAGTAGGTCAGTGTATAATGTCGACCTTACTTGCGAGTGAAGTTTTAAATAGGAAACAGGGAGTACAATTTTATTTAAACAATATTTGAACGAAAATAATAAATTTTTGTGAATAGCTAACTTTCGATACTACGCAAGTCAGATAATGCTGAGTATCGAAAAACAGTAATTAAATTATCAGAATTGAGGAAAGATTTAAATCGCCATTATGAAAATATTATAAAAATATTTTAATTAATTATAATAATTTAAAATATAATGTTTGGAAATAATCCTTAATGAATACAAGAATATTTAGTCACTCGTTTGACTAAACTTATTTTTCTTGAATTTTTGTCGATGTTTTGAAATATACTTTATTAATTTTCTTACAGTCTGAATAAATGTAATTCTGATAATAATATATTAAAAAGTATTATGAATAATATGTTTACATGTATAGTCTAAGAAATAATAGCTATTAAGAAATACTTATCCTTTGTAACAACACCGGTTAATTCTAACCTCAGAAATCGTTACGGTAACTTGATAATTTCAACATTACCGATCTGTTCTCAAGTAACATTCAAATCAAATAGAATTACTAACAAGAGTTTTTTGAGAAATTTTTCTCTTGTGAATAAATGATTTTTAAAACTAATTATTAAACGAAAGTAATACATTTTTAAATACTGTACAAGTCATACAGCTTGATAATTGCAAACTAGTATTAGAGATGCGTGCGCATGCCCGCGTACGATAGTTTCATAAATACCAGACATATGGTACCAATTTTTGATTTTTTATATTTGTTCGATTATTATTCACTATTGTTAATTCTATATAGTTATTTGTATTACATCTTGTGACTGGTATCATGTTACCTCAAAGAACCTAACAAAATATGGCAATTCACTGAATCAAAGTAATATAACCTATGCAGTTAAATTATTGTACTAATAACAGGTCTACCAGCCTTGAGGAATTAGACAGAGTCTTATTGAATTTTATTGTAATAAGTAATTGAAAGGTTGTTAATTATTGTTCTTTAATTGTCAAAGATTTTATCACTTATTAAATTGTTAATAAACCTCCAATTTTATTACCACAAAAGGAGTGTCATTTCTATTAAAAGTAAATTCATTTATTTTTTAATCAGTTCTGACACAGGTGGCGGAAGAATTTAAAAAGATTTAGCATAATTCAGAATATTCATCAGATATTGCTTCATTTACTATTGTGTGTGATGATATATTAAATATTCAATCCGAATATTTTATTGTATTTGAAGTGCATGTATTTCAGGAGGAACGTCACAGAACAGAATTGAAGTATTCAAGTGTGGTAAGTAAGTGAGATACACAACAAAGTGCGCGAACCATATTAAAATAAAAAGAGTGAACTATTACTACGTACCCATAAAAAACAATACATTAACACCAATAACCTCAACGATTACGATTACATCTTTTGATAAACAACATTATCGTAGATACCGGTGCGTATCTACACTCACACGAACACACCAAAATACAAACGAAGAACATCCAATACTATTATATGTATATACTTGTAAAGTTCCTTTACAATATATATTATTAAATTAATAAAGTGAACGAAGAGGATGCAACAACAAGATAATATAAATATTTACTTGTCAGAAGAAAATAATTAATTTTAACTAAATATCACTATTACATTAACGACTCAGAACACTAGGTTTTTTATAAGTAAAAGCATAAAGTTTTACAATAATTTATTACCTTTTTATCCGTCAGTGACTTCGTTCTAGCGTTTTTTATTTAGACACGTTTTGTGACATGTGTCACATCTTCAGTAGTCCTCGTCAAAAGTTAAAATTCTCGTAAAACACATAAAAACACATTTGCACATATTTACAAAATTACAATGACGACACACACATAACACGATGTAACTACGGCTTCGCTGGACCGGTCCGACCGCGTGTGCAGTTGCCGAGCCACTCAGTTGATTCAACTGATTGTGAAAAAGTGACTTGGATACTATATAAAAACAAAAATAAAGTTTTACCTTACAGCTTGAACCGGTTTTCTCCTTTAAAAGGCTTCTTCAGAGGCTGCCGCTGTTAAAGGAGAAAACCGGTTCAGGCTGTAAGGTAAAACTTTATGCTTTTACTTATAAAAAACCTAGTGTTCCGAGTCGTTAATGTAATAGTGCTATTTAGTTAAGTAACGGACACGTCATGGACAACGAAATCCAAGAAATTAATTTTAGTTAGAAATTAAGGGAAACATAGATAAAATCATATAAAATATGGGTACAAACATTATTTATTAAATGACAAACAGAAAATACTTGAATACTGGTACAGTTATATATGCAACTCAACTAATTTTATCGTATTCAAAGATTACAGCACAGAAATAATAATAACGCAACAAATACTGAATAATGTTAGTTTGATATGAAACAAATGAAATTGAAATCATATTACTTAGAAAAATCTAGTTATAACAAAACTATATATGCAACTCAACTAATTTTATCGTATACAAAGTTACAGCACAGAAATAATTATAATGCAACTAATACTGAATAAGGTTTGATATGAAAATATGGAAACTGAAAACATATTACTTGGAAAAATCTAGTTAT
Source organism: Magicicada septendecula (assembly GCA_034769895.1). Classification (NCBI taxonomy): domain Eukaryota; kingdom Metazoa; phylum Arthropoda; class Insecta; order Hemiptera; family Cicadidae; genus Magicicada; species Magicicada septendecula. Next base: position 1,089,610,705 of record CM068367.1, read on the forward strand.
AACAAAAGTATTTACAGTTTTCTTCGAGATTTTGTTTGGGCAAAGACATCAATAACTTCAGAAAAATCCATTGACGTTAACATGTCACCTTCGATTGACAGTACCGCCAGCGAGTTTAAGCGATCCTCTCCCATGTTTGTGCGGAGATATGTTTTTACTCTTCTAAGCCATGAAAAGGCTCTTTCCGCTGAACAATTGGAGACAGCCTACTCACAAACATTCTCAGAGCAATATCTATGTTCGGATAGACCATCTGAAGATCATCTTTACGAATGAGGCGGCAAAGACTCAGAGGTGTTAACCGCTTATCCTCCTTTGGATAAATGATAACTGCGTTATAGTTAAAAATTAAGTGGAGATAATTTTTATATTTGTGTGTGCTTAATTGAACTGGCTTTTATACTTTTAAATTTGTTTGAATCTAAAAATATCATTTATTAACTCAAATTTTGCCGCTCCCCAAAATTTGCTGCCCCAGGCAAGTGCCTAGTCTGCCTGTGTGTAAATCCGCCCCTGTTCAGACAAGGTTATATTTGAACTAGTTTATTTATAGTAGGTATCTTGTTTAGGGTATGTTAAAACAAGGACTGAAATTTTACTCTCAAAGCATCATTTAATCGTTCTAAATTTTATAAACAGAGATACTGTATAATCATTAAAAACTAAAGAAAAAACACATTAACTATGAGGAACAGAAAAATATTGAGTCTGTAGGAGCCTAAGAAGGGTTCCTAGCAGAAGTGATATAATAACTTAGGTCTAGTCTTATAGATGTTTCAGATTTTTATAGTTGTGTCTATTGTATATGTTTGTTATTATCTGCCTGTAATGTGAACCAAAAGGTGCATGTTAGTACCATATGTACTTCTTTGTGAGTAATTTTTCTTCGATGTAGGAACTTTAATTATTTGTTTTTTTTTATGGTGACAATATCAGTATCTTTGTACTGGAACTTTTGTATTTTATGAACATCATTTAAAATTAAATTAAATTTGTATTCACAAATAAATAAATTATAAACCCTGTGAGTTAAGCAGAATACTTTAAAATATTTCATATGATATCCATTGGTTCCAGAATCTGTTAGATACAAAAATGTGTTATATTGATCTGTTGAATCTGTTAACTTATTAAATAGAAGTACTGTATGTGTTTAACATTAAGAGCTAACGTTGCTTCACAATTTAATAATCTGCATTATAATACCTGTCTCATACACTCTATGATGGAAAGTTCTTCATACACCAGTATGAATACACTTTTTATTTTATCTTCACAGAACTTCAACTTTATTTTATTTTAACTTGTTATAGAGAACTTTAATAAGTAATAATGACTGGAGCGGCAACAGTTCATTGTATTAAAGTACATACTCAGTTGAATCATAAAGCATAATGGGTTAATGGGTAATGGGTTTGTTAAGTATATTATTGCTATGGTTGATATACTATTAATATATAATATATAGAAATAATATAAAGATATCTGTTTCCTTATGAAGATAACTTATTTGCCCATTTACCAGCATCGAAATCTTGTAAAATATTAAATATAAGCGACATTTATACGAGATATTAGCCTAAATATAATTATAAATACCGTATATAAAATGTGTGTGTATGTATTTATAAGTGACATATAAAATTACCTTTTTAAGTAAGCTGGACAAATTTATAACTTGAGTCTCATGAAGAATGAAGGATTATGATGTTTGTGAAAAACAGTTTTTCAGTAGAAAATAAATTACATTATAACTTAATGCCTAGATCAAAACAAACAAAATGAGTCATTGAACAGTATTGATGTTTTTTTTTCTAATAAATTTGTACCATTTCCTTCTGTAATAATTGAAGCATGTTCTAAATGTAATATATAATAATTTTGTTTCCTGTTCCTTTTGGAATAAACATTACGATGTATCTTGTTACCAAAAACAACAAGTTTGTAACAAAAAGTAAGTTTTAATAATAGACTAAGCATTACTTTTTTCCTTAAACAATTTTTATAACCTTTAATCTACACTTTTACTAATCACTAAACTGAATTTAAACATTAATAATGCACTGGACATAAATTTGTTCCTCCTGCTCTTGAATAACCTGTGACTTCAGAAGAGGAGTAAAAGATATTTGGTACCAACAATATCGAATCTCCCAGTTCTAGCTCCTAGGGCTATTCAAATCCTATCTTCAGGTGTGCTACTTTCTTTGTCAATAAAAAGCCTCATACTGGTCAGCAGTGTAGGCTATCTTTGGCTTTCGGGAGGGGGGTCCAGGATCGGGTTGGCTTCATACAAAAGAAAAAACAAGTTAAGATAATCAATATTATTATCTTTAAAGTGGCTGAAATCATTCCCATTAAAGTAAATGGCAATAACACAATAAAAATATGCCTTATTAAAACATTGCTTACAGGATATACTTATTGCCTGAATGGATTTTCCTATATTTCATATTTGAAACGTGTATACTAATGCTGTGTAACAAACCTGTTTTAATATTTAAAAAAGGGTTACTACTATATTAGGGTACACAGCTGGAAAAATAATAAAACAACCTAAAAATTAAGAGATTAACAAAATTCGTCAACTTTTTCGACCCTCTGGGTGGTGGTCCGGTCTCGTTCTCCCCCCCCCCCCGTCAATATGCTTCTGATATTGGTTATGATCCCGAAACTCAAGAAATCCATATATTCACAGGAAGAACTGAAATGAACAGAACCTTCGATAAAATCTAATAGGAAGGTTATTCAACAAACTGGTCATTCTAAAAATTCTTTTGATCGTCATTCATTTAGTGTGGAATCCCTGTGACAGAACCTTCAGGATAGGCGTAGGTGGGATCTCGAGCTCGTCCTATCGTGGCCAGCAAACAGGACGTCCTTCTTTCCTTGGCTCCGTTCTGAACCTTATCGTTTAGGAGTCACAATCCCGCTTTTTGCAGACGTTTCATTACATCTCCCTTCCCTGAGGCAAGCGACAAATGCTGTGGGGTGGGGTGGGTGACTCCATTATCTGCGGAAATGCAGAGTAGTGGTGAAAACGGACACGTCTACTTTACACGGAATCGCTTTTATAGAAGGAAGCACCATCCAATGGACGGAGGGCGCCCGAAGTCTGTAATTAAACCTCTGCCCTATAACGAAAAATTTGAATATGATGCAATTTTACGGGGGTTAATTCATATATCATAGATATCAAATGTAAATCTGTAAAAAACGAGGTTGAGTAAATGCAGTTAGAAGGTACCAGAGCGGTATTTGTTCAAAAGGAACAATGCTTGAGTCGGCGCCTGCCAGTCGGCCAGAAAGTACAAAAAGTCACGTAGAGGTTTGGCTATCATAAAAATGCATTGTAAGTGGGAACTAACAAAAAATGTGTGAACGTTGGTAAATTTTAAGTGCTTTCAACAATAGAGTACCGTTATGTAAGACAGAGAGCGTAAACAGAGAAATGCATATAACGCATCTTTCCCACCACGTGTACACGCGCCGTTGGGTTGACGAATAGAAAAAAGCGTCATTTTTTTAGCGGGTGAATTCTCGGGGTAGATTGGATAAATTTGTATTTCGAGGTACATGAAACCAATCAGAGTGTATTTTGTAAATATTTGGTGAGGGTAGTTTTAAGTCGAGTATAAAAAACGTAGTTGGAAAAAGTTCAGTCAGTCTGGAGAGGTACTAAATTTATTTAGACTCGTAACCGGTGTATTAAAGAATTATTATTTAGTTGATAACTTAAACAAATCATATTCGCAACAATAGTAAGTTGTATACAGTGAAGTCATCAAAGCGATAAAACTAACAATCGTATTTGAATCACTGAAATAATAGAATTCATAAAAGTAAATTGTTGAAGAAGTTTCAAACAGTAAACAATATTCAAATAAAGTATTAAGTATTTATTAAAGCAATCGTAATTCGCCTGAGATTAAATCGGAGTTCGAAGTGTAAGGTTACGGTGAGCTGAGAAATTCTATAGCGGAACTTGTCGTGTACGAATTAATCCGACGGTATCAGCATATCGTGTCCGTGTTGGAAGCACTTAGATCCAATCACTTATATACTAGGTGTAAGAAAGTATTGTGTAACACGTCACCGTTGTATTCTCACTGAATTATAAAAAGTGAATTGTGCCTGGTGTATGTGAAACAAGTGTATATAGAGTTAACGAATGAACGAGTGCGACTGACGGGGATATACTTAGCAGCAGTGGACCAGAGGATCACAGGACCGACGACGTTTGAGGAGACACTCAGCACCGTAATGACGGAATTCACCATCAAGTAAAATTTATATGAACATTCATTTTAACATTGTAATTAGAGTTCAATTCTTTTGGTAACTCAAACAGTTAAAACAAGAATCCACAATTAAAAGAGAATAATCATAAGAAACTGAATATTCATATTAATAATGTAATCTTTAAATTCAAGAAAATCATTAAACGTATAATTTGTCATGTTTATATTTGTTTTATTAATTATTACACCTTGAGATTAATTATAAGAGTCGCTACCTCAAAGTAAGAGCTAAATTCAATAGTTGAATATCAACAATTAGATATATATAGATAGAAATAACCCTTGCTTTGAGAGTTTAGTTGTAGAAATTGACCATACAACGAATAAATTAATATTAATGAATATTCAACATTTAGTCTTGCTTTGCGTGGTGTAGTGTTTTGGTGTCCAAGACTTTGGAGCTTATAAAAACCAAAATCCTACGCGAAGGTAGTATTTGGCGCCCACTCGTAAGGCTTAATTTAGAAGCCTGGCAAACTGTGTTGAGTTACGAATAGAATAAGAAAAATAAGAAAAGTAGAGAGTAAGGAATATAGATTAGATAAGTGAAACATTGTATGATGACACGAAGTAGAAATAGGCGTAACAAGCACATACACCACTACACAAACAAGTTAAACAATATGAACACAGAAACAGCAACAATTCACAATAGCGAAATGGAATTTGATGTTAACAACCAGTTAGGAGATCCTAACAGAAACAGAAACACAATAGATAACACCAGAAACACTGAAAGAGATTAGAAGAGGACAGACACAACAGACAGTACCAGAGACACCCAAAGAAATCGATATATGTGCAATACTACAACAAATAGCAAGCCAAATGCAAGAACAATCGTTACAGCAGGCACAAACATCTAAACAAATCCAAGAAAAACTGGCAAAACAAATCCAAGAACAATCATTACAACAGGCACAACAGATACAACAGCTAGCACTACAGATTATGCAACAAAGTAAAATCATAAAAGACGAGGTAGCCGCACAACTTAACGGCTTCAAAAGAGAAAACCAAGAAGTTCTCAAACCATTTAGATTAGAGACTAATATTATTATTAAGGATGAAATTAAGAGTATTAATGATGGAATTAATAATAGGTTTAACGATACGAAAAAACTAATTAAAGAAAGCTATGAAAAGCATAGCAATGATATTAAGATAATTAACAAGAAATTAATTGCGAATAGTAAGCGTAGTGACGAGAGTTTCGCGGCACATAAATTAGAAGCCGAGAAATTAAAAGAATTAGAAACTAAAATCGATAATAATTCGGACGAAACTAACCTTAAATTACAGCAGATACAAAGTGACGTCCGAACAAAAATAGCATTAGTATACGCTTCACCAATAACCCGAAGCATTACTCAGGAACAAATCAAAGAAATAAAATGTAATGGGACCAGCGATTTTCCTATGGAATTCGTCAAAGAATTAACTGAAATCTACCAAGAATACTATCAAGATAGCAGTAATATCACATGGATAGCGAGACATCTCGAAGGAGAGGCAGCAATCTGGTGGAGGTTGGTGAAGGATATACACAACTTCGTGGGATTCACAGAAGCATTTATCAACAAGTATTGGAACGTCGTGATACAAGAACGCGTGAGAGATCAACTGGAGTTCGGGAAGTACCACCCAGAAAATGGAACGAGTATGATTCAATATTTGGAAAGAAAGCTACTGGAGAACCGACAACTAATTCCTCCAATATCGGATAGGCACTTGATAAGAAAAATTGCAAGGTACTATCCACGTGAAATTGAGGTCGCTATCATTACCCGTGGCGTGAGTACGATAAGTGAATTCGAGCAGGTACTGTTGGAATTTATGAGTATACGGAATGACTCTAGGTCAACGAACCGGGGACACTTTGGTGGTAGAAGGGAACACAAACATTGGCCACGTACGCAGGAAGAGAGAGAAAAGACTTTTGAACACGGACTGAAGAAAGAAAAAGGTATTGAGGATCGACAGCCCTATGCCAGGTATCCCAAGCGTCAAAACCAGTTTAAAACGGAGACAATTGCAATCCCGTCGACAAGTGGAACCAATAATAATAAACGCTGCCAAAAAACTAAACAAGATTTGTAAATACGAATTAGATCTAAGCGGTAATACTAAGTATGTGAACACTACATTTTTAGATTTAAGGGATGAATTAATGGTAGCTGATAATATAGATGTAATTTTAAGAAACAATAAATGTCCAGAAATCAAGATTATGTTGAACGGCGTGCCGACTAATGCATTGGTAGCCACGGGGCGCCAAGTTAATGCTATCTCGGAACGCTGGTTCAGCAATAATAAAAAGGATTTAGGCAGAATAGAAATTTTAAAGCTGTCCAACACCGTAATCAAGGGAGCGACGGGCAACAAATCAAAAAGAATCACACAACAAGTACTGTTGACCGTTCAAATTGGAGAGTTAAAATTTGACAGCGTTTTCATAGTTGTACCTGAACTGATCAGAGAGTGCATACTGGGGGTTGAACTGTTAGCGGAGAATGGATGTGTGATTGACCTGAGTAACAAACAGATAAGAATTCAGGGAGATCATACCAATGAAGAAGCGACTACAGCAGAAATATTACAGGTGGAACTCTCAGCATCAGAGGAGGATATTGAAGAATCAATTAATAAAAAGGTGCAAGATATCGAAGAGATTACAGAGGGAGAACGGAGTGAGCTACGAAGAATATTGGAAGATGTTCGACAACCGGGACGGATCAGGGGGAACTTCAATATAAGGCAGCTAAAACCATATTATGAAAATTAACAGATTACAACACACATAGACAACAAGCATAACACAAAAAATATCGAACAGTTTATAAAAACACAAAACGCAGATATGTATGTAATAGTCATAAGTAACTATAACAATTCTGTAATAACAAGATGATAATTGCTAATTAACTAACAATACTTTAGTTCAAGTTGTATAGGAGTAAAATGTTACAAATTTATGTATGTATTCTAAAATGTATAAGAGATAATAATATGCAGTAGCGTAGAGGGAGAAAGTAGGTCATAAATAACAATGGCAGAGCGAAAGTAAATGTCAATAACCTACCCTAGTGTCAATTTGACAAGCAGGTAATCTGTTAAAAGCTGAGGGTGTGTTTGTAAACAACAGCTGATCGCCGGCTGGCACGTTGTAAACAACATTAGTTAATGATTTTAGTGAAGTAACCAAATATATCTAGAGGTACAAGATATAAATGTAATATTGATATTAATAATGTAATCTTTAAATTCAAGAAAATCATTAAACGTATAATTTGTCATATTTATATTTGTTTTATTAATTATTACACCCTGAGATTAATTATAAGAGTCGCTACCCCAAAGTAAGAGCTAAATTCAATAGTTGAATATCAACAATTAGATATATATAGATAGAAATAACCCTTGCTTTGAGAGTTTAGTTGTAGAAATTGACCATACAACGAATAAATTAATATTAATGAATATTCAACATTTAGTCTTGCTTTGCGTGGTGTAGTGTTTTGGTGTCCAAGACTTTGGAGCTTATAAAAACCAAAATCCTACGCGAAGGTAGTAGCCCTTATGATGATTCGCGACGTTAGAATCAAGCGCTTCCCATCGTTCTCGTGAAGTCCTTGTTTGTCCGCCGCAAACTCAGAATCTATCTGATGTTTCTCGGCTGATTACGTTGGGACACGCCTGATCGATCTCGTTTCCACGTCTCTGTGGTTAGTCAGAAATTCATACTGTGCCGGGAACGCCAGATCCCACCACAACAGATTTTTCCCTTCCTAGGCTAACTCTCTATTTTCCAAAGCTGGAATATCTTTCCCCCCAACTCCGAGGATGAACAGCGCAGAAAACCACCGCCACTGCGGGCTCAAACGCTAAATAATAAACGGGTTAATGCAAGAATGCAAAACGGGTCGCTTCTTTTCAACTTCCCGTAAACACGTAATTTCTACATTTTTTTCCTTCCAGTAAACTCAGAATCTTGTGTTACTTAAACTGCTTGCGTTTCGCTGTTTGAAACAAACGTCAGGTAACATGTCCATTTGTTTGTTTCGGCTAGTATACTTACATGACTGCGTAACAAGTGGAATTATTGCTGTAGATGACTCAAGAGATTTAATTTTCAGTTTAACAGGAACAAAGATTTAATTTCTAATTTTAATCTTTGCGAAACATAAAATTCTCTCGTAGTCCAGAGGAAATAAGCGAAGAGCACATCTCTAGTACTTTAGTGTAAGCTTCTGTTTCATTTAATAACTCTTCATCAAATTGTTATTCATTTTAAAAATTATCAATAAATACTAAAATAAATAAACTAAATTATCAATAAAATTTTAAAGTTTTTGAATAAATTACTGGAGTAATTTTAAACAACTTTGGACTTCTATTTCGATATTATTCTTTGTAAATGGCAGTTGCGATCTTGTACATATAGTTAAATGATCTTAAAGCTTGAGTTTTACTTTAGACGACTCGGACAAAACATCAGTGACTTTATGTCTTAACTTTAAAGCCATAGATGATCTACATCGATTCTAGCAGAGCATTTAATTGTTTTGACTTTATAAAGAACAAGACCTTGACAATTAGGCGTAATAGTTTCGATCTACTTTAAAATATTTTGAAAAATTCAAAACAGTATGTGTGTCCTGTATAAACATACTGCAACTGAAAATTCTGTTGCATTTGTTTCAACTGGTTGTAGCCTATATGTGTCAGAAATAAACCACATGATGGATTTGATGAATAAGTGAATATACTGAAGTGTAGAGTTGCATGTGGGACTCTGTATTTCAGCTTATAAGGAATTTTGTTATTAAAAATTACAAATAAATCATAGTGCTTTATAAGTGCAAACATGTAGTGCGATTCATAAAAATGTGCCTAACTGTGGTAAGTTCGGGTTACGTTAGTTGAGTACGCGTGTGCGTATGTCGCGTAGACGCTAATTAGAAAAAAGTATTATAATTATAACACCTTTATTAATTAAGGTATCAAGATGGGACTTCAACAAGAATGTAGTTCATATTATAACAAACAATTTGCTGTAATTATATGTAGGCCTATTCACTGGGTATGAAAGATATTTTTATATAATTCTATGTGTGACTCATACTTGAAAAGCTGTAAAAAGAGCATCAAATTCTAAATAATTTTTGTGCAGGTTTAGAACAGTTCTTGACCAAATAAGCCAAATTTACATGATTTGCCCAAGTCCAAGTGTGCTGGGCAGCAGCTTGACGTGACGCTGAACGTAGAAACCTGACGATAGAAATTGTACAGTGGCTTAGGGATGCGCAGTGTACAAACACCTCGTTGCGAGGCTAACAACATTTTCATTTATTTCGCACATGCTCACAACAGTCTTGTCCAGTGTTTCACAGTGTGAACATCTATTGCAACAAGACTACGGAGAACAATGGAAGCATGTGTGTGACAAAGAGGGAGCTAATATGGAAGTGAGACAGTGAATTGTTATAGCGTCGTCTCCCGTATCTTCTCTTAGATAACTTAGCTATACTCGTAAGTGGGGGTAACTCATGCATTGGGTCGGCGCAGCTTACGGTACAGGAACGACTGTCGGGCCTATAACTGTAGAGCGAGCGGCACGGCTGTTCCAAGTGGGGTATTTGGAGCTGAAGTTTCCGGCAGCAATTGTAGGAAGAGAATGGTCGAGGAGGCGTCCCTTTCTTCATGCAGTGGAGGCCCGCCGCTCACTGGCGAGAGGTAAGGCGAGATGAGATGAGACGACCCTCCTAATCCTCGACGCAGGTAGCCACCGCCGTTGCCTCTAGCCAAAACGTTGCCGGAGGGGGAGTTGACGGTGGAAATGCACCTGTGGACTAAAATAGTTGTATGACTGCTGGGATGAGCGGGTTATTTTGCGCAGGTCGATCCGTGCAATACGTTGTGTACGCTGGAGGCTGAAAGGAGACAGCAGGGATAAGGAAGGTTTCGGAAAGAAGTATGGTGTCTAGGTCATACTCGGTTTGCAAAGGCGGACAGTTAGGTACGGCGAGACAGAATGCCACGAGGACGCCTGAAACGTGGGAGGCGGTAGTCGAAATACGACACTATTGTCGGGCTGTGGCTTAGCTTTGGGCTGCCGAGGCTCTTTAGGTGCTTGGGCAGAAGCTGGCTTGGTTTTAGCGGGCTTTTGCTGCCAGGAAGCGGGGGACGATGTTTTCTTTGGCGCAGGTTGCTTATACCGCCAGTGTGGGGGATGACGGTTTCACTGCTCTTGACCGGGTCAGGATTCGAAGGCATGAACCTTTACCCAAGTAAAAGGGGGTTCGAGGTTGCAAATGTTCAGGTAGTTTCTTTCCTTCAGGAGCTTCACCAGGTGGGCATTTCGGGCGTTACACCTGGCGGGGGAGAAGAGAGGTGTGATCATGTAATACTGTGGCCCAGATATTCAAGAGCTTGTTTAATCTCGGGCAGGGGGGGACATCATTTCCGTCTCCTCCGGCAGAGCGTAGGTGTAGTATCGGATCTGAGCATCCTTCAAGAGTTTCTGGGCGAGCCGGAAACTCTCGATGGTAGTCATAGTCAAACGATGGAGCGGCCACCTTAGTAGGCAGCTGTCAAGGTGTTCGCAGGAGTGTCCCGATGTAACCGCCCGATCAACTTTTCCAGTCATCTGGCCGGTCGAAGATGGGTGGCGGAATACGCTGGGTCGAGGTAGGTGTTTGGGAGGCCCACCTGATTGTGATTCCCTCGCTTAAATTAGATTTCTGTAGAGAAGGAGCAAGCAGTTAACCAATCGGAGCTTTAGAATTTCAGTCAAGATTAAGTCAAGCTTCCTGCATGAGCAGTTCATATCGGTTATTCAAACGACACCCACGTGGTCTTCTCTAAAAACGAGAAGTTTGAAGGAAGCGGCCACAAGTCCGCGAATTCACCGCATTGAACGCTGCCAATCTCGGGAAAGAAAACTGTAATAATGTTAGTATGATAAAGAAGCGTTAGTTCGACTGCAGTTTAAAACAGATTGCTTTTTGTAGTAGTAGAAGACTGTCCACATAGGTATTGAGAGACGCATGAAACCTACTGGATTTTGTGTAAGACCAAGAGCAATACATCGCAGTCGAAGCAAATTAGACTCATGAAATTTCGTGTCCAAGAACCACTCGAAAACGACTCTACGGATATAGTTCTTTAGTTTACATTCAAGACGAGTCCAAATTTTAATATATAATTAAAATGATAAATTCTAAAGAACTTTTACAGTGTAACAACTGTCAAATGAACTATTGAAAGACAATTAATTTTACTGAAAGTTGTGTTGTCACCAGAATAATTTTTCAAGTAAATCAATCAATAGTAAGAACTTTAAAATTTCAACCATTGTTTAATTAAGTTTTAATAACCATCATTTCACACTCATTTATGGGAAATATTAATTTATGCATATCCATTACATATTAAACACACACGAACTTCTTCAAAAACATTGAAGATAATTTTGTCCCTGCACTATTATTGAAAGGATCGACGTTGACAGGGTTTAGAAATTATGTGAAGTATGAAACCATGAGTGCCGATTCCTGCAAACCATTTACATAAGCACAAAATGAAGTTTTGTAGATAATTAGTTAGGCCATTAAATATTGGTGGTCCCTCAGATAGACATTAACTAGATGGCCATTTTCAGAATAACGAATTGTTAGAGTAGTAATCAAGTTTTCCAAGCAATCAAATATTATTTAATACTTTTACTTTTCAATTATTAATGACATTATTGATAATAGTTAATGACATCGTTGTTTCTCAGTAATGAACTTACAGGAAAACATGCAAATCTGAATGTTTCACAGAATTTAATTTTTGGACACGACAAAACAAAGACGATCGTAGTAGTCAACAATAAATAAGCGGAAGTTGGCGGAAATACGCAAATTGAACAAGTTATTTCACATAAATATCTAGGAAATATGTTTACCGACCAGGGAGACTTTGATGATGAATGTAATCTCTTATAAGAGAATTGATGATGTATTCTCTTATACAGATAGCTAATTCAGTTTACTGTACATACAACAACAACAAAATTCTAGACAATGGAGAAACGATTAAGAAAACAGCTTTTCGTCTATACATGTATGTTTGTACGGGAGCTACTGTATGCGGGAGAAAACGAATACTAACAAGAAAGTAGCAGAAATTGGAGATCTCAGAAGACAGCTGGGGGTCAAACAGAAATGACGTGTTTGATCTGTTGAGAGGAAAAGAAATGATTTAGTCTAAGATGGAAATTATTAGTGAACTCGGTGAAAGAAACTCTAGGAGCCAAGAATTTAATGTGGTTTGGTCATTTGATTAGAATGAGAACTACAAGTTCTCATTTTGAGAGAGAACTACAAGTTAGGAATATACGGGAGGCCAGGCCGATGGGGAAGAACAGAAGAGTAAGGCCGAGGCAGAAGTGGAAGCTATTTGAAACAGGGAGAGGATAGACGGAGAGAGTACAGCAAGGAACACAACATCTAAAGTAATGCCAAGAGATCGTAAAGAGTGTAGAAGAAATAAGATCCAAACCAGTACGAGAAATATAGTAGTGGTGTCGTGTATTGAAACTGTGTATCATTCTATTAATCTTTATATAATGCATTTTATATTGTTGTTATTTGTATTTTTATATTTGTATTATGAAAAATGAATTACGTGTAATTGTATCCATACACCGATAGTACCGGTAGTTTTTGAATATACAACGACGACGACGACGACGATGATGATGGCGATGATATTCAAGGATTAGGTTTGTTTTTACAGGAGTATTATTACTGTCTTCTGTGCTTCTATTCCTCATTTAACAATCGAGCGGCTAGTTATTATTTCACTTTGTTAATTAGCATTCGTTAAACTAGACTATCGACGATATTGTTGTTAACGTGGCGATAACATCAACTGAAGCTATTCGTTATACTATGGAAGCTGATAAGCAATTGTTTTGTTATAGAGAAGCCAATAACGATTAGTTGTGCCATTGAAGCAGGACCAATAGCACCAATTTTGATTTGGAACTGCCTGTTGTGTAAAAGGCAGAATCTGTTGTTGTAACACCGTCAGAATCTGTTTGTGTAAACAAGTTGTTCCGTTCCCTAAGTATTACTAATTTATCCCAGTTTCTTCGATATTTCGATAAGAACGTTTTCCAATACATGCGTTTAAAATTTTATCAATTTAACCCGCATGAAACCTCAAGTTCTTTCAATATTTTGACACATCTGTTTCAGTACCTATGGACAAATTTTATGCTCTATATAGACATCATCGCAACGATAAAAGGCCGTTCTCAGTATTCTAGATTAAATTTAATACGTCTAGATAACTTAAAAAAAAAACATTTTATGTATAAACACTACATTAACATAAATACTATTTTATCAACTAACATACACATAAACGTATGCCTGGCGGTGAAAAATATACAGGAGATATACACAAACTCGCCAAACATAAGTTTAAATATTCAAGATAAAATATAAAGTTTACAAAATATGAAGGTTGAGAAATAATATTTTTATAAAATTTAAGGTTATTAGTGAACTTTCATTGTTTATAAAACTCATTGTTGGCAGTTTAACAGATAGTTAACTAAAGGAGATTCCTCAAGAAGCGATGACCCAAAGTAAATAAGTTTAACGCGCTTTAAATCCTAAACCGAGTATAAGAGATTTACACAATTGTTTTATTTACTTTTGACATACATATGTCATATATATACTTGAAGTAGCAAAATTTTTTCTTTGAGAAAGATTCTTAAATTTGTGAGCTTTCTTCGTTCAAATATTACAATGCATTCACTGTATAAAAGGTTTATAGTATAATAACATAATCGTCTCTGTCTGCCTTCGAGTGTAGATGTCCCCCCCCCCCCCAAGCTACCGTGTGGTCATCTATCCAGATTTCTGTATTCATGTGTTTGACGTTGAATTCGTTGACTTTGCAAGTAGCCACGATGCGTTAACCACACGATCGTGCCGCAGGAAAACATGGAAAAGATTTTGCTGTGGAGATACGGTTTCATTTTAAATGAATCCTCCGATCTGTCTGCCACTGTTTTAGTCATCTTCATCCGTAAGTCCCTATTCCTCCGTAGTTTGTTCTGTAGTAAGGCTACTTTAGTTAACCGTCGTCCTATTCTATTCTGTTTCAGTTGTGCACTGCCTTAAGTATTCTTTCATATTCTTCTATCTCCGATCCTTCTTACTTGTCCATAGGATCAAATCTCCTTCGTTCCATCGCAAATATTACACTTTTGTCAGTGTTTTTGCACTGTTTAATTTTTATTGCTTAAAAGATGTTGTATTATGATACTATATATAATTATTGTAATTTATTTTTAAATAAAATTTATATATATATATTGCGACAATACAAGCATATGCTGTAATGTGCATGTATTAAATAAAATAAATATTTCGATTAATTTTAGTAATATATAATAGACGAGCAGGTGTGAAGTTGAAAGCTGAGTTAGACGCAGGAATGAACATGCATGACCACGCGATTATTGCTGAGAGAGTGTACAGCAGTAAATAGTGTGTATGTGTGACGCCTGTTCAAGCCTGCGAGTTTGCAATCTCACCCCAAATAGATACTAAATTATAGTTTTAGTTAATTATAAGAAACCGTAAATGTTAGAAAGATTGTAAAGACTTCTAAATATGCATAAAAATCAGACACATGTGCAGTGCGAAAATGGTGTGATTATGACGTCCAGTGCGAATTCTGTGCGATTTTAAGGGCATAGTAGCCTAATTACACTAATGATGCGATCACTATGATAATTACGTATAATATGTGTAATTAAATCAGACAATGTTAGATCACTTTGAAATCCGTATTAGACATTGCAACTGGCAAAAATGTGCGAATATGTGAAATTGGACGGTAGTGGGGGAACTGACGCCACTGACAGTTTCTGACCTGCAGAATCCTGTGACGACAGGTGTGGTTTTTTTGGTGAATATAAATATGAGCCCAGAAGAACCAAATTTACTCTTCAATCAGTTTTCAGTTGCGGCGGTAAGATCTATCCGTCCGCGACGCGAATTTTAATTACTTTCAATTAGTCTTCAGACATAGCGGAACGCTATGTCCAGTATCGACGAGATTTTTGTTTATAAACTGTAAAGTCTACTGGACAATACGTTAATTCAAATAATCAAAAATAGTAACTATTAGTTTGGTTATTTTTAACTACAATTATCGGACGTCTACAACCACAAACGTCAACACCCTAGACAAATGGCGAGAGCACATCGAGCAGAGGAACGATATGCAGAGCAATAGAGACGGTTACTAGAACAACAGCAGCCGATGCAGAGCAACATATCATTTCATTCTACAGCCAGCAGATGGAACCATGGAGGACGACCAGTGGAACCAGAAAACGCAAGAGGAAATCCAGTAAGAGAGGACCGACAGATCACCGGAGGACTTGGGTACAATCTGCAGAATTGAGGTGACAAATAACCAATTTATAATTATGAAAAAATAAAGACATTGAAAAGATATTTTTTAAACTTGAAAAATAAAGAAAATTTATGTCATATGTAGATAGAGATAAGAGAATGTAATTTAACTTTAGTAAGAATTTTCTTTAACGATGACCAATTAATTTAAAGATAACTTCAATCATTGCTTGGATGATTAACAATTGATTTAATAATTTTAAATGTTCATTTAAAGTGTGTAAAGTAATCAGCGTGTAATATCACACGAAATGTATAAAGTAAAGTACTGTAATTGGAAATATAGAAGAAGACTAACTATTCGATTAGTACATTTAAATTTTTATAAAGCATTAAAATGTAGGCCAAGCATAGAATAATAATGTAAATAAGAACAAACTTATAAAGCACACAGTCGGACTGAGCAGTCGAGAATTTATAGTGTAACAAAGATATGTTTAATATAGAGTTTTGCTAATATAAGATATAAGATTTATTTTATGATGAATGTACGGCATCAAAGAAATATTGAAACAATTGATAATGAATATTTTATGGCGAAGTAAATATTATTATTATTTTTTATTACTTATAATTTCGTTTGAATAAAGTAATGAAAACATGTTACGATTTATAAAAGGACTACTCTTATTATGATTACAACCCAAACTCCAATTATACATACACGCAACTACAGAAATGTTATATGAATTTTATATACACTCAAATTAAAGTTGCAACTCAAATTAAGCAATTTGAATTTGTTACAACACACACACACACACACACACACACACACACACACACACACACACACACACACACACACACACACACACACACACACACACACACACACACACACACACACACACACACACACACACACACACACACACACACACACACACACACACACACACACACACACACACACACACACACACACACACACACACACACACACACACACACACACACACACACACACACACACACACACACACACACACACACACACACACACACACACACACACACACACACACACACACACACACACACACACACACACACACACACACACACGCACGCACACGCACACGCACACGCGCGCGCGCACACACACACACACACACACACACACACACACACACACACACACACACACACACACACACACGCACGCACGCACGCACGCACGCACGCACACGCACGCACGCACATATTCTGTTCAAGTAACTATTACTATTTTCGTTTCTTGCAGTATTCCAATGTCGATGTAAATACATATACATAGGCTATATTACGGATACACATATATTAGGGATTATACACGTAAACATTTTTGTCGTAATTAAAATAAAATATATGGACTGATGGTTAAAAATTAAGATAATTTTTTAAATGTGAAATATAGAACGTTCTAATCACTTGATAAAAACCTATAATAATATATATTATATGTTTGTATTCAACATCGTACTATGTTAAATAACGTTCGATATTTTCCATATCAAATTTAAATTAATATTTGCTATTAAATAAGTTAAATGTATTGCGTAATAAATATAACAATTTATATATATATTAATAATTATTTATGTATTTATTTACGTCTTTTACTCAAATAATCATCAAGTCAGGACACATCTAAAGTAACATACGTACTCATCCGTTATTTCTTCAGTAACATTTCATTCATGTTTCCAGCATCACCTTTTTTACGCAGTCCTGTAGATCTGTTTGTGGGTCCACACATTGTTCTTACACTACTAAACGAATGATAAATATAGTGCGTCTAGATGCAAGTACAGAAATGCAGGCATTATTTAAACTGTAAAACGTTTTCGAAAGCGAAAACTTCTGAATAAAAAAAATCCTTTTCATTCATCACGTTTGCAACTTACTGATAAATGAAGTACATTCACTCTTTGTGCTTAAACTGTGTGCGTAAATGTGAATAAATTGTTAGAAGTAATCGATAACAGTGTAACAAGACGAAGCAAGTGTTTAAGTGTGGGAAATGCGGAAACATCGGTTACAGCGAGCGTGAAAAGAGTTATGCATCTTTAAGAAGTTGTTATAGCCGTAAGAGGCCTAAAAAGTTTACGAGTCAAAAAAAAAACCATAAAACGTAAAATTATTCGGTAAATTGCATAATGATAGATAGAAATATTCATTACGTTTAAGTCTTGTAAACAAGCGTTTCGATCTCAGAGAAGTTATTAATGTGAGTTTTCAGTTATATTCAAACTAGTATCACGATATTGGAAACACGAGCTACAAACAAGATTTTGACCTTTGTTTTTGTTTTGTTTCAGTTCATTGGTTCCTTGAGAAATGCATTGATTGGAAAACGTTGTAAACACTGTTAAACAGTTGTAACTCGAGCTCTATTTTTAATAACTATTTTTATAATGACATTTAGTTAGTTACTAATATTGTTTTTATTAGTATTCGACTACAACAAATTCAGTTCAATAAAACGTGATGTCGATAAACATAAAATAAATCAAAACCAAAGCAAGCGGACTGTTTAGTCGATGACGTTGACTCTCCGAAGGAAGACGATATTTCGTTGTACATAAATACAGGAAGCTATCTAACTATGTATCAAATTGCTGTTTCGGTTTAACTGTTAAACACATATATAGTCTTAGGATATGTTTAACAGTACGTATAGACAGAAGTAGGGAAAATCGAACTCTGAATTCTGAAGGCGATGTCGATGAACGAAAATGGACCACTGAGCTTAATGGCGCTACTTGTAATCATTGTCAGTATTGTCACTCCCATTCAGTTGATTGTTAAATTCCTTGTTTAGTCCGCTAACGTTGGTGGATATATGCACCAATGTATATGAAACTATTTAATTAATGTCACTTTTTTCAAATTTTAAATTTCATATTTGCTGGGGATCCTCTACGCTCCAGCATAGTACACCGACGTCCGAAAAATTTAGGCCGTATTCCTACATAATAAAAAAATAAGTAACAATTTTTTTTTCAACGAAAACTCATTATGTTAAAAAAAGAAATATCGGTATGGAGAACCATACATGACTTCCATGTTCTAAGATTTATATTTAAAATCATTTTGGAAATGAAATATTTCCATAGAAACTAACTTCTTTCTACTTATTGCTTCAGCCTTAACCACAGTACTGTGGTCATTAACGTATACCACCTCACGTTATCGCACTCGATTTTCACTGATGATGGAAGTCGATGGCACTGCCGAAACGTCTGGTTTTCCAGAAAACTTTGGTCTACGGCCAAACAGGACGGGAAGGAATTTTAACAACAAACTACTTCTTTGTTGCCGATAACGTAGTACATATATAAAAAGTTATCCCCTCACTCTTCAACTATAATTTTCATTTATAGAAAATTACCCCCACCCCGTTCAACTAGTCTCTTCATTTATAGATATTTCATCTACGTTTCTATAGTGGATTATTAAGATCTTCTTATCAGGATACTTTATTTATCAAAATTAAGTACTTTTCTCTTGTTACAACAAAAAATGTTTAAGGTAAACTATCCCTTTCCCTTAACCGATCTTCACCAAAATCAACAGGCCTTGAGATCTCTACAATGTAGGGAAGTATGCAAAACATAATTTGATTATGTTTGAATTTACGGCAGTTATCGTTCGTCATAGAAAACATTACCCTTGTTATAACATAAAACGTTGCAGGTAAACTACACCTTTCTCTTAACTGATCTTCACCAAAATCAATAGGTCTTGAGAACTCTAAAATTCAGATTTCCATGCAAAACATTATTTGATTCTGTTTGAATGTGCGGTAGTTATCGATCGTCATAGAAACAATTACTCTTGTTAAAACATTAAAAGTGGCTGGTAAAGTACCCATTTCCCTTAACCGATCTTCACCAAAATCAATAGGCCTTGAGTCCTCTACAACTAGGGCACATATGTAAAAAATTATTTGATTCTGTTTGAATTTAAGGAGTTATCGTTCTTCATGAAAAACGTTCTCTTGTTACAACATAAAATGTTGAAGGTAAACTACCCCTTTCCCTTAACCAATCTTCAACAAAAGTAACAGACATTGAGTCCTCTATAGCTCAGGAAGGTATGCAAAACATTATTTGATTCTGATTGAATTTACGGCAGTTATCAGTCGTCATAGAAAAAATTACCCATGTTAAAACATAAAACGTTGCAGGTAATTTCCTCTTTCCCTAAACCGATCTTCAACAAAAACAGTAGATCTTGAGAACTCTACAATTCAGAGCTGTATGCGAAACATTATTTGATTCTGTTTGAATTTGCGGCTATTATCGTTTGCCATAGAAAATATCGGTATGGAGACCATACATGACTTCCATGTTCTAAGATTTATATTTAAAATCATATTCGAAATGAAATATTACCATAGAAACTACTTCTTTCTACTTATTGCTTCAGCCTCAACCACGGTACTGTGGTAACTAACGTATACCACCTCACGTTTTCGCACTCGATTTTCACTGATGATGGCAGTCGATGGACTGCCGAAAAGTCTGGTTTTGCAGAAAACATTGGACTACGGCTAAACAGCCCGGGAAGGAATTTTAACAAAGAACTACTTCTTTGGTGCCGATAACGTAGTACACATATAAAAAATTCTTCCCTCCCAAATCAATTATAATTTTCATTAATAGAAAATTACTACCACCCCGTTCACCTAACCTCTTCATTTATAGATATTTCATCTACGTTTCTACAGTGGATTATTATAAGCTTCTTATTAGGATACATTATTTATCAAAATTAAGTACTTTACTCTTGTTAAAACATAAAACGTTGCAGGTAAACTACCCCTTTCTCTTAACCGATCTTCACCAAAATGAATAAACCTTCAGTCCTCTACAGTTCAGGGATGTATGCAAAAAAATATTTGATTCTGTTTGAATGTGCGACAGTTATCGTTCGTCATATAAACAATTACCCTTGTTAAAACATAAAACGTTGCTGGTAAACTACCCCTCTCTCTTAAAGGATCTTCACCAAAAACAACAGGTCTTGCGAACTCTACAATTCAGGGGTGTATGCAGAACATTATTTGATTCTGTTTGAATTTGTGGCAGTTATCTTTCGTAAAATATTACCCTTCTTAAAACATAAAATGTTGCTGGTAAACTACCCCTTTCCCTTAACCGATCTTCAAAAAAATCAACAGACCTTGAGATCTCTTTAATTCAAAAAGGGATGCAAAAACGTAGTCGATTTTGTTTGAATTTGCGGCAGTTATCGTTCGTCATATAAAAAATTACCCTTGTTAAAACATAAAATGTTGCAAGTAAACTACCCCTTTCCCTTAAACGATCTTCACCAACACCAATAGGACTTGAGAACTCTACAATTCAGGGCTGTATGCAAAACATTATTTGATTGTTTGAATTTGCGGCTGTTATCGTTTGCCATAGAAAATATCGGTATGGAGAACCATACATGACTTCCATATTCTAAGATTTATATTTAAAATCATTTTCAGCCAAACAGCCAGAAAAGGAATTTTAACAAAAAAATACTTCTTTGTTGCCAATAACGTAGTACACATATAAAAAAAAATTATCCCCTCCCCCTTCAACTATAATTTTGATTTATAGAAAATTACCCCCAGCCAGTTCAACTAGCCTCTTCATTTATAGATATTTCATCTACGTTTCTACAGTGGATTATTAAGATCTTATCAGGATACTTTATCAAAATTAAGTACTTTACTCATGTTACAACAAAAAATGTTTCAGGTAAACTGCCCTTTCCCTGTAACCGATCTTCACCAAAATCAACAGACATTGAGTTCTCTATAGCTCAGGCACATATGTAAAAAATTATTTGATTCTGTTTGAATTTACGGCAGTTATGCCAAAAACAATAGATCTTGAGAACTCTACAATTTAGGGCTGTATGCAAATAATCTTTTGATTCTGTTTGAATTTGCGGCTGTTATCGTTTGCCATAGGAAATACCCTTGTTAAAACATAAAACGTCACAGGTAAACTACCCCTTTTCCTTAACCGATCTTCACCAAAATCAAAAGATCTTGAGAACTCTACAATTCAGGGCTGTATGCGAAACATTATTTGATTCTGTTTGAATTTGCGGCTGTTATCGTTTGCCAAACAAACAAAATTACCCTTGCTAAAAAAAACCGTTGCAGGTAAACTACCCCTTTCCCTCAACCGATCTTCACCAAAAACAATAGGTCGCGAGTACTCGGCAAATCAGGGCTGCATGCAAAAAAATTATTTGATTCTGTTTGAATTTGCGGCAGTTATCGTTTGCCATAGAAAAATATCGGTATGGAGAACCATACATGACTTCCATATTCTAAGATTTATATTTAAATCTTAATATCGCCTGCCAAGCGCGATATATTTTCTCTTATACAAGATTTACATTAAAATGAAAAAATTTTAATTTTATTGCCTGACAACAAAATTATTTTATTTTTAACAATTACCATTGTTTGAAAAAGTTTAAATAAATTTCAAGTACTTTACTCTTGTTAAAACGTAAAAGGTTGCAGGTAAACTACCCCTTTCCCTTAACCGATCTTCACCAAAAACAAAAGGTCTTGAGTACTCTACAAATCAGGACTGTATGCAAAACATTATTTGATTTGCCATAGGAAATACCCTTGTTAAAACATAAAACGTTACCGGTAAACTACCCCTTTCCCTTAACCGATCTTCACCAAAAACAACAGGACTTGAGAACTCTACAATTCAGGGCTGTATACGAAACATTATTTGATTGTGTTTGAATTTGTGGCTGTTATCGTTTGCCATAGAAAATACGCTTGAAAAAAAAACGTTGCAGGTAAACTACCCCTTCCCCATAACCGATCTTCACCAAAAACAACAGATCTTGAGTACTCTACAAATCAGGGCTGTATGCAAAACATTATTGGATTCTGTTTGAATTTGCGGCTGTTATCGTTTGCCATAGAAAATACCCTTGTTAAAAAAACGTTGCAGGTAAACTACCCCTTTCCCTTAACCGATCTTCACCAAAAACAATAGCTCTTGAGAACTCCACAATTTAGGGCTGTATGCAAATAATCTTTTGATTCTGTTTGAATTTGCGGCTTTTATCGTTTGCCATAGGAAATACCCTTGTTAAAACATAAAACGTTACAGGTAAACTACCCCTTTCCCTTAACCGAACTTCACCAAAAACAATAGGTCTTGAAAAAAAAACGTTGCAGGTAAACTACCCCTTCCCCTTAACCGATCTTCACCAAAAACAATAGATCTTGAGTACTCTCCAAATCAGGGCTGTATGCAAAACATTATTGGATTGTTTGAATTTGCGGTTGTTATCGTTTGCCATATAAAATACCCTTGTTAAAAAAACGTTGCAGGTAATCTACCACTTTCCCTTAACCGATCTTCACCAAAAACAATAGGTCTTGAGAACTCCACAATTTAGGGCTGTATGCAAATAATCTTTTGATTCTGTTTGAATTTGCGGCTGTTATCGTTTGCCATAGGAAATACCCTTGTTAAAACATAAAACGTTACCGGTAAACTACCCCTTTCCCTAAAACCGATCTTCACCAAAAACAACAGGACTTGAGAACTCTACAATTCAGGGCTGTATACGAAACATTATTTGATTGTGTTTGAATTTGTGGCTGTTATCGTTTGCCATAGAAAATACGCTTGAAAAAAAACGTTGCAGGTAAACTACCCCTTCCCCTTAACCGATCTTCACCAAAAACAACAGATCTTGAGTACTCTACAAATCAGGGCTGTATGCAAAACATTATTGGATTCTGTTTGAATTTGCGGCTGTTATCGTTTGCCATAGAAAATACCCTTGTTAAGAAAACGTTGCAGGTAAACTACCCCTTTCCCTCAACCGATCTTCACCAAAAACAATAGGTCTTGAGAACTCTACGATTTAGGGCTGTATGCAAATAATCTTTTGATTCTGTTTGAATTTGCGGCTTTTATCGTTTGCCATAGGAAATACCCTTGTTAAAACATAAAACGTTACTGGTAAACTACCCCTTTCCCTTAACCGAACTTGACCAAAAACAATAGGTCTTGAGAACTCTACAATTTAGGGCTGTATACAAATAATCTTTTGATTCTGTTTGAATTTGCGGCTGTTATCGTTTGCCATAGGAAATACCCTTGTTAAAACATAAAACGTTACAGGTAAACTACCCCTTTCCCTTAACCGATCTTCACCAAAATCAACAGATCTTGAGAACTCTACAATTCAGGGCTGTATGCGAAACATTATTTGATTCTGTTTGAATTTGCGGCTGTTATCGTTTGCCAAACAAACAAAACTACCCTTGCTAAAAAAAAACCGTTGCAGGTAAACTACCCCTTTACCTCAACCGATCTTCACCAAAAACAATAGGTCGCGAGTACTCTGCAAATCAGGGCTGCATGCAAAAAATTATTTGATTCTGTTTGAATTTGCGGCATTTATCGTTTGCCATAGAAAAAAAATCTACAGACACACAGACAGATAGACACACAGACAGACAGACACACACACACACACTTTTCGGAAAACGACTTTTTTTCATGTTTTGAGTGTAGTAGAATCAGAATATGCAATAATCTCGATCACGATTTTTTTTGCCATCACCATACTTCCATTCCTTGAGGAATATGGAAGTAAAATATCGGTATGGAGAACCATACATGACTTCCATATTCTAAGATTTATTTTTAAAATCATTTTCAGCCAAACAGCCAGGCTGTGTCTTACCTGCCTTTTTATTGCTGTATTAAATGAAAAATATTATATTACATTAAAATGAAAAAATTATAATTTTATTGCCTGGCAACAAAATTATTTTATTTTTAACAATTACCATTGTTTCAAAAAGTTTAAATAAATTTTCAAGTACTTTACTCTTGTTAAAACGTAAAAGGTTGCAGGTAAACTACCCCTTCCCCTTAACCGATCTTCACCAAAATCGAAAGTCATTGAGACCTCTACAATTCAGGGACGTATGCAAAAACTTATTTGATTCTGTTTGAATTTGCGGCTGTTATCGTTTGCCATAGGAAATACCCTTGTTAAAACATAAAACGTTACAGGTAAACTACCCCTTTCCCTTAACCGATCTTCACCAAAAACAATAAGTCTTGATTACTCTACAAATCAGGGCTGTATGCAAAACATTATTTGATTCTGTTTGAATTTGCGGCAGTTATCGTTTGCCATAGAAAAAAAATCTACAGACAGACAGACACACAGACAGACAGACACACACACAGACACTTTTCGGAAAACGACTTTTTTTCATGTTTTGAGTGTAGTAGAATCAGAATCTGCAATAATCTCGAACACGATTTTTTTTGCCATCACCATACTTCCATTCCTTAAGGAATATGGAAGTAAAAATACGCATGATAAAAAACGTTGCTGGTAAACTACCCCTTCCCCTCAACCGATCTTCACCAAAAACAATAGGTCTTGAGTACTCTACAAATCAGGGCTGTATGCAGAAAATTATTTGATTCTGTTTGAATTTGCGGCTGTTATCGTTTGCCATAGAAAATACCCTTGTTAAAAAAACGTTGTATGTAAACTACCCCTTTCCCTTAACCGATCTTCACCAAAAACAAAAGGTCTTGAGAACTCTACAATTTAGGGCTGTATGCAAATAATCTTTTCATTCTGTTTGAATTTGCGGCTGTTATCGTTTGCCATAGGAAATACCCTTGTTAAAACATAAAACGTTACAGGTAAACTACCCCTTTCCCTTAACCGATCTTCACCAAAAACAATAGGTCATGAGAACTCTACAATTCAGGGCTGTATGCGAAACATTATTTGATTCTGTTTGAATTTGCGGCTGTTATCGTTTGCCAAACAAACAAAATTACCCTTGCTAAAAAAAAACCGTTGCAGGTAAACTACCCCTTTCCCTCAACCGATCTTCACCAAAAACAATAGGTCGCGAGAACTCTGCAAAACCGGGCTGTATGCAAAAAATTATTTGATTCTGTTTAAATTTGCGGCAGTTATCGTTTGCCATAGAAAAAAAATCTATAGACAGACAGACACACAGACACACAGACACACAGACACACAGACAGACAGACAGACAGACACACAGACACTTTTCGGAAAACGACTTTTTTTCATGTTTTGAGTGTAGTAGAATCAGAATCTGCAATAATCTCGAACACGATTTTTTTTGCCATCACCATACTTCCATTCCTTAAGGAATATGGAAGTAAAATTACCCTTGATAAAAAACCGTTGCAGGTAAACTACCCCTTTCCCTTAACCGATCTTCACCAAAAACGATAGGTCTTGAGAACTCTACAATTCATGGTAGTATGCAAAATATTGTACGATTCTGTTTGAATTTGCGGCTATCGTTTGCCATACAAAATACCCTTGATAAAACAAAAAACGTGGCTGGTAAACTACTCCTTTCCCTTAACCGATTTTCACCAAAAACAATAGGTCTTTAGTACTCAACAAATCAGGCCAGTATGCAAAAACTTATTTGATTCTGTCTAAATTTGAGGCTCTTATCGTTTGCCATAGTAAATACTTTTTTAAAACACAAAACTTTGCCGGCAAACTACCGCTTTCCTTAAACCGATCTTCACCAAAAACAACAGATCTTGAGAACTCTACAATTTAGGGCAGTATGCAAAAAATTATTTGATTATGTTTGAATTTTCGGCTGTTATCGTTTGCCATACAAAATACCCTTGTTAAAAAAACGTTGCAGGTAAACTACCCCTTTCCCTCAACCGATCTTCACCAAAAACAACAGATCTTGAGGACTCTACAATTTAGGGCTGTATGCAAATAATCTTTTGATTCTGTTTGAATTTGCGGCTATTATCGTTTGCCATAGGAAATACCCTTGTTAAAACATAAAACGTTACAGGTAAACTACCCCTTTCCCTTAACCGATCTTTACCAAAATCAACAGATCTTGAGAACGCACCAATTCAGGGTAGTATGCAAAATAGTAGTTGATTCTCTTTGAATTTGCGGCTGTTATCATTTGCCATAGAAAACAATTACCCTTGATTAAAAAAAAATCGTTACAGGTAAACTACCCCTTTCCCTCAACCGATCTTCACCAAAAACAATAGGTCGCGAGTACTCTGCAAATCAGCGCTGTATGCAAAAAATTATTTGATTCTGTTTGAATTTGCGGCAGTTATCGTTTGCCATAGAAAAAAAATCTACAGACACACAGACAGACAGACAGACAGACACACAGACAGATAGACACACAGACACTTTTCGGAAAACGACTTTTTTTCATGTTTTGAGTGTAGTAGAATCAGAATCTGCAATAATCTCGATCACGATTTTTTTTGCCATCACCATACTTCCATTCCTTGAGGAATATGGAAGTAAAATATCGGTATGGAGAACCATACATGACTTCCATATTCTAAGATTTATTTTTAAAATCATTTTCAGCCAAACAGCCAGGCTGTGTCTTACCTGCCTTTTTATTGCTGTATTAAATGAAAAATATTATATTACATTAAAATGAAAAAATTATAATTTTATTGCCTGGCAACAAAATTATTTTATTTTTAACAATTACCATTGTTTCAAAAAGTTTAAATAAATTTTCAAGTACTTTACTCTTGTTAAAACGTAAAAGGTTGCAGGTAAACTACCCCTTCCCCTTAACCGATCTTCACCAAAATCGAAAGTCATTGAGACCTCTATAATTCAGGGACGTATGCAAAAAATTATTTGATTCTGTTTGAATTTGCGGCTGTTATCGTTTGCCATAGAAAATACGCTTGATAAAAAAACGTTGCAGGTAAACTACCCCTTTCCCTCAACCGATCTTCACCAAAAACAAAAGGTCTTGAGAACTCTACAATTTAGGGCTGTATGCAAATAAACTTTTGATTCTGTTTGAATTTGCGGCTGTTATCGTTTGCCATAGGAAATACCCTTGTTAAAACATAAAACGTTACAGGTAAACTACCCCTTTCCCTTAACCGATCTTCACCAAAAACAATAAGTCTTGATTACTCTACAAATCAGGGCTGTATGCAAAACATTATTTGATTCTGTTTGAATTTGCGGCTGTTATCGTTTGCCATAGAAAATACCCTTGTTAAAAAAACGTTGCAGGTAAACTACCCCTTTCCCTCAACCGAACTTCACCAAAAACAATAGGTCTTGAGAACTCTACAATTTAGGGCTGTATGCAAATAATCTTTTGATTCTGTTTGAATTTGCGGCTGTTATCGTTTGCCATAGGAAATACCCTTGTTAAAACATAAAACGTTACAGGTAAACTACCCCTTTCCCTTAACCGATCTTCACCAAAAACAAACAGATCTTGAGAACTCTACAATTCAGGGCCGTATGCGAAACATTATTTGATTCTGTTTGAATTTGCGGCTGTTATCGTTTGCCAAACAAACAAAATTACCCTTGCTAAAAAAAAACCGTTGCAGGTAAACTACCCCTTTCCCTTAACCGATCTTCACCAAAAACAATAGGTCGCGAGTACTCTGCAAATCAGAGCTGCATGCAAAAAATTATTTGATTCTGTTTGAATTTGCGGCAGTTATCGTTTGCCATAGAAAAAAAATCTACAGACAGACAGACACACAGACAGACAGACACACACACAGACACTTTTCGGAAAACGACTTTTTTTCATGTTTTGAGTGTAGTAGAATCAGAATCTGCAATAATCTCGAACACGATTTTTTTTGCCATCACCATACTTCCATTCCTTAAGGAATATGGAAGTAAAAATACGCATGATAAAAAACGTTGCTGGTAAACTACCCCTTCCCCTCAACCGATCTTCACCAAAAACAATAGGTCTTGAGTACTCTACAAATCAGGGCTGTATGCAGAAAATTATTTGATTCTGTTTGAATTTGCGGCTGTTATCGTTTGCCATAGAAAATACCCTTGTTAAAAAAACGTTGTATGTAAACTACCCCTTTCCCTTAACCGATCTTCACCAAAAACAAAAGGTCTTGAGAACTCTACAATTTAGGGCTGTATGCAAATAATCTTTTCATTCTGTTTGAATTTGCGGCTGTTATCGTTTGCCATAGGAAATACCCTTGTTAAAACATAAAACGTTACAGGTAAACTACCCCTTTCCCTTAACCGATCTTCACCAAAAACAATAGGTCATGAGAACTCTACAATTCAGGGCTGTATGCGAAACATTATTTGATTCTGTTTGAATTTGCGGCTGTTATCGTTTGCCAAACAAACAAAATTACCCTTGCTAAAAAAAAACCGTTGCAGGTAAACTACCCCTTTCCCTCAACCGATCTTCACCAAAAACAATAGGTCGCGAGAACTCTGCAAAACCGGGCTGTATGCAAAAAATTATTTGATTCTGTTTGAATTTGCGGCAGTTATCGTTTGCCATAGAAAAAAAATCTACAGACAGACAGACACACAGACACACAGACACACAGACAGACAGACAGACAGACACACAGACACTTTTCGGAAAACGACTTTTTTTCATGTTTTGAGTGTAGTAGAATCAGAATCTGCAATAATCTCGAACACGATTTTTTTTGCCATCACCATACTTCCATTCCTTAAGGAATATGGAAGTAAAATTACCCTTGATAAAAAACCGTTGCAGGTAAACTACCCCTTTCCCTTAACCGATCTTCACCAAAAACGATAGGTCTTGAGAACTCTACAATTCATGGTAGTATGCAAAATATTGTACGATTCTGTTTGAATTTGCGGCTATCGTTTGCCATACAAAATACCCTTGATAAAACAAAAAACGTGGCTGGTAAACTACTCCTTTCCCTTAACCGATTTTCACCAAAAACAATAGGTCTTTAGTACTCAACAAATCAGGCCAGTATGCAAAAACTTATTTGATTCTGTCTAAATTTGAGGCTCTTATCGTTTGCCATAGTAAATACTTTTTTAAAACACAAAACTTTGCCGGCAAACTACCGCTTTCCTTAAACCGATCTTCACCAAAAACAACAGATCTTGAGAACTCTACAATTTAGGGCAGTATGCAAAAAATTATTTGATTATGTTTGAATTTTCGGCTGTTATCGTTTGCCATACAAAATACCCTTGTTAAAAAAACGTTGCAGGTAAACTACCCCTTTCCCTCAACCGATCTTCACCAAAAACAACAGGTCTTGAGGACTCTACAATTTAGGGCTGTATGCAAATAATCTTTTGATTCTGTTTGAATTTGCGGCTATTATCGTTTGCCATAGGAAATACCCTTGTTAAAACATAAAACGTTACCGGTAAACTACCCCTTTCCCTTAACCGATCTTTACCAAAATCAACAGATCTTGAGAACGCACCAATTCAGGGTAGTATGCAAAATAGTAGTTGATTCTCTTTGAATTTGCGGCTGTTATCATTTGCCATAGAAAACAATTACCCTTGATTTAAAAAAAATCGTTACAGGTAAACTACCCCTTTCCCTCAACCGATCTTCACCAAAAACAATAGGTCGCGAGTACTCTGCAAATCAGAGCTGTATGCAAAAAATTATTTGATTCTGTTTGAATTTGCGGCAGTTATCGTTTGCCATAGAAAAAAAATCTACAGACACACAGACAGACAGACAGACAGACACACAGACAGATAGACACACAGACACTTTTCGGAAAACGACTTTTTTTCATGTTTTGAGTGTAGTAGAATCAGAATCTGCAATAATCTCGAACACGATTTTTTTTGCCATCACCATACTTCCATTCCTTAAGGAATATGGAAGTAAAAAATCTACAGACACACAGACACACAGACAGACACACAGACAGACAGACACACAGGCAGACACACACACAGACACTTTTCGGAAAACGACTTTTTTTCATGTTTTGAGTGTAGTAGAATCAGAATCTGCAATAATCTCGAACACGATTTTTTACTTCCATATTCCTTAAGGAATGGAAGTATGGTGATGGCAAAAAAAATCGTGTTCGAGATTATTGCAGATTCTGATTCTACTACACTCAAAACATGAAAAAAAGTCGTTTTCCGAAAAGTGTCTGTGTGTCTGTCTGTCTGTCTGTGTGTCTGTGTGTCTGTCTGTCTGTCTGTCTGTCTATCTGTAGATTTTTTTTCTATGGCAAACGATAACTGCCGCAAATTCAAACAGAATCAAATAATTTTTTGCATACAGCCCGGTTTTGCAGAGTTCTCGCGACCTATTGTTTTTGGTGAAGATCGGTTGAGGGAAAGGGGTAGTTTACCTGCAACGGTTTTTTTTTAGCAAGGGAAATTTTGTTTGTTTGGCAAACGATAACAGCCGCAAATTCAAACAGAATCAAATAATGTTTCGCATACAGCCCTGAATTGTAGAGTTCTCAAGACCTATTGTTTTTGGTGAAGATCGGTTAAGGGAAAGGGGTAGTTTACCTGTAACGTTTTATGTTTTAACAAGGGTATTTCCTATGGCAAACGATAACAGCCGCAAATTCAAACAGAATGAAAAGATTATTTGCATACAGCCATAAATTGTAGAGTTCTCAATACCTTTTGTTTTTGGTGAAGATCGGTTAAGGGAAAGGGGTAGTTTACCTACAACGTTTTTTTAACAAGGGTATTTTCTATGGCAAACGATAACAGCCGCAAATTCAAACAGAATCAAATAATTTTCTGCATACAGCCCTGATTTGTAGAGTACTCAAGACCTATTTTTTTTGGTGAAGATCGGTTGAGGGGAAGGGGTAGTTTACCAGCAACGTTTTTTATCATGCGTATTTTCTATGGCAAACGACAACTGCCGCAAATTCAAACAGAATCAAATAATTTTTTGCATACAGCCCTGATTTGTAGAGTACTCGCGACCTATTGTTTTTGGTGAAGATCGGTTGAGGGGAAGGGGTAGTTTACCGGCAACGGTTTTTTTTATCAAGGGAAATTTTTTTTTTTTTTGGCAAACGATAACAGCCGCAAATTCAAACAGAATCAAATAATGTTTCGCATACAGCCCTGAATTGTAGATTTCTCAAGATCTATTGTTTTTGGTGAAGATCGGTTGAGGGAAAGGGGTAGTTTACCTGCAACGTTTTTTTAACAAGGGTATTTTATATGGCAAACGATAACAGCCGCAAATTCAAACAGAATCAAATAATGTTTTGCATACAGTCCTGATTTGTAGAGTACTCAAGACCTATTTTTTTGGTGAAGATTGGTTAAGGGGAAGGGGTAGTTTACCAGCAACCTTTTACGTTTTATTTTCTATGGCAAACGATAACAGCCGCAAATTCAAACAGAATCAAATAATGTTTTGCATACAGCCCTGATTTGTAGAGTACTCAAGACCTATTGTTTTTGGTGAAGATCGGTTAAGGGGAAGGGGTAGTTTACCTGCAACGTTTTTTTATCAAGCGTATTTTCTATGGCAAACGATAACAGCCGCAAATTCAAACAGAATCAAATAATTTTTTGCATACGTCCCTGAATTGTAGAGGTCTCAATGACTTTCGATTTTGGTGAAGATCGGTTAAGGGGAAGGGGTAGTTTACCTGCAACATTTTACGTTTTAACAAGAGTAAAGTACTTGAAAATTTATTTAAACTTTTTGAAACAATGGTAATTGTTAAAAATAAAATAATTTTGTTGCCAGGCAATAAAATTATAATTTTTTCATTTTAATGTAATATAATATTTTTCATTTAATACAGCAATAAAAAGGCAGGTAAGACACAGCCTGGCTGTTTGGCTGAAAATGATTTTAAATATAAATCTTAGAATATGGAAGTCATGTATGGTTCTCCATACCGATATTTACTTCCATATTCCTTAAGGAATGGAAGTATGGTGATGGCAAAAAAAATCGTGTTCGAGATTATTGCAGATTCTGATTCTACTACACTCAAAACATGAAAAAAAGTCGTTTTCCGAAAAGTGTCTCTGTGTGTGTCTGTCTGTCTGTGTGTCTATCTTTCTGTCTGTCTGTCTGTAGATTTTTTTTCTATGGCAAACGATAACTGCCGCAAATTCAAACAGAATCAAATGATTTTTGGCAAGCAGCCCTGATTTGCAGAGTACTCGCGACCTATTGTTTTTGGTGAAGATCGGTTGAGGGAAAGGGGTAGTTTACCTGCAACGGTTTTTTTTTTAGCAAGGGTAATTTTGTTTGTTTGGCAAACGATAACAGCCGCAAATTCAAACAGAATCAAATAATGTTTCGCATACAGCCCTGAATTGTAGATTTCTCAAGATCTGTTGATTTTGGTGAAGATCGGTTAAGGGAAAGGGGTAGTTTACCAGTAACGTTTTATGTTTTAACAAGGGTATTTCCTATGGCAAACGATAACTGCCGCAAATTCAAACAGAATCAAAAGATTATTTGCATACAGCCCTAAATTGTAGAGTTCTCAAGACCTATTGTTTTTGGTGAAGTTCGGTTGAGGGAAAGGGGTAGTTTACCTGCAACGTTTTTTTAACAAGGGTATTTTCTATGGCAAACGATAACAGCCGCAAATTCAAACAGAATCAAATAATGTTTTGCATACAGCCCTGATTTGTAGAGTACTCAAGATCTATTGTTTTTGGTGAAGATCGGTTAAGGGAAAGGGGTAGTTTACCTGTAACGTTTTATGTTTTAACAAGGGTATTTCCTATGGCAAACGATAACAGCCGCAAATTCAAACAGAATCAAAAGATTATTTGCATACAGCCCTAAATTGTAGAGTTCTCAAGACCTATTGTTTTTGGTGAAGATCGGTTAAGGGGAAGGGGTAGTTTACCTGCAACGTTTTTTTATCAAGCGTATTTTCTATGGCAAACGATAACAGCCCAAATTCAAACAGAATCAAATAATGTTTTGCATACGTCCCTGAATTGTAGAGGTCTCAATGACTTTCGATTTTGGTAAAGATCGGTTAAGGGGAAGGGGTAGTTTACCTGCAACCTTTTACGTTTTAACAAGAGTAAAGTACTTGAAAATTTATTTAAACTTTTTGAAACAATGGTAATTGTTAAAAATAAAATAATTTTGTTGCCAGGCAATAAAATTATAATTTTTTCATTTTAATGTAATATAATATTTTTCATTTAATACAGCAATAAAAAGGCAGGTAAGACGCAGCCTGGCTGTTTGGCTGAAAATGATTTTAAATATAAATCTAAGAATATGGAAGTCATGTATGGTTCTCCATACCGATATTTTTGCCATCACCATACTTCCATTCCTTAAGGAATATGGAAGTAAAATATCGGTATGGAGAACCATACATGACTTCCATATTCTAAGATTTATATTTAAAATCATTTTCACCTAAACAGCCAGGCTGTGTCTTACCTGCCTTTTTATTGCTGTATTAAATGAAAAATATTATATTACATTAAAATGAAAAAATTATAATTTTATTGCCTGGCAACAAAATTATTTTATTTTTAACAATTACCATTGTTTCAAAAAGTTTAAATAAATTTTCAAGTACTTTACTCTTGTTAAAACGTAAAAGGTTGCAGGTAAACTACCCCTTCCCCTTAACCGATCTTTACCAAAATCGAAAGTCGTTGAGACCTCTACAATTCAGGGACGTATGCAAAACATTATTTGATTCTGTTTGAATTTGCGGCTGCTATCGTTTGCCATAGAAAATACGCTTGATAAAAAAACGTTGCCGGTAAACTACCCCTTTCCCTCAACCGATCTTCACCAAAAACAATAGGTCTTGAGAACTCTACAATTTAGGGCTGTATGCAAATAATCTTTTGATTCTGTTTGAATTTGCGGCTGTTATCGTTTGCCATAGGAAATACCCTTGTTAAAACATAAAACGTTACAGGTAAACTACCCCTTTCCCTTAACCGATCTTCACCAAAAACAATAGATCTTGAGTACTCTACAAATCAGGGCTGTATGCAAAACATTATTTGATTCTGTTTGAATTTGCGGCTGTTATCGTTTGCCATAGAAAATACCCTTGTTAAAAAAACATTGCAGGTAAACTACCCCTTTCCCTCAACCGATCTTCACCAAAAACAATAGGTCTTGAGAACTCTACAATTCAGGGCTGTATGCGAAACATTATTTAATTCTGTATGAATTTGCGGCTGTTATCGTTTGCCAAACAAACAAAATTACCCTTGCTAAAAAAAAACCGTTGCTGGTAAACTACCCCTTTCCCTCAACCGATCTTCACCAAAAACAATAGGTCGCGAGTACTCTGCAAATCAGGGCTGCATGCAAAAAATTATTTGATTCTGTTTGAATTTGCGGCAGTTATCGTTTGCCATAGAAAAAAAAATCTATAGACAGACAGACAGACAGACACACAGACACACACACAGACACTTTTCGGAAAACGACTTTTTTTCATGTTTTGAGTGTAGTACAATCAGAATCTGCAATAATCTCGAACACGATTTTTTTTGCCATCACCATACTTCCATTCCTTAAGGAATATGGAAGTAAAATTACCCCTGATAAAAAAACGTTGCTGGTAAACTACCCCTTCCCCTCAACCGATCTTCACCAAAAACAATAGGTCTTGAGAACTCTACAATTCAGAGCTGTATGCAAAAAATTATTTGATTCTGTTTACATTTGCGGCTTTTATCGTTTGCCATATAAAATACCCTTGTTAAAATATAAAATGTTGCCGGTAAACTACCTCTTTCCCTTAACCGATCTTTACCAAAACCAATAGGTCTTGAGAACTCTATAATTCAAAAAGGTATGCAAAAGAGTAGTTGATTCTGTTTGAATTTGCGGCTGTTATCGTTTGCCATAGAAAAAATTACCCTTGGTTAAAAAACAACCGTTGCAGGTAAACTACCCCTTTCCCTTAACCTATCTTCACCAAAAACAAACGGTCTTGAGTACTCTACAAATCAGGGCTGTATGCAAACAATTATTTGATTCTGTTTGAATTTGCGGCTGTTATCGTTTGGCATAGAAAAAAATATCGGTATGGAGAACCATACATGACTTCCATATTCCAAGATTTAAATTTAAAATCATTTTCGAAATGAAATATTACCATAGAAACTACGTCTTTCTACTTACTGCTTCAGCCTTAACCACAGTACTGTGGTCACTAACATATACCACCTCACGTTATCGCACTCGATTTTCACTGATGATGGAAGTCGATGGCATTGCCGAAACGTCTGGTTTTGTAGAAAACATTGGACTACGGCCAAATATCCCGGGAAGGAATTTTAACAAAAACTACTTCTTTGTTGCCGATAACGTTGTACACTTATATATAAAAAATATGCATAAAATTAATGGCTTGTTTAAGTTAATGATTGATCTCCATTAAGTAGTGCTCAAGTTTCCAAAGTTTTAATATTATGATGTCCGTAATTAAAACATCAGAGCAGGTTTATTGTGAATGAGGGTACACCGTGGACTAAAATTTTCAACATTTCCTATTGAGCGTTGCTTAGAGTAAAGCTGCGAATCTACAGTGTATGTTTCACAGAACAAACACGCGAAAAAGAAGGAGCGCTCCGAAGTCACTCATGGACCCTCAGCATCTTGCAGAGGGTTCATTCCCTAAAGACGAAAAGTCTATCTATGAATCGTTCCTCTGTAAACACGTGCAGTTACACTGCCCAGCGATCCACAGGAAGCAAATTGATGTCCATTTTTTCGGCTTGCACGCGTTATGTTGGTGTGGGTTTCGGCACTTTCCATTTAAAAAGCGTGCAAATGTAAGAAAATAAACATGAGTGAGGCCAGAAATAACGCGAATTTTGTGTGTGTGTGTGTGTGTGTGTCTTCCCTGCCTTTTTATTGCTGTTGTCATAATAATAAAATGGAAACGTAAACATTACATAACTGAGATATGCTTACCTGCCACGAACGATATATTATTTTATACATGTACGAGGTGTGTTCAAAAAAAGACCGAACTATTTGTGTAGCACGTCAACTAGCGCATAGAGCGAGCTGCAGAATTAAGTGCTGCTAGCGACAGGTTTTGACGCCTGAATGCCGTTTTCTCTGTTCGTCACGATCTTCAGTCTTCGAGCTACACGCGCTGTAGTGGGCACGGGCACACACCGTCCGGCGGATTTATATCGAAGTGAGAATGAAGATCTTAACACAACGTGTGTGTTTAAAATTTTGCTGCTGACTTCGTAAAATCTTTACAGAGCTATTTCCATTGTCTTCCAAAGTTTTCATTACCATTTGCATTGGTACGCAGTTGTTGACCGATTTCAAAACGGGTCTCTTTCTGATCGTCGTCAACAAACACATTAAGAATTTTTCAGTGATACGATACATTTAAATTTTTCTATCAAAATTTAATTTTACGATCTTAAATGGATTCTGTCACAAAGTATCGGCATTTAAACGACGATTTACTATTACCACATCACGAGCTTTCTTCCCATGATCTTCGATATCGCTTTGATCTGCACTGACCATTGTTTTTCCCTCTTTAAAAATTCTTAAACTAATCGTTCGCCTCACGCAGGCTTCCGCGTATGCTTAATTGAAAACCAGAATGTCTCTGAAAAGTTTTAACCTAGTTTTGCTGCAAAATTTCATACGCACACGTTGTTCTCGCGGTCTTTCTTAATCGCCTTGTCACTAATCCGCCGGCCAGCGTGTGCACGTCCCCACTCAATGTGATATACCTCAAAGACTACTGATAATAGCGGAACACAATAAGTGGTAGTTTGTTGTCAAAAACTATCGTTAGGTGCGCGCAAAGTCGCGGCGCGTCGTTTGTGCGGATTGATGTGTTACTCAAAACGTTTGGTCTTTTTATGAACACACCTCGTGTATTAACTCATACATAATTTACATTAAAATGAAAAAATTATAATCTTATTGCCTGGCAACAAAATTATTTTATTTTTAACAATTACCATTGTTTGAAAAAGTTTAAATGCATTTTCAAGTACTTTACTGTTGTTAAAACGTAAAAGGTTGCAGGTAAACTACCCCTTCCCCTTAACCGATCTTCACCAAAATCGAAAATCCTTGAGATCTCTACAATTCAGGGACGTATGCAAAAAAGTATTTGATTCTTTATGAATTTGCGGCTGTTATCGTTTGCCATAAAAAATACGCTTGATAAAAAAACGTTGCTGTTAAACTACCCCTTCCCCTTAACCGATCTTCACCAGAAACAGTAAGTCTTGAGCACTCTACAAATCAGGGCTGTATGCAAAAAAATATTTGATTTTCTTTGAATTTGCGGCTGTTATCGTTTGCCAAAAAAATACGCTTGATAAAAAAACGTTGCAGGTAAACTACCCCTTCCCCTTAACCGATCTTCACCAAAAACAACAGGTCTTGAGAACTCTGCAATTTAGGGCTGTATGCAAATAATCTTTTGATTGTGTTTGAATTTACGGCTGTTATCGTTTGCCATAGAAAAAACCCTTGTTAAAACATAAAATGTTGCAGGTAAACTACCCCTTTCCCTTAACCGATCTTCACCAAAAACAACAGATCTTGAGAACTCTACAATTCAGGGCTGTATGCGAAACATTATTTGATTCTGTTTGAATTTGCGGCTGTTATCGTTTGCTAAAAAAAATTTCACTTGATAAAAAAAAACCGTTGCTGGTAAACTACCCCTTTCCCTCAACCGATCTTCACCAAAAACAATAGGTCGTGAGTACTCTACAAATCGGGGCTGTATGCAAAAAATTATTTGATTCTGTTTGAATTTGCGGCTGTTATCGTTTGCCATAGAAAAAAAATCTACACACAGAAAGACACACAGACAGACACACAGACACACACACAGACACTTTTCGAAAAACGACTTTTTTCATGTTTTGAGTGTAGTACAATTAGAATCTGGAATAATCTCGAACACGATTTTTTTTGCCATCACCATACTTCCATTTCCTTAAGGAACATGGAAGTAAAAATACCCTTCATTAAAAAAAAAATGTTGCTGGTAAACTACCCCTTTCCCTTAACTGATCTTCACCAAAAACAATAGGTCTTGAGTACTATACAAATCAGAGCTGTATGCAAAAAATTATTTGATTCTGTTTGAATTTGCGGCTGTTATCGTTTGCCATAGAAAAAAATCTACAGACACACAGATAGACACACAGACACACAGACAGACACGCAGACACACACACTTTTCGAAAAATGACTTTTTTTCATGTTTTGAGAGTGGTACAATCAGAATCTGCAATATTCTCGACCACGATTTTTTTTGCCATCACCATACTTCCATTTCCTTATGGAACATGGAAGTAAAATTAATGTAATAAAAATTGAATTTATGAAACTATATCTCCCGCACGAGCCAAAAACAAAGAACAGACGTGTATCAAGTTACTGCAGCAAGTCTAGTCCTATAATATTTAAAAATTAGTGATATTAAAAGTCATAGAAATAACAGCCAATCATATGGGTCTACACATTTTTGCTAACTGATCCGGGTACATATTTTTCAAATTGAATAATAGCTAATGCGATGGTTAAGTCTGTGAAATAAAGATTTCTCCTGTTCGAATAAGAAAGGAAGTAGAACACATAAAATAAGTAGCAAATCAAATATTAGATACACAAAGGATGTATATTATAAAATTGCAAAATAATAAACTTGTCTTCATTGCTGCGTCCTTTCTTGACTTTTTTTTTATTAACATAATTATTTGGCTAGGTCCTAAACCTTATTTCTGAACATGACCTTTCCACGCATTGCTCTAGACAGATTCGTTCAGATCCTTCGCTTGACATAGACTGGTCAGTAATATTTGAAACGTCAAATGGCAGTTTTAAAAAAGCTTAATAGATTTAAGCCTGAAAACAACGCTAGTTACTCATTGATAATGGAATGGCACCGGAGTTCAATTGATGTTCTCGGAACATTTAACTTTTATTGAACTTATTAAAGATGTCACAGACCTTTATTTTTATGACTCAGATGGTATTATTGTCACTTAAAATTGTTTATCGTTATTGATGAACTCGCTGCGCCTAATTTTAAACTCGTCAGAGAAAAAGAAATCTGGACTGTACTTATATCCAACTGTCCCACCTTAATTCTTGGGAACAATTTCGATAACAAATTGTTTCATTCAGGTCACATTATTAAATCAAAATTATTAATTTATGATTAACTTATTTATGTCACATACATAAATGACGAACTAATATTACAAACATACAGTTTTTGTGATTTACAAATATCCTTACTTACGTTTTTTTTGCAGATCCAAAATAGGTATTTCATTTCTGCAGACCAACGTATCCATGATGCTAATGTTCCAGAAATCTCAGCCGCTTTGTACAAGACTTAAGTGTCTACTGACAGAACTGAAAAATATATACTTACTATAATGTACGATCGGTTACTTTCGTGCAATATCGGTTACTGCTGATTTTTATTTCCGAAGTAATTTACATTTTGACATGGGTCATTTAAGACGTGGAAGATTAGATATGTTTTAAAATAAAACTGTCTTCATCTATAGAGATTTCATTGAAACTCATTGTTATGGAACCTTTGATCTATTGTACCGTCAGAAAACTAAAAAATTGCCATTAAGCACTTTTGACCTACGTTGGGAACGAATACTTCGTTAACGTATAAAACCAAAGGTGATAGCTAATTACTGCATCTACGAATATTATTATAATTTAATTATAGTAATAATAACTTAGTCGTATACAGGCAGCGAGTATTCTAAACTTTAACTGTGAAAAAATATTCTGTAAAATAATATTTTAAACTGATTCGTTAATAACATAAACCTCATTTACTATTTTTTAATGGAATCTAGGTAAAGAACTCCTGAAAGTTTTATCGTATATTTACAGTAAATTCAGATTAGTTTAAACATCTTTCTCGCCCTTAAACAAACGGATAGTAAATAGTTCTGAAGGAACAACGCAGACACTGGGCTAGATTTCTAGTGGCTAGAAATGAAAAGGGCTTACAAGAATCTACAAGTGTAAACACAGTATTGGATGAGAAAGGAATGAAAGTAAACAAGTACAAAACCGAAATGAAAGCTATAAGGTAGGGAAGAAAGATTTAAATTTAGAAATCCAAGAAAACATAGAGCAGTAAAAACGCTCTTGTATGTGGAAATAGTAATGGATGAAAAAAGGAAAAACAGCAAGAAGCGAAAATCTACAAAAGAGTAGAAAAAGTATTCAAACCAGGCAGTATCGTAAATAAAAATTTTATATACGAATAAGAAATACAACACTCAGAAAACAAAGTTTACAAGTATTAAAAAAATTTACAGACTTATTCTAACATTTAGCTGAAAGTCCTGCGTATTTACCGAAATAGAAAAATGTAAAATACAAGTTGTTGAAACAAAACATCAGAGGAGAGGAGGAGTTACAAGAATAGAATGATTAGATAGATTGTACAAATTCTCAACTCTTAGTTTGTTTATTTACATTCATAGCAACAGCTATTTAGTATTTATTTCGAGAAAATCGTTAGAGCCGTTTCCGAGAAAAAAAAGGACATACATTTATTAATTAATTGAACTTCGAAATTTTCTCGACTATAAGAACCTGCAAAAAACGAAGTTTTTCAATTTAAAACAATGATTAAAAACTCAGAACTAAATGTATTCGGGGTTTCCAATAAACTGAGATGTCAACCACTTCATTTACAAAGTAAATTTAATTTAAATTTACAATTAAATTTCATTATTTGTTTTTTTGCCCCTTAGGAGTGAAAGTTTTTAAAACCGTTTCTTAGTGAGCACCTAAGACCTATGATGAAGCTACGTTCAAAGTTTCATTGATATCCATTCAGTGGTTTCAGAGATATCGTGATCAGTGAGTCAGTCAGTGGTATTTGGCTTATATAGATATCTATATCTAGCCGATTTACCCAGCGTTGCTCGGGTTCATAATTTATTCATAGGCTCATAGGCACCTATTCTTGTTCTAACGTTATATTACTTGTATATTGTATAATCTTCCATATATTGTTACGTTCGCATTCTCACTGGAGGAATACTCTGTAGCGCACCTGTTTAAGAATATGTCATAAACTGTATTCTTATATCTGGAGAAGAATTCTGTTGCGCATGATGCTCCTGCTCGATTTCTAACTCTGGAAGAGGGCGAACAGCTAAATTTGTTTTCAATAAAATGTCTACAGTACTTGCACGCGCTGCGTATTTACTGTCTTTTATAATTCATTGTGTTAATGTTGAAATAAGGCATTTGTTAAATTAGTGTCTCCTAAACTTATTCTAACAATACAATACCTCTATAGATTTCAGCTTATCAATTTTTAAATTCAAACTGAAGCAAGTGCATTTATATTGTCTGAACACTATGACCTGAATACATTTGCTATCAAAACTTTGTTTTTTATACTCGCTTATAACTTACTTCGATCTTAACTTATCCACTTTTAAATTCAAACTGAAACAACTCTGAATTCACACACTATTAAGAAGTTTCTTAAGATGCATACACCACCTTTCATATCATTACCTATATCTTTATTTATAAGAACCGTGGACTCTGGCCCCGCCGTCTTTCGCGGGATCCGACCTAAGACTCCCCGGGTTCCGTGGATGAACTCCGGGGAAGGCCCGTCGGACGACTCCCGCGCTATTTCCTACGCGGGAGACTTCCACGGATGCTATGGTAGCCAGAATCTATTCTATTGGGTTGCCATAGTAACCAGATCTAATAGTTTTTAAGATCCAAAGGACCCCCCAAAGGATCGTATCGAAAAAACACTTGTCCTATGTTGGTTCTCCGGTTGCGTAAAATATTTGTGCCAAGTTTGGTTGAAATCGGTCCAGTGGTTTAGGAGGAGATGTGGAAGACCCCAAAGGACCCCCCGAAGGATCGTATCGAAAAAACACCTACCCTATGTTGGTTCTCCCGTTGAGTAAAATATTTGTGCCAAGTTTGGTTGAAATCGGTCCAGTGGTTTAGGAGGAGATGTGGAAGACCCCAAAGGACCCCATCGAAGAAAACACCTATCCTATGTTGGTTCTCCCGTTGCGTAAAATATTTGTGCCAAGTTTGGTTGAAATCGGTCCAGTTTTTTAGGAGGAGATGTGGAAGACC
Organism: Magicicada septendecula; assembly: GCA_034769895.1. NCBI lineage: Eukaryota > Metazoa > Arthropoda > Insecta > Hemiptera > Cicadidae > Magicicada > Magicicada septendecula. The sequence continues at coordinate 1,089,653,466 of CM068367.1, forward strand.
CCAAAGAACCCCCCAAAGGACCCCATCGAAAAAAACACCTATCCTATGTTGGTTCTCCCGTTGCGTAAAATATTTGTACCAAGTTTGGTTGAAATCGGTCCAGTGGTTTAGGAGGAGATGTGGAAGACCCCAAAGAACCCCCCAAAGGACCCCATCGAAAAAAACACCTATCCTATGTTGGTTCTCCCGTCGCGCAAAATATTTGTGCCAAGTTTGGTTGAAATCGGTCCAGTGGTTTAGGAGGAGATGTGGAAGACCCCAAAGAACCCCCAAAGGATCCCATCGAAAAAAGCACCTCACCTATGTTGGTTCTCCCGTTGCGTAAAATATTTGTGCCAAGTTTGGTTGAAATTGGTCCAGTGGTTTAGGAGGAGATGTGGAAGACCCCAAAGAACCCCCCAAAGGACCCCATCGAAAAAAGCACCTCACCTATGTTGGATCTCCCGTCGCGTAAAATATTTGTGCCAAGTTTGGTTGAAATCGGTCAAGTGGTTTAGGAGGAGATGTGGAACATACATACATACAATAGGTGGGGGGGTTTGCCCCTTAGGAGTGAAAGTTTTTAAAACCGTTTCTTAGTGAGCACCTAAGACCTATGATGAAGCTATGTTCAAAGTTTCATTGATATCCATTCAGTAGTTTTTGCTCTACGTTGATTCTATGTCAGTTAGTCAGGCAAACATTCCCCCCTTTTCACCCTTTAAAGGTCGAATTTCCAAAAATCCCTTCTTAGCGGATACCTACATCACATAAGGAACCTACGTGCCAAATTTCAAGTTTCTAGGTGTTATAGTTTCGGAGATTTCGTGATGAATCAGTGAGTCAGTGGTATTTCTCTTTTATATATATAGATTTAAATAGTTATAGTTATCTAAAAGAGTTATTTTATCCTTTTATGATAACAGGGACTTGAATTATCGTACGCAAAACGCTGTGTTGTTTTAGGCAGACGCGGTTCAATATAAAATTTTCATCTGGGCTTCCTCCTCACCATTTCATTTTTTGAAATTGACAATCTCAATTTCGACTTTTAAACCTTGTTTGCTTAATTTTATTCAAACAGAACACGTATTCTCATATACAATGTTTTTATTTTTGTATCTGACACGTGGATAAAAAAAATGTAAAAAATGATTGCTATTATTTTTACTTATTAGTTTGATGTTTTTTGTCGCATAAATTAGAATGAAACATTCACTGGAATAACAGCTTAAAATTTGTTCAAATAAGGTTTTAATTTTTTTGAAAGCTGATGGGAAGAAGGGTAACCATAATAGCGAACAAATTTCCATAAGAGGTCGACAGTGAAATCAGAATAGTCAGACTTGATGTTATAAATATTTGTAGTTGTCTTGCAATATAGGCGTTCTTAACGGTAAATACGTTATGTAGCAGCATATTGTTTGATTGTTTAAAGGACAAAAAAGTCAAGAATTTGAATTCTGGATTTTTTTTAGCATTCAGTTTGACGCCCTCCTGGTCGCCGAGCATGAAGCCGCCCCTCGTTTTAGGCATACGTTGTATGTATCAATGTCCACGAATAGCAGTAAAGTATTGGGTCTACAATTAAATATTTTATATTGGGATACAAACAGGGTAGTGATGCAACGTTCAGTAGGTTGGGGTTATATCTATGTTTGTCATTCTCTACTAATTGCGTATTCTTGTGCAATCAGAAACAGATCCTAGGCTGTGTAAAATTTTTGATCAAGGGCATTTTTTCGATTTGATAATACAAAAAATTGTTGAGCTATTTAAAAATGAATACATATTTTTTTGTATTATTCACTCAATAATCACTTTTCTCAATAATATGTGCTGTATTGGGACTGCTGAAATGTGTTCCAGTTGGATACTATAACACAATATTTAAAGTTTGTCTTCTGGAGATAATAGGTGTAAACAATTAAAACACTAAAAATAAATGCTTCTTTTGCTAAAAATGATTAAAATATGATATCGACATATACGCTACCGATACAATCATGTTGCACATGTTGAATCAACGCAGGCGGGCGTTCTCACTCGCATACTTACGTAAATTTAAGAGGAGGGCAATAAGCAAATAAACTGTATCTTGTATTTATTGTATGTATGTATTCTTATATGTACACAATTTGTTATTAACAAATAAATTAATTAATCTTCACACTAAATTACAAGTATACTGTGTAAACTGTGTTGAATACAACACTTTTCTAAGAGTATTGGCAAGATTTCCTTCTCGGGAATTCTGAATGGTTCTGGGGGAGGGGGTTTAGATCTTCGTAAATAAAACTACAAAGATTAAACCAAAAATAACTCGTAACTTGCTATGTCTTTTGTTTTAATCCAGAAGATAAGTATAGAATTTTAAGGTTTACATTAATAGATAGGCCTATCTAAAATGTAGCAATGCCAAATAAAGATGATATCTCACATCGTGATACAGACGGTACCTAAACAAATTAACGGTACCAAAAAACTGGCAAAAATTTTCTCCCATCTTCGAGAGTCGCTAAAATGTTTGTACGAATTTTATGAAACGTACAACATTCGTGAAGAAACTTAGTAAATGTGTGTCTGAAAATGTTTGCAGCAACGGAATTATATCAATGTATTTGTTTTGCCACAAAAATTAATTAAACATTTTTATAAAATGGTCACTACTGGTCCTCAGAGACAAACATATCAAAATATGGTGAGCATTTAGGGTCAGCAAACTCGTGGTTGGCTGCAAATTGTCTTGCATAATAGAAGTCGTTTCACATTAGAGGCCATATGAAGCGCTTATAAACAACGTTCGGTTTTAGGTTTACGTATGTATGGAATAACGGAGTTGTTTTCAAAATGGGAATAAATTACTAAATTACAAAATACGAAAAATTTATTAAATAATGATCTAAAGTCCATGTACAACAAGAGGCACATCTGTAAGGAATAGCGAGCAAAATAGTGTTTAATACGAAAATTCTGTATGTTGCTGTGGAATAAATCACTGAAATTACTGCAATATAAGTACCATAAACGAATCTGGATACACTGCGAGCAAGGGCGGATTTGCTGTACTGCTGCCCCCAGGCATGGGCAGATAATGCCGCCCCCTCCTCCCTCTCCTATCTCTCTCCCTCATTCCCCCTCCCTTCCCTTCTACGATTTCACATCCTCTTTCCCCCCAGTTTGATTGTCTGCCTCGTTTCCTTTGACTGTCAGGTGAATTATATTTCATATAAAAATAAATAAACATTGATAATATAAATATTTACTTGTCAGAAGAAAATAATTAATTTTAACTGAATATCACTATTACATTAATGACTCGGAACAAGAGGATTTTTATAAGTAAAAGTATAAAGTTTTACCTTACAGCCTGAACCGGTTTTCTCCTTTAAAAGGCTTCTTCAGAGGCTGCCGCTGTTAAAGGAGAAAACCGGTTCAGCCTGTAAGGTAAAACTTTATGCTTTTACTTATAAAAAACCTAGTGTTCCTAGTCGTTAATGTAATAGTGCTATTTAGTTAAGTAACGGACACGTCATGGACAACGAAATCCAAGAAATTAATTTTAGTTAGAAATTAAGGGAAACGTAAATAAAATCATATAAAATATGGGTACAAACATTATTTATTAAATGACAAACAGAAAATACTGGAATACTGGTACAGTTATATATGCAACTCAACTAATTTTATCGTATTCAAAGATTACAGCACAGAAATAATAATAACGCAACAAATACTGAATAATGTTAGTTTGATATGAAACAAATGAAATTGAAATCATATTACTTAGAAAAATCTAGTTATAACAAAACTATATATGCAACTCAACTAATTTTATCGTATACAAAGTTACAGCACAGAAATAATTATAATGCAACTAATACTGAATAATGTTTGATATGAAAATATGGAAACTGAAAACATATTACTTGGAAAAATCTAGTTATAACAAAAGTATTTACAGTTTTCTTCGAGATTTTGTTTGGGCAAAGACATCAATAACTTCAGAAAAATCCATTGACGATTGACAGTACCGCCAGCGAGTTTAAGCGATCCTCTCCCATGTTTGTGCGGAGATATGTTTTTACTCTTCTAAGCCATGAAAAGGCTCTTTCCGCTGAACAATTGGAGACAGCCTACTCACAAACATTCTCAGAGCAATATCTATGTTCGGATAGACCATCTGAAGATCATCTTTACGAATGAGGCGGCAAAGACTCAGAGGTGTTAACCGCTTATCCTCCTTTGGATAAACGATAACTGCGTTATAGTTAAAAATTAAGTGGAGATAATTTTTATATTTGTGTGTGCTTAATTGAACTGGCTTTTATACTTTTAAATTTGTTTGAATCTAAAAATATCATTTATTAACTCAAATTTTGCCGCTCCCCAAAATTTGCCGCCCCAGGCAAGTGCCTAGTCTGCCTGTGCGTAAATCCGCCCCTGACTGCGAGCTGAATAAACATTCGAAGGCTAGCTCTTTCCTACTCACGCTAAGAGGACGTAACATTAAGACTAGGATACACATCTCTCGACTACCAGAAACTATCTTTGTTTACCCGAACCGAGACAACTATAGCGTACCAAAATATGTTCATACTCGCATTACTAATTAGGCTACTTATGTAATTCTTTTTATATGATTACGTTTTACAGTCACTTTTAATATTATGACATTTATTTTTCTTCAGCTCTCTGGAGGGGGAGTTTAACTTCACACATCCCCCTCGCTGCGCCACTGGGTCCGGGTATAATTAATAGTAATGTTAATTATTATTAAGAAGTAAATATAATTTAACAGAAATTATACATTGTTTGAACTTACATAAGTATGAACGTTATCGTGCTTGGTTGTGTTTCGCAAGATGTAATATGTTTTTCTCGATAACCGAATTTTGGCATTACCCGAAGCTTTCCTACTCTCGTAACGCAAACTGAGAATTTTACGGTTCCCAACACGCATTGTTCACGTTTAATTAGGACTTTTAGAGAAATCAGATACCCTCGACGCATCCTGAACATAATGATTTACTCGACAGTAGTGTACATCTTGTTCATCAAACTGCTGGTAGCATTATGTAATCACTGCCAAGCATGACAGCGCGAAAGATGGATCGAGGTTGACAGTGGCTCAGGGTGGACGGCGAACTCAGAGACCAAATTATACGATTTTATGCCAATGTTGCTCTAAAATAATTAATACAAAAATTCAATAAAATTAAATGTGTTGAACCTATTTAAGATCAATCAATAGGCCAGGAAATATTTAGCAACTTATATTTACTTTTAACCGAACATATTGTAAGGTGTTTCCTTACTTACTACATTGTAAGTAATAAAGGTCACATTAAAGTAGTTACTTGTGTCCTTTCACTGAGTTGGTCGTACATTTGCACTTTTGTATAAACTCTTAATCATTTCTAGCAGTGGCGTATTTAGAATTTGGTTGAGTCGGCTTCATACAAAAGAAGAAAAAAGTTAAGACTAATCAACATTACTATCTTTAAAGTGGTTGAAAAACGTGTGATAACATCCTGAAATCAATCCTATTTAAGAGAACAGCAATAACACAAAAATACACGTTACTGTAACATTGTTTAGAAGATACTTATTCACTGAACTGATTTTCTTATACAGTATTTTATATTTCAAACATACACGCAAATGCTGTGTAATAAACCTGTTTGTATATTTAAAATATCGGTATGGAGAACCATACATGACTTCCATATTCCAAGATTTAAATTTAAAATCATTTTCGAAATGAAATATTACCATAGAAACTACTTCTTTCTACTTACTGCTTCAGCCTTAACCACAGTACTGTGGTCACTAACATATACCACCTCACGTTATCGCACTCGATTTTCACTGATGATGGAAGTCGATGGCATTGCCGAAACGTCTGGTTTTGTAGAAAACATTGGACTACGGCCAAATATCCCGGGAAGGAATTTTAACAAAAACTACTTCTTTGTTGCCGATAACGTTGTACACATATATATAAAAAATATGCATAAAATTAATGGCTTGTATAAGTTAATGATTGATCTCCATTAAGTAGTGCTCAAGTTTCCAAAGTTTTAATATTATGATGTCCGTAATTAAAACATCAGAGCAGGTTTAGTGTGAATGAGGGTACACCGTGGACTAAAATTTTCAACATTTCCTATTGAGCGTTGCTTAGAGTAAAGCTGCGAATCTACAGTGTATGTTTCACAGAACAAACACGCGAAAAAGAAGGAGCGCTCCGAAGTCACTCATGGACCCTCAGCATCTTGCAGAGGGTTCATTCCCTAAAGACGAAAAGTCTATCTATGAATCGTTCCTCTGTAAACACGTGCAGTTACACTGCCCAGCGATCCACAGGAAGCAAATTGATGTCCATTTTTTCGGCTTGCACGCGTTATGTTGGTGTGGGTTTCGGCACTTTCCATTTAAAAAGCGTGCAAATGTAAGAAAATAAACATGAGTGAGGCCAGAAATAACGCGAATTTTGTGTGTGTGTGTGTGTGTGTGTCTTCCCTGCCTTTTTATTGCTGTTGTCATAATAATAAAATGGAAACGTAAACATTACATAACTGAGATATGCTTACCTGCCACGAACGATATATTATTTTATACATGTACGAGGTGTGTTCAAAAAAAGACCGAACTATTTGTGTAGCACGTCAACTAGCGCATAGAGCGAGCTGCAGAATTAAGTGCTGCTAGCGACAGGTTTTGACGCCTGAATGCCGTTTTCTCTGTTCGTCACGATCTTCAGTCTTCGAGCTACACGCGCTGTAGTGGGCACGGGCACACACCGTCCGGCGGATTTATATCGAAGTGAGAATGAAGATCTTAACACAACGTGTGTGTATAAAATTTTGCTGCTGACTTCGTAAAATCTTTACAGAGCTATTTCCATTGTCTTCCAAAGTTTTCATTACCATTTGCATTGGTACGCAGTTGTTGACCGATTTCAAAACGGGTCTCTTTCTGATCGTCGTCAACAAACACAGTAAGAATTTTTCAGTGATACGATACATTTAAATTTTTCTATCAAAATTTAATTTTAGGATCTTAATTGGATTCTGTCAGAAAGTATCGGCATTTAAACGATTATTTACAATTACCACATCACGAGCTCTCTTCCCATGATCTTCGATATCGCTTTGATCTGCACTGACCATTGTTTTTCCCTCTTTAAAAATTCTTAAACTAATCGTTCGCCTCACGCAGGCTTCCGCGTATGCTTAATTGAAAACCAGAATGTCTCTGAAAAGTTTTAACCTAGTTTTGCTGCAAAATTTCATACGCACACGTTGTTCTCGCGGTCTTTCTTAATCGCTTTGTCACTAATCCGCCGGCCAGCGTGTGCACGTCCCCACTGAATGTGATATACCTCAAAGACTACTGCTAATAGCGGAACACAATAAGTGGTAGTTTGTTGTCAAAAACTATCGCTAGGTGCGCGCAAAGTCTTGGCGCGTCGTTTGTGCGAATTGATGTTTTACTCAAAACGTTTGGTCTTTTTATGAACACACCTCGTATATTAACTCATACATAATTTACATTAAAATGAAAAAATTATAATTTTATTGCCTGGCAACAAAATTATTTTATTTTTAACAATTACCATTGTTTGAAAAAGTTTAAATGCATTTTCAAGTACTTTACTGTTGTTAAAACGTAAAAGGTTGCAGGTAAACTACCCCTTCCCCTTAACCGATCTTCACCAAAATCGAAAATCCTTGAGATCTCTACAATTCAGGGACGTGCAAAAAATTATTTGATTCTGTTTGAATTTGCGGCTGTTGTCGTTTGCCATAGAAAATACGCTTGATAAAAAAACGTTGCAGGTAAACTACTCCTTTCCCTTAACCGATCTTCACCAAAAACAACAGGTCTTGAGAACTCTACAATTTAGGGCTGTATGCAAATAATCTTTTGATTCTGTTTGAATTTACGGCTGTTATCGTTTGCCATAAAAAATACCCTTGTTAAAACATAAAACGTTGCAGGTAAACTACCCCTTTCCCTTAACCGATCTTCACCAAAAAAATAGATCTTGAGAACTCTACAATTCAGGGCTGTATGCGAAACATTATTTGATTCTGTTTGAATTTGCGGCTGTTATCGTTTGCCAAAAAAAAAAAATTTCCCTTGATAAAAAAAAACCGTTGCTGGTAAACTACCCCTTTCCCTCAACCGATCTTTACCAAAAGCAATAGGTCTTGAGCACTCTACAAATCAGGGCTGTATGCAAAAAAATATTTGATTCTATTTGAATTTGCGGCTGTTATCGTTTGCCATAGAAAATACCCTTGTTAAAAAAACGTTGCAGGTAAACTACCCCTTTCCCTCAACCGATCTTCACCAAAAACAACAGGTCTTGAGACCTCTACAATTTAGGGCTGTATGCAAATAATCTTTTGATTCTGTTTGAATTTACGGCTGTTATCGTTTGCCATAAAAAATACCCTTGTTAAAACATAAAACGTTGCAGGTAAACTACCCCTTTCCCTTAACCGATCTTCACCAAAAACAATATATCTTGAGAACTCTACATTTCAGGGCTGTATGCGAAACATTATTTGATTCTGTTTGAATTTGCGGCTGTTATCGTTTGCCCAAAAAAAAAAATTTCTCGTGATAAAAAAAAACCGTTGCCGGTAAACTACCCCTTTCCCTCAACCGATCTTCACCAAAAACAATAGGTCGTGAGTATTCTACAAATCAGGGGTGTATGCAAAAAATTATTTGATTCTGTTTGAATTTGCGGCTGTTATCGTTTGCCATAGAAAAAAAATCTACTCACAGATAGACACACAGACACACACACAGACACTTTTCGAAAAACGACTTTTTTCATGTTTTGAGTGTAGTACAATCAGAATCTGCAATAATCTCGAACACGATTTTTTTTGCCATCACCATACTTCCATTTCCTTAAGGAATATTGAAGTAAAAATAGTTACTACTATATTAATGTACACAGCTGATAAAAGAATAAAATAGCCTAAAAATTAAGAGAGTAAAAAATTCGCCAACATTCTTCGACCCACTGGGGAGGGGGTCTGGTCCCAGTCGTCTCCACTCATGAAATATACCATAGATTTCTAGCCTTAAGTTCAAGTTCGATCAGTGGGACTACAAACTTATTACTTTATTGTCCTTTTTCTATTGGCTGTCTTATTTAATATTCTATATTTAGTAAAATTTTACTTACGCTGTTTTAAATAAAATGTTTATTACGTTATTTGAAGTGTACCTGATTTTCCCTTAAGACACTCTATCTAAAAATTACAATATACACCATATTTTAATTTTTCAAAAGAGGAGCCAAATTCAGGTTTTGTCCAGGGGGAATGACAAATGGTATGTATCTATAATGTGAAAGTATAGCATATTATGCGTTCTTTTGAAATCCAAAATGTACTGTAATACCTACACCATGTGCACAATAATCAATACTACACACTCTACAGTAAACATTTTGATTAATCTGAATTTTCCTAACACCAAAAAACATTTCTTATTCATAAATATGAAGTGTGGAGTCATTTTAATTTAATTACACACAAAAAAGTAAAATTTAACATTTTATTTATTAATTTTTAGTTTTATTTTGTAATGATTGTCTATCCTGAAGGTTATTCTTTCAATTAATTCTCTAATTAGAAATCTCAAATTGTCCCTGTTTTCTCATTTTCATCTGATAGTCTGAATTTCTCCATCGTTTGTTCTACATTATTGTCCCATGTGGATGAAGGTCAATATTTTCTATTCCTTCCAATTCTAAACTGCCTCAAGTATTCTTCCATCCCCCATTCTTCTTATATATGGCTAACATCTTCAATTCCTTTGTTTGATCTGATAAAGTTTAGTTCCTTTTCTGTCAGTCTTCTCATATTGTTAGTTTTATCTTTGCTCTTCTAGATATATCAGCTGCTTTCTTCTCTATAAATTTATTTCAGCTCTAGCTAATTTACATCCATGCTGCTTGTTCACTGACCACACCTCCTCTACTCCATACAGCACTTACTTCCTACAGTTCATTTATGTCTGTGTGTCTAAATATATATGTATATAAATATGTATTTATCTCTCTATAGATAGATAGATAGATATATAGATAGATGTGTGTGCACGCGCGCGCACGTGTGTGTGTGTGTGTGTGTGTGTGTGTGTGTGTGAACATTCTGATAATGATTTTTATAAATATAAATATTGTGAAATATTTTGATTTTATTATAAATATAAATATTGTGATAAGTGATGTTTTGTTCTGTTGATAATGCTTCTGCTATCAGCACTGATAGTACTGGGTATAATATGCATGCCTTTTGTTTTATTCCACTGCTTATTCTTTTTGCAATTTGATCTTCTGTCCTAGTCTATTATTGAGACCAGATAGCACAAACTGTTCATTTTGACATTTTCTCTATTGAGGTATTCATATATATCTCAGTAGAAAAACAAAGTCAGTAGGTACTCCAAGTGTTCAAGGTTATGATAATTATTTTTGAGCATGAAAACAATCACACCACATTTATTTTGATAAAATTATATATTTTTTTTACTGATTATACATTCTGTTTTGGAATGACTATAGGAAATTAAATACAATCAATAACATTTTGGCTAAGACCATGATAACCTATCTTGCGCTCTTTTATGACCTGAAACTGGTACAATCCAGTTTATGTGACAGGCCAGTACATTTGAAGATATGGTTTATTTCAGTTTCACTTTCTCTATACAAATAGTTTTGTACAAAATGCCAAACATCTGCTCTCAGTTAAATGACTTGAATCAGGTATCTAAATAACTGTAAACAATTATTTGTGAAGTTTTGTGCTGCTTCTTATGTTAACATTGTGCTGCAATGAAACATTGTTGCAGTCTGCCAAACCAGTGTTGGGGACATTGTTGCAGGGACAAAATTGCAGAACGTTTGCTGTTTCCATGCCACAAGTGTTTCATTATCAGCCATGGATGATCATTGATACTGTGGTCCTTCTGCTTTTACTGTTATGGCTGGAACATACTAGCAAGTTTTAGACAAACATAAACATCCTTGCTGGTGAGCTTGTAATTTCTTGGTTAAACCAGCTAGTGAGGATACCTATAATTTGCTATTGAGACTTGTAATTTCAAAGTGGCTACGAAAATTTTGTATGAATGACTTTTACCAAAAAGAACGGATTTTGAATACCTTTGAATATGGACTGTGCAGTTTTCTTTCAACATCGACCACTTGTCAACTAAATGCACTCGAAATACTGTCTAGAATATCACATCTGTGCCCCATAGCACAGTTTCTTTTTCATATAATTGAAGAAGTTGAACAACTACATCTTTACTACACTCGACAACTTTGCCTTATAACAAACCTTAAATCAGTGAACTATAAGCTCAAACTACAGGCAGTATAAAGAACTGCCAATCGTATCTTCAAATTAAAAGAGTTAGCAACAAGAAAGCCTGTGCCATAGTGAGGTTATTGAGAACTAGTCCCCTGCAACATGTTGCAACAGCGTGCACCATTTCCTACATGTTTACAATAATGTTGTGCAAGAGTGTTGGGGACAAAGGGAGACATTTTGTATCCAACAAAGTCCCCAACATATTTCTGGTGTTTCCATGTATACAATGTCCCCAACACTGTTGCACAGTTTTGTTGTCAACATTGTTGGGGACAAAATTTGTATGTGTTACTGGCAAAGTACAAAATCAGGCATTTTATAGAATGCCTAGGAATTTTATACAGTGCCTGACTCCAGCCGGCGAAGTATGAAATAAAACACATTTCATACATTGATTAGGCATTGTATAGAATGCCCAACGTCTTCTAGGTAATGTATAGAAGACAATGTGTGGCATTACACTCTGGCATCAAATGATCACCCTATGAAGCTCTCTTTGGATGCAAAGTTAAGGTAGGGCTTACTACATCCTCGATTCCCCATGATGTGTTAGAAACTCTTGAAAGTGAAGAAGATCTCGAACAAGTCATCAACAATATACAGACTACAGAAAATACCGATAACGGCATAACTGAATCTATTGATCCTACCATGCCCAACCTAATTTAGGCAACAGAACATGCAAGCACTTCAACTGTAAGCATTGATCCTGTAGAGTATTCTAGCGCAGGCAAAACCACCGACCCAAATCACCCTTTAGACGCGGCCCAAGAATCCCGCCCAAATCTGACAACAGCATGCTGTGTTTGTTCAAACGAAACTTTTGGTTCTGAAAAGTGTGTAGAGTGCTGCAGAGATATGCATAGTATGTGTGGACATTTTTGAACACTAGTGGCAATAGTGGAGATAAGTGTGACGATGGCAAGAAACTGTGTACTCTCTGCTTCAAATCAAAAAATGCAACTGAAGAAAGAAACAGATCAAAATCACTTCTAGAACTTCAGGAAAAGAAGATGGAATCTGATTCTGACAAAAAATTTCTTCCAGCTCCTGTGGGCGTCTGTTTGTGTTCCAGTTCCTGAAGTAGACATAGACAAGGGGCGGGGAGATCTTCGAAACATCCTAGTATCGTCGTGAGTGTGACAGAAGATAGATTTTCCAAACTGGGAACCATTAACAGATTATTAAAGCAGCTGTACACAAGATAGCAGTTCACTGTATGCCCAAGACCACTAATGGGGGTTGAAGATGTTCCTGAACAAGAAACCGCACTTCATTCTACTGCTACTGCCCAGTCATCAGGATCTGGACAAGGATTGTAAAATGTGTGTGCAAGACTTAATGTCAAAAAAAAGTAATCATGTAAAAATTAAAAGAAAGTGTACTTCAAAATGTCACAGCTCTCTGGCTTGTTGTAATAAGTAGAGTATATCCCATATATTTAGAATTAATAAACACCAATAATAGCTAATGTATTTTTTTTTAACCAGATTGGTTAAAAAAAAAACTCTTATACGGTATAATTTTAATAAAATAGTGTCTGAACATAATTAAGTAGAGAATAGATAATCTCGAAATGTCATACAAAGTCCACCTCTGTGTAAAATCAAACAATTATGTGTGATTTTGTAATAAAATGTTTTCATTTTGAACGTAGTAATATTATTTTACACTTTGCCTAAAGAATCACTGGCATTATATAGAATGCCTAGGCAATGTACAGAATACCTGGGAAAAGTATAAAAAACATTTGAAAAGTATTCTATTCTATACTTTGCCAAAAAACTCCAGGCATTATATGAAATGCCTAGGTATTCTATAAAATACCTGGATTATATACTTTGCCGGTAACATATGCATGGAAATGAGGCCTGAGAAACTTATGTTTCTCTACTGTCACATTTAGTTTTGTTTAGTTTAAATGTGGCCTGTTTTGTTTAGTTTAAACAAAATTTGGTATAGTCCCAAATCTCTTATTCACACCTTTACCTTTTATATTAGTATGCTCAAATTATTTTTGTTTTGCTCCTTCCTATAATAAGAATAAATTCAAAGTTCATATTATGTATACAAAAATTAATGTTGATATCTCATTATTTCATTATGTATTAGAGGTGTAGCCTACTCCAATTGTTTGTATATGTGCATTTGCTATGCAGTTGTACACAAATGTATAACATAATTAGTTTTTTAATTAATAAAGTTGGATTAGTGGTTATAATTACAAACAGAAAAAACACTGTTTCACACCACTACAGAAAAATTATTTTGAGTAGCGCTTTCAAGCTTCACAACTTATCATCAGATTAGAAAAATCTGATGATGAGCTGTGAATTTTGAAAGCACTAAGCGGAATAATTTTTCTATAGTGGTGAGAAACAGTGTTTTTTCTGTTTATAATTAGTTTTGTTTTGATACAAAATAGTGTGCATTTGAGCAGACTTGTTCCATACCACTGTACCAGTGTAACCCATGATGTGTTTTAGTAGCTTTTATAGTTTTCTTTCAGTTTGCTGTTTCCTGTGATAGTCTTTTTTAGTTCCTTACACCAATCACCCTTTAAAATTAAATAATTTAAATTACTCTCTAGGGAATTCAATTTAAGGGGGATACAATTAATTTGCTGTAGGGAATCATAGATACATCAATATACACTGGCAGTTTTTAGAAAAATTAATTATTGAAATGACTTTAAACTATGCTAAAAGAAACCAAAACATATATTTACAATGTGATGGAAAACTTTTGTGGACATCCTTACAGGTTGTCTGATTTATACAGGAAGATTGGTACAGCAGGAAGCAAAGGATATTATTTGTGAATACTTTTAATGATGTCAGGCTTACAGTCTATTAACTTTTGTATATTTTAGTGGATATTTGGATTTAGCCTCACTATTTATAAGTGTTATTTTATAGAGATAGTTTATATGTAAGTTTGTTATATGAATATGTAAGCTACATAAATTTAATTTGAAGAAGCTTCTTTATGGAATGGGAGAAAATGTAACAGAAATTATATTTGCTCAGTACAGTCAACATCAAGTTCCTGGGTCAAGATTTCAGGCCAATTACTATTATTGTTATTGCTGTTGTTGTTGTTGTTGTTATATTATTACCAATATTAAGAAACGTAAAATATTATTTCTTAATACTGGTAATAATATAACAACAACAACAATAACAACAATAGTAATCATAATAATAAGTATCATTATTATCATCTCATATTAATAATAATAATAAAAATTATTATTATTGTTTACAAAACTTACACAAGAATATAAATCAGCAATAATGATGTTTTTTGATCAATTTAATTTAAAAACTTAACCTGAAACTTGACATGCCTTTCCAAAGTATCTTTGAAAGGTTTTTGGAGTCAAGGTGTTTTGTACCTGATTTATGTAGCTTACATACTGAATACAGAGCAGTGACTATATTACGCACATAATATAAAGTTAAATTTCCGTATAAACATTTTACTTACAACTCTAAACTTGCTAATGATATTGATATAACATTGTGTGAACTTCTACATATTTCCATTTAATTAATAATTTATTAATTATAGATGTTACTAATTAATTTGTGAATGTTTATTTCTTACCCAATTTAGTTACTGTTTAAACATTAACATTTTGATACAATATAGCATTTTTTCAGCATGTTGCCAGATGTTTTTATTAAAGTGTTATCAATTTTATTAATTCTTATGACTGATGAATGCTTACCAAATTTTATCTATTATATGTTATATTGTTAACTTAATATAATACTAAATTTAAAATAAATAGGTATCCAACATTCCGAATCACTCTTTGAACCAAATTATGATCTTGAAACAAAATTATTTAAATTTAGATAAAAATGATGAATTCTTGGATTTCGTTGTCCATGACGTGTCCGTTTCTTAACTAAATATAATTATTTCACTACAACTCGGAACACAAAACTTTTTATGGGTAAAAACGTAAAAGCTTTACCTTACAACATAAAAAGTTTTGTGTTCCGAGTCGTAGTGAAATAATTATATTTAATATTCATGTTTAATATGGTAACCAAATCACTTGTACGAATTAATAAATTATTTACCTTAAATTATACGCCGTGTGATTTCTTGTAACTTCATCTATTACGTGTTTCAGAGCTTATGCTCCATCATCAGATATTAAAAAGATAAAACTATCACTCTTGCGAGAACGTCATGTAGTAAAAAATGTCAAAATTTGCATGTGAACTGTACACGGATTTGGGTGCGCACCCGTTCAAGTTCATTCTGCCACTGAGTGGTTGTTACCTTATCGTAGCCCCAGTGAGCAGGCTCAAGGCGGTCTCGCAAGAGTGATAGTTTTATCTTTTTAATATCTGATGATGGAGCATAAGCTCTGAAACGCGTAATAGACGAAGTTACAAGAAATCACACGGCGGATAATTTAAGGTAAATAATTTATTATTTATATTTAGTTAAAAATTATAAATATTGTAGAATTGTATTTGCTAGTATTATCATCTCGAAAAAATGAATAAATTAATTATTTAATAAATTTAGTTTACATGAAAAAAGTAACATTTTTTAACAGCAAGAAAGTGAATAATGCTTACTCTTATGAGAGAAAGTTGAAAGATCGTTCCTTACTGTTTCTTTTTTTTAATTTAATTTGTAATTACAGTTTAACACTAAGCATGTTATTACACTTTATGTTATTACACAGCATAGACAAAATGTGGAAGATTTAATTAAAAATAATACAGAATCATATAATAAATTATAGAAAACACAAGTGTACAACTACTGTGGATTATTAGAGAAAGTTTTTCTGGAATCTTAACATGCTGTCTGAAAGTCATCACTAGAATCATTTGCCTTTCTAACCTTGGTCAGTAACATTTGACATAAAAAGTTGTTCGGGCTAGATTTAGATGTGAGTCCATTCACTGTTGGTATTTTACACTATTCTTAGGCATGCTCATCATCTACAGTAACAGAAGCATTATAGTGATGGGGAGGGGGGGATTTGACATATACACTGTTGTATTTACAGTTCTTTGATTCATATACACTTGCAATATTTTTTAGGTATTAGAAAGTCCTTCACTTCAACTTAGTAATCTTTTGTGTAACTTGTGTACAAAATTCAATCAGTTATATTCACAAACAATGAAAAATTACTAATCATATAAAAGTTTAGTTTTAATTATGTCAATTCAAGTAATATATCATATCACTTAAAATGTATACACAGTAGTCATAGTTAGTCTACTGGCTTTGTATGCCATTAAGTACCAAAGTGCAAAATAATAGGGTACATTTTTCAGTCCTTGTGTTGACTCAGCCTGAGGAAATGAGGGGAGATAAATTCTAAAGGTAATAATAGGAGGCTTAATTGTACTGGCCACAATGCCTTCCTTGAATGATGTATTAGGTAAGCTGACTGTCTACCTCCTTGCCTCACTAAACCATTTTAATGATTCAAAATGGATTCTATTATAATCAATATTATTATTATTACCTAAAAGTATATTTATGAAACCTATAAAATACACATTGATGTGTATAAAAACGTTTCCTGATTAAGATATAAGGATAAAAATGTATATGAATTGTTAAATTATTTTGCAGTTGTAGATATCAGCTTCAGAAGGAAATGATGAACTGGTCAAAAGGAAAGATAAATGAAAAACCTGTGTAACTACAAAGTTTCCAAAAGTAGGATAACATGGCTCACTTTTAGCAAAATTTAAATATCACTGCATATACATCTGCAGCTTTGTCCCAAAGAACATTCTTTTAAACTATTTCTTTCAGCCCTTACAAGTTGATAGTGATAAATCTTTAAATGTTCACATGTTAAATGTATTATCACATGCAAATAATACAAAGACTTTTGAATTTGCGAACACCTCTTCTGCTGTATTTTCCTCTTCACTTGCATCAGTAACAACCAAGGCCATTACAGCCTGAATTTAGCCTGATCGTAACAAATTCTGTGACCTATTCCTTAATCTAGTATATTGTACATTACCTGAAAATAAAAGTAGGCCTAAATAAAATCAACCGATTGTCTCTGCAATACCCTCTCCATTGCCCTAATAAAGGAAGTGCTGGTCTCTAAGACAAATTATGAAGGAGTAATAATTTAATGGTAGGCCTACAGAAGGTAAATGTGTACAACACACTTTTGTTTTATTCAACAGAAGGAAAAAAGCAATAATAATCTGCAGGTTAGTTACTGACTTTTTAACATTTTCCTAAAAAATATGTCTATATTAATTTCCTCGTAGTGTAATTTACAGATAAATCATTTTCAATGGCCTGCCACCTTATAGTAGCACTGTTACGCTTTTAGCATATACAAAGCTTTCATTTTTAAAAAAAATTATAGACGAAAAAAATTATTTACTTACTCAACAGTTAAAATTAAATTAAAAAATTGCAGGTTAGTGGTTTCAGTCTTGCTTTTTCATTAGCAAATGTGTTTAGAATCTTCATAATTTAATTTTACAGTTATTGTGAAAGTACAAGATGCACCAAGGATTGTTGGAATTCTGATGAACAAATAATTTTTAACCCTACCAAGTGCTGAAAAGGATTTTCCAGATGAGCATTTTGAAGCAATAATGCAAAAATAAATTTTTAAGAAGAAGAAAAATATATATATTTGTTATAAGGATTTTTATTAATCACAAGTTTCACTATTGTATTAACGACTCGGAACACTAAGTTTTTTATAAGTAAAAGCATAAAGTTTTACCTTACAGCCTGAACCGGTTTTCGCCTTTAAAAGGCTTCTTCAGAGGCTGCCGCTGGTAGCGCTGTCTGTCCTGTTGTGGGCGACGGAATCGAATTTCGAAAGATCGAAGCTGTGTGTGTGGGGTGAGATATGTTCGAATAATGCATGCGATTTGAATTGTGTCTGTTCGTTTAGGATGTCGTTTTTATTTGTTTTCGTGTGTTTGCATATTTCCAATTGTTCTAGAGTGTCTAGTTTTCGGCCTTTTGTGTGTACGTGTAGAATGTTCATGTTATTGTCGATGTTTTTATATGTGTGGTTTGCTTCAATGACGTGGTATGCAAAGGTGGATTCTGTAGTGGAGTGGAGTGCCTTTGTGTGTTCAATGTATCTCTGTTTGAAGCTACGTCCTGTCTGGCCTATGTAGAATTTATTGCAATTTGAGCAATTTAACTTGTAAACACCGGGTAGATCAAATTTGTTTTGTGCTTTGTGTGTGTGTTTTGATAGTGTGTGTTCTGTTTTGTTAGTAGTTTTGTAAGCGATTCTGTATCCTGCTTTTATGAATTTGTGGGCTATTTTGTCAGTTTGTTTGTTGATGTATGTTAGTGTTATGAATTTGTTGTTTTCTGTCTTTGTCTGTTGTTGTAAACAAACAAATTCATAACACTAACTTACATCAACAAACAAACTGAAAAAATAGCCCACAAATTCATAAAAGCAGGGTACAGAAACGCTTACAAAACTACTAACAAAACAGAACACACACTATCAAAACACACACACAAAGCACAAAACAAATTCGATCTACCCGGTGTTTACAAGCTAAATTGCTCAAATTGCAATAAATTCTACATAGGCCAGACAGGACGTAGCTTCAAACAGAGATACATTGAACACACAAAGGCACTCCACTCCACTACAGAATCCACCTTTGCAAACCACCTCATTGAAGCAAACCACACATATAAAAACATCGACAATAACATGAACATTCTACACGTACACACAAAAGGCCAAAAACTAGACACTCTAGAACAATTGGAAATATACAAACACACGAAAACAAAAAAAACGACATCCTAAACGAACAGACACAATTCAAATCGCACGCATTATTCGAACATATCTTACCCCACACACACCACACAGCTTCGATCTTTCGAAATTCAAGTCCGTCGCCCACAACAGGACGGACAGCGCTACCAGCGGCAGCCTCTGAAGAAGCCTTTTAAAGGTGAACACCGGTTCAGGCTGTAAGGTAAAACTTTATGCTTTTACTTATAAAAAACTTAGTGTTCCGAGTCGTTAATAAAATAGTGGTATTTAGTTAAGTAACGGACACGTCATGGACAAGGAAATCCAAGAATCACAAGTTTGTTTAAAAGTGGTAATGATACAATATTATTTCCGTCTACGAAGAGCTATTATTTTCCTCATGCTTTTTTTGAAACCATGTTTTTGGTTTTTGTAATCCTATAAAATTCTCTAAACTGGTCTTGGGCCCATTGTGCCAACACCTAAATAAGGTTCTGGTAACAATCATTACTAAACTTGGAAACAGTTTCTCCTAGGTAAGCCACAAGATGTGTTTTTATGATGGAATTCCATGCAACAGTTTAAATTAAACACTGTGTCTGAAAGTGGCCTCCATATATTTTTAATTAGTCCTTAATCATTTCGTTTTATAAACACATAGAAAACTGTTTAAGCAATATGTGTATAGTTTCAAAATTGATAGGGTTAATTATGAAAAATAGAAAAATATGTATGAAATCCTTGGTAAAAAATGTGCCAGATAATACAGCACTTAATTAATTAAGTAATCTTCTTCCTCTGTCTACGCTTTTGAAAATCCACTGAGTCACCATGTGGTCATCTGTTTCGGTTACGCTTTATTTACAAATGGAGCTATGATGTTAATGAATAATGTGGTTAATGAGCTATATCATTAAATAGCATGAGATTATATTGGTATTTAATGTTTTTCTATGGCTTTGCCATTTATTTAATCCTTCTGAGTGCTTAGAAATTTGTATATTTTAGTGATCTACAGTTCAAGCTCTTATTTTCAGCAGCAACAGTTAAAAATCATTTAATGAAAATAAATATGTGCCAATGAAAATAATCGGTTAAGTGGAAATTGTAATGGTACATATAACACACCCAACACCAAAGTATCACAAATGGATTAAAAGCCACTATAAATGAATTTATCTACAAAAGTTGAACCCACAATCATGAACAGAGGAAGTATTATAACCAAAGTAGGGGAATAAAATAAACTAGGATTTACAAGTAAATGCACTACTGAAGAAAAGACTAACGACAAGACAACGTACCTAATTACCCAATAGATCAAACAGTGAGAAGGAAATCAATGACAACAACACCAAGAAGAAACTTATTAAGAGTGAGGAAGGAATCAGTGCAAATAAGGAGAAAACATAATCAAGTCAAACGCCAAAGGGAGATAATATCAATGAGAACAAATTAACATATGAAAGTAAAAGTATTATTATTGAAAAAGAAAGTAAAAGTGAAACAACCAACATGATTTAAATCCCTAAGCTGTGACTTGACACTGACAAACTTATTAATCAAATACATTCAATAACAGTACAATACAAACAGAACTCAATAAAATTAACTATTGAAAGCAGAATTTATAAGGAGAATGAGTACCAGTATGGTAATTGTAGAATCAAATGATGTATAAACATTTCAAAGGGACAATGTCCAAAGTACTAATAAAAAGTTGTAAAGTGAAATTAAAATTGTCAATGACCACTAATTATCAATAATAAAGATTGTGAGAATAACCAAATTGAAATCTAGTGATAAACAATAATATGCCAGTGTTAGATAAAGGTAAATAAATCATGCATTATGTAGAAAATTGAAACTGACACTCAACCATTGTTGAGAGACCAAATTAGAACATAACCTAATCTGGCCAACTAGTTTTCAATAAAACAATAGAAAACTATGACTAAAGTGATGTTAAACCAAAATGTGTTGTAGTATAACATAACTAGGTACTATAAGGAACATTCAATGTACAAAAGATAATATGTTAAAGAAACATAAATGCTGAATAAATGTAATTTAATATAACCATATGCATCACATAGAATGGTTACCCGAGACAGCAAAAATATCACTTAAACTTGTAATAAGAGAATATGAACTCAACCTATAACACTGAATAATGCAGAATAACGCTTAGATGAGACAATACAGGGATTATATCCACCTAATTAATAAAAATAAAACAAATAATAAGTAAACACTAGTAATAACTAGATGCAAGAAGTCTGAGTAACTTCAAACCAATGTAATTGTCAATATAAAGGCAGAATTAACCACTGCCCAGTACTAACAGTGTTATCAAAACACTGATAAGAAATAAAAAAACCATAATGAGATAAATGTGAAAGAATTACAACTAACGAAAAATGTAACATTCAAGAGTACTAAAAACTCATCAAAACGACTGTAATTAAAGTAATAAAAACCAGTAATAAATAAAACTGACACTATCAGAAGTGGTAATGACCAGTGAGTTATGCATAGGCCACAACAAAGTGGTATTATCAACCACTAATAGTATGAATTAATTAATAAAATACTTAATCTGATAATAGGCTTAGAGTTTGACCCTAGGAAAATGAATAATTCATAACTGTAAGTAAATAACCATGTGTGAAAAGTTCATAATACAGTACTAATAAGTTATCACCATAAACACAGTGAATGAAAACAATGTATTTAATATATTATGTAACATAAGAGATATTATGAATTTATACGAAGTGTGTTTTTATCAACCCCATATCAGAACTTACTCGTAATCAAAAGATAGAAACAACAGTAGTTATAAAAATGTTATCTGTGTAATTATAAATAAATTATTTGATTTATAAGAAAAACTAATAAATTGCAAGCCCGTGCGCGTGCCCTTGTGACCAAAAAATCATACTCTCCACCCCAGCATAGTGACGCTTACTTGCGCGTCTATTTTGACGAACTTCGCCGAGAGTACACAAAATAAAGACAATTAGCCAATCAGAGCTCATTAAAAAGTACGAAGTGCCGAATCCCGACACATGTAACAACAACAGTTCATCACCAGCAATCAAGGCAGACTTCACGTGGGCAGAGTGACCATCAAAACATTGAATTGATAGCCGACAGCTGATAACGCATACTAACCTCGAAACTCTTAGTTGAGGTTAGGTCGGACTAGAGGGACAGTGAAGTTTATTTTGACAGTGTTCTTTAACGGAGTACATGCGTATAGGGAGTGTGTGAAAAGAATTAATAAATATTAATTCAAGTGTTTTTAATTTTTGAAAATTAAAAAAGTTTTGTGATAGTGATACTTCGAGTCAACGGTATACGCAAGTATCTGTGCCAATGGTTATTATATTGTATAAAAGAGTAATTGATCAAATAAAGAACGCTACTAGCGAATTTGATTTACCCAAGTTAAATAAAATATAACCCTATTTCTATAAGAAAAGGGTCTTTAATAATTGCATAAACAATAAGCAATGAAAGCGTTGACTAATAACAATGTAGACTTTCTAGCTTAAAACCAAATGTAATATTTTATAAAGAGACATTGAATAATCAATGAGGGAACCAATGAACCCTAACATTTAATATTTTTAGATTATTATTGTGTTTAATTGTAGAACCTTAACTCAATGTAACATACGAGTTAACCCTAGTGGTAGATGATTTTCAATTACCTGTACTTTGTTTATATCCACTTTTAGGTAATAATTCATGAAAATATCACTGAATTTAATTAATAACAATGTTATATAAAATAAGTAATGCATTCAAGGAAGCATTAATCAATTAATATCAAATAAGTAAGGTTACAATGAACCCTAGTTAACCTCAATTTCAAGTAATGAACAATCGTTCAAATTTTGTTTTATATTAAAGAAACAAATAATATTTTTTATTCTCCGCCTACTCATTATTACAGTAGTGCATTTCTGTAGTTAACGTGTATCTTGCAGACTAAAAGAACTTGCGATTTTTATAAAGAAAAATAACAAAATTGTTTACATCCAGACATAGTCGATTATTAGATTCATTAATATATATATATATATATATATATATATATATATATATATAAACTTTCACAATATGAACTTACTTTCTTTATCACTTTCCCAAACGTTTCGAGGTGATGTGCCTCTTCCTCAGTGATAAAGAAAGTAAGTTCATATTGTGAAAGTTTATATATATATATATATATATATATATATATATATATTAATATTTTATAAAGTGAACGAAGAGGATGGATCAACAAGATAATTATTAGATTCAGTCTGACCACCCTAGATTTTAATTATTTTAAGAGTCCATACTCAAAATTAATTGTTTTAAAAAAGAAAACGAATAAAATAATTGTATAACAACAAGTATTCAAGTTGAGTTCAGTAAATAAGTATTATTTCACGAATGACAAAAGTGTTGACTATTATTGTAAATAAATAGACTTGTAGCTTAGGAGAATGACAGCAATGGTTGGTACCAGAGGCCAGAGCGAGAATTTGAGTCTAATGATTCTCGCCAGTAATATTCTCGCATATTTCTAGCATACAACCATCACTAGTAAGTATTGTATAAATGTTATACTTATGTCAATTTAAGGCGAAGAGAGTGCAGGAACACACCGTTCGAATCACCTCACCGAATAGCAGAAGAGTCAACGCAAACCATTCGACAACGAGCTCACTACATTAAAAAACAATTTAAAATTCAAACATTCAATAATAAATAATAATATTATATAAATTTAATGAGAGAGCATCTCGGCTAATTACAAAATATGTGCATGACAGTTTAGACATACTCTTTTTGTACCAGTACTGGATAATAAAACTTGTATAAATTGTTATAACTCAAGGATATTATTATATACACACACCACCAAAATCAGATACACCAAGATCAGATTTACTGATTTTGGTGGTGTGTATATAATAATACTAGCAAAATTCCCGTGCTTCGCTACGGAGTTTCACGTTGTACATAATTGTACAATTATTGCTCGCTTAATAGTATAGCATTAGATAGATTGTACAAATTCTCAACTCTTAGTTTGTTTATTTACATTCATAGCAACAGCTATTTATTATTTATTTCGAGAAAATCGTTAGAGCCGTTTCCGAGAAAAAAAAGGACATACATTTATTAATTAATTGAACTTCGAAATTTTCTCGACTGTAAGAACCTGCAAACAACGAAGTTTTTCAATTTAAAACAATGATTAAAAACTCAGAACTAAATGCATTCGGGGTTTCCAATAAACTGAGATGTCAACCACTTCATTTACAAAGTATGTAATTCCCGCGATAAATTTCATTATTTGGTTTTTTGCCCCTTAGGAGTGAAAGTTTTTAAAACCATTTCTTAGTGAGCACCTAAGACCTATGATGAAGCTACGTTCAAAGTTTCATTGATATCCATTCAGTGGTTTCAGAGATATTGTGATCAGTGAGTCAGTCAGTGGTATTTGGCTTATATAGATATCTATATCTAGCCGATTTACCCAGCGTTGCTCGGGTTCATAATTTATTCATAGGCTCATAGGCACCTATTCTTGTTCTAACGTTATATTACTTGTATATTGTATAATCTTCCTTATATTGTTACGTTCGCATTCTCACTTGAGGAATACTCTGTAGCGCACCTGTTTAAGAACATGTCATAAACTGTATTCTTATATCTGGAGAAGAATTCTGTTGCGCATGATGCTCCTGCTCGATTTCTAACTCTGGGAGAGGGCGAACAGCTAAATTAGTTTTCAATAAAATGTCTACAGTACTTGCACGCGCTGCGTATTTACTGTCGTTTTATAATTCATTGTGTTAATGTTGAAATAAGGCATTTGTTAAATTAGTGTCTCCTAAACTTATTCTAACAATACAATACCTCTATAGATTTCAGCTTATCAATTTTTAAATTCAAACTGAAGCAAGTGCATTTATATTGTCTGAACACTATGACCTGAATACATTTGCTATCAAAACTTTGTTTTTTATACTCGCTTATAACTTACTTCGATCTTAACTTATCCACTTTTAAATTCAAACTGAAACAACTCTGAATTCACACACTGTTAAGAAGTTTCTTAAGATGCATACACCACCTTTGATATCATAACCTATATCTTTATTTATAAGAACCGTGGACTCTGGCCCCGCCGTCTTTCGCGGGATCCGACCTAAGACTCCCCGGGTTCCGTGGATGAACTCCGGGGAAGGCCCGTCGGACGACTCCCGTGCTATTTCCTACGCGGGAGACTTCCACCGATGCTATGGTAACGAGAATCTATTCTATTGGGTTGCCATAGTAACCAGATCTAATAGTTTTTAAGATCCAAAGGACCCCCCAAAGGATCGTATCGAAAAAACACTTGTCCTATGTTGGTTCTCCGGTTGCGTAAAATATTTGTGCCAAGTTTGGTTGAAATCGGTCCAGTGGTTTAGGAGGAGATGTGGAAGACCCCAAAGGACCCCCCGAAGGATCGTATCGAAAAAACACCTACCCTATGTTGGTTCTCCCGTTGAGTAAAATATTTGTGCCAAGTTTGGTTGAAATCGGTCCAGTGGTTTAGGAGGAGATGTGGAAGACCCCAAAGGACCCCATCGAAGAAAACACCTATCCTATGTTGGTTCTCCCGTTGCGTAATATATTTGTGCCAAGTTTCGTTGAAATCGGTCCAGTGGTTTAGGAGGAGATGTGGAAGACCCCAAAGAACCCCAAAGGACCCCATCGAAAAAACACCTATCCTATGTTGGTTCTCCCGTCGCATTAAATTTATGTGCCAAGTTTGGTTGAAATCGGTCCAGTGGTTTAGGAGGAGATGTGGAAGACCCCAAAGAACCCCCAAAGGACCCCATCAAAAAAACACCTATCCTATGTTGGTTCTCCCGTTGCGTAAAATATTTGTGCCAAGTTTGGTTGAAATCGGTCCAGTGGTTTAGGAGGAGATGTGGGAAGACCCCAAAGAATCCCCCAAAGGACCCCATCGAAAAAAGCACCTCACCTATGTTGGTTCTCCCGTCGTGTAAAATATTTGTGCCAAGTTTGGTTGAAATCGGTCCAGTGGTTTAGGAGGAGATGTGGAACATACATACATAGATACATACATACAATAGGGTGGGGGGGTTTGGCCCTTAGGAGTGAAAGTTTTTAAAACCGTTTCTTAGTGAGCACCTAAGACCTATGATGAAGCTATGTTCAAAGTTTCATTGATATCCATTCAGTAGTTTTTGCTCTACGTTGATTCTATGTCAGTTAGTCAGGCAAACTTCCCCCCCTTTTTCCCCCTTTAAAGGTCGAATTTCCAAAAATCTCTTCTTAGCGGATACCTACATCACATAAGGAACCTACATGCCAAATTTCAAGTTTCTAGGTGTTATAGTTTCGGAGATTTCGTGATGAATCAGTGAGTCAGTGGTATTTCTCTTTTATATATATAGATTATAACAAGTCAGTGGCATAATGTTTGGCAAAATAATAACTCAAGGATAATTGTTATAATTCAAGGGAACAAGAGTCAAGGCCAGTTGTGTTTCCTTGTAACTTAGTGAATATAACCGAGTGTCATACTAGTGCAGGCAGTCCTCTCGGTAAGCAGCGATAATCTTACCAAGTACTATACCGACTATACTGTATCAACTTGAGTATCGTGGTACAGTATACTGTGTGGGGGATCGTTTACACTGTTCCCGCCTTATCACTACTACAACTTGTACGGCTCCTTCACGGCTGATTATTTTAACTATATCATTGTGTATTATTGTCTCAATAAAATTATCATCTACTAATAAAGTAACTTAAATTATTCAGTAAGCATATGCAAATTAGGCCTTTGCTTCCATGAGTTTTACTTATGACTCTTATAAAGTCTGGACTCGTCCAATGTGTGTATGAAGGGCTCTTTCTGCCATTATAAGTGGGGCATGATAGGAGGAACATGAGAAACATTCTATGAAGCAAGGGTCATTTTTACCTGTTCTTGCAACATTGTCTCCCTGTAAGTTGCATATTATCGTTCCTCCAGGAAAAGTCCTGCTTGTACACTTGCTTTGCTTGTTTGGGTACACCTGCTTGTTTTTATCTTTGGGTGCGCCTTTGTACCAGAGTTACGTATATCAGATACATCAGTGCCTCTTATTTCATACAACAAGGAAACTCAGCTTTTTTAATTCAGTCTTTCACACGCTAATTTGAAGTTAAAAATATCTGATACATTCAATTCCCATTTGATCCCATTCAGTTCCCAAAACATACACACACAGCTGGTTTGTATTTTGTAAGTTACCACAATTACAACATTTAATGAGCCTACAAATAATACATTCTGTATAATGGCCTGAGGAGGAACCTAAACACTTAAAAGAGCATGAACGTCTGATCAAGATCCAATCATTTTCACACACCATCATAGATTTGAATGATACTTAAAACTTCCACAATTTGACAGTTTTGTTTTATATACTTGTAACGAGAATTGGCATCCAATTTCTTTACAGACTGAAAGTCATGAAATAACAGTTTATTGTAATACAGTTTTCATTGTGTGAACAATATATTGTTTCGTTAACCATGGGGGCAGTATGTTTAGTTTTCTGAACTTCTCTGATTATTCTAGATTGACAAAATATTATTTTTAAATGAGTAGTCTGTATACCTAGTAATTTTAAAGTTGTTGTTGTTTTTTTAGTATTTTAATCTTGCTTTATAATTAGTTTTTGTAACTTCAAGAAGTTGACTTTTTTACAGTCTATAGTCTGTAGGATTTTTTTACATCCTTTAGGATGTCCTCTCTCCATAATACCCTTCAGAGCTGGCAAATTGAAGCATGTCTACCATACTTTCTATATCTGTATTCACATAATCTTTGTCTGCTAATGACACAGTTAAAATATTATCACTATGTATGTTTTTAAACTGTACAAGAGAGTTGCAAAATACTATACTGTTCTTGTGCAATGAACTGTTCTTGTGTTGCTTAAAGCATTAACCACATTAACATCTTCCAATGTATGTATGCTTCTCATTTTCATATATGAGAATTTTAGCCTTAATTTCTCAAACAATGGTTAAAAAATGTATACAAGTAATTATTAGAATTTGAAATTGTTTAAAAAGAAGTAGCGTTCAGTTAAGCCATCTGGTCCTTAGCAGCTATGAAATTTCAAATAATCACTTTTTGCATTTTAACATGTGTACTTTAGGATGAGCCTAAACACTCCAGTAATCCTCTTGGCTATGCCACTGACTATAACCTAAAATACATCATAACTGTGATCATAAAGCACTGAAAAATGTTACATTCAGTTTACAGACACAATTTTGCAAATCAGCATGTTCAAAACATATTGAAGACCTAATAATATTGTGGTTGTTTTGGTTGTCTGTATGCTATTTTTCTTTCACTGAAGTCATTAGTTGTGTTCATTTTTATGTCTGATTTGTAAAATATAAAACGTTTAACATAATCCGCTATTTCGTGTTTTTCTTAATAACACTAGCAGAATTTAAGTAGGCCTACACCATCCTTGTGTATATTGCACACCTGTGTACTATGATATGGATCTCATTTTGGTGTACCAGGAAACCACTTGGACAGCTTACCACACTGCCCATGTACCAGCAGCACTCATTGTGTCCCAAAAATTTTGAATCACCAGCCACTCCTCTTAGTGTGAGAAAGACTCCTCTTAGTGTTAGGTACTGTTTATTAGCTAACAAGGCAAATTTAGAAAAACTAACACAAACAGAAAATCTGAAATATAGTCTGCACTTTGTGTACAGTATTTGTGTGAATTTTTTCAAAGAAATTTTCAGAGTAGAAAGTCTACTTCCAAAAATAATTGAGATGACAGAAATAGAATTTTTAATATTGTTCTGACTTTGATTTAAAACAAACTTAAGCTGCATTTTTGAAGTATATTTTAAATCTTATGAAAGATATTGTTCAAATTGTATCAACTCTTTACTGAAGAACAAATAATTAAACTGTTCATAAGTAAGATTAAAACATAGTGTCACTACAAATTCAACAAAAGTTTATTAATTACAATATTCAAAAATCAAAGAGTCTAAACGTAATACTGTGTCTGTTGTTTATATACTACTGTATCTGTGATTTTTGAGCATCCCACTCAAATGTTTCTTTAAGCCTGGTTTCCAAATGCTGGTAAGCTGTAGTCTTTTCTTCTACTGTGGTGGATTCACTCTCAAAAATGCTGAACGCCTTTGGATCAATCAGAGTAGAGTAACTTGGATGAACAAAGAATGCCATACTGTGTCGACCTTGAGTACGTACTGTTGAATTATTAGGTACAACAACACGGTGTTTCTGAAAAATAAATAAAACAGGTGTATTTAAAAATATGCATATGTTTATGTTTTCTTTACAAGAATATTGATATCTCTCCTAAGCAGAAAAATGAAAGTAGTTACCAATGCTTTATATGTTCCCAATGTCCACTTCTCCATTAAATCACCAGTGTTAACTAAAAGAGCATCTGCTAAGTAACCCACCCTCCTCCACTGACCACCGCTCACAACCTGTAAGAACATAATTTTGGTAGTTGGTTATGAAGAATAATAGTTTTATCTTCAGACTATTAATAATTCAATTACTTTTAACTACACCATGTGCTGTTTTCTTATTTAAATGTGCATTACATGCATATTGCTATACACTGCACATCCTCCATGTACATAGGCATATTAAGATACAGTACTGTATTCAGTGTATGCGAATATAACAAGCAGTATGTTCCTACCCCACTCTGTTTACATTAGTCATAATTAGGTAGAGTAACATAACTATGAAACTCATAGCTCTCCTGTAAAAACTTATAATGGTTCCCCTTTTCCCCATATTCAAACAACCATGAAATGTTAAAACTTTACAGAAAAAGAATAAAAATGCTCACATTTATATTTTCTATGTTTGGATGTTATATCTTAATAATTACTTTGGTAGGTTCATATCAAACCATAAGTGTTCAATTTTAAATAGTCAGGATAAATGAAATATTATACAAGAAGTTTTTGGAAAATTACAACTTTGAAACTTAATATTTTACATGGCTCCTGTAGACCACTAGTAATACCATGGACATGCCTGTAGCATATTTTGATAGGTGTGCATATGATAAATTAAATCATGATCTATATTAGGCCTACATTTTCAACAACATTTTTGTAATTTTAATTGTAATTAGTACAAAAAATATATCTGGTTAGGGTATAATGTTGCCTTGGGCAGTTTTTTGCTTTTACTGATCGTTTTTTTCTTCAAACAAGAATAGTTTTTTTATTCCAGTAATGTATTTTGAATCTTCCTATTTTGGAAATAGTATTCTGAATAATTCATATCTCAAATTGTACATTTTGCACCTTCTTTTTTATGCATTAAAAAAGGAAAGGAACTGATAACCAACAACAATAACTGTCTCTCTCCTTTTATTATACTTTATTACTGTCATGACCAGGTGTCTAGACAGACAGTAAATGACCAGTTAGTGGTTGAATTGTTTTAATTCCTAATACTGCCTTTAGCCACAATGTTTGTTATCAGGAAGGGAAGGGAGGCATACTCAAATGAAGGGTTTTAGCCCTGCATGTCTTAGCATCATGTTCACATATGGTAGTGTGGACATTAATTTCTTTTATTTAGCCACCCGTTAAATATTTCGATTACTAACAAATGATTAAAAAGTATGTCATTATATTATTATTAATGAGAATATAATTTAGTGGATATGGTATTGAGCAGCTACACCATTAAGAATAGGTTCGATTACTGCCATGTGTAGAATGTATTTTTTTAAATGGTCACTTCTCCTTATTCGGTAATGTAAAACCAGTGGTGCTAAATTGTAGGTCCTAGATCTGCTGAAAATCAGCATGCACACTCATGCGCACGCGCACACACACACACACAGTATGCAGATATACATCCTTAACTTGAAATGAGCATTGTACACAATGAAAAAAGAATGTGAATAAGTCAATACTTTTGTTTAATTACAGTACAGTCTCAGGCTCATGGGTGACTCAGCCTATAGAAGTTAGTACCCAGGGCAATAATTTACGGTCAAAGTATAGTCATAGCTAGCCTTTTTGTATATACTATTCCAGGTAAAACAGCACAAAAATTGTTGAAAAAAGAAACAATGTGTTTAATAGAGTTTTTAATGGAAACTTACAGAAAATTACATACTTTATGAGAATCCAGTGAGTCTACTGGGTTTATAGGACAGAATATACTTAAAGGGATAGGGTGGGGTTGAAGCAGAGATTATGGTAATCCCTAAATAACTCTGTAAAAATGCATTTTAATATAAAGTCTAATCAGACCTATTTTGTAGCAATTAAAATTTTCTTTAATTTGATTATTTTCTTGTTTTGATCAAGTATATTTGAATGGCATATGGTGGTATCAGTGTGTGTTCACTGCATGATAAAAAAATGACTGTATAACTGACCAAGATACAGTCATTTTTTTAGGTCCCATATACCCTCTGAGAGATCTTGCATATAACATCTTCGAAACCAAAATTAATTCTTTGGAATAATTAACTCTTTGGAGTAATTAATTCAAAATTTTATATGTAGCTTTCTGATCTCATATTTTCATACAATTCTCTTAGTTTAATAGACAAATATGTACATATGAATAACACAAGAATTATAAAAACATAAAAAAAATTAATTATTGAAACACTATCTAATTTTTCACAAAAATTAAAACTTTACAGGTACTAATTAATGTTGTAATACATAAAAAAAATATATAAAAAGTTTATTGTCTTTAAACCAACTACAATATGCATAATTATTACGCAACATTATTTATTACAATCAGTAATATAATAAGTCAAACTTATAATGTTGTAACTCTAATTATTGTCAACAAAATAAAAAGCAAATTGAAGACAATCTTATAAGCTTGAAAACAGATCTAATAACTTTTTTTGAAAAAGTATATAAAAATATTTTTGATAAAGGTTTGAAAAAATATATTTTTTTATCATAGAGTCCACAATGAAACCACCCTACTCACTCAAATATAGTTGTATTAAAACTAGAAGGTAGTCAAATTATAGAAAATTTGTTACACAAAAAATTGCTCTGTAAAATGCATTTATACAAAATTATTTAGGAATAACAGGGGCTAAAGGTTGGTAAAAGGTCTCAGAGGTTGTATACAATGCTGATTAGTATACAGCGGTAAAACTCTGAGAAATGCCCACTGTTTTCTGACTGATGAGTCAGAGGTTCGAGGAATTGAACTCAGCTCTGCCAACAAATCCTACTCTCACGTTCTTGAAGACATGTGTTGCTTAGCCCCTGGGTACATGGCATGCAATGGGTGTGCGTTATGTAGCATACGAGAGAGGGTGAAAAGGCGAGTTTCTGGTGCCTGGAACATATTGGCTGAGTGAAGACCACAATGGTGGTGAAGGAGGAGAAGAGGAACTTTGGTAAGGCGGATCTGGCAGAGGTGGCACCCCAGGTCTTAGGGTAAAGATAGACCCCCTGCCAGGGTATGGTAAAGCTGCTGCCTTGCACTTGGGTGTTGGATCACCAAAGGCTAAAGGAAGAAAACTTTGATTACAAATTGCCTGTTCCTCCAGGTTGGGGGTTGTGTAAGGGGCTGGTAACCCATTCACGTCAAAATTCATATACTAATAAAAGTCTCAAAAAAATAAGCCAGATGGATTTCAAGGCCACCGACTCAGTTATGCTACAGGACAACGATTACGTATTAAAGATTAGAAGGATTTTGGTACGAAAGACATCTTAAAGGTTGCAGCCTGGAATATAAGGGGTTTGGATCAGAAGGAACCAGAAATAACAAGTGCCCTACAATATCAGAAAGTAAATATTGCCACAATTACAGAAATGAAGAAGAAACTGAAAGGCACCAGAGATGTAGGAGACTGGGCAATGATATATAGTGGAGTTGAGAAGATGGAAAGAACACAGGCAGGAGTAGTAGCTGTATATGTGGATAAAAAGTGGAAACATAAAATAAAAAGTTATGCCTATGCAAGTGAAAGAATAGTTACATTACGGGTACAAATTGAAAGAGGTATCCTGATGATTATTGGTGTATATGCTCCAGAAGAGGGTAGGGAAGAGGAAACACAATTTTTCTATTAGATGCTTCAAAGGGAGGTAAATAAATATGAGATTAGTAATCATCTAATAATAGCAGGGGATTTTAATGCTCGTGTTGCTAACCTCCCAGTCCCTAATGTGGTGGGTATTTTCAGAGAGAGTGTGTGAACGAGAATGGAAAAGAACTTAGATATTTTGTCACCTTCAATGAATTAAAACTGAAAAACAAATTTTGTAGAAAGAAAGAAATTTATAAGTATACTTGGTGTGGAAGAGGAACACAATCATTAATTGACTATAAAATAGTAAATGATAAGCTAAAGGCACTGGTTAAAGATACAACAGAGTCTAGAAGTTATAGTACAGAGACTGATCATTATATAGCAATTTCAAAACTTAAAATATTAGCTAGATGGTGGTCTAGAACTAAGAAAACTATAAGTACTGAATCAGAAACCTTCAAAGTGAATTTACTATTAGATGAAGGGGTAAGACATCTCTGTCACTCAAGATTGAACGAAATTCTATCACAAATACTGTCTGCTACCATTGTAGAAGATGAGTGGCGCCAACTTATAGAAGCTATAAAACAGGCAGGTTTTGAAGCTTTAGGTTTTAAAAAGATGAACAAAAGGGAAAAGGGTCTCAAGGTTTGGAATACTAAATAGAAAATGCTGTAAAAGAAAAAAGAAATGCATGTTTGGAGTATTTAAATACACAGTCCGATGAAAGTAAAGAGAAATATAAAGAAGTAAGGAACAGAACAAAGATGATAGTCAGACAAGCCTATCAAGAGTCCTGGGATAAATTTTTCAGTGTCATAGAAAATGATATTCATGGACGACAGACAATTGCATAGAAATTTTTGAAGACACTGAATTTACAAGAGAAGGACAAGACAAAATTAAATGTTATAAGTGAAAAAAGGTGGATTCAATACCATAAAGAACTGTGGTGTAATGATGTAGATACCCAGGGTCAAGACAAAAACAGCAAAGATGAGACAGATTTGAATATAGCAGTAGATTAAATAACAATGGAAGAATTAGACAGTGCTCTGAGATGCTCAAACAATAGGAAATCACCATGTTCTGATGGAATAAATACAGAATTAATCAGATATAGTAGTTTTTCATTCCAATTACGACTTTTACATTTATTTAATATGTGTTGGCTATCTCAACGGATTCCTCAAGATTGGTTAGAAGCCCATGTTATATCAATTAAAAAAAAAATGGAATAGAAGTAATTGCAAGAATTATAGGGGAATCAGTTTATTAAATACAACTTATAAATTTTATTCTAAGATAATAAATGACAGGTTATCGAGAGTTACTGAGAGTCTGATATTAGAAGAACAACATGGGTTTCAGAGGGGAAGGTTCACAATTGATAATATCTTTATGTTAAAACAAATAGTGGAAAAGAGAATTGAATTTAATGCAGAGACACATCTTGTTGTGTTTGTGGACCTCGAAAAAGCATTTGACAGGTTGGATAGAGCAACATTATGGAGGATAATGCAGAGAAGAGGATACCGTATTCATTTAATAAAGGTAATTAAAAGTTAATATAATGGAATGCAGATACAGATAAAAACTAACAGTATATGAGAGCCCATTGGAATAAGCCAAGGCGTTCTGCAGGGTCGCAGTCTTTCTCCTGTTTATTTAATCTCTACATAGACGATGCGATAAGGAAATGGAAATTGGACGCCCCTAAAGGATTATACTTGGGGAAAGGATTTTATTTAATTATTTTAATGTATGCAGATGATCTTGTGATAATCCAAGAGAATGTCCTCCAAAGGTTGTTGTTTTATTTTACTAACATTTTAACAGATTACAATCAAACCATTTCATTATCTAAAAAAATTTATGGCTTTTTCTTGGGCACATCATATTAGAACAAAGATTGTCATACAGGACTCGCCAATAGAACAGGTGCCAGATTTCAAGTATCTAGGGTGCAGCATTACATATCAAGATGATAAGGAGGTTGAAAGCAAAATTAGTCTCTTCCAGTTGCTTTGTGGATGTATCATTACATACTTAAAGAAGGAAACAAGGAAAGCAATGCAATTGAAATATTATAATGTAATGACCATACCTCGACTACTGTAAGGTAATGAGGCTTGGATTAGAAAGGCCAAAGATGTATCTAGAATACAAGGAGCAGAAAGGAAGTGAAGTCCTTAAGGGCAGTAAAGGGTTGTACCAGGAGAGGTCTTATCAGAAATGATCATATTAGAATGGAGCTAGGAATAGCTGAAAGCTTAAATGAAAAAATCTCCTAGTACAAAATGGAGTGGCAGTTACAAGTCGAGAGAATGGATCCAACTAGATTTTCAAGAAGATTCTTTGACTATCATCCAAGGGGGAAGAGAAGTGTGGGAAGACCCCGTAAATAATGGTTGGATGATTACATTGGAAGTCATAAAGGATGACGATGATGACAATGATTTAGGAATAACAATAATGGCTGTTTCAACCTCCACTCCCTCCTCTTTATCCTTACTCTTTCCTACTCGTGGTAGTAGTCTCATCAGGTTTTCATAAAATAAATACTTTTCTACAAGCAGTAGCACATCTACAATTTGGTCATTGTGGGGGGGGGGGTTGTGTCATGTGGCTTCATACATAGGAAAAAACATGTTGAGACTAATCAATATTATAATCTTCTAAGTGGTTGAAAAACATGTCGCTGATAACATCCTGAAAGCAATCCTATTAAATATTAAAGTGTAAACAGTAATAACACAATAAAAGTACGTGCTATTGAAACATTGTTTATAAGATATTTATGGACATTTTACATTTAAAAATGATAACTGCAGTTAAAAAAAGGTAAACCAAGAAAGATACACACTGTTTAAAAATGCTTTAGAGTTTAATGTTTATTTGTCTTCCAGGATCACTGAATTGATTTTCCTAAATTTCTATTTTAAATGTATACTTGACATATCATTATTTCATTTGCTATGTGATAAACCTGTTTATATATTTAAAATAGAGTCACTACTACATTAGTGTACACCTCCTCCTCCTCCTATGGCGCTACAGCCCAAGTCGGGCCCTGGCCTCCACCAATCTCCGCCTCCAATCCATTCTATCCACTGCAACCCTCCTCCAGTTTCTTATCCCCATGTCTCTCATGTCCTCTGCAACGCCATCTTCCCACCTCTTCCTTGGTCTACCTCTAGGTTTCATTCCCTCCCATGTACCCAGCAAAGCCCTCTTGGGGTTCCTGCCATCCTCCATTCTCATAACATGTCCGGCCCAACGCAATCTTTGTATTCTTATAAATTTTGAGACGGGTATCTCTTTATATATTTGATACAGTTCGTTGTTGTATCTCAGTCTCCATGAGCCATTTTCTTGTATTGGGCCTATAATGCGTCTGAGGATTTTCCTTTCAAAGGTGTCTACTATGTCGACTGTTTTCTGTGTGATTATCCATGCCTCACACCCGTAGCATAGCACCGGTCTGATGACAGTCCTATATATTTTCATTTTTGTTTCTCTGTGCACATCCCCAGACCTAAATGATGGCAGCAATGCGAAGTATGCCTTGTTAGCCATGGTGGTCCGTCTTTGGATCTCCGGCTCCTCTAATCCAGTCTTTGCTAGATTCGCTCCGAGATACGTGAAATTGTCCACCACTTCAATTGTGTCCTCCTCTATCTCAATGTTGTTATGAACCTGGTCCCCTCTTGTTTGGATAAGCATTTTTGTTTTATCAGTATTTATAGCTAGCCCAACTTCCTTGGCTTTGTTTTTAAGCTCTATAAATATTTCTTTAGCTGCCGTGATCCGTCTTGACATGATGTTAATGTCATCTGCATATGCGGCTATCTGTACAGTTTTATTTGTTAACAGATTGGAGCTATTTGTTGATAAGCCTCTAATTACATATTCCAATGCAATATTAAATAGTGTTGGGGCTAACCCATCTCCTTGCTTTAGACCTCGTGTAATATTTATGGGTTCAGTTAGTTGGCTATCCACCTTTACTTGGGTTTCAGTCTGCTGCACGGTCACTTGCGTTAATCTTACCAGCTTGCCTGGTATTCCAAATTCATGCATTATGGTATAGAGTTTGTCTCTATTAATAGAGTCATACGCTTGCCTGAAGTCCACAAAGATTTGGTAAACATCAATATCACGTTCCTGTGCGCATCTTAATATCTGTTTTACCGAGAAGAGTTGGTAAATTGTAAACCTTCCAGGTCAGAATCCAGCTTAGTATTCCTGTATTATATTTTCTGTGAGGGGTCTCAGCCTTTGGTTCACAAATGCCATTAGTGTACACAACTGAAAAAATACTATAACAGCCTAAACGTTAAGAGATTTAAAAAATCTTCGATAACTTTTTCTGACTCTCTACTCTGACCCATAAATTGGCCCTGTCTACAAGTGCCCATTAAAATCTCAACTAAATTCACTGTTCCTTTTTAAAATTTATTATACTTGGACTGTATAACTCAAGCCAGGCATCCAACCTTGCTTCATTTACACAATTTTTTTGATATTGTAGTTATGTTCAAATGTTTAATGTTGAATATTGATTTTCTTGCCCCCCCCCCCACACACACACATATTTTTAGTTTAATAAAAATTTCCATGTATTTATTTTAATTTGTCATGTTTTATTTTAATTTCATTGGAATCATAATGTTCTGGAAATTCTGTTCAACATTTTGGGAGTTATATATATCAATTATGTCAATTTGTAATATATAAAAATCAAATAAATACCTACAGGTTACTTTTTATTGCAATAAACTAAAAAGGTATTGCAGTTACATAAGTGGTTGTTGTTAATACTAGTAGCATTGTTATTATTATTATTTGCAGTAGTAGTAGTGGTAGTAGTAGTAGTAGTAGTAGTAGTAGTAGTAGTATTAGTAGGAGCAGCAGCAGCAGCAGCAGCATTAGCAGTAGCAGCAGTAGTAGTAGTACTAGTTGTAGTACTAGTAGTAGCATTCAAAGTTAACAGTGGAGTGTGAAGAAGGAGTAGAGTGTATAGCAGTTAACACTAACTGTAAATGATCTGTTATTATCTGCTTGGACAGCTTCCAATAAAGTGATACTTTTTTCAACAGATGTAAGTAATAAGCATTCCGCTTTTCTATTCACATGTCTAAATAAATTCAAGTGAATTCTGTCTAAGTGAAAATGTCTTAAAGTGAATTCTGTCTGTACGACCTCCCTTATGATAAAGGAAATGTTTTATAAATTTCATGAATCCTGTAAAAAATTTCATGATTTGTCATAATTGCAATAAGACATTTCTCCTCAGAAACAGTTCTTAGTAAATCAGTATCCAAATTGATTTAACTTTAAACAGAGCTACTAATTAGTATTGTAAGTCAGAAAAAACATTTATGTTTCAAGAGAATTGTTCGTTATGCAATAGGCACATGCCTGTGTCTATGCCTGTTAGCAATACGCCTGCATGTGTTGTGTTGCTAGCAGTATGGCTTTGTGAATTTGTAAGTAGCAAATAGTAGGCTACACTTTTTTGTAACGAGTGTTTCATATATAGTTTTTGTGAATAATTCACAAAGTTTTATACAAGTATATTTTAAAAGTATGTCCAGGAATTTGTTAATTTTCAAAAATTCCATTTCTGGGAAAGGATGTTACATCTTATCCTTTAATAGATAACAACTAATGTGAATTCTAAGTTATTCATGGTGTATATTAATTATTAATCACAGGATGTTTCTTTGTGTTTTTCTTATTTGGTATGAAGGGAAATTATTGATAATAGTGTTTGACTGGATATTAGTAATGTTAAACTTCAAGTCATTGAGTAGTGTAATCATATATTACAGTGTATCTATAGATTTATTATAAACGTCTTTCCTATGTTTAAATGTTAGCAAAATTTAAATGAGTTTACTATTATGTGCAACTGTGAGAGGCATTTCACATATAAAAATGCATTTCAAGAAGTTGCGAGAAATGTTTTAATTTTCTAAGACAAATTAATGAAATTTTAAAAATGAGCCATGATGTAATAGAAAACACTAAACATAAAACAAAAAATATTCAGGGAGTATTCTTGATACTCCCGTCGGATCTTTATTTCGTGAATGCGAAATTACATACGTTACTCTCGTTATTGGGAGATTCTTTTGTTTTGTTTGTCAGAAAGAAAGTTGAAATGAAAGAAAGAAAATTATGCTATACATAACATTTATTCATCATCATTAGTACAAATGGCTAACCTATGAACAATTGGTTGATGGTAACTAAAATATGAAACGTAGGGTATAATCGTCGGACTAAGTTGACGTACAAACGTTAAGTCGATTGTGGTGTTTCCAAGTGCAGTCGGAGAGGTTTGTACAAGTTGTAGATCATATTCTTGTTGCATATATGGAACCAGCCAATCATTTCTCGGATCGTTGGGATCGACATTGAAATCACTAGTAAGAAATATTGGCGTTGTAATGTCGGGCTCAATTTCCTCAATGACCTTAGATATTGAGTGCCCAAATCTACAAAGACTTCGAAAGAGGAGAAGTTTAATGTATTTTGTTTCTGCATTTGGATGAATATACAGTGAGGCAGCAATGAATCTGAAAGAATTGTTGACTGTGATTTGTGCCAATGCAATATCACCTGTGCCAGGTTCCACGTATACACCAAGTCGTTGGGTTATATTGTTTGGTATATTGAAAGGCACAGCACATAGCTTGTTGCTACGACGTTGATAAATTGCAACACCGCCAGCCTTTCTCTTTTGTTGTTGTTGTTGTTGTTCAGTGGGGTTATTATCCATGGCTTCGTGTTCATATGAGATGAGATTATAATTTTCAAGCTGCACAGACTCGTCATTTGTAATCCATGTTTCTGAAACCATAAGAAAATCAACTCTCGTTAAGACAGGATCCGTTTCAATGTAAAGTTTGTGTGCAACGAGACTTTGCGCATTCATTCCAACGAAGAATATTACAATCGTGTCGTCTTCAATCAAACTGTTCGGAGCAATTCATAAACAGTTCAACACGTTTGGTAAGTGTATTAAGTGGATGGCTCTCGAGTCGCAGATATTCATTTCGCATTTCTCTAACAGTTGAGCTGTCGCAACCAAGTCCGTGATAGAATTTAAAGTCGTTGCGCGAGTTCGTAATGTAAAGACCTTCGATGCTTGTTACTCGACTCATTGCAACATAGACCAATTGTATTTGCTGACTTTGCTGTAGTCATACACAACCGTGTCAAATGTGCCTCCTGACTTTTGTGTATGGTTATGGCACAAGCGAGTACAATTGGAAATTGCATTCGTTTACAACTTATAGAACCACCGAGTTTGATGTTAGCGCTACGCATACAGATGGGTGTCCAAGTTCGATCTATTAGACCATTGCTGCAAATTACTCTTGATGCTGCTTTTAGTCTTGCCATTTTGCCGATGTGGGCTTGTGGAAAGTGTAGCCACAATCTGATATAAGGATTGATTTGTGTAGACTCGTCGCGTTGTTGGACTAATTGAACTGCTGTCTCATGAGTGACTTCTTCGATGTACTCAAGTATTCCTATTGCACCATTAACAATTCCATCGTCCACATCAATGTTAGTTGTAATCATATAAGGCATACCACTCTGTAAATTAAGCAGACACGGCAAACCGCCAGTTTCCATCACACTGAGCTTGTGTAATTTGACTCGTGCAGTGCCAAGTTGAGTGCTGTTATTGTAGCCAGTGATCAAATCGGAGGCACTGCTACAAATTCTATCTGATATTGCAAGTCGGTTGTAAGCATCCACATCATGATTTCTATGGAAGAGACGTATTGCATTTGGTTCGTGTTCCCTACACCATTCAACTGTTCTGAAACGAGACTCGATCGCTGCCATTTCTTCAGAGTCTAAACGTTTTCCATCACCAATCTTCGTCAAAATGTTAGAGAATAAGAGGTCGCTTTGTCGCATAACCTGAGTGAGTGGATAGAAATCAACTGATTGCCACAATACGCACCCACCCAAGTTGTTTCGTGATGATTTATAAACGGGGGTAGCATTTACAGACGGTAATTGCCGAAAATCTCCAGTCAGAATGATATCCATGCCGCCAAATGGTTGATCATATACGCCCGTAATTTCATTCAGTCTAGAGTTGATTTTATTGAAAACATCGGACCCAATCATACTTATTTCGTCAACTATTACACATTTTACTCCAACGAAGGCAGTTCGGAAACACTGCAAAGCTTCATGGGGCAATGAAGTTGATGTTCGCATTAGACTTATACGAAACGCAGAGTGAACGGTCGTACCCTGCAAATTTACAGCGGCCTTTCCAGTCGACGCACAAGCAATGTAAGCATCTCGTCGTGTAGTGTGTTGTTGAGTGTATCGATTATAGGTCTCCATGGCTACACGTAACACATAAGTTTTGCCACTACCGGCTGGCCCAGTGAGATACACTTGGATTGGCGGCGAACCGAATGTATGGATCCGATGTATAATTTCCAATATGAATTCTCGCTGGCGTTTATTAGTACTGCGTAACAGTTTGCAGTAGTCTTCTTTTGAAAGCACATTCGATCGTTTTCGTACAGCAGATATGCCCACAGACGAAGCCTGTGCTGCATCGATGTCATAGTTATTCTCTTGGTTGCCATCATTCAACACGCTATCACAAAATTATCTCGATTTTTTTGCTCCTCATTTGTCGCATTTTCGTCTATATCGTTATGAATATATAATTCTTGAATTTCTCGCATCACTTCTTCAATATTTATGTTGGACTCATATTCACGACGTTTAGTAAGAATTGCGGATTCGTTGGTGTCATAGATCTCGACAAACCTATTACGATCGAGTACCTATATCAACTGTCTCATTTCGAAACGGATAGTAGCCTATAGCGTAACCATTTCCCGTTTGTAATTGACCACATCACTTATATCATATTGTCTGTAACTTATAACACATGGTACTGACAGCTTCTTATTGATAAATCGAACCTCATCATTCTGATCGGCGTTTGGATCGTCACATTCGTCTGGCTGCTGTTGTACTGACTTCTTTCCAGAATACCAAGCTATGAAATCAGCGAGGCATAGATCTTTTAACGATTCATCGCGTTCCTCATAACGTTCGATTTTAGTTTTGGTCCACACATCCGTACTATCATCAGCCAAATTTTCAAGTCCATTTGACGTTTCAATTTCCTTGATCGTTGTCGTTCTTGTGGCCACACCGTTGGAATATACACAACTTGACGACTACAATGGCTCATCGATTGACGAAGCAAATACCAGGCCGCCTCCTGTGCTGACATTTCGACCGAATTAAGAACTTTCACACCAATCTTGCGTACTAACTCGGTGAAGTCCAACTCCGGATTCTCTTCTTGTAATTTTATGAGTTCTCGTTGCAAATGACTTATTCCACGATTCGCCTTGTTAACATATTCTACAACATATGTCGCACAACTATATTCGTCCAGTATAAATTGCAAGTCACTATTTGAGCCCAACACTCTGGCTAACCACGGATTGAAAGTATTGGTGCAGATTTCAGACATATTACGTTTGAACATCATGTCGGCCGTCGCAGTGAAGCTCGAATTGTATCGAGGTATTTGCGCTCTGTCAAATGGTTGTCTACAAGAAATTCTTCAACACTGTCATACACTTTCTGCTCCAGTATTGTTTTTAAACGCTCAGCTGATTTCTGCATGGTAGCTTTTCTCGGATCACCTTTAGCGAGCGGCAACAGTACCATTGTCTTTCGCATTGGCCAATACGGGATTCCAAAGCGACACGTTGATTCTCCACGCTTGGTACAAGTAAACGTATGCTGGTGCGTTTGATTGGAGTACATCTCTGCAGGCAAATCTCCCCTCGATACGCTCGCAAATGTATTCATCAACTCAATTGTACGTGGCATATCTTCACTGATTGATTCTTTAGGATCATTGTTCAACCACAAGAGTATATGCGCATGTGGACTGCCTCGATGCTGGAACTCGATGCGCTTAAAGTAGTCAACGACTCGATACCGATCACCAAATGGATTCGCCTTTGTCTTACTGCACAACGTACTCATCAAAATGTCGACCAGTTTGTTAAACACAATGCAACACGCAACTGGATCTTCATTCACCAAATGACACCGCATTGATCTGCTAAGTGCCTCAACATTTTGCACATCTTTATACGAATCACTTAGGCGATGCAACACCGACAACAAACCTGGCCAACGAATTTCATTTGCACTCAACGTAAGAAACACAGTAGGCTTCCCAAGCTGGCGCATCATTGCAAACAAGTCACGCTTACGATCCTGCCAATACTGCATCCGAT
The DNA here is from genome assembly GCA_034769895.1 of Magicicada septendecula. Classification (NCBI taxonomy): domain Eukaryota; kingdom Metazoa; phylum Arthropoda; class Insecta; order Hemiptera; family Cicadidae; genus Magicicada; species Magicicada septendecula. The sequence continues at coordinate 1,089,697,108 of CM068367.1, forward strand.
TTGGAATGGATTTAAGAAATGACAAATTCTTTTCCATGCAATCACGTATGAACTCCTTATCATTTAACATAGCACGAGTCACATTAACTGTGCTGGACGTTTTGAAAGTATGAAACATTCCCTCGACGACTCTCATTCTCAAGATTTTCATCGCCATATACAAGATGTGTTGTGGGGTCACACCTCGCCGATCTTTACGTCTAATTTCACTCGTGGCCATCATATAAGGAGTCACTCTTACACTATCTTTGTAGCGACGACCTATACCCAAGTAAATATTTGGAAACGACAATTCCTCGGCGTGTGTATCGTACACAATATTCAACGGCATACTGTGTTGGCCGGGCGCTATATCAAGACAGTTTTCCTCGTTCCACAGAAGTGTACGTTGCCTGGCCACAATGCAATCCGAGTCTAACACTGGTGCCTCTTCTACACAATCCCCATCATCGTCAATTCTGTCGACACATATATTGTCCAACAAAGTTCCATCGATGGTAATTCCATACATACGGTACAACGGCTGTTTCACCAAGTACTGCAGCCATTGCATTACATTGGATTTCCGAACATACCCGCTCAAATATGACGATTTGTGCATTAATTTCCTCTTGATGTTAACATTTATCGCATAATCGTCAGTAGAGGGATAATGAGAGTTCAAACTCAGAAAGGAATCCCCCCAGGCCATATCTGGACCACAGCATCCGCAACTTTTTCGTTGATCTGTGTCAAGATCCGCGAACCGCTGGACCCGCAGCATCCCAATGGACCACAGCACTGCGAATTTCCGCGAATAAATTTTTTTATTTTTTTTATTTGGTTTTTTATTTTTTTAATTAAATTGATTTGCATATCAAAGGGTGGGATGAGGTTCAATGGACCATCAGCATCCGTGAATATAATTTTTTATTTTTTTAAGAAAGCTGATTTGCATATCAGGGGGTGGTGTTGGGTGGGAGGTTTTTTTTATTTCATATCAGTGGGTGGTGGTGGGTGGGGGTGGTTCCAACTCGATGCATTATAGTGTATATTAAAATATATGATCAGGTGTACCAACCTTTGCATGAGTTCAAATTTGTCTTGTGTTATAATGTATATTAAATCTATATGATCAGGTGTACCAACCTTTGTATTATTATTATAGTGTATAGATATTTTATATGAGCAGGGTTGTCAACATTTTCTGTGGCGGGGGGAGGGAAATTCAAATATGTGTTATATAGTGTATATATTAAAATATATGATCAGGGTTACCAATCTTACATTATTGTGTGTGTATAGAGCAGATCTGCCAACATTGTTTTCTCTTCTGTGATGGGAAATTCAAACTATATGATCATAATTGGTACTCTCTCTCTCTCTCTCTCTCTCTCTCTCACATTTGAATGTAAGTAAAACTATCTCTCTCTCACTCTCTCTTGTTGTCAAACGTTATGTTCAAACCGTTTTCTCCCTCTCTCTCTCTTTCTCTCTATCTCTCTCTCTCACTGTGTACATTGAGTAAATAATTTTAGCTCTCTCTCTCTCTCTCTCTCTCTCTCTCACTCGTTGTGTATGTCTCTCTCTCTCGTTGTCAAACGTTATGTTCAAACCCTTCTCCTCTCTCTGTGGTCATTACCGCGCATGTATATGAAATTAGAAAGTTTATATTTATTCGACAAATAGTAACGTCCTCTCTCTCTCTCTCTCTCTCTCTCTCTCTCTCTCTCTCTCTCTCTCTCTCTCTCTCTCTCACTCTCATGCGTTTCAACTATGCAAGGTTTCATACCCTTTCTCCTGTCTCTCTCTCTCTCTCTCTCTTACCGTGTACATTGAGTAGTCGGTGTGATGAGTAAATAATTTTAGCTCTCTCTCTCGTTGTCAAACGTCGTCTTCATTTTTCATGTATCAAATAATTAATTAATAGTTTTATAATGCAGTCAGTGTGATTGATCCTTGTTAGAAATATATATATTTGGCAAATATTAACTATGTATGTGTGTTGTTGTCAATGAACTACTTACCTGTGTGCTGTTACAGATGACAAATCCATACGTTAACGGCGTAGCAATCTTCAATACACTCTTCTTCATGTGGTACAATACTTCTGTTTAATGGGTACAGTTTACACACGCACATAGGTTCAGTGGTGTATAGCGAAATAAATTAAAATTAAACACACACATGAAAACGGTGGTTGAAATTCATACAAATCTTCTGATGTAACAGTTCACAAAAATAAATTAATTGTACACATGTTCAGAGGTGTAGAGTGAAATAAAATAAAGTCATAATTTGTTTAAATGATTAAATATATTTTAAAATTCATAATATAAAATTCGCAATTCATAATTAAATAAATACATTATAAAATTGATATTTTTTCGAAAGTTTATATATAATTGTGTCGTACTTGTAGGAGAAGCAACCTCCAACATAACAATACAACAACATTAAAATCATGTTAAATATCACACACACACACACACACACACACACACACACACACACACACACACACACACACACACACACACACACACACACACACACACACACACACACACACACACACACACACACAGATATAGTTGGCAGAATCAACGCTTTACGCGAGTAACTTCTTAAATTATGTGTCACTCTCTCTCATAAGTTAATGTCCATTCATCAAAACTTTGTAAATTAGAATCTGCACTACATTCAAACACACGCACACACAGTGATAAAAAAAATTAGTAATGTAGGTTGTTACCTTAACGAGGTACATGTAGAACTAGTGCTGTTAAAAAATATATATATAGTAGGAAAGCCCACAGACTACTAGAAATAGTTATCCCCTGAAAAAAAAGAAACCACACATTACGAACTAATATGTATAAACACAAATATCGTTACAATAATAATAATAATACGCAAACTTACGTTTACTGCCGTCCGAACTGAAGTGTGAGGAGGCAATAACTATAGATATCACAATGAGAATTTTGTTGTTGTTGTTTTTAACAGGTGGTGTACATGGAATTTTAGCAGGTGGAGGAGCAGAGTCGTCATCGTCGTCGGCACGTATCCGATAATGACCGTACGCAAGCGTATCATGGCCATTGTCTAATATATAGCGCTTATCATCATACGGTGACAACGCTTGCTTATTTACACGCATCGTGTACAACGTATGATGATCGCTACGTAAACACAACGCACTGACAGAAAACTGACAATGATCAGTGAGACACTTGCGATACATATCGTGTCGCAGACTCCTCTTAATAGCAACTCGAGGCACACCTTTACACACACGTTTTTGACACTCATTGCCAGGATCTTCGTGGGCCACAAGGAACGAATAACATTTCGCTCTGAGACCTACGAATTCTCTAATAGGACGACCACACGTTTCATCCTTGAACAGCCCGACAACCTTTTTGTTCTTAAGGCTATAACAAGGATGAGACGTAGGGTAATCCGAGGTGTCAAAAACGTGCAAGTCCTTCTTCATATCTGCATACAAGTCTGATGTTTGAATATTATACATCAGACTGTCTGTATCAGTCATTAACAATTTAACGTTGCGGCCGTACTTGGCGACAGCATAACGATAATGAAAGTCGTACATTATTGTTTTGCTAACGTCATGCACCGTGAAGCCGACATACACGGGATGAGAAAGAACAATGGATTTTTTACGGAGTGAGAGCCCCACCAGATCGTTCGTATAACGAATCATACGTTTTAGCCTAGGTGTGGAAACTAGTTTTTGAAGCCGTCGTTCATCCGAGACTAGTTGAAAGTCTATATGTTTCCGTACGTTCTCCAGCGACTTACCGTATACGGCGTTGTTCATCAGTTTGAAAAGGTCTTTTTCAAAGCTGTTGACGGCTGCTTGCCTCTTGCGGGTGTTGAAATCGATAAACGGTTTCAACCAAGCGCTTTGCTTAAAACACAACACCCTATGAGTCGCTTTCAGATCTAAACCAAGACTTAAATACAATTTCAAATTTCGATAATGGAGAACGTAATTTTGTTTGTCCTCCAAAGTTGTTAACAACTTCTCTACGGATGACCCTGATTCGTTATACGATGATCTGTATATACTCTCGTGTAAACGTTTGGAAAAGGGAGAAAGGATATCGTGTGTTATGCGCTGGCGCACAGGTGCAAGCGGGTAGTCGGAATGCAGGTCGTGTAAGGTATTAGGATAGTGTAGGTCGACTTCGAGGATGTACCCGATGTCAGCATCATCACTCACATTACGTACGTCCAAGGACTCGATTTCGTTACGATCGAGCCATCGGAAGTCTGCGTAAGGGAGTGGTTGCGACATGGCTGCACCGTATAAATTGTTACAGTCCGTATACAGAATGAAGGAGGTCGGTTTCGAAACATCGTACTGATCTGGAATCAAAGGATTGTTAGCGACTGCATGACGGTTGGATATCATCGCGCAGCCTCCGCGGACCCCAGACTCGACGAACAGATATAGATTTATTTCTGTCAACAGTTCTAATTCGACCCCGGTCATTTTTAGCATCGCGTTCCAAGCGAGTCCGGGAAGCGAGTAAAAATGACATGGGTCCAAGCAGTAATCGCGTAAGGCCATGTCTCGAAAACTTTCAAAGACATCGGCCAGCAGCATTACGTCTGTCAACAAATACAAATCATGGTAATCTCCAAACGTACGCAGATTGAATGCACTCCACACGTTTTGCGCGTGCTCGTAATCTGCGTCCGAAATAGATGATTCCATCAACCGGTTATCAAAGTGTTCACGAGCGGGTAGACTTGTTTCATTGAACCGATCAATACTGTCAACGTAAGCGTATGGGTATACCCCCTTGCGTACGAGCAGATTGGTCTGTTCATCGAAACCCCGTCTAAGCATTTCCTCTCTAAGCAAAGGAAATTGGCTCCCGGACGCGGACAGATTGGTAACGAGTGTGTCCAGAGAGCGATTAAGAAATTGAAAGGAGTCTACGAAACGCAAGGGACCCAGGGAGAACGACACGTAACGCTCACTGGATGTCGCGATGCAGGATACGCGTTCGTCCTTATATTTCCCTAAACCAAGCATTAAATGGTGACAGTCGTAGCCACGAAGGTTGTGAAAGAAGACGGGGATATGACGAGGCATCTTGTAGCTCAGATTACAGCTATTATGGGCTGCTCCCAAGAATTTCCCCGTAAGATGGCAATGATTGCGTACCTTGTCATCGTCTGTCAAAGGGCGCTCACACAAATGACAAACGGCGGCGTTAGTGAACACAACATTGTCATCATCGGACATAATTAATTGTACGTTATGTCGTACCACCTTCATCATATCCTCGGCGTCTTTCATCAACCACGAGAAGAACGTGTCTACAACGTTTTCACCTCGATAAACTTTAGCCTCTCTCCAAAGGCTGTGCGTGTGATCGACGATAGCATAGGAGAAACCTGACGGAATATGCATCGCTTCGTATGATGTGGACGATACAGGAGGAGAAGTTATTTTCTGACGGGCACCGCTGCTATCGACGGAGTAGAATTCACCTAACTCGTGCACTGTCGTCGGGACGTTGTTACCAGGTGAACACGATTGAAGCGGAGTGATGAGGGACTCGAAGTCGGCGTAGACGGTGAAGGGTACTTTAAGACAGTGCGCGTAATTTTTAAAGGACATAAACTTCTCCTCCTCCGTGGGCATTTTGGTTTTCTGCTCGCCGTAAGGTGTGCAGTAGGGGAGATGATCGGACAGACCATGTTCTGTGGTGAAACGATGCAGGCAGTAGTCGGAGTAAAATGATTGACCGTTGTGTTGTGTTAGGGATGATAACAATCTACTCATGTTACTGATAAGACAGTAATGTTTTCGGCTATTTGTATCGGTCAGAAGCAAAAGATTAACGTGATGCGACCTGTCCTTATTCGGGGTAATTCTCAGAGGGTAAACCTCATTTTTTGATTCGTTTCTGATATTGTCTTCTATATCATAGCCGAAAACGTTTATAGAAATGTTAGGATTCTGTGCTTCAAATTTGGAAATGGACTTTAACGAAACAGGGTACTCGATACCGGACATATTTAATGTGTTTATGAATGGAGCGTATTTTGAAGCACGGTCTTTATTACGTTCTTGAGGGTGTATGTGGGCTAGAACAGACCACAGAAAACACATTTCATCATGGGGGTTCTTGATGTTGACTACTGCCCTGGTGTGTGAGAGTTTTCGCGGGGTTGGAAGGTAGGAGGACGCTGCTAGAGGCTGGTACCGTCCAACAACCAGTTCCAGCTTCAGTACAGCATCCACCGACCATCCGCTCCCGTCACGGGTAAAATTAGATATGCTATTGAAGATTTTATCGTAGGATTCATCGAGTAGACAATTCAACTCGTCGCTGTCGTCCGCGAGCAACGTGCGACAACGTCCGTGGAAGACGGCGTCTTTCGTTACCTCTTTCTCCTCACCACTGTCACCATCTACCACGGTTTTGGTAAAACGTATCCTGCACGCAATATGCCACTTGATATTGCGTAAACGTGCCTGCTCTGCCTGAATATCCTCAAGCAATAAAGGACGTGCCTCGGTCATTACGAATACTATGTCATGATCCGACGCGTCGACGTTCACTGGAAGGTAGTCGAAAGTTGTGATGCACCCTCGGACACTATTTATAGATGACTTCCATACAGAAGCAGATAACAGATTTAAATAATACTTTCATGCTTACAATATACAACCAATGTACACAAACTTATAAAGCATCAAACTATATATATCATTCGTTGGGTTGTAATTATTATTAAACAGTAAAAATGCTTAGAATGAAAATATTTGCTATGATTTTAGTAACATATAACAGCGTCTTACATACCACTCGAATCTATATATACCGTTCTGTTTCAGGTAATAATAATAGTTTGAATATAAAAAGACTGTGTATGAATACAAAGAAATATCAATTATTTGAGTGAAAGTGATTGTGAGTAGGAAAACAAACGAACCGGTAAACATTATGAATTTCCATATGATTACAACAACAGCTTAACTCAAGAACGCACGCTTAAAATTCAGCTATACCTAAAATATATCGTCAATTAGAAGTGTGATATAAAAAGTACAGTAAGAATATATTTCAGAAATTTGATCACACACACACACACACACACACACACACACACACACACACACACACACACACACACACACACATGTATTAAATTCAAATATATATCTTCAATTAGAAGTGCGTTAAGAATAAAAGTACGTTAAGAATATATTCAGAAAATTGTAATTTGATCATACGCGCACGCTTACACACACATGTATTAAATTCAAATATATATCATTAATTAGAAGTGTAATATAAAAAATACGGTAAGAATATATTTCATAAATTGTAATTTGAACATACACATACATGTATTAAATTCAATAAATAATGTTTTAATGCAAATAATTTTTACGTTTAAATAAAATCTGTACATACAATAAATTATGCTCACTCACCAAAACTAGGGTATGTTGACTACACACAGGAACTTGCGTATACTGAGATGCACAATAATACAAACAGTCTTCAAACTATTAAAAATGTCGTGATAGATTTATCAGTGCACGCAAGCAAGTCAATGGGAAATTATCGCTAAATTTGTTGAGTATATATTGGTCTCTGGTGGTGGGGAAAGCCGGTGTTTGTTTTGGAAGTGAATACTTTCTAATCCATAATTACTTGCGGTGGTGCCGCTAATGAGTGTCATGTGTCATATTAGAAAGTGAAAGGAGGATTTAGTGAATACACACTGGTTTATTTCGGTATAACCCTCTAAACATACATGCAATTAGTTGTATAGTAATCAGAAATGTGTTTGAGAGAGAGAGACAATTTAATAGTTTGAATTTCATACCACAAGGTAAACTATATTTTTTAAGTCGTGGGTTGTTTCCGAAAATTATTATTTAAAATTGATAATTGTTTTATTAAAATCTTAGCGCTATATACGAGACAATGGCCATGATACGCTTGCGTACGTGCCAAATTAATTGCCGACGGCGACTCTGCTCCCCCACCTGCTAAAATTCCATGTTACACCACCTGTTAAAAACAAAAACAACAAAAGAATTCGCACTGTGATATCGTTAGTTATTCTCTCTCCACGCTTCAGTTCGGCCGGCAGTAAACGTAAGTTTGTGTATTATTATCATTATTGTAACAATCTTTGTGTTTATAAATATTAGTTTGTAATGTGTGGTTTCTTTTTTTTTTATAGTATAATGGAAAACGCTGCTGTAATAATTGACTTTCACTGCTTTTATGATGACAACGGTAATTATATAGTAAAGGAGTTGTCGGTTATGGACGTAACACGTTTTGCATGCAGACATTGGATTTTCGCCCCGCCTGCTACAGTCGTTACGAATTCGAAATACACTTAAACCAACGGTTGGTTATCGACAAACTATCATGGGCTGAGATGGGGTGAAGGAGAGACACCGTACGACAATCTTGTTTCAGTGTTAACAACGTATACGAACATATAAATATATAAATATGTGTTTGTGAAGGGTCTTGAGAAAAAACGTTTTTTAGAATCGAAAATGATTCATCATCATATAATAAATCTTGATGACATTGGTTGCCCGAAAGACATACCATATCTATTTCCCGGTACGTTATGTCTTACACATTGCAATTCTTCTTCTACACAGTGTACAAATCATAATGTGTACACACTTAGAGAGTGGATAATTAATGATTTTTCTGTTATACAAACATTTTTAATGTGAGTGTCTCATAGCATTGTTAATTTCGTTAGTAAACTTGTATATGCCTGCAGGCGATAACTATTTCTGTGGACTTTCGTAATATATATATATTATGTAACCGCCATAATTCTGCATGTATGTACATGCAAAGCTTCAGGGGATGAAAAATTTCCTGATAACTACCACCACCACCATTACATTCCACTAGTCTTCTTTGTAGTCATTGTTTAGTTCCGCCTCGTTTGATACAGACGTCTTCACTTCTAATAATGTCGTTTATCACAAAATTCAATGCAGTTTCTGCTATTGAGTACAAACGGTGTGCAGAATTAACAGTGAACAAGCAGTATCCGATCGTTAACATGGTGCATGTTGACACAAGATATGGGAAGTCTATGCTTGTAACGTTGGAAGATGGTGAGCTACGCTATCGTGTATATCTACCTAAGAGATACGCTTGCGTCTTTACAGATGAAGAGCTCCGTCATATAAGCCCCAGCGACCTACATCTCGTGTTTCGAGGCATGAGGAACCAAACAGTGCATGTGGAAATAGTATCTCGTTAAGGTGACAAACTACTTTTAATAAACAATTTTTTTACCACTGTGTGTGCGTGTGTTTGAATGTAGTGCAGATTCTAATTTACAAAGTTTTGATGAATGGACATTAACTTATGAGAGAGAGTGACACATAATTTAAGAAGTTACTCGCGTAAAGGGTTGATTCTGCCAACTATATCTGTGTGTGTGTGTGTGTGTGTGTGTGTGTGTGTGTGTGTGTGTGTGTGTGTGTGTGTGTGTGTGTGATATTTAACATGATTTTAATGTTGTTGTATAGTTATGTTGCAGGTTGCTTCTCCTACAAGTACGACACAATTATATATAAACTTTCGAAAAAATATCAATTTTATAATGTATTTATTTAATTATGAATTGCGAATTTTATATTATGAATTTTAAAATATATTTAATCATTTAAACAAATTATGACTTTATTTTATTTCACTCTACACCTCTGAACATGTGTACAATTAATTTATTTTTGTGAACTGTTACATCAGAAGATTTGTATGAATTTCAACCACCGTTTTCATGTGTGTGTATAATTTTAATTTATTTCGCTATACACCACTGAACCTATGTGCGTGTGTAAACTGTACCCATTAAACAGAAGTATTGTACCACATGAAGAAGAGTGTATTGAAGATTGCTACGCCGTTAACGTATGGATTTGTCATCTGTAACAGCACACAGGTAAGTAGTTCATTGACAACAACACACATACATAGTTAATATTTGCCAAATATATATATTTCTAACAAGGATCAATCACACTGACTGCATTATAAAACTATTAATTAATTATTTGATACATGAAAAATGAAGACGACGTTTGACAACGAGAGAGAGAGCTAAAATTATTTACTCATCACACCGACTACTCAATGTACACGGTAAGAGAGAGAGAGAGAGAGACAGGAGAAAGGGTATGAAACCTTGCATAGTTGAAACGCATGAGAGTGAGAGAGAGAGAGAGAGAGAGAGAGAGAGAGAGAGAGAGAGAGAGAGAGGACGTTACTATTTGTCGAATAAATATAAACTTTCTAGTTTCATATACATGCGCGGTAATGACCACAGAGAGAGGAGAAGGGTTTGAACATAACGTTTGACAACGAGAGAGAGAGACATACACAACGAGTGAGAGAGAGAGAGAGAGAGAGAGAGAGAGAGAGAGAGAGAGAGAGAGAGAGAGAGAGAGAGAGAGAGAGAGCTAAAATTATTTACTCAATGTACACAGTGAGAGAGAGAGATAGAGAGAAAGAGAGAGAGAGGGAGAAAACGGTTTGAACATAACGTTTGACAACAAGAGAGAGTGAGAGAGAGATAGTTTTACTTACATTCAAATGTGAGAGAGAGAGAGAGAGAGAGAGAGAGAGTACCAATTATGATCATATAGTTTGAATTTCCCATCACAGAAGAGAAAACAATGTTGGCAGATCTGCTCTATACACACACAATAATGTAAGATTGGTAACCCTGATCATATATTTTAATATATACACTATATAACACATATTTGAATTTCCCTCCCCCCGCCACAGAAAATGTTGACAACCCTGCTCATATAAAATATCTATACACTATAATAATAATACAAAGGTTGGTACACCTGATCATATAGATTTAATATACATTATAACACAAGACAAATTTGAACTCATGCAAAGGTTGGTACACCTGATCATATATTTTAATATACACTATAATGCATCGAGTTGGAACCACCCCCACCCACCACCACCCACTGATATGAAATAAAAAAAACCTCCCACCCAACACCACCCCCTGATATGCAAATCAGCTTTCTTAAAAAAAAAAATTATATTCACGGATGCTGATGGTCCATTGAATCTCATCCCACCCTTTGATATGCAAATCAATTTAATAAAAAAAATAAAAAAACCAAATAAAAAAAAATAAAAAAATTTATTCGCGGAAATTCGCAGTGCTGTGGTCCATTGGGATGCTGCGGGTCCAGCGGTTCGCGGATCTTGACACAGATCAACGAAAAAGTTGCGGATGCTGTGGTCCAGATATGGCCTGGGGGGAATTCCTTTCTAAGTTTGAACTCTCATTATCCCTCTACTATCGTCGTCCAACTGTCGAGGCAATTGTTTCACCATATTGTTCACATAAACTGGAACATTTATTACTTGACCAATGATGTTCCATAACTGCCCTCGTGTCGAAGTCGGCGAATTTGCATGAAAGGCAGCCTAGGTGATATCAACCGTTCCTCTACCGGACTCAACACTGGCAAAGTTTTAGGCCGATCAGGATATTTGAAACCGTTAGACACACTCATGGATGGGATTTTATTAGTATCCAAGCATCGACGGCAATTTACACATGGTATCATAGCCTCCACTACTTGGTCGGGGAACTCGCTGCGCAAAATGTTACAGTGTTTAACTTTAACGAGCTTAAGATACTTCTTGAACCAAAGTCGATTACAAACATCACAACCAAGTCCAAATTCATTGTCAAAGAACATTTTCACAAAGTGGCGATCGCATGCAGCATACTTATTTGTCAAATCGAGCGAAAGGTCTGAACGCGCCATTGACGGACCGATGTTACCGTCCGTATACTATCATCCTTACGTCCTCAGTATTGTCATCCTGCATATCAATGGAATCGTCGTTGCTTTCTACGTCTATTGGACCACTTTTCAAATCCATTAGACACGATGACGAAGTGCTAGGTTGCTCCAAACGTTGTACGCACTCGCTACTTGTACTGGGCGCTCCACTTCCACCATCCAAATTCGAATTCTGGCGTCTTCTTTCCAATTCCTTTTGTTGCAATCGACGTAGCCGACAACGTTCTATATTTGTAAGTCGTGGTGCACGCATTTTGTTCGGAGTTCCAGATTTTACAGCCTTCTTTCTCTTCTGAGGACGCGGCATTTTTCACAATATCTCAATATTTTCTGCTTTCCAATGTTAATTTTATATTTCTTGTGTTATTAACGTCTAACTCACGTTCTCAGCTCTCCGTAGACACCTCGATCACTAAAATCGACCAACTCGTCCCGGAGATACAACTGAACTGAGCGCGCGCCGTGCCCACACAAGCCCAAATTTAGACCCCCACGCGCAGCGCTGTGACGTCACCGCGCAACCCCCCCCCGCTCGCGACAAACCATTTCCGGTAGTCGACGAAACGGGGTATCCAGTCATAGTTTTAGAAATTCTGTAATCCTTATAGTTTTTGCACACGAGACCCTCGAAAGTACACAAATATTGGTCGCGGCAAAACCTTACATGACACTGAGAAAGAACCATAAGATGTTCATTCGCACTCACATCAAAAACAAAACAATAAAATAGTTTGCTGTAGTCTTAAAAATGTTTAAAAAGGTCTTGAAAAAGGAACTGCCACTGCCTAACAAAGGTCTAGTAAGTGGTACCTTGGTATTGTAGAAAGCTACTAAAATTAAAATAGTTAATCTATTGAAGATTTTGTACAGATTAATAATTTACCTAACTGTTTTCATAATGATAAATATCTCATTCAGATCAATTTACATTTGAAAGATATTGAGCTGTGTTAGGAATGGTCAGACAGGATGTTGTCAACAACTAAAGCTGAGTGATATTTTCAACATGGGTGAAAGAAGTTCATTTTATCATTTCCTATCTACAAAATATTATTTTAAAATTAGGTAGGCCTACTGTAAATATGGAAAACTGGTAAGTGTACAGCTGACAATGATGTTCTGTGTGCTCTTGTAATTGTACAACAACCTACGGCTATTGAACCATATAAAAAGACCATTCTGTTAAAACTAAGGCATAGGAAATAATGTAAAAGCTGGAATTTTTCAGCTATGCTGTTTTTCAAATCTGTATAATAATTAATTCTCAGTAGATTGATATTTTTAATGTATTCAGGATAATATGAGCTATAGAATCCAGTTGTTGAGGCAAGAATATTTAACTGAAGAATTTAGTTATAAATCTGTGGTAATTTTTGAAATTGCAGTAGAAATAAGAAGTCAAAAGTAATTTTCTTAATATAGGATAGGAATCGTAATTACTATAGTATGCTCCTGCTGTAAGTAAAATGTTGCACATACTCATTACGGAACATAGTAGATATAATTAACTTTACTAACATTTTAATTACCATGTTGTTACAGGCTAGTGTTAAATCAGGAGTTTTCTCATTACAATATTACTGCATCTTGTTTTGCACTTAACCAAAATTAAAATGTTACAGAATAATGAAATCTCCAAGTTTTATAAAAATTTTCTTGTCAAATTTGAAGTCAGAACCTCTACCTGGATTAAAATTGGTAGTGAAATTGTTGAGAAAAATTTGGCTGTATGTGACAAACTTAGAAGCCATGTCATAAAAACATGATTGGTTTATTCTCTGACAGTAACCAAATTGAGAAGTACAGGTCAAAATGGCTGGATCATATAAACAGAATGGTGGTGGAGGAGAAGAGATTCCATGAGCCTGGATCCTGGAGAAAAGAAGAAGCATGACAACCAATGCCTTCCAATTCTTAATACAATGCAGAATTCTAAGTAGTAACATATTTTTTATTACATATATGCTTCATAAAAACAAAATACCATTAATAAACAAGTATGCAAATTACAGGTGACAAATATGAAGGTGACTAGTTAACAAGTATATAAACATTAAACCTATCACATTGTTTAGTTTTTATTGTTAATTGGTTTTTAAATGGGGCTGAGTGCTATATATTGGTTGTAGTTTTGTTTATTGATTGTATCTACATCTAATGTATTTTGTTTATCCGTTGATTAGAATCTGTTGATATGCTCATTGGTTTTATGTATATATAGTGCATTTTCTCAAGTAATAAATAATAATTGTTCCTTTCTGTAGAAATTTTACTGAATTTTGAAAGAATGAGGTTTTTATGTTAGAATTTCATAATCGTTTTAACATGTTGTAAATTTCATCTTTGTTTTCCCATTCTTCCTTGTATGAACCAACATAAAAGGACTAAACATTTAGAAACATTGAGAAAGAGATACATTAAAAACATAAAAGAGATCAAAAGAGATACTATAATCAATTACATTATCAGCTAATAGTGATAGAGATTTCTCCCTTTTTACTAGCAGGCTCTGCTTTATAAGATATGTACTATATGTAAATAAAGAATTAAAAACTTATTCTTATACATACATACATACATATATATATGTAATGTTGTGATGTTATTCAATTTGTTTCTTCTGCAAGTAGTTTAATTTCGTATTTTCTTTTTAACACCTGACGCACGTTTCACTGAAAAATATCAGTATCATCAGAGGTTTGTAAGTAAATTAATAACAATCGAAATAATTCTGTTAATATAAAAATTAACGAATAATCGAATCTGTATCAATTTTAATGTGAAATAATTGATAACTGATTTAGGTTGATTAGTTAACGATTGTTTTAATGTTTATTTTCTTTAGCAGCTGTTTTATTGGTTATATTTGAAACATTTATTGTTTATATTTTATTCATTTTTATTTTTTAGTAAATTTATAATTTTAAATAGATCTTCTTGTTTTGTTTTTATTTGGGTTTGTTCTTTAATTAATAAATTATTGTTATTGTGTTTGTAAACATTAAGGTTTTCTCAAATATTCATTTTTTGACCTTTTTGTATGTTTTTCATTAATTTTATATTTTCATTGTTATATATATACCTATATATTGTTACAACACAAATAAGCCACCCCAATACCAGGGATAAAAAAAGATGATACTAAATATAAAATAATACTTCATATAAAATAATATGTTTAGTATAAATAAAATATAAAGACAATGACTCGATAAATGACGACATGACCTAACCCAAGTGATTGAACCAACAAAAGGAAACAAAAGAAGAAGGGAACCACAAAAAACAAACAAGGATAAATCCAAAGAAGAGAAGAAAGTGATTAACCAAACCAAAAGAAGAAGGGAAAAAACCAACACCAAACAAAAATGAAACAAATTCATGGAATTGAATGACTCAATGTAACATGTTAAAATGAACCCAAAGGAGAAGGTGGAAAACCAATACAATGAAAATGAAGAAGGAGGGAAATGAAAAAGAAACAAACCCAAAATGAAGGGAAATAAATAAAAAGGAAAACCAATGATGATACACAAACAAGTAATAAAGAATATGAGCAAGAGAAATAATGCACTCAAATGTAATATTGGAAAAAAGACCAATCATTAACCTATGAGAAAAAAAAAGGTAAATGTTATTATCCATTTATGGACAATAGTAATGGAATTGAAGGAAACCCAATTAAACAATGTTAAATCTATATACATAAAAGAGAAATACCACTGACTCACTGATTCATCACGAAATCTCCGAAACTATAACACCTAGAAACTTGAAATTTGGCACGTAGGTTCCTTATGTGATGTAGGTATCCGCTAAGAAGGGATTTTTGGAAATTCGACCTTTAAAGGGGGAAAAGGGGGGAAAGTTTGCCTGACTAACTGACATAGAATCAACGTAGAGCAAAAACTACTGAATGGTTATCAATGAAACTTTGAACATAGCTTCATCATAGGTCTTAGGTGCTCACTAAGAAACGGTTTTAAAAAATTTCACTCCTAAGGGGCAAACCCCCCCACCCTATTGTATGTATGTATGTTCCACATCTCCTCCTAAACCACTGGACCGATTTCAACCAAACTTGGCACAAATATTTTACGCGACGGGAGAACCAACATAGGTGAGGTGCTTTTTTCGATGGGGTCCTTTGGGGGGTTCTTTGGGGTCTTCCACATCTCCTCCTAAACCACTGGACCGATTTCAACCAAACTTGGCACAAATATTTTACGCAACGGGAGAACCAACATAGGATAGGTGTTTTTTCGATGGGGTGCTTTGGGGTCTTCCACATCTCCTCCTAAACCACTGGACCGATTTCAACGAAACTTGGCACAAATATTTTACGCGACGGGAGAATCAACATAGGGTAGGTGTTTTCTTCGATGGGGTCCTTTGGGGTCTTCCACATCTCCTCCTAAACCACTGGACCGATTTCAACCAAACTTGGCACAAATATTTTACTCAACGGGAGAACCAACATAGGGTAGGTGTTTTTTTCGATACGATCTTTCGGGGGGTCCTTTAGGGTCTTTCACATCTCCTCCTAAACCACTGGACCGATTTCAACCAAACTTTGCACAAATATTTTACGCAACGGGAGAACCAACATAGGACAAGTGTTTTTTCGATACCATCCTTTGGTGGGTCCTTTGGGTCTTAAAGCTATTAGATCTGGTTACTATGGCAACCCAATAGAATAGATTCTGGTTACCATAGCATCGGTGGAAGTCTCCCGCGTAGGAAATAGAGCGGGAGTCGTCCGACGGGCCTTCCCCAGAGTTCATCCACGGAACCCGGGAAGTCTTAGGTCGGATCCCGCGAAAGACGGCGGGGCCAGAGTCCACGGTTCTTATAAATAAAGATATAGGTTATGATATCAAAGGTGGTGTATGCATCTTAAGAAACGTCTTAATAGTGTGTGAATTCAGAGTTGTTTCAGTTTGAATTTAAAAGTGGATAAGTTAAGATCGAAGTAAGTTATAAGCGAGTACAAAAAACAAAGTTTTGATAGCGAATGTATTCAGATCATAGAGCTCAGACAATATAAATGCACTTGCTCCAGTTTGAATTTAAAAATTGATAAACTGAAATCTACAGAGGTATTGTATTGTTAGAATAAGTTTAGGAGACACTAATTTAACAAATGCCTTATTTCAACATTAACACAATGAATTATAAAACGACAGTTAAATACGCAGCGCGTGCAAGTACTGTAGAAATTTTATTGAAAACTAATTTAGCTGTTCGCCCTCTCCCAGAGTTAGAAATCGAGCAGGAGCATCACGCGCAACAGAGTTCTTCTCCAGATATAAGAATACAGTTTATGACATGTTCTTAAACAGGTGCGCTACAGAGTATTCCTCCAGTGAGAATGCGAACGTAACAATATAAGGAAGATTATACAATATACAAGTAATATAACGTTAGAACAAGAATAGGTGCCTATGAGCCTATGAATAAATTATGAACCCGAGCAACGCTGGGTAATTCGGCAAGATATAGATATCTATATAAGCCAAATACCACTGACTGACTCACTGCACAATATCTCTGAAACCACTGAATGGATATCAATGAAACTTTGAACGTAGCTTCATCATAGGTCTTAGGTGCTCACTAAGAAACGGTTTTAAAAACTTTTACTCCTAAGGGGCAAAAAACCAAATAATGAAATTTATCGCGGGAATTACATACTTTGTAAATGAAGTGGTTGACATCTCAGTTTATTGGAAACCCCGAATGCATTTAGTTCTGAGTTTTTAATCATTGTTTTAAATTGAAAAACTTCGTTGTTTGCAGGTTCTTATAGTCAAGAAAATTTCGAAGTTCAATTAATTAATAAATGTATGTCCTTTTTTTTCTCGGAAACGGCTCTAACGATTTTCTCAAAATAAATAATAAATAGCTGTTGCTATGAATGTAAATAAACAAACTAAGAGTTGAGAATTTGTACAATCTATCTAATCCTATACTATTAAGCGAGCAATAATTGTACAATTACGTACAACGTGAAACTCCGTAGCGAAGCACGGGTATTTTGCGGGTTTTTTGCGGGTAGCGAAACGGGTATTTTAGTAATGGAATTGAAGGAAACCCAATTAAACAATGTTAAATATAAATATAAAAAAGCAAACTAACCCACAATTTAGAGTTAGATGTAATGATAGAAATATAAAGACATAAAATTGTTAATATTATTATTGAGATATTGTAATGAAAGAGATAGTACGGTAGTGAGATAGTAATTAGAGGGATTACCCATTCAGTAACACTTAAAAAACAAAAACATTTGTGAAGTGCAAAATGAAAGTATAAAAACCCCAAAGTGTAGTGATAAAGGAAGTACACTAATAAAATTATAATAAACTATAAATAATTAAAAGTGAAGGTGATGATTGAATGAGAATAGTGTAAAATAAAGAATGTTAATATAGTGAAAAATAGTGAATGATAAAAGCACAAACAATTAATAAATCCAAAGAAAACACTAAATGATAAAAAGTGAAAAATATTAGTAATTAAGAATAGCAGTATAAACAGATAAGACAGTAATTAGTTAAGAAAGAATGTTGTTAGTTAATTTCAGTAAAAGCAATTATAATTAATAGGGAGAATACCCTGAAAGGAAAAACAGATAGCGTTAACATGGAGGGAAAGTAAAGATTGTGTAAAAAATTAAGTAGTTAAAACAACTCCATAAACAACCATGTTGTAAGGGATCGTTATGAAATTAAGTTCATAAAAAGTGATGTTTATCACACTAAAAATGATATAAAATAAGATGAATTGTAAACAAAGATTAGCAAATAATAGTTAAATAATTATATAAGCAAGTTTATGAATTGGATATGGCTGGAAGAATTATACAGACCATAGGCCTAAATATTGTATTTAATAAGATCAAAAAATAGTAAATAATAGCCACATTGTTATTATTGGCAAATTAAATAAGTAAAAAAAGTTAAGAAATGTATGACTAGAAAACGAGGAAACCAGATAGTAAACAATTATGTATAAAAATATCGGTATGGAGAACCATACATGACTTCCATATTCTAAGATTTATAATCTGAAATATGATTGCCTGCCAAGCACGATATATTTTCTAATATATACATAATTTACATTAAAATGAAAAAATTATAATTTTATTGCCTGGCAACAAAATTATTTTATTTTCAACAATTACCATTGTTTGAAAAAGTTTAAATGAATTTTCAAGTACTTTACTCTTGTTAAAACATAAAAGGTTGCAGGTAAACTACCCCTTCCCCTTAACCGATCTTCACTAAAATCTAATGGCCTTGAGTACTCTACAATTCACTGACGTATGCAAAAAATTATTTGATTCTGTTTGAATTTGCGGCAGTTATCGTTTGCCATAAAAAAAAATCTACAGACACACACACAGACAGACACACACACAGACAGACACACACACAGACACTTTTCGGAAAACGACTTTTTTTCATGTTTTGAGTGTAGTAGAATCAGAATCTGCAATAATCTCGAACACGATTTTTTTTGCCATCACCATACTTCCATTCCTTAAGGAATATGGAAGTAATAATAGTGACAAAATAATAACACATAAACAGACCCAAAACACAACAATAAATAACATGACCAATTATAATAACAAAATAAAGCCCATTAGTCTAAAATGAGATTAATTTAAATGAAATAAGTCAAATACCATAATGGCTACTTAGGCCTAGGAAAATGCCTAACTGTCAAAAACAAACAACTACAAATTGTAATAAGTTAACTAAGAAATTAGTAAATCCGAGGCGAAGGACTCACCAAGGATAAAGTGTAAATCATTTTGAAGACAAAATATTATAATAAGCATTTGAATTCAAAAAGAAATCTAATTAACAAGTATTAAAATAATTGTAAAAACATAAAACCTAAAATAACCCAAACTTGTGGGGTATCAAAACAATCTATGAAACGAAATACACACTATAGTGACAATATTTAATAATTAGGAAGGAAGATAGAGGAATAACAGCAATCAGAAGATATACTAGGATTTTGAAAAGAATTCAAAATTTTGATAACAATGGATTTATATCAATCTCAGCCAATCAGAATTCTTTAGTTACCATAGAAACCGATGTTGGTGGCAAAAATTACCGTTGAATACCGTTACTCGTAAAGCGTCATTCTACCAGGACAGAAGCCAAAGTTTGGAAGACCAATTTTTCATTAAATAATGTAAAACAGTGAACGAAATTCAAAACCATGACTGGATAAGAAGCAGACGAACCATTAGAGCAGTCAACTAAAGATCAAGGACCATAAAACAGAAAAATAAAAGAAAATTATGACCAGATCCTATATGAAAAGGACGCCAGACCTACTTAAGTCCAAAGATCAATGAAAATAGAACTTATTGCAGCCCAGTCCTCTTCCGATCCAATGAATGAAAACACCAAGTCATGTTGATGTGTTAAGTACCATTGAATTACCTTATTTCCAAAAAACCAAATCACTCTAAATTTTACTAAAAGTAATTTGATCTCACTATAAGCCGAATATTTCTCTTTCAAAGATTATTTAAGAAAAATAAACACACTGAAAATTTGTTAACAAAATCTAACCTCTTGTTTAAATACGAACTTTTGAACCACGTTTAACGACACTACAGAACAGATTGTAAACACACACCTTATTATTTATGTACACTTAGAGTAAGGTAAAATACTTTTATTGTAACCATAGGAATTCTTTGCCTTGTAATCAAAAGAATCCATGATTTTGGAACGAAAATTATTATAATAGCTAAACACCTCAGCTGCCATGCTGATGCTAGCACATCGTTCCTCAATCGATTCGTCATCCTGAGTATAATTGTTTCATGTAAAAAGTCGGTGCAAAGTTGTTAATCAACTAATATAATTTAATTGTCAACATTGAAAAATTACTTATAAAACATTAAAATAACTAGTACAGGGAGTAACCGTTGTTATTATTTCATAGGGAGTGCATTATATTACTTGTGTTCGTTTACAAAAACTAGGTTTGACGATCAGCGCTCAAGTTGCCATTTGCACAACTACCTATATGATTCAGAAGGCGGCACGAGCGGGAATTATTTGAACGCCCCGACCGTCATAACTGAGAACACTCTATTAATAATTTTAATTGTTTTAATAAACAATTTGGCCCCACCCGGGATTAACACACACCTATATAAGAACAGGTAAGGTTACTGCCGTATTATACTGGTAATTACCGCAACGCTACAGACATCGTTAGCGCAAAATTGATGTAACGACCCCAGTGCGAGACGAACGCACTAACACATTACACCTATATAAAACTGGTACACATTTTACAGAGACGTACCATACACTTCGTTACAATATGTGTGTGTGTGTGTGTGTGTGTAATTTTCTGAACTAAGTGCAGTGAAAATTCAATTCCAAAGCAGTGAAAATTCAATTCCAAATACCAGAAATCTAAAAACTTTGAGTTGCTAGCCAATAGCTCACAGAGAGGTCACACACACACACACACACACACACACACACACACACACACACACACACACACACACACACACACACACACACACACACACACACACACACACACACACACACACACACACACAATGCTGTATTACATAAATTTACTTGGGGTTATGAAAAATAATGGTATCATACATGGAAACTACCTAATGCAAATGAATGTATTAAGAATAAGAATAAAGAATAAATAAAAAGAATTAATAATTAGTATATTTTAACACATTCATTGTGGTAGTCAATGGTAAGAGATTTTGAATAATTATGATGTTAAAAAAAATGATTTAACATCCCATAACACATACTGTAAAAATAAGAAAAAAAATAGAATAATTAACAGAGAATGTAGGAAATATTTATAGGATTTTAAAAATATGTTTTCATAATTTGTTATAAAGTTGCACTCTATAGAGTAGTAACAGTTGCATTGTTTCAGAATATTTATCAAATTGCAAGTGTCCATCTATTAAAAGTTATATTTATATTTTTTTTGCAGATCATTGACTTGATCATTGAGTAATATACAACTGATAATTACCTCTAAGCCACCTTCAGAATCTTGTGCAAGAAGTGTGAATGTTCCATAATCAGTGTGTTCACCACAGCGAGTGGTATCTGGGAAAGGTTCTTCTCCTAATGGTGGGTAATATATAACTCTAAATGTTGAACCATTGCCATCTTCCAACATTCCTTTATGGGCACTCACAAATTTTCCAGGTTGAAAATCTAGTACAAACATAACTTGTTTTGTAATACTATTATCAGCAATTAAGTAATTAATCATGCAATCAAATAATGTTTTATTTATTTACCAAGACTAACAGCTGTAATGTGAAGTAACACCGTTGCCACTCTTTTAAATTCCTCTGATGCTGCAAGTAATGCCTCTTTAAAACCAGGCACTTCATTGTTTGGCAATTTCTTATAAAATCTTTGAATATTGAAAGAATGGCGAGCTTCTTTTTGTTTGTCTTCAGTAAATCTGAATAACAATATTCAATAAATAAGGCAGATAACAAAATACAATTATTAATTTATCAGTTGTAAATAATAATAATAATACATTTTGTGGATTATAATTTATTTTATCGAACACATTATACCTTTCTACTCCTGGAGGAGCATATCCTTGGTTATAATTAGACGGGTCGATCTTATACTGTGCTTTTTTGTCATCTGGAAGCTCACAAAACTTGTCCATCACTTCATAAGCTTTCTGTAGCTAATTAAATAAATAAATATTCATTAATTTCTGTATTTTTAAATTTTATGAATATGAGTTTTAACATGTCATTGTATGTGCATGTGCGTGCGCGTGTGTGTGTATTACCACTGTCTTGTTCACGTGTAAGAAAGAAATTATTTATTGACAATTATCTATGAAAGTAGTAGTACATTTGCATTAAATTTAGTTATTATGTATATTGAATTTATGTTACCCACCGCACTTCTACATTGCTTTAAACTTTTCTATGCCTTCATGTTCTCTTTCCAATTCAAGTTTGAGAAGTGTATAAATGAAATCCTGAAAACTTTAGGATACAGTATCAAAAAGCTAAGTGTTTATGTATGTATTCAAATACTTTGGAAATAAAAACATGTAATAAACTTGTTGTGTTAACTGATGTAAAACATTAACTGATTTTATTTTTGGATTCAATCTGGTTTTGAGATATTGTAAGTGCTAAAAACAATGGACAAAATAGTTTATATTTCACTATAACAGGTTAATTTTTTTTGCAGTCAGATATTATTAACATACAAACATACCCTCATGGCAGCATACATAAAGAATTGTTAAGGAACACCTAGAAACAAAATGGATCTAAAAATCAAAAAGTATTATATGCAGTGTGTTTAAAAGTTAAAATTAATTCATATTACTGTACTCTGTAATTATTTATAGTTCAACATGTATTAAACAAATTTTGTATCATATAAACTTTCATGTGCTGTTGCACAAATCTTTAGTTACAGCTAATGTAAAAGATCCGTATGTCTTTTTAATTCTTTCATTTTGCAAACTCTGATTTAATTTTCACATTTTCAATATGTAATACATTCTGTTAAATAACACTTATAGTAAAAACAGGTTATCGTGTCACAATTAATGTTGCAAAAATTGTTAACTACAAATCTGTAAGTCTCTTGATCACAATTTTTTGTTGCCTTGTAATAATTCAGTTTCCTATTAATATTAAATATTAATAACAAATATTTAATAATGGAAGGTTTAGCGAGGATCAGTCAATAAGTATAACACAAATTTTACATTATTTGTGTTTATGTTTTAACAATATTTATTGTCATCATCAGGACCTGTGTACGGACAATAGAGAAAAATCAAACAACATAACCAGATCAATTAATTAAGTGGATGTGTGTGTGTGTGTGGGGGGGGGGATCCTCCCTTAACCTTCCGTTGTTAAACATTTATTGATCAACGGTTATTATTAATTTAAGGATTAATTCAAAACAAAAGTGATAACATGGTTAAGAGAAAAATAGACAAACATGTCTAAACAGATATAATATGTTTTATATGACAGTTAACGTTAAATATATGACAGTGTTTTACACTGTTGCCCATACAATTACAAACAAAATATATAATGTACTGTAATATACATTTTCATAAAGATTAAAAGTCTTAAATGGTTTAACATTAAGAATGCTGAATTCATGATAGCCAAAAAAGATTATTGTCATAAAATGTATCCCATCAGGAAGAAGAAAAAGGGATGTCCTTGCAAATCCTAGTTTGAGGGAATCCAGAAGACTATGCTGGAAAGGAACATGTAGAAGAAGGCAATATGACAACATATGATAGAGAAGCTTGTGTGGGGGGGGGGGAGGGACTTGAGAGACAATTTGTTGTATGACTACACAATGTATTGTATATGAACGTGTGTACACTTTTATCTTCTATCTGTTTAATTCATCCCAACCAATCTCATTATGGCTTATTTCAGGTTTTATCTGCAACCAGATAATAATTCACCATTGTTCCAGAAGCTCCACTCAAAAAGTAAATATAACAAAAACAACAGGCTGAAAAACAATAATCAATCTCAGCCTAACAGCTCAGAAACTGGAACCAAAGTGACAATTAAACTCTGGCTATAGAAACCAAAGAGCTGATATGCACTTTCAGTTTTTAACAAAATATTATTATAAATTGACCCTTGCATCTTGGAGTCTAGTTGTACAAAGTAGGAGTTGGCCTACAAATAAATCCAGCCAATGTTATTCTAGCAGATGTTAAGGTTATGCAGGTTTATCTTGAGGATAATACCTGCAATCTGGGCAATAAAGAGCTGAAAACCGTTTTTTTTCAAACACTTTGAAAAATTATAATTTCTGAAAAAATTTGATACTATAATTTTTGAGATTTCCATCAATTTTGTGACAAATCACATTTACTTTGTTGATCTAAAATTGACCAAGTTAAGATTTTAAAAAGCGTCTTTTTCACTTTTTTACAAAAAACAGTTTTTCACATCACTATTATTCCTATTTAACAGAATGTTAAGGACCTTGTCTAAAAATACTTGATAAATTATTGAAAACATATTTACTTCAATTTAAATAGAGATTTATTACATCCTTTCATGCTCTGTATTAACTAATTATGAGCATAATTATGTACAAACATATATTGTTTTTTATGACCCTTTTCATGAGAATGTATTGTATTAAAATATTGCAGACCCACAAAGTAAATTTTTCAAAAATGTATGTTAGAAGAAAAATAGTTGTACATAATTATACGTATTTAAGTAAAATGCTAAATAAAATTCTAAAAATCACCATGGCGTAGTAATCTGTCGTTGAACCATAGTGTCCATTTATCTTGCATCATAATTTGTTGTGTGAACATTTGGAAAATCACACAAAATGGTAAAAATGTTATAATTAACACAAATATTTTTAGAAATACTTTAAAAATTATGTTAAAGTAATTACTAAAATCAGATTAGTATATTTGGGTTATCTTAAAGCAGATTGTATGAGGAATTTTCCAGAAGAAACATTAAATTTTGGTTTGCACCCTGAGAAATCTCATTCACAGTAATTTGCAAAACATTAATTTTCATTTAGGAAAACATATGAAGAAAGATACTTCTACTGAAGCTGATAATTGACTTCAAAATTTTTTGTTCCGGGTCACTTTGCTATATTTGTGTAAGAAATTGCAGCTGATTAAATTGTGCAAATAATTAAATTTGTTATGCCTCAAACGTAGGTCAAGTTTATGAATTAATATGTATCTTTTCTAACGTATATGTCAAAAGTTATCTGTAGTTCTTTTAATTGATAACTTTTCTTCACATGTTTTGTTTGTATTTTTTAATCCAAAACAGAGCCAAGTCATTCTCTTCAACTAGCAAATATAAAAAAAAAAGTATTCTTATCAATCGACTCATGGCAATTCTATAGTATTTTGTGTATTTAAAAAGTAACGAATGTAGATCTTTTTGTGGAACATCTATCGTTAATACTATATAGTTGATGGGAAGACATTAATTTGGGATGAAATTTTGTGTATATTTTGTCTTATTGTGTGGCACATTGTGAGTGTGTGTCTATGTTTGTATGGTTAAGTGTCCATGTGCATGTAGAGAGAGTGTGAAAATGAAATTAACATTAAGTGGTTGAAATAAGAAACAATTCTGAAGACCAAATTTGTTGTCAATCAAGAACATACCTATTCCCAAAAACAGTTTTAAATGAAACAAAACAGTTATGTGGTATACAGTAATTTGATCTAATCCACAAAATAGAGGTACTTTCATCAAACTGCTAAGAATTTAATACGAAAAAGGCATTCTTATGAAGCTATAGGCCACTCAGTTGTTAAGTAAGCATTCAAAGGGGAAGAGATTCAAGCTTTGCTTTCTCTGCTGACAAGGAGAAGGAGGCATCAGAGGAGTCCCTTACATAAGAAAAACAAGCGTAAAAAATAGCCTACATGTAGCTGAAGGATACATAGATACATGTAGGACAGAAAGATGTTAGGTGAAGGACAAAATAAATTCATAGTCTGAATGAACTAAGACAAGAACTATCATTATTAGAAGGGTTAGGTCGGACAATAACAATCATTGGAATTTATCACACAACTTTTCGAATTTGTGGTTGTCTTCAGGTCCAAGTTAAACTTAGTAGGCTACATAAAATACAAACTTAGCCTATTCATTCACTAACAAGTGTGAACCATCAAAAAGTTAATAAACCACTGCCACCTACAAAGTTAAACACAACTATAAAATATATATATATATATATATATATTGTAACTACACTCTTTGAGCGTACCTGCAAAATGTGTACATAAAAAATAATGTGTTTGGATGATTAGTGCGTTCGCCTCGCACCGGGTCGTTACAGTAATTTTGGTGGCTAGCGATGTTCGTAGCGTAGTTCTGATCACCTGTATATTACGGCAGTAACCTTACCTGTTATTCTTAGGGGGTGTAATAATCCCGGGTGGCGCCAAGTCGTTTTACAAAACAACTAAAAACTGTGTTTGAACAAGTTATCAGCGTAGCGGGTTGGTGTATTCAAATCGTTCCCGCTCGCACAGCCGTCTCAATCGTCGCTTCTGACGAATAACTGGCAACTAGCTTACTGCTACGATTTATTCTTCAATACAAGTAATTATTATATAGCACTCCCTAAGAAATGATAACGCTTGTTACTCCCTGTAATGAATATTTTTTAATGGTGATAACTGGAAACATTTACAATTACAACAAAATAATTATCGTTTGTTTACATGAGATCTTATTTTCAGGGCGGCGAATTAATTTAGAAACCATTTAACCTAGCGTCTGTTTACGTTAGGCTTATTACAGTTTTGGTTTCAAAAATCCGTGGATTCTTTTGACTATGAGTTAGAGAACTACAATGGTTACAATAAAAATACAAATTACCTTAATCTAAGTGTACAAAAAATATAAAGTGTGCTGTTACAATCTGTTGTGTTGTGTTGTAAAAGTGTTCTGTAAATTCGTGTTCAATTCTTAGGTTATTTTATGTTAACAATGTTTCATTATGTTTTAATTTGCTTAAATACTCTATGAAAGAGAAATACTATCTTTATAGTGTGGTAATTTTACCTTTCAAAATTATTTAAAGGGATTAGGGTTGGTGGAAAATAAATAATTGGATAGTACTTAACAATTCGACGTGTATAGGCCTTTGTAGTTGGTTCGAGATAGGAATTGGCTGCATAAAATCAGTTTTCTTGGATTTTGGGCTTCATTAAAATGTGGCGTCCTTTCGTCTTGTGTTTGGACGTTCTATTTATGGATAATTTCCGTTTATTCAGGTCTTGGGTCTTATAATATTGGTTGTAGTGGTCATCTGCTTCTTTGACGATTGGTTTTCAGCAACTTTATACTATTATTTTCATGATTTACACTGAAAAAACTTTCTTCCGAACTTCTGCATCTGTATGGCTTGATGACGCTTCGCTTCTTTTTTTCTCTACTAATTTTTAACGGTATTTTTCTGTCAACAACCGCTGTTTCCATAGTAACGGTATTTTTCGAATAGGCTTATTTTGAGTTGATGTATTGTTATCGAAACTTCGAATCCTTCGTATATCTTCTGATTACTGTTATTCCTCCATCTTCCTTCCTGGTTAATAAATATTGTCACTATAGTATTTATTCTCGTTCATAGATTATTTTGATACCCCACAAGCTTGGGTATTTTCAGATTTTAAGTTTTTACAATTATGTTAATGCTTGTTAATTACATTTCCTTTTATATAATAATGCCTATTACAATATTTTGTGTTATAAATGATCTACAATTTATCCTTGGTGATTCCTTCACCTCAGATTTTCTAAATTCTGATTCAATTTGTTATAATCTTTGTTTGTTTGGTTCTGACAGTTATGTTTTTTTCTAGGCCTAAGTAGCCATTATAATAATTTACTTATTTCGTTCAAATCACATTTTGGTTCAGCCTATTGGGCTTACTTTGTTATTTTTATTAGTTGTGTTGTGTTTTGAGTCTGTAGGTGTTTTGTTTATTATTCAATATTGCTCTCCTTATTTCAATCTTAAAAATATAACATTAGGTTTATGGACTGCACATTGCATTCAGCACATTGCATTCATCTTATAACAATAACATGAACACAATTTTTTATTAGTTATTAGAGTTATTGTTTTGATTAAGAAATATCATCACTCACTCCTAACTTATCCTTATTTGCTAATTTTTTAGTTTATAACACATATTATCTGTGTTGTGATAAACAACATCACTTGTTATTAAATTAATGATAGTCCTTTATAAATTAGGTATCTTTGTTAGTTTTTTGGCTTCTCAATCTCTAAACAATTTTTATATTCCCTCCATGGTAACACCTTCAATTTATTCTATTCTGGAATCCTCCCTTTTTACTTACTACTGGCTATAATTAACTTAACTCTATTGAACATTCTTTTAAATAAAAAGTCATTATCACTTCTAGTGTTTTTCTATCCCTTATACTATAATTCACTCTTAATACTACTTATTTATCAGTTATCTATGCACTGTTTATTTCCAACTTTTACCTTACCTTCACTTGTAAATCACTTATTGTTAATTACAATTTCACTAGTGTCACACTTCACTTTGGGGTTCTGACACCTACACTATTACACTATATCACTGTTTATATCATTGGTTTGATAGTGGGTGACCCCTATACTTATTGCTCTTTCATGACTTAATCCTAATGACAATTAATACTTAATAACTAATACTTACTGACTAATAACAATTCTAATTTGTGGTTTCTGGTTGCCTTTTTAATGGGTAGTAACCGTTATCTCTCCTTCCTCCTGATAACCCTTGTTTTGGTTTCAATGCTCTTGTTGAGTGCTATTTTACTTGTGTTGGTGAATCATTCTTGGATTTCACTTTTGCTCGTCTCCCTTCTTCTTCGTTTTCCTTGTTTGTTTAATATATTAGGTTTTTCCTCCGTTCCTTTGGGCATTTTGGGGTCATTTAAACCCATAAACTTGTTTCCTTGTGGCTTAGGTTTATTATTTTCTCATTCTCGTTGTTTATTTGTGGTTCCCTTCTTTATGTTTGGGTTGTTGTCTCAATCACTTTAAAATATTTACGTTGTGCTAAGTATGTTCCGTGGTTCCCTTCTTTATGTTTATGTTTTTGTCTCAATCACTTTAAAATATTTACATTTTATTAAGTATGTTCCGTGGTTCCCTTCTTTATGTTTATGTTTTTGTCTCAATCACTTGGGTTGGGTTATAGTCGTTGTATTGTCGTGTCATATTCCTTATATTTTTATTTAAAATCAATCATTTCATTTGATAAGAAGTATTTTTACAATTATAAATATATTTTTTTTTTATCTCTGGTACGGGGTTGGCTATTTGTGTCGTGACATAATATATATATAGCAACAGTACAAACATTAACGGTACTGTGCATTGCCAAAATAAATGAACTAAACAATAAAAATAAATAATTATAAATTAATAAACTTGATTCAGATTGTATAACCTGGATCGTAGTAAAAATAGGGAGCGCAGAATTCATGCATGGACATGAATTTTCCACACTCCTGTCGCTAGCATTGTGTATGCGTGTATTTTGTTGGTGTGTGTGAAACCTGCCATTCCTGAAATGTAACCAACCCTTTTCAAGTAAAATAGTTGTATGTTTATTGTAATTATAAGAAAACTATGTACGATAGGATAAAACAAAAGACACCAAACTGTATAGAAATTATAGGTGAATAAAGTGTTAAAAAACCATACAGATGTGACGAAAAGTGCAATTTCTATACGTAAAAAATGAATAACTCTTTTTGTGAGTACCATAAAGAAGTGCAATTTACGTATAGTAATCACATAAAAATTAGTGATCGATTGGGAATCGAGTGATGTGTAACAAACTTCGTAATTCGCGAAAATAGGCAAAAATTGTGACTTGAACCAAAGTGGGGAAAGTGACGCTCGACAGAATCTGACAGGTCAAATATTGTTCAGACAGGAATTTTTGCATGACCTGACTATAAATACCAGTTTGTGCTAATAAAGTTTCTTCTTCTTGATTCAACTGTTGCCGCAGGAGGCTATGTCAGTCGACGACGCCAATTCACATCTATAGTAAGAGTCACAGGACAAACTAGATGTCCAACCAGAGCTGCAGAATACATACGATGAGGTCTATGGACACACCGGCAGCATATGACGCGAGACGAGACGACTATTAATTATCACATGACGTAGGACACGACCAGAGGACCAGAAGGACAAGGAGGACACGACCAGAGGACCAGAAGGAGGACATACAGATGAATAATCATGTCAAACAAGGTGATAAAAAACCATTGTAATTATAAACATTTGAAAGACACTAATTAAAGTTGGAATGAAAGACATTCAACCAGTATTAAAATAAATAAATTATACATAAGTGTAAAAGCAGAATAAAAATTAGAATAATATTTCTTGTATCAAATTTAGTAATTAGTAACGTAAATGATAAGAGAAATATGTATATTTTGAATTAACGTAATTAGTAAAGTCTTTGATGATAAAGGAGAATGCATATGCAGTAGAAAGTTAAAACAAAGTAATATAAAAGAAATTTGAATAGAAGTAAATTCATTTTTGAAGCTAATGAATCAGCAATTGCAAAAAGATGAGCACACAATGAGTAAGCCGAAAGCAAAATAAATATCTTAAAGTAATTAAAATTGTTTTGATAGTTCATCTTCTATAGGTTGCAAATACAAATTTATTTGTGTTTGAGGAGTTCTTGGGACGTCAAAATTTTATAACACTACAAATTGATATTTATTTAATGTAATTTAAATGTGTGTGCTATATAACATAACAAATTCAATTTAATTTATTGAATTGATTTCATGGGTGTAATCGTAATAAGAACATTTATGATGACATTTAAGATTGTAATAAGAACATTGACGATGACATTTAAGATTGCAATAAATGTTACATAGGACAAACAAAAAATAGCTGAAAAAACGTTATTTTGAACACCTAAACGCATACAAAAAAACAGAAATATATAAATCCAGTTTAGCCACACATGCAATAAACACAGGACATGAATTCCCAGACATAACCAATGTGACACTAATAAAACATATACCACACAAAGGCACCATAATGAACATTTGGGAAAATTTACAAATATACAAACATAAAACACAAAACAAACTAATACCTGAAGAAATACAAATCAATACAAAACATGACACAATATTCAAAGCACTCAACATCGAAAATACACAAAATACAAATACATATACCACAATCACACACAATAATACAACTTTAAAATACCAGAGACCAACAAGAAACCTTAATAGCATCCAGCCAACACACAAATACTTCACCAGACGCAAGATCGCAAAGGCTGAGGATGAGAGCACGGGAGCTCTCGAAACATTTTCCGAATAAGGAAAAATAACATCTTGAGGTAATATAAACATAAATTTTAAATTACTTTATATATATCAAGAAACGAACTGTAGCAGAAAGTGATTGAATTAATATATATATATTAATAACTCCTACTTACCCTCCAAGTTCACTGGGCAGAATTTATACAACTGCACAGGCGGGGGGGGGGGGTGCTTCTCGGTTCTGTCCAACAGCAGAGAGTATGTATCCGTTCTTTTTTAATAGTTTTTATAGTCGTGTTTAACTTTTTAGATGGTGGTGGTTTATACATTTTTTTGGCGAATTAGTTTATTTTTTTGACGCTTGTTAGTGAACGAATAGGCTTAAGTATGTATTTAATGTAACCTATTAGTTTAACTTATACCTGAAGACACCACAGAGTGTTTAGTGACCAAAACGTTGTGTGATAAATTCCAACGAAGGTTACTGTCCGACCTAACCCTTCTGATAATGTTCACGTACCATCGACAGTTAGATTTAAACATCGTATACAAGAACTAACAGTCACTCCGTTGGATGTATGTGAGTCCACTCCACTCGGATGTAACTTTCGACGAGGATCGTACTATTGCAAAAGTCAGCTATTAAAATGCAAGGCGTTGAAGTTGATTTGTCGTAGATCAGGAACCATAATAATTGTTTCCGGTGGAAGATGCTTAGTGAGTCCGGGTCGAAAAACGATTTTACGTTGTGCCAAATAAACGTCCGATGGTGACGGCTAGGTTTAGGTGTTTATAGTCTCAGATCCATGGAGTAGCTGATGTTCCTTTTGTCTGTAACTCCGGATAGGTAAAGGACTCCACGCATTTGTCGATGTTCCTACTGTCTGGCCGCGACTGGATGATCGTAGCTGCTCTCCCCCACCACGCGGCCGCTTGTAAGCTATGTCGGGTAAAATACGTGTACTAGCCGTTTGGTTTGCCTACGCTAATCTGTGTGCCGTGTTTGTGTTATCTGACTTCCTGTCGCCAGACTGTCTCCGTATAACATTCCAGTTAGATAATTTAATAATTATCTTGCTTTTGTTTTATAGAGTCGTCTTTGGTTCTGTCGACCAATTTATTTCAGATATGGAACGTTTTCTTATACAAACTGATAATGAAAGTACTCTTTTAACCTACACCAATTATCCTTCTACGAATGTACTCCAGAAATAAGCAAAATCTTTTGTAATGTACATACAGTATACCATAGTGTAGGTACGTTGTATTGTAAAACCACACATTTCACAAGGAATGATTGACATGTCGTATTTGTTGGAATTTTCCATTTCTTAAATGATTGCTACTCGTTACCTGTGTATCTTTTGTTGTTTTGTCGCGTAGATCTAAGAATAGGTACTGTATTCTTAGACCTTATTAAGTTTTTTTTTTTTACAGTGTTACTTTCATTTACATTTAGTTTGAATCTTCCGTCTGTCTGTTAGTGTGGAGTCTACTGTATTTAAAATTCATAAAATATCAGGCGGAGCGGTCGTGGCGTAGTGGCTAGCGTGTGGCGCTGCTACGCTGTCGGCGCGGGTTCAATTCCCGCCGGGGGCCATCTGATTTAGATACGACCGTTCCCCCTCGCAAGGCAATGGCAAACCAGCGAGAGGTATCCTGCTTAGTATAAACCTTCCCCAACTATGCCGTTCGGATCCGGCGTTAAACTGTAGGTCCCATATGCCTGTGAGAGACTCCAGTACCACACGCACCACGGATATATGCGGGGAGGGTACTAACCAGTCGAAAGGCTGAAGGACTACGAAAATATCAGGCATCAAACGTTAAATCTTTAACGGTTTATGAAAAAGTACGATTAAGTCGGGATTTAGGAAGTGGTACTTCTAATTCAACAGTGTCTAAAAATACTGTTTATCGGCATTTGAATTATAACATTAGATTTAAATTTACTCGAGATTCTGTGCACTACAGTGAACTGTAGTGAATTACAGGAAACTTAATTATTTTAGTGTATAGCCTACTAAACATAAATAGGCTAGTTAATTTACATGATTAAATTTTCTAGTTTATGCATTTGCTTAGTTAATTTATTTTTTGAAATTAAATTTTGTAATTCATACATCTTTTTCGAAAAAATTATCTTTTGTCAATATGAAGCCTATCTCTTTATGGGAAAATTTTCCGTATTTCGCGGGGAAAAACGAATATCGGTTACAAGGAAGAAATTTACGCGTTCTTTAATAACGAAGTAATAATAAATTTTAAACGATAACAACGAAGTAAATAATAAATGTAATAACGATAACAACGAAGTGTTCTCGAAGAGCGCAAACAAATTTCTCTAGTGAAAGCCACGCGAGGAATGCGTGAATGCATTAAGAGATCAAAAGACGCGCTAATTGCCGGGAGGAATGAGGGACTAGTGAGACGAGGTAATGTTCTCAGCTTAGAGATTACAACACCCCCACTTAGCCTACCGTTGTTCCCGGCCTGCTTCTCCAACCTCACCCACTGCTCGATCTTCAAATTACGGCCAGACAGTAGGAAGTAACTATGTTTTCGCCACACTGATGCACCACCATTTCTGTATCTGGAAAGCTTTGATTGGCGCCGGGGTACGCAAACGGATAACATATACTTAAGGATAAGGGAACGTTGAATCTTCTACAGTCGGCGCCTTTGACTTTGTCTTTTACTTCTCGCATCATCAAGAAGTGTTGCGCGAATCGTTCTGTAATCGCATAATTCGGTCCACGAATTCCATTCCAGCTTGTCCGATTCAAAGGTTGAGAGAATGTTCGACCTCTCATCACAATTCGGCAACTCACCACGGAAGTCAAGGAGGTATATTTGGACGTATTGCAGTATTTCGACTTCACCTTAGCCGTGGTGTGTCGGACCAGTTTCATATGTATTCGCCGACAATGAAGTTATAGATCCATACGGTTGACGATTTAATGCCATCCAAGTTGACTGAAGCCAGAGGGAAGAATGCGTTTAAACATCACATCCTTTTGTGGATTCTTTGGCGAGCGGATGACGTCGTTAAAAGAGCCACACTAATTCATTCGAAAGTTGCAGTTGTCTCGGGCTCGATTCAATCATACAACCAGCAATCATCAAGGGTGTTGCGGTTTATTCGGTAGGATTCATGCCTTCAGGAAAATGGACAGCTCCGCGGTGAATGCAATGTGGAAGTAGGCAAATTTTGGGCTTCAGCTACTTTTAAGCTCTGGTCCCGTCATTCATTAGTTTCGTTGGCAAGTCGTTGATTCGTTCGTTGTCTCATGGCTTCTAGTTGCTGAATTCGTTGTTCGGCAGCTGTGATTCGCTGGGATATTCCCACGCCGTAGTTTTTCGAAACGGTGGCATGTTCTTTGGGCGATTAGGATACTCTTCACTGTGTGATTCGGCGCATTTGATTGAGTTTTTTCGTATTTTAACTTCATTAAATACCGTAATTACGTCTAAGATTCCTTCCATTCTTCGCGCTATAGCTGCTATGATTGTCTTTTGCTGACGTTTTTGGCTGATCTCCATCCAACAGAAAAGCGGCGAGTCTCGTATGTCGGGACGTTCCGTGTATACTTCTTTCGCATGTTATGTGTCTCACCCATCAATGCCTTGTTCTTTTAAAGTAGAATTCTCGATAATTATAGCGCGTTCGTGTTAACTTTAATAAGTTTTAAAAGTACTCGTTAAAACGTGCAGAATACGAATTAAAACAATGCTTTAAACAACGACGTTACAGCAAAATAAGAACACTGTTGAAGTCAAGGTCGTACGACTACGAAAGCGCAAAACACGATTTACGAGTAAAATAAAACAAAACTTCAGGCAAACGACATTACACTAAGTAAGCTAAGTAAGAATGTTTTTGTAACAACCGCAGTCGCATGACACGTTTGAAAATGGTTGAAGAATTCGCGCAGTCGCTTTTCGTCTTCTATTTACGATTCACTATTTCATCGGTTCATGATTTCTCATTATTCTGGTACATGTGTTTAAAATGAATTTATTTCTACATCGAGACCTATCTACATTGCTCTGCCATCAGAAACGTAAGTTGACTTCAGTTCATCAAAATCCTCAGGGCCGTTTTCGAGATTTAATTTACGAATTGCAAATACATAGTTTTTATAGTTTATCGCACGCGCGCGCGCGCGTATCATTGTAATCGCTTATAAACAGCGGGTGCTTGTGTATTTGTCTATGGATGTCTCTCTCTCTCTCTCTCTCTCTCTCTCTCTCTCTCTCTCTCTCTCTCTCTCTCTCCCTGATCTTTCTCCCACCCTCCCTCTTGTCTACAAATTAAAAACACAACTACCTTACAATTTCATGTAAATGCTGTACATACCTAAAGAAAATAATTTACTCACCTTCTCCAGAGGAATGCCATGATTAACGAGGAAAACAAGGCCATGGTTTGTAAGAGCCTGATAGAGTTGGTCAGCTGCCTTTTTAACCCATAGTTCTTCTAGTGCTGATATTGAATCTGAAAAGCATTGTTAATGTTAACATATTTAGAAGTATATGACATGAAAAGTTAACTTCTATTTATATTTTTAATATTAGCAACAGTTTTTTTGAGAGAATATTTATTTGTAACAAACAAAAAATTAAAATAAAAACAATTGTCTTATGTGTTTGTTTTACTTAGAGTTAATAACATATTTAGATTTGTGGTTAAACTTCTTTAACTAACGTAGAGTGAATTATTATTCATTAAATATTAATTAATTTATTTCAGAAATAAATTAGGAATTGTAGCTTACATATTAATTAAATAATTTAATTTAGTAAAAATAATTTATCAATTCTTATAAAAGGTATTATTTATGATTAATAAAAATTAATATATTTTTTAAGAGCGGAAAAATGCTGTATGCACCGTCAGAGAAAACCGTGTGTCACCTGGTGTGTGGAACTCCACCAACTAAAAAAAAAAACCACCTCTAATTCAGGCATTCAGATCCATCCTGGATCCACTTAATACATAATAATAATAAATAATAATAATAAAATCTCTGATTATTATTTAAATTATAATAATATTTACATGTTTATATTTATTAATAAAATACATGTGATTTTACGTAATTAATATCAATAATTGGTATTACATTTAATAACAATTACTATTAATACTGACATGCGATAATTCTTTGAAGATAAAAATTGTATTTGTGATTTTGCTTTTTTTAATCAGTAATAGCTGTTACAATAATAATGTTACAAATTTGCTTGTTTCTCCTTACCAATTTAAAGAATTTGTTAACATAAATTTATTAGCACTAGACTTAGGCCTACTGTTGGGTATCCCATCGTTTCCTTAAATTAAAACAAATGTCCTTCAGAAATAAATTCCATTCAGAACATGTTATTAATTTGCAGCAAAAAGAATTGCTTTGTATTAATTCTACTTTAGAAAGAAAAACAAGACAAATTACCTACCCTGCTTACGTTTATAAAAATTAATGATAGTACAAATTTATATGCTTAATAAAATTTCATAACTCATCAATACAGAAACGCCGCAAAATATTGCTATCTAGAAACGTCGTTCTTAATTAATTTGGTCAGGGAGCGCAGCCAGGATTTTCTCCTGGAAGGAAGGAGGTTTAGTTTTTTTTTTGAATGAAACTACAAAAATTAAAAGATAAGAAGAAGTTATTTCAAGTTATTTTGTTGTAATCAAGAAGGTAATTGTGGAAATGTAGAAACGAGTTACATTAACAGATATATAAAGTTTAACAAGGTCATGGGACAATAACACTAAATGTTATATTACAATATAAATAAAAAGAATGATACCAGGAAACTGGCACAAAGTAGCACTTGGTTATATCAGCCTACTCTGACTAGTTATTGCATTAAATTTATTTTGTTTGCGCGAGACTGGGTATGAATGTTAAGAAACGTCACCTTTGTGAGTATGAGTCTGTAAAATTTGCAGCAAATGTAATTGAATGGGTCTACGTGTTTTGTTGCAAAAATGGATCAGACTTCCATAAATGGGCACTACAGGATCTCAGAAACAAATATTTCAAACTACACATTTTGCTGAAGCTGACGTACGAAACAGTTTATCCATAGAGGTTACAGAATTCTTATAAAGTTCTGTGTTGCGAAAGTCACGTTTTGTCTTAGGCTCACGAACGTACGGAATACCGAAAATAGTTAAAGATTTTAGTTGTTGACTTGTTTTCGGAACGTTAATAAAGCATTAAATAAAAAAAAATATATACGGATTGATAAATCGTGTACAACAATAGACGCATTTGTATAAAATTGGAATAGCAAGCATAAAAATTGACAAAATTTTTTTAAAGTTGCTGTGGAATAAATTACGGCACTGTTAATATGTAAACCGAGTTCAATACCCCGCGGGTTGAATAAACATTCGAAGGCTACCTCCTTCCTACTCGCTAAGAAAACATAATCTCAAAACTACAATAAAAATCTGACATTGTTTTTATTGTCTTTAGACAACTATTACACCAGACGATTTTGTATTCGCAAAAAGGCTAAAACCTACCACAATTGAAAATGTTCGCATTCACATAACTAGTTTGCCTCATTGTTTAATTTGACTTATATAACTATACTTTAACAGGAACATCAATTTAAAAATTTTGATATTTCTTTTTTTGTACTGTTGCGGGGGGGGGATTCCAATCCCTCTAGAAACCCCCTCGCTGCGACATTATTCTCGTTATATCATCCTACTGTTCGCGCGCGTGTGGAGTGTTTTGCAATATTCGTGATGGCTAATTTTTAATGCGTAAGAAATTAACATTAAACTTCGTTTTAAACGCGGGTAAACATCTACAGAAACTCATTATACGACGAGACAAGTTTATGGTGGTCAGTGCATAAGCTTTTCACGTTGTAGTGAATGGTTTAAGCGAATGAAGAAAGTCGACAGTCAAGAGATGACGGACCTCATTCGTGCGTCCCGATTATCGTTTGGCAGTTCGGTAAATAGCAGAAGAAAGCTACATATCGATAAGACTTCCTCAGAAGAAAATCAGAAACGCATCGGGTAACTGCAAAGTATAGTGGATCAGAGGGAGAACTGTATTGCCTGTTAATGATTTTTGGATCGCGCTAATGAGGAAGAAAACTTTATTACAAGCATTATACAAACCGATGAAACACGGTTGGTCATGTCCATAGTTGGACACAGTTATGTCCAAAACATTTATTAGAGAAACAATAAACATTTATTTATATACTATTAGAGAAACAATTACTGGAGTGCGCCCCACGTTTTTCATTGTATTAGCTGTTATTTGGTCTCAGTTGTTTCAAGTATTACCATGTATTCAAGTATTTTCATGAATGACTTCTATTTTCAAACTCATACCTCTGAATATATTATTAGGGAAACAATTACTGAATTCCATTAAACTTTATGATATGAGTAACGATCGTATTTTCTGAAATGCGCGCCACGTTTTTCATTGTAGCTGATATTTGGTCTCAGGTGTTTTAAGTATTTCCAAAATATAATTATTTTGATATTTTTAGTCCATTAGAAAAACGTTTTTTTTAATTTTTTTTAACTATATATTATTTTATCATTTTTAGTCTCTGAGTCCTGCAAATGTGCTCGACAAATATGTTCTGGAGTGCTGGAACGAGAGAGAGATAGATAGATAGATAGATAGACTATATATTTACCCGTGGGGATTTACCCCATAGGGCTAATGCATAAGTATACAAAATTTACCATAATTACATAGAATGAGTAGCGCAATAGTACATCACTTATAAACAAAAGCAAGATTAAAGAGCAGAGTAATTATAATTTAAACAATCTCTCGAAATTACTTCTGAGTACAATTCCTTCAACTTGGTTGAGGATCATCTGGAGGATTATATTTTCGCAGTCTCTCCATCTCCTCAATGGCTTTCTCGTTGCAGGGTATCTTTCCCGAGAGCTTACTGCACTCCATATCCACGATTCGCACTCCATCCAGCGATCTCACTCTACTTAAAGCGACGAATGCTTGTCCCTTTTGGAATAAGCATTTTCCAAGGTACACGACTGCATAATCGACGGTGCAGCCTTGCATCTTATGAACTGTGCAAGCCCAACACAAGACAATGGGTAGCATTCGTCTCTCGATCGTTCCATAGTTGAATTTAGCAGGAAACTGAATAGATTGAGGTTCAATCAGATGAATGCCATCCCTACCGAAGTCTATGCGAACAGAGGGAACATCTGTGTCGTATATCTGGTCGCGACGGAAATACGGCCAAATTATCTCGGTGATATTGCCAATTGCGCCATTCACAAGACCCTTCTCGACATTGATGTTGGATCGTAACATTACTTTTGCACCGATAAATATCTCCAAATCCTTGGGCAAGCCCCTAGTCTTGTTGATGTCGGCTGGGATGATATTGTCCAAGTTGACATTTTCGACATTGCGCGTAGCATCGGCTACACATGATCTTGCGCCTTTATTTTGTATATTCTCTCTCCCTGTGATCGGTAGTACTCAAGAACAGCATTATTGTGGGCATCTACTTGCGCTCTCAATGGATAGATGCGAATCGCCTTGTTCAAGGCGAATTCGCCTGTTGCATCCACCAACGTCTTCGACAGCAGCAAGTCAAAGTGGGGACTCTTGAGCTCACCAATTCGAAGAGCATTGAGCAGATCGGCAAAACACGTGTCGCCCTGCTGGCGCATATTCTCGGTAAGCTCAACCAATCTGAAGTAGTGCCAGAGGTGTGGTGCTGGCAAGAATCGTACTGGTTGTTCAAAAACCTGAGCTCCTTTAACGGGTGGAAGCTGCATCAAGTCACCAAACAGCATGATGTTGAGACCTCCAAATGCTTCATCATCCTTATTCTTGAGCTTTCTTAATCGCGAGTCGATCATGCAAAGCATCTCGTAAGGGACCATCGAAATTTCATCAATGAAGATGTATTCAATATCCTTCCACTGCTTTCGCATAATCTTTAAATAATTTCCCGTCAACATAGGCATGTTGGAGACAATGAAGCCATCCTTTTGAACCGGTAACTTGAGCATAGTATGTAGAATTGATCCACCGACTAGTCTCGCAGCTACACCCGTTAAAGCTGCAACTTTCACTGCATTTTTGCCGAAGCAGCGATTGACTTGATTTTTCAGTGCATTAAAAGTGAAGGTCTTGCCGACTCCAGCTCCGCCAGTCACAAACAGCCTGAGGCGTTGTTTGCTTCCGCTCAGCTGCTCCTGAATGCTGCGAGTGACTGGAGAGAAGAGCTCTCGCTGCTTGATGTTCATCGTAGCACAAGCCGATTGGAATTGTTCATCAGTCATAGCTTGGTCGGGAATTTCTTCCTCGAGCTCTTCTTCAACAAACTCTTGGGATCGCTGCAGAATATCGAATGCATGAGCTTGGTTGAAAGCGATCTATTTTGCGGAAAGCCTCCTTGTGTTTGCTCTTCTCCTTCAATTCTTGTTCACGGGCAAGGAATGCATCTCGCGCATTATCAAACTCTCCGAGCAGAGCACTCTCAGATTCGTAAGGCTGATATTGAAGAAGAAGGCTATAGAAGTAGTTCTCGGGATCCGTGTGAATCATGAAGAATGGAACTCGTACGACCGCTGGGAAATTTCGTACAACCATTTTTGATTTGTCTGTGAGAGTAATGAGCTTTCGTCTTTGTTGTGACTGTTCCGCATCGTCTTCATCAAGGCTTTCTTCAGTGTCGCCTTTGTTGGTGTAGTATGGCTCAAATTGCATTGCAAACTCAACCAAACTCATATCCTTGAAGTTGTATTCTGAATGATTTGTAGGGCGCTTCTCGTATCGCTCAAAGATGTTGGAGCACACTCCCGTTGCCTGATTGCCGTCAAACTTCAGGACGTGATATCGTTGTTCAGGCTTACGCGTGTTCAATAATACGCACTTTCTCGAACTTCCGCGGAATGTAAGGTGACACAACCGGAATACACATTCGCATGCAGAAATTTGACGCTCCTTCATAATTCTCATGCATATTTTAAACAACTTGCGAGCAACATTTGAATCTTCTTGACGAATTCGTCTGATCGCCTCTGCAATACCCTGATTCAAGTTTACGGGCTCAGACTTTGCGATATATTTCGCAACGTAATGGGCGATTGCCTCGTTCGTTCCACATGGCTGAATGTCAATGTTGCCATCCCACAATTGAAGGATCGCGGAGCAGTAGTTATTTATCAACTTTTCCTCAGTTCGTCGCTTCAGAATGCAGAACCGTCCGCCATTTCTTATGAACTCGTCTGAAGTTTGAGCAACAATGCGAGTGTGCTGACACGGCTTACGCGGAAAGGCGAAGCGACATGTTTGAGAGTTGTTTTTGTAACATGTATGAGTGTGGTGATGCGTTTGATTGCGCTTAACCAAATTGTGCATATCAGGATCTTCAGATTCAGATGGGAGTCGGCATGAGATTACTGCATCGATTAGTTCAATTCCTTCTTCGGTCTCGAATGAAGGTGCATTCTCAATCCAAACAACCATGTGGATGTGCGGACTGCCTCGTTTTTGAAATTCCACACGCCACCAGTAATCTCTAACTTTGCCACCTAAAATCTTCGCGTTGTTATTAATATATTTCATGAAGGCATTAAATCTCCTCATGAAATGACGGCTGACTACAACCGGGTATTGTTCAATAAGACGCTGCGATTCGTCAACACTGATATTTGTTGGGTCCTCATTCGATCGTTTGTCAGCAATCAAGAGAGCTCTTCGCATGTCTGGCCAGTTGATGTCATTGCAGCTCAATGTTAAGAACCAAGTTGGTGGTCCAAGGCAACGAATTTGCGCTATCAATTCGTTATGCGCCATTCACCAGTATGCTGCAGACCCACGTAAGTTTCGCATGTAGAGGTGAAGATCTTCGACAGCTCCCTCTTGTCCTCTTACCT
The DNA here is from genome assembly GCA_034769895.1 of Magicicada septendecula. Classification (NCBI taxonomy): domain Eukaryota; kingdom Metazoa; phylum Arthropoda; class Insecta; order Hemiptera; family Cicadidae; genus Magicicada; species Magicicada septendecula. The sequence goes on from CM068367.1 coordinate 1,089,739,864, forward strand.
TCTTGCAGCAAGCAGAAATAGTGGACTGAATTTTGAGATATTCGTTCATCGAAAGCGCATAGAAGAGATAGTCATTGCGCTGGAACCGTGTATCGCGACCAAGGATTCTCGATTGAAAGTAATCTAATGGCTTAATAATCACTTCACGGTTCTCCTTCAAACCATTGTTTCCACACGGAAAAAGCATCCACCACGTGGTGGATCTCTTCTGCTCTTAATTCGTGATTTATGTTAACAATATTGTCCTTCGTCTTACGTTTAATTTCGTTTAAATTTTCGCCATCAACAAATGCATCATCTAATACTTCGTCAACATCTGGCTGAGCGACATCGATAGGAGCCATAACTGATGTCTGAACATGAATATCCTTTTCGGGTGTGGGATTTGTATCAACCATAGGATGCACATCAACCACGGCATCATCATGAGTTGCTTGTGGTATATCATGCTGATGTTGTCGCAAACATTCATCCATCTGAATGGCAACGCCCTTCACACGCACGTCGATGAAGTAAATCACAAAAGGTTCATTTTTCGAGTGAACGGTGCGTCGACAAATGCGAACAAATTCCTCAATCGTGTCGCATTCAATGATGCATGCTTTACCGTCACCACATCGTGCGCTTGCACCTTTGATGCCGCAAGCATGCGAGTCGGTAAAGTAATACTTGTCATTGAAGTGCATGAGGCCTAATGACTTTGACGCAACAACAAGAACGCCAGCTTGATGTTCTGCAAACAAATGACTAATAGCATTTTGCAAAGTTCGGCCGATGATTCCATCATTCATGCGATCCATCAAGCTGTCCTGGCATAGCCAGTTGTAATCATAAACGAGCTCGAACGAATTGTCAAACATTAGAATATCGTTCTTGACTACGTCCAGATTGTGTAGTTGCAGGTAGCCATCAGGAGGTATTGGAAACGCCTCCCCACCTCTTGTTTCAGTCTCAAAGTGAATTAGCGCACAAAAACCATCCGCTTCAATCATATTCTGGTTCAAGGTATTAGTGGTCCAACGACCAGGAGGGAGAATGGTGGCTCTAATAATATTTGCTGTGACCATAGCAAAGCACTGCGAACCAGCGTAACTGGAATTGAAAATGTCACTCCAACCCTGATGCCAGGAAGCGCGAACAATCCTTGAAGCGTCACAAATTGGCATATATGCACTTTGCAACTGATCATCATTGGCAAAATTATCTTTGCTATGAGCGTCATTGCAATAAGCTTGCTTCTGTTGTGGCTCAGCTGGAACAACGTGACTCATGTCTTGTCGGTCGAGTCTTGCAAATTCGTTGATTGTCACGTCCTTATAAAGCGGATTGTTTGCCAAGAGCCAGCTAAGCGCAGCATACACCCGTTCGCGTGAAACTGTGTATTCACGAGAGATATTTAAATTTTCGAGAGTCTCTGTGACTACAACCATTCCCGCATTATCACTGTCGCGAGGCAACATAGAAGGCAGCTTCTCGCTTACCTCGAAAATGTCAAGTGCGAACAGCGTGGCCTGGCCTTTGAATCCGTATTGGCCATATTCAAATGACAATGACATCGATGGCAAACTTCCAATACATTTTTGTTCGTGAGTTCCGGAGGTAGATATGATTTGGCAGCAATCTTATGATATTTTACCACTTGATTAGCGTAACACTGCTTTGTGCAGATATCACATGTCCTATCGCAGAAGTTGTTGATTTCCTTATGGAACTCTTGCGCATCAGCAGCACGCTGAGCACTAGCATCGCGGCGACATTGCTGTATATCCTTACGCTTTTGTTCTGTTTCATAGAGTCGTGCTTGAGAGGTGTATACTCTATCTCTTTCGCGTCGAGAAGCGCGTTGATCGTCATTTTCCATCGCACGAGCTTGAGAAGTGTATTCTCGATCTTTAGCAAGACGATAAGCGCGTTGGTCTTTAGTTTCAATAGCACGAGCCTGCGATTTGCGTTCTCGATCTTTAGCAAGACGATAAGCGTGTCGGTCGTCGGTTTCAATAGCACGAGCTTGTGACACGCGTTTTTTACGATTTACAAGTCGCTTTAATTTAACTTCAGCCGTTTCTTGCGAACGCTTGAGCCGATAGTGTTGTCGCTTCTTCTCCAATCGTCGCTTCTTTTGAGTCGCCGTCTCCTTCATCATTACAAAGAAGCGGCTCTTACAAAGAAGTACTTAAAGCACAACTGTCCTTTGTAACCACACAAGTGCACGAACACGCGAGTTAGGCATCTTTCAGAATACGTTAATATTACACTAGCATACACTTTTGTTTCACTTAACAAACACTAGCATACACTTTTGTTTTTATATGCTAGCAAATTGCGTTTTTATTTTTATATTTTTCTTTACAGTTTTCTGAATAAAATGGTATAAAAACCATGAAAATCGGATAACTATAAGTATTTTTATTAATATTTTTTTGTTTGACTCAATACAGCGTTGATTTTTGTTTCCATAGTAACGCAAAATGTAAATAGTGTCTTTTATACATTCACGCTTATTTATACCTCTATAATGTTTCTTTCCAATGTTGGTACACTTGTTAAACAGCTGAAAAACATGTGTACTACTGCAGAAATATTGTTTACTGTTATTGTTTTGATGTGTGAAGTTTTATATTACATTTTGAATTGTGTTTTCAGTGAGTAGATAGATACTTTGTTGAAAGCGGTTTCAAAATGCCATAGTGTGCACAATTTCAAATTTTCATAATTTTGCAAAATTGACAATTTTCTTGATTTTTTTATTAAAATTGATTTTACATTTTCATCAATGGATTATTGTATTGTTGTCATCTGAGATACATAAGTGTGCAACATTTTAAATTTTCACAATTTTGAAAAATTCACAATTTTGCAAAATTCACAATTTTCACAATTTTTTCAATGGATTATTGTATTGTCATCGGAGATACATAAGTGTGCCAAATTTCAAAGCTCTAGCTAGTCTGGAAGGTAGTTAAAAATCAATCGCAAGATTCCACCCGGACAGACAGACACCACAGCGAGTGGAGAAAAACGTTTTAATAAGGGCTGAAGCTGCAATCTGAAAATAAAACATTTGTTCCATTAAACAGATCTCGTGTTTTACCTGATACTATTGGTTGCAGTGTTTCTGCAAAATTGTATACAAATAACATTTTAATTTTAAGGGCTGAAGCTGCAATCTGAATATGAAACAGTGAAAAGAGGACATAATGTTGTAGAAATGGTGACGTATAGAATTAAGGGTGACATAAGCTCTGAGTGACTGGATTCACAAAGTATTGTTGAAATCTTTCATAATTTCGTTCTAAGACATGTTTATATATTTTCTGCTGAGTAATATTCAGTGTGATCGAGATTTTAAAGTAAGCGTTCATGGCTGAAAAATTTTGAAACAGTACTTAACTCCTTCTTAATTCCACACCTACCTGACATTTGACACCTTGCTATCTAATTAGCTTTCACTGGTTATTCTTAACAAGGTGTATTTGTTGAGCCAAGCAAATCAACAGATGTTCTTATGATTTGGCTACCGTTTTTTGCAGTCATAGGCCTGAATCGAAATGCGCCCTCATCAACTGTGCGTAGACAGGTCGTATAGTTGTAAGTATCACTTTCGTGCTGTAACTTGCCAATTATGATCTTCAAGACAGTGTCGTCAATACCATAACTAATTCCTTGAATTCCTCGGATTTCATTTTGTTAAACAGCCAGGATTTGTTTCGTTTGCTCGCCATTAAAGATGGCGTCTTATATTTTTAGAAGTAAATTATTCAGTATTTTTCGCAGATTTTAACTTTCTTCGAAAGTGATACGTAGATACAAGAAGAGAGGTATTCTCTTCCTAAATATGAATTTAGCTAAGGAGTAATTACTCCTTTAAATAATCACTATGTTTCACCAAACTCTTCAAAGGAGTAAAGTGTTGTGTGTGTGTGTGTGTGTTCACCACAGTATGCACCGGCATTCACAATATCGATAATTTCACAAATTACACTTCATAATAAAATATTGTTACAACACAAATAAGCCCAATACCAGGGATAAAAAAGATGATAATAGATATAAATATACTTCATATAAAATAAAATATTAAAAATAAATAAAATGTAAAGACAATGACACGACAAACGACAACATGACCTAACCCACGTGATTGACCAAACAAACAGGAAAACGACAAAGAAGGGAAAAAACCGAAACCAAAGAAGAATAAAGACAATTGAAGGAAGTGAATGAATTCATACAACCAAATAAAATAAAACCAAACGAGAAGGGGAGAACCACATTAAAATGAAGCCAATTGAAATGAAGGAGAAGAAGAAGAAAAATGAAGAGGAACGAGTGAAACCAAGGGATAAGAAACACCACAAATATAAAAGGGAGAAATGGTACACTCAAGTATAATATTGGGAATAAAACCAATAATTATCCAATACCAGAATTAAATATTATTCACAATGAAATAATTAATATAAATGTTTTAACCAAAACAGTAAAGTAATATTATAAAAAGAAAAAGTACACTAACCCAAAAATTAGAGTTAGATATAGTAAAAATCTATAGAAAAATAACATTAATAATACTGTGTATAATTTGTAATGAAAGAAATAGTGAGAAAGTGACAAAGAGAAATAATTATAGGGATTACCCACTAAGAAACACTTAATGTAAACAGTTAAAAAGTGCAATAGTGAAAGTGTGAAACCCCAAAAATGGTTAGCAACCATATCAATGATAATAAAACGCTCAATAATCAATAAGAAACAATAATTGATTAATAGTGAATCCAATAATAATTAAGAGTAAGGTTTTAATGATAACATTAGATGTAAGCACTTCATAATGTGAAATAAACACTGAAGAGTGATGAGAAAACACTGTGTGAGTAAAAGTGATACAAATTAGTAATTAGAAATATAAAGTTTTAATAATAATAGTAAATGGAAACAATTAGTGATATGAAACGAACACTGGAAAGTGATAATAACATTGTTAATTAAGAGATTTAAGATTAGTTGTAAACGATTGTATTTAAAAGGGTAGTATCCCATGTAAAGATAAACAGCTAGTATTAACATGGATTGACAGTAGAGTTTAATTAGGAAATAAGCAAGTAATAATAAATAAATAAACACCCAGATTGTAAGGGAAAACCAATTGTTCAAAAGGTGATGTTAGTTAACACCCAAAAAATAGTAATTAATGAATTGAGTTGTAAACAAACTTTACTTAATAATGGTAAAATAATTGTATAATTATATTTATGAATAGGGTATGACTGAAGAATTTGTACAGAGCATATGCCTAGATGTTATATTTTTAATTGAGGAAGAATAGGGAGTGGTAGCCATATTATTAACAAAGGCAAAATAGATGATTAAGAAATTAAGACAATACAAATCTAATTACAATAGAAAAACAATAAATGTAGAAAATAACAAAACCATTAATAAAACAAAATACATTAGAATAAAATGAGACACCATTTGTATAAATTCAGTAAATATAGTCAATAGCTACTAGTGCATCTGAAATGCCTAACTGTCAAAACCAATAATTACAAATTGTATAAAATCCACAAGGAAATTAACAAATCTAAGACAAGTAACTAGCCAAAAATAATGTATAAATCATTCTAAAAGAAAAATGTTACAAAAAGAGTTTAAATTAAAGGAAATATGTAATTATCAAATGTTAACATAATTAGACAAAAGTTAATATCTATAGAACATGACCTTATGAGGTATTATTTTAATCTTCGAAAGGAAATAAATACAATAGTGATAATATTTAATACTCAGGAAGGAAGACAGAAGAAGAAAATCAATCAGAAAATATATAGTAAATTTGAATAAAAATTCAAATATGATAACAATGCTTATAATCTAGGCCTTAGCCAATCAAAGGGTTTTGGTTTCCATAGAAACGGGCCGTTGGTTACTAATTTTCCGTTAATTTTGATTACTCGTATAATGACGCTTGGGTAGTAGGGACGCAAGATTTTGTATGACAGAAATTTTACTTTAAAAAGTTTAAAAAATATTCAAAAGTCAAAAACATGTACCAGTGAGAAGGAGCTGAAGAGGATCAACATTTAACTGATGTCCAGGAACTAAATAAACGAAAATTAAAAGCAGAAATTCCCAAGACTAATTAGAAAAGGACGCTAGCAGCCTAAGTCACTCAAAATTGATGAATTTTCCATATCCAAAGAACAACGATCTATCACAAACCTTCTGAACTGATAAGTATCATTTAAATACCCTAATCCCAGGAATAAAAGCACTTTAAATATTTCTCATATCAATACAAACTCTCACTATGAATTAAAAATAATTTTCCTTCAAGGATTAAATAAAACAAACTTACGTAGAAAAACTTGTTAACTAAAAAATAACCTCGCACAAGGTTGCGAACTTTTGTAACACCTATTACTACACCGCAGAACAAATTGTAGACAAACTGTATGTTATATAAGTACGGAGAATGTACGGTAATGTACTTTTTTATTGTAACCATATTTCATGTTTTCTTTATAATCTAAAGAACTCCAGATTTTGGACGAGTTGACGTATAATGTACAAACAGTAGCCATAATGGCGTCAGAATAGCTCGCTCAAAACCAATTTCGTCAGCTTGAGATAATGCGTTTCATGTTTTATGTCGGGGCAAATTTATTGAATACTAAATTATAATATTATTGTCACATGAATTAATTACCAAACTATCATTAAAGAAACAGTACAGAGTGTAACCATTGTTTTATTTCATAGGAAATTGTATTATATATGTGTGTGTTAGCGAAATTACAGATCAGACAACTAGCGCTTTTGCTATCTGTGCAATACAGTAAGATGTACAAAGGCGGGAACCGATTCAAACGCGCCAGCCGTCACCGCTGAAAACACCATACTAACATATTAATTCATAAATTTAATTGTTTTCAACAAACAATTTGGCGCCACCCGGGATTCACAAACCCCTATGAAATTACAGGTAAGGTTTCCACTAGGTTGTACTGATAATTGTGACAACGCTACGGACTTCGTTAGCAACAACCATTAATGTAACGACAGGTGTGAGACGAACACACCACACTAATACATAAAAAACAATATACACGTCTTTACAGAGACGACACAAACTCTTCGTTACAATATTGATCGGTACAAAGAAAAGTATCAAAGTTTAAAGCCTGTATAAAAACCAGAGATTTAAAGCTAAGTTTTAGGGTATAAGATTTAAATGTAAGAATAAAGAATTTTATATTAGAGTGCACATCATATTTCGAATCAATTAAATCTGCACATAAAGGTCAATTATTTGCAGTTATATTTTGTAATTTTTTAAAATTTTTCTTGTAATTATTGACTGCCAATAATTTCTCAAGTACGCCTAGTTGGCGCTCCCTGTGGCGAATTACACAAATACACTTGACGCTCGGTTGATGACCTAAGGGAATAAAGCACGGATGGATTTGGGTATAGATGAAAGCCGCGCTTATATTGTGCCGACTCAACAACTGACTATCGGTATGTACAGTGGTATTGAGTATCAATGACATTGCAGCTAGCGGCTTTGGTTGGAGTGTTAGGTTCTGTAACCGGATGCACAAACTTTACACACATATTTCACAGTTCCATAGCTGATAGTTACACGATCGTGTTGGGGGTTTGCTGACTCTTGCAGTGTTTTCATAATAGGCCCTAAACATTATTTTTTATGATATTTAAAAAAAATCATAATTTATTGCTTAAATGAAACTTTTTCCGAGCGTGTGCAAGTATTTATCTGAGATGCGGTGTAGAGATTTTTTTGTTAAATATTAACAACTATGAGAAATTAGTTATTTTCTGCGGATCTTCGGACTGTGATTAATTTAGGCTGTTATCTGACCTTCAAGAAGTCCATTCAGATATTTCAAATTTTATATTTGAGAATAATGCGTTGGGCATACGCTAAGCCTAATACAATACGTTCCTCGCGCGCGCGTGCGTGTTATTTATCACGCTGAATATATTGAATTGACACTATTGTGAGGAACGTTGTTTTGTACGGCGAAAGTTGAACATAGGTGATGGTGGGCTTAGAAATTAATGCCCGAAACATGTTTCATAATTAATTTTGAATCTATCCTTACTCGTATCCTACGTAATTAATAATTTAATTATTACAAAAGTAGATTAATAATGTTATGTCTCCGAATGGTGGCAGCCAATTATGTAAATGACAAAAATTTAGGCACACTACGAGCAGTTAAAATGTATATCGATTCTTAAATGGTCGGTTGGAGTTACTGTGAACGATACAGTGAAAAATAAATATCATAACACTTCTTGGACCAATCAGCGAAAACGTAAAAGAAAGTATCAAGCTTGAACTGTATGGTCATATTGTTATGTGGATTTGACTTTGGGCGATAAAACAGTCTTACATTTTTAAATTCTAATTACTTGAAAGTTACTTCAAAGTTGCAGATATTCTCTATTACTATTGGTATCATTATTTAGTTATTTTCTGTTGCTCGCTATTCATAATAAACTCTAACACCGTTTAATAAATCATAGTTCAAAATAAATGAAGAGTTAATATTTCTCATAAACCCTGTGGCGCGCCGATACAGTGTGCAAAGTGTGCGGTGCACGCACATAGGCGCTAGAATAGTAAAGGTGCCAAAAATTTCAGGTGAGGAGGAATAAAAAAAAAATTATTTATTGAGTAATTGTATTAACCTATACGGTGCTCTGAACGGGTATTCTCGCCATTTTTTATGACTGTATGGTACTCCTGACGTTAAGTCCACGACTTTTGAAATTGGTAAAATGCTCAGAACTGTTGCGAATGCCTATGGCTGTAACTAACAGGACTAGCATTGTACACACAAGGTCAATTGTTTATCGTTAGTTATGAGTCAGCAGCGGAAATAAAGACAGTTTCATTCAGTGCGTCTGTGAAATGTAAACGCTGCGATACTTGTCAGTTGCTTATTTTGTAGACCTACTTGAGATTTTGTAATTGTTGCTATAAGTGAACGGGAATATTCATTGTTGTGGGGAGTTTACTTTTTATTTGGGTATTTAATATTTTTGTTTTTATAAAACTGTAAGTATATCTGAATTCAGTATAGTATATTTACGTAAGACTATAAGGTGCAATTGGCAAACGATTTCCTTGACGAATAACATAAATTACTTTATTTTCTTCAAAACTATTTTTGATGTTTTTGTTTTTGTACCCTTCTTGTATGTTTATTGTTTTAACATGATAATGTTTTTAGGCTGGGGATCATTCCACAAAATGCGTGATGCAAAATATGTAACGTCATCGAAATAAATAACAAGGCAAACTCTCTCTCTCTCTCTCTCTCTCTCTCTCTCTCTCTCTCTCTCTCTCTCTCTCTCTCTTTCTCTCTCTCTCTCTCTCTCTCTCTCTCTCTCTATTTATGCACCTAAGCATTCAAAGAATTTCGACGAAACTGAAACATCGAAGCATGATAATGTTTTTATTTTTAGGCATTTGAAACGTATAATGTGGATTACGTTTGGTGGATTACTTAAATCATTTCCAAATCACAGACGATCACAAACAGACCATGTAAAACCAAATTTATTCTCACTAAAACGTTTGCTAAACTCAATGTCAGCAGCGATTATTTCTGTCTTGATGCGTTTACATATCAAATTTCTAGACTGTGGGGAATCGAAAGAGTGGAAGCGTTACGTTTTTCGATGACGATTTTTGTGGAATGATCCCCAGCCTAAAAACATTATCATGTTAAAATATAACGCTCCAGGTGATGTTAACACTATATTTTTTCCACACTTTCGATTCCCCACAGGAGAGTCTGCAGTTTATGCACATTATACGTTTCAAAAGCCTAAAAACTTTAAAAGCCTAAAAACTTTATCATGCTTCAATGTTTCGGTTTCGTCGAAATTCTTCTTTCTTTCTTCGTGTTTTTTGTGTACATGTTTTTGTTGTTGTAATTCCTGGTTTTGTTCAATAAATTATAATTAATATATTTCGTATTTCATTTGTACTCACTGATACGTTTTTATAGAGATTTTTTATTTAGATGGAGGTATAGGGGCGCCAATTAAAGTTCTGCACACAGGCGCCGGACACTACTCTGCATGAACCATTATCAAACCACCTCAGTAACTCGCCGGCTCTGCACTCCGTTTGCATTTTGTTAAGATCATAATCTAGGACTCCGAAAACATATGAAAGAATCGATTCTTATAGAAGCTTCGAGAAAGTTCTCTGCTATTTATAGAGCACCACTCACCACATTGTTATTAACTGATGTGTTATTATTTTTCAAGTAATGTTTACCCAAACGTCGATATTACTAATTGTTTTATTCCGATTTCTACGTCGCCGTTGGAATGAAAATGTAACGAGTCCGTCATTACATGACAGTGCTCGAAATTTACACATCTATATTTCCAAGATCTACAAAGTCGGAGAACTTGTAACGATGGCTTCTCGTGCAATGACGATTCAAAAAGATACGTGATACAGTGGTTCAAGCCGCGAAAGTACCTCAAAACCGAATCTTCTGGTGATTGGGAACCAAGATAGCTGACCTTTTTTAAAAGGGGTCGTTTGGGAAAATAATAGTTCATAAAGCCGTATTTTATGTACCGTGGTTTCATGCTCATGCTGCTTTCATCACGTTGACAAGAAATTTCAAGAGTCCAGAAAACGGTGGATTGATCAAACTCGACCATACGTTCTCTACATTGATGATTAAATGTTAAACGATGTTTTTGTACAGTTCACCTTTGAGCCGACTTTGAGCAAATTTAAATTCCTGGGATCCTCTGGCGGAAAACGTAATGCGAATCCGGCTAGACAGTCAAGCGAGAATCAAATTTGAATGTGGCTCATCAATACCAGCAATTTTTTCACTGTTAAAGTTTTGTTTTCTATGGATGTGTTAGAGCGAATTCTTCGAATTCGGTAGCGCGGTGAATTGGTGGATTTAATGACCGTTTCTCCAAATTAGTTGTTTGTAGAGAGGACCACGTGCGTCCCGATTGAATACACGAGATAAACTGATATTACGCCGAGCTTTCGCAGGCTTTGATTGTAATTCTAAACTACTGATCATTGGGTTAGTCCTTTACATACATCTAATTTAAAAGAGGGAATCACAAGTATGTCATGTAAACTTCGGCTAAATTTGGTCATGGATTTCGTAAGAAAGTTATGGTTTGTTCTAAACCAGCAGGGAAGTTAGCTACGATTTCACGTTCTTTTTGCCGTCTTTCAAGTGTAAGTCGTACATAAAACCATACATTAAAAAATATTCAAACCTAGTATCCCTATATCTCTGTGGTCTAAGAGATTCCTTGATCTCTCGTGGTACTTTCGCTCACGGAGCTCTCCTCGGAGCCCTGTCTCGCTCTGCGTCACTACTCAGCATTCCATCATATTAGACGCAACTCAAGAAAGTAGTCATTTGGGACAATCTACTTCAATCCAGATACCAAACTGCGAAGCGTGCTTGGTAGCTCAGCTACCTCCAAAGTTCTCCGTCGTTTCTTTCTCGCTTGCTGAACAATAGACACGACATTCGTACTCTGTATGACACCATTGACGCCTTTTGCCTTTTTGAGACAGGGGTCATAGACTTACTCGGTAAATACTTTATACGCCTAGGTTATTCTTGGGAGCCCTCAAAGAACGCCAACCTATGAGATTTTTTACACTTACTCAGTTCAAGTCCTGATGGAAGAAAATCTCTTCCTGTGCAAGTCCTAAAGACAGGTTTAATTCTGTGTGCGCAACGCGCACAGGCCATCTCAGTTAGTCAGAAACACAACGCTTCTAAGGAAGATATGAAAAGAGGAGGACAGAAAAACAACAAAGTCAACTTCGAAAGAATGAAAATTTCAGTAAGCAATACTGTGTTTCCAATATATGTAACAATGTGTATTCATTATACATTATCGATTATATAACAAAATAACGGATATTTATTATATTAAGCAAATCATTTACTTATTATATATCATTAATTGTACTCGTAAATTGTTTTATCATGAAAGGAACACAAAGAACATACTGCATTATAAAAAAAGTAAGACTTGAATAAAGTGATAATTACAAATAATGATACATATAGCCCTACGTATTTTTATTAAGTAAACATTAAAGATCTGCGCGCGCGCGTGTGTGTGTGTGTGTGTGATATCGCAAGAGTATTTATAACTAGAAGCTGATAAAACCTTCATTAGAAAATAACATTAATATCACCTTAAAAACTGAAAAATTATTAATATTGTTACGACGTCACAGAACAATCTACGTGTTTATCGAACGTTCCAGAGAGATCCAGAATGTAAGTGTGTGGCGTACGTGATTGTAGACGCATTTTGCGAGAATCTTCTCGACTGTGCCGGGCTTCGCTATGGCGCTCGGACTGTGTCAAGGCCGCAGTTAATTACGTAGTTCATACGCACACTACGACGCAATTAGGAATCGTCTAGATATTCGACTGGCTATAAATACCGGTACTCAACGACGTTCAGTTTAGTATTAGGCGAATTTTTGACTGTCCGGTTCGAGAGTAAACTGCGATATATTTCCAGAGCGGTTCAAGTTATTACTGTGTACGTTCAAGTAGTTATTAGTGAAGTGTTGCGTTTTATAATCGGACGGTATAGCTGTAATACAATTGAGTTTTAATATTAGTGGAATTTTATTGCGTGTGAACAATTTTCATTTGATTTGTTGTAGTGACTGTGTTGTTAATTACGAACTGTTTTACTGTAACAATTAAAGGTGTGATTAGTGACTTAATTGGTGTCTTGTACCTATTTTGTTTCCACTGTACCTACGACGATCGAGTAGACCGTCGTAACAGTGGTGTCAGAACTGGGATAGAACGTTTAACAGTGGAAACAGTGAACACTTTGTACAAGACGAGTGTGATTCGTAATTAATCGGTGAACATGCATCCCAGTCAGATGATGGAAGCTTTACAAACACTGCTGCGGCAGACACAGGAAGAAGCAGAAAAACGACAAGACTAGAAAGCGGAAGCGAGACAGAAAACCCTCCTGCAGGAGGGAGAGGAACGGAAGCAGGAAGCAGATGACATCAAAGCGTTAATTCAAGAAAAAAGCAGATGCAAGAACATACTACAGTCTGCTACGTGGTGACGTAGGTGAATTACGAGGTGAGCTTAACAATCAAATTACCAGAATATCTGACGTAGAAAAATGCATGACAAATAAAATAGCTGAAGTAGAAAAATCTGTCTTGAGTGTGGAAAAAGCTATGTCAACAAAAATAGAAGACTCGATTACAAATATAAAAGAGCAGATTAAAAATGAAGTTGAGCATTGCCTGAAAATGCAGCCAAAACAACTTTGTGAACAAACTGTACCAATGATAAAAACAGAAAAAGACGCAGAAAATAAGTCAATAGAGAAAGTCACATTGCCTGCAGTAGAGACAGTTCATGTCAAAGCTCCAACCTTTGACGGAAGCAGTTACTGGGCAACGTACCTCCGCCAATTTGAAGCTGGTGCATGCGCAAATAATTGGACAGAGAAAGCCAAGGCAGTCTCACTCGTTCTCGCATTAAAAGGACCCGCGACATAACTACTACAGAAAGTGCCACCTGACAGCCAGAACATCTATGCCGAGTTGATAAAAGTTCTAGAATTACGCTACGGTGATAAACATTTGAGAGAGGTGTACTACGCTCAGTTGAGAACAAGACGACAACGTTCCGGAGAGAGTCTTCAAGAGTTTGAAGCAAGTATCGACATATTGATTAGATTGGCCTATCCTGAAGCACCAGGAGGCTTCCGAATAAGGTTTGCGGTGCAGGCATTTATTGATGGCTTCGGAGATTGTGAACTTCAGCAAGTGTTACGAATGGCAAGACACCGAAATAGCTCAGAAGCTCTTGTTCACGCCCTAGAGTTTGAAGCTGCCAAGTCAGCATTCCGCTACATTAATGGGTTTGTGCCATCACATTGGAGTCAGAAGATCCCTGTATCACATTGCCGTTACGATGAGTGCAGAAAAACAATGTTGTCGAACAAACAATTCAAAAGTTCAAGAGAGTCGCAACGATTTGAAAAAGACAGAAGACCAAAATTTTACAACTGTGGAAAACGTGGTCATCTACAGGTATACTGTTGGGAGAAGAAGATACCGAGAGAAGAGAGTGATCGCACCAATTGGAGAAGTAAAGCCCTAGAACAGCACACAGTTTCCACGCTACATAAGACCAATGGAAACTTGATCGTTAATGGATTTGCGGAAGGTAAACCAACATCATTTACAGTTGACACGGGCGCAACAGTGTCCATTGTGCGCCCTGACTTAGTCAGCAACCGCCAGCCTCTAATTAGCTCTTTTACAATACAGACTGTGACTGGAAGCCCCGTCAAGGTGCTAGGAAAGGTAGACGTACGTGTACGCTGGGTCTTCTCGAGTTTAACCACCAAATGCTCGTTGCAGACATTGTCGATGAAGTGATATTCTTGGCACGGACATTATGAATGCCTACGGATTCGTTGTGGACTTAAGGGAGAATGTCCTGAAGGTTGGCCAAGAGAAGATAAAGCTTTGCTTGGCTAAAATGACAGGGTCTACCAACCATTCGATTAAGCGAGTGGCATTAGTCGAAGAAAAAGTCAACAGGTCTGGTCAAGCGGAAATGGAGGAAGAACTAGCAGAGGAAATACAAATAAGTGTAACGACAAAAGAAGTAATTGAAAAGCCAACTATGGGTGCCAAGACAAAACTCTTGCTTGTTCCTGAGCTGATGAAGCGCCCGAAGGCAAAGTGGCTGAAGATGAGGTTACGCAAGAGGTTGTTGACGAGAACCAAGCAAACTTGGATCAGTCAGTGGTGTTTAGATCACCAGTACACGACACAACCGGCATGACTCCAGCAAAATTTGTGTTCGGGCGGGAGATTCGTCTTCCTGGGGACTTAATGTTCGGATCACCTGAGACTCAGTCCCAAGAGCCGCAGAACTATTCCTCACAATTAGAAAACCAACTCCGAGAAATGAATCGCTTGGTAAGAGGACGGCTGAAGATTGCCAGTGATAAAATGGAAACTCGGTATGACATTCGCAGCAATATTGTGGTTTCCAAGGAGATCAGGTCTGGTTGTTCAATCCAAAGCGCCGTCGTGGTCGCTCACCTAAGCTTCAGTCTAACTGGGAAGGACCCTACACTGTGAAAAAAAGAATTAACGATGTTGTTTATCGGATTCAACAGGAACGACAGCGAAAGTTCAAGGTCGTCCACCTAGATCGCCTGGCTAAGTACAACGTTAGAGACGGTTTGCCAGTTCGGGACGAACAGGCTTAAGGAGGAGACAGTGTTACGACGTCATAGAACAATCTACGTGTTTATCGAACGTTCCAGAGAGATCCAGAATGTAAGTGTGTGGCGTACGTGATTGTAGACGCATTTTGCGAGAATCTTCTCGACTGTGCCGGGCTTCGCTATGGCGCTCGGACTGTGTCAAGGCCGCAGTTAATTACGTAGTTCATACGCACACTACGACGCAATTAGGAATCGTCTAGATATTCGACTGGCTATAAATACCGGTACTCAACGACGTTCAGTTTAGTATTAGGCGAATTTTTGACTGTGCGGTTCGAGAGTACACTGCGATATATTTCCAGAGCGGTTCAAGTTATTACTGTGTACGTTCAAGTAGTTATTAGTGAAGTGTTGCGTTTTATAATCGGACGGTATAGTTGTAATACAATTGAGTTTTAATATTAGTGGAATTTTATTGCGTGTGAACAATTTTTATTTGATTTGTTGTAGTGACTGTGTTGTTAATTACGAACTGTTTTACTGTAACAATTAAAGGTGTGATTAGTGACTTAATTGGTGTCTTGTACCTATTTTGTTTCCACTGTACCTACGACGATCGAGTAGACCGTCGTAACAATATGTTAATATTGTAACGATAACGAATGATGATCGGCGTGTTAAAGCCTCACTTCGGGTTCGTCAGCTTGTGACGACAAGAATATTTCGTTACGTACAATGTTATTGTGAATCATTTACTTGTATATATGTCGTGTGTACTTGAATTACACCACCCGTTGGAAGTGTCAACTTGTAATATGGGTAAATAATGTAGCGACAAACTCGCACTGGAGTCGTCGATGTGTAATTATAAATGTGTTAGGTTGAACGGCTAATGGTTTTGTAAATTGCCGCTTACTCCCACTATGCTCCACGTTTCCGTGACGTCACTCAGCGATACCAACTATCGGGTTCACTGCAATCTGCGAATTTTATTTACTAAATACAACAGCAATAATAACGACACACAGTTACCATCAAACATATATCCTGGTGGAATCTTTTATTCGAAAACAACACTGGTTAATGGTTTAATAATTTTAAACAGAATAATCGCAATTGTAGTACAAATTATAAATCTTCTCTTTACCAGTTGGCAGCAGTAGTAGCCAAACATTCAGTATTTCTATTAGACCAAAACAATGCTTTTTGTTAACGTTTTTAAATAAATATTAATTATCTCAGGGCGTATATGGTTCGGGGGTTATAAATTAAACAAAATATTACACTATTAATCAAAATACAAGTTTACAATTACAGGATATTACAACGTTAGAGTGATAGGTGCACACAGAAATCGTATAGTGGTTACCAGTTTTAAAAAAAGGTTATGCCCAGTTCAGACTTTGTTCGTTATTATGTAAATTAAGAGTTCTCGTTGTGTTTAAAAAGGTGTTAGTCTTATATGGTGTTATTAGTGATTGTTTTTAGTGTTTGTGTTATATGGTGTCTGTAGATAAATTGATTATTACTTAAAATACGTGTATACAAAGGTGTGTGTTGAAGTACGATATAATGAGATGTCAGAATCACCAAATCCTCTTCTTGTACTCTTCTTGGTTGAAGATAGGGCCCACGTACACGTCAGATCTTCCTTCTCGTCCCTCGTCCACTTCAAATCTTCTTCCTGGTTATTATGTCCTTTATTTCATGTAATGGGTATTCTTCTGTAGTTGAAAAAAGTTCGTGTAGTGTACATCTAACTGTATTTATCTGGTTGTATAGTTTTTTCACACTTTATAACACAAAATGTAAGACGATTTAAAAACGCGTCTATCTGCTAAGATCGTTGTCAAAGAAGTCTCATTTTATTTATCCGAAATTTCTGGTTGCTAAGGGTAAACTTGGAACCTGGTTGGCTAATTCGGATCTACATTGTCATATACTTTTATTATTTCAGAATCTAAATTTCGTTCAAAATCTTTAATTTAACATAACTTTTCTATACTGAATGGGAGTTTAAAACCATTATCAGCATTATTTTGATCTTCACTTTTGTTATATTTAGACACCAAACATGCCTATTTTTGTTTAAGAACTATGGATGTTACAATTTTGTTATTTGGAATTTTCTTAAATAACTTGATATGTGTTATTTTGTTTCTATATTCCTTGTATACGTTATTACCTATAAATACATCTACCTTTTCACATTAGCTTTACAAAATTTCTAATATAATTGTTCAAAATTTACTAAAGTTGGTTTCACCTGGCCTATGTAATAGTATTATTTTCATCACCATGTTTTAACATCTTTAACAATTAAATTAACTTCTAACACTCATCAAAATGGTTTAACATATAACGTTATTTTAACAATACAAAAATATATTACTCCAATAGTTAAATTCATGCCCACATGGCTATGATTATACCAAATCCTTGCACAAATAATTGTTTTCTACTCAGACTGTATAAATGTTTGACACTTAACAAAACATCTCTATATAGTCCATTCTGCTTTGTCAATTAATTTATTTACCATGGTTTAATATCAGTTCCATTGTTATATTTGTTAACACAACATAAAAAAAATGGAATTAATATCATAAAATTGGCATTCCTTTAAACTAACTGTATCATCAGTTACATATAAAAAACACAACACAAATACCATGATATAACACTGTGCCTAAAACATAAAACATGCACATTTTACAAAACAAATTCTATACTAATTGGTTAGTCCCTTGTCAGCTAATTTACTCATTATTCTGACACTGTCTATGTCATATTTACTATTTATATGGGTTTCAACATCCGTATACTTACTGATGTTTGACTTACAAAAATTACAATAAAATGAACACTGTTGCTCTACCTCACCACACAGTTCTAATAATCTTGTTACATTTACTGTTTATATGGGTTTCACTCTTGTTATAAATGTTATTGTGACCATGTTATAATTTGTTGTTTACTGGACAACCCTATGAACTCTATATGTGACAATTATTTGTATGGTTCATGTATCTATAATCATGTGTATCTATATTTTTGTTACATCAATTAACTTAATTATTTACTAATATTTCTCTTACATAATATTACATGTTTGGGCCTATTATCCCTCACTTTGTATTTTGATTATCTGGATATACCGATACATTAACTGAAACCATTTGTTTCTTTATAGTTCTGGTTCATAAACTGTTTGTCTTTACAATTCTTTGTTTGGTCAATACTGAAAATTCATGTCATAGATATCTGCATCACTTAGCCTAAATCATTAATTTGGGTACGGTCAGTTGTCTTACTAGTCAGTCTGAAATTGTTAGTCGTTCTTCTTCACTATCATCTTTGAAGATATTGTTCTTCTTGTTAGCTTCTTAACCAAAGTTTTCATTAAATCAGGTAAGATATTATGTTGTTCCAAATGTAATGTTACAATATATATTGTGAATCTCTCTCTCACACACACACACACACACACACACACACACACACACACACACAAATTTGTTATTTACTTAATGAAAGTATATGTATCGTTATTTATATATTTATGCACGTGTAAGTGATATCGTGTAAAAATTATCCAGATATGACAGCACAGTTATTTTTTCTGTGTTACAAGAAAATTAATAATTTTTTGTTTTTATTGACTATTCTAAGAAATATTCATTTGTTCAAAAATATGCAAGATATATTTTTAGCGTAAAGAATATTATCTTTTATAGGAATTAGTTAATTTCTAGTTAATATTGTAACGTGACAGATATATGCATAATATTGAATGGCAATTGATCATTAGAATAATGAAGTTATAATGTTTAAATTTGGAAGAAAGCATTAAGTTTAATATAAATAGATTAATTCATAGCAACTGTGGAAAGAAATCATTATTATAAAGAAAATACAAGTTCAAATAAAAGGAGTTACTAGTGATGAGTCATCCAAGACCAGTCTCATAACCAAAGGTTTTCAAGGTATAACCCAGGAAGGTAAAAAAGTAAATAACAAAGCAGTACTGAATATGACCAAACCCACAACGAGGAAGAATAAATAGAAGAGAAACCCTAAAATAAGCCAAGATCAAACAATACAGGTGGTGTATTTCTGAAATAAAGAAGAAGATGGAGAAGATACCAGTCCCAGAAGGCAGGAGAAAAGAAGACTGATGAAAGAAGAAGAAGGCAGCATCCTGAAGAAGATATCATGCTCTTATAAAAGACACCCAAATCCCTATATCCCCAAAATAAATATCTAAAAACAAAAGTATAACGAAATAAAAACCACATGTATATAAATTTAAGAGAGAGAAGTGTATAAAGTAAAAGTTGCCTGTGAACTAAGATTAAACAATAATATAGTACCCATGGAACAAATCTCCATTGAAAAAACGCTAACCAATTTATTATGTTAATAAGACTATACGACCATTTAGCATTAACATAATATATAAGTGCAAAGTGAACCAGTGATAGTTTTGGGTATTATAAAAAATGAACCTTGTGTTTCATTCTTGGCAATCACAAACATTGAATGCAATGAAATATATAATTTTCAATGACTTGAAATGTGTACTGTGACGATATGTTGTTTATAAGACATGAATCTGTTTAAAATAACATTTTGTTTTATATGCAAAAAGAAAAACAGATTTCATGATACTTTTCGAACAATTCATACTATTTATTTATTAATGACAGGGTACAATTCCCCAAAGACAATGTGTAAAAGACGGTATAAAAACTGTAGAATCCTACTTATAATAATAGTTAGAAATAAGAATATAAATATAAGGTTTTTATGTATATAGTATAAGAATGTTTAAAAATGTTTTAGATATAAGGCCATTTGTTTGGGTCTGATACAACTAACATCAGAACTATAAAAATAGTTATTACTTGTAAATAGTAGAGAGTAATTAAGATGTTAGTTAGTAAAAAACCTTTTTTGTAAACCATATTTCCATGTTAGAAATAAGGATTTTGTTGTAAAATGTCTGACTTGAAGACAACCATTTATTTTAAAAAAAATATTCTTTATTTGTTTAACTATTATTTGTATTGTAACCAATACTAATTGTTATTGTGTAATTTGAAAACATGTTTAATTTATAATACTATATGTAAAAGTCAGAGAGTGTATCACACATCATATATTGTTTGTAAAATATTTTGTAAGAAAAATTGTTAAAAAATCATAGGCCAAAAGAATGGAAACCAAACTTCATCAAAACAGAGAAATTGCTCATTTAAATGCAAATAAACAAAAGGGGTTTAGACAAAATAAACTTGAGATCAAGCCATATAATTGCACGTACCATTTAGAAAGATTTTAATAAATTATATTCAGAATTATAAATAAAAATGAAAATGACTAAACTCAGAAATTTAGACATGGGAGTCATATATTCCAGAATAATGTTTCAGAATACAACTAATTCAATTAATTACCAGAAAATCAGGGAATATAAGCCTTTTAATACAATATAGGATTATTAATATTAAATATAACGGATAAAATGGATGAATTTTATATAATGACAGGAAGTAAATTTTGATGTTTTGACTTTTCAGAGAATAACAAAAATGAAAGTAAAATTACTAATTTTGGACAGAAAACACTATAAAACGGCATTATTTAATCTGAAAATAAGCTGAATGAACTGAAAGATTAATTTAAATAACATCTAGTGAATAAAATTGACAAATAACCAAAGTTTAGGCAATTATATAGTGAACTTTAAAGTGTGCACAGGATGTGAAAATATATTTGAACAATGTTAAGGATAATATTATATGGGCTAAGAGTTTAATTGAAACTGAAGGAAACAGTTAGTTGATTATTGGTATTCGAACGGTTAACATGACGAGAGTTTTGTGACGATCTAACCTATCTTACAACGGTAAAGTTAAGCGGTGAATAGTACGTTTTAGTGAAATCGCGAGTGACTTCTAAAATACATCTAGAACATATACATTGTGACAAAAACAATCAAGAAACACTAATTAACACTAAACAATACATCTCTACTCCGAAAAACACCACAAAACACCAGAAAACTGTATAACACATTAACCAAGTATTAGTGTCGGTATCGGGAAAAGTGATTGAACTTATAATTACACGGATATACTAAATACAACCCAGAAACATTACACCAGTCACTACACAACATTTAACAAGAGATTTGCAGACACCAGAACAGGAATACTGCCAGAAAATACATTATTTGGAACGCAGCAGGAACGAGCGACATTTTGATCAACTTGATGGCCACCATTTGCTTTTGACAATCCCAGTGCCTTCTCCGTGCTCACATATCAGCTGTTGGTGAAAACAATTATATTATTTTCAAATTATTATTCAATGTCTGTATTTAGTAATAATTGTTAATTTGTTGTAACGATATACTTTTTAAATATTGGCCCGATTTCTCTGACTTTGATAATAATTGGCTGTTTAAAGAACCCTGTATGATTTTTATATAATATAATTTGTAACTTTTTCGATATCCTGAGAATCGATATTATAATCGATAAGAGTCAATATTGCTATTAATTAATAAAACATTAATATTCTTCAACACTAAATAGTTCTTTATTTCATAAATATTACTAATTATCACTAATATAATTCTAATTAATAATCTATCAGGACTTTACCACCTATAAGTGAAGATAACCTAAAAAATAAAAAGGTAAACAAGTATCGATTGGTTTGAAGACAATCTTATGAGTGGTGATAGTTTATTTAAAATATACCAAAACTTTAATAAAAATTTTCAGAAGAGCATTACACTTTTTAAAACTTCACAGTCCTATATTAATTAATTGATTATAATTAATTAATTAATAAAATTAAAATTTTTTTTTAATTATTTTTTTTTATAAACATAATTTTTTTTTTAATTTTCTTCAAAACAATAATTTTTGTTTTGAAACGTTCGGTGAAGCTGAACATATATTTCTTCATCGACATTACGCTACTCGATCGGTCTTGCTACCATTGAGACTCGACCAGCTGGGAAACTTAAGGAAGTGTTTCAGGCCAGTAGGACGTCGAGAGCCACACCAATTAAGAACATACAGACTCAATCTAAATCAATCCTCTTATTTTATTACAATATATGTATCCATATTGCATTATTATGAACGTTTTTTCAAGTAAGTCAGATCTCAAGATACTTTGGCTGGTGATAGCACCAACTCTGACTCTGAAGCGTTGCCTGTTGGAAAAATATAATTATTTTTTTGTGATCGCACCTCGACTGCATAATCGAGAGTTGTACGAAAGGTTTAAAGATCTTCCGATCGTGCAACTCATACAAATTAACAGATTGCGTTGGGCTGGTCATGTGCAGAGAATGGCGGAGGATAGAATCCCAAAAAGAGTTATGAATTAATTGCCGATGGGAAGGAGAAGGAAAGGAAGACCGCGTACAAGATGGCTGGACCAGGTTGGTAAGGAGGCAGTGAGGCTGGGTGCAGCAAACTGGTGGACATTGGCCGGGAGTAGAGACCAGTGGGGAAGATTTCTTTTGGAGGCCAGGGCCCGGACTGGGCTGTAGCGCCGAGGATTATGTATGTATGTGATCGCATCAGGCTTTTGCGAACCGAAAAGGGTAGTGGCCTTGGCCCCACGTTTGGGAGACGGCTTCTGAAGTCAGGGACTAAATATATGATTTCACTTTGCTTTGAAATAATTAAGTCGAAGATTAATAATAATTTCGTCTTTGAAGACGAATATTACACCAAGTATGAAACGCTACTGCATACTGGGTCTTTTATACAGTTTATACAGACACAGTGCGTTGACTTAAATGTACTTAAGGGACGTGGTAAATGCGAAAAAATTGTACAGATGAGAACTTTAATAAAATGAATCATATAGAAATTATGAAATTAATTCGCCGTTTTTGCTTGACAGCAAATCGCAATTATATGGTATTCACCCAAGAGGTTATCTAAAAAGTAATGAGACCGGTATTCTTTCTATGGAGCGACAATTCTTTGAGACCTGCAGCAGATACGTATAATGTTTGTTTATATTTATATAGGCCTACATTTTCAACTTACCAGATTTTACTGTGTCATAGTCAATGCGCTTTCTCTTACGTCACTTCCAGACAGTGCTACAAAAATTTTATTAAATTAAAAACAAACTCACGGAGATGAAGTCTGTTTGAGGCCCGGCTTCAGGTTTTCATGGCCGAGTTGGACGTGGAAGCGTGGGGGGTCATACCCCGTATTGGACGACCAGCATAGCCCAAACTAAAGAAAATATATCAAAAGTGAGAAATCTCATCAAATCCGATCGTGGTGTGATGGCAAGGATGACTGACTGATTATGAACTAAATTTAAGTCACCAGACTATTCATAAATTTTGACACATATTTGATACAACTGTTACATTAACGACTCGGAACACAAAGTTTTTTATAAGTAAAAACATAAAGTTTTACCTTACAACCTGAACCTCTGAAGAAGCCTTTTAAAGGTGAAAACCAGTTCAGGTTGTAAGGTAAAACTTTATGTTTTTACTTATAAAAAACTTTGTGTTCCGAGTCGTTAATGTAACAGTTGTATTTAGTTAAGTAACGGACACGTCATGGACAACGAAATCCAAGAACATATTTGATGATTTGCGCAAAAATGGTTCCAAAGAAAATCTCACTGAGGAGTAAAATAGGACAACAGAAGAGATGTGTGTTTTGACATTCTTAAGCCCATAAAAAAGATCACAGATTTTGAAAAGCGTTATAACAGGTTATGCATCGTCGATTTTTGAGTATGATCCAGAAAAAAAATGCTAAAGTGAAGAGTAGTAGAAAAAAATTTCGCCGTACCCGATAGAAGGAGCAAGAAAAAGTAAATCAAAATTCAAATTAATGCACATTACTAGTTTTGACAATCTACAGAGATTGTGCATAAAAAATATTTGTGTCACACAGATAGAAAACCAATCAAAATTACAACTGTCTGGCTCTTGAGAGACGTCGGAAATGAATCGTATAGAAATTACGAAATTAATACGCCGTTTTTACTTGACAGCAAATTACAATTATATAGTATTAACCCAAGAGGTTTATCTAAAAAGTAGTGAGACGTATTTTTTCTATGGTGGGACAATTCTTTGAGACCTGTAGCAAATAGGTATAACGTATGAATGAAAATTGTGAAAAAAATCGTGATAATTAAATCTCGGATGCTTCGTCACAACGCTGCATGTTACTGTGAACGAATGCAGTTTCTTTGAACGAGTGAGTATTTTGCTAAAATTGCTTTACCATGATACCACATCCTTCTTTACTCTCCTGATTTCCTGGCCCCGAGGAGTCCATGTGATCATTTCCTGTCTCAAAATAGTTTCATTATTTTTTTAGACAAAACTCGTAAATATTGTCTTTATTATAGGCCTACCGTAACAGCTGTACCAGCAGGAAAACCCTTCTTCTCCTTCTTCTTTTTCTTAAAAAGCGCTACAGCTCTTTGTGGATCTCGGCTTCCTTCACTATAATCTCCCACTTACTTCTTCTTCCCGTCGTCAGTTCCTGATTCCCATCCTTTACAAATCCGCTTCTACTTCCTGCACCCATCACTTTATACGGTCTTCTTATCACCTCACTCCTCCCATTTCACCATATAGGTTCCTATTTCTTTGGTTGACTTTCTCAACCAGAACCGTATTGTTTTTTAGAATGATCCCTTAAAAAATAGAGGGTAAGAGACAAAAATGTGGAGAATAAAAATTGTGAAAAAATCGTGAGATTTAAACCAGAATCTGAATATAGTGTTAACTTTTGAAAATTAAAAAGTGGGTGAAAATTTGAACAAAATCGCAAAAATTCTGGTGAAGTATCAAATTAAAGAGAATTTTAACTAACATCTGAATGTAGTGTTAATTTTGGGAATTTCTAAATTTTGGGACCTCAGGGCTCAAAAAAGAGATACAAAATTGTGAAAATCCAGCAGGGTATCAGGCTAAAAAAATTGTAACCAGAATTCAAATGTTTTGAATTTTTAATGTTTATTGTATGATTCTGTGCTGTACAGTTGTTATATTAGTAAATAAATAGTAGGAAATCGGGATATTGTAATTTTTTCCATAATTGAAAAAATATCTAATATCGAAATTTATTTAATACTTATCGTTCAAAAATAGTATCGCTCGAGTTCTACAGCTCAAGGATAATAACGAGTTCTACATAATAATTAGTTTTTTGTTTATTTTATTAGTTATTCAGTTTTTTGTATCAGACTCATTTGACATATCTGTCTCAACGGGTTTGAAACTTACTCCTGGCAACCAGAGCAACACCGTCTCTATAGGTACGAATCTTGTGTTAGATAGTAGGTGATATTTCCACTACTACACTGCCATTACTTTGTCCAATCGTAGGTTTAAGAGTAAGGCTAATAGAGAGTCCTGACTCCCTTCTAATGCCATTAATTGTTTTTAAAATTCTGCTCAATCTCCCACTAATCATAACTTTAGCCTCACTATTTAGCATAGTAATTCATTATTAGCTTTCTCGATACACCAAAACTTTTCGTGGCTTCCAACAACTTCAATCTACGTGTACCTTCAAAAGCTTCTACGTAATCTACAACACTATGTTACAACAGTATATTAGGGTATATATTAAATTGAAAGCAGTTTTCCAGGGTTTGACGCGCTGCAAAAATTTTGTCAGTTATACGTTTCCTCGTCTGAAGCTTGCAGTAATATATCCTCAGCATGCAGCTTTAACCTATTTGGCAGAATGGTAGAGAAGATCTTATATTACATCCAATACAGTTATAGTTATATAACTACCAAAAATAGAAAGATCTTCAGTAACCTTAAGTTGATTAAAAGGTATTGAAGATTATATGAAGTCGGGAAAGATTTAGCCATTTTTTTACTTATAAATGAAGCTAGCGTAACGGGGCTATTAAATTTACAAAACACTGTCGAATATTTTTTATCACACTGAAAACAAGACAGTTTACGTTATAATAATGGAATATTTGATATCTACTGCTAGACATTTCTAATTTTCCTTATGTTTAAGTTCAATCAGGGTTACCAATAAATTTGTATATTAATTGGTAGTGTAAATATAGTTTGTGTTGCTTAATATACTGTTTAGTTAGATTAAACTTCATGCTACTTTAAATAAAATCTTTTACTGGACTTTTCTAATTAAAATACTTGCTTTTCAATGAATGATAAAGATAATATCTTACAAAGTTATTCTTACAATATTATCAACAATATCTTACAAAACACCGTAATTTAGTTTTTCGAAACAGGTACCAAATTCGGGTTTATATATTTATAATTATTACGTAAAACCCAGGACGCAATATATTTTCCTATCTCCACCGCTGTTTCATTGGACTTCTGAATGAAGTGTATAGAAAACAATGAGACGGTAATTAAAAATTGTATTCAATACGGTAAAGGAAGAGAATCAAGGTTGTCGCACACTTATGTCTACTGACTGAATACACCTGTCTATAACGACAGAAGTCAATATTATCTGGGGTTTTGCGTAAGTTAATGTACAGTACATACCCGCATGAACATAGGAAGGAAATGTGAATTGTTTGCAGGAACAACTAAAAACAGCTAGTTACGTTTGGAATTCTAACAACACATATCCAACAAGTGATCTACGTTCGCTGGTATTACAATACTAATAGAGTTAAATGGTAATTGAGGCAAATTATGTTACGACAAACTAAGCTATATATCCCCTTACCTTTTCAATTAAAAATGCTTTTTATTGATAATCCCGTTCAATTGCGTTATTATATCTAGTGGTAAAAATCTGTAGGTTTCATAATAGTGTTTTTAAAATAAATAGAGAGCATTATTTTCCTACCTTAACCAGAGCCTAAATAGCAAACATTTTTCATATGGCCGACATATTAAAGCTAGGCATCTGAATTTTTTTTTAAACTTAGTAGTAGAGAAAGCCCGGTTTTTAAATGCCAATTTTTATTAACTCTACAGTCTTACAGAAATTAGCTAATAAGCAGTTTAAAAAAAATGGTTTAGTTTTATACATAACTTTTTTTAATTACTGCTCACTTGTAATAAATTACTATCCCATCACAAAAAACAGAAAAGAATACGCTTTAAATTGGTGTAAAACACAATTTCTTTGGTCTAGTAGTTTTAATTCTATAACTCTGCAAACACAGGTGTTTTCTTTTTTGGCGCAGACTGTACGAACATAATTTTTATGAATATATTTTCTAATTATATGAATAATAATTATAATAATTATATGAATATGAATATATTTTCTAACTTTAAGGTGGAATGTAAAGTCGAAAAACTTCATTACTTCTTTTATTCCATATAAAAACACCGGCTTTAAATGTATACTAATCGAAAAACGAATTCTTATGTTTGTTTACTCAAATAAATAAATAGGCCTAAATAAAATAAAATAGGAAGAAAGTTATATACCGAATACAAGAAAGTCGTGAGGTACGAGATAAATGAAATTAATATACTTCCGCGTACTCGGAGAAGTGGTAGGAAAGACGCATACTTTGTTACTTTGTGTTGCTTTGGGAAACGAAGTTGAAGCCACATAAAAACGCAGAGAGCGCTCTCGGGTAAATGGTTAGATATTTCATTATCGATTTATACTTTCAGAAATCAAAATGTAGTGGAGTTTCATACTAATAGCCTAATAACGTGTCTCAATCCACATGTAGATGCAGATTATTATGTACAATCTCTGAAGTGCAAAAAAAATATTTGCACTCACTCATTTGCCGCTTATAACTTTTTTCTCACGATAAAAGTGCTGACACGGCTAAGACCTTGATTGATAATAACATGAGTACGTTATCACTAGACGCTCAATATTGCGTAACATTTCCCATATTGATAAATTTCATCTACTTACAAGGTCAGTTCTCATTACCTGCTTGATACTAGCGTAAAACCAGAGTTTCAACGCGGGAGACTATAAGACCGTTTTAGGTACAGTCGCTAGAAATGGTAGTAGTTTTATTAATCTGTAGTCATAGGTATACCCGCTGATTAATAATGCTCAATATCTAAACAATATTATAAAGTTTATTACATTTTTATTGCATAAAGCAAAGCTTTGTTATCGTATTGTACCATAAAATTGTATCAAATGTTTATTAACGTCAGTAATCACACAAAATTGAAAGCTTTCAGAAATTATTTACAGATAATGAATACATTGACGAACGTTACACCAGTTTTAAGAAAATACAATTTCAGATATTAATATTTTCGATAATGAAGTATTTTCTTTTGATTCCGCAGGTGACCCCCCATAACAGAAGTTTAGAGGACAGAATATCGGTATTTAAAAAATGGCATGTATTCACATACGTTTTTTAAATGACTGTTAAACTATTTTTTTAAATGAATGTTAAACTATTTCACTCTATTCAAAACATAGTAAATAATTTGGTACTTTAAATAAGCTAAATTAATTCCTCGGGTTACATACCTATTAGACAGAAAGTGTATTTGTTATCCACTAAACAGGTAAAAAGTTAATGCAGGGGAATCGGAATTCACATGTCCATATGAGGAATCTGTGAATAGGTCTTCTTCATATTTTCGAAAATAATGTGGTTGCTGCCACATTTTTGCGGCAGAACCTTTTCATTTTACTATTGTCAGTTATTCAGTTTTTCGGTTTTAATTCATGTACTTGTAAAATCCGAAAATTTTATTGACATACGAAGCGGAAATTAATTACAAATGCAATTAGCTAATAAGAAACTCTTGTTTTCCAAGGTCTCATAAAAACAATGGTCGTCTTCTTTAATAAGCAAATATCATCTAGTTCAATGTTTTCTTTTAACATTAAAATTTTTTAACCTGATAAAGATAATTTACTCTGAGCTGTAATCTACTGTTCTAAAAATATTCATTAGCACATCCGGTGAAACTGCTAAGTTTACTGTTATCTAAAACCTGATGCCAATTAACGAAAAATCAATAACGAATTAATTAGAATAAACTTGAATATTTTATTTTGAAAAACTGACCTTTGTTTTGCAGATCCAGGATAGGTATCTCGTTTCTGGAGACCAGCGTATCCATAATGCTGTTTCAGCAACCTCAACCGCTTCGTACAAGAGGTAGTAGGGCTCTACTGGCAGAAATTAACTACTCCACATAACGATCATAGGTTCGGGTAATTTCGTGCAATATCGGTTTTTGCTGGTTCTAACTTTTGAACTTATATTCACATTTAATAGCAAAAATTTAAGGTTCGTATATTTTAAAATCGTTATGCACAATTAAGTTCTTTTCATACATTTTCTTTAAAGTCGACATTAACTAACGGTTGTTAGAATCCAAACCTTTTATGTTACTGAGATTTAACATCAAGAAAGTATGGCACTGGAATATAGGTGAATACTTTTTATTAAAAAATGATATGTTCAGAATCATAACAAAATATTTAAACGAGTTATAGTGCTAGATCAATTTATCAAAAGGAATTATGAAAACAAAGTTAATCATGGATGGTGACTGCAATACGCTAGGATTTAAGCTAGATAATTCGGCCAAAACGAAACCATTATTAGTGCAATAATACGAAATAATTTTTCGACTGCAGTTTTAATATGGGAATCGACACAGTAGGAGCTGGGTGAGATCACAGAAGAAACGCTTAAGCTTAACAGATACAGCTAAGTCGCAGAATTTCTAGTTGAACTGCGAATGTTTAAATGTAAGGTGCTTGGAACCTGATTAAGGTAGTCAATAGGATTAGGTAGTCTCCAACCAGGACGTAACACTGGCTCTGTAATTTAGGTAGATAATTTGTAACTGTTGGAAATAATTACTAGTTTAAACCAAAGAACTTCTGGCCTTTCGTATCCTATGGACCTAATAAATAGCCTAATATTGTTTTTTTTTTTACTTCCATGAGCTCCTTGATGGAATGAGTCCTTCATAATTTTTATAAAACAAGTCAGTGATAACGGTTTCCGCTCAGATAATAGTGATAATCATAATCATAATAAGAATTTCAATTACAGGTAACACCAGTCTCAGCGTGAATCGTGATATGACTGTTAACTACTACTATTCTACCGTTAAAAATATTTTAATCTAAAATGCATTCTGTGGTATCGTACAGATAGCCAGAACAGGAAATTTTGGTTCAGAAGAGTCCTTCTGTGACCATTCCTTCATTAACTGAGAGTTTGTTTGTACACTTTTCTTCAAAATTTCAAAACATTCTTCCAACTTATATCGGTTTTCGGAAACTCTGGGTAACCTGGCTTACATTACTTCCTCTAAAACGTTCGTTCGTAGAAATGAGTATGACAAAAGTGCTGGAATGGCAGACAGATTTGAGAAAGATCTCTAACTTTGTTGTTTATACTTGTTGCTTTTTCTAATAACAAATTATTTGATAAGTGTAACAGTGTGCAAATTATGCGAGCGGATACACTTCTCTAATTTTTGCCTGTACAACTCCAACAGAACCACACATAACATTAACGCCATATAAGTCTCAGCTATTAACATTTCCTGTTATGTGTGCAGAAGAGGATTTACGTTGTCCATTATGCACTTTGCTAAAGTTTCTGCATATTTACCTTCAGGACTGAGAAATCCGCAAAACCTTTCGTATACCGATCCCTTAAACACGTATCTAAAAACTAATACCATATGCAGTGGCTTGTCACATCGGTTGTCTAGTCACATTCGATTGCCACAAATTCAGAAGCTTGTATCTCCTTTTCTATTTCTTCCCTGCAGACACTTGGGTTAAATGATAAAACAAAACCTAATAATTCGACACTACAATATTTGCCTAAATTATTCGTGAAGCTATTAAATAAATACACACACTCAAAACCTAAACCACTAAACAAATGCCTGTACTGAATTAATCACAGCGGAGAAAGTCTAAACACCTAAAAGAGCAAATCTCACACTATCAATAGTCTGCGATTAGTTGTACGCAGTGATCACGTCAGTTTTTGCTCGACGAGGCGCGATAGGAGACGCACCATTGCCAGTGGAAATACCGCCTATAAGCATGCAGGTTCATTCAACGTTGGACAGAGTGCGGGATGGAGAAATGGGCGCGATTGGAAGAGCGCCGTGATGCTGTTCCGAAAACATTTCTGCTATTACCTAACACGAAAATATTTTCTCGTCCGAAGTAATAAAGTTATAATGACTTTCCACGACCGGTGATAATGGATTGTTTAGTGATATGATTTAAACTGGAGGGCGCGCGCCTTAGGGCCCTAAGAACGAGCTGCACCTGCTAAAAATTATATCTATACTCTGTTCAAACATAGGTGAGTACTGAAATTAGAACTTTGTAACTTTTAAAAAATTTAAGATAAAAAAATAAAGAAATACACCATTTTAATCCTCATTTATTTTTCTACTTGACCATATAATTTCATAAAGTTGGATGTCGTTTTTTGTAGTACACTGAAAAACTAAAAAAGCCTGCATGTTCTACATTCTAACATGAACATCATATTTGTTGAACTATATTTGTTGAATTGGAATCAATCAGACCATTAATAAACAACACACAGGCCCCCTCCCACAAAATAGCAAAACAACTAGACAAAATAATCAGAGAAAACATAAAACTCAGCAACAGCACCTCTATCAAAAACAACATTGACCTAGTCAGGAAAACTGAACACATACACATCCCACATAACTCAACTCTGGCATCTTTTGATATAACCAATTTATACACTAATGTCCCCATCAAAGAAACCATACAAACACTAGAACAACTACTCAGACAAAACAACACACCTGAAACACACATACAAGAAATCATCACACTTACCAAAATAATAACTGAACAAAATTACTTTACATACAATAACAAAATATACACACAAACAGAAGGACTCCCGATGGGATCCCCCATATCAGGAATACTAGCAGAAATATATATACACAACATTGAACAGAACCACATAATAAACAACAACAAATACACTAACAAAATTATATACTGGCACAGGTATGTAGATGATATATTACTTTTATTCAAAGGCAACACAAGACAAGTTGAAAACTTCCACAAATACATAAACACTATACACCACAAATTAAAATTTACACTGGAAACTGAACAAAACAATAGTATAAATTTTCTAGACCTAACAATTAACAAAACTAACAATACACACACGTACAAAATATACAGGAAACCAACCACAACCGACATGGTTATACACAACACATCAAACCACCCAACACAACATAAATATGCGGCCTTCAACCATATGCTCCATAGACTAACTAAAATACCCTTAAATAAACAAGATTACACCGACGAACTCAACACAATAAAATACATAGCAATAAAAAACGGTTATAACCCCAATTTAATAAACATACTACACAAACGCATCAAAAACAAAAACAACAAAACACTAAATACCATCAACACACAACACAATAAGTACATCACACTCACATACCACAACTCATACACACACAAAATCGCCAATACATTCAGAAAACACAAATACAAAATAGCATTCAGAACAACCAATACCATCAAAAAACACATCAGTAATACAAACACAGACATAGACAAATATAACAAAACAGGTGTTCACAAATTAAATTGTAATGACTGCAATAGTTTCTACATAGGCCAGACGGGAAGATCTTTTTCATCCCGTTATTCTGAACACTTAAAAGCTTTAACCAACAACAATATACACTCTGCATTTGCCACACACATACACACAGAAAACCACAGTTACACCAACATAGACACTAATCTTGAAATGCTACATTACATACCCAAAGGCCAAAAACTCAACACAACTGAACAATATGAAATATATAAACACCACACAACACAACCAAACAACATACTCAATGATCAATTACAATATAAATCACATACACTTTTTGACACAATTATACAGAAAACAAACAATAAATTGAATCCCCGCGCCAATCCCCTTCCGCCACACACCACCCCCACTTCACCTTCCACACAACCGTTACAAAATGCTGGCAGTCTGTTACCAAAGCTGAAGAAGGCGGATACTAAGCCGAAACGCGTCCGATAAAATAGTAAGTTTTTCACATGAAAAAAGTTCATTTTTAGTTAAGTGTAGTGCTGTGAAAGAAGAGATGAATAATCAAGACAACTATAATACCGCAGATAAAGCGTATTTCATCAATAAGTACAGAAACGCCAAGCAACAAGTAACAAAAACTTCCTTACACATAGCATTCAATAAAACTTGTCGAAAACACAACATCATACCAACACACGCACAAGTTACAATAAAACAAAACACACATACAGCACTACAAACCAAACGGAAATTAGAACAAATAAACCTAAACAACATAATCAATTATTTATACCATAAAAAAGACACACTCAACAGACAGGCATATAACTTACACATGAAACTCACACGAATATTACACCACACAGAACTTGAAAATGTAATACAACACACACAAGACAACATAGAAAAACTCAAATTGACAATACAACATCGACACAACAAAAAAACAACTAACCTTACAACACACACAATTGAATCAATCCCTGAACCGGCACACATATTCCACGCACGCGTAGTTAATACAACACACATTAATTTCACAAAAGATGAAATGAATTTATTAAACAAAGGACTGAAACATAATTTGAATACCAATACAACTAACATCAAAAATCACAATAAACACATACGCGACATCATCATAGACGCAGAAACGGCTGTACAAAACACGCACCTCAACGACCAAGACACGATACGTCACGACATAAAAATAAAACTTCAAAACACACATACAAAACCAAAAATACACAACAATGAAATAAAAACACTCAATAGTGTAAAACACAAGTTACTCGAACACAACACAACAATCCTAAAAGCCGACAAAGGTAACATTAGCGTCATAATGGACAAACACCAATTAAACACTAAAATCGAAAGTTTCTTCAACGAAAATAATATAACGGAAATAAATAAAGACCCCACACTAAAATTTCATAAACAGATTAATAAATTTATAAACAACACCAAACATATAATCAAACCAGAAAACGCCAAATACCTTAAACAAATAAAACCTAACCCCCCTAAACTAAATGCATTACCAAAAATACATAAACCTAACATTCCAATCAGACCATTAATAAACAACACACAGGCCCCCTCCCACAAAATAGCAAAACAACTAGACAAAATAATCAGAGAAAACATAAAACTCAGCAACAGCACCTCTATCAAAAACAACATTGACCTAGTCAGGAAAACTGAACACATACACATCCCACATAACTCAACTCTGGCATCTTTTGATATAACCAATTTATACACTAATGTCCCCATCAAAGAAACCATACAAACACTAGAACAACTACTCAGACAAAACAACACACCTGAAACACACATACAAGAAATCATCACACTTACCAAAATAATAACTGAACAAAATTACTTTACATACAATAACAAAATATACACACAAACAGAAGGACTCCCGATGGAATCCCCCATATCAGGAATACTAGCAGAAATATATATACACAACATTGAACAGAACCACATAATAAACAACAACAAATACACTAACAAAATTATATACTGGCACAGGTATGTAGATGATATATTACTTTTATTCAAAGGCAACACAAGACAAGTTGAAAACTTCCACAAATGCATAAACACTATACACCACAAATTAAAATTTACACTGGAAACTGAACAAAACAATAGTATAAATTTTCTAGACCTAACAATTAACAAAACTAACAATACACACACGTACAAAATATACAGGAAACCAACCACAACCGACATGGTTATACACAACACATCAAACCACCCAACACAACATAAATATGCGGCCTTCAACCATATGCTCCATAGACTAACTAAAATACCCTTAAATAAACAAGATTACACCGACGAACTCAACACAATAAAATACATAGCAATAAAAAACGGTTATAACCCCAATTTAATAAACATACTACACAAACGCATCAAAAACAAAAACAACAAAACACTAAATACCATCAACACACAACACAATAAGTACATCACACTCACATACCACAACTCATACACACACAAAATCGCCAATACATTCAGAAAACACAAATACAAAATAGCATTCAGAACAACCAATACCATCAAAAAACACATCAGTAATACAAACACAGACATAGACAAATATAACAAAACAGGTGTTTACAAATTAAATTGTAATGACTGCAATAGTTTCTACATAGGCCAGACGGGAAGATCTTTTTCATCCCGTTATTCTGAACACTTAAAAGCTTTAACCAACAACAATATACACTCTGCATTTGCCACACACATACACACAGAAAACCACAGTTACACCAACATAGACACTAATCTTGAAATTCTACATTACATACCCAAAGGCCAAAAACTCAACACAACTGAACAATATGAAATATATAAACACCACACAACACAACCAAACAACATACTCAATGATCAATTACAATATAAATCACATACACTTTTTGACACAATTATACAGAAAACAAACAATAAATTGAATCCCCGCGCCAATCCCCTTCCGCCACACACCACCCCCACTTCACCTTCCACACAACCGTTACAAAATGCTGGCAGTCTGTTACCAAAGCTGAAGAAGGCGGATACTAAGCCGAAACGCGTCCGATAAAATAGTAAGTTTTTCACATGAAAAAAGTTCATTTTTAGTTAAGTGTAGTGCTGTGAAAGAAGAGATGAATAATCAAGACAACTAGTAATTTGAGCTCACCTGAGGTGTTGACGCGTAGAAGAATGGTGATTCTTTCTTAGGAATATTTGTACCCTGTAGTAGCTTTTTCTTCTCATGAGGTGAGTGTTTCAGATGGTAAGATTTTGACGTACAGCTCGCTTTCGTCACAGTTATAGGCTACATCTGGTCTGCAACGTATCCTTC
The DNA here is from genome assembly GCA_034769895.1 of Magicicada septendecula. Taxonomy (NCBI): domain Eukaryota; kingdom Metazoa; phylum Arthropoda; class Insecta; order Hemiptera; family Cicadidae; genus Magicicada; species Magicicada septendecula. Next base: position 1,089,776,144 of record CM068367.1, read on the forward strand.
TTCTCAAATCCTCTTCGAAATTCGACGACAGCTTCTGAATCCGCCGACAATTTTCTTCCTGCTATAATATTTCAACTGATATTTTTTTCTTCTGCATTGACGCACCCTTTACCGTCTTTTCAACGATTCAGCTATTCATTACTTGCAGTAAATTGTCCATCTTCCCTATCAAATTGCTGGCTAAAATATTTTGCTTTTCTTGTAGAGTCTGTCCGAAAAGCAGGACACCCGTCTCCGGTTGTTGTGTGAACCAAAGAAACAAAGCCTCACTGACGTCTTCAAAGGTCGAGGATTTCATACTTTTCCTACCCGAACTCGTTGAAGCGTTAGGCATAGCCCAATCTTCAAGTTTGTCCCGATTTCGTTTTCAGTGTTCTAATGTTATTTCATTAACACGGATGTCGCGTACTATATTTGCAATTGACTCCCCTTGTCGAGTTTTTCTAAGGCCACCAATTTAGCTTCTAATGGAACCAGCAACCCTGTCTTTTCTCCGGCAACGACATTTTAACTTACGCAACGACGCAGATTACGCACATACGAGGGTCAGTTGAAAAGTTCGCGGAGTGACAACTGTAGCTTAGCGTTAAAACTTAAATTTTTCGTGTGATGCAAGATTTGTATTGTTATGTGAACTCCTGCTGTTAATTTCCAAATCTATCTATCAAATTATTCATTCTTTAGAAGCTGTTTAAAATTGACGTGACATGTGTGTTTTGAAAAACGGACAAAATCAAACATCGTGGTGTGACTTTTTGTTAAAAATTGTTTAGCTACAACAGAAATTCAAAACGAAATTGCAAATGTGTCAGAAAATGCTGCGACTTCAAAATCAACGGTATGTAAGTAGGTACTTGAGTTTAAACGTGGTCGTACGAGCACTGAAAACGTGGTCGCACTGGACGCCCAAAAAATGCAACAACTCCAGATGCGGCAGCCATCTTGCACAACGCTTTTTCACACCAAGTTCTTGAGTTAAAGTATGATGCACACGCTCATATGAGATGCCTATGATTTCAGCAACGTCATCCACTCCTCAATCTGCGGTCTTACAACACCCTATGAAATTTTTCAATAACGCCATTTTCTGTTGCAGTTTTTGGACTTCCATTGCTGGGGTAGTCTTCAGTGCTTGTACGACCACATTTAAATTCGAGTGTGCCCCACTTACCGTTGTTTCTGAAGGCGCAGCATCTCCTAACACATTTACAATTTTGATTTGATTTTCCATTGACGCTAAAACGTTTTTAACAGAGAATTCATCACAAGACGATGTTTGATTTTATGCATTAAAATAACACCTAAGCATTCAAAGAATTTCGACGAAACCGAAACATCGAAGCATGATAATGTTTTTATTTTTAGGCTTTTGAAACGTATAATGTGGATTACGTAAATCATTTCCAAACCACAGACGATCACACACAGAGCATGTAAAACCAAATTTATTCTCACTAAAATGTTTGCTAAACTCAATGTCAGCAGCGATTATTTGTCTTGATGCGTTTACATATCAAATTTCTAGACTGTGGGGAATCGAAAGTGTGGAAGCGTTACGTTTTTTGATGACGATTTTTGTGGAATGACCCCCAGCCTAAAAACATTATCATGTGAAAAAAAAAACGCGTGACAGGAAAATTTCAAACAGCTGGTAAAAAGTGAATAAATTGACAGATATATCAGTCAATTAACAGGTGTTCACGCGAAATATACGTCTTGCAGCACCCGAAAGAATTTAGTTCTACCACTGAGATATAAATTTCGCTCCTCGAACTTTTCAACTGACCCAGTCCTCGTACGCACAAGACTAAAGTTAAATTTTCAGCGCGAATCCAGGAGAACCCGTGTAAGCGAGATTAGAATTGTGATAAAGGGTTACAAGGGGCAGGGGTGACCATCCCCCCAAAGGCTATGTCGCATGTCCCCCCCCCAAATTCAGTTATCCCCTCAGGCCACCTGAACGGCGCCCGGCGGTGCATGTGCTCACACATTTGATATTTAAATGGTGGTATAAAGGTACCCCAAAAAAGTAGAAGTGTTTTGAGTTACAAGAAAAACTATATTTTTACAATTTATTCAGAAAGTGAAAATATAAATAAAAAGAATATTGCAATTTTTACATGTCTGTAGAGATTTTTTCGTTGTTCTCACTTGACGAATCAGGCTGCCACGCAGTGCTACACTGAACCCTTTGCGAATATATTTACCATTTTATGAATAATTCAAATAATGAGGGTTAAACAAATTTTTTTCTTCAAATAGTCTTTTATTTATTTGCCCCCTTTATCATAAAAAATGCTGTAAAAACATGCCCCCCCAAATTTTGGTGGCGCAACTTGCGCCATGCACCCCCCTCTGGGCACCACTGCAGGGGGGAGTTATCAGATAAGGACTGTTTTGCGTTCACACAACAAAGAGCATAGGCATAGACGTTTTACGCCTGCCACCCTCCTCTTTAACGTAGCTGAATCCTACACAAACACACTTCGACGTTGGAATTTTTGTGCAATGCGTAATATCAGGCACGCAATGATTTTTATACGTTCACTCCACAAAAATAAGTTCATTATGGACTTATATAAGTGTGTTACGTATATGTGAATAGGCTATTAACAAAGTGAGATGATCAGGATCTCGGAAAAATCGAGACTCGGATAATCGGGAATGTACTGTATTATTTAGGGTTTTCATTTTGATTATGTTCAAGACCTTGATTTTGTAACGGAAGAATATGAGAAAATGGTACGAATTTGTTTTTTCTTTGCTTTATTTTGCCCGCCATCAGTGACGTGGTGGCGACTAGCAAGCAGTCAGGCAGTTACGTAGCAAGACGTAATCTATTTCTTATAAACATAATGGACTTGCATAATACTCTTATAAATACTAACTGTCAGTGTGTTTAACTATAATGTACTCATACCTGTTTATATAAAAAATGCCAGTAACATGAAAGATATAGCTGCAAGACTTGCTGCTGATAAATGAGTTGTGTAATGGTTATGGTGTGGTAGTAAATTGTGACTGTGATAGTATGGTGAAAGTGAGGAATTGAATGGTGTGCGTGGTTACGTACCAGTGCAACATTTTGAACGTCTTTTGTTATGACTTCATCTTTTCTTTAAAGGTACACTTGCAGCATTGTAAAACAGGGCAAACTATAAAGCAGGACGTTCTTGCTGATGCAACAAAATTTTATAAACATTAAGCTGTTGGAGGTATAAGAGGTTATGTTGTTTGTAAGTAGTACTCTGTGACAGTATTCATATGATTCCCATTTATTTTATGCTTCCTACAGTAATGAGGTGAGACAGAATTTCGGCAACAAAAATATTATTGAAGTTAAAAAACTAATATTTCGTTTTGTTACTACAAAAATACTAATAGAGTACCGGTACACGCTACAAATTTTAACACATCATGGAAGTACAAAGATGCAAGATAAATTACAATGAACATATGTAGTAACGTTGTTTATTTACTTTGTTATATTTACATAGTAAAAAATATAATTATAAGTTCAAAAGTATAATTTATAAGTTGATGCTATGAAATGAAAAATGTAAAAAGGCAAAACATTGCGAAAACTTGTCCAGCTGTGTGTCTGTGTTTACACGCATAAAAACATACATATTAAGTGACCAATTAATTAACGTAGTTGAATATATTTGAATAGAGCGGTTTATTAAGTATACACCTTATACAGAAAATTATTTTTTTAGATCTATAATTCTACTATTTTCATATCCCCATTATGCTGACTGTAGCTCATCACAAAGTGCATCATCGTTACATTACTCGTGGGACTTACGCAGACAACATTACTTAAAGGAAGACCAAAACACGTAATGCTAGTGTTATTTGAACATCCAAAATAAAGTAAAAACCAAAGAAACCAGACTACCACTGCTGTTGCAGTAGCTGCTGCAGTTTTAGTGGTTTTTACACTGTTGTGATAAAAACTGATTCGATTATTAAAAGTAAAATATGGACATATCAATGAGTGTAGTATAGGTCAAAACTGGAATGTAGGAGATACGATAGGTGATGTTGAATATTTTAGTAACGTGAGTAGTAAAAAGAATAATGGTAACAGTCTGGCTGAGGAGACAGGAAACAAATCACTAAGTCTATGAGAGCACTTTATTCTCTTATATGATGTCAAGTAGTGCATGTAGTGAAGGACATTATTTAATCATATTTATCATCATAATGGCAGTACACACCGTGTTATATAGTCACTCTGTGAACTCTTGTGACTCATGAAGACATGAAGAGTGATCATCAATCACTTTTACTTCACTAATATAATAAAATGATTATATAACTTGTGAATCCTGAATCCTTATGAATAAAACAGAAAAGATGTTAGGCATCATGCATCACCATATCCAATATCATCAGATGTATCCTATTATTTTCACGCTTTCACTGGTCCCGAAGCTGTCATTGTGTACAATGACAATAAGTGCAATAACAGTGGCTTGATATTATCTTGTTCTGAAATGTTCTAAATTTATAAGCACCTATTGCAGGCATTTTCTAGACTTTCTTTCATTTTCATGGAAGGTATTGTGATTAAAAAAGTAAATGAGAACATAACAGTTGGACAAAAGTTGGGAAAAAAATTACCATGTAGTTTCCTGTCTATAAAATTATTTTCTTTCTTATATGTATAGTTGGCACTTTTAGGAAGCTAGTTAGATAAATCACAGTCTAGTAAATAAGTAGTTAGAATTATGTGTATTGAATGTATACACATCGTCTTATTTACACAAAGTTAATTTATGTACTTAGGTGTTTGTGTGTGTTCTTCTTTGGCATTACAAACTGAGGTAGTCTTGTGTCTGCACAAGCATTTGAATTTAGTGGATCCTGACTTAAACAAAATGGATGCCCAGTCATCTAATGAATGTTCTAGGGCAATGTTCACCTGTTGTATGAATACAAAACATGTATCCTGATGAAGACATCAGAACAGATGTTAAAATGTATAAAGAAGAATGAAGGAGGACACAGGCGCATCCAGAAAAAAAATAGCAGCACAATAAATATTATGGAAATCTGCATGATGCATAAAGCATATTTATACAAAAAACATGCACAAAAGCAAACCTAATTCCAGACATAATTATGGAATCTAACTGCACTTCCTCTAACTGACATCAAAAAACAAACAGAAGTGCATGCTTATTTCCAAATTATTTGTATCAAGGGAATAGGTTAGTGAGTGATTATTTATTGTTGTTTTTTGAGCCTATTATATATATATATATATATATATTATATAAAAGTTTATTTTAACTGTAATAGGCCTATATAAATAAATAAAATTTCACATACCGGTAAGAGTTAAAAGTGAAGACACTGGAAGAAGACTGTGTGAACAAAGAGTAGTAATAAAGAGAATACATCAGAAAACAGAGATGGTTTAAACTGTTTCAGAATTTGAAACCGGTAGTGCTTGGAAACTGTCAGGTAGAAGAAAGAGAATTTCATTGAAGGCTAGGAAATAACACAATTTGTAATAGGAAGAAATTGTGAAACTCCAGGTGGCAGCTAGTTAGTTATATAGATAGTTCATGTGTGAGTCTGTGTATGTGTGTGTAAAAAACTGCATATTACACAAATTGATAACTTCCTTTCAGATATATGAACAGTAATTACAAAATATTATGTAAAAATGTGTCATAAACAACTTTAAAATAATAGAATAATAATATTTATTTATAGTTGTAAAAGACTATATGGAAGTGTTTGAGTTTCGCTTTTTATTGGTGGTTTGATTCTTGTAAACGCGACCTATTAGTAGCCTATGTAATGAATAAATTTATTTAATATTGTTTTTAAAAAATAACTTTCAGTATTTTTATAAAATGTTCTAAAATATCCTTTCATTGTTTCAGGCAAAAGGATATGACCAGTTTATAGTTTAGCTAGACGTATGGAAGTAAAATGGTGTATAACTGTTTACTTTATATACAGAGGAAGAAAATTCGGACAGTTTCCATCATTGTTCTTATATTCCTTTTGATAATTTTAGTATACCAGATAACAATCATGAGAAAAATAAGTTACAGTGAGGGACGAATGTCTAAATATGAACATATAAAAAGATCTGTGAGAGGGGTATTGGAATCAGACTTGAAAAAATATGTACCAGACAGTGGGGGAAAATTTGTTTGTCAAAATGATTTAATTGAGATTGACTTTTCAAAAGTAAATGATAATTATTGTGATTGCCCACTGGATGGCTCTGATGAGCCTAGTACAAGTGCTTGTGAAAATGGCAAGTTTTATTGTGCTTATCAGCCAACACCTCAGTCAAGTAAGTCATATAACCTGCTAATACATAGGTAGAGGTTGTCAACGACAGAGAAGCGTTTGCGCAGTAGTGAAACATGAGAGTGGAGAAGGGGGGAGTGGGTATAACTACCAATATTGACGTGTACCCACTTTTCTCCCTACCGGCACAAATTAAGCTTCTCTAACGTTGACAATCTTTACATTGGAAGAGTGTTTATAGTTGTCTTTCTTTTTACAGTAGATTTATCCAATGATTGTTGTCCTTCAGTTACCACTTTTATTCTAACTACCAGTTATCTTGCATGTATAAGAGGAGGGATCTCTAATCTCTAAAGGTCCCTGTTAAAAGTCAACATTCTCAGGCACCCCTTCTTTATTCATTTTTATTCAAGAACATTTAACATTTCACCAGCAGCCTTACATGCAGATCATTCTCTGAGTAGGAAGGATTCCAAAACAAGAAGTTATCTAAAGAGAAGTCATTGCAGAAAGAGAGAAGGATGATAGGAGGATTACACTGAAAATGAAGGGGTCCCTAGATTATTGTTTAGTTGTGATTTGTAGTAAATGTTCATTTCCTAGCAGGCAGTCATTGATTTGTCATATAGCAATCAGGTGTTACTGTCACTATGTAGTAAATGGATACCGTCATTTGATAAATAACGTAGATGGGGGACACTGGTCCTGAACCAACTTTAAATTAAAGGTCAAAGCACCTCTCATTTTTCTTTTTTTGTTTGATTTCTGGATGTATTTGAATTATTTTAAGACTAATTTGTAAAACATTCCCTAAGCTGTTTTTTAAATTACTTTTTTAGCCCAAAATAAGTGTTTTGCATAATTAAAGAAACTGGTTATTTTTATCAAAATATTTTTAACCAATAACCATTGTATATCTGGAAATTAATGTAACTCATCTTCAGAACTTATTAAATTTAATTGTTTTAAAAAAAATATGCATGACAAAAATTAACTTTTCTACAGAACATGTTAAATCAAAACTAAAACACATGATGAGTTTCATTACTTTAATTTATTGTAGTAAGTGACAATACTTCTGGAATAGTAGATACGGGACTATTTGTTATTAAATTTATGTTATAAAAATAAACAATGGATGCCATAGTAATGTACAAAATTGTATAACTATTGAAGTACAGGAAACAAATATGCTGACTATCGAACTCCTGCACAGCCTTTAGCAATTTATGTGCAAACTCATGGTGGAGTCTTGCAACTTTATTCTTAGCCCAAGATCTTTTAAAATCAGAGTGTACAGATTCTGTGGCATGTTTACTAAAGAAAGCAAGTCCTGCGTTTTCTAGCTGAAATCAGTGACATGACACACAGTGCATGAACCTTTTAGGGCAGTATTAACTTTTAAATTGATGCAGCTGTTACAGAATGTAAATTAGAATACAGACTAATAATGGACACTCCTTGCCCCCTAATTTAAATGCCCTAATTAAATTACACAAAGTAGATAAACCAATTAGACCCCTAATAAGTTCTAAAACTGCACCAAACCATAACATTTCTAAATGTGTTTCAAAACTTTTAAAAGAACAACTAAAAATCATAATATACAAATAATTTAAAAAACAGCTGGCATCTAACCCAATTCTTGATAAAATTGAAATTAATAAAAACACAAAATTATTTTCCTTTTATATATCAAACGTGTACAAATATCCCAATTAAATAAACAATTGAAATTGTTAATAATAAAGTCAAAAACAGTAATATTTATTCTCAGTATATTAAACAAATAATCAACATTTTAAAAACAATTCTAAACTAAAATTATTTCATATATAATAATAATAATATTTAACAACAAAAAGATTGACTATCAGTAGGAGCTCCTACTTCTGCCATCATATCAAAATTATTTCTACAGCATTTAGTTAAAAAAATGTATAATTCTGTATTATTAAAATTCTAGACCCTCTAGGTCATTGTTTAGATATGTAACGTATATGTAATATGCAAGATGACATGCTTTACATATCTCAAAATAGTGGTCAAATTTTTTATTAATTAATGATCTCCATAACAATATAAATTTTGGTATAGAACAATAAACTGATAATAAATTAAGTTTTTTAGATATTACTATTATAAACAACCACAGTAAAGAATACACTGTACTCAGAAAACCTACTCAAACTTGTTTAGTTATTCCAAAAAATTCAATTCATCTTCAGTATAAATATGCTGCATTTAATTCTATAATGTATAGAATGAATAATATCCCTTTAAGTAAATTTGAAAAACAAAAAGTAATGAAAATTATGTATGATATTGCAATACAAAATGGATATAATCCCAAAATTATTGATAACATGGCAAACAAAATGCTAGGACATAAAAGAAATACCGGTACTATAATCTAAAGTAATAAAAAAGTACTAAATAATTCTTTTAATAATAAAACAGTCACACAAAACATTCAGAATATTAAATATATTAATTTTATATATGTAGCCATTATTAGTCATATAATTGAAAAATTATTCAAAATCCAAAATATACAAATTACCTGTAATAGTAATAAAACATATTTTGACAGAATCAAATTTAAAACAAATAATTCATAATTTAAGTGGTGTATATAAAACTGAATTCCCTGACTAATAAATTTTATATGTATAAATTTATTACAGTCAGGGCATTCAATTTTATATAGGCCAGACTAAAATAGGTTTAGAAAGATTTATGCAGCACCACAACTCATATTGAAAACCATAAATTTATAAATAAAATTTAGCTACTCCTCGATTAAAAATAATCACACATTTCCAAAAATAAATAAAATTGCTTTATTAAAACATATTTCCAAAGGTGCAAAACCGACCTTATGGGAACATTTGGAAATACTTAAACGTAAAGTAAATAGTAAATTACTATCTGAACTAATTTAAATTAATTAGCTTGTTGGTACATCCTCTTCATTCACTTATTAATACAGTACAACCTGTCACATCCGGACCTGTGATGTCCAGAACCTCCCATAACCGGACGTATCTCCAAACTAATTTTTGCAATTTTGGTTAGCGAAATGGTTAGGGATGTAAAGATACTACTCTTGATGTTTTGGCTGTTCACCACTTTTTCTTCACTACACTTACGTCATTCTGCGATATGGTTCACTATTTTTGAATATTTAAGTTTTTACAATTGAAATACTTTATTTGGGGCAACTGCGTCTTAGCTTGCGTCCAGCCGACGCAGCGGCGTTAGGTCGACTCACGTTACATGCGGGCGGACGTCACTGCCTTTCTTGCTACCAAATTTCGTCGCTGTTCATAGCCTTCATGTGTCAAATTGTTAGTAGTGGCATCGGGAACATGGTTTGTGAGTGTTCCCCAAGCGTTGACGAAATTACATTGCCTCTCTACACGTCACACAAAGGGGCGGGATCTCTAATTATGTTTCCGCCCGCTTCTGAACACGAGGCGAACAAAATTCACAATCAAGCCATGTTGTTTTAGCTTCTCGGTGTCGGTTGCGCGCCTGCTGGTGTTTGCGCGTGTCACACAGTACTACAGTTCTTAGAATTGTATTGCGTTGTTGCATACCTGCCGCATTCCAACGTACAACTACAAAGTTTTTACTTTTCTCCCCAACGGAAAATACACGCATGTGCGCACTGGACTTCTGGGAATTAAACTGCTGTTGAACACACTCACCGCCGCTTTCTATTGTACTGGCTACACCTCACTGTGCCTTTGTTTGAACTACAATTTATATTACCATGGGACTGATCACGCAGATGAAAACAAATTTACAATTTTTTAATAAAATAAAAACCCCTCCTTTTTAGCCCCGTTACAGGGATGGAAAAGTGAAAGTTGTACTGATGTAGGCGTACTGTAAGTAAAACTTTTTAACCAATTTTACTTTTTGTATTTTAAAGAGTACAGTGTACAAATACAAATGCTAAACCAATAGAAACGTCTAAAAAAACATTCAACAACAAACGCGTTCATTATTTCTGGCCCTCTAGCTATTTATAAATGACCTTGTGATATCCGGATTTTTCCATATCCGGATCGGCCGGTCGCCATATTAGTCCGGATATGACAGGTTGTACTGTATTTATATAAATATATATTAACACTTCCACTGTGAACTTACTTTAATTTAAATTAAATTAAATTAAACTGTGAACTTAATTTAATTAATAGTTAACATTTAATAAAGGTTAAATTAAACATTTAATAAATAGAACTATAAAGGCCATGTTCATTGAGTAGACAACAGTGATTGAAAGGTTGTAAAAATAAAATTTTCTTGAGAGGTAGTTGAGGTTAGAGACAACAGAAATCCCCTCTATGAACAACAGGATTTATTCAAACATTCCAATTTAAAAACTGATCTGACTATAAAAATGTGCATCTTCAGCAATATTAGTTTTCTAGACCAATATACATAAACATCACACAGTCTCAACCTAACCAAAATTTCTGTGATTTGAACAGTCTTTAATAGTGTGCTCTGGAGTATCAGATTTTTAGAGACAGGTCAAATATATTGCACAGAAAAAATTATTCATGGACATTTAGAGACCATTATGAGTGCATATGAACACTCAAAGGCCTGGGTGGATTTAGTCTGCCTAGAAAGATATCCAGAAGAGGGTTTTGGTAACCCATCTCATATAATAGGTTTCAGGCTTTGACTTCACATCATCAAAGTAGTTCAACTAAAGACAGCAAACTTTTCTTATTTGAAAAGGTTGATGGCTTACTTTTATAAGCAAACTATAAGTGAGCTCTAGTTGCTAACTGTGTGATAGAGTGGTTTGCAAAATCTGTAGAGGGGAATATCAAGCTGATAAGTTTTTATGCAATTTAGCTCATGGCAGAAGCAACTTAATCCTTATTACACCGCAGTTTTCAAGTCTAGTTGTCAAGCATTGTCAGATATCCTTCTATAGATCTTTCTTTCAGATATTCGAAAATCAAGTTTACCAATTCGACTGTCAAGACGAGACAAGGCAGGATGGTAAACACAAAGTTTTACCATAACAATATAATACTTAAAGTTTGTATTGTATCATAAGACAGATGCAATCAGCACTCCAGTGTGTACTAGTTAACACACAAAAATCACCCAAGGTCTGGAGGATATATATCCTTAAACTCTTTTCTGTGAGATACCCAGATAAATAATGTTTAAATATGACTGCAAACTGTTTTATTCCCTGTCCAAATGTTCATGCTGACAGGTATTTTTTGTCTAGTCTGATAACTAGAAATCTGTTCTGTTTGCCTATTCTTAGAGCTTTTAAAATGTTCAATTGCAGGTCAGCTGCAGCGGAGTTGTTTTAGCTGGTTGTTTAGCCTGAATATAGATTGAAAAGTTGTCTAAGTAAAAAAAGGGAGCAACTAACAATTGTGTTGTTAGCAAGAGGAAGATACTATTGTACTGAATGAACCATTACGGCGTGCCACCACACTTATTTGTGACAAGAATCTTTTTCAACACCTTAGATCATTATATTAAAACTGCACACTGACATCTACAATAGGATATTTCCTGGTGTGAAGCTCCCTTGATGTACAAAAAAATCAACATATTTCAGTTTCTTGTATCTTTCTGTACGTGCTCTCCACTACAAAAATTGCTACTTTGTCTCTGGGTTATAATCATAAATTTAACTCTTATCCATGTTGTAAACTTAACATGAACATAATTGACATGTTTATGACATAACTGTTTTAGTAGGCAGACTTTCACACTGTGCTCCTTCTAGTCAGAAGTCAACATCCAATTATAAATTAATGCTATTCAATTTCAGAATACTTCCGATGACTTGAGCAGCTCTAACTGAAATCCCAATGATCTTCGGCTTCAAATTTCTGAATAGTGATTTAAATGTGGTATGAGAATTTGTCAGCCATTTTTTTTTTAGAGATATGCTAATGCCATGTCAATCTAGTTTCTTCCTCCTTGTTGTTTTCTACTCAGGGACGTTCTGTTCATTATAAATCATAAGTCTGATTTTATACATTACCTTTTTTCATGATATCAATGGCATAAAAGATAACAAGAAACATTTTAGAGGCCTTTGTATCAAATGTTACTACTTCATGTTGAATTTTAAGTTACAATTTCATTCTAATTTTGAGTCCACTGTGAAATAATATATGGTCACACTGTACCATAAAATAATGTCTTAAACACACAGCAGTAAAAGCTTGTTTGCATAGATGTCAATGCCAATTCCCTTCAGGTTCTCAAAAGCCAAGATCAGTGATTTGTGGTGGCTTAAGATGAGCTACGTAACAAATCTGCACTCTTCGGCTTCTTTCATCTGTAATCTGTGCTTCTTTCATTTTGATAGTACTTTATTATGATAACGTAATTTTATTTAGATACTAAAACTAAAAAAAAAAAATTGAATCATTTTTTTATGTGAACACGTAAAATAATAATTTGTGAAGTTTGTAAAACAAAGATATTTTATTGTTAATCATGATAGTTTACTATTTCAGAGTTAATATTTGTACCTTCAAGTAGAGTTAATGATGGTATCTGTGACTGTTGTGATGGATCAGATGAATGGGAAGGAATTACATTGCCAAATAGACTTCCAGGTATTTTATGTGATATTTTTAAATGTTTATATTAGTGTCTTTAAGATACACTTAGGCATACATCTTCGGATAAATAGGGTGAATATAAGTATTTGCTACTGCCTCCTCTCACTTTGTTTAATCAAATGTGCATTACCACCTCAGTCTAGGAATGTATTATTTTTCGTGATGCATGACCGATTCATAGATTGAATCTGTAAGCATCAGTCAGCTGGCAAGTTGAAAGTGTAGTGTCATGCCATGTAGTGTCAGACATACCCTGTATTTTGCAATACAACTATAAGTCTAAAAACCCTGTAAGAAAAAAAAAGGCCACATACATTCAAATTTTGAAATGTAAATTAGTGAAAATAATGTATAAAATTTTTATATATATGTTCCAGCAGGAAAGCTTGACTGATTTTAAATTGATATGATTCAAATAAACGTTGTATATTAACAAATTTTTTGTTTAAATGTTAGAATAATATTTACCATTTATAAACTTCCGCACATGTTTTTGTAGCCTACACTGAAAGTTCGTCATTGTGTATCTCACAATGTCTTGAGACAACAGCTGCAATTTACAGGTGAATAATAGCTTTCAGTGTATCTGATCTCTATGAAACCAGTGGTATTGGGGGTATTGAGGTTTATTGATTAACACATTCTTTTGAGGTACTCAAAATTTGAAAAGAAATGGATCTCTAGAAAGATCAGTAGATTGAACAGACCCATGATAAGTCACTATGCTGGAAAGTGGTGTAGCTAATAAAGAACGTTTCTCTAATAATAATAAAAAAAAAAAACAGCAATCAGAATTATTCTGCATTGATTAATCAAGTCAATACTAAAAAGTTGCTAATCAAGTCAATGAGAATTAAGTTGCATTCCACTGTTCTGTAGCTACTAAAATGATGTCATGTATGTTCTTCAACAAGACTGAGCATAATACCCCCCCTAATACTACCATTAGCCAATTTATAGCCATTTCAATGACCACTGGGTTTTCCTGTTGGGCCCTGTGTACACTATTTTATTTAGGAATATTTGTAAGAATGTTTCTTGCATTATATAAGTCACATAAATTTCTTGAGTTTGGAAATACATATACTAAATAAAGCAGAAAATGTTGATAGTAAAAAGTAAGAACTATACCAATTAGCAACATATTGCCATTTCTTTAGTAGAATCACTTTAATGGTCAGGGTTCTACTGTATTATTGTGCAGGAGATTGTTGTGATGTATACAAGCAGTGGTGGCCAGTAAGTTATTGATTGGGAGGGCAAAAACTTAAATGTAATTTACATAATAAATGTACTGAATCACCAGTAGAAAGACCAATTTTAATTTTTGGGTGTATCTGTTTTTTATTTAGTTAGGTAATATCAAAATTGCATTTTGATAGCCCTAATTATTGTAGTTCCATTATTAAGCAAGTTTAACATAATCAAACCTTGATATGTCCTGAATTCATAGCTGTTTTTTTTTAAGCTTACCTACGCAGAATAAACATCTACAATACTGCATTATATATGTGTTTACTATATAGACAAATAAACTATAAAGTAAGATACAACAGAAATGTTTTATTTTATAGCCTTCTTAATGAATGAATATCAGGAAGTTTTTCATGTGCTTGTTTTCTGTACTGATTATGTGTTTTCAGTAGATTAACAAATAAGTTTACGTACACATATATATTTAACATATTAGTAATTTTCAGTTTAATGAACTTATACATTATTAGTCGTTAACATATTTTTGAAGTTTGCATCTAAATGGAGTGAAATAAAATAACATGAAATTTATTAATTAAACAAATAATTTGTTGTAGATGATGTGCAGAAGAAACTTGAGAGATTCCAGTCACCTTGTATAGACGTGTGTCCTGTTAAATAATTAACCATAACCACTTCTTACAGAAAAAGATTTAATAAAGTTGTGTTAGTGATTATAATCACAAACAGAAATTATAGTGTTGTACACCACTATGTAAAAAAATTCTCGATTAGTGCTTTCAGGCTCTACGGCTCATCATTAGATCGGAAATATACAATAATACAAATGAGACAATTCCTTTATACATGCCTAACAAAGTGTACACATTTTCATAAACAAGCGTTAGGAACCAGAAAGTAAGGGCGTTTACCGCAGGACTTGTTTATGTAATGTGTACATCTTGTTGGGCAGATATAAGAAGCTTGAAAACACTATAAAGAATTTTTTATATAGTAGTGTGCAACAGCGTAATTTCTGTTTGAGAAAAGAGTTTATTTACATTGTGTGTATTTTCTTACAAAAGCCTTTGTTCAATAAAAATATTTTTTAGTCTGTGAAGTGTTTTTGTTACAACATTTTAAATGTTACGTATTTTATATATTGGACATGCTGTCTCAAAGGTTTCATTATAATATAATGTGTATATTAGATATTTTGTTGATTGTGTAATCAAGTTTGTGTGCCAGTTTTAGCAGATTTTAAGTCATGAGCATGGAGTACTTTTCTTTTTTCGACTTCAAATATAGCATCCTTCCAAAATACATTGAAACATCGTATGCTAAAATTAACTATCCTTCTCATTTATATGTATGTATGTTGGATGTTGTATTCATAGTCAAACAGTATACTACAGCATTTTCTAACAATTTACATGTACAGTACATATGGTATCCTGAGTTAAAAAATAATAAATTAATTAAAATTACAAATAACAACAGAGAAAACATAATTTGTGATGTGACAGAAGACATTGAATAAGCATACATTTTAAAAATATAAAAGACTAAAAACAAAATATAGAATATTTCTTAAATTTAGAATGTACAAAATTAAATATGACAGTTATTAACAAATCCTTCAATTATCATAAAAAATTAATCAGTGGAAGCTATATTAAACTGAATAGGCATGTGACTGTGATAGAGAATTATTTAGTGATTTATAAAAATTATATGCATATTCAGAAAGTGTGCATAATGTTTTAAAAAATTGTTGAAAATGTATTTTCTTCCGTTGTTTGGAGAAAATAAGTTAACAATACTACAATATATAAATCAGTATGTTGAGTATGTATGTTACAGTGAATGTTGAGGTTTCAGTTAAGGTTAACAGTGGCCAGGTACAGTCGACATTCACTGAAGGTTTTAGTGAAAGTTGAATACTTATATTATAATATCATTCATAATCAACTTCCACTAGTAAATGTCGACTGTTCCTAGGGAGTGTCAGCCAACCCTACTACCCTACCTTAGGAAAGGTGTACCTACACTAAAAATACCAAAGGAATAAATTAGCAGTTACTGTCGGAATAAACAATAACATAGTTTATTTTTGTGGTTGACTTATACCAATATAACTATGTACTTCAAAAGAAAGCAGCAATATTACAACATTTTAACACAATTAAAATCTTCATAGAATTTAATTTTATTTATTGGATCATGGTAATGCATTATAACACTTAGAATTACAAAGTGTATTATTTTTCTTGCAGGCACATTTTTTTTAATTGCCATTTAGTTTGGCAAGTGCACTTAAAGAATCCTTGGCTAATTCCAGTTGATTGTGCTGTTGCAGTGGTCCGTAAAGAAAGTGTCTTGTCCAGTGGTACTTCACTTTCTTTAATAATATTTGTAGGACAAACACTAAATTGTGATCTGCAAAATTGAAATTATCTGTAGATTATAAATTGATCAAGTTCGGTATTTGTATGAGTGTTCATATGTGTGCATATGGTGTGGGTATGCTAGTGGTTTGGAGATGTGCATGTGATGTGGTTGTGTTGTATTTTTAATCCCTTCCATCAGCTGTCTATTTATGTCCCTAACAATCTCATTATTTTAAAAGGCCTTACCTATCATAAAAAACTAGTTTTTACCTAGGATAAAAACTTACCTAGCATATAGCTGCTTCAGCAGACCATCTCTGGTTCCAGGTCAGTAAAATGTATCATGCACTATGTCCAAGACGATACCAAGAACTGGTCTGGAATCTCCTCTTCCACCAGCAGTTTAGTGCATGTTGACAATCCCCAGTCATTGTTAACCTTAACTAATTTTCAATATTCACTGTAACATATACATATTACATACAATAGGAGAATGGAAGGCACATGTTGAACAGTGATGTCTTTGGTCTGATGCAGTAGTCTTCGATGGCTGTTTTGATCTTGTCAGTAATAATGGTGAATATACTGGGTTTCTCATAAGTTTTTTTTGCTGTCAAGACAATTTTCTATGCCCCCCCCCCAGCATTTTTCCAAATAATAGAACGTTCATTTTACAAATATGTTGACTCTACAGTACTGTATGAAATGTAACAAGTAATCAGTAAAGACTGACAAAGATTTTATTAATAAAGCTGCAATTAAAGTACAATAATATAATGTTAGCCTATTACACAGCTATCAATATTAATTGAAATTAATACAAAAACACGACCTCTCAGATAAGCATATGTAAGAAACATATACAAAGCAAACATACATTATAATCAAAAGCTATAATTTAATATTTATAACCACTGAAAACTATAACCTTTATTTCATTGTTTTATTTTCTAATGTTTTAAATATTTTTCTAAATCTAGGAGGTTTCTAAAACCTTAAACAGTTTATCTTGTTTAGCATTGCCACCAAACTCCTAGAAGTATAACTGACAAGTAGGGATAGTGGTAATTTTAAACAGTTGGAATTGGGGACCGATGGAAATCAAAAACAAGAAAGCTATGTGAGAAGTATCCATTTTCAAATTCAGTAGGAAGTAGTAAAGACTCAGGTTAAAATCAGCCATGTGACCGTTACTAGTCATCAGAGCACATTTGAAGGCAGGTGTGTGTGTCAACTGTATACATACAAGCAGACTTGGGATTCACGATTAAATTAATCGTTACAAAAATTGGTAAACTTTTTAACTTGATCATTAAATTTTAAAATGGTTAACTTTAATCATTAAATTTGTTTGTTAATGATTAAAAAATTAACGAATTAATTTTTTTGGGTGCCCAAGAAGTAGCCAGGAATAGCTGTTGAAGTCAATATTGGAGAAAGTTTGTTCTAGATATTTCTAATCCGTTGGCAGACAACGGACTGGTTTTCCCCCATGGCACCATTAGGTCTCCTTTGTGTCCTTGTTGACAAGGTCAGGGTGGCAAGGATGGTTTTCTGTCTTTTCTTGAATTATTCTCATGACTACCCCAAGACAAGTAGACAGACAACTTCTGTTTTGACATCTGAAGTAGTGGGAATGCAGTGTTGCTAACATTCGCTTTAACAACGTGCTCAGATCTAAAACGAAATTGTACGTTTTTATTTGGTAACACGAACTGGCAATATTCATCTGCGAGTGCGTCAAACTATTGGCTAGTTTAAAGAACACCAAATTCCACTCCTACTACTACCCAGATATCACAAAGGAGGTTAATTTAAACATTTTCAATTCCACCAATTTACCGTTCACTGTCCATTCTCATGTACTTGTCGTCATTTTTATATTAGTGCAGTTTGCGTAGTGGTAATCATTATTGTGTTTCTTAGTTTCGAGTTAATTGTTTTGTAAATAGAGTAGTTTTTTGTTACGTATTTTTTTATTTTTTCATGAATTTATTTTTGTTCCGTCTCATTTATATTTTTATATTAATATGGCATCGTCACCTTGGCCTCAAATATCTAGATTTTATGAACATACTGAGAAAGTAGAAGGTCTCAACTTAACTTTTAAGTCCTTGATGTGTGTGCTCAAGGACAAACAAATTTAAACATTGCTGACTTCAGTGTCTAATTTGAGGACCCACATTAAAGGTAAGCAGATTAATATATTATAAAAGTAGTCAATAGAGTAGCTAATTATTGTCTGTCCTATTAAGTCATTTAATACTACATTGTCCAGCAGGCTTAATACAATGTCAGAAGTCGGTACTGTGAACTGAAAAATGCAATAGACAAATAATATTTAATACCTGCTGCAATTTAATGATTGAATTTTTAATGGTAAATATTTTAAGTCACTTTTTCTGCATCGGAAGTTTTAATTAATTTTTTTGAAAAAATGTGGATTTATTTAACACAATTTTAATTATATTTAAACAGCCAAACCAGCTTACGCAATTAAAAAAAAAAGTATAAATTTTTAACTTTTAATCAGTTAATTTGATTTTAACTTTAACTAAGTTAATCTTTTGGGGCACTAACTTTAACTTTAATCAGTGAAAATTTTTATTTTTCCCAAGTCTGTATACAAAAGAAAGTATCATGTGGTCTGTCGGACAATAAAGACCAGTAATTCATTTCTCTTAAATTAGTCCACTTGGCAATGCATTTGCAGTATTTCTGGCATAGTCATTACTGTCTCACCACTGTGCACTCTTGCTCACGCACCTAAGTATCTAACATTGGTTGTGTTTTGGTTTCATTAACTCCTTAATGGCTTGTGACAAGATAATACGTCAGTTGATTTGTTAAAAAAAAGTGTCGCTGTGATTTTGCCGTTATTTTGTTTTCTGATAAAGATTTCTGACATGGTTATGTATAATGGTGATTCCACATGTTGATGCTTTGATGTGCTGTATTGTGAGTTAGTCATTCTTCTTTGATTTATATAATTGAGTATATATCAGAGCATCAAATGTTACGTCACCAAATCAGACCACGTGGATAGTTTCTGTCTGTTTACGTTTGCGCTGTGTTAGTTTATTTTGTGTTTTTTCAAAACACGATTTCTGCAAATAATGTTAGTAAAGAGATATATCTACTAGTAATGTTATACAAACCACTATGTTGTCTTTGGTATTGACAAGCGCTTTCGGCAGTCAAGCCATCTTCAGGTCATTTACCAACGACCTGGTTGGTAAATGACCTGAAGATGGCTTGACTGCCGAAAGCGCTCGTCAATACCAAAGACAACATAGTGGTTTGTATAAAATTACTAGTAGAAATATTTGAGACCACTAACACTCCAATACAACAATAAAATAAAGAGATATAGAGAAAATATGCTTTTTTTATATTGACTGGTACCCGTGACATCAAAAATTCATATAAAAGGTAAGTGTCCCATTATTATACACCATAATTATATTTCCTTTAGTATAGTACAATAACAAGGTAGAATACATATATTTGTAAAGAAAAAAATTGAGTATTTTTAGGTCAAATTGTGGTCAGTTAAATGAACCATTAAGGCGTTAAGAGAATCCTGTATGGTGAAATAGGAGTGAGGTGGGTAGGAAGACCATGCCTGCAAGAAGTGGAAGCAGATTCGGGAAGGATGGGAATGAGGAGTCTAATTTGGGAATCGGGACTTGCCACTAATAAGGAGTGGAGGAATCCGAAGTCCATGCACACCAGTAGTGGTTTGGCTAAAGAAGAAATGGACAATAGAATTCATAGCTAGGCAAAGGAAATAATTTGTTATTCTTATGAACTGAACTCTTCTGCCTCTCAGCATCAGGTGGAAATAATTATAATATTTTATATTTACAAGGAAGGAACTAGAAGAAAAAATAATAGTTATAAAAAAAATGTTTTAAATTAAATGAGGTAGTGTGGCTACTGTAATTTTTAGTTTCTACATTGTCATATGTGATATACAATTTCCTTCTAAGGAGAAATAGTAGCAGGAAGTTCAAGGAGCCCAAAGGTGAACAAGTCCCAAGTTAGCCCAAACACAAGCATGTACAGTTTCGATTTTTTCATACCATGTTAAGAAGGTAACACTAGGCTCTTTCCTACACATTATTCAAGGGAACTTTAATTTCATTGTTGCTACTAAGAATAATACCTTATGACTCAGCTCTGTTTGTTTGCAGAATGAGGTATGAAGGGTGTTGCACTGTGCAAACTGGCACCCTATATCACATGTACATGTTTTCCACAACTATATATATATATATATAGCATTGTGTACTCAGATTAGAGTAGTATATGCTCTTCTTGTCAGCTGTTGCTTTATGCCCACTATTTTCTCACTTAACTTCCAGCACATGGTGGTGGGACACAAGCAGTTCCTGCTCCACCACATTTAATTAAAAAAAATTACTTAAAGAAAACACCAGGCAACTTCCTTCTATTGTGTAATTCGTACAAGAATTTTGCTCTAGTACAGTAGTGAGTGGATGAGCTCCCTTTTGAGACATGTTAAAGTGCATCGATGGGTATAAATTAATTTATAGTATGTTATTATGATAGTATTTTAATTTATATAAAATTTAATTTAAAAAGTATTTAACCATTTGTGCAAATGAAAATTGTTTTGGAAATAAGCACAACATAGTACTGTGTTTTCTGAAAATGATTTTAAAATAAAAGGTAGATATTAAGGATTACATATTTAATTAAAAAAATAAAAAACAAAGTGATTTATGCCTGTTCTTATTTCTTCGAAATTTCAGAATAAAGTATTATGTAAATTGGTTTAAACTTTAAAGAAGACAGATTGTTCAGCTCGTTGAAATACCTGTACATTGTCAGCATTATGTAAGTGTTGTCAGGCCTGAGTTGAGTGTCAACAGTGGTTTGTCCATCTCCTGACTTTCATACTGTTTATCATCCATTTCACTAGTTGTGTCATGAGAAGAGATATGTGTCACAATGTCTGTCAACTGAGTTGTGTGAGCATCACACTCCAGGAAGTCTGCCAGACTGGTAGGCAGTCAGCCATTCAGTGAACAGTAAGATGTCTTCTTCAAACCAACTGCTCTGAGTGACGAAGCTGCTCCTGATGGTCCTGAAAATGCCATCCTCCCAAGCTTCCTTCAAGATGCTGCAGGTATGTAACAGAGAAATTTGTTTAGGTTCAAAATTCCCCCTGCTTTTCAGTAGCTGTATCATGAGGTGCTTCCTACCAAGAAAAGAATATCATCATGTATGAGGTTATGATAGTGAAGACATGTATGAGGTATACAGAAAGTAAAGAATGTTATGTACATATCCATGTACTCTACACAGACAAAACTGGACTATTAGGTACGAAAAGAAAATAAGCTGCATCTCAAACTTCAAATAACTGTGGTTGAGTGTCGGGAGGACACTGATGATGTTTGCAAGCAAGAAAATCATCTGATGGGAATCACAAATTCCCATTGCACATGGTGATGTAATCTCCTTACATTTGTCTTTCTCCTCTATGCCATAGCAGTTCAACAGCTAAACTTATTAGTTTTTAATGTCTTTATCTATACAATGCCAGTGCCACTATAATTATGGATTAATTACTTTAATGATGCAGAGGAGTCATTATACTGGTCACTCTTAAAACATAATGCAACTTTGTGTTTATTGACCTACCAAGACAAATTATGTTTGAATATAACTCAAGATTTCTCTGCCGCTGAGAAAGGTATTTTTATAAGTTGTTTTTGTATTAAAACTTATTTTGTTCACTTGATGACAATTTGTTTTTTGTCAACTCTAACTTTTTTAAAGTATTAAAAAGTAAACTACTAAATTTTCATAACAATTTTTTGAGCCTCCTGGTAATTTCCATTGTGTTAAAGACGACTTTATTAGTATAAAGAAATAAGCATTTTGTTTTGGTTTTCGATATGTGTTAATGCAATGAGTGGTTCTAGTGATACTACAGTTTAAAGATATACTGCATCCTATTTTGTTAGTAAACATGTAGACCTATTAAGTATTAAGGAAATATAATTTATTCAATTACCTCACAGAAATGAAAATATGGTGTGGTGGTGTTACACACTATTTCGTGAGCATGATCTGCTGCTTTATCTGGGAACTTCAATTTGGCACAAAATTCTGAAGCATTTTCCATTTTTATTTTTCACAAAATTTTGTTATAAATAGACTGCTTATAAAATTAAATAAGCTGTTAAAAAGAAATAAACATATATAAAAACTGAAAAAAATTAGATGAAACTATAAGTATGAACTAATTACTGGAAATTAACAACTGTAAGTAACATATTGCACACAGATTCAGCCTTATTGTAACTATCCAATATAAAGAACAGTTGCCTATATGTTTATAGAGTCTTTATAAACAGTAGTATAATTGTAATGTTTGTACAATTCTGAAGAACTGTTCTGATGGCTCATGTCTCTGTGTGACATTTATATCAGCCTATTTCTGTCTCCCTTCCTTACATGCCATCTACTCTTTGCATCATTCAAGTAACTATATTGTAACTGGATTAGTTTTAGATAAGTCAGCAAATCATTTAACACTCTACAGCCTATAGGAGATAGTAGGGCAGGGTAATAATTTTGTGAATAATAAAGACACATTTTTCTTTATAATAAATAATATTAATCATTTCTTCTTACTTTGCAAGTTATAAACATTACAGCATTGTACAACATAATAGCCATCCAAAAAAGTTCAGGAGTTCATCACTACTATAGACACACATCAACCTTGGTATAAGGTGTGAATTACACATATAACATTATGGGTCAACTTATATATATATATAATGTCATAGTAATTTAGATAACAAATGAACACATTTTCTATTATTACAAACAAAGTCATTTGATGTCATTATTTGTCATACATTTATTGACAAATAAAAAGAACATAAATCACTAGAAATAAACTTTGTATAAAATGACTTAGTAAATAAACGGACCTTCGGTTACATTATAACTGATACTTTTACTATTACACTTTGACTTGCTACAAATTAATGTTAAAAGAGGCATAAAATAATTTATACATTGTGAGCATTTAACAGAATTATATGGTTGCAATTCTGAAGTCAGTGCTTCTTAAAATGTTTACAGAAACATTCTGATGATGATGATGATGTTGGTAAAATATCATGTGATGACAAAAACATATTTACAGGAAAGTTATTTTTCAGCATTAGATCTTATTAAAAATATATTTTCAATGCTGAAGATGACTTACATTTGTATTTATAATGTACATTTGAAATGATAACTAAATACAACTAAACGATAACTAAATGTAACTTCTCAGTACAAATTTATTAGTACAGTACACTAAATACAATTTTCTTATAAAATTCTAACAGTGTTTTTTTAATGTGTTTAGGAATAGTGTCAAGGGATGCTTTAAATACCATTTTGTTGCATAGCAATGCATTTAATTTTTTAGTGTCATTTATAACTCATAAATCATATGATTAGTGAATGTAAACATTACATTTTAATTGCTGGTATTAAATAATTTTTTCTGGATGTGAACATCAGTTTTTTATTATATGAAATATGTTGTAACATGTGTAATTATCTAAATAATAATTTGATTAAAGTAAAAGGAAAAGTGTACATACCATAATTAAATTGGTAATACCAACAGTAAAACTTGGGCAACAATGAAAATGGATATGAGAAAGAAATTACCAAATAGCAAAAAAAATAGTGAAAGAAAATTATCAAATAATAAAAGAAAATTTTTTTATAACCATTATGTCCCTGAAGTTTTATACATTTGTACATTTTCTGTTAATGTAAATATTTTAACTGATTATAAATCTTCATGCATACAGCAGTGTAAAGTAGGGTAACCAGATTTGAAATTTGAATAAAAAACAGGACACTTCTTCCTCCCCTCCCCTTCCATATTGAAAAAGTTTAAAGTCTTTTCAGCTCCTTTTAGGCATTGCTATTGTTTTAAATATACTCACTGTTCCCAATTTTATCACTACTCACAAAACACGACCTATGAAACAACATTAATAAGCATGAGGGTTATGCTTACCTTAAATTCCCACTGAGGTTATGTTCATGAGCATCCCACATTGATCAGCTATTGAAATCGATGATTAAAGATTGATCAGTGGCGGCGATAAGGCCCCCGCAGACCCCGCGGCGCGGGGGGGGCCGACCCTCATGGGGGGCCCCAGTTGGCCCAGTCATGGGACATAACTTGTAACATGAAAAATAAGCGTAAACGACTTGTAAAACGCTTCTTTGTTGAAGTATCAGTTGACCATAGAATTGACGACCCAGTGAAATCATTTGAAGTAAAAGTTTTCAATGCAACACTAGATATTGTAATAGCTCAGCTACAAATGAGATTCGAAGGATTGCATTGCATTGATGATAGGTTTTCATTCCTGACGCCTCAGAATTTAGTAAACTTCTCACAAGAGACAATAGTGGAGAAAAGTAAGGCTCTGGTAAATGTGTATCCTGGTGACCTTTCCACATCACTGCCTGACCAAGTAATATCCTTCAAAGCTCTGATGGCCAAAGAAATTGTACACAAGAAAAGAATTCGAGAAATGATGAATTTACTGGTTGAAGAAAACAGCTGCCTTATGAATTGCCTCCCAGACTTAACTTCAGCTTTGCAGCTTTATTTAACCATACCTGTCACAACAGCTACAGCGGAAAGAAGCTTTTCAAAACTTAAATTAATTAAATTAAGTCATACTTAAGAAGTACCATGGCCCAAACTCGGTTGAGTGACTTGGCACTGTTAAGCATTGAGCATGTGAGATACAGAAAACTAATATCAACGAAGTGGTTGAAAAGTTCTTAGCTATTAAAAAAAGAAGACTAGGCTTAGGAAAACAGTAAACTTTGGTTGATCCTCATCTGTAAATATTGTACATTACTTGAGTTCGAGTGTTATTGAATTGGATTAGACTTGAGGAGAACTTGTATAGAGTATATTCAAGAATTTTACAAATTCAGTTACAAACTAATTTAAATGTTTGAAAAAAGCTAGAATGTTACTTTGATATTCGTTTTTATATAATAAAAAAAGTTTTACCACTCTGTGTGCGGTACTGTTTCATAGTCTGAATTTAGATCTTTGACGTAAAAATAAATCGTTCTTTTTATTTTTTTTTTTTATAGTTTGTATAGAACTTTGTCTGTTTAGCAACAATGAATTTTAAGAGTTTGTACACGTGTAAAACGTCCTTTGCAAATTGCAAACGCTTTGTGATAGACGAGAAAGTATTCACAAACCATTGTTGTGAAACACACATAAATAGAAACTCATTTGAGTGTTTTTCCCTATTACGTATACAAAATTTAACCATTTTTATAGGGCCCCCTAATTAGTTTCGCGGGGGGCCCCCGTTTCGTTAGCACCGCCACTGAGATTGATGCTGTGAAAATTGATTGATATGCTTATAACTCTAGTACTGACAGAACATGGGAGAGACCCCTGGTTAATATAATTGAATGTGAAACATTCTAATTACTTTTAAAATCTAGTTTTGTACATATTTAAAAAATTTTGTGCCTTTCATCTTGAAAAGCAGGACATTTTGCAACTCCCAATTTGCAACTTAATTTTTTCCCAGAACAATGGAACAAAGAGAAAAAAAAGGACAATCCTTTTAAAACCCCAATCAAATCCCATCTGGTCATCCTAGTGTGAAGGGAATCAATACTTTTTAATTACAAGTATTTTGTTGTTCAGTTTGCTGATGCAAGTGTTGTTTGAATGGTAAACTGAGGTGGTGCAGAAATGTTTCTGCCAAAGTAAAGGAAAGCTACAAAAGGAAACCTCTGAGTAATAAATACTGAGAGCCACATGTTGAAGTTCAATATTGGCCTGAAAATGATACTGAGGAAGGAATTTAATAGCACTCTATGCACAAACAGTTGGATACTAAGTACAGCTCGGCTGTAGAGCTTGTTGGGTTGCACATCTTTGATGCCACACAATATTTTCGTATAGTCAGTGAATGCTTCAGTATCTAACAATGGAACCATTGCAGACATACCCTCAAGAAGAGCTTGAGACATGCCTTTAAATTCAGCAGGAGGATTTTCTAGTGCTGGTTTAAAAACCTTGTTCATAATGATTTGACATGTGTCGATTGTTGATTCCAAACTTCCTCTACATAAATTAAACCTGTAAAAAGAAAGCAACAATGAATGTTTTATTGTTTTGTAATACATATTTTTTCAAATGGTTAGTAATTTAATATGAACAAATTAAAAAACAAGTACAAACATATTTACTTCAACATCTGTAATGCAATTGTATAATAAGTAGTTTTTAATTTGTTCCTGTGTAATATCAGCTTCTGTAGAAGCCAGTTTTCCCTTTCACTTAAGTAATTTAAAAGAGAAGAGTGTTTCCATTATTGTCAACCCTACTATTACTACTAGTACTAAAATGATAACTATTTAATTGTTACATTAACAGAAAGCCTAAACTGTTACACACTGCACTGCAATGACAGAATGCAGGCAGATGTTATGCCCATTTCACTGATACATACTATCATGAATAATACCTCCATACATACACTCTCATGAACAATTTCCTTATTTGACATCATGCCTTTCCTATAAATGTATTAGGTACAGAAAATTATCAGTTTACAGGTAAAACATATATAAATACACTTCAATTTTCTCCCATGCCATATATGCTTTCATCATAGATTTCAATATGGTTTGTTGAAGTTGTTCTTTAAGTGACTCTGATGGTCTATAAATTACTCAACGGCGTGACATAGCCACAAAAAAATGAGATCATATTAAGTTACATAAATAAATATTTTATGGATAAAATATGGTGTTTTAATAAATAAACTTTTATTGCTAATGACTTAGTACACCATAATTATCCAAAATTGTGCTGCCATTATTTCAGATGTTCATCCAGTGACAATTATTTCTGGTGAAACTTCTTCATCAGTCATAGCATTGAAGACTACTTTATAATGGATTTGCACAATTGGTTTAACCTCCCTCTCCCTTCAAACAAAACCTTTAACTTCTAGTTTTGCAGTGTCAAGCCTGCTGAGAAATTCAAAAAACCTGTAAGAGCAGAATTCTGATTCTGACAATGAATGTTGTTTCCCATTATGTTCGGCTAACAGAGATATCCCTGAAATAATTTAGAATTCTTTTATCGCTATACAAAGCATTCACATGTACAGGGGCAGATTAACCATTAGGCTGACTAAGCTGTAGCCTAGGGCGCGGCACTTTAGGGAGCGCAAAAATTTAGCTAAAAAATAATAACATTTTACAGCTAAATGTGAAATTGGTAATAAATTACAAGGATACAAATTTGAGTTCATTTTGAACACAGGTGCCTGTTTGGGAGAAATTATAGTGAAACTGTACATAAATAATAAAACTGCTTTCCAAACTGTTTTCTCCGGTTATGAGTCATCGGCGGCTGGTGAAAGATCTTTTTCAACTTTGAAGAGGGTGAAGAATTATTTATGCTCAAATTTGCGCCAGGATAAACTGACCAGTGTAGTCCTTTTGTTCACTGATAGTGTCTTTCTACAAGGACTTGATTTCAGTGAGGTGATTAAAACGTTTGCTCAATCTAAAGCAAGAAAAAAGAATCTAGTTTGAACTTTACACGAGTCTTAACAAATCCACAAGATATTTAACTGATTGTCTTCTTTGTGTAAATGATGTTAAATGTACCCTTAATAAAACTGTTATAATTCTGTAACTACTTATTTAATTTTTTCCTTATAAAAGCCATGCTACAAACGGTTTAAGGTGTAACTCTAAAACGATCACTGAAAAATAGCCTCAGTTTTCAATTCTTGAGACTATTTCCAAAAACAGTAAGATATTTGAAATATTCCTAACTAATAAATTTATTGTAGGGTGTTTAAAGCTTCATTCAGTCCCTTGGAAATGAACGTGAGAGTAGCCTATGGGAGGCGAGCGAAGCGCTAAAATATAATTAGACTAGGGTGCCAAGATATCTTAATCCGGCCCTGCACATGTATAATTTCACAGCAGTAGCATGTAAAAACAGTACTAAAGTCTTCTTTTGTCTATAAAATTTAGTTATTTCTGAAACGAATGTATAAGGCTTAAATACCTTGTTAATTGTATAATAAAATCATCAGTAGTTTTGGAGCTTCTTTCTGACTTAATAACTTTACGTTTCAAACCCAAATGCTCCATCACAATTAAGAATGAAGACACATTTTTTAGTATTATTAACTGAGTTTGCTTTGGATACAATTCAGTTTTATTCAGATAACTATAAAGCCTTCAGTCTTCAAGCTGAATTCCACAATTTGCACATAAATGATATGATGGCACTGAGAAATTCAACAAAGTTTTGTGTACTAGTATTTTAAAAAAGAATGTCTTATCCTCTTAAGTGAAGTTGAATTTAAAATTCCTGAACTTACAAATCAGTAAAGTTATAAGTACTATAAATATTGGTTTATTCAAGCAATTGATTGTGTTAGCACCAGGTATATACTAATGTGAAAAGGAAACACAAACTCAAACAAGGAAGCAAATGTTTATCTACACAAGATGTTTGTACACTGCACTGTCAACATTTGAAAAATAACAGAACCAAAAAAGCTAATAGTATTAGATATTCTGTGTGCCTTTTAACAGCTGGATACATAATTTCATTTTATTATATTTACTTTAAATCTTTAAGGTCACTTTCTGTTGATGTGTTACCTTTATGAATACTGAAAGTTTTATAATTTCATCTCTATAATTTCAAGCTTATCACCAAAAATTGCTTTGAAAAAATTATGTGTGCAAAATTACTGCACTTTTATAACACTTTTAAAGAAGAAATTGCAAATCGAGAACCATAAACATTACTTAATGATTAAAGGAGAGTTCATCATGTTATGAAGCAGTCATGGAGTAACTTGGCCTTGACAATTTAGAGAGCCAGCCTTAACTCCATATCTAACCGCCTTTGCATATAGTAGTAGTGAGTGCAGATAAATGTCACATAAAAGATGTTTGTATATTTACTACTGAGTATACAATTGGACAGTTAAACTGAGAAAACACAAATTCAAAACATAAATCCAGTAATTCTGTTTTTAGTATGTGCAGGGGCAGTGATATGGACCCGCAGGTCTTCAGGGGTGCAATCTTAATGATTGGGTAAAGAATGGGGATGGGAAGTATATACCAGTGCTGCTAGATTCTTAAGAATGTTTAAATTTTTGTAAGTGCTTTAATTATCTAGCTCATGTAGTAGTGCAAGTGGTTGATGGACATATTTATACATATATATTCATGTTTGTAGGTTATACTTTTCATTCCTTTCTGTCTATTCTAAAGAAAAGTCGTTTTGCCGTAACAGGAAAGTACAATGAAAATTTTGATAATTTCTTGATCGTATTATTAAATATTATCTTATACACGTATATTTTAACCTAAATTTTTGATAAATTTTAAGCATACAA
This sequence comes from Magicicada septendecula, assembly GCA_034769895.1. Taxonomy (NCBI): domain Eukaryota; kingdom Metazoa; phylum Arthropoda; class Insecta; order Hemiptera; family Cicadidae; genus Magicicada; species Magicicada septendecula. The sequence continues at coordinate 1,089,806,141 of CM068367.1, forward strand.
AATTATTTTATGGTATTTGCTGATAAAAAGTACGAATGTGATTTTTACTTCCATGTTCCATAAGGAAATGGAAGTATGGTGATCGCGAAAAAATTGTGTTCGAGATAAGGGCTGATTCTGATTGTACTACTCTCAAAACATGAAGAAAAATCATTTTCTGAAAAGTGTCTGTGTGTTTATTGATTTTGGTGAAGATCGGTTAAGAAGGAGGGATAGGTTACCAGTTACGTTTTATGTTTTAATAAGAGTAAAGTACTCTTTGATAAATAAAGTATCCTGAATAGACGGTCATAATAATCCAATGCAGAAAGGTAGATGAAATATCTATAAATGAAAAAGGTAGTTGAAGGGGGAGGGGGAAATTTTCTGTAAATGAAAATGGTAATTGAAGAGAAATTATATTAAACAACTACCCCATAATAATAAAAATATCTATAAATAGTGAAAATAGTTTGAGGTGAGGGATATTTTAAAAAAAATTATCGAACCGAATTCAAGTAAATAATTTTAAATATAAATCTTAGAACATGGAAGTCATGTATGGTTCTCCATACCGATTTTTATTATGCCTATATTTTTGAAAGTTGTACAACCATTATGAGTTTAAACTAATTTTAATTAAAGTTATGTATTAAGTTTTATCTTGTAATCTGCTTATTACATTTATTTATAAACTTCTGGTTGCCCAAGTGCACACCTTCCAGGCTCAAAAACCTTATTTTAAACTACCTTCAAGTGAATACCATTGGCTTAAAAAAGTGTTGAGGTCACGATGATGCGCACATTATGTCTAGTGCATACAATTTTTAACACTAAAAATTGAGGAGCTGGAGGAGAATGCAAAATATATCCACTGTACTGCACACAATTTGAATCTCGTGTTGAATGACACCATCAAAGGAGTTCCTTAAGTGGCCAATATTTTTGATGTAGTGGATTGTATTTTTCAGTTTTTTAACACGTGTTAGGAGGTGGTCAGTGCTTCTAGATAATGACATATCTTCTCGAAATCTTAAAAGGTTCTATCCAACCAGGTGGACTTCAAGAGATCTCAGATTCAGGTTAAAGCACTTATGGAAGTAAGTTTATGATCCAAAAATTGTGAAAAAAGAACTGAAACAAAAGGACTGAAAATGAAACTTGACAGCAAGCAGAAACTCTCATACAATGTGCTTATGATAATTTCAGCATTATGAGAAATAATTTTATTGAGTTAAAAGGATTCTCTCGAACTGGCACAAATGTGGGGAATAGACTCAAATTTTAAACAACAAAGGCTTTATTGTGTAAAGAAACATTTTGATGAACTGAGCCAAGATGAAAGAACTGAAGACAATGAAAAAAGATTTCAAGTTGAAATTTATAACCATAATTTATAAGTTATTAGACATTTTAATTATGCGATTAGGCAAGAATTTTGAAGCATTCAGTTCAGTCATTGAAAAATTTAATGTACTCAACCCTCAGTACTGAATAAAGTAAGTGGCGACGAACTATGTTCATTTTCTGTGCGTCTTGAAGATAGTACAAGACGGATTTTCTCCTCCTACGGCGCTACAGCCCAAGTCGGGCCCTGGCCTCCACCAATCTCCGCCTCCAATCCACTCTATCCACTGCAACCCTCCTCCAGTTTCTTATCCCCATGTCTCTCGCGTCCTCTGCAACGCCATCTTCCTACCTTTTCCTCGGTCTACCTCTAGGTCTCGTTCCCTCCCATGTACCCAGCAAAGCCCTCTTGGGGTTCCTGCCATCCTCCATTCTCATAACATGTCCGGCCCAACGCAATCTTTGTATTCTTATAAATTTTGAGACTGGTATGTCTTTAAATATATACAGTTCGTTGTTGTATCTCAGTCTCCATGACCCATTTTCTTGTATTGGGCCTATAATGCGTCTGAGGATTTTCCTTTCATCAAGATGGATTTATCAGACCATTTCCCGCAGCAGATGATAAGATTCCGATTACTTATGAAAGAAGTAATTAAAATCAAAGTGGTAATCTCGGAGCTAGCTAAGTCCACAATATGTGAACACATAATTCTTTCCTCCAGTTTCCCAGAAGTCTAACAACAGCAACAGCCAAAAGATCAATTTCTAAATTAAAACTCATCAAATCATATTTGAGAAGCACAGTGTTACAGAACATCTCTCTGGCTTGTCACTTCTAAGCATCGAAAATGAGATAGCACGTAATACAGACTTCAGTTTTCTGACAGATTCCTTTGCTGCATCACAAACCCAGAGAAGACAGTTTTGAAATAGTAATTTGGTCCTGTACCATTTTTAAATAATATATTTATTTTATTTAAGCCACATGTTGTATTAGGGTATACATAAAATTAAGAAAATTAAAATTTCAGTGTAATACAATAGATTTTCTGTACATTTTGCGTGGTATGTCTTTGTAATTTTGTACATTATAAATTCTATTGTGATCATCATGTTATATTTCATCTTTTGTAACTAATTAAACTTGTAATTTAATAAATAACATTTACATATCATAAAAACTAGATTTAATCAATGTAAAACTTTATTTTTAATTCTGTAATGTTTAAAATATCGTTTCCTCTATGAGCACTGATTCGCTTCGAGGCACCAACATTTATTGAAATAAGGTATGTTTCTATTTTATTACATTCTAACCAATTTTATTAGGACATACAGCAGTCCAATAAACAGACAAAATGATAAACCCGATTATTATAACTTGTTTACTTGTTCTTTATTTAAAAATATTCTGGGAAAAATGATCCAGACCTTTATTATTTATGCGATTCAGTTGTCAAAACAACAATTCCAATATTTAGTCATGACGGTAATAACCAAACAATTGTATGTGGGGGCGCTATCTCCTAACTTGTGGGGGAGCGGTTTACATAAGCGCTGCTGCTGATATATATATAATATTCAACATTTTTTAATATGTAATGGGGTATCCCTAAATTTTTAGCTGTAATAACAATGTTGTTATTAACAGTGCTCATTCTCTAGTACACATCAAATGTCCCTGGGTGCTACTTGATGATCCCCCATACTTCAGGCTTCACATGTATCTCTTTTGTAATGACAACCTTACACTTATAATTTCCTGTGATTTGTTTATTGCCTGTCACAAACCAGGCAACATACTAAGGTGGGCAGCATCTGCTTCAGTTCACATTCACAAACTGAAAGCTAGCTACACCACATTATTATCCATGTCAGAAAAGTGAGTACTTATTATACCGTATTAATGTTTTACTTATTTATTTTTTAACTTCTTACAGATTCTTTTCTTTATGTATTATCATGAATGCCCAATCATCATGTTTTTATCTTTCTTGAGGCATGTTTCACGTGGTATGCTTATCATCAGCCAATATGTTTTAATAATCTATTAACAATTTTTTTTGTCTATGGTTCATATAGATTAGATTCATAAGCATATAGAGTCAGAATCATTTTTTCTGAATTCCATCTATCACACTGCATCTGTAGAATCACATTTCAAAGATGTTCATTTAGTTGGGAAAATTGAGGTATAATCCAACACTATTTTGCTGTCTCTGAAATCGTTTGGCCTTTCTACATCAGAATACCTAATTCTAATTAACTATGAATTTCAGCAGTATACTATTATTATGTTTACATCACAACCTCATTGTTCTACTTTTAACTTATATTATATATTGTTCCCATATTCACTCTTGTCTACAATCCTATTGAGTGTTCCATGTTTATATCTTACATTAGAAGTTAATTTTATGAATAGACAGATGTGTTAGTACCATACTATGATAACAGCAGCAGCAGTAGTAGTAATTATTAACTTTTTGTATTAAAAATAGGTTTTCTGTTTAAAGAAATCAATATTACTTGAATGTTTTAGTTTTCCTAAAATCTTATTTTTCAGTTACCTATTACAGACTTGAGTATCCTGGTAATTGGTGTCTACTTAATTTGTGTCCTACTGTGTATGAAACCAAATATTTATATTCATTTATGTACGAACTTATCAAAGCTAGTCTGTTAATATGAGCATATCACAGGTTACATTTTTAATACTGTTTCTGTTGTTATTTGTTGTTAAAATTATATCATACTTGTCTTGTATTCCCATCAAATGGCCTATGACTCTCCAAAAATGGATAAATCCTTCCACATCTTTTTCACTGCCAATAATTCCCAATTCTTGTGGTTTCAATATTGCAAAACCTATAAATCCAAACTGAGTTAAAGCCATGTCTCTCTGAGTGATGTAATTCAGACCAGATCTGCAGGCAGTTCTTGAAGCATGAGAGTGGCGACCTCTAACAGTCAGTAGTGATTTACAAGCTCTGAAACAAGTGTTTAATTCTTTATTTTATTTTTTAAATAGTGGTTTTAACTTGTGGCTATGAATGAAAATTCAGTGGCAATTTAGAGATGTGATTTTAGAAAGTAATAAATTCTCTATTTTCTGTAATCACATAGTTATTAGCTTATAAGGATTATAGCATTTATTAGGTAAACTGAAATTATTTTAACTATAACCAAAAGCATGTTTTCAATCAGGAGATTACAAATTACTTAATCTTTGTAAACAAATCTGAACTGTGGCTGCTTGTGTGCATACTATTTCAATCACTTGATAATACACAACATTCAGGGCACCATGAGAATAACTTAACTTACAATTTAAGTAATAATTTTCTACCATTATTATGAAACAGTGGCACTCGTGGTTTAAAACTGAGGGAAAGCTCACAGATACTTTAAAAACGTAAAATGACCTCGAAAAAAGGTTAGAAGCATTGGCATAGCACAGGTGGTATCTGGAGGGAGGGAGGGGGTTAAATTTCTCACTAAGCTGTAAAGGCTAATATTGTGTCCATTTATTGACTTTCTAAGATAGGTCTAAATGTTATTTGTAATAAGCAATATTAATTAATTATCAGTATCTAAAGAAATGTTGTTAAGAGACGGGTGACCATAATTGTAACCCATCCACTTTTTGTTGAATACCCATCCAGAAATAAATTCTATTTATGCCCCTGGTCAGAAAAATCTAATTTTGTAATTGAACGAGCAAAGTGAGTTCTCAGTTTTAACTCGACTGACTGTTATGTATCATAATAACTTTTTAATTCATTATCCGATTTTTGAAAAAAACACTTGGCACAAGTCTTCATAATTTCACCCTATAAAACCTTATTCTATAATCAGGGAGAGGGGGGAGAATGTTCCCCTATTTTTGCAGGAGGCAATAAATGTGAGAGGGTCAAAATTGTTAAACAATTGCATAAATTCTTGTGAGGTATCAAATTAAGGAAAATTTTAATTAAAATATGAATGTAGTGTTATGTTCGGAAATTTAAAAATTTTGGGGTGCAGGGCCCAAAAAGTGGGTAAAAATTTTGTAAATTGCAAATTCTGTGTGTGGTATCAAATTAAAAAGATTTTTATCAAAAATTTGGGAATATGTTTTTTCTTTGTGTCAAGCATTGCAGTAAGTTTAGACGACTGGGGAAAAAAGATGGAACATATCTAAACTTGCTTATTCCTAATAACACAACATTCAACCATCAATTCAACTAATGGGCATAACAGTGAACAAAAGAGCATTCTGATAATTAGCCCTAACTCTAAATTGTCCCCCACTCTATGGACCGCTCATAACTGGAGTGCCATTGTAGTATGTGCAATGAGATTTTCTGGAATTTCACATTCACTTTATCAAACACAGAGAAGATTGCTTCACTCACTCCTTCTGCACTGTGATCACTTTTGCTGAATGAAAGGTATAAACCTTTCGTTTAGTTTCCTGCTAAGCTTATATTGAATTATGAAACTAAGTGTGTTAATGTTGCACAGTCTGTGGTTTACTACTTTTTATATTTCATTTTTAAACAGATTAAGGCACACTTCAAAAACTGATTCCAACAATTTATTTAACAAACATATATATAATTTCATATCTGCGTACCCAGTCAGCAGATCATACACTGACTGAAATTCCTAGTAAAACTACTTTTACTAGTTTCTTATTCTTTTTGCTTTTAAATAATTATGAGTTCTGGTCTTGGTGAATCTAATTCTTTCAATTTTAGCTTTGTTCGAATATCAAGAGAAGTTTTTATAATGTTTTGAATGGAATTCATTTTTCCCTGTTGTTATTAGCCTAGGTAAATAATATGGTAATAATTAGAATATTGCACAAAAGTGAACACAAAACATTACACTATGCATAACCTACACAACCCATTACCAAGACAATACATGGATTGTTCAATACACCCTACAGTAAACACTGAGAAGGAGACTTAAAGAGAAGCCTGTGTCCTATGGAATGTCACCATATGGAAATCCCCTCCCTTGTTCACTCACCTGGACCCCTTCTCCAACAACATACATATGTAGTCCTGGGCTCCCCTAAACAACTGTTCATTCTAAAAACATTTTATATTATTTGTATCAACAATTTCAGTCATATTGACTGTATTAGATTTTACAGTCTATTTCTATACAAAAATGTTAAAGTGGCATTGAACTGAAGTTAAAGAAATATTGACTTCTTCAACTTTTGCAGGGGCAGCTCCACCTTAGAGCATTCATTAATTTATAAAGGACACTTTAAATCTATAAAGGATTTAAATAGATTAGTAGTATTTTAATAGCAATCTAGTAATTATTAATACACAGATTAATACAGCTAAGAAAATAATATTTTGTGATTTTAAGTTATCAGGAATCAAAAATAGAGACATGTTATCTGAGATAAGCCTATACATTATTTTGCTCATCATAGTCACATTTTTTGAACAAACTAATTGTGAACATATAAACTAGGTTTGAACATACAAAGCACAGAACTGAACTCAACTTCTGTTCACAAATAGTTAAATTTAAAATTCAATAACTTACTTTGAATTTGGATTTTTCAGATCTCCCTCATACCACTCGATCATATGTGTGAGAGTATCCAAATATCTTTTGAAAGCAGAAAGACAGTGTGCAGACTGCCCTGTCATTATAAGTACTCTAAGAATACTGTGAACTGCAAGAATTCCCAGAAGCCCACTTAGCTTAGACACAAAAATAGCATAATAGTTGGCATGAAAATAATACTGACCTCTGTAACAAATTAAACATTTTTATATATAATCCATTCTTTGTCAAACATTTATCTATTAACATAAAAACAAATGTGTCACTTTGATATCTTTGTTATTCAGACAATATATTAAATATATGGTGATGTGTGGTACATTGCCCAAAAAGGCTGAAGATACATATGAAACTAACAATGAAATTAAAAAAAATTAATACACTATTTCAAAAGTAGTACCTAAAAAACATTATTCAGTTTTTACTGTATCAAATATTATGAGACCTCTATACTCTGGCTGTGATGTTGTTACTCTCAATAAAGAATGTTAACAAATCGACTGTCCTATAGGTAAGTTGTTAAGAAAAAAGGACTAATGGGTTAACTTAGTGAGTGTTTTGGCTTATTTTAATGTTTAAGAGACCAGTAAACTGACAAGATTTTAAACTCTTCACTTTCTTCTGAATACTATCTGTCCTAGCTTGCATTTTTGAATCATTACTTCCCTCTTTGTCGGAAAGGTAAGGAGTCATAAATAGTAACAATTAACTATATGGTATGTGCACTGGCAGATCTAGGAATTTTCTGATCTATCATTATCTTACCCAACCACCAATATCGATGGTTAAGTAGTAATAAATCCCCACAAAAGTGGTTTGAAGTAAGAACAGTATTAATTGATGTTCTGTTTGCATTTGGTGAAATATAAGAAATTAACAAATCACGCTTGGTAGTTTCACAGAATTAATTTATTATCAATATCTGATAATCGTTTCTGCCAGCGATGCTGTTTTCAAAGAGTTATATAAATAACTAAATACAATAAAAGTTTTTGGTGTTAAAAATGTGTTAATGTGTTTCAGGTAGATTTAGGAATCGGGTAGAAGTAGTAAACAGAAGGGTAAGTAAGCGGGAAACCAACGTACAACAAAAATACAACATACCTTAAAATAAACTTCAATTACTGCTTGTAACGAAGGAGATACATGGAACTCTGCTTGTTCATTAGTAATATCTTTGTTATGTTTGACAGCTTCCATACTTTCTGAATTTAAAATGATCCCTTCTTTCTCCTCTAGCTACACCATAAATTAATACAGCGCACCCTACTTCTGCGCGCTGTTTGTATGCAAAAATTTTTGACATTTTATGTCATGTGACGACCTCGGTAAGAGTGATAGTTTTATTTTAATACATATCTGATGATGGAGCATAAGCTCTGAAATGCGTCATAGAAAAATTATAAGACGTCACAAGGCAGACAAAATAAGGTAAATTTAGTTATTAATTTGTACAAGTGACTTGGATACCGCATTTAACATGAATATTACACCATAAATATTTCCGGGTCCGGTCAGTTTCAGCTAAAGGACATGTATAACAGGTCAATTGTGTGCCCATATGGTAACTGAGTTGGAACTGACAGGATTAGCATAGAATATGATTATTCTAAAATAAAATTTTTCAACTTTAAAGTTTTTTCTGTAGTTTAAAAGAATTATTTTTCAACATTTTATATACAAAAGTGACTTCAGCTTTCTGATTTTTTGTTAACAAACTTGAGAATTGTACAATTTCATTTCAGAAAAATTCACAAACAACATTGTCTGTAAATTATCTACATATTGTCACATCTCCTGCTTTATTACATGAAATATTTAAAACGTAACTTCAAAAATTGTATTACGGGTATTTTCATATCCCAAATTGCTGCAACATTTTTTACTCTAAACCAGTTGTTGTGGTTGTTGTTATTTTTAGAAAACTTTATCATTTATTTCAAGGTTGTTAATACCAATTTCAAGTGTATAAATGTACCAATAAAGAAAAACAGAACCGGCAAATTTTAGTATTTAATCACACAAAAATATATTTATTGGAGCCATCTATCAGAAGTAGAGATTTATGAAGAAAACAATGAGGCTTCTGAAAATTTGTCAAATGGAACGAGTATAATTACATTAATAGGAATTTACATTATTATTACATAAAGGCTAATGTTATATATTTCTAATTATCTTGTTGATTCATCCTCTTTGTTCACTTTATAAATATTATTATATATAAGCTTTCACAATTGAACTTACTTTCATTTATCTTTCCCAAACGTTTCGAGGTGATGTTCCTCTTCCTCAGTGGGATTAAATACTGAATGTCATTTTAACAGTATAACGGTTATGGACTGGTGTGTGTGGTGGGGGTTGATGGTGGGAGGGAATTGGCGCTGAGGTTCAAATTGTGTGTTTGGATCAATGTATCGAATAGTGTATGTGATCTATAATGTAATTGTTCATTTAATATGTTGTTTGGTTGTAGTGCGTGATGTCTGTATATTTCAAATTGTTCAGCTGTGTTTAGTTTTCTACTTTTAGGTAAGTAGTGTAATATTTCCATGTTGTGTTCTGTGTTTGTGTAACTGTGGTTTTCGTTTTGTAAATGTGTGGCAAATGTGGAATGTATGTAGTTTGTGGTGAGGGCTTTTAAATGTTCTGAAAATCTGGAGGAAAAAGATCTTCCCGTCTGGCCGATAACACAGACACATACAGCAAAACAGAGGTATATAAATTAAATTGTAATGATTGTCACCAATTCTACATCGGTGAATTTGTGATCCAAGTCATGAGTCTTCTGAGTATTGAAAAAACTCCGTTCTGCAGTCACAGTGGATATTGGTAGCATTTCTCCATCGCAGCTGTTGTAGAAATGAATGATTTTGTTAACATTTTTGAAATGGTTGTAGTTTACACTTTTCTTTATTGAACATAGTTCATTGAAACACAATTTCAAGGGCTTAAATAAATCTTCTTGAAATTCTAAAATGGATTTATGTCTTTCAACCCAAAGGGTTTCACAGTAGCACTGCACTTGATGGACCAGAACAGTTTTAAGTAGGAAATTGCACTTTGAAGACATGTTAAGAAATGCAGAAATTTCTTGAATGTAACCAACTGTGTTTCTTACACCCTGAACTCTACTACATTTTTCGATAGATTCAAAGCATGGCTTTGGCAAACAGAAAGAGCTATTTATTGCTTTTTTTTTATTTCTGATGCTGCACCTCTCATATCTGATATATTTACACTACACCAATCATATCTGATTCCCACACAGTATTCAACATTGAACATTGGGTTGCCCCAATTGTGAGCCAGACATCTATTAGAGATTGTGTGTCATTTATTAGAGATTAAATGTTAGGCCATGTTTTATATAGTGATTTTTTAGCAACCTGATATTTTTATATGCTTGAAGACTGATGAAAAAAACTGATAAGATCTAGAATATCTTTAACTATTTCTTCTTTCTTTCTTATGTTTATGATGATTTGTGCATAAGACTTTGCCTATTAAATTTACTATATATTTTCTACCCTAATATTTAACGTGTTTCTTAGGTATACTGTTATTACATACTCTATTGCAGAAGTTACAGTTAGTGATTTTTGAAAATAGTTACTAATTTTAAAATAGGCAATTTTTTATAGCCTATAGGTACTAGGTATCAAGGCATGTAGATACTATTTTTAGGTATAATTAACTGTTCATTGTCTCTTGCTATTCTTTAGTCATTGAGAATTTGCTATAACTTGTTATATGCTCTTTGGCTATTAAAGCATATGGTTATTTTTAATCTTCTTCATAGGGGAGCTTTTGTGAGGCATTTATCTGTACACTTCTCTTTAGTAAAGACTCTGTATTCCTAGATATGTTAACATTTCAGTATTAACTTTTTTTGTTATTAACTTGAGAGTATGAATCTTGTTAATATAAAATTCTGTTCATTGTAAAATGTGAGTGTAAATGGAATTTAGGAATCTGTTCAAAAACTAGTACTTAAATGTTGGAGGTGAAGATTTCTACATGATAATCATAAATTGTTTTTGTTGTAAATTAAAATATCCACCTGCTCTCAGGTATAAATCCTGTTGTCACTGAATCTATATGATAGACTACAAGTCGGCTAACTTTTCCTACTGGTATATTCAGTTCACAGTTTCTTGAAGAGTCTTGGTAGACTTCAATATATTTCAATTGAGAATCTTGAAAAGCATACATACACATTGACTAGCATACATACATATTGATTTCAATGTTTTATTCTAGTTTGCAAATGTCTCATCTAGATGAAATACTGGCCTCATGTCACCAGAATTTCAAATTTGGTGCATTGTGGAAAGGAATCAAATAAACCTTACTGCCACAATGTCACTTCTCTCCATTATAAATTTGCAGCCATCATTTATCTTTTTGTACAAGAAACCCAAACTTTCTAGTAATATGTAGACAAATCTGAACGTTTTTATAAAAATTTGGCTTTCAGAGTTAAACTAATTTTGTTAGGGATCAGAAATCACCTTTATTGTTAAAAAGTCCTATGTATAACTTGTCAAAATCATTGAAGTTATACATTAGTGAAACATTTAAAGCACCACCGCCTAACACCAATTGTTTTGTAGTACAGACTTGTACTGATTGGCTTGTACTGTTTTCTAAACTTTAAATTTTGTATCAATAAATCCTTAAAGCATAAGTGCTAATAAGATATTTGGTCAACTTTACTTGCAACATATGCTACGACAGCACAGAACAATCTACGCGTTTATCGAATATGCCAGAAGGATCTCGATGTAAGCGTGTGGTGTACGTGCTACTAGACGCATTTTGCGAGAATCTTCTCGACTGTGTCTTCGCTCTGGCGATCGGACTGTGTCAAGGCCGTAGTAATTACGTAGTTCACGAGAGATAAGACGCAGTTTGGAAGCTTCTGGTGTGTGAGCGTGACTATAAATACATCGGGTAGCGGCCTTAGTTTTCAGTTCCATGCGAGATATTGGATAGTGCGGTTCATGAGTATTAGTGCGATATATTTACAGAGCGGTTCGAGTTATTACTGTGTACGTTCAAGTAGTTAGTAGTGAAGTGTTGCGTTTTATATTCGGACGGTATAATTGTAATACAATTGAGTTTTAATATTAGTGGACATTTTATTGGGTGTGAACAATTTTCATTTGATTTGTTGTAGACACTGTGTTGTTAATTACGAACTGTTTTACTGTAACAATTAAAGGTGTGATTAGTGACTTAATTGTTGTCTTGTACTTATTTTGTTTCCACTGTACCTACGACGATCGAGTAGACCGTCGTAACAATATACTTACAGAACTCTACACTGACTGTAGAATATTACTGTAATTGAGTACGTATCGTTTTTAAGAAACAAATAATTGACAGTATTAAACACTACCAAAATAAAGCATAAAAATGGTATATGGTAGTTATGTTTTCAGGTTTGGGGAACACATATTTGTCTCTAAAGTTACTAGACCCTCTGAACAAGAAGACTTTTACATTAACATGCTAAAAATAAAGGAGAGAATATAATCCTCAAATCAGGATACTGATAGCTGACAAGAAATGTGAGAAAATTCTGAGTACTGCAAGATAGAAGAGGCTCAACTAAATGAAGTGTAGTGATAACTATAACAGTATTGTTTTGTAAATATGTATTGCTTTATTTAAAGTGTCCAGTATATTCCAACATTTTGTGTTAACATAGAATGTACCAATCTGTCATGTTATCTCAAAATAGACTAAATGTAACAACAAACCTCTATGAGACACCATGAAAACCATTCATTATAAGTTATATCTATACTCTTTCCGTTCTTAGTTCAGTCCTGATGTAAACAAACCCACATGGCAAATCTGAAACGCTATTGGTCAGGGGTGTTGACACTGTTCACACAGTAATGTATTACGCGCATGTGCAGAATGTCTGTGCGAGTTATCTCGAGTTATGAATGTGAGAGTTATCTTACCACTTAAATTGGGCCACGTCGTTTTAAGACTTCCTCCTTAGCACTGTATTCTGAATCATATTGAATTAATGTGGATCCAGTTTATTGGGTATGTTGCCCATCACAACACAACATTAGCTGCTTGATATAAAACAATTTATTGAGACGGCAGTAAATGAAACAAGCGGACAAGTGGAGTCATTGTATGCCGCATATAATCAAGGAAAATGATAAGCTATGGCAATTGGCCCACATTACCTACTTTGTGGACAATGGACAATCTTATTGATAATAATGCTGACTCTAGGGATGATACAAGTTCAGACACAGACATGGAAGGCATTGAATTACTCTCTGGCAGCAACTGACAGTATTCAGTACACTGGTAATTATCACAGCTTCTACTTTCGTTTTAAATAAACTGTACCTTTTGTTTGTTCCGATATTTAAACGGTGTTCAGATTTAAAATGTGTTCAAACCATGATTCGCCTGTGATGTCGGCTGCATATCACATTATAGCCGGACGAGCTAAGGTCGGTCCGCCCCCCCTTTCCAATCTAGCAGTCGACTCACGGAGCTCCAGGAGGTAACAGCCTGTTCCGCGCTTGTGTTATGCAAAATTCAATTTACGGCCGTCAATATGTGAACGATTCAATTAATTCAATTTTAATTAGCTTAAATTATTAGATATGCAGTCGTACAGGCACGCGTGGATTCGCAGAATCGCATGAATATGATTTAATCTGTTTTTTATAATAAACCGTTCATACAGTCCACTCTATCGTTTTATATTTTGTTTAAACCCAGGCTATGGTTTAAAGTGCGAACAGCTGTTAACCCCAAGCTATGCAAGGGGACAGCAAGTTCAACGCAACAAACGGTTAATAAAAAAAAGCCATTAACTGTTGTTATAAAATGTTTCACTGTTGGTATGACACTGTCACACAAGTTTTACTTTGGTCAGGACAAATTATTACAATTTATGTGTATTTATACAGTATCAATATTATACGTATACTGTCTGTACTCCTTCTGTCAGAGTGACATGCCTCTAATTCAAGTAGCAAATAGCGTTTCTGATGTTCCACGCCTGTTTGTTTACATCAGAATTAAGCTAAGAATGGAAACAGTAGGTATATGTAAACAGTAAATTAACTACCTCTGCTTGAAGAGTCATGTTAGAAAGTTCTTTCTCAGGCCATCATAGAAAAATGCTAAAGCCTGATGTTACAGCAAAAATACTTTAAAAGTAAAATGAAACTAATCAGGCCAATAAATTATCATCCATTGCTAGAGCCTCAGCATACTGAGACGCACAATAAATATAAAACTTATTTGAATTAGTAAATTTTAAAATCATTTTAAATAAATAAATATAATCTAATTTTTGATAGTGAAAAAATTATTTCTTATGTAATAACTTATTATGAAAAAATAAAACTTTTTTGAATAAAGTCACTGTCACTACACTCGACCGAAACATGTATTAACATTAGTACCTTCTATAAACAGATTACAGTTGTAACTAAAGCATCATACTAAACAGGAATGAGTTTGCTGATAGTCTGTTTTATACACTGGACTTCACTTACGTTCTGGTTATGTTTTGCACTGTATCACATTCGTAAAGAATGAATTCAAATTCCATGGATTGATATTGTTTTATACTTTTGAATTCAATTGCTACATAGTTCGCTGGGAATTTTTTGGATAATTTAAATTTTTATAAATATAATAGAAGACACAAGGTAAACCTGTAATAGGTCCAATCAACTGTAAATGACGAAATGCTGAGAGAATCAGAATTACAATAAAAAAAGAAAGAAAAATAATCTAAAATAAACATAATTGGCATGGGAAGACATTACAAGTGTTCACTAGGTACCAGTTAAAATATTTACAGAACAAGAGGTTTGAGCATGTTGTGATAGAGACTAAACTATAGGCCTATCAGGATGTTATATTAAATATTTCAAATATTTGTAGATTAAATGTTACTTGTAGTGTGTATGTTATCATGATGTTAGGCTAACCAAAGTATACAGTACGGACAGAAAACAATATTTCTTTTGAGAAATTTTTAAAAATAATATTTATAATAACTTATTGTATTGTTACGACGGTCTATTCGATCGTCGTAGGTACAGTGGAAAAAAAATAAGTACAAGACACCAATTAAGTCACTAATCACACCTTTAATTGTTACAGTAAAACAGTTCGTAATTAACAACACAGTCTCTACAACAAATCAAATGAAAATTGTACACACGCAATAAAATGTCCACAAATATTAAAACTCAATTGTATTACAATTATACCGTCCGAATATAAAACGCAACACTTTACTACTAACTACTTGCACGTACACAGTAATAACCCGAACCGCTCTGTAAATATATCGCACTAATACTCTCGAACCGCACTATCCAAAATCTCACATGGAACTGAAAACTAAGGCCGCTACCCGATGTATTTATAGTCACGCTCACACACCAGAAGCTTCCAAACTGCGTCTTATCTCTCGTGAACTACGTAATTACTACGGCCTTGACACAGTCCGAGCGCCCGAGCGAAGCCCGGCACAGTCGAGAAAATTCTCGCAAAATGCGTCTAGTAGCACGTACACCACACGCTTACATCGAGATCCTTCTGGCATATTCGATAAACGCGTAGATTGTTCTGTGCTGTCGTAGCAGTATATAAAATTAAAGCAAAATTATTAGTCACAGGTCTTGTAACTAAACTAAATACTACATATTATAATCTGTTTGTACCATCCACAGTTACTTGTTTAACCTACTAGGTTATTAAAAGTTCAACTCTTATACTTAAATCAGAGTGACTCAGATACTTTGAGAGATTCCCTAAACATTAAACATGAAAATTCACCTTCGTGTTTAATGTTTGGGGAATCTCTCAAAGTATTAGAAACTGGAGGAGCAGGCCCGGATTTAGGTTTCCTGCCGCCCCTAGGCACTATTGTTACCCCCCCCCCTCAACAAGTAACTTCTATGTATTCAATTCTCCTTGACTGCTGAAAACAAGTTGCTGAAAATAGTCATTTCAACTACCTCTATTGCAAATATCTCATTTGCAAAAAACCGAAAACATGAAATTTTAACAAATAATTTTTCACCTCGTGCCGCCCCCCTGAGCCTGCTGCCCCTAGGCACGTGCCTAGTGTGCCTAGTGGGAAATCCGGGCCTGTGGAGGAGTGTGTACTATCAATAGAGATGAATGGCGAAATCTTCTGAAGAAAAAGGCCAGGGCCCACAAGAGGCTGTAGAGCCAATGATGACGATGATGAATCTCTCAACATTTCTGAGTTAGTCTTAAGTCCCTATGCTGATTACATGAGATAAAAACTAGGAAGTTAGTTTACATTGAAAGTGTTGATACCATTCACAAAGTTCACATTTTGAAAGTTGTAAATGTAAATATGAATATAAATCACTACTACTTGCAGATAGAATAGTTATAAAAAGAAATGTGAAAGAGGATGATGGGAGAGAGTTAGAGCAAAAGAGATTGAGGGGGGAGAGAGAGAGAGTGAGAGGGAGGAAACGAGAGGCTGATTACATTTAACAATCATTTGGTTCAAGCACGAATGCAGTTTTGGATAAACAATGCAGGACATTTGTATGCCCCTGCTGATGTCACACTTACACCAGTTACTCATTATACTGACAACTGTCCTGAATATTAATTACCGTAGTTACCAGACTACTGGTCAGTGATTGTCAATTCTGCATACTGAGAGAGCTAAAATTTTCGTGGTAGGCATTTTTTACTTATGTTTTGAAAACATAACATACATCTCAGTTGTGTCCGTAAATTTGAAGTGATTTTAAATGTAATTGTATAGCTGTACAAAAATTAGTACATGTTGGAATTCACTAGAAAAAAAGGGCCATTTTAAAGTAATGTGTTAATGTCCATGCACTGCATATGGAAATTAATGCGAGCGGATACAGTTGTCTTTCCATAATCTACTTAATAAAACTCTAACACTGACTGACTGACAGACAAGGCACAGCCTAAACCGGTGGGTCTAGAAGCATGAAATTTTGCACAGGAGTTCCTTATATAACGTAGGTGAGCACTAAGAAAGAATTTTTGAAAATTCATCCCTAAGGGGGTTAAATAGGGGATGAAAGTTTGTATGGAAGTTCGTCATTTTTAAAGTTAGAAATATGGAAATTGGTGTTTAGGCTTCTGTTAATAAATAAGTTAGTTGTATCAGCATTTTTGGAAATTCATCCCCTAAGGGGGTAAAATAAGGGACGAAAGTTTGTATGTGAAGTGCGTCATTTTTGAAGTTAGAAACGTAGAAGTTGGTATTTAGGATTCGGAAGAACTTCGAAAGTAAGTACCTAATAAAAAAATACGTTTTGACTGATTTAAGGGTTGATTTATCAAAAGGGAAATGTCACGGATCGACCTGAAAATAAAAGTACGAAGCACGCGTAGAAACTGACGGGGAAGAAAGAGATTCAGAGAGATTTATGTTGAAACACATGTAATGCAATAAAATATTGAAGTATTAATTTTAAATAAATATTCTTATTCCAAAAATTAGACGTGCTTTCTTTCTAAATCATCCTTCTAAAGGTTGAAATTAAGTAATTTATTTTAAAAAACCGCTTGCTTGAACAGGGAATCGAACCGGCCTTTAATGACAACAAATACGTCACCCTGCCTTTTATGGCACTAATGGATAGACACAATAATGAGGATCAAATACTTTTGAGAAATATTATGCCTTTAATTAGAGGAAATTCACATTTCATGGTTTTTCTTCTAATTTAAGAAAAAATATTTCTGTCAATATATTTTTGTCAATGTTAGGTTCATGACAATGAACAATTTCATAGCTTAGTTAAATGTAAGTTTTCAGGTTAATTCATTTGTTTTGGTTTAGCATTTGAGTAATTTTGAGTTAGGTTTTGTTTTGTAAATAGGGATAGTTATTTTTTCGTGCTAATTGCACTTACTTTCATTGTATTTATTTAAAATGGTTGTGGAAATTTTGATGATTGAAGGGCAGAATGTCCCACAGACTGTTGTTCCTATTGTAGGAGATGGAGCCTGCTTATTTCGGGCCTTATCTTTTTTAGGAAATGCATAATGATGTGCGTGGGCAGATCGTTAGGTATGTTGTAGATAACTGGATAGAATTTTCTATTATGTCATGTGACGAAAATGGAGATAACTATGCCACATCGTCCGATTATAACAACGATATGATAAAAACATCAACGTTCGGTAGTTTATGTGAGTTGGAAGCTGCTGGGCGAATCTTTCCGTTTGTTTTCGAAGTCTATCGAAATGGTACGTTTTATGTGAAAACATGAACTGAGGGTCGACCTGTTAAGCGGCTTAGGTTTACAGCAAGTCTTTCAAGTGGGCATTTTGATGCATATGCTTCACAAGAAAATTCGGTTTCGCAAGTTTTGGACACAGGTATTCCAAAAGTTATTACTGCTAAAAAAATAACAACGCGAAGAGTAGAAAAACCAGTAACTCCGTCGCCTGAGAGTCAGTCCCTGTCTTCATCTTCGTCATACCAAAGCTTAGAACAGATTGCTCCAAGTCTAACACAAAAGTCAAACAAAAAACGAAGGGCTCGATACACAAATAAAACCCGAAAAATTCAGAAAAAAAAATCTAAAAATAACCCTACTGCGCATCAGAAAGCGGTAGCAAAATATCAGGAATCACATCCTGAAGTACATCGACAAGCTGTGGCCAAGTATCAACTCATACATCCAGAGGTACACACACAAGCCATGGCCAAGTATCAACGCACACATCCAGAGGTCAACAGAAGAAGAAGAAACCTGAAGACTGCATATGAGTAGGATCAATGTCTGACCGATGTCATGACTGCTTGGCAAAAATGTTTCCTGGCGAGAGAGTCACAGGCGGATATTTTTCCATGTGCTGTGGCAACGGAAAAGTTGAAATGCCGGATTCGCGGATTGTCAGATCTGTGCCCAAGGAATTAGAAGAACTCTTTGTCAGCCAGTCCTCAGAGGCCAAAAACTTCCGCGAGTACATTCGCAACTACAACAGCGCATTGGCTTTTGCATCCATTGATGCCAAGGTGGACCACAGTTTTGCCGGAAGAAGAGGACCAATACCGTACAAAGTCTCGGGAGACGTACGGTTCATGACCTCTCACTTGATGTCAACCGACAGACCTGCATATGCCTGTCTCTATTACGTCGACTCTCAACAAGCACTCGAGGAGAGAATGGGAAGATCTGAGAATGACAAATGCTTGGCGACTGTCATGAGCAAGTTGGACACTGTGTTGCGGCGATCCAATGTGTACGCACAGGCTTACAAGATGATTAAGGATGTTGTTGCTCAAGTTGGAGAGCCTGAAATAGTCAAGGTCATTTACAAAGACCCGGAGAAGGACAAGAGGAGATACAACGGACCGAGTGCAAACGAGGTTGCGATCGTCTTTACGGGAGAAAGCGGAAACCCTCCTCAGAATATTGACTTTACTGTTTTCCATAACCAGCATGGACTCCTCAAATACTCCAACATGAGCCCCCACATTGATCCGATGGCCTTTCCTCTGCTCTTTCCCCGAGGTGAACTTGGATGGGATCCAAACATGACTCACACGGGACGAAGACAAACTGCATCTCACAACAGGCTAACAATGCAGCAGTTCTACAAATACAGGCTAATGAAGAGAGACAACCATGGATTCACTCCTCTTCATAATGGCTGCAAGCTCTTTCAGCAGTATTTGGTTCTCTCCTACGTGAGATATGAGTCGAACAACCTCTTCTATATTCGTCAGAATCAAAGCAAACTTAGAATTGAGAAGTATCAAGGACTTATGGATGCCCTTGCTCAAGATGCAGCTGACCACCAGAGACCGATTGGAAGAGTCTGCATATTGCGTTCGACATTCCACGGCGGTCCAAGGTATATGCAACAAAATTACCAGGACGCCATGGCAATCGTGAACCGGTACGGAAAACCTGATCTTTTCATCACGTTCACCTGTAATCCAAACTGGCCTGAGATAACAAACGAACTGAAGCCTGGACAAACTCCTCAAGACCGACCAGACTTGGTGGCGAGAGTGTTTCACCTCAAACTCGAAGCTCTTTTAGGCATGCTCAAAGATGGTCATTTTGGGAGATGTCTTGCCCTCATTTACGTTGTCGAGTGGCAAAAACGGGGTCTTCCACATGCCCACATCTTGATGATGCTGAAAAGTGATGACAAAATCAGAGGAAGAGAAATGATTGATGAAGTAGTCGTAGTCTGTGCTGAGATACCTGACGAGACTGCCGAACCAAATCTTTACAGCATCGTGACCCAGCACATGATTCATGGACCGTGTGGAGAACTTAACCGTGACTGTGTTTGTATGGAACATGGAAAATGCACGAAGGAGTTCCCAAAGAAATTCAACCCTGAGACTGAAGAGAATGTCGACGGCTATCCTCTTTACAGACGAAGAGATGGTAATTCTTTCATGAAGAATGGAGTCAGGATTGACATCGATGGGTAGTTCCGTACAACAAGTTTCTCCTCAAAGAGTTCAATGCTCACATCAACGTGGAGATTTGTGCCACTGTGAAGGCGACGAAGTATCTTTACAAGTATGTATACAAAGGTAATGATTGCGCAAAGATGGAAATCATTTCCGAAAACAATGAGCATGATGAAATTACTCGATACATTTATGGTAGAGTGGTGACGGCTCCGGAAGCGGCTTGGCGACTTCTTGGATTTAAATTGCACTCTTAAAGCCACCACATTGAGAGATTGACAGTTCATTTATCTCATCAACAGAATGTTACGTTTCTGGAAGGTCAAGAACGTCAGGCATTAGAGAACGCTTCCTCAAAAGATACAACTCTGACTGCATACTTCAAGCTGTGTCAGTCAGACCCTGATGCAAGAGAGCTCCTCTACACAGAAGTCGGAGAATCATATCGATTCGTTAATGGAAAATGGCCAAAACGAGTGCGTCGTTTGGATACAATTTCTCGGATGTACAGCGTCAGCCCTTTGAATCGTGAGCAATATTTCCTGCGACTTCTCCTTCTAAACGTTCGAGGGCCAACATCGTTTGAGAACCTGAGAACTGTGAATGGCATTACATGTGGAACATTCGAGGAGACAGCAAGAGCCAGGGGATTGCTTGAAAACGATGAGGAATGGTCGAGATGTCTTGAGGAAGCTTCAAGATATCAGTCGGCAAAATCTCTGAGGGATCTTTTTGCCATCATTCTGGTGTTCTGCAATCCTCAAAATCCTACACTCTTGAATTATTTGATCGGCATCTGGAAAGTTTAAGCGAGGATTTGAGAAGGGATCACTTGGCTGATGTTTCCAAGGATAGATGCCTTGCAGAAATCAATGATATCCTGAGACTTCACGGAACGAAGAATTCTGATTTTGGACTTCCTGATCCAGTCTTCCGCGTCGATCAAGATGAAAGTTACGACCAGGAGGAAGAGAAGAGACTTGGCGAAGAATGCTATGCCAAATGCAATCGAGAGCAAAGACACGTTGTTGACAGCATTCTGCAAGCCTGTGAAGGAAGAGGAGACAACAAACTCTTTTCTGTTGACGGCCCTGGTGGAACTGGAAAAACTTATGTCTACAACACTTTGATGCATATTTTAAGAGGAGACGGAAAGATCGTAATTCCAGTAGCCTCAACAGGAATCGCAGCGACATTGCTGAAAGGTGGAAAGACGGCTCACTCAAGGTTTAAGTTACCGGTACCACTTAACGAAACATCAACATCACTCCTGACCCAAGCCCAAAAAGCATATCGCGAGTTGGAGGCTGCCAGCTTGATTATCTGGGACGAAGTAGCGATGGCACAAGGACGCGCTCTTGAAGTTCTCGATCTGCTTCTTCGGGATATGATGAAAAGTAAAATTCCATTTGGAGGTAAAATCATTTTGTTGGGCGGAGACTTCAGGCAATGTTTACCTGTTGTTCCAAGAGGAGGTCGAGCAGCAATCGTCGGAGAATCTCTCAAGCGATGCAACCTCTTCTACTCATTCAAAGAATTCAAGCTCAACCAAAATATGAAAGCGGATCGCAACGAGAAAGTATTTGCTGAATGGCTTCTGAAACTTGGAGAAGCCCGTCTGCCACATGCAGAAGTTTTTGGTGACGATAGCTTCCAGATTCCTGAGCCTTGCGTCGCTAAAAAAGATCTGGTAGAGCTAATTTTTGGAAACGATCTTGACTCCTCATCCTGTGAGTCATTCAAAAATGTTGCGTTCCTGACACCGAGAAATGAAGATTCACTTGAGATGAACGATAAGATTGTCGACAAAATCCGCGGAGAAGCCAAAATTTACAGCAGCATCGACAATATCGAGTGTGATGATCCAGAGGAACAAAATAATTATCCAATGGAGTTCATTACTCGCAGACTCCTTCAGGAATGCCTCCGCACATACTGCGACTGAAGATAGGATCGATCGTCATTCTGCAGCGTAACTTAAACACAATGAAAGGATTGTGCAATGAAACACGCCTGATTATCCGAAATATGGGTGAACATGTTCTTGATGCAGAAATCCTTACTGGTGATCATGCCGGCGAACGTGTGTTCATTCCTCGGATTAATCTATCTCCAAGCCAAGCTGAGCTTCCATTCCGGCTGAGAAGGCGACATTTTCCTATTAGGCTGTCGCTCGTCATGACAAACAACAAGTCCCAAGGTCAGACCTTTGACAAAATCGGACTTTATCTTCCTGCTCCAGCTTTTGGACATGGTCAAATTATGTCGCCTTTTCTCGAGTCAGGCGCTTTGAAGATGTGAAAGTTTTTGTGGCAGATTCCGTGAATCAAGGACGGATTGGCTCCCAAATCTGGACTCAAACTGTGGTATATCGTGAAGTCCTATAGGTGATTCTTTGATGTGTGCAGTCTAATTTTTCTTTGCAGGGTTACATGGATAGTTTGTTAAAATCTCTTTAGTCTTTATTTGTTTAAGCGGAACTAATTCCTCGCCGCGACCAAAGGGTAAAAAAGAGGGCATGGGCAGAGCAGGTTACCCAAAAACCCTAACATTTGAGAAAAGTCGGATGGTTCCAGAGATGTTGCCGATGGTAAATCCTATCGGGCACACGGCTAGTATAATTATAAAAATAAAGTTTTCTCTATTAAGGTGACTCATTTGTATAACGACATTCTGGTGTGCACATAGGCACAGTGTTTATTTTACACGTAGTTAGTATATACAGCTGCAGATCTGTCTATTGAATTGTAATTTTATTCATATCAGCTTTAAAAAATTCGTTGTAATTATTTTTTTGGTTTTTTTTTGTCACAACAAACTCGAATACATTTCATCTTGAAAGTAGACGTCATGGTAACTCATGTTACTGGGAAATAATCGCCAGTAACAAGTGCTTTATGTAATTTTTTTGTGAATTATGAGGTTTTATAGAGACGATTCACAAACACAGGGGCGTATTTACGGGGGGGGAGACGAACGGGACCCTCCCCAAAGGGTCATAAAGTTGACGAATTTTGTTAATCTCTTAATTTTTAGGCTGCTTATTACCTTTTTTCAGCTATGTAAACTAATATAGTAGTAACTCTTTTCTCTTTTTTAAATATACAAACAGGTTTCTTACACACCATTAGCATCTACGTTTGAAATATGAAATAATATCTATACGAAAATCAATTCAGTCAAGTATCTTATAAACAATGTTTTAATAACGCGTTTTTTTAAATTTTTTTATTACCGTTTACTTTAATGGGACTGATTTCAGCCACTTTAAATATAGTAATGTCGATTAGTCTTAATTTGTTTTTTCTTTTGTGTGTAGCCGACTCGACCCCGGACCCCCCTCCCAAGGGCAAATTCTAGATACGCCATTGTAAACATGAATGTGACCTTTGCTTCACAGCAAGAATACGTGTGAATCTTTTTACGCAATAGACGTTTTAGAACTAAATGTTGATTAAGACTTTTTATACAGTGAAAACTGGAGCTGCAAGAACAGTACTACACAAACAACGCGTAGTGTGATAGTATCCAAGGACATCTGCGCTGACTGGATTCGTGTTTAATTCTTTACAAAGGAATACGAAAACCTTTTTTTCGAAGCGTATTTTCAATCAAAAGATGCAGTTTTAACTGAAATTTTGTGCCTTCTTTGAAATGCTGCTAATAAACGAGCTAAAAATACGTAACTGGTTATCTGTCTCGTACATGTTACTATTATAGCAAAACCTGAATGGCGCCAGTACAGTACTATATGCGGAAAGTGGTCACACGTTAAGTAAATCAGCGCAGCTATATAAGCAGGGCACTGAAGGAAATACACACGAGGTGTTGCTGCAATTGGTAGTGTACGGTGTTCTATTGAAGCCATTCCAAATACACATAATATTTTCAAAATGAAGTTTCCATTGTTTCCAGTATAGTTTATAAAAGAAAATGATACTATTTAACGTGAACTTGAATGATGTTTTTCATTAATTAATTAACGCACTTTCAGAAAAAATATTACAAACTATAACGAAGTTCTTCACTTAAACTACATTAACTATAAATATTTTGGCGAAAATTAATTGTAAATTGCGTTTTTTCTGTATAATTTTTATAAGTATCGTGTTTAAAAAAAAATTGTTTAGTTCAAAACGTCTAATATGAAATTTGTGTAAATGAACTGAAAGAAAACCAGAATATGAATAAACGTGTTTATTACTAGGTGATTATATTAAAATCAAATGATTAATGAAATGTATGTTTAAGCCGAGAGATATAATACTTTCACACGAATTAAGGATATTAAGGAAAGTATACTGTCGGCGAAAGATGTCCTTGTCTAAAATACATTTAACAGAGAGCTGTATCTGCTCATTTTGGTATGCAACTGGATTGCCTAACAGCGCCTAGTGTTTAAGTAGTCTCAAATTGTGTAGTTGAATACATTTAACAGAGAGCTGTATCTGCTCATTTTGGTATGCAACTGGATTGCCTAACAGCGCCTAGTGTTTAAGTAGTCTCAAATTGTGTAGTTGAATACATTTAACAGAGAGCTGTATCTGCTCATTTTGGTATGCAACTGGATTGCCTAACAGCGCCTAGTGTTTAAGTAGTCTCAAATTGTGTAGTTGAATACATTACTTCGTTTCGATGACTACGTGATATGAGTAGGCACACCGACACGGTTTATGATGTGAGAACAGCTACTTAGTGATTATGGTAAAGTTTATCCGCGCATGTAATAGTTCATTTCCTTATTCACATTCATTTTATAGTATGTAAAATCTTATTAAATAGGTTTTTACTGGAAATTTAAAACCGAACCTGGTCTTGTTTAGAGTTGACTGATTGATCGTGGCTTTAACGTGCGGTATCGCCCGTTATACTTTCTCATTCTGAGTCATATTCTTGAACAGATGCGGCAGTGGTAATTCGACCAGCGTCACTCCCAAACTGGTAATGTGGACGTGTTACCACAGCGGTACTGCTATTTTTGAATAAACAGTGACATTCGTTGATTTCAGAATTATAACTAATTGCATGCTTTGTCAAAATGTAAATTTTTTAAACTGCATAAAATGGATATACAAGGGAAATAAATTTTTCTCTCTCTAAAATAAATTTTAAAATCTTTGAGGATTTTAGAAAAATAACAACTGAAATAACTTCTTTTACTTACAAAGAAATTTTTTTAATAAATCGCCTTTTCTTTAACCATACGCATTTAAAATACGTTTTTACAATACCTTCTAAACTTGTGTTCATCGTACCATGCTGGTAACAGAAAAGCTTGTTTCGTGTCTAAAGACACTGATGCTCCTTCTTGCATTATACGCGCTGCCAGGTCTTCCGAATCCTTGCGTGCGTTTGGCGTCTTCTCGTCCGCGCACTTAACATCTACAACAAAGCACAAATTGTCAATAGCGTATCTGATGCTCGTAGGTACACACAAACCGTGTACACACATTAGTTGCATCGCTTAGGCACAATGTTCTGCAGATTTTCAAACATTCCAAATATCCCCATAAAAAAATTAATTCATTTATGAAACCAATCACAGTTCACAATTGAAAATGAATCCCTACGCATTTCTATAATCCAAAGTAGTGAGTTCATTAAAATCATGATTGTAATGGATTGCTTCATAATAAATTACTGTCAAGTTAACAGTTCTGTAAAATTTCCTGAGTAGCAATTTTATATGCTTTCTAATGCTTATGTACACTTTCGAGTATTTCACTTATCTAAATATTTACCTGCATCACGTCACGTGGCATATTATTTAGTGAAAATTATTCAGACTTTACTTAAATATGTATGTATGTACTTTCTGTTAGCAAAATTAAAGGACTGCACTTTCAAAAATGAGTTTAGATGAATTCAGATTAAATGCGTAATTGATTAGTATTTTTGTGACTACCTGTTATATAAAATAATAAAACTTAACAAAGAAAGTTAAAATTAGTTATTGGAAGACCAGATGAAGAAATATTTTAGCAGTAAATGGCACACGAAGTTTATCAGGAAAGTTAGATCAATTACAGAGCATGAATTACTATTTGAAAACGAAGTCGGTTGTGAATAACGTAACTTGTGATAAAAAAACAGTGGAACGGGCATATGGGAAACCTGGGCCACAAATATTATGTTTGTAATTCTCTGTACATGTACTTAGGTCTGTTGAAAAGAAAGAGTAAGTGGTAACTGTAAGAAAGGAGATAAAGTAAAAAGATGGCAGATGATTTTGCTAGAATATATAATTTTATATAATTTTAATACAACAAAATTCAGGAAAAGGTTGAAAATTAAAAAAAAATTATGTAAGTGTTTACGTACAAAAGCAAAAGGCGCCAGACCTATACATAAAGGGTAGGAGACAAGATAAAACAAACCAAATGCCATACTGCAGATTTTTAGGTTTATATGTAAACATTTTGAGTAGTCTTATAATATTCAATAATCGTAAACGTTACTGTAAAGAAGTAGATCGCACATTTATTAATAAATACTTATATGCTGTAGTTTTTATTTTATTAGTGCGTATATGAAAACAGAACGTTATGCAAGGTAATTGGACATTCAAAGCGCCTACGTTGTTGGTTGTACTGATCAAGCTGCCGTGTACTATGGCGAAATTTGCTAAGCATGATTTCCAAACAAGAAATTCTCTTTACAAGTCCATACCATTACACATGTAGTGTAACACATTTTATTATCATCGTCGTAATAGTTCTACCAGTACAATTATTTTACGATAATTTTGCAGCAAATACAGTACATTAGTCTTTCATAAAAACTGTATCCAAAACTGTATTGGAATAATAATTAATGGACATTTAATTATCATTTGTTTAAATAAAGTAGTTATTTTTAATCATAACATATCTAAGTGAAGCACACTAAAATGTAATGTATTGGTCATACGTGTAAAGAATTTTAAAATGTACCGTATACCATATTAGGAACATCTATTCTCTAGTACAGGCCAAGAGGAAGACATTTCGGTCACCCCAGGAGGCAATGAAATGATTAACTTATAACATGCTACTTAATATTTGCTAGGTTAATTCTTGGAATCTGATAATGATGATGACTATGATATTACGTTAAGATATTGCTACATATGTATTGCAACTATCGAGGAAAATTGTCAGTTTCTCAGTCTGTCCAGCAGGATCCTTAAAAAATATGTAAAATGAAATTGCGAATATCAATCACAGCTCTTGCTTATTAAGTATACTGAAATCATATATGCCTAAAGACAATGTGCTCAAGGATAAAGGAATATTAATTTTAGGGACTGAAGTGGAAACAGTATTGAAATATACCTTTTTAATTTGTTTATCTCCGTTTATTTTTATCTTAAAAAGTAATACGTTTACAGTTAATGTAATGTATAAACTGTTTTGTTTAATAATCTGTAGGCCTATATACAACTAGGTGAAATATAGTTGTGTATAATTCGACCTGATCTCTAAAACATATAAAATTCATTATTTTCCCTTCAGCCAAATAAAATTGTAGGCTATTTGAATCAGTATCTCTGGAAATTATTTGGAATTATATTTGGAAAATTGTATACTACCCTCAGCACGGTTCACTTCGCAATTTTTTTAATTTGTCTGCCGTTATGAACAAGCGATTTATAGAATTCAATTTACTGAGCTCATGACATTATCGCTATATTTAATGATATTTCCATCATCAATATTAACAGAATTGCCCTTATCGATAGCGAAATTTAGTTGTACTTAAAGGAAAGGAGAGGTGAGATGTATCAACAGTGACACTTAACATGGTACGGATGATTAACGTAATAAACGCCTTCACACAAATTACAGTAACAACTTTTCATTTCGTGTTACAACGTCGGGCATCTCGGATACGATATTTATTTAGCGATATTCACTCGATTTCGAGGAAACAATCAAAATTTAAAAACCGCGTAACGTGATATGAATGTTCTAATATTTTCTGAGATCAGATAATGCAAAATTATTTTGTGGAATTTGTCCAAATTACAAATACAAATAAACTACAGTCTAAAACAGAGCAGTTAATATGACAGGAGAAACGGGCTGTAATCTGTAATCTAATTGGTTGTAATCCGTATATAATGCTTCTTATACTGAAAGAAAATCTTTATCAGCAATCGTTAGAACAGTCATGACTTTTCTGGATAGTGCATGAAATTTATACAACTGTATTTTAGCAAGGAAACTTTCTTTGGTACGTTTTCGAAATGAGTGTTGTGTTGTCGTTGTGTCGTAACACATTAATTCAACGAGCATCTCAGCTTTCACTTGTTAGTGGAAATTCTTGTTAGTGAACATTACTAGAGTCTGCTAATGATGTATGTGTACTGTAGACTGTCGGTGTTGCTTATACATATTCATTTTAACTAAACAGTAGAACTCTTTGACGATAAAGAAAAGAGCATGAGTTGTTTAACAGTGACGTTCCTCTAAAATATTGACCTCGTATTTGAAATATGAAGTTTAATACGCACGAATACAAGCAAAAGGATCCTTAAATATGCACTAAAGAAATCCACGCAGAAAGCAAAGTTAGAAAACGGAGATTCTTCACCTTGTTTATCGTGCGGGGATAGAAGTATTTCCTCCTTCGTTTGCCAGATTCACTACCTGCATTTCCAGCACAATTACAATACAAGTGTTTGACCTTGATAGCCAGCAATATCAAATGGATAAGGATATCAGATAAAAATGGACGAATGCCTTGATTTGTAATAGGCCTAACTGAAAACGTCTGTACTTGGTATAACTTTGTTATCACAAAACTCTGACCACTGGTCATTTAGAGCTTTATCAGTTACAGTCGAACCTTGATAATTCAAACGCATCTCAAGTAAAGTACATTCAATTTACCCGAGTATTACAACATTCAAACACAGACTTACTTCGTTATTTTAATAAATCTTATAACAAATCAGTAAAGAAAGTCTATGAACTTTTTTTTATTTGAGAATGATTTTCTTTTCCAGACGGGCACAGAATGACGTGTCATGTTCGTTTATATTGAGTTTAATAAAGCATATAAATTTCAACATGGCTATACAGTTCCAGCAAAATGTAATTTATATAAATTAGTAATAAAATAAGAAATAATAAAATAATTCACATAGCGAAAAAATCAATTTATAACTCCATCGTTTGTGTTAAACTAACTCTGTTGTATTGTATTGAACTTTTGAAATTTACATTTTAACTTTTTATATTCAAAATAAAATATAGTAATACGTAAAAATGTTTTTTATTAGAATAGTTTAATTATCTTTGTTACTATAACAAGGTGTATTAAACATTTTGGATTTACAATTTGGATTATTACATTTCGAGTTATCGTATTTTGTAGTTTGATTGGAGGTATGCCATGTAATCTTAATTTAACACACGACGTACTTTCCGTTTTGTATTGTTATGTTGTGCGAATCCCTTATGTTTGATCGGTCCCACATATTCCCCATTATCAAGGTTCTATTGTACTTCTACAAGTCACAGGCTATTTTTATGGAAAATATTTCAGAGTTAAACGATTATAGAAAGAATTGATTGCACGCCAATAATTCTTTGTGGCATACTGTTACTGCATTTTATACAGGAATATGCAACAGTAGATTACACTTACAAGTGTATTATTGTTTCACTGATTTCCCTCGGTTCTTCAAGTCCTAGTTAATCAAAGAATAAACAATAAAAAAGCTTTCTCATAATTTATCGTTCAAAATAAATGTTTACTATTGTACATGTAAATTTATCTTAAGTAGTATCGTATAAACTACGTGTTGCAAAGCCGCGCGTAACGAAAATCGTTTAGCATTTAATGAGTTACAAGCTACACGTGTAACTGCGGCGGACTATTGACCTGAAAATATGGTACCGTATTTATGTAGGCCTTCTGCCTTTCATCTCATTAAAGATTCAGTCGCGGCGGTGTAACTGGTTGAAACCAGCTAGGTGCCAAGAATTTGTGAAAGTACAATTAATTTAAAAATTAAATGTATTCGTTATTTTAACGCTAGATCGTCATAAATGATTTCAATACAACCTGTTTCTAAACACTTAGTTCCGCCTTAAGGTCGTACAAATGAATTGAGTAGGTAATAAACTATCTGCGCATCGTTAATAGTTGATTGTTTATGAAGAAACAGTTAGTTGTGATTTAATTGAAAGAAACTGAAAAGCATACAGCTGAAACTAAAAGGGAGGGTTACGCTAGATGTATCCATACACACCTTGTATACAGCGTTTGTGTTCATATTTATGTATTTATTTCCATGATACGCCGAATTGAGATTTATGAGTGGCTTCTATCTTAAGTTAATTGGAAATTATCTTTTATGAAATTGCACTGACCTCCTTTAGATAAATAACAGCTTGTCAAAAAGAAGTGTTTAAAAATTCTCAGAAGTCGAATACGCGACTTTCCTGGCGCTGCCTTCTACGAATCGACAGCAATCGTTTATGAATCACACACACACACACACACACACACAGATTAATGTATATAATTAAACCATTTCTTTTCAGAAGTACTTTTAGCCTTCATTTTTTGAAACATGGTCTCTAGGACGCAAGGTTGTAAATACAATTGTCATGTGTATAATAATGTTCTATAAAACGTCAACAAGCAGTTTTGTTCCATTGTAGTGTACCACTTGCACGACGCGACAATACGTACTGCATTGCGAGAACATTAATAGCACGTCATACTTCCGTTTCATCATCCCCCTCCCACCTTAATGATTGACCGTGAAAACTAAACTGCTGATCTGGATAATGAACTGGAAGGGACTACACACTCAGGGAAATCCCGTGAATAGTAAACTAGGATTTCATGCAAAAGTTAACATGTTCCAATATGTAATATAAGTTAAGAGGCAAACATCTTAAGTTAACAAGAATATATACATAAACCGCATGTGTTGCAAATGTTTTTATAAATATCGACCAACTTTTATTTGTATTTCAAAAATGTGTCTACTCAAAGCAGGCGGCACGCATACGTTTCCTGTATTGCACAACGACCAGGCGCACGCGAGCTCACTTTACTTGTTCAAATTATCACTTTATTAACACTGTTTGCGTTGTCAACAATTTTTTTTTTTTTGCTTTATGTGTGAAAGGTGATGTTGAATATAGATGAGCGGTGTCCGTGTGGCATTGGCAGTCTATCAACAGCTTACGCCAGTTACTTCTTAGTAACAATGAGTTGAACGGAAAATACGCGTACTCTCTGCATACGCTATGTTAAAACTACGTATGATGTAACAAAAGGAATTCCCTACGTTACGCAGACAAGAAAAAATTTCCTTTTACGAAAGGAATATTAAATATGTTAACTATTGTTGGTGGAATTTTAAATATTCTTAATCTAACAACACATATCATAGACTTATGTAAGCGAACACGTCAAGTTTTTTTTTTTACGGAGGTAATATCTCTCTGAAATTCCATTTTATCATAAAAATAAAGACAAAACTGTGAAGATGAAGCAAATATTAATAGCGAAAACGTGTTTTCACAATACCGTATTGTGTTGTCCACTGCTATCCTAATTTTTTGGAAATTTGAATTATTACAGTTTATGAATAGACAAATGGTGTCATGGCTGCCAAATAGTAACTCCTGCGTTACATGAAAATGCCTTTCACAATTAAATTACAACTTCCTCAATTTTTTTTTATTGGGATTCTTACCAACAGACTTTTAAGTCTATGTTTATCAAAATCTGAGAAAAGGTGCAAAAGATTGAGTCACCCGTTCGCGGAGAGGTAAAATGAATGCTAAAATTCAACACTATCCGAATCTTAAAATTTGGTTTAAAATATTTACCGGAAATGAGGACTACCCGAATTTGTCTCGTTAGATAGGCAAGACAGAAATACGACATATGAAACAGACTGACCGGCATAAAACTGATCAACCGATCAAACTTTCGTAAAAATTTAGCTATTGAGTTTAATAAATTCACTGCCTTTGTTTAACTGATACCATAAACAAACAGTCGCAGTTTTCTAAAATATTAGGTTTTATGAAAATTTTCACTGACAGGTTACGTATCTAATTCGTGCAATGAACAAAATTCTTCGCTTCTGTTGATACGGTTACCATAAATATCAGTGCATCTTACTGTCTAAGCTAATCATTGAAAATCGTCGTTTAGCGCATGTCGTGGTTTTGAAACCATCCAGGATAGATCTATGAGGAACATTAGGAACGATATTACTTTCTGTTAAATTTATTCAATCCAAGTTTTAAATTTCCACTCGTATGTTGGTCAAATTGTAAAAATGCCCAATGTTTATTGTTCAGTTAAATTATACTCATAATTTTGCTTAATTTATCCGCCAATTTGAAAATCTAACTGATATGGTTGAATGTCCACATTCCTGTCCCAAAACTCTGTTACGTAGTCCTAACAAAATTCTTGACGAATTACTTTTCCGTTAAGTAACCAGTTATTGCCAATTTTTTAGTTCTATATCCAAGCAACAACACTCTAGATTGTCAGACTAGATGAGACTCTCTTCTATAGCTAGCGATTAAATCAAGAGGGGCTGGCCCCTAGTCCTAGACCTTCTTAAA
Source organism: Magicicada septendecula (assembly GCA_034769895.1). Lineage (NCBI taxonomy): Eukaryota > Metazoa > Arthropoda > Insecta > Hemiptera > Cicadidae > Magicicada > Magicicada septendecula. The sequence continues at coordinate 1,089,839,126 of CM068367.1, forward strand.
CGTAAAGTGATATTTGTCATACGTTTATGCTAATTGTTACGCGGAATTGTTCTACTCGGAGATGTTGACCATTGTTCAGATCCTTCAGGTAAACCGGAAATATATAATACTCGTGTGCTGTCAGTGAAGAAGCGGCTAAAGTTGTCTTCGTAATCACGTACAGAACCCGCTCACTCATCATTAACTAATATGCAGGAGTGTGGGGAGCGACTGGCGGGGCTGGCGGCCGCCAGGGATGCCGAGATGGTATTTTAAATTAATTTTCAAAATATGAAAAAAAAACTGCGAAAAAATCTTGGACATAAATCTTTAGCCGACCTTTCTATAAAAACTTGAGTTGAAGAACGAAAACAAAATCTTTGGTTTGAACTGACGAATTGTTTTGAATTATTTGCGTTTATGGCTTGGGCCTACGTAATTTTGTTAGTTTTTCTGTATTATACAAATCAAAAACTTTGTTCAAGGAAACAATAGTTGAATTGATTTTTTAATTTTTTTCAGAATTTTATTCATCTATTCTAAATAAGTAACTGCACAAGTTACTTAAATGATCTTATCATATCCAAAGAATTAAAATAAATAGTAATTTCTTATGAAATTACTGTGTCACTTGGTAACTAGTATTAATTTTTATGTATAATGTGTTAATTAAAAACACTTTTATTCTTTAAATCAATAATTATATTTTGCTTATATCATTTTTTCAGATTTTAATTAATGTAATAAGTTACTGTTCTACATAAGTTACCCAAAAAAACTGGCTGTACCTAAAGAATGAAACTAAGCAGTTATTGTTTACGAAATTACTGTCTTAATCCATCGTGATTAGTGTTAATTTTTATGTATAAAATCAAGTGTGTCAACTAGGGCCTACAAGCTTTTAGACTGACATTTTGTTCAAGGAAAGAATAATTGTTTTGCTTATATTATTTTCTGATTTTCATAAATCTAAATTAGTTACTTCATAAGGTACCTAAATAACCTTAATATATCCAAATAATGAAAATAGATTATAATTATTTAAGAGATGATTGTTTTATTTCATTATTTTGTTACCGGGAACTTAAGGTTTTCATAAGCCATACTCACGAATTACCATTTCTTCCGAAGACGGGCTAAGGGCTGTAATGGGGGGGGGGCGCCAAATAACTTTGTTGGCCAAGTCACTTTGCTAGGGGCGCCAGAGCCCTGCATCACTGGTATTATGCATCAATTTGTTTTGAGTTATAAAATAATTCATGTTCTACATTTAATGAAAACTTGAAAAGCGTTAAAATAAATAATTTAAGGCGTGAGACAGCGCGTTAGTAACTTCCATAATTACCGCCAGTAACGCGGGCGAGGCCTGTATTTTACATATATTTACATTTCAATAAACATATAGCCTTCTGTTTGTCGAGCCATACAGAAACGAAAATACTGGTTTCATTAGTGGAAAGCATTTTATTTTTTTTTAAATTTTTGGAGCGTTAGATTAAATCCTCTATCGTTGAATGAGTAGTTATTCTTGTATTTTGAATACGACGTATCAACAATTTAAACTGAATTTTAATAGATTTAGTAATTTTTGTTTTTTCTTCTTCTCTTTCTTTTGTTAGGATTTGAAACTAAACACTCATTCCGAAACAAGTCACCAGAAATGATTGGCTGCTATATTTTTCTAGGTCTTTTAACCCCAGACTCTTTCGTAGCTAGTACCCGCGGCATTTGCAAGACCCAGCGGAGAGAATATTCTCTCAACACATTCTTTACATCCAGAATCAATCTGTTTCTCTTCGTCCGTTTGTTTTTGTTAATAAATTTATATGCGTTAATATTTAGGCCTATATTATAATGGTGTAAATGAAACAATACATTATTGTTTGTGCGTCAAGTGTTTTGTTGAATTTATTTTACTTTAGTGATCACGCAGAGTAGTCGTATTGAACACAGCGTGACGTATTAAAATCAAGCCAAAGTTCAATAGATGTAAGGTATTTTGTTTATTTATTTTGCCTCGTAATACTGCCAAAATAAACGTTCGTATTATCGGATTATTTCTTGTTATTAGTTTTTTTATTAAGCTTCCTAATAATATCTTAAGATATAAAGAATTAAGTTTGTAAAATGAAGTAGTAATTAATTAATTGGTTATTATTTGTTGTTGTTTATTACAATGATTTGGTCCGAATAATAATATAATTTTGTGTGAATAACATGTCTCTTATAAAAATAATTAAATGCTATAGAAGTCTTGTTTATGAGGAATGAACCAAAGACTCGTGTGAGCAATTAAAACTTAAAAATAAATTTATTAGCAAAAATAAGTAGAGCGCGTTACATGACTTCATCTTCAGAATTTTAATCGGTAAATTGGTACACAAATAGTAATAACTAATCATCAAGCCTGTTTTATAACTGATTCAATTGTCACAATAAACTGTCAATAAAAATTATCCAAAAATCCTTACCAAAATTGTACATAATAAAGCATATTACTTTCATTATAAAAAACATACCGAGTCTTATAATTTGATATGCAATCAAGATGGAATGTTATGCTTCTAGCAAGAGATAAGAGCAGCTTGTTAGAGGTTCATGTTTAAAATAAAACTAATTTTCTTCTTGAAAGAATTCTGTTATCAAAAGTTGACGAGATACGTTAAGATAAATATCTTTTATGCGAATGAATTCGCTCGGCATGTGTCAGTTGTGTTATTTTGAATAAACAATGAATATGTTATTCAACAATTCAGTACAGGTCAATGAAGCTTCTGCAACTTGCTAATCTTGTCTATTGCCAATTGTGTAGACTGACGTGCGAGAAAAGTATGATGAAAAGGTAATAGAGCCAGAAAGAAGGAGAGAGGGAAAGAGACGAGACAGTTAGAATGAGTAAAGGAAAACAATTTTTCACTTTTATACGTCTACAAATAGTAAATGAATTATTAATAGTAGGTTAATCAGTAGTTAATGAATAAACAGCAGTCTCCGTTATCAAAGAAAAATTGCAATCAGTGTCACAATTCAGTTGTCTCTGTGTAACTAAAATGTAATTTTAACAATTCTTAGACCTGTTACTTCTTTTCGAAAAATGGCTTTACATTTAATATTTAACTTTCATGCTAAGTCAATGTTTATCACGACCTTTAACATTAAAAATATTATAAACACGTTATGTTTTATAAAATTAGGAATTTACATTTAGTAAGAAACCTCAACCAAATGGATATTTACTAACATTAATTTAACATAATTGTTACCTCATAACTAAAATTAACGGCTTCTGCCTTACCTTCACGATTGCTATATCCGATGTTCTACGTTTTTTAAACATTGCGGCTTTTTGTTTCGCAATAATTTAATAACGATCTTACGCAAACAATCTTGCATAGTAAATTATGAGGTTAAAAAGGCAATAATAACGACTACATACTCCTAAAAATATGGAAACATGAATTTATTAATATATAGTCGACTATATATTATTTTTAATCAGTATAATAATTGCTTAATTACAAATGTTTAAAAGTGTTTACTTTCCTAAAGAAATACTCTTATTGAAACGAAACGTTCCAGCAGTCTTTGCGCTTCATTAGCATTCCGGCTCCCGTCATTAGTTAGGGTAATGCGACAGCCCCTAACGATGGTAGATCACTAAAACAAAGTCGATGCGCCAAGACCAAGTCTGTGCCCCTGAAGATGACTACTACAGAATAGTGAAAACGACTTTAACTTTTTAACAATGGATCAAAACTTGCTGGCTGAGGAGTGTAACGTGCTATTTTACTTCCATGTTCCTTAAGGAAATGGAAGTATGGTGATGGCAAAAAAAATCGTGTTCGAGATTATTGCAGATTCTGATTGTACTACACTCAAAACATGAAAAAAAAGTAATTTTTCGAAAAGTCTGTGTGTGTGTCTGTGTCTCTAGATTTTTTTTTATGGCAAACGATAACAGCCGCAAATTCAAACAGAATCAAATAGTTGTTTGCATACAACTCCGAATTGTAGAGTTCTCAAGACCTATTGTTTTTGGTGAAGATCGGTTAAGGGAAAGGGGTAGTTTACCTGCAACGTTTTTTGTTTTAACAAGTTTAAATTATTATCTATGGCAAACTATAACAGCCGCATATTCAAACAGAATCAAATAATTATTTACATACAATCCTCAATTGTAGGGATCTCAATGTCTGTTGATTTTAGTGAAAATCGGTTAAGGGAAAGGGGTAGTTTACCAGCAACGTTTTTTGTTTTAACAAGTTTAAATTATTATCTATGGCAAACTATAACAGCCGCATATTTAAACAGAATCAAATAATTATTTACATACAATCCTCAATTGTAGGGATCTCAATGTCTGTTGATTTTAGTGAAAATCGGTTAAGGGAAAGGGATAGTTTACCTGCAACATTTTATGTTTTAACAACGCTAATTTTTTCTATGACGAACGATAACTGCCGCTCATTCAAACAGAATCAAATATTTTTTTGCATACATTCCTCAATTGTAAAAGACTGCAGGCCTGTTGATTTTAGTGAAGCTCGGTTAAGGGAAAGGGGTAGTTTACCTGCAACGTTTTATGTTTTAACAAGTATATTTTTTATGGCAAACGATAACAGCCGCAAATTCAAACATAAACAAATAATTTTTTTCATGCAACTCTGAATTGTATAGTTCTCAAGACCTGTTGTTTTTGGTGAAGATCGGTTAAGGGAAAGGGGTAATTTACCGGCAACGTTTTTTTTTATCAAGGGTATTTTACTTCCATGTTCCTTAAGGAAATGGAAGTATGGTGATGGCAAAAAAAATCGTGTTCGCGATTATTGCAGATTCTGATTGTACATGTACTACACTCAAAACATGAAAAAAGTCGTTTTTCGAAAAGTGTCTGTGTGTGTGTCTGTGTGTCTGTGTGTCTGTGTGTCTGTCTGTCTGTCTGTAGATTTTTTTTCTATGGCAAAACGATAACAGCCGCAAATTCAAACAGAATCAAATAATTTTTTGCATACAGCCCTGATTTGTAGAGTACTCGCGAACATATTGTTTTTGGTGAAGATCGGTTGAGGGAAAGGGGTAGTTTACCTGCAACGATTTTTTTTTTATCAAGGGTAATTTTGTTTGTTTGGCAAACGATAACAGTCGCAAATTCAAACAGAATCAAATAATGTTTCGCATACAGCAATAAATTGTAGAGTTCTCAAGATCTGTTGATTTTGGTAAAGATCGGTTAAGGGAAAGGGGTAGTTTACCTGCAACGTTTTGTGTTTTAACAAGAGTATTTTCTATGGCAAACGATAACAGCCGCAAATTCAAACATAATCAAATAATGTTTTGCATGCTGTCCTGAATTGTAGAGTTCTCAAGATCTTTTGTTTTTGGTGAAGATCGGTTAAGGGAAAGGGGTAGTTTACCAGCAACGTTTTATGTTTTAAAAGGGTATTTTCTATGGCTAACGATAAAAGCCGCAAATTCAAACAGAATCAAATACGTTTTTGCATACAGCCCTGATTTCTTGAGTACTAAAGACCTACTGTTTTTGGTGAAGATCGTTTAAGGGAAAGGGGTAGTTTACCTGCTACGTTTTTTGTTTTATCAAGGGTATTTTGTATGGCAAACGATAACAGCCGCAAATTCAAACAGAATCATATAATATTTTGCATACAGCCCTGAATTGTAGAGTTCTCAAGACCTATCGTTTTTGGTGAAGATCGGTTAAGGGAAAGGGGTAGTTTACCTGCAACAGTTTTTTATCAAGGTTCCTTAAGGAAATGGAAGTATGGTGATGGCAAAAAAAATCGTGTTCGAGATTATTGCAGATTCTGATTGTACTACACTCAAAACATGAAAAAAGTCGTTTTTCGAAAAGTGTCTGTGTGTGTGTCTTGCGTCTGTCTGTCTGTTTCCTAATGTAAACGATAACAGCCGCAAATTCAAACAGAATCAAATGATGTTTTGCATACAGCCCTGTATTGTAGAGTTCTCAATACCTATTGGTGTTGGTGAAGATCGGTTAAGGGAAAGGGGTAGTTTACCTGCAACGTTTTATGTTTTAACAAGGGCAATTTTTTCTATGACGAACGATGATTGCCGTAAATTAAAAGAAAATCAAATATTTTTTTTGCATACCTTCCTAAATTGTAGAGAGCTCAAGGCCTGTTGATTTTGGTGAAGATCGGTAAAGGGAAAGGGGTAGTTTACCTGAAACATGTTATGTTGTAACAAGAGAAATGTTTTCATGACGAACGATAACTGTCGCTAATTGAAACAGAATCAAATATTTTTTGTATGCATCCCTGCATTGTAGAGGATTGAAGGTCTATTGATTTTGGTGAAGATCTGTTTAGAGAAACGGGTAGTTTACCTGCAACGTTTTATGTTTTAACAAGAGTAAAGTACTTAATTTTGATAAATAAAGTATCTTGATAAGAAGCTCATAATAATCCACTGTAGAAACTTAGATGAAATATCTATAAATGAAGAGGTTAGGTAAACGGGGTGGGGGTAATTATCTATAAATGAAAATTATAGTTGAAGGGGGAGGGCAGAATTTTGTATGTGTACTACGTTATCGGTAACAAAAAAGTAGTTCTTTATTAAAATTCCTTCCCGGGCTGTTTAGCCGTAGTCCAATGTTTTCTGCAAAACCAAACTTTTCGGCAGTGCCATCGACTTTCATCTCAGTGCAAATCGAGTGAAAACGTGAGGTGGTATACGTTAGTGACCACAGTACTGTGGTTTAAGGCTGAAGCAATAAGTAGAAAGAAGTGGTTTCTATGGAAATATTTCATTTCGAATATGATTTTAAATATAAATCTTAGAACATGGAAGTCCTGTATGGTTCTCCATACCGATACCATAATTTTTTCTATGGTAAACGATAACAGCCGCAAATTCAAACAGAATCAAATAATGTTTTGCATACAGCCCTGAATTGTAGAGGACTCAAGATCTATTGATTTTGGTGAAGATCAGTTAAGAGAAAGGTGTAGTTTACCTGCAACATTTTATGTGATAATAAGGGTAATTTTTTCTATGACGAACGATAACTGCCGTAAATTCAAACATAATCAAATAATGTTTTGCATACTTCCCTACGTTGTAGAGAACTCAAGGCCTGTTTATTTTGTTGAAGATCGATTAAGGGAAAGGGGTAGTTTACCTGCAACGTTTTATGTTTTAACAAGGGTAATTTTTTCTATGACGAACGATAACTGCCGTAAATTCAAAGAGAATCAAATATTTTTTGCATACATTCCTGAATTGTAAAGAACTGAAGGCTTATTGATTTTGGTGAAGATCGGTTAAGGGAAAGGGAAAGGGGTAGTTTACCTGCCACCTTTAATGTTTTAACAAGAGTAATTGTTTCTATGACGAACGATAACTGCCGTAAATTCAAACATAATCAAATAATGTTTTGCATACTTCCCTACATTGTAGAGAACTCAAGGCCTATTGATTTTGGTGATGATCGGTTAGGGGAAAGGGGTAGTTTACCAGCAACATTTTATGTTGTAACAAGAGACATTTTTTCATGACGAACGATAACTACCGTAAATTCAAACAGAATCAAATAAGTTTTTACATATGTGCCTGAGTTGTAGAGGACTCAAGGCCTGTTGATTTTGGTGATGATTGGTTAGGGGGAAAGGGTAGTTTAGCAGAAACATTTTTTGTTGTAACAAGAGTAAAGTACTTAATTTTGATAAATAAAGTATCCTGATAAGAAGATCTTAATAATCCACTGTAAAAACGTAGATATCTATAAATGAAAAGGCTAGTTGAACGGGGTGGGGGTAATTTTCTATAAATGAAAATTATAGTTGAAGGGGGAGGGGATAATTTTTTATAAATGTACTACGTTATCGGCAACAAAGAAGTAGTTTGTTGTTAAAATTCCTTCACGTCCTGTTTGGCCGTAGACTAAAGTTTTCTGCAAAACCAGACGTTTCAGTAGTGCCACCGACTTCCATCATCAGTGAAAATCGAGTGCGATAACTTGAGGTGGTATACGTTAGTGACTACAGTACTGTGGTTAAGGCTGAAGAAGTAAGTAGAAAGAAGTAGTTTCTATGGAAATATTTCATTTCGAAAATGATTTTATATATAAATCTTAGAACATGGAAGTCATGTATGGTTCTCCATACCGATATTTTTTTTCGAACGCATCCGTTAGAATTTTTTCCGTTTTTGATGTTGCAGGTGGTAACTATATAGTTCCATTTATTTTGATTAAAATACTTTTATGATCTCTTTCGCTCAAAAATTTTGAAAAAAGTAATTATAAGTAAAACCTTTTTAAAAGACAATGAATAAATCTTGCTAAATACCTGCATAACATCAGGTAAGATTTCATATAAAGTTGTTAAATCTTCTCATAAAAACATTTGAAAATATGAGTGACAGTTATCCTCATACTAACTGCCTAAACTCGGGATTAGACTGGATTATTACGATTCGGAATTACTCTTCTCCAACAATGTTTTAAAAATTTGTGTAAAATTTATGATTACGGTAGCGTCCTATTTCCTATTAACACCTGTATTCTTAATTGTTTCAGTGAGAAGCTTTAGCAACTTTTATATAGACACACCTAATTTTAAACAAAACTTGTTATAAACGACAGGCTCTTCAGAGTGATATAAAGTGATGGAAACTTGTAAGCACATAGCCTTAAACAGACAAAAAGTTACATAACAATTTCTTTATTGGTTATAAACATATACTTATACTAGGCCTACACGAAGAGCACAGCACACTGAACGTGGAAAGTGTATGGTTGTAATCGTATGGATGAGAAACGTAGTGATGCGTAAGGTGTATGGTACTGTTACACAAAGTTCACAGTACTATTTGCATTGGCGTGACGCATGTAGTGATGCGAGTGGTATATGACAGTGGTACATGAATAATGTGCATTTTAAACAAATAGGGAAACCGCAAAGAAGCGAACATTCACAGTAAAGATTTGCTTTTTACCCTAAGGAGCGAATTATTCATTTCATTCGCATTGTATTCTTTGTATAGGTTATCAAAATTAATCATTTTAATATAAGTTATTTTAAGGTATATTCGGTTCTAGTTGATTATGAAAGCGATAATTTTAAAATTTACGAAAGGCTTTCTGATATTCCAATTATGTTTGTAAACAAAAGATCGAAACTGAGGCTCATGGACAAATAACGGAATCATACGCCCGTGGGTACACACACACACGTATATTGTATATTTAATTACATAATAAATACTTTCATTCGTTTCCATTATTTCCCTATTCATTAAGTAGTTGCAACGTGAATAATGCAAATCCTGCCTTCTATTACGAGGAAGAATAGCTTACTCAAGGTTATCTGTGTTTCCAAATAAACTCGAGCTAGTGGTGTTTCCAGATTCATTTGTTCAAACTGTTTACCAAATATGAAAAATAAAGTGAGGGAAGATGGGTTCTTTTTTTGAGATTCCATTTTTTTTTTTTTTTTTTTTTTTGCTGCTAAGATGATCTTTTATTAACGCTATTACAAGATTAGATGTTATTGCTCCTGTATAGCTTGATTTAAAATATTGTCTATTACAGAACCACGTTAGGGGCAGTCAATTGAACAAAGCTGAATTCACCTAAATTACGAACCATATTGTATAAAATTGTCAAACTACATCATACGTTACGATACTCGCCCCTACCTTCTTACCTAGTTAATGACGTAATAAGGTGGCGTGGCGCGGCTGAATATTGTCGGAGGGCTGCCGCCACTCTCTGGAATTCAATTAACTTTGGAGGTCACTACGGGTATCGAAAATTGGAATTAACATCAATACTTCAAGAACACTTAAATAAATATTCGTTTTTTAAAATAATTTTAATATAATTTCCAAACTGAAAATTAACAATTTTTGTATTCATAAGGTATTTTCAAAATGAATTTATCAGCTTTAGAAATATTATCGGAATGCTTTCGTTAACAATGTCCCATAATGTAGTTTTCTAACAGAAACTCAATTATTATTGCCAGTGAAACGCGGCAATGAATGAACGATCAGCTGTATCGTGAGACATCACGGTTAACTTAAAAAGTCTTTTTCGTACATTTAAACTGAGAGTACCCTATTAAATGCTTAAAACGTATCAGATATAAATCACAGGACGTAGCTACCAATAATTTCCATCAATGTAACGTAAGTTTCCATTTACGTAATTGTTGTATTCAGTTGTAATTATTTCCCAGTTAACAGTCCCTTTTTACTTTCATGTTCCATAAGGAAATGGAAGTATGGTGATGGCGAAAAAAATCGTGTTCGCGATAAGGGCCGATTCTGATTGTACTACCCTCAAAACATGAAGAAAAGTCATTTTCCGAAAAGTGTCTGTGTGTAGAATTTTTTCTATGGCGAACAATAACTGCCGCAAATTCAAGTAGAATCAAATAATTTGTTGCATATATGCCTGAGTTGTAGAGGACTCAAGGCCTATTGATTTTGGTGAAGATCGGTTAAGGGGAAGGGGTAGTTTACCTGCAACATTTTATGTTTTAATAAGAGTAAAGTAGCCTACTTAATTTTGATAAATAAAGTATCCTGAAGAGAAGGTCATAATAATCCACTGTAGAAAGGTAGATGAAATATCTATAAATGAAAAGGGTAGTTGAAGGGGGAGGGGATAAATTTTATATGTGTACTACGTTATCGGCAACAAAGAAGTAGTTTGTTGTTAAAATTCTTTCCCAGGCTGTTTGGCCGTAGTCCAATGTTTTCTGCAAAACCAGACGTTTCGGCAATGTCATCGACTGCCATCATTAGTGAAAATCGAGTGCGCTAACTTGAGGCGGTATACGTTAGTGACCACAGTACTGTGGTTAAAGCTAAAGAAAGAAGTAGAAAGAAGCAGATTCTATGGAAATATTTAATTTCGAAAATGATTTTAAACATAAATCTTAGAACATGGAAGTCATGTATGGTTCTCCATACCGATATTTTGCATGCTAATAGTCTACCGCAAACGCTTCGTCCGTCATCATCATCACTGGTTAAGCTGACGACTAAAACTTCAGTGAATCTCTTCTTAAGCACTGACAATGTCGCATTACATCTGGTGTAGACCACTTGCACAGTACAACGGGACTGAAATTAGGGATACTGTTTCTTGAACAATCTCAGTCACGCAAGTTTGAAGCGAACAAATTGTATGGAGGTGTCCAGCAGTTGTACATGTAAGCGAAGATATTTATACTTTCGTAAAGACGTGTGAACCTGGTAGTCACGAAGAAGCCATTAGTTTCGTACAGTCTGTGAATTAATTAGCAATGACACGCACTACTTGCCGAAATGGTGTTCAATGAAAGGAAATCATAAAACTCACGTTGTCATAGCAACTCGTGAGCAATAAACACTTTCACTCGAAACATATGCGTACTCCCACTGTTACCTCTACCATGTCGGTACTTGACATTGATTGCACTACGTTTAAATGTATACAGTGTCCTTATTGATAAGACAAATAAACGAAACTGGTAGGTATAAAGTGGAATTATCATCAGTGTTTTTTTTTTTAATTTATTTTTTTTTACTTATTGGGCCCTACATTAGATTGTCGGCCACTGGGTTCCTACGAGTGACTTTAACTATGTTCGACTATATTCAATATGCGTATCTAAATTAGATTATGTGTACCTTAATAAGATAAGAGTACAGAGATCAGGTGAACAGATCATTCTGAAGCGGTACAGACCGAGGTCCCGTTTGTGAGCTGTTGAATAGAGATAAAACTCGGAGAAGAAGACTACATACGAGTTGTACTCTGGGACGTGTATATTTTATAATAATATTGTTAACGATTCTACCGATTAAAACTACTAAACTATGTTTAATTGTTAAAAGTAAGGCCTAACTTTAGTTTACCTTAATCTTACATTGCTCAAAGATTTGATTTTTCCGTAGAATTCGTGTGTATGCATACGCTGATAGATGCAACGCGTAGACTGTACGAGATGCCCAGTCGATTAAATATTTAAAATTTTTTATCTTAATTTTGTTTTAGTTACTTACATTTAAGAAACAAATAAATTTAGGCTTTTAATAAATCATATTAACAATTATAATAAGAAATCTTTGGATAATAAAACGACTTAAAAAACTAATTACTTTCTTTTGAAACAGTTTTAAGGGGAAGCCGAATTGGTGCTTGCATCTTCACATAAATTATAAAAAAATTGTATAGACAAAAAATAGTTGTAATTGATGTGCTATTAAGAAAAAATAAAACGTATCCTACTTTGTATGTATCCAAGTGTATTCCTTGGTCAAAACTAACAAAAATTGAGTTTCATGGATACGTAAAGTTTCAAAATATATCGAGAAAATTAACAATATTAAAATAATAGGTATGCAATGATTTGATTATTACCTGGGACTGTGTGTTTATCCATTGTTCCGATCAACACAGACACACACTATATGCACGTTAACATGATGTTACCTATTGTAACCGTAGCACGCTAGGACTGTGCCCATGCTAGACAACACTCGTCTCGGTTTCTGACTGCATCATTTCCCCCCCGTAATTCCATCTCTATCATTCTTTAGCATCAATGACCCACATTCTCTTTTTTCTTTCTTTCTCTCTCTCTCTCTCTCTCTCTCTCTCTCTCTCTCTCTCTCTCTCTCTCTCTCTCTCTCTCTCTCTCTCTCTCCGCTTAACCCCTTCTACACTTCTTGCGTGCCGGCCTACCTGTTTAAAGTGAAAGTTGTTCCATGGCTTGAAGTTAATTGCACAGCTTCAAAATATTTTGAAACAGTCAGAAGTAGCAGTGAAAGCGTTGGTTATTCAAATGTATTCTGCAAAGTGCAAACCCAACAAGGAGGACATCACTCCGAGTTTTCCAGGTGGAGGAACCACGTACATCTCACCCCACGTTTCTCACAACTTACACTCCTAAAACAAATTATTTTCCCTATTATTAATATACTGTATATGATACAAATGATAAGTAAATATTTATTAAATAAGTTAATGAACACACATCACATTACGGCATGTTATCTTAACTTGATAAAACCAACTATTACATTTGGCCCAATAATTTCTTTTGTATCTGATTTCGTGATACAGTTATGGGCTGTTTTGCGTCTCGTTTTTGTTGAAATGGCATCTGATCATGGAAATTTCGTTTAAAACTGAAACAGTCTCAAATATGTATGTATTATTTTACTTTATGTATTTTTTAACATGACACAATCAAATGTACTGAAAAACGTAATATCGTAACTGTGAAGAAAAACGAAACCAGTTTAACACTTCTATACAACTGTAACACAATACTTCGGCATTTCGATCGTCTTTTTTATTAACCAAAACTTTTCACTTGTTATCCGCTTCTCTGTAACACACATTTCCTTCATGGCACTGATACAAAGTGACCTGCCCTACAACAGTCGGCCTACGTCAGCGTTCTCAGCTGCTCACTAATTATTGTATACATTATTCCGTCCATTCACTCTGTCGCTGTTGTTATCAGCCAAGTCACGCTGCCGACAACAACGTGGTTCTGAAGCCGCGATGTCCCAGATGATTCCAGACCTATGTTTCAAAGCTGACGATATCGTCATATTACAAAATGACGACATCTTTCCCGTATTCCCATTTCCATCATTTCTGTATACGAGGGACGAACGTAAGGCGAGTGGTAGGATTTGTCCTGTGCGCAGTCTCTTTTACACCACTCGCTGAGACTGTTGCATCTAGTCTGTTCTTCAAGTAGTCCTATTTGGTGTTACTTGTTTGCCCCTATATCGCTGTTCGAGCGTGCAACGTTCAGTTAAAAAAAGAAAATATGTTCAAAAACTGGCTACACTTCAGTTGGTAATACTGAAAGTATTTCTTCAGTAGTAATAATAAACGTACAGTTTTTAGCGTCTAAGCGTTTGTGTGTGTGTGTGTGTGTGTGTGTGTGTGTGTGTGTGTGTGTGTGTGTGTGTGTGTGCCAACATACGGAGTTTGCGTATATATGTCCAGCCAGCACGGCCGAAGCGCATGGCACTGAGGGCACTGAAGACGGCGGTGATAGTTGATGTGGTGTCCTAGCAGGACTTGATTAATAAATAAGAATCTATGTTTACTTGTAATCACTGTTGCACAACTACTAACAAACACAGAACTGTCAATCAAACAACATTTTGAAACAAAATTAGTAACAAAGGCGTCCGAAATTATCTGACATTTACTAAACAGTCTACTCTTATTGACGTTATTTTAAAGTCGTTTCTAATGAAATACATAGGAAGTTTAATAAAGCTACTCTGTTAACCTATTGGAAGTAAGAATGTACCAATAATGATTTTTTTCAGCTATGAAAAAGTAAAGGATTAGAAAAGGTCCCCAATTAAGAGAACAAGCTTACCTATCTCATGTTGTTATGCACAGAAATAAGTAGACATTACACTGAAAAACAGATTCAAGTTTCGACGTAGGCCTATGAGTTTATTTACTCAATGTTAAAAAGTTGTTGCTTTTAAGGAAAAGAAAGGCAAATTTTAACGAAAAGTCTCACTCTTCTTTCCTTATTTGCACAAATATTGTTACATACGAATTACTAATCCTTAGAATTTCAAGCTTTCGTTTTGAGGTGTGACAATTCGATTACATTTTTCTGTTATCTATTTTCTCCAAAACTGTGATGCTGTTCCGACAAATCTTGATAGATTGTAAGCACCCAATAAAGCTTACAATTCAGAGGGATGCGCACAGAACAATTTGGTGGGAAGCAGGTCCACAATAGTGTAAAAGAACGCTATTAAGTAAGACAACAGATTAGAATTATGTACTTACCAGTTGCCAGTTAGCCAGCCCGAGGCATGTCAGCTTCGTAGTAGAAGGTGGATAAAGGAACGGCTTAGTTTCGGAATCTTAGAGATGAGATCCCTTCCTAACCAATACTGGTTATTGGACAATGTCTATGCACACTTTATATAGGGCGCCACTGACATCAAACGCAGGATAGTTTGAAACAGTTACAATAAACTAAGGTTTTTTAAGTTACATACAGCCAGAAATCTGTCTTTTCATGTAAGCAAGGAAGACATTTTTATTATGAAGGAACAACCAACATTTTATAAATAAAAAATCTTAAAAATACTACTAAATAGAGCTAACTTCTTACTCTGTTACTATTGAGCACATCTTAACTTCTCTAAAACGGACTAGATTCTTTGGGTGGAGTTAAATAACATCATGTGCTACACTGGAGCGAACGTTAAAAAAATTCAATTAGTTTAGGTTTCAGAAATTTACGGTTCTGCTTCACAAATACTATGGTTAAAATTACCATATTATCAGTGGCTAAAATTAAACCACCGCAACTCTTGATATGGGAACGTGTTACAGTGTTCGAAAAATGAAATAGTGTTAACACAGAATAATTTATAAAATCCTTCATCATCATCATTGACGTCATTTCAAGGGCGTCATTTGAGCATGCCATCTGACAACTGTTCGTTCAGTGTCTCTTTCCTAACTAATCTCTCATATTCCATGAGGTTAGCCAGGAATGCGGGCTCTATCCATTCTATCTAAACGGCGTTTCCATTTGTCTCTATTCTTTTCCACTTGTCTCTGTCCTGTCTTCTCACTAACTGAGAATGTCTTCACTTCCTTTCTGACACCTGCATTTCTTTTACGATCCGCTTTTGTTGAGTACCCAAGTTTCAGCTGTTTGAACTTTGCTTCAGATACTTTTCCTCATCGTCCAGGCTTCACAATCACAGACAATACTGGAATGGCCAGTGTCTTATGAATTTTAAATTTGTACCCTTCATGGTGTTCTTTTTAGGGTGTTTATAATAACTCCACAAATACGCAGAAGTGTATTCACTTTGTTGGTCAAACCATGATTTTGTCCGTAAGTAACGCAGTCTGGATGGGAATTGTACATAACACAAACACAACATGTTGTATGCATCGTTCTGTTATAAAACATGTATAAACAATTTTTTAATTGGAAATCGTTATTGAAGCTCGTGTTGTCGTAACAAGGTTAAAGCAAATTGCAGTCTCTTACAGGTGTAGCCTACACGTGCACGGACAAGTAACAAGTAAATCGTGTAAAGGAAATGCGTTTCACAATGGAATTAGCTAAGCTGGAAAATGTAATGTCCTATTTTACTGATGCTATAGAGAGAGTAAGATATACGTTGAGACATGGAAACCCAAACCCGTCTAGGACGTTGGTTATTATTATTTTGCGTTGCATTAACCGAAATCGTAAAATTATGTGATTTTCTATGCTTTTAAGCCGTTGTTTTATTCGCGTGTAGACATTTTGGGTGGTCGGAAGGATTTGTAAGCTGTCAACTAGAATTTCACTGGTAACATCAAGTGAGGGCACAGTTTCCATTCATCAGCCCTTGTGCCAGTCGCAGTTTGTAAGTCATCGCTTCCACAAGTCAGCGACGAGCTGTGACTTTTAGCGCATAACTTGGTCTTTTGGTCGCTGAACATCGCCACGGTCTGTACAGCTCTCTAAATTCTTAGCGCTGAGCAACCACTTGCCTGGACAAACGGCTTCAGAGTGTCACTGATTTCGAATGTGGTAGTGTGATTGTGTTCTTCTGGTGGGCTGTTTACGAGAAGAACAATAGCCACTCCATACATGACCATGAAAGTAAACAGCGAATTATGGCAGGGGATATGGCTTCAAACAATGACTATTTATAGCAGACCTAACGATAAATGTACTACACGTATCCATCTACATTTCACCAAATATCACAAGCAAAGTTGTTCATGCAGGGAATCTATTCAATTCTATTTGCAACATTAAAGACCTACTCGCTGTATAGGATAACCGATAACGGAGACATTCCCATCGTGTTCACAAAACATTTCAATGGCTATTAGGCTATACTTCCAAGCCGAAGCATTGTGAATTCGTCGAGTTCATTCGTAACTACTTCAACCTGATGCAGATTTCAAACAGTCTACTACGCTCAGTACTTTTATGAGGAATACCGACAGAGTACAGTGTAGGCGATTTGTCACGTTCGTCTCGTATCATAGACGTATGTAATCATGAGTCTGCTTGGTGAAACAATTCGGTCTCTGAATAATATTAAATATTATGTAGGCCAGTGGTTCCCAAACTTTTCATTCCGCGGACCCCCTCCAAAAAATTAAAAATTTCACGGACCCCGTCTGAGTTATGAAATAAAACAAACAGTAAATATGATACAGACTCTTATATTTTAATTAAAATGTATTCAAATCAAAATTTTCTTAACTTGCAAAATTATAATATTAGTGATATCAAACATAGTTTAATGTGAACAATGAAGCTGCTTTTTTTGAACAATTAGCTCTGCAATATTAGGTTTAATGTCTGATCATTTCAATATTAAGTCACTCTCGACATCAAGTTTATTCCTTAACTTTGCCAACCTCGGTTCTATCTTTCCAGCCACACGTGTCGCCAGCTACTTAGGCGTAAAACCAGCTACATGGAAAAACGTTGTGCTTAGATACAGTGCTTATATGTGGACTAAAACAGCGCGATCAGTTCTGCGTTGATGCGGCGCTCTAGTCAGTTCGGCTGGCAAACAGATCTGCTACGCGACATGATTTAAAGACATTATTATAGGCATTATTTTGACATTACTTTTACAGTTACAATTAGTTTGCACACAAAAAAAAACTGTAATCTTCTACTAATTGTTTTAAGATTATAAAATTTAGATGTAACACTACAAAAAAATCGGAGAAAATTACGGTATATTCTATTTTTTCTTAAAAGTGTCCGCGGACCCCCTGAAACATTGTCGTGGACCCCACTTTGGGAACCACTGATGTAAGCTGTTTTCAATGAAATTGCTCTACATGGTGTAGGCTGCTGTGGAGCCAACTTAGTCTCTTTATCGAGTTGATTCTTTTCTAAAAATTAAAGGCGAATCGCAGAAGTTATCGAATTTTTCTTCGATTATCCCTGAATTTATTTTCCTGAATAATGTGGCCATTGAACGGGAAAACAACTGATAATTGACTTTAATAACTACAGAATAGTCGCGTATCAGGTCATTCGACCTATTCATTTCCAGCCAGTTATTTATTAGTACACATAATTTAATCAAACTTAGATATTAACAATACAGTTTCGTTTGATATACAATACAAACGAGTCTGTACAACTCCAGTGTCTGAAGTTTGATCAAAACGTTCATGCAATTTTTGTTCCATAAATGATGTCTTTATTCATTTATATTTTTATTACCCTTCAAAGTAAACTGCATCAGATATAATACAGTTATGCCAAGATTTATTTGAGCATTTCGGGACTCCATTTTTTGGTAGTCTTAAGCTTGCTTAGCGATTTTTATTTTATGTCTTCAGCAGTTGGGAAACAAGTTTTTTTATTCTAAGGAAGAAGAAAATTTCGAATGGTGAATGGTGACGTATCTGACAAATACAGTGGATGCATTATCATTACTATTTTGCGTGAAATTCTTGAACAAACCATGACGCGTGTGCTGGTGCGTTATCAAAATGCAATCTGTCCTTCACAATATGTCCGAATTGTCATGAGTGTGTCTTCATTGACCATAGCATCTAGTGATAAAAATTGATTGAACGCAATATCACAATCTTCATTTTAATATAATGATCGTCAACTCATTCTCGATTGTCTTCGAAGCTTTAGTGTCATTTCTAAACCGTTCGTACACAGGCCACTAAAGTGAAGTCTACAAAAATTATAAAGATTGGTACATTTTTGTAATCCTTTTGTAATTTTTTTTATCACTTGTCTATTCATTTTATATATTTTAGTTTACTTCCATTAATAAGTGGTAAAGTAATTCATTAGGTTTATCATAGTATAATAACTATTACAAAAAGCAATGCGTAAAAGGGTCGTTGTTCTAAATTCACAGATTATTTTCTGATTTACGATGTAGGCCTAGTACCACTTACTTAGCAGTACTTCTTTATTAGTAGTATTGCATTTCAAACTGTTATTTGGATAACTGTTGCATTATAGTTTATGCGGAAAATATCGCATATTAATAAATTAAAATAAAAACAGCAATAATTTGTTTACAATTTTTCTTTCCATTTTCAAAATACAAAAATAAAAATATGCTTATAAAAAAGTGTTCTTTTCGAGTAATATTAGGCTAACAAGCTTTAAAGTTTTAACAGCTGCCCCTCCTCGTACATCTATACCACGGCTTCTCAAACTTTTCCACTTAGCGACCTCCTTTTCCAGAGCAAATATTTTCGCGACCCTGGGTATAGAGGTATATAAAATAGGAATACTAATTAAAAAATTTGTTAATAATAATCCATAAAGAAAATTTATTCGAAACAATTCTTTTATATACATAGGAATATAATTTTACCATGTATTAAAGACAAAGCCAAATATTCATACTAATGAGCTGGGTGTGCTTGTTTACTTTTACATAAAGACTTAAAATCTAGGATGAATATTTGATACTGCAGGACGTAGAGCTTCTTCAACTTTTTTGGCAGAGCTGACCGGTTTTTTGATTTTATAAACGTTAATGCTGAAAATGCGGTTTCGCATAAGTACGTAGTACAAAATGGTAGAAGTACCCTATGTTTAGGGCCACTTCAGAAAGTGTTGGAAATTCTGTCCTAATTCCGAGCCAAAATTCATTTAACGATTGTTTGGAAAACTCAAGTTTTAAACAGTAGAACAATTTTACGATAAAACACTATAATTCAGGGCATGCAATAGTCTCAACTGTGCAAGCGGAGGCAAGCAGAATGCATAGATCAAACGTGGGGGGTACGGTGACCAGCCGCAGTTGGCGAGTTGGCGCAAGTGCTCTTTCACTATCATAAGCTCACAGACATACTATACGCGAACATGTAGTGTTGCCAAATTAGTTTTGAATAATTTTCGGTCGTTGCGCGTCCAGGAAATTTTTAGTTTTGCCAAAATTTCTGCAACCCCCAAATTTAGTTACGCTACCTCATATGGGGTCTCGACCCACACTTTGAGAAGCGTGATCTATAAGCATTCTGTAACATTTTCACTACGTTAGAGCAGTTTACTTCATTCTTTACGCAAAATTTAATACTCGTACAAAGTTCTTCAATCTTGCATTGTAGAATGTTAAAAAATTCCCTAATATACCAAAACACAACGTACTGAGTTAGCGTCAAATCTAAATTATGCATCCATATGGGTTAAAAATCAGACAGTTGACACAAATGTGTACCTACATACATCACGTAAAAACAGTTGTTTAATTGAACACTTCTAGCGCAAGAAATCCAAAACTCGCACAATCTTTTTAATAAAATCTCGTATTTCAATTTTAGAATTGTTGAAATAACGTAACTTTAAAAATGATACTGAAGTAGAATAGCGCACAACTACGTTTGAATAGTAACTGTGAGAAGTTATTATGTTATATAATAGTATATATATATATATAGTATACTATAATAGTATGTTACGAAATAGGCATTGACGATTTGCCTTTCGAATATAGTAGCGCGGTTAATACTCTCACAGGTCGATCATATTTTTACTATAAATTGAAACAACTAATAAACCTAACATTTCATAGAGAAAAATAAATTAATTTGAAATTTCGAGTTCGATAGTTTCTGTTTCGAAAATATTTACTACCAAATATATAATTCTGACTTTTCTGCCATGTTACCCTGTGACGGGAACTGCCTATTTGACAAATCTAATGGGGCCAATTCTATAACCATGAACATGTCCTAGACATCTAAACCGTTCTATGAAAGGCAAAACAGCCCAAATTTGTATCACACAAAGAAAGTATCTAATCATTTCTGTCATCCACAGTCTCATTCATTTATTGGTCCCTAATATTATCCTTAGATTTTGTTGTCCATGGCGTGTCCGTTGATTAACTAATTTTTACCTTATGTCCTGAACCAGTAATTTTTACCAATATAAAACTTTGTGTTCTGAGTCGGTAGTGTTATACTTATAATTTTATAAATACAACTTTGAGTGTGTGTACAAGTAACGGACACGTCATGGACAACGAAATCCAAGAATATAATTTTATATTCAAATTTTCACTATAATTTACTTGTAAATTCTCAGCTCTCATTGCCTTTTTGCCAGTAATCAAATAATATGTAATGACAAGTATTTTCTTTTTAGTTGAAGTACTACTACATAAGGCAGAGTCTAACTGTTCAATATGTCAGTTCATTGAATGTTCAACTCCTTTACTCGATAGAACATTCGATATCGATCCGGTCATCCGGAACATCTGGTTATTAAAAAAAAATAATAACAATAATTTCAGTAACGATGCTTTACAATATTCTCATGTTTCTCTTAAATATTCCCACATTTATTAAAATGCGCCAAACTGAGACAAAGCCCTTTGTCTATCTAAATATATATATTTGGTATGTGCATTAAGAACAGGGTACATGTAAGGACTTTTAGTTTTAATCCCAGTAAATTGTTTTAATAATACGCTGTAAATTCTTAAAAGAAAAAAAGTTTGTATGTTCAATTTGCAGTTACGTATTTGCGATTTACATAATTTGTTTAACAGCGTCTACTCCCTCACAAAACTCTTGTGCGCTGTATTTACTCGATCAATACATTTCTTCTGGTAAAAAAAATAAATAAATAATTACTGTGAAGTGGTCTGCCATTAAATATTACTTGGTGAATATCACTTTGTAATATGCGTTGTGGGGTTATCCAAAAATTTCGTTATATAGGCCTATGCAGTTTGGTTGAAACTGTCAAACTACAGGTACGTGTAACAATAAATTCGATTCTAGAGAGTAGACATTTTGTAATCACCAAACTTTGTTAGTCAATGGCGTGGATTTCACAAACATTAGTTACAACATTTCGTTACCTCTATTAAGCAGTCACGTAAACATTTTTAGCAAACGGTAAAGGTCTTAAGTTGACATTTTGTGGCTAGGCTTCCATTAATTTTTTTGACAACTCACTGTCTACGCGCAAAAGTAAATGAATCTTAAACAAGAAATCTTGTTTAATCACTAAGTGCCGAGTGTGTAAACATATGTACATATGTACGTATGTACACACTGAACGAGTAACTTCTTTGCTAAAGGACTGATGCGCTAGACGAACCATCATCAGCCGTCCATCTGTGATGTTGCATAACACCGTTTGTTGTTAAGTTACGACATAGGCCTAACTGCATTCACGCGAGTCGTAAACGAGAACACGACAGAAATGAAAAGGGTCTGTTGTGTCAGACATACCGGTATACGGAATTATGTGAAAGCATTTATCTGGTTATCCTTGAAATGATTTTAGGCTGCTTTCTAAACATAAAAACAGGCCTGAGTTCATCGACCACAGAATCTAATTTTTTATTTCACCCTATTGCTTGTACAACCGTTTTAGTGCATTCATGAGACAAAGGTCTTATGCTTCTGATTGGTTGAGACCAAACTGAAACAAATTATATGTAAAGCATCGGTGAACCTTGAACATGCGAGAAATTCTGGTTTACAATTAACTGTCACTAATGAATGTTGAATTCCCAAGATCCTATCAAAGCTGTGAAATCAATATCTTATTGAAAAATAAGGTTATCAAAGCCTTAACTGAAATGCGTAGATAACTGTAGATCATTACGAAACGTTTGTCTTCAGTTAAAAAAAAAATAATAAAAATAAAAACATTGTTTCCTAATCAGGCTGCCGGATAGTGGGGTTACCGGTCGTTGAGTTTGTAGACCAAGCCAGCGTACATGCGTCTATATGTGTGTGAGACAACAACAAAAAATTACGTCATAGTAGATTTTATGGGCCTGGATTTGCGAAAAACTTTGGGGAGGGAGAAAAAAACAATAGTTAACGACTGACAGATAACAGTGTTGTACACAAACACAAATATATATCGTTATGCTCGGATGGTGAAGTTAGGTCAGAATTTCGAATATTGTCATGCCAAATTATTCATGTAGCCAATTATAATTTGTTTTTGAAAAATGGACAATCTTACGATTTGACGCAGTACATTATATTTCAGAAAAAAAAATTATTATAATTAATTATTACTAAATTTTATACAGGTCTATAAATTCATTCCTAATTTCGTAAAAAACTTGCCACAGTGAAATTATAAAAAACAAGACTGTAAAAATCTTCACTTGTATGAAGCAGAAGCTGACTTATGAATTTCGTTACAGGAAATAAATGTGTTGCAAAAGTAAGTGCCTGTATGAACTTCCCTACTGAATCTCCCCACATTTATTAAATTCCTCTTACATATTTTCTGAAATAAACTAATGTGCTAAAGTCACAGTATTTTACGAACGCAAAGTAGTATAACTTAAGTGTAGTGCAGTGTAATGACAGAACACTTATTGGAGGGACCATGCCCCTGCTACCCCCGCCCCGAACCACCGAACTCTACACTCACGGTAGATATCTAATATTCGTCTCTAGT
The DNA here is from genome assembly GCA_034769895.1 of Magicicada septendecula. Taxonomy (NCBI): domain Eukaryota; kingdom Metazoa; phylum Arthropoda; class Insecta; order Hemiptera; family Cicadidae; genus Magicicada; species Magicicada septendecula. Next base: position 1,089,862,549 of record CM068367.1, read on the forward strand.
ATTTTGTTATTTACTGTTCTTCACTGTTCTGAATAAATTGTTGCAACTTTGTAAATATTGGCTCGTGAGGCTAACAAATTCCATGTAAAGACATTCTTTTGACTCATGAAGTTAATATTACTTTCCAGTGAATCGAATATTTTAGTTACAAAAATTCTGTTACTTTTATTAGTAACAGAAGTGCAGTGCTGTTGTTTACATCTAGGTTACTATCAAACAAAGGTGCTTATATCACGGCATTGTAAACCAAACACTTGGGTTTTGATGTTACAAACCAACAAACACTAATATGGTAACAATTCTATTACGTGTTCAGTACAATTTTGTTATTCTAAAATTTATTGAAGTTCCTTCTATTATCTTCTCATGTAACATATAATGTACAATGTCTACATAGGCCTATGTCTATGTCTATGTAGGGCTATATATGTCACCAACCTTAACTTCTTGTGGTAAATCTATATAGTGATTACAGTGTTTCCTGCTATTACAATGCAATATTTTGTAGCATAAAATTATTCTTAAGAGTAAACAATGAAATTACCAGTAAGTTTACTCTTGTAAAAGTAAAAGTAAAAGTAAAAGTAGACCAATATAGAAAATTTACGTTTATGGTATGTATATGTCATGATGATACGTAACCAAATTCATATAAAATGTACTTACAATTAATTTTCATATATGTATGCAGCCCTTTATTACAAAAAACTTGTTATTAAGCATCCATATTTTTTTGCATTGTGATATGTGAGTTTTTGTTCTTACAAAATGTCTTCTTGCTTCTTCTTATAGGGAGTTTAAAAGATTCACTTTAACAGTAACACAGACGGAATGTCCTTTTAAGAGGAGTCCTCGAAAGTTTCGAGGGAAGGGTTTAGATTCCTGTGCATAAAACTACAAAAACTTAAAGGAAAAAGAATTCGTTATTTGGTACTTAGGCACATTTTGTTGCAAAAAAGATGTAAGTGTGGGGACATAGGCCTAAGAGTTGAAATGTGAACATTAATACGTGGGTATCTAAAATTGAAAAAAAAGTTATGAAACAAGAAGATGACAACTGGCAGAAATTTTTCTCCCATCTTCTGTAGACGATGATAGTTAAATGTTTTGTCCGAATTTTTTCGTACAAATTGTCAGAAAATGGGCACTGTAGCACATTATTAACAAGCATTTTATACCCTGATTAACGAAAGAAAGTGACTGGCGGAGCGGCCGCGCGGCGACCGAGTTTGTAGTAAAAACATTCCACTTTATAACCTCGTGGAAACGTAAAATACAGGGCGAGAAATGTCTAATGAACTGTATTTTAATCATCAATTAAAGACGTTTTTAACAAACTTTTCTAATTTTTAAAATCTCTTTTCAATAAATTTACATTGTGAGTTAAAGAAAAAAATACACGAATTTGAATTAAAAAATTAGGGTTTATCGTTTTTATTACGTAAGAACTCAGAGGTTAAGCATCGGAAAAAATTTCTTGTAGACAAATGGTAGTCCACCTTCTTTAGTACAATATATCAAAAATTGAGATTCCTACGATTAAAATTAACGACGTTATTAATTTTTTTCTAATGTCCTGTTAACTCAGTTGTTAAAAGTTGTACACGAATGAGATTTGCGTGACGCTCTCTTTAGATAACTAAATGTAGAAGACATATACAACTTACACCTTGTACGTGATAGGAATACTACAATGGATTAATATATAAAGTGAATTTCACAGAGAGCAATGCGTGGCGCTCTGCGGCGGAAGTACAGTCAGAACCTATTGGACCCATTTTATTCGCGCGCTACCGTCATTCCCGTACAGCGTCTCGGCCTCTCCTTTATGTCTACAAATAGCACACGCTTCCAGGAAAACTGAACCGTTATACGCACACTAAGGGTAAGGGAAATTTCCAGCTTTCAGTTTAGTTGATGTGGTGGTTGAGTGATGTCCGGTTGTTGGTTATCTTGATTTTAAGTGTTAGTTTCTTGTGCTTTCATTATAAATTGACGTGTTTTTAAGTTATTTTGTGTGAATATACTTCGGTGGCTGAGCATGGAGCAACGTAACGAGGCTGAACCAAGGAAACATAGGGGAAGACCTAGGACTCGAACTCCAAAGAAAAGACAAACTTCGGGCCGAGGCGTACCTATGAAAGGACAGTCAAGAGAAATTGTGTGCAAAGTGCGGGAATATTTTGATAGAGAAAAGGCGAACAAAGGTCCTTTGATTCCGGTTAATAATGCAATACAGCGAACTGCAGATGCTCTGAAAATACATAAAAATACAGTTCTGCGAGTTTGCAAGGAAAAAGAATTGAAAGAAATACAAGATGACAGTAATAGCCAACTTTCAACTCCGGGCAAACAGAGGAAACGGGAGAAAACTGTGACAAAACTTGACACTTTTCAGGAAGACGCTATACGAAGACATGTATATCAATATTACATAAGAAAAGAATATCCAACTTTGAAAAAACTTTTATCATCGTTGGAAAATGAAGAGCTGTTTAATGGCAGTCTGTCTTCGCTTAGAAACGTGCTAAAAGGTTTAGGATTTACGTGGAGAAAATTTTCGGGCAGAAAAGTGATTATGGAGAGAAGCGATGTCGCTGCCTGGAGGTGTCGTTTTCTTCGCCAAATCAAAGACGAGAATTTCGATAATATAATTTGGCTCGATGAGACCTGGATCAATGCTGGGCATTGTTTGAAACAAGGATGGACTGATGAGTCACTTCAGGGGACAATGTTAACACCTATAGGGAAAGGTGAACGATTAATAATATGTCATGCAGGTTCTTCAAAAGGGTTTGTTCCAAATTCCCTTCTACTATTTAAATCGAAAAAAACCGGTGACTACCATGAAGATATGGATCACGACAAATTCTTCGGTTGGTGTTCTGAAACTTTGCTAAATAACCTAGAAGAGCCTGCAGTAATAGTCATGGACAATGCTCCCTACCATTCTAAGCAAATTGATAAAGCTCCCACAAGCAAAGATAAAAAAGCTGACATACTTGCATGGCTGGATAGGAAAAATATTCAATCTACAACCGACTTGAAAAAATCAGAACTTTTGGAATTAGTGAAATGGCACAAGCCCCAGAACAAAAGGTATTTTGTTGATGAATTGATAGAGAGCAGATGTCACAAAGTGATAAGGCTACCACCTTACCATTGCCATCTTAACGCCATTGAGCTTATATGGGCTCAGGTTAAGGGGTATGTTGCCGAAAACAACAAAATGTTTACTTTAAAAGAAGTTGAACGACTGACTAAAGACGGATTTAATCGAATTACTGCTGAGAGGTGGGAGCAAGTAGTGGACCACACCAAAAAAGTTATTATCGATGCATGGAATAACGAAGGACTAATGGAAGAAGCTGTGGAGGAAATGATTATATCCGTGGAAGACAGCAGTAGCTCCGAGGATGATAATTGTTCAGAAGATGATAATAGTGATGACGATCCAATGGAGGGTATCAGAGAACTTTCGTTTGAAGACTACTAACTCACAGCTATAAGTGTTTTTTATAGAGTGTTTTAATAGTGTATTTTTATGATTTATACACATATTTTATGAGCGGATTCCATAAAAGCTGAAGAACACTACAATACTTGTAAGTACCGTACTGTATTTATTATTTATTTGTCAGTGCTAATAACAAGTAATTTACTAATTGTTTTTACATTTCAATTACATTATAACAGTAAAATACTGTTATAATTATGCAATATCTGGTAGACCGAGCTTTGCTCGGTAGTTTTAAACTGTAAACTATATTTCATAGTTAAATAATTAGTTATTGAGAAATTTGAATGGCATTAACAATTTTCCAGTAATTACATTGCACTTCAATTAGTAGTATTAAAGCTGATCACAAAACAAAAACAGTTTATTAACAAGAAAACAATAAATACCGTACCGCAAAAGAGTAATAAACAATCATTCAAGACTGTTATAAAAAGCATGTAGTTCAACTAAACCACAAAAGTCTGGTCAGATGTACGTTTTTGACAGATCTCCAGGTAGAAGATTAGATTAAATAAGTAGACAGATAACTAAGTATATACTTATGAGAGATTGGTGACTCGTAGTAAGTTGGCTATGTGTCAATGTGTGAGCCGTGAGCGTATGCACCACTTTCTTTGGGCTGTTACTGTACCTTGACTCGATCGCGCGCCGTTGAGCGATGTTAGTTCTAATTTTCCTATATTAACTGATTGCGGTTATATTTCGTAATATTTGAAGGTTACATACCACTTTGTATTGATGAATACAATTTTGTTATGTTTATTGTGAAAAAACACAATGAAAAAAATTATTAATAACGGAGTTAACAGTACATTCGGAAAAAATTAATAACGTCGTTAATATTAATCGTAGGAATCTCAATTTTTGATATATTGTACTAAAGAAGGTGGACTACCATTTGTCTACAAGAAATTTTTTTCCGATGCTTAACCTCTGAGTTCTTACGTAATAAAAACGATAAACCCTAATTTTTTAATTCAAATTCGTGTATTTTTTTCTTTAACTCACAATGTAAATTTATTGAAAAGAGATTTTAAAAATTAGAAAAGTTTGTTAAAAACGTCTTTAATTGATGATTAAAATACAGTTCATTAGACATTTCTCGCCCTGTATTTTACGTTTCCACGAGGTTATAAAGTGGAATGTTTTTACTACAAACTCGGTCGCCGCGCGGCCGCTCCGCCAGTCACTTTCTTTCGTTAATCAGGGTATAAAATCGGATTCCAAGATGGGCAAATATGCTTGGCCGCACGTTTTACTGAAGTCAACAGGTAGAGGCTATATACACTATGTAGATCCCTTGTGAACGACACGCAGTTGTTCCAGATCCCCAAAACCTGGTCAGAATACCAAAGCGTTCTTCAGCTTATACAAAATTTGGTATAGGGGGGTTTTCGCGGCCGCTGATTACGAATACGAGTGAAAATTATGAAAAACAAAATGACGGAATCACTATGGCGGACATGATTTTAAAATAACGTTTAATTTATGTGAAATTACGTACCAAGGTTTTTAAGGTGGCTAATTACAAATTTAACTAAAATAGCAAATACAACGGGTACCGGCGGTGATTACGGACTTACAGTAAACTTTCAGAATAGAATTAATTATTTTATTTTCATGTAGGGAAACATTAAAAAGACAGTTTGGCTTCACAGATAAGTTAGTTTCAGAAACAGAACACTAATTATGTATAATTGTAATTATACAGACTAACTTAAGACAGTTTGATTCACAGGTAGAGGTATCCAACCGGTATTTTCGGTACTTATTATATATGTCTAACATATCTAATATAATTATGTTAGATATACTGTATCTATGTCTAACATATTTAATATAATTATGTTAGATATACTGTATCTAACTATTCCCTGAGGTCCCTGAACCATTTTGAACAAAATATATTTGTGACTGCATAGTAATGTGTTTTGAGTCTTTTGATGTTTAGTGTCTCTGCAATAAATTCAACCCTGGTTGCCCAATGTGAAAATACTCAGGTTGGAAAGTTTTACTACTCTTGAGTGCCACGATCAAAACAACAAAGCATGTGTCTACACCGCGAGCGCAACATGCGCGCGCGCGTGCCAGAGTTCGTGCTGGAGTAAATGCAAGCCGCGCGCGCTCGCACTTAACCACAACACGCGGACTGCAACGCGGGACATGATGGCTCAAGCGGTGCGAGTCTTTACGCGTGGGCGACACATGCTTGCGCGTTCCAGAGTACGTGTTGGAGTCAATGCAAGCCGCGCGCGCTCGCACTGACCCCCAACACCCAGACTGCAACGCAGGCTGTGTCCGCCAAACGGGTGTGTGTGAGTGTGATACCGGTGCCCTAATCGTAGCAATCAAAACAGCAAAAACCCCGTATACCTCGAGTATTTCACAATGGGTAAACATTCCACGAGATGGATTTATTTGCAGACACCAACCGAATACGTTTGTAATCGTTGACAATCTGTATTAAAATAAACTAGTGGTCGCCCAGTGGTCGAAATTCGACCGTAATTCATTAAATTTTTAAGTTTGAACGTTATTGAGGTTCTTTTGTCAAAGAGTATACCTCTATAATCATTGCATATAATTTTTTTGAATTTTGTTCTATTACGTCAGCTGCGAGCGTGTACAAATACGTCATTAGCGTGTGTTGTTTGCCTTAATTCCCTGCAATACCTATGAAATTTAAAATTTAATGTTAGTAACAGTTGAAAAAAATCACAATTACAGTTTGTATTCGTATTTATTTTTTGATATAATTCATTGTGAGTTTTAATTTTGTCATGTTATTATTGAATCAAATAAACGCTAATAAAAATGAGACTTGACATTCATAGAAGTATAAGATACATTGTTTTCAATTCCAGTGGATTACATTTCACTTTTGGTAAGGTACACAATTCGAAAACAGTTTGAAGACTATCTGCTACAAAGCTTATATAATTTTTTAATTTTTTTTTTCTATGCATTAATTTTCGAGTTATTTGAAAAATATGAAAGATAGGAAAAATGAGGTTTAGCTTGGCTAAGCCATATTTAAAAAGCAATAACGCGTTTTTTGACATTTCCTTGGGTTTTTTTTTTATTGCCATACTGACCAGGTTTCGCCAAGGCTACACAGTTATTTTGCCTATCTTTTCCGAATTATATAAAATATAAATAAAAAATTAATAAAAAATAAAAATGAAATAAAAAATACGTGCCTCGTATTTTTTCATATATTTTTCATTAAATCAAAAAAACCGGGCGGTTAAAACAATAAATGTTGTCCATTGAACTTAAAATAGTTTGAAAGTGAATTTAATGATTCAGAACTTCTGTGTAAACGATGTTTTTTGTAAAACTCTATCATCATTTGCTAAATGCCCTTGGCCATTATATTCGGAAATATAAAATCTCAAACCATCGAATGATCGAACTCTACTTGCTGCGACGTACAATTGACCATGTGTAAAAACTGGCTGCCTCAATAAAATTCCAATTTTTTCGAACGTTTGTCCTTGAGACTTATTTATTGTCATCGCAAATGCAGGTATAATTGGAAATTGAGTTCTTTGAAAGTTAAATGGTAAAACAGTACCGGAATATGTTAAATTTATACGTGGAATCAAAATTCTCTTATTGCGTGCGGTTCCAGTTAAAACTTCGCAATCAATAGCATTACGATGCACACACTTGATGCGCATTCTTGTTCCATTGACTAATGCTTCCTTTGTATTTAAGTTTCTGATCAGTAAAACGATGCAATTAACTTTCAATACTTATGTGGTGGCAAACCACTAATAGTCAAAGAATTCAAAAACTCTACTGGATAGTTATTGATTTCATTGTCATCATCACAAATTATTTTATCGTAGCTATGATATGTTTTCTGTTCACCTGGTATTCGATTAAGTATATCAGTATTAATAAAAGTACAATCATCATTTTTAGGTGCTAAAATAACTGACTTCAATATGTTATGTGAGAGTATGTTTTCGGAAATATTTCCATACACCTCATTAATAATATTATTTTCATCTCCTATTAATTGTTGAGGTATTTCAATAATATTTTCACCAAACTGAGGGAATTGTGGGGCTTCATCATTACCAATTTTTTCAAGAATTCGACAAATTCTATTTCACTTGGTAAGGCTCTCATATTTTGAGTAAACGTTACTTTATGAAAATAAACAAATTTATGCCAACTCGTGACACAATTTTCAATTAAAGTTGCACGTGATCCATGTGGGACAACTGGTAAGATTTGCCGAAAATCATCGCACAGAAGTATCGTTTTCCCTCCAAATGGTTTATGTTTATCATTTTCATCGCATAGATCCTGCAATAATCTATCTATGATTTTCAACACTTGCAGTGGGCACCTAGAAATTTCATCAATAATTATCAATAATGATGAATTTATGTAACGTCCATAGCTACTATTTGCGGTAACATTCGCTACAGAATTTTCCAAAATGGGTATAGGCAATTTAAACACATTGTGTAAAGTTCTACCTCCAAGTAATAGAGTTGAAGCTATGCCACTGAACGCTGTTGCAATGCAACTAAGATTAAGCGAATTTAATTTGTGAATGATTGCTGTTTGTGTGAATGTTTTTCCACAACCTGCATGAGCGGTTAAACAAAAAACATTAGATCCAGTATCATGATGCAAAACTTCACGAATCACACGATCAATTAGATTACGCTGTTCAATATTTGCAGTTTCATAATGCTCACAAAACAGAAACTCTTGTTCTATTGGATCAATAGCATTTGCTTCGTCTGTTCTCTGCGAATACGTGGGAACTGGTAAACCAAGTTCTTGACATGACAAATTATGAACATTCATAATATCTTCAATTTCTAATAGAGCTGTATTAAAGGATACTTCTTCGTTGTAACCTCTCAAAAAATCTTCACTAAGATATACTTTAAATTCATTCCATAATGCCAATGCATTGGCTGGCACATTTAGTGCACAAATGTAACCAAATAAATTTCGCATTTGTTTTGGTGAATGTAATTCTTTTGCTTCATTTAAACATTCACGTCATTCATTATCATTTGAAGCAATGCCGCGAGCATGGCACGCTTCAACAAAAGAAGTGTGTATAATTCCATTGTATGTTCTAACATCCTCAAATGATTTTGGACCACAGACATGTAATAAAAGCAATCGTAAATGGAAAAGTTCGATGTCTTTTGGTGATACTACATATATGCGTGTAATGATTTTATCACCTCCACGCCTTCTCTTCTTCCATTTTTTTCGGGAATCTTCCCACATATAATGCAAAGGAATTTCAATATACTTATATTCATGCGCTGATGGATCTCATCGATTCAATTCAAAAAATGCTAATAATTTTGTTTGTCTTGCATTTTCAATTGCTTGACGTTCTTGCCCTTCTCGAAAGTAAACATTCTGTCTACGCGGTAAATGAATGTCAAGTCTAACGATGACATGTGATTGAAAATGCATTGGTAATTCATAGATGCGCCATACAGCTTCAGTTGATAACGGCCATTTAAAAAATTTTTAACTTCATCAATTTGTATTTCTTGACCTGGTTCATTTCTCTCTGAACCTAATTCAACAGATGCACTGTCATAGCCTTTATACACGTATTTATAAATGTATTTAACACTTTTAACTGTAGTGCATACTTCAACATTTATATGGCAATTAAATTTGGCAAGTAAATACGGATTGTATGGTACAACATAACGATTGTCGAGGCAACTACCGCGAACTTCAGCATTAATACCATTATCACGCCTTCTGTATAATGGATATCCATTTAATGATTCACATGTAAATTCATTAAATCGTTTTGGATAATCTTTTGTGCATTTTCCATCTCTCATACATACAGAATTTGGATTAAGTACACCGCATGGACCATGCATCATGTGTTTTACAACATATTCATGTAATGTAGGATGTGTTTGAATGTTAGGAATCTCCGCAGATACAACTTTATCAATATCGGTAGCGTTAACAATTTTATCTTGCTCATTTAAAGAGACTAAAATGTGAGCATGAGGCAATCCTCTCTTTTGAAACTCAATTGTATAAATGAGTGCTTCAACTTTACCGAAGATTTTTTTTAGTGTAAGGCCCTCAATTAATGCTTTCAGTTTGGACTTGAATACACGCACAACAATATCAGGTTGAAAATTAGCTGACTCACCTACACCAATATTGCTAACTATTTCAGGCCAACTTGGATTGCAAGTCATTGTAATAAACAAAGAAGGCTTTCCGAAATGTTGTACAATTGACATTGCATCTAAATAATTCTGATACATACTTCTTGGAGATCCATTGAATGAAGATGGTAAAATTACTCTACGGCCAACATTATTGGCATTGGGGCTCAATTCTAAATAATCTGTTAAATTGTTGTAAACTTCAGACCTAAGACTTGTTTGATTTTGTCGAATGAAATGTAACCTTGTGCCCTCTATTTTCACATACATATCAACTATCCACTGCAGAAATAATTTTTGTGAATGGTGCAACATGCTAAAATCTTCTCTAATTGCAAGTCGATAGGTTGCATACTGAAGCATGGTTAATTTATTTCTGGGCGCTCTTGAATTAGATGTAGTTGGTACATTATGAGAAATATTGATATGCCACCCAGTATCACCATTTGGAAAAAGTAATGGATACGCTAAAGGGTCCAATGATGAATCCAAAACAGAGATATTTTTAATGGTACCATTAACTTTTGAAAACGAAACCATATTTCGTTCAAAGGGTGGCTCACCATCAACTGTACTAAATATTACTGCAACATCAGTTTGAACTGCATCATTATAACGGCGTAGATCTAAATCATGATTTACTTTAATGAGCATACAAATTTCTGTATTTTGATTTTCAACTCTCTGACAATGATCTTTCATTGCAATGAATGACCGAACGAAAGGATTAATACGTTCCAATTCAAGAGAGATTTTGCGCATTATATTGTTATTGCATGTTTGATTATAGTGTTCACGTAATCTATAATTGACAGCATTGTCAACATCATAAAAATATAATTGCGCATAACATGGTGAGCGACCATATCCAGCAGTCATTGGACCTGATCTGTGATAAAAAACATTATGTATTTTAAAATGATTCACTCCACGCGTAACTGTATCCGAAATTTTAGCTTCTGAGCTAACCATAGCAAATGATGAATGTATTTACGAATGTTTTCAAAATAATTTTTTGACTTTCTTTTTATTGAAGGTTCATTTGAAGTAAGTCCATCATACAATGATTTAAAGTATTCATTTTGACTTAAGGCCTGTAATATTGCTTACCCTTATGACAACATGAAATGAATGCAGTCCTTTCATCTAAAGTGACCTCAGATTCGAAATGTTTTGCATTGCAAAACCTGCATTGTAAATGCATTAATCCCCAATCAAAAGTATTAAAATTTCTTGGAATGACATTCAGTGCGCATTTAAATGTATCCCTCAAGATAATTTCATCATTTTGTATACTATTTACACTATTTAAATTCGCATTTTGTCTATTATCATTTTGACTTTCACGCGAATATATATTCCTTCTTCTTTGTCTCTCACTCCGACCCGTCAATGTTATACTATTTACACTATTTAAATTTGCATTTGGTCTATTATCATTTTGACTTTCACGCATATATATATTCCTTCTTCTTTGTTTCTCACTCCGACCCGTCAATGTTCTATGTCGAGGCATAATGGAAGTAGGTGCGAATATCTAAATGTAAAAAAAAACATGTAATGAAATTACTGAAACTAAGATTAGACAGGGTTTAATTTAAAAATAATAAAATGTACTCACGTTTTTGAAACCACCAATAATAATTAGGCGAGAGTAAGTCAATTTTGCCGCTTTTTTGCCTTGACATACACTCCACAGACTATTGAAAAAGGAACATTTGAAATCACACAAAAATCACAGCTCATTCAGTCAATCTGTCAGTATTAAGCAAGCTGTATTTCACTTTCAACTGCACACTATTATATAAAACACAGATATCTAATATACAAAATATAAAATAAACGCTTTTTTGCCTTGACATACACTCCACAGACTATTGTTGCCTGGCAACAAAATTATTTTATTTTTAACAATTACCATTGTTTGAAAAAGTTTAAATGAATTTTCAAGTGCAAATGAATGTTTTATTTTATTTTATTTAATGTATTTGTAACACATATTATATATAAATTTTAGCTTTCTGCACTCCTTCTCCATATAAACTTTAACTATGCCAAATCTCACACTCCTCCGTGCGCGCAATATGCTTAAAAAGGGGTACAAAGTTTTCTCTTCACGTATTAATATATAGATAAATTCATTAGTTTCGATCAATTGCTTAGAAACAGACAATTTATTGTTAACAATTACAACAATTAAAATTTAAAGTAAATTTTTGGAAGTATGTAAAAGTCAAAAATTCATGTTGAAAACGAAAGGTAAAATTTATTTTATCTAAAATTCATTACATTTCTGAATTTACGTTAACTAAAAGAATTTATATTCTAAAATTCTACTTTCTGTTAGATAATCTAAAATATTAGAACGCCTTTGCCTGCACAACGTCAAATTCTCCTCATTTGTATCTCCAGCTCCCAATTATTTTTTTATGTCAACTTGTTAGACATAAACAAACGCATGTCTTGCATACATGGAAGAATTTATGGATGCTCATTATCCCTTAGTTCACGATGCACTGCCTATATCTCCATTACAGACTTATGTACACGCATGTACCAAGTGGAAGCTCTGCCTATATCTCCATTACAGACTTATGTACACGCCATGTACCATGTGACATTGAAACTCACATATGACATACGTAATGCGTTGACACTACTTTTTTCACACCACTTAATAATTATTATTTAATGGTACTTTCACTTGTGAAACTTACTTGTTGATATTCCCTCAAACACCGTTTCGGAGTTGTATTCTCCTTCTTCAGTGAGGTTTGAATACGGAATGTGTCAAGTAGTCGGTAATTTCTAACGGTTTTTTTAGGTGACTGGTTGTGTGTGGGGGTGTGGATATGGAAGGGGGTTGGTGCAGGATTCTGAATTGTTGTATGCGTTGTGTATTATTGTGTCGAATAGTGTGTTTGATTTAAATTGTAAATGGTCATTGAGTATGTTGTTTGGTTGTGTTTATATATTTCGTATTGTTCTGCGGTGTTGACTTTGCGACTTTTGGGTAAGTAGTGTAAAATTTCAAGATTGTTATTTATATTGGTGTAACTGTGGTTTTCTGTCTGGATGTGTGTGGCAAATGTGGATTGTATGTTGTTATTGGATAATGCTTTTGTGTGTTCAGATAATCTGGAGGACAAAGATCTTCCTGTTTGGCCTATATAGAATGTATTGCAATCTATACAACAGGACGTAGCTCCAAACAAAGATACATTGAACACACAAAGGCACTACACTCCACTACAGAATCCACCTTTGCAAACCATCTCATTGAACCAAACCACACATACAAAAACATCGACAATAACATGGACATTCTACACGTACACATGAAAGGCCAAAAACTAGACACTCTACTGTCGGATTTTTTATTATAGATACTCGAGTTTAAGCATTAATTACAAGTGAACCTGTAGGTCTACTTATAAACTAGTTACATCAAATTTTTGCGCATTTAATTTTGCGTTGATCTGTGTAAGAAACATATTTTTTGAAGATTGATTTAAATTTGTTTTCGCGGTTAGAGTAAAAAAGTCCATTTTTTGTGTTTTCAAGAAACCGCTTTCTTTGAAATTATATAAATTAAAAACCCTTGGTCCAATCATAACTAAAGTTTTATACAGTATGGGCACAAGTGTTTCCAGTACATTACTTAAGTTACAAAGTTGTTTTTTGATCCAAAAAAAAGTTGTTATCAGTTTTGTGAAACAACGTTTTCTCGGTACAGGATAGTCATACAAAGGCAGACTTGGTCTTGTTTTGAAGCTCTTGATCGTGGTTATCAAAATCCACAACTGCTGTAAACATACATTGAGATGCCGATTTTATACAGAGTGATATTCATGCAAGGGTGTGTGTGCGCTGGGCCGCGTGTAAGCGGGCCTTCCGGCGTCGAAAGCGGGTGCCGTGTTGCCATGTTCAATCACCCCGGCCGCTTCACTGCAGTTGAACAGTTGCTGTTTGGATAATTTTAACCCCATAACATTGTTTTCTATTATCCATTTCCCATCACCTTTTCTCATGAGGCCCGTGTGGTAAGCGGGCCGTACGGCAGTGAAGGCTGGTGCGGTGTTTCCGCGATGATTCACCCCAGACCCGGACTTTGCTCTGGCTTTTGTGGCCTACCCCCAGACACGTATGATTTGCTCGTTAAAAATGATTCATTTGAACATTGGTCAGTCTGAGTCATCAGTTCTTTAAATCTGCTTCGTCCGCATGCCACTTGTCATTCTGGCTGTGTTGGTCGTTGTGTTTATATCACCTCAAGATGCCTCCGAGACCTCCGCTCTCAGAGAGTGAAGTTGCGATGATTTTAAGTGCTATATGTTTTTTTAAGAGTGAAGGAGAAAAGGTTGGCGACAAGAGGTTTCCTGTATACCAGAAAGTATCACAGTGTCTTGGAGTATCCTTAGCGTCTGTGAAGAGAGTGAGTGCCTCTACCAACGAGAACGAAGAAAATACGTCACCTGGATCAAGAAAGAAGCAGTGTGCCAGGCGAGGACGTCCGAAAATCCAACTTGATGACTTCACTTTGGTCACAATACGGAGGAGCACACATGATTTTTACATAAACAAGATTTTTCAAGACACCGTCTGGAGATGGAAAACGTATTATTATATTACACATCGGAAGTGAAGACGGATTTCTTGAAGGAGCAGATCTGTGCTTTATTGGGAAAAAAAGCCACAGGCGATTACCACAATGAAATGAATTCAGCTCACTATGAAGAATGGTTTAAGAAAATCCTCAGTCTTTTACCTGAAAAGTCGGCTGTCGTTATTGACCAAGCACCGTATTATACAATGGTTGATCCTGCAACTAAAAACCCAAATATGTCATGGCTGAAAGCAGAAATAATATCTTGGATTACATCAAGAAATATTTTACATTGGATAATAGAAAACATAATGTTATAACATTAATAAGGTGTTAAAATTATCCAAACAGCAACTGTTCAACTGCAGTGAAGCGGCCGGGGTGATTGAACGTGGCAACACGGCACCCGCTTTCGACGCCGGAAGGCCCGCTTACACACGGTCCAGTGCACACACACCCTTGCATGAATATCACTCTGTATAAAATCGGCATCTCAATGTTTGTTTACAGCAGTTGTGGATTTTGATAACTACGATCAAGAGCTTCAAAACAAGACCAAGTCTGCCTTTGTACGACTATCCTGTACCGAGAAAAAGTTGTTTCACAAAACTGATAACAACTTTTTTTTTGGATCAAAAAACAATTTTGTAACTTAAGTAACATATTGAAAACACTTGTACCCATACTGTATAAAAATTTAGTTATGATTGGACCAAGGGTTTTTAATTTATGTAATTTCAAAAAGAGCGGTTTCTTGAAAAACACAAAAAACATGGACTTTTTTTACTCTAACCGCAAAAAAAAATTTAAATCAACCTTAAAAAAATATGTTTCTTACACAGATCAACGCAAAATTAAATGCGCAAAAATTTGATGTAACTAGTTTATAAGTAGACCTACAGGTTCACTTGTAATTAACGCTTAAACTCGAGTATCCATAATAAAAAATCCGACAGTAGAACAATTGGAAATATACAAACACACGAAAACACATAAAAACGACATCCTAAACAAACAGACACAATTCAAATCACACACATTATTCGAACATATCACACCCCGCACACACAACATCGATCTTTTAAAAGTCGATACCGTCAAACCAACAACAAGATGGACAGTGCTCTGAACGGCAGCCTCTGAAGAAGCTTTTTAAAAGCGAAAACTGGTTCAGACTATAAGGTAAAACTTTTACGTTTTTACCTATAAATAACTTTGTGTTCCGAGTCGGTAGTGAATTAATTATGCTGTATTTAGTTATGTAACAGACACGTCATGGACAACGAAATCCAAGAATACAAAATTTCCTGTAAATTTGGAAGTGGAGAAATAAATATTATATTTTTTGTAAATATCAACAAAGATATTTTTAACTATTTTCTATACAGTTTAATATTTTCATGACCGTTATGATATGGAGAGAGTGATATGCCACTGGTTCCAAGAGTCTGTACAATTATGTATTTTAGAATTCTATAGATTATCAATGTACGGTAATTTATACGTAGCCTCAGTAGTCCCATTGCCTCTTAATATTTTAGATTTCCACTAGATTTATTTAATCATAGATTAGTATGGACATTTGATCACAGTGTACCTACTAAAACGAAGCATTAATTAGATATATGGTGTGTATTAGATAGGGTTGCCATATGTCACAGATTTCACAGACAATCTGTGAATTTGTAGTGTGGGAAGAATATTTGGGACAAAAAGACAAGTTGGATTATGACAACTTTAATATTAGATGTAGCTTTGTTTAATGCACATTTAGCTTGTGTCTCCTTATTTTTAGTTGATATAGTTGCAACAAAACCATTATGGTACTTGAATTACACTTCATGTTAAAGTTTAAGTTAAGTTAAAGTTTTACACTTCGAGTTAAAGATTTCAGGATTTCTGCTTGGCTGGGACAGTCTTCTTGTTAAAAACTGTCTTGTTTATTTGGTCAGAAATCAGGATACAAATTTTTCAAATTTTACTCATGGATTATTACAATTACAAAAAGCAGTACAGAGAATGCAAGGACAAAATAATATATACGATGTTATTAGTAGATACCTTATAGTATGCAGATTTAACAGTTATAATATAGAAGTATTTTTTGAACAAAGTGATTTCGTTAAAACTAATTATGCACATTAAATGTTATAGAAGTTGGTGAGTATCGATCATATTAAATAACAAAATGAAAGTTTTGGTATTTAGCTATTGCTATATACATTTATTAAGTAGCTTTATACTTACACTTTAATCTTTACATAAATACAGATTAAGTTAAATCATTTGGTGGGCTGACTATTTCACATTTTGGTATTGCATCTGAAGACACAATAAGTACAATAATTGTATCTTTATTGCTTGTTGCAGTTTCTCTTAATTACTTGCTATTGTATATTTGATTATAGAGTATATTTTAATTTGCAGTAACTTAATTATTATCCATGATTTTCAAATTGTAGTATAACATTAACTTTTAAGATTTTTTTCAGGTTAATCACCATTTCATCATTAATGATAAAATCTAGCCTGCTGAGAGTATTGTTAGGCTCCTACATACAGGCATTGGGAATATACTCCCTTATCTGTCAAACTGAGGTGACCAGGAGGTGTGAGCTTAAGCAACTGCTCTTTCTCTTTCTCTCTCAGTAACCTGACAAAACTATTATATGAATTTGAGGTGATATAATAGACTATGTTTTCATGGTGAATGTCATTAATAAAAAATTGATGTGTGTATTGAATATAATAGTTTTAATGAGATATGCGAACTTCAGTGAGATGTGTTCTCAGATCTGTGCATGGTTTGTTTATGTGGAGATGTAAAGTAAATGTTATCTTAATGATTTACATTTGCTGGTAAAAATAAACTTACTTTAATAAAAACAGACATATGGTTTACAGAGATAAAAGGCAATAATAATGAATCAGTTACAATAAAGTGGCTCACAGTTAGTGTTTGAATGCTTTAAGAAAAGTTGGCAAACACTGTTAAAGGTAAACCATACAACTGAGTAAGGTAACGAAGGAGGAAGGAGCTATCCTTATATCCTTTCATATTCCTTTTTTCTTATATTACAGAAAATAGATATTATTTTTGTGAGAAATATTAATTGGCATTTTTCATGTATTTTCCAATATCATATATCTATTTTTAGGCCTCAACGAAAAGGAACCTTCAAATCCGTGGTTTGATGAAGAATTCAGAGAAGCTACAGACCTTAAAAACAAAGCCTATATATAACAATTATACAGAGGCACACAAGAAGAAGTGCAGAGGAGTACAGGAAGTGGAGGAGAGCGGAGAAGCGGGTGCATTAGCAGAAGAAGCACCATTGGAAGAATCAACAGCTGGTAGAGATCCAAGATCTTAAAGATGGCAATGAAATCATAAAATTCTACAATAAGGTAAACCAAGGTAGGAAACCCTTCAAGCCCAGGACAACAGCTTGTCGTGACACTGACGGCACCCTACTTACAGAAAAGGGGAAGATCCTCAAAAGGTGGCACAAGCACTTTGAAGCCCTTCTTTCTAAGAATGATGAGGTGGACAACTATGTACCACTTGTGCTTGAGGAACATGAACACATCGAGCCTCCTGATGAAGATAATGTGATAGCCGCAATAGAAAGCCTTAAAAACAACAAAGCTTCCGGTTCTGATGATCTTCCTGCAGAGCTTCTCAAAAACGGTGGTCCAGAGCTGGTTAAAACCCTTTAAGACCTTGTCATTGATATATGGATAGAGGGGAAACTGCCAATAGCCTGGCAGAAGACAGTTATGTGTCCGGTTTTTAAAAAGCGGGATCAACTAGACTGTAACAATTACAGAGGCATTTCTCTTCTCCCTGTGGTGTTTAAAATATATTGTATATATTTTACCGTGGGGCAGAAGGGGCTCCTTAGCTGTAGAGAAAGCAACCCTTCTAGGAGAAGGTACTCTGAAATAAAACCCTGGTCCTCCAGGCTGGGGGTTGAGGCATTGGGCTAACTCCCCAATACTCGGAAAACCATTTATTGTTAAAAAGCCTAGCAAACAGCCTCGGAAGGATTGGATAAAATGGACACGACTTAAGCTACAAAATAGGACACCTAACTTTGGTACTTGGAACGTACAAAGTCTCTCTCAGAAATTAAACGACGTTATTTATGAAATGAACAATGCCAACATAGACATAGCTGTACTCACAGAAACTAAGAAAAAGGGGACCGGCTCTGAAAACCTTGGATACTATGACCATTTTTATAGTGCGGTAGCAAAAGAAAAGAGAGCGCAACAGGGCGTCTTTATTCTTATACGCAAAAACCTAAGAAGATTCATAACTAACTGGGAAGCAGTAAACGAGAGAATTATAAAAATTAACTTAACCGTCTATGGATATCGAATAACCATTCTTGGTATTTACGCAATAACAGAAGATGTGCTAATAGAGCTCAAAGGCTGCTTTTTTGAACAACTGCACCAGGTAATATCCACAATCGGCAGCTCTAGTGAAATCATATTACTTGGTGATCTAAACAGTAGAGTCGGCAAACAAGAGCAGAGTAAAGTTGTAGGGAAGCACGGCGAAAACATTCTAAATTAAAATGGCAAGAAACTAATTGAAGTTTGTGAGCAAAATGAACTGCGAATATTAAATGGATTTTATCCACACAAAGAAATTCATATGTACACCTGGACCCTTGAAACTTTAGGCAACTGAAATCAATCATTGATTATGTTATAATAAAACAAAAAACAAAAATGAAAGTTCAAGATGTACGGGTCTATAGGGGGCAACATATGGTTCGGATCACTACCTCCTCAAAACTAGAATTGCATTTCCGAGAAGAAAAAAGAAAGTAACAAAGAACACACAAAAACAGAAAACCAGCAAGGGTCAGAAAAAGAAGTAAGATATAACTTAAATAGCCTAGACCATGAGAGCGTTAGGACATTATATGGAACTCGGTTGGATGGAAAACTAGAAAACAAGCAATTTAGTAGTGTTGAAGAACACTATATGCACATTCAAAATTGCATACACGAAGCCGCAAAGGAAGCATTGGGATGTTATGAAAAAGAAAGACAATGCCTTACTGGTGGAATAAAAAAGTAGAATTACTAATCAAAAACAAGAAAAAGAAATACAAAAAATTTCTAACAACTAAAACAGTTGAGGACAAAATAACATACAAGGAGGCACAAGCAGCGGTGCGAAGAATGATAACGCAAAGGAAAAATGAAACGTGAGATAAGAATTGCGCCCAACTGAATACTTATATAGGAGGCAGGCAATGCACTGAAAGTTGGAAATTCCTAAAGTCGATAAGACGGGAAAAAAGAAAGATTTAATATCGCCAATATCTCTATAGAAATGGAACGAATATTTTAGTAACCTCCTAAGAGAAAGCAGACCAGAATTTCAAAATAACACCGATTATGAATTTGACAACAGAACGACTTCATCGCCTATAAGGTTAACCACGGAAGAGATAAAGGAAATACTGTATGTCGACATCTTAAAAATGGTAAAGCCCCTGGACCTGGCAACATCCCGGCAGAACTGCTCAAATATGGCACAACAAAATTATATGAACATCTCACAAAACTATTCCATAGATGCATAAATGATAAACAAATACCGCAAGAATGGAAAACATCTTTTGTATCAACCATTCACAAAAAAGGTAAAACAACCGAATGCCATAATTACCGTTGAATTAATGTGACGAGTTCAATCAGTAGAGTGTATGGAAAACTTCTGAAGAAAAAAATTGGACATCAATACTTGGACATGGAAGCAGAGGAACAAGCTGGTTTTCGGGCGGGGAGATCAACCATAGATCACTTATTTTGCTTGATGCATATCATAGAAAAGAAAACTGCTGTAAACCAAGAAGTGCCTTATGTTATATAAACCTATATGTTGACCTTAAGGAAGCGTATGATAGTATTCCACACACCAAACTTTGGCTGGCACTTCAACGAACGAACATCGCCTCCACTTTAATCGAAGCGGTTAAGACTTTATATAACGGATTGAAAGCGCACGTAAAAATTGGAAGTACAGTCTCAAAAGGATTTAATGTTAGTAAAGGCTTGAAGCAGGGATATTGTCTCTCACCGATGCTTTTTAAGATATACTTGGAACAAGCCCTCAAAACCTGGAAAAAGAAATGGCACAAAATGGGGATACCTCTAATTGACAACACAGTGTACACACTGTGTTTCGCTGACGACCAAGTCGTGATAGCGCAGGACTATCACTACATGGAATACATGACACGAAAACTTATAAAGGAATATAAGCTATGTGGCCTTGAAGTAAACACAAAGAAAACGGAGTATATGTGCATTGGTAGGGAACAGAAGAATTTAATTTTAGAAGACGAACAAGAAATAATAAATTGCAGTAGCTATAAATATCTAGAAACAGCAGTTACACAAGACGGTAGTCTAGATAAAGCGATAAGAGAAAGAAATAACTTAGGAAGAAAATCAAAAGCAATAGCTGAACAACATATTGTGGGACCAACAAATATCAAAACAAAATAAACATCGTATATACAATGCAATTGTGAAACCAATTACATCATACGGGTGTGAAATATGGCCAATAACACAAAGAACAGAAAAGTTGTTGGAGGCTACTGAGATGGATTATTGGCAAAGAGTGGCAGGGAGGTCAAAATTGGAAAAAGTAAGAAACGTCAGAATCCGGGAGATAATGGGGGTACAGTGCTCTATTGTTGACGACATAAAAACAAAACAACTAAGATGGTTTGGACATGTGCAAAGAATGCCGGATAATCAACTCCCCAAGCAAATTTTGGGACGGACACCATATGGTCGTAGGCGAAGAGGAAGACCTAGGTTGAGTTGGAGAGAAGGCATCAATCGGGCAATGAGAGACCGGGAATTGGAAGAAGAATCTTGGTTGGATTGAGACCAATGGAGACTAGGGATCGGAAGACGTAGGATAACGTTATGAACCGATATGTATATTATAACGATTCATAATAGCGTCCTATCAGAGCGTTATATGAAAGCTATAGACGGTACGAGTGTAACGCCGTAAGAAAGAGAGAGAGCGTATAATCGCAGCCATCTCACTCTAACCACATCACCGCTACATTAGAATCCAGTTCAAACAGGTAATTTTACTCAAAGCGAATTATCAGTTCAACCTGCAATAACTTCAAAAGTTGTGAATATATGGCAATTCTGAAAACAGCATTGTATTCAGCAAGAAAAGCTTTATAAGTAGCCGCAAGCTCAGTTAATATAATTAACAAATAAAGAAGTTATACGGATGATGCACGCCAACAGGAATAACGAGAGAATTATGCTACGTAGGAATAAGATGTTTTCACACACACACAGATAAAGACCTAAGCAACAATATTCTGTGGTCAGATCTTCGGAAACACATTTGCAAATACCTGTAATCAATCGATTTGCAAATACAGGAAGTACGATTTTGACAAGAATTTCTCTGCCGTTTGGAACCTGTCACGGAGTGTTTGACCGACTTGTTCGAGATTGTCGAAACTGGAAAAATGCATGATTTATTTGTACAACCAATCAGCAGCCCGTATTTAAAACTGACGCCAGCTAAAAGCGAGGGGTAACATCACTCTTCGTTCGGTACTTAAACACACTAGACGTGTATAATTCGCATACAGAAATTTTTAAATTTCACAACAGTGCAAATTTAAGTTCTAAATCGAGAAGTAGTCCGCAGTGTAGATGAATTAATAACGTTCAATAACACTAGCTGCGTAAAACAACCGTTAATTAATTAATTAGTTAATTAATTAATCTATCAGCCGTGAAGGACCTGTGCTACAGAAGGCTACAGCATCTGTAATTGCCAGGGCATCTTCAACAGCATTGATCAATCCATTCTTCTGTGCAACACCATCGAAAGGAGGACCTCTACAGATTCCTATCTTCGGTCAACACATCAAACAGTAAGAAATAGATTCATTGATCAATGATATAAGCGCTAAACAAATAATAAAACAATAAACAATTTTAAAAAGACACTAAGAAAAGCACACATTGTATTGTAACTATAAGATTAGTTCTAATATAGGATAAGAGTGTTGAATGGAAAGTGGTGTGTAGTATTGGACGTGCAAATTATTGCAGACCTGTTCTTTAGCACTGGTTTGGGAGATAGAAATCTCTTAATCAAACCAGATAAGAGCTATAGGTCGTTTGAGCGTCTTAATCATTACTTTCCACACTCACTCAATAATTATAAGGTTAGGGTAGAATTAAGTCCTACCATTAACAATTTAAAGTTTAAAAAGCATTGATTAAACATTAAATATAATAATCAAGAAAATCTTAAAGTGTTATTTGTAACGATTCCCCTTGAAAACCACAATCACTGAACGAATCCTGAGAAAGAGTGTCTCCATGCGCTGAGCTAAGCTGAAACCGTGTCATTTGTATCTGGGATTTGTTCTGGCGCCCAGGTAAAGTAAAATCACGGGTAAGTAACTTTTTATCTAACATCACAAATATTAGATAATAGTGTTAGACGAAAGGGAGCGTGGTATAGATTTGGCGCGGCCAACTAAGGGGCTCGATTAAGCCTGATTAAACACAAAATTATATAAATAAAGTTATATAATTTGGCGTTGCTATTACCCAAGTGATAATTAAATTGTAATATAAATAAATAGAAAAGAAAGTGGAGTTCAAGTTTACAAATAACTATTAAATAATTGTTAAATTTATTTGTTAATAATAAATAATAAACATGGCTAAATCATCAGCAGTAGATATGGCAGCAATTGAACAAATGTTTAAGCAGTTGACCACTAAAATGGATGAAAATAAGAATCAATTATCTAGTGAAATTGAAAGTACAAATAGTCAATTAAAAAGTGAAATAAAAGATATCAATAATAAAATTGAAGAAAATAATAAAAGTTTAGAAGAAAGTAATCAAAAATTAATAACAGAAGTTAATAATAAAATTGAACAAACTAATAAATATTTCTCCAGTGAAATGAAACAAATAAATGAAAATTTGTCTAGCCAAATAGAACAAAGTAGTAAAGAGGCTACATTTAAAATAGACGAGGAAATAGCAAATTTAGCTATTAACCTAGCTGGTAAAATAGATGAGAGTAATAATAGATTTGATAAGCATACCGAAGAGGTTAAAACTACATTAGAAGAGTTTAGAAAACAAGTAAACACTAATTTTCGCCGTCAAGACGAAAAGCTAAATAAATTTAGAAATGAATTACATGAAAGGTTAGAACAGAAAGTAACCTTCATTAATCAACAATTCAGTGAAGTAACAGCTGAACTAAAAACACAAACACTTCTAAATAAAGAAGAAATCCAAAATACTAGGGAAGAGTGTACCCAACTGGGTGTAAATATTAATGAAGTTAAGAAACAGGTAGAGAGTAAGGCTAACAGTGACGAAGTACATAAAAAGGTGGAACAACAGTTAAAGGTAATGCGGGAGGATCTGACTAAAGCAATGAAGTCACAGCAAACCAAAGTAGTGAGGTGTGGCGGCTATAAGGAAGAACCGGAAAACCTTGCATTTTCAGGTAACCCACATGAGAATCCTGTGGAATTCCTAAACCTGTTCGAAGCGTATGTAACTCGTGTAAATCCACTGATGGACGACGAGGATAAGAAGGACATGTTAGACCGATTTCTCAAGAATTGAATGGGGGAGTGGAAAAAGGGTAATATTCAAAAAAATGCAAAATTAAACCAAGATAGCCACATTGTAAATTATATGTAGATGTATCATTGAGTACAAAAACGGTATTATTCCAATACACTATACCCATTAAAACAGGTTGGAAATAAACAGTTGAGTGAAAGAAAGGTAATATTCCAGGAATAATACCCTTCTTCCACACAGGGCGCGCTAGTGTAGCTGAATACCACGTCTGCGCTGTGTTTTTATTCTGTTGGTTGTGGTATGAGGTTATGTTACATAAGTTGTTACAGTTGATTGATGTGAGTCTTTAGATTTTTATTATTGAAGCGCATTATTTGAAGTGAGTTTGTGTTATTGAAGTGTATTATTTGAAGTGAGTTTGTGTTGTTATTTTTGGGTCTTTTATATACGTTTGACTAAAATGTACGATTCAGAAGATGCAAGTAGTGATACAAGTGAGCCCAGAAGAAAGAAAGGTAAGGTAACCAAACATAAACATGCGAAGGAAATTATGAAACGCGCTAGAAGTAAGGGTGAGGAGTTTGTGACAAATACAAGCCTATTAGTTGAGGTTAAAAAGACTGGTAAAGATTGTGCTTGTCGAAATAAATGTATGGAGCATTTTTCACCTGACGAAAAAGAGACAATAATAAAAACTCTGTACAATGGTAGGCCAAAGAATGAAAAAGACGTGTATTTAATGGGGCTTATTGAGCGACACGAGGTTGCGAGACATCGCCCGGTGAATGAAAGCTCAAAGCAAACGGCTTATTCATATACTTACTTTGCCATGAAAAACAACAACCTCGTTAAAGTTTGCCGCACTGCTTTTATAAGCTTACATGCAAGTTCAAACCATGCAGTGTCCCGCCTAACAAGTCTGTTGGGGTCTAACATTACAGCAGAAGACGGCCGGGGAAAGCATGTAAATAGGGGCAATGTATTACCTGCTGTTGTCAATGCTATGATAAGTGACCATGTGAAATGTTTCCCAACTTATGTTTCTCATTATACAAGTAAGCCAGTAACTTACCTTAATGCCTAATGCCGAATTGACAGTAAATAAAATGCACATGTTATTTTTAGAAAAACAACCTCACCTCAAAGGCACTGTCAAATACGAGTATTATTTAAAATATTTCAATGAAAATTTTGGTTATCGATTCGGCCGACCCCAAGTAGACGTTTGTCCTTCCTGCGAAGACCTAAATTCTAAACTAACATCATCTGTGTTAAACGATAATGCAAAACGTACAGCCGCTACTGAACTTATGGTGGATAAGCGGCATGCAAAAAAATTCTACAATAAACTTAAGTCTGTTACTGAGCTAAGCAAAAGTGATCCAAAAGTTGGTGGCGTTGTGTTCGATTTCATGCAAAATTTGCCATTGCCCGCAATGCCAGTGCAGGACATTTTTTATTTACGCAAATTGTGGTATTTTGTTTTTAATGCACAAGACCTAAAGACTGGCCAATCTATATTTTATAACTACCAGAAGGAGAAGCTGTCAAAGGGCCTAACGAGGTTTGCTCCTTTCTACATGATTTCATAGAAAACTACGTTCCAAAAGAAGTTGAGATTCTGCATATTTTTAGTGATGCCTGTGCCAGTCAAAACCGCAATCATACTTTAATTCGTTTTCTGCTAACCCTCACAATGAACAAACGTTTTAAAGAAATACATGAGTATTTTCCTGTGAGAGGGTACAGCTTTATGCCGTGCGACAGGACTTTTGGTCTTATAAAACGTATGATTCGAAAACACGATCGTATTTATGTACCAGACCAGTACAAGGAGCTTATTTGCAAATCAAAGGCAAAACAACCTACCTTTTTGGTGACAGATGTTTGCAATGAAGATATTACAAACTTCAAAAGTTGGTGGCCTGTGCACTTTAAGAAACCCACTAAAAGTAAGCCCTTTGGTACACCGCCAACCAAAGTTCCTTTTTCTATCAGTAAATTTAAACAGATTGTCTATAGGAAAGGGGATAGATTCATAGAGTGTCATGAGTTTATTGACAGCTTTGTCAAATATAAATTTAAGCTGAACAAGAATGAAAATGTACCTTTTCCACATGAAAGAGCGTACACAACGAAAATTCCTATCAAAAGAAAGAAGATTGAAGATGTTGTGAAAATCATGAAGTACATTCCACAGGAATATATGCCGTTTTATGAGGAGTTAAAAACTTGGCCGACAACTGATGCTGAAGCTGCTGATGATGGTGAATGAATGGTAGATTAAGGACAAGTAAAACTATGTTTCCAAAAGAAAGTTTTCAAAAAGACTCTTTATTTTAATATGTCAATTTACAACCTAACATTGCAATGGATTTTTTCCTTTAGGTAAGTCATTAGCTTTGTATAATATTACTCTGTTTTGTCCATTAAAATGTTTTATTATTCAATGTACGATTATATTTTGTATAATTTTGTGGAAAAAGGGTAATATTCCAAACAAATTAAGGTCTATACCTGATTAATGGCTAACTACAACAAAGAGGTAGTAACGTAGTTAAAATCCCCTTGTGATATATTACAAATCATCTGTACAAAGTTTTTTGATTAGATGAAAAACACAGGCATGGGACTGTTTTTTTCGATTTCCCAAAAACAGTAATATTGGAACCTCTCTTCCACTCACTGATTCAATTGGGCAGGTACGTGGTGGAAAGTCATCTCAGACAGAGTCCAAACCTACTCAGACTTCAGAGAAAAATTCCTAGCACAGTACTGGAATGTTCAAATACAAAGAAGGGTACGCGATCATTTAGAATTTGGTAAGTATCACCCGTCAATGAATATGACAACTACAATTATGTGCTAAATGTAATGGCGCAAGTTAAACATCTAACACCACCAATAGAAGAGAGAGACCTAGTATATAAGCTAGCGCGTCATTTCTCAAAACGCACTAGAGTAGCAACCACAACTAGAGGAGTGGATACTTTAGAGAAGTTCATTATGGTTGTAGATGAGTGTCTAGATTTAGAGAGGGACCTACAGTGGGTAAGTAATCAGCTGAGTAACTACTCTAGAGGCAATCAGCAAGAACCAACGTTCTACTCAAATAGAAGGAGAGATAATGAACGTATGAAAGAAAAAAGGTTTACCCCATATCCGGGTAATAAACCACAAAATAGACAGGAAGTGAAGGATAAAGGTAGAAGTAGAAGTGTAGAAAATAAACCTAATAAAGGGTATAAAGTGTGTAAAACAACTATAACCTCTACCGAGCAGCAACCGTCGACTAGTAAAATGAATATGGGAAACGGGAAGCCACTGCAGGTAGAAAAGAAACAAAACTAAACCTACCATTACCTGCAGTGAAATCACAAAAGAAAACAGGTAAGAAGAATGTAGCTAATAATATAAAACAAGTGAGCGATAGGGAGTTCTTGTTAAAAGAGGAGCAAGAAGTGGGTAGAAACCATTATCCTGAATGCCCGGAAATAATTTGTAAGATCAGTAATCTACTGGTAAGAGCGCTTATTGACACTGGCAGTGAAGTTACCTGTGTTAGCTCAAAATTTGTAGATAATTATCAGTTGCAAAATTGTCCCAGACTACCCGTAAAACATTGTAATGTACAGGGAGCCACTGGAGCCAAAATGCAAAAGATAACTGAACAAATATATTTACCTGTCAGTATAAATGGTAACCAAACCCAAATTGTAGCTCTAATAGTCCCGAAACTCATTCATGATTGTATTATTGGGGTAGATACGTTGCTTGAATGGAAAGCAAAAATAAATTTTAAAAGAAATACCATTACGATGGAAATAAATGCTAATAAAATAAATGTAGGTATTAAAGAGGATAAGCATTGGAAGTCGGTAAGTGTAACAAAGAACTGTAAGCAGCTAAAGTCATTTCTAGGTTTAGCTAACTACTATCAAAAGTTTACAAGTAAATACGCGGAAAGTACTGTTCCATTGTTAAAGTTGTTAAATAAAGGTATTAAATGGAAGTGGACAAAGGACCACGATGAAGCACTGCAACAAGTGAAAAGTCTTTTTATAAATACTGTTGTATTAAATCATCCAAGGATAGGAGAAAGATTTTACTTGCAAACAGACGCCAGCAATATTGCTATTGGAGCACACTTGTATCAGATCGATGAGAAGGGCCAAAAAGTGGTATTAGGATTTGTAAGTCGCACACTTAAAGGGGGAGAATTAACCTATTTTATTTTACGACAGAAAAAGAGCTATTAGCAATAGTGCATAGCCTGTCAAAGTTTAGAAGTTATATTCTGGGTGTTAAATTTACTATAATCACCGACAATAAGTCGTTAGTGTTTTTATTAAAGTGTAAATTGCTAGGTGCTCGTCTGACTCGTTGGATCTTGGCTATACAAGAGTATCAATTTGAAATACAGTATTGCAAAGCGAAAGACAACTTAGTAGCAGATGTACTCAGTAGAAATCCACCATTAGAAAACAACATGGAAACAGGTAATATTAAATATAGTAGCAATGATGTTGGTATTTACGCGGTAAAACATATAACGAAACCTGAAGTAGTTAGACGACTCAAGGAAATAGGGACTCATCAGCAACAAGACACTAGGATTAGTGTAGCTTGGAGGAGTGCAGTTACCAACTCCAAACCAGGATTTTCCATATACGACAGTAAGCTATATAAGCTATGTTCCCATAGGAGGAAGAATAAACAAATTATTGAGCCATAAAGAAATAATAATTTGAGCCATAAGGTATGAGAGTCAAACCTGGTCAAATAAAATAAATAAATAATTGTTTTGAATCAATATTAATAATAATAGTAAAAAATACTATTTAAATAAATGTAGAATTTTTATTTAAATTATTGACATTAATTAATCCAAAATGATGATTAAAAATGATCATATAAATTTCCAATATACCATGTTAGGTTAAGAAACATTGTCATCTTTAGTTATAAGATAGATGTAAGTAACATTGTATAAGTGCAAGTTTGTACGGGAAAAAGTGCTAAAGTAAATGTGCAAAATTTTTAATCAGTGTAAAACTGTACATTAGAAAAAAAATTAATGATTTACATAATCAATTTTTTTATACCGAGTGGGGGTATATATAACGATTCATAATAGCGTCCTATCAGAGCGTTATATGAAAGCTATAGACGGTACGAGTGTAACGCCGTAAGAAAGAGAGAGAGCGTATAATCGCAGCCATCACACTCTAACCACATCACCGCTACATTAGAATCCAGTTCAAACAGGTAATTTTACTCAAAGCGAATTATCAGTTCAACCTGCAATAACTTCAAAAGTTGTAAATATACGGCAATTCTGAAAACAGCATTGTATTCAGCAAGAAAAGCTTTATAAGTAGCCGCAAGCTCAGTTAATATAATTAACAAATAAAGAAGTTATACGGATGACGCACGCCAACAGGAATAACGAGAGAATTATGCTACGTAGGAATAAGATGTTTTCACACACACACAGATAAAGACCTAAGCAACAATATCTGTGGTCAGATCTTCGGAAACACATTTGGAAATACCTGTAATCAATCGATTTGCAAATACAGGAAGTACGATTTTGACAAGAATTTCTCTGCCGTTTGGAACCTGTCACGGAGTGTTTGACCGACTTGTTCGAGATTGTCGAAACTGGAAAAACGCATGATTTATTTGTACAACCAATCAGCAGCCCGTATTTAAAACTGACGCCAGCTAAAAGCGAGGGGTAACATCACTCTTCGTTCGGTACTTAAACACACTAGACGTGTATAATTCGCATACAGAAATTTTTAAATTTCACAACAGTGCAAATTTAAGTTCTAAATCGAGAAGTAGTCCGCAGTGTAGATGAATTAATAACGTTCAATAACACTAGCTGCGTAAAACAACCGTTAATTAATTAATTAGTTAATTAATTAATCCATCAGCCGTGAAGGACCTGTGCTACAGAAGGCTACAGCATCTGTAATTGCCAGGGCATCTTCAACAGCATTGATCAATCCATTCTTCTGTGCAACACCATCGAAAGGAGGACCTCTACAGATTCCTATCTTCGGTCAACACATCAAACAGTAAGAAATAGATTCATTGATCAATGATATAAGCGCTAAACAAATAATAAAACAATAAACAATTTTAAAAAGACACTAAGAAAAGCACACATTGTATTGTAACTATAAGATTAGTTCTAATATAGGATAAGAGTGTTGAATGGAAAGTGGTGTGTAGTATTGGACGTGCAAATTATTGCAGACCTGGTCTTTAGCACTGGTTTGGGAGATAGAAATCTCTTAATCAAACCAGATAAGAGCTATAGGTCGTTTGAGCGTCTTAATCATTACTTTCCACACTCACTCAATAATTATAAGGTTAGGGTAGATTCAAGTCCTACCATTAACAATTTAAAGTTTAAAAATCATTGATTAAACATTAAATATAATAATCAAGAAAATCTTAAAGTGTTATTTGTAACGATTCCCCTTGAAAACCACAATCACTGAACGAATCCTGAGAAAGAGTGTCTCCATGCGCTGAGCTAAGCTGAAACCGTGTCATTTGTATCTGGGATTTGTTCTGGCGCCCAGGTAAAGTAAAATCACGGGTAAGTAACTTTTTATCTAACATCACAAATATTAGATAATAGTGTTAGACGAAAGGGAGCATGGTAATATATATAGTAACAATTCAATCTTATTTTTTCTTTTATTTTTACCTCTTCTTCTATGTAAGACTTAAACCTTAAGGTTAAATAAATAATCAAACTCCTTTTCTATCTTGACTGAATTTCAATAAAATTTATTATTTCTCTTTAACATTTCTAATTGTATTGACATTCAATGTCCCTTCATTTATTGGTAGCTCATTTCGGTTGGATTACATGGAAAATCTCAATCTCAGGGTTAATGTAAAATTAAAGTCAAAGTATTGTTCAAGTCATAATATAACATAAAACATAATATTTATAATGAAGGTTTAGTAATTGGGTGTTGTGGATGTATGTTGACTAGTGAGTCCTTTGGATCATTCAAAAGAATAATTTGAAAAGGAACTCTTAATACTAATAGTTATGGTGTACAAATAAAATTCACTATTATAAAGTTAATATTGTTTTGTTTATATTGTTCACTGTAACTCGATCATTAAAATGTAGTAATGTTGGTTCAAATATCTGGCTTAGCATATCGGAGCAATCTCACCAATCTGGTAGTTTTCCTTATGACTTATTGCTTGATTCTTCGCTTCTGGCCTTCAAGTTTTTGGTACTTTCGATTAAAATATTAGTCTTCTAGTTATTTCAATAGTCTTTCTTTGTCATCTCGCCTTCTATCTGCAATTAATTTGTATAAAAGTCCAGCAGTCAAATTAACATGTTCTGCCTTGTTTCAATATTTTTCCAACAATCCCTTTCTTTTTACCAAAATACTAATTCCTTCAGTTAAGGCTTTGGCTGTGATATGTTTATGGGTCACAGGTTCGGTTTCATCTTTTATAATGAATATGCTTCCGTTGAATCTTATTTTTTCTTTGTCACTACATTATTGTAAGTTTGTAACGTAAGATTTCTCTATTTTTTAATTATTTACACTTGGTTTGATCTCACTATATGGGCTACATAACTGTTTCATATAGATTATATGTTTCATTCAATGCTCATATTATAATTATGTTTAATCACTTTCATTATACATGATTTTTTCCTTTTTAAAGTCTATCACTGTTATTCTCACTTTCTAGCACTATCACACAACCAAACTTATATAATTATAGTTTGATATTATTATATTTGTAAAATGTATATCATTCACCATTTGTAGTTCAATGATACAAAATAACTGTCTGAGGTACGCAGACCTCCTCATAGTTTTAATCTAATGCTTATGAACTAACAAATGTCTTTTTAATTATTTTCCAAGTTTAACATTTGTACATTATAATTCTATTAATTAATGATTATTTACAAGTTTCTTTGTCACTTGATCTTCACTTCTGTGTATTATTGTCATTGTCAGTCATTGTTTGTTACTGTTATTAAATTATTTACTTCATGAGTTTTTATTCCGTAATTCCCTATTATTTATTTATTATAATATTTTCCTTTTTGTTTTAATTACTTTTTATTTCTTGACCTTATTATTTATCCTTAAATAATATGTTGTGTCTTCATTTCTTTATTTAGTATGTTCATTTTATTCTTCCTTGTACTTTATTACTAACAAGATTGCATTTATGCATATTTCACAGTGAATTTTGATGGTATACTTGTCTTTATTCTGAGGTGTAATCTTGTTATCTTACAATACATATATATATTTTTTTACCCATATATTGTACCAAAAACTGCTTCCACATGCTGATCAGGTAATTGGTCGATATCAGTGTGAATTTAGAAAAGGAAAATTGACAATAGACCAAGTTTTCACACTCCGAAAAAATTCTGGAGGAAGGTAGTGAACATAAGCTACAAACCCATCACCTCTTCATAGATTTCATAAATTCATACGATAGTATTTATAGACAAGAACTTTACACTGCTCTTGAAGAACTAGGCATACCAAAGAAATTAATAAGATTGTATAGGATGACAATGCTGACAGTGAAGGGCATGGTGAGGATCCAGAATGACTTATCAGGAGAATTTGACAATGGAAAGGGAGTCCTCCAAGGCGAAGCTCTTGCTTGCCTCCTCTTCATTCTTGCCTTAGAAAAAGCTTTGAGAGATGCTGGAATAGATTCCTCCAGGACTGTATTCAACAGGTTGGTGCAGGTCCTAGAATACACCGATGACCTAGATATAATTGGGAGGTCCCTTTGAGCAGTCACTGAAGCCTTTCTTGCTCTTGAAGGTCCTGCAAGGACGCTGTGTCTCATAATAAATGAAAGCAAGACAAAATACATGGTCACAGGACAGGAAGCTAGAGAAGGAGAGCGCATCCAAATTGGCATCTATTCCTTCGAAAAAGTAAACAACTTTGTTTATTCAGTATGCCAAGTTAACTCCGATAGGGAAACAACAGAAGAAATAAAGCGAAGAATCACCTCAGCTAATAGGTGCTTCTTTGGTCTCAACCCCCCCCCCTGTTCCAGAGCAGAACAATTGCCAGGAGTATAAAGCTGCTAAGGTGCTTCTGTATAAAATACTGATCTGCCCACTTCTCACCTATGGTTCTGAGACCTGGACCATTTCTAAAAAGTCTGAGTCAAGCCTGCTGGTTCATGAACGCAAAATCCTCCACAGCATTTTTGGTCTAATATGTATGGGAATAAATAGAGGAAAAGCACCAACCAAGAACTGAACACTCTTCTAAATTAACCAGATATTATTAAAATTATAAAACTTGGTAGACTCAGGTGGGTTGGACATGTGATCAGAATGGGGGAGAATGAAATGCCCAGAAAGGCACTCACGGAACAGATCTATGGCACCAGGAGAGTTGGTAGTCCCAAACTATGTTGGGAAGATGGTGTGAGCTATGCTGTGTGCCATGTCCTTGGGACCCAGAACTGGAGAGCAGCTGCACTTGACCGGGACAACTGGCGGAGGCTGTTAAAGGAGGCACTGACTCAGTAATGGGTTGTTGTGCCGCTGAATAAGAAGAGAATATATCTATTTTTAGCCATGTTGTGTCATTACACAATATGATGTGAGTAACAACTTTCCAAAACTTGTCTAATCCATTTTACTAAATTTTACAGGAGATAAAAAAAACGTATTATTTATTTGTCATTTGTTTGTATTAAGTGATACTTGTCAGAGCCATTGTTTATACTAATCTAAAACCAGAAACAGTATTGAAAAGGTTCACAAAGTAATAGAATTTAAGTAATTTCAGTTTAAAAACTGCCAATAACAAGTTTTGGAATGGCAGTTTGGATATAGCCAGTTTTGGAAAAGAAAACTGTGGATAAGACAAGTTTTGGAAAAAAAATTGTAAGAAAACACAAAATTTAATTTTTCTGCCAACAAATTTATTCACAACTCTTGTATCACTAATCTAACTAACTGGAGTTTATTGTAATTCTAGAAAAATTGTATTTAAAATATCATTCGGATATAGCTTTTAGAAAACAGCAAACTATCCTTAACAATTAAAAACAAAACAAACAATTAAAAAATTAATACAATCAGAGCAATCCTTATTAAACAAGTGTGACATCATGATGTAGGCCTACTTTACCAGTTATTAGAATACGCAACCATTAAAATATTACAAGAAATAAAATAATAACTTCAGAATATAATAGTCTTTGTTAAACAAATGGGAGCACATCATCATTTTCAAGTTCATCATCCATCACAGGTTCACAGAAAATACTTTGTTCTTCTGCAGGGTTAACTGTTTGTACATTAACCACTTGTTGATTAATAACGTTGAAAAAATATTTTAAATCTTCATTATTTATCCACTGTTCACCAAAGTGTTTTTCTAGCAAGTTCTTTACATCTTTCACTTTTGCTGCCGAAAGAGGTACTCCTTTTGGAATTACACCAGGATTAAAGTTTTGAATGTTCTGAGACTTCTTTAAAATTGACTTGGGAACACTCATCTCACTTAAATATCTACCTTCTCCTTGAAGCAGAACAGAAGAAGCTTTCTTCAGAAGTATAAATCTTTTAGCCTTTGAAAATTTGAAGTGCCATTGACTAGGAACTTTTATCACTTTGCCAACAGTTGACTTCCAGTCATGAACAATGGGAACCGGCTCGCAACCGACATTAATAACAGTACCATGGTGTTCAAAAATGTTCAAGTAATCCAGTGGATTAACGATAGTCGTTTTTTTCCGCAATTCTCTTTCAATATTGCCAAACACTCTGTCTGGCGGAATGAATGAGTGACCAGGAATGGGAAAAATAAGTTCTACTTTACTAATATGAGATGGAGCTTTAGCTAACCAGGAAGTTACCATTGCAATCATTGTAGAATTTCTATTCTGGCCACCGCATCCATCTGCACAGAGTCTCACAGTCTTGACATTTTCAGGAAAATGTGTACGTAACAGTCTGTGATAAACACAAGAGGCAATCTCGTTAGAACCTTTATGAAAATGATTTTCCATCCAAGTGTAAATAAAAACATTTTCAGTAGTTAAATGACAGTGACTATGACCTTGAACAATTGTAAAATTGTAAGTATAAATTTGTCTGCTGTAATACGCAGCCTGATCTGGAACTTTGGGGTTCACAAGATTCTTTTGACAATCGTAAGAGAATGTCATTAGGTCATCTCTTACCTCGCCAAGTAATTTAAAAAATGCGTCAGCACGTTTCACATGGAATTCTTTTTGGGCCACTAGAAATTTCTTTTTTTCTTCGTCATTTTCACTGTTTATCTTATTTTGTAAAGACAGGCACTGAGAACAAGCATCAGTTTGTGGGGTTCCAAAACCTAGATTAAAATCACGATAAAATATCTGATCAAAGAAACTTTTTTTACTTTTAATTCATCATCAGCGTTTTTGTTATACAGGTTTCTCAGTTTAGCAATACTAAGATCACTTGAAAGATACTTTCGTGATATTTTTTCTCTGCAATAATGGGTTTCTTTTGTTTCTAAAGATGATAGAAAATTTCGTACATTGGATCTTTTACGTTCAAAAGCATGTGATCTAGTATCACCACCACGTTTCTCGATTGGTGACTGTCCCGTATAAAAATGATTGCGTGCAATACGTTGCACTCTGTCTTTTGAAACATTTAAAATATTGAGAAACGTATCTTGACACACAGGTAATTTGAAAGTATCACATCTAGCTACCTTAACATTGTATTTAATTACGACTTTCTTCCTACTACCATTCTGTTTACTGGCTCGATCTCGTTCGGGTTTTTCAATGTCAATATACTTTAAAAGAAAGTGATCCTGAAGAATTTTTGTTTTATTTTCATAAAAGTATTTATGAAAAAGTTTGCAATCTAGCATAGATAGTTTGACACATTTGTAAGATGGGCCTGAGTGTTTACAAACTGGGTACCTAGGCATACCCTTTGGTTTGTGCCGATGTAACTTTTCTTGTGTTTTTTTCCACTTCTCCTTGTTACCTTTCCGTCTACCTTCTCCGCAAGCAAAATTTGTATAACTTGTATTATTTCTTTCTTCACTCATTTTAACTCAAAACACTTTTAATTTCAATTAAAACTTTATTTTATTAACACTGACAATAAAACATAACCCTTCTCGTTCACTAAATAAACAACAATGGGCGCCATGTTGATTTTTCATGAAATCAAGTTTCTGATTGGCTGAGAGGATGAGGCGAGTTTTGGAATGGAAGGCTCATGAAATAAGACGAGTTTTGGAACAGAAAGCAAACTTCAACGCTTCTTTTGTGCCATTTACAGCGCGTTTTGGAACAAATGGTTGCTATATTCAAAACGAGCGCTAAATATACTATAAGAATTCATTGCCATCTAAATTTCGGTTTTGGATGGATAAGACAAGTTTTGAAAAGTCAGTACTCATGTAAGGGTAAATAAAA
This sequence comes from Magicicada septendecula, assembly GCA_034769895.1. Classification (NCBI taxonomy): domain Eukaryota; kingdom Metazoa; phylum Arthropoda; class Insecta; order Hemiptera; family Cicadidae; genus Magicicada; species Magicicada septendecula. Next base: position 1,089,899,013 of record CM068367.1, read on the forward strand.
TTATTTTAACTCAGATATGGTTGTTTCATTTAATGTGATTATTATATTGTTTCATTAATCATGCCATTTATGATCCCATCCTCAGTGTAAAAAGTTGTGGTAATCATGATCAACGTTATGTTGTTTAGATGCAGGAAGAAAGACAGAAGCAGTATAACAGTATGTTAATACAGAAGCAGTATGTGTATAATAAGATAAAATTATAATTTTGAGCATTTATTGTATCTGTGACTGAGGCCTTGTTCCTAGACCAACCCATTCTCAATGTTTAATGCAACAGTTTTTCAGATTTCATTAACAGCAAGACTAATGATTCCTGACTCAGATTCCCCTCCCTTTAAAGCAACAGTCAGTTTTATGTTCTATGGTTAAATCAAAACTCAGTTTTGGTGGTATTTATGGTACTTTCTTTAGTTTTTAACTCATAGGTTCTTAACTTTGGTTCTATTCAGTTACGTTATGTTTCAGTTTCATATCTTACTATGAGTACTCTACTTTCAGCATTTCCTCATGAGTAGTCATGAGCCTGGTGAAACAATTCTGTCATTTAAATAATATTAATTATTCTATATTATTAATGATATTAACCTACATCATAAACATCATGTTGATGGTTGCAGATATACTCTGTCTAAAAACAATTCAGGAAGCAGATTTAATTTGTGATGATTATTGTTTCACAGTGACTATTATGAATATAAAGTCTAATGAATTAATTGTATATTGTGGTTTTCAAGTAAGTCCTATACAGTAGTTACCATTTTTAGTAATATTCAAATTTTGCAGAAATCTGCCCTTCCTCCTGATGAAGGGGAGAACATTTTTTCATTACTTTCTAAACTTACTTTTACTTTCGAATTGGTTCTTTTCTATATACAGTATAAAGGTCAACTGTAGAATATATTTAATTTTTCTTCCGCAATTCTGAATTTGTTTACTAAACATACAAGTAGTTATTAAAACGTTGGCTTAACTTACGTCTCTAAACCAACTACAAAAGAGTGCAGCATCTTCTGTATATTTTTTACTTATACACTAATTTTGAGATACTTACTTAAACTTCCATCCAAGAGATATTATTACTTCCATCCATAACCAACTTTAGGAAAACCTGATAAAATTTAAATATTGTTTTGATTTCTAATCATCTTGTACAATCCTAGCACATTTCAATGTAATACTTATTTTTAAACAATTATACATTAATAGTAATGTCTGTAATTTTAACTTTTGCCAGACTTTCAGTTCATGCTAAGACAACTGATTTATTTTTTAAGCACATTACTGAATACATTTGGTTTAAATGGATAATGCGTATAACTCTATCCTTGCTGTGGAATGCATTCCTGAAGTATGTCTCATTCCTCATGGGACATTCTGTACATACAAGAAAACAACTGACCCTAACCATGAGAAGCAGAACGCTAGATTCAGAAGAACAAGAAAAATCTGAGTTGTGTGTGTGTGTGTGTGTGTGTGTGTGTGTGTGTGTGTGTGTGTGTGTGTGTGTGTGTGTGTGTGTGTGTGTGTGTGTGTGTGTGTGTGAAAGAACAATATGTATACCCAGGCCCGGACAGGGCCGCCGGCCTGCCGGCCCTTAGTTGTTAAGAAGCATAATATGTTAAAAAAATGTTAAGGTAACGTAATTTAATTAATGAAATTAAAGATATTACATCGGTTCTGTTCTGAAAGCGATAGCGACAGGCGATCACGGCGCTGCGCTAGAGGAGGAAATGCTCTTGGTGACGTGGTCGGTGGTAAACCATCTGACAAAACAAAACACTGGCATCCCCACCCCTTCAGTTCTCTGCAAAAGACAATATCGATTACTCACAGTCTTGACAGTCAGTCTCAGTCAGGTGGAGTGCATTGACCCTCGAGTCGTGGTTTGTTTGTTTATAGTTTTAGTTTATAGTGTCTCTAGTCTATTCAACCACAACCAGTTACAACTCTACAGACACCTTTCATTCCTAAAGTCGCACCTATTCAGGTAAGAATTTTATTATTTAGTCTAGAAGTCGCTCGTGCGCCACCGATACCGTGTAATTGCTTGCGTGATTTTTAATTTGTAAGTAAAAACCTGCTATTTTTTTTTAACAAAATTATGTACATGCTGGAAAACAACATATAACAAAACCTGGTGGCTACAACGGTATCAGAATCAGACTTAGTTTATTTTTAAAAATTTTTTAAATTTATAACTTTCTTTGATAGTTCTTTGAATTTTCTTGGCTGCTGACTGTATGATTCAAAAAATAGTTTAAATCATAAAATTAATGTGACTTTTGCACCAGATTATAAGGTGAAAGCATTTGCGTTTAAAAGCGTTTATCAGTCCCATTCCGTATATAGTTTGTATAGTTAAAAGGTTAAGACTGTTTTTATTTTATTTTTTTTTTTTTAGGGCACAATGGAAGGGGGTATGCTGAAAAAATGGAAGTCAGGAAATGAATTCAGAAAAGAAAAAGTTGCTAGACAGAGGGAAAAGGCTGCTCAGAACTTGCCGAAGATAACCAGTTTTTATGTTCTACAACCAAATTCAAGTGCAGCAGCAAACGATACTGAGAACGTTGATTGTGAACATCACGCACGCACACTAGTAACTCAAGACAATACTCAAAATGATTCTCTTTTTAAAAAAAATGAAGTGTTAAACTTGGAACATGACAATGACAAGTACTTTAAAAAACCAAGCCAGACAGACTCAGACATTATGCTTACAGGGCATCAGAAGAAAGTGCCTGTAGTCTTGACGACCCTTCACTAAACCATGGAAACTTTTTGGAAATAATTCTCCTTCTATGTAACTACGACAGCAATTTGGATAAGCATGTCAAAAAGGTTACTGAAATGAGTAAAGCGACATTGAAATCTGCAGATGTGAATTCTAAAGCAAGAGGAAGAGGAAGTTGAATAACATTTCTAAGCAAAACAACCATCAATAAAATAATAAACATTATAAAAAGTTTGATCCAGATAAATATTGCTAATGAAGTAAAGGAAGCATACTCAGTTCTCATGGACACAACAACAGACGTCTCTGGTTTCGATCAGTGCGTGATTGTACTAAGATATGTTTTAGAAACAGAAGTGAAAGAGAGGATTATTGGCTTAAAGTGTGTGCAGTCATCAACAGGAGAAAGTTTGTTCACTGTGTTCATTGAAATGTTAAATAGCACAGGACTTGATGTCAACAACTGCATTGCCAACTCGTTTGATGGGGCTGCAAACATGAGTGGTCAGTACAAAGGTGTTTCAGCCAGGCTTCAAGAGCAGGTCCCAAACCACATCCACACATGGTGCTATGCTCATTCTTTTAATCTTGTTATGACAGATACGGCCCAGAGTGTAACTGCTTTGATATCGTTTTTTGGTTTGTTACAGCAAACTCAAGTGTTTATCAGAGATACACAAGTCCCACAAGAGACTGGATATTTATTTGGAGCAAAATCCAAGTTTCAGGTTAGGTGCGATTGGAGCAACCAGATGAAGGTCCAAAAGTGACGCCACTTCTAAAATTTTTGGGCGTTATAATAACTGAATGAAGTTGGTGTGCGATGAAGGAAAACAGGCAAAAACCGTGTACATTGAATTGGTTATTTCTCTTTCTATCGTGGCTAACTCACAAGGTTTCAGCCCCAAAACAAGAAACGAAGCAAACAGCCTTCTTCAAAAGTTTCTGTCATTTGAAACTATCCTTACGGCTATGATGTTTTTGTTAATTTTCAAGTCGACAACACCTTTGTCAGACTATCTTCAAATGAAGAATCTTAACTATGCACAGGCCTGGAACTTGATTTCATCAGCTCAAGACAGTCTGAAGAATGCCAGAAATAAATTCCCGGACATTCTTAATGCTGCAAAAAATGTTGTCAAGTTCATGACAAATGTTCTGATTCGTAAAGTTAAAGAGACTCCGTCCTTGGATGAATACTGCAATAACATTAACATCAAGAGTGAACTGCCTGCCAAAAGACAGAAGAAAATAAAAAAGATGCCAGATGAAACAAGCGACGAAGTCGAAGAAACTTCATTTAGTGGTGAAGAGAGTTTCAAAGTTAATGTGTTCTATGTTGTGGTTGACCAAATTAACCACAGCATAGCAACAAGGTTCTCTGATCAAAACAGATTTTATCAGGATCTTTCATGCTTTGATCCTCGAAGATTCTCTGAGTTAAAAACTCATGGAATACCAGAACAAGCATTAGAGAAAATATGCTCTCTGATCCCAACCATTGACAGTGGAAAGCTCTTAGAAGAACTCGAATCGTTTGTTGAACAGTGGCCAAGTATTAATTTGTCATTAAAAGACCACTATCAGGACCCTAAGAAAACTCAAGATGAAGAAGACTTCCACATTTATTCCAGTTCAGCATCGGATGATGAATGTGAACAAGCAATCATGTGTAGTGACAGTGACAAAAAACCTTGTCAGTCTTGTGTCAAGTGCACTTATAAGCTGATATATGAATACAACATGTACTGTATAATGTATCCGCAGCTTAACAAGGCTTATAAGTACCTATTGACAATACCACTGACCCAAGTGAGTTGCGAGCGTGCTTTTTCTAAACTCAAACTTGTCAAATCAAGAATTCGTTTGTCCATGAGCAACGACAACCTAGAGGCTCTTCTCCTGATGCAGTCAGAAAGAGAACTACTCACTGTGATTAACAATGAAACTATTATAAATGAACTTTGTTGCCAAAGCCAAGGAATGAAACGCTTACTGTCCTTCTAATAATAATTAGAAAGGCTGTCCTTCTACTAACAATTACTGGCCTTCCTCACTTCCTCTTTCTTAATAAAGAATGCAATAATTACCATTCATATCTCTGATAATGCATATAAATCTCTGATTTGTCAATTAATTAGTAATATAAATAATTAGAAGAACATTAGACGTTTCTTTTCTTAAAAAAATTTTTTGTTTAGAATAAAAGCCAATCAGTCAAGATAAAATGTACTATACCTTGAGGATTCTTGTTTGTTAGTAGTTAGTGTACTACATATTAGATTAAGCCATTTAATACTTTTTTTAAGGTATAATGTGGTTTTTATTTACATCTCTATAAAACTTTACTTTACAAATTTCAAAAAAATAAACTTTTAATTTTTTTATTAAAAAATACTAATTTTTGGCATTTTTCAGTCAAAAAAGGTATAAAAATGGGTTTTCAAGGTCACAATTTAAAAATTTTTCATTATTATTCCATACTACCCCCCCCCTTCCGGCCCACGGAATGCGCCTTTTGCTAAGTCAAGGGCCGCGCCCTTTTAGGGGTCCCAGTCCGGCCCTGTGTATAACTGAGTTCGCTTGCTAGTCTCATCGTCATATACACCTGAGGCTACTCATTGTAATATGAGTGAAACGTCATATGAGCCATTTTTGAGGCAGTCCATGCCGGAAGAAGACTTAAAAAACTAATGGACACCGTATGCTGAAGCCTACAGTAGAGTGCTGAAGCAGCAAGTATAATATGTGTGCATGTTTCTCATTTTTCTACAAACTGATACCACTATTTTGAACAGTGGTGCCGGTATTATAAATTGTATACCGTTTTCATAAGATATCATAATATGTAATTTTTCTATTATATTGTTTACAAGAAAACTACAATACGACTCATACTATTGTAAATTAACTTTCTGTAACTAAGTTTCCGTAGTGTAGCGGTTATCACGTGCGCCTCACACGCGCAAGGTCCCCGGTTCGATCCCGGGCGGAAACAAGTTGAGGTTTTTTCCATTTCCTTTATTTTTTGTTTTTACTTTGGAAGTAAGATACGCTTTCTTAAAAGAATGCTTTCAATTTACCGGTATTTTATAATACGACAAAATATGTCTTAATGTCTGCTACTTTTGTTTATATATAACAACTCTTGTAACACAAGTGTAGTGTAAACTGAAATTCAACATTAGAAAAAAAACAATAACACTTGTATTTTATGATCTAGACCAGCGGTTCCCAACTTTTTTCGTCTCGCGTACCCCTTACTACCCATTTTACTAAAGTAGTACCCCCAAACCATACCCTCCATTTTTACCACATTGGTACGTCCCCACATAGGCCTAAGTTGCACCTAATGGTTGTAATAAGATGAAATTTCAGTAGCCTACTACTGTATATACATAGCACAGGCGCGTGGCTTGCGACGAGTAGACGACAGGTTACCGGCGGCGCGTTGTGAGAGACAAATAGATAGCGTCCGCCATTACTGTTTATTTTTGGCGTACGCTACCCCTGAGTGGTCCGCCGCGTACCCCCAAGGGGTACGCGTACCCCAGGTTGGGAACCGCTGATCTAGACAGAGATCAGACCTACCGTTTTGACATGTAGCTCAATATTCATAACATTTTAAACAAACTTCTTGTCCGCTAAATATTTTTTAATTTATGTTAAACTACAATTACATAGATTTGAACGTTTATTTCCTTTATTATCTGTTACTTAGTTTAAAATGAAATTAAATAGTATAGGTCTACTAGTGTTTTAAATATCATAGAAAATTATAAGGTTCATTAAAATTTACAAGGTGTTTTACCGGTATTTTCGTTAGAATTTCGTTTCTTGGTAATAAGTTCGAGCTTGGTTGTTTAAAAGTATTAGTTGACGACATTCCAGTTGATCTATTTCGTGACAATTTTTTTGTCTCAAGTTTTGCAAGAACAAAAAATTTTTGTTCGTCACTGGCATATCTTATAGGAACAAACAGTTGCCGTTAGTATAAAATATTTAGTTTTAGTTAAATTTAAAACTACTTTTCCCTGAAAAATTTTCAGTGTTACAAGAATTTTTGTGTGTGTAACTGTAAATGCGTACACATTCGCGTAAAACACTACGAAGGGTACCGAATGAATAAAACGTATTTATTTATTGGATTTCGTTGTCCATGACGTGTCCGTTACTTAACTAAATATAATTGTAGTTGTCTTGATTATTCATCTCTTCTTTCACAGCACTAACACTTAACTAAAAATGAACTTTTTTCATGTGAAAAACTTACTATTTTATTGGACGCCAAAGCTGAAGAAGGCGGATACTAAGCCGAAACGCGTCCAATAAAATAGTAAGTTTTTCACATGAAAAAAGTTCATTTTTAGTTAAGTGTAAATATAATTATTTCACTACCGACTCGTGACACAATGTTTTTTTGCGTATGTATTCCGAGTCGGTAGTGAAATAGTTATATTTAGTATTTATTTATATAACATAAATGTTTTATTGTTTGCTTACTGTTCTGTATGTAACAGTTATTGTTTACCGTTTATAAAGTAAGAACATTAGTTTCATATAAACTGAACAGAAATAAAAAGAAATACAGATTTTACAAATATTAAAAACAACTTATTAACAACATAATTAAATACGAGAAAGTAATAATATATCTTTCGAAGCAACTAGCCCAATAGCAGAGTGGCGCAGTGGAAGCGTGCTGGGCCCATAACCCAGAGGTCCGTGGATCGAAACCACGCTCTGCTAGCTTTTTTTTTTTTTTTATTGGCATACAATTCTTTAAAACGAATAAATCATATTTCTTTCGTTATTAAAAAAAACGCATAAATACATGTTTGTCTTATACATAATAATTTTTATAATGTGTATATACAGATACCATACACAATATTTTACTGGATGCTCAAGAGATAAGCTATACAAACCTAATTAGTTAGACTGAAGAAACCTAATATCATTTTGTAGAAAGCAAAATAATAAAATGAGGAACAGAACGTTTTTCTGAGTAAAATTTTAATAATTTACAATTATGGGTACTACTAAAACTTCTTTTCTCAAAATTAGTTCCTGAAATTTTTTATTTATGTTCTTAAAAATTCATAAATAAAAATAACTTAATATTACTAACCTATCATAAGTGTCATACTTATTAATAATCCTATTAAAGTACAATATCAGTTTACTAAATGGTAAAAAATTCCGTCCATAATGTTGACTTTGCTCATTTCTCCTTAAGTGCTAGACATTTTTTTAAACCGAGTAAAAACTTATAAGAATTAATTAAACTTATGTAAAACTTCCAGCACCTAGGCCCAAAGTTTTCACATGTTTGGTGTCATGAAGTGTTTCATCACTCTTATATTCCCACAGTCTTATTAATTTTCTGTTAGTTATTTATAACTAACATTATATGAATTTTTAATTTTCCAAAAATCCTAAAATCCTTTATACCAAACACTGTGACGATTTAAATTGTAAAAATAATCAAAATAATAAAAAATTTTAAAAATTAAGGTTGCGAGCTATTAAGCCATTTAAATCTCACTGTATTAATATAAAAAAACCTGTATGTACTCAGTATGAGAGGAAGCAGTAAGTAGTTAGTTAGAAGATACTCTAATAAAAAGATAAATTGTAAAGAGTTATTAATATCGTATTTAACCCTTTGCTTGTGAGCAGGCGCTGTCCTGTTGATTCCAGACTCTACATGTTTTCCGAGTCTTGTGTAAGTTAGAATAAGATAAAAAACCTAATGTTAATAATTAAAAATCTGAAGACACAGATAGTCGCTAAAACAACTGATTTAAATTATGTATATTTGTTTAGGGATAGTTTGTATAAATAAAAATGTTAACATAAAGAGAGACAGGGACTATATTCTCGCGCGGTAATTGCCCCACTACCATTTTGTCCAGTACCAGGCGAAGGGAGCAGAATTTCGCTCTCTCGCAATGGTGACTTCGTACAGTATAGACGTAAGAGCTGTGCTCTTAAAATATGTTACCTATACTTTGTTTTACCTTAAGATGGTATACCAAAAATAGCTGCTTAAAGCATCTGGATGTGTTAACTAATATAGTTATGTAAATAAACAAGAGATTTAAAGTGTAAAACTCGAAACGTAAAAAAGGTGTAACACAAGATGACTTCGAACTTCAAGAACTAACAACACTTCCAACATCATACCTGGAGATGTGAACTATTAGAAGCCACAAACTCTAGTACACACGACAGAATATGCAGATCAGGACATCCGAGAATCTACAAGTACCATCGTAGAAGGTTCAACCTGCAAACTTTGGAGCCCTTTACTGACGAAGACCAGACCGAGATGACGATGTAGCTGTTCCTGTTTCCCAAGACGGATACCCCAGGACGAGTCTTCTGCATACCAATTAAAAGGTGACTCGATAGCCTGTCTATCGAGGGTTACTAATATTTGTTACACAACACATCTTGAAAGAGACTTTTCAGAAACTATTAACTTTGTAAAGACTTATAAATTAAATCTAAGAATTTCATGTAACTATTCTAACTTCATACGTTGTAACAGTTTATATGCTAATGTAGAGTAATATAATTCAAGCAATAATATCATTCTTCCAATGGTTGAATAAAAGAAAGTCTTGCAAGCTAATATCATGAATTGATTATGACTAAAAGTTTTAACGAATAAATACCGAAGGTTACCCGGATCCGAGGTATAGCTATATAGAATCAATTTTGATCCCAAAGTTTAAAGAAACCTTTCAAATAACTTAATAATTGAATTAGTAATGTCATGGGATCTGTCAGTAAATGTTTTTAAATGTGAAATAAAGAGAAGTCTTCTTGTTACACACATATGAGGAGTGCTTAAATCAATTGTATACCTTGCCATTGTTTCCTTACACAGTTAGTAAGTAATTTGTTATATTAATTATTTGTGATACATTCTGTTACAACGTAGGCAGCCCATCTAATTAACGGAGTTTAATTACGATGGGTTCCCTGGATTTGTTACGCGGCGAAAAGACGTTACAACACTACTATCATCAACAAAAAGCAAGGCTTACAGTATATCTAGTCTAATACAGAAGAGTGTCACTTATCCAAATGTGGTAAATTTTAACATGTTTCCTATGAATATGTGGCTGGATAATTGAACGGCAGTCACATTAAAAAGAGTTGAAAAAGTATGGAAAATTTAAATAATAATTCATACAAAAATATAAAAATAAAAATTTATTCATAAAAAAATGTAAAAATTTAACAGGAACTATAATTATATAATATTAACAACTAATAAGCTAATAATTATTAATAAACTATTGATAATATAATTATAAATTAATTATAATAAGCTAATATGTAATTATTATTTAAAGCTAATGTTTAAATATTATACGTAAATATGTACATACAGTGAAAAGTGTAACTGTGGCAAACATTGTGTAAAGGAGAAAATTATTCTTGGATATTGTTGTCCATGACATGTCTGTTGATTAACTAATTATAAGTGTAATACTACTGACTCAGAACACTAAGTTTTTTATTGGTAAAATTGTAAAACTTTTACCTTACAGCCTTATTCAATAAGCGAAAACTGGTTCAGTGGTTCAGACTATAAGGTAAAAATTTTGTCTGTGTTCCGAGTCAGTAGTATTATACTTACAATTAGAGAAAATTATCTTATATTGCGAATTATCTTGTAGGCGGCAGGAACATAGCCAAAATTTTATTTGTTTTTTTTTTTTTGGGGGGGATCCAGATTGGAGAATACCCATTTAGAAGGTTTCCTTCTAGAAAGATGGGGGGTCCAGACTTTCTGCCAGAGCAAGACAAACATTAGGTTCCTAAATCAGGTTTAGGACATCCTAGAACCTTACACATTGTTTTTTTTTTGTTTTTTTTTTCCTTTACATATAATAAAAATTATACAATAAAGGACCTATAGGGGGCATAAATGCCCGTACATAGGTTGGTCCTTAGAATTAATATTTATATACTTAATACTAATTGTGAGTTTTACCTCACCGATCATAGTAATGTATTAAAAATAAATTATTTTTCAATTTTAACAAAATTTTAGTTTGTACTATAATACAATTCAATAAATAAATGAAAAAAAAGAGAAAAAAAGGTCCATATCATAATAGACTGTTTTTTTGATTATTCAATAACAATGATCCTAATTTTTTCTTTGATTTTTTTTTTTAAGCACTTTTATATTTACACTTAGATTTTTCAGTTCATTAGGTAATTCGTTAAAATATTTTATGGCATAATACACATAGCTTCTTTGCCCAATACTTAATAGGTGTCGCGGCAATATAATATTTTTATACCGTGTGTTGATTCGATTTTGTAAAAACTCACTTTTTAGATCATTGTATTGATAAACTATAGAATTCACTACAAACACCTGTTTAATATTTAATGGTTTATTCGAATCTTGTTCATTGACTCCTATAATTTTAAGAATACACTTTTGCAGCCGATCCAATGCGTCTAGAGATGATTTATATAGACCCCCCCAACCTATGATAGCATACCCTGCCACACTATGGAATAGTCCATAGTATATTTGTAATAGTTGCTTTTTTGATAAAATTTGTTTAAGTCTGTAAAAAACGTAGACTAAGTATTTGGTTTTTTTTACAATGTTAGCCACATGTACATCCCACTTCATGTTAAAGTCATGTGTTATTCCTAGATATTTACTAGTTTTAACTCTTTTCAATTTTTGACCATTTATCTTAATTTCAAAGTCATGCGGAACAGAGTCTCTATAATTTCCAAAGGTGATAAAAACAGACTTGCTTATGTTGAGTACTAGATTATTGTGATAGAGCCAAGAGTATATAATATCTAATTTAGTTGACATATCTGTTGCAAGTTCAGGCCATGTCTTTGCTTTCATTGGTACTGCTGTATCATCAGCATATGCTATTAATACATCTTGTAACACTAGTAAGTCATTGATATATAAAATAAACAATAAAGGTCCTAATATAGAGCCCTGGGGCACTCCAACATTTGTTTTGATAGGCTGACTTCTAGTCCCATTCACCTTTACAACTTGTGTCCTGTCATGTAAATAACTGGCTATCAGGGATAAGCTTACACCTCTTATTCCCATATTCTGTAATTTGGATATAAGTATGCCATGATCGACAGTGTCAAAAGCTTTGGAGTAGTCCAAAAAAGTTACAACAGTTGGTATGCTAATACTTAGATTTTCATAAATAAATTTGCTAAGTAGGGCTATAGCATCATCTGTACCTTTCTTCTTGAGAAAGCCAAATTGTTTAGCACTTAACAGGTTATGTTTCTTTACAAATTTAAATAATCTGGTAAAAATAATTTTTTCAAAAATCTTAGCTAAATTTGATATCAGTGCGGTCGGTCGATAATTGTTAACCAAACTTTTTACACCTTCCTTATATATAGGACAAATTACAGCTTTCTTAAATTTATATGGACATGTACCTTGTATCATAGCTGTATTAATAATGTGAGTCAAAGCAGGAGTTATGAACGGAGCAGCTAGCTTAACTGTATAGGCATGAATTTCATCACACCCACCAGGTTTATTTTTGAGTTCACGAATAGTTTGGTAAACTTCTGACTCATTTGTTGGTGTTAGAAACATAGTATGCTGATTAATTGATATATTTGGTATTTCATGCTGCAGAAAGGGAGGAGTCGCACTTTCATTCAGCCTAGATACTATTGTGCTGAAAAATTCATTAAAATAATTAGCCTTTGTCCAGTCATTGCTGTTAAGTTTATTATTAATCAAAATATCATTTATTTGTCTATTTTTTGAATTACGATCCAATTTTAGATGAACATATCTCCACATTTTTTTAGAATCAGCGTTTTGTAGTTGTTTTTCTTCATGCCTATTTTTAGCAGTCCTAAGTAATGATTTAAGTCGTTTTTCGTAATTTAAGTACAGCTCTTTTTTTAGCAAGTCGTCTTGACTATTCTTCCAGGCTTTATATAATTTGTTTTTGTTATTAACTGAATTAATGAGAGCAGGGGTAATCCAGGTCTTTCTTGGCTTTTGAATTTTTGGCTTAGTTTTGTGTGAAAGTTCATTGATAGTTTGAATCCTGTTTATTAACAATTCTAATGCTTCATTGTTATTTGGTGTATTACAGACTTGTTGCCATTGTTCTGAAGCACACAGCTCCAAAAATCTTTTTTTTGTTTATTTCAAAAGATACTGTAAGTTTGCATTTTATGTTGTTTCCATGTAGTGATATTAAAACGGGGTAGTGGTCTGTGATTGAGTCAATTAATTTACCAGATTTTGCTGTGTATATTCCTTTCATGAAAATATGGTCAATGCAAGTTCCATCTTTATAATTCTTTATAGGATGAGTACAAGTATTTATCATCGACTCATAACCATTTTGCAGTAATTGGTAGAAATAATCCTCAGTTTTTTCATTAAACTCAATGAGATCTAAGTTAACATCACCCAAAATCATGTGGTTTGCAACAGTTTTTGTTACTTAAGATAAATTTTTCATGATCTTTAATGAATTTGTCAATCTGATAATCATGACAACGATATAGTCCAGAAATTTTAAAAATACTTTTATTTGTTAATTCTATGAGCAGACTAGTGATTTTTAAATCATTAAATTGTTCATTAATGGTTTGATACTGTAGGTTACTTTTTACATAAATAATCACTCCATCTGCTTTATTTATTCTGCTGTTATTTTTAAAATGTGTATAACCTGTTATATTTATAAGCTTAATATTATCCATGAGCCAAGCTTCAGTGCATATTATCACATCTGGTTTATGTTTAAAAGAACTTAACATAGTTTCAAGTTTTAATATATTTTTCTGTATACTTCTGATGTTGACATGTAGGGTCAGAAGCTCAGAGTCACAAAAAATGGGGTTGAGATTTATCTCTTCTGTACTATTAAAAATTAATTCATCATTAAGGTTATATTCTTGTATTTCCATAAAAAATTTATTTATAGGTTAGTTTTGATTTTTCCTTTTAAATACAAAATTTTATCTAATCAACTAGTTGTAGGCCTAACGTAATTAATTGGAGGTTCTGGTTTCCAGGGGTAGTTTGTATCACAAATATACTGCTCCCATCTTACTTTATAACTTTCACAGTTTTGAATATCATTTGCAGAATGATCTATGGATCTTTTTTTAGTTAAGTATTTGTTAGCATTAATACAATTAATACATTTATTTATATCAGAGGTACATACTGTAGCATCATGGTTACCTGAACATTTGTAGCATGATTGTTGTCTTTTAAAAGTGTCTTTGCACTTTCTCAATGAATGGTTATACCCACAACAGTTTTTACAACATTTGATATTAAAATTGTCATACACTCTGCAGTTTTCATATCCAATAAAAACAGATTTATTCTTCATTATCTTGGCATATGCATCAGAGGTTACTTCTGCTAGCGCAGCATGATTATTGTTTCTCTGTTTGTATTTGTGTACAATGTTTACACTATTTGATGGTAATTCATTTCTATATATGATATCGTTCTCGAGTTCTACTTTATCGACATCTTCTGATATGTTTGTTATTTTTATTTGCGGATTTTTTTTAACACATGCTTCAGCTGTCAATATTTCACTGTTTTCACTGTTTATAACCTTTAGTATTTTTGCAGAATCTTGCTCATTTATACACTTTAGAAAAACTGTACCATTATTGACTTTGTTAATTTTTAAAACTTTGGCATTAGTTTTGGTTGAAATTTGCACTTTGATAATATTTAGGGTATCGCCTTTGAAATTTTCCTTTGGCTTTATTGTCAAACGAGCACATTCTTGCTTTTTAGGTAAATTTAGCACAGCATCAGCATACGAATTTTTAATGTCTACATAATTTTTGCAGTGTTATATAATTATTTTTTTACTTTTAAAGTCAAAAAAGTTAAAATAACCTTATGTTTGTAAATTGTACTTCTCGAAAACAAAGTTTGCTTAATGGGACCCTATAGCTTTATTGTGAAATAAAATTAAAAAATGTACATAATGTAAGTGTCATTATCCTGAATCCCATGAACGATACTGATTGTTTAACCCTAAGTTATATAATGGCATTCAGCATTTTTTCAGTTTTTTTGGGGTGGGTCTGGACCACTTGAACCTCCCCCTGGCTATGTCCCTGCATGTAGACCTACTGATTACTGATGTAGGCTGACAACATCAGTGTCAATGTGCAACACACCCTGAAGCTGAGACCTAGATAAGCCACTGGAACTCTAGTGTTCAGCAGTCTGTGGTAGCTTATAAACCATTATTGTCATATCTAAGAAACACAAATTAGGTCAAATCTACCTACATTATACTCCGATGACCAGCTACTTTATTTCTTGTTCCCTGTTAACAACACAGGTTTATCAACAACAGTACATAGTTTCTTAACAAGGCATCCAACAATAACAGCATATGTCAGATAATTATTGCTGTCAACAACAGATCTATAACTGATGATGGAAACCTTCAATGGAAGAGCCAGGAGTATTTAAGGTCTTCAGGAGTGCTCACAGTGTACTGAGTGGATAAGTAAGTATGCATTGCATAGGCGTAATTTGGGAGGGGCACTCCCCCCCCCTAATGTTCTGAGCATTACAAAATTTTGTTTCCAGTTGTTTATAAATAAAAACTAACAAATAGTCAAACAGGAGACAGTTTCTATGCTTGCGAGCACAGTAAGCACTATTTATCAACGTCTGTACTGTTATCAGACGACTAGTTGCCATAAATTTATTATTCGTATTTCTTTCGAAAAAAACTTGTAAGGGGAATGTTTGACAGATTTGAATGATATACGTCAAAATAATATTCCTGTTCAAAAAAAAAAAACACTAGAGACCTAATTAACTGGAATACAATGCGTGCCTTTTACATAAAGACTTGTTTTGGAACACCGCAAGACGTCGATGGCTTTGTTCACAAATCTTAAAAGACGGTCGTTTGGAACTGTTACTTGTTAATGATTACTGATACAAGTGCGGTCAGTTACTCGATCATGTACACAGTCCATTAAACTACACATCGCTTGTCTCTTTCTTAATTCGTTATTGTTGTGATTGTTTTGGTTTTTGTGTTGATAAGTGCTGGGAAATGGGAGATAAGAAATGCAAAGGAGTAACATGGCTTAATTTCTTTGAAAATTGCCTGACTGGCAATTTGAAAATTTTGTGTTGTGACTGATTCAGCTTACTGCTACTACTGCCGAGCATTTTGTGACAGTGTGTCTAAGGGAGAGGATGCGTTTACGAAAACTGGGTATAAGAATTGGAACAACTGAAATTGTTTATGTTTATAGGCCTACAGTATATTTGTTCTAGGTAAACATAACTGGAAGTACAACTTCTGAAGAAAGGTTTGTTAATCATTAAAAAATGAAATTGTTCCTCGTTTACTAACTAAGAATTATTACTAAACTTTCTAATTTTGTATATAATATATTTTATTAATTTTATTATACAGATGTTCTCACTACACACTTGAATTTATGAAGCTTCACCCTGCCCCCCAAAGTTAGACCCCAAGTTACGCCCATGATGCATTGTATGTTGCACATCTCGTTACTGGGAAGTAAAAACATAATGCTTTACAGGATAATATTGGAGGAGAGGACAAAAAGAAAATTTGTGCTATAATTCGTCAGTAATGAACTTAAACACTAATACTGTAGCATAACAGAATGTTCACCCTGAATATAACTTAATACAAACTTGAAAAGAAAAGGAAGAAACAATCTGTAGTGAGTAATAACAAAATGATTAAAAAATAAATTAAATAAATTGATCATTATAGTAAATCAAATGCTGACAATAGACTATACAACAAAGAAAAAAACTCTTGGTCCAAATAAAATGAACAATCTATATAAAACAATATACGTTCAACCGCATGATGATTAAAACCCCAGTACATCATCAGTATACCCAGTAAGATAAGGAGCAGTAAGGAAAGATAATCACGGATGAATTATTAAGATAACCACATCAAAGGATCCAAACATAAAACAATACCATACTCATTGAAGGAGAATAAAAGGACCAACTAATTCAAGCTTTGTACAAAGAGTATAGTATTAGGGAAGGTTACTTCTCAAATCTTATGACAGATAGGTACAATTTAATTAGATTCAAAATAATGACACAAAACCCTAAATCCCAGTAACCCAAGTTACAGGATACATTACATATAGATAAAGAATGTAAATTAAATATAGATATAACACCAGTGTAGAAAGTAGAATATTAAGAAGAAAAGATTAAAGACTACCATTAGTGTAGGTGATAAAGAATGCCTCAGTGAGAAGTAAAGTGGTTTCAGCTATAAACTATAATAGTGAAATACCAAAACTAGTGATAATAAATTGTGAATTTCCCTATTCTTTAAAAAAAAAAATTATAACAAACTGTAATAGAGAATAATGCGGTTAGGAGGTAGCTTAAAGTGAAGTCACAATCAAACAAACAAAAAGACAGAAAATGACTGAAATATTATTAATTGTAATAAAGTATTTAGATATAAGACGTAAGGATTGTTTCATAATACTATAAATGTGGGAACATGAACTTTCATTATATGTAATCGAAAATGTTAGATTATAAGATGCTTTGTTATAGTTAAATAATGTTAATTTGTGTTAAAGTTTTGTTAAGGTAGGAAAGGCAAGGAAGTAATCATAATATCTTTTAAATTGTAAACCAGAGAAATAACAAGGAAGCAAACTAGTTATAATATCAGTAGCAAAGCAAAACTGATTTTTAGGCCAAATTCAACTTTTACTATGTAATCAAATCCAAAAGGATAAGTTAGATAAAACTGTATAAAATTAACAGAGATTAGTCAGTTTAGAATAAAGATACTTAATAATAATTATCACAGAAATATATAATAGTAAATGTAATGATCAGAGGATAAAATTGACTTTATTGGAAATGTGTAATATAATGCCTAACAAAGGACACAGTACAAATAAAATGTAAATTAATCAGTATCGGTTTGTTGTAACAACAAATTGTTAAAGACAAAAAGAATAATGATGTAATAAGCGATCTTATTTAAGGACAATGTTAACATAAAACAACTTGTAAGCCATTTAATTTATAATTATGTGAATTATAATAAGGCCTATAAGAAATGTCAAAAAATGCCAGTTTTAAGCTTAATTGAAACTAAAATAGGTCATGTTGGATATTGATTTATGTAAAATTAGAACAGGAATATTGCTAGGTACTTAAATTTTCATGAAATTAAAAAATAGAAAAAAATGTCATATATTTCTATGAGATCAGATCTGGACAAAGACGAACAGCTGATTTCAGACAATAGAATACGATACCAAAATATTTCTGGAATTACTATATTAAATAACGATTAAATTTAGCATTTGATTGTTAAACGCGAACCAGAATGGATGGGAACGTGCAGAAGGGAGATCTAAAAAATATAATAATTTGAACTAAGTTGAAAGTACCCTATGAAGAGTTACAGAAGAGGTTATAAACACAAAATTAATAAAAATAACTCAACCAATTAACAAAATGAAGAACCAGTAAAAAATACATATAATTAAACACCAAAGACACCAAGAATCATCTGCCATGTTGGAATTTTCAAATTAATACTATTCCATTGAACAACGAACTTAGCCAGATTTCGAACACTTAATATGACACTAGTAATACCGCATCAAACTACCTGTCTGAGGGAAAAACAACATTACAATCGAAGAATCCAGAGGAACTACACTATCGCAGAAGAAAATATCACAATTACATTTGGTGAGAGGAAAAAACCAGGAGCCGGCATAGTTGGGTGAAATCCGAAGTCGATGGCGGCCATGTGTTCGAGTTCATCTTGCCAGCAGTACAATGCCATGGTGAGTCAACAGCTATGTGACGTCATACACAGCCAACTGATTCGATTTTTAAATGACATTATTTTCAAATATAATTTTCTTTTACGTAATTAAGTATTAATTAATTGTAAGTATAGTATTTTGTAACTTGCCTTTCCCTGACCATTTCTACAGCTCAAATAACCTTGTTAATCACTATTTTAATTTTATATATTTTGTTAGTTGACACAATCGACCTGGGAATTGAGTCTCAGCTGCAGCAATAGTCGATGCACATAAGATTATCGCATCACTTTTAATAAATGTCATTACTGTTTCTAAATACGAGTTTTCTTAATTATTTGAGTAATTAAATAAATTTATTTCATTTTTAATTTAACTTAGAAAATAATAACTAAAGAAATCGAGAAGAAGAAGAAGAAGAAGAAGAAGAAGAAGAAGAAGAAGAAGAAGAAGAAAAAAAAGAGGAGCTGATTTAGAAGTGACTACAAATCGACCCAGCTTTGACATAATCTGATTAACACAATAGAACAAATATTTCTTTACAGAGCCTAGCAAAATAACACACTGAAATAAATTATTATTAATACTTTTAATTAAATAATATTAAATAATAAAAACTAATTAAATAATTAAATTAAACAATTTTTTTTTTAGTATCCAAGTCACTTTTTCACAATAATTTAATTACCTTTTATCCGTCAGTGACTTCGTTCTAGCGTTTATATAGACGCATTTTGTGACATGTGTCACATCTTCAGTAGTCCTCGTCAAAAGTTAAAATTCACATAAAACACATTTGCACATATTTACAAAATTACAAAGATGACACACACATAACACGATGTAACTTCGGCTTCGTTGGACCGGTCCGACCGTGCGTGTAGTTGCCGAGCCACTAATTGAACTAAGTCCATCCTTATCACCAGTCATTACCGTCATGCGCGATTATATTTAGGGCTGTATCATATAGTGAGTGAGATTGAAACCTTAATTGTTCGTTTAATATACTGTTATTGTTGATATTCTTGTCTTTAAATGATTTATAAATCTCAAACTCCTCGAGAGCGTCCATTAACCTACCCTTACCGCATACATGGATTGCTTTGAAATTGGTATTGAAATCTGTCTAATTATGGTTATGCATCATTAGATGGCGCGCATAATTAGATTTGGTCTTGTCTAAATCATTCCTTGGTAGATGTTCTTTGTATCTTTTCAAGAAAGACCTGCCAGTTTGACCCAGATAGAAACAATCACAATCATCACATGACATCCTGTAAACACCTGTTTTCTCTTCTAACGGGAATGGTTGTTTTATGCGTAACAAATTAGATATATTATTATTTGTTTTAAACGCGACTTTTATATTGAATTTAGAGAACACATTGGATATAATGTTAGGTAAAAGGCTACCGTACACTGTCGTTATATACTTTTTATTATTATTTTTATTATTGTTAACTTTATTATCATCGATGATATTATGGTGGGATCTAGTTTTATATAGGTGTTGCTTAAGAAGTCTATCTATCATCGAACTCTTGTACCCATTCGCTATTGCTATGTGCCTTATTATATCCAATTCGTCCGGAAAATCCTTTTGGTTAAGTGGAATCGTTACCAACCTATGAACAAAACTGTTCATATGGGTGATGAGAATCGGCCATATAGTTAATTAAAATATATAACTTATAAAAAAATAATAAATTTATAACTTACAAATTTTCTCAAACCTTAATTTTTATTAAACACAAACATAAATTTTATTTGTAACACGAGTTTAGTTACAATATTAATATATTATGTATTTTATAATGATGTATTTATATTTGTATGGAAATTAAATTACTTATAACTACACTTCCCAGAGTGTATCTGGAAGACATGATTTTTATTTATAATTTAATTTGTCACTTTCAAGTTTAAATATTATTCTATGATCATAAAAATATATATTTTTTCACTTTTGATAAAATATTAAAATAATAACTAATAAAATTTTTAAATCAAAATTATAAAACTTCATGGTAATTAAGCATATACAGTCATATGTGCAGAAATTGTACTCATTTTCGAGTGTTCATAACATGCCAAAATGTAGAATACACAGGTGAGCACTGCCCAGTACAGGTGAGCAAATAGATATACATTATACAGGTACATTGTAGATATAGACACAGGTATGCTTTCCCAGAAGAACTTGTACAATTCTAGAATATCAAGGGACAAGGAACACTAAAACTAAGTTATATATGATGACTAGCAGGAGCATCTGCTAGGCACTATTGGATTCTTGTTTACAAGCAACGTTTTTAGGTAAGAATCATCAATTAAAATATTACAGTGGTTTCCAGTCTATTAAATTGTGTACCTTTTGGGAGCCCTTTATAAAAATAGATACAATTACATTTAAACTCATAATATTTAAAAAATACAATTCAAAATACAGAAGCTGAAAACAATTCAATACAAATGAAAGAAAACATTTAATTTATGATCTAATAAAGACTAAAAAAAAATGTTATAATAATAGCAAAATTAACAATGTACATTTTTTTATTACCATTCATATCTGAGACTAATAATATAGAGTCTTTTCTGTTGTGTAAACATTAGATGCTTTCTACTAATATTACTTCAAAGATAGAAAGAAATTGGTGAGTTATTTCTTTGAATTTTCTTATTTTACTTATTATACTGTATTTAAGTATTTCACTTGGCATCATAACAATTTGTAGCTTTCATGGAATCTTTTCTGCACTTACTTCTTCTGATACACTTCTGGCTTCCATATATTATGTTTCTTCTACACTCAAGTCTAATACCCATTCTCAAACTCATCTTCCAGTTTTCTTCTAATATACCTTGCATCTTTTTTGTTTTCTGCTAGCATTACCTGAATATCAGTAAACAAATGAATGTAAATGTTTTTCTACCCCATTTTTTATTTTATTTTGTTTTGTGTTCCGAGTCGGTAGTGGTATAATTATATTTAGTTAATCAACGCACACGTCAAGGACAACAAAATCCAAGAATTTGTTTTATTTATTTATTTATTTATTTTTTTTTTTGCTTTATAGACATGTATTTTAATTAAAGTTAGATGAGGAGTATTAGCATCCAAGCCAGAGTCCTTAATTGTAATACACATTTTGGACTAATTTCAGTCGTTTCACACTAAATCCACTTCCCAAACCATCTCATTGAGGTCAGTAGCATGGTGTCCATGTAACCATTGTTGCCAGCGGCAACAGTACAGAAAATGAAAGAAAATAAAATTAACCAGTGGCGGCTGGTAATGTTTTTGACTGGAGGGGGGGGCAAATTTTTTTGGACCCATATGTAACAAAAGTCACCAGTAGAAACTAAATTATTGCTATTATCATGAAATAATTGTAAAATTGAACCTTTTGCTTTATTACTAAAAGTATTGTTAATATCAAAAACCTACCTCGCAAACTACCAATATTTAAACAGTGTTTGAAACTGAAATTATTTATAACCCTAAGCAGTTCATGTTCCAAAACTTAAATAGTTAATAAATTATGTTATTAAATGCATGCATTGCTAAATAAAATATATTTGTTCCCTACCCTATTTGTTTCTAACAAATACGCACAGAACACACAGGCTCAGGCCTACACAGAATAAGTTACACGTTTATGTACACAAGGTTCGACAAAAACATCTTACACAGAATACACTGCCTAATAAAGAATAAATTATTAGAACATTACGTTTACACAAAAAATACAACAAGAACACAATCAAAACTATAAAAAACACAAGAGAAAATATATGCCCTTAAACAGCAACAGAGAAGTTTGAACAACGCTCCGGTTCTCTATAGAGATGGGCGATCCGCTCATGAACTGATTCAAAGAACTGGTTCGCTTTACTGAGTGAAAGGAACTTCTCTATGAAAAGAGCCGCTAAATTAGACAGTGGGCAGAGCCCCTCCTATAATGGCTGCTGCTGATTCAAAAGCATAGACATGTGTACACGTCCTCTTGCTCCGCTCCCTGCAAGACCCACCTATGCAGGGAGGGCGACAGCGAAAGCGTCCGGCTGCGGGACTATGCTGAAAACATCGGGTGATCACTATTAGTCTCCCCAAAAATATCTTTCACATAAGGATACTACACATTATAGTTATATTATTGACAAGTTTAATTTGCAAATTTAGTGGGAGGGCTGTGCCCTTTTGCCCTCCCTATACCAGCCGCCACTGAAATTAACTATATCAAAGAGTGAATACTTTAGTTATTGATTAATTTGAAATGTGAACAATAATCATAAGGAAACTTGAAGAAAAGCATAGTATTGGTTTCGTACCGCTGGGGGCTTGCACTGTCATTTTAATGTTGTGTTACTGGATCAGATGTTGGCAACGTTCGACTGTGAGTGGTCATTGAACTTGTAGTAGTTGTCACTGTACATACTAGTGAAGCTATGGATTACATATAAACTACTGGATTGTGCTCTCTTAAGGTACGAATGTACGATTTCAAAACTCACCGCCAAGGCAGCTTGCTACTGCTGCCAGGGCAGAGCAGCATTGGCGGCACCACCATGGCGGTTTTGGTGATTTCGTTTCTTAATTTGCATATATATATATATATATATATATATATATATATATATATATATACACACCAGTAGTATATACACATCTATGAAGCAGACACATTCATCCGCCTGATGAGTTACTGGCACAATGTCACACACTTCTTTTGCTTATTCAGTGCTTCACAAGGGGATTTTATTCTTTTATTTCTTGGTTGCAGGTCTGCATTATCAATCTCTTAGTCCAGACTATGCCTCAGACAGGCTACTGCATTTTGACACTGCTCAACATTTGAAGAAATTTGTAGAGGATCGGTATCATGTTCTGCATCTGTGCATATAGAATGTCAATATGAGGCATAACCTTAAAAACAAGGTTTAACCAGAATAAAAAGGGGGTCACTGGACTTTAAAAGTGTAAGTAATCCTGTAGCTTCTTGAACTGTGATAGCATTAAATCCATCACTTGTGCATATTTTCTTGAAACCTTCATTTAGCCCTTCTTTATATTCATAAACTGTTTTTACAAGTTTGCTGTTGAAGTTCCACCTTGTGCTTATCTCTTTAGGACTGCAACGCTGGCCCAGAACTGATTCCAACAACTTAATATGTTGAGGAGGTCTGTTAAAGAAGGTAGGAAATCCACCAATGTTCATAAAAAACAATCTCACCTCAGTTATACTGGAAGAAGTTTGTAACATTGTAGGGTTTAATTGATGAGCATAACAATGGATATAGTATGTATAAGGGTAGACCTACTGCTCCTTTATCAGCGTGTTTACTCCTCTTTGAGAGCCACTCAGAACTATAGCTCCATCATATCTCTGAGCTTGAAATTACTTTTTTCATGAGCCAAAGAAATTTGAAGCAAGCTCATTGGAGATAATGTGTGCTATTGCTTCAGCAGAGACACACAGTTTGTAAAAACCAAAAAATCTCTCTGCTTTAAATTATTATAAAATTTAATCTCTCAACAGTCTCAACAATTCCTTTGTCTTCTACATCTATAAATCAACACCAACTGATCAGCTGTACAGCAGTCTGTTGTTTCATCAGGTTGAACAGCCACATATTTTGATGAATTAATTTATCCAAGTATGTCTTCTCTTCAAACGTATAAATTTCAAATATATGACAAATTTCAAACATATGAATATCCCCAAGTATGAGTACTTGAAACGTACAATTTAATATTTAATTTTGGATGATTTTAGAAGTCTCTTTAAAAATTGAAGCATGCTTTAGCACATGGTCCAACTCAGTGGTAAAACTAACTAAGCCTAAAAATACTCCCTTGTTTGTTGATTCTTCAGATTCATAATGCCCTCTCAATGCCAAATACAAAAGCCCCACAAAATTTAATATTTTTATGTAAATACAATAAGTCAATAATTTTTGTAAACACATAGTGATTTTATTGACTTCCTTGTTATGATGACTTACACATTGTTGATAGGGTGTATCCAACTGTGCGCGTATATTAACTGTCCCTAACATTGCTAATTCCGTGACATTATTGATATAAATTTTTGAACATTTATGAGATCTGATTCTTTCACTTAAATGTTTTATGTCTTTGGTAACCTTCTTTGCTCATGTTTCATCCCCACCATATAACAAACAACAAAAACAAAAAAGTGAATTTGACTCAACACAACCTGGTATTATACCAGTCTTTATTCAATTTCCTATCAGTCATTTACCTCTACATTTATTTACAGTTTGTGTTAAATTGGTCTGTCTGGACCTAAAGATTTAATTTTTATTTGTTTTCATAAGGTTTTAACTGGTTGTTTTAATAGATTTGCCACTTTATTGGTAATGTAAAGACTGTACTAAACTTAAAATTAATTTACTTACTGTTGTCACTTCCCAAACGTTTCAAGATGTTGTTTCTCTTCTTCAGTGGGTTGTGACAACAGTAAGTTCATAAGTGAAAGTATTATATATATTATAAATTAATAAGTGAACGAAGAGGATGCAACAACAAGATAATTAAAATTAATACAGAGGAATGTCAGTAAATATAAAAATATTGACTAGTAATATATTATATTGTAATAATATAGACAAATTAAAATTCTATAAGAATTAACACACTCATGCACTCATGTACAGAACACAAATGTATGCAGAACATGCAACTCAGAGTTCACAAAAGGATTGTTTGGGCACTTCAAGAGAGTGGTTTGTTTCAGACTTACAGTCAAGGATCTCCTCCTCACTTTACTAGGACAATGCTTCAGGCCACTACACACTGGTGGCCCGCACTGCTGTTAAACATTGGCTGTACCACTAATTTAAGAACCTTTAAACTGAAAGAGTAGTAAGTAAAGTTTGTGCTTAGAAAAAAAAAACCTGTCTCCAGTTTGTTGTTAATGGTGTTCAAGCTAAACTCACAGGATTAACAGTCTATTAAATTGCTGCTGAGAAAGTGAAATAATGCCATATTTATATTACGACACAGTCTAACTCATCCTCATTTTTATAGGCCTAATATTCAATTAAATTATCTGCGGGGCACTGCTTCAAGTGGCCTTATGTATGAGCTGCCCCTGGAGTAGCATGCATGCTATATAATAATCTATTTATAAAGAAGCACGTACACTGCAGATATTGGAAATTTATAAATATCCTACAAGTCTGTTACAGGATATATTGTAATCAACTGATGCTTTAACATTGGCATGATTCTGATGCTTCCTCACTTGATACATAATTTTTATCATCATAAATGTCTTAATCTATTTTATTTACAAGACATATCTTACAATAAATATGTTATCACTTCTCTGTGTAGATAGCCTACTTGTCTTCATTACTTTAAATTACATGTTCACATGCTGCTGTCCATCATTGTAGTTTTTCAATAGATTCATACAGTCTCTAGTTACTTTTGTTATACATACTGAAGCGTGAGTTTTTTCTGTATTCATCACTGATTTTGTCCCATCAGCAACACGGTGTATTTTGTAATATCACCTGTGTGCATGGAAAGATACTTTAGCATATAGCATTTAAATATGAAACAAAAAATACATTCTTTAAAATTGTTATAATGAGCATATTAGCACTGAAATCATAATATGCAATTATTCTACTGAATCTGGTTCAATTTACTTAAATTACCAACACTAAATACATCAATGATTTATAGAAAATTTTAATAAGTAAACATTTTTCCTCAAATGTGAGTGAGCGAAAACCTTCAGTTGCATAACAACATTCATAACTTAGAACTCAAACAATAAATTGTTTTATAAAATGTGACACACAGTACAAATACTCTCTAATACTCCAGCACAACCAGAATGTGTGCTGCAAAAATGAATAAGAGCTGACAGAGTTTTCTGAGATTACTTAAGATATATGATGACTAGATACATATATGTTGTTGGTGTGCAAGTGTTAGGCTGATGGAGTAAACACATGTGGGGAGAGATGAAAGGCTTTTTTTGTATGGTAGCATTGATTTTAGTGAATCACTTACTCTTTTACCTTACTGCTTGGTTGCACTTTATGCTCATTTCATCCAATTTTCAAAGATTTTCTGATATGCTTTGCTCTAAAAAGGTAAGTGTATACCTTTACCAAAGGTAAGTGTATAATACTTACCATTTCCTTAGTCATCCCAGTGACTGGAAACCTTGCCACTGTTTTCTTGTAAGAGTGGTGTTTAAGTTGATAATTAAACTGATAATTTAAATTGAGGCTGAATTAGTTCTTTAAAATTTAGGTCAGGCTTATAGGGAGATAGAGGGATAACAGTATGGCTGAGATTCATATAAACCATCTATTTTGTCGTTTTGTATAGTGGTATAGAGTATTATCAAAAACCACACTGAATTTTTTGGCCCTAAAATTATATTTTCAGTGAAACATTTCTCATCATCTGTGTTTTTAATATTCCCATGAAAATTATTTGTTTTCTGTCCCAGTTTGAAAGTCAATAACACACCTTGATTTTTTTACTTTTGAACTAGCAATAATTTGTCCTAACCTAACGCAAAAGGACAAATGTAAATGCATTAACGATACTTTAAAAGTAGCAACATGGAATGTTAGGGGTATACACAGTTATACAGTTACACAGGCAGTCATGGGATAGGTTTATTTCAAGTATTGAACATGATGTGCATGGTAGGCCAAGTTATGGAGTTATGGATTACAAAGTAGTGAAAACACTGAACAGTAAAGAACGAGAAGCAGTATCTTTCACTCCAATTGGAGAGGATACATGGAAAAGAGCATTATTACCAACTTTGGTATAGTGCTGAGGAAGAGGAAGAAAGTGAAACAGAAGACTTTAATCATACAGGATCGATCATACATGGAATGGAAAGTATAACTTTGGAGGAATTACTGCAGCATTGAAGGACTTGAGAAATCGTAAAGCACTTGGTCAGAATGGTATAAATACAGAACTTTTGAAGTGTGGAGGCATTCTGTTGAATTTGCATCTATTACAGTTTCTGAATATGTGTTGGAAAGAACACAGAATTCCTAAAGAATGGTCAAAGGCAGTTGCAATTTCATTATTCAAAAAAAGAGATCGGACAAAGACAGATAATTATAGAGGCATTTCTATTTTAGATACTACATATAAGGCCTACGCTAGAATAGTAAATGGGAGACTGAAGCCTATTATCAGAAGATATTCCTATAAATAGGGTGCTCTATTTCACCAACACTTGTTAATATCTACATATATTTACGTTCAATAGCATCATACAGAATTATGGGCTACAGATCTCTGCTACAAAATTTAAAATGATGGCATTTAAGGGCAGGTATCCTATGAGAACTAAGATAGTCATGAATAATCACATTTTGGATCAGGTTAGTCATTTTAATTACCTGAGTTGTGATATCTTCTATGGAACTGATATTGATTGGGATAATAGGCTAATGGAATTTAGAGGCATGTGTGGAACGATTCATAGGTATCTGAAAAATAAAACACGGAAGGATGCCTGAATGAAATTTTACAAAACTGTGGCTGTCCCCACATTCCTGTATGCTAGTGAGACATGGACTCTTTGTACAGAGGATTCAGGCAGCTGAAATTAAATTCCTAAGAGGGATGCAAGGTTGTTCTCTACTGGATTGGAAAAGGAACAAGGATATTAAACATGAATTAAATGTTGTATCGTTGCACCAGAAGATTGCAGACCACAGAAGATGGTGTGAAAACTGAAACTGCACAGCTGATATCCATTTACCCGTGGCTTCCTTGGGTTATCACCCTACTGGGAAGAGAGATATCGGTAGACTGAGGAGGAGATGGGTTCCGGAACAGGTCTAGGGCCTAATCCTTGGAGTGGTACTTATCAGGAAAACATGCCCATAGATAGCACTACATGAAACTTGAAGTGTAATTAAATAGACCAACATATGACAGAAAACCAAATTGAAGACTAATAATGCTAAAAACAAAAGAACCTTAATAAGTGGAATAATTAAATCATATACAGCCCTAATTCATAGTAAATATTTCTAGAAACACTAACACTTTCATATGTAATGAAATGAAATATGTTTTATTGATGAAATATGACACTCCACATGTTGCTGTTGTTAAAACACCAACTACCATAAAATAATACAGTTAAACAGGAGTCTGTGTCTATATCAGAAGGTACTAGGTATATTGTAATCTCTCATCTTCAGTTATGAGTCTTTGCCACCAGATTTCATAAAATAATAGGACCAGGTTCATGGAGACAAGGTAGACCTAATAAAGTCTAAAGTCTGATAATAAAATAATGTATTACCGGTACCAGCTGCTTAGCATTCTTTCAAAACATCTGTCTTGTCTAATGCTAACATGTTTTTAGCAGGCATTAATTACCATGAATCAATTGATTCTAGATGTTTGTATGTTGTCTGAAACCTATCAATGAAAGTCTACTGACAAAAAAAAACAAAATGTTTATGTTACGAAGAATAATATATGGATATGATGGTCATGAAAGCAGCAGAAAGGATACAAAATAAAAGCAGCAGTGTATTGATGTACTAGAAAAACTTCTGACCATGAAAATCAAGAAAATTTTATAAAAAATACCAGGAACAACAACAACAGTTTTAAATTACATGTTTAAAAAAAACAGTTGAAAATAAAGAAATTGAAGAAATAGTCTCCTGATAATCAAGATATTTTTATTGGTAAAAATGAGCTAGAAAAAAACAACAGAAAATTACAAATGATGATTGTTGGTCACCATATTGATCTTGCTGTTCTCCTGATTGCTTCACCTCCACAAGAGAATTAGGTATTTTTCAACAAATCTAAAGTTGGCAGGCTGAAATCAAAACTTTCCTTCCAAACATTTAAAGAACCTGAAGTAAAACTAGGAAAATTCTACATCCACATCTACATACCTGATTTAGAATCATATTCAGACTAATTAAAAAAGATATTAAAGTAAACAGTGGTTTGGGGTATAAAAAAACTTAACTTATTTTTATTAACATATATTTTATTGATTTTAATTTGTGAACACAAATATAATTATTCAAATAATTGTGAACACATGGTACTGTGAAACTAACAAATGCTTTTACATTACAGTAATAACAATATCACATGTAAACTAATTACAGTTTATATAAATTTTTGTGCATGTGTTCAAATACAAAAAAAAGTTTACAACGAATCACATATGGAATCACATAGTATATGACAAATGTCACATTATGTACTAATGGGAGGTGAAACATTACATGAAGTTCTAAGAGAGATAAAATTAATGAAGTTTATGATTTATATACACAAGTGGAAACAGAAAGAAGTCTTCTATTGATTCGAAAAGCAGTTGGCACTTTTCAATTACTGTTATCATGTGTTACGAGTAATCTAAAGTAAATGATATAATAATTTTTGAAAATATATAATCTAAACTCTTAACATGAATTCTGTTAGAAATTACAGAAATAAACTAATTATGTAAAAGAATATAAACTAATTTAAATCATAAAAAAATATTTTAAACTTTATGTGCATTTAAATAGAAAGTTGTGTATTGGAAATTAACATTTGCGTGTATTGTGTGTGTTTCTTAAGACATTATTTTTTATACTAAAAAAAATATTTATATGCTATTAGGTATGTTATATAAATATTATAATTTTAGCTTAATAATCTGAATCTTGGACACTGCTAACTATAAGTCAATTTACAATATCTAAAAACGAAAAGACAAATTGTTGTATGAATATAGTCATATTTTTATATGCCAAAAATTAATTATGAATGTAATTGACAGACTGGCAGAAAATTATAAAACATGAGTTTACTTTGAGTCAGTGGCGGACTAAGGGGGGCGGAGGGGGCGGCCCACCCTGGGCCTCTGGTCCTGGGGGGCCTCCAAATTTCGAGGGCCTCAAGATTTGGAGGCCCCCCAGGACCAGACCATTTTTAATCAAATCCCAAACAAGGCTAAAATATTTTCAGTAAATAAGAGGCAGTTTGGAGTTCGAGGCCCCACACGTATGCAAAATATAAACATAGGTACCTACTTACCTATTATCAGGCCATGGCAATTGTCAATGGGTGTGTTCAGAATTTTTAGAATTTTTGTAAAACGTTGCATGAAACTTAAAAACTGTAGAATGATAACCAGTTGTCTGCTAGACGCAATTATTCTACATGAAACGTTTTTTGATACCTATGCCATCTACACAGGTGTATTATAAGTACAGTTCAAAAATATGCGCATAAGTGCAGTGAAGAGCTTACCAGTGATTTATTAATTTTTTAACTAAAGTATTACATTCTAAAAATTACTTTTTCAAAGGTTATACATAATTATTATATAGTTTATTTTATGAATATGAAAATCCAACTAGATGAACTAGAGTAGAGTCATTTAGATTTAAGCAACGGTTTTTACCAACTGTAGACATCAAGATCAACAATAGAGTCATCTAGACTTTATACGCCGGAACTAACCGTAGAAAAACGTTTTTATTCTGCTGAACACACCCAATATCGCATAAATCTTTATCTAGTTATAGTCAGCGCCTTGAAGGGGTGCACCCCGCTCGCTCTATGGCGGCTTCGGTGCGAAACATAAATAATAGATCCGAACAACAGAGAAATTATGTGATGATTTCTTTCGTAAAAGGAACAACATACCTATTAAAGAATAGCAATGAGGGCAATCAATTTGAACCTTATTGTCGAAAAATTTCATTTTATTGAGAATTTCAGTAAAATAAAGGCACGAAAACATGTACTATAATAATATCAATAATAACTACTATCTCGTACTAAGGTTATGAAACTAACTGATATTATAATTGTACAAGCTTTGTTTCCAGACATATAAAATAAAAGGTAATTTTCTTATTCTATTCTTTATTATTTCTTTGCACTCTACCTGATGGTTGCTGTGCTAAATGCTGATTCGTATTCTAAGTTTCTCACCTATATCTTTAAGTATGTATATTACAATTACTAGAGCGTAGAGTACACAAATTATAAATACTTGATTTTTTTTATCAGCCATTACATCTATATTATTCATTTTTTACAAAATGTACACTACAAATACATCAATTTCTAAGCAGACAAAATGAGGGGGGCCTCATTTAGTTTCGCCGCCCCGGGCCTCCGAAGGGCTTAGTCCGCCACTGCTTTGAGATCACATATAAATAAAATGGATTTAAATATATCTAGATAGTTTATTAGATCGTTTATACAGGCCAATAATTGTGAATATGTGTGTGTGTGTGTGTGTATGTGTGTGTGTGTGTGTGTGTGTGTGTGTGTGTGTGTGTGTGTGTGTGTGTGTGTGTGTGTGTGTGTTAATTATATTATATTCTGCATATTTTTATTGTGTGGGACAATATTAAAAGAGTTTTTACTACTTTCACAACACAAATGATTTGACTGTAGTAATAATGAAAAATGGCAAATTATAATTTCATAATTGTGTTTACACTGCCTTCCTATTTTCTTATAGTTTATGAAAATTGACAGACACAAAAATACATACTGTACTGAAATAATAATGAAACCATTATAGTTGTACAGATATTAAGAAATTACAGAGTAGTAGTATTTTAATTTTATTTTTATTTTATTATTCCTCTGTTATAGTTACTTTCCTGATGCTGTACGTGTTGGTAATTATGAAGTCATCTTACTTTTAGCCACACTCAGCTGAGATGAAAATAACATAGTCATCTAAAACTAATAAGTTTAATGTATTTATTGTACTATTTTTTATTTTATTTTTTTATTAATTTAATGTAGGCCTACTATGTATTCCTAAATTTATACAGAATAAGTATGCACAAATTATTTCTGAACAATGTTCATGAACAGTATAAACAAATACAATATATACAAGTATTTTTCAAATATCATTAATTAACCTTCACAAAATGTTCATAAGTAATAGGTTTTATAGAATTCCTGTACATTCAATTATTGCCACAGGTAAACGTAGAGGGTTTAAGGTTTTAACCCTCCTCCAAATTTCCCACCTAACTGAAAACCATAATATTGAGTCATTTTATTGACCATTAAGGTACATCTAAATATCAGTAAACAATAATAATGATTTTTGTGCATCTAAAAAATGTTATGAGATTGATGACTGTTATTTATCCCCTCCACTTTTGTTGAACTCCTCAAAATGAAATTCTGTGTACTGCAATGATGTGTGTATGTCTATAGTACACCCAGGTGTGTAGGTTATATAAATATACGTATACACTTACACATGTTATACATATTTTAAATAAATAATTTAAATAAACTGAAAAGTCAGGAAAAGTATAAGTGATTGTCGAACCAAAACTTGTTCCTACAGGAAATCTAATATATGGAAAACCCATTCCATGGGTTAAAAACAGACTTTAGTAAAGGCCAATATGATCAGTCTTAGAACAACAAAATACTTATTTGAGTTTGGAGATTAGTATTTTGCACCATCATATGCATTATTTTATTACCGGTGCCTGCTCTTTGGAAAGCATCATAACATTTTCATACTTTATGTGTTTGCATGTGAAATTTTTCTATTGTTCTATTTGCCATCTTTCTGTGTCAATAGCGTTTATGTTTTATGTTGTTTAAAGTTCTACTATTCATAAGGTTTCCTTAATTTGATTGCTAGGTTCATACATTTAAATTACATATAAATATTCTTACACAGATATCTCACACAAGAAACTCACTGTGTAAAACAAAGAAAAATAGGAATGGCAGGGGAAAAGAACAGAAAGAATAGCAACTACCAAATACAAAAATAATTTGAACACTTCAATTAGAAATGATGAACTTCTTAACTTCACTACTTAACTTAATTCCCTTCACTATGAAAGTTGAATACTTTTTCTGACATCTTTTAAACTATTCATGTAAAATAAAAAGAAAAGAAAAAATGAAACAAAATTTAACTAACTACTTTGTTAAAAGAGTATTTAAATATTAAACTTTTTTTCTAAAAGTGTTAATGAAAAATACCGAGTGGTTTGAAAAGAACACTGATAACATTGCATCCATTGTATTAATTGAACATAAATTGCTGATGTTATTTATACAGTAGAGGAAATAATTCAGCAAATTTCAAAGAATTTTAAGACACAAATTTTAAAATTATCTTCGTATATTCTACATTTTATTTTGAACATATTTTGTTTAGACATTTCAATTTCCAAACAATAATTGTTAGTAACTGATTTGTACTGTATGATAAACACAAATTACTACAGTACAAAGATTACAGTAAACTGTAATACGTACAAAGATTAATAAGGAAAACTGAAATTAACTGTGTAATAAGTGTTCTTAGAAAAATAACTATTTTTATTTTAAAGTATAAATGTGTTAACACTTCTCATTGACTATTGATGAATTTCCTGTACTCTCTACTGCATTTATTGTAAATTGTGTGGAATTTTATTTACATACCATATCACATTTTTATACTGTGTGAGTTTTTTTCTAACTGTGCTTTTACTTAAGAAGAGTGATTCAAAAGATTTGTACGTACTTTTACTCACAATTCAAAGTGCTGAATAACATAGTCTTGATTATGCTGACAAATTTTAGCCAACTACATTTTATAGTAATTTTAAACTTGAATTTCTAAATCAGTACACTTTCTTTTCAAGCTTATTTCTTTTTTATTTGTGTATTTATGACTGGTCATACTAATTAATAGTAAAAAGTAAATTTAAAGCAAATATATTTAATATTAACGTTAAATACCTATGGCCACGCATTATTTTAACTGCCATTAACTTAATTTAAAATTTGTTTAGTTATTTGTATAATTATTTAATTCAATCACTTTCTGGTATTTATTATTTAATTATGTTAGTGCTTTTAAATAATAATTGTTTATCTACTTATTCTTTCTTAACTGATAGCTGATGGTTTTAAGAACTTGGGGATCTGTTTGATATAATTGATACATCCCCAATTTTGTTGAGTTTATTCACAAAAGATGATAATGCAATTTGACTGCTATGGGATTTACGTTTCTCACTTTATAAAATATATAAATTGTAAAAAATTATATTTTATTTCATTAAACTGAAATTATATAAAATGTCAATATAATCAATACTCTACAGAAAATTCCAACCAGACGTTGAAACTTAGTTGATGATTTTTAAGTCTTAGTCACATGTCATTGTTTATTGTTAGTGATTTCTTTTACATATTCAGAACATTCAGTCACATAGAATGTTTTTAATGAAGTGGTACTCAATTGTCAAAGTAGTTCAAGATCAAAATTTCAAGCTGGAAATCATTAACAAAATTTTTCATCTTGAATTAAAATTTTTTAACAGAACTATGGGAAAATCTGGAATCTTCATTAATATTAACAAAAAAATCTGACTTGTTAATTTTGACTCACTAGTCTGTTAAGTTAATGTCTACTAACAATACACAAAATATAAATACAAATTATTTCCTTCTGATTAAGAGTGTATTTCAGGGTGGCAACTGCTAAGACAACTAATTCCATCAATACTTTTGAGGAATGAATTAACAATTTTTCTTCCCTAGTAGCAAAAATTAAAAATATATTTGATATAATTCAATAATTATGGCTATTAGGAAACACAAATGTCCAAAATCTATCAATAGGTTTTGCAGTTGTAAATATGGTTAAATTAGAACAAAATAGAACATACTAGAAATTTTCTCTATATTTTCAACGCTCATAAAAGAATAAAATCAATGCATGGGAATATAATTAAAGTAGAGGTATAAAGTTAATTAAACTTCAAAACATTCCTTTTAAACAATTTTTAACTCAACAGTCTTGTAGCCCCTTAAAGATAATTTGAACCCTCCACAAAAATGAACACAATTGATTATTTTGGGGAGCATGTAGCAGTTTTTCCTAACTTAAGCATCATTAAGTAACTGATTTTAGTTTCTGAAGCATTGAAAATTAAAACAAGAATTGATATTGATTAAAAATCCTTGATTCTCATATTCCTGTGTACTTTTTTTATATAAATAAATTTCCTATATCTGTGATTCCCATTTTGTCCAATAATTGTTGACTTCATAATCTGATAATAGCAAAAACAAATACTAATATCACACCCACAAACCCACTTATTTCCCTTGTATCTGGATTTCTCTCACCAGGAGAGTACAAGAGTATTCTTTCCCTTTATACTTTAAATTTATATTAGTGATAAATTGTAACTCTCCAACCCAACTATCCCGTCGCCAACAACAAGATGGACAGCGCTACCTACGGCAGCCTCTGATGAAGCCTTCTAAAGGTGAAAGCCGGTTTAGGCTGTAAGGTAAATCTTTATGATTTTACTTATAAAAAACTTAGTGTTCTGAGTCGTCAAACATTAGTGATATTTATAATTATTATTACTATTATTAAACCATATAATGTTAAAGTAAAACCAATTCTACAACTAAGAATTAAATGACGGAACAGAAATATTAATATTTTATAGAGAATACTAGACTAAATCAGTCTGTGAATATTGTTATTTTATTCTTACTGAACAGAACCATGCCTTGAAAGGTCTCAAAATGATCAGCATAAAAAATGCGGATTAATGGTAGTAATATATTTTTAATTGTTAGTAGCATAAGGAAGATATGTCAGTTTTAAGATTTTTTAAATATATTTGATCAAAAAAGGGACGCTTAACTCGGCGTCTGTTGATGAGCATCAACCAGAAAACGAAAATTTTAGTAATTAAAAACGGAATATTTAATACTTCAACCAATTAGAATTGTTCAGTTGTCAGGTGAATTTACCCATAACACACTGCAAATGAGTCAGTCTTCCAACAGTCATCAAGCAGTAAAGAACACCTCCTCTATAATGCTTAAAACTTAATTAATCTCCAACCCAAAGTAAAAAAATTATAACCGAGTGAGATTAGGTGAATGTAAACAAACGACATCTAACCTTCGAACGTGAACGTAACCTTAAAGTGAATCGCAAGTGTTGTGCATTGTGTTTTAATAATTAAAGGACAATAGAGTGAATAATTAAATAAAGTGAATTATAAAGAGAATGTAAAGAAAAGGAAAGTATAGTGTTTATTTTGAGAATTTATAAGAAACTTAATAATTAATGATCACGATCCCATAGTAACTTGTAATAGACACTTGTTAACTTATTTTTATATTATCACAGTATATAAACACAAACACTATTAATATTATTTCATGTTTAACAATTGTATTTCGTTATTATATTCAAAGTTTCACTAAATAACTTAGCCAAACTAGGTTAACAACAACAACGGACACTGTCCGAAATACGAACTGTTCGTTACATTAGATTTTAAGTTATTGTTTTATCATATCATATATAATTGATTATTGTAAAGTTTTGTTCTTCAAAAAAGACATTTTTTGTTAATTGTTGTAGTCAAACGAACTCATAAGGGTTATATGTCCAAAACATAAACATAACCTACATCTCTGAGATGATGAAAATTCATGCTACCAACTATTGAGCTATCAATTTAACAAGACTGGTCAACTAATTTGTATTACGAGAAATATTATTTCATTTTAATATCAAAGAAAAAGAATTAAATCCAAATAAGAAAATAAAGGAATATGGAAGAAAAATACTAGTGTACGAGTCATCATTTTTATAATTAACGA
Organism: Magicicada septendecula; assembly: GCA_034769895.1. Classification (NCBI taxonomy): domain Eukaryota; kingdom Metazoa; phylum Arthropoda; class Insecta; order Hemiptera; family Cicadidae; genus Magicicada; species Magicicada septendecula. Next base: position 1,089,936,329 of record CM068367.1, read on the forward strand.
TATTTTCGCACTACACAATTATTAGAGGTTACTTCAACTCAAGAAGATTAAGTTGGCAGTATTTAGTTTGGAATAAACCGTGCTATTTAAATAATCCAACCAGGTCAGTGAACTCTATTAAAGCCAAGAGAAATTAAAATAAGAAATTAATAAAACAATGAACCCAAACCAATAATATCTCCATTAATAATAAATATTATTTGTAATCATTTGACATTACAAATTGGCGCCCATTTATTGAACTATTCTAGTGAAAAAATATCAGCTTAATAACCCACTGTAGTAAGGTTATATTATATCTAGCTACAGTTAACAACAACATGTTTCAATAATTCAAGAGATCTTATAAAAACATATAACCACACAATTAAGAAAATTATAATACTAAGTGATAGAGTGTTTACAATATATATATATAACTACAGTCTGTTCAGCACTGTAATGTAACACTATTGGTTGCAGCTAGTTGTATAGTAAAACACACTTATATCAATTACATATTTCGATGTAGACTATTAATATTAATTTTAGTAATGTTAGTAAGTAGATATACAGATGAGCATTGTACCGAGTAGTTATTATATAAGTAAGAGGTGTGTTAGCGAGGCGACACATCGGCACCTAGCCAGTGTAAAATTGCATTGTATGTACAGCTTTCTAAGTCGTAAAGATATAAAACACTTTGTTTGCAAAAAACAGCAAAAAATATGCAGTACCATTAGATTAGGGTGTTTTCAGCCTTCAAAATACAAAGAGTGATAGGTCATAAATGGGGGTGGTGGAGAAAGCAATTTCTCTTTTTAATGAGATAACGGTTTCGTGGCAAAAAGTGTGCGTCTATGAGACTTCGCCAATCACAAAAAGCATCACCTCTGCGCGCGAAGTTATTTCGAGTGTTTACTGGACAATTTCAAACTTACCGGCAACACGTTCGAATTTTAGCCAATGATGGTAATCTTAAGAGTAGCGGCAGTAAGGGAAGTTTAGGTGAAACTATAAAAGTAACTGATGCAGAAACTTAGAGAGTCAATCAGTCAGTCAGTCAGTTAGTTAGTTAATTAGTTACTCAGTTGCTCAGTAAATTAGTCAATCGTCAATTGGCAGTCAGAAATCAAGAGTCGGAGAATCAGTCAGTCCGTTGAAGTTTGTTGGTGGCAATTTTGCTAGTTGTTATTAGAGAGAGATAGAAGTTATATCTTAAACACCATTAAGCAAGCTAAGACAGTCTATAACAGATTCATTCAGTCAAGTAGTATTATTTATTCTGTGCGCGGCATCAAGTGCAAAGAAGTATTATTTATTATGTGCACGACCATATGAAAAGTCAAAGTTTCGGAGGACATGGAGATGAATGGTTATCGCGATAGTGTGTGAATAAAACAAAAGCAGATTAATATCAATTGTGTTGTGATGTGTAAAGTGTGGAACGAGCAAGACGGAGAAATGGATAATCAAATTCAAGTAACCGTATTAAATTAAATGTTGTAATCAGATAATTGCATGGTAATATATTTGTCTACCTAAGTTTAACCCGTTTCATTCTAAAAGAACCTACGAATTGTTCAGATGCTGAAGAGTATTTTATATCTTACAACATAGAATAAGAGTACACAGTTTAAATATTTAATATAAATTTTAAATGATAGTTTGATATTTCTGAAATGTTAGATCTTAAGTCATGTCATTGATCAAAGTTAATTTATGTTGAGAAAGAAGGAGATTTCTAGTTTCAAAAGTAACTTGTTAATGATAAATAATATTTAATGTGTTCATTAATCTCTTATTAATGATAAATAATATTTCATGTGTTCATTAATCTCTTATTAATGATGAATAATATTCAATGTGTAATTAATCTCATAAATTTTAGAGAATAGTCAATGGACTAATTCAGCATTCATAAATGGTAAATGATATTAAATGTATTCATGAAATTCTTGTAATGATTAAATAGGGATAAGAAGCTAGTAGTAATTGAGAAGTAATTAACCTGTCAAATTGAAATGATGATAATATTATATATTTAAATGTATTCAAATGGTAAATATAGTATTGTTTAATTAGCATCTGAACATAAGAGTTGTTATTAACAACACCCTGAGATTCCTAATTATGTCTGGCGCCCAGTATTTTATACTTAAAATTTAAATAGTAGTCACAATTGACACCCGCACACGAGGGGCATCCAGTAAGATTGTTAAATTTGACGCCCAACAATGTGTAGCTTAATTTAGTAACTTAATAACTTAATAAGCTCGGTAGAATGTAACGGGGTAGACAATAAATAAGATATATGTCAATATAAGTAGATGTTAACTCGTAGCAAAAGTAGAAAATTAAGGAAATTTAAATTGAATAATACTCATAAAAGAGAAATGGCAACGAATAATGGGGATAATGGTGGTAATGAGGTGGAATTCGAGGTCAACAACCAAATGGGAGAGACCAGAATATGGGAAGAATCGACCGACAATAAGACCCCGACGGTTCTTTCAGAGGCAAGGGGACGGCAAGAAGAAGACGTCCGCAGCAAAGTACAACAAACACAAACAAATATAGATATAGCCACATTACTACAACAAATAACGCAGCAAATGACAGAAAGCAGTAAATGATTAGAACAAAACTTGGCAGAAAACAATAAACAATTTGAACAAAACTTGACAGAAAAATTAGCAGAGAACAATAAACAAATCATACGGGAAATGACAGAAAAATTAACAGAGAACAATAGACAAATCACACGGGAAATGACAGAAAAATTAACAGAAAACAATGAACAATTAAAACAATTAACAGAAAAAATCGACAAAATCGAAAAGAATATGGAACTAAAATTCACACAACAGCTAAACGAACACAGAACACACGTAGAACAACAGATTAATGAATTAAGACAGGAAAAGAAGGAGTTCACAACGAAGATTAGAGCTGAAACAAAGGAGATCGTCAGGGAAGAAATGGAGACGGACCAGGCAGAGGTGAAGGATCACTTAGAAAACAGCGACCAAGTGTTCAGACAGCACCAAATCGTCGTAGCTCAAGAAATAAAAACCCTACTTCTTCCCACAGGCGTCCAGCTTCAACTGTAGCCGATAGCCCGATGTCCATGGTAGATGATAGAATCGAGAGCCCAGTACTTCTTATTGCTCATGATTTCTTGCCATCCCGACACTTGCATCCTTAAGATATCCCTTGCGGCAATCGGGTAATGACATTTTATAAGTATATGTTCAAGGTTTTCCTCTCCGTCTTCACACAATAAGCATTGTGGTGTATCCGTGAGATTGAATCTAAAGAGATATTCTTGGGTAACGATATGATCGGTACGTGCCCTCACAGCAAAAGCAGCTATCGGATGCGCGACTCCCTTGTAGATGTCTTCCTTGGCCGGCATAGGTTGTATTTGGTATAAGTTGCGACCTGTGGTTCTGATTTCCAACTGTCCTCCCAAGAGCTCCTGAAGTGTCGGTCACCCGAGCTTCTGCACTGCAGCAGGGAGAACTTCTTTAGGTTAGTTGGATACATTGTGCACGCTTCCCTTGTGATCCCATCTGCTATTTCATTTCCGGGGACTCCACAGTGGGATGGAACCCATTGAAGGGTGATCACTTTTCCTTCATTGTGTAGCTGGAGGAATAGTTTCCTTATTTCATTAATACGAAAGAAGTACGCACTCGTGCCAGATTTTGATAGCGCTTCTAATGATGATTTGGAGTCAGTCAAGATATAGATGAGCTTTTGCTCAATGGAAAGACAGCAGGTTAATGCCGCGTTTATAGCCAATAATTCGGCATCTATACTGGACTGTGCGTTAGGTGGAATATAGTACCGTTTGCCATTACTCTGGTTGAAATATCCTGCACCTGACTTCCCGCTTTCGATGTCCACTGATCCATCTGTGAAAATCTTTGTATGATTTTTATACTGCTCGTCAATCATCTCTAGTGTTTCTGCTCTAAGTATATCTGGATGACTCATTACCACCACAAGAAATAAAAACCCTGAATAATAAAGTCAATAATAATAACAAAAAGAATGGAGAGCAGATACAGAAACTTACCGAGTTATATGAAAACAATTGTACTTCGATAGACGGTCAACTGGTGCAGATAAGGGAGGACGTACGAACAAGAATGATGCAAATGGAGAGGTCACTGATGCAACGTGGGATGACGACAGAACACCTCAAGAACGTTACATTCAATGGAGAAGGGGAATACCCCATGGAGTTCATCAAGGAGTTTGACGAAATTCATAGGGAATACTACCTGAGTGAAGGAATGAACTGGGTATCCAGGCCATTTGTTGGAAATTGATTAAGAGTAATATTAAGACGTTCCATGAATTCCAGGAAGCATTCATAGCTAAATACTGGAACCAGATGATACAAGACGCGACCGATTAGAGTTCGGAAGATATCGACCGGGGAGTGGACTAAGTATGGTGCAGTACATGGAAAGATACATACTGCAAAATCGACAACTAATACCACCGATATCGGACCAACATCTAATATGGAAATTGGCGCGACACTACCACCATGATATAGCAGTAGCATGTATTACAAGGGGGGTAGAAAATATTACCGAATTTCAAATGTTGCTCATGGAATTTGCGACGTTACATAAGAAGAACTAAGACAGCTCTGACAACTATAGAATGCAGGTAGCGGTAAAACAACATGAGAAAGGGAGTCGGCCTTGGCATAACAACAAAAGTGACAGACAGCCGACTTATTGACAGAAAATAGGGTGGAGGCAGACAAACCCAAACAGTGAGCCCGAACCGAGAGAGAGCGCAAAAATACAAAACAAACGTGTATATGAAGCTCAGGTCAACGCTATCGCCAGAACGAGCAGTACACAAAGACACTCACATGTTGTTGACACGCCAGCAACATGTTCAAAAAACTAAGTAAGTTTGCTAGTAGAGATAAGGTAGATGTAAGTTGTAAATATAAAGAAATTAGCACTACTTTCATAGAAATAATGGACGCTTTGTTAGAAGAAGATTTAGAAATTAACAATACACGCAAAATTAAATGCCCAGAGTTAAACACATGCATAAATGCCAGGAATACCAGTGGTCGCCTTAATTGACACAGGTAGCCAAATAAATGCAATCTCGGCAGAGTGGTATCACAAACACAAATGCCAGATGGGAAAGCTAAATATATTGAAGGTAACGAATATGATAGTGAAAGGAGCGGTCGGGAGAAAGTCTAAACAAATAACTCAGCAATTATTGTTGGATGTGAAAATTGGTCAGTATAGCATTGACATGGTACTCTTAATAATACCTGATCTAATCCGGGAATGCATAATCGGAATCGGGTTGCTGCAAGAGAGTAGATGTATCATTAATTTAAAGGAGAACCATATAACATTGAATAGAGATGAAGCAGGGGAAGATGCACCTGAATACGTTGAAATTCTAGCTATAGAAGTTGATCAAGAAGAGGAGCAGATTGGGGAGATGATTCGTGAGAAGCTGGAAGAAATTACAGGAGTCGAGGTGCAGGTGAAGAAGGAATTAGAGGAAGTATTGATAAGAAATCGCCAGATCTTCAGGGAGCAACCAGGAAGGATTACGAAATATGAACATAAATTTATTGTGACGGAAACCACACCATATTGTATGAAGGGTTGGCCAGTTCCTCTGAAATATCAACAAGCCGTAGACAAAGAAATCAAGAAAATGGAGGCATGCGGAGTGATCAAATGAGCTGCAAGTCCATTTATTAATCCGATCATAACCGTCATCAAAAAGAATCAGTCAGTACGACTATGCCTGGATGCGTGGAGAATCAGTGCTGTGACTGTTCCAGACTATGAAGGAGCGATGCCGATTAATGAAGTGTTGGCGAGCTGTGGAAACATCAAAGTGATGAACAGTATCGACCTGACGAGTAGCTTCTGGCAAATACCGTTAGCAGAAGAATGCCGTGATTTCACCGGATTCTTATATAAAGGGCGTTGCTATCGATACACTGTCACTCCATTTGGTTTGAAAACTAGTCTGGCGAGCTTAACAAGGGGATCACGTGCTGTCAGAAGAGGTGAAGAAGTTCACGATTATTTACATCGATGATTGCTTGTGTGTATCTGGAAGCATAGAGGAACATCTCGTCCACCTGCAGTTGTTGCTACAAGATCTCAAGAAAGCTAACTTCACAGTAAATTTGCGTAAACCGAAGTTTTTCAGAGAAAAAATAGAATACTTAGGGTACGAGTTATCAATGAAGGGCATCAGTGCATCAGCAGACAAGGTAGCGGAAATATTAGAGTTCCCGAAGCCAAAAAACCCAAAGCAATTAAAGGTATTCCTTGGGTTGACAAACTTCTATAATAAATTCACCAGCCGATATGCTGAGGCGACACAACCACTTTTACAGTTATTGAAGAAAGGAGTATGATTTAAATGGACCCCAGAGTTAAATGAACAATTCAAAAAAGTGAAACAACTATTTGTAAATACAGTAATGTTGAGACATCCTGACCCGAACAAGCGGTTTTATTTACAAACAGATGCCAGTAAATACACATTGGGAGGACAACTCTATCAAATAGATGAAGACGGACAAATCAGGGTAATCGCGTTTACCAGTCGAGTATTCCGAGGCGCCGAGCTGAACTATTTTACCACAGAACTAGAATTATTGAGCGACATACACTGCCTTAAAAAATTCAGAACATATGTGCTAGGACGTCCACTCACGATCATTACAGATAATAAAGCATTGACGGTCATGCAGAAATGCCAGTTAACATGCTCGCGAATCACGAGATGGATATTCGCAATTCAGGAGTATGATTTTGAAGTGATACACTGCAAAGGGAGTGAGAATGTTGTAGCTGACATACTGAGTCGATACCCAGTGGATTCGCAAGAGGAGATGAGAAAAGACGGAGAAGGAGAACTGGAGATTTGTACTGTAGGTATCAGACTAAGCAAACAATTCAAAAATCAGCTAACATCTCCCAACACCAGCAAAAAGACCAGAAATTGAAGAATATTATAAACCAATTACAAAATAATACAATTAAACAACTATCGAAAATATATAAGTGGTATAACAATAAATTATATCGAAAAGAAAGGAAGAGATGGAAAGTGATGCTTACTAAAGAGATCAGCGAGGGATTGATTAAGGAGATACACAAACTATACGGACACTGTGGTGTAAAGCAAACATACAAAGTGTTCAAGGAGTATCATTTCCATAAATTTACCAAACAAATGATTAAAACGTGTGGAATATGCCAGAGATGTAAGGACCATGGCAGGAGAGGTATTGGAGAGACACGGCCGATACTACCGAAAGAGAAAGGAGAAATGGTCAGTATGGACTATTATGGACCATTACTTACATCAACAAGTGGTGTAAAATACATATTAGTAGTCATTGGTAACTTTACAAAATATGTTAAGTTATACACCATGAAGAATGCGACAACGGTCACCACATTAAACAAACTAAAATTGTATATTCAAGAAGTGGGTAAACCAAAGTCAATCTTAACTGACAATGGCACCCAATTCACATGGATAAAGAGTTTAGGAGATCTGGGAATCAAACCTAAATATACAGCTATCCGCAACCCTTGTGCAAATTTGGCGGAAAGAGTAAACCGGCAACTGGGGAATATATTTAGGGTAATGGTAGGAGGACACCAAAAGAAATGGGCGAAGTATGTCAAGATCGTGGAAAAATGTATCAATGAGACCTACCATGATACCATTGAAATGACGCCATATCAAGCGCAATGGGGTACCAAACCGAAAAGAGTATGGGAATCCTACGTTGACCGTGAATTGATAAAAGAAGAGATGAAGAATCACCATAATGAATTATATCAAAAAATGAAAAGAAAGGGTTTGAACAAAGAGCACGAAAGAAGAATGAAGAAAGTAATAAATTAAAGTTTAAGGTAGGAGACTTAATCCTAGTAAGGACAAACCCAATTTCAGACGCGGTAAATAAGGTAACAGCAAAATTTTGTGAGTTGTACCAAGGACCATATGAGGTAACCAGCATTAAGGAAGACGCAACATACGAGATCTCAGAGGTCAACAACCCTAAAACAGTGCGAGGTATCTTTAATGTTCGGCAGTTAAAACAATACCACCATGGGTCCAGGGGAGCATGAGAAATGGGATTTGTAAATCTAACATTGTAAAAAAAGGAGACTGTATGTAAAAAATTAATTGTCTGAGAAATTAATCAATGAGGATTTAAATAAGTTTAGATTTCTTTAATAACAAAATCGTAACAATGTAATAGAGTAAGGACTTTGTAAAGTTGCTATAAGAAGTGAAATGAATGGAGTGGAGTTGAGTGAGAGTAGATACGGTAAGAACACATGTGTAATGTGAATGACCGGGTTTTGGGACTAGACCGCAGGTAGTAAACAAAAGTTAATGGCAATTTAGTTGTCAACACGAAAAGTGGGTCAAGTGAAAGAATGTAAACAAAGTATGTTGTGAATAGTGAATAAGTGAATCTAGAGGCATACAAAATGATTTATCATAATTCTGACAATAATTATGAACAAATCATTTTGGGGGACAATGTAACGTAACACTACCGGTTACAGCTAGTTGTATAGTAAAACACACTTATATCAATTACATATTTCGATGTAGACTATTAATATTAATTTTAGCAATGTTAGTAAGTAGATATACAGATGAGCATTGTACCGAGTAGTTATTATATAAGTAAGAGGTGTGTTAGCGAGGCGACACATCGGCGCCTAGCCAGTATAAAATTGTATTGTATGTACAACTTTCTAAGTCGTAAAGATATAAAACGCTTTGTTTGCAAAAAACAGCAAAAAATATGCAGTACCATTAGATTTAGGGTGTTTTCAGCCTTCAAAATACAAAGAGTGATACATCATAAATGGTGGAGAAAGCAATTTCTCTTTTTAATGAGATAACGGTTTCGCAGCAAAAAGTGTGCGTCTATGAGACTTCGCCAATCACAAAAAGTGTCACCGCTGCGCGCGAAGTTATTTCGAGTGTTTACTGGACAATTTCAAACTTACCGGCAACACGTTCGAATTTTAGCCAATGATGGTAATCTTAAGAGTAGCGGCAGTAAGGGAAGTTTAGGTGAAACTATAAAAGTAACTGATGCAGGAACTTAGAGAGTCAGTCAGTCAGTCAGTCAGTTAGTTAGTTAATTAGTTACCCAGTCGCTCAGTAAATTAGTCAATCGTCAATCAGCAGTCAGAAATCAAGAGTCGGAGAATCAGTCAGTCCGTTGAAGTTTGTTGGTGGCAATTTTGCTAGTTGTTATTAGAGAGAGATAGAAGTTATATCTTAAACACCATTAAGCAAGCTGAGACAGTCTATAACAGATTCATTCAGTCAAGTAGTATTATTTATTCTGTGCGCGGCATCAAGTGCGAAGAAGTATTATTTATTATGTGCATGACCATGTGAAAAGTCAAAGTTTCGGAGGACGTGGAGATGAATGGTTATCGCGATAGTGTGTGAATAAAACAAAAGCAGATTAATATCAATTGTGTTGTGATGTGTAAAGTGTGGAACGAGCAAGACGGAGAAATGGATAATCAAATTCAAGTAACCGTATCAAATTAAATGTTGTAATCAGATAATTGCATGTAATATATTTGTCTACCTAAGTTTAACCCGTTTCATTCTAAAAGAACCTACGAATTGTTCAGATGCTGAAGAGTATTTTATGTCTTACGACATAGAATAAGAGTACACAGTTTAAATATTTAATATAAATTTTAAATGATAGTTTGATATTTCTGAAATGTTAGATCTTAAGTCATGTCATTGATCAAAGTTAATTTATGTTGAGAAAGAAGGAGATTTCTAGTTTCAAAAGTAACTTGTTAATGATAAATAATATTTAATGTGTTCATTAATCTCTTATTAATGATAAATAATATTTCATGTGTTCATTAATCTCTTATTAATGATGAATAATATTCAATGTGTAATTAATCTCATATTTTAGAGAATAGTCAATGGACTAATTCAGCATTCATAAATGGTAAATGATATTAAATGTATTCATGAAATTCTTGTAATGATTAAATAGGGATAAGAAGCTAGTAGTAATTGAGAAGTAATTAACCTGTCAAATTGAAATGATGATAATATTATATATTTAAATGTATTCAAATGGTAAATATAGTATTGTTTAATTAGCATCTGAACATAAGAGTTGTTATTAACAACACCCTGAGATTCCTAATTATCTCTGGCACCCAGCATTTTATACTTAAAATTTAAATAATAGTCACAATTGACACCCGAACACGAGCGGCATCCAGTAAAATTGTTAAAGCACTTACATTCAAAAGAATATCTAAGCACTGTACATTCTTCTTCTTTGCACTTAAGGCTAACACTGTAAGGAAAAAATAAAACATCACACAGCAAATTGTTTCTTAATCGAATAGGAAACACTTTATGAGATTCAGCAAACAGCAAGTTATTAATGAGAAAGTATATAGGTGCGTTACCAGTAAAGGTCATCATCAATATTTTCTGCCCAAGGATAGGTTTTACAGGACATGCTCCTTCTATGGTTTCCTATCCTAGGCTAGTCTCCTTATTTCATGATATCGCATCTACATATCATCTATCATCTGGTTTCTACTTCATCCTCTACTCTGATTTCCATTTACCAGCCCTCCAGTGTTTCTACCATCACTTTATCTTGTGTTTGCTGCACTCAATGTCCTAATCAATTTCCTTTTCCTGTCCTTGATGATATCCAGCACTCTCCATTTCACTCCTACTCTTCCAAGCACCTTCTCATTCGTCACTCTATCCTTACAGGAGATCTCTTCCATCCTTCTCCATGTCCACATCTCAAAGTTTCTGCCCTGTATAGGACCGAATTCCAATCAAAATACTTCACCATCCTATTTGTCAGTTTTTGTCTAGTGGCCTGCACAATAATATTTTCTTTCTATTACAAGCTTCCTTAGCTGAGGCAATTATGCATTTCACTCTTTGACTACAATGCATCTCCTCTTCCCCCCATACCCCAGATATATGAAAACGGTCATTTGTTCAATTTCCTCATTCACTGTTTTAAATCTGTGCAGTCCTGCTTATTACCACTCTCAGTAATAGCATTAACAACTCAGGTGACTTTATCAGGTAATGTCCTCCTGTTCAGCTTTCCAGTCTAACTCAGATGGTTCACTTCCAAAAATGAAGTCAGGACTGCTATGGCAATGTAAAGAGAGGCAATGTCAATGTAGTGTGGTACTACTCAACATTATATTATTGTAAATACACTCATGTGGTTAAAGCATTTTGGGTCCACTTGTAAAGTTTGAGCATCACTTGTATCCATGAATACAAAATCTGAATTTATGAGCATATGGTGGCCAGAGAATTTCATACTTGTATGAGTTGACAGAGCATACAGATTTGGTTCAATATATTTGAAGTAAGACATTATTTGAATTTCATTGGAGGAGGGTTATAGATATTTAGGACCAGCTGTCACTGAAATATGCATATTCCTGTTCATGTTGTATTTTATAACGATAATACTTGCAAAATTCTGATCAACACACAATGTAACAACACATCATACACTTTACTGTATCATCCCAGTTATTCAATTATTTTAATTTATTCATAAAGCATTTATTCCCTTGTATATGTAGGTTGATTAAGGAATGTACATTATACTACAGTGGTAGATTGTCTCATAACCCATCAGCTGTATATGAAACTTCACAAAACAGGTAGTTGGAATTGTCAGGACTGTCTACTGAATCAAATGAATAAAGTAAAAAACTTTGTAAATAAAAAGATGTTTTTAAATATGATAATTTTGATATTTATTTGTTTTGCAAGAGTATTATATTGTTTGTAATATGTTATATGTTGTTTATTATACAATCCTTATTTCTTACTATGCCAAGAATAAAAATTCAGTTTTTGCTTATTAAATTCACTATTTTTCTTGGTCTTTGTTGTTATAGTATCTGCATGAGTATCAATAATGATTTATATAATACTTTTAGTCTTGTTACTACTTTTTCTAGATATAGTTTGCAGTGAGATACATTAAATTATTATAAATTGCATTCCTACATGAATTAAAATAACTACATAAACATCTAGGATGCAAAAAACTAAAAAATAAATAATTTATTGTTTTACCTCACAATGCTACCTTTTTGTAATGATTGTGATAAAGATTTAGATCTTATACACTTGATTATGCAACAAAGTTTCTAGTAATGGACTAATTCATGGACAGTTACAAAATGGATAGTATAAGCAAACTTACATCTGGAATTCTAAACTTCTGGCTCACAGTAAAAGTGTTAGACAGACATAAAATGTTTTGAACAACTGTGAAATCCGTGATACATTACTATATTACAATTTAAACTATTTGATAATTCAGTTTATTTATTTTAATAAGTAACTAAGTATAATTAAATCACTACCGACTTGGAACACAAAGTTTTTTATGGGTAAAAACGTTAAAGGTTTACCTTATAACCTGAACCAGTTTTCGCTTTTAAATTGTCCTTGGCTACAGTATCGAGTTCTGAAGGGTCGATGTTGTGCGTGTGAGGTGTGATATGTTCAATTTATATTCATATTTATGACTAAATGAACAGACACAATTCAAATCACACGCATTATTCGAACCTATCACACCCCACACACACAACATTGACCCTTCAGAACTCAATACCGTCGCCAAGAACAAGACGAAAAGTGTTCCCCAGCGGCAGCCTCTGAAGAAGCTTTTTAAAAGTGAAAACTGGTTTAGGCTATATGGTAAAAGTTTTACGTATTTACCCATAGAAAACTTTGTGTTCTGAGTTGGTAGTGATTTAATTATATTTAATTAATTGACGGACACGTCATGGACAACGAAATCCAAGAATTTAATAAGTAAGAACTAAACATATGTGTGTAACAAAATTTTACTGACATCAGAATTCCACACACTGATGTGATCACACAAGACAACAACTATTTTAATATGTATCTTAAAAATTAATCACTCCACAGTAAGGTTTTTGTGGTTTCTCAAGCATAGGTTTACTTGTAAACTTTAGTTTACAAAAAGCATAATCTTTTTTGACTTTAACTATTAATAACAACTCTATTTTTTATTTAATACACTTAATTTTTCTTAGCATCAAAAGTTTTGCCAATTGTATGATGAGGATCCTCAGTGACTCAATTGAGTCTGAGCACAATGTCTGGCCCTATTCCATTTCTGTATAAATTGTACTAATTCTGACCCCATTTATTGTGTTCAGTCTTAGTTAAGTCACTGAGGATACATCAATGTAGAATGGGTGAAGTGTTTGGTGGTGAATAAATGAAACATGTGTTAAACTATGAATCTGAGTTGTTATTATCAAGCTTAGTGCTGTCCACTTATAAAACGTAGTAACAATTGTTAACACACATAGAGTTTACTTCATAAAGTTATAATTTACCAGTTGTTTGTATTCAATAATTATTCTGAAACCTATAGTATATAATGATTCATTTTCTTGCATATTGTACAATATTTCAGTTTCTACAGTTTATAGCACTAATAATTTTTCATTTTAAATGAACACTATTCATATCAATTTCAACAAATAATAATACACATACTATTTTATCAGTAACTTACATAGAACATTGCTTTCTGAAAGCAGTAACAATAAAAATGTATACTTGTTCTCATAATAACAAATATAAAGACTTATAATAATAAATTCATTTTTATACTTTTACAAATATGGATTTTGTATAAAATTGAAGTTTTAATAATAAAAACATAAAAACATTCTTTTAATTTTATATACACATGTAAAGAGAATAGTAATTTTCAAATAAACATACAAAAATAATTGACAATATGAAGTTCACAATAACTTCTCAACTGTCAGATTCCATTTTTTCAGTCTTGGTTAAGTCACGAGAACACTGTGATGTGGTTTGCATTTCTGCTATTGCAATTTGGTCACTTCTGTCAAAACATGATGCTGACCTGTTAATTTAAAATAATAAAATTTATGAAAAGAATTTACATACATAGTATATAAAATCCAATGAACACTATAATAAAAATTAATTTGTTAATTATAAGTATAACACTACCGACTCGGAACAATGTATCAGTACTTATAATTAGTTAATCAATGGACACGTCATGGATAACAAAATCCAAGAAATTAATTTGTATTCTCTACTTCTTTACATAGGAAATTCAATGCCAAGTGACAAATTGCCTAAAATAATCGCAAGATTTTATAATTTATGCTCTATTATTTGAACTAAATAATTAATTTAGAAAACAAATTTATAAACTTATGAGAAAGTTATAAATTGCACAATAATAGGAACTGAGTAACTTAAGTAAAAATAATTAATATTAATTGCTCAACTTTCATATGTGAAACTTACTTTGTTTATTTTCCTCGTACGCGTTTCAGCGTGATGTTCGCCTTCCTCAGCGAGGTATGATACGGAGTGTCCGGAACTTGTAACGGTTTTTTTCTAGTTGGTAGGTTGTGTGGGGGGTGTAGAGGTGGAAGGGAGTTGGCGCGGGATTCCGAATTATTGTATGTTTTGTGTATAATTGTGTCAAAGAGTGCGTGTGATTTAAAGTGTAATTGGTCGTTAAGTATGTTGTTTGGTTGTGTTGTGTAGTGTTTGTATATTTCATATTGTTCTGCTGTGTTAAGTTTTCGACTTTTAGGTAAGTAGTGTAGGATCTCAAGATTATTTTTTATGTTGGTGTAGCTGTGGTTTTTTGTATGTATGTGTGTGGCAAACGCGGAGTGTATGTTGTTGCTGGATAAAGCTTTTAGGTGTTCAGAATATCTTGAAGAAAAAGATCTTCCTGTCTGGCCTATATAGAAACTATTACAATCATTGCAGTTTATTTGTATACCCCTGTTTTGTTGTATTTGTCTATGCCCGAGTTTGTATCAATAATGTGTTTTTTGATGGTATTGTTTGTTCTGTAGGCTATTTTGTAATTGTGTTTCCTGAATGTGTTGGCGATTTTGTGTTAGAGTTGTAGTATGTGAGTGTGATGTATTTATTTGGTTGTGTGTTGTTGGTATTTTTTGTTTTGTTGTTTTTGTTTATGTTGTGTCTGTGTAGTTTGTTTATTAAATTAGGGTTATAACCATTTTTTATTGCTATATATTTGATTGTGTTGAGTTCTTCTTTATAATCTTGTTTACTTAGTGGTATTTTTGTTAGTCTATGGAGCATATGGTTGAATGCAGCATATTTGTGTTGCGTTGGACGGTTTGATGTGTTGTGTATGACCATGTCAGTTGTGGTTGGTTTCCTGTATATTTTATATGTGTGTGTATTGTTTGTTTTGTTAATTGTTAGGTCCAGAAAATTTATACTATTGTTTTGTTCTATTTCAAGTGTAAATTTTAGTTTGTGGTGTATTGTGTTTATGTATTTGTGGAAATTTTCGACCTGTCTTGTATTGTCATTATATAAAAGTAATATATCATCTATCTGTGCCAATAAATGATTTTGTTGGTGTATTTGTTGTTGTTTATTATATGTTTTTGTTCCATGTTGTGTATGAATATTTCAGCTAGTATTCCTGATATGGGGGAGCCCATAGGGAATTCGTCTGTTTGTGTGTATATCTTGTTGTTGTATGTGAAGTAATTTTGTTCTGTAATTATTTTGGTGAGTGCGATGATTTCATGTATGTGTGTTTCGGGCGTGTTGTTTTGTCTGAGTAAATGTTCAAGTGTTTGTATGGTGTCTTTGATGGGTACGTTGGTGTATAAATTGGTTACCGGTATGTCAAAAGATGCTAATGTTCAATTGTGTGTAATGTGGATGTGTTCGGTTTTCTTGACCAGTTCTATGTTGTTTTTGACAGAAGTGTTGTTACTTAGATTTATGTTTTTCCTGATTATTTTGTCTAGGTGTCTTCCAATTTTATGGGAGGGTGCTTGTGTGTTGTTTATTAAAGGTCTGATGGGACTATTGGGTTTGTGTACTTTCGGTAAAGCATTTAGATCTTGGGGGGTTTGGTTTGATTTGTTTGAGGTATTTGATGTTTTCTGTTTGGATTATGTGTTTTGCGTTATTTATGAATTTGTTTGTTTTTGATATTTTAATGTGGGGTCCTTATCTATTTTTGTTATATTGTTTTCGGTGAAGAATTTCTCAATTTTATTGTTTATTTCTTGCTTATCCATTATATCATTTATGTTCCCTTTATCGGCTTTTAATATCGTTAGGTTATGTTCAAGTAATTTTTGTTTTATACTTTTTAGCGTTTTAATTTTGTTATTGTGTCTTTTTGGTTGGTATTTTTGTGTGTGTTGTAATTTACGTTTTATGTCATGCCATATGGAATCTTGGTCGTTAATGTGTGTGTTTTGTACAGCTGTTTTGGTGTCTATGATTAAGTCGTGTATATGTCTATTGTGGTTGTTGGGTGTATTGTTTTTTAAATTATGTTTGAGTCCTTTGTTTAATAAAGTTATTTCGTCATTTGTGAAACTAATGTCAGTTGTGTTTACTGTGCGTGTGTGGAATTTGTGTGTCGGTGTGGGGATTGTTTCTATTATGCGTGTTGTGATGTTTGTTAATTTTTTGTTATGTCTATATTATATTCTCGATTTGAGTTTGTCTATATTGTTTTGCGTGTGTTGTAATAAAAATAATTGCATTACACTTACATCTCAAACCTTATACTTACGTCTTAATCTTATTTATATCTGGTGAACATGGTAGGCTATTTTCATCATGTAAGATAGGTACAGAATGTGCTGCTAACTGTTTTTGGCTTTCCCTTTTAGCTCGAATCAGAGCCCAGATGTCTTTAAGTTCACCAGTTAAATCACGGTCTCTGAGAACTGTGAAGTCCCTTGAGAATTGTATGTTTGGATTCATTGTTTCCACAAAGTCAAGCATTAAATCGATCAGTGCATCACGTTCCTAAAAACCCAGTATGTTGGTTGTATTAACACTGTATGTGTGTGTGTATAAAATTATTCATATGTGTAACATATATTACACAGAATCATGGTACTACAAATATACAATTATGTATAGTTTTATGAATGCATTAGTGTATACACAAATGAAAGTATGTGTAAATACTCTCTCTCAAGTGGTTTACTTAATTATCAAATTAATAATTGAATAAATAGCAACAATTTGCTTATTCACTTCCAGTGGAATAGAAAAACCGTTGTATGTTAAATGTTTGACTATACTAAAACCATAAACACATCAGAGTGTTTTAATAGATTTATCATATAAAATAGATGATGAAAATTTATTAAAATGTAAAAAGATAATATGGAAGTAAAACTTTGAATTATTTCTATTTACTTTCCCAAATAAAAGACTAAAAACTTGAGGAAGGTAGAGATGCGAACACTGTTGATGACATCAGGTTGGATTTCTCGAGGATAAAGTTGTATTTGTTAGCAGCTGCTTTTGCAAAGTTCCTTTAAGAGGGGGGAGGATGAACCTTATGTAGAGGATCTTGGTAGTGGGCAAATGTAGAAAGTCATCAATGTATGATACCCCACAAAAGGGGTTCTTAATAGTACAAGATGTACAAGTAAGGCATTCAAGTTAAGAATCTCTGGATGAAATTTTCTTAAATAAAACAAACAAAATGTGTTTCTTTGAGGATATCCATATAATTCTGTTAGTATTTGGTTTATATATATATATATATATATAATATTAAACTATCTTGAAGAATAATTTACTGCACGTGTACAGCAAACCTCCTCTTTTACCCAATATGAAGCAGTATAAAGTATAGACTGGAATTGACCTATCTTCTCCTCATTTCCCCTCTCTGATGTTCTGTGTCACTGTTACATGATCATTTATAAAAAATATAACATCTTCCTATTCACTTAAATGAATGAACAACAGAAAAAATTTAACATACCAAAATATAAATGCAGGCATGTTAATGCTTATTTTGAAACACACAAGACAAAGTTTCAATAGTTTACCTGTAGATTACTAGCATATTTGCCTTTGGTCTGTAACACATATGGATTAGCCAGCACAGCAAATACTAAAGGCTTATTTTTCCCACAGCCTGTGAAATATACAGATGTGTCACTAACAGGCACTAAAACACCACCATAGAGTCGGACGGGAGCATCTGGTTGAGAAGATAATTCAATTTTGGACCATGACATGACATTAATAAAACACTGAAGTTCTGGACTCTGAAAAATATTAATTTTTATTACAATTTTTATGATACTTAGATTTCAGTTAATTCTTACTTGCCCATAAAATATATGCTTCCTTATGTTTAACAGGCAGTGTAAATAAAAATTAAACAGTTTAGAAGGGTTCATAATTCATTCAAAATAAAATTAGTTAATGTTTTATTACTGTGTGCTAACTTTCTATATACTGTCTGTAGTTAATGCAAGTATTTATGAAATTTTTTACTTTTATCATATACAAGAACTTCCCATATTTATCAGTACTTGGTATATTAGTACCATTAAAATATTACACTTTTAACTGACAGTGTAATGGTAACAGACTGTCAGTAGTAGACTGTCAGTGTAGACTCCAATATGAAATAGTAATGATTTTATTGGAGAAGTACAATCAAGAGAGGGAGAAGCCAAAAAGCTACATTGTCCTTGCTCAGGAGAAAATTTTATATTGAGCTACTCGTCTAACAGTTATGGTTTATTAAAATTTTTCATGGTACTGAGCATTATTTAAATTTTTCATCTCAAAGATCATACCGAGCAATTAATAGTAACACTTCTTTCTTCTACAAGAGAAAATGACATACTTACAACCTAACTGTACATTAAAAAAAAACTATATACTGTACTTTGTGTGTGGACTGGAGTTACTTCTGACCAGAATGATAATGATTTAGTCAGTGCTTTGTTCAAGATCTTAACACATTAGCCACTGAAGCATGAACTGATATTGTGGAGTGACTTGTGAGTGACTCGTTTATTTCATGTGTAGTTCAAAATGTTTTGCATAATCACCTAACATTAAGAAGATAACTATGAAATACTCAGCCCCAGGGCATTCTTCCATACAGGAGGTGACAGTGCACACAGACTTATAGGAAAATCTATGGCACACACAGATTTCTATTCTCTTCTAAGTCTAATGTGAATACTAACAAGCAGTGGTGGTTCTGACAGTTGAGAGTTTGACATTTGAATATTTTTAGTACAGTAAGAGCAATTTATCCCATTCCAAATAACACATGGGTGGGTGGCAACATTAAGAAATTAGTAATAGTATTAGTAATATTAGGTTGTGTTTGTACTATTTGTAAATTAGAACTATAAATAATAGGGTTAAAATAGTAAGGTAGATAAATTGTTCCAGACCCAGTTGGTACACTGCTCCCAGCATCTTTTAGACTTTGTGTTCCATTGTTTATTGTTGAAGCTGCTAAATGTTTATGTAAAAAATCCATCCTTATTCTTTCTTAGCACCAAATTTATCAATATCATTTTCATTGAGATCTACCAGTTGGTGAACAAATTGTTTCTCCATTGACAGTACAGCACTATTTTATTTGATTTTAAGACTTCACTGTACACATTTTCATTGTAGAATGTATGAAATAGAGAAATGTGACACAAAACTGAACGTAAATGGAAAAATCATATGGGTAAAAATCATAATCATAATCATATGGTATGAAAATGTTGACATTCCTGGTCGGGGCTGTTCAGCCCTCGTCAGAACTATTCGTCTCTGTAGCTAAGCTGGAATGTTAGTGATAGTTCAATATAATTTTGTGTATAGTGAGCTCCCCTTCTAAAGCCCTCTACATAGCCTAGGAGCTGCTGAGAGCTGCTTTGCACCTTGAGCAGTAGTAGCGAGCAATTCGCTTATTAAGCGAATCAATTATTGGTCCGTCAACACGATTAATTTCATATATCTCGTTATTTAAAACACAAAAACATTCTCTCAACAAACCCTTTAAAATATTTAGGGGGTTCAATGATGAGCCACCACGGCTAAAAGTATAAATCATCAGCATGCGATCAAAGTTCTCATAAAAAAACTTTTTGAAACAAAGATACCAAAATCTTCGAATTTTAGTTAGATACTTGTTTTCCAAGTGCCTGCTATTGTGTTTATATAAACTTACATGAGATAAACAAAACATCTTTCTTTTGTAAACAAAAACTGAATACTTATGTTTTTGAACACTTATATTTTACACAGAAATCTAAAAGAAAATATTCTATTGAGAGTGGTAAGGGAAAGGCTATATTATGATGAGAAACACAATCTGAAGAGAGAATCCTCTTTGGAAATTAATAAGATCTCTAAACTAAAACACAAACAGAAACTATATGACGGTCATTGTGAATGACCACAAAAGTTTTTTATGGGTAAAAACGTAAAAGTTTTACCTTATAGCCTGAACCGGTTTTTGCTTTTAAAAAGCTTCTCATATTTTATATTTGAAAAATAATTATATTTAGTTAAGTAACGGACACATCATGGACAACGAAATCCATGAAATATTTAGGTGTATGACATTACAGGACTGTGAATTTTGTACCATTGTACTGTAGGTGTAAGTTTATTTCACTATGAAACAAATACTGTTTAACTGAGAAATTATGTGAGTAATAATATGATGATATCATACAGTTCATCTTACAATTTAAGCTAAATTCTGAATTCAAATTGATACGTTGTACAGTACTACTTTGATACTTTCTAATCCTGTTACTTTATAGTAACTTTATTGTATTTGATACAATATATATTTTATAATCTTATGGCCATTGAGTCAGCTCTTTGTAACTATGGTAGAATATCAATTTGTACTCAATGCTAACATACTATGGTCACAGAACTCGACAAACCCTGTAAAAAGTTGATAACAACTTGTTATAAACAAGGTACTATCTGAAGATGGAACCTTATTTATCAAAGAAGTAAGTAAATATGAATGACAAGATTCCAACTGCAATTTTTCATAAAGTTTATTTAAAATACAACATAATTTACTAAAAGCACACACGACAGTGTTTTACACAGTTCTTTTTGCATACCGGTACATCTTAAAAAAAAAATTATTTATTCTAAATAATAATAAAGTTCAGTAATACAAACACTTCATCTTTGCTTTTCTTAAAACTATACAAGAGTTAGATGGAACCTTCTCAATCTAAGGCTAAAATTCCTCTCAAAAGAGATATAACTTTTTTTTTATAACACATCTGAGAACTGGAAGGATGGTCACTATTGTTTTAACTATTCATTATCAGGCACAAAAGTTGGTAATTAAATATTTTGATGAATTACTAGCATTAAACTGACATGCAACTTACATTACTAGGTGATTTTAGAGAGACCTGAACACACATATGTGGCTGTGGAGGGTTGCGAAACATTCTTGGTGTGTTCCTTGAAACATTTCTATTACTTAATGGTCCTAAAACATTTCCATCATTTGTGTCATCCATTATCTTCATTTCTTTAAAACAAATTTATGTTAATTCACCTACAACCATAAACAATAATTTTTATCAACAGATTATAACATTCATATAAATAAGCAGTACAGTAAGTGTTATCATATTACTAGTATCAGTATCAAAATTATTTGATACATTCTCAGATTGCAACAAATTCTACATAGGCCAGACAGGATGTAGCTTCAAACAAAGATACATTGAACACACAAAGTCACTCAACTCCACTACAGAATCCACCTTTGCAAACCACCTCATTGAAGCAAACAACACATACAAAAACATCGACAATAACATGAACATTCTACACGTACACACAAAAGGCCGAAAACTAGACACTCTAGAACAATTGGAAATATACAAACACACAAAAATAAATAAAAATCACATCCTAAACGAACAGACACAATTCAAATCAGATGCATTATTCGAACATATCACACCCCACACACACAACATCGATCTTTAGAAAATCGGTTCCGTCACCAACAACAAGACGGACAGTGGTACCAGCAGCAATCTCCGAAGAAGCTTTTTAAAAGTGAAAACTGGTTCAGGTTATAAGGTAAAACTTTTATGTTTTTACCCATGAAAAGTTTTGTGTTCCGAATCGTAGTGAAATAATTAAATTTATTTGATACATTTATGGCAAACAGTTCTTCATCTATCATATGAACATATTCTACTATTTGGTACAGTCGTACTGTTCATACATATACATGTTCATACATTTGACATTTTCATACAAAATAATAAAATTCATAAGGTAAAGAAGAAATTATCATTGCTATATATATGGTAGTCTTTGTATCATATAGAGAACAGAAGATGAAAAGCCTGGAGTAAATTTTCAAGGATCACAGGAAATATTTTTCTAACACTAAATAAACACCGTTTAATGTAAAAATCCCTATTATAATACTGTCACTGAGGAATCTGTAACTTTTACTATCTAGTAAAAAATGAACAAAACTTCAGATTTTGTTTATTACACAATTCCCACAACTAAGGGGGATGAGTCCTCTAATATTTGGCATACTTTATTATTAAACTATTAATCATTATATTTTAAAATAATTACTGGTGACAAACAAATGTTTGTACTCTGAAGCACTTAAAATATACGAAAAAATTTCATTCTCAGTTTGTATTCAAAATCAGGTCCATTAATGTCCAAATCAGGCTACATATATATTAATAAAAAAAGACTTTTATTGATCCATTTTAATCAATTGTGCTAATATGAACTTGCTAACCATGTCAGTCATCAGGAGAGCTGCTGTGTATCATCCATCTGAATGTTGAGTATTATTGTTTCAAGAAAATTGATGAGTACACACAGACAAACTATATTCAGAAATGAAATTAATATGATTTAAAAATGAACCAGGTTAATTTTAATGAGGAGGTGGTGATGAATTTCAAGTTAATGTCACAAATAATTAAAGTTTTACTTTCTTATGTTGTCTGCTTGCTTTAGCTACTACTTGTTTTCCTCAATCTAGCAAAGCCCCTAACAGTTTTGCAATAATTCTATCCAGATTATGGATTCTTATTGATCATACACCATATGTTATTATTATCAAGAAATATTGTGGCTGGTTTGTTACACCTAAAACTGATATACCATAATACTAGTTGATTATGTAGCAAGTAAAACCTGATTATTATTATTATTATTATTAGTGTCATTAATAAATAATTTGAAGCTACATTTGTTCAGATTATTACTGTTACAGTAACTTACCATATGGGTGGATTTGTCATGAAAATAGAAAATGTTTGTACTGCATGCTATACTTTTATTTTATTTTATTTTTTTACTGAAAGTGTTATGAAAGTTATTGAATATACTGAAAGAACACAAGGGAGTCAAGTATGATCATAGACATAGTTTTGAAAATATATCAGTTTTTGAAATTAGAGTTTTTGAAACTCATTAAACAAAAACAAAACAAAAAAATCCATGTAAAGAGGATTCTTTTATATTCATTATGTTTAAATTCTATGAACTTTTTTAGTGAATTACTTGTACCTGTTCAGTAAAATACAGTTGCTGATATACAGTAAGAAAAATAGGCAGTTAAATTAATTATTATTGCTAAAGAATATTTAAGAATAAACACCTTAAACTTTAAACTATAGAGTAAGGTTCCCTATTTTTGGATGGTTTCCTAATTTCGGAAATGGTGATAACTGACAAAGTTATCAGTGCACACTGGCGGAGAGTATGCGAAACTGACATTCCTGCCTAACTAGCGCTGTGTTGTGTAGTTCATCATTCTCGGATTAGAAACTGAGTTCTAGGAATTGTTTTTGTGTTCAGTCTTCAACTGGTGTAATATTTGGTGTGCAGAACATAAGCTCTGGTGCGTAAAGGTGAGATTCTAAATTCTTCTCACTTACTCAATGTAATGTTAACAGTGTAGCCTACATTTCGGTGTAAGGTTTTGTTTATTTGAAAAGGGTAGTTTTATTTTATTATCGCCATCTTTACTGAACGAGTCAGGTTGCCCAATTTCGGATACTAATGGGGTTCCTATTTTCGACCGTCCGAAATTAGGAACCTTTACAGAGTTTTAATATTATTTTATACTTTATTCCGGATGAGCGAGAAAAAACGAAAAACCTGGTCAAAAGAGTCCAGTTATTCCCTGTAGAAGCAATTAAAAGCCCAAAAATGGGATATTTCAAAAAATCAGAAACGTTTAATGTTCCCAAATCTACTTTGTTAGATTATGTAAACAGTGGTAACGTCGACAGAAGACTATCTTCGTCTATAGATGAAAAATACTATTCTCAAGCTATCGATTTGTGGTTAGACAATCACGCCTACCAATGGTTTTAAAAAGTGCGGAGTCATTCCGTAGAATCAAATTTTTTTTTTGAAATCTGACTTTATACCAGAAGCAGATACAAGTCAAACACCTGATGAAGAAAGTCAGCAAAAATCTGCCCGACTTCCTGGACCCGAGTCTCGTGACACTGTAGGCAGACCTATGACTGTGTCTCCAACCTAAAGTACCCACGACCGTCAACAAGTGGGAGACGATGTGGTAAAGCTGTTATTCGTACATCAACACCATATAAAAAGTTAGTCGAATGTTCTAACCAAAACACAAACACAAGTGGATCAGTCAAGACACATATTTCTTGCAAAAGAAAATTTGGATTTAACAATAGCTCCAATATCAGTGATTCTGATCAAAATGGTCTAAAAAATCCATCTGCTCTTAACACTTACTGTAACATGCTTTCTAAAAATGCACCGAAAAAATTTAGGCCTATCGCAAATAAACGTAGACGAAAATCAAAAGTGAAAACAGTTGAATCTTCTGAACATGAAAGCACTGACGGAATAGAATTAATTTCAACTGACGACGAGGACAGTGATGGGGAAGAATGTGTTTATTGCACAGGGTCCTACAAAGAATATCAACATGGTGAAAGCTAGATAAGATGTATCTCCTGTCTTCGTTGGGCACACAAACTATGTCCAGGCACTGAAAACGCAGGATGGAAGACATTTGTGTGTGACCACTTTAGACCTAAGTTTAATTCAAGCAGCAAATATAAAATGTTTTCAGTAGAAGTACGACTATATACTATATATTCTTTTTCATTTTTTCATTAGATTTATATTACAATGTTTAACCCTATAATTTTGCATTTATATGACTTATTCCTTTTTGTTTGTTAGCGTAATTACATATTTTAAGAAATTAACCTGTAGATTGTTTTGTTGTACTGTATTTAAGTGTGAAATAATTGCAGTGTTTGTTTTATGACTTACAATTTACATTGTACTAATAAATTTTTAATAATTTGAAGCTTATAAAAACATATACAGCTAAATAAATAAAGATTAATTATCACATTCAAAATTTTGGTTTTTAGAGTATTAAAATACCCTATCCGAAATTGGGAAACACTTAACTAGTGCATTATTTTTGTAACACTTACGTTATTTATTTTTATGCATAAGAATTTACTACTTTTTACACAAGTACATAAAGGGTTGTTTAGTATACATGCTAAACTATACTTCGGTAAAATTATATGTCATTTTTGAGTGTTAAAATAATAAGAATCCTTATGGTATCCAAAATATGGGTACTTTACCCTATTAGTTTTACTTTTGGCTTCTACTATGCCTATATTTTATAGCTAACAGCAACTATGACCTATGGTATCTAATTTGTATACTATTTGAGTAATAGTGTACTGGTAACTCAAAATTGTTCTATTAAAACTGTGGCAATTGAAAAAATTTGGGTAAGTTAAAAGATTCTGTATGTCTGATTGTTAAAAACAATAAGAATGTCATAGGTCATGATCTTTGAATTACTTATGGTTTTCTCATATTGTTTTGACAGAAGAACTTGACTCCCTAAACAGTTGACTCCCTCAGTTGCTGTATTACATTTTTTCTCATATCACTTTTTTTAAGAGTTTTTTTGCACTAGTTTTACAGTTTATCTGCTAGGTGCAACTGTTTTTGTTTATGAAATTTCTGTTTGGTAAATAATTTTGTAGACATCAAAAACCACCTGGAAGGATGTCATACTAAGTTTGAGGATGGCTGTGTATGACCCAGAAGGCTGCATCGACTTGACTAAACCAATAGCTTTTGAGCAGTGGGAGAAATATTACCAGTTTGAACCTCTTCTGACTCATGAAGAGACAACTGAGAGTGATCATTAAGCCTACTAAAAAAATGCAGTGATGGAAGAAGTCCATCCCTCTAGTAGGCTTAATATCAATAATCCATCAAGATGTCTTGTAAAGAAAAAATGAGAGTGATCAATCATGTTCACCATGTGGGAATAATATTTCTGTTAATTTATGGCTTATTCATGAGAATAATGACTCCTTAGAAAACTAGTTTTAGGTGGCATAAAAACAAATATGAGAAAAAATAAAATAAATTGTTTTATAAAATCAGACTCATTATTAGTATTGAGACTACATCAGTGAGATTTTGTGTTGTATTATGTATTGATAGACCTCAATAGCAGAAGAAAAATTATCCAAATTTTGCTTGTAGCAAAATCTGTTACTTGAAACATTTTATTGTGTAAAGCATTTGTACTAATGTTTCCAATGTACCCGAAACTTCTGTTAGATTAACTTCATGGGTTCCACTAATTTTGTATTTTAATACTTGAATTGTTTTTAGCTACATCTGCATGAATACAAATCACTGGCGATTTGAAACAATAAATTTTTATCAAGTCTCAAAAATTCTTAAAATTTTTAGTGAATTATATCTGTTAAAATGTAGGTTGACTGACACATTATAAGAAAAACAGACATGAATTTATAACACGAAATGTTTAAGATAAAGCAACTCAAACCTAAAATCAAAGTCAGTTTAGTATTTCAATTTCTAATGTATCCAAAATTATAGATAACAGCATTGTGATTATGGATGTCTTCTACTCGGGAGGATGGGAGCATATTGAGGAACAAATATACATAATGTGTGTGTATGTGTGATATATAAATAAATACTTCTAAATGAGTTTTTTTTATATTAGCATGTTCAAAAATGTTAAAATATCTACTTCATCATGTTACAGAGTTGTAATATTCATTTTTAAGATTATTATATTGAAAGTAAGCTCCTTAAGGAGCAGTGTCATTTTTGGTAATCTAAAATTAATTAATTTACAAAAAAGGCAATATAATAACATATGTTTTTGTATATCATCTGTCTTGTTAAAATGAAGTTATGTCATTTTATGATATTTTTAACAAATGCGTTAATAATAACATAGTATTAAATTTATAACAAATAAATTTTTTAGAAACACACATTGGTCTATGTGCTACCACGATGACCACTGCAACAGAGCTATATAACAACTGTATCCTTCATAATTTTGCTACATTCAAAAAAAGGTGATGGAAATTGGCCCTTATTACCCCTGAAAGCCACCATTGTGTGTGTGTGTGTGTGTGTGTGTGGTGGATGAAGAGAGAGAGAGAGAGAGAGGGAGAGAGAGAGAGAGAGAGAGAGAGAGAGAATTGTATTATTGTGATAACAAATAATTAATTTTGCAAAATTTGTATTGCTATTTTGGTTTATGACATTTTGTAGATTATTCTGTACTCTCAGAGCCTATAAAGTCTATAATTCACATTTATGGCCTTAATAAGAATTTATTCATGTCATAGTGTCTGATGATGCAGAATAAATATGTAAGTTGTGCTTAAAGAAAAACAATTACAGTTTATTTGCAGAAGAAATCTGTTACAGTGATTACACACACAGACACAGACAGACACACTCACACATTTATATATTTAAAAAATAATAAACAAATTTGCTTTGATATAATAGTAAAAGTATAATAAAAGATAGAGCCCAAAGCCCAATTTAATTATGATATCTGATGAGCATAACAATTAAGGGAGTTTCATTCTGGAAAGGACTAAAATTCAGGCTTGTCACACTGTAATTAAATGTGAGTGTATTTATACTGAATAATGTAAATGTTCTCAGCCACTAATGTCTAAGAATAGCAAAATTTGGCAATACAATGTCTACTTAATTAATTTAGCAGAAGATTATATTACATTTACATTGATTAAAGTTATTACACTTCTGAAAAAATAATTGATCACCTTTATAGATATTAAATATCGTATTACAGAATTCAGAAAATATAAAATTTCTTTAGTAATATATAAGTTATCTTTCTCTTGAGAAATAACAAAAGATAAAATATTTATAAAAACTTAGTACCACAAAATTAAGTACAACGTACATATACCATGAATGTTGTTTATTACTGAATATAGATAAGAATTCTTATTTGGGGGATGTCAAAGACAAGTCAGCTGTTTTTGTTAAACTCGCGTTTATTAAGGAATGAATATATATTTTAACGTTTCGAGACTTACCATTTACTTTCATGAAAAGTACATATTCATTTCAAACGTTTTTCTTACAAAAATGCTTAAAAACAAGCACATTAAGAAATACAATTTATATGAACTGAGTATGTACTACCTTTGTTGTTATTTTGAATCGATTAATGACAGACGATATTTACGCCTTCTAGATAGCGTAACATGTATAGTGTAACTAGAAACCAGCATTGTATATGAAAACAAAAAAGTTTTGAGTGCTTTTGTGAATGCTAGAGTAATTGAAAATGCGTGAACTCATGCATATAGACTATTTGGGCGCAAAATTAAATGTGAACATGTAGGCCTATATAACGTAATACACGTATACATTACATAGTCATATAGGCTTGAAGAGTGTTCACTCATATAAAGCTGCAAAAATGAAATATTCAATAAATTGTCCATGCCAATGTGTTAGTTTAACTGCAGTACGGAGTAAACTTCATAGATTTTTATTATTTATTGCCATTTGGATAACTAAATCATGGATAATACACAATGTTTCAGTGGAGAATGTCATCATGTCGTTTACTGTAGTTTCTTGGTTTACTCAGAGAGTGTGCGTCATTGATTTTTCCGATTCGCCCGTTGTCAGAAGACTGGAAATGTTTTTCATAAAAAAAGATAATTATCGAAAGAAATCCGTTTAAAATTCAATTTATAAAAGTTATTTTAAGTTTATACACAATTTATTTTGTATAATTCAAAGTAATTAAAAAGCACAGCAAATTATAACCATTTTGTTGGAGAAATTGATTTACATTGAAAATCTCCAAGAACGCAATAATAATAAAATAATACAGTTTAACGAGTAGGTTAAGATGCTGCTCACATTTTGACTATTTCTTTTTATGTGTGAAAATATGTAGTTTCCAAAAATTGGTGTTCGACCCCAAAATACCGAAATGTCTTGTGGAATATTCTTGGGTTACCTGTGTTCGAAAATAGTCTATTGCTAGAATTTATGGTGTGTGTGTGTGTGTGTGTGTGTATATGCAGTCGGGAAAAATAACGTCGTCTTTCATGAAGTTTAAAACAGTAATATATTAAATTAGGTTCTTAATGTTATAGGATTGGAAAGTCGAAACAGCTGGGACTTCTATGCACCACAACTAAACGAAATGTCAAATACGGCTTGACATTTATTTTCTTTATTTAGGTAATTTACTTTACATATTTTTAACTTGAATGAACATACTGTACATTTATTTTTCTTGGGGACAATAGTCAGAATGTTCTCGAAATCCCCGTGACTCCAAACGAAATCGCAGACATATAAATTTATTAAAAATCCGATATGAATTACTGTAAAACTTCCACCACATTCCCTCTTATTTTTTTGTTTACTCAATCGCCAAGTCTTTCAATACCTTGACTGTGAGCGTGGGCATCCAGAACGATAAAATGATACTTATAATTGAGGGTTTTATAGGTACTTATATTTTTGGGATAAATCATATTGGGTATCGATATTGGGCTTTTCATATTGGGTCTTTGATAGAACGGCTTTCCATTCATCAGATGGAACACAGTGTTGTTCCAGGAACGATGTATTATCTCATGACTTCTACTGCAAATAAAAACATTCTTTCTTTTAACGGTAAACCCCTGCAAACATCTACGCTAAAGCAACATACATTCGACTTCGCGTTTACTCCATAAAAACAAACTCTCGTCTGTTTTTACTGTTAAATCATATCCTTCATTTTTAATAGGTTCTTAGGTAACCCGTCTATTTAACCTTACAGTCCCGTTTCTTAATTTTGTTCGATTAATAAATGTTTTATTAGTCTATCGACTTTGAAATTTTATCGGCCTTGTTCAATTTAATGGAATATAAATAAATATTTATTTTATTAGAAGTTTAATTAAGAAAGTTGTGATAGTGGTTATAATCACTGTTGCACACCACTATTTGTTTTATTAACAATAAAATTTCCTTTGAGGTGCGTTGTTTGAGTCATTAGTTGTCTTTTGTCGTTTTTAGAAATTACTAATTAGTGCCTACACAGAAATACTGTAAGTAGGCCTACTCAAGACAGTACAGTTGCAGACTTACAAGCAGCGTAACACACAACGGCTGTTGCCTTAGGAAATGGAACTTGTTTGTGTTCGTAATTTGGAGGCAAGACCTTACCTTATTATCACATAAGGGTTAAAAATTTGTCGTCACGTCCTGCATAACTGCCACTTGCTTCCATACAAGACCCTCGCGGTGTCTGCATCGCTGTCAAGTCCAATTTACGACTTGCCCTTGTTTAGTACTTAATAATGGTTGAGATACCGGAAATTCTCTTTCAGTATGGAAGCAGGTAGCAGTTATGCAAGAGATCACGACAATTTTGGAATTACGAAGGCTGCTAACAGGATGAACCTGTGTAAAAATTTTTAAAGTTTCAGGTGAAGTATTAAAGAACGGTTGATTGGGCCGAAATGTCTATGTAGCCTAAATGGTATAGGCTACGTAGTCACAGTGAGTCTTGGTCTGTCTTGTATTTTAATCCTAAGTGTAGGTAGGGCCTAACTGTAAATACTGAAATTTATATGAGGATAAGAAATAAGTTATCGACCAAACTTTGTTATTAAGGAAAATGAATAAACATTACAGTTGTAAGAGAGGCTACACATTAAAGAAAAGGGTGTACAATTCTTTTGTACACCTTTACTTTTGTAAATTCAGTGCAGATAACGGAAATAACGCTTATCCCTTTCTCACTATTGGGCTAACAGTATCTTCCGTAATTATTGTAACGCATACTGTTTCTACAAAAACATTTCGTTTGACAAGAAATCTTCCCATAAAAATAATTTATATATCACCCTCAAACAACGACGAACAACAACCCCCCGACCACCACCATCCTCATCGTCGTCGTCGTCGTCGTCGTCATCATCATCATCATCATCATCATCACGACTATTATTATTACAAGTCGTAACAATGTCTAATCCATTAATTCAACGAAATTGTCGCTTGTGTGAAGACACCCAGGTGTGCTTTGGGTCACTGATCTTAATCTGGCACATGCCTTCAGCTGAATTTGTTATCACTAAGACAACGAAACTTCGGCTCTTTCCAAAGTGAGTAAGTATCATCGATATTTTTTGCTTTTATGGAGACAAAGTTTACGTTTATTTTCAGAAAAATTTAGCAGTCAAATCATTGTTTAATTTTTTTTACTGATATATTAGCATTACAGAGTATGTCGCGTCATATCTGTACATGTTGTTGCTGTTCTACAACGTTAATTCTGAGCATCGATTAATGAAATTGTTTTCACTATCCTACAATATATACGAGTATTACGTGACGCGTGATGAACTTTGATAATATGTGCAATGAATTAAGACGTAAGAGACGAGAATGTCCACGACCCGTGTTCTGTTATAACATAAATTATGCTGTTATCTGAAATAAAGGCTTTGGTTAGCCTGCTTTCTTTCAAGTTTTTACTATGTCATATTTTGTGAACGAGTTTATATGAAGACATGAAATCGTCAAAATAAAAATAAAGAATTATTCGTTTCAAAAAACGTAATAAATTGATAATATCTAAAAACTCGTTATTCGATTAAATCTTAACAGTAATAACAGAGATATGGTTATACAGTACAGGTCAATGTATCTATGTGTGCGTACTGGAAATGAAGATTAAGTACTGAGAAAAGTGATTGAAATAGTATTAAAAAGATTACGCTAAATCAAATAGGTCTACGTACATTCACAACAAGAGTAACACATAGAATTCAAACGTCATTTAAAATCGATTGAAAATGTTAACGAATGATGATCGATTACGATAAAAGAGATGATCGATTACCCACAGGGGTAAGAGTGCACAACGTACGACTGTCTACAGTATTTATGTATGTATGTGCGTTCAGTACGTAGAAGTATGCAACTGGTGGAATGCGTACCTCATTTGAAAACTGTCGAGTACAGGACTCGATTCAATTTGATACGCGCCTGACGAGAAATATCCCGTATGATAAATAAATTCTAATAGCCTAATTATTTAAAGAATAGGTAGCTAATGATTTCTTCATATATGTAAATAAACTTGATGGAATTACGTATGCGCACACTTTATGGAAGTAAAGGTACTACTTACGAGTATACTTTAAATCATACTCGTACTTTGAATCATAATTACAAATAATTGTATACCGTACTAAGTTAGGATTTATTTTCTTTATTTCGTTTTAGTTAAATAGAGGGTCATTTAATCTAATAACTTAGTATAATCATAACCCTATTATTAATCTACAGTTTATGTAAATGAAGTTAACAGAACTTGTAACGTCGAATGAAGTCATATACTCACATTGTCACAAAGCTATTTTTGCGAAACGTTCTAAAACGTATTCACTATAGCGATTTCCGCCACAAAAAATACTACTCTAGCTTTTTATTATGTAACTTGATACATTTTTTAGACAGTACGAGTGAAAATGGAAACAATATTGTTGGAATTGTTGTACATCAGCTCCGATGTCCTGTGTTATTACTTTGAAACCGATTCCGATGTGAGAATGTATAAATGTAACTGTACGGAGTACATCAACGAAGAGTGAAGAAGAAATCGTTAAATGAGATCGTATTTGTTAGACTACTGCTGTCTGCGAATAGACACTCGTTACCTATATTTTTGCAAAATGCGTTAGTAAGCTGAACAATTAGGTTTCCTGTACCTAACTTTCCTTTTCCCTGTTTTTGTAAAACAAAGTATTTGAATACAAAAATTAATTATATGAAAAAGTTAATAAAGTAGAAACTTTTGAAATAATATAGCCTAATGACAAAACGATTGACATTTTATAGGAGGGTTTGGGCTGGTTTGTACGTGAATCCGAAATTAATAAAAAAAAAACAAACAAACAAACAACTTGCTTTAGGATTCGTAGAGGCCTACAAACCGTAATAATATTCTTTTAAAATATTCGCATTCAATAAATAATAGGTATCTATTTATGAATTACTTTATCTAAAATTCTACAAAAATAAATATTTATTTTGCGATCAAACGATCGCAACGATCTTAGTTATAAAAAATCGTGCTTTATTTTTACTGGAGTTTAGTCTAGCGCCTAGTTAGTGTTCACTGTTCTTTGATGTCCGGTAAACTATGACGGTTGAAAGAACGTTGGTCCCGTTCGTTTCTGTTTCATTTATTTCGGTCTGTTAAACGAAACGTTTCTAATACTTTTTGTAAAACATGTAAAACATCTAAGAAATTTAAATTTACCGCTCATTTTTTAAATTATCTTCCTCATACATAGGCCTACTACAAATTCATGTAACACGTATGATGAGATCGTAGGTATTATAATTCTACATGATCATAACTAAGATGATTTGTAATGTACAAACATTTTCTTTTTACAAGGGTATTGTATCGTTTTGTTGTCGTCTGATCAGTCTTCTCTGTCTCTGTCTATTTGTCTCTCTCTCTCTCTCTCTCTCTCTCTCTCTCTCTCTCTCTCTCTCTCTCTCTCTCTCTCTCTCTCTCTCTCTCTCTCTACAGAATGATAAAGAAACATTCTATTTTAAACAGTGCGTTTAAAAAAAAGAGTTTAATTTTCTTGTTGAACAACGAAGCGAATGATAGCACAGGTCGTAACTACTCTTGAAACGTATTTTATAGATGACTTTAAAAAATTTAACTGAAATAAATTGCTCGGTTTAATTTTTTGTGAGGAAGATATTACTTTTTGTTCATTTTGATTGTATAAAAAAAATATACATCAGTCAAGTTTGCAGTAAATTTGTCGGCGAGTGCTTCAAACGTAAATACGATGGGCACATTCTCAGGACCTGCCTTGTTATTCACAGATAATCATCTGATATTAATTTTATAGGAAAGAAGCGGAGTGGCCGATATTAAACATGCCATCAATAATCAATCTGCTGGTTAACTAAAGAGACAGGTGTTAGTTAAGTCTAAGAAAATTGCTATACCCCACCTATATAATTAGGCCCGGCCCTGGTGTCGTTTTACACTGAGCCCTTTTAGCTGGATAATGATACTAATCACTAACTGCCCGGCAGGCGAATGTATGAGACGCGTGATGGATTGGCTTTTCCACTCAGACACCTTTCGTTTCGTCTATTCCTGTCACCTCGCTCGTCAGATTCAACTTTTATTGGAAGTTCGACACTTCACAAAATTAAGGCAATTACACTTGCCCGCGCGCGCGCACACACACACATTCCTGGGGAAATATATGTGTTATGTTACAGTACATCTGTTCAGTCATTATACGGGTGATCACACGTTTATCCCAAACTTACCTAGGCCTATGTAGCATGTAGGTTATACAAAATCATGTAGTCCGTATAGGCCTACACAGCATCTACTAAATAATGTTTTGACACATTATACAACGGAAACAAAACGAAAACTTAGATAACGAGACGCATGTGTTACATAGTAATTAATATAACTTATAACGAAAAACATGAACGTAAAAAAAATCGTTAATAAGCCTATAAAATAACGAAAAGAGTTTTTCACTTTAATTATTTGGATAACGATATAGGCTAACACACGATTACACAAAGAAATGCAATAAAACTAAAAAATTTTCGATATACAAGCCTACTGTATGTGGAACAATGAATACAACGCTAAAGAACAAAGTCAGAAAATTAAAATTTTATAGTACAATGGCTGACCCGCTTAATTGTATGAATGTGAAGTCTGGATCACACAGAAGAATACAAGAGTAAAATTGAGGCCTCGAAGGTGGATATTTTAAGGGAAGTCAAACAATGCATAAGAATCGATAACTAGCTTAAATAGGTAACATAAATAATCGGATCAAGGTGTAAGGAAAGTCCGTATAGAAAGAATGTCAGAGAACAGATTACTAAAGGCAGTACTTGCAATGTAAACGCGTAGAAAGAAGAGCTAGGAGATCTTCGGAAAAGATGGACAGACTGTTAGTTGAAACATTTGGAGACGGAACAACCATCTTCCGTAGAGAAGAAGAAGAAGAAGAAGAAGAAGAAGAAGAAGAAGAAGAAGAAGGAGGAGGAGGAGGAGGAGGAGGAGAGGAGGAGGAGGAGGAGGTACTAATCCTTGCAAAATGTTATTACATCTGTGGTGACATAATTGTATGAATCATACAAATTCCGTAGACATCACTATCAACAATTAATTACGACAAACAGAATTTTTACAGAAAACATGAAACTTCCGTTTGGACGATGAATGCCAACATACATGGTGTACGTAGGCTACATATTTTCATGAAATTGTTTCTGTTAAGTTAAATCTCGAATATGGAGTAATAGGCTAATATTCCATTACTGAATAGTTTAACCTAACAAAATTATCCATCCTACCAGTTGTTTGCGTTTTTTAGGTTTACGATATTTTCTGTGCAGTATGAAGCCCGATTTGGTTGAAACTTTTACAGATTTAACTCACCGTCTTTAAAAAGTGAAGCTGATTGTTTCTCGAAATTATCACAGTGACCGTCGATTAAAGAAATCAAGTCCAAAGTTCTATTTTCGTTTAATGCAACGACTTGTTTTGATTTTCTGAAATCAATTTACCGTAGGAGCTTTTTTTAAAAAAAAGATTAAATAGCGTTGTACAAATCTAATATCTAAAATATAATTCAATAAATCTCATTGATTACTAAAAAAGCAAACAAACTAACAACAAAAAACCTTTAACCGAAACTGTTTCACAGAGTACCAATTCCAGTTAATGACGTTCATTCCACAACACGAGTTAAGCCTACATAACCCGTTTTCTGTGACTCGAGTTTCCTTACGAATTATCCCATTCGCAAGATCCAGCAGTGGTAAAAAAATCACAGCTCTCATGTAGCACACATTTACCTATTTATTTATTTATATTTCTTGAATTAAAATGAAAAAAATACGAAGAGAGTTTCCAGGCCCGTGCGCAGGATTTTTGAAAGGGAGGGGTTCTGAAGTGGAAAATTTCTTTTCTATAAAGTAGTCTATAATGAAAATTTCAATAAACTGTTTATGAATTACAATATGGAGTAACACATAATAAGTAGACTTGAGAGGAAATGAACGAAAACAATATTAATAATTAATTTCTCTATGGATGTTCAATAATGCAAGGCCATTTAGTCTTTCTTCTGACATGGAATTCCTAATATATGTTTTCAGCCTGCGTAGGGTGGAGAATGATCTTTCTGCTGTCGCTGTGGTGACAGGCAACACAGTTAGGATTTTCAGAAGTTTCCTTACACTGAGCCTTGCTTCACAAATATCCAATGCATGGAAGATGAGGTCTCCTTTCTTTCCACTAGAATCTCCAATTCTTCTTTGCCACATTTTAATTTCAGCTAGGAATTCATCTTCATTGATGCATTCGAGGACTAACTCATAAGTTCTGTATAGGGTCCGACAGTTGTCTTCATTGAAATGCGCCTGCCTCTGAGGTAACAGACAGTTGAAACTGATAAGAATTTCACCATGCTTGATGAATCTAGATTCAGTGTGACTATTAAGTTCATCTAAAAATGGTATGAACATTGTCACAAGGTAATATTCTTCTGGTGACTCGATTTCAACGTTGCTTCGGTGTTGCTGCTTCTTACTTAATCGTGGAACACTAAGAGCGATGTCGGAATCCTCCATAACAGACTTTGCTTTCTCAAGTATATTGCGGAACATTTCACTGGCAGACTTCCTCATGTTTTTAAGTTCCTCTAAATAATGTTTTGCAAGGAGTACAGCTTCGGTCAGATGTAGGTCTTCTCGCTGAAGAGACACGCTCAGGGGTGTTAAAATGGCATGGCACGCTAGTAGGATTTGGCAGCAAATTTGAAATTGGCAATTTTTAATTGCACTCAGTAGTTGAAACGCCTGAGCTGCCACTGTTGCCTCTCGCAGCTGAGAAATTTTTCCTAAGGCCTCTATCACGCCTTCTTGAAGCTCACAATAAATTGATACGGATTGATGACGTTCAATCCATCTGGTTGGACAGTATTTTTTCAATTTGGAGTGATTCACCTCTGGTAATACTTCAGCTATGGTTTCTTGCAGAATAGCCTGCCGTTTGGGGGAGTTGAAAAAGTTATATACGGATTCAATGGTTCCCAAACAATTTCTAATGGCTGAAATATTACTAGCCGAACTCACAGCAAGATTAAGGCTGTGAGAGGCACAATGGACATAGAGAGCCAGAGGGTGATCTGCTTGAATGTAGGCTTGAGTTCCATGCATTTTCCCACTCATGGCCGCCGCTCCATCATAGCCTTGACCATATAGATAACATGTATCAATTCCATTCTCTTGCAAAAAGTTGACTGCAGTTGTGGCTAGGGTTTTCCCCGTGCAGTCTATTACAGGTACAAAGCCTATAAAATCTTCTTACCACACATTTCTCACCTTCGTTTGCTGTATAACGCACACATATGGAAAGTTGCTCTAAACCAGAAATGTCTGATGTTTCGTCAGCAAGTAGTGAGAAAGCTTTGGATTTATTAATATTGTCTACCAAATTTCTTAAGATTTTCTTGTGAAATATAGAAATGACTTCATTTTGAATTCTATTGCTTGTATATACCGCATTCTTTGACGAAGTCTCCAAATGTTTTTTTAGTAGGTCATCTGTTGTAGCACGAAAACGGAGAAGGGGCCGGAAGTTGCCATCATTTACAGCAGGCACTTCAGGTGTTATTTGGCCACCTTCCTTTGAGCCTCTCAAGGCTAAGCCTTGCTGTCCACAAAGTTTTACCATTTCTACAATATCCATGAGTTTCTTCTTGTTTTCCTCGATCACTTTTTTCTTCTCCGAACTTAATTGTACATCAATAGGCACCATTTTTCCTTCATCCATTTTTCTGATATTTTCTAATGCCAACATGCTGCTTTTATGGTAAACAGTCGATTCGTGCTTCTTGAAGTAATCGAGTGCTTTCTTCCAGTTTCTGTACGGTTCATTTACCAATCCTTTGAGAGGTTGAGAACCGACACCAGCAGTCTTCTTACATTGTAACAAACATGCTTTACAGAAAGCCGCATCCTCCTTTCTCGAGTAGGCCAACCAATGGTAAGTCTTCAGCCAATGTCCTTGGAAACGAAGATTCCTTTCTCCAGAGCAAGGAAATTTATACTTTTCTGGAGGAGACCAGATGGATTTGTATGCGTTCGTGATACTCATTTCCAATTCCTTGCTTAAAAATAATGCCACATCCTAAGGATGGATTTGATGTAAGCTACCACTAATTGTTGGTTGGTTGGTATCTGTTTCTGTCAGCGATTCAGCATTGGACTGTGCTGGATTTGATACTTCATTATCTTCATTTGTCGGACTTGATTGAGAACTGTATCCTGATTTCGGCTGTAAGCAAATAAATAAATGAATGAAGACTATTATTATTTGATAGGCTACCTTATACTTTTTTATGCAACGCATGATTATGATGTATTGAATGAGATTTTTCTGTCAACTTTGAAATAAATTACTGTATTTGATTTGATAACATGAATTTTAACACGTTCGCTGCGTTACGGGGTATATACGTCCCGTAATTGATTTTCTTGTGGTGTGGCGGTCATTTTCGGTAAATTTGTCTACTATGCGGATGTGAGTTTTCGCTATTTTTGTAAATAAACTGCTTAATTTTTTATAGTCTACGTACTCCGAGATTTTTATTTAATTATTTAGTACAAAAAATTGTTCGTACCATATATGGGCCGTAACACACTACTCACTAAAATGTTCTTGCTGACTTTATTAGTTGACCTGCTGAATAGCTTAGATTACAATAAAATGTGACAAGAGGCATAGCGTCATCGTTTTCCGGGAATCAGCATGGACCGTTTTATCGCCAAGGTCGTTGTCATTTAGACGTTTAAAAATAGATGAGAAAGCAACGTGTACTAAGGTTTATTTGTGTTTTATTTGCATGTGCGTAAAATAATAAAATTTTAATAAATAAACCTTTTTGTTTTACGCTTGTTACAAAAGTTCGAAGAGAAGAATTATGAAAAATATTAATAATAACTTACCTCTTCTGTCCGTTGTTTTTTGCAAAAGTAATTTAACAAAGAATTCGTTCGTTTACTGGACATATTTTACTAATTGTTCAGCACAAAATCGCAAAACGAACTAGGAATACACAGTCCGTAGTCTATTGGTGGTAGCGATAATTAATGATTAACGCACAAGTCAGTCAATACTGCGCGAACCACACGAAAATAGAGAACTGGCGTGCCGAATGAACTACGTATACTACTAACGTGTGAGAAAGATGTGAGAGTGTGAGAAAGACGGAGCAGTGTTTGCTGCGCAAGGCGGGAATTGTTCACGAGTTCAAATGATGTGAATACCTCCGGTATTTTATATCAGACTCAAACAGTCACTATTTCACATCCAAACTCGCTGATTTCTCTTCCCAAATGGGGAGGGTTAAACCCCCAAACCCCCCCTTGTGCACGGCCTTGAGAGTTTCTTCTCGGGCGAACGAGAAAGTATTCTGTAGATGCGGAACTTGAGGTTTGTTTGAAAGGCAGTAAAAATCTATAAATTTAGTAAAAGAATAATTACAGGCAATTCGCGATCAGAAATCTTAAGTAACATGAAAAGAAACTTAGGGTACATTTTCTCCACTTAACGAACAAAGACACTGGCATGTTTAATAAGGGTAGCTTTATTAAATATACTTTCTAGTTATGGTCAAGAATTGACGTTTGTAACGATTCGCTTCATGGAATGACAATACATGAAACATTTTACTCATAGTTCGTCGTTCATTGGCAAATTTAAAAACTTTGGTTTATAAACAGTTACAGTTACTACTCTTATCGTTATATATCCGTTTAAAAAGAAGGATGTGTTGAATATTTTATATTTAAGTTGCCTCATAAGACAATCATTTCTATCCGTTTGTTAAGTTTTGTTTAACGAAACAATTCAGATTTTAAAGTCATGTTTTTACCACTGAAAAACGTCGCTGTTTCAGCTCGCGTATAAAACGTTATTGACAATTTTTAAAGAAGTAATAGAAAAATACTCTTACGAAAGGTCTATTAGGTCACAACGACAAGAAGTAATTAAACTACACAAAAACATGGGCTACAGTCTTGTGTAATCGTACTTGATGACGCCAAAAAAATATTAAAAAGGTTACGCAGCAAATGTCTTCCACAATCTGTTCAGTTCCTGAAATCAGCAATTCCATTGACCAGTGAAAAAAACCAGCACAGTTCCTTTATTTACAATCAGTAGATGTGTTTGACGAGCATGCTGACAATATTTAAACCCAATCGTTTGGGTAAGTTTACAAAAACACAGATGCGGACGCCGAATGACAAATAAGAACCATGAGGATTGAGGAGTCAGTTCTACATAGGCTATAGGCCTACCGTTAGCACAAGGCAACGAAGAGGCAGTGCGACTTTAATTACAGTCAAGCGTACAAAGCATAAGAACTGTTTTCAGCATGGCGTGAAATGGAAGCTGAAACAGACTTTTAGAAACGATTTTAGCAGTATCAAAAGAAAAAGGAAAGAAATATCAAACATCACAAAGAAACAAAAGAAGAGGCAACACTAAACACACTAAACATGTTATCTTATAATAATAACCAATTGCCTTCAAAGTATGTATTGTTTTATTTAAGTCAGTTTTATTTTTATACTGTTTTGTATAGTTTGAAGAATATGGACTTCACACACACACACACACACACACACACACACACACACACACACACACACACACACACACACACACACACACACACACACACACACACACACACACACACACACACACACACACACACACACACACACACACACACACACACACACACACACACACACACACACACACACACACACACACACACACACACACACACACACACACACACACACACACACACACACACACACACACACACACACACACACACACACACACACACACACACAATAGTGCGACAATA
Source organism: Magicicada septendecula (assembly GCA_034769895.1). Classification (NCBI taxonomy): domain Eukaryota; kingdom Metazoa; phylum Arthropoda; class Insecta; order Hemiptera; family Cicadidae; genus Magicicada; species Magicicada septendecula. The sequence goes on from CM068367.1 coordinate 1,089,977,698, forward strand.
CAAGCATATGCTGTAATGTGCATTTATTAGATAAAATAAATATTTAGAGTAAATTTAGAAATATGTAATAAATAAGTAGGTGTGAGATTGAAAGCTGAGTTATACGCAGGAATTAACATGCACGATCACGCGATTGTCGCTGAGAATGTGTACAGTAGTAAATAATGTGTGTGCGTGAGGCCTGTTCAAGCCTGAAAGTTTGCAATCTTACCCCAAATAGATGCTAAATTATAGTTTGTATTTAATTATAAGAAAACCATAAATGGTAGAAAAATTGCAAAGACTGCTAAATATGTATAAAAATAATACACATGTGCAGTGCGAAAACGGCGTGAATAGGACATGCAGTGCGAATTCAGTGCGATTTTAAGAGCGTAGTAATTACACGAATTATGCGATTACGATGGTAATTACATTGAACATGTGTAATTAAATCAGACACCGTTAGAGCACCTTGTAATCCACATTAGACATTGCAATTGGCATAAATGTGGGAAAGTATGAAATTGGACGATAGTGGGGGAACTGGCGCCACCAAGCAAATCCTGACATGCTGAATTCTGTCCCAACAGGAGCGGTTAGATGCTCGAATATAAATAAGGGCACGAATGAAGCCAAATTACTCTCAATCAGTCTTCAGTCGCGGCAGTACGCTCTGTCCGTTGGCGACGCGAATTTTAAATACTCTCAATCAGTCTTCAGAAGCGGCGGGACGCTATGTCCGCTATCGACGCGATTTTTAAATTTTGTTAATTGAACTGTAAAGTAGGATGGACGATATGTTCATCTAAGTAGCAAACAGTAACTCTTGGTTTGGTTACTCATACGATTATAGAACATACTCTACGAGGTCTACACCCACAAACGTCCGTCACTCAAGACAAGCAACAAGGGTACATCAGGCAGAGGAACGCTATGCAGAACAATAGAGGCGTCTACTAGAACAACAGCAGCAGTTGCAGAGCAACATATTACTCTACACTACAGCAACCAGATGGGACCATAAGGAACGAGTAACTGAAGGACGACTAGTGGAACCGAGGAACGGGCAGGGAACTCCATCAGAAGAGGACCTACAGATCAACGGAGGACATGGGTATGAGCTACAGAATCAAGGTGACAAATAATCAATTTATAAATTTTATGTGAAAGACTAAAGACAGTTAAAAGACACTTTGAAATTTAGAAAAAATAAATAAGAGATGTAAAATGTAGATATAGAGATTCAGAGAATCAAATTTAAATTTAATAAATATTTTCTTTGATGATTAACAATTAATTGAGTCAATTTAAATTTTATCAATAATTTAACATGTATGCAATGTATAATCAATTAGTAATATATATACAATGCATAAAGTAACGTAGTAAAAGTTATATAAAGAAATTAAAACAAAACTATAATAAAGCACACAAATCAGACTGAGCAGTCGAAATTTTAAGATTAAACAAATACAGACTTAGAATATAATTTTGTTACTGTAGGATATAAGATTTATTTATGATAAATGTACTACAACAATTGAACGTTCACCAAACAATAATGAAGCTTTATGACAAAGTAAATGTGATTTTTAAAAAATGCTTTTGTTTTTTTTTTATTAAATTGATGAAAACTTGTTAAAATTCAATAAATGACTACTCTTATTACTATTACACCCAAACACCAGTAATTGGTACATATTAACAGTAATGTTAGATACATGTTGGCACAATACACATTAATTTACATTTGTTATAATATAATACAAACAACATTCATATGGAATACAAAGGTATTAAAAGGATTTCTCATATATCTTTGCAGATGATTCGTGCAATGTCGATTCAAGGCAATACAGCTAAAGAACTATGCTTGATATTAACAAATTACAAAAATTATTCTTATAATTTTTTGTGATACGTACGTATTTCAGTCAATATGAAACTTGAGGTTTGCTTCATTAATGTGATAGTTGAAACTCTCAAGAATGACATTTCACAATTTTATTGTTTTTAGTAATTGAACACACACGCGCGCGCGCGCGCTCGCGCAATATATATATATGTATATATATCAATACATTACTAATTACTTCTATCTTTTCATCATTTTCTTAAGCGAGTATGATTAACTATTCCAAAAAATTGGTTATCCAAAATTGATAACTTCGATTTTTTCGGATAATCGCGGTTTTTTGTACACAGTTTAGTGTACTGATTTATGTAGTTCACATTGTGATAACAAGATAATGCAAAACAAAACGATCAAATAAAAAAGTTATAACTTTTAAATTTTGTATTTTAATTATCGACACAGACAGTGTAGACAGTGAAAGGAGCGGAGTATTATTTTTGGAATCTCTGTTAAGCATAGTTTGTGGCTACTTTATAAGACTAGAGTGAACTGGCTCACTGACATTGCGATTGTTAGGGCGAAGCATTCTCATTTTAGTCTGACTGCGTTACCTAACTAAAGATGTTACCTAAGTACCTGGATATATCAGGAGTATTTTACCATAGTGTATATGTTTACTTTGCAAACAAGTTTGTTTAGCTATTATTAACTTCTTTTATATGGTTACGATTATAATCTCTTTCCAATCTTCTGAAACAAGGATCATTGTTGAGGTGAAACTTGGCCTACAGAAGAAATATTATTTTCCTCTTGCCTGATTCTAAATTTACTACTTATTGCTTTCCGTTAGTGTATTAGTTTGTCTGTACAATTTGATTGGCTAACTTTAAATTTAGAAAACATAGGCAATTAGCATGGAATTTATATCGTTTTATTTATTTGATAAACACTTAGGGTTTAAGAAACGTTTGAAACTAAACGAGGTCACAGCTTGTAATTTTCTAAACAAGATTATCCTTGCACAGTAGGTCTACCTATGGCTATTTGAGTAGGTCTACCTTCTTTTTTAAACGAGTATGCTCATTTTTAACTAACTTCTAAAAATCTCACTAACTATAGTTTTACTATTGTCAGCATTGATTCTCAGGATCTTATTCGCTGTACACAAGGTAATTTTTTTTTATTAACGATACCAGGACAATAACTTTCCATATAATATGCTGTAATAGACCTACTGATTTGTTGATTTCTTGCAAGTTTCGACAAGAGCAGAACTAGCGATAGGCCTATTCCACACAGAATGTATGCTCATATGTAGATAATATGTGTGTTTTTTTTTAGTGCACGTATGTAATAGGCCTACATAGATGTAAAACTGTACGTATATAAGTGTACGTAAATATACGTATTAATAAAATGTATAATAAGACGTATATGCATGCTTACAGTACCCAACAAAAGTCATAGGATAGTACTCAAAGTCGTATCGTAGGGTAACTGAGAGGAGATGGCATTAGTATTAATAAAGAAAGGTAGGTTAAAAAGCCATGAAACTGCTCTGATATAGGAAGAAATCGGAGAAGCAATAAATAATATGAATCACGTGTATTGGATTAATAATTTTTGCGGACCAAATACGACCTCCTACTAGTCAAATGTTTAATGCAGATGTTAAAGAAGCACGTATGTTTTTTTTAGCTATTGAGTTTTGATGATGTGTCCAGTCTTGTTAGACTGAAGTATAAGAAAGCTGTAGGAAGCGAAGGGTACGGAGTTGCTGTTTTTGTCCTTCAACATGTGCCGAAAAGGAGCTCAAGTCACAAAGTAGTAGTTTTGGTTTTTGGGAGTTTTCACGTTAAGCAACGTTAAAATTTCAAAATTAAAGTGATACTGAATCTCCTAATTCTCCAACAATCAAAACTTTACGACAGTAGTTTTAGGACAATCCGACAATCCAGAGTGATGTTCTTCTAGTGAGAAATCGTACGAGATTTTGGAAAAGGAAGTAGTTGGTAGCGGTGAAAACACTTGGAGGGTGCAATAGATTACAGATTTTATCAGGTTTTAGCTTTTACAGACAATCAGTCAGGAAGAAATAGAACAAAATTCAGAATTTGTTTCACTTTACATAAGCTATGTAACATTTAAACTTTTTTTTAGAAGAGGGCCATTTTAAATTTGTGTTTTTTCTGTGATGTGTAGTTTTTAAGTGTATTCCTTTAAGAGAAACCATTTGAATCGTCCTGTAGAATTGACATTTATGAGGGCTGTTGAAAGCCTGTAGTCGTGTGGTTAGCAATAAAGCTATTTGGAAGGACTCGGAAATTATTTAGTAAAGTGACGCTCAATTATGGTTAAATAAATTTATGGTTAAATAAATTCTGTATACCAATGGAAATTAAATTTTTTAATTGGATATGTTATGCTTCTAATCTAAGAAAGTCTTGAAAAGTGAGAAAATAGTGAGTGGAGAGATTCATATGAAGAAATAGAGGGAGGTCGGAACAGGCATTATGCCTGTGCAGTATTGATAATGATGATGTGCTGTTTGAATATTTTGTCTTCTGTACTTCAGAAAATTATGTAAATCTAAGATAACAAATTACATATTAATTTGGAAATTATTAAAAATGTATTGCATGTTTGCAATAATAAACGAAACAAAATGCATATTCGTAAATATTAATTATTTTAGGTAGGGAATCTTCAGGAATAAATATATGCATTCCGAAAATGAACAATTTATTTTATAAGAGGGTCGACCGGATGAAAATACATTCGGAAGTAAAATAGTTTTACGAAAGCTCCAAGAAGAAAGTAAAATAGAGAACTGAAGGAAACAATATAAATAAGTTTGAAATTCTATTTTATCTCTCACTGGTTGGGAAATCCCTATACACTGTGTAGACTGGAATTTGTTCATTACATTGAGAGGCATTTACGTATGATAAGTAGGAACTTTGACACAAACTGAAATATTTACAATGAAATTGTGGTAAAAAATAAACAGTATAACTTGCTCGGTAAACATTTTGAGAAGAATACAGGTGGAGAAGATGACGGGCGCTATATTGGAAAGGTAAGGAAAGTTGATTAAACCATCATTTAGTCTTTTAAAGAAAACAATGAGGCAAAAATAGTTGATTTATTAATTCTGCTCTTGCGTATTGTTTTATTTAACAACGCCAGGTAATTGTTGTCGTCTACAACAAAGTGAATTTTGTAATAAAATAAGCTATCTGATTTTTGAGCTGATTTTAAACCATTGGTTTTGCCTTTAACAAACGACAAATGTAGGAGTGAACTGCCAGCCTAAATAGCTTGCTTTTATAGCAGTGTTCTTTTAGGCAGGTACATTGTTTTATATGCGGAGTGTTGCCAACAGTTGCGGCTACAGAAAATTTGTCTCTCGAGCATTTGGACTAGTAACGTGGACGTAAATATTGAAAACTTCCCAGCCTACAGAACGCTTTGATAGACTGCCATATATTTAGTCCGTGTAATTTATTTTAATATTTTTTCATTCTTTGTTCATTAGATTCAGAAAGGATCATTAATATGTTAAACACTCCAGAAATATTCTGCTATAAGTGCAGTACCCAGCTGTCCCTGCAGGCAACGCCACTAACTTATTCCACACGTCATTACAAACAGCTTTTATCACACCATTATGCTCTATAGGTAGGGCGAACAATTTCCATAAAATTGTACAAAACATATATTACTGTGGTATAAATTTAAGTTCCTGTGTGACAAGATGATGATAAAAGCTACGGGGCTTTTAATATAGACTTGATCTAGGCGTGGGCCTATCGATGAAATAGTTATTCTATGGATTTTAAAACGCTAGAGTAACTACGCATTGCAATACGTTTTATCAAAAGGAATCGAATTATTAGCAAACTGTAGTTGATACCAAATTTATTCTCAATTTTTAGTTGTAATCGTTTAAATAACTATTTTTTTAAATTTTGTATCTGCCATCTAAGGACAACATGCCAATTTCAATTCTTTATTCCTTGTTCTGTCTTCAGTCCACTTTGAACCTGCGTTTCAAGTTACCACCTGGGGTAGTGCCTTCATTTAGCGGACTATCCATACTGCAGTTGAAGTTGTAGGCCTATAGAGTGCAAAAGTAGGAATTAAATTCCGAGATAAGATAGGATTGTTAGTCCGAAATTATTATTTTTCGTGGTTTACTCCACTAGGTTCTTCTGCTCTCTCTGCCGTTGGTAACTGAGATGCCTCATCCGCCTTTGAGATCGTTGACCGGTTTTCACATGTAACCCTAGGCAGGGAGCTTTACTGGGTGCTATCATCCGAAGCCAGATGAACCCAGGTTTTTGAAAGGTCTGCTCCTCTGGCTCTTCCGCACGTCCTGCTGTTGGATCATTGTGATCTCTTCCACCATTCCGTCCGTTGGTCTCCTGTCCGTTAGCATCTGTAGCTACAGCGTGGCTACAGAACGTCCCAGGGGGCACAACGGGGACATGGACTTGACTTACCTCCGTTAAATAACTTTATTTTACAAAGAAGTCTGATTATAAAACCTAGGAACAAACATCTATAACTATATCTGTAGTTACAAACATCGACATAGACCAGGAAGTGTTCATAGGCACCTTTTACTCCGGCCTGGCAGCACAAGAACTTGCTATAGTACAGGTAAGCTTAATATTCTCTGAAGAATTACAGGAAGAGGGTATATTCGTGATACACATTGCGTAGCGTGAACGAATAGAAATTGCTAATATTAAGATTAAAGTAGTATTGTGTTAATAATACGGTATCGGGAACAAAATATAGTCCAACACAGTTTACATAAAACTTACTTCATTGTTTTTCTTCATTGTTACAGAATTGTGTGTCCATGTGAAGTAAGTTTTATGTAAACTGCGTTGGACTATATTTTGTCCCGATACAGAAATTGCTAAGTGGTATCACTTTGGGAATAAAAATTGCTAATGGTATAACTTGAATTAGCTATCATTCCATTATTATACACAGTTTGACCGAAAGTTCTGGTATATTCAAAGGGAGGTTTTTCATAAGATACACGGCTTATCTGAAAATTAAAATTATCTGAGACTGTATAAAATTAATTATTCACGCACTGAGAACAAACAATTTTGTCCCCTTCAAAATAGTTCACTTCGGAAGCTACACAGTTAAGGAGATGTTGATCTCATTGATTGAAACCATATTAAAGTCTTCGGCTGTTAATACTCTTAGATGGTCAGTCACAATGGATTGGATATTAGGCCTATACACAATTTTAAAAAACGGAGCCGGAGCTGAATTTTGACTTCACTTTATTTTGGTCAGACTCACGTTACTCTTCAAAATTTCATGAATAGTCTGGTGATTTAAATGTAGTTCATAACCATTTATTAGTAGCATCAATCGACAACCAGACTTGACGAGACCTTTCAGTTCCGATACATTTGCATCGATTGGTACTATCCGAAACAGCGTATACTATGATCGCGTATACTATGATCGCGTATACTATGGATCGTTCGGAACAGCGTTTATCCTCTGCAGTTTCATGCCAATTCACAATTGCTTTTTGCCACCAAAAACCGAGTTCCATCTCATTAAGCGTGTTAAAGTTTTTGTTGCTTTGAAGTGTGACACGACACTTAATTGCACACAGGCTTAACGTTACTGAGCTACATTTTTGAGACAAAAACAAATACAAACGTATACAAATCTAATAAGATTAAGAAGTAAACTTTTTTATGATGTAAATAAAGTTATAACTGTCAGGTGTTTAACTTTCGGTCTGGCAATCTTGTCATTTCTTAGAGAAAAGTTCAATCCCATTACTTTTTAAAAAAACCTCATATAGACTGAATGTAACGATTTTATATAGGCCTATAGTTTTTGTATGTTTTCCAGATATTAATTATAAATTTGCTTAATTATAAAATATATTGAAGCAGTGAATTAATGGCAACTACAAAATAATAGTAAGAAGACAGTTATGGAACTGACAGGCAGAATGTAAAAAGATTGAAATCTACACTTCTACGGTGTCAACATCGATCATTAATTAGTGAAACGTTTAGCAGAGACGGTACGTAGCACTTGAAAACGTAACAAAAGTATATTTGTGAGGTTAATGAAAGTAGATTAAACATTTCTATTTCCTAGAAAGCTATACTCTAAGTGATGGAAAAAACTAGGAAGATAAAACAGTTGATAAAAACAGTAGAAATACAGTACAAAACACTAAATGAAAGCGTGTTTTTATAAGATAGGCTATAGTGAGTTATGTTTCTTACATTTATTAAACCGTTTTTTGCATTGGTATTGTTTACTTTGAGTTGACAACTTTCTGCATTCGCCAGTTATCTTCTGCTAAAGTGCAGCTGTAAAGCTTGTGTTACACTTTCGTTTTTAATAATTAACAGTCGGTTTATTTTTTATACGCAACGTCGAGATAACTCTTGACAGTAGAGCAGTGTTGTGGTGGTGAGAAAGAGCAATGGCGTTAGCACTTCCTGCTGGCCAGTAGCCGAACCATCTCCGCCTGGCTGGCCGATTAGCTTCTGATTTATGTGACATTAATAATGCGTTACTAGCACTGTAATTATTTCACCACGCTGCCTCTACTAACTGTATACAACACGTTGCAACGAAACCCACAAGACTTGGTGGCTTCGTAATTTTTGAAACGGGTAATACAAAAGCATCGTATGACCAGAGGCTGTTTTTCACACACATCCTGTTAATCTCTTCTGTCCGTGCTCTCCATAAATTTTATTCATGTTTTAGTAGTGGCGGAATTTTTTTACATAAAAAGTCTTGTAACGTTTAATCTGAAATACAGCAACATCAAAAATATATAAAACCAGTTAAATTAGCCTCTTCATTATGCTGGCAATCATATTATACCGTTATAGGGAACGTATAACATTCGATACTGGCACACATCCGGTGAATTAAGAAATACATCAGTGTTTTGGCATAGACTTAAAATGATTCAAATTGCTTGTTCTTACGTTAATTGAAATTTGGTCAGTACACTTGTAACGTCACGCAAAACGCGTACCAAATTGATTGCGGCCGACGAATAAAAACCCATGAGCAGAAAAACGTGTGAAGCGGGCAATTTAGTTTCGGGTATCTGATGTAGCAGGCCTGGGAAGATTTACTACCATTAAATTGAAATTTAATGTATACCTCTTGTTAAAATAAATGAAAGGAATTATAAAACTATTTTGTTTTATTTATTTACAGTTTTCCTCATCGAAATCAATTTTTATATACAGGTATCATTAACTTAAATGTTTCACCTATTACGGCAAGAAATTTAAATAAAAATTACGGCGCTGGAACCGAAACTGGTTCGGTTTTGATCAGTCAGTAATGAGAGGTCAATCAATCCAGACGCTACATAAAACACAAACATCGTCAAGCTGTACAGCAATAATTATTACATACAAGATGTCTTGTAGGCCTATTTTGTAAGGAATTAATAAGTTCTCTTATAAATCATCATCATCTTCATTTTCATACCTCGGCATAGGTAAGGTGTGCCTGTTCCGCCTTCAAAGATCCTCAGCCATCTCTTCCTGGATGTACCCACAAACCTGTGTCCTGTAAGTATATATTTCAAGACTTGTTTGGCCAGTCTTGAATCTGACATTCTTTTTAAGTAGGCTATTCTTTTCTCCGTTGTATATAATCGTTTTAGTCTTTCATTCAAGTTAAAAACTTGTAATTCTTCTCTTATGGCCTCATTCTTTATACGGTCAACTTTGGAAGACCTTTTAATTCCTCTTAAGAAGGCCATTTCCGAGGCCTGTATTTACTTTCATGTTTATTTGTTGTTGTCCATAATTCAAACCCATAGGACAGTACAGGGACCGCCATAACTTTGTAAATCTTTAATTTTGTATCTCGACGGACCTTGTTTCTAAAAACACAGTTGATTGTTCCACAGATAGTTGGGAACTTACCTAGCTTAACATGAATATCACAATTCTTATCATAGCCGATGTCATTTTCCAAATAGTTAAAATGGCTCACGTTCTACAATTTGATCTTTGGCCCATAGGTGTAACTTGAGAGGGTCAAGGGGGCACTCGCCCCCCCAATGTTCCGAGCATTATAAAATTTGTTTCCAGTTGTTATAAACAAAAACTAACAAATAGTCAAACAGGAGACAGTTTCTATGCTTGCGAGCACAGTAAAGCACTATTTATCAACGTCTTACTGTTATCAGACGACTAGTTGCCATAAATTTATTATTCTTATTTTTTTCGAAGAAACTTGATGAGGAATGTTTGACAGATTTGAATGATATACGTCAAAATAATTTTCTGTTCGAAAAAAACAAACGCTAGAGACTTAAGTAACTGGAATACAATGCGTTCCTTTCACACAAACAAAGACTTGTTTTGGAACACCGTAATGAAATAATAAGCGCAGCTGTACTTCTAAGAATGTGCTCTCTTTACTTTCCTCTCTTTATCACACATATTCTTCTGAGTCATCATCTCTGTGCTCGTCTTGTTTACTGTTTGATTCGAGATTATCGTTGTTTTCAGTTCATCAGAATTTCGCGAACACTACAGGCTAGTGTAAAAGAGAGCGGTATGGTAGGGGGGAACAGACTCGGTAGTATGAACCCAAAGCTGGCTTACTGTGCAAGACGTCGATGGCTTTGTTCACGAATCTTAAAAGACGGTCGTTTGGAACTGTTATTTGTTAATGATTACTGCTACAAGTGCGGTCGGTTACTCGGTCGTGTACTTAGTCCGTTAAAGTACACATCGCTTGTCTCTTTCTTAATTTGTTATTGTTGTGATTGATTTGGTTATTTGTGTTCCTAAGTTCTGAGAAATGGGAGGTAAGAAACGCAAAGGAGTAACACTGCTTAATTTGTTTGAAAATTGCCTGACTGGCAATTTGAAAATTTCTTTGTTGTGACTGATTCAGCTTACTGCTACTACTGCCGAGCATTTTGTGACAGTGTGCCTAAGGGAGAGGATGCGTTTACGAAAACTGGGTATAAGAATTGGAAGAACTGAAATTGTTTATGTTTATAGGCCTACAGTATGTTTGTTCAAGATAAACATAACTGGAAGTACAACTTATGAAGAAAGGTTTGATGATCATTAAAAAACGAAATTGTCCCTCGTTTACTAATTAAGAATTATTACTAAAGTTTCCAATTTTGTATATAAAATATTTTATTATATAGATGATCTCACTACACACTTGAATTTGTGAAGCTTTACCCCCCCATCCCAAAGTTAGGCCACAAGTTACGCCCATGATTAGGCCTAATTATTATTTTTGTTCTTATTGGTTTCTTGCCTCGAAATGCTGTTACCTTTGTTTTTGTAGTGGGGATTCTCATATTGTATTATTTGCAAATCTGGTGAAGCGTAAAAACAGATTTTTGTAAAGCAGATTCTGTATTTTGAACTACAAGCAAGTCGTCAGCAAACAACAGCACATTCATACATCTGTCTCGTGATATCTCAATGTTCACTAGATATTTTCTTATAAATATAAAAATAAAAATGTCATCAGATACTGCCCCAAAACAAATTATCATGTCGTCTTTCGAAAACTTTATGTATTATAAAATGTATTAAAAATAGGCCTACATTTACTTTGAACAACGAATTTTGAAGGCTAGTCTTAATGTTAAATTTTGAAAGTTGAGTAGGCACTATAGGAACTGATACATTAAAAACTACAACCTTTATCAGGAAAGTATTTATTTATTTTTTTTTTGAAAGACAAAAGAGAGAGTTTACTAGCAATAAACGTGGGCTTTACACCAACCGTCTCAGCGCCTGTAAAAGCTAATAGGTACAGTAAACAAAAAGTGGTCTATTATATTATTTTCTTGCTACTATTTATTGCTACCGTATTTACTTGTAGTGAAAGGATATTTAAAACTACATTTTCCTGTCGACAAGTTAAAAAGTGCGTGCATACAATAGGCTCAACAAATGAACAAACTATGTTTAAAATTAAGCAAGAACGTAATTATGAGAAACCTAATAAAGATAAATAAATAAATACGCTGCAATTTCATGGTTGTTGTTTCATGGTTGGAACCAAAAAACAATAAACTGATCGGGGAACAAAATACAAAAAATTTCCTGTCGGGGACTTTTTATGTGCCTACTTGTGTGTTGGATTAGTAGAGCAGGCCTATGTCGATGAGTAAGTATGAACATGTACGAATTTTTAGAAATAACATCCTGCTTTGAGTTTAGCACATGTGGGTTGTGGGTAATAAGGTAAACTGAAACATCATACATTAACCTTGTCCTGTCAATAACGTTTCACAGTTGTTGATAACAGATTCAGTGGTTTCAGAACTCTGTTTTTAATGTTCTGTAACCAGTCAATTTAGGCTACACGTTTGCTTCTAGGCCTATGCATAATGAATAGCTTCTCTGAGAGGACTGTACCTACGCGTGTCAAATGATACGTACAGTACTGCACAGCAGACAGTATTTAAATAAATTCCTATTAAAGTAGAAAACTTAATTTCTTAAACTGTTAAAAGAAGAGTTCATTTCTAAAGGGTACTTTCAGAATGATGATTTCGATTTGCATGTTTTTTTAAAATGTAAAACAAGAAACTCATAAATTAGTGATTTTTAGTAGTCTATATTATATTAGGACAAATCGGTATGAACGTAAGTAATAATTTTAGATCAATTTTCGTTTGACTTAAATGATGGAACAGACGGAGCAGCTATCAAATTGAACAGGTCTTTGATGAATTGAATAAAAATAAGTGGCCGTTGAGTTTTTAAACTATTCGGTAAATTAAATAATTTATATTTATGCTTCCAGCGGGGACTCTCCGTTGCAGGAAAATCCATGAAAGGTTCATCTCGCATTAATGACCAACTCTGTTTTTCTGGAACACCAGACATGCTAAATTGAGAGGACAGAAATAATCTGATCTTTTTCATAAACAAATTTCCTCATGTAAGGACGTAAGTGTAGGGCGGGATGTCTGTATGGTGGGCAACCCATAGGCCTGTGTGTACACCTGAGGATAATATCTGATGCATATTTCTAGGAAGGAAAAGGGGACAAGTGGTTGTGAATTAAGTAACAACTTTCTCAGTGAAAGAACATCTGAAAAACTAAAGCCAAATGACAATTCATACAGCAAAACAGCTGATAATTAATGGGCTAAAATTAACTAAGGAGTCAGACAGGATTGTTTATTGTCATCTTTCTGATTGTCTAATAAGCTTATGGCAAAGTTATTGAGACGTAACAAAGTAGGCCTATAAATTGACGTTGTTTCCGTTGTAAAATTATAATCAAATTTTGTTTGTTATCGCTTGCGGGAACTATTCGTACTATCTAAAATAACTAAGATTTGTAACATAATCACTTAAAAATTCCAGTAAACAACACAAAAGTAACGGTTTTTAAAATATTCTGTTTTTGTACAAGCAAAAATAATTATATAAGCAGAAACAATCAAACAGGTAGATAAATTTGGAGTCGTAGATTTTAAAAATATCCAGATTGCTCTACCATTTAGTCCCATATTAAAATTTTCATTGAATTAAAGATTACTGTTTTCTCTTAAAAACTTTGTTTAAAGTTCATTCAGAATAACAATTCAACTGTCATGCTTTTCACGGCGTCTGTGGTCTGATGCCGAAATAATGTATTTAAATTACAACAAACAAATAGAGGAGAAAATACTATTTTCATCTTGTGGAAAGGTCTATACGGTTCCACGACATATAGCCTATTTGTTTCAAGATACACGCCTATATTATGCACTCAGCACGTTTACTTACGAGCTGTTGTGTTACCGTATAGTTATTTTGGTTCACTGGTAAATTTGATCTGTTTTTGTGAGCAATGCGGAAAGATGTTGTCGGGTGCGAAACGTGATCATAAGTAAGTCATCCGTATTACCAACATTTAACAACTAATAACGATCACAAGCTCTTCGTCGAGGTAACGGCACCGTAACACGAATTTGTAGTCTAATAATACAAATGGTGTGCAGCAGATTGTAATATAACTAAATTGTATAAACTTGTTTGCGTTATTAGTAAATAACTTTTAAGTAACCGTTTTTGATAATATAATGTGTTTAAAAAGAGTTAATCATTATCATTATGATAAGGTTTGCTAAGTGGGTTAGCAACGGACAAATACGTTGTATCGGTAGCCTAAAAGAACGTAACGACAATGATTTCACCTTGAGTCCTTCGTGTGATACCTGTGATAGCCTAATGGTTACTACCGGAGTCTACTTCCGGTGTAATGTAGCAAACAAACCAGAAGAAATTGGTTGTGCGAATCGTCAATGGGAACTGTGCACAGATGTGAAACAAACGGATGTCCCGCATCACGTCAATCGAATAGGTGCAGTTCTGCTTTATAAGTTAATTTATACTGTAGGCCTACGTAGATGTTTGTAAGGCAAAGTAAGTTAAACAATCTGTTTATCATATTGTGTGTATTTAATTTCCCTGCAAAAACAAATATTTAAGTTAAACCTATTGAGCCTTAATTCGATCTCTGTTAGATTTTTAAGAATCATGGGCCGGCAAAGTGGTAGCGTTGGCGACTCGTTATCGCAACGGCAGTGCGGGGGACTTGAGAGTGAATCAGCCTGTCTAACCACCACTATCACTAGGGAATAATACAGCTGTCTTATCCGGCAAGCTTAAGCCAGGCCCCCACACACAGTCACACACAATTCCCTCGCTACTTCACGTGGCAATAGCTACCTGGTTTCTCTTTTGCGGTGATAACGTGAGTTGTGTCACGGCCAGAGGTCGCAAAAGGCCGTAGGCTTAATTCTTGAAGAGAAAAGAAGAAGATGTAGGCCTATAAGGATTTACACTTCTCTTTGTGAGAAATTACATGTTTTTAGGAAGCCTCGCGATTCGCGAATAGTTCTGTTCAAGTCTCTCCCACCGTAGCAGAATTATCACTGCTACTTGCTATTTGTACAGACTGTCAAAAAATTTCCGATAAGTGCTGAAAGACGTTTTCTCTAGCACCAGCGTTGATTTGGTTAGGACTGCGCATCTTATCACTGTTTTCCGTGCAAAGAGTCACGTATGTGAATGCTACTTTCTCTTAGAACATATTCCCACTATGCTCCAATTACACAAACAGTTCCCTTTGTTAATGTTAGCATTGACGCGCAAAGGGAGAGTCGTGGAACTTGCCTAATGTCCTGTTCAATGAGGACGTTAGTTGAAACACACATGAGGCCGAAATGAATCCAAGTTTGTTCCTCGGATTAATTGACTTGAAGGGTTTTGACTATAACAGAATATTTGGTTTTCTTAAATATACATAACCATAGAGACCTACTTAGAACACATTGATATACTGTACGATGAACTTGATGAATTTTATAAAAATCTGCATCTACACATTCAATAGTATGAATGTATTTGCCTATAAAACGTGGTATGATGGAATATAAAAAATAATAAAGGCGGAAAGACAGGCAGGGGCGTATTTACTATTTACGGAGGAGTGACGAGGGGGACCGGACCTCCCCGTCCCAGAGCTTCAAAAAAGTTGACGAGGACTTTTCTTAATCTTTTAATTTTTATATCGTTTTATTATTTTTCCAACTGTACGCGAAAATGTAGTAGAACTCTTTATTAAATACACAAACAGGTTTAATACGCACCATCTGCTTATACGTTTGAAATATGAAATATTGGAAAATCAATTCAGTGATGCCGGAAGTTGCTGTT
This sequence comes from Magicicada septendecula, assembly GCA_034769895.1. Lineage (NCBI taxonomy): Eukaryota > Metazoa > Arthropoda > Insecta > Hemiptera > Cicadidae > Magicicada > Magicicada septendecula. The sequence continues at coordinate 1,089,993,280 of CM068367.1, forward strand.
AATGAAGTGTCAAAGAAATTTAGGCGAATAGACACTCTAAAACATATTCAAACAGTGTATCTTTTTTGATGTATAAAATATTCTTAGTTTACATTTTTTCTATTGTAGTTAGTTAAATGTAGTTGTAGTTATCATTGTAATTATCACTTTTAAATGTAAGTTAAAATGTCAAAAAACATCTTGTAAACAATGTTTGAATAGCACGTATTTTTATTGTGTTGTTAACGTTTACTTTAATGGGATTGGTTTCAGGATGCTATTACACGTTTTTCAGCCACTTTGAAGATTGATTAGTCTTATCTTGGTTTTTCTTTTGTATAGAGGGTACACGATTCCCGCCCTCTCTTCAAGGAGAAATTCTAGAAACGCTCGTTACTGAAGGGAGAAGAGAAAAAGATAGGCAGTTAGACTGAGACATAGGAAGCATAATCGATGAACGACTGCAGGTCTTAAGAAAACCGATACGATTATAATAGTTATCAAATCTTATCTCTACTTTACAACATTTTTTATGAGTGTAGAAGTCTTCAGTCAGTCAGCGGCCAAGAAGTGTGGAAGAACTATGTTAGACAGGGAAATAATTAAATCGATACTTTATCAGACTAGAATATTTGCTTAATTAATACAATAAAACAGACATTGTCTCGGCAACAAGGGTGTAACGATAATGAAAGTTACTATAAATTAGTTAGAGGCCAATAGATTTGACGAATCACGTCGAAATCTCTTTTCAAGGTGCAAAGATGACCGGATTGGAGCCACTCATTGGGGCAATATTCACTCAGCACTGGGCAGACAAGTGCTGGTGAGTTATAAATTATTATAAGATCGTTTCAACGTATATAGCGCCTGAAGCTGATGAGAGGAGCAACGTCGCAACAACTAGCTTCTCTGCGAGTATGCGCGCGTGCGTGTGCTCGCGCGTGTTTATACTTGTGTGTTTATAAAGAGAAAGCTTGAGAGAATCTGATGGAGAGACATCGAGCGATGGAGTTGTTTGGAAAAGAAGATACGACGAAGTTATGACAATTTGGTAAGTTATCAGCTACAGTTTCGATATCCTTATGATCAATGATATTGAGTGCGAAGTTAACAGATTCACCTAAGTGATTAGTAAATAAACAATTAAGCTAACAAGACATATAACGTTTAAAAATATGTAATATATAAAATATGATGTAGGTAAACTCTGACTCAATGTAAGTCAATACACAAGATAAAAATTAATCAGAGAGCGTGAAGTGCGGACAGCTGAAATGTAGGGCAAATCCTTATCTGACCGGTTGGCAGCTGTCTCTAATTAAAACAAAGAATTGTTATCACGCAGTGGGTGTTGTACTGTCATAATTCATTCGTGGTTCGGACCCGCCTCCTTTTGCTCTCTGACCACCTACCCTCTCTATATGATATTAACTTAAGCCAGCTGTTAATAAATTGCGTTTACGTACTTATTAACTGTATTGTATACAGAGAAAGAACTAAAAGGTTAAGTAACTGAAGTCATATAAATTGATTAGATTCAAGTAAGTCTTTTCTACCTTTGTTTAACTTGGTGTTATTATCTCGATTTAAGGGAACGTGGTTTGTTGGTTGTGAACATCGGTAGTTTAAGAATCTCAATGTATGCTTATCTGGGAGTTAACATACTGTACGTCTAAGTGTATCAGTAGTCGATTACCTCTCACTAATAGTAGAAGGCTTGAACTAATAACTTATAGCTAATAATAGTTAAGTAGTTAAGCTTAAACTCTGACGGATTTTACAATTATTGTGTTCCACTGAAAACATTGCACAGGAATTAACATTAAAGCAGCATCGAATTAGATTCATACTCACTCATAACTTATAGCTAATAATAGTTAAGTAGTTAAGCTTAAACTCTGACGGATTTTACAATTATTGGGTTCCACTGAAAACATTGCAGAGGAATTAACATTAAAGCAGCATCGAATTAGACTCATACTCACTCATTTTAATTTAAAATTTCCATTGAATCAGAAAAATTTAATTTAATTAAGAAAGTTGTGTTAGTGGTTATAATCACAAACAGAATTATCACTGTTGCACACCACTATAGAAAAATTATTCCGTAAGCGCTTTCAAGCTTCACAGCTCATCGTCAGATAGGAAATTTTTTTCTGAAAAAATTTTCGGAAAAAATTTCCGATCTGACGATGAGCTGTGAAGCTTGAAAGCACTAATCGGAATAATTTTTCTATAGTGGTGTGCAACAGTGATAATTTTGTTTGAGAAAACTTTAAACTAACCAGAATTCTACTTTGCTTTCATCATCTAGAGAACGTAAATGCAGTGTTACATAGTAGGCGAGCGAACAGTTTGTTTAAACGATATGAATTTGTCAATAAATAACGCTGATCGAGGACGTGATGCTGAATTTCCAACGCCTGGCTGAACAATTTTTAAGTTACATCTTAACTAAGCTTAGTCTATGTGTACGACTAAAAAATTATCATTTACACAGATCATTTCATAACTATGAATGTTTTCTGTGGGCCGGAGATTTGCCCTACTTCTTCAGACTACGTAACGTGAACACATTGTACACCTAGGTGTATACGATATTCATATCTTCGTGGACGTAGAAGTATGACTTGTTGGCACTGCTTTTAGACTGTGGATTCAGTGAACATTTCTAACGTTTTATCGCTACATACCCCTCGATATTCTTTACCAGCCTTACAACTCTTCGTAAAATTAGTCAAATACTAAATTTAAAAATTTGCGCTTAATTTTCATGTTAATCTCACAAAGTGAGATACTCACCGATACTCCCACGATTAGGATATTTTTTGGTTACTTTATTGACTACGTCTGTTTCAAATTTTATGTATATTATAACAGTACAAATTACCAATTTAAGTACATTAATTTGTAGAGTGCCAAATTCATACAACATTACTGGTAAAGTGTACCAATTAATGGAGTTTGGGTGTAATGGTAATAAGAGTAGTCATAGATTGAATTGTAACGAGTTTTCGTAATTTTATTGATAAAACACAAGCGTGTTTAAAAATCTCATTTACTTCGCTATAAATATTCATTATTGTTTACTAAAACGTTCAACTGTTGCAGTATATTTATCATAAAATAAATCTTATATTCTACAGTAACAAAGTTATATTCTAAATATTTATTGGTTAAAATTAAGATTAACCGCTCAGTCTGACGGTGTGCTTTACTGCAGTTTTGTTTTATTTTCTTGATATATCTTTCAACTACGTTAAATTATGTATTGCATACATATTAATCATTGATTGCTTTACAAACTTTAAATAAAATTTAAATTGACTAAATTAATCGTTAACCATCAATGAACATATTTATTGAATTTAAATTAGATTCTCTGAACCTTTATATCTACATTTTACATAACTCTTATTTATTTTTAAATTTCAAAGTGTCTTTTCAATGTCTTTAGTCTCTCATTTAAAAGTTATAAATTGATTATCTGTCACCTCGATTCTGTAGCTCATACCCATGTCCTCCGTTGATCCGTAGGTCCTCTTCTGATGGAGTTCCCTGCACGTTCCCCCGGTTCCACTTGTCGTCCTCCAGTTACTCGTCCCTCATGGTCCCATTGGGTTGTTGTAGTGTAGAGTGATATGTTGCTCTGCACCAGCTGAAGTTGTTCTAGCAGACGCCTCTACTGTTCAGCATAGCGTTCCTCTGGTTCCACTTGTCTTGAGTGACGGACGTCGTCAAGTATGTTCTATAATCGTATTCGTAACCAGACTAAGAGTTACTGTTTGATACTTAAGACGAACATAGCGTCCATCCACCTTTACTGTTCAATTAACAAAATTTAAAACTCGCGTCGATACTGGACATAGCGTCCCGCCGCTACTGAAGACTGATTGAGAAGAGAACTGGCTTCTTCCGTGCCTTTATTTATATTCGAGCATCGTACTGCACCTGTTGGGACACATTTCTACCAATGGCAACTTCTAATGTGAACTAAAGGGTGCTCTAACGATGGATGATTTAATTACACATGTTCAATGTAATTACCATCGTAATCGAATAATTTGTGTAATTACTACGCACTTAAAATCGCAGTGAATTCGCACTGCGCGTCTTTTCACGCCGTTTTCTCACTACACATGTGTATTAATTTTATACATATTTAGGAGTCTTTGAATTTTTTCTACTATTTATAATTTTCTCATAATTAAATAAAAACTATAATTTGACAATTATTTAAGGTGAGATTGCAAACTTTCATGCTCGAACTGGCCTCACTCACACACATTATTTACTACTGTACACACTCTCAGCGACAATCGCGTGATCATGCAGGTCGGTTCCTGTATGTCTACATGCCATATTTTTAACATAAACTCAGCTTTCAATCTCATACCTGCTTATTTATTACATATTTATAAATTTAATTTAAATATTCATTTTATCTAATAAATGCACAGTACAGCGTATGATTGTATTGTCGCAATATATATATTCCTGAATATAGTTTGCCTTTTATTTTTAGATATAGTAGGCTACGCGTTATTCTTATATTAGACCTATAATTTTCTCATTTTGTATATTAGTTTATATTTTTGCCATTTTTTAAAATATAAATATTCTTTAACTCAGTGCTAGTTTTGTATACTTTACAGAATTCATAATCGTTGGGCTTCATAAAAGTTCTTCATAATATGTGTATATCCAGTGCACCTACTTATATTTATTTACTATTAAAACCTTTCCCTAACCTATGGGTGGCTCCCGTTGCGGTTGGGGCCTTCTTCGTTACGCTCCTGCCCCAGTGCGTTGGTGTGGTACACTACCGTCTTTCATTTAAAGAGTAGGATCGACGTAAAGGGAATGAAAGTGATAATCACATACTTTTAATATTCCGAGTTTCTTGTATCGAGGTTGTCGCAAAATGTGTAATTCTGACTTAACTGTAGTTTACGTAAAAACGTGTTACACCATTTCTTATCCACAGTTCCCACAGTTAATATCTGTCATGACCGTTATTTGGGATTGTTATAAATATAAGGCAACACTTTTTCCTGAGCACATTTACAACGAATATTGATTTTTTTTAAAGCAGTTAATGATTTCATCATTTGGATTAAGTATGAGAACGAAAGATTAGAATTGTTTCCTTTTTTTGTACCACTGATATCTAAAACGTTTCTAGCAAAAATAATGGAAGAATAGTGGTCAACCAAAAAATAATTTTGGAAATAATTTGCAACCTCATAAACGATTTGTCTGTGAAACCGTATGTGTTTGTAAGCCTATATGTATTCAAAGTTATTTAACTAACGAAAAGATTTTACCGTCTACAATATTTTAACAAATGCTTGTATTTTTTTAATTTAATTTGTACAGTTTGTTCTTCTTGGCGAGTTTTACTGAAATGTTAATTTTCATCTATTCAATAGTATAAGAAAAATTATCTGGGATCTCTGCAATTAGTAGTTAACGATTAACGATTACTATTGGAACAGTAAAGAGGTACGAATTATTATTGAACAATATTATTTCTTGGAATCGTCAGGTACAGTATGCTATTAAATAGTTTATGTATGTATGTATGTAAGTATGCATCATTCAAGTATTTTTCAAAATTGTGTCATTAGAACTACAAAAAATATTTTTCAGCATTTTTAATTGGGTATTTTAATACATTCCTATGTTCAATTGTAAGAAAATTAATTGTTTTACGAGCAACATTAGTTGATGTTAGTCTACTACAATGCGAGAGGAATCGCCTCCGGAGACGCTGGCAGAGGACTCGTGGCCCGGCAGACAAAGGCTGCGTTTAACAGAGCGACCGGCAAGTTGCACCGGAGTTAGCTGTAGCACAGATGGATGTCCCTGCCGAGAACCGTAATGTCTGGCGGATTCTCAGTATCCTAACGGGAAAGTGTAAATGCTCGCCTCTCCCCGCACTGGAAGGAACCGGCGGTCAACCTCTTGCACGCCCCCTCGAGAAGGCAGAGTTCTTGGCTGACAGTTTCGAACGGCAGTTCGCTCCCAACCCATCCAAGAACCCGGCTTTCACTGAGCGAATCTGCCGCAAGGTAGAGCGCTTTCTATCGGCCGGTATCACAGTCCAGCCGGAGCCCATCTCGCCGGAGGAGGTTTCTGAGAAGATAGTTCAGCTCAAACCCCGGAAGGCGCCTGGCCCTGACGGAGTCATGAATTCCGCACTCCACCGCCTTTCGGAGCTAGGAATACGGCTCCTCTCTGAACTGTTCAATGTATGTCTCAGGCTGGCCTACTTTCCGGCGAAATGGAAAATGGCTACAGTTATAGTGATACCCAAGCCAGGAAAGAATTCTTCTTGCGCGGAAAACCTCAGACCCATCAGCCTCTTGTCCGCGACGTCTAAGGTTTTCGAGCGTTTGATCCAGCGGAGGATCCGCGACCATCTAGAAAGACTGGACGTGCTGATCCCCAAACAGTTCGACTTTCGTGAGCTGCACTCCTCGACTCATCAGCTGATGAGACTCGTGGAATGCATTACCGAGGCTGGCTGCCAGGGCAAACAGACGACCGCGATCTTCCTAGACGTAGAGAATACCTTCGACCGCGTGTGGCACGAGGGTGTCCTTTACAAACTCACGGAAGTCCTTCTCCCAGATTGCTACGTTCACTTGATCGGCGGATTTCAGCGAGATCGTAGCTTCCGAGTGAGAGTAGACCACGTTCTCTCTTCGGAGAGGCTTAATACCGCTGGTGTCCCTCAGGGAAGTGTACTTGGGCCTCTCCTGTCCTCGCTGTTTGTCAACGACATGCCCCGAGTTCCTGGAGTAAGATTGTCGCTGTTCGCGGACGACACTGCGGCTTTTGCCTCATAGCCGAACGCAAGTTATGCGGCAATCAAGCTCCAGCGTCAACTCGACGCGTATGTCGGGTGGGTCGATGACTGAAGAGTTGCCGTCAACGCTTCCAAGAGCGCCGCGGTAATATTCTCGCGCAAACGTAAGAGGCCTCGGCCCCTTAAAGTAGGCCCTGTCGAGGTGCCCTGGACCAATAGCGTCAAGTACCTCAGGCTCCACGTGGACTCCCGACTCACCTGGCGAACCCACACAATACATCAGACAACGCGCTTCGACGCAACTCGGTAGACTTTGGCCCGTGCTTTCTAATCCGGCAATGACCCCCCCCCCCCCCCCGGCTGGGTAACCTCATCGTCAACTCGTACGTGTTTTCCGTGATTACCTATGCCTGTCCTGTTTGGGGATACCTTGCTCGATGTCATAGATCAGCGATCCAGCGCGTTCTCGACCGGGGACTTAAGCTCGCCTGTAAAGTCCCCCGGAGGTACTGTTCTCGTCTTTTGAGGAGAGGACTCGGTGTCCGCTCTTTTGATGACACCGTGAGACGCCTGGCGCGTAGATTCTATGTTCGATCAGCACGTGTATGTATGTGTATGTTCGATTCCCTCATTGCCGGACTTGGTAACTACAATCCGAGACCAGGTGAGTCTTGGAAGCGACCCCGTATACTAGCCCCGGTGGTATAATCCACCATCGAGGGTAGCTTCAGGCCCTCCATTAAGTAGGAAAATAATGTATAAATAACTCAAACCGACCCAGTGGCAGGAGTCCTAACTGAGACTCGGGATACTGCACAACTCGCGCGAGCCGCGCAACCCCCAGTCGTGTGTGTGTCTATAAACAACAGAAAGTGTAGACCGTGGACACTATTCTCTGTTTATAACTGAAACCATGTACGATTTTTATGTATGAACGTAATGTACCATAAAGTGCACCTGTAGGTGTAGTTTCTGTTTTGTAATTTCTGTTTTACTTTCTGTACTGCACCAGTAAATAAAAGATTATATTTATGAAAATTCTGAACTTATTACGCAGTAGGCCTATACACGACTATATTTCATTCTGAATTCAAATTTACCAGTTATATCTGTTTATGTAAGGGTTGCGATGTATAAGAGTCGTATAGAATAAACAGTCGAGGTAGACGAATATCACGGCCAGCGTCAACTCCGTTACGACGGTCTCACTGCTCGGCGTATGGTGCAGTGACACCAATGAAGTCACTAATAACCAGCTTCAGTTGATCACAAATAACAATTTGTAATCACCTCGTACAATAATTTCAGTTAAATTTGTCCACACGCAATAATAATATCAAATAATAGAGTTCCACACGTATTATAACAGAGTAAACACTTTCCACTAATCTTCAACCACCACTTGATACGCACTGAGGAAAGTCGCTCATCGCGTAACTGGCTGAACAAAGCCAGCTGCTGTGGCTATTATAGCGAGCCAGCATAATAAGTAATTCAAGTGCTCTTGATCACTGTGGAAGGTACTTGAGTGTTACCTTGTCAAACGCTACTCCTGCTCGACGAGTGTAGAAACGGGTCGAAGGACGCTCTTGACTTTTCGATATGGTTCCTTCGTTACAATACCATGGGTTTTCAGCACTGGAAATCTGATAAAGAATGTTACCTAAACATATTTCCTCATTTCTTACAAGTTGTTATACCCGATGACCACGTTATATAAGTAATTTGTTGTTCTAAATTCTATTACGAAGCATAACAATCAAAAGGGAAAAATTATTTCTATGTCTGTTGTAAATAAAATGCTTCTATGTTCACCGGCAAACAAGCAGCTATGAATATGCGTTTTGTATGTCTATGCGAGGCAACAAATTATGAAAAAATTTAGTCCTACTCAAAATATGAACTCGGTATCTTTAATAATATACCGACTCGGTATCTTTTATAATATACCGACTCGGTATCTTTAATAATATACCGACTCGGTATCTTTTATAATATATTTACTCACAGCTAAAATATTTTATCTAATAATAAATGTATTTCTTTCAAAATAGTGAGCGAGATCTGCAGCTCAGGGAATTTATTAGCTTAAGTTTATAAGAGAGAAAAGTTTAAATAACATAATATTTTTATAAATTTTGTAACTCAGATCTATAAAAATATTTTTTAATTTTGTAAATTCTGTATGCAGTGCTATAATGTTGAGAAAGTCGAGTGTGTTGTTTCACCAACATATGTTACTTGGGTAAGAAAGTAATGTACTTTTAGGTAAAAAAAAACAACAAAAAATGGTTTGCCGTATGTCTGACGTGCGCGCGTGTGCGAGAGTGATGCCTGTGTGAAAATGGAAAACGTTGTTTGTCTGTACTAGCTGAGTGGGAGGTTGAATTGTGTCGTTCTTTGGCTGGAAATAATATCTATTTGCCTCCTCTTATTTTTGTTTATTGAGCAACGCAAGAGAAATGTTTGGTTATCAGGTTTTCGAACAGCCGGTAATGATAAATTTAAAAAACAGCGAATTAAAATAGTAGTCTGTTGAAGAGGCCTCTTGCTTTTCATCATTAACATATTCGTATAGGTAATTTTTACAGGACACCCACAAATAACCAAAAATATTTCATTACTTTATGACATATTTTAAAAACTTTCAAATTAAACTGTTACAATAACTGTTTTTGTTACTGTGTAACACACATCTCGTACATTAAGGTATGGGGTGAGATTCGCTTGTCCATTACGTTAAAAAAACGTTGTACGAAGGATATTTGTTTGTTTGACAGCTCTGTTTTTATCATTCAGTTCAGACCTATAGGCCATACGCGATTTTGTAATTAAAGGCTCTGCGCTATCATAATATATTCAAAATATTATCTCTTGCTTGTTGTATTATAAAAACACTTGTATTCCTCTCTGTTAGTGTTACAAATATATTTACTGCAAAATTTGTTTCCATGTAGTGTACTGACGAAACGTCTTGTACACGTTTTAAAATATTGTATTCGTAAATAATTATATTAAAACGCGAGTAGTTAAGTAAATTTTCAGAGAATAAATTTTAGGCTATAGTTTTGAAAACATTCAAGTTTTGTTATATTATTATTTATGTAAATCGAGAGGTAAAACGCTTAATACATATCGTGTAACATCTGATCGCAAGTTGCTGCTTACAATATTTGTAAGTACAGCGATAGAAAATGTCTAGTGCATCCTTTAAAATAAATTGTATCTTATATAGGTACTATTGGTATCTGTTGTTAGTGGTCACCCATAACATTATTAAAAGATAACCATTAAATTGTTCTAGCATGTGACACGTTTCAGGTACAAACTCTTGTCAAGTCGTCACCGAGCTAGTAGTGTAGGCACTTATCGAAATCAAGAATCATCATTTTGCTAGAATAGTAATGAACACTTTCTGATAAGTTAAACAATCCTTCACGTTGTTCACTTGCAACAAAAAAAGAATTTTATTTTTTAGATAGTTGTAATTTAGCGGCTATCTCTAAATACAAATTCGTTTTTAAACTCGAGGGCTTGATCTGTTCCTCTCGTTATTCAGAGCTTTTACACAGTTGCCAGTTAAACATGCGCTTGTTCATTTCACTGGACGTAATAGTCGTCTAACCTACAGTGTTCAGCTGTTCTACATCACTAGTAGAACACTTCTCATGTTCATTGTAGACGTTCCTGCACTCCAGAGTAGTGTTTAATGATAACACCGTCCGCTGAGTGTCAGTGCTCCGCTGTTCTACGTAGTTCAGCACTGCACATATTCACTTACCTAGACCTTTCTGCAAGCAGAATATTGTGGTTCCACTGAGTATCAGTTCTCAGTAGTTCTACAAAGGATGACCACTGCGTAGTCACTTGTATGGAGGAGGTAAGTATCTTCAAACGTAATGGCTGTAACGGCAAGAATTTCGTCAGCATCCTTCGTCATTCTGAGCCGCTGAACACTGAGGTCAGTGTCTTATGAAGACACAGGATCTTATGAAGGCTACGTGTTGTTTGTGTATACAGGATTCTATCGTATATAGATTCTGCTGAATATTTCTTTCTTTTCTACTAAGTATTTTAATACAGAATCTTTAATTTCTGTACTATGTAGGCTACGTCTGTCTACAGTTTACTCCCCCCCCCCAATCGTTGTAAATAGAGTCACAGCGAATCACATTCAGTCCACAGTGCCAGGGAACTTAACAGTCTCGGTGTCCTTACGTCTTGTGAAAAACGTGGTCCTTCGATGTATCGTGGTTTCCTATGAAGCAGACATCACAGTGCTTTTTATGATTCCCTGTGAAGTCCATATTTTTTCACATATATTTTGTTTTAATACACGCGAGCGCGTGTGTACGAGAGTTTGTGTGAGTGTACGCGTCTGTGTGGTCACGTGATGGATTTTGTCAGTGATATATATATACATCACTAAATTAAAAAATACATTTTTTTAATATCACTATATGTATACATTTTTTAAATTGTCATGTTTTGTTTATGCTTAAAATAAATGGCACAAAAATGACTTTTTAGTGTAGCAGTGTATTCGAATAAAACTCTGAACGATGCGGCTATACATAAAATGCCAACAGCTATGCAGGTTGAGTGAATTTTGAGTTTAAGAATGCCATAATTTAGGTTGGTAACGTGAAACCTTGGGAAATATAATAACATATGGTTGTAAAACTGAATTTTTAAATACGGTTATTTGTAAAAAAAAATTTACGTTCAAGTTATAACGCTTACTGTTTTTGTAAGCGCTTGCATTAAAATTGTTTTTAGCCTTTTTACTTTTTTGCTGAAACGTGAGTGAGTATAATTATAATTCAGTTTCGCAAACTGACTGCAGGGCAGATGGTAAATAATAGTCTGTTTCATTTAACAAAACAAAGAGATGAAAGATTGTTCATGAAAGCAGGTGTGAAAACAGAAGAATTTGAACAGAGTATCCGTCATTATATCATAATGATGATCGTGCTCTAATGCTTGAACTCAGTTTTAAAATGTGTAATTTCAAGATTATTTATTGCCGGTTCAGATATTTCACAATGGTCGACGTCACGCCTCTAAACACTTAGCTAATGGTGTGATTACTTGGCCGCTTGCTGTTTATTGATCTCCTGGCCACGATAACCGGCCGCGTGTAGAAATAATTATTTCAATAAAACGTGATAAATACCGAGGCCCGAGGCAGCTGGGCCTGATCGTTCACTCGATATCCTCTAATATTTGAACACACATTGTTCGCTCTACAAACGATTGAAAGATAGTACAGTACACAGTAGACCGACTTATGTTTGCATCTTATAACTACACAAATTCTAATGTAAATGTAAATAAAGAAAAACTTTACATCAGACAGGAAGCTTAGATTATTTTGAACTTGAAGGCACGGAATTTAAATGAGGTTGAACAAAACTGGATCTGTTGACCAGCAGATTCCGCGCAACTTAAACAATTTGAATAAATATTTAAAAAACAACAGCATTACGTTTATAAATTTTACCTCCACTTGTAACCTGAAAACGATGTTTTCAGACGTGTATTTCTGTGTGAGTGTATGTGTGCGCGCGCGCGTGTGTGTATTTAAATATGAATGTATTTACCGTAACTCACTGCCAAGTCGACTGATGATAACAAATGCTGATAACTTGATGACAACCGTATTAATGTCGGCCCACTTAATCTCCACTGTGCATGTACTATATTCATCACAGTGCATCTCGATGAGATACATACAAAATACGTATTTTGAAAGAAGCATGCATACGTATTTTCTTATTTGTGTGTATTCGTGTGATTCGGATTCTGATGTTGATAAAAAGTGTTACAAGCGTTTAACTCAGCTAGCTAACAATATTGAGGAAGCTGACTATATATTGTGAAGATACGCACTATGAACCAAACGAACCAAGTGACATTTAGTGAGGTTCTACAGCAAAATTTGCTTTACGTGTGCTAGTAATACTTGCTGAACGAATAGATCAAAAGTAATCAGTAATAACTGGTGATTATAATAGACTACATTAAAAATTAATGTAGTTCGGGAATGTTAAGAGGGGGAAAAGGAGGGTCTTTAGTCTTAGCTTTAGATACGTCACAGATAACATGTCACACGCACACGCACACACACACACACACACACACACACACACAATGACGTATATAATATTATTATTATTCTTACAAAATTGTACAAAATATCTTGACATAAATTTTGTTGTGTCTAAAAATACGACAGATGCGTTTTGTACTGATGTGACCACATTACCGTGTATCTTCGACTGCCCGCTTAGCCTTTTAGATTGTGTGTTTTTAACAGAAGACTACTGCTGCAAAAAGTAATTGTTTTCCTTTGTAGTATAGACTACGTTAATTAACGTATGCTCGTTTAAATATTTCTAGGAATTTTGGGAGTGCTGTTAAAGCGTATATCATGTTTAAAAATACAGGGGGTCTAAAGACTAACAGATTATAGGCCCATATTTAAATATACGTTTCCTGTAATTCTACAAATATAAGCTGACGATGTATTGTGTCCTAATAGGTGAATACAGTTATTAAGAAGTATTCTCTCTGCGTTGCAGCACTCGCTCACTATTTTGAACGAAGTATATTTATTATTACACAAATTTCGATAGTAGATAATTCCTCAATTATGGAAAAAATTACAAAAATTTGGATACTCTACTATTTCTTTAATAATATAAAAATTATAGAGCACACGATCATACAATAAGTACTAAAAATTTGAAACATTCGGATTTGGGTTACAATTCCTCTTAGTCTGACTCTGCTGGTTTAACAATTTTTTCAAATTTTTGATCTCCTTTTGGATCCTGGGGTCCCAAAAATTTTGAAAGATCTAAAATGTAACACTACAGTCAGATGTTAGTTAAAATTCTCTTTAATTTGATAACTCACATTTTTTCACACTTTTGCCTCACGCCCCTTTTATGGGCAAGGGATCAGTCTCAAAAACAATAGGGTTCTGTAGGCTGAAAGTATGGGCATACGTGCCATGTTTTAAAAAAACCGGTTAATGAGTTGAAAAATTATCATGAGAGATACCTCAAATAGACAGACGGACAAATGCCAAACGGTAGAGTTAAAACTGAGAACTTGCTTCGCTCGTTCAATAATTCAGTACATCACTTACATTTCTTACTCTGTGCACATTGTTTTTATGTATTATTTAAATGAATACAAACAATTTTCTTAACATGTCTATAGGTAAATAAGAATACAACATTTTTTTCTTTTATGAATTTGCTAACTGCTATAATTTTTTTATTGTTCGACTAAGCTTTTCGTCATTACTGACATCTTCAGGTCTTAAACAACCTTCATGAATATCTCTGCCATTAGTGGTGAAAGCGGTGATCCCATTGGTAATCCATTTTCTTGTATGTAAAATTTGTTATTAAATCTGAAGTAGTTCTGGCTTAGGCATAATTCTAATCCTTCTATTATTTCGTTTTTCCATTCTACATTACTTAATTTGTTTTTCTTTATTATTTCTACTGTTTTTGCTATTGGTATGTTGGTGTACATATCTTTTATATCTAATGACATTAATTTTGTCTTATTTGTTATGGTAATTTCTTTTAATCTTTCTATTACCTTTTTACTATTTTCTATGCTGTGGATTTCTTCTTTTTCATATGCCTTTTGATTCTTTTACTTATTTCTTTTGATATTTTGTATGTTGGCGAATTTATAAATGATACTATAGGTCTTAATGGCATTTCTTTTTTATGTAACTTAATTTGACATCTAAATTTTGGAGGTTCAGGATTATGTTCTATTTTTTGTTTCTTTTGCCATTCTGTTAAATATGTTGTCTTTTTTATCAATTTCTTTGTTTGTGCTTGAAATTTACTTGTGTAATCATATTTTATTTCTTTATATGGTCCTTTTTGTGTAAATTGTTCTGCTTGGACGATATAATCTCTTTTGTTCATTACCACTGCTGTGTTACCTTTATCGGCTTTTATAACTATCAAATTGTTCTCCGTGATTTTCTTTTTTAATTCTCTTATATTTCTTTTTATTTGTGTTTCGTTTGTATTTCTTACATTTTTGTTTTTCTTACATATTTTTTCTACTATTTCTTTTACTTCACTTCTTAATTGTTTTTTAGTTTCTTCATTTTTTATTTTATCGATTATTTCTTCACATTCTATTATTGTATTTTCTTTATCTATGTTTGTTTTTGTTGCATATTTTAAACTTTTCCCTAATAATTTATGTTCATTTTCTGTAAACTTTGTTTCTGTTAAATTTAATACTTTTTCAGCAAATTTTATTTCTTTATCTTTTTCTTTATTTTTATTTCTTGTTCCTTCTATTAATTCCTTGAGTTTCTTATTTAATCTCTCTTCCATTTTTCTTATTTTCTTTTCTATGTATTTTTCACCAAACTCTTTTCTCATTTCTTCTATTTCTATATAATTGTAACTTGTATATAATTTTTGATGTAATTGATACATTTCTTTGTTATATTTATTTATTTTACCGTATAAGTTCTTAATTTCAAGTTTTATCCATATTTTTTCCGCCATGTTTTTCACTTGGTTTGCTACTTTGGTTTTGTTATTAATTTTAATTTTTGCGTATTTTGGAGTTAATTTATTAATTAAACACTGTTTATTAAACCAAATTTTCCCTAGCGTTTTTTTCAATTTTGCTTTAATTTTTAAATACTTAAAAAATTCCCTTACATTTTTATATTTATCTGCTTGCAATTCGCATGTTTTATTCTTCGTATTGTTTAAATTAGCAGCCATCCTTACTATTTCTTTTATGAATTTGCTAACTGCTATAATTTTTTTATTGTTCGACTAAGCTTTTCGTCATTACTGACATCTTCAGGTCATAAAAGAAATAGTAAGGATGGCTGCTAATTTAAACAATACGAAGAAGAATACAACAGTTCCTGTCAGAGCAGTAGCGTGTGTTGTATGTCAACAGGTCGGATGCTTCTTGTAGTGTTAACCAGGGACCGCTCTACCATATAGGCGACCTAGGCGGCCGCCTAGGGCGCCACAAGTCGAGGGGCGCCAAATTGCGAAGGAGAAAACAAATTTTTTTGGAAATATTTTTTAAAAATTAACTTTGGGAATGTCAAATGGCACCAAGCCTCGGCGAAGAAAATTTTTGTTTAAAATTATTTTTCTGACTTCAAGTGTTGACGATAACTTATTTGAAAGTACATAGATAATTTATATCATATTTATACTTTCTTAGTTGTATTATGACAATACATTTAGTTGGGAAAAATTTACAAATATTTAGAAGAATTATGCCAAAAAGAAACTAATACATCATTTTATTTTGTATTGCGCGCTAAAAGTAGTACTTTAATAAATGATACTCTGCATTATCGACATGTGATGGCTAACCGACTCGTTTAAACGCCGACGAAATAGAATGGCGACTCATGCAAACATCTGTAATCGTGATACCTAATTTACGTAATGGTAATATGTTATTGATGGAAAAAAATATATAGGTAAACATAAAAACTGTTGAGAAAATCCTTTATAAGTATCATGGAGTCTTAAAAAATAATACTATCACTTGATTTCATGCCATGTGATTTTTTTTAGGAAATAGAATTTATTTATATTTTGAATCTCTTTCTACGTTTTATGTCTTCTAACGACATAATCAGGGACCTTTCTTGATACGACCCGTCGTGGAGGGTCCACCTTAAATTGAATAAAATATTTAATTAATTTCATCTTTGTCGTTCGTATTTATTTTTTCAAATGTACTTTTGTCACATTTAATATAATTTGATAAAATTTTTATTAATTCCATATGCAGACAACACTGTTAATCTATCTACATTACTTATCTAGAGTGTATCTAGATTAATGACACTCTAAATTGTTGTGCCTACATCGAAATTTAGCTTTTAAATTGTTCGCAAAATGCTAAATCTGATTTCCTTACACTTTCCAGTGAATCAGTGTGATTAGGCTAATAGATGACACTTATTTGTACTTCTTAATAGAATACATTTGATACCGAAGTGAGGTGTTGTTTTATTGTTTGCTATTACTGTCGATTATATAGACCTATGTCGGTGGCTATACTATCTTCAGTTCATTGTGACTGAAATTTCGGTTTCCGCAGATGTATCGGATGCCAAAATGTACTGTTAAGGGCAACTGTCTGTTCATTCACAAACAGTGCAACACGGGAAATTTAAATTTCTATTCTATTAAAATGAATTTTTATAACAAAATTAATTGATATTTATCAAATAAGAATATGTCTATAGTTTTGTACAAATTTAATTGATAAACATTTTTATAAAATTAACATTAGGTTATTAACCGATTTTAATAAACTGACTGCTTAAGTTTGATGTATAAATTTTACCAACATATTTGCTTATAAAATGTATACATAGTTTTTAATTTGTAAATTTTGTTTTAAATATTCATAAAGCTGGATGAAAAGTCTACGGGTCGTATGAATAAATGTCAATCAAAGGAACACGTGTACGCGCACCGTGTAAACTGAGTTGCGTGAGCGGTGGAACCCATAAGCCACTCGTCGCTCGGGCCGCTGAGAAAAGATTCATCCCATAGATCTTGATTAATAGAATACGTGTTTACCTGTGAGTAATAATTGAAAGAAGGAAGGGTTGGTCAACGATCGGGAAGCGACGCAGTACCCGCTATAAATCCGATCGGCCAGAAGAGGTTATTAATAATGAATGCGTAGAGTGCGCTTGTGTAGTCTGTAATCAGTTGACCGGCCCAACAATACACACACGTATCGTTACGCCCAATTTCACCTCATACACTCCAGTTGACTCTAAACAGAGGTCTCATCGTGATTATTACGCCTTCGCATCTACTGTGTCTTGGTGTGAACCATGAGAAAACTTAATAACCCCTATTAATATCAATTGCTGACTCTATCTGCCGTCTATTGTGAATATCGTGTTGTTATTTTTCCGCCCCGTGCTGTTATTGGATTCATAGACTATGCGGCAGAGAAATCTCTCCTGCGTCTGTATACCGTTGATGTAGTTCCGTTAACATTTGTATCTACTGGTTCGTTTATATTTTGAAAACTGACCTGCTTACTTACTATAGCTATTTTGTACAAAATTGAACACACACAGTAATATTTATTTCCAAATAAACAACGACCATTAGCCAATTTATGATCATGCTCGTGAATATAAATAAAACACCCAAACGCCCAAAGATAAATAAAGATTGAATTTATCTTTCAATCTCCCAGACGTCTTCGGCGAAAGATAAATTCAGTTATAAAATTTTCTTCATTTATATAAAAACATAAGGGGCATAGTTGAAAAGTTGGCTAAGAGACATCTGCAGCTTAACATCAGAATTATAATTTTTAGTACTCTGTAAAACTCTTATTTCACGTAAACATCTGTTAATTTTCAAACCTGTCTGTCATTTATTCATTGTTTATCAGCTTATCGAAATATACATGTCACGCGTGTTTTGAAAAGCGGAAAAATCAAACTTCGTATTATGATTGAATTCTTTGTTAAAAACGGTTTAGTGGCAATGGAAATTACAACAAATTGGGAATTGTGTTAGGAGATGCTGATTCTTCAAAAACACTGGTTTGTAAGTGGGCACTCGACTTTAAACCTGGTTGCACTGAAGCTGATCACCGACAGTGGACGCTCAAAAAGTGCAAGTCCAGATATCGTTAAAGAAATTTCGTACACGATATTGGAAGACCACCAATTGAAAGTAGATGGCATTGCTGAGATCATAGCCATCTTACATGAAGGGGTATCATATTTATGTTAACTCAAGAACTTGGTATGAAAAATCTTTGTTGCACTTTTTGGGCATCTTCGTGGGGCCATCTTCAATTCTTACGTGACAACGTTTAAACTCGAGTGCCCTTTACAAACAATTAATTGTTTTTTAAGGCACACCATCTCCTACATATTTACCATTTGTTGTGAATTCCATTGGTGCTAGATGATTTTTTAACAAAGAATATTTGATTTTGTTCAGTTCTTAACACACGTGTGACACGTAAACGTAAATTTGAAACAGGTGGTAGATAATGAATAAATTGACAGATAGATTTGGAAATTAACGGGTGTTTACATGAAATGAATCTTGCATACCACTAAAATTTTTAGTTCTACCGCTAAAAATTTAGATGCCGCTCCAAAAACTTTTCAACTGACCCTCGTAGTTTTACACATCTTGCTTATATTTGGATTTAGTTAGTTTTTCATCTCTAGGTTTCATTTGAAACGTTATATTTCAAATCTGTGACTAAACGTGTACATTAAAATGTCGATGCCTCCATTTGACTCCTAATAATTTTAGATGACTGATCAAATCGGTCATTAGTACTTCACAACATTGATTTTTTACTTCCATATTCCTTAAGGAATGGAAGTATGGTGATGGCAAAAAAAATCGTGTTCGAGATTATTGCAGATTCTGATTCTACTACACTCAAAACATGAAAAAAAGTCGTTTTCCGAAAAGTGTCTGTGTGTCTGTCTGTCTGTCTGTCTGTCTGTCTGTGTGTCTGTGTGTCTGTGTGTCTGTCTGTCTGTAGATTTTTTTTCTATGGCAAACGATAACTGCCGCAAATTCAAACAGAATCAAATAATTTTTTGCATACAGTCCGGTTTTGCAGAGTTCTCGCGACCTATTGTTTTTGGTGAAGATCGGTTGAGGGAAAGGGGTAGTTTACCTGCAACGGTTTTTTTTTAGCAAGGGTAATTTTGTTTGTTTGGCAAACGATAACAGCCGCAAATTCAAACAGAATCAAATAATGTTTCGTATACAGCCCTGAATTGTAGAGTTCTCAAGACCTATTGTTTTTGGTGAAGATCGGTTAAGGGAAAGGGGTAGTTTACCTGTAACGTTTTATGTTTTAACAAGGGTATTTCCTATGGCAAACGATAACAGCCGCAAATTCAAACAGAATGAAAAGATTATTTGCATACAGCCCTAAATTGTAGAGTTCTCAATACCTTTTGTTTTTGGTGAAGATCGGTTAAGGGAAAGGGGTAGTTTACCTACAACGTTTTTTTAACAAGGGTATTTTCTATGGCAAACGATAACAGCCGCAAATTCAAACAGAATCAAATAATTTTCTGCATACAGCCCTGATTTGTAGAGTACTCGCGACCTATTGTTTTTGGTGAAGATCGGTTGAGGGGAAGGGGTAGTTTACCTGCAACGGTTTTTTTTATCAAGGAAAATTTTTTTTTTTTTGGCAAACGATAACAGCCGCAAATTCAAACAGAATCAAATAATGTTTCGCATACAGCCCTGAATTGTAGATTTCTCGAGACCTATTGTTTTTGGTGAAGATCGGTTGAGGGAAAGGGGTAGTTTACCTGCAACGTTTTTTTAACAAGGGTATTTTCTATGGCAAACGATAACAGCCGCAAATTCAAACAGAATCAAATAATTTTTTGCATACGTCCCTGAATTGTAGAGGTCTCAATGACTTTCGATTTTGGTGAAGATCGGTTAAGGGGAAGGGGTAGTTTACCTGCAACCTTATACGTTTTAACAAGAGTAAAGTACTTGAAAATTTATTTAAACTTTTTGAAACAATGGTAATTGTTAAAAATAAAATAATTTTGTTGCCAGGCAATAAAATTAAAATTTTTTCATTTTAATGTACATCATGTATAAGAGAAAATATATCGCGCTTGGCAGGCGATATTAAGATTTAAATATAAATCTTAGAATATGGAAGTCATGTATGGTTCTCCATACCGATTTTCTTTTTGCATTATCAATGTGCCTTCAGGATATTTTGTAAATTTCGAGGGCCGGTTGAAGAGCTCCCGGACCGACATTTATATCTGAGCGGTAGAATGAAAATTTGTGATGTGTTATAAGATTCATATTTCATGTGAACAAATGTTAATTTCTAAATACGTCTGTCTTTTCATCATATGTGATTACGTATCAGCTGTTCGAAATTTGTATGTCTTTCGTGTTTTGAAAAATGACAAAATCAGACAGCGTGCTGTGATTAAAGTCTTTGTTAAAAAAGGGCCAATGAAAATTCACAACAAAATGGTAAATGTGTTAGGAGATGCTATATTTTCAAAAATAACAGTTTATAAATGGTCACTCGAGGTTAAGCGTGTCGTACCAGCATTGAAGATGATCTTCGTAGTGCGCGCCCCAAAAGTCCAACAATTCCAGGTATCATTAAAAGATTTCATAAACGGTGTTGGAAGACCGGCGATCGAGAGTGGATGATATTGCTGAGCTCATAGGCAACTCACCGAATGTGTGTATTATATTTTAACTTAGTAACAGATATATTTGGAAATAAACAGGAACTAAATTTTAGGTCTACTGCTAATCTATAAATGTCGCTCTTAGAACTTTTCAATTAATTGTCGTGAATTTCCGTTGGTGCTGGATGTTTTTTTAACAATGAATACTTGATTTTGTCCAGTTTTCAAAATACGCGTGAGACGTAAATTTGAAACAGGTGGTAGATAATGAATAAGTTGACAGTCAGCATCTCGCTTATAATGGTATAGCATCATAATTATAATGATATACCGGTATCTGTTACACGAACTTAGAGAAAATATTTGAAATAATCCCACCATATCTATATTCGTTTAAAGTACGCTTTGGTATTGAAAAAGCCTCTTGGTAAATGAGGATATTCTTAATCACTACGTTTTCACTGGATTGACAATTTCTGATCCAGCAGATGCGTCGAAGTATCCTTCTATGAGGTTATTGTACAACTCCTTCGCTGCGGTAGAAATCTGTTTTAATGGGAATAGTACTTGCTACTTATACCACTTGACCGTTCCATAAAAATGCCCTTGCATTTCCTCGCGTCTTGCAGCTTTACCCTCATGTCGCTTAACTCTCCTGGCTCACCATCGTTCTCAGGTTTTCCTAATATCACTCTGCAACGACCCAAGTTTACAAAATTCATTTCCATCTTCGTGTAGCAGTGCAGCCCATAGGTTTAGGGGAACCACTCAAAATTTTTGTGTCCTGCGCTGGCAGTGTTCTATGCTTGCTGCCGTATTGCTCCTAGGCCGCAGTTGTAAGCGTTATTGTAAATTAACAGCCATTCGATATTACGAAATAATTGGCTGACATGAAGTACCTTCGGCTGACTCAATCTCAAACATTCCTTAGCAGTCATAATTCCATTGATACGGTGCTTAATTTTAATTAACATATGTTTATATTCGAACAGATGGTAGTGAGCATAAATGCCTAGAAAGCTTCATGGATGGTGAACGTGCGTCGAAGTTCTAAAACAGGTGGTTCTCCAAGTCGGTTATGGCGACGATTAACGAGTCTCACGTTTTCAAGTTATCTTTGAAATAGGCGACTGCCAATTCTTTCTGAATTCGGTTACTCCTTCGTGTTTGAAGACGTAGCTTTATTTACTAAGTGACGAAAATCTTTGCCATTTGTCATTCTAACGACCATTTACATAGGAACAGCCGCAAATTGGATAGTCAGTTTTATAGTCATAATGTATAACTCTTGTTCATTTGTCAGCATCTAGTCTTGTCTATAATTTTTGGTAATTGACTAACACATAAATTTCCATTCGGAATGGCAGCAGTGTAATTTTCTACACCCAATCTGTGTTTCATGCATGTGCATAAAAGTCTTCGTATGAACTGTTCATTGATTTTTGTAAGTATATTTTGCTTCTGGCGTTCATATACAATTAATTTAACTATTATAAGTACAAATGAAGCAGTAACAAGAGCCTGATGACCATTTGTAATCAAACTTAGTACACGTGGTCTTTTGTAGGTTTGCAAGTTGAATTGTATTACATGGTTCAGTATTTGAATATTATTGTTCATTCACTAATATCTGAATATTAAGTAAATTCTAAAGTGAATATTAAGTATTATTTCCTATTTAAGTAGGAATGCTCTCCTTATTATAAATTATCGTAAAAAAAACTGATGAGGATGGGAATTACTTCAAGAAGGTAGGGGGAGGGATACGATCTATTAATTAATTAATTAATTAAACATTCATAGGGCGGTTACAGGTGTTCGCTTAACACATTTGTTTTATTTTCATTCTTATAACGTAGTAAGTGGTTGTGTGTAAATAAGGTATTAAGGATACAGAATTCCACATTTTGCACTCCAGTGAAACAGAAGGAAACAAAGTATTCTGAGCATAGTAGTTCAGAATACTCATTTTTCAAACAATAGCAATTACCAATAGTACACTAAAACATAGTACCAATACCAAGACATGTACCAATAGTTCATAAAAGCCTCAGCATATTGTGAGAACATACAATTTGGGACACAAGTTCACTTTTCAATAACAGATGTCTACAAAATAGTGAATAATTTACGTGCAACCATCAATTTATACCAACAAAAAGAAATAAGGTTTCGAAAATTTGTTTTACTTACTTACACATTATTTCTTAAACGGTAATGCATAACTCACAGACAAACAAGTTATTTAAAGAAAGATGTTGTTCAATGTTAATTTCATAAGTGTCCAGTTTATTTTCAAAAAAACACAAAAGACTTCAAAAGAGACATCATAATTTTCGAAGAAATTATTAAGACAGTCTTAAAATTGCTAAAATCAGATTTAACAAGCTTACGTAAATTTAAAAAACTAATTAATTTTCTACACCTTGGAGAGTTAGCAAGTGTTTTAAGTAATTGTAAATTTGTTATGCTTACCTTGTTATGTTACAAATTTGGTATAGAATTTGGGACAAGAAAAGAAACAAATTTTAACATTAAAAAATAATGCAGAACCTGTTATTACTTTATACTGCTCTTATAAATGCTAATTCAGACATAAATAATTATCTATATGGGCAAAGGGCAAAAATAATTATTAGCGAACACAAAACACATTTATTTTAAATAAGTGGCATTTCACTTACAATGAAAGTAACATATTCAAGTATAGTGAAATACATTCAAATACAACGGAGTTTGCAGTTATACTACACGGATGTTATATGAAATCATACTACAGACATTTGTAAAAAGCATTTCCTACATAATCTAGTGATACCAATGAACACAATTCTTCTCTTATTATTGAGTAACTAACTCTGTATAACCAGTCACCCGGCTGCTTGGTTAAGTGGTTAAAGAATCCTGGCTCAACTTGGAAAGTCAAGCGTCACATGTAAGTGTACAGAAACCTGGATAGATGACCACAGGGGGGTCGATGGCTTGAAGGAATCCCTTCAAGAAGGTAGAGGGAGGGATACCATCATTTAACTAATTAATTAAGCATTTTAAGGCAGTTACAAATGTTCTCTTAACACATTTGTTTTATTTTAATTTTTGTACATAATTAGCCAATTACTATTAAAGATTTTTAAGAAGAACCGATTCTATAATTTTACCTTACTGTAAACTCTTAAATGTAATACATGGATATTACAACGGATAAATAGCAATTACTCTTTGCGTGTGCTACAAATTACGTTTATTTTTAAAGTAAACGATTCCTTTACTGAGAAAAGCTCACATGCAACCATGTTTAGATTACGAAGGAGGAAAACCCTAGGTAATGCTTGTGATAACTAAACTATCAACCTTGATTAATAGAAATACAGAGTGTCGTAAACGATACAGAATGCCATCATCACAGCAGCAGTATTGCCATCGTCACTGGCATCTCCATGGTTATGAGTCAGTCCTCTCCTACCTAGCAAGCTTTACTTATTTGCCCAATAACTGGAAATAAATCTTAACAGTAATGTTAGGATACTGGGTATAACAAAAAACTTTTATTTTCTGCTCTCGGAATTTATTCATCCTCAGTATTTTGAAGGATGGATGGATTTTGAAGGATTTATTCACTGTCTAAAGCTACTCGACTTTTTCAGTAATTTTAGTAACTTTTCCTCAAAGCAACGTTTTGCTCCCGGGATGTACTGCTACTTCACGTTAACAATAAACAAAAATTGCTCTCGCTGTGTTGTTAAGAACGATATTGCTTTTCAGGCTTAACGGAATTTTTATTTTGCATAGAACCAAACGTTTTGCCCATTTTATGCCAGGTATCCGGGCCACAGAAATGTAGGATGGCCGAAACTTTTGGTGCTAAGAAAAACCTAAAAAACCTAGTAATATGTCATCATAATATGTTATTTGTAATAATAAATAAAACTAAAATATAATTATGACGACGTTTCAACACTTGTCTTTGTTTTTAAGAAAATTTTATTTACTGTTAACCTGAATATATTTGAAGATTTCAACAGCTATACTGCCGATAAGATAACATGGCAATGATTGAAGTAACCTTACGATCATTTGGTGGTAAACTAAGAGCATAAAGTCTACAATAAAATTTAAAAACTATATAACACGCTTTGTGTAATACTACCTCAGCCAAAAGGTGACAGTGGAAAGCCTTTCCTGTAATAATGCGGTCTTAAAACTGTGATACTGTCCTAACACTTGTCCCTGTGCATCAATCAGGTTGCAGCTTATCACCATCAACAGAGCCGAAGCGTCTTGCCGTCGTCACTCTGCTGTTGGTGTATGATGTATCCGTTGTTGGTGGTTGTTGTGTTTTGTTTGGTGTATCCGTTGCTTAATCATGTGCAGAAACATGTCAACGACGTAACTACACTGATCCGAGTTAAAAAATTAATTACGACTAACAGTTGGTTCAGTTGTCGACATCAACAGTTTTCATGAGAGCAACACAAAGCGATATTTTCTTAGCTGTCCGCATCCACGTGTTAGTTTGAAACTTTTTGATAAGTTCTCGCTGCGAAGATTTTGTTAAAATTCATTACAGCAATGATAATAAAAAAAAATTTAGCAGCCGCGTAACTGTAGAGGCCTACATAGAGATGCAGCATTAGTGCGATAACAACACTCTTACGCGGTGTTTGAAGCCAAAGAGTTCTTTGGTGTTATGAAATTGAAATGGTATTATTTTACAGACGGAGACAACACTTTCAGAGGCCCAGAACGGTTTCAGGAAGGGCAGATCATGTTTAGATTGTATATTTACAATAGCCCAGCTTATTGAAAAGCGTAGAGAGTATCAGCTGCCCACGTACATAGCTTCCATCGATTTCGAGAAGGCGTTTGACACAGTGAATCGGAGTAAACTATGGGCAGTAATGGCAAGGAAAGGGATCTCACGACATATAATTAGAGCAATACAGAGTCTTTATGTGGAGAATAAAATTTTAATAGAAGCAGGGAGACCGAGAACAGCTCCTAGAGTTGGCCTGATCAATTGTGGAGTACGACAAGGGTGTCCATTATCACCTTCTCTTCTTAATTTATATATTGACGATGTCATACAAAACTGGCAAATGTATCTTCCAGACCATTTTATGATTGGTCACGCTACAATTAACACTTTGTTGTTTGCGGACGATCAGGCTATTCTGTCGGACTCTGAAAACAGATTACAGATGGGTATACATTTGTTAAATGGAATCTGTAAAGACTCTGTTTTGCAGATATCCACAATTAAAACCAAGGTGATGGCTTTTTGTGGAACTGATCCCGTACGGGCAAAAATTGTTACAGACGGTACTGTCCTGGAACAAGTTAGCAGTTTTGAATACCTGGGCTACAGTGTGTCTTATAATGCAAGTAACGACGTGATGAATGAGTTGCATAAGTTCAACCTTATGTGCGGGACCATCAGGCGAACCCTTAAGTCAGCAAGTAAAGGAACACGCCTAAAATTCTACAAGGTGATGGCTCTTCCCACACTTTTTTATGGGTCTGAGAATTGGACTTTAACGAAAGGCCAGGCCAGTCGCATCCAAGCGGCTGAAATGAGATTTCTCTGGCACGTGGCAGGGTATACTCTCCATGATCATAGAAGAAACACAGATATACGGCAGGAACTGAATATTATGAGTATACTCGACAGGATCGCCCAGATCGGCTGAATTGGTGGGAACATCTTTGCCGAATGGATGATTGCTGCATCCCCAAACAACTATGGAACTATAAGCCGAGGGGACGGAGAGGTGTGGGAGGTCCGAGGAAGCGCTGGAGTGACCAGCTGTCATATTTGCCTATTTGAGACCGGAACAAACCATTCTTGGTTTAAACCTTAAGGATGATGATGATTATTCTACAGACTGTTGGTAGACATTTTATTATTACATACTTTCTTCTCTGGATAAAAAATTGTTTTCTTCGATGTTTTCAATGATCTAATAGGATTAGCACTCTCTCTAAAAAAAGTAATTGTAACATACGTAAAAGTTACACCGTAATCTGTTAGATAAACGGAGCAATGTGTAAATGGAATATATAGTTTGACAATCAATCCTGTGTTCAATCGTGTGATAATTCAAGATTTATCCATTATCGACCCAAATCATTGGCGTTCACTTTATGAATAAGATGCGTTTGGCTTGATTATATAAAATAGTAAAGCTTACAGTGAAGAAAGCAATTCAGGTATTGATTTGTAAAAAAATGTTGTTGACATGAATTCCATTATGTAGAGTCGACGAATATAACTCCCAGTTTCTTGCAGCAGAATGTTGATTTCTTTATTCAGCTGAATGCAGGCGATGAGATACACAGCACTGTTAATCAGCATCTAGTATACAAAAACACGAGCATTTCTTTTTAAGTTACATATTTCTTTAAGTTTATAAATGTTTTACAAATATTTCACCATATAGTTTTCAAATAAAATTATAGCAGATTTATTCGTTTATAATTTAAAGGAAAGGACATTATTATATTTAAAAAAGTTTTGTTATATATTACAACATAACAAATTGATGTTTATTTAAATTAATTTAACTTGTGTAGCCTCATGCTTTTGGGAGACAATTATTTATACAACGCAAGTTAACCAATTTAAATGGATTTATATATGGTGTATTGAATTCATGGGTGTAATCGTAATAAGAAGATGATACGTTATTTACGTTTAAAATCGTTCCATTATTTATTTATTTAAACAACACCTCTCATATCGGATATTAAACAATAACTCATTATTAAATCGTTTGTACGAAGTTTTCATACATAACTTATTGCTAACAAATTACATACATAAATTATATACAACTCTTATTATCTAATTGTAATTACTTTAAAATGCTTATTTTGCTCTCGGCTTACTCATGGTGTGTTCATATTTTGCAATTGCTGATTCATTAGCTTCAAAAATTAATTTACTTCTATTCAAACTTCTTTTATATTACTTTGTTTTACTTTCTACTGCATATGCATTTTTTTCTTTATCATCAAAGACTTTACTAATTACGTTAATTCAAAAATTACTTATTTCTCTTATCATTTACGTTACTAATTTCTAAATTTGATACAAGAAATATTATTCTAATTTTTACTGCTTTTACATTTATGTATAATTTATTTATTTTAATATTGGTCGAATGTCTTCCATTCAAACTTTAATTAGTGTCTTTCAACTGTCTGTAATTAAATGTTTTTTATCACCTCATTTGACGTGGTTATTCATCTGTACGTCCTCCGTGTCCATCTGGTCGTGTCCTCTGGTCGTGTCCTCTGCATGTGCTGATTAATAGTCGTCTCGTCTCACGTCATAGGCTGCCGGTGTGTCCATAGACCTCATCGTATGTATTTTGCAGCTCTGGCTGTATAGCTAGTTGATCCTGTGACTCTTACGGTAATTGTGAATTTGTGTCGTCGACTGACAGCCTCCTGCGGCAATGGTTGAATCGAGAAGAAGAAACTTTATTAGCGCAACCTGATATTTATAGTCAGGTCGTGCAAAAATTCCTGTCTGAACACTTTTCAACTTGTCAGATTCTGTCGAGGCGTTACTACCCCCACTCTAGTTCAATTCACTATTTTCGCTAGTTTTCGCGAATTACGAAGTTTGTTTCACCTAACTCGATGTTCAATCGATCACTAATTTTTATGTGATTACTATACGTAAATTGCACTTCTTTATGGTATTCACAAAAAGAGTTATTCATTTTTTACGTATAGTAATTGCACTTTTCGTCACCTCTGTATGGTTTTTTAACATTTTATTTATCTATAATTTCTACACACTTTGGTGTCTTTTGTTTTATCCTATCGTACATAGTTTTCTTATAATTAACAATTAATATATAACTATTCTACTTGAAAAGGGTTGGTTACATTTCACGAACGGACAGGTTTCACACCCACTAACAAAATACGCGCGTATTAAACGCTAGCGACAGGTGTGTCGAAACTGCATGTCCATGCATGAATTCTGTACTCCCTGTTTTTACTACGATTCAGCTTATGCAATCTGAATCATGTTTATTAATTTATATTTATTCATTTTTATTATTTATTTTATTTATTAGGGCAATGCACAGTATCATTACTGTTTGTACTGTTGCAATATATACGACGATACAAATTAAAACTGCACAGATAGGTAATATTGAAATTATTACAACATAGTCTATATCTAGAGGTAGGAAAATTTATTAAATTAAAACATTAAAATTTACTATTGTCTTATTAATTTATAATATAAAATTGTTTATTTAAAAATTTGTCTTTCAAAATTGAGTCTATGGGCTTGTTTTACAACTATGTTACTTGTTGCGTTGAATTCCACTGTTTGCGTAGCCACTCAAATTTGAATATAGAAACTAGACCTAATTGATATAAATTGTCCCATTCAGAATACAAATACATTATCATAATTACAAAAACAACCTATAGTAGTGATTAAAAGAATCAGAGTGTAAAATTGACTTAATTGGTGATTGTACAAGATAATGCCATAACGCGCACGCAGTTCGTCTGGACCGCTGCAACTCTGCACGTATACCGTTCGAAGATCACTAACGCTGACAATTAATGTCTTTGTACTCACGCACACTGCGATATGATCTGTTATTGTTTATACTTTAACTTCACTTAATCTCAGGGATTTTAACTGGGTAAAATAGATCGTGTATTGATCTTACACAAACTCCGGTTTCTTGAAGTGTTCTCGCGTAACTATCAAAATATCCCGGCAGATATTTTCCCCCTACTCCGGAAAAATCTTCCACTGTATGCGGGAAAGCACTAGAATGATCTTTTTTTTTTGAGTTCTCTAAGTGGTAATGGTACCGAAGAACTCGAACCATGAACCAACTTCTAAGTTTAAATGACAACGACCTGTCTTGTCGCGAAAAACTCGTGACAGCGAGTACGTGTTTCTATGGCAAGTCCTAAGAAGAAACTGAGCGGTCCGTCCGCTGAAAGCGTCCGTCTCAAATAAATTTTAGACCCTCTGATTGGTTGAAACTTTAGCAACGTGACAGATGAGAACACAGACTGAAATCAGTCTTAAACTCTGTCCGATTCTGCAAAGGCCTGTCTAGATTTAATCTACAAATTTTAATACTTTCTACGAGATAACGAGAATAAAAGACGATGGTTTTATTAAAAAAATAAAAATTATAGTTGTGGAGAATTGAGTATATGGAAAATGTAGCTTATAACCATGAGAATACTCTGTCCAAGTTTCAGAACGAAATATTAATTTTCCTCGAAGTTATTAAATAAAATGTAACTCACACGCGCACCCTCGCACTTACACAAAAACATTTCACATGACATAAAAGAGAATAAAATTTTGAACATTTTGATATAACATACTTTTTTAAACATAGCTTGGTTCAAAACTTATGACTCCTTTACAAAGAAAGAACAAAATCAATTTAAAACTTGCTATGGCCATCAGAAAGTGTTATATAGCATTAGTATTCCACTTAAATGAACTTCATATCCTGTGTACTGTTGCAAAATATATATATATATATATATATATATATATATTGTAGCACAACGAAGTTTTTGCCTTATTTTACAATTTAAGATCACATAGAAAAAAAAATGAAGAAGCCATCTGGAAGAAGTAAAGTAAACTTAAATAAAAGTAACAGAAAGAAGTAATCACAATAATAAATAAAATTCTTTAATAGAACTAGAAAAAATCTCGATTCAAAGAAATAATATACATACAATTTAGAGCAAGATGTGTTAAAAACAAATAGTATGATTATTATCCCAGTAAAATAATTAGTATACCCAGTAAGATACGGAGTAGTAAGGAGTTACAACCAAGAACAAATTAATTAAAAGGAAAAATCTCAAGGTACCAAAAAGCTACTTTAAAAGACTGAACACTCTATAGCAGTAAACCACAATAAAGGAAAGACCTTAAACTATAGTAGTGATACAAATATAGAAAAAACAAATAACAAAGTAAGAGAATACAATACAAAATAATCAGAGCTAATATAAACTTAGGTATAAATAAAATAGTGTGTGATTGAGGGGAACACCCCAAACCAGTTTTAAAAGGACAACAAAAGACAATCATTAGGATAAGACTTTAATTTTTTTTATTTATCTAATTATTATGTTTAATTATTTTATGTGTATACAATACAGACCATGCTGATAGTAGGAGATACTAGATGTTAGTATGTAAGTGTTTATTGTATCTGAATAATGTTAATTAATGTCATAATTTTGTGAAATAAGGAAAGGCAAAATATTAATTCAAACGACCTATAAATAGTGAATAAGAAAATATAAAAATAATAATGTGAATTGATTATAACATTGGTAGGAAAATTGAAAATTGATGACCAAGCCAAATTTAACTTTGACCCTGTAAATCAAATCAGAGAAAATAAATTAATAGAAACTAGACCTAATTGATATAAATTGTCCCATTCAGAATACAAATACATTATCATAATTACAACAACAACCTATAGTAGTGATTAAAAGAATCAGAGTGTAAAATTGACTTAATTGGTGATTGTACAAGATAATGCCATAATCAGTAAAGCAAGTACTAGTAAAATACAAATAAATTGTTAAATGTTTAGAATAATAGCCAGGTAGAAAAAGTAAATTACAATGGTTTAATTAGTAATCGTATTTGAGGAAAATTGTAACATAAAACATATTGTAAACCATTTAGTGGGTAATTATGTGAATCAGAATAAGGCCTAGAGGTAAATTTCAAGGAATGTAATTCAGAAGCTTAATTCAAACCAAAATAGGTCAAATTTAGTATTAACTTGTATAAAATAAAAGCAGGAATATTGTTATATAATTAGAATTCCATAAAAGTACTAAACAAATAATTTATAGCCAGTTAAATATAAAAAATGTCATCTATTTCTATAAAATTGAATTAGTAATTATGAAAACAGCTGATAATGAACAATGAGAAATGAGACCAAAATCTTACAGAATTTTCTATATGAAGAAACAAATATAGTTAGTTGATTGTTAAACGACAAGCAGAACGGAACGTGTCAGAATACATTTCAGAGAAAAAATGAATGGAATTTTTAACTAACACAAACCAAGATATATTATGAAATTATAAAAAGATAAAAGAATATATATTAAATTAATGAATACGATAATAACAGTCATTGGAATCACAAAGCTAAATTAAACAACACCAAATCTATCTGTAACTACGTATGGACACGATTGAAGAATAAATTTAACCTCATACAACCAGCAACTGATTGGAAGGGACCATTTGACACAACACACCTATTACCGAACAAAATCCAGTGGAGGACTAAAACTACACACTACAACTTGTGGATATTCCAATAGCGGCACCACAGAAGAGGAATTAATCAACTGATACGTTTATTTGAAGGAAAATCTCGGAGCCTGATTTACATAGCAGAACAACTCACGAAGACGGCCATCTTGTCATTCCAAGTCGAACGAGTGTAAAAGGAAGAGGACGTAGTGACGTCAGAGCAATCAGCTGGTTTGAATCTAAATTTCTCTATACACTATATTTTATTATTTTTGTCTGTTAATGAATAAGTTTTTATAATTATAAGTATTCAATTCTCTTGCCTTTCCTGACTATTTCTACAGTTCAAAGAATCCTTATTATATAATAATTTAATTTGAATAATTTTGTATATGTAATAATCGACCTGGGATCTAGTCTCGACTCCGACTCGAATTAGTCGACGCAAGTCGAATAATTATTTTGAGCATAATAAATATAATTATTGTTTTAAAACATTGTTTTATTGATTAGTTGAGAACTAATTTAAAATACATTAATTATTAAATATTAAACGAGAACTTCTGAGGGAAAGGAACGAGCAGAAGAAGAAATAAAGATACAGAATGGACCGCGACATGCAATCGATTTGGCCACGACAATCTATTTAACGCGGAGAAACAAATAATTCTTCACCAAATCATACCCAATTATTAATCAGTATTTTTATTAATTGAACACTAAAAATAATAAAAAGTAATATAATAATTAAACAATTAAAAAATTAAATTAATTATTTATACAAATAAAAAATAATAAATAAATAAAAAAAATTTTATTAAACAATTAATAAACACAAACCCAGAATTTATTTGTTTTATTACAAATTGGCGTTTCCAACGTTGGGCTTATTTAAACATTCATCAAACTTATTTGTTTTATTACTATATATATATATATATATATATATATATATATATATATATATATATTATAACGTTGCAGAAATCTGATCATATAAAGTATCCATAGTATTACAGAAATGCTAAAAAGTAATATAATTTGATAAATAAATAATGAAGAAAATATATAAAATAAAGTTAAGAAAGAAGAAGGAAGAATTGTAAACAAAAGTAATCATTAAAAGAATAGACTAGACTGACAAACAAACGACTTTGACCTAACCCCAGAGATTGGCCAGATAAAGACCGAAAAGGATGAGAAAAGATTCACAGAGATTAAGAAGACGAATCCATGAAAAGAGACACAAATAAGTAAAGAAAATATGTAATTAATAATGAATAAAACGGTAGTAAATAAAGTACACTAACCACAAAAAATAAATAAGACAATTAATTATTGTTAAATAAAGTATATTATTAAGGACCTTACAATAAGAAGAAAATAAGGCACCTAATGTTAAAGAATAGTTGTAATGTACATCTAAAATAACCTTGAAACCAAGAGTGAAAGATAGGTAGGGAGTGATAAAGATAAATAGTGAAGTGATAAGTGTATTAAAATAAACAACATATAATATTAAGAAAAAGGAACAATAAACAAGTGTGACAAACCCAAAACATAATTACATGATGAATTAAGTTAAGTGTATTAGACTGTAAGACACAGACTAATTGTGAGTGTAAAGAATAGAAAAAATATATCAGTATAAAAATCACCAGGGTGATTATTTTTATAGAAGAGATGGTGTAGGTATAACACTCACCAAAATTGTTAATTTTTAATTTAAAGAAAGTTAAGTTATTGGCTTAGTGTTTAAGGGAGTATATCCAAGAAGAAATAATTTTACAGTAATATGTTAGTATGTTTTATATAAGTAAGGAAGTTATAAAGAGAGTAGTAGCAGTACCTTTATAAATAATAACAGGCAATATAATAATTATAATTTTCAATGAAAAGAAACATGGCTGAACCATATACAGACCATGAAGTTAGTTATATGTTATGTTTTATTAAGAGATTTAAGTGCTAAAGAGGTGTGTGAGAAATGGGAATAGGTATAAAAAATAGTAATGACATAAATTTAACAAAGCAGCAAAATAATAACTATAATGTAAAGCAACTATTGAAAGCAAAGTATCAGATAAGAAATAATTTTGTAAAAGTATAATAACACCAATAGATTGTAAAACAGTTCCAAAATAATTCAAAAGACAAGAAACACGAAAGGAAGTTAAGCAGACAATATATGCTCAATAAATAATGTTTAAATAGAACAAAATAAGAAATTATAAGATGTAACAGTTTAGGCCTATAAATGATATAGCTGTATAAATACAGAAAACCAATTGTAAACAACTGAAAACTATATTTAAACAACAAAACAAGGTAAATTATGTAATTACCATCAACTAACAAAAATAACATGTCAGAATTATATTAAACCATAGAAATAAGTAAATTATGTATTAACAGAGTATTATAAATTTTGTACAAAAGTATTAATACATGGCTTAGACCAGTCTTGTGAGATATCAAACTAATCTTTGAAAGAAAATAGGAACATCTATGTTAATATTTCAACCATTGAAATTATCCCCAAGTAAATATAGTCATTATAAAATATTTATTCATTTTGAACAAAAAACCAGGATTGATAACAATAGTTTCAAATATACTTAGCCAATCAGAGTTAAGTCAGTTACCATGACTACAACACGTTGTTATAATTTTGACCGTTATGAAAAGGGAGTTCCATTATTAACTACCCAGAGGAACAGACGCTATATGGATGATGACCATTTGAAGGAAGAATAACGAAGAAAATCAAACTAAAATGAAACCCAATTGATTAACTGATGTCCACCATAGTTCCTGTAACACATGAAGGGACAATAATCGAATATTAAAACTAAATTTAAGTAAAAACTGGATGAATTAAGAAACAGACGCCAGAAGTAGACGGCATCCATATCATTGGAACTAATCGAAGGAAATAATTCATTGATGAAGACACTTGACGATCCATAACCCGAACAACGTGATGTTGTTAAGTATAAAATAAATTATAACTAATTACGAACCAAATTGATTAACCATTTTCTGAATAAATAACTCTCACTCTAAAATTTAAACACTAATTTCTTTCAAGGATTTATGATTCATATTTAATAACACTGTATGTATAAGAAATATAACCTATGTCAAACTGATAAAACCGACACACACCTTTAACACAATAAAGTTGAGTTTTCATATAAACCTTATTAGTATTTAAGTACCACAATTGTAAAGTGGTGTACTTTATTTGAACATCTTGTTATAAACCTTTTTCGTACTCAAAAGAATTCACTGGCAGAATAAATTGTATAAATAAGAACGATAAACATTATAGCTTCATAAATCTGAAGCGCTGCCACCTTTGCTATCCGCTGAGTGAAAACGAATTAGCGGCCGAGGCATAAACTTTGTTATAATAATTTTTATTGTATGATTATTAATCAAAAATTAATGAATTAATGAACAAATTAAATCAGTACTAACCTTTACTAACTGTCTTGTAATTATTTGAATAGTATTATGTATGTTATGTGCTTTAGCGGAGAGTAGATTTCTTTACGCAAATTTTGTGTTGGCAACTCATCTCAACAACGAGCGAAAGTCGAGTTCCCGCCAATCAGCGAGGCAATTCGAATTATTCTTTACAGTATACAGGAGATAATCTAACTGCGGTATTTTTAATTGTTTTATAAAAAACAATTTGGCACCTTTCGGGAGTTACAAAATACAACATAAAACAGGTAAAGACTTCGATACTGGTTATTCGTACGTTCGCAACGGACGCAATCTGCGTGAGTTACATACGTTACAGAGCGACGACGGATTGGTAAGACTTGAGAATACACACATTACACTCTACATTTTACAGAATTTACAGAATACGACTTTAGAGGGATAAGAAAGAAGTATTATAATATATATATATATATATATATATATATATATATATTGCAACGATACAGATTATTATTTTCGCATAGGATATAGTGTGTGTGAAGAAATTACAAACAAGTCTATATTGGAGGTAATGAAGAAATTTATTAACACACATGAAATAATAGTTTATATGATATATATTAAATTACATAAATGTCATGCATTTTACATAGGTTGAATAAAGTTTATATTGTACGATTTAGCTCGATTTTACTTGTTAGATGATATCCTTTACACTTGGTGAGACGTCCTCCTGGCGTTGCTCTCCTGGCGTCCTCCTGGTTGGCGGGTTGTTCCAGCGGCGATTCCTCTGCGCGTCTCGCTGACGATTCCGTCGAACTGCTAACACCAAATAGATTTCACACACCAATTGTCACTCTCACAATATTAGCGTTCTCGCTCCCAAAAAAGTTATTATTAATTTAGAATGTTATTGGTTATTCGATCTCAGGGTGATCTGGGTAATTATTTAAAAGACGGTGTATTGAGCTTAAACCTTCCGGCAAAGCTTGAAGTGTTCAGTAACTCCCTATGAGGACTATCTTGCACTAACGCGAAAAGCACTATAATATAATAATAATTATTATACTTTGGTTGTTCACCAGCTTAGTTCTTTACGACAAGCTCGAAAAGAGTTCCAAGTTATATTGTATTTTTAGATTCTACAAGTCCGTACGAGAAAAACTCTCGTAGACGGACACACGTTCACAAGGCGGATGCTATCGATGAACTGTCCCGATGCATGCTACACGGAGTACGAATATTACTGAAATTGGGGTTTTCTGATTAATCAATCAGCGGTCACATGGTTGATGGGAACAAAAGATATACGAGTTACATGCAAAACTTTGTATAAATTAGCAAGAGCTTGGATAGATTTTATCTATGAATTTTATTACGCTACCAATGATAAGAGTTAAAAGTTGAGTTTTCCTTATTAAAAAACCATATTTATAAAATAGCTAAAAACTACAGAGTATATAGAAACTGTAGCTATTTACATGAACGATTCATTGTCAAAGTTTCAAGTCGATGGATTAATTAACACGGAAGATATAGCGAAAAGGTTTATCACACGCGGACGCGCGCACAAATTCACACATTAAGTACACAATATAAAAGCACAAAATGTATAAATAATTTGATATAACCTACGTCCTTATCCATCACTAAATACAAAGCTTATAGCTAATTAACAAAAATTTGAATAAATCCATTTCAAACATGTTAATGTTCGTCATTCATGGTCAGATACGCTTAATACAGCTCATCATCCTGTGTTTTATTGCAATATATATTACTTAACCTATATTTTATATATATATATATATATATATATATATATATATATATTACGGGCTTCCGACATAATAATTGACCACGAAAGTATTTTGAGGCGTAATCTTTTGAACAGATAGGCGTAATATTTTGTAACAACTCACTATTGGTAAAAATATTTAATTAAATAAGTCTTTATAGTTGATAAGATTTACATTTAGTAGTTTGTTTTAAATGTAAAAAAAATACTCATCGTGATAATGGTGTGTTGTCTTCTATGAAAAAACGTGAAAATAATAAATTAGTGTATAACTTTTGCTCAAGTGCTGGATGCGAAACTAACTACTGTAAATCATTCAATAGGCCTACTGTAAAAAAAAAAACAGTGTGTAACATGGTGTAACATGCAACATTCAACTTGGAGAAACGGCAATAAAAATAGTTCAAAATAAAATACATTATAATATTAGTTGTAAAAGGAAATTATCAATGAATGATAATCATGATAATCAAAAAATGACATTAAATAAATGATTCAAATTGTTTATAACGATTGTTAACGCTAGAAACTGACGGACTCTGTGACCCAAGAAGCTGGTCTTGACATCAGCAGTAAAAAGGAGAAATAATTTGTGTAACTTCGATAGTATTGAAGGAATTTTAATGTGGGATTTTAATGTTTATTTGAGGAGAGTCTTTTAAGAATATCTTATAAGGACACATATCACCGTAATACCTTTGTAAGAACTTCATACATCCTATATACAAGTCTTCATGTTTTTCGATATGTGCGATGCGATAAGGGCTATTAACTCTATATACAGATTTTTCTTTTATATGAAATGATTCCTGAGAAATTATGTGTATGTTGAAACAGAAAACGCCTTTAGCTATCGCAATTTATCTTGCTTATTGTCAGATCAGGATTGGATTATAAAATAAAGAGTTGACAAAACTTTTTACATAGTTTTGGAATATTCTGGGGATAGCTTTACCTGGCGATATGAAACGTTATAAAATACTGAATAAGTTGAAGAACGTTATAGTAATTAAACACAATTTTAAGTACAGAAACAGCGAAGGGTCTCCAACGTTGGCCAATAATCATAGGGTTGTTCAGCACCTATTCATGCCTATGCAGCACAAAAAACTCAGAGAAGTGCTCCCTGACTTGTATCAGCTCCACGTCCATAGAGTCATTAGTTGTGTAATCTTTGGGCATGACGTTCAATGGATTGCGTTTTAGACTGGAAACTTCCCTCTAAAGGTGTAAATACTGGCAGATAATTTTGATCGTCTAGATTAGAAGTTTAAATGGTGGAACAACCCCTTATCTTTCGGAAAATTTCCATACTAGTTAAAAATGTTGATCAAACACTCGGAATACGGGTGTATTTACAACAAACAACAACATGAACTGACAGTGAACTAATTTTCGGGGTGAAAAAGTTATTAAACAGAGTGCAAACTGAAAGTAGAATAAAGTGAAAGTGTCGGGGGTACTTACCGAAAGAAAGAAAAATAAATTATGGAGGAAGTAAAACTGCAAACGAATTGCAACAGGCTTCTAAAGTGAAATTAACAAAAACAAAACAGCTAAGGAGGGCATCTATATAGCAATACATAAAAATGTAACAGAGACACTCTGACAATACGATGTATCTGTAAAAACCGATGACATAAAAATCACAACTAAATACAGTTTCATAAAAAAACTGACACAAGTTCAAAAACACAGAAACTCGTGAAAAGAATAATTAAAACAGTGACATGTAAACACGTAGGAGATCGGAATGTGGATCTGACCACTTTCTAATCTGAACAAATATTTTTTATCGAAAACAGCATGAAAAAGGCCATAAATACAAAAGGGTAGAAAAACTGGTAAACATAAAAACATAATCTGCAAAGGTTTGAAGTGTATAATAATTTCAAAGATGTTTAAAATTGCAAAGAAGTTTACCACTGTTCCTTTATAAATTGAAACTACATTCCAAGTATAAAAAAAAAGAACAGAAGGAGGAAATGGAGGAGCCTGGTACAAACGTGTAAAGAATGCAGCAAGTGAAACTTTAGGAGAAAAAGAAAATACAAAAAGAGAATATCCAGAATGATGGTTACAGGAACTGGAGACGATCGGTGAAAAAAGAAAGCCTATCAAACTTGGTTAGTCACACAATTAGTAAAAACAATTTGAACAGAGCATATAATTTATAAAATTATATGCTCGGGTACACAGAGAAGTGAAGAAGAAAGTTGCAGATAGAATATCTGAATAAGAGCTGTGGTGAATAAAAACACTAGTAGAAGGGATGCTAGAATATCCGATGTACGGAATATACTAAAAACCTTAAAAAAAAATAGAAAAATATGAAACCCATATACGTTAGTACATATGGAACAGTTGGAATAATATGACAAAAAAAATGTAAATAAATGGTAAAACGGAAATTCATGATAGAATATCACCACCAATAAATCACTCAGTGTACAGAATCAATTAGAAAATAGGAAGTTACAGAGTTTTAAAAAAGTGGAAAAGTGGGAAACACTGCAAGTGAAAAACGGGTTCTCTGAACGGGTTGTTAGTTAATATAAATAATTATAAAGGTTTTATAAAAGTACGTTATAGTGGGAAATATAAATGTCTTGTGTAAGTTTTGGGATGACTTACGTTAGACCCATACATAAGAATGGTCATAAAAGCCATTCAGTAATTATCGAGTAAAAGTATCAATTCTGATGATCGCGCAATTTTGAGAGAACTGATACTATTTGGATATACGAAACTTTTTAATTTTGGGATATCCAAGAGTAGAGCAGATTCTGAACACACTTGTATAGATAATACACTTGACTAGCAGTGACTATAGAGAGAAGAATAGAAAGAAATATGATAATCCTGTTTCATTAATAGTCTTGAACAAGTTTATGACAAATGCATTAATAAATTCGTGTTACTGGATGACGGCGTTGAGGAAATTCAACCTAGAATGCATGTGTATAAGACTTATGAACGATGTCTCTGATATCTTGACAAATGCGATAAAATGCAAGACAAGGTATCACATAAAATTTGAGGTCCCCCCGTTTAAAGTCTTCAACCAACTGCAGACGATGTGCCATTTTTGGTTACGAATGATGAGGATGCTTTTGCAAACAGGAAGGTGTAAAGTACGCTTGTTTACTGTTGAAGATTTCTTAACAGCTAAAGATTTACGAAAGAAAATGTTACCTGAGGCGCAGTGCAGGGATATCGAGACTGAAAGAATCTCTAATTAGGAGATCGAAAGTAGAATGCAAGCGCAAAAGGCCGTAGTAGCAGAGTAGCACATGTTGAAGAAAGAAGGATGAATGACGAGAATGGGGGACGAACAATGGGAGAGACACATATTTAAGTGGAAAAGGATGAGAGCAAGACCGTGATGGTGTGAAAAGAAACAAACAAACCTTTCTGAGAAGGATCCACTGAGAACGAAGACTACGATAAAGAATCAACGGGGAATGGTCGTTTTAATTATTGCGAATCCTGGCACTATGACAGAGACGTCATTATTAAGGAGGGTAAATACGGCTATCAATGCAGTATCATAAATGGGTTTATAAGAAATCAAACGCAACCAGGTAAATAGAATGGAATTTTGAACAACCATAGCTTTATAATAATAAAGTAATGAATCTTCATGTTGAATAATCTTCATCGCGTACAGTGTCGTATTGAACAAACAGGAATCGCATATACCCCATGGAGATAAGACTCCTTTGCAGGTCGAAGGGTAGGATTGTAAATATTATTATGACATTCGGGCTAACTGAATACCGTTAGCATATACAGTGAAATAAACCAGATATTTGAAACTGCATTGCAAAATCGCCATATACAAACAGGATGATTGCAGTAGCCTGAGACAACAATGGGTAACATAATAGGCAATATATCTATGGTAAGCGGAAGAGAAGAAGAAGAAGAAGAAGAAGAAGAAGAAGAAGAAGAAGAAGAAGAAGAAGAAGAAGAACAACAACAACAACAACAACAACAAAAATTTCAGTCTTAGGTTATATTAAAATTTTCACATTTGTTTCAATTTTTTACAAATACATTATTTATGGAATCTGATTAATATCAAACTAAAATATACATATAAATGAGCTCTGAATTACTTACAGATACGTAAACGCCTCGAGTAATACTAAAGTATCCGTTTGCTGTTATTTCTACTTTTCTCACTTTGTTCTGAATCATAAATAACTCAATCTGCAACAAAAAACAGGTTTATTGAAATAATATTCTTTGCAAGAATTTAAAACGATCTGAGTTCATTAAAAATAATACGAGCCTATTCATATAGCAATTTAACCAACTGAAATTTGAAAAATGTTACTTTTATTTTACGTCTCCATAACTTTAGTCATTTTCTGCATGCCTCATATTTCGGTAAAATTATTTATTTATACTAAGACAAAAATAAATAAAATTTTTGATAGAAATTTCTCGTTTCTAAAAATATAACTTCCTTACTTGCCACATAATTTGCAATTTAATCTGCATACTACCAGGACTAAACATTTTTAGATTCTATGGTCAGTAAGCTAGATAAAGAAGTTTCTTCTCACCAGTGATTGAGAATGAGTTGTGATATAACAGCTAATGAGCTTTGATGGGCTACAGCAAGATGTTCAAAAGAATACACGAATACACCCTATCTAAAGTCGGGGTGTAGAAACTCATACTGAAAATGTATAGTAAACGAATTTGAATTACTCATAGAAATATTAGTAATGTAGAATGAAAATACGTAAATATGAAAAATAAACTTAATGAAAATATCTCATAATGCTTAAGAAAACGAATGAAAATAACAATTATAGGACTATGGAGAAACAAATTTCAGCCAAGCTCGTTATCACTCAAAAACAGATTTCACCAAATAATAAATAAGAAGGAACTCTAAAAATATTTTATGTTTGTTAATAAAGAAGACATTCTGTTTTACTGTTTATTGTCCTATTTATAATTTTTAATATTATATTTATGTATAATTTATAAATATTTTTACTGATATAACGTAACTTTTTGTTACATATTGCTTATTATTACATATTTTTGCTTTGCACAGTTGAAATCGGTACAATTTGAATTCTATTGTGATTAAACCGTGAACTGAAAATTACTGATGTGAGTTATTAGCATGAATTGCTAGTGCGTTTTTTGATGTAGGCTACGTAATAACTTGACAGAACGTTTGTGACGAGTTGTTCCAACACTTGTACATATTTACTTCCAAATATTCCGTTACGGTTGTACCTATAGATAGACATTTATTTCTATCCAAATTGTCATCAAATCTCCTTCGTATACTCTTATTTCAATTTACGGGGAGTCATGAAATTTTAGGCATCCAAATGTGATCCGTGATCAATAAACTGCAAAGACTAATGTTCTCAATCATCATGACGTAATCTGTTCAAACACAGCTGTTGTCGTTTTCGAAAATTTACTTATTAAATTTTGTTCATAAGTAAATGCAATAAATAACTGTGAATTGGCTATAGGTTAGACCCCCTCTGATAGCGATCTTTCGACTGCAGAATTGGTTTCGCCGTTGTACAAGTAATATTTTTTATTCACACGTTTTGCCTCAATATTTTTGTGATAGAATCGCTAATTGATGCCCAGTTGATCGTTTAGGAACGAACTAATATCTGGAGACTAAGGTTTGCACTGTGCCTTTGTTTGGAAGTCGGATAAAATCGATACGACATTGTAATTGCCATTACAATCCTGTTGTCATGACAAGTGAATTTTTTACGCACCAAGCCCGTACGCATGATCAGGATGAACAACGATCTGATGTGTAAATATAAATTAATTGAATTTATAGCTGTAATAAATTTAGAATCCGTTTGATTTCACTTAAAAAAATGTTGAAAGGTAAGACAAATTTTATTTGAAAACTTGTTAGTGAATATCAAAATCTTAGACTAACCCATGTCTTCTAGCAGAAGTAAAGAAATTTATGACACTGATTTGGATATTTAAATGTATGACACTGATTTGGATGTTCATAAAATGTATGTAATTAAACAGTTTTTATAGGTACATTTTTTTAAAACAAATAAAATATTTAGAACTAAAATTAAAAAGTTGTATCAGTTATTCTTTTTGTTTTATTTGTTCTGTACAATGAGCATAAAACTAAAAGGCAAAGAAAACACAACATATAGAAAATTATATGGGAAAACTGGGACTTAATGTAAATCAGAGGCGTACAGAATTATTATATTGTAACGTTTATAACACAAAAATGTTATAATTGCCCGTCTCAACTATTTACATTAAAACCTTCAATTCGACTGCAACTGACCGCGTTAAGCTTTTCAACTCAGCGTCAAATGACGGTTTTTTTTTGTGAGCGGAGTGCAATTGATAGCACTCGCTTGAGCGTTAGGAGCAAAGAATTGGTTTATGTACCAATAAATGTAGTCGACCAACCTAAATCAAAGAACAACTCAATATTCCTAACTGTCTCAGTGATTAATTAACGTATCGTTTAAATTTATTTACTTATTTCAAAGTAGGAATAATGTAGGCTAAAGTAGACTCTACTTAGGCTCTTCACTTTGTGTAGGCCAATTCGAATAGACATATATTCAATATATATAGTATTATGTAGATATTAAGAGCACAAACACGTACAAATTACAACGAATGGAAAGTGAATTCGTTTTGCTCGCTTGTGGGCACCCACGTACGGGCTCACACGCATGTGTGTGCGCCATCAGATTGTCAGTGAATTAAACATAGACCATTTGTTGGACATTTGGTTAATTTAAGCGAGTTTACTATTTCTGTACTTCAGTATCCGTTTGTTAAGGAAGCAAACAAACCACATTTCTGTTGTAGCACTTTTGTCACCAAGAAAAATCTACGTAAATGTAGTTTAAAAAGTATAAACTTTTTTTCAGCTGGAACATGGTGATTACCTGAAAGTTATATTCAGGCTTTAGTGTCCGCACTGAGAGAGAGCGTAGTTTTGTGGACATCGAACCGCTCTGAAACAAATAATGTTACATTGACTCAACTTCCATATCTACTTTTATTATATACAAACATACTGATCTCCA
Source organism: Magicicada septendecula (assembly GCA_034769895.1). NCBI lineage: Eukaryota > Metazoa > Arthropoda > Insecta > Hemiptera > Cicadidae > Magicicada > Magicicada septendecula. The sequence goes on from CM068367.1 coordinate 1,090,037,968, forward strand.
TATAAACAAATAAACAGATCCATCTGCACGTAATACACTATAAGAAACAAGTAGAATCACACTTTCTCTCCCTCCCTCCCTCTCTCTCACGCCCATCTCCCCTATCTCCTCTCTCTCTCTCTCTCTCTCTCTCTCTCTCTCTCTCTCTCTCTCTCTCTCTCTCTTTTCGTGCGCGCACGCACACACAGAGAGACAACCAAAAAGAGAAGGTAGGAGACATCGATTACCTCCAAATTTCACAATTTTTATAACAAATAGAAAAGGGTGTGAGTACGAGTACAGAAGCACATTATACAGAAATCAGGAGCAAAGAAGATGCAGAATTTCTATAAGAACTGAATATTCAGTGATACTTTTATTATTAGTGATGACTCTTATATTAAAAGGCAGCTTCTTCACTTTTTATTCTATCCCACCGTAACCTGTTCTTTTACCTGACACCGTCCAGAAAAAAATTAATATCATATAAATTTGTGATTAATTTGGAAACATAACGTGTGTGTGTGTGTTTGGGATTACTGATTACGAATCTGAGGTCACAATTAAAATCTTAAAAACGCAGCTTTAATTACGGTAGATATTTAAATTTGTATGTATAGGCCTACACAATATAACACAATATTATATTAGAAAATAAGTAGCTTTTATCTTGAAGAAAACATTACGTTATAACGCACAGACAAGACTGAATCCCGAAAATCAAAAGTATGCTAGCAGAGGAAGGACTTTGTTCCTTATCAAAACGCTATATGCTATACTTCTAAAACATAGTCGGCACACACACACACACACACACACACACACACACACACACACACACACACACACACACACACACACACACACACACACCACCACCACTCCCATTTAATCAATCACACATTTAATATAGTAACGATGAAGTCGAAACATAACTATCCTAAACATCCTATACACCAAGCATGAAGCCTTGTTTAATTGGAGCCTTGGAAAAATTATACACGATAAAATCATATTTTTAATAATCTACAAAATCTGTAACAATAAATGTTTTCATACAACTAATACTTTTTAACGTATTTTTTATTCAAATCTATATTTTTTAAATTAAACGTCACTATTCTTTCAAATGCAGTTTCTTAAAAAAACAGTTGCAAAAAATATTTTAACCAATTTAACTTTGTATTTGTGACATACGTCTTTTATTTTCTTATTTCTTGGAACATAAAGAAAATTCAGAATTTTACATATAAACATGCACATTTTTTCGACCATAACTTCTTTGCTTTTCACTTACAACATACTCATTTTTAAAAAATACTAAATTTTTATAAAAAGTTTTTAAAAATTTACATAGGTGCAACAATTTTCGAGATATTTTGAATTTCAATGTAAACTCGGTCTCAAAAATGTTTGAACGCCATCTTTAAATTTCTATGTTATCAAATCTATTAATCCTACAAAAAATAAAAAAATTGTAATCAGTTTATAATGTTTATTGTGGTCTCAACCAGTTTTAGTTAAATATAATCGTTTTTGAGGTATTCACAGAAAAAGGTAAATTTTTTTTTAAAATTAATATTACAATTTAAGTCTTTATAACTTAAAAAGTATCAACTCATATGAAAATTGTATAGAAACTTTTTTCTCAAAATTTGATTCGTTTTTAGTTAAAGTAGTTATTTCTTCCTTATTTTGCCAGTCCCTTTTAGGGTGTGGCAAGTCCTTATAAAAAACACGTGCTCTCAATCTCAATCTCTCTCTGACTGTCAAAAAAAAATAACGACACTCAATCTTTATTTAACTTTTTTTAAAGTTAAATCTCTAAAGACTAAAGTTAATGTTTAAGTCTCTAGTTACTTTACTCACATACATACTAGTACAGGTAAGTATGCAGATTACTAACTTTATTGGAACTTACTTTTCTACAGTAGATATGTAAAGTTACGATTACCTCAATGACCAAGTAGTAAGCAGTAGATGCAACCGCAAATACGAAAATGAAGTCCAGAGAATGATGCATTTCAAAATGGAGAAGGTTGAAATCTTTATAGTTTAGAATCCAGTAGAAATCTATAATTATTTCGACTATACCTGAAACAAAAATAAGCAAAAGTCGAGAGCCGAAACAAGAATTCAACTGGCAGGCAATTGATGTCAACGAGGCATGCAATATTCTCAGTTGCTCTAATGAGTGTGGATCTAAGTCACCACGCCATAAATTATTCAGTATCTTAAATCGTGACGTCACTTCCGAACCGATTGCGATAAATACGATCGCACTCAAAGCTCTGGGAAAAGCGTTGAACATCAGGTAAAGATGAACGTCCAAAAATGAACCCATGAACAAAGCATTCAGAAATACTTGAAGCACATAGTAGAGTAGGCCAACGGCCAACCACGCATACCCTTTGTATTTACTAACCGTGCACGTGTTAACTGGCAACGTGCGGTCAAAACATTCGATTTTCTGTATCAACTGTAATAGTTGTTTGTCGGAAGATAAACAAATGTACATGTTAAATGTGCCGCGCAAACAATAATAAAAATAAATTAACCTATTCTGATAAGGGCCTGTCGGAGAAAGGCCAACAATTATGAATATGGTTTGCACTACCAGAGGCCATAAGATTTTTATAGTGCAGTAAGTGTGACGAACTTGTTCGCTTGAGTCTGACCACGTATTCTGTAGAATGCTTAAACCGACGAGCCTCGACGCGGTCAGGACTGTTTTAACACAGGAATAAAATGAACTACCCTTGCTTGTCATTTTTCCAGTTTAAATGTTCAACTGACTTGTGCTACTCTGAATAAACACTTAACATTACCAGAATTAAATTCTTATCTGCTACAAATCTAATCGCATATATTTGTTATCAGTTGATTATGTTTTCTTACATAGAATATTATCGTTTTGTACAGACGTAAAAATTAAATATTAATAAATTCAAGTTGTCTGTCAATATTATTAACCACGCCTGTTTGCGTTGTACATTGTGACTCGAATTCATAACGATGATATGATGTGGCGTGCGCGTCAATAAGCGTGTAAACGCGACTATAGCACTCTCGCAAACATAAAATGTCTTCACCACGGTGGAAGTGGCGATATCCCTTAAGGCCCGCATTTCCACCATTATATGCGTATATTTACACGATTATCGATATTATGTATAAAATATTGACTGAATCGTTCGGATGAATAATAAATAGCGGTGACCAGTTAATGAATAATTATAAATTAAATCATTATATTTCACACGGTGTAAAAAATAAATATAGGCCTACTTCTACAGAATGTACTATAAATTGAACATTTGAACTTTAAAGAAAAACAATGTTCTAATATTTCTGTTAAATTAACCCAAATTTTAATAGTAGATTGATTCTACTATTAATCAATAATAATAATAATAATAATAATTTAAAATTTAAATTAAATACACGTTACACAATCTTAATTGCTTGGCAGAAATTTGTCAGTAATATTACCATTACATTTTCATATTATTTAGGCGCATTACGTTTTGTTCTTGTTGAACAGTTTTTTATCTATTAGTAAAAATTGTTATATATTATGCAAACTTGTAAATATTTGAATTTCGGTTTCGCAAATTTACTTGATAAGTACCACCACATCAACGTTAAAAAATGAAACTGTACTATCATTATATAGTAGTAATTCATGTTCGGCAAAATTTGACTTATCTTTCGAATCGGATTAAGAACGCGGGTACAGCTGCTTGTACCGATATTCTAACGTCAAATTTCTTTCCTTCTCTGTTTAGGTAGCGCTAACAATACTGAAATGAACGTAGCATTCCGTTCATAATGTCACGCCGTTGCGAATAGGCAAGATGGATAGAACTTAAACAATGATTGTCACGTACTACAGGGTCCTGACATTGTGCTGTTTCTACGCTTTTGAAACGGTGTGCTAAGCAACTGGAAGTCTCTCCAAAACATAACAAAGTGACACAACTGTCTCCACCTACTGTATAAAGTCAACACTCCCGCAAATGAGGACCTGGAGCTAATCGCTGGAGGTCGAGGGAAAGGGGATTTATACCGCCATCCGCGATAGCTACCGACTTCTGTCTTCTCCGCTTGACGCACCTCGCACCTCGCATCATCTAGGGGTGGGGGGTGAACAGGCGTTTCGACCGGATTACGGATGATGTAAGCCGAACTAATTTGTGTGTCCTGCGAACGGGAACCAGGATCGGCTCGTCCCACAAGCAGCTGTGCTGGGTTGTTATAATGAACTAGGACGTAGTGAAAAGGCACTCGTGTTTAAGATTTGTCCCGGTGGCTCGTGTCCAGCTTGGGACAGTTAACCCGAGAAGCAACGTAGCCTCTTCAAGTAACGTACCATTGTTCAGATGGGGAAGGGGCGTTCAGGGTAAGTCGCTGCTAGGCTGGCTGAACCGTGTCAGGGTGACCTGGGACTCCGGCTGTGGAAGGTGAGAGTGAGAGTTATATCCCTGATCACCGGTGGCCCTTTTCACCCACCATGGTGCACGCTGCCTTCGAGATGCGGGGTTAACCCAATTTTCGGTGGTATCAGGGTTGATGATCGGGACAAAGCGTGGGTGTATCTAGCGCTCACTGGGATTTGTACCCAGCTCGAATTGGTTGGTTGGGGGGGGGACTCCTCCGTCCTCCTGTCTACGTTTCCGAACGCCACCTTCACGAGGCCTCCGATGGGAAACGTTATGTCTTGCATCAACATATTATGTTTTTACATTTTTCCTGCCGTCCTCTGGTAAGTTTAAGTGGTTTGCGACGAAGGTAGTTAGAAATACGGGAATAGCAAGGGTCTTCTGAGCTGGTGTGGGCGACTTATGCCCGATGTACAGCAGTGGCGCTGTTCCACCCCAGATAATGCACGATACGATCAACACCATCGCCGTGGTCACTCGAATCCTTCGATGTTGTATGGTATTAAGAAAGTGTTTTAGTAAAAGTGGTGAGGGTTAATTGTTTAGTTGTGGCGGACTATAGTAATTATTTACTTGGTAACTTTTATTATTTGCTGTAATTGTGATATTGGATAATTGTCTAATTAGGAGAACTAGTGTAATACGAGTTATTTTTTTGTTTCATACACGTGTAAATAAAATTTATGAGCTTCGATTTCTCTGACCTTCAGCAATTTACACCCTTGCTTAAGCGTCCCAATCCGTCAGATTGTCAGAACAACACAAAAGAAGATACAGATATCTAAATTGTTAACTTAAATAATGAATATAAAAGCCACTGTAGATTTATTAAATTAATCACTAAAATGAACATTGCATTCCAACAGAATTAGCAACACATGTCAGATAATATTTCGCTGACACTTCCTCCTTGCGAGGCTAACAAAATTTTCATTCACTTCGCACGTGCGCAGAACAGTTTTGCACAGTGTTCCGTAGTGTCTATACGAAGTGCGGATGAGCACTGACAAATATGCTTTCAGATTGTTTATGGGATTATGCAAGCCACTATTCAAGTACTATTCTAGCAAATGTCTATAAACAATCGTTATCGGCGGCGGTTCTTGAAATGACGACTTGTACAATTGCAAGGAAGACCGATGAAATAAGGGCCGATGACTTCATACTTTTGTGGTGGCGTCTCATCCTAAGAAATATGTCGGTGTCGGTGAAAATCAAACAAAAGAGAAATGTAAGCTGTTTTTTGATTTTGTTCGTCTTTGTCAGATTCTGCCTTTAGCTTAGGCATGGCGTATTTAGCGCGGTTCATATCTCCACGCCCCTGGCGTTAGATAAAATTACTTTTAATTGTACGAAAAGCAACATGCAGGACTGGCTAACACGACACGCAATACTGTTCCGTTCTGATATCGTTAAAGCAGAATTTTTAGAAATTGATAAACGGTATAAGCCAAAATTTTAAATATATTTAACTTTCTGCAAAGTAAAGGTCATTTGGTTTCAAATAAACCTCTTTCCACCCACAACTAGATCCTATAGAGATGATGTGGTCAGAAATTAAGCGACATGTTGTGGAAAACCGTATTGTGTAACTTAAACGGCGTCAAAAACGTATGCAAAGAAAAAAAAAATTGTACAGTGCCAAGGATGTAATATTTGACACGTGGGGAGATTTGAAGAAGGATATCTGGAATAGAAAGCTATTGTGGTTGAAACAGTATTTCAATTCTCTTAAGAATTAATCTTGGAGAAGAGAGTAGTTTTGACAGTTCGGATGATTTTGCTGAAGAAGAAGAAGAAGAAGAAGAAGAAGAAGAAGAAGAAGAAGAAGAAGAAGAAGAAGAAGAAGAAGAAGAAGAAGAAGAAGAAGAAGAAGAAGAAGAAGAAGAAGAAGAAGAAGACGCTCTGGAATAGAGAAATTGTCTGATAGAGTCTGAAAACTCCTTTCAATCGTATGTATGTAGAATCGTTTTTGTATAACTGTTGTAACTGGTGTATAATTTCAGTTTTATGTTTTTAAATGTATTGAAAATTTTTATTTTAGTTAAGTGTGAATAATTCAGAATTATTCCAATTTGTAGTTTTTAAATAAATTTAAGTTAGGTAAATTAAAAACTTATCGCAAATAAGAAAAATTCCAAACCTGTAAATACGTTTTTCCAAATTAACGAGTAGAGATGTATTACTATGCTACGCGTAAGATGTAACATCATAGATAAAGTTAAAATGAAATGTGATTTCTTACAAGAACATCAGAAGCGTGAAAGTTTTGTGGTGTCCGCACTCTTCGTGCCACCGGTTATTAAAAAGAACCAAAAAAGAAAATAACACACAAAACGAAAAAGTAATATTTGAGAGAGGACGATAATTCTGTTTTATTATCTTTCTAAGCAAAGCCTTGTCAGTAAACGCGGATAAAATATGTTGTACGTCTATAATAATTGTAGATGAATAATCTGTTTATTTTTAAAATATACGAAAAGGTTTATAATTTGTTTCAGTATAATGTGTGGATGGATTTAATATAAAAAAATACATTATTTTTGAGCTGAGCATTATTAAGTAAAAGTTAGATTGTGTAGGCCTACAATTAGTTTGGAAATTGAAAATGCTAGATAAAATAAGGGAACACTATACTGATAAGAATTAACGATAATTAACGACACATCAGTGTAGTGGTTTTATTTATTTTATACCGTTTGGCGTTTCAAAATTGATTATAAATGTGATGTGAATGTGTTATGGGTTATGCATATTGAAGATGTGGTGACCGATAAATGAATTATGAACGTGCCGTACAGTGAACGGATAAGTGCTGTCCAAGAAACGAGCACAATGGGCACGAATGATTGATAGCGTACTTTCGTGTACGAAATGGATAAGGTCCAAATACTTATGTCCTCTGTTGGTACAGTATCAAATTTCAAAATATCTGCAGACTTATTTAATTGTAAAATTAGATTGGAGGTAGTGATAGACTACATAAAATTTTATTTTATTTATAATAATACAAGATATATTTTGAATAGCGGATGAAGAACCTAACTAACAATAATGTACTGAAAGGCTTTATACTATTCCAACAATGTGGATAAGATTACAAAATTGAATTGTTAAGGACATTGAGCGACTTCGTTTGATTCGTAAGTGATCCGATAGTTATTTTTCTTGAAGGAAGCGCTTTAAATTCTGTCTGCTAACTAACAGATTAAAAACCGAAGTAACCTAAGATTTACTTTAACGTTTAAAAATAAATTGAAGTGTACGTTCACACGGAGCAACTGTTATATTGAACAACTTGTAAATAACACTAATAACGCTAAGCGAACAAGAGTTTTATATTACTCGATATGCTGGGCATTACTTAGATCCGAAATATATACGATGTTCAGCAAATGACATATTTAATGTGTTGGATTGTAGTCAGAAAAGGTAACACGCAACAGAGAATATGATTTGTAATTTGCGAGTTGTCGTACAAGTAGTTAAACAGCTGTAGGCCGCTCTGCGCCTCACACTGTAAACAAGCTCTAACCCGGTATTCAATTACAGAGCTCACACCAGACAAGGAAATATATATGTATAGGCAAGTCAGCACGCCTCGACCCGAAATTTAATTACAGAATTTCAATAGCGTATGATAAATGTTAGGCACGGACTCGCTGATAAACGAGACAGCAAGCCAACAAATCAAACAGACACCTTAGCTTAAACAAGCACCACCTTTTTTATGTTAATTGCTCTTGCCGTGACTATTCCCATTGTCTGTTCTACGAGCGCACAGTTAAACGTGTTCTTATTAAACAGCGTATTTACTTACGCAGTAAAATAAATTGCATACTGTCTTTGAGATAAAGGCAGTGAACTGAAATTGGTTACACTTGACATATCAAATGAACTGAGACTTCCTAATTAATTCCTATGGTCTAAAAATTCGTGAGCCGTATTTTGTGTTCGCAATAGAAGTATAATTTAACATTTTCTAACTATTCATGTCTGAATATACTACACAGCCTGAAAACTGTAGGCTATTTACAGTGTTCACGAAATGTGCTTCATCATCATCATCATCATCATCATCATCATCATCATCATCATCATCATCATCATCATCATCATCATCATCATCATCATCATCATCATCATCATCATCATATCATCGTCGTCGTCGTCGTCGTCACCACCACCACCACCACCATCATCAGCATCATCATCATCATCCGTGATGCTAAAACTCATTTCTGAGTCTTGACCTCCTCCAGAAGCCTTCTCCAACTGTCGCAATTTGACGCCGTGGCTCTCCAGTCTCACAGTCCAAAGAGTTTGGCATCATTGCTCACATCATCAATTCATTAGAGCTCTGGCCTGTCTGTCTTTCTTCGTTCATCCAGCTGAATTTTCAAAGATTTTTTCTCGGTATTTCAACCTCCATCATCCTCACCAAATACCCGTCCATCTCACCCTTGATAATTTATTACGTTTTATAATGTCTACTACATCACTGAAGAGTGAGTATAGTTCTTTGTTAAAATGTATCCGCCATACACCCCTTTCACATACAGGACCATAACTTTTTTCATAATATCATTTTTTCTAGAGTTGAAAGATGTATTTCGTTTACTTTCGTGATGGTCCTTGATTTTACTCCGTATGTCAAAATTGATCTTATAAAAGTTTTATAGAGGGTGTGTTTTGTTAATCTTGATGTTAATCTACTTCTTATCTGCTTTAACAGTCCAAAGTAGCATCTATTTGTTGTCGAGATTCCCTATTGGATCTCATTTTTAGTATCACGATTGGTTGCCACTGTTGAACCCAAATATCTAAAATGAGGACTCTTTCAAATATGTACGAAATGTGCTTAGTTATGTATAAATGAGTGTATTAATATAGGATTACATTCTCTTAATTACGTTTAATTATAGACAGTTCAAACAATTATCTCTTCAAATTGCATATATATGTACGCGCGTACGAACACACAGCTCTGTGAATATTAATTTTCTGTGTGTGTGTGTTTGTGTGGAATACAAGAGAGATGTAGAGTAACGGGCTCTCGTGTTTTCCATATTGAAACATAAACGCTTCTCTTTTAGAATAACTTACATTTTTCTGGCAAATTATGACTTGAACGCGCTTAAAGATGTGTAAATTTAACTTCTAAGTATTTAATAATTAATGCCCCATAATGCCCCACACGCAGTCAAGAAACATTTAAATGGTTAAAAGAATCAAGCCAGATAAACCTGCATATAAAATAGGCCTATATCAGATCAATGGGAAGATTTGATTTATTACAAATTTTTTCAAGGGACGGTCATCTACAATGAAGAGATAGGGAAGACATGTGGTTGCCACTAATTTACAGACATGGTATTGTATTTCACATACTTAGTACATTACAGTCCACGTGACGTACACGTGCGTACCTTTGCCACGTGCGCGTTGCACATTCATCACGCACTCTCTGCGTTAGGTGTGTTTTCCCTTGTTATAGAATACCATCCCTTATAATGGGCATATTTGAATAACAAGAACGGCTTAATTATTTTCTGCCTTGTCCAACAAACTGGTTTTAATGTACATTTTCACCTTTTAAAAATGTACCTTTCATTAATGCAAAAATTATTTGAAGGTGTAAGGTGTAAAGAAAGCAGTGATTACTTTTTTGTACATCACTAGTATTACAATCACTAGTTTTGGCATAACGAGTATTTTCATGGCTAGAGGAAAAGCAGCTTTACAAAATTTCTTTTGCGTAATAATTAATTATTTTTGTAATAGTCGTAGTTGTAAATTAAGTAAACGAACAAGTTAACGAGAGTTGCACGAGTACAGGCACGCGGGAGTTTGCTTACTAGCATCATTTTTCTCTTGCTTTGAATAATGCTATGACACTGTAAATTTCTTTAAATCAGAATAAGCGAAAACAGAGAAGTAGACAATGTTTCTGCGGTATCTGAAAGACTTTTTCACGTAGGCAAACCTTGAAGCGACTCTTTCAAATGACAAAAAAGTGTATGCTACACAGCGAGTAAAATAAAGTAAATGGTATTTTAAAGACATTTCAGTCTCTGTGCACTGTAATGAAAATGTACAATGTGTCATAAATGTCAGGACACCTGTGTTAACAGAATTCCTAATTCACACTGGTTCACGTCACTGCAAGCATTCCTGATTGATATCTGAAAAACATTCTGATGAAAGTGCTGAGAAACAAAACGCTAATACATATTCACTGTATTGAACCAATTACGATTCCTCCCATATGCTTGTGTAATATTTATCAATTCTCATTTCTGATTCTGTTAGCCCAGAGTTTCTGTCGTAGTCACGACCTTAACTCTAAACTCTTAACACACTCATGAATACAGAGGGCGCGCGTGCTCCCGCGTGCTCCCGCGTCTGTATGCAGTTTTATTTATTTTGTTCCACATGGCTTCACTTTCAATGATTTCATAATTTAGGTAGCTGACTGTTTAAAGGACACGTTACAACTCATTAGGTCACTGTATAGAGTGTAACGCTCAAAAGTTATATTTCGTGTAGCATCATATTTGTTCATTTCGACTAACGTATGTAGGCTATAGCACGCTTATAATTCTGAACTACTATAAAGAAACATGTAAGTGTAGAATTATCATTTGAAAGGTTCGCACACGGGTTGTTAAGCGTATCTTAAAGTGAATGCGTATCTTTTCTTGACAAAAAAGTAGGCTTATTGTTTAGGTACACAAAGCGAAGACTACCCTTTATAGCATGGTAAACGAAGACATTTCCCTGAACAAAAATTTCGATCAGGATGAAAATTTGGATTTATGTAGCTAAAGATGTATACTTTAAAATAAGAAAACCTTACCATCGCGGCGGGACCCCGTTTCCGGGAAAATCGATCGGAAAAGTCGTGATTGTCGGTTTTCTTCACGTAATTGTTTAAATAATGAAAATAAATCAAAACGTTTCAAATAAATGTTGTAGCTTATGATTTTATCATATTTGTTCATTTCGACTAACGTATGTAGGCTATAGCACGCTTATAATTCTGAACTACTATAAAGAAACATGTAAGTGTAGAATTATCATTTGAAAGGTTCGCACACGGGTTGTTAAGCGTATCTTAAAGTGAATGCGTATCTTTTCTTGACAAAAAAGTAGGCTTATTGTTTAGGTACACAAAGCGAAGACTACCCTTTATAGCATGGTAAACGAAGACATTTCCCTGAACAAAAATTTCGATCAGGATGAAAATTTGGATTTATGTAGCTAAAGATGTATACTTTAAAATAAGAAAACCTTACCATCGCGGCGGGACCCCGTTTCCGGGAAAATCGATCGGAAAAGTCGTGATTGTCGGTTTTCTTCACGTAATTGTTTAAATAATGAAAATAAATCAAAACGTTTCAAATAAATGTTGTAGCTTATGATTTTATCTACAAATTTTGTCTAAACAATTTTTCGATATCTGAATTAGTTTACGAGATATAAACGATTTTCCACGTACTCTCGCTATACTACTCGTGGATGCGCGCGCATCTCCAAAATAGGAAAATTTTCAAACATGTGATTAATTAATCGATAATTTGGGATATTTATCGAAGTCGGAAAATTTTGAAAATGACATAGGACATAGAGAAAAACCTCAGCTTTCACGTGAATATATTTACATATTTCATTAAAGAACTTATCATATACAAAAATGTGTTTAAAAATGGGCAACTACATCTTGTGAACAGAAATTTCGTATTTTGTCACAACTTTTTTGAAAATCATCAGAATGAAAATTCCTTCTGGATTTACTTTCTTTAAGGTTTGTATAATAATAATATTAAAACGAGAAAAGGATTACTGTTAAGGGGGAAAAATGATCTTGCGTCGAAGTTTGGGTTGTTTTCCATTCTTATTTTTAAGTGTTTTTTCCGGAATTCATTTATCAATATTTTCAATGTGAATTAATCAAAATCAATAAAAATGTGCTTACAAGTACTTAAAAGTATACTCTTTCGAAAGGATTAAACATTTTTTCAGTACACGTAATATTTTTTAAATTATGCTAAATTATTATGCATAGGTACCAAAACTGGCCATATTTTAGTAAAATAAATACAACTTTTTCCAAAATGAATATTTTTGTTTGAAAATTTTAGAGCATATTAAAGAATGCACATAAGAGAGATTGCACCTATACAGAGAATACACCTATTGTAAAGGTAGAAATGAGAGGGCCTACTAAGTGAGATGAAAATGCAGGTGTCAGGGAAAAAAGCGACCTTGGTATTTGAGCGCGCAACGCCAGGCGGCGTGACATGGCGCACTCAGGGACCACGCAGGCGCAGGACCTTAAACAGCCGGGAAGTTAGTCAGTCTTGTTGTCGCATGATTGTTACATAGCTGACATTTTAAAGTTATTATTTTTTGATAATAAACAGTTTGCGTTAACAATGAGTGAGAATTGTGAAAAAGTTGATAATATCACTGGTTTCATTTGTGAAAAAGATTTAGAAAATGACAGTGAAGAACATGTTGTTCTTGTGACACGTGGTTTAGAAACATTAAAAGCTGTCAGTATTGAAAGAAACGAAATATTGAAATGTACTGAAATAAGCAGTGCTATAGTAGTAAATACATTTTCGGCGTGTTCAACAAAAAATGAACTTCAAATTAATCATAATTATCAACGTACTCCCCTTTTATATTTTTATACAAAGTGGTGGCGGTAACTGATGAATTTTCAGCATTATAATATTCGGAATAGTTTATACAAACAATTACATTGATCATTTTCCTTACAGAATTTAAGAAATAAACATAAAAGTAGCTACAAACCCTTAAGGTGCCGAGATTCCCCCACATCTATCGTAAATGTTACTACATAAATTGTGTAGGTAAAAGTATGAGGTACTACAGTAACATTCTTGTTTTTTACAAATTTTCATTTTTTAGAAGCTATATACCAAAAAAGGAAAAAATGACGAGAGGTGTAAGTGGAAAATCGGCGTTATCTCCGTAAAGCATTAATATTTTAAAAAACTTTTTTAACCAATCTTGCTGAGAAAATCACGGGCTACAAGATTCATATACAAGTGTTTCGCTATTTCCATATTTTAAATGAGTAGGACGGAAAATGAACGCTAAAAAGGCCGACGCGCGGCGGAAGGTCGTGGAAAATCGTTTATATCTCGGAAACAAATTAATGGATCGAAAAATTGTTTAGACAAGTTTTGTAGGTAAAAGTATGAGCTACCACAGTAACATTCTTGTTTTTTACAAATTTTCATTTTTTAGAAGCTATATATCAAAAAAGGAAAAAATGATGAGAGGTGTAAGTGGAAAATCGGCGTTATCTCTGTAACGCATTAATATATCAAAAAATATTTTGAACCAGTTTTGTAGAGAAAAACACGAAGTACAACATTTATTTGTAACATTTTTCGCTATTTTTATTTTTTAACTGACTATAACAGAAAGACGAACGCTAAAAAAGCGGAAGCACGGCGGAAGGTCGTGGAAAATCGTCTATATCTCGTAAACTAACTCAGATATCGAAAAATTGTTTAGATAAAATTTGTAGATAAAATCACAAGCTACAACATTTATTTGAAACATTTTGCTATATTTTCATTATTTAAACAATTACGTGAAGGAAACCGACAATCACGACTTTTCCGATTGATTTTCCCGGAAACGGGGTCCCGCCGCGATGGTAAGTTTCTCTTATTTTAAAGTATACATCTTTAGCTACCTAAATCCAAATTTTCATCCTGATCGAAATTTTTGCGCAAATTTGTCGAAATTTTGTCTTCGTTTACCATGCTATTAGGGGTGTCCAAGGCGTGAGAAAGAAAAGTAACCTTGTAAGATACATCTTAAGGAATTCTATTTTAACCAGAGAGCCGCTTGTCTAGATATACGAAGAACCTTGAGCTTTTGTTATTACGCTATATATACATTTTCATTTGAGATATATGGTAGTTGGATAAGCAATATACATTTCGTTATGGTACTGTACACAAAGGAGTAGAAGCGTGGTCCTCGATACAATGTATAAACAGCAGGGAGCTTCACTAACGAAGGAAACAACTGTATTTAGAAAACGTCTTGTGACTCTGTGTCAAAATGTTTTGTAGGTAGTAAGGTAGGTTTCTATTAGCGTTATACGTCACTGTCACTGATTGACCCTAAGCCCGTAAGAGAAATTACCAAACGTGCAAATTAATACAGTTCATTGTTTTTGATACATCCGAAGTCCCGAAGGGTTGAAATGATGGTAAGTTTTGGCAGAATGTTTGGTACCCAATCGAAAAAGTCGCAAGGAAAATTAGGGGGCGAAGCCGAAGACATTTAAAGAAATATCTGCGAAGTACACATGGACGAAGCAATGAAATCAATACAGATTCTTTGTAATACTAATAAGGAAAATACGCCAGTAAAAACTGTATTTTTATAGACTTTTCGTGTTGTTAGGCGTACGTACATTTAGAAGGACCACAACCCTATCGGAATCACACAAGTTATTATATTACCTGTACTTTTATTTCATATTTTTTACGCTACATAAAATGCGTATTGTCTATGTGTGAGACACATGCAGCTTACCTGTTTTGCACAGATTTAAATGTTGTGATAACAAATGAAAGGAACACTTCAATACCTTTGCCACCTTTTCAAATATAATAACTTGTTTTGTTTATTAGACGTACACGTATAAACAATCATATAAAAATATTAAAAGCGCGAGCACACACACTCGCGCGCGCACATCCCTATGTGTGTTTTACCCCTACCCGGTCCATGATGTTGCGGTTGTGACAAAAAAATTGGCTGCAATGTTTGGATTTGGATAACATCTCCGCTTTTATATTTCCCTCGTTTGTTCTCTAACCTGTATCCTGAAAGTCTGGCTCTATAGTATGTCATCGTATATGTGATCCTCAGCTTGTGGGGGAAAAGTATATCTCTCTCTCTCTCTCTCTCTCACACACACACACACACACACACACACACACACACACACACGACATGTTTTATACATCTGTGCGCGCTATATAAACAGATTACATATTATGTGCGTATGCGCGGGCGCAGATATGTATATTGTTCAGTAGGCCTAATTGTAAATCCTTATAAGTAAAGTAAAGTAGACACTAAAATCCTAAAAGTAATCATTAGAAAAGTAAATGACGCGAATAACGTTTGCCGTTTTCTTTATTCTTCAACAACTGATACAAAGATAAAACATTTTTACAGATACTGTAGTAAATGTTTACAAAAATACCACCCAGCGAGGTAAAATTTACGACGGTTCTACAATACCAGCAGTAATGACGTTAACTCGCACGGTACATGCGTCCAGCTGTCTGCTCAACAACAGATACATCTCGTTGTCGCGAACTGAACTTACCGCCCTCACCATATGGTTATATAAGTGTTTCGTAATTAGTACTGGAATTTTCTCTTATGTACCTGCAACCCCTCCTTCCGAGAAGTCCAGGGATTTCTCATTAGCTGACATCTGGTGTCAGCAGTCCTTTCTTTTTCTCTTTGCCGCCTAACGTGCGAGTTGAACCTGAATCTGTGTCAACTGCTAAACACAATACGCACTCAGTGTGTTGTGTGTGTGTGTGTGTGTGTGTCAAGCATCGTTTCCGAGTGTCTCTGTTCTTTCTTTGTGTCATATAAAGAAGCTGCACACTGTATGTTTCAAAACTATAATTATGCCCTCATGTTAAGTAACAAAGCGTGTTAAGAATGTGATGAGTATTTTTCGTCGTATAGGCCTATCGATAGACGGTTTTCATTAATTTATTACTATCATCTTAATTGTTTTAAATTATAAAAAGGGAAAATCGTGAAAGCTGAACGTAATTACGCTATATCTGTTTCCATATGTCAAATTCTTGTTACATATATTAAACGGAAATTTCCAAGCACAAACCTAGCTAACACGCTACGTAAAAATCGAATATTACAAAACAAAAATTTATACCTGTATTCAGAGTAATATATGAAATTTATATAAGAGCGGCCGTGAGCATAAATTAGTTGTTAAATTAAAATAATGTATGTTGCATGAGTTAGGAAGATGGCATAAATAATTGTATGTTTCGTATTTGTTTTAACTGCGGGAGAGATGCAGTAAGTGTGAGTTATGGGGCAGACCCCCCACACGGTCGCTGTGAGGTCTACGTAATAACTTCAATACTCGCCCAGCCGGCTCGCGTGTCATTCCGACACTTCTAATGACGAAACGCCTGATTTATTGGCGACGCTGGATGTGGGCAGGTGCCGAGAACACCTTCCGGCAAATATGTATTATTTATTTGCCAATAAATTCGCTTTTTCCAACAGAATTTTCATTTCAATAAGCAAAAATTGACCACATCCACCTAAAATTGAGAATTCTCGTGCTCGTGTAATCGTGTCGGATATAAGATTGTGCTGCATAAATTACAGAAAATCTGATGAAAGTTTCGTTAATAACTATGTTCATCTTGTCTTACATTAATAACATGTAAAGAAACTTGGCCAGAAAAAGCGAGAAACAGTTCCATATTGTACAGTTTGCATTTCGAGAAGCTGACTTAAGAGTAGAAAAAAATCAATCATTTTTTTGAGGCCAGTTAGTTATTAATTATGTTCAAAGACTGCCAATTAAAATAAAGGTCGAGGCAAATTAATGAAGTGCAGTAAAATTATGTTGAATATATATTAACTGATTATGAATTTTCTTAAGGTGATGGGCCTACTACAGTTTCAAAGTACAGTATTAGTTTTTCAGGTAAACGATGGGTAGATTACTGCTAAATACTCTATTGCATAATAGTTTAATGGCATCCTTTTTTCGGTGTGAAATATAATTATGTAATTGTATTATTAATGAGGTATTGAGACTAATGTATATTCACAAATCTGCACAGGCAAGTGATACGAACGGGTGAGAATATTCTTGTGCTGTCGATCAAGGGCTACTAAGTGACACAACTGAAATTCAGTAGCTTATAAATAATCGTAATAAACGAATAAACCATTAACGTCTGAGCGTCATAACAGTTACTACTGAATAACAGTTCAGTATAACTAGTCTTTACAAGTCTGAATTACAAGCCTACTGTCGTGCGTTAAGAATATTAATCTATTCTATAACAATCGCTGATATAAAATTATACGAAAATTGACTAGAGCCGTTAGATTACTTATGTGTTTAATACATTTAACACTGACTGTATAAATCATTGTTTAGTTGGTAAAAAAAAAGCGCAGGTTATAAACTGCTTGTACGAATGACCTCTACTGGCTCCGCTATATAATTACGTGGACGATTAGCCGTTATTATGTGTTTTTTTGTCTAACATACATAATAACAAAATATGATTATAATCCTCAAAGAATTCTAAAATTTTTCTTATTACTGATATTGTTTATTATTTTAGAGCTCCGTCATCAGAAAATGTCCGTGAAAGCTACTTTTGAAATATTAAGAAAATAAACAGTATCATTTAGGTTTAGAGTAGGTATATTGATTCGAATACCTTGGGAGTATAATCATTTGAAAGTTGTACAGGGGAATTAGAAGTATAACTGCGCTTGAAAGACAGCGTTTATTAGAGTAAGAAGTCTATTGGTTACATGAAGAATTCATGTGAAATTACGGAAGAGATTTGCAGTATTTTATATGGACCATTGTAATGTATGCGTTGGAGACATGGAGGATTAGTAACAGAGGAAAGGAATGTCTGGAAAGCTTGGAAATGTGTTCGTGGAAAAGCATAGCTGGAAAGAAGTAATGATGGGAAGAGAAGTAAGTTATTATAAGAACCACAAGAAAGAAACTGGATTGGTCACATTTTGAGAAGGAACTGTCTACAGAAGTTTCTGATTAAAGGAAAGATGGAAGGTAGGAGAGGGCGAGGAAGAAGAAGATGATGTACGCGTATTGTCAGATTTGATGATGGGGATAAACTGACGAGAGCGGCATCGTATAGAACAAAGTGGAGAGTGCGGTTCAGCTGAAACCTGGCTTAGGACAGGCTCACCATTAATGATGGTGATGATGCAGACCAACGAATTTTTTACAGGAATAAAAATAAATTTTTAGTATTTTTTAAATGAAAATATCGCACTTGAAATTACTTAGCTATACATAATTATCACAGCCGCGGGTAAAGTCAGAAGCTACAGCCGATTCCGCCGATTGACTATGATTGTCTCTTGAAAGTGCTATCCTGCACACACTGTCTCATCATTAGCGCGGAAACGGACACTTCGGCTGTATCCAGTTGATGTGTTATGCACACAACACACACAACAGTTGATGTGTTATGTGTTGGTGTGAGCAAAGCATGTGTTATGCCAGAGAGGGGCCAGGTTTCTGGTATACCTAGCAATAGTTGTAATGTCTTTCTAGTAGCCCCAATGCCTATCCACAACAAGGAATCGCTTCCTATCTTTAGGTGGCTTTCGTGGGAAGGAATTTACGCTGCGTGGCAGGCGAGACCCCTGGCACCAGGGACGACCAGACCCCTACCGATGACGCTTAACCTCCCTCAAACCCCACCGTGGCGTACACTACATTTTGAGACTTAGCAAGTAGTAAACCAATCGGAACTGATTTGCCGGAACAAAATGTGCGTCCAGCGTCTCAGTGCCTGGTGGTATGAGGGCAGGCAGAAAACCTTGAAATATTAGTACGCTTGAAATCTGCTAGGACCTGACCTGTACTATAGACTTGCTAGGTGATACGTATTAGGGAAGCAAACACCATCTATATGAGATCCCTATGAGGAACGTGGTATATATTTTTTAAGTTACAATGAAAATTAAATTAATAACACATTAAGTTGAAAAACTTAATTTTTTAAGTTAAGTATGACAAAGTAATGTTCCATTCTGTAATTTCTTCTTTCTCTTTGCAGTAAATTATGTAATTTGATTGGTCACTTCGGTTAATCACATATACATATGAAAATTTAATTGTACGCAATATTATATAAGTCACAAAATAGTAGTCAGATAAGCTGGTTGCATTACGTACGAAGTAGGAGATACGAAATGTACAAAGTGCTGAGAAACGTCTCTCATTATGGCGTAAAATTGAAAGTTAAAAGCTAACACAAAAATCGAGCATCAAATATACTAGGATCCAGGCTGATGAAATTTTTTGCCGAACCTATATTAATGTACCATGTAACTACTGTTCAGAATCAGAAAGAGTAAGTAGAATGCTGCAAAGAAAAAGTCTGTAAACTTTAAACAGTGTGAAAACAAAATCTTCACACAAAATTTGAACGTTAATCGCAAAGTCTCAACTGAGCAAAGCAAAAGCAACTCAGAAAAAAAGAAAATTACAACACAAGACAACAGAAAGTCATAAAAAATTCGACTAAAATTAATACTCTAAAAGCAGTGACTAAGTTGAGAGAAGAGAACAAAGTTTTATCTAAAAAATGCTAATAAATTATGAAGTTTTAATAATTAAGAAATATTTGCAGTTCGCTGTCTTGGTATATAGACGTGAAACTTATTATGCATCAACTGAACCATACGGAATACCTTTATTACCTTAACTGAATGTTTATTCACGAATAAAGAAGACAGTTTGTTGTTTCAGTTTTATAAAGCCGTAAACCTGAATAAAAGCCTTCTGGAGAAATGTAACATTAGATACAATTATTTTGTACCTTCCACAGTACCATACTAAGTTAACAGAAATATACAAACTTCAATTGTAACTCTCGAAATAAGTGAGACATAACAACTTGTTTAAATACTTACTATTATTACTAAGTGCAATTAATTCAAGACTCACTGACAGACAAAGCTGGTGCAGACACTCGTTTGAAACATTCTACGCCAATGTGATCTCAAGTGCAACAAATCCTCATTAGTATTGACATGTGAGTTGCTGATAATAATAATATCATCATCATCATCTATCTGTCCAGGATTAGGCAGGTTGCCTGTTCCGGCTTCACCATCTCCGTCTCGGTCTGCCGACATTTCTTCTTCCGGTTGGCTTATAATTCAGGATTTTCTTGGAATTCTTTCTGGAGACATGCGCATAACATGCTCTTTCCATCTTTTTTTATAGTTTTTCGCTAGTTCCGTTACTGGTTGTACTTTTAATTCCTGCCTTATATCTTCGTTCTTTATGTGATCTAATCTTATACAACCTTTCACAGATCTAAGATATTTCATTCCAAACGTTTCCATCTGTCTATAATCTTTCTTTCTTGGTGCCCATGATTCGGACCCGTATAATAGCATGGGGAATGCCATCACCTTATAGAATTTTATTTGTGTTTCTTTCATGTTCTTCTTTCCTTTGAGTGTTCTCCGTAATGTCCCACATATTCTTTGGAAGTTGTTTGTTTTATTAAGAATAACTTTGTCTTCTTCATATGTAATATCACATCCTAGGTAATTGAAATGAGATACTTGTTCTAAAATTTTATTTTCAATTACAATTTTTATCCGAAACGAATCTTTTCCTACGAAATTGTTTCCTATTGGAAACAAAACAAGTACCCTTTGTATCATCTTTGTTATATTATTTTCCTTCTCTTAACAAAACGCTTTATCGCCGTGCATATTGCCAAAAAGGATTTTTTTTTAATGACTGGCTATTTGCGTACAAATGCGTTTCAAACCTTCTTCACATTTGTCGGGAAACCGTAAAGCTGAATTCTGAGGAACGAAAACACTTAATCTGTGATGACATCAAGAATTCTTCCTCTGTTCGGAATAGTAACCTAACTATTATCCTACCTTTTCTGTAGGTGCATTCTGGATAGACAATAGTTACTACCATCATGTAGTAACTCGTTTGCTGAGCCGCAGAGTAGTAAACACTAGCAAGTAATTATGTTCATAGCATAGTTCGTACGATGTTCGAAGACGATACATGGAAGGAACACTATAATTTGTTATATACTTAGACGCAGACACCGCGGCCGTAAACTTAATAGCCACCGACAGTGACCATTCTGGACCATGTTCAACACGGCATAGTGTATAATAGGTATATCATGACACTTAAAATTTAGTTAAATACTATTCATAAAACATAGGGCAAGTGAAATTTACAAACTATATTAATCAATTTATCGTAATCAATTTGTTTCAGTTACGTGATGTAAATCAGAAGATAACAAATCAATATCGATATTACTGCCATCGATATTAGAAGTAGGTAAGGAATGTCAAGTTACTGAAACACCTCTGTTATTTTTGTTGTTGTTATTTTTGGTTCGTGATGATAATGTAACCGTGAGTAATTTATCATTAAGTTGAACTCTGTCGTAAAAATAATTTTAGACTTAGACTAGTATAACATAAAATACTTGAACAAGAAAATTAATTAGGGTGGATTGGGGGAAGATGCCGTGATTTTTTTTCAATGGCTAGTATAAAACACTAAATGTCAGTACATTTTTTTATTACCACAGTAATAAAGCACACAGTTTGTAGTATCAAGTAGATATATTACATTAACTCTAAAAATCAATAGACGTTAATAAGGCGGTTCCATAAAAATCCCTGCATTTCGGCATCTTACCCCAAGTGTGGGGTAAGATGGCGACTCAATTTGGGGTAAGATGGTTGGTGGGGTTTTAATGTAATAAAACGCATTAGACTCACAGTAACAATATTACAATATTAGACCTACAGTATGTATTTTTCAGTAAAAACGTTTTACAACAGCAAACACAAGGAAAGAAAATTGCTAAAACATGGTAAACTATATTTTAGAAACATTATAAAGTTTTACAATAAAACATAATGTGTTTTATATTTTACAATAAAATAATGTGGAAAAATGCAACTTGACAGAGATTTCTATTTTTTACTGTGTGCTTTTTTCATCTGTTCTTCCTTCCTTTTGAGAAGAATTTCAGCCCTACCGCAGACAGCACATTTGTTTAAAAATTTTGAACAGCTTTCGTGTAGCCATCTAGAACACACGACACACGTAATCCAGTCACAACTATCTTGGGTTCTTCCATATTCTTCTAAGCATTCTGAACACTCGTCTTTGTCAATAATTCCAAATATGTCATCATCTTCATCTGATTCCTGGTAGGGCACATCACCCTCATTATCATCTTCTGAAGAAGTGTTCGACAATTTCTTGTTTTTTTTTAACAGATTTATTGGATGAATTGTGTTTTTCTTAGTGGTACTCTGTTCCTCCTTGGTAGTGTCTTCTTTTATCTTCCTCTTCTTTTCTTTTGCTGTCTCTTCTTTTGTCTTATTAGGTTTCATGTTTTTGGTCTTTGAGCTGATTTCATGCGTCTTCTTCTTCGCTTCACATTTCAATTTCTTTGCAGCAATAATTTCTGGAGACGTCAAAACTTGCGCTTCTTGTCTTCTTTTATTCACCTGACGCTTTCCAAGAGCTGGAATTGGAGACAATTTTTGTAGAACTTTGGTAGGGGTGTTGTCACTCTGGAGCCCTTGCGAAGCGGGTCCAGTTACAGGAACACTGCTGTGCGGATTATGGTGCTGTGCTGACGTTGATGGTTGTGGTGGGCGTGGTGGTGTAGTAGGGTTGTCCTCAGATCCTATGAAAGCTCGATCAGGAATAGCGCAGGGATCAAATGGGAAAATCCCAGTAGCTCGAAAACAAGAGGTCCCATTCTTGGAATTAGCAGACTCCCTCCACGCTGAGTTCAACAACTCCCCTAACTGAGCCCGTCCCAGTTTCCTTGGCTTATCTGGAAAAGAGTGAGTATCCATCCATTTCTGACAAGCCTGGAACCAATGGAGTTTTAACGATTTAAAGAAACAACGGTCCAGTGGTTGCAAGTAATGGGTTGAGTGGCTTGGTAAACACAAGAGCTCAATATCATGCTCAGCAGCCAACTCTAACAATTTATCTACACTGGTGTGTGACGTATGGCCATCTAGAATCAACAACACTTTGCCTTGTGCTTTTCGTGGAATAAAATCTTTTTCCAGCCAATCCGTAAAAATATTAGCTGTTCATATAAGCTGACTTTTTTGACATCACAATCGAAGACCCCGGTGGCATTTGGTCTTCCCATTCCACTTTCTTATTAACACCTTTGACAATGCAAACCGGTGGAAGAAAGTTACCTTCTGCATTGCAGCAGACTATTGCAGTTATAGTTTCTCCCTTTTCCCCTGAAGTAAGTTTATGTACATCCTTACTTCCCTTTTCAGCAAGAACAAACCCTGGCTTGTTGTTTAGCGGCAATCCCGTCTCGTCAACATTGTAAATATTAGATTTATCCATTAGGTTGTACTTTAGAAGAGTAGACTTGAGGTAAATCAAAGTAATTTTTAGCATCTTCTTTTGTTAACCCCTGGGCTCTGTCCAGTGACAGCCCTTCGGCTTTCCTGACGACAATGTCCGGATTCCTTTCTAAAAATTTATAGAACCAGTCGTAGCCAGCCATTTTTGTATCATGATTGAATTTGTGTTTTAAATTATAACGCTCAGCTATTTTATAAGCAAGAATTCTAACTTGGGTTACAGTTGGGGAAAAGGCAACAGCTTGAAGCTTCTTTATGTGGGATGCGAGCTTTTTTTCTATATCTGGACCAAGCACACCTTTTGGTCCCAAACCATGCTTTTTGTCATCATTTTTTTGTAGCCCCCTCCTTAGTGTTCGCTCTGGAATATTAAAATGTTTGCTAGCTGCATATGAAGACATTCCCTCATTTATCACCGCATTAAAGGCAGCTTTCAAGTCTTCTTCTGTCCACGCCCCTCTGATAGATTTTCTTTCGTATAAGCGAGGCATATCCCTGCAATAAAACCCGTGTAATTAGTCCCCAGAAATATTCCAGAATTAAAGAAAGAGGGACAGGCATATTAACCCAACGGAAAAAATCACGGCATCTTACACGTAATGTAGCACGGCATCTTACCCCGACTAGTTGGACAAGATGCCGGGCGCAATAACGAAGGACAATCATTGCCGCCGGGCGACTGTTTAGCTCTAACCTATACTCCGTTAACCCTATTTTGTAGAACTACTTGAATCATTTGATTACTGATAATATTAAGGTCGTTAAGTTAACATGTATGAACCATATGTAAAATAAACAACACTCACCAGTTTAATGTGAATGGAAACAGTTTACAAAATTGGAGTGACAGCTACTTCTTTCCGTACAAACTGAAACACGGTGTTCACAACAACAAGACCTCACGCCAAACTGACCAACGGCTCCCCACCTCTACCCGAACCTCATGAATCACGTGACACGGCATCTTGTCCAACACGGCATCTTACCCCCACTCACCCTATGAAGTATTCAAATGTGATCGTCTATTACAATTTCAAGACAAAACATTGTAACTGAATAGTAAATATGGTTTTACTGACACAAACAATATCGGAGACTAAACGTTCATATCTGGAAACTAAATAAGAATGTGTTTCTTCTTTGCATTTTTGTTTCAGGATTAGTTCTTCTTTCTCTACATAATTCTCGTTTGCCCAATCCTTTTCATAAAATACTTGGACTACACTTGAGAAAGGTTCTCCGTCGTTTAGTTCTTCCAATTTATCTGTTTTTAGCAATCCAATTTTTTGAAGCGACTGGAACATCTTATA
Source organism: Magicicada septendecula (assembly GCA_034769895.1). Classification (NCBI taxonomy): domain Eukaryota; kingdom Metazoa; phylum Arthropoda; class Insecta; order Hemiptera; family Cicadidae; genus Magicicada; species Magicicada septendecula. The sequence goes on from CM068367.1 coordinate 1,090,062,971, forward strand.
CAACTGTATAAACCTAAACCTGTTTCTCAGATGTTGGTCTAACAAGCGAATGGAAATAAATCATGTTAAGAAATGTGAGTCGCTGACGACTGGCTAAGTAATTTTTAAAAATTAGATAATAAAATATGGAAAATTTTTTAAAAATGTAAATATTATTGTACCTATCCAAACATGAAAATGTGTGATGTATTAATTTGTGTCTCAACTCACTAAGTTTTGATTCAGTCTGTTTATTATCGATTATATTAACTTTTATAACGTACGTAATAAATAACCCTACTTATTGTGCGAAACTGAAATATTAAAGTATTGAAATTAGCAAGTAATTGTGCTTAAATTTGATAAAATCTTAAAAATTGTCAATAAACCAGTGAAACTGTCATTGGTTTATGACAGTGTCTGCATTCTTGTTGAAGTAAGTGATTTCTCAAACATTTTACGCCCAACAAATTTTAATATTTGCGACACTTTAGTCAACCTTCTGTACTTCAGAATCATTACGAACTATCAGCACCTATAACATTGCGCTGAAACTCCTTTTACAAGGAGCGGCGGCAATATTCAGTAAATTTGCCTTGTAAAGTGCTAGTAAGTCGTTCGTATTAACATAGTTACACTCAGATACCAGTATATGTACCGAAGTATAATGTATACTGATATAAATGACAATAAACTGTTTGTGTATAATTGAAAACTTTGAAATAAGGAAGGTTTAATTAAGAAGTTTATTTGTTTCCTTGGACAGATTAGAAATATTCACATTAATTTTTCCAAGTTCAAATTTGATCAGATCTTAAACAATGACATTACACTAATGAAACCATTTAAATAAACAATAATTTTAAATAATTTAATAAATAAAATAATTTATGTAATTTAAAGTTAACCAAACTAAATAAACACTCGCATTAATTTATCTACGTAATTGTTCTTAAATTTGATCAGATCTCAAATACTGATGTATTAATTAACGAAACTATCTAAATAAACAATAATGTACCTGTACACACACACACACACACACACACACACACACACACGCGCGCGCATCTACATATATACTGATACTTGGATACCCCGTAACACGATTGGCATAAATAAAATAAATGTACATTTTAAAGTTTAATCATGGAACCATTAGGTATCTTGTATAAGATCATTTATGGAAAATACTGTCACAAGTGTAAAGTAATAAGAAAAACGTGAGCTGAATATGCTAACAACCTTCACAAATAGAAGTTTAACTCAGGTTAGTTAATGCAGACTACAACTGTAAATTTTGTGCAAGGAAAATGTTCATATTTGACCATATTATCTATGTTGCGATACACAGATCAAAATTGAATGCTAGTCCTAGTCTTAGAAATCTATAGATGAACTTAAAAGTCAATGTACAATTGTTAGCATACTACTTTCTAATAAGAAATTTTTAATGATATTACGTTAATTACATACTTTAATATATCGAGGATACTGAAATTCAATATAATGAAAACGTAGATTTACGAGGTTCGCTGAGAAAAGATATTCTGATTTTTAATTAAAAATAATCATTAGTTACTTTCATTTTAATAGTAAATATATTTTTATTTATTATAAAAATATGTAGAATCGTGTAGAACTTGTTCTTACTCAAACACTTCAGAGATTGAACCACCTCGTGAAATTATTGATATTAATAGGAAAAATGTCAATAATTTATCAAGAATTCAGAGTAAAAAGGTGATTCTATTCTAAATGTAAAGCTAAAAAACATTTGTCTCTGATAAATTACCTACACGAAATATTTTCCGTTCTACAAACTAAAGTGGCTACATAATAAAAAGAAATTCTGCAGAACGACACAAAAAAAGATATTATAAAAATTGTGTAAGTCACGTATTGGAAAAAGTTCTCGTGAAGCCTCTTAGAATAAAACTGCATGAGACTGTCGTGGTCAAACATGTTTTCAATTAGTATTGGGCTACGGCTCTTTTTTTATAAACATGAAATTAAATTAGTTAAGAATGTCTTCTATTACGCCAGAATGCATGTAGTCCTATCACACCTGAGGTCAACTTTTCATTTAATAATGGAATGTTAAATATAAATCTATTTTTTGCTTTGACAGCATAAGTCATCTGATTGAAAGCCGTAATTTATCTGGAGCCTGGGAATTAATTTGTCATAACCTATCAGGAGTGTGCAAGGAAACTGATTTTTTAAGCTAAATCAAAAGTAAACAACGTAGGGATAAAGTAAAAGCCAAGATTAGTGAAAATCTTAAATCCAACTTTACATTCTTGAAATAGTAAAACAAGTTCTAATGTTCGGATTAACTCAGTTCTTAAAATGAAAATCGTTCAAGGACAGAGAAAGTATAATGAGTAAGAAAAGCAATGACAGTTCTTAAACGTGGAGTTGTGCAATGCTCGATTGTCAGTATTAGTGTCGATATGTGTACATTATCATATGTAAACACCTTTTTTTCTGTGAATAATTCGAAACTGCGTTCTTCGTTCCAAAAAGATCAAGGTGAATTTTGCTTAATTTTTTAGACGTTGACTAAAGATAACAATGGAGTCAGGAGAGCTGTTTAATGTTTAAAATCGAAAAACAGTGTTATAATAAGACAACAAAGAGAAGCCCTCAAATACATCACTAATTATTTATGACTTAACAAGCGTTTTTTTCTTGCCCTGCAGCTTAAGTGTCACAGTATTGTTACATATCAGCAGTAAATGTTTTATGAATCTTTTTTACGTACTGATAATGAATTAATAAACGATGAAGGATTTCAAAAAGTTTGATCATTATCGATCATAGGCCTACACAATTTAAAATACTTTGAATTTTATTTTGAGGTTTAGAACAAACCTGACAAAATCTTTCGTCCTTTATTAAATGTTTTTAGCCAAATTATGTACAAACTGTATTCCAAGAGTGATTTCAAATTGTGGTTTTGAACGAATGAGTAGCTTGAAAAAAAAAGACTTAACGAAATTGGTCCCTAACGAATGTAGAACTACTATACATGCTAACTATTGATATTAAGATGAATTCTGATGATGTCATCTCTTTGAGGCCTAAATTTGTAGATAAATTGTAGTCTACAGTGATTCTCAAAGACATTGTACACGTACGCTTCATCAGATCTCGAAAGTGATAATGCTGTGTCTACACATTTTTCATATCTGAACAAAATTGAAAACGGTACGGTGCCAGTTGTCAGATAGAAGAGACTTGAATAAAGTACAGACCTTTGGCACCCATTATGGCTCGTATCAATATGTAATCATTATTCGTCTAGGCAGGAAATTTGTAAACATCGTGAACTTATGTTGTGATATTTTATATTGATGTTGCGAACTATATATATATTTTAACAATTAGAATTTAGTTCTAACATGGATGATATTGAAATTCAACATATTGAAATCTAGGCACGAAATTAAAAAAAATCGGCATAACAAATTTATGCTTAGTTGTTTTGAAAATTTATTGCGATTTTGAATATATCGATAATTATTATTTTAAGTTTAATTACAATAATGTTACATTAAACTAGTTACCGTTCGTAGTCCAAGAAAAGTAAATTATTATGAAGAATAAAAATCTTATCAAGCTATGTGATGCGAGTGTGTAAGGGGAAAGGGGAAAATAATTATTTGAAAATAAATTAAATTTTGAAGAAGTTTTTTGTACTGATGCTTTCTGATCCTAGAGACCGAACAATGTGCACCTTACTTATGATTTACGTGTCACAATATAACTCAAATGCAAGAGCCAATATGAAAGGAAAAAGTTTCATTTATTAAGAAGAAAGTGGCTCCTGAACATTTTCCATTGTCCGTGGTTCCATTGCATTAGTGATAATTTTATGAAACTTGCTGTGCAACAGGAATTTTTAAGTTTTACAAAATACAATCTGAAATCTTCTTATCTAGTCTTGTAAAACTGGATTCTATAGTTATAAAGAGAGTAACTTTTCCAAATGTTAGTTAAATATTAAGAAGAAAACAATCCCTACCTCTATTGTTGTAGCAGGATTTTGGGTACATCCGTGTATGTGATGTTTATATTTCCGACGTTTCGTTCCGTAATCCCGGAACATTTTCAAGGCGTAGCCTACTGATTTGATTTAACTACGGCGCCCGTTTTATATCTAGCTTCCCTTGTGATTTTTGACGTGGGAGGGTTAGAGCGTGGTTTGTTAATGTGTGAACTATCAGTTAGGAATTTCCAAGTTTGTCGCTAACTTTGTATATTCATTTCCGTCGTTGAATATATATATATATTATGTAACATAACAAGATTACACCTCAGAATAAAGACAAGTATATCATACAAATTCATTGTCAATTATGCCTAAACGCAATCTTTTTAGAAATAAAGTACAAAGAAGAATAAAATAGGCCTGAACTTAACAAATAAAGAAATGAAAACAAAATATACTATTTAAAGATAAATAATAATGACAAGGAGTAAAAAGTAATAAAAACAATAATGGAAATATTATAATAAATAAGTACTAGGGAAATAGGGAATGAAAATTTAGGAATTAAATAATTTAATTACAATGACAAGACGATAACTGACGATGACCATTATACCCAGAAGAGAAGATCAAAGAATAATAAAAATGTAAATAGTTATTATTAAACATAAGTATAGTGTATAATGTTAAACCTAGTAAGTGAAAAGACACTGATTATAGCATTAGACTATTAAACTAGAGGGAGGTCTGCGAACCTCAAACAGTTATTTTGTGTCAGAACTACAAAATATAAGTGACATCAAAATTAATAAAAGAATAGTATTAAGCTATAATTATAAAAGTTAAGTAGTTTAATAATATAAAATAGTGAAAAGAACAGTGATAAACGTTATAAAACAGTGTAGAATAAAAGTGAATAGGAAATGGACCTAGTTATAATATACACTGTGAATAAAATATATAAATTATATAAACCAACTATAGTTAATATAAAAAGGTGTATAATTATTAATGACAGTGAAATCTTGCGTTACAAACTAATAATATACATTAGTGACGAAGAAAAAATAAGATTCAACTGAATCATATCAATTTTAAAATGTGAGCACGAACCTGTGACCCATAAATAATCCAGCCAAGAGCTATGCTGAATGAATCAGTATTTTGTAAACAGAAATTGCATTGTTGAAGAATATTCTACAAGAAGCCAGAACGCTTTAATTTAATGCTGGACATTTATACAAAATAACTGAAAATATAAAACGGAAAGATGAAGAAAACTGTAGAAATAACGAGGACTACAATGTTTTAATGGAATACCATGAAAACTTGAAGGCCAGAAGATAAATATCAAGCAATAATTCGTAAATGAAACTACAAGATTGGTGAGATTGTTCCATAATGTTAAGACAAACACTTAAACAAACATTACTTCATTTAAAGAACAAGTTACAGTGAAACAGTATAACAAGAACAATACAAACATTATAATTATGAATTTTATTTGTTCACAATAATTATTATTATTAATGGTTCCTGTTTAAGTTGTTCTTTTGTATGATCCAAAGGACCCATGATTCAACATACATACACAACACCAAATTACTGAACATTATTTATAAGTATTATGTTTTATTTTATATGTATGACTTGTACAATACATTGACTTTACTTTTTACATTAACCCTGAGGAAAAAGAGATTTCATGTTATCAAACAAAAAGGAGCTACAACCTAAGAAAGGGACATTGAATGTTAGTACATTTAAATATTGTCAAAGAAAAAGTACTAATAAATTTTATGGAATTTGAGAAAAGAGCGAATAGGAGTTTGATTCTTTATTTTAACATAGCATCACATGGAAGAAGGGTAAGTTTAGGATTTAAGATTCACACACATAAGAGTCTAGTTACATATTTGGCACCAACAACTTGGGACAAACATAACAGAAACATAAATAAGTAATTCATCACATACAGTCGAGTTATAATATATTACAACGGTACACATTGCTGTATTTCATGTAATTTAATTTGGTGCTGTGTTTACACTCATATAACATTACTGAGACCTTATGTGTATAATTGGAGTTCAGGTGTAATTATAATAAGAGTAGTCCTTTCAGGAATCGTAATATGTTTTCATTTATTCCATAAAACAAACATAATAAAAATAATAATATAATAGTAATATTTACTTTCGCCATAAGAAATTCATTATCTATCGTTTCAATGTTTCTTTGATTGCCGTACATTCGTCATAAAAATATATTTTATCTCTTATGTCTTATATTATCAATTCTATATAAAACATTGCTTATTCATAATATAAATTCTCGACTACTCAGTCTGAATGTGTGCTTTATAATTGGTAATATTTACCTTCTTATTCTTTACTTGACATACCTTTTACGGCTTTATAATCATTTTAACAAAACTAATTGATTTTTTCAATTACTTTACTTTATGTGCTTTCAATAAAAAAAATTAACTTATTAAATCAATGATTAATACTCCAAGCAAGGATTTAAATTATCTTTAAATTAACTGTTCATTCATTAAAGAAAAAAATCATTAAAAAAAATTCTGATTACAATTGAATTACATTCTCTTATCTCTATCTACATAGTTATTCTTTAATTTTAAAATATTTTTATTAATGTCTTTCAATGTCTTTATTCTGTGAGAATTATAAATTGGTTTTTCGTCACCTCAAATTCTGTAGATTGTCCCATGTCCTCCAGTGATCTGTCGGTCCTCTCCTACTGGATGTCCTCTTGCCTTTTCTGGTTTCACTGGTCGTCCTCCCGTCTCTCGTCCTTCATGGTCCATCGGCTGCTGTAGATTGTAATGACGTGTTGCTCTGGTTCGGCTGCTGTTGTGATAGAAACAGTCTCTATTGCTCTGCGTATCGTTCCTCTGCTAGATGTTCTCTCGCCATCTGTCTAGAGTTGGATGTTCGTAGTTGTAGACTGTTCGTAGACGTCCGACGATTTTAGTTACGGTACTTTTTATTTATTTTTTTTTTTACTACTTGAAATAAAATATTTTCCGTAATACTTTACAGTTTATTATATAAAAATCTTGTTGCTGTTAGACATAGCGTCTAACTCTGTCCGAAGTAATTAAAAATTCGCGTCTCAGACGGACATAGCGTACCGCCACGACTGAAGACTGTTTGATGAGAGAGTTTGGCTCTCCTGGGATCGTATTTATATTCACCAAGAAAACCACACCTGTTAGCTCAGGAATATGCATGTCAAAAACTGCCCACGGCGTTAGTGTCCCCACTATCGTCTCATTTCACATATTCGCACTTTTTCGCCAATCGCACTGTTTAATGCGTATTTCAAGGTGATCTAATATTGTCGAATTTAATTACACACATGATATGTAATTATCATAATGATCGCATTATTAGTGTAATTATTATGATTTAAAAATCGCACAGAATTCGCACTGATTGTCAGAATTACGTAGAATTCGCACTGCACATGTGTCTGATTTTTACGCATTTTTAGAAGTTTTTACACTCTTTCTAATAATTATGGTTTGCTTAAAATTAAATACAATCTTAATTTAGATTTATTTGGGGTGAGGTTGTAAACTTTCAGGTTCGAACAGGCTTCACGCACACACTCTATTTACTTGTGTACACGCATACAGCGGTAATCGCGTGATGTTTCTTGTTGATTCCTGTTTATAAGCCAGCATCCAATTTCACACCTGCTCGTCTATTATATATTACTAAAATTAATTTAATTATTTATTTTATTTCATATATGCGCATTACAGCCTATGCTTGTATTGTCGCAATATATATATATATATATATATATATATATATATATATATATATTGCAACGTGACAAATGGTCTCAATATAGGTGAATATAAAGAATAATGAGTATCAGCTATTATAAGTGTCCCAATGAATAAATGAATGCTTGAAAGTAAATAGTATTAATAAAATAATTAGAATTTATAGAAGAAAATTAGAAAATAAGACAATGTAGAACTACGAAAATATAATTTTACATATGAGTGAAGTGTTGTGTAATGTGAGAAACGAATAGAATGTTAGGGAATTATATTCACGTGCTACAAGCTGTGTTCTAGAACATTCAAGAAAAGGAAGTTGGAAACACGTGGCCGCTACTAAATACATTAAAGTAATTGAAACGACGCCTACGCGCATAGCGGGGGTGACGTCACTCGGCAGCGCAGCGCTTTACATTCAGCTGCATTATAAAAGGAGTAGGCAGTCTTCTCGAAACTCTCTCTCTCTGATAACACTCTGAAAGCAGACTCTCTGAAAGTTCGTCAGCGAAGGTGGTCGCAGTGGGAAGCGATTCCAGACAACGTTAATTCCAGACATCCTTGGGTCCGTAGAGTCGAGTGAGCGGCGATTGTCAGCAGGAAACTATCACGGAGTGTGAGATATTCAACTACCGTTCCTGGGCATCGTTTGCTGACCGTAGCGGCTGGAATACGGAGACCTGAAGCAAGGCACTACCTGGAGGCGATTGCTGAAACGTGGACCGAGACGACGGATCGCTGGAGGCCGGATCGAGATCGTCGACAGGGAGGACAGAGAGGACAACCAAACAGGGAAGCAAAAATTAACTCATTATCAAATTGTAAAAGAACATTAATTTTTAAATAATTTTGTTTAATAAAAGAAGACTTTTAAACATTTAAATAAATTCATAAAACTGTGTGAAGCAAGAGAGCATTTGTTAAATGACATTTCAAGTAAAAATTGATCAAAGATCAATTTCAAAGTGATCTATTGTCTGATAATGCGGATAACATTGTCTGATTTAATTACACATATTATATGTAATTACCATAGTGATCGCATAATTAGTGTAATTACTATGCTCTTAAAATCGCACAGAATTCGCACTGAACGTCATAATCACACCGTTTTCGCACTGCACATTTGCATGATTTTTACGCATATTTAGAAGTCCTTGCAATCTTTCTAACATTTACGGTTTGCTTATAATTAAATAAAACTATAATTTAGTATCTATTTGGGGTGAAGTTTCAAACTTTCAGGCTTGAACAGGCTACACGCACATACACTATTTACTACTGTACACTCTCTCAGCAATAATCGCGTGATCATGCATGTTCATTCCTGCGTCTAATTCATCTTTCAACTTCACACCTGCTTGTCTATTACATATTACTAAAATTAACCTAAATATTTATTTTATTTAATAAATGCACATTACAGCATATGCTTGTATTGTCGCAATATATATATATATATATATATATATATATATATATATTATAACTAATTATAAATGTTTACGTCAAGTCTTTCCCTCGTTGCCTCACGTTGGATTCGTCAATTTTATACTAAATAGAAATGTTGTCTCCCTTGGGGATATCTTCTAAGCCCCACTGTTGGGTTCGTCAATCTATAACAAAGATAAATTGTGCGTTGTTTTGTGTTGTGATGTCGGGTGTTACACTCCGCGCGCTTACTGATTGCCGGTTTCTCTGCGGCGATGTTGTCCTGCAAACACAACTTATGCTAATATGTGTATGTGGGTGCCACTTGGATATTTGGTCCAAGAATTTATTATTATTAAAAATTGATTTTTTTAGTTGTTTAATTAACTATAGAAAAAAATGTGAACAAGACAATTTGAATTGCAAATAACATATGTTTAATGATCTTTCTTTTCATAAAAATCGTCTGAAGGACTAACTATCAAATTAAGCAAAATTTGCAGTTACAAAAAATTATTGACAAGTTTTTAAGTAAGTATCGGCTAATAAATATTTTATTGCTCAGTTGGATAGCATGAATTTAATCTTTGAAAAAACTTTATACTCAGGACGTGACTCCTTTGAACTATCAAGACAAATCAGTGGGGTGCTTTACAAAAATTGTGTGATTTGAAGGTGTTTGACATGTGTAGTACAACTGTGTGACAAGGATACCAGGTAAAAAATGATTTTAATTTTCGAACAACTCACGTAAGTATTTCCTTCAGTGGACACTGTTCTTGGGGACGGTTCCAATCTTGCGCTTCTTCGTGTTTACGTTCCTCACGCACTGGTAACTATTTAAAAGTCGGATTACGGTTTTAAAACTCCGCACAATTGAAATAAAATTCGTAGTTTCTATGCTTTGAATTCTTGGCGGCGGCGAACAGCTGACTGCGTGGCCTCACTATTCTGCCGTCTCAGCGCTAGTTCCAAACTCAATGTAGAAGGCTTGTGTCAGTAATTTGTTTGGGGAATTTTGTCAAAGTCTGTTTATCTTCGCAAATACCAGCAAAATTGATTTTCTCTATTAAAATCGGTCCTTTTCAGGGCCGCTGGATATTTGGCTGTGTGCGTTTCTATTAAATATGGCGTGTTGCTGCTCTATTCAACAACACGTTAGCTTCTTATTTTCTTACCTTTGTTAGGTCCGTCTTGTGACTTTTATCTTTAGAATAATATTATTATTACTGAAATATTACTGAAATTATTCTGGTATTTGTCAAACAATTTTACAGAACTATTTACAATCTGCATGCCATTATTATTTTTGGATTCTCTGCTTTCAACTGAAGAAAATGATACCATTCACGATTGGTTTTAAACAAATTAAATCTAATAAATTAACATAAAATACAATTCTTACCTTGCAGTGTTTACACAAAATTCTAATTTTCTAATTAATAAAATGTTATGAAGTTGCTTGGTTCTTGCTATAACATTAATACATAACATAATTATCTTTTCATAACAAAATAAACAAATATTAAAACATAACATATAAATAAGTTCATTTTTGTGTAGGCATTACATATGGCCTAGATTTTTGTCACTGGTTTTTATTGTAATTTTGTCTTTTTCGGTATTATATATGGGATTTTTGGGTATTCACTTAGAGTTTGTTATATTGTTTATCTTTGGAAATGCCTGGTTTACCCTAATACATTTTATTTTTATTGTAATATTACTTAGCATTTCACTGTTTTTGTACAGATGAGTTATTCCATGAGTGTGACAATTTTCACTTTTATATTTAAAAATTCTCTAAGAATTAAGCTTGTCTTCAATTGAGCAAGTATGTTTCCATTGTACATTATAGGATTGTACCTTTTTCCTTTATTTTTTCTAATATTATACAATTAGTCTGTCAAATATGACTATTTTTGTGATTGTTTTTTTGTCTCAGCCTAGTATGGTATAGCTAACTAGTTTCATAACTTGACTGTTAAAGTGTTTTAGGTGGTCATATATATATAAGTATAGTTACTTTATATTGTGATTCAACTTTAAAATACAATTTTGTTGCATTTTGATAACATTAAATTCATAAATATTACAATTTTATATGTTCATCACATGTTTTCAGTTTAACACTGTTTTTGATTATTTTAATTGACTTCTAATCAATTTACAGCTTTCTCTATTTAAAATAATTTGTTTGTATTTGTCTAATTGACATTTGCATATAGTTTTTATATTAATTCTATAATAATTAATTTTCACATAAAATCTGAGTGATTGGTCTCAACTCCAAAACCTTGGTTTTTTTGTTATAACATTTATATATTTTTTTATTTTAACTTACATCCTTTTTAATGATGTGTTCAAATCATTTAATACATTTATTTTATTTATATTATAAAGTATAATAATAGATCTTGTCCATTAATTCACAATAAATAGTTTTTTATACCCTATTCAGAGTTACATTTCTTAATATGTCGTGACCTCATTTTGGTCATTTCTGAGATTATCTGTTTCTCTTATAGTACATTATCAGTTTTACACTGTTCTTCACTTAAACAATATATGGGGTTTGAGTCTTGGTCATAGTCTTGGTCGTTTTTACATGTTAATGATATTAATTATCGGACAATATTACAAAATTTTTGGATTACTTGGGTTCGATACTGTTCATCTCACCTTCCTCTTATGATAATTTACTTTGCAATTAAATTCCTTTATGGAACGTTCTGTGACGTTACAATATATATATATATATATATATATATATATATGTGTGTATTACGACGCTCCCTTTCATCTAACACAATTATCTAATATTTTGAATGTTAGATAAAATGTTACTTACCCGTGATATTACTTTACCTGGGCGCCAGAACAAATCCCAGATACAAATGACACGGTTTCAGCTTAGCTCAGCGCATGGAGACACTCTTTCTCAGGATTCGTTCAGTGATTGTGGTTTTCAAGGGGAATCGTTACAAATAACACTTTAATATTTGCTTGATTATTTTAATTAACGTTTTAGTCAATTATTTTTAAACTTGTAAATGCTAATGGTAGGACTTATTTCTACCCTAACACTTATAATTACTGAGTGAGTGTGAAAAGTAACGATTAAGACGTTCAAACGACCTATGGCTCTTATCTGGTTTAATTAAGAGATTGCTATCTCCCAAACCAGTGCTAAAGAACAGGTCTGCAATAATTTGCACGTCCAATACTACACCCCACTTTCCATTCAACACTCCTATACTATTTTAGAGCTAATCTTATAATTAAATTAGAAAGTGTGAAATGCTTAGTGTCTTTTAAAAATTGTTTATTGCTTTTACTATTTGTTTAGTGCTTATTTCATTGATCAATGAATCTATTTCTTACTGTTTGATGCGTTGACCGAAGATAGGAATCCGTAGAGGTCCTCCTTTTGATGGTTTTGCACAGAAGAATTGATGTTGATCAATGCTGTAGAAGATGCCCTGGCAATTACAGATGCTGTAGCCTTCTGTCGCACAGGTCCTTCACGGCTGATGATTAATTAATTAATAATTTAATTAATTAACGTTATAACAAAATAAAAATGGTGTGTGTCGTTTTTGTGTTATGTCGGGCGTTACACTCCGCGCACTTTTTATTACTTACTGATGACTGGATCCTCTGCGATGATGTCGTCCTGCAAAACAACTTAATCTACTATGTGTTTGTGGGCGCCACTTGGAATCTTTTGTTCCAAGAAAAATGTTATTAAAATTTTGAATTCTTACCAGTTAGTTTAATTCTATGAAAAAATGTGAACAAGACAGTTTGAGTTTGAAAAAATAAAATATGTTTAATGAATCTTAAAAAATCGTCTGAAGGACTAACATTCGTAAAAAAGTAAAATTGCAGAGTTACAAAAAATTATAAATTATTATTATTGACAAGTTTTTTCTCCAATCAAGTATCGGCTAATAAATATTTTATTTTACTCAGTTGAAAAGCATGAGTTTAATGTATGAAAAATCGTTACTCTCAGGACGTGACTCCTTTGAACTACCAAGACAGATCAATAAGATGCTTTACAAAAATTAAGTGATTTGAAGGTGTATGGCATGTGTAGTACAACTGTGTGACAAATGTAACCAGGTAAAAATGACTTTAACTTTGAACAACTCACGTTCCGAAGGGTAATTATTCTCGCACTGGACACTTCTCTCGGGTAGTCTTCAATCTCGCCTCTTCGTGTCGACGTTCCTTGTGCACTGAATTTATTTAAAGTCAAAATGCGATTTTTTTAAAACTTCCGCACTTTCGTAAAACAGTTTGGCAGTAAATTTATGCTTGAATCCCGCCGCCTGCGATCAGCTGCTCGCGTTGTTTCTCAAATTAGCCGCCACAGCGCTGATACCCTTGCAGTTGATAGAAAGGCTTTGTGTACGTTACGTTATGGGGATTTTGTCAAAGTCAGTTTGTCTTAGCGAATACAGCATAATTGATTCTCTATTAAAATTTTGGTCCCTCCTGGGCCGCTGATATTCTGGCTGCGTGTGTTCTATTAAATGTGCCGTGTTGCTGCTCTATTTCAGCAACACATTGGCGTATACTCTTGTAGAGGTTAAGTCAGTCTATTGTCAATGTACGGGAAAAGCCTTTCTTCGTTCTTGTGTCGACTTCTCGCCTTCGGTTTCGCCTCGGTTGCGGTGATCAGTGTCGTGGGTGATGCGTCTCTTCTGGAGTCAAAGCACGAAGTGTTTTTCGGTCGAATTTGGTCTTCCTTTTATACTTTGTAAGGCTCATTGTTTTAGCTTTTTGACATGAACTTCCGGTGTATTTGTGTAAAAATTCCTTCTAGAACGTTCGAGAATAATGAAATGGAACCTCATGGAACAAATTTAACTTCCGTAGAAGCTTTTAGAACAAAATTTCTTATTCTTCACACTAAGGATATTACAAAAATTATTCTGGTATTTGTCAAACAATTTGCATGCCCTTACTACATTTGGATTCTCTGCTTTCAACTGAATCTAATGATACTAATTACGATTGGTTTTTGAATAAATTAACTATAATAAAATAACACAACATACAACTCTTACCTTGGAACGTTTCCACAAAAATTCAATTTTTGAACTAAAAAATTGTAGTGAAACTGTTTGGTTTCTTCTACAACATTAACACATAATATTACCATATTTCTATAACAAAATAAATAAAGTTTAACACATATAATATACAAATAAGTTCAGTTTTACATGGTCCATGCCTATGGCCTACGTTGTCGTCACTGTTAGAATACAATAATTAGTCTTTTTTCTTAATATATATGGGATTTTTCTAGTATACACTGAGAGTTTATTATATTGCCTATCTTTTGTGATACCTGGTTTATCCTGATACATATTATTTTTATTGTAGGATTACTTAGCATCATATTGGTTTGCCTAAGTGGTCCTTTTTCTTTGTGTGACAAATTTCACTCTTATAAGTCAAATTCTTTAATAATTGATCTTATTTTCAACTGAGTATGTTTGTTTTCATGGTACACTACATTATTGTACCCTTTCCTTTTATTTTTGTTAATACTTTGCAAACATTAAGTCAAATATGACTATTTTTTGTGTTGGTTGGTTGGCCTTAGCCATATATGGTATAGGTAAATAGTTTCCTAACTCGACTATTACAGTGTTTAAGTTAGTCAAATATATTAGTATAGTCACTTTATATTATATTTCAACTTTCTAATGCAATTTGGTTGCATTTTGTCAACATTAAATCCATAAATATTACAATATTATAGGGCTACTACATGTTTTCAGTTAATACTGTTTTTGGCTATTTTAACTGATTTTTATTCATTTGACAGCTTTCTTTATTTAAGATAAATTGTTCATCTTTGTCTACTTGACAATTACATATAGTTTTTATCTCAATTTGATAATAATTAATTTTTACATGAAATCTGAGTGATTGGTCTCAAATCCAACACCTTAATATTTTTTGTCATAACATTTATATATTTTTTATTTTAACTTAGATCCTTTCTAATAATGTATTTAAATCATTTAATACATTTATTTTATTTACATTACATAATATAATAATGGATCATGTCCATTAATTCACAATAAATAGTTTTTTATACCCTATTCAGAGTTACAAAACTTAATAATTAATGACCTTATTTCGGTTGTTACTGATATTATTTGTCTCTATTATAGTATATTATGGTTTTACACTGTTCTTCACTTGAATAATATATATGGGGTTTGAGTCTTAGTCATAGTCTGGTCGTATTTTCATGTAAGTAGTATTAATTATTAGACAATATTACAAAAATTTTTTGGACTACTTGGGTTCGATACTGTTCACCTCACTTTCCTCTTATGATAAATTGCTATGTAAATGGTTTCCTTTATGGAATGTTCTGTGACGTTACAACGTTTTTTTTACTCAGCGAGAGTTGTTGAACGATATTAGTTCATCTTAACTGCGGACTACTTCTCGAATTTGATCTTAATTACACTTTTGCGTGATTGAAAATTTTCTGTACGTTATTTATACACGACTAGTGCGTTTAAGATCCGACCGAAGAGTGATGCTACCCCTCGCTTTGAGTTGGCGTCAGTTTTAAATACTGGATGCTGATTGGTTGTTCAAATAAATCATGCGTTTTTCCAGTTTTGACAATCTTGAACAGGTCGACAAAACACCCCTTGACAGGTTTGAAACTGCAGAGAATTTCTAGTTAAAATCGTACTTCCTGTGTTTGCAAATCGATTGATTACAGGAATTTGCAAAAGTGTTTTCAAAGATCTGACCACAGAATATTGTTGCATAGGTCTTTATCTGTGTGTGTGTGAAAACACCTAATTCCTACGTAGCATAATTCTCTCGTTATTCCTTTTGGCGTACGTCTTCCGAATAACTTCTTCAATTGTTAATTATATTAACTGAGATTGCGGCTACTTATAAAGCTTCACGTGCTGAATACAATGCGTTTTCAGAATTGCCGTATATTTATTAGTTTTTAAGTTATCACAGGTTGAACTGATAATTTGTATTGAGTAAAATTTCATGTTTGTACCAGTATCTGATGTCGCTGTGACGTGGTTAGAGTGAGATGGCTGCGATTGTACGCTCTCTCTCTTGCTTACGCTGCTCTACTCCCTCCGTCAGACACTACATATAACGCTCAGTTAGGACGCTAATATGAATCGTTATATATACCCCCACTCGGTATTAAAGAAATTGATTATTTTATAAATCATTAATTTTTTTTTCTAATGTACAGTTTTACACTGATGAAAAATTTGCACATATTCTTTCGCACTTTTTCCCGCACAAAACTTGCACTAATACCATTTTCCTTACATCTATCTTATAACTAAAGATTACAATGTTAGTTAACCTAACATGGTATATTGGAAATTTATACGACCATTAATATTTTATTCATCATTTCGGCTTAATTAATGTCAATAATTTAAATAACAATACTAACATTTATTTAAATAAAATTTATTATTATTATCATTGACCTTGATTCAAAACAATTATATATTTCAATCAAATATATTGGAACTTACCGTCTGCGGCTTTTAGAAACAGCGTCTTTACAAAATTGACATGTTTCGGGACACTTGCCCATCATCAGAATTTAAAACAATCGCGTATCATTTAAAGTTGATACACTTGTCAATCACTTAAAACATTAAAATCCAATATAAAACAAATAACTTAAAATAATATGATACTAAAATATTTACAGCGAGTGCGAAGGTTTACCGATGTACATCGTATGGAGACTGACCGCGCACTAATTTACGTCTCGCTCCCACCACGACAATAGCGCAAGGCAGTGTTGTACAATACATTTGACTTGAAAACCAATTTATCATTTAAAACATGCGGCTTGGTATCAGTATTGTTGTATGCTTTATAAATTTCGTACTCTTCAAGAGCGTTCAAATATCGCCCTTTCTTACATATGTGAAGGGGTATCAAATTAGTTTTAAAATTAGTGTAATTATGATTCTCGGAAATGAGGTGTTCTGCAAATTTTGACTTGATATTGTCCAAACTGTGAAAGTGTGTAGGCGGCCTATGTTCTGTAAATCTTTTTAAAAAACCACGTCCTGTCTGGCCCACATAAAAGGCGTCACAATCGTCACATATCAATTTGTAAACACCAGTTTTGTGTTCAAGGCTGGTAGTTCTGCGGACACGAAGATTATTCATAATACTATTAGTGGTCTTATAAGTGACCTTGATATTACTGGTTTTACTAAAAATTGACCCAAAAATCTGAGGCATAAGGTATGTGTACGGTGTTGCAATGTATTTGCGTGTTGTATTTTCGCGTGTTTTATGTCCGTTAATGTTACTATGCCCCTTCTTATGTTTTCGAAGGATGTTGTTCACCATATTGACATCATAACCATTAGCAACTGCAATGTGTTTAATGGTGTCTAATTCCTCACGGTATTCTTTATCACCGAGGGGCAAAGATAAAAGTCTATAAATCATACTGTGGAAGGCAGCTAATTTCTGTGATAAAGGATGAAAAGACTTAGCATGTATTACAATATCAGTCGTTGTGGGTTTTCTATAGATTGCAAATTGTAACTTTTTATTATTGTCCTTAGCAACAGTTAAATCTAGAAAATTCAGTTTACCATTGTCTTCACTTTCAAGTGTGAACTGCATTTTGTCATTGATATTATTCAAATAATTATGTAAATTATCAATTTGCCTTTGTGTACCTTTGTATATTAAAAAGGTATCATCAACATACCTGCCGTAAAATATTATGTTATTCTTGTGTTTGTTATTAGTGAGAATGAATGAATTTTCGAAATTATTTAGGTATATATCTGCAAGAAGACCTGAAAGTGGAGAACCCATTGCTAACCCATTTTGTTGGCTGAAAAATTGATTATTGTGCGTAAAATAATTTTGATCAAGAACTAACTCCAAAATGTGCATCAATTCATTTATACTATTAATATCCAATTTATTAGTATTAATAAGGTTAATCCTAAGTATACGCAAGGTTTCAGCTACTGGTATATTCGTATACAAGTCCACAATATCAAAGGAAATAAGTTTGTAAGCCGGTTCAACTATTAAATTTTTAACCTTATTCACAAAGTCAACACTATTAATTAGACTATGATCATTAATTATTTGTATATTGTGTTTTATTATGGTGACTAGTTTTTTAGCCGTTTTATTATACCCCGGAGCAGTGGTGAAATTTACTAATGGTCTCAAGGGGATAGCATCCTTGTGGAGCTTGGGTAATCCTGTCAAAACAGGTGCTTTTGAATTTATAGGTTTCAAAGATCTTCTTGTTTGTTCATCAAACAAATGGGTGCATCTGTTTATACATTGATTTAATTGTTTTACATAATTTTCAGTTGGGTCAGAATTTAGTAAACCAATGTTGTTGTTAATAATGAAATTTTGTATTTTATTGTTATAATCTTCTCTGTCCATAATAACCACAGTGTTACCTTTGTCAGCTTTAGTGACGAGAGCTTTATTGTCAGATAATTTTTGTTTTAATCCTATTAAAATTTTCCGTTCTTTATTATAATTATTATTTGTTAAAGGAATAGAGGAATGAACACTATTATACCGATTTTTAATGATTTTATTGAATTTTTCGTTTATTAAGAAACGTGTCTGGTCTTGATCTTTTTGGTCAACCATTGCCTTAACAACAGTTTCTGCATTGATAATTTCTGCAATAATTTGCTTACGATCAAGACTCGATTTGTGTACGGGAAGATTATATTTCAAACCTTTACTCAATAAATCAGTTTCATCAGTATTTAAAACAAGGGACGTTAAATTCTGCAACCGCGTATAAAATTTGTGTTTACATTTGATATTGCTGGATATCGGTAACTGATCATTCAACAACCTTTGTAGTTTATCTGATTGTTTTATACGCATTTGATAAACTATTCGCCTGACGTCATTGTTTATAAAATCCAGATAATGATTCAGTACGGCTGGATGCGTGTTATCTAATAATTGTAAACGTAATTTGTATAATGTATAATTTAGGTTTGACTTTTTAATGTATAGAGATTTAATTTCTTCTTTAACTCTGTAAATTTCTGCATATTTTTTGGTTTTTGATTCAGCAATAGATGAACCTTTAAGTCTTATAATAGCATAATTCGGTATAACATTGTTCTCCAAACACGATTTGTTGAACTTAATGTTGAGACAAGTGTCCCGAAACATGTCAATTTTGTAAAGACGCTGTTTCTAAAAGCCGCAGACGGTAAGTTCCAATATATTTGATTGAACAACACGTGGCTTGGTACTAAACATTTGGAATTTATTCCTTTTAAACATTATATATTTATTTTATTTGACCATGTTTGACTCACATACCTTATTGGCTCAAACTATATTTTTCTTTATGGGTCAATATTTTGTTTATATTTTCTTAAACTATCCCCATGGTACTTTCCTATAATTTTATTTTTCTCCACATCTTTTAACATATATGTGTACCTTGCAATCTGTTTTTCTATTCTATAAGGTCCCATGAATATCGGAAAGACCTTGGCCGTGGTATTATCTATGGCAGAGGATACAGGATTCGCTTTCACTAGCACTTCCTCTCCTTCCACAAACCTTACCAACTTGTGAGTTCGATTATATCGTTCTACTCTCTTTTGACCTTCTCTTTGTATTCTTTCTTCTGCTATCCTGGTTTTTATCTCGTATGGAATAGGTAGATAGTAGTTGGGTGGACTTTTTATGGTTTTGGTCCATACATGTACAGGCTCTTTATTAATAAATAATTCTGAAGGTGTGTACCCCGTTGTTTCATTACATGTATTATTTATACAATCTGAAATAAAACTTAAGTAGTCTACCCATGCAGAATGGTTCTGATTGCACAATATTCTAAAATACCTCCCTAATTCTCTATTTATTTTTTCAGCTAAATTTGCTTGAGGGTGACGTATGGATGTAAGAATAGGTTTAATATTTAGTTCTTCCAAGGTTTCTTTCCATAGGTTATGGGTGAACTGTTTTCCTTGGTCGGACAATATTTTCCTTGGTTTACCATACTGTGGGATGTAGAACTTTGTTAATGCCCTAAGGGTCGCTTTTGTCGTGGCTCTTTGGACTGGGTATAATTTTACAAACTTAGAAAAGAAATCTACCGTCACTAGAATGTGCTTTACCCCTCCTATTGCTTTTGGTAGAGTCCCGTAATAATCCACAGCTAGTAACTCTCCTTTCACTTTTGCTTGGATTGTTTGCATTTCTACCCTTGTAGCTAAGTTCGGGTGTTTACATTTCTGGCACAGGTCACAAGTAGACGATAATCTTTTCATGCGTTTTGCTAACCCCTTTCCAATGAAACTTTCTGTTAAGGCTAGATAGCATTTTTTAAATCCAGCGTGGCCCAATGACAAGTGGCATTCCCAAATAAGTTCATCTATCATACAGCTAGGTAATAGTAACTTCCACTTATGGGAACATAGCTTATATAGCTTACCGTCATATATGGAAAATCCTGGTTTGGAGTTGGTAACTGCACTCCTCCAAGCTACACTAATCCTAGGGTCTTGTTGTTGATGAGTCCCTATTTCCTTAAGTCGTCTAACTACTTCAGGTTTTGTTATATGCTTTACAGCGTAAATACCAATATCATTGCTACTACATTTAATGTTATCTGTTTCCATGTTGTTTTCTGATGGTGGATTTCTACTGAGTACATCTGCTACCAAGTTGTCTTTCGCTTTACAATATTGTATTTCAAATTGATACTCTTGTATAGCCAAGATCCAACGAGTCAGACGAGCACCCAGCAATTTACACTTTAATAAAAATACTAACGCCTTATTGTCGGTGATTATAGTAAGTTTAGCACCCAGAATATAACTTCTAAACTTTGACAGGCTATGCACTATCGCTAATAGCTCTTTTTCTGTCGTAAAATTGGTTAATTCTGCCCCTTTAAGTGTGCGACTTACAAATCCTAATACCGCTTTTTGGCCCTTCTCATCAATCTGATACAAGTGTGCTCCAATAGCAATATTGCTGGCGTCTGTTTGCAAGTAAAATCTTTCTCCTATCCTTGGATGATTTAATACAACAGTATTTATAAAAAGATTTTTCACTTGTTGCAGCGCTTCATCGTGGTCCTTTGTCCACTTCCATTTAATCCCTTTGTTTAACAACTTAAAAATGGAACAGTACTTTCCGCGTATTTATTTCTAAACTTCTGATAGTAGTTAGCTAAACCTAGAAATGACTTTAGGTGCTTGCAGTTCTTTGGAGTTGGAAATTCTTGTATGGCTTTTACCTTCTCTGGGTCCGTGGTTATTCCTTCCACTGAGATTCGGTGACCTAAAAACTTAATTTCCTCCTTACCAAACTCCGATTTCCGTAGATTCAGCGTCATGTTTACTGATCTTAATTTTTCAAAAATATTCTTTAAATGTTTTAAGTGCTCCTCGAATGTTTGTGACACACACAGAATATCATCTACGAACACTAATGTATACTTCTCTACCTCATTACCTAAGGCACTGTCTAAATACCTTACCATTGCAGCTAGGCTGGTGCTCAGGCCAAAAGGTACCACTTTAAATTGGTAGCACTTATTTTTATACAAAAATGCCGTATACTTTCTATCACACTTTCGGATGGGAATTTACCAAAATCCTGATGTTAAGTCCAGTTTGGTCATATACTTAACCCCATTACGTTTTTGAAACAATTCTTCCACACTCCTAGCGCACTCGTAATCTGGTACTAATAAAGAATTTAGTTTCCTAGCATCTAGGCATAATCGGATACTCCCGTTCGGCTTGGTGACAACTACTAAAGGGTTTATATAGGGACTACTTGCTCTCTCTATAACACCATTCGCTAACATCTGTTGGATCTCTTTCTCCACTTCATCTCTATAATGTAGAGGGATTGGATAAGTCCTTTGTACAAATGATGCATTTTCAGTTAGTGTTAACTGATGTTCATAGAACCTAGCTCTTCCAGGCTCTGTTCTGAACACATCTATATACTCACCAACGAGTTGGTAAATTTTGTTCTGTTGCTCGTTGTTCAACTCAGTCCCAATGTTGATTTCTGGAGTATTATCAATACAATGCTGGTCACTCCTAACGTCAACTACAGGTTTCTCTATATACCCTTTTATGACACTTACCGAGTTCCAATGCTTAAACTCTTTAATGTTTACATTAATTTTATTTGTATTAATTTCCATCGTAATGGTATTTCTTTAAAAATTTATTTTTGTTTTCCATTCAAGTAACGTATCTACCCCAATAATACAATCATGAACGAGTTTCGGGACTATTAGAGCTACAATTTGGGTTTGGTTACCATTTATACTGACAGGTAAATATATTTGTTCAGTTATCCTTTGCATTTTGGCTCCAGTGGCTCCCTGTACATTACAATGTTTTACTGGTAGTCTGGGACAATTTCGCAACTGACAATTATCTACAAACTTTGAGCTGACACAGATAACTTCACTGCCAGTGTCTATAAGCGCTCTTACTAGTAGATTACTGATCTTACAAATTATTTCCGGACATTCAGGATAATGGTTTCTACCCACTTCTTGCTCTTCTTTTAACAAGAATTCCCTATCGCTCATTTGTTTTATATTATGTGTTACGTTCTTTTTACCTGTTTTCTTTGGTTGTTTCACTGCAGGTAATGGTAGGTTTAGTTTTGTTTCTTTTCTACCTGCAGTGGTTTCCCGTTTCCCGTATTCATTTTACTAGTCGACGGTTGCTGCTCGGTAGAGGTTATAGTTGTTTTACACACTTTATACCCTTTATTTGGTTTGTTTTCTACACTCCTACTTCTACCCTTCTCCTCCAATTCCGGTCGATTTTGGTTTTTATTACCCGGATATGGGGTAAACCTTTTTTCTTTCAGGCGTTCATTGTCTCTCCTCTTAGTTGAGTAGAAAGTTGGTTCTTGATGATCGCCTCAAGAGTAGTTACGCAGCTGATTACTTACACGCTGTAGGTCCCTCTCTAAATCTTGACACTCATCTACAACCATTATGAACTTTTCTAGAGTATCCACTCCTCTAGTAGTAGTTGCTACTCTAGTGCGTTCTGAGAAATGACGCGCTAGCTTATATACTAGGTCTCTCTCTTCTATTGGTGGTGTTAGATGCTTGACTTGCGCCATTACGTTAAGCACATAGTTGGTGGTTCATTGATTCATTGACGGGTGATACTTACCAAATTCTAGATGATCGCGTACCCTTCTTTGTATCTGAACGTTCCAGTACTGAGCAAGGAATTTTTCTCTGAAGTCTGAGTAGGTTTGGACTCTGTCCGAGATGACTTTCCACCACGTACCTGCCCAATTCTTGAGAAATCGGCCTAACATGTCCTTCTTGTTCTCGTCGTCCATCAGTGGATTTACACGAGCCACATACGCCTCAAACAGCTTTAGGAAATCCACAGGATTCTCATGTGGGTTTCCTGAAAATGCAAGGTTTTCCGGTTCTTCCTTATAGCCGCCACACCTCACTACTTTGGTTTGCTGTGACTTCATTGCTTTAGTCAGATCTTCCCGCATTACCCTTAACTGCTGTTCCACCTTTTGGTGTACTTCGTCACTGTAAGCCTTACTCTCTACCTGTTTCTTAACTTCTTTAATATTCTCACCCAGTTGGGTACACTCTTCCCTAGTATTCTGGATTTCTTCTTTATTTAGAAGTGTTTGTGTTTTTAATTCAGCTGTTACTTCGCTGAATTGTTGATTAATGAGGGTTACTTTCTGTTCTAACCTTTCATGAAATTCGTTTCTAAACTTATTTAGTTTTTCGTCTTGACGGCGAAAATTAGTGTTTACTTGTTTCCTAAACTCTTCTAGCGTAGTTTTAACCGCTTCGGTATGCTTATCAAACCTACTATTAGTTTCATCTATTTTACCAGCTAAATTAGTAGCTAAATTTGCTATTTCTTCATCTATTTTAAATGTAGCCTCTTTACTACTTTGTTCTATTTGGCTAGACAAATTTTCGTTTATTTGTTTCATTTCACTAGACAAATATTTATTATTCTTCGTATTGTTTAAATTAGCAGCCATCCTTACTATTTCTTTTATGAATTTGCTAACTGCTATAATTTTTTATTGTTCGACTAAGCTTTTCGTCATTACTGACATCTTCAGGTCTTAAACAACCTAAACAACCGTTGTTTAAGACCTGAAGATGTCAGTAATGACGAAAAGCTTAGTCGAACAATAAAAAATTATAGCAGTTAGCAAATTCATAAAAGAAATATTTATTAGTTTGCTCAATTTTATTATTAACATCTGTTATTAATTTTTTATTACTTTCTTCTAAACTTTTATTATTTTCATCAATTTTATTATTGGTACTTTCAATTTTACTATTTGTATCTTTTATTTCACTAGATAATTGACTATTAGTTTTTTCAATTTCACTAGATAACTGATTCTTTGTACTTTCAATTTTATTATTAGTTTCTTTTATTTCTGTTTTAGTTTCATCTATTTTAGTGGTCAACTGCTTAAACATTTGCTCAATTGCTGCCATATCTACTGATGATGATTTAGCCATTTTTTAAAATTTATTTTTAACAAATTAATTTAACAATTATTTAACAGTTATTTGTAACCTTGAATTCCACTTCTTTTCAATTTATTAATATTACAATTTAACTAATCACTTGGGTAAAAGCAACGCCAAATTATATAACATTCTTTTGTGTTTAATCGAGCTTCTTAATTGGCCGCGCCAAATTCATATATAACTTATTTCTATCTATAAATTTGGTGCTTTAATCGTGCCCCTTAGTTGCGGCGACAAATCTATACGACGCTCCCTTTCATCTAACACAATTGTCTAATATTTTGAATGTTAGATAAAATGTTACTTACCCGTGATATTACTTTACCTGGGCGCCAGAACAAATCCCAGATACAAATGACACGGTTTCAGCTTAGCTCAGCGCATGGAGACACTCTTTCTCAGGATTCGTTCAGTGATTGTGGTTTTCAAGGGGAATCGTTACAAATAACACTTTAATATTTTCTTGATTATTTTAATTAACGTTTTAGTCAATTATTTTTAAACTTGTAAATGCTAATGGTAGGACTTATTCCTACCCTAACACTTACAATTACTGAGTGAGTGTGAAAAGTAACGATTAAGACGTTCAAACGACCTATGGCTCTTATCTGGTTTAATTAAGAGATTGCTATCTCCCAAACCAGTGCTAAAGAACAGGTCTGCAATAATTTGCACGTCCAATACTACACCCCACTTTCCATTCAATACTCCTATACTATTTTAGAGCTAATCTTATAATTAAATTAGAAAGTGTGAAATGCTTAGTGTCTTTTAAAAATTGTTTATTGCTTTTACTATTTGTTTAGTGCTTATTTCATTGATCAATGAATCTATTTCTTACTGTTTGATGCGTTGACCGAAGATAGGAATCCGTAGAGGTCCTCCTTTTGATGGTTTTGCACAGAAGAATTGATGTTGATCAATGCTGTAGAAGATGCCCTGGCAATTACAGATGCTGTAGCCTTCTGTCGCACAGGTCCTTTACGGCTGATGATTAATTAATTAATAATTTAATTAATTAACGTTTTTTTTACTCAGCGAGAGTTGTTGAACGTTATTAGTTCATCTTAACTGCGGACTACTTCTCGAATTTGATCTTAATTACACTTTTGCGTGATTGAAAAATTTCTGTACGTTATTTATACACGACTAGTGCGTTTAAGATCCGACCGAAGAGTGATGCTACCCCTCGCTTTGAGTTGGCGTCAGTTTTAAATACTGGATGCTGATTGGTTGTTCAAATAAATCATGCGTTTTTCCAGTTTTGATAATCTCGAACAGGTCGACAAAACACCCCTTGACAGGTTTGAAACTGCAGAGAATTTCTAGTTAAAATCGTACTTCCTGTGTTTGCAAATCGATTGATTACAGGTATTTGCAAAAGTGTTTTCAAAGATATGACCACAGAATATTGTTGCTTAGGTCTTTATCTGTGTGTGTGTGAAAACACCTAATTCCTACGTAGCATAATTCTCTCGTTATTCCTTTTGGCGTACGTCTTCCGTATAACTTCTTCAATTGTTAATTATATTAACTGAGATTGCGGCTACTTATAAAGCTTCACTTGCTGAATACAATGTTGTTTTCAGAATTGCCGTATATTTATTAGTTTTTAAGTTATCACAGGTTGAACTGATAATTTGTATTGAGTAAAATTTCATGTTTGTACCAGTATCTGATGTCGCTGTGACGTGGTTAGAGTGAGATGGCTGCGATTGTATGCTCTCTCTCTTGCTTACGCTGCTCTACTCCCTCCGTCAGACACTTCATATAACGCTCAGTTAGGACGCTAATATGAATCGTTATAATACACACACACACACACACACACACACACACACACACACACACACACACACACACACACACACACACACACACACACACACACACACACACACACACACACACACACACACACACACACACACACACACACACACACACACACACACACACAATTATATAAGAGGAACAATTATCAAAATGAGATTCTGTCTGTAAAATATATGGTGTACATTACGTCGTAATAGAACATGATAGAATAAAACATTGATGTTATTATAACGCAGGAAAAATACTATATATACTGTATACTCAGGAAGATTTCAGAGTATATTTAGCAAAAGTTAAATAAATTTTGAATAGCAAGTTTCATAAAATCATCGCTAATGTTTTAGGCCATTTTCTCTTTAATAAATGAAAATTTTTCCTTTCCTTTTGGCTCTTACATTTGAGGTATATGGTGACACATTAGTAGTAAGTGAGCTGTACCGAAAACGCCAATATAAACAACGTTTAGCTTCTTCAAATGTTAATTTATTGAATAATTTCAAATAATTATTTTCCCCTGCGTTTCACACACTCGCAGTTTAGTTTTTAGTTTAATAACTAAAATTAAAATTATTGATATGTTCAAAATCATAATAAACTTTCGTAACATCTAAGTTGTGCTTATCGTCAGTTGTACTTATCGAATCATGGCTGACGATAAACGTACTGCATGACACTCGGACACATCTCTCAAATAAGCAAAAATCATCTTGACATTCCATATATAATTCATACAATGTGTGTGTGTGTGTGTATGTGTGTGTTTTATTTGTTTGTAAAACACAATAATCAGAAAATAAACCCCAATTTTCTAGGAAAACGAAAGGCCAGTGACTCTAATTCGGTCTACATAAATACATATTAATAAATACTCAAACGCACACACACACACACACACACACACACACACACACACACACACACACACACACACACACACACACACACACACACACACACACACACACACACACACACACACACACACACACAATTGGCACTAATAATTAAAGTAATTATGTAAATACAATAATATAAATGTTTTGTAGTGCAATTTCCAAAGAAGAGTCATTAAGTAAAGACATGGAAAACCTAACAAGAGGACAATTTTGCATGTAGTTCTGAAAGTGGGCACTTATGACCAAAGATAATTATTTTAATCGAAACGGAACATGTGGAGTGTCAAGGTTGCAACACGTCCCAAAAGATACAATTAGACATGGACTGAAGAGGGGTGCCTTTACGAGTTAAAGTAAAGTCGATATGCCGATGTATAACCATGTGATGTGAATCGAACAAGACCCCGGTGGCCAGAGAGAGCTCGGAACTATGCACCAGACAAAGTTGAAAATGGGATCAAACCAGAACAGTCATGGATACAAGTAATCAGACGGATCTTGAATCGTAGATCCGTAAATGGATATGCTGGAAAAAAAGAGCGGAATGTCACCGAAATGCCGAATCGGCCGTAAAGAAGAACAGCAGCACTTGATCAATTGTGTTATCTGACGAAACATAATTACGCTATTCATTTCCCCAGTGTACGAGGTGACACAATTCTGTTTCACGATTCCACGTATATACGTATTTATAGGTTGTAGGTAGGCCTACAATTCTATACTCATATGCCTACTTTCGTTTGTTCATGGGTCAGTCGCAGTGATATTTTACTTTCAGATTCAATCCGGTGTTCTTATTGAGGTCATGTACACGTCTATAGCTTTCTATTGAGTTTAAACATCCATTAATTGTACACGAACAACCAATCAAAAGATAATGATTTACGACTAGTGTAAAATATGTATATGTTGTACATATTACATAATGTGAGTTGTTTCAATGCACAAATGTTTTTACTTCTTATACTTGTTTTGTTAAATCTTACGTTTATGAAATGAAAAAAATATTAAGTTCATGAAATATGGATCGCATGAAATAAATTTGTTTAACTTTTTAAAAATCTAATTTGGGTTTTCTGCTGTCCGTCGGCTAACTGTAGCCGGTTTTAAAACAATGTCCTAATAGGCCTATGTATTACTATTGTAACTAATAAAAATGTAGGAAAGGTGACGTATGGTCAAGATTTCTGTAAATTATTTAAAAAAATGGAAACTACATTTAAAAAATGGTATTTCGCATCGATATATAAAATTCAGCAATAATCAGTATAGATATACTTTTGTCAAAACATATCGAATTATAAAATATACGTGCTGTATTTAACGACAACAGCACACACTCTAAAACGCCAAAACCCTAATTTGTGTTCAGGTTCAATTTAGTTTCGGCCGTGAGTATCCTCGAAAGGCCTGTTCCTCTCAGGTGGGTCGTTCAGCTCATTAAATAAAACAATTAAATAAATCATGTTACCTTAGTGAGAGCGTCTTATTATTTGATGATATATGGGCGGCCAGCGACTGGCTGGTTGGACCTTATTTAAACGTGTTATTCCGCCGTTCAATATTCATTCATTTATATTTTATATAATTTCATAAATAATAACTTAGTTTCTCTTTAAATAAGGCTGTCATTCATTACCGTTTCAATTTAAATGTTGAATTACTGATTTAACGTTGTTTTGTGGTCTGTTGATGGCAACAGTAATATTATATACTTCATAACAACAAAATTTATGTGGGAAAATTTGTAAAATGTGTAATTTTAAGATTGCATTCTTTTGGATTGCAAATTTCTAAAATTAGATTTTACATTTTTAAGTATATATTAAAAAAGTTTTGAGTGCGTGTACTTATGTACGCGCGTCAGAAGTTATACTTCTTTTTGTATATAATATAATATATAATATATATCTTATTGTACAGTGTTTAAGTGGTTCAATAAATAAATAACAACGAATAAGCAATGACCACAGTTATAATACATATATGCATAAAATAAAATTAATATGACTATTATACACTAAAAGAAAAAAATTTAATTCAATTGAATTAATATAAATTCAATATTATAATATTTTAGTAGAGAAAAATTAATTTTTTATCAAATATCTCAAAATACTTACGAATAGTGTATTAAAGCAATAGATTTACTTTTCGATAGACTTCTGAATAATTAAGTGTGATCTATAATTTAAAATATAGAAATATACATTAGATTATTGGATTAAAGCAAACATAATGATAGAATACTTATCGAAACTTTTATTCATTTAATATAAAAAAGACTTTTGAAATTAATACTTACGAAAAATAAATGATTACTTGGTACTAGAAGAAACCTACGTTTTAACAAAAATTTCCGTAATTAGTGTACAAAAAACGGCTGTACTTTTGAACCTGAGACCATGCTGAATCATGATTCCCTATTACCATTCTCTTCCAGTATAATTCTTATGGAGTTTCCATTATTTTATAAGAAAGAAAGTTGATATGTTCAATGGCGATTTTCCTGTTCACCTTTTAAAAGCATAATTGTTATTCAGTTTCCTTTCTTGTTCTGAATTTATCGGACCGAAATTATAACCTAGTTCCCATTTACAGCACATTATTACCTTACAAAGACGAATTTAAGTAAATCTAATTTATAACGAAAGAAGTACATTAAAATCCTCTCTTCAACCTAATGCAATAAAAACCAATGTGCAAGTTTCTATCAATATGCAAATGATTAATTATTAGTAATTGGTTATTGTGGAATTTTATATTGGTCTAAGTTAATGAAAAAAAAATTGGAAGAACCACTTGAAACCGATATAAAATGACTAGCCTATATTGCATTAAAAGATGTCAAAGAGTGTATTTTGCATAAAACTGATTACAGTAAGGACCTTTGTTTATGAACAGAAACAAATAAAGACTCCATACTTAGTTTGTACCATTCAAATTCACAAACTGATAGATATATTTCATAATGTCTATTGTTATTAAAAAGATTGAAATAACAAATGTATAAACAAAGTTTTGTATATTATGAATACAAAAATTAAATATTTGACATTTATAGCCTTTTACAAAGTTTATAGAAACTTGTTTTACGTGGTGTAATGATTTGTTTTATATAGCAACTTCTCAGGTTTGAATAAAAATAGACACTCACGATCCAACAGTTCCATGATTATTTTCACACATCATAATATAAATTAACCTCAAATATTTTTAAACACTTATTAAAATTTGGTTACACAATTTTTGTCACCGAAAAATATTTCACAGCACAATGTATATAAAGTTATTTAATTATAT
Organism: Magicicada septendecula; assembly: GCA_034769895.1. Lineage (NCBI taxonomy): Eukaryota > Metazoa > Arthropoda > Insecta > Hemiptera > Cicadidae > Magicicada > Magicicada septendecula. The sequence continues at coordinate 1,090,093,840 of CM068367.1, forward strand.
ATCCATTCACGATCAGCAGCAGCAGGTCCATCGGGGCCGCGACCGAAATGTTTTGATTTTTTGGCCTCGGGCTCGTTGTCCACAGCTAACTTCATCCTGTTAATCATCCTGTTTCCGTTGCATGGTGCGCGCGCATTTCGTTACATACTAAAATTTCACCCTCAACGGGCCTAAAGAAGTATAACTTCAAAAATACATACTTTTGATGCAGTGTCAAAATGTATATATTTTTGAGTCCTTATCAGATTTTAAAAAAATGATTGATTATATTAGAGGGGGGCACTATTACGTGGTTACTATAACACATTATTTTATAATATACACAATGTACACTACTTTTATTCGTTGATCACTTCATAGAAAGTAAGGGTAGAGAGAGTTTTCGAATGTTGACAGAAGATGGACTATGCGATGGTAGAAAACAGTAGGAACGTATTCATGCCAGACGTTAAATTGAGAGGTGTTTGATCTGATTAAAGGTATTTTACAGAAGTCTTAAAGTTTTGTTCAATTATCAGTAAATACCCGAGATTCAATGTTAATTTTTGTAACGGTATACATTGATTACAGATTTTTGAATGGAGAAAGTCTGTATAAATTCAGCGGCCGCCCGACACGTTGTTGGGTAATATCAGTTATTTCGGTTTGGAATGTTATCTCCAAACCCAATCACAGACATGGTTCACTTACCCGGCTACGTGTCTCAGCTGTACATTGACATAATGATACCCAATGAACACAACCGGTTTCATAGACAATATGGATTTCTGGAATCTGAAATTTTGAATTTATTGCAAAACCTAGAACGTTTTTACAATTTTTCTTTGCCAAGTGAGATATCTTCATTTTTACTGGATAATTATTTTCCGTTTAGATCTGTTTCCGGTTACCGAGTAATCTAAAATCAGTGCTAATAAACATACTTTTAATGTGAATAGGATACACTTGTGTAAATTATTTAATTACACATGTTGTCAAAACTGTAAATAATTTAGATTATAATGGCATAATGTATATTTGTATTTATATAAATATAAATGAGCAAATGAGTACTGAAATAATACACATTTCTTTAAGTTAAGGAAAAAAGAGAACAGAGAAGCATTTTCGTTGAAATTAAATTAGTTCTTTAGTTTTTAAGATTACTTCTTGTAACTTTCACATCACTGTATAGAAATGAGAAAGCAATAGCAACATACTTTTGTGAGATTTTGTGTAAGAAACACCTTCAAGTATATCTGTCAATAACAATGCGATTAATCAAACCAGTCGGTGATAATAAACAAAAATATGAACAAAGTTAGAATTCACTACATCATTGTAATTTCCATATTTTAACGACCAGTCAAGTTTTTATCCACCCACCACCACTCCACCCTCCACCCTTTATCAGATACGAATTTGAATTATCAGCTACAGCTAAAATTGTGAAATTTTTTCTACGAAACAAAAACGACTTACTTTTAACGTTAGTTGAAATAACATTAAGTATGTGAAAAACGTTAAGTGCGTTTTACTTTGTTGTAACTTAATTACTTTCCAATTTTCATGATCGAGAATAAAAAATGTTTGGTCTACATTAGGCCCACATTGTTTTGTTCGTTCCCAATATGGAAACATGCAAGTGTTTTGTCTATATTTTAATTTTAATTCAGTCTAGCATACTTAGTGTAATTGTAACAGTCCCTTTTGAACTATTTAATAATAAATTAATATTTATTAATAATAAATACAGTGGTAATAATAACAGTATTCAGTAATATTATTAAATTAATTAATACTATTGTTAAATTAAGAATATTTAATAACAATTTTAATATATTTAATCTTGTATTTAATGTAATGAAAAAATTTATAGTTTTCATGTCTACAGTATTTAATAATAAACTTTAATTTAAAAATTTAGCAATCGTAATTTGATTTTGATGATACGATTCATCCAGTAGTAATACAATTTATAGAACGTGCTAACATATACATAGGTGTCAATGTGTATTTATTAATCCCTTTTCACTGCTATAGTCTTTCTTAAATGAGATCATTTATAAAGGGAATCATTTGTGCCCAAGCGCTCTCTGAATCTGAGTCGTAGAGTTACTTCTGTAGAAGTACGAGAACACTAGCTATACTGCCAGACCAGCGACCTCCACTAAACAACCGCTGACTTGCAGTGTCATACCTCTTCGGCTCATGAGATGGCTAAACTGCAAATCTGACTTCAGGTTGGGCCCTAGGTCGTTGAAGAGCGGAACACCATTTTCACAAGTTCCCCGCTGGGAAGTTACCGTGCAAAGATCAGGCGGCAGACAAAAATTCTGGGAAATCCCATCTTTGACACCGCTAGCGTAGAGGGTAAAAGGTCAGGTAGTCTCAGTATGTATATCAATTATGAGCCCTCACAAGAAGAAGGCCGGTGTGGGCAGAGCACTGTCCTATTGCACAGTTTTTTTAGTGCTTACAATACTGTACCCGTTATAGGAACGATTGAATGTTTACTATTTAATTTTTGGATCATTTGAGGAATAATGGAAAAATACTTCGTTACCGACAAAATTCTGGCTTATACTTTGGAAATTCTATGACTTTATTCTAAAGCTTCTTGCAAGCTCATAAAAGATAATTATAATCTTTAGAAATAACTTAGCAATGCAATTTTTTTAATTCAAAAAAATGAACACTTCATAGTGTTCAATTATGACAGAAAATGCAATTCTTAGATACACTGAAATCTAATTTACCTTAAAATTAAGATTTATTATTTCTGTAACTTGTTTTTCAATTTGAAAGCTGTTCCCATATAGTAGTCCAAGAGCTGATGAACCTTTTTACATCATTTCAATAAAACTATTTTATATATTTCTTATTTTGGAAAAAACGTCTAGAAGTGCGCCGGTGGTGCATGTCTCCGATATTATTATATTTAAGGAATCGAAACGATTAGAGTTTGTCAAGATGGAAGTTTTATTAGAGCGATTACAAAGTACTAATGCAAAACGAAATACTTCCCTAATATTTTGATATTTATAAAATACTTTTGATAATGTTTTTTATTCCCCAGTATGTAATAAAATTTGAAACAGGGTTATGGTGTTTTTAAAATGGAGCACTTTAATACATGCACTTGATTTACATACGTGTTTTTGGCTGTGTACTAAAAAAACTACGAAAAGACTAGTTTAAGGACGCAAACTTATTCTTTCAGTACGTATAATACACTACATTTTTAAAAATTTAACTTACATTTCATGGGGTTAGTGGTAAATATACTAAGTCTACTCATGTGAATTTACGGAAAACCGAAATTAAAGGTTTTCAAGCGTAATGCTAAATCATAAAACCGACTTTCAAAATTAACTTTATTTATTAATAATTTTTATTGGTTACATTGTTGTTAAAAAGGAAAAATAAAAAGAGAAATGCATAAAAAATGTCATTTTTGAAACACCTTGAAACATCATTAAAACTTGGATTCGGGTAGTTTTACCACCAACCCCTCGATTTAATTTAATGTATTTGTCTAAGATGAAAATTAAACCAGCTCTAGAGATTCGGTATAATGTAGGCTTTCCTGTTTATAAATAAAAACTAAAGGCCTTCATGTGTGTGAAACTTACAACTACAAGACAGAAGTACAAAGAAAAAATTATATGTAGTGAATTCGGCTCAACTATAACGTAGGCTACCTCTGCAGACAGGCGGTCTCCTTCCGTACTTGTCAACTAGTCAGTCGTGTATGCGGAATGTATTGTACTTTTGAAGTCCTAACACCTTTTAGATTATACATTCTATACTTATTTCTTAATACCGTGTATTGTTAATTTGTAATCAGTACATTATTGTCCCATAGTAAATTTATGCAGTTTCACTGTCGAAGTTAACGAAGGTATACTGAAGGTAAGTTTTGTAATTTAAATAACTTTTATGAAACGTATCATTATAGGCAGAGTTTGAATTTATCGCGATATTAAATAATTTTTATGGCTTTTGTTTTGTGGAAAAATAAGAGTTTAATAAATACGGTAGTGACTTCAGTAACTAAAAGTTTTATTTCAAACGAATGCTAGAAATGCTAACAAAGTTACGGACGAAAATGTAGTTGTTGCAGACGGTGAATTAGAACATAAAGAAACATAGTTACAAATGGGATGTAGCCTATAATTGGTCTTGTAGAAGAAAGATGATAAACTTACAAACATTCATAGTTTTCGTTATTAGAAACACCACTGTTAAAGTTTTATAATTATTATAATAATTTAATGAAGAAATTTGTGTTAGTGGTTGAAATCACAATCAAGGTGAGGGGTGAAGGGTTGGGTATTACATATTTTCTGTCTATTCCTGATCTGACGATGAGCTGTGAAGCTTGAAAGCGCTAATCGGAATAATTTTTATATAGTGGTGTGCAATATTGATCATTCTGATTATTATAATAATTATTATATTTATATAATAATAATAACTATTATTATTATTTTATAATTATTACAAACATCATTGTTTTTCTTCATAATTCTCCATCTCAGTCGGACAGCTAAGGATTCCCTATCTTAGATCGGACGTAACATTACCGAATACATTGAAAATTGAAATAACAGTAGACCTACATCAAGTAGAGTAACCAAATTAAAAAAAGTCGGCGGGGGCTGTGTCGGAGCCACGGCCGCAAATCTTCAGAGCGTAGAATACGTCTGTGTGCTTTAGGGTTGCTAATGTGTTATGAATAAAAACATTAAAAACTGCAGGAACGGATAAAGGTATAGTTCCGATGCCGCTAAATATCATTTGTTTATTTACTTGTTACTATGGTAATTAATTCTGGTCTCCATGGTGTTGCAACGGCATCACTTTAACAGCTACTATCTTTACGTCCATCTGGAACCACAGTCTGTCACAAACGTCACACGCGTGTCCAAATTCATTATTAAAGAATGTTTTGTGGATGTGCTTTGTAGCTAACTGCCACGTTTTGCTGAATTCGATCGGCTGATACACTTGCGAAGTCGGGCGCCCTTCCTCATCCAACTCGACTTCAGTATTTATTGCCTTGTCTTTTAAGCGTTGTCGGTAAATCCTCTGACGTTCGGCATTGGTTATTTTGGGTTTTTTTAATTTTCCATGATTTTCTCTACTCTTCTGTATGCGTTTACGATACTTTTGAGCACGTTTAGCATCCATATACCGCGACATTTTGTCTGAACACACGATTTTTAGAATTTGAATTACGATTATTCAAACCTCTTAATAATATCACCGATATTACGATACACTATGTAGATAGTACTCGATGAGACAATTTTAACGACACCTCACTCAACGTTCTATCGCATCGGAAACCAGAGAAATACTAATTTTAGTGCGCGCCGAGCGGGGCAAAACATTTCTATTTCTCTCCCCTATAAATGATAATATCTCGCTAGAACTTCCACTCCACACGCCTGCTGAATTGGATGCGGCTGTAAATTATCTCACCAGTAATTTTCAAAAATCAGCCTGGGAAGCTACACCTTGCAATACAGCGAAGAATAAGCACTTAAACCTTCCTCTGGTTGTCCGAAAGAAATTAGCTGAGAAGCGTAGATTGCGACGAATTTGGCAGCATACTCATCATCCGGATGACAAAAGAAAGTAGAATTCCGCGACCAGACAACTAAAACGATTGTTAGAAAATTTAAATAATGAAGGGATTCAGGATTATCTAGAAAATCTGTCACCTAATGAAAGTACTGATTATTCTCTGTGGAAGGCTACTAAACGATTAAAAAGGCCACTATTACAAATACCACTAATACATAAACCAGATGGTAGCTGGGCGCGCAGCAATACAGAGAAACCCCAGACTTTTGCGGAACATTTGGTCAACGTTTTTCAACCTGAAGCCAGCAAGAACGTCTCTTTCGACGAAGAGGTACAAAGATGTTTACACTCCCCGCTCCAACTGACTCTACCTATTAAGCCTTTTAAAGTTAAGGAAATCAAGGAAATAAGCCTGTATAATTTGAAAAGTAAAAAGGCTCCCGGCATTGATTTGCTGTCGGGGAAAGTTCTAAAGGAGCTGCCTCACAAAGGCGTTGTACTAATAACATACATTTTCAATGCCATACTCAGACTTGAATACTTTCCTCTTCTCTGGAAATCGGCTCAAGTTATCATGGTCTTAAAACCTGGTAAAAACCCTCAAGCCCCCTCTTCTTATCGACCCATAAGCCTTCTACCGGTACTTGGTAAGATCTTTGAGAAGCTGTTTGTAAAACGACTTATGCCAACAATTGTAGAAAACAACCTAATTCCGGATCACCAATTTGGCTTTCGAGAAAAGCACTCTACGGTAGATCAAATACACAGACTAACAAATGTTATCAATAAATCGCTGGAATCGAAGATGTTCTGCTAAGGTGTGTTTCTCGACGTTTCCCAGGCATTTGACAAAGTCTGACATCTTGGACTCTTATACAAAATAAAGATAAATCTGCCACAAAATTGTTACCGTATTCTACATTCCTACTTAGTGGGCAGAGTGTTTCAAGTCAACTACTCGGATGCTACTTCTCCTCTATTACCAGTGGGGTCAGGTGTTCCGCAGGGTAGTGTCCTGGGTCCTCTGCTCTACCTCCTGTTCTCCTCGGACTTACCGTCAGCAAGTGGAACCACTGTTGCTACCTACGCCGATGACACAGCAATCCTAGCGACACACTCCGAACCCTCAATAGCATCTCTTATACTACAAGAATCATTAAACAGCGTTCAGTTATGGCTTGATAAATGGCGCATAACAATCAATTCATCCAAGTCAGTCCACGTTACCTTTACCACACGTAAGGCAAACTGCCCTCCAGGAACAATTAACGGTCAACCAGTACCGCAAGCTGAAAGTGCTAAGTACCTTGGGATGCATCTGGACAGAAGACTAACATGGAAAAAACATATAACATCTAAGAAGATTGAACTTAATCACAAGGTCATAAACATCTATTGGCTTATAGGCAGAAAATCACGGTTAAGTCTCGTCAACAAACTCTTGATCTATAAAGCAGCTCTTAAACCGGTATGGACTTATGGTATTCAACTTTGGGGTACTGCAAGTACAAGTAATATTGAGATTATCCAGCGCTTTCAGTCCAAAACTTTAAGATCAATAGTCGACGCTCTATGGTTTGTCTCCAACAACTCTATACACCGCGACCTCAAAGTTCCAACCGTGAGAGAAGAAATCATGCGCCTCTGCAGGACTCGCATCTCCAAACTAGAACAGCATCCTAACCACCTGGCAATTAACTTGTTAGACAACAGTGAAGATATTTATAGACTAAAAAGACACAAACTATTAGACTTACCATTCAGGCTTAACTAATAATGTATTCTCTGTATTTTCTGTATTGTACTGTCTGTGATATCTGTTCTGTATGTTTTTGTATTCGTGTCATTCATACGTGTTAATGTCAACCTGTACATGTGCCTTATGGGCCCAGTGTTTAATATTTGAACTTATTGTATCATGCCAGCAGGAAGTGGAAGTGATTTTTGTTCATTTGTTTACATGTTTTATCATTTAGTTTTGTATTTTGTGTACCTTTTTAATCTATTATCAAAAACAAAAAGAACTGTCAATGGTCAGCTCCTCATAATCCTGTGTGTGTTGTCAGCCAATTTGTTAAATGTTCGCTTAGTCGTACAGATTACAGATCTCCAATAAAAAAAAACTCCCTCCCGCTCACCCCGCGCTGGGTGATGCGATAGCCCGCTTATATTGTGCTATTTATTATCTTTGTTCCTTTATCTGTCGAATGGTAACTCATATAAGCGTGAATCGTTTGTCGTTTAGATAATATTTCAATTTCAAACGTGACGTGAAAACGTAATGCTCGATTTTATGGTTCGGGGTGCCTATTGCTGACCTGCAAGGTAAGACGTATTCTACGTCAAAACGAATAAAACGAGACGCGCTATTACTGTTAATGCTGATAAACATTATTGTTACTGTTGTAACTTTTATTGAAGACCCCGCAACGTTGGAAGAAGAGATTAATGATTGGATGTCCTAGTTCAGAAGTTAATCTATTATTTATGTGATTCCTTCCAATGTTCGGAAGGAAACAACGGTGATTGGCAGGTTTCACTGGTCGAATTCAAGTTTTTCCGAAGTTCAAAGAGTATTCACAGACTGTTAAAACTACAAACAAAAAAACAGATCACGGAAATAACACAACTACGGAGATGACACAATTAATATTAATACAACTAACATAAAAGTTCCTACAGAATGTTTTAAGAATATTTGATACAGAATTTTAAACGACGTCAAGAAGCAAGAAAAAGAAGAATACGTAAAGAGCAGCTGCATAATAAGAAACGATATTGTACGGATGGTTTACCCAAACAGCAATGGATTCTAGAATTACACGGAAGGTTTAGATCCGTTACCAATAATGTTTATCGGAAAACATATTTTTATTTCATTCCCCCAATCCTTATGTACCATATGTTCCCCAATCCCCAAAACACTCTATGCCTCGAGTGCAATGCATAGGCCTACTTACCCGATATACTTTAAGACATAATGTTAAAACAAAAAATGTTTTGCAACAGACTTTACCTGTATTTTGCATTTTATTATTTTTAATGTTATCTGCAGTTAAAACATGAACTTTCAAAGTATGGTGTGTTTGGCTTTTTAAAAACGGATTTCAAATGTTTAAATAAATTTACATTTTTGTATAATAGGATTTATTCGTCATATGCCGATATCAAATTAAAAAAAAAATCCTTAAAAACACCCCCAAGAAATTTAAAATCAGTGTTTATAATATTCGTATTTGATAACTATAGCGCACTAATGTACGGGTGATTTTTTTTTATACCTTCCTTAGTATAGTTAGATAAAATGTATCTATAATATATACTACAGCTTGTATTAAAATTTAATAGAAGGAACTGCGTATCACAAAATTAGGTTATAAAAAGTTAGACCTAGTTAAAAATAAACTTGTTACAAATGCATTGTCACACGGATGTGGAACAAGTATCACTTTTACCATATATTCTCTTCCAAAATAAATATGTCTTAAAGTACTAAATAAATTTACTATTTAGAAAAAGTCATGAAAAATTCAGACTTTTTTAAAGAACTTTTTACACTGTTTGCAATAATTTTGACACTAATTTATTTAGTTATCATTACAGAGAAAATCTTAGAAATCCAAATTAAACAAAACTAAACAAGTTATAAATTTTCTAATGGTGGTTTTTGATTGGAACTCTTAGTGTTGATGTAACTAGGGGAATCGTGTAGAGGAGTAAATAGGGTGAGTTCATAATGGAATGGGTAGATCAATTTTGTAACACTTTAATTTAAAAAAATAAATGTTCAAAATGTTCCACTGAAGTAATTAATTGTCTGAAAACCCATTTTCAATACCTTTAACTTGCCTCTAAACAAATTGTAGAAAAACTGCTGTACAATTACGACCGACCGAAGTGTTGCCAGACCACCGCCTTCAGTTATATTCAGTATTGACATTGTGTAACGTACACAAGATAATAAAACTTACATCTTTTTCTTCTAATAGTTCCTATCCGTTTCGGATGTTGGATATCATACAGACTATTTTAATTTTCTGCACACTTGCAAGGAATAAGTCAATTGTATTCATGCCAAGCCAGGTCCTTAAATTTCTCAGCCATGATATTCTCGGTCGCCCAACTCCTCTCTTTCCAAGTACTTTTCCCTGTAGTGTAGACTGCAATCTCTGTTCATTTCTCAAGAGATGTCCCAGATACTGATGGTTGCTTATCTTCACTGTGTTAATAACTTCCCTATCTTTCTTCATACTTAAAACTTGCAAAAAACACGCAAATGAAAGAAATCACGTTCACAACTTCTCACTAGCACTTGGAAGAGGTGAATGGACTACATATGCGTTACATGTTGGTAGTATATGGTGGAAAAGTAGTTTTGTATGTATTATAACATGTGAGTGTCGGGTCTGTTGGGTATTATTCCAATTCTACGGCACAGGTGCAATCACAAAAAAAAACGCATATGGACAAAATCGATGTGCCTTATCCACATTAAAGAAACATATCCACACTGGATTAACTTCCAGTTAATGACTATACAGAAAAACACTGTAACATTTGATCTACTTGCCATTCTCTATAGTCTACCCTCACTTTATGATTCCGTATTACAAAAAGGCATAACATGGATCTGTGCGCTTTTTTTGAACACAGTATATAACTGTAATTTACATGTACTCATAAACTCTTACGTCAAATCAAACTGAGAAATTATAATTTAAACTAATTAATAGTTATTATTATTCATTATTATTAATTTTTAGCTACATATTAAACAAATTAGTAATTATGTAGTACAGCATTGTGTAATATTATTTAAGTTATCACTGTCAAATGATTACCACACCAACACAGATGTACATTAAATAAATGATTATTGTTCCTACTGTACGCGTGTTTTCCATACAGTAAAGAAATGTTAGTAGCTATACGCATTCTGAGCAACCACACCATTTCACGTGTTGTAGGCCTATTGTAGGACGTTTTCAGTAGTCCTACATAAATATCTCTGTTATTGCTTCTTGTAGTTTCCTGTAATTTTATTATATGAATGAATCTATATTAATATCTATATAATTTAAAATACAACGAATATCGACACTATTATTGGCATTATTTAATAATATAACTAATACAAACTCATGCTTTCTAAAACAATATACGCGAAGGTTAATAATTTTAACGAACATAATGCAAATGTTTAACCTGCATTATAATAGCAGGCTAACATTAAACAACACACACACACACACACACACACACACACACACACACACACACACACACACACACACACACATAAACATAAATATTGTTACATGACATTTTTACCATGCCCTAGTAACATAAATATACTTTGATTATATTAGTAAAAAGTACCAAGAAACATACGATTTTTAAGAAAGACTTGATTGAACATGGTTTATTTTAATTGTTTAATATATGTTAACGAAGACTATGATAGTTATGTTTATCATAGTTAAAATGATGTCAATGATGATAAGTAAGAAGAAAACTGTTAATGAACTTACTTATGGAATTTTGTTTTATTTGTGCAGACGGTAAATTTATAAATACAGTCAGTTATGGGGAATTATAAAATATTACTAATAGTTATTAGTAATCAGTTTGTGTCACATTCATTAATATTATGTATGATAGTGTTTATAACACTAATGTTATTCTTAACAAGAAAGTACCAAAATAATAGAGATTTTTGTAAAATTAGGCATATTGAGCTTAGTCAGTTAAGTTATATGAATAAGAATTTCTATTAAAATAATAAGGAAACAATGTCAGTTTATGTTAAAGGATTACTAAATGTATAAAATAAATTTAAGAAAGTGAAAAGTACAAAAAGTAATAATAATAAATGAGTTTGGAACAAATATAATAAAAAAGTGTAAATCAATAACTCAGAAAATATAGATCAGAAAATAGTCAAGAGTGGTGTTAAAATGATCAGTGTTTCATCAGAAGAACAAAGAAACCAATAAAATGAAGATTAAAGCACTTATAAAAAAAGGTATATCCTTTTAAAGAAAATGAAATATAAAATAGTAAGAGTTTGTTTATATTAATAATATGATGTCACCAGGGTGATATAAAAACTGTTACATTGGAAACCAGGGAGATATCTAAGGTAGGTCTTAGCAACTAATATGTTGATAGAATAAAAGAAGGATTATTATTGGAATCTGAAGGGAGAAAGGTTGATTTAAACAACTCATAGTGACTAAAGTAAATTATAATACATGTTATATCAGTGCATCTCAATAAAAACAATTAAATAATTATCTTTATCAAGATTAAAATAGAAGAAGGAAGTGCTACAGGACTCTACAGAATTAAACCAGGACATCTCTGAAGAAATTGGACCAATTGACACAGGGAGAGAAGTATTTTTGATCTAAAATTAGTCTGAACCATTCCCTGTTAAGCCTAGACTAAAGGTTTCAAAGATATTGAGTACACTTTTTATAAAAACCATTTGTTGAACTTCCACTGAGAACAATAATAATTAATAGTATGGACATAAGCATAAACAACCATTGATGTATAGTGCTAATATAATCTAAAGTTAATTAAGTATAAAAAAATTTTAATAACATAACCTATACACTGAACTGTTTTACACTCTTTATATAATCCTTTTAAGACACATTGTGACTATTTCTAATCATATGTATTTTGGTACTTTCCCTATAAAAACTGTTGTTATATCGTAGCCAAAAGGACCTACTTAAAACATTATAATTGTATTTTATTCATTAAATATAAAATATGAAATGTTTATGCCTGAGGTATAAGAGTTACTGCTGCCACTCTGAGCATATTAAAATACAGCTGGCCAAACTTTGTTAAGAATTATATTTGACATTTAAAACAAGTTAAAGAATAAATAAAGGATTTGAGTTTACAAAATACAGAAAAAGGTTTATTCGTTTCTTATTTCATGAATACAAAATGGGTATGATATACTGAACAAGATATCTGATACTGTGAGATGACTTCAGTAATTAGATTAAGTTGGCAACACTCATCAATTGAAAGTCTTAGCAGAATTTTTTAAAATATGTTTTGATGAGCACAAGTTATCATATTCATTGCTGAAGGAAAAGATTAAAAGAGAGTTAATTACAGAATAAAGAAACCATATATTATTTAAATAAATTTTAATAAAAATTTATTATTGATATTTCACCAATAAATTTTATTTGCAAACGGTGATTGCAAATTGGCGCTCAACAAACATTCCCCTGAACAGATACTCATCCTTAATTTAATATTAACAAAGTATATACAAATAATAACCGAGTTAAACAAGATACAAATTCTGATAAATAACCCATAGATTCGATTCTAGATGTAACAAATTGGCTATCCCAATAGTGAGGCTAAATAACATACACTTTAGAAAGTACGATTATTAGATTTGTAAGGGTAAAACGATATTACACGTTACAAATTGGAGCCCAACTAGTGAGGCTAGAAATAGAATAGCTTTGTATTCTTATTGTGAGTTTACAGTGATTTCTACTCTAGTGGCGGCTACGATTAACAACAGAGATGTCAAGGAGAAGAGCAACGTCACGGAAACGTATGGAAGAAGAAGAGATAGAGTTAAATGTAGAAGATAAGGAAGCAACCACAGTTGAAGAAGTAGAAGTAATGGCAAGAGATACCCCAGTAACAGAGAATGAAGAAATAGAAAAGGTGGTAAGAGATACACCAGGGGATCAACCAGATAAACCCATACAAAAGGAAAACATGAGCATGCAGGAGTTGTTGAGAATTATAATGGAAGGGAATAACAAAAACAGTGAAATATTAAGCAAACAAATGAGGGAAGATATTGAAAAGAATATCGAAACACTTAACAAGAAAAGGGACAGTAACAGTGAAACGCTTAACAAGAAAATGGATAGTAACCAAGAAGAGTTGAAACAAATGAGAGTAGATCATGAAACCTTATTAAAACAAACTAATGAGGAATTAAAGAAACAAATGAGGGAAGATCATGAGGAATTAAATAAAAAAATTGAAAGTAATAATGAAACGTTACAACAACCGTTGAAGGAGGATATTAGACAAAGTAATGAAGAGTTAAAAGGACTGTTGAAGGAAGATAGCGAGAAAAATAGAGAGGAATTGAAACAACAGTTAGAAGAGTATAAGAAAGATATAATGAGTAATGAAAACCAGTCAATAGAAACAACGATAGAAGATGACAAGCAAAATGTGGAAACATTGAATAAGATAACGGAGATAGAAGTAATACCAAACGGTCAAATCAGGGAACCAGTAAATCAGAAAATAGAAGGTAGTAAGGAAATAGAGAATAAAAAAGACAAAAGTGTATTGTTATCTGAAAAGAAACATAGCAGAAACAAAGAGAATAATAAGTATGTAGAAAAGAAGACGAAGAAAATAGGTAAAAGACGTCCCAAGAAACAGAAAAATACACAGGAAGAATTAGATATGATAAGGAGTGGGCTGGTTAATGTACGTAATCTCCCAATCGCTAATTACATAGAAAGAACAGAATTAACAAATTATAGGAAAAACTTAAGGAAATTTATATTTAAAATGAATACATCAGAAAAAGCAAGGGATAATAAAATATCAGCTATATCATTAATAGTTGATATACCAGTGACATATTTGGTTAATGAACTAGATAATAAAGTGTTAAAAGCAGGCGAAGATACCATTGAAAATTTGGTGTTCGAAAAATTGCAATACAGAGTGATCGAAAGATGTCATTAGGACAGAATGGAATGGAAAGTCAATGAAATGAGTGGTCTTGAAATGAGTGTAGACTTCGCAGCAGAAAAATCAGAATACAAGGTAGTAGTGATAAAGTGGACAAGGATAGAATTCATACTGAAAACAATAATAGTCCGGACAAAAAGGACAACTTATGTATTTGACAATGGATGAACTAAAGAGGAAAATATGGAAAGAAGGGACTGATTTTATGGGAATGGACTAAAGCAAACTAATGGAACAAAGATTGGATTAATTATTAATACAAATAACATAATCTGGAAGTTATTACAAATAAAAAATTTTATTTTATGAATTAAAAGAAAGGAGAAGAAAACCCCCAAAATTCTAAATTAAGTAAGAACGTCTTACCATGTGTTTCAGAAGAAATTATTTTGAATCTATTAAGAAGAAAACCCCAAGAAATAAAATTAAGTAAGAACATCTTACCATGTGTTTCAGAAGAAATTATTTTGAATCTATTAAGAAGAAAACCCCCAAAATTCTAAATTAAGTAAGAACATCTTACTATGTGTTTCAGAAGAAATTATTTTGAATCTATTAAGAAGAAAACCTCAAAATTCTAAATTAAGTAAGAACAGCTTACCATGTGTTTCGGAAGAAATTATTTTGAATTTATTAAGAAGAAATTATTTTGAACCTATTAAGAAGAAAACTCCAAGAAATAAAAATAAGAAGATCACCTTACTATATAAATATTTCAAAAGAAATTATTTTGAACTAATAATCATAAAAGAAGAGAAAGACGGTTAATAACCATAATAATTATTTGAATAACCAGATTAATCAGTATAATAACGATGATAAAAAACAATTAATACTAGTTACTATTTAAGAAGGGTTAGAATGATTTAGATAAAGATAGAATCTAAAATATTATTGATTGACAGCGCCAAGATAGAAATAATACAACATGTAGGTTGAGTAAGGTTAACCAATTACATGTGAAAGATAGAACATTAATTGAAGTGATAAAACACTATAAGTGAAATAGTCATAGAATAAAAATGTGAATACACCTCAAAGAAATAATTTAACAATCCCTGGAATATAAGTTTGTAGCGAAGGAGCTACCTTGTAGGTAATTATTATATGTATTGTGTTGGGATAGTGCAACTTTATTTTTTCCTGGACAGAGATGAAGTTCCGCTGATTTCAGATGATATATTTAGGCAAAACGGCGGAGTAATGGAAGCCAATAGTGCCCCTCCGAATCCGAACCCATATGTAGTATTTACTGTTAGGGAATTATGGTATTTTAGGGATGATACAAACGACGAGGTAAAGAAATAAAAATAAATATGACAATATAACTCGAGGTGTGAAAAGTATGAAGAATCAACATCAAGTTTTAGGTGCTGAAATAAAAAAGTATTATGGAAATTGAGAAAAGTAATGGTGAAGTCAATCAGCTTATTTGAGCAATCTATTTATTACTAAAATAACCTGCTTTCTGGGGGGGGGGGGTATTATGTTACATGACATTTTTACCATGCCCTAGTAACATAAATATACTTTGATTATATTAGTAAAAAGTACCAAGAAACATAAGATTTTTAAGAAAGACTTGATTGAACATGGTTTATTTTAATTGTTAAATATATGTTAACGAAGACTATGATAGTTATGTTTATCATAGTTAAAATGATGTCAATGATGATAAGTAAGAAGAAAACTGTTAATGAACTTACTTATGGAATTTTGTTTTATTTGTGCAGACGGTAAATTTATAAATACAGTCAGTTATGGGGAATTATAAAATATTACTAATAGTTATTAGTAATCAGTTTGTGGTCACATTTATTAATATTATGTATGATAGTGTTTATAACACTAATGTTATTCTTAACAAGAAAGTACCAAAATAATAGTCAGAGATTTTTGTAAAATTAGGCATATTGAGCTTAGTCAGTTAAGTTATATGAATAAGAATTTCTATTAAAATAATAAGGAAACAATGTCAGTTTATGTTAAAGGATTACTAAATGTATAAAATAAATTTAAGAAAGTGCAAAGTACAAAAAGAAATAATAATAAATGAGTTTGGAACAAATATAATAAAAAAGTGTAAATCAATAACTCAGAAAATATAGATCAGAAAATAGTCAAGAGTGGTGTTAAAATGATCAGTGTTTCATCAGAAGAACAAAGAAACCAATAAAATGAAGATTAAAGCTCTTATAAAAAAGGTATATCCTTTTAAAGAAAATGAAATATAAAATAGTAAGAGTTTGTTTATATTAATAATATGATGTCACCAGGGTGATATAAAAACTGTTACATTGGAAACCAGGGAGATATCTAAGGTAGGTCTTAGCAACTAATATGTTGATAGAATAAAAGAAGGATTATTATTGGAATCTGAAGGGAGAAAGGTTGATTTAAACAACTCATAGTGACTAAAGTAAATTATAATACATGTTATATCAGTGCATCTCAATAAAAACAATTAAATAATTATCTTTACCAAGATTAAAATAGAAGAAGGAAGTGCTACAGGACTCTACAGAATTAAACCAGGACATCTCTGAAGAAATTGGACCAATTGACACAGGGAGAGAAGTATTTTTGATCTAAAATTAGTCTGAACCATTCCCTGTTAAGCCTAGACTAAAGGTTTCAAAGATATTGAGTACACTTTTTATAAAAACCATTTGTTGAACTTCCACTGAGAACAATAATAATTAATAGTATGGACATAAGCAAAAACAACCATTGATGTATAGTGCTAATATAATCTAAAGTTAATTAAGTATAAAAAAATTTTAATAACATAACCTATCACTGAACTGTTTTACACTCTTTATATAATCCTTTTAAGACACATTGTGACTATTTCTAATCATATGTATTTTGGTACTTTCCCTATAAAAACTGTTGTTATATCGTAGACAAAAGGACCTACTTAAAACATTATAATTGTATTTTATTCATTAAATATAAAATATGAAATGTTTATGCCTGAGGTATAAGAGTTACTGCTGCCACTCTGAGCATATTAAAATAAAGCTGGCCAAACTTTGTTAAGAATTATATTTGACATTTAAAACAAGTTAAAGAATAAATAAAGGATTTGAGTTTACAAAATACAGAAAAAGGTTTATTCGTTTCTTATTTCATGAATACAAAATGGGTATGATATACTGAACAAGATATCTCATACTGTGAGTTGACTTCAGTAATTAGATTAAGTTGGCAACACTCATCAATTGAAAGTCTTAGCAGAATTTTTTAAAATATGTTTTGATGAGCACAAGTTATCATATTCATTGCTGAAGGAAAAGATTAAAAGAGAGTTAATTACAGAATAAAGAAACCATATATTATTTAAATAAATTTTAATAAAAATTTATTATTGATATTTCATCAATAAATTTTATTTGCAAACGGTGTTGCAAATTGGCGCTCAACAAACATCCCCCTGAACAAATACTCATCCTTAATTTAATATTAACAAAGTATATACAAATAATAACCGAGTTAAACAAGATACAAATTCTGATAAATAACCCATAGATTCGATTCTAGATGTAACAAATTGGCTATCCCAATAGTGAGGCTAAATAACATACAATTTAGAAAGTACGATTATTAGATTTGTAAGGGTAAAACGATATTACACGTTACAATATATACGGGTTATAACGCGTGTGTAAACATAAACGCGTTATTTTCAAAACAGTATTATCATTTTAACAACGTTAGAACAATACTTTTTCAGCAAAATAATATAATAAAATCATGGCATCCAAAATGTTTTATTTTACTGTTACGATGAAAATTTGTTTATTAAAAAAGTATTGTTTTCAGAGCCGTATGAGTTCTGACACAGTAACACCAAAAAAATTATGGTATACATTTATGGTTTAACCGTTTAGAAAAAAGATAGCAGAAAAAGAAAATTTTGTCTTAACAGATTAATATAGATTTGCCAAATATCTAATACAATTTCGTATTTGAACGCAATATTAAAAAAAAGGACAGTTAACGTTGGATGTTGCCTGGAACGTGTCAGGCAAACAGGACACGGGAAGATATTAGGAAGTCGATGATCATTACAATGGAGGTTCTGCATTTTACGCTTATTAGGGGCGATGCTTTTTAACTGACGGATGTGCGGGAAGAAATATTGCCAAGCCTTAACAAACAGGTTAGGTGCCAGAGGTAGGACATAATCTTCTAGGAAGGAACACAGAAACCCCGGTGAAGAGTATCATTTCTGAAATATCGCGTGGTCTTAGAATGAAAACGGAGCGTACGGATTTGGAATGCTATCAGTCTACGCTTGTCGGTGGTCGAAAGATAAGGCAACAAGTGGCTGTCGCGTACATGAGTGCTCGACGTAAGAATAGCAGATACAGAGATACGCGTACCTTGATGGAGACTTCCAGGCGGTTATTCCACAAGGGCATCTGAAAAAGCCTCGAACCTTTTTCAGGATACCTCACGTGGTCGTTGAAATTCATACACCGATTCAAACGGACGCTCAGGTTCTTCACCGATTCGATTAGGTTCACTGAATGCATTTCCTCTCCATGGTTGTAGACTTAACGCGTAAAGCAAAAAACCTCGTCTGATACGTGTTGATTGCTATGCCCCGCTTCCGTAGCCAGTCCTTCGAAAGAATATCCAATTGACAAAGGATCATTATAGGCCACTTGCCACGGAGACAAACAGCTATAATTGAACATCTCGTCGTCAACCAAAAGACACAATGTGACTCTGGAGTACATTGGTGGATCATTCGTGTACATATTGTAATGCAGCAAACCAAGGGGACCCACAAAATAGGAACCTTTAGTACATAAAAGCCAAAATAAATATAATTAAATTACAATCTAAAACCCCTGAAGTACAATACAGAAACCAAACTAAAAACGATTGTAATAAGTGAAATAAGTTAATATAAAGCGGGTGCAAAATTTTTGCATTTTCCTTCTACCCTTTCCTCTTTACTTTTTAAAAATATATGAACAGGTCACCAAGTAATTAATTCATAAAGGAAAATTTACACCGAGGACTCGATGACTGCCTGTATTTATGACTTTACCTACCGATACTTGTACGTTCTACCAAGGCTGTACGCTAACGGCAGGCAGTATCTGACCGGACAGGACTTCAGATAGTTCAACATAATCTCCAATAATATGTTATAGAATATTGAAGCCTTTAATAATACACGTTTTAAGCAAATAATTCTGTAGATCTCTCAGCCATTTTACACCCTTTTTGGTTATTTATGTTTCATAATTTTTGGTCTCCACATAGTACACGAGTAAGCTCCCTGAGCTGCAGCAGAACTCGCTCACTACTTTGAAGGAAGTACATTTGTTATTGGATAAATTTTGACATTAGACAATTTTTTTAATTATCAGAAAAATTACGAAAGTCCCGATTATACTATTATTTTTTTGTTAAGTAAAGTAACAATTTTAGAGCAATCATACGATACACGCTAAAAACAATCAATCGGATTTGTGTTAAAATTCCATTTAACCAGATACCCGGCTATATTTTTTAAATTTTGATCCCAATTTTTGGGCCCTGGGGTCAAAGGGGTTTGTACTCTAGGCCTATAGGCCTGTTTAGACTATGGTTAAAATTCTCTTTAGTTTGATATATCGCATTGAATTTGGAATTTTATCAAACGTTTGCTCTACGTTTTGGCTCTGACGTCCCAGAACGTAAAAAAAATATATTCAAAACGTAACACTACATTCATATTTTAGTTAGAATTAATTTTAATATGATAAGCCACTTGAATTTTTGAGATTTTATCAAACTTTTTATGCACTCTTTTGTCCTCTGTATCCCAAAATTTTGAAATTTTCAAAAACGAACACTAAATTTGTATTTTAGTTAAAACTGTCTTTAATTTGATGCTCCACATGGACATCTGCGATTTTTTTTTCGAAATGTCGACCCCCCTAATTTTTACCTCCCGATCCCTATTTTTTTTGGGATTAATCAACCAATAGGATTTTGTTTAACTAAAAGATTGGACATGCATACCAAGTTTGACGAAAAATCATTTGATGCGTTCAAAAGTTATCGTGATACAAACCCCAAATAGGCAGATAGACAAATTCCAAATGGTCAAGTTAAAACTGAGAACTTACTTTCTCAAAATTGCAAGCTTGGAGTGGATTTTGTAATACTTAAAAAACAAGAGAAATTTAGTCTTACTGAAAGAATTTAAATATATTCCATTTACGGTGATAGATATTATACTTTCACTGTTATACATACAAATGTAATATTGTAATATGTTAAAGAAATTTGTTAATATTTGATTAGACTAAAAAGTAATTGAAAACAGTAGAAATTTTGGAATAAGGACAATTTTGGTGTAGAAATGTCTATAGTTATGTCACAAATATATACTGTAATGAAAAAATTTATTTTTATAATGTTTATATTTCTATATTTAACCTTAAGTTTCAAAATTATTTAATTATAAATGTAAATTACAGCACTAAACATTCAAATATTTCTTTTTTACAAAAATTAATACTTACTGCGAATCTGAACGAACGTTAGGCCTACATTAGGTACACTATTTTTAACAATAATAAAATAGCACAATAAACGTATCTTAGGTGTACAAGGTACGTGTACAATTATTCGATGTATTTTTCATTAGTAATACGATTTTTGAATAAATATGTGCACGTACAAAGTACAATCCTGCCACTCAAGACATATGCAGAAGTGTTGAGTGCGTCTGATAAGAGGTATCCAAATGTTTTAACCTAGAAGTAATTTGTTTTTATTATGCTATTTTTGACAATAATTAACTATTGCTATTTCCGTCCGCGAGACACTGAGTGGAATAAAATTCACATATCCCTGGACTTTGCACTTTTTAGGCGTAATGTTAATTGATGTCAATTAGACATTGCAACACCAGATGTACAATGAGTAGTAAATAGAACATGTTGTTAATTGTTTTAAGGCTGGACTGGTAGAAGTATTCCTCTACTTAAGAAAGGCTGCATAGCTTAGCAAATACGAGTGTACGATCGAAATCGCCTTTTCAATTAAAGCGACGTATTGTAATTGAGACGTATCAGCTTATAATTCTAAGGAGCCTTAGTACCTTAAATCGTTTAGAAGACAGAATAATTGTACTTAAATTTTATATGCCATGTAGTAACCCTGAATATAAATGTTACTCACATTTATTAGCAGGTAGCGAGTACTTTGCCAAGAAAACAGTGTTAAGGAAAAGATGTTTCATAAAAAGAAAATGTTAAATCAACAATATATCATAAAATTCGTTTTGCTAAAAACTCATGAATCTGGAAGATTTTCAGAACAGGCGTACATTATTACAAATAATAAATCATTCAACCTTAAATTACGAATCCCTATCATTAATTTTGATAATTAGTAATAATAAATAAAGTGTCTAATAATCTACAAGAAATGATTCGTGTCCCTCAATACCAAGAGTACCAAGCTCAGACACTGCTGACCAATGATTGCTGAGTCATTCGACCGGAGGCCCTGTACGAAACGGAAGTCTTGTCATGTATAGGAAAGGTCTGACCGATAAACTAGAAGCCAAAGAAAGAAAGATTCTGACGAAAATCTTTGGTCAGGTCAATTAAAACGGTGAGTACAGGAAACGGCAAAACCACAAATTACACATACATGTGGAAAAGATAACGGACACAATTCGGAAAAGTAGGATTGCTTTCTATGGTCACATAACACGAATGAGCTCTAGGAAAGGGCTTAGAGTAAGGGCTTTGCTTACTTCTAAATAAGAAAACCCAAGGGGGCTGGTTCACCGAGGTGGGAAGGTATCTGCAAGAAGTAGGGATAACAAATGGATGAAGACATCCGGGAACGTGACTCTCTTAAGGACAAACTTGGAGAACACCAAGTTTTTCAGGAGAAGTTCGAGCTGAGGACAGGCAAGGCGTGGAGTGAAGGAAGAAAGGAGGCGCGCTTAAGTCGAATGCAGGACTACTGGGCAAAAGTTAAGAACCAAGGAAGAAAACAGTTGAAAGAACATGATCCATAGCTGGCCGAAAGGAAAAAATGCTTCTAATAAAATAATGGGAAAGTGATGTTATTCATAAATTAAATATTAATTTATTCTTAAGTGATATTATTCTTGATTTAAATATTATTTTATATATTATTATTTGTTAAGTAGCGGTGCAGTGTGGATTTACTTCTGGGAAGGAGTTTGGATTTTTGTGAATAAAACTACAAACATTAAAACAAAAAGCATTCGTTATTTACTACTTATTTTGTTGTAATCAGGTAGCTAACGGTGGGAACATAACTAGATATCCAAAATTTTACAAAGTTATAAAACAATAAAGATTAATTTTTATATTACAATATACATAATTTAAACTATACCAGGAAACTGGCATAAAATTTCCATCATCTTCTGCAGACGCTGATAAATCTTAAATGTTTTATACAGTTTTTTCAAACGTCGTCTGAGTATGTGTATGTAAATATTTGCAATAAATGGGATCTACTTGTTTTGCCACAGAAATGAATTTTCATAAAATGGATACTACAGGCCCTCAAAAGCAAACGTTGTAAAATCGCGTTCCAAATACTCCTACGATTTGGCCGCACGTTTTGTTGAAAGTTCCCATACACTGCTAGAGGTTGTCGAACGTTTGTAAACAGAGCGGCATTCCCAACACGATGTGTGTCTACGGAATGACGGACACTTTTTCAGGTTTTAATTGTTGAAAACAGTTGGTTTTTGTAAATGGTAATCAAATACCATTAGAATTAATTCGAATTAAATATTCGATATAATTATTAAACAACGATGGAGGAACAGTGTACAATAATATGCACATTTGTATAAGATTTGATTAGCAAGAAAAGAACTGTTTAATATTAACTGTTTATAGAAATTTTTTAAATTGCTGTGAAATAAATTACTGCATTATAAACACCTTAAACCGAGGTGGATATACTGAATAAACATTATGATGTTGCTTCTTTCGTACTCGCTAAGAGGTCATAATCTCAAAAACTATGATAAAACTTATAGTTTTTTATCTATTGTTTCTCTCAACCAACAAACAACTAGCAATGTTTACAGGAAGCAATTTTCTACTCATAAGAGGCTATAGCGTACTGCAGCTAAAAATGTTACTACTCACATAATTAATTAGCTTGATTATTAATTCCGCTTACATGATTACATTTTTACCGACACATTTTTTTACAATTTCGACATTTCCTTTTTTTATCTCTTTGGAGGGGGGTTAACTTCCATACTTCCTCGCTACACCCACTGGTTAAAATGATTACATGAAGGGGGAAGTATTTTTGACAATTCTAACGATCGTATTTTCACAGTCTATAAAGTTTAATATCAGTTACGTTTTAGTATCTTGTGATTTAATTTCATTGATTTGTCAATACTCGGATAAATATTATCTAGCATTTCTCAACGAAACTGTTACCATTACTCCAAAACATAAATGATATTATGATTAGTTTTGTTATTATTATGTTTTCAATTTTGGTTTGTATCTTCGAGTGACTTCCTCGTATATCCTCGTATATCATTGTCAGTTAGAAGTAGTTATTACTAAATTATTAAACGCTACATATAATTAGACCTGAATAAATTTGAAACAGACTGATCTATTCTACTTTTGAAACGACTTACCTAAAGAGAAGTAATTACATAAAATTCTTTTAACAAATAAATGCATTAATATTATGATAATTAAATTTTTACACACATTACAGGTTAATTTCATTTATATTGCATTAACTGTTTGGATTACTTGGAGACTAAATCCCTATCAAAAATTTACAGGCATTGCACAAATGCCTTGCACAGAGAAGGGCATTGAAAATGCTTCAATAAATCTAAAAAATATATATATTTATGTTCATTCACCAAGCAATGAATTCATTCTTTATTCACCAATCAATGAATTCATTCTTCATTTACCAATGTACAGATTATAAGTTAAATGTAGTCGTATTCATAAGCGAAATTTTATATGTGTACTACGTTATTGACAAAGCAGTAATTTCTATGGAAACTCACCGGTTCCCATTTTCGATCACGCACCAGCGATCGGCCGCAAATGTGCGATACGTCCTTATAAACATTTTCAATGTTAAAACGGTCTTAGAAAATTTTCCAAGACGTTGAAACCAGACAAAATCTGAAAAACAAACAATTAAACAGTAAAAAGATTTATTTCAGAGTACGGATTTTAATCTCTATTTGATTTTGTTTCATAAGTATTAGTCATTACAAGAAGTTTCTTTTTTTATAAATCTTTACCCCACATTCACAAAACAGATTTGTAATTTAGTTGAGACTTACAATATTACAACTTAATTAAAATCGCGTTAATTGTATATTAATTTATTCAATATTATTATATATATAAACTTTCACAATATGAACTTACTTTCTTTATCACTTCCCCATACGTTTCGAGGTGTTGTTCCTCTTCCTCAGTGGGAGTAAATACTGAATGTCGTTATTACAGAATAACGGTTATGGACTATATTCTGTAATAACGACATTCAGTATTTACTCCCACTGAGGAAGGGGAACAGCACCTCGAAACGTATGGGGAAGTGATAAAGAAAGTAAGTTCATATTGTGAAAGTTTATATATATAATAATATTTTATAAAGTGAACGAAGAGGATGAATCAACAAGATAATTATAATTCATTCAATATTGCGTAACTTACAAATCTTGTAGTAAACATTTATATTAAACCCATAAATCAAGTATGGAAAATCCCTTCCAATTCAAGGTCCACATGCATTATTTACAACTCGTGGTCTCGTGGACGACTTAAATACCTTCCGTTACTTATTCCACATAAGAAATCTATATCTATTTAATGATTGTACTTTATTTATATTCGGAGTATAACTAAATATTAGATTGATAACTGTTTTCCAAATTAAATGTAACATAACGTTTGGTGGAATAATAAAATGCTTGTAGTAAAAATACATAACATGTAGGACTAATAAATCATTATACTAATAAAGCATTTATATTGACTCAAGTATGTGAGTCATTGCATCATTATTGTTGAGAATACATGAAAGCAAAATTGTGTTTCAAAATGTATTAAAGAGAAAATTATTGTTTTCGTACTCAAAATAACAAAAGAACAGGATTAGTAGCATAAGGCCAGATTAGTAATGCACACATGTTTGAGATTAATGAATTAATATAAGTGAGATAACACCAAATCCTCGCTTTTCATATTTCGTAGTTTCTTTCTGATTGTGTAATTCGTTATTATTGTGAGAAATTTTTCGTATGCCTCGAACCGAGTAAAGTTCTGTGTCTGCAGTAAATAGCAAACGAAGACAGAGACGCAGGTACAATTTAAAATTAAACGCAGTGTAAATGTTTCCTGCCTAACGTGGCTGCTACGATGTGTAACGACATCATAAGATTAAACACTAATAGTACAGTGCAAAAGTGTGACTATTCACATAGCGTTATCAACTTTTGTCTCGAGAAATGAAATTACCTTTTAGACTAGTTTCAATTAAAGTATTAAATGTATTAAAACGACCATAAATGTCCATTGATTTCAATGCCTTTCGGGAGTTGAAAACGTTAGTAATACGAGAAAGAAGATTAGCTTTGGCATAAAATTGTTTACTATCACACGACTTAAAAAAGACTTTTTTTTCAACCTACGTATGATATAACCTATTATAATATAGTCTATATATGGCATATTAGAAAACTTTCGAGAACGATGCTTACGATCTGGTGACTTAAATTCACGACCTTACAAAGTACAATGGTTATTCTAAATCACTCAACTGGAATTATTCTTCACGTTGTGCCCAACGGGAGACAGCAATAGAACATCGAAAGTTTGACACCCATTAGACATGCGAGTTTCAAGATTTATGTAAAACGTTATATACAGATTTACATTAAGTTATATACAGCTTATATACATTAAATTTAGTCAATTGGCATCCACTTATTTGGTAAGAGAATCTAAAGTAGACTACGAAAAACATCTCCTCTCAGTCTCTCCACGTTTCTGTAAGTTTCTACTACTGTACTTGCGGAACATTAGAAACGTATTCAGCAGTGTAACTGGCTATTTGTTAGATAAACTATAGCTATTTTCTTCAGGAAGAAAAGTTACTTGGATCAAATGTTTTTAATGTACTTTATACTTTAAAGTAGACACAAAATAGATTAATTTGATTGAAAACTGATCACAAAAAATTCAGATATTTTATATAACAACGTTTCATACCGATTTCTCAAACAAAACTAGTAGTCTTATACGATAGCTAACATTATTTTTTTTGTATTATAAAAAATTCTAATACATTTAATTTTATTTAAAAAAGATGTCACAGTACAAAAATATTTTTGCTTTGTTTATAAAATTTATAAAGCCTAAATTTATTATTAAAAAAATTAAGATTATTTTGCTGAACATGGGTGTAGTTTAAAATTTAACTACTTTATCAGTTTTGTAAAAATCGACAGTCATTTTTTCGTTCAGAAATAACAGTCATTTACACGCAGACGCGCGCGCGCCATCGCGTACACAACACACACACACACACACACAACAATCAGGCGCGCCCACAGATCGTATTTGTCAATAGGCCTATATTTTATTCAAAAATCAAAAGTTCATAAACGTAACTCCTGCTGTAATGTTTATTGAATCTACTTCATGAGCGGATACGTATAAGTTAGGACTGAATATTGGCTTTCACTGGTTGTATATAAAATAAGTGGAGTAACTCTTTCTTCTCCCTTGGCCTCAAATATTTTCATTGACTGAAATGCATACATTTTACTGATTATTCCTATGAACTGTTATAATTTTGGTTATTATAAGCCTTGTCATGTCCGATCTTTGAGAGATTAGCTTAAGATTAAATAAAGAAATTGGTTTTTCTTTATTACTTGAACTAGCCAGGGTAAAAAATGTAATTTTTATTTACTAAAACAAGCAATGACAATTTGGGTTCACTATTAGCATATTCCTGAGGATAGTGCGTTGTTTAACTGTTATAGTAGGTAAGATAATATATAATATAATTAATGTTTCTGATGTTAATTATTTCATTAATATAAGTAATTGATTTGATTCAGAGACCTTTGTAATGCAGAGGGGAGATCATGCAAAACTAAAATCTTAAAAAATTGTGTTTTTCTCGTATAATGATGAACAGTATTTATGCATTTATTATTTTAGTATTCAAGAGGCTATGGGTACAGTGTAATATTTCAAAGAATTATTTCTACCTTTTTTCTAAGAAAATCATTTATCTAAAATTAAATCCATCCATCCCTTACGGCTTCTGTTGTACTTATCACCACGTTCCAAGTCTGTTTAAGCTATCTAATTCAATCTCCTGCCATGATGTCTCTGTCCATGATCTCCTGAGTGTACTACGTTTTCGTCGTCTAGGTGGAACTCAGTGTAGCAACTTTTGGGGGCATCATCATGCATCCTTTACACGAGGCGCTTTGCATTTATGGTGTCTTGTCAATACGATGTTATCTTCTCATATACTTATTTCTAGTGCACTAGAGCCTGATACCCCACAAGACCTTCTCCAGAAGTCCAATTCCACTGCTTGGAAGTTTCTTTGGTTTGTCTCCCAAACTTCAGAGCCAGAGGTGGCTGATATTTTCTAAGACGACAGAGTATTTTGTTTTGTGGGTTATTTTCCCACTCCAAAGCACACAATTCAGCTGCCCTATCACCATTTTTCCTTGTTTTATTTTGCAGCTGATATCTTCGTCACCTCTGCCACCTTCTGATAATGTCACCTTAAGATACCCGTCCAAAAGCACTATTTTTTTATAATGTACGAATCTACTGTCACATGGGCTCTTCCACCTACAATAACCAGCTGTTCGGTTTTTCAAAATTTATATTGGGGCCTCAAGATCTGTATTCTTCACAAAGTTTTTAGATCATGTAGAGTCCTGTTTGTCCAATGCTACCACGACTTTATCGCCCGGGAACAGAGGTATTCGAGATTTATTAAAATGTCCCTTTCACGACAGCGTCTTTTCCACTTACTTAAGACTGAGTTAGTATAAATTTTGAATAAAGTAGATTCTATTAAACACCTATATACAACAAAAATTAATAATATCTAAATTAGCAGTCACAGCACTCCCCGAAATACTGTGAAATGAAAACCTATAGTCGAAAATCTGTTAAATCCAGACATACAATAAAAACATATGCATATGTATTTTATATTTAGTATTTATAATAACTTTAGATCAAGATGTTTTTCCCTTATTTGGAACATGTTTTGAGACACGTATTGTTCCCATCCTCAGCCTTCTTAATTTTTAATCTTGAGTGACACAATTTGAATCTTGAGGTAAAGTTATTATAGATATTTAATATATTGTATGCGTCAAGATATAGACTGTAGCAAAAAGTGTTTGAATATGTATTTTAATAAGGAAAATTTGAGGGATATCTAGGCCAAGTAAGGACACAATAGGAATTGATTTATTGTTAGAATTTATAAGAAAGATGACAATTTTTATGTAATATGAGACAAACGAAAGGAAGTAAAATGTCTGGCAGAATTCTATAAAGAGTTCAATATAAAGAGAAAAAGAAATCAGAGGAAAGACATACGTGCAGTTTCCAAATTAAATAATAAAGAACAGTGAAATTCCTGATATTTAAAATGAACAAGTTATCGAAATATTGGGCAATGTGAAAAAAGGAAAATACGACAGAGTACAAATAAAAAATTAGCAGAAATTACAAATCTAGAGGAGTTACAAATCGTGAAATGCTAAAGAGGTTTTTTAATAAAGGCATCAGAATAAAGAGCAGAATAAAAAAAGAATACAGTAGTCTTAATACTTAATAAATGGAATAAGCATGATTAAAAAAATTATAGCCCAATATCATTGTTAACATGTCAATACAGAGTTATCAGTATCTGAGTAACAGACGTAATAGAGTTAGCAATAATCTCATCAAGAATGTTTCAGCTGTAGCACAATAGACAAACAAGCAATAGAGGAATTTGAACAACGGTGTAGTGAATAGGGAAAACTACTTTGTACTGTACTTTCCGATTACTAAAAATTGCTTGTTCAGTCATCATAAAGAATTTAGAAGAACATTAAAGAAGATATTTAGAGATTATGTCTTATATACAAAAAATCTGAACAGCTGAAATCAAACTGCACCCAACATCTAATAAAACACCAATACATCAAGGAGTACGGCAGGGAGATATCACCAAGCTTCTCTCAACATTCTGATCTGAGTTCTGCAATCATCATATAAGTTCATGATGTTAAGTATAAATTCTGCAGATGACGTCGTGTTATTGAAAAAAAAAAGGTTCAGATGGAGAAATTATTTGTGGGCTCAACAAGATAAGTAGAAGGTTGGTGTGAAAATAAATTTAAAAAAATAAATAAATAGCCTACGATGTTTATTAACTGAACAGCAAATCGTAGAGTAGACTGTGCCAGGAATAATAAGTAAATTCAGAAAATACAATTAAATGTGTACGCAAGAAAGAAGAACTAAAATATTGAGATTTAAAAAAAATGCAAATGGGCAGGAGATTTGATGTGGCAAGAGACTGGCAAATGGTCCTGCCAGATCGGAGGCCAAGAAACGTAATGAGACCTAGACGACATTCATTTGCCAAAGTAGTGAAATGCCACTATTAATATTCACTATTAAATACTGCGGTAAAGTTAACTGAACATCATTTTTTTATTTAGAGAAATTGTCGAGAATGACTGTATTCCCCTAACAGACAAATGCTGTTGATGATACATATATACACGTACTTGTTTATCTATGGAAACAGCGTATTTACATATACTATGTTTTTGTTTACTTCGTTCTGATTTTCCCTCTTGAATAATAAGTATACTCGCGTATAATGTAGTAACATTTAACATCTACACAAATTAAATAGACAGAATGTAAAAACGCTTAGGTTCTGCTAATAAGTTAAGTAATATGGTAGTAGTCACTGGTACTTCACTTCTTCGCAACGATTTTGATTACTTTATTGTACAAATGCTACGGCTATTCTCACTGCGTACACACAAGTGTACATTTACGTAACTCGTGAGTCAAGTGTTATTACAGTTTTATGCAGAGGTAATGTTAAAACGCTACATTACACTTACAATATACATAATTTAATTAATTACCATTTTTCCGATCTGATGATGAGATGTGAAGCTTCAAAGAGCTATCGGAATAATTTTTCTATAGTGGTGTGCAACAGTGTTAATTCTACATACCTAATTATTAGATTCATTAAAACATAATGTTTGTAACAAACACCAGTATTATAGGAGAAAGTAATAGTGAATTATTGAAGTATTGGAAACCATAAAAGATTTCAAAACAATTTCATTTCAAAACAAAATACACGATATCTTAGATAGAATTTTTTTTATATTCTATAAATTCCTTTTCTAACTTATTGTTAGACTTCGATTGATTTATTGCTTTACAGAAGATAGTTGATATTGCTTTTTGATTCGCCACAACGCTGTTTCGAAATTATGTAAAACTTTATGTCAGACTACAAAAGTTATTTAAACATCGATGTTCTCATTACGGAGAAAACTGTGCCGAAGGAGACGGATAACTTGTTGTGCCAAGCAAAACATGTTACGTACAATCATTCTGTTCGTAATCATATATACTAATATAAATTCTATGTGGAAAGGTACTAAAAATATACCGCGTCGAATGAATAAGGCACCGTAATTTAAAATATGATGAAATCCAGTTTTATAAACAGATAAAATTAAAGCGCCAGTTTGGCAGATGCTACTGCAGATTGTTAAACTGTCGGTTGTATTAATAAGAGGAATAACATGAATAGCATTTAAGTAATGAGAATGCAAAACAACATTAAATGTAATAATACTAACACCGCTTACGAATCCAAGACGCAAAATCTTCCTGCTAGTGTTAGCAGTAATGCTTACACTAATGTTTGGTAAGCAACTGTGGCAGGTTTACTAATAAAACGTCAGAATAAACGTGTTTCATTGTTACACTATTGACACATCGAGTAGGAAATAACACAAATATTTGTGTTTTGTGTGGACTTTATCAAAATTTATTATACTGAGAATTAATGTACGCCTAATTGTAAAATATATTCATTTTAGAATATACGAGTTAGAAGTCTATTTAAAAAATTTGTACTTTTTAGAGACAAAATAATACAACAGTTAGTTCCTTAAAAATTAATCTTACACGAATAGTGCAATATGAAGTTCATTACAGTGTTAATCATATTTTTCATGTAGGCCTACGTCTAAAATATTTCTTTGTAAAGTTTATTATTATTTTCTGTGATTTGATAAAGTCAAAATTCGTAATTGTATATTTTGTAATACTGCTAACGTTTAATTATTGTTTTACATTTACTTTTTAATTTTTTTAAATTTCATTCAAAATTAAAATAAATATTAACTTTTGTTGCTTACTATTAAAAACAGTAGTATT
Organism: Magicicada septendecula; assembly: GCA_034769895.1. Classification (NCBI taxonomy): domain Eukaryota; kingdom Metazoa; phylum Arthropoda; class Insecta; order Hemiptera; family Cicadidae; genus Magicicada; species Magicicada septendecula. Next base: position 1,090,125,729 of record CM068367.1, read on the forward strand.
TTGATTTAACACACTTTTTATGTTAACTATTAAGTTTAAGTATAAGCAAACTCATTAAGTCTGTAATATTTACTGACTTCATGAATTCTCTTTTATTATAATATTTACATTTATGGCAACCAGGGCAAGTAACTGGTAAAGTACAGTTCTTTGATATCTTCCCAATTTAAAGAAGACCACATATTGGTATATGTATACAGTATACAGAAATTATGGACACCTTGCAGCATTACTTGCAGATGGGTGCACCTTAAAAAGGGTGCACTGGAAAAAAACAGTTTTTACAGTTGATAATCATATTTTTATTAACATCGACTACACTATGTCTTGCATGTTTACTAAAGACTTATAATTTCTTTTATGAATTTGCTAACTGCTATAATTTTTTATTGTTCGACTAAGCTTTTCGTCATTGCTGACATCTTCAGGTCTTAAACAACCTGAAGATGTCAGCAATGACGAAAAGCTTAGTCGAACAATAAAAAATTATAGCAGTTAGCAAATTCATAAAAGAAATAGTAAGGATGGCTGCTAATTTAAACAATACGAAGAATAAAGACTTATAATTACTTGAAAACTCCAATTTTATCTTTGTGCAGATTTGTAAAACTTTCAGCAGCACTCGCGCCGTGTAGATCCGTGACAATTTTTTTTTTGGAAAAGATACGTGTAATAAAAATATAAGCGGATTGTGCATTGCACATACTCAGCATTAGTAGGAAAAGAGTTCAAGAGGACACTTAACTCATTGGCAAGATGACGATAGAATTCAGACAGCAACAAAGGTTTTTCCAATATTGGTTTTTATCTGAAATAGATTTCTTACAATTCTATTAAAAATTTATGCATTTATGCAAATTTATATTGTTACGCAACTCGGAACATTCTGGTACTATGAAAAATGTTGTTCTACGCGTTCTCGCTTACCCCGGCGCGTGCGTGTTTCTGCCAAGGCCGCGCTAAAGTATCCTCTAGAATTTTCGAGTGCTTGTTAAGGACGCATATTATGGAATCCTGCCGATTATAAATAGCCAACACTTGCCGCTTGGAAGTCAGTTTATGTCGGGCGATTACACAATGCGTTCAAGTAGTTATTAGTGAAAAGTGATCATTGTGCAGGACTCTATTACTTGACATATTATTGTGTGTGTACAAATTAACTTGAATTATTGAATCTTGTTGAATAACTTGCTGATTTCAAACTGTTAATTGTGATTAATTAAAACTTGTGATTAGTGACTTAATAGGTGTCTTTATTTTGTTTTCCACTACGACGATCAGTGAAACCGTCGTAACAATATTAATTCTATAATTAATATTTTATTAATTCTATAATTAATATTTATGAATTAATTATATTTATGCATAAATGTAATACTTGTGCACGAAGAAGTTGATTTCTGTTACAGGTCCTCTATTTCCCTGTAAATTTTCCCGATTCCTTACTGAATTCATAACAAAACCAGTTAAAAAAACCAAATATGAACTGTGTATAGGTGAACCAGATGAACTGTACCTAGGACCGTCTACATATGACAAGCCGTCCATCTAACGTCGTAGGATGTAGGTCAGGATGATTGCTCGCAAAACGTTAGGCCACAAAATTAGAACCGTAGAAACCTTGACTTTTGGAAACTTTACCTGCTAGAAAGGAAAACTGGGATAATCTTAAACCTATTATTATAAAATCTGTTTTCGAGTTATAAGTTTAGAAAATCACACTCTTGAAACAATTAATCCATCATCTTTTATAGAGACTGAAATATGCAATTTTGTTAATTATGTTATGGAATACTTTGAGGAAGAGGTGCTGTCGCATGCCATTGCAGAGTGATCTGCTACCTTAATCTGTCACTTCGAGCTCAAAATCTATTTGACTTTTAGTGCCAAAGGAACAGTATCCTGTTATTTCAGTGTTTCAAGGGTTGTGGAACCGTTGTTCAACTTAACGTACTTGTGTTTCATATTCTTTTTTTTTTATTATGAAATTCCAGACACACTGCCAGTGGTTTAAAAATATGGATAACTGGTATTTGAACAGATATGTATAACATTTACTTAATCTTCTTCTGATAGTTCCTATCCGTTTCGGATGTTGGATAGATTAATTCATTTAATTAATACTGAGAATTGGCAAGTGTCTTTAATTTCGAGTTGCAATTGCAACGTTTGTTTTTTTATTATGGATACCGACACATTTTTTGTAAATATTTATTATTGTTATTTACACTTTTCATGTTTTGGGAGTAACCCTTTCAAATATATATTATTTCATTGACTTATATATATTATAAGGTCGATGTTGGTATAAAAAGATATATTCTAGAGACAGCATAGTAATTAAATCAATTCAACGTACATTAAATGGAAAAATTCTTCTTCACAAATAAAATAAACAATACAGACTATTCATAGTACACAGTCTTCTCTAAAAATGAGCTAATCACTGAAACTCGTGCTCTAAATCGCAGTTACTGACAATATATTCATTTAATATCACCTTGGATGATTCTCAACTAACATCTTTAGATTCCCGCAACAGCCGTTTCATTTCATTTTGTGCATTTGCCTCTTAACCTCTGACAGATAATTAAGCGGAACTGATTTTCATGTGATACGAACATTAAATCCCAAGGAAGGTGAATTTCTCGTACAAATACGAATTTTTGGGGGTACATGCCGATTGTTTCGTATAATGCTGCTAAATTGTGAGTTAAGAATAATTATATTCACTGGTCCCATTCAGTTTGGTTCTAGCCGATAACTTTCGACAGGTACTCAATGCTACTTCGTAGTAGGCTAGTACAGAGGCATTATCTGCTTCGTCCGCATACATAATAGGTGACACAACTCGACTTAAAATCGTTCCTTCGAACCGAATGAATTTCTACTAGATTTGCGAAAAAGCAAATGGACTGGCAGCCAGGTTCGGTGCTGAAAATTTTCATGCGTCGACCGGGTGGCTACATGTACGGCATGGCATCGGGAGCAAAAGCGTGTACGGTGAGAGTAAGAGTGTAGACGTTAATACAGTGCGTGAGTGGAAAGAAACCCGTTTAAAGGAACTAACGTCTCAGTTTGGTCCCAAAGACGTCTTCAATGCCGATGAAACAGGCTTTTTTTTTAATTTACTTCCTGACCGCACAAAGGCTGTTTTGGTGGTAAGCGGAGTAAACAACGTGTAACAGTGTTGCTGTGCGCAAACAGTGACGGAAGTGAAAAACTGCTTCCCTTAACTGTCGGGAAATTTGCAAGGCCGCGATGTTTTAAAAATGTTACAAAGCTCCCTACGAAATACGCTAACAACAATAAGTCGTGGATCACTACAAACGTGTTTGAAGACTGGCTGAGAGGCGTCGATGCAAAAATGAGTGCAAAAGGTCGAAAAATTCTTCTGATTGTGGACAGATGTACGGCACACCCTCCTGATACATCGTACCTAAAGAACGTGAGAGTGGAATTTTTCCCCACAAATTGCACAAGCGAACTGCAACCGCTGGACCTGGAGATAATCCGCAATTTTAAAGTGTGTTATCGCAAGATGCTGGTACAGCATGTCATCCACTGTGTAGACGCTGGAAAGAAGGATGAAATGAAAATTCACATTTTGCAGGTATGATTTCTTCGTGAGTTTTATTACTTGTAACTTGTAACAGCAATATTGTACCATACGATTCTACGCGATGTTTTGTCGGTATTTCAAAAACGTATTGTTTCATAAATAACGAATGGATTGGAATGAAAAAGTATAAGTTTGTTCAGAAAGATTACAAGTTTTTACACAAGGGGAGGTGTATAGGATTCTTTTTCATCCCGCCATTCTTTTCTGATTTTCTAGCGTGATTTTCTGGCATTACTCTCAATCTTACAATTGATTTTTGTGTGTACCAGGTATAGCCAATGCGATAAACCTCATGTAAAATTACTTATAGGCGTATGCCTATCTAAAGAAATTACGGTACAGATCTATTAAAATTCTATTTTTGCACAAATTCGTAACGGTTTGCTCTCTTCTAACAGGCAATGCATTACATCAGCTGTATGGCACAGAGTATCGCAACTCACTGTCCACAACTGCTTTCACAAAGCCGGATTCGGGAATAGCGAAACCTGTAACAATGAAGATAGCTGTAATGTTCCCGTTGATGATGTGGAATGGGGCAAACTGGAAGGTCATGCGTCGTTCGACGACTATGTCAACATTTACGAAAATGTTACCGCGGAAGCCATGACCATATCGGAGACTGCTGATGGCATTCAGCAGGAAATGGATGATGAAGAAGAAGAAGATGATGATGAAGAAGCAACGTAGATCCCCGTGTGTTTTAGTGATGTAGTTAATGCCCTGGAGACAATTAAACGCTTTGTAACCCGCCGTAATGTATCCGACGAAATTATGACTCAGTTGTCAAGATTTGAGGGCACAGTTTATTCTATAGCCGCGGAAAAGAAAAAAAAAACAAGGGAAGATAACGGACCTTTTTGGGAAATGATTAATTATATCTGTTTGTTTTTCTCTATATATACGTTAGTTGTATAAATACCTACTGTATTATTCCAAATTGTAAATTATACGTAATTTCTATTTAGTACTATACCATTTAATTATACTGTTTGTGTTCTATTTCACTTATACGTTTTTCACACTTATACGTTTTTTCTTTGAAGTCTCCTGAAAAACGTATAAATGAAGCTTTACTGTATTACAAACCAATACAATTTTCTTGGCACCTACCAATTTTTTTCTGTCTTAGAAAGTCTCTTGCCTTAATAAGCTGTTAAACTCTCTTCACCACCTTGAACTTGGTACAAAATTGCACTTTCATTAACGTTGTCTGCTTTGGCATGTTTGCGAAATACTTTCTTTTTAAGGCTGAAATAGCAAAAATCCGTTCTTACCACACTGTATTGTTCTAATACGTTGTTGATGCTTTTCTGAAAACTTTTAAACCCTTGAAACGCTTATACACTTTCTGCGAAGCCATTTAATCCCTTAGCAGTGATATTCTCTTGTGACTAGTTATTTGTTTTTGTAATGTTTCTTTCCTTTCCTTGTTACTCGTAACTGTTTTGGAAAGAAACTAAAATTTAATATAAATTAAAAAGTTTATATTAAAAACATTTTCTTACTTTTCTTAATGGTAATGACAACTAACAGGCCTGAATGGTTATGATGTATTAAAATCAGCAGACTGCCTCAGAACCGTAAAATAGTACAAATGTATTGTAGTAATAAAAGTTTTCGAATATCAAATGCAAAGGTCCAAAATGCTGTCTGCTAACAGTATCTGCTGAAATCTCAGTCTGGGAATGTGTTTGCTGATGTTCAATATGCTAAAATATCATACAAAATCAGGCAGTTGGTGTTCTGTAGCTCGTGAAAATCCAGCAGCCCTGAGGAAATTTTGATTAATGTCTTGCGACAGCATATTTTCCCGAGGATTACAGCGAAATTCGGACTAAAAGTTATTGTATCAACACTTTAGAAAAATTCCCACTGAAATTACATCAGTTATCTTACAATGACCGCCTAAATTAGAGAAGTAAGTTAAGTATCTTATTCAGGTATCTACTTAGGTACTTCCAAGTATCTAACTATTTAAACGAATACCTCGGCGTAATTTATGTCAGCTGATGTCGGGTAGCATAAGTACACCACTGGGTTTACGACCGCGTTATTTCACAAACGTGCAAACTTATATTTTCGGTTCGTTTTGAGATATGTGTGTATGCCAGGACATAACAATACAGAAGTTAAAACAAAGCACAGCAACGATATTGGTTAATTGAGGTGGGCTTAGCTTAAAATTAACGGAATTGTTTAGGAAAGTTGTCCTTTACGCTGGTTAATTTAACAACTAATACTACTTGTGGAAATGTATAAATTAATTCAGACTTATATCTCTTATACTAAAGAAGCTATAAGTATGTGTCAATACTACACCAACATCAAGAAACGTTTCAATTGTACGAGTACAGTGTGAGGAAAGAAATGAAACTAAAACACTTACAATTTGTAACGAAAACATAGGCCTACTACACGTTTGCATGTGAAAGAATGGTGTGGCAAGAATCTTGCTGGATGTTGTAACGGATATCAGATATTTAAATCCTGATATACGTACTCTAACATTCCTGATTTTTCCGATTTATATAACATTCGCGTTACACTTGGATTACTCTGTTCCTCCGCTCTTTGAAAGGATATTGTAATCTTTGTGCGGAGTCATAGAAAACACATGCCATGTTTTCATCGATTACAGTAAGATTGTACAACTCGTGGAGAGAAGGGTGGGATTTTATCATTACTTTCATGCCCCATAATGACAGACCCTGGGTACAAATTTGTCCATGTTTTAAAAATAGGATTACACATGGGAGGAGTACTTTTCATTGGGTCGCATTCTTTTACTCTTCACGCCAGTTTTCTGCTGTGAGTAGTGTTACAACTCGAACTGTTAAGATTATGTGTCTCTACAATGATATTATCACACTCGAAGCGTAAGCAACGATTTTGCCGAATTTCATATTTTTGTCTGGGGTTTTGGATTCATTTAAGAGGTTGATTCCAATCGAAGCTGTCGATAAAATCCAAGTGAGATAAATGGACTTTAACTTGAGACAGCCAGCGCCTTTCTTGATACAAATTGGAAGGCGCTACCACTGGCTCGAATTCTGCAACATTCAAACTAGCATCCTGCGAGGCGGGTCGAAAACCCAGTAGAAGGAAATGAACCTCAGGGCGGCCATAGTGAAGTGATTTTTGGAACACGGTTTGTTTATGATATGCTTTCAGTTTTAAATTTCCGAAAGTAACGAAGATGGTACACACGCCAAAAAGGTTAAACCGAATTTCTCCCTTTTCTGGCCATAAAATGATGAGCGAGGAAGAGTCTTCAGAATCTTTCTTACGGTACTGAAGGAGGAGCACTCCTTAATCGCTTCCGTGGTTGACGTAGTTGTATTGGCAGGACCACATTTCATGGGGACGCTTCCATAACGGGAGTTTCGCTAATGTTTTGACCTGATGAAACGTAGTCTGTTACACATAGTCTATTTAATTTAAAATTTAGTCTATTTAGTCTTCAAATTCTGTAGACATTTATGTCGTAAATCCTTGCCGTTTTGACCACAAATCCGTACTAAACTTTAGAGAAAGAAACTTAAGTACACCATTAGTATTCACGATCAGTATTCATATAGGCCTAAGTGCGTGCATAACTGGCCTTCATTCCACAATGGAACGTAGGGAACACGAGTCGACTCCTTCTATCCCGGTTGTTGGCGATTTCTTTAATTTCTCCTCCGGATTTTCGCAGCATTACAGTTAGATACATATTATTATTTAAGTATATTTTGTAAATAATAAATCAGGTTAATCATAAATGGAAAATTTTTAATAAAACGCACATATTTTTCAGTACTAACAAATTCTTCCACTGCTTTTAATTTTACAGTAAAATTTACTTCGGTAATTTACAGTCGAATCAAATTTCAGTTAAAATGTTACGTGCTTGTGTGTAGTGTGTTGTTATCTACGTTTTAACGTTAAATGACCCAAGGTTGAATGAATTTAAGATTACTAAAGTTGAATGAATACGTGAGTAGATATTCAGGATGCTACCTGTTCGAATGAAGTATTAAGTTTAGATATTCCTGTCCTACTCCGGACTTATGAAGTTTTTTTCCGCGTTTACTTTATTCCATTATTATTATTGAGAGAGTGATTGTATTCAAGTCAATTTTAGGCGGAAATGCCTAATGGAAACCGGGTCGTCCTTGGGAGGAAGGAATTGACATTTTGAAACAGTGAATTGAAGTAAAATGTGTCGGGGAGCAAACGAGATGCGTGAGGCAAACACACACACAGTTTTTTTGCGTTTGTTTAAAATTTAGTAGGCCTATTAAAAAATGCTGAATTTCCGTTTTACTTTATCGGTCAAATTATCTCGAAGCGTCAACTTATCTACCTGAAAGTCTACTGAAATTATTTACGTCACTCCATCGCTGCTTATTTTAGCAATGGAATGTAAAATTCATTTTTAGTAACCCAAACTGTCATTCTTTAAGCAAAATGTGTCGTAATATTATTTTTTTATTAGTGGTTTTTGTTCTGCAACTGAACGAGACGGTTAGCGTGTAAGGTAATACAACCGTCAATACCAAATATTATAGCCGGCTGATACACCGATGTAACGGTAAATGTCAATGTCACTTTGTATTGTAACCGTGTGCAGTGCAGTACGCAACACGGAGATCGAGGAAGAAAAAGGAAGAGGACTCTTGTTGCGAGGGAGAGCAAGAGAAAGAGACTAAGAGAAGAAAGGAGAATTAGAGCGGAGAGGTGTGAAGAATAATGAGTCGACTTCATCATAATTATTACTGCAGACACGTTCAGTGTGTAGATATTTTTTCAATTGGATTATTCGGAATGTGTGTTCGTGAGAGACATAAACAATACGAGTTGTCTTGAAGTCCTGCGCCACAAGATTTGTGAACATGTTTCCTACACATACACTGATTTGCATCAGCTCGTAAACTTTATCTGGGTATTTCATCTTGTTGTTCACTTTTCTTTCTCCCCACGTTTACTGTTTCTCCGCTATGGAGTCGTTAGCGCTAGTATCTGTCCTAGAACTCATGTCGTTAGAGCGGTTTAAAAGTTTCTGATGTAAGACGTCTGTCTACGATTTACCATCGGTTCTCAGCAAGGCTCGATCTTTCATGACGATGTCGCAAGTTTTTTTCGTTTGTGTTCAGGTCTGTGATGGCGAGAAAGTCACACGATTGCATATGTACCAATAGCTACGCTCCATTTACGTTAATCTTACTGTACACAGATAGGTACAACATGATTCACGATTGGACTTTACATATTTAATGACAAAACAGATTTAGTCACTACGCGTTATATTCACAAAAAAGGAATATATTTGTAACAATACATTGATTTAAATACCGTCAACCTTGACAAACCGTTATACAATGTTTCTAGCACTTTCGTAATTTTTACAGGTATCGAAATTTCCACTCGATTTACTTGAAAGAAAAGAAATATATTACCTACTTAACTAAAACATATGAAGAAATATATCATCCATATGCCCCAATAAGAATTCTCTAAATGAGAAGAATCACTGACATGATAAAAAAGAGATTAATAGAACTTACGTACCTATTGTAGTGGCGGTTCTAGGAAGCAATACTGGGGGGGCGGGGGAGTTGTAACATTCTTTAAAAGGCTAAAGTGTAAATGATAGGAATTAGTGAAGATACAAACACATTTGTTATTATCAACACAATAAGTTTATTGGCGTATAAGTATAAAATCATATCTGTGTTTGTCAGACAATTGTTCTCCTACTAATGTTCACATATTCACTTGCAGTTCAAAATACACACTACTCATTTCTGGTACACGGTATGTATCGAACAAAAATTAACATGCCGGTAATGTACAGGTTAAAATTTAAAGTAATTTTAAAGTAAAATCATGTCCAAGATAGTTCTATGCATTGTTGTCTATGCATATTTTGGTTCGAACCGGATCATCTCTTATAAAGGCCATTACATAAATTTTTTAAAACAATAATTTACATAAATTTAAAAACACTGCTGCATGGTTCTGAAACTTGGGTCATAAAGAAAAAAAGATGAAGAGAAGATACAAACAGCAGAATTGAAATTTCTTAGATCAGTTAAAAGGTGTAATAGACGAGATCATATAAGAAATGAAGAGATAAGAAATGATTTAGATATTTTTGTAGTTAATGAAAGGATCAAAGAATACAGAAGAAAATGGATTCAACACATCAATAGAATGGAAGAAAGTAGAATACCGAAGATGGCGAAATATTGCAACCTTAGAAGCACAAGAAAAGTTGGTAGACCTAAGAAAAGGTGGACTGTGGAATAAGAACAGGCCGCTAAAGCCTAAAACCGTTAAGAAGATGATGAAGTAAAATCGTGGCTCTACATAACGTGATATGAATTTGTTATCATATTCACAATCACGACTACATCATATTGTTATTGTGATGACACCAATTTGTACCATATTTTACAATCTCAAAACGACGAGATTTCCCCTCCACCCACGTGGGTCCGTACCTCACCTATAGTAATTTCCAATTACCGTGATTTTGTTCAACAGCGGATAAAAAAAAAGAAAAAATATAATAATCCTATTACTTGTTGCAACTATGGGGCTATTCGACCATGGACATCTACCATCATGCCATCGATCCCTACTCTGAAACGTCGGGCAGTAGGGGAGATACTAATTTTACTACAATTAAATCACTTTGAATAGCCCGATAGTTTTAACGAACTGACACGGGCCGTGAAAGCGTAGAAAATCTTGAAATCACACTGAGATTGTTAGTAGATATGCTAGTATGTATTTTAAATGTCTCTATACAATGCATTTAGAAAATGGACCGTAGTTAAGAAGAGTAAGCAGATTCTGGTTGCAATAGATCTGGCCTTCATGTTGGGCACGATAACATGGCTTAAACGTAGCACGAGACGCACTAGTAATAATCCAGCATAACGCTGTGGATGATCATCTAGCCTGTCTGAACTTAACGTAATTATGAGGTGATATGTAGTGTTACAAAACAATATATAAATATTCCTATATACCTTCTTATATAACGAAAGTAAATAAATAGTTGAAAAATAATAGTAGCAGCCAAGTTTTATGAGTTATATGTAAACTGTCAATAAGTATTAACTATAGGGACTAAACTGTATTATTAGAGATGAGTGTTTCGGAAGTGCGTAAACGCACGTCATTAACAAAATTCACCACATAAACGATTACCTCGCTGCTCATTCAGTGATATTCTTTTTACTTCTTTATAGATTCGATCGTTGAGGAATGCTAGTAGCATCCTACGGAAATATTTCCTGCTTATTTTTTTTATCACTTCATTAAAAGCTTTATAATATGTGCGTTGCAGTCGATTTAATTTTATAATTTGGATCACAAAAAGTTTATTTGAATTTTTTACCATTTCTAACAAGAAACGTTGAAAGGAAGCTAAATAAATAAGATTCTCTCTCTCTCTCTCTCTCTCTCTCTCTCTCTCTCTCTCTCTCTCTCTCTCTCACCTCGTTTTCCTCTCTTGTTACGTATTAGTCTGTATAGTCTGTAGTTGTAACATAAACTGGGTAAATTAATTGACCAAAACGTATCACTGTAGCAAGGAGAATATCTAGTGCTAGAGTAGAAGTGTTCAGTTATCTGTTTAACTTTAGGACAACAAACTTTTGCAGCCACAGACTTTTAATTTCGATATTGTTTTAGAGTTAATGTGATTTATGTATGTAATAAATAAAATATTTTTAATTAAGAAAGTTGTGTTAGTGGTTATAATCACAAACAGAATTATCACTGTTGCACACCACTACAGAAAATTTTTCTATAGTAGTGTGCAACAGTGATAATTCTGTTTAAAATATTTTTGCAACAATATTTTAATATGTAGGAACCGAATTGTTTAGCTGACAATTCCAGGGAGCAATCCATAAAATGTGCCAAAGCATAAAGGTAGTATAAAGACAATTTGCAATTCAGTGTTTGTAATAGTGACAGAAGATGTACAAACTGCACCAGTAGCTACAGAGGTATCAGCTTAGTGTAGAAGAGTGCAGGATCAGGGATCGTTGGTAACAACGACGCCTGACTATTATACTTTTAATTTGTAAAATGAGAACCGGTTATATGACAGAGATTTAAAAGAATAAAAAAAGCAGAAGTGTTGGGGACCTCTGTATTACTTTACTACGAGTTGAAAGAAAATTTAGAGGTGGTATGAAATACTACGACAACAATAAAAAATCGCATTTACAAAAGTTTATGTCACCAAAAAATTATACCTGAATAAATGACTAATCTTCTAGATTTATCATATTCTAGTTCTGGCCAGGACCGCTTTTAGTTGCGACCGAATCGTACAAAACCCGGTACGTTGGGACCAAGAAGAAAATTTGAACCCGGTCAGTTGCGATCGAGGTGAAAACTTGAACCCGGTGAATTGCGACCCGGCCATTTGGGATCGAAAACACCGTCCTATCAGCTACAGATTGACTGCGTCTATCAAATGCATGTGAAGAGATGAAGGCTAACGCATGCGTACGGCTGTTTCCAACGTTTATAGTATATATGCCTACTGTTGCGACCAATCAACTTTGTGCATATTTTTGCATATTTACACTCTACTGAACTTATATGTGACAGACTTCTGAGCTCGCTTCGCTCAACCTAAATAGGCGTCAAAACGACGGCCTTTGGCCATCGATACTTGAGAGTTACTAAAAACATCACACACGACATTGAAGCAGGATAAGAAGAGGTAAAAATGTCGTTTCGTCACAGCTGACCGAAACCGTGTATCCATTACAAGAACAGCGATGGAATGCGTCAGCGTCAAGTATTTTGGTATTAATGGTAAAGCAATGACTATAAAATACCCACTAACCTTATTTGTATAGTAGTTACAAAAAATGCAAGAACAACAATAGACCTATATCATGGACGTTCCTTTCCTAAAAAAAAAATTGCAACGACTGCGGTATCCTGCCTCATCATGTATCCCATATGTGAAAAATGCATCCCTTATAATATCTATTATTGAAAAATGTACAGTGCTTCTTTAAACAGACGGTATGAAATCATCACTGTAGTTAAATATTTAGTTAATGATATAAAGTATTTTTTCCACTTAAACTAATAGCATTGTTTTAACTCGCGATAAACTGCTGTTTGACTTAAATAGTATACTTTATATTTGATCCAAAGGAGAGGGGAAAGTTAATATATTACTTAGATAGGGAGACTAAATAACCGTTTATTATATGGCACATGTCAGTAAGAAAATTAAGCCTAAAAAACCGGAAGCAGAGAGTAAACAAAACACTTATGACATGTGACAAGAAGTAGGCCTGCAACCAAAACCGTTGTCTAAACATTTCATTTCATCGAAAAGGACGCTACAATGACTGCGTACTGTATTCCAGATAATGTATCTAATATAATGTATCAGTATTCTAATATTGGAATCTAAGTTGTTATTTGTTTGTCAGACTTAGTTTCCGAGACAGTAGCAATAAGAAATCATTTGCAATGGCCGACCCGTACCGACTTGTGCTTACCTCCAAACTGTAATTTCTTTACGAAACTAATAAAAATGTCGCATGTCTTGAGTCACTTTGTTCTCAGATAGAATGAGTTCCGTACCTCAAATATGATATAAAAGTTTTAATACTGTCCTGGGACGTACATAATATATACATAAATCATAAGACAAAGATTTCACCGTCGTATGCACGCCAACACGAACTTATTAAAATATTTCTGAATACAGTTTGTAGTGCGCAAGAAAAGTAATTAAAAAAAGTATGTTTCAACATGTAATGTCGAAAGTTTCTTTGATGACTAATAACAAACTAATTTGATTCTCCCACCAGATAAAGTTATGCATAGTTTTCACCAATTCTTCGTTTTAAAAAACATCTGTGACTTACCTTAGTAGTTTTAGCGTAAAAATGTTACTCCTTGTCAAAAAAGAGTATCATGACACTGTGTTGTTATTTCTTATATCGTACTGTGTCTGTCTGCGAAATTTTAATTTCTGAAGGTACACGCAAGCTCTTGTGATCGTATGAAATGTAATTATGAGTACAATATAAAATCTAAATTGTATTAATAACGAGAATGTAAAATAATTATGTACAATAATCATAATCTCTCATTCTCCGTCTGTCTCGGTCTGTCTCTGTCTGTCTGTCTGTCTCTCGCTCTCTCTCCACCATCTTCTAACCATTATTTTGGTCTTCCGCTGCCTAATAAACTCTCCTACGTAACTTATAGTCAGGAGAAAATCACTATGGTGCTAACGATTATTCGATTGCGTTGTTCCATCCGAGTCATGGCCTTCCTCTTAACTTTTTTTCTTACGGCAATCAATTCATGGACATTTCTGGAAGTCATCTGCCAGTTTCTAGTTGGATTCTTTTTACCAGTTGCTTTTTCTCTGTTTCCTCAACTTTGATAATACAGGTCTATTCAAAAACATAACACACACACACACACACACACACACACACACACACACACACACACACACACACACACACACACACACACACACACACACACACACACAGAGCAAAACTTTACAGTTTGTAAACATTATAAAATTTTAATATCATGTAAATCACATTTTTATTTTTAAAAAATAGGAAAGAGTAATGAAATTATAAATTATGAAATGCAGCTGCGATCCTCAAGCTTCACAGTTTACTATCAGTTATCATAGCACAAGCCCTTAATAGATTAAGGTCTCGCAAAGTAAATACCTACTGAATTTTGCCTACATGCATTCTGACGTATCGGTGTGTAATACGTAAAGTCACATGAAACGAGTTCTGCGTTATAATTCTTTTTGTTTTCTTGGAATCCCGTTACGGTACGCGTTTATTCAATTTAACAAAAACGGATGATTAAAAATTTTTCCTTAGAATTTTGTGAAACGTTATTCAATGTTCAAATTTTAAAATTCTGGTACGCTAATTCATGAAAATTAGTAAATACAGATCTTTAGTTTTAACAGACTTTATTTGTAATCAGCGAAACGGAAACCCTGAGTTTGTGTTTCCGTAGTAGCCTCCAAACGCAGTAAACACGTTACCTCCTGTATTCCTCCGTTTTAGTTCTACTTCAAAGCGATTCCTTCAGATCTTCCCATTTTTATTTTACGTTATAACTCCCCTATTTCATGCTTACTTTTGGATACATATTTATGTTATCTTAAAGCACTCATGTTCTGGTTTAGGAAAGAAGTAGACATATTAATAGTTTACAATCATTAATAGTGGACATTAGACTTATAATCGTTAAGTCGTTAATTGATAAGCAAGTTGTGGTTATTAATTATATGTCAACTGCGTAAACGAGTATTAATTATCCAGAAGTAATTGAATATATGTATTATAATTTTCCGTAGTAGCCTCCAAACGCAGTAAACACGTTACCTCCTGTATTCCTCCGTTTTAGTTCTACTTCAAAGCGATTCTTTCAGATCATCCCATTTTTATTTTACGTTATAACTCCCCTATTTCATGCTTACTTTTCGATACATTTTTATGTTATCTTAAAGCACTCATGTTCTGGTTTAGGAAAGAAGTAGACATATTAATAGTTTACAATCATTAATAGTGGACATTAGACTTATAATCGTTAAGTCGTTAATTGATAAGCAAGTTGTGGTTATTAATTATATGTCATATTCTTCGTATTGTTTAAATTAGCAGCCATCCTTACTATTTCTTTTATAAATTTGCTAACTGCTATAATTTTTTATTGTTCGACTAAGCTTTTCGTCTATCAACCTAGGTTGATAGACGTTGTTTAAGACCTGAAGATGTCAGTAATGACGAAAAGCTTAGTCGAACAATAAAAAATTATAGCAGTTAGCAAATTTATAAAAGAAATAATTATATGTCAACTGCGTAAACGAGTATTAATTATCCAGAAGTAATTGAATATATGTATTATAATTTTCTGTGTAACGTTAAATCCATAACATATTTTCCAAATTACGCGGTTCGCTGAACTTCAGTGTCAATAAGTGTTTCAAATTTTATTGCCTAAAGAATAATATAAAATATTTCCATAGAAAATATTTTATTAAGGAGCCTTTACTTACCCATCTTATCACTGTAACATACGAAAAGTTAAACATAGGAAATGTAATATACAATTAAATTAATAAGACATATTTATTGCGTAATAAGTTTTATTATTTATGTGTAAGGTACAAAACTCGCAATTTTATCATTATTAAGGGTCAATCAGTACATCGAAATGCTCCAATCAAATTGATAATTTTGGTTCACAATAAAAAATAGATTGAGGTAATTTTGTTTTTAAGAATTATTTTACCCGAATTAAGTAAATTAGGCCTACATAACGTAAACGAAGAAATAAAAATTGTAAGATTCAAACAAAGGAAACCGATATATTATTAATTAATTTTCCCCAAAAAACATTCGGCTACCTTTACATACGATGTGATAGAAACATTATAATTAGCTTCATAACTGAAAATGAACTCAAGAAAGTAAACACTCGATTAGGAAATTACTTTAAATCTAATTAATGACTAACTGTAAAAAGTACCTATGGGTAGAAAAAAAAATTTGCTGTTGATTTAAAACGACCAACTTAAACTGTAACAACGTTAGGTTATTCGCCTTGCTTTCCAGTTGCTGATGTACCCATTGTTCCTGTAGACAAACGTAGCCAAACTTTATCCTATAGATTATTTTTATATTGGTATTATTTTATGATTCAGTCTGCCTATCCGAACATTCGTGTATTATTCCATCATATTATTAATGTTTTTATTTCTAAATAATTTTTACTACTTACATTTTTGAATAGATGTAATGAGCCCCAAACAAATTGTCTATATGGGTTCTCAACCATAGGACATCATTTTACAAATAGGTTGATACATATTCTACAATACTGTACTGAATTTAACAATCAATCAGTAAATACTGTTGAAAACTATAAATAATAAAACTGCATCTCTCTCTCTCTCTCTCTCCCATCACGCGCGCGCGTTATTACACACATAAGTTTACGATACATTCAAGAAAACAATTTTATGTAGTCTACATAATATTATATATAGTCTTATACACTCACAGGAATAGACGTTTAAAGGTATATTCCATCGTAAAATTCATTTGTGCAAATGGATTTGAAGTTTGGATCCTTACAACGGCAGATATCTCCACTTACAAGTTTTTGGACGGAAAATAAGAAAAATGTATGGCCCTGTAAGAGAAGGAGAATCTGGAGGATGAGGAACAACTGTGAGATAGATTCTATCCTCGAAGCAGGGATATAGTAGATTTATTAAGTCTGGAAGAATTGGCTGGTTAAGGCATCTGGGGAGAACGAGTCGAGACGGGCAATCCAAGGAAATGCTGTTTGGTGAAGTGGTAGAAACCAGGCGAGTATGAAGACAGAGAAGGCGATGGCTGCAAGAGGTGGAACTAGATTTGGCGATGTAAGCATAATTATATTCATAAACTGCATGATAGTTTATTCATGTCAGCTGTATACTCTTAAAGGTAAATTAACAGTGATGTTTTAGGGCTCCAGGAACCACGAAGGATGGTGGTGACAGATATGATAAAGATGGTCTATACTTAAATATGGCTATTTACTTACTGTAAGTGTGTGACAGTTCATGAAATGGCATTTTATGCAACTAGAGTTATAAATGCAATTAGCAGTTTGTGTAGTCAAACGAATCAAGGACGAATCAAGGCTTTTTGAAAGTCTATGATAACTAAAAAAATTCTGTAATAACTGTCCAAATAAAGAAACGCGTGAAAAGTGAAAATAAGATAAAAAGACAATTGAAAAAACTATATTGTGAACCCAGGTAACAGGCTACGGGATCATTAACGTATTCAGTAGACATTACAGTCACAACTTCATAGTCTTACTTTAATTAGGCGAAAATTATCGCATGAGAACTGATCAGTACAACACATTATAACGTTATTTGAACAATCTCCTTATAATTAACGTAACAAACTTAAAGTTTTAAGGAATTCAATACAGACGTTTTGGCTCTAGTTTAAAATCATAACCTCATATTTGTTCTGATATCCCAGGAATCGTAGCTTGAATTACTTTAGTAAATAATATTCATTCCCGAGAAAAGGAAAAGGTTAGTCATATAGTTTATGATTATAATGACAATCATAGTTCTTCTCTTTTGCAGCAGAATGTAATAATATTATAAAGTAGAATTGCTTTATTATATTATTGAAAAATACGTTATTTACTGCAGACTTCATAAATTGTTCATTACACAATCATACAAAACGCTCGCGCGCGTCATGTGTGTTATGTTGTAATTAATTTAACACGTTTGAAGTCCGCTTTAACTCATTTTCAGTCTCTCTTATGTACGTGTAAAATTTACTTGTAGTTGCTTGTTTTACACAAGAATGCTACACACATGAAGATGAATCCGATTCAAAACTTCCAAACGTGTTTAGGCTTACTGTACTTTCTCAAAGTAATTAAAACAATAAACAGGTACATGTTATTGTAAACAACAAACAATTCAGGAAACATGTTATCTACAATCATACCGCCAAAGTAGTACTTATGATTTTGTGGCAGTTTAAGATTTCAGTAACTCGTTTTTGTTTTCAGTGTTTTGGACGACAAGAAGAGGCGAGTAGAAGAATACCAACTGGAAACAGGGAATATTTTGACTCCAATAAAATACTGATAACTAAAGAAATAAATTAACCATATAACTAACTTTATAATTAGACCAGTCGTAACGCACGGTAGTGATACGGGCCATTAACAAGTCGGTGGCAGATGTACTATTGAAAGGAAAGTACCGAAGATGATTGTGGAGCCAGCATAATGGAATATGGAAGAGGAGACATCAGTTTCAGTGTTACTTAAAAGGATGCTAAGCTCCGATGGACAGACAGTATTCTGGATGATCTCAAGCAGCTAAGGCTTGCTTCAAGCAGACAGACAGAAGAAGGCAGTAATGGAGCAGACCGAGGTGCATGCGCGTTTGTGCATGTGTACAGCAAATAGGTATGAAGAAAAATTTTTGTGTATGTGTGTGTGAGTAGGTTTTGTATAATTAATTAATGTTTATAAGTTCTTACAGGAAGATTCCTTTAGACATAATAAAATTACAAATAATAATGGAACTGTATTAATTTTAGACAATATGTTGAACATACATTCTCATGCGCGCGCGCACAAATACACAGACACTACAAATATATAGTTTCACACACTATCACTATATACTTTTCACCATTCTTAACGTAAATTGTTATTATTGCTATCATTCATTAATAAAACCTATTATCAAAGACTTATCTGGTACTTCGCATAACGCTTCGAGGACTTGTGACACACACACACACACACAAATATATATATTATGTAACGACACCAAAATTCTAAAAGAAATGAGCACATCTTATTAAATCGAGCATAAATAATACATATAGTAATATAATAATAATAATGGGGCGCAATATTAATGACAATAGGCCTAAGAGAAATTTAATAAACTAGTTAGAAAATGAACTTGCTGAAGAAGAGTTGCAATATAAAAACAGATAGAATAATAGAAGGATAATTAAAACTACTATATTACAAGAGGTATTGAATAACAAAGGTGAATGACATTAAGGCTAATAAATCATTGAACTCTGAAGTGAAGTTATATAAAAGAGAAGGAAATCTACTTAAGAAATATACCAACAGTAATCTTGAATATAATAAATAAATGGAGTTATTGGAAGGCAAGGTAGAATAAGAAAAAATATTCAGAAGATAAAAGATTCCAATGGCGTGTATAATGATATAAGATTTATAATTATTTTTATTTATAGAGTGTAGAAGGCTAAGGCGCCACTCTAGAATTATTTTATGGGCAGTAGCCAAAGTGCACTGTACCAGGTATGTGAATGTTCGGATGAGCAATTGGACGTAAAAGGGCCACTCAACGCCGATATTCATTCATAATACCATATTAATATAGGGGGAATCATTTAACATTAGTATAGAATCAATGTGAATAAAAGAATGGAATATATAAATAAAATATACAATGAACCAAGAGAAAACTCAAGAATTACAAGTCGTTAAAGCCACCAATACAAATAAACAAACTCCAGAGATAAAGAAGAAAATAATTGGTATTGACAAGAAAAGTAGGTTTCAATTTGCCTATAATAATGAAGAATTTGTTTAATAAATGTCAATCTTATCACCAAGCAATATTAATACCACAATATCATACACTTCAACTGTTGAAGACATCAGCAAGCAATAACAACAAGTTATCTAAACAAATCGAAATCAAAATAATTTGAAAGAAGAAACAATAATAAATAAAAGTGTGAACCTATTTAAAAACCAAAAGTCCTACAACAGACATTACTATGACAAATTACTATACTATATAGACAGTACCCAGTTAGATTTTGAGTAGTCCATAAACAAATAAATAATGATAATAAATTTAATTAATAATGAATGAATCAAATAGAAAGGCATATAAAGTACAATACAAATTTAGAAGTAAATGTAAAATGTAATTAAAATGTGACACAAATGTAATATAAGACAAGTGTAATTACTTGGTAAGAGGATGTGAGATACAGTGGTATTCAATTAAGAATAACTGTGAGTGGGTAGTAATTATAAACAATTATTTAATGAAATGAATTACTAATCCATAGTAGCAGATGATACTGACATTAACATTTAGTTTTTTCTTTATTAGTGTTTGAGTTATATAAGTTTAATAGATATTAATCACACAGACAATGGTTTAAAAGTGTGCATTCAGTTAAGCCCTAAAGGGAATTATAGTAATTGGAATATAATTGTCAATTAATAGTTTGTTTATATTCAAAGAAATTAATTAATATAAAACAAGTGTAAGCAGGATCGATTATGAGTCTTCCAATATAAAAATGTAATCAGTCAACATAGGCCTAGATGATTATGTTCAGTAAATAATAAATTATTTCAAAATATTTGTCAAATTACGAATAACTATAATATTTGGTATTAAAATTGTTCATAGTTTTGTCAGATAAAATAATATGTAAATTGTATTAAGTATTATGATGTAATAACTAAAAAACAACTTGTATGTAAAAGGTAAAATAATGTATTATATAAAAATAATATCCTATGACAACTAAATCTCAATTTGCACAGATATGACCAGAGTATTTATGTGTATCCAGGAAACCAAAAGAGAGAAAAAGAATTTTTGATCATTATTATGATGGTAAATAAACCAAGAAGTAGTTGGGTTGAATTTTGGTAAAAGAAACTAAATATTTATACAGAAAACATATGAATATTATTAAAAAAATAATATAATACAAGGTAAAAAACGCTATATAAAACCTATAACAGAATATAAAATTGGAGCATATAAAGAAACATCATAAATAAATCACCTTTAAAACATTACTGATCCAACAACCAGAAAGAACAACTACACTTGGATTAACTTAATAACAGGACACTGGACTTCAATCATAATATTCCACCAGAAGGCTTCGGACAACGAAATTGACAAGATAAACATTTATTGAACACCATAAGAAGTGGATTCCTTCATTTGGACAACATAAACAAACTAACAACATTGGAATTTTTCATCACTGAGACCAGGAGGCTGTGTGAAACCGAACTGAACTGATAAACATTGTGTAAAGTATATATATTATTATAATTAATACTAAATTTATATTATTTCATTAGTATCTTGTTTGTAATGTAATGTACTTTCTGTACTTGTGTTTTCTTTATAATTACTGAACCTTTATATCAGCCAAAAGAACCTTAAACTAATATCAATATAAAAGAGAAGAGAATCGACCCTGAGATTTCTGAATTATATGAATAGTTACAATAAATGGACTACATCAATTTTTGAATAAAATTACAATATTATTATTATTATTACCAGATACCATTCCATGTGTTTTATTTATATAGAAATAGAATTAACAAGTGTTACAAATTGATGTACACAAAGAGAGGAACAAAATAGGGTAAAACCCGTCTTGTTATAAATTGACGCATCCAAAGTGAAGCATAAAGAACCTGTAATTCCTGGAGTGTTAATAAAATTGGGGAACCCAACAGTGGGGTTTAAGAAGATATTGATAAGGGACAATTACGTGGGGTTATAATATATATATATATATATACATATGTGATAGATTCTTTGATTTATAGGAACCTTTAGATTTGATGGATTTGGGGTCTAACGCAAAACATAATATGAGACTTAAAGCTGAATACTATAAAATGTGTTGCAACCAGATTATCGAAGCTGTAAATTGTTATTTTTTATTTCTCGAGAGTTAAAGACTCTTTTACATAGCAATAACTGATGCCATGATAATTTTATAAAAGTTAATGTATAATATATAAATAGTGTACTGCTGTAAGTATAAGTAGGTAATAATTTTAAATGGTCTATCTAGTCAAGTGTGGGGCGTTGTACTGTGATTTTGATATCAGTGTGATGGGGATAAATTGAAATTTTTTTTCGTGAAATTATAAGTTAGAGCTCCCTTCAGCCGTATGGAATGATGAATGGAAACGTACGCCAGAGCGTGCTGGAGGCGGAGAAAGTGGAGGCACTCAGGAGAAAGAATAGTGTGTGGATATGTATATGTGTGTCAATGTAGTGTGAAGAGCCAAATGAGCGTTGGAAGAGGCTGATGGACATACTAATATAAAATTTTTAAATGGACAGCCAAGACGAGGTCGTGTAGCGCAGGACGCTATAGATGGAGGGAAGCGTCAGAGCGGCGTCAAGGTATAGGCGGGGGACACAAAGAAGAGGGAAAAAAATAGGATGAGCTAATAGGGAAGTTAGAAGATAAAGAAAGATGCAGGATGGAGTATGTATGAAGAGTGGATTTAGGTATTTCTATGTCGGCGAGGATTCCTAGGAGGAGGCCCATCGGCAATACTAAAGAGACGGATTATGAGGAAGGGAGGTCGGTGGGAGTACCGGGAGGCTGCAATGGATTGGAACGAAGCACGTTGCTTAGCGCTTTGGGAATATTTCCAGTTTGATTTATAGAGGAAGGAATTTAGTTTGGGAAAGAGTTTATTGAAAGCAGTTGAGTACTGGTTTAAAAGAGTGACGAGACTGCAGATGCAAACGCACAAACGCGTTAGGACACTATACGGGAATCTCTATCCGCTTTAGAGAATATAGAAATCCCAATGATAGAATTTAGAACAGTTATGAGCTGAAAAGCAGTTCGATCCCAAGTCGTTTTTGAAGTCAAAGGTTTTTACCCGTGAATCGAATCAAGACGTTACAAAATCCAAAACGTCTTATTGCAGTATAGGTCGCATGAATACTACAGAGTGTTAAGTTCAAACGGGGTTGCAACCAGACAGCTCTTTGGACGCAGCCAGTCTGTTTTGAATACTGATGAAAATAAGGTCAGAGCATAAAAGCATATTTACATCGTCGCAAAATCTAATCTTCTGCCATTAGCCTCTGATTGTGTGATAACAGTTCACGTATCTCAGGATGAACGTTTTCAGTACAAAGTTCTGCGAATATATAACAAGTTCCAAAGACTTTATACTGTTGCAAGACAGAAAATTATATTCTGTATATTCCGAAGGAGCGCCGGCCTGTAATACGAGTTTTGTAGGCTTTCTCTCAGTCTACTGGTAATTTTGGACAAACTATTCACAGATTACATTAACAGTAGAAACAGATTTGCTCGTAAGTTAAGTTTCAGAGACATAATGAACGAAGAGGTGGTCATTCCAAATATCCTAAAGTATAACACTGTAACAATTTCTTCAATGGGACATTTATTTTGATGATAAATAATTTTCTCGACGAATCGACAAATCTAGGTTCTCACAATCGTTTCACATCTTTTAAAACTATTGGGGACTCAATTTTTCATGTAGGAGTATTGCTTAATCTCTCATTTTAACTATAGGCATATTTAGTTTTGACTAATCCAATTGTTTAGCTTTTAAATCGTGAAGGTGGAGAAGTACGAAATGTATATTATATAGGGTATTAAAGTATTAAATTTAACCCTAATTGTCATCTACCATTGCATGAACATTTAACGAAGACATTAGTAACAAATTTTGTATTATTTAATTTTTTTAAATACATTCATTTAGCATATTTAAGTTTTCGGGAAAGTTTTCATTATCGTTCGTAATAGGGAGGTCCAGAAAGTCGAGTTTCTGTTATTCCAGAGCCTACTAACATCAAGTTATGTTCTATGAGCTATATATGCAGGTCATTTCATGTTCTTTGTTCTACCAGGATCATAACGACACATAGTTTTTACAGAGAACAAGTCTTCTTAGGTTCAGACTGCGGAAGCTAAAAGCCGCTGTAGTTTTCTGAGGTTCAATAACTTATTCATTCTTTTGATAGTGAGACTATACTACAAAAATTTAACAAATATTTTTGTGGTTGAATTGGTTCCGAATATCCCGCTGATATATTTTATAACATGAATCATATATTCTATTGAATTTTACAGTCTTACACAGCTCGTAGAATAAAATAAAATAATACATTATTTGATAACTAATGTTTGTTTATATTCTTTAGTTCACGGTATTTTCAACGTTTGAGCTTTCTTTTCAATATCTGAGTTTCGTTAGTTCAATAAGTAGGTTTCAGTTTTGTAAATATCTTATTACATGTACAAAACAGAAAGCAATTTTTGAAATCCGCGACAAATAATAGCCTATATATTTCATGTTATGTAATATGTCAAGAAAATGTGCTTACGCTCTTCCTGGTTTTACAGCACTGGATTGCTGAAAGTAGCTTAACGTAGTAGGAACGTGAACTTAAACGAGCTACAAAAAACTGTATTTTTAGTGTGTCTTCTACGTAACGGCAATTTTCCGTATCTAAGGAATATCGTCTTTAAGCTACTTGAAGACAATAATATAGGCTTATGTTCTTACTTCTTATTAAAATATACAGTGTGAATAAATATTTTTAAATTTAACTTGATGACTAATTATACATTTATATCGTCAGAATCGTGTAAATGTGCTCCGCACACGGGGGCCGTTCACGCTTCGTGCCCTGAGAAGCCAAATTCATATCAGCAGATACTGCAAAATTAATTAAAGAATAAATATAGACTAGACCAATATATGACATTAACGTTTATTTACTGATATTAATATTTTTTCGTTAGCACTGCCGGAATGTGACGACATCAGCCTTTGATATGATTTACAAAACACTGTATACATTTTGTGAAGGAACACCGACATATTTGATTTACAGCTGAAGTCTCTTTAACTTTATCATTTATAAACTATGATATATCTGCGAGATGACAAACCGATTGTTTTAGTGAACTATAAACATTGTGTAGGATTGTTTAAGTTGACCGCTTTAATAAATTATTAGCCTTCCGTCTTTATTTTTGAAAATGTATTCACAC
The DNA here is from genome assembly GCA_034769895.1 of Magicicada septendecula. Classification (NCBI taxonomy): domain Eukaryota; kingdom Metazoa; phylum Arthropoda; class Insecta; order Hemiptera; family Cicadidae; genus Magicicada; species Magicicada septendecula. Next base: position 1,090,150,815 of record CM068367.1, read on the forward strand.
TTCAACGTTTATCACTCGAGTACCTAGCAAGTAAGTTTTAAAAAAATTATTTACTTATGTCAGTATTATTATCTAGGCCCTATACACGGAAAATTTTTAATTAAAATAATATTAAATAATTTGAAAAATGACAATACGAAGATAAAGTTGAATGAAAAATTCAGAGATAAAGTTGCATACGGGTGCCAGGCATTCTAGCCGCGATCTTGTGTGTTGATGTTAAGCCTATATTCACTTGTCAAGTCATCTGTTTATTGTGTTCAAATATACAATCTTAAGTAAGCCTATTTCATCATTAGTAATATAGTTTTCAAGAATCAGTTGATTTTTTTTTCAAGAAACAATTGAAAGATATGTGACACGTTACAAGCGGTAATAAAACCAATACTTTTAATTAAAATTGATCATTAAGCCCTTTGGTCAATGTAAAGTGTATTCCCCAAACAGCGCAAATTGCTGGGACTACCTACGTGAAGTGCGCAGCAATTTTGTGAATAGCAATTCGTTATAAAAAATTTAAAAATAAATAATTGTATTTATACGCTTGAATAAATTATATAAATATGTATTTTCAAAACAATTATATATTTTCATTTACAATGTGTGTGTGTGTGTGTGTGTGTGTGTGTGTGTGTGTGTGTGTGTGTGTGTGTGTGTGTGTGTGTGTGTGTGTGTGTGTGTGTGTGTGTGTGTGTGTGTGTGTGTGTGTGTGTGTGTGTGTGTGTGTGTGTGTGTGAACACATACACACATACGTATTATATTATATTCACAATTATAAATAATTTACAGTTTCACGTTTCAATTAATAACAATAAAATTATGAACAATAAGAAATGAAGTCTCGCTGTTTGAGACTTTACAGAATAACTAGTCAAAACAAGAAACCAAACAAATCACAAATCACTAATCAAATTTCCATAATCGTCAAGGAAATCGTGTACAATTAAAGAAACACACGTGTTTTTTACAATTTTGAATTTTTTTGTATAAGTAAAAGTTTATAATTATAGCAACTGTTGGCTATCGATATACTGTATAGTTTGTTTAAAATGTTGGGCTTGAAAATAAAACTACGTGGAGTAAGTAGAAATAATCATTCGCTCATATGCTTTTTAAAAATCCTTACGTAGGGCCTATTTTTTACAATTTTTATTTTTGTTTCTTATAAACTTTTTTCAGCTGTGGCTTAATAAAGTCGTGAAGTCAAGTAAATTTTGTGAATTTTCATTTGAACAATACGATTTCTTGTTTTATGTTTGGCGTCTTCACATGCAATTTTCAAGAAATTATTTTACAAATAGTATTAATATTAAATTATAAGTACAGAATCTACCACCCATCGTATGTTCTGCTCTTAGTTTTTATTGACAGATGTTTATTTTGAACAAATTAGTTTGAGCTATAAAATAATATAGTATAGTTTGTTGCAATTGTAGTGTTTCTAAGTAACTAATTATGTAAGTGAAATGGCAAACAGAATTTCGAGGTGATGTTGCCGCTTTATCATGCCTGCTTTTCCTGTTTACAAAAGGCACCGTATATTATTTAACTCTAGACATCTAACCACGGGCGGATAAATCTGTTTTGTCGTGAATGCTAAAATATTGCATGACAGTCCGCTAAAACAATTTAAGGAGACAGATCACTAGTGACCGTTTTTCTGAACTTAAATTCACGGAAACGACTATTTTTAGATGGTACAATTGGTAACTGGGCTAGAACAGACACACACGCCGCGCAGAGAAAGATGATTTCGTTTGAGAACCCATTTCGTGTTTGCTAGAAATGCAACCGTCCATAAGGAAACGATCAGAATTATTTAAGTTATTTATACTTACATTTGTCTGTGACTGTTGGTATAAGAAGTTCTATCCACAACATATGTTATTATATTATATATTATATTATATTATTGTATTTTCACCTGACGTACGTTTCACAGAATTTTCCTGTCTTTAGAGGTTTTTATATGAACTGAATTTTATTATACGACTTTTATATTCCTACAAAAACCTCTGAAGATACACAATATTCTGTGAAAGTACGTCAGGTAAAAATACAATAATATAATTTAATAAATTTTACTTGCAGAAGTATTCATTATTTGAAGACATATTCGTTATATATATATATATATATATATATATAACTTTAATATTTATAACTAAATTTACCTCAAGATATACTTTTTTCCTATTAGGAACATGTTTCGAGAGTTCCTGTTCTCTCATCTTCAGCCTTCGCCATCTTGTTTCTGGTGAATAGGAAGAAAGTATATCTTGAGGTAAATTTAGTTATAAATATTAAAGTATTATATACATCAAGAAACGGACTGTAGCAGAAAGTGATTGAAATATATATATATATATATATATATATATATATATATAGGCCTATAGGTATATGTGCATATATAGGCTATATATTTGATCCATTAAAATACTTATTGTAAATTAAATTAGCCGAACATGTGATTCTCGGAATGCCTTAGTATCCAGGATTGTGCACACTATTCGGGTCGCACCCTGATTCTAACCGTCAACAAGGAAGTTACGTTATGGGGCCCTCGCTACACTCGCGTGCAATAGGAGGCTGAACTTGGTGATTCTGTGACTGCACCCTCACCGTCCGCTGCTTTGCAACAATACAATGTCCCGCCGCCTAGGCAAACTAATCGTTACTACGTATGTGATACTGATTGTCACCTACATGATCGCAGTATGGGGCTGCTTGGCAAAGACCCATAAGCGAAAGCTCCAGTCTCTCATGAACCAAGGGTTGTACTGGGCGTGTAAAGGCCATTACCTTACTTCGAACCAGACAATCCGTAACCTAGGTGTCCGTTCCATGAACACCACCATAAAAACGCGTTCCAGAAAATTCTACCTCCGCTGTACCTGTTTCCAGGGCAATTTCCTCATTAGCGTCCTCGGGAATCTATGTCAGGTGAATATTGGACCAGTTCTCGGCGAACTCACCCTGAATTAGACCGCCAGTCCCCGAGGCGGGAGCTCATCTGAAGTTCGGGATGCGGCGTAATCGCGGACTATGAGCTTGTTCGTCGGCTTGCTCAACCCATGGTCTCTTTCTCCCCCCCCTCTCTCACTCACTCTCTCTCTCTCTCTCTCTCTCTCTCTCTCTCTCTCTCTCTCTCTCTCTCTCTCTCTCTCTCTCTCTCTGACTGCACCTCTGCGAGCTAATAGCTGCACCCCGACTGAGGTAGTAGTGCTTGGCTTCCCTTAGAGTCGAAAGCTTAAACACGAACAGACGCAGAGAGGCGTCGGTAGAATGGCGTGGCCGGGCCGGCAGCATTCTCAATCAGGTCGAAGCATATCGAGGAAACCCAGGCCTGGACGATAACGCGGCCGAGACGACCTGGCAATCTTTCGGTTGTCTTCTTGGGTCAAGTGTGGAGTAAAGGGTCTGTGCAGGAAACAGTGGATCACGTGAAAATACTTGAAGTTAGTTTGCAAAGACTACAAAAACCTTGCCACCGGACGTGGTACGACCTGTGAATTTCAAGATATTTTGAAACAAACGAATCGAAGCGCATATGTCCTAATATTATTCTGTGTCTCAAAGAATGAAGTAATACAATGGGAATCGTTTTTGAAGACGGAAGTCAGTTTTTATAATCGCTGCCATTACAAACAGTAGCCCAGGAGGCCAAAGTCACGGTAGATTTATAGCACACAACACTTAAATATAATTGTAACGGACTGTTTCTTTTAACATCCATATTGAAATTTTATTGATGTATCAATTGCTACAGTGTCATGTTTGATAGCTGTTATCTTTATAACGTAATAGTAGCAGGCTTAGAGAAATACGGGCCTAGAGTTTTAACATTTACAATACCCGGTATAGTATATGTTTTAAAGTAATAGACTATATACATCAGTGGTCAATTAAGTTCTGAAAATAATTAATTTATCAAAATAAATTTATAGTAACTTACGTACGTAAATGAAATGTAAGCCTATTGCTTATTAATCCAGTTTTGTGTTTTTGAGAGAAAATATGTTATTTTCGTCTAATTTTTTGAAATGTGTTTTCAGGAGACGCTTTGCACTGCAACTGTAATGATTCAATTGCTCATTCCTTCATTGTTCCTTGCCTTGTTCCTTGAATACAGATAAAAGTTGTTACTGTTGAAGCTTCAGTTGCTCACCAACATTTTCGTTATCAGATTCGTTTTCATAACATGATTTCAAGGACGCAAAATCTTATGACTGGAGAGGGAGTCTGGTGCCTGTTTGTCATTATGACGAGGCATAGTTATTAAAATTTGAAATTCATATGTCAGTTTGCTCACGGATGGAAATTTTATTTTTATTTTTAATACAGTTGCTACTTGATTTTAGTTTTTCTAAGAAAAATCCATGAGAAAACCGTTAGAAATTGTTTCACTCGTGATCATTCCTGTAGCTATGTATACAAACAAAGGTTACCTTGATTTGGGGTTTCCATTAATTTCTAAAATAAAGAAAAAACAAAAATGTTTTTTGAGTGAATTTGGCACCTTATTATGTTGTGTTAGCTGTAATAAAAACAAGTTGAAGCACTTAACAAGCCTGTCATTTTCAGTAAGAGTCGGGTAATTGTCAATGAGTAGAATTTTTTAATTTCTACCTATCAATGAAAATTATAAACTTCTGAAAAACTCGAAAGTTACCCAGGTCCGAGTTGAAATAATTTGATATAATGTTGACCGTGAAGGCGGCACAATTCTTTGTTGTGATTGAAATCTTGTGAGAGGCTTTTTTATATATTTCACTACTTTCTTCACTTGAGTCTATCAACACGATGGTATTGCAAAGAATTTGTGTCCAAAAATGAGAGAATTTGTTGTTTAGGCATGGAAAGATAGGTCTGCTGTATGTATTAGTCTAAGGTGCGCATTGTAAACAGGTAAACAGTAGGATATGTTTTTATGCTTATCGAGTATTCACACAAGAGTAGGCCTATATCACATTTTTGTCTGTGTATGTTTCGTCAGTGTAACCTGTCCCGTTGTTAAAGCTACAGCACAATTATTATAAAGTGTTATTTTCGTTATTCCTTCTCAAAACGGAACACTGGAGTACATGGGCGTAACTTGGGGGGGGGGGGTAAAGCTTCATAAATTCAAGTGTGTAGTGAGACCATCTATATAATAAAATTAATACAATGTATTATATACAAAATTAGAAAGTTTAGTAATAATTCTTAGTTAGTAAACGAGGGACAATTTCATTTGATAATGATCATCAAACCTTTCTTCATAAGTTGTACTTCCACTTATGTTTACTTAGAACAAATATGCTGTAGGCCTATAAATATAAACAATTTCAGTTTTTGTTTAACTGAGGTAAGTTACTCCTCACCACATTATGGTACCACATTATGGAGTATGATGGTTGAGTGGCTGGTTTTGTTGCCAGTGAAGTAGGAGTCTCCTTCCTCTAAGAGTTGCTTCGGAGTCAGATTCATCTATTATTTTTGAAATGTCAATTTTATGTGTTCTTTCAATGCACAGAACAGAAAGGTGATGAAGTCTTTCTTGTCCAGTAGTGTTGCGTATGTAAGTCTTCAGCCTCCGAAGCAAGAAAAAGAGCGCTCACTGCTTGCTGAACTTACAGGCACTGTCAAAAATGTTTTAAACATGTTGTTTAAGTTCGGAAAACATTCACTCAAATTTTGTTTAACAAAACTCTATACTCGTTGATCAAATTCATCACCAATCACCAGTGTTTTTATCTGCACACATACGTGAAAACACATTCAATTCTGAATACAGTTCCTTCTCTGGCACTTTATAAGTAGCACACACTAATTTCACATCCTTTTACTCAAACTCTTTTTTACTCAGAACTGAGCAAAGTGCATGAAGTACTTTTAAGTAATTTTCTTGAAATCTGTATCTAATCTCATTTACAAGTGTATCTAAAACGGGAAATTATACATTCTGCCTATAGAAGTCAGAGGCTGTTTGATAATTTCCAGTTCTGTCACCACCAAGCTTTTAGGCATTTTCTTTTTCCTTGGAACCACTGTCATATTACATCCTTCTTTTTCAGCCATTTTTTCTGTTTTTTTCCATTTTGACGTATATCATTCAAGTCTGTCAAACATTCCCCTTACAAGTTTCTTCGAAAGAAATAAGAATAATAAATTTGTGGCAACTAGTAGTCTGATAACAGTACAGACGTTGATAAATAGCGCGTACTGTGCTCGCAAGCACAGAAACTGTCTCCTGTTTGACTATTTGTTAGTTTTTATTTATTACAACTGGAAACTAAATTTTATAATAATGCTCGGAACATGGGGGGGGGGCGAGTGCCCCCTTGGCCCCCCAGTTACGCCTATGCTGGAGTATCTTGGTTGTCACACTTCTAATAGCCGATGTCAGTTAATTGCACTGTTCATTAATAAACGTTTTGATAGGAATGCTATTTGTTATCTAGGTATATGAATGTTTAAATTTAAATATTCAAAATATTCCGTTTTAATCTGTACTAATCGGTGTATATAGGAGCCATCCAATCCATTTTAACAGACTTAACGCCAAATGGGAAGCTCGTTTATTAGTTTACTAAAAACTAATGTGAAATGAAGTTAATTAGAAACGGGCAGCTATACTCCAAACTGTAGAATCATACAGTTTATTGTAATAGCATAACGAGTATCAAGAAAAGTTAAACCAAAAAACAATAAAGCAAAGCAATTTTGTTTTACCTAATCAAATCAAAAAGAACCATTTAATGAGATATGGACCTGTTAAACAGGCACGCACATGTACAAATGGTACTGGCATCGAATCCTTACAAAGTACCGGAGATGTCCTTCAAACACATTCGATAATGTAACGACGACGACGATGATGATGATGATAAATATAATACTTAGATGACGTTAATTTGTGTTTTTTAATACCAAAAAGACGGACTTGGCTGCCTTTGTAAACAATAGGCCTACGGCACACAAGGAAGCACAAAAAGGAAGCCTCCCTTTATCATCCTAGGTGTCCTAGGTAGGCCTATTGGTTTTCAGCGACTGAATCGATATGACGCCTGATAAACGTACCTTGGTGCTATATATTGGAATCGATATTATATATATAATATCGAATTGGAAACCGCACCAACTGGATCGTCAAACCCACAATGAAAATTAAAATGCATACAACCCATTTTAAAGAACAACGAAAATTCTGTAAATTCGTATTATAATTAATTATAATGAAAATAGTCGTACTTGAGCAAATGCTATAGTGAGTTGACAGTGTTTAGCGAAAAACCTGGCTGTCATGTCTGAAGTAGGTATAGAGTTTTTGCGAAATTTGAGAATCTGCATTTTCTCGGACATTTTGTTTGTTTGTTCACATATAAACGTTTGTTCACTCCACACACACACACACACACACACACACACAAACAAGACACATTTATTAGGCCTATAACAAGAAAATGATAACAAATATTGCAAATTAAAATACTCAAATAAAATCACTTGTCTCCTCCGTTATTTCATTGTCTTTGATGTGTAATGTACCGAAATAAGTGAAAACATATTTCCAGTTTACATTTACTTCTTACAGATCTTTGTAGACCTTACTTTACAAACGTAATTCATCACCTGCTCATTCGCCACGCGATGCAGGCGTCTGCACTAGTAAGTAGGCTACACAATACTCACAGTCGATTACAATTCATTTTCGTGTGTTTACTGTAATTGTATTTACGAGTTTGTTTTCATGTATCGGTTACCCAGAAACTGTGCCACCTACAGACACAAGCGAAAGCATTACCCAGCCTTCAATCGGCCCATTACCCGTTGGTGACTTCGCGGCACACATATGTTTAGTGTTTCAGTATATGATATTTATTTTTCAAAAATTTTCAGTATGTCCATTTTTATTTTTCAAACAAACGGAAATGTATATCGATGTACGAACAATTTAATTGGAATGTCTATAGCTATGTTGGAGGACACATCATTAACTACCATTGAAGACAAAAATAACAAACAAAGAAAAATTACTAAAAATAAACACATTAAGAAAATACACATTTGTGCGTCTTATTCCAATTATTGGTTACAAAACGTAATTGGTCTACATATGGGCATGTACTCATACATCTTTCTGCTCATTGTTTCACCTCGTCTGACGATCCACCTCGATCTGTCATGTCTTTCCGTCTTATTTCCAAGGCATATGTTCGTCTATACAAATTACCGGTCTTCTAGTAGAGTTGGAAGTAATGGGAGGCTGTTACTTAAAACTCTTATCCTGCCGAATTTTCTTTTGGGTCTCCCCTCTTATACAATGTGTTACAGTTAAACGTCATCAGAATTTCACCGGGGTCACCCTCTTCCGTCTGCTACACAACGCGCATCCAGTGTACAATCTGCATTGCGCAGAGATTATGCCAGTTAAGTGAACTGATGCTCGTTCAGTTTATTAGTATTTGGAAAGTTACGCATTTTTAAATTAAAAATATATAGCTATATTTATTATATATATATATTTTTTATTTATATATATTTGCTCCGTTAGCTCTCTGTTGAATGTTTTCTCACTTTTCCTCGGTTGCATTGCTATCGTTAACCGAGCCCTTTCGTGACACAATATACTGATCCTTCTTCGCCTTTCTTCTTTCATCTTCAACTTGTATCACCGAATCGTGCCCGATAAAGTAGCACAAGGAAACACGAGGTTAGAGTTTTTGTTGCAGTTACATCCAGTAGTGTAATTTTTGAAGAGAGAGAGAGAGAGAGATCTAAGATTTCAATAATGACAGTTATATTGGAAATATAATTAAGTACATTCCGGAAAAATGTTATAAAAAAGGAACAGGGAACGTCGGATGCAGCGGAGAGACTGGCAAAGGAAAAAAAAGAGTAGTAGAAACTTGGTTAGATTGAAATGTTATGAAATATGCCCCACACCAGTGTATAGTAATAGAGTTTGGACTATCCGTATGTAGGCCTGTGTATTCTGGAACAAAGCACATCAGTATACAAATAACATCAGCTGAAATAACAACCGTTTGGAACCACATTTCTAAATCTGCAATTGAAATTTGTGTTAGTAATTAATAATAATGAATAGGCATGCCTTCATAGAGTTAATGTAACAGATGTGAAGTAGCTAATTTCGAAATTTAAAATTCAACGTACTGACCCACTCAGTGTCTGACTTATTAGTTCCAGCACCTTTTGTTTCGAAAAAAGAACTAATAATTTATATTAAAATAACACAGGAGATCGCATTTTTATTACTATAAAGGTAAATGTAATTTAACGACTCGTGTGTTGTGTGTGTGTGTGTGTGAGGAAAGTACATGTACAATATGTCAACTACTTAGGCCTATCCCTATCAGATGAGAATTATGACAATAATCAACATGATTTACTTTACATGTTTACAACATGTGTACAATTTAATTTACCTGTTCAGTGTATCGACTCAACAAATAATACAAAACAGATGTACATGAATAACTGTTGCAAACTGGAATGCAGGAAAAATTTTGTCAGCTTTATCTCTTAAATCTGTGAACAGGTGTATTCACACGCTGACGCAAGAAGGCAATCCTCATCTGCTCTGCACCAAAACATAATCTCTTTATTTCCTTGTTCTCTCTTTGGATATGGGCATGGCTGTTTGATACTTTGATTCTATATTCTCTGATCTATTTCACTAATAGTATTCCTTATAGTCAACTTTGATCTTCATGTTTTCTAACTCTTGTCCAACGAACACCTATTTGTCTTGGTTTTATTTACTATTAATCCCTAAGTGCCGTATTCTTCTATCGGTGTATCACGACCATATCGATATCTCACATCGGTATTCTTCACGTGCAATATATTGTAATTTTTTTATCATTGGCTAGCAACACTGATCGTCGACGAAATGTTACGCATGTAGGGATAATTTTCGATTATCGCCGATCAGTATTCCCATTCCTGAACATTTTATACAGTTCCTTACTGTTTTAAAAGTTGTTGATTTTATAAATGTGGGATGACTAGCAAACTGCAGTTTATTGTTAAATGACTTTTCACAATTTTGTTTCTGACACAGACAATGTTGGAGGTAGAGTGTTTTGCAATAGGAGTCTTACTGATCTCTTGAACACTTCTGACTGGATCGGAATTGCTTCAGTTTCATTTACTTTAAAATAACTGTAAGCGAAATATCTGTACTCCAGTGCTTACAAACGCCGAAATCTTGCGCGCGCGTGTCCATTCACCAACAACAAATCTGTAAAATATAGTAAATGTTTTCATCTATATTATATGGATACACTAGTAGCCAAGATGAGTAATTAATTAAGAAATTCGAAAGTATTAAAAAACAGACATACATAGCTTATTATGTGATACATGTTCATTCATATGATGTTCAAGACCTTATTTCTTGAAAAAATTCGCTAATGTAGACTCCGTTTCATTCTTAGAGGATAGGCCTATATAATTTTTTTTAGGCAAAGATTCATCCTTAAAAGGAAATATCATTTTCACAGAAGACTGGCCATAATTAGATGTTTTCTTTTAGTTAACAGAACCTTTTTCTTTTCTTAGGGATTTTCTCTTTCTTGAGAGATCGCGTGATTCCTACCGTTTGGTTTAATTATTTGTCACATCACTTAAAAATTAAATGTAATAAACTGTGAATTAGTAGTGCTTGTTTTAACAGTTTTCAGTGGTATGTAAAAGGTAAAAAACATGAGAATGGAAGCAAAGCGTATGTCATAAACCACAAAGCAAAACAATACGTGAGTGTGTGGTAACGAGGTGGGGTGCCTCCTGCCGGGCGGAGTCGTGCTGGGCCAGCAGACGTACGAGGGGCCTCGCCCTCCTCGCGTGGGGCCTTGTCTCTTCACACCACATCACTAATTGCTCAGTAATTACAAGCCGTCATTACTTAACTTATACGCTCTTCGCACGACACCTTTGTCGCTTCAAACTTAATTTAATTTATGATCAAAAGCCATAACATTTTTATCTCTGGAAATCCAAACACTAAAGTAGTAATTACAAAAGCAAACACAAAGTATAGGACAATCTAATTATTCTTTCGTAGTCAAATTAAATTAAACTTGGTTACCTGTAGTTAATAATTCTGTATAATATGTCTCTTTGGCGGCGTTACGTTATCTTAAAAATAATTTGTTTATAAGCTAGCATACTATGTGTGGGCGTGCGCGTGCGCGCGCGCGCGTGTGCTGTACACAGAAGTCAAACACGTATAGGCCTACAAGAAAATATAGCAATGGTGGGTTATATTCTTCAGCGTGACAAATGCTATCACAACAGCGACAATTAATACAGCGACAGTTAATGTTGCTAGAATACTTTTATCAATGACACGTAGTATAAAAATATACATCAATTACCTTTAAATTTACGTTCATAAGTAAATTCATTAACTATATAATTAACTGTATTTAAGTATAAGTAGCTTAATATAATTTAATATACAGCAAACATGAAAAATATCTTGAAAACTAGTAAAAAATGGTTTCTTGAATGAAAATTGTATCTACAATGTTTTGAAAAATTGCAGAAAACTGCAATATGACTTTGAAAATGAGAGCTTATATGACTCTTTTTTAATATTAATCACAAGAGCTTATTATAATTATATAGGCAACGTTTAGTACAAATATTATTTAAATTTACGTTAACAGTTTGTCAGGACGTGATACAATAACTGCCTGTCACCAATCACTGTACAACTCGTTATTAATAGACTTCTGGTGGAAAGCGGAATCAAAAGAAAAAATTGACTACTTAATTACAATTAATTAATTACAACAATTTTTGTTTTGTGTGTGTGTGTGTGTGTTTGTGTATGTGTGTGTGTGTTTTAGGTTAAAATTCACCACAACACATGTTTACTGTAGCCCTATAACGCTACTTGGTCTATTTGCAAGATAATTTACCGAAACGTTTAGTAAAAAACATAAGAAGGTCAACTAGATTGTTAATTTCATAGACATATAATTTATCTTAGCAAGCGTTGTGCCACGTAACCGTATTCGTGGTGTGAAGGTAGTAAACTAATCAGAATAATTATAGGCTAATAAACTGGTGTACAAAGAAACGTGAAACTGAGTAATAAGCAATAAGTCGGAAATATTTTGCACAAAGTCGGAGAAGTTAATGACAAGGAGGTACTTTAAATCCACTGCTACATATACCATACATTTCAGAATGAATAGTTTGAAATATAGAATAAGGCCATTGAATATTTGGATACAATAAAACTGGACAGAATTTATATCCTCGCGAGTGTCTTCGCGAATGGCAGGAAGGGAACGTGATATCAAAGAAATTTCATTGTGTGGAATGGAGTGGTAACAAGAAATGTAATGAAAACGAACAAATCAAAACAACAGTACCGATAGTGTAGGAACACAAGAAATAACTAGGTCTACAAGTACTCGGTCTACTTGGAAGTAGAATTGATAGGGAGTTTAGCAGCTTCCAATATTTAGGTAGGCCTACTATTAAGCTAGTTGCAAAACATGTAGCCCTACTAAGTTAAAAAAAAAGTATTATGTAGTATACATTTATACAGAATGTATTATGTAGCATAAGGGAACAATAAAAATAAAAAAAATAGTCCTACGCTTACATACGGATGCGAATAATGAGTGCTAACTGAGCAATGGTTACTGTAACAGTAAGATTAGCCTAGCAAAAATGAAGTACCTTAGATGAATCACTTGGAAAGATAAGGTTAAAAATAATCGACAAGAGAAAACTAAAACAGAATCAATTGAAAAATATTTATCGAACAAGGACAGTTTGATTGGTGGAGAACACTACCGTTCTGTTAACTGGATTTGAGAAGCAAGAACGCAAAGGGAGTAAGAAAGGAAATCAAAAAGTCACGTGACAACGCAATAAGTAAAATTTTAAGAAACATTCCGTCAACAGTGAACTATCGCAGTGGAAAATAGAATAAAGAAAAACAGAAAATTTAAATATATAAAATTAAGTATATGTATCAGAAATAATATCTGTAAGACTGATGGTTCTTGTAATTTAAAGCCAAGTTTCAACTGTGGAGATTTGAAAGACGTAGGGCCTATCTAATGATGGGGAGACGTCCGAAGCACGCACTTGACGGGTTCGCAGCTGAAGTACCGCCGAGCAGTGGCGAATCCGTTTATAAATAAATAATTTATTTTGTAATTGGTATACACTGCTACTACATATTTACTGGCAGATAAATAACTGTAGATTCACCTTCCCCACTGCACCACCCACCACCGGATATGAACGATTTAAGATCAGTGACACCCTGAGCCGTCCCCGTTTGTATTTTATCAGCTGTAACAACAATTAATGTTTTGTGGAATATCCAAAGACAAATTATACTGCTCACATAAAAATGTACTAACAGAAAAATCATAACGACTGAAGGTTGAAATAGATAATAAATGTACTTTTTATATTCACTCTTTATTCAAATCATTGTGTTCGTGTGGAAACGGACAAAAGTATAGGTGTCGAATGTGTCAACTCTCAGATCTGGTTGTCCACACGTTTCGTTCAAGTGTCCTTGGGAAGTGGATACTGCCATTACACCTACCCGACAGAATGTGTAGCCAGGCAAGAACAAACGCATTACTGGTTTTATTTCAGCACGTACTCTTTGTCTCAAGTAGTAAATATTAGCATGCTCGACTAATTTTTAAACTATCTAGTTATAGTCTACATTGTGAATTACTTTTTAATTATAATGAAAAAGATACTTATTATTTTAATTATGTAACTGTACCTAACATTTATAATATTCTGTTTATTTGTGTATTTAGTTAGTGTGTACATTCCATTATGTAACCTACTTTGATCAGCAAAAAGACAGGCCTATTCAGTCACATTTGTCCGCACGATAGTTATCCGTGCCCAGTATGACTGTACCACGTTTACTGTTTCGTTTCTGTTATTTCTGTCGGTACACAAACCTGGATTACCAAGTTTCACTGTATTTATAATATTTATTTGTGATTTCGTTTATACTGCGCACCATTTCTCCAGTACATTATTTCAATTGAATCATTTTGTTTCTCAATTTCCTTGCAGTACCAAACGTGTTGTTTGCGTGTGACTGAATTTTACAATCGATCGTTGAAAATGATCACTTTCATAGTTCCATAATTGTCGTTTAATCTTTCTAGTCTTGTTAGATGAGTCTTTTGTTTGTTACTTTGGGTTTTGATGTCACTGATAGTTACTTCTAGTAAAGTCTGCATGCGAGTTTCCAATTTTGTTACTAAGTCAAACACTTATAAGTCCATATCCAAATATTGTTTTATTTTTATTTTTATTTTCAGTGTCTATCCCGAGGTTTTCATTGTCTACTTTTTATAGCTTCAAATATATTTTTGAGTGTACATCTAAACGTCTATGGTTTCTATTACACTTGATTTTGCTGAATAATTGGTAATATTCACAGGTAAGTTCAGTATTTTAAATTAGAATCTATAGTTTCCGGTTAGGAAGTCTCCTGTCTACACTGGCAGGTTCAATATTCTGGCTCAGCCGGTGACACTGCATATCAAAATACAATTATTACTAAATTGTAAACTGTAAAGAGTCAACAAAGCGAAACTGTTTTTTGCCTATGCAGGCCTATCTGGAGTAAATTTGTGCGTACATTATGTTAATTCAGAATTTGAAACTTGTAAGTAATCTTTGCTTCGGCTAATGAATTATCACTTCATGTACCACCTATAGGCCTAACATTATATAACCCACTTTTAGCTTATGTGTATCCTTCTTGCACAGTGATGTAACATATGAATTGGAAGTGTTTGTTTTCTACAAGAAAACGCGTCCTTTAGTGTTGATTTTGTAATAATAAATTACAACAAGATGTAATGTGATATGATAAAAGGTCGTAATTATTATGAGGGCCAACAATGCGTTTGCGCAACAATGCAAGCGGTGTAAGGTTTCATTGATTGGGCAGCGAGGAGGAGTCTGCGCACTGATGCTTACTTCCTGGGAGCATCTATCAGGTTCCTGCGGGCCGTATTGGGTTTCCTTTGCACGCATCCCTTCCACCCTGCCAAAGTCAAATTTACATCTAATTTAATTACTACTTTCATTTTTTTTGTGGCCACAATAGGATTACCGCGTACGCTTCTTCTAATGAACATTGTCGTCCTTAAAATTCAAAGTTGTATAAGCAAAACGAAGATAAACTTGCATTACAGGTTCTTTCGTATTTATAAATAATATTTCAAATAAAAATATTGTTACTGTTCATTGAACGCTCGTGTGTTTGTATACGTTTGTGTGACAACGTACTGTCTGAGCCTAGGTATTACTTAATCTAAGATTTAGTTGATACATAAATAAGGTCTAAAATCTTTAGCTTTCATCGTGAAGTCGTTAATCGTGATTTTTTTAAATTGACACTTTACAATGAAAAGCAATATCCTAGATCATTATCTGCCGGAATGTCAAAAGACACAACTACTGAAGAAGTCTACTGCAGATTTAACTGAAACATCTGACTTATAAGAGACATGAGATAGTGGATAACGGCGTTCCAACCGTAAATTGTAAAAGTTAAAAAAATGATATCCCTCTTTATTGTAGACTTTAACAGTAATATTATCATTTTTATTTAGAACGATACTTTACTTATGTTGTCGAAAACGTATTTGAGAGATATAAAATTCTCAAATTTAACGGAGTTTTCCGAAAACGAAGTACAGACAAGACGGAAATAAGATTTCAGCTGAACTACACAATGTTTACGTTGAGTGGCGATTACAAGACGCAATGCTTAACTGACCGTGTGTACGGATGTACAGAGCAATCTATTATAGCAACTCTAATTCATATAACAATGGTTTCAGCAAATTTATTATAAGAAGTTAGCCTTGTATCACTGTGAAGTACAGATTTATCTAACCAGCAGGGTATTACACACTGCACCTGTTACAGCAACAGTCTTTACCGTCAAACATCTGTTAATTCTGCAGAGTACGTGCTTAAATAAATAATTTCGACAGTTAGTGAGCGTAATGAAAACAAAGATGATGTGACCACAACGGGAAGTGAAGTGATGTGTGACCGCTGACAGAGCTATCCGACACCCGCGCTGGTGGTTGTCTCTGCAATCCGATACTGTCACACGATACGCATATGCGGTACACATTGTTTCAATAAATCCTTGACAGTTCACTTACTGTCAGTACGTAGACGTTGTCTGAAACACCCAAACCAAACCAGCTACAGTTTAGGAACACATGTCATCAGGCTCTCGTCGAGATTTAAAATAAAAAAACCTTGATCGTAATCCATATAACATTTTATGCTTCACGGCTTAGATGTTTATGCATGTGATATACAGAATTGACTGTGTCCTAAATCCAGTTTCATTCTGTACTAACAACTGAACTTAATATTTACATTAGCAACATAATTTCTTAATCTTACAAACTCTCTTATAATACTCTTGACAATTTTTTTTTTAACATTTCTCTTTACTCGCATAAATTTAAATTGAAGGTCTATAAATGTATCCCTTCTTTCCTGTGTTACGATAGAACACAAACGGAAACACACTGAAGCGCATGTGCGCACGTATCCGGTATGGCAAGGAAAGACGTAAGACAAATTCTCTTTAGAACCAGACTTGTTGTAATTCACATTATTTTTCAATAAAAATTAAGATACATACATGGAGTGCTTCAGTATTCGAATACGATATTTGAAAAACTACATCAGACTCAGAATGAGAGAGAATAAACGTGATTACTGTAGTGTTGAGTATCCGAATACTGTTTTGCGAATACTGGTTCACAGATTTTTCTTAGTAGTACTTTTCAACATAACATTTGAATATTTCGGAGAGCAAACAGTACAAAAGCCAATAACAATCAAAAATTCAAATTTTGTTGTTAGCATAGGACGTTACAAAATAAAATTAAAGTTTCACGCTTTAAACAGAGTCAAAATTCAACAAAATTAATTCATTTTAATAACTGCAAGTTTCAGTTTATTATATTACTGTCGTAATGTAACAATACTATCACCGGTAGGCAACTTTATACTCCACTTTAGCGGCCTGGTAAACAAAGAAAAGATTTTAATGTTTTACCGAGGACAACTGCCCTTAGTTTCAATATTTTAAAAACTACTTAAGGTGTAGTGAAAGATCAGAATTCATCAAATGTCCATAAACAGAACTTTGAGATTCAACTGATATTTTGTGCTTAGGAAGTCAAACCGAATTTTCTTTTTTGTTTGTTCAGGAGAAAATGAGAAAATTATTTGTAAAAGTTCTGAGTTCTACGTAGATCGCATTGTTGTGTTATAGGAAATTAGCCATAATATAAGGCACGTAAACGTTGCGTGCGCCCCCCCCCACACACACACAACTCTATTTCCAGTATACATTACATTGGAAACGTGTTTCTTCTCCATGAAGAAACTTCAGTGAATTTTCGGCAGTCACTTTTGTCATTTTTAGGGCCTTGCAGTTCTTACGCTTAGCTTTTGGACCCAGCCGGTAGGTCTATGTATAAATGGAATGATACGTGCTTTTGCTTCGCGGCCGATTCATTTCTGACTGGCTGTTGGTGTATTCGTGTACTCTGAGAGGTTTTCCCCAAGTTGGTGCTGGTGTTGTGCTGGTGTCTTAACGACTGTTTATCTTGTTGATCTTTTATTAGTGTAGCTGGTAGAATGTAAAGCTTCTTTTCTTGAACAAAACCCCTTTTTCCTGTATTGCAAATCCGCTGACTATAGTGAGCGGTGTACCATAGCGTTGATGATTAAAGCACGTACTTGAGTTGTGAATACTTGTTGAGTATTTATAATATTATAATTATTAATAAAGTAATACTTGTAATCTTCTCCTGGTTGTTTGCAGGAACATCGTTGCCAGTCTAATTTTTGTACAGCTCAAATTTAACTCGAGACCGTTACCATTACATAACTTCATCTTCCTCTTCACTTGTCACCATAGTTTAATTTCAAGCTTTCAGTAATTAACACTCTATTCCGAATAACACAATACACAATATCTGACAAAAATCAGCTCTTACTGCCACTGTTGGTAGTGTAAAACATAAACATTAGTCCTGGACTCATGTTGTTTCTCTTTTACACCAACAAAACAGTTGTGCATTCCAGTCCTAAGTGAACGGACTTAACTCATTTCTTGTGTTCAGTGTATATGTATAATTATGTAGATTATGAATGTGGAAAATATCAGCTTGTAGAAAAAAAATGGACTTATGTTGTTTCTCAAATACATGATTCAATATTATCTCTAGTCGAGACACCCTGTGATGATGCAATTTATAACTGATTTTGTAATTTTTCAGTTTCAAAATAAAGCAAAATATGACAATAATTGTTATTTTATTTTCAGAATATTATTCTTAAATAAATTTTTAATTTTTATTTTTGAAAATTGTCTTGCTACTTTTTAAATGCTGCGAGTATAAACACTCACTATCATAGTAACAATTTATCTAGTTCATCCTATAGATACTTTCCTACACCACATTTTTAATATTTTAAGAATATCGATAGTCACGCAGTGAAGAATTGTACCAATTGTAAATGGCTGTAATAATGAATTGAATGCGAAAGTACGTAATGTTTTTAATACATGAGTTTAAGTAAGATTTTTTTTCAGTTTGTTGCTTAAAGGAAACAAACGTTATGGTTTGACAAAACATAATGTTTAATAAGTAAATACAATAGTTGTAACAGAGTAATATTTGGTGACAATTTCAGCACGCGTAAAACCAACGAAAGTTAGTTTAGTTGGTTTAGTTTACTATAGTTTAGAACCTAAAGCAACCGTAACTAAGCATTGTTGTGACATTCCAACCTTTTCTTCTTCGTCGTTCGTAAGCATTTTGAACCTACTCTATCCTGTTGTCATAGTGGATATTTTAATGGATATTAAACTGTATTTAACCTAACCTAACGAACCTAACCTAGTTCATGAAAATATACGTTGTTAGTATTCTGGTTTTCCAGGCTTTAAGACCGTGGACCGATGTTAACTGTTGCAAACGTTTCGCCCGTTTCTTCGTCGGCCATCTTCAGTGCAAAAGGACTGAAAACAGAGACAAAGCTCTGAACCACAATACTGTGGCTAAGGTTCGGATCACGGTGTTATAGCCCGGCAAACGAGAATATTAACTACTTCGAGGCCGGCCGTGAAAGCCTTGGACAGTATTGTGTACTTAACGTGCTGCCGTTAAATCAGAGGTCATGATTTACGGATTGTATTGGAACCACACGCACGCTATAGCTTACATAAACGTGCCAAAAATATTGCAAATTTAGTGCGGAACCAGAAAAAAAAGCACAAACGAATTTCGGCCACTAAAATATGTTTAAAGCGAAAAACGATTCCTATCACATTATGTAAGACATTCGGGGGGTGACTCTTGGACCACCGCGCCTTACTTAGAGTTTTTTTGTGATTTGCACAAAAGACGAGTAGCCTATTATTTTAAAGGTAGGCTATATTGGTTTTTCTGCGTTCTTTCATGTTTCCTGTTATCATAACATTACCATGTTTTGCTGTTACAGACGCAAGTTTAACCCGCGATCTATATTGAATATGACAAGTATTTTTATTCGATTTTCATATTATTACTCCTAAATGTAATCTTCATTTTTTCCTGCTACATTCCGAAGCTTTCTAAAGCTTCCTGCAGCATGAAAAATGCATGACAATGACAAGTGACTACGACTGAAAACAAATCAATTAACGCACTTTCTATAATTTTGCTAAAATTATAAGCGATATTCACTACATCTGGATATCGACTATCCCATAATCGAAACGTGGAAAATTAGTGCAGGTGCCACTCTTATTATACGATATTATTATACGAAAGTATACTAAAGGATAGTATTCGTATTCATCGTATCGCACATGAAACAGAACGTAGAAGATGTTTTCATTTTAATCGTACTATTTTAATTACGACATTACCAACCCATTTCGATTACGTTAAGGGAACTGTGATGCGGCAATTCATTAAAAAGAATCTTAATGCTGTCACTAACACTAGTGCTGTATTCTTAAGGTCAAAAATTTAATTTGAAATAATGGGCAATAAAGTTGTTTAAAATATTTTATAATTCGCCAACATAATTATTATTACAAAATAAATTCAATTTGGCACCAGCACTAACTAATAAATTCGCTTATAAGCGATATATAAAATTGCTTATAATTTTAGCAATTACAAACTAAATTCAATTTGGTCCCTGCGTTAACCGAAGTGAACAATACAAAGTTTCTGCGAGTTCACTTTATTATAGCCTACACAAAAATTGTAGTTTCCGATAATTTCATCCCGTACAATAAATATTCTTTAGTAAATTTTAAAATTAGACTCCCAAGTACATCGAGGGATGCTATTGAAACCTCTCTCTCTCTCTCTCTCTCTCTCTCTCACACACATACACACACGCGCGCGCGCGTACACATATTTATATAGGCCTACTGTGTACATATTTTTCTACAACAATATTACACAAATATTCGGATACACAAACGAATAAAGTGCACACATGTATGCAAATAGATGTAACAGAATCCATAACAGTCATCCATTACTGGTCTCCTGTAGTTTCCCTGGCAACCACGCATTGATTTGTGACGTCACTAGCACAGGTGGATAGAAACATTGATCTGCTTAGCTGCATCCTTTGGCTGCAGTTATTAAATATCTCCATAACAGCGCACGATGTTACCACAACAGTACAAAAAGTCACAGTCATAAAATTCCATATCCGTTACCATACCTTAACACCATTTATAGGCCTATTTACTTAATTAGTAATATTATAAAATTTATCTAAAGTACTTTTGAAAGCACAATATCATACAGATTAGGCGAAATCGTCTCTTAAAAAAAATTTGAAGGCATTGTGTGTCTCTTGATATCTCTTATTGTGTATTTTGAAGGCAAAATTTGAGATCGAATTAAATGGCGTCGATACTTACTTCCATGTTACGGATTATATATCGCAACGTTAAATTTAAACAATAATTATTTAGTTTAACGTTTAAACAAATAATTGCTTTACATGTTGCGCATTTAGCAATAATTTCGTCCAAGTTAAGCAATAATGAAAATAATATTTCATTAAAAATAAATACAAAGTAAACCTGTTTCCTGAAGGCTTCATGCGTATTTCATTTTTATTGATTTTGATTCCTGTTATTGACCCATCGCACGTTTCTGCTGTTATACCATGATAGTTGAATTAACATTCTTAAAATTTGATAGTATAAGTTTTAAAAGCTGTACTCCATCGGTTCTCATCACCATAGTGTATGTCGTTTAAAAATCGTACCCTTACTTAAGGTGTTTCCTTTTGAAAGCTAGATATGTTATATTTTATTCGAGTCTGTATGTCGACTTTTTTAAAGTGATCTGTAAAGTAAGTAGTTCTTAAAAGATTTAACATTTCGTTGTAAGCTATTATATGATAAAATAATTTTCTTAAACACGTTAGACTTAGTAAGACAATTCTGTGTGGCACCTGTCCATCTTCCTAAGCTGCCGTAAGAACAATACTTTATATTTTTTGTTTTGCGAACAGATTCTGTTTATTTTTTCTAACGGAAAAGAACTAATTTGTGTTCTACAAATGGAAAAGATGTATAATACATCTACAAATGGAAGAGATTATACGAGATAAAATTTTGTTACGATTTTGTGAGAACAATGAACCGTGTTTGCTACTCCTTAACGGCACATATCCAAGGTGTGTTCTTCAGCTCCAGGCCAACTCAGCCGGTAGATAGAGCATCTGGGGTAATACCAGGCTGATAAAATACAGTGCTGGACACATTAATTTCCTTGTATACTACAACGGTTGATTCGTTACTTCTTACACCATCTTCAGTGGCACATAAAGGAGTATATTATTATTATTATTATTATTATTATATGGGCAACTGTTTTCTAAAAATAATTATCTAGGCCAAAAATCATGTAACAGGAAACTCTTTATTGATTAAACGGGTGACTCAAAATAGCTGAAGGCTTTGTTTGTCTGTTACAAGTATCTATCATTGGCGTTAAACACGCACACGCACGCGCACACACATTAACTCATTCACGCACCCACACGACATACCTTGTGCATAGACCAATTTGTTTATTCGATATTTTGACATCCAAAGATTCAAAACTTTATATTTCTGATAAAAACAAGGTTATGCAGTTTCCTTTCTGAAAATCGTACCTCCCTTTGCGTACGTAGGTACGACTCGAAAGAGAACGTAAAAACTTGCCCTCAGATCCCTGGAGTAACTTCAAATTTCAGTATGTAATATTACACAATTAAGTATCACCCACGCAGATGGACTTCATCAGAGGAGTTGTACCGGGATTGTGCCAAAAAAGAAAGGTAGCGTAAAAAAACAAGTGGCGGGACATAGTTTCTTTGCCTTGATATTCTGCTTTTTTTTTTAAGAATAAATCTGTTACTTTATGATGGTCTGTGAATCAAAGAAAAATAAAATCACTGTAATACATTGATTGTTATACGCCGCAACAAAACGTTACATCCGACTAAAACAAAATGTAGCCTATACATTCTAATACACTCCCTGCAATACATTAACTGATTGAATATTATTTACAAGATGAGTATGTATTAATGTAAAAAGTACTAAGAAATTAGTTATAAGTCAGAAAAGTTTTGCTTTTAAGTAGGGAAGCTGAGCGAGGCGTTGCTGAAGTGACAGAAACCATCAGAGTGTCAAACCAGCTGACGGCGAAATGAAATTCGATCTTGTGGGCGTCGTAGCCTCTGGGGATCGACTCATCCAACATCGATAAACATAGTTACATGAAGTTCAGTTCGTGTTTGCTACAGTGGCATTAACCATTTGTCCTTAACGGCAGAATGCACCATGATTTTGGTGAAATTTTCAATTTTCAATTTATGATGTATACCCTAATAGTATTTCAAAGTGTTGTTTACGATAAAATAACATTAATTTGCCTCAAAAATTTGTGTTAAATGTGTACAATAATAATTGTTTAATCCTTTGTAACAATTCTTTTTAAATAGCCACATTTTTACAGGTCCATTCATTTCAGTGTTTATCATAATACGAAAATTGAATATCCCACGTTGTTTCTGTGAGGGATATTTTTGTATGTAATGGGAATTATTGAGCTAATAATCTAAACATAACATTATGTACGAGGTTTACTTTCAGAACTTTCTTCTTCACACTCCTCTTAAACTCTCAAAACTTTAATGCACGATTGGCGAAAATTTCTCATGTTCATGTACCTTTTCCTCAGAAACTACATAAGTTAGGGTAATGAAAACTTTATGGTATGTTGCTATTGCCTAGTTTATACCACTAGCATTTTTTCGAAGTTCTAGATGAAAACGAAAGTTTACAACAAATAATTTATCTGGAAAACGTAGAATCAAATTTAGTGTGTATGGAAAAAATTCATAAAATTTTAAATTTCAACTTTTTTGTATCAAACAATGCAAGCTGAACATAAAGGACTCGTACATTCAAAGATAAGGTAAAAATGCAAACTCAACCACTCTTGAAGGAAACGTAGGCTACATACTTACTTACTTCTTACTTCTTAATACGAGCATCCGAGGCTGGCTGCTTCGATGGCTCGATGTCTCCTTAAGTGTCTGCTGCTAGCGGCCACCAACAACTCTCGGATAGTTAGAAAGGTAGGCTACATGAAGTTAGTAAATTTAACATAGGTGTTGCGTCTTAGAAGCTCTCGAAGCGCTCTTGAGTTATTCTTAGGAACGCTAGTTGGAGTTAGCTGGTTAGAAATGAAGAATTAAGTGGACTGTATGCTTTGGATATAAACAATTGTTTATTAAAATTTAGTTGAAGCGATTGCTGACACATGTAGTAATTACCGCGGCATGATGCCCGCTAATTAAATTAGAATTAAATATCGAATGACATAATAGTGTGAAGTAAGGCTGAGATCGCCCAAGTAAACTTAGCGCATGTTGAACATGCTAATAATTTAAATAATGAAAATCCTGTAGCCGCGGCTGGAGATGGAAACGAGTGGCCTTCTCGGAGTCTTGAGTAGAACTAACGTAATTTTTACTGCAGTCAGCCCTGCTCAAGACCGGCTGTAGATAACAGAGAAAAACGTGACGTCATCTACACGTGTCGCAATGCGGTATTCAGAATACAACGTTTACAAGGTTCAAAGTTTGACCATACTGCCCGCACAAAATCGGGGCGATTTTGCAACTTAAGTTATTATGTGAAACGTAAATCACAAATTATTATCAAATGTTGTATGCAGAGAAACTACATAATATACTTGAAAGTCTTATACATTAAATAAATTGACCTTTCGCTTAAAGTAAATCGTCTCTGACATAAAAATCTGTAAGTAACAAAATTAATCAAGCTATCAGAAACAAACTCAAAAGCAAAACAAAACAATTTCTGTGCTGAAAACGTACAAAATAACGCTCATTATAAAAATAAAAGTGCTTATATAACTAACATAATCTTTCCTGAAGCATTAACATATGTTCAGTAAATACATACATTTAATTTTTAACAGAAAGTAAGTGACAACCTTTAATTTATGTAAAAGAAAACATCCTCACAAACTGACTCAATATAGTAATACAATAATAAAGACACAATAATTGATACAATAATAGTAGACTAACAATCCCCAAAAAATTCAAAGATACATAACAAAACATGGTAAGTACAATAGTGAAAAACATAATAATGTACATGCATAGTATTAGTATAATGATATCAAATTCAATGGTACATAGCAGTATGATCGACATATCCAAATGGATGTAAAAATGCATAATATGAATATACATAATACATAACGATTGACGTAATAATTAATAGTACATAATAGCATAATAATAATCACAACAAATTCAATAACATAATAATGATACATATGAATACAATAATATAAACTTAATAATAAATATCGGTATGGAGAACCATACATAACTTCCATGTTCAAGATTTATATTTAAAATCATTTTCGAAATGAAATATTACCATAGAAACTACTTCTTTCTACTTACTGCTTCAGCCTTAACCACAGTACTGTGGTCACTAACGAATACCACCTCACGTTATCGCACTCGATTTTCACTGATGATGGAAGTAGATGGCATTGCCGAAACGTCTGGTTTTGTAGAAAACATTGGACTACGGCCAAACATCCCAGGAAGGAATTTTAACAAAAACTACTTCTTTGTTGCCGATAACGTTGTACCCATATATATAAAAAATATGCATAAAATTAATGGCTTGAATAAGTTAATGTTTGATCTCCATTAAGTAGTGCTCAAGTTTCCAAAGTTTTAATATTATGATGTCCGTAATTAGAACATCAGAGCAGGTTTAGTGTGTATGATGGTACACCTTGGACAAAAATTTTCAACATTTTCTATTGAGCGTTGCTTTGAGTAAAGCTGCGAATCTACAGTGTACGTTTCACAGAACAAACACGCGGAAAAGAAGGAGCGCTCCGAAGTCACTCATGGACCCTCAGCATCTTGCAGAGGGTTCATTCCCTAAAGACGAAAATTCTGTCTATGAATCGTTCCTCTGTAAACACGTGCAGTTACACTGCCCAGCGATCCACAGGAAGCAAATCGCTATCCACGCTGGACAATTTTTCGGCTTGCACGCGTTATGTTGGTGTGGGTTTCGGCACTTTCCATTTAAAAAGCGTGCAAATGTAAGAAAATAAACATGAGTGAGGCCAGAAATAACGCGAATTTTGTGTGTGTGTGTGTGTGTGTGTGTGTGTGTGTGTGTGTGTGTGTGTGTGTTCCCTGCCGTTTTATTGCAGTAATCATAAGAATAAAATGGAAACATAAACATTACATAATTGAGATACGCTTGCCTGCCACGAACGATATATTTTCTCTCATACATGATTTACATTAAAATGAAAAAATTATAATTTTATTGCCTGGCAACAAAATTATTTTATTTATAACAATTACCATTGTTTGAAAAAGTTTAAATGAATTTTCAAGTACTTTACTGTTGTTAAAACATAAAAGGTTGCAGGTAAACTACCCTATTCCCTTAACCGATCTTCACCAAAACAAAAAAGTCTTGAGAACTCTACAATTCAGGGCTGTATGCAAAACATTATTTGATTCTGTTCGAATTTGCGGCTGTTATCGTTTGCCAAAAAAAAAATATCGGTATGGAGGACTATACATGACTTCCATGTTCTAAGATTTATATTTAAAATCATATTCGAAATGAAATATTTCCATAGAAACTACGTCTTTCTACTTATTGCTTCAGCATTAACCACGGTACTGTGGTCACTAATGTATACCACCTCACGTTTTCGCACTCGATTTTCACCGATGATGGCAGTCGATGGCACTGCCGAAAAGTCTGGTTTTGCAGAACACATTGAACTACGGCTAAAGAGCCCGGGAAGCAATTTTAACAAAAAACTACTTCTTTGTTGCCGATAACGTAGTACACATATAAAAAATTCTGCCCTCCACCTTCAACTATAATTTTTAATAATAGAAAATTACCCCACCCCGTTCACCTAACCTCTTCATTTATAGATATTTCATCTACGTTTCTACAGTGGAATACTATGAGCTTCTTATCAGGATACTTTATTTATAAAAATTAAGTACTTTACTCTTGTTAAATCATAAAATGTTTCAGGTAAACTACCCCTTTCTCTTAACCGAACTTCTCCAAAATCAACAGACCTTCCGTCCTCTACAATTCAGGGAAGCATGCAAAAAAATATTTGATTCTGTTTGAATGTGCGGCAGTTATCGTTCGTCATGGAAACATTTCTCTTGTTACAACATAAAATGTTGCAGATAAAAACTACCCCTTTCCCTTAACTGATCTTCACCAAAATCAAAAGACCTTGAGCTCTCTGCAACTCAGGAAAGAGTGCAAAAAATTATTTGATTCTCATTGAATTTTCGGCAGTTACCGTTCGTCATAAAAAAAATTACCCTTTTTAAAACATAAAACGTTCCTGATAAACTACCCCTTCCCTTAACCGATCTTCAACAAAATCAACAGACCTTGAGTTCTCTTTAGTTCAAAAAGGTATGCAAAAACCTAGTTTATTCTGTTTGAATTTACGGCAGTTACCGTTCGTCATATAAAAAATTACCCTTGTTAAAACATAAAATGTTGCTGGTAAACTACCCCTTTCCATTAACCGATCTTCACCAACACCAATATGTATTGAGAACTCTACAATACAAAGCTGTATGGAAAACATCATTTGATTCTGTTAGAATTTGCGGCTGTTATCGTTTACTATGGAAAAAAATTACCCTTGAAAAAAAAACCGTTGCTGGTAAACTACCCCTTTCCCTTAACCGATCTTCACCAAAAACGACAGGTACTCTACAATTCAGGCTTGTATGCAAACAATTATTTGATTCTGTTTGAATTTGGGCTATTATCGTTTGCCATAGAAAACACCCTTGATAAAACATAAAACGTTGCTGGTAAACTACCCTATTCCATTAACCGATCTTCACCAATAACAATAGGTCTTGACTCTACAATTCAGGGCACTATGCAAAACATTAGTTGATTCTCTTTGAATTTACGGCAGTTATCGTTCGTCTCAGAAAAAATACCCTTGTTAAAACATAAAACGTTGCAGGTAAAAACCCCTTTCCCTTAACCGATCTTCACCAAAAACAATAGGTCTTTAGTACTCATCAAAACAGGGCTGTATGCAAAAACGTATTTGATCCTGTTTGAATTTGCGGCTCTTATCGTTTGCCATAGAAAATACCCTTTTAAAACATAAAACGTTGCAGGTAAACTACCCCTTTCCCTTAACCGATCTTCACCAACACCAATAGGTATTGAGAACTGTACAATACAGGGCTGTATGCAAAACATCATTTGATTCTGTTTGAATTTGCGGCTGTTATCGTTTACCATAGAAAAAGTAAAATATCGGTATGGAGAACCATACATGACTTCCATATTCTAAGATTTATTTTTAAAATCATTTTCGAAATGAAATATTACCATAGAAACTACTTCTTTCTACTTACTGCTTCAGCCTTAACCACAGTACTGTGGTCACTAACATATACCACCTCACGTTATCGCACTCGATTTTCACTGATTATGGAAGTCAATGGCATTGCCGAAACGTCTGGTTTTGTAGAAAACATTGGACTACGGCCAAATATCCCGGGAAGGAATTTTAACAAAAACTACTTCTTTGTTGCCGATAACGTTGTACACATATACATATAAAAATATGCATAAAATTAATGGCTTGTATAAGTTAATGATTGATCTCCATTAAGTAGTGCTCAAGTTTCCAAAGTTTTAATATTATGATGTCCGTAATTAAAACATCAGAGCAGGTTTAGTGTGTATGAGGGTTCACCGTGGACAAAAATTTTCAACATTTCCTATTGAGCGTTGCTTAGAAGAAATCTGCGAATCTACAGTGTACGTTTCACAGAACAAACACGCGGAAAAGAAGGAGCGCTCCGAAGTCACTCATGGACCCTCAGCATCTTGCAGAGGGTTCATTCCCTAAAGACGAAAAGTCTGTCTATGAATCGTTCCTCTGTAAACACGTGCAGTTACACTGCCCAGCGATCCACAGGAAGCAAATCGCTATCCACGCTGGACACTTTTTCGGCTTGCATGCGTTATGTTGGTATGGGTTCGGCACTTTCCATTTAAAAACCGTGCAAATGTAAGAAAATAAACATGAATGAGGCCAGAAAGGCCATAAATAACGCGAATTGTGTGTGTGTGTGTGTGTGTGTGTGTGTGTGTGTGTGTGTTCCCTGCCTTTTTATTGCGGTAGTGATAATAATAAAATGGAAACGTAAACAGTACATAACTGAGATATGCTTGCCTGCCACGCACGATATATTTTCTCTTATACATGACTAGCAGAATACCCGTGCTTCGCTACGGAGTTTCACGTTGTACGTAATGAAAATGTTAGTTTAATTAATAAAGTTTAATTAAAGTAGGCTTCTTAAAAATAAATAGCTGTTGCCCACAACTTCGTTCGCGTGGTCTTCAATTTAATGCGATAATATATTTAGAACAGAATCTATTCTATTGGGTTGCCATAGTAACCAGATCTAATAGTTTTTTAAGACCGCAAAGAACCCCCCAGAGGATCGTATCGAAAAAAACACCTGTCCTATGTTGGTTCTCCCGTTGCGTAAAATATTTGTGCCAAGTTTGGTTGAAATCGGTCCAATGGTTTAGGTGGAGACGTGGAAGACCCCAAAGGACCCCCCAAAGGATCGTATCGAAAAAACACTTGTCCTATGTTGGTTCTCCCTTTGCGTAAAATATTTGTGCCAAGTTTGGTTGAAATCGGTCCAGTGGTTTAGGAGGCGATGTGGAAGACCCCAAAGAACCCCCAAAAGGACCCCATCGAAAAAACACCTATCCTATGTTGGTTCTCCCGTTGCGTAAAATATTTGTGCCAAGTTTGGTTGAAATCGGTACAGTGGTTTAGGAGGAGATGTGGAAGAAACCTTCGCGGACGTGCGCACAACTCACCGAAGTTTCATCGCAATCGGATGAATGGTATAGGAACGCATACGGGACAAACAAAGAAACATTCATTTTTATATATAAGATGTAAACTATACCACTTACTTGACATAAACCGTGATAGCTAAGGTAATGTACAACATATATGTATTAATTATACACATAAACGTTCCTCGATAGACACTCTATCTATTGGCGAAAACTTGAATAAAATCCGTTCAGTACTTCCTGAGATTAGCGATTTCAAACACAGAGAGAAAACGGACCGACTTTACTTTATACTATGTACAGATTTACATTAAAATGAAAAAATTATAATTTTATTGCCTGGCAACAAAATTATTTTATTTTCAACAATTACCATTGTTTGAAAAAGTTTAAATGAATTTTCAAGTACTTTACTCTTGTTAAAACGTAAAAGGTTGCTGGTAAACTACCCCTTCCCCTTAACCGATCTTCACCAAAATCTAAAGGCCTTGAAACCTCTACAATTCAGGGACGTATGCAAAACATTATTTGATTCTGTTTGAATTTGCGGCAGTTATCGTTTGCCATAGAAAATACTCTTGATAAAAAACGTTGCAGGTAAACTACCCCTTCCCCTCAACCGATCTTCACCAAAAACAACACGTCTTGAGTACTCTACAAATCAGGGCTGTATGCAGAAAATTATTTGATTCTGTTTGAATTTGCGGCTGTTATCGTTTGCCATAGAAAATACCCTTGTTAAAAAAACGTTGTAGGTAAACTACCCCTTCCCTTAACCGATCTTCACCAAAAACAATAGGTCTTGAGAACTCTACAATTTAGGGCTGTATGCAAATAATCTTTTGATTCTGTTTGAACTTGCGGCTGTTATCGTTTGCCATAAGAAATACCCTTGTTAAAACATAAAACGTTACAGGTAAACTACCCCTTTCCCTTAACCGATCTTCACCAAAAACAATAGGTCTTGAGAACTCTACAATTCAGAGCTGTATGCGAAACATTATTTGATTCTGTTTGAATTTGCGGCTGTTATCGTTTGCCAAAAAAAAAAAAATTTCCCTTGATAAAAAAAAACCGTTGCAGGTAAACTACCCCTTTCCCTCTACCGATCTTCACCAAAAACAATAGGTCGTGAGTACTCTACAAATCAGGACTGTGTGCAGAAAATTATTTGATTCTGTTTGAATTTGCGGCAGTTATCGTTTGCCAAAAAAAAAAAATCTAAGACACACAGACAGACACACAGACACACAGACACACAGACACACAGACACACAGACAGACAGACACACAGACACACACACACACACAGACACTTTTCGGAAAACGACTTTTTTTCATGTTTTGAGTGTAGTAGAATCAGAATCTGCAATAATCTCGAACACGATTTTTCTTGCCATCACCATACTTCCATTCCTTAAGGAATATGGAAGTAAAATATCGGTATGGAGAACCATACATGACTTCCATATTCTAAGACTTATAATCTGAAATATGCTTGCCTGCCAAGCACGATATATTTTGTAATATATACATAATTTACATTAAAATGAAAAAATTATAATTTTATTGCCTGGCAACAAAATTATTTTATTTTTAACAATTACCATTGTTTGAAAAAGTTTAAATGAATTTTCAAGTACTTTACTCTTGTTAAAACGTAAAATGTTGCAGGTAAGCTACCCCTTCCCATTAACCGATCTTCACCAAAATCTAATGGCCTTGAGTCCTCTACAATTCACTTACGTATGCAAAAAATTATTTGATTCTGTTTGAATTTGCGGCAGTTATCGTTTGCCATAGAAAATACGCTTTATAACAAACGTTGCAGGTAAACTACCCCTTTCCCTTAACCGATCTTAACCAAAAACAGTACGTCTTGAGTACTCTACAAACCAGGGCTGTATGCAGAAAATTATTTGATTATGTTTGAATTTGCGGCTGTTATCGTTTGCCATAGAAAATAACCTTGTTAAAAAAACGTTGTAGGTAAACTACCCCTTTCCCTTAACCGATCTTAACCAAAAACAATAGGTCTTGAGAACTCTACAATTTAGGGCTGTATGCAAATAATCTTTTGATTCTGTTTGAAATTGCGGCTGTTATCGTTTGCCATAGGAAATACCCTTGTTAAAACATAAAACGTTACAGGTAAACTACCCCTTTCCCTTAACCGATCGTCACCAAAAACAATAGGTCTTGAGAACTCCACAATTCAGGGCTGTATGCGAAACATTATTTGTTTCTGTTTGAATTTGCGGCTGTTATCGTTTGGCAAAAAAAAAAAATTCCCTTGATAAAAAAAAAACCGTTGCAGGTAAACTACCTCTTTCCCTCAACCGATCTTCACCAAAAACAATAGGTCGTGAGTACTCTACAAATCAGGGCTGTATGCAAAAAATTATTTGATTCTGTTTGAATTTGCGGCTGTTATCGTTTGCCATAGAAAAAAAATACCCTTGTTAAAAAAACGTTGCAGGTAAACTACCCCTTTCCCTCAACCGATCTTCACCAAAAACAATAGGTCTTGAGAACTCTACAATTTAGGGCTGTATGCAAATAATCTTTTGATTCTGTTTGAATTTGCGGCTGTTATCGTTTGCCATAAGAAATACCCTTGTTAAAACATAAAACGTTACAGGTAAACTACCCCTTTCCCTTAACCGATCTTCACCAAAATCAAAAGATCTTGAGAACTCTACAATTCAGGGCTGTATGCGAAACATTATTTGATTCTGTTTGAATTTGCGGCTGTTATCGTTTGCCAAACAAACAAAATTACCCTTGCTAAAAAAAAACCGTTGCAGGTAAACTACCCCTTTCCCTCAACCGATCTTCACCAAAAACAATAGGTCGCGAGTACTCTGCAAATCAGGGTAGTATGCAAAACATTATTTGATTCTGTTTGAATTTGCGGCAGTTATCGTTTGCCATAGAAAAAAAATCTATAGACACACAGACAGACACACACACAGACAGACAGACAGACAGACAGACAGACAGACACACACACACACAGACACTTTTCGGAAAACGTCTTTTTTTCATGTTTTGAGTGTAGTAGAATCAGAATCTGCAATAATCTCGAACACGATTTTTTTTGCCATCACCATACTTCCATTCCTTAAGGAATATGGAAGTAAAATTACCCTTGATAAAAAACCGTTGCAGGTAAACTACCCCTTTCCCTAAACCGATCTTCACCAAAAATGATAGGTCTTGAGAACTCTGCAATTCAGGGCTGTATGCAAAAACTTATTTGATTCTGTTTGAATTTGCGGCTGTTATCGTTTGCCATAGAAAATACCCTTTTTAAAACATAAAACGTTGCAGGTAAACTACCCCTTTCCCTTAACCGATCTTCACCAAAAACAACTGGTCTTGAGAACTCTACAATTCAGGGCTGTATGCAAAAGAGTAGTAGATTCTGTTTAAATTTGCGGCTGTTATCGTTTGACATAGGAAAAAATTACCCTTTATTAAAAAAAAACTGTTTCAGGTAAACTACCCCTTTCCCTTAACCGAACTTCACCAAAAACAAAAGGTCTTGAGTACTCTACGAATCAGGACTGCATGCAAAAAATTATTTGATTCTGTTTGAATTTGCGGCTGTTATCGTTTGCCATAGAAAAAAAATCTACAGACAGATAGACACACAGACACTTTTCGAAAAATGACTTTTTTCATGTTTTGAGTGTAGTACAATCAGAATCTGCAATAATCTCGAACACGATTTTTTTTTTGCCATCACCATACTTCTATTTCCTTAAGGAACAGGAAGTAATATAATACAAACAACAAATAGAAAGCATGACAAATGTTTGATGCAATGATGCATGATAATGCGAATTAGTCTGAGTCCACTGGAAGTGGACATAATTTATGAATCGGTCGACGTAGGAGACCATTTGCGGTGCGAATGTCCGCGACGCGCACTAATGAGTCCTGACCCGAATAAACATTCGTGACTACCCCGCGTTTCCACAGAAGGGGGGGGAATTGCCATCTAGAATAAGGACAAGTTGTCCGGGAGTCAAATTTTTTGACGTAATGCGCCATTTGTTGCGCTGTTGCAACTGGTGCAAGTAATCTTTTGACCACCGTTTCCAAATGGATTGGGTGAATCTTTGGAGCAGCTGCCATCTGCCCGAACGACTAATATTGACTTGGGAATAGTCAGGTTTAGGGAGTGCCGTGAGCGGAGAACCAACCAGGAAATGAGCTGGAGTTAAAGGTTCGGGGTCCCTAGAGTCACTGGATATGGCGAACAAAGGGCGTGAGTTAAGGCAGGACTCTATTTGAGTTAGGATGGTATAATACTCCTCGAAAGTCAGAATGGTTCCGCCAACCACGCGACGCAAGTACAACTTTACACTCTTGACTCCGCTTTCCCACAGACCACCGAAATGAGGGGCTGAGGGTGGAATAAAGGACC
Source organism: Magicicada septendecula (assembly GCA_034769895.1). Classification (NCBI taxonomy): domain Eukaryota; kingdom Metazoa; phylum Arthropoda; class Insecta; order Hemiptera; family Cicadidae; genus Magicicada; species Magicicada septendecula. The sequence continues at coordinate 1,090,184,832 of CM068367.1, forward strand.
ACTTGATGCCTTGGGCTCTGGTAAACTCCTGGGTGGTTTGCTCAAATCCTTTAGACTGCAAAAGTCTGTATAATTCGTGGAGTGTGCTGCTAGCACGACGAAAGTTCGTTCCATTGTCGGAGAATATCTGATCAGGGATACCTCTACGCGCTATAAACCGTTTTAAGGCCGCTATGAAGGCGTCTGAGGTAAGATCTGAGACAAGTTTCAAGTGAATGGCCTTAGTGGTCATGCATATAAATAAAGCAATATACGCCTTTGACGTCGATTTAGAGCGCTGCCCGCCATAACGTACAAATACGGGACCGCCATAGTCGACAGCAGATTGGGAAAATGGCTTAGCAGGCGTAACCCTGGAAGGGGGTAATTGTCCTAATAATTGGTTTGCGCCCCTAGCACGGAATCGAAAACAAGTGATGCATTTATGTATTACTGAGCGTATATAGGATTTATCATTAATGATCCAATATTTCTGCCGTAGAGAAAACTGGGTTAATTGTACACCAGCGTGTAGTAAACGAAGATGTTCGTTTTCTATGATTAACTTGCTGAGATGAGAATGCGGGTGTAGTATGATTTGATGTTTGCTCTCGTAGTTAAGCTGGGAGTGCTGCAGACGTCCACCCACGCGTAATATACCTGTCTTGTCCAGAAAGGGGTTAAGTGAAAGAATTTTACTGTTATTAGGGATGCAGCGATGCGCCTCAAGTTTCTTAACCTGAATGCTAAAGTGCGATTGCTGAGACTGGCGAATAAAAACCAAAAGTGTATCATGCAACTCTTGGGCCGTTAAAAAGGAAGTGTCCCTATCAGCTATGGGGAGCCTAGAGTTCCGAATGAATCGGCGGCAATATGAAAAAACGCGAATGAGTTTTGAGAGAGGTGAATAGTTTTCAAAATAACGATGTGGATGAAGCGACAATTAGTGAAGTTTGGGCCTGCATGCGTCGTTCCTGCTCCAGATCGGGATGAGTGCAGGGAGAATGGGTATCGAAGGCACTGATAGGCCATGAGGATGACTCGTGGGACAACCAGGATGGACCATGCCACCATTGTGGGTGACTGTGTAAAATCCGTTACGTTTACGTGTACGTTTCTGATTGAACTTGAGATCCAGTGATTGGAACCTGCGGATAGCTCCGTGAAGAGAATCGCCCAAATGAGAATTGTATGACTTGCGAGGCAGGGATACCACAAATCTGCCATCCTTATTACGGACAGTATTAGATACAAAATGATTTTCGCATTCCGAGTCCTCAGCGGAGGGATCACGAATAGCAACGTCCTCTAACTTCCAAAAGTCTTTTAGTTGCGAGGAAATGGCACTATCATTTTCACATACCATAAATGATGAAACCGGTTTCGTCATGTCGACATTAAATGGCAAGTTACCTGCGAGAATGAATCCCAATTTTGTCTCCTGTATTGTGGGGAAATGTGGGCTACGGATAAATTTGACAGGTTCAATTAATTGCAAGTAATACTGAGCACCGAGCAATAGATCGACTTGCGACGAGAAGTTCAGTTGTGGGTCGGCTAAGAATATGCCCTTTGGTAAATTTAAAGATGCGATATCAAATGATTCCGCAGGGAGATTATTAGTGATACTGGGAAGCACAGCGCAATGTATGTTTAAAGTAAAATTCTTATAGCGTGAACGCAACCTTACTCTGGTACTGAAATCAGCTTGAGACAATGAATTATTTATACCCGTTATGGGTAATTGAGATTTAATCAGTTTTAGACCCATGCGACGTGCGAAATTCATAGTGCAGAAGTTAGCTTGCGAACCTGAGTCTAATAAAATCCTAACTGGGTGCTTCCTACCTGCATGGTCAGTTGTCATGCAGACCGCGGTGGATAAATAATATAGACTTGTTTGTTTGCAATTTTAACGAACACTGATTGTTCCTGGACGAGTCGTTTTTGTTAGATATATGAATCATTGTGTGATGGCGTTTCGCACACGTTCTGCAAGAAAATTTGGAGGGACAGTGTGCAAGATCGTGGCCTGGACGTATGCAATTTAGGCAAAGTTTATTTTTAATTAGAATATTTTTTCTCTCCAGTGGAGTAATCGCTACAAATTGTGGACACTCAGTAAGTCGGTGTTTACCCTTACACAGCTGACATATATTATTTCCGATATGAGCATGGAATGTTGATTTGGAAACATTTACCAGTTTAATTGCTTTGCGATAGTGAGCCTTATCGCCAACGTTTATCTTGCTTGCTGAAGTGACCGCGCTGTCCAGGTTTTGTAATAACTGCTTACGGGTATTTAAAAATTTTATAAAATTACGGAAATTAGGAAATCGTTCTTCCGACAAGCTTTCTTTCCAGAGCCGACACGTGTGATTATCGAGTTTTTGGGCTAAGTAATGAATGAGAAAATTTTCAAATATATTTACGGGTAGATTTAATGAGTTTAAGGCATTGATATTCGCGGTTATCTCGTCAATGAATCTGGAAATGCTAAACCTGGACTCTTGTTGAACTGATTTCACACCCAAGACATTCCCTATGTGATGGGCTGAGACAATTAATTTACTGTCATACCTGCTTTTTAATAAATCAATGGCTACCGCATAATTTTCATGGGTGATTGGAAGAGATTTTATTACATTTAATGCCTCGTCACTTAATGAAGAGTCCAAGTAGTGTAACTTTTGAATATCCGTCAGGTCGGTTCTGACGTGTACCAATTCAAGAAATATATTGTAGTAGTGTTGCCAATCAATAATGCTACCTGAGAAGCAAGGCAATTTAATTGGTTCCAACTGTATAGGGGGGGGGTTGGCGTAATTTATTGGCGTAATTTCGGTTTGAATAGAACGGTTTCTGGTTCACCTGCTCTACTTGCTCTAACAAGTGGTGTAACTTGCATTCGATATTGCAGAGATCATCCTCGGTTTGAACTCTGTCACTGGCTGATGCGAAATCAGAGTCGTCAGACTCAATTTGAGTCTGAGTATCTTCATATTTAGCGGACAATTCCATTAAATGGCGAAGCTTAATTTTTAATGCATGATGATCGCTTATGTCTGGATCGAAATTATCCGCGAAAGTGTTCAAACGGGATATAGACGCCTCAATTGTGCCCCGTTTCTTTATTAACGCCTTCACATCAGCCATGACTGTAATGTAAAATGTGATTTGAAAAAATATTTAAACGTAGAGTAGGTGAACAATTGTTGTAATTTTGAATAACTTGCTAAAATCTGATATAATGCGGGAGCCAGTGATCGGTATACACCTTAATACATTACTTACTATAATAGATACTTATTATCTCTTTTAAAAGAATAGTTATGAGCGTTATTGAAAGTATGAATTATTCAAATGATAATATACGTATAGCCTTATCTCGACACTTGAGCTTCTTAATGAGTTATTGTACAGTTATGTAAATGGAAATTTATGTACAAATGTACATATGAAAATCTAGTTAAAAATGAAAGTTTATGCTCACATGACAATAATATCTGCTTACGTAAAAGTATTAATAATACTATATTAAATGTAAAATATTATTCAGTTTGTTGTACCCATGCATTATATATGAACAATTATAAAAGAAAATGAAAGTTTATAATCACGTGTATGTTGAATCCTGGCGTGTTCAAAACGGCTTCGGTCCTGTTGGTTCCGTGTTGATCCCGTCCGGCAATCCTTTGAAGTTGGCGCACCGCCTGTTTGTGCTGGTCGGGTGACGCTTGACGTTGTAGCTCTGTGTAACTTTAAGTTGTGGAAGTTTGTTGCCGTAGAACAAATGTCTTGTAGTGTCTTGTAATCTTAGAGTTGACGCTTTGCAGAATCTTGCATGTCACGTATGAAGTTTGGTTTTATGGAAATAAAGGCATGCCACGGCCAGCAATCTAAATTCGAAAGTATTAGGGCTTGAATATTGTTTGGGCCCATTAAATGAAATGTATTTGAAATCGTGGTGGGCCAAAATGCGGCCCTATGATGAAAATGTGAAATCCGTCCCGTGAGGACCAAAAAATGCGCGGTCGCTGTGGACCAAGAAATGCGGTCGCATTGGACCAAAAATATGAAATCCGGCCCGGAGGACCAAAAAATGTTGCGTCTTAGAAGCTCTCGAAGTGCTCTTGAGTTATTCTTAGGAACGCTAGTTGGAGTTAGCTGGTTAGAAATGAAGAATTAAGTGGACTGTATGCTTTGTATATAAATAATTGTTTATTGAAATTTAGTTGAAGCGATTGCTGACACATGTAGTAATTACCGCGGCATGATGCCCGCTAATTAAATTAGAATTAAATATCGAATGACATAATAGTGTGAAGTAAGGCTGAGATCGCCCAAGTAAACTTAGCGCATGTTGAACGTGCTAATAATTTAAATAATGAAAATCCTGTAGCCGCGGCTGGAGATGGAAACGAGTGGCCTTCTCGGAGTCTTGAGTAGAACTAACGTAATTTTTACTGCAGTCAGCCCTGCTCAAGACCGGCTGTAGATAACAGAGAAAAACGTGACGTCATCTACACGTGTCGCAATGCGGTATTCAGAATACAACGTTTACAAGGTTCAAAGTTTGACCATACTGCCCGCACAAAATCGGGGCGATTTTGCAACTTAAGTTATTATGTGAAACGTAAATCACAAATTATTATCAAATGTTGTATGCAGAGAAACTACATAATATACTTGAAAGTCTTATACATTAAATAAATTGACCTTTCGCTTAAAGTAAATCGTCTCTGACATAAAAATCTGTAAGTAACAAAATTAATCAAGCTATCAGAAACAAACTCAAAAGCAAAACAAAACAATTTCTGTGCTGAAAACGTACAAAATAACGCTCATTATAAAAATAAAAGTGCTTATATAACTAACATAATCTTTCCTGAAGCATTAACATATGTTCAGTAAATACATACATTTAATTTTTAACAGAAAGTAAGTGACAAACTTTAATTTATGTAAAAGAAAACATCCTCACAAACTGACTCAATATAGTAATACAATAATAAAGACACAATAATTGATACAATAATAGTAGACTAACAATCCCCAAAAAATTCAAAGATACATAACAAAACATGGTAAGTACAATAGTTCACATGGTTGTGATTTGCAAGTCATAAAAATAGTTTAAGAATTAGCAACTCTTACTACGTAATAGGTAATAAGACAAGGGATCATTATTATGTGATATGATAATATACGTAAAAAAGAAGACGTTAAAACATTAGTATATAACACATACCAATATCACAATGTGTCCAGTTACAAAAATATGGACGTAACTGGCGATAATGGTTCCAGCACCAAGTATTTGCAGTATAGGCGTCAAAAGTGTGGTTTGTAAACTTAAGGAACGAAAAGTTTGTTTTGCAAACAATTTAGTTACTAATTTAATATATTGATATTCCTTGAAATATTAATAGTTTTTACTGCAATTTTTTGGGGTACTAGAATATAAAAAAAATTGTAATTTCAGAAATTTAAATTGTGGTTATTTAGACGATCCCCTTAAAACTTATGAAAGTCAGTGTATGATATCGTAAATTGTAGACAACACTGCAATATATTTATACATGTCTACATGTCTTGCCTATGTGCATGCGCGCGCGCGAGTGTGAGTGTGTGTGTGTAACCACTGGAGTTAGGAGGCACATTGCATTTTTTTGCCAGCGAACACAGTATCAATAGAAGTGGACGGTGAAAAAGTATGCTAAGAATACAGTTTGTGGCACATATTAGGAGTTTACAATATACGAGACTAGCGTCGGACAGCAAGATGAACACCTGCATGGAAGTACAGTGTAGTGAACGACACTGAAAAAAATTCCGAGAGCGAGTAAAAAACAAATTATATAATGTGTGTTGCAGTGTGGCGGCCTAGTACTTTGATTCAAGTGTGTACGTTTTCTGCGATTAACAAGGCGCTGTAGCCACGTGATTTATCGAACCTGAGATATTTAACTCACGGGTTTTCGTATCAGCATCACAATTGGGGAAATAAAAAAATACTTTTAAAGTGTGTGGAAACACTAGTCCAGCGTATCTAGCACAAGTTTACATTATTAATTTAGTTTTTCAGCTTTGCAAACAGTATTTCCTTCTGGGCAGTTAAAACTTTTTGTGAACAAAACTACGAAAAATAAAAGAAAAGAAAAATAAAAGAAAATTACTAGTTATTCGCTACTTATTTTGTTTAATGAAGAAGGTAAGTGTGAAACATGAGGGTTGTATTAATACATAATTAAAATATAACAAAGTAATGAAACGATAAATATGACATCTTGTTTTGAAACGTTAATAAAATAATCTGTATCAGGAAAATGACACAAATTTTTCCCGTCTTCTGTAGACTTTGACAGCGTTAAATGTTTTGCATGAATTTTTTTTTTAAATTTGCTTTGGTGAGTATGCGTCTAAATTTTTGTAGCAAACGGAATTAAATCGGTCCCGTTAGCCTCATAAATTAGTTTTTTATAAAATGGCACTACAGTCTCTAAAAACAAACATTCCATAATCGTGCTGTGGCGAGTGTGTGTTCAAATACATGGTTGCCTGCATATTCTGATGAAGATGCCGAATATTCATTTAGTTTAGCCAAATATATGGCGTGATCGTCGGAAGCCTTTCATCTAATAATGTGTTCTTTAAAATTCGGCACTTCCCAACACTGTCTCTGTCCACCAATCAGATTGCACCGTTAGTAAGATAACATCACCGTTTTTCCGCGGCATTACCACAATAAGTAATATACCACAATCATCCACCTTCAATGTATTCTACCCGTTGTTTAATAATGTAAGGGAATTCGATGGAATATGAGCAACTTAGTCTTTGAAGCTAACTAAAAATTTATTTAATCACAAATTTTGAAACTAATATGATGGATCTGTCTGCTGATACGTTTTTTATCAACGTACAAAATATTTTTAAGTTTCACTAACAAATGTGAAAAAAAATAAGAAAGTATATAAGTTTGACAATATCTGCTCATATTCCCCCTATATGTGGGGAATATGAGTAGCTCAAAATAAATGAATGAAACACAACAATTTGTTTAAAAAACACATTTTCTTTTGTTTTAAAATACTTTAATAATTACCAAAAACATAAAAATTATTGTATTTAAAAATTAAGCATAAAGCAAAAACATCTGTAATACAAAGAGATGTAAATATTTAACAAAGAGTTCACAGAGCACTAAAACAATCTTCAAGTAATTACAATTAATTTGAAACGTTCAGAAGTAAAAATCACAGATAATAATTGTATTACAATAAAACTGAAGCATAATCTAATTTCTGATGATAAATACAAAATTATGCACAATAATCACATACAAAACCACCACAAACACAATCAACTCGCAGCTCGTTGAATCAATGTTTTTACTTTGCACGCTGTACCATTATCTTTATTGAATATTAACAATTGCAAACGGGGTATGTGGCATTCTTATCTTCTTTATTTTCCTGAAAGATACAAGTCTGTTGATAGAATTGTTTTAAAATTTTCCGCCTTCTCTTGTCTTTTTATTTTAAGTTCTTTAATTGAATCAGCTGACGTAAGTTCCTTAGAAATTCATTGCTTTCTTCCCTGTGCACTTGTTACTCTCTTAACTATTGGTAGGGGAGAAATTACCTACATGAGTGTCTTGTAGAGACGCTTTTTACACAGTTTTGGAAATTATCCCGCTTATCGGCCATATTCCGTAAGTGAAATACGGTGCTCATATTCCTCCGAGTGTAGCTGCTCATATTCCCCGAGTGTAGAGCCATAATAAAACTTAAGACATAAACACATAACCGGCACTGCTCTCGGCCAAACATATGTCGTCCACTTTATTTTAAATAGTATTCACGGCAGAATATTAATTATTTTGAGCAGAAATAATATATTGGTAATTAATTCTTAATTATTTAGACGCCTGAATGACTATGGGGACAAATTCGTAATGAGTTTAAATGAGCACTTAGCTAAAAATACGTTTTACAAAGCAGAGGTGAGATCTAGCGTGGCGCCACTTTCAGCACTGCACAATAACAATCCATATAGTGTGGCCATATAACTATGGGGACATAACTTATCCTCTTTGACAAATATGGTTAAGTATTAACTCTGCTCATATTCCCCACATTGCTCATATTACCCTGAATGCCCTTACAGAAACGTGTCAACAACGTTACTACATTATTTCGAGATAAGTAGTTAATTACGACTGATAACAGTTTCTTTGATGTCGACAGGTAAATGTTTTAAATGAGGGAGCTATAAACGGCATTCTGGGCGCCTCGTTCGGTTTGGATCTATGTAGGCCTATATACTATAACAAAACGGGTTTTACCCTATTTATTCCTCACGTTGTAAGCATCAATTTGTAACACTTTTTAAATTGTGTATTGTTTTTTAATTAAGCCCAAGTGGTTGGCACCCATTTGTAATATACTTATTAATTCTATTTCTATTATAAATAAAACACATGGAATGGTATCTGGTAATAATAATAATAATAATATTGTAATTTTTATTCAAAATTTATATAGTCCATTTACTGTAACTATTAATATGACTCAGGAAATCTCAGGGTCGATTCTCTTCTCTTTTATATTAATATTATTTTAAGGTCCTTTTGGCTGATATAAAAGGTTCAGTTATTATAAAGAAAAAGCAAGTACAGAAAGTACATTACATTACAAAACAAGATAATAATGAAATAATATAAAATTAATATTAATTATAATAATATATATACGTTACACAATGTTTATCAGTTCAGTTCAGTTTCACACAACCTCCTGGTATCAGTGATGAAAATTTCCAATGTCTTCAGTTTGTTTATATTATTCAAATGAAGAAATCCACTTCTTTTGTGATCAATAAATGTTACATCTTGTCATTTCATTTATCTGAAGCCTTCTGGTGGAATATAATGATTGAAGTCCAGTGTTTCTGTTATTAAGTTAATTTAAGTGTAGTTGTTCTTCAATTGTAAATTGTTTTCACTTAAAGGTTAGTTTTTTCCATAACTTCATTCGTTTTTTTTTTTTATTTAATTTAATGTTTTTTTCTGGTTGTTAGCTCAGTAATGTTTAAAGGCTGATTTGTTTATGCTGTTACTTTATTTACTCAAATTTTACATTCTGTTACAGGTTGATATAGTGTTCTTGCTTTGTATTATATTGTTTTTTAATAGGATTCATATTTTTTCTTGTATAAATATTTAGCTTTTTTTTCAAAATTCAACTCAACTCTCCTTTTCGTTTTTTTTACAATAATAATAATTTCTTTTTCTTTCTTTTTTTTCCTGGATACGTATAAATTACTCTGGTCATATTTGTTCAAATTGAGATTTAGTTGTCATAGGATATTATTTTTATATAATACATTATTTTACCTTTTATGTACAAGTTGCTTTTTAGTTATTACATCATAATACTTAATACAATTTACATATTATTTTATCTGACAAAACAATGAACAATTTTAATACCAAATATTATAGTTATTTGTAATTTGACAAATATTTTGAAGAATTTACTATTTACTGAACATAATGATCTAGGCCTATGTTTGACTGATTATATTTTTATATTGGAAGACTCATAATCGATCCTGCTTACACTTGTTTTCTATTAATTAACTTCTTTAAATATAAACAAACTATTAATTAACAATTATATTCAAATTACTATAATTGCCTTTAGGGCTTAACTGAATGCACACTTTTAAACCATTGTCTGTGTGATCAATACCTATTAAACTTATATAACACAAACACTAATAAACAAAAAACTAAATGTTAATGTCTGTATCATTCGCTACTATAGATTAGTAATTCATTTCTTTAAATAATTGTTTATAATTACTACCCACTCACAGTTATTCTTACTTGAATACCAACGTATCTCACATCCTCTTACCAAGTAATCACACTTGTCTTATATTACATTTGTATCACATCTTAATTACATTTTACATTTATCTCTAAATCTGTATTGTACTTTATGTGCCATTCTATTTGATTTATTCATTATTTATTAAATTTATCATCATTAGTTATTTGTTTATGGACTACTCCAAATCTAACTGGGTACTGTCTATATAGTATAGTAAGTTGTCATAGTAATGTCTGTTGTAGGACTTTTGGTTTTTAATTAGGTTCACACTTTTATTTATTACTGTTTCTTCTTTCAAATTACTTTGATTTTGATTTGTTTAGATAAATTGTTGTTATTGCTTGCTGATGTCTTCAATAGTTGAGGTGTATGATATTATGGTATTAATATTGCTTGGTGATAAGATTGATATTTATTAAACAAATTCTTCATTATTATAGGCAAATTGAAACCTACCCTTCTTATCAATACCAATTATTTTCTTCTTTATCTCTGGAGTTTATTTATTTGTATTGGTGGCTTTAACGAATTGTAATTCTTGAGTTTTCTCTTGGTTCATTGTATATTTTATTTATATATTTCATTCTTTTATTAAAATTGATTCCATACTAATGTTAAATGATTCCCCCTATATTAATATGGTATTATGAATGAATATCGGCGTTGAGTGGCCCTTTTACGTCCAATTGCTCATCCGAACATTCACATACCTGGTACAGTGCACTTTGGCTGCTGCCCATAAAATAATTCTAGAGTGACGCCTTAGCTTTCTATACTCTATAAATAAAATAATTATAAATCTTATATCATTATACACGCTATTGGAATCTTTTATCTTCTGAATATTTTTTCTTATTCTACCTTGCCTTCCAATAACTCCATTTATTTATATTATATTCAATATTACTGTTGGTACATTTCTTAAGTAGATTTCTACTTTTATATAACTTCACTTCACAGTTCAATGATTTATTAGCCTTAATGTCATTCACCTTTGTTATTCAATACCTCTTGTAATATAGTAGTTTTAATTATCCTTCTATTATTCTATCTGTTTTTATACTGCAACTCTTCTTCAGCAAGTTCATTTTCTAATTAGTTTATTAAATTTCTCTTAGACCTATTGTCATTACTATTGCGCCCCATTATTATTATTATACTACTAAATGTATTATTTATGCTTGATTTAAATAAGATGTGCTTATTTCTTTTAGAATTTTGGTATTATTTATTTAGTTTGAACATCATTATTCTTTCTTCTTTCTTTTCCAAAATCTCTTTCCATAATTATTTGATAAGATGTACTTATTACTTTTAGAATTTTGGTGTTGTTACAATACGTACTAACGAACATTTTAAATTTTAATTGTTGATTTATTTTCGAAATGGTAATAAAGCACTACATTAAAAAATATTTTTAAAATGTTAAATACGATCGATAAGCTGAGTACAATATGCACATCTTTTAAAAATCGAATAGAAATGTGTTTAGAAAACTACGTTGGATAAGCCTACGCTGCGGGCTGAATAAACATTTGAAAGCCTCCTCTTTTCCTGTTCGTTAAGAGGACAGCACCTCAGAACATTGGATTGAAATTAGAACTATCCCTCAACCACCAGACTACTATCAATGTTTACACGCAACGATTTCGGATCACAATGTCTGTACTTTCATAACTAATTAGCCTAAGTATTTGATTCAACTTCTTTTATGCTAACACTTTCTTTTCATTTTTGACATTTCCTTTTTTCTTTATGCGTTTGGGGTGGGGGTTAACTCCTAAAACCCCTCCCTATGTCACTGCCGTTTGAAAATTAATTACCAAGGGTAAAAGGTATTGTTAGTTGTAGAATCTAACATTTCAAACCGTTTATAAACTTTATTACAATACCCACTGAGTTCTCATTACAGGTTACAACCGGTTACGATCAACACCTGTCAGTGGAAGTGTAAGGTTTTCAATGTACAAACGTGTACGAATAAAAAAACACGTTAAACATTCTTATGACCTCAAATCTGGTATAGACGTTAACATGAGCTTTGTAATGATAAATTAGAAAAACCAATTTCAGTGAATTTAACAGACGACAAAACACAAAAAATGTTAAGTACAAGTTACTATAACAACCTTTTTCTTCTTCTGATAGTTCCTATCCGTTTCGGATGTTGGATATCATACAGGCTATTTTAACTTTCTGCACTGCTGTACGGAATAAGTCAGTTGTGCATGCCATGCCAAACCAGGTCCTTAAATTTCTCAGCCATGATATTCTCGGCCGCCCAACTCCTCTCTTTCCAAGTACTTTTCCCTGTAGTATGGACTGCAATAAGTAAAATCTCTACTATAACAACCAGTCAATGGAATTTAAAGACAAATCGTTTGTTTTGTTACCAGATATGATTTTTAATTATCTCATTCAGTCACTCCACAGATTTCATTCTTACTCTTAGACGTAATATGATAAATTATTGCACATTCTTCACCATTATCAAACACAATGTAGAAAATTAAATAATAACTCTTCAAGTGGGAATGATTATTATAAACCTCACGTGTTCGAACTAACAACGACCTAGTTGAAAGAACTAGAAGATAGATATTTTTTTCCAAATGAAGAAAGTTGCTTCCCACGAACAACTTAGTAACAAAATATAAATTACTAAACTGTAATGAATTGTTATAATTTAGAAGTTACTAACAATTAGGAATTTCGTGAAAAAATGTAATAATATATGAAAAAATCTATAAAGAATTTTGATTCAAAAAAGTTGGAAAATTTTACACGAAATTTCCTTATCACTCTTCACGTTTTTACAGAGATGATACAAAACGTATAACTGGAATAACGTAATGGTCATTAGGTTCTGTAAATCTTCAACAATATTATATTAAATACTTCTGCATCAAGTATCACGGAACTATTTATTGATTACACTTTTACAGGAATTATAAAGCAATTCTGTTTGCTTGAATTATATTGTTCGTTATCATTTTACACACGCGCGCGCGCGCACACTCGCTAAGAAACTCTGAATTCTAACAAGGGTTTCTTGCTGACCTGTTGTGAGTTATTACAGAAAGTGTGAGTCGTCGTTATTTAGTGCTAATGAATATATTTAGCTAATCATCACCTGTTACAGGACAATAGAAGATCCCTCGCCGTTGAACACCTTGCTACACCTGCTTTCCTACTACATATACCGAGTGTATAATTTATTTACGACTCACTGTAGAAAATAGTAATTTATATTCACTGTGTCTCAGATAATCAGAAATATAGTCTGTGCAAGTGAAAATTTCTCTGAAAGGCGGAATCGTATAATTTTGAAGAAAATTATAAAATGTTTCAACATTCTGCTACAAAAAATGTTTAAAAGTTTTTTTTTTTTTATAAAACACACTACTTCTTGGAAATTAAATCGTTTTTAATTCAGTTCTTGGTGGCATAATAATTATTATTTCTGTGGTTAAATAACTATGATTTCTTTGTACAGGTGTTAAAATAATATCACATTTTATAGTTCCGACTTATATTTGCAAGCGAGTGTTGATTATGTCTGTGAAACGCACTGCTGAATGTCTGTTGTTCATTACTTTATAACTACAACAACGCTCTATCACAGAATTAAAAACTGTTTAATGCAGACTGTTTTTATTTACAAAATCAATTGAGACTGCTTGATAATATACGGAGAGAACAGAATAATATGTATTCATTAAAACTCGTCACCAATCGAAAATCCTTTGTGCACTGGTGTATATCAGACTATCCATCTGTGGTATACCTCCAACCAGACCATACACGAATATCTCGGAATCTCTGTCGATCATGAAAAAATCATTCGGCTCTGTTTAGTCTACCATAGAAAGCTCAGGGGAAATGACAACCAGCCAATGACCGATCTTGTTGTGTTCTCTACAAGAGTAAATAGAAGGTAACCAGTAGATTTAGATAAGTAATTAAGGCCGCATTTACTTACTTAGACATGTTTGCTGCTGTGGAGTAAAGTACTTTACATAACAGACATTGCAAAGCGAGTTGGATACACTGAGGCCTGAATTTATTTGTTACAGTTTTCATTGTAACTTTTATCATATTTAATACTCATCATATACTTACCTAATTTAATATTTGATAACTTATACTCAATACTCACGAGAGTAGACTGTAAATGTTTAATACTCAATAAATAAACCACCACCAACGATTCAAAAATACCATAGTCATCTGAATATCTGTTATGAACCGTTGCTAACGAGAAAGTAAATTTGGGCCCGTATGTTGTTTAATTATGTTTAATTTGTGCTCTGATTAGTTTAATTGTGTTGCAAAATTGTTCGTCAATCGTTGTCATCTTTGTTGACTTCTTATTGTTAATGTTATTGTCAAATTATATCGTGTATGTATAAAAACAGAAACAATAGAACGATTGATATTTGTAAAAGTAATGATAGGAGTATCTACACTAGCAGCAGATAGTTTACTGATAGTAGTAGTAGTAGTAGTATTAGTAGTAGTAGTAGTAGTAGTAGTAGTAGTAGTAGTAGTAGTAGTAGTAGTAGTAGTAGTAGTAGTAGTAAATGTATGTGCTTGTGTACAGTGTTTGTGCTTTAAATTTTTGCTTATTTATACTGCGTCAATTGTACATTCACCAGTGTGGTGGTGGTGGTGGTGGTGTGTGTGTGAAAGCGCGAATTCTGGGCCCATGTACTCATATAATTATATATATTATAATCATATAATTATAGTTAAAAATTGTTTACCAATTTATTTTCTTTATTAAATTAGGCCATTGTGAAAAGTTAGCTATTAATTTCGTAAGTCTTCAGATGTAGAATACAATATACGATACAGGTGTGTGAGTGTAGGCCTAGCCAACAAAGTATCATAGTTTGTGTAAACAATAACGGTGTGTTGTGTAGCGTACGGGTACCGGTAGCACGTTGTACGCTTTAAAATAATTTAAAATTACTACGACCGGTGAGTACGAGTACAGTGTACGGCAAACGGACGCAACATTATCTTTAGTGGAAGTGAATTCACTTTATAATTAGCTTAGCTTTTTGTTTCCCAGGCGGTCGTACGCTTGTGAACGGCCGCCGCAAATAAATGTTAGTCTACATGAACTTCAAATGAAAACGTGTAATGATCTTTTTTCAGTACAAATTATAAACCTGCTTGGAGAGACAATCCTTGTTAAGTGGTCCTCGAAGCCCATTTTTCAAGGAAAGAATTGCTGCCAGTACATTCCTAAAGCAGCTTGCAGCTAGTTACCACCCTATATTCTTATCTTGCAAATATCATTGACTTTTTATCTGTTTTTCAGATCTGCTAAAGATAACGTTCGCATAGTCGAAACCATAAATAAACTAAATGTATTACATGTTCTGGAGAGCTGTTGCTTTATTTGGATTATAAAGAAATGTTTCGATAAAAAGAAGTGCTACTGAATAAGGAGGTAAAGTGTAGCGGCGGTGGAAGAATGTTGAGTACACCCACTAATCAAATGGCTGTCAAATCACAGCATTGTCTGCTAAAAGCGATTCCGTGTTATCGGTTCTGGATTAGTAGCAGTGAATTGGTGACATTATGGCCGTGCATTCTTCCACTCGTGTACACACTGAAAATGGCAGTGCTAAGACACGCCGCTTCATCTGGTGGCACTCGAAAACATGATACCAGCTCAGCCTCGTTATCTTAAATGAGATCCAGAATGAGCCTTGATGTGTATTACAACAGCAGCTATGATAATTCAAAGTTGTAACAATCTTTCAATCGGCACTCCGACCAATCGCATTCAGCCTACTGCTATTCACACATTCTACCATTATTAGAAATTTACAGATTATAAATTGTATGTCTAAATTTATTTGTTTAAAAGTAATATCATTTTACGAATGTGACCCTGTGAACTCTTATACCTGCCTCTGTACTGTTAATGCGACGGGAGTAGTAAAAATCGGCTGTAGCCTTCAATACATTATTAAAACATTACAGATTATAAATTTGTGTCTAAATTTATTTGTTTAAAACGTATATCATTTTACCAATGTAACCCCGTGAAGTCTTATCGCCTCTGTACTGTTCATACATTTTCTCCTGTCTCTCGATCATGAAAATCCCTCATACTATGTTGGAGAACGTTTTTATTATCATTTCACGAAAACTTTTAAACTTATCTCATCATTTCAAAGCTTACCAAAGATGTTTTAGTGGATGGTTAGTGAGGATCGGTCAATAATACAAATTTTAGCTATTTTGCGTCGACGTTTCGACAATATTTATTGTCATCTTCAGGACCTGTGTATGAAATACAATGGAAGTATCAAACATAACGAAACAATTAAATATTTGGGTGAACGTGTTGGTGATGTGAGTGTGTGCGTGCGTATGTATGTATCATTTTATATGTGAAGACTTATGATAGTTTGTTTACATCTTCAAATTATCTTTAAGAAAACGAGCAAATTATAGTATGAGAGAACTTAATTTATACAGTATTACAATTTAAATTACTAACTGTAATGTTATTTTAATTAATTAAACAAACAGTAATCAACAATCGGATATTAGATTGGTACATAAATTGTTTATACCTACAACAGTCAACATATAGCAAAGTAATATATTATTTTACGTTAATAAAACACCCCTAATCTGTTTTAGTTATAGATAATATATTACTTTGCTATATGTTGACTGTTGTAGGTATAAACAATTTATGTACCAATCTAATATCCAATTGTTGATTACTGTTTGTTTAATTAATTAAAATAACATTACAGTTAGTAATTTAAATTGTAATACTGTATAAATTAAGTTCTCTCATACTATAATTTGCTCGTTTTCTTAAAGATAATTTGAAGATGTAAACAAACTATCATAAGACTATCATAAGTCTTCACATATAAAATGATACATACATACGCACGCACACACTCACATCACCAACACGTTCACCCAAATATTTAATTGTTTCGTTATGTTTGATATTTCTATTGTATTTCATACACAGGTCCTGAAGATGACAATAAATATTGTCGAAACGTCGACGCAAAATAGCTAAAATTTGTGTTATTGACCGATCCTCACTAACCATCCACTAAAACATTCATTGATTGACGGTCACTAAAAATTTAAGGACTTACCAAAGATGTTTTTCGTTTTCTGAATAAGCACCCGTCTTCAGACTAAATATTACATACATAACTCACATCAGATTACTTTTACAACATTCTACGGTAACTACAAAATAAATTCTTATTTGTGAGTGCCCGCGCAATCGTGCGGACATGCAATTTAATTCCGAATAAACTTCAAATTTTATAACACAACAAAAATATGTTAAACAATTTACACAACTCAAAGATTAGTTATCATAGAACTATCTTAGTAATTTTAAAATACTTAACTTCATGATTACTAGTTGATTATGTAGATACATAGATAGACTAACTTTAGTACGTAGTTTTACAAGTTTTAATAGCCTATTCACAAAATACCTGCAGCGGCACTTGCAGTATTTATAGTTTAGAAATACCCCAAGAACCCCGGTACATTCAGCACCAGTCCGCACTTTCATAATCATTGAAGGCAATCGTGAACTTTTTATCCACGTCAGACATTCACGTTTACGATATTATTTCGTCAGAGTAGGGATTATTTCGCCTTTTGTAAAGATTGCCTTATAGCGCCTTTGTAGAGATTGCTTGTAGTGTCTTTTGTAGAGACTGGCTTATAGCATCTTTTGTAGAGATTGGCTTATAGCACCCTTGTAAAGATTGGCTTATAGCATCTTTTGTAGAGACTGGCTTATAGCACCTTTGTTGAGACTGGCTTATAGCACCTTTGTTGAGACTGGCTTATAGCACCTTTGTAGAGATTGGCTTGTAGCATCTTCGTAGAGTTTGGCTTATAGCGTCTTTTGTTTATTTGTTTAAAACACCCAGCACCACACCCTAGGCTGGACAGTTCGGACGGCTATATAACTGTAATATTACAACTTTATATATCAGTTTTATTCAAAACATAAAAGTATAATAACTTGCAACATTTTGCTAAAATAAATAAAATTTTCTGTTTAATTTCGGTTCAGGAAAACAAAAGTGTTTAAATTACCAGAAAGGCTCGGTAACTGAGAATCAGCTGCCTCTTTGCCAAGTGAACCATACCATGTAGACTTACATATAATTGTACAAGGTTTTTATATTCCGCTTGTAATTTACTTGAAGAGACGTGTGTTCCGATGCCGAATTCTGTCATCAGCTTAGCATTTGCATATTTATCATGAAATTTAAAAAATATGCAGTTTTAAACAAAACTTCATGATTAAAAATGTTTTAAATTCATGACACTTTCCTCTATTTGGTATAGTTAAAATAAAATTTCTAAAGTTCATTTCACCAAGTCATTGTATAAACATAACAAATTAAAAAAACATTATAGTGCTACTGAATTAGAAACACGTAATAGTTAGAATAGTTAGAGAACTATGAACTATGAACAGTTTTGTAACACAGTATGTCATTAAGACGTCGTACACGATAAGGTACAATTAGAAACTACAAGACCTACATAATCAAATCTAGAACGTCCAAGAAACATTAGAACACTTGTGAAGCCGAAACACGCTTAAAGGCTAATACTTTAAAAGACAAGGAGAAATAAAAATTCTTCAGGCATTATAGGTAATGAAAGATAATATCTAACGACATTCGAATCTTTTTATTATAAATGTGACTTTTTTACATACATTATGTGAAGCCTATACTTCATGTCATACCTCTTGAAGAAACAGACAGGATTGTAAAAGTATAACTTTAATAATATTTCTTTAACGTCATATAGTTTTACATAACGTGTAGTTCGTTACATGCTTCTGTCCGGCCCCCTGTACTGTAGCAAATCAACGACCTACCGCCTAGAGCCTAGACAAACTCATCGTTACCACGCATTTGGCGCCGATAGTTACCTATGCGAGCCAAGTGTGGGGCTACTTACTAAAGACCTGTAAGCGAAAACTACAGTCTCTCCTGGACCGACGTTCGCGCTGGGCCTGCAAAGCTCATTACCTGATTCCAACCTGACCACCCGCAACTCCGTAGATGTCCGTTCCCTGAACGCACACTTACCTGGACACGGACACTTTCCCGTAAGCTATATCGCCGCTGTGCCTGCTTGCAAGGCAACCCTCTCATTAGCCTCTCGGTCGACACTCATCTGTGCCAGGTGAAACTTGGACCTGACCCTCGGCGAACCTGATCTTCAACTAGACCTAAAGACAGCGTTAACCTCATTATCTAGGCCAGTAATAGCTTAGCAAAGGCTAACGCTGGAAAAAATCCTGTACAAACATAAAATATTTTTGACTAATCGCTCCCAAGAAAGGTCGTATATCAGAAACTGTTATTGAACACTGTATACAATAAAATTAAATATTAAAGATTCAGATATAACATAATTAATAATTACAAGAAAATTTAAACCTTTCACACAATTATATGACGGAAAAAATAAAAGAAAATAGAAACGCTCACTTGGCTTAATTTGTTAGATTGGAAATGACGAATGTCAGCCTAATGGGTCATAAAAGCTCATGGATCTAAATAACTTTGCAACATCAAGAGCCAGAAGACTTCTGATGCACTCTTATTTGATGAGCTCCTTACACTAGTTTTGATGAAAACGACTAAATGTTAGACTATGTGTATTATGAACTATGCATTACTTGACATATTTCCTGAGATTTCTATATTTTCGGAAATTGTGGCTTTATATATTCCAGCTAGTAGGCCTATATATCTTCTAACGTGTCTCTTGGGGTGTTACAAACTACGCGCGGCGGTCAAGAAATTTCAAAGTTGGCATACAAGCTGCACCCGCGGTCAGCGGTCTCTTTACCGAGGGCTTTTACAAGCCGCGCGCGGAGATCAGTTCTGCTTACTCTATGTCAAAGGTGAAAAGAAAAGAGTGCCGCTCTTTTCTAGTCTGTTATATTGTTATTTTCATGGTTGCTTACAAACTAAAGACCAAAAATTAGTAGGTCCTATATACGCTGTTATTGGATTAAAAAATTAGCAATTTGCCCTTTGGGAGTGCAATATGGAATTATTACGAGTTATATGTTAAAATCTCTAGTGTATTGGATAGCCTATACTGTGTATATAAAAATATGTTGTAGATGCTTTTTAATAAATTCTAATCTAGTGATTTCTTCTTGTCCGATACTTAAAGTACTTATATATTTTTTCCTTTTACTAAACTTTGAGTTTAGTATTTTTCTTATTGTCTTAGTGTTCATAAGTAAGTAAATAGTGTTAAAAACATCTACAAAAACAAAAACATTAGGTGTGTAGCATGGAACATGTATCCTAGCGTTGACTAAAACGCTTCACATCCACTGTGGTTCTTCTGACGATAGATAAGACGACTCCCATAAACTTGGTGGAAAGCTACTATCCGGCTTGATGTATTATCCACTATACGCCTTTACTGTAGTCTAAAAGGCAGAGGCGAAACGACCAGCTCAACCATTTCCCCTCAATTGAAGTTTTGTCCTAGTACAACTTGGTTAGGCCGAGTTGCTGAATATGGCGGTATCATGACTGAGTAAGATGAATGCGGCAGCCCATTGGCAATTAGTCACACTTCAGCCACAGCACCATGGATAAACTCTTCAAAATCGGCTACAACTGTCGTTGGAAGTAAACGTTTCTTTTCACAGGGAGGCTTAAACGTTTGCCTCTAAATAATAAAATAATGACTTGAGCTCAATTTGTATAGGCACCAAGAGCTACCTCACGTGCAGCGTGTGTTGATCTTTTCGAGGTTTTAAATGTCCCTTCAGATTCCTTCGAACGCCGCGCGCAGCTTATATAAACCCCCTTTTCTTAGAAAACACACTTCTTGGTCAACAACTTACACAAGTTCATTGTTTACAGTCCTGTCACTTAAGTATAGTTACACTTGACTTCTTCAAACTAATAAACTAATATTTAGATTAACTGTAACAGTTTTATCTTCTAACTGAGCGATCTACTGAGTTCTCAGTTTTATCTCGATAGCTTCTTTACCTATCTATCGGTCTGTTTATCTATTTGGGGGTTGCTCTCGACGAATTTTGAATGCTTCGAATTCTTTTCGTAAAATTTAGCATGCATGTACCCCTATAGACCCCTACTTTTACTCCTACAGACCCCTTTTGTTTTTGAGATTCATCCCCCCTAAGGTAGGACGGCGGCAGGCAAAAATGTGATGGGTAAAAATGTTGTTGAAAAATCGACAAAATCCATATCGAGTACCAAATTAAAGACAGTTTTAACCAAAATATGATATAGTGTTCAGTTTTGAAAATTTCAAAATTTTAAGACACTAGGGCCCAAAAAAGAACCATAATTTTAAAAAAGTAGTAAAAATGCATGCTCGGTATCAGCCGAAGGGAATTTTAAACCAAATCCAAACGTAAAGTTTACTTTGAAAATTATTTAACTTTAGGGGCACCACGACCAAAAATTGTAGAAGTACTAAATTGAGGCATCAAATTATGAGAAATTGAAAATGCCAACCTGGTATCTTAATAATTTGATAAAATTAATAGGCCTATATATGATCACTCTATGAAATTTTGGACCACTTTCAAAAAAAAAAGCTTGTAAGTCATGTTTGCAAAAAAACTTGTATTAAGTGGCTAAATACTATTATCAGTTATCAGTAAAAAAAAAAACGCACATTAAATATGAGAAACGATGAGTAGTGATCTCCTCGTGGCGATTCTCGGTTAACGTTAAGAATCATACACGAAGAACTTTAATCGTAACTTTATAAGTAATAAGACATATATTTCGTTTAAAATCGTGAGTTCTGTACCTCAGAGAGATTACTAGTATAGTACTTGTTTTTTGTAGGTATTTCAGTTTTTGAGTGTGTAATACACTACTTGATAGGCCTTTACGAAAGAGTTAAATAGTTGACTTGCATATTATGTTGGCCTATGAGCATGTAAGAAGTAAGGTTTACAAACTACTTTAATCACTGATAATATTAATATTTCTACTCAATAGACTATAACACTTACTCCAGTGTACCGACTCTTTATTGTATCTCAGGGCGCCAGTAATAATAAACACAAATTAAAATATATCAATCAACTTTTAATGATTCATTTGCATTTATATACTACAAATTTCTTTAACATGACTTGAATAGTTTTGCCTTACAATTTTAATATTATTTCGTAACAATGAGTTCTTTTTAGACAAATTGAGTCACTATATTTGATTACAAATATATATATTTATACTAGATGACCCGATAGACGTTGTCCTGTCCAAATTTCAATAAATTTGTTTGTGATCGTTTTGTGAATTTGTGAAAAGCTATTAGAAATGTGTAATGAGAATAGTAAAAGTAAAAATGAGAATAAAACGTATTTCTGAGTGTTCATTGTATCTATTAACGATTGTGGCCATGGATATTCAATTTGAGGAGGAGTGCATTCAGAAGTACGCCAATGGGAAATTTTAAATGCGAGATGAATTCTATCGGCAGTACACCGCTGAAATGCTGGAAATGTGTGATGTGCCTGGAATGTGATCGACTTGGAACCATGCGGTTTTGTTCCAAAATTTAAGACACAATTGAATTAAGTCAGAATTTGATGTCAACCAAATGATTTATTTTCTTCCATTAAATTTGAAATCACAATGAATCTCAAGGTGTTTTATTTACAAAACGATTTCGATTGCAAGATCGATGTTGAAGTAAACAATCAAAACAAAGAAATGCTTTGTTTCGATTGGTTTGCTGTGACATCACCATTTCGTTTATTGCAATGCTTTATGATACACGACATTTTTTGTTTTGTTGTCTGGCGCGTAAACAAACAAAGCTGATGGTTTTCCGACACGGGAACAGGCGACATACAATTGACCATGCAAGAAGCATGGATTTTCAAGGTTAATGCCGCAAACACTCAATGACTGCCCTTGTGATTTGTTTATTGTCATTGCGAATGCAAGCCGCACCGGAAACTGCAAGCGTTTAAAGTCGAATGGCATGTCGGTCGGAATCATTGGGATGCGTGGTATCAAAACGTCTTCTCCTTTGTACTTTCCTGTAATAATTGTTGCTTCGATGACGTTGTTTATCAGTTTCTTCACCGCAAGCTGGGTGCCATTACAAAGAATTGGTTGGTTGATATTTCGCAACATTATGATTACCGATCCGACTTTCAATTTGAGATTGTGAGGCGGCAATCCGGGCAATTCCAGCGAGTTTAAAAATTCGGTTGGATAGTTGACGACATCATCTTGGCTAGTAACGGAATCCACCGATTTGTAAGTCATCAATTCGCCAGCAATTTCACTTTGAATGTTGAAATTCAATTCGTCGACATCAATGTTTTTCGCAGCCAATATAGCAATTTTTCGCTCAACCAAACATGATTTTTGTAATTTTGAGCAATGTTTGGGAACACCTTTCGGATGAGTTCGGTCTTTGATTCGGTGAACTGGCAAAAATCGACGGGGAATGTAATGCAGCCAGTCGAAATGTCAACGGGGATTTTGCCATTGCCAATGTCCAGCAATTGTTTTGAAAATACTTCTCCAGATTGGTCGTTCTGCAACTCGACACGCATGTTCATACTTAATTTGAGTGTCTTGACGTGTTTCCACAAAACGGACGACTTCAAACATGCATTAAGTTCATCGGCTGGCGTTGACCGTGGAATCACTGGCAATGTTTGGCGAAAATCACCTGCCAACAGAATCATCGCACCACCAAACCGGTTTTGATTGTTTCGTAGATCTTGCATCGTTCGGTCTAATGCCTCCAAAGACTTTTTATGCGCCATCGTACATTCATCCCAAACGATCAATTTGCATTGCTGCAAAACATTGGCCATCGCACAGTTCTTCGAAAGGTTGCACGTTGGAGTTTCATTGATTTGCATATTCAACGGCAACTTGAGTGCTGAATGAGCTGTTCGACCGCCTTCCAACAACGTAGCTGCAATTCCTGATGAAGTAAGTGCAAGTGCAATTTCATTCTGCGAGCGAATCGTTGCCAAAATCAATGCGATCAGAAAAGTTTTCCCAGTTCCACCGGGAGCGTCCAAGAAGAAAATCCCTCCAGTTCCATTGTTCACAACTTTCATGAGAGTGTCGTACGCATATTTTTGTTGCCGATTCAACAACGGAACGTTCGTTCGAACTGATTCTCTCAATGCATCGCAATCATATTGTTTTTCGCGTTTCAACTCTTGATTAAATGCGTCGTGCATCGGACGATTGGGCGCTGTTATGCCTAATTGAGGTAATACCTTGTTCGATATCATCAAGCACATGTCCTCAATTAATATCAATGCCTCGTTGTGAATTTCCTCGCTCAGTTGCAAACCTGCATTTGATGTTCTAGTACGCATCTGATGCAAAATATCATCAGACATGTCATCTTTGTATTTGGTCTACAAATCAATCGGTTTCGATGGGAAGCATGTTGAGATAATTATCGAAAACAATGTTCGTATTTGATGAGCATTTGACAAAATCACAGCATCTCCGAGGGTGTAATCCCAATGAGTGTCATTCTCTAGCAATCGCAAACGTTGACAGGCTTCTCTATATGTGCCACACAATTCACCATTAACAGTTCGTAGATGTTGGAATGATGTTGGGCCACGAACGTTGACTAATAGCAAACGCAAATAGAAACACTGATAACATCCGTTGCTTGGATGGACTGTGTAAATGCGACCTAATGCATCGGTGGAAAATACATGTGGGTAACCAGGAACTGGATTTCCTTGTTTCCGTCGTTGAAATTTCTTTGACGATTGATTCCAAGTACAATATCTTGGCATTTCGGAGTATAGCAGCGTTCGGGCGAAGTCATCATTCTGGCACATTTCAAAAAAACTGGTCAATGTTGTAGATGGCGGTCGATCAGCTCGTTGTAATGCGTTCTCCGCAGTGAAGTATACTCTTTGACCATTTTCCAGATGTACGGCCAAGTGAACAACAGTGGCCAAGTCTTTCATGAATGGCGAATGAAAAAATGCGCCAAATTGCTTTGTTACTGCTAACATAGCGGCCCATTTGATATTGAGTGACTTCATCGTTGGAATTCTCCGCACCAACTCCAATCACAGCCATGTCACTTCCTTTGGTCACATACTTGCAGATGTATTTGATGGATTTCACGGAATGGCAGGATTCGACGTTGATGTGCGCTTTGAATGTCTTCGAGAGTAATGGCGAATACGGAACAATCCAACGATTATCAACTTCAATGTCCTGTTGATTCACTTTGACAATTGTTGATCTTCCATTGTCCGCAGTCGATCGGCGACGATACAGTGGATAACCGTCATTTCCGGTAATTGTTTCTGCTACTAATGCCCTTGGATAACGCTTCGAACATTTTCCGTCGACCATACACGGAGAATTGTTATTTAATGTTCCACAGGGGCCATGAATCATGTTCTTAGTAACAACTTCATGCAAGCCTGGATCTTCTTCTTCATCGGAAATTTCCGCTGATATCACATCATCAATTTCATTCGGTCTTATCTTCTCAATCAACCAAATGAGAATATGTGCGTGTGGCAATCCGCGTTTCTGCCACTCCACTGAATACATCCAACAGCGCGTCTCGCCGAACACGCGATGCTTCACAATGAAATCCATCAGTGATTTCAATTTCTGTTTGAAGACTCTCGCGGTGATGTCATGGCGATCGATGGGTGATTGGCCAGGGAATAACTCTTGCCGAATTTCTATCCACTGCGGATTGCACGTGAACGTGATGAACAAATCTGGTGTGCCGTAATGGCGAACATACGACATGGTATCTTGAGCGTTTTCATGCATATGTCGCGGACTTCCGACGTACGTTGCTGGGAGAATCGTCATTCGTCCGACATTCTGTGCGTTTCCGTCAGCATTGATGGCATCTCGAAGGTGAACATACTCTTCGGAACGGAGTTTTGTCTGGTTCAATCTGATGAATGTCAATCGCTCAGTTTCAACTTTGACGTACATATCGACAGCATATTGGTGAAATAGACGCCGACATTTCAAGATGTGATTGTCCTCATTTTCACGAACCATCAGTCGATATGAATAATAGTTCATTGAACTGACTTTTTTGTTCGTTTCAGCGCCTGTAAATGAATTTTTGTGTCAATGAAATGAATTAATCTTATTAGAAAAAATATAGATTTGCTATTCACCTGTAAGCGGATTTATCATCTTGATCGAGAAATGATAACCGTCTTCACCTTGCCAAAATATTATGGGATATTGCAACGCATCATATGATCGGTGCGTTTCGTACACACGCTGCAGCTGATCGTTCCGCAGATGTAGAACGATATCACGGGATTTCAAATTTTCACCAACGACGACAATGGCGACTTCATCAATTGTTGGCGCATTGAAACGTCTTGCGTGTTCTCCCGCAGGCGTCTTATCGGCTCTGATTACAATTTTGTGATTATCAGATGGCATGCGGTCCAGTGCGGTTTTGAACAATGCAATCAATTCATTGTATTGATGAAAAAAAATTTGCAGTTGTTCCACAATTGGTCTTTTCACCGAACTGTTGTGTGCACAACGCTTATCTACTTCTTGTGGTGAATTGCCCATGAAATAAATCTGCAGAAATTTATAGTCTGCACCCGGCGGTGGCAATAGCGAACCTGCTCGATGATATATTTGACCTTGAATCTGTAAAGGTTAAAGAAGCGATATATAGGCTGCTATATATTATATACAGCACGAATTTAATTTTTATTTATATAGATAATATAATAATGATAATAATGTTGTTGTCGAATAATCATGTTGTGTGGAAGTGTCGAATGGTGTGAAAGATGATTGTGTTGCAATTACCTTGAAAGTGGGCATGAAATTGTCCCGAACCACATTTGTTGCGCCAAATGAAGTCATTTGGAAGCAACTGTTGTATTTCTGGATTTGTGTCAGGAAATGTATGGAATCTGTTCCTGTTCCAGAAACCAATGAGCGCAATGGCTCTGGTGGCGGGACCAATGGCGCCAATTTGACTTTGCCACTTGCGCAACACAATCCATGGGTTTCAGTTCTGTATTTCAATGCCTTACAATGTGGGCACACAACGCTCATCGATCCAATAGCAACGGATTAGTCTGCACTGTAATCAGTTGTCACGGTGTAACGGAATGCAGCTCGATGA
Organism: Magicicada septendecula; assembly: GCA_034769895.1. Taxonomy (NCBI): domain Eukaryota; kingdom Metazoa; phylum Arthropoda; class Insecta; order Hemiptera; family Cicadidae; genus Magicicada; species Magicicada septendecula. Next base: position 1,090,211,930 of record CM068367.1, read on the forward strand.
GTATTCAACGCAACATTTGTTTGTCTTCTTGCACGATTATTCAAATTCATTATCGCGCGATTGGTTTCTACTGACCGATGATGTCTCATTCGATGCATATCATCTTCGTTTGCATTTTCTCTTTCTTCTTGTGTACGTGCTGAACGTGTTTGTGATAATCGATTCCGTTCAATTTCATTTCGCTCTTCGCGTTGCTCTGCAGTTCGATTAGATCGAAAATTCGTTTGGTTTGTAGCATTGCGAGTTCTGCGACCTAAATTGCTCCGTCTTATTGGCGGCATTGCAATGCGATTAAATTGTGTCAATTCAATTCGATTGCGACACAATGTGCGATGCGAAGAATCACAATTCAACTGAAAACGGACAATTGATTCACTTTGTTGTTACTGTATAACCGTTTGTCACTTCAAAACTCACCGTATTTCGTAGGTAAATCTGTAAATTTGTTTGAGATAAAACGACGAAATTTAATTCATTTCATGAAACAATTGCGATGAACTTACAACAGAATCACAATTCAACTGAAAATTAACAACTGAATCAATTTTTCGTCACTATGTAACCGATTGGCTTGATTCACAATGTGACAATCAGCTGTCAAACGACATTTGCGCACGTATAGCGAAATATGTCGGAAATGTCGGAAAACCATCAGCTTTGTTTGTTTACGCGCCAGACAACAAAACAAAAAATGTCGTGTATCATAAAGCATTTCAATCAACGAAATGGTGATATCACAGCAAACCAATGGAAACAAAGCATTTCTTTGTTTTGATTGTTTACTTGAACATCGATCTTGTAATCGAAATCGAAATGTAAATAAAACGATCACAAACAAATTTATTGAAATTTGGACAGGACAACGTCTGTCGGGTCAGCTAGTAGCGAAATAAATTGGAATAGAAATAAAATAACTACATTTTTCTCCAGATCTTCCAGATTTTTTTTTCAATTGAAAACATTCAATTGAGTTATTTCCATCCCGGGAGCATAACGAACAAAACAAAAAAAGAATCAACCAAATATGTCGTTCCTATCGTCAGTTATGATCGAGAGTGCATACAAAAATTATGATTTTTGAAGTTTGTCCGAATTTTCCGACTTTCCTTTGTAATTGTCCAGAATTTTTTTTCCTGAAAACTTTTCCAGCACCATAACGAACAAAACAAAAAAAGAATTACGCATATCCACCGTTCGAATCGTGAGTTATGGTCTTGAGGTCATACAAAAATCCAATAGAAAAAAGCACTTTCACTTTTTCCCGAATTTTCCAATTTTCCGGGCAAATTTCAAATTTTTCTTTCCCTAAAAACCTTATTCGGACTATTACGAACAGTTTTAAAAAATTAGCCAAATCGGTCCAGCCGTTCTCAAGTGATGCACTTACCAACGAACAGCATTTAATTTTAATTTAATCCGCGTTTCTGCCACTCCACTGAATACATCCAGCAGCGCGTCTCGCCGAACACGCGATGCTTCACAATGAAATCCATCAGTGATTTCAATTTCTGTTTGAAGACTCTCGCGGTGATGTCATGGCGATCGATGGGTGATTGGCCAGGGAATAACTTTTGCCGAATTTCTATCCACTCTCGTTGATACCCAGGAGATAGGAGCAATAAAGGGTCCTGATTATTTATTACTGCCTCCTCCCGTTTAAATTCTCATTTTCTTGGTTATTATTGTTTGGACCGACTGAGGCGTCAGTCGGGAAACCTTGAGTGGGTTCCAGCCGTTCCGTTCGATGCTCGAATAGTTGTTCTCTGTTTGGTTGCCGTTCTGGATCGTCTAGACTGGTACTTCGTCTAGGCGGATTATACCTTGAACTATCACGTTCTCGGCTTCTACGTCGGTCTTCATATTCATGGAAACTGTTACGCCTCTGATGGTTGTATCTGCGTTGGCTATTTCCTTCGGCGCGTATAAAATTTACCCGGGGTCGGGAGAACCTGTTGTTGTTATGGTTATTGTTGGTTGGGTAACCCCTATTGTTATTATAATACCGTTCGGTATTATTATTATGGTTTGGGTTTCTCTGACTATTTACATTTGGACTTGGGTAATAATTGGTTCGATTACCTGGGTAACCGTTATTATTCCTATTGATATTTTGGTTCATGGGACCGTTACTATTATTATTATTACTATTGTTGGAATTATTATTATAATTTGGATGGTATCGGTTCCCTTGGTATCCATTGCTATTCTGATTATTATTGTTGTTCGGGTATGGATTACTTCGGAATTCTGGCCGCTCATTCCTCCTTCTGCTTTGCCGATAGTATTCCTCATTCTCGTAGTTTTCCAATAGTTCCGTCATCGCCTGGATGGTTTTTATTTGGCTATCCCTTCTTGCTCTTATGACTTCTTCATCATAATGGTAAGAGAGTTTATTTACAAGGCATTCTTCTGGTATGGCCGGTTCCAGATGCTTCGCCAGACATACCTTGCCGAGGAAGTACGCGGTCATCGTATTACCCAATTGTGTCTTGTATCGGCCATGGCAGATGTTGTCCCGTATTAAATTTTGGGTGGTCTCCGACCAATACTTCGCCTTGAACAAATTCTTAAATTGCTGGTAATCCTCGATCTCGCTCCGGTTTGTCATCCACCAGTTGTCCGTCATTTCACGGAATGATTCGTCCAACAGCTCTCGGTTATTTATCCACCTATTGCCCCTATGTTTGGCAATGTACTCCTCGATCCGGGCCAAGAACTCCATTGGCTTCCTTTTATACTGGCGGAAGTTCAGCCATTCCCTATTTTCGTTTATGGGGATATTCGTGAAGTTGGTTGGTCGGTTCCGAATTACTTCCATTTCCTCCTGGCTCTGCCGCACTTGACCGGTGATATTCGTCATCACTACCTCCATTCCGTCGCACCTTTCCGTAATTTGGTTACGTACCTTACCTAGTTCTTCCTGGCTTTCTCTTCGGTTCTCTTCCGCCTTCTTGCGACTGTATTCTTCGATATTCGTGACTTTGGTGTTTACCACTTCCTTGAATTCTTGTACTTCCCCTTCAGTCTGGCGACATCTTTCGTCAACTTCCCTGATTTGTTGGTTTATAATTATGGTTCTTCTTCCAATTTTTTATTTATAGATTTCTTATTATCATTGAGTTCTTTGCTCATTTCTTCTCTTAATAATTCCATTCGTTCGTCTAACTTGTCCAGATTCTCCTGGCTGACCTCCCTTAATTCTTCTCTTAGTAGTTGGTTATCCTCTCTCAATTCTTCCAACTTCTCCCCCATCTTCTCCTCCATTTTCTTGTTACTTTCCTTTAATTCTTTCTTCAATTGTAGGTTGTCACTCTCCATCTTTCTACTGTTCTCCCTTAACTCTTCCCTTAACTGTTGGTTGTCATCTTCCATCTTCCTACTGGTTTCCTCAATTCTCTTATTGGTGTTTTCAATTTTACTACCCAATTCTTCCTTTGTGGAATCATTTTCTTATTGGTGTTTTCAATTTTATTACCCAATTCTTCCTTTGTGGAATCCATTTTCTTATTGGTGTTTTCAATTTTATTACCCAATTCTTCCTTCAATTCCTTACTCAATTCTTCCTTGTTGGATTTGATTTCTCGTAGGATCATTTCCATCATTTTGTCCAACTTTGTATCTTCTGTTGCCTTGGATTTCTCTAGTTCTTTCTCTTGGAGATTGGCCTCCCCTGTTTGTGTTGGTATTTCCAGTTGTTCTTCTGGTGGTGCGGGTTGTTTAGGTTCCGGTGGGGGTAATAACGTTTCTACATCTTCCACGGGTGTTGCCTCCTTGTCCTCCATGTTAATTTCCTTTTCGGCCTCTGCCGCCCTTTTCTTTGAAGTCGCACGACGTTGCATTTTGCTTCTTCTCTGGCTGGATAACCGCTGCCAAGTTTGAATTAGTAATTGGGAGAGTTATATTAGCCTTTCAATCTCTAATTGAAACCCTTTAGTTGGACGCCAATTTTGTAACGTTACCTTACAAAATAATTATGAAATATAATAATAATAATAATAATAATTTTAAAAATGTGTGTTTTCTGTAAAATATTTGTTTTCGTGTTTTTTGCTGTAGGTATTTAATAAATAATTTTTGTATTTGTATTATGTAAAAATTTTAATTCTTTTATGGTTGTTTCTGTTGTTGTATCACTTTTTTTGGATAACTCCTGCGTTAATATAGTTATCTCCAGTACTAGTCGATAGACGGTTCTTCTTCTTCTTCTTCTTCTTCAGTATTCTCCTTATTTCTTGGTAAATACCGCCCTTCGGATAGTCCGTGATCTTGAATTACCTTATTTTTAATTATATTTATTAAATTAATAAATAAATTTCAACCAATTTGCAGAATTATATGATTTATTAACAATTATCTGAAAGATCGATGGTTAATCGATTATTAACAACAGTATCGACTCGTTTCTCAGGGCCGGTAGATAAAAATTTTACATGAATATTGTATATAAATTATTTGGTTCTTTTAACGGTTATTTTATAAATAGCCAGAGAAGGGTAATGCCATGAAAGTATAACACTTACAGTTAAAGGTCTTAAAATTAAAAATTACAAGGTTATTAAACAATATATAATGTGTATATTTGATAAAATTCGAACCAGTGATGACTCGATGTTCATTTGGTCCAACTCGCATAGGATTCTGGGAAGACAAAGATGGCCGCCTGCCGACTGCGTAGGTTAACGTTAGTTGCCTCGACAAATATTTCTTGCAATAAATGATGCCTTTTCACCGATTCCTCGTCTCCGCAATTGTGGATATTCGTTCTGGTGTTAATTGAGTGTTCCTGGTTCAGTGTTTCGTAGTTCACTTTGTTTAAATGTGTGTGGTAATGTCTAACTTCACTTTGGTTAAATAGGTTGTAACTAACACTTTTCGTTTCGTCAGTAATAATTATTGGTGATGGTGTTAATTTAATAATTTAGTCATATATTGTTCCGTTATACTGTAGTTTAATAGTGTTATGGATTGTGCTCACTGATTCTAAGTTTAAAGTCAAAATTTAATAATTTACAAAATTTCACTGTTAACTAGGTTTATATACCGCACGCCATTTCTGCTTCTTATATAGGTTAATAGGAGCAAAACCTCGTTCAAGTGTTCTCTACCACGTATAATAATTAACTGTTCTCATTTCCTTCGTCTCCTGAAATTCTTAGCCAATTTAATATGCATAATACATTGTTTCAATTTCCTTTGCTTCCGCTACATCTTTAAAAAGTACATTATATCACCGAATATATTTTCGCTATTATTTAATTGTATGAAATACTAAATACATAATCGTTTTCTTTAATTCATTTTGCTTAATTTGATACCAAATAATATAGTTTTATAAAGTTTTTTATTAAAAATGCTATATTTCTTTCATTTTAGAAAAGTAGGCTTAAATTTTTATTTCCTGTTCTCCTCCAAATATTAGCCATTTTATCTGTTATAATTATGATTATACTGAATCTCAGATTGATATAATTGTTTATCTTTCTTTAATTTCTTGCAATTTTATCCATTGATTATTGTTTTTAAATATAATTCATTAATCTATGACTCCCCCTCTGAAATTTTAGTTAATACATTTGCATTTTTACTCATAATTTTACCTATCTTCTGACAATATCTTTTTAAAGTATAAATTACATTATATTACTATGTGATGGGTTTATCTTGCATAAATTTCATTAGTTTAGTTGGTTTATTGGACTGGATTTATCAATTATAATGTAGTTTAGATTTACCCTTTGGCCTATTTTTTATCTGATGTTACATACAAAGTTTTTAATAATACAGTTTGTTTATACCCTTTTCTGACCTTCTATTTTAATATAATATTCATTAATAATTCCTTAATTTACTACAATAACATTTAGTATTGACATTAAACAATTAATACATAACAATTATTTGACATTAAATTTGGTATTTAAATTCATACCCTTTGGTACTGATTATTTATATTAACTCATAAAAACATTTTATCATATAAGAATGGTATCCACATTCAGACATTGCATTCCTATTAAACATTATAACATTATATAATTATAAGAACTACTCTCTATTTCCAAACCTTAGGCATAGAGTTCATTTATTGTAATTGGAACCTAACATCTCTGTACCTTTATTTTTAAAACTTATTTAAAATTATTTGGGTGCAGTCTTATCTGTTTTTCTTTAATTTTAGGGATGCATCCCTTGTCACTTTATGGATTAACTCCCAGCTCTCTATTTATCTTATTCACTCCATTGAATGTTATTACATAAATAGTGGCACCTTATTAGAAATATTAGTCCTTGCTCTTTCACCATACTATTTTACTAAATAACACTCATGATACTAAATTAAAACTTTTAAAGTTATTTAAAGGTACAGTATTTAATGTACTTTCTCAAAGTTTATTTATTACAACATAATAACTTGCACTTGTCCCCTGTTATTTCTTGATACTATCACTAGTCAGTTTTATAGTTTTATATTACCAAGATGTTTAATCATGGGGGGACTGTTAAGATTTGTCTTTATTAATTATACAATAACTTTCTTGGGTGCACTTTTACTTAGCACTTTAAACACTTTTGTTTTCATTTATTTTACATGAGTTTCTGGTTTTTTGGGGTGTTATACTTTCAATAGTGACATTTAATTTCTTTTGGGGTTTTTGTTTTCTCCCTACTGGGTTTCCTTTGGGTCTTGGTCGTATTCCACTCCCCCTACTATCTGTTATCTTCAAACCTGTCCCCGTTCATCAGGTATGTTAGTTTGTTCTGGGTATCTTCCTTCTTCATTCTTGGTTTCTTCAGTACCATTTCGTTATTATTATTTTTATTCGTTCTGGGTATCTTCCTTTTTTCGTTCTCGGTTTCTTCATTATTATACCGTTATTTTTGTCCGTTGATTTGTTCTGGGTATCTTCCTTACCTACTCCTATCCTACCTGGGTATTATTTTTATTTTATTTTAGTGTTTTGGGGTTTTATTTTGCTGTACATTTATTTTTGTTGCAGAGTTTTTTCTTTATATTTACTTTTTCAAGTTATGGTGATATTTTATTTTGATATTTATTTGGTTTTTATTTGGATTTTTCTTGATATTCCATGTAATTGATTTTTACTTATGATCATATGGTAATCTTTATTAAGTGGATTATCTGTCATGCTACAGATTGCTCTCCTCCAGAAGTGATTAGTTCAGATCATGCTTGGTTTGTCTGAAATAATTGCTTATGATATTTATTATAAATTACATTTCTTTACTTCCTTCCCATTTCTTATTCTGCTTCTTTTTATTTTTTGAGCTTACATATATTTCATTATTAACTTGATTTTCCTTGATAGTAATAGTCATCTGAGGTTCATTATTTTTTATTTTTCATTTTTTCTTAACTTGGTTTTTTATCCTTGGGATATTTATTCCCTAACATTCCCTAACACGTGAGCTGGGGCAGTTCAGAGGGGCACTGTAGGCTACATACTCTGCTGGCCATACACACTTCTCATTGAGTATAGAGGCAAAGCATCTCTGCTCAACATAATAATACTGCTGGACTTATCTACAGACAGTTATTAATAAATATTATATAAGAATAGTCTTTTTTATGACTATTTAAAAAATATCTTTGGATACTTCACTTCGTATTTGCTCAGATCTGTTAATATTTCTATCTCAGTTATTTTTCTTAATGGTTAGCTCTGCTGGTATTTTATTTCTTATTATGGTTGGAAGCTTTTTTAATATAATTATCACTTGTTATTCAGTGTAAATTTTTTTATTTTAATTCTCTATTATTCTTTGACTGTTATTACAATCTTCTTCTGGTCATTGGTAGCATATTTTTTTATTATATTTTTGTTTTTCTTAATTTTTATGAATCGTTCCACTAGTTTTATGTTCTTGCAATTACTCTTCTAATTGTCCTTTTTATAATTGACATTTATTTTATGATCATATTCTTATTATGGATTTATTTATATATAGTTATTTCTTCCCTTTTCAAAAATTTTATTCCGCTCTTGCTTTTTATCCAAATGAACTCTTTAATTATCATTTTATGTGGTCATTGCCTCTGCTTATATTGCGTAAAGGTTTATTATTTTTACTTCACAACAAGTTTATTCATTTTAATTTTTCAGTGGTTCTTACTGCCATTTCTTTATTCTCAAAATTTTTTCATATTTAGTTCCATATATAATTGTTTGTAATGTGAACTTACTCTTCCTTTTGAATGTTGTGGTTATTCTTCAAAATTCAAATTTCTTTTCTTTTATTTTTTCATAATTAGTTTTTCATAAATAATTGGTAGCAAGATGTGCTTACTTTGTTTTTTGAATTTATTTTTTTTTTTTTTCTAAATTCTCTTTTTTTCTTTATTTCAAAAGTCGTTTCATAAATCATAGGTAGTAAGTTGTACTTACTTTGTTTTTTGAATTTATTTATTTTTTTATATACATTCAATTACTCATAATATTTTTTCATGGAAGCCTGGTTAAATACACCTTTGATCTTCTCTGAATCCATCTCCTTTACTTCATAAGTATTATTGTTTTTTATTTTGGAGACTACATATGGTCCTGTATATAGCAGCAATAACTTCTTCGTTATTCCTTCCAGTGTGCTGGGTAGTTCACGATTTTTTAATAAGATTTTTTCTCCCCTTTCATAGGTTATTAATTTACCACTAGCCTTTTGATACTTATTTTGCCGTTTTTCCTGGTCTTCAGCCACTTTGTTGTAGAACTTTACCTTGTCAAACTTATAAATATTATTTATAGGGAACTCTAGGATTTCTTCGATCTCTCGTGGGGGTGGTTTCTCGTACATGGCGGAGTATGGGGTAATTCCTATTGGCTGGATGGTATGCCAAGTTGAGGAATTCCTCAGTGGCTTCTAGATAGTCTTGCCACTTTTTCTGTTGATTGTGACAATAAGTTCTTAATATCCTCCCCACTTCTCGTAACACCCTCTCTGCCGGATTACTGCTCGGGTGGTAGACCGAGGTTTTGTATGTACGAACACCCATTGATAATAGGGTATCCCGCCATTTTCTACCCTTAAACTGGGTTCCATGATCAGTGATGATCGAAGATGGTTTCCCCATGTGTGGGATATATTGTTCTGTTAATATTCCCAGAATTTTCCTGGTAGTTGCCCGATTAGCAGGGTATAGCTTAACAAACTTAGTGAAGTGGTCCATTACGATTATCAGATATCGATATTGGTGTCGACCGCCACTACGGGGAAATGGTCCGCAGATGTCTAGTACCTTCTCCAATTTAGCCTGGGAGGTTATAGGAATCATAACACCTTCCTTCTTCTCGTTGTTTGTTTTTACGAGCTGGCAGATCTTACAACTTTTAATATACATCCGGACCTTCCTATTTATGTTTTTTATATGGCAGCTCTCCTCCAAAGCCTTAATCACCTTTAAGGCGCCCATATGCCCATATCGTATGTGGTAGTTTACGATTATTTCTTTTTCGATCTGGGTTGGAACAACCACCTTCCAGGTCTCCTGCTTTAGTGAAGTTTTAACGAACAAGATTTGTTTGTTTAGTTGGTAATATTGAGCAACGGTTTCGTCTCCTTCTTCTAATCGAGTTTTAAGGTTTCTCAATTTCGGGTCTGCTTGTTGGTGGGTGCTCATGTTTGTTAATAATGTTGTTAAGTCGGCTCTGGTGCTAAGAATGTGGTAGATTTTTAGTACGCTTTCTTTCTCCCCCTCGAAAGTTTGCTCTTCCACATTGACACGTGATAACACATCGGCTACGACATTCTTTTTACCTGGGATGTATTCCCATTTTAGATTGTATTCTTGAAGGGCAAGTATCCACCTTGTTAGTCTGCCATGATTCAATTTGCAGCTTTTGAGGAACGATATTGATTTATGGTCTGTTCGGACGGTAACTGGGTAACCCAAGATGTAAGTGCAGAACTTACCGCAAGCGAATACTACGCTCAGTAATTCCTTTTCAGTTACAGTGTAGTTCTTCTCGCACTGGTTCAAAGATCTACTAGCGAAGCTAATTACTTGACGTTGACCCTTCTCGTCTTCTTGATATAATGTCGTTCCCAGGCTGATGTTGCTGGCATCGCAGTTCAAGAAAAATGGTAGTTTAAAATTTGGGTGGCGAAGTATTATTGTTGCCAGAAATTTTTCCTTAATAAGTTGGGAAATCACATCCTGCTCTTGACACCAGATCCATTGGTTTTTTTATGACAATTGTGCTTGAAATCTTGCGGTTAATTCCGAATATTGTTCCTGGAACTTGCGGTAATAATTACAGAGTCCCAGGAATGACTGTAATTGCTTTCTATTTTTGGGTGCCGGGAATTTCTGGATCGCTTCCACCTTTTCTGCCGACGGTGAGATTCCTTGGTCGTCCAAGTTAAAACCCAAGAACTGAACTTCTCTGTCAATGAACTTGGACTTTTCTAATTTCAGCGTGACGTTACTGACAGACAATTTCTCAAGCACATGTTCCACACGGTAGCAGTGTTCCTCCCAAGTTTCTGAGGTAACTAGTAGATCGTCTACATACACGGTGGTAAACTGAAGTGCTTCCTGTCCCAGTATCTGGTCCATGCAGATCACAAAGATGGCAACTGAATTCACGAGTCCGAAGGGCAGTCTCTTGAATTGGTAATTGCGCCCCTCGAATATGAAAGCCAGATACTGGCGACTCTGTGGGTGTAACTCCACTTGCCTGTAACCGCACACCGTGTCCCAGGTACTAACGTACTTGGTACCGTGGGATCGTTTCAGGATTTCTTCTATTTCACCGGGCGATGTTCTATCATTTATTATCTTTTTGTTTATTTCCCGCGCATCCAAGCAAAGCTGGACTTGGCTGTTTTTCTTGGGAATAGCCACGATAGGGCTGGTGTATGGAGATTGGCTATTTTCTATGATGTCACTGTTAATCATCCGGTTTATTTCAGCTCTTACAGCCTCCTTTCGTGAATGTGCAATGGGGTATGATTTTCTGTTGAACGCCACTGTTTCTCGGAATTTAAGGGTACATTGGTAATTTTTTACCTTACCGGGTTCGTCTGAAAATACTGAGCGGTACTTTTCATAAATTCTTATCAACTGATTCGCATGGTGTATGGGCAATTTCTCCCTAGTAATTCCACCCCGGAAATCCCTTATTTCTTGTATCTTTTGGGACCATAAACCTTCGTCCGTGTTGTCGTATATTATGGGGTTAATTAGGGGGTTATTTTCAATATAATTGATGTTTCGAATTTGCTGGTGGATACTGCTGGGAAGTACTATCTCGCTACCGACTAAATCGGCCGTCCAAGTCAGACCTCCTGCAAACAGCGATACTTTCTCTGAGCGTAAATCGATAATAGCAGAGTTCCTTCTTAGCACATCGCATCCCACCAATATATTAAAAGGCAATCCTGTCGCAATTAGGAATATCATGTTTACTGCTATACCCTTGCTAATCACGTTTAACGATACTTGCTTTCGGATCGTCTTGTTTTGGCGACCAGTGGCACCTATTAATACAATATTATTTATGGGTAAAGTCGGCAATAATTGACCACATTTCTCTTGGAATCTCTCCAATTCCGTTGAGTTAATAATAGACACATTCGCACCTGTATCGATCATTAACTGTGCAAAGATTCCCTCTATTTCTGCATTAATATAAATTATTTCATTATTTATACTATGGAGGCGAGTGTCGTCCTCCTCCAATAGTTCGTCTCGTATGTTTTTTAAATAATTACAACTAATGATTGTAATATTATTATTATTAGTTGCTCTTTGCAACTCTCGTTGATACCCAGGAGATAGGAGCAATAAAGGGTCCTGATTATTTATTACTGCCTCCTCCCGTTTAAATTCTCATTTTCTTGGTTATTATTGTTTGGACCGACTGAGGCGTCAGTCGGGAAACCTTGAGTGGGTTCCAGCCGTTCCGTTCGATGCTCGAATAGTTGTTCTCTGTTTGGTTGCCGTTCTGGATCGTCTAGACTGGTACTTCGTCTAGGCGGATTATACCTTGAACTATCACGTTCTCGGCTTCTACGTCGGTCTTCATATTCATGGAAACTGTTACGCCTCTGATGGTTGTATCTGCGTTGGCTATTTCCTTCGGCGCGTATAAAATTTACCCGGGGTCGGGAGAACCTGTTGTTGTTATGGTTATTGTTAGTTGGGTAACCTCTATTGTTATTATAATACCGTTCGGTATTATTATTATGGTTTGGGTTTCTCTGACTATTTACATTTGGACTTGGGTAATAATTGGTTCGATTACCTGGGTAACCGTTATTATTCCTATTGATATTTTGGTTCATGGGACCGTTACTATTATTATTATTACTATTGTTGGAATTATTATTATAATTTGGATGGTATCGGTTCCCTTGGTATCCATTGCTATTCTGATTATTATTGTTGTTCGGGTATGGATTACTTCGGAATTCTGGCCGCTCATTCCTCCTTCTGCTTTGCCGATAGTATTCCTCATTCTCGTAGTTTTCCAATAGTTCCGTCATCGCCTGGATGGTTTTTATTTGGCTATCCCTTCTTGCTCTTATGACTTCTTCATCATAATGGTAAGAGAGTTTATTTACAAGGCATTCTTCTGGTATGGCCGGTTCCAGATGCTTCGCCAGACATACCTTGCCGAGGAAGTACGCGGTCATCGTATTACCCAATTGTGTCTTGTATCGGCCATGGCAGATGTTGTCCCGTATTAAATTTTGGGTGGTCTCCGACCAATACTTCGCCTTGAACAAATTCTTAAATTGCTGGTAATCCTCGATCTCGCTCCGGTTTGTCATCCACCAGTTGTCCGTCATTTCACGGAATGATTCGTCCAACAGCTCTCGGTTATTTATCCACCTATTGCCCCTATGTTTGGCAATGTACTCCTCGATCCGGGCCAAGAACTCCATTGGCTTCCTTTTATACTGGCGGAAGTTCAGCCATTCCCTATTTTCGTTTATGGGGATATTCGTGAAGTTGGTTGGTCGGTTCCGAATTACTTCCATTTCCTCCTGGCTCTGCCGCACTTGACCGGTGATATTCGTCATCACTACCTCCATTCCGTCGCACCTTTCCGTAATTTGGTTACGTACCTTACCTAGTTCTTCCTGGCTTTCTCTTCGGTTCTCTTCCGCCTTCTTGCGACTGTATTCTTCGATATTCGTGACTTTGGTGTTTACCACTTCCTTGAATTCTTGTACTTCCCCTTCAGTCTGGCGACATCTTTCGTCAACTTCCCTGATTTGTTGGTTTATAATTATGGTTCTTCTTCTAATTTTTTATTTATAGATTTCTTATTATCATTGAGTTCTTTGCTCATTTCTTCTCTTAATAATTCCATTCGTTCGTCTAACTTGTCCAGATTCTCCTGGCTGACCTCCCTTAATTCTTCTCTTAGTAGTTGGTTATCCTCTCTCAATTCTTCCAACTTCTCCCCCATCTTCTCCTCCATTTTCTTGTTACTTTCCTTTAATTCTTTCTTCAATTGTAGGTTGTCACTCTCCATCTTTCTACTGTTCTCCCTTAACTCTTCCCTTAACTGTTGGTTGTCATCTTCCATCTTCCTACTGGTTTCCTCAATTCTCTTATTGGTGTTTTCAATTTTACTACCCAATTCTTCCTTTGTGGAATCCATTTTCTTATTGGTGTTTTCAATTTTATTACCCAATTCTTCCTTTGTGGAATCCATTTTCTTATTGGTGTTTTCAATTTTATTACCCAATTCTTCCTTCAATTCCTTACTCAATTCTTCCTTGTTGGATTTGATTTCTCGTAGGATCATTTCCATCATTTTGTCCAACTTTGTATCTTCTGTTGCCTTGGATTTCTCTAGTTCTTTCTCTTGGAGATTGGCCTCCCCTGTTTGTGTTGGTATTTCCAGTTGTTCTTCTGGTGGTGCGGGTTGTTTAGGTTCCGGTGGGGGTAATAACGTTTCTACATCTTCCACGGGTGTTGCCTCCTTGTCCTCCATGTTAATTTCCTTTTCGGCCTCTGCCGCCCTTTTCTTTGAAGTCGCACGACGTTGCATTTTGCTTCTTCTCTGGCTGGATAACCGCTGCCAAGTTTGAATTAGTAATTGGGAGAGTTATATTAGCCTTTCAATCTCTAATTGAAACCCTTTAGTTGGACGCCAATTTTGTAACGTTACCTTACAAAATAATTATGAAATATAATAATAATAATAATAATAATTTTAAAAATGTGTGTTTTCTGTAAAATATTTGTTTTCGTGTTTTTTGCTGTAGGTATTTAATAAATAATTTTTGTATTTGTATTATGTAAAAATTTTAATTCTTTTATGGTTGTTTCTGTTGTTGTATCACTTTTTTTGGATAACTCCTGCGTTAATATAGTTATCTCCAGTACTAGTCGATAGACGGTTCTTCTTCTTCTTCAGTATTCTCCTTATTTCTTGGTAAATACCGCCCTTCGGATAGTCCGTGATCTTGAATTACCTTATTTTTAATTATATTTATTAAATTAATAAATAAATTTCAACCAATTTGCAGAATTATATGATTTATTAACAATTATCTGAAAGATCGATGGTTAATCGATTATTAACAACAGTATCGACTCGTTTCTCAGGGCCGGTAGATAAAAATTTTACATGAATATTGTATATAAATTATTTGGTTCTTTTAACGGTTATTTTATAAATAGCCAGAGAAGGGTAATGCCATGAAAGTATAACACTTACAGTTAAAGGTCTTAAAATTAAAAATTACAAGGTTATTAAACAATATATAATGTGTATATTTGATAAAATTCGAACCAGTGATGACTCGATGTTCATTTGGTCCAACTCGCATAGGATTCTGGGAAGACAAAGATGGCCGCCTGCCGACTGCGTAGGTTAACGTTAGTTGCCTCGACAAATATTTCTTGCAATAAATGATGCCTTTTCACCGATTCCTCGTCTCCGCAATTGTGGATATTCGTTCTGGTGTTAATTGAGTGTTCCTGGTTCAGTGTTTCGTAGTTCACTTTGTTTAAATGTGTGTGGTAATGTCTAACTTCACTTTGGTTAAATAGGTTGTAACTAACACTTTTCGTTTCGTCAGTAATAATTATTGGTGATGGTGTTAATTTAATAATTTAGTCATATATTGTTCCGTTATACTGTAGTTTAATAGTGTTATGGATTGTGCTCACTGATTCTAAGTTTAAAGTCAAAATTTAATAATTTACAAAATTTCACTGTTAACTAGGTTTATATACCGCACGCCATTTCTGCTTCTTATATAGGTTAATAGGAGCAAAACCTCGTTCAAGTGTTCTCTACCACGTATAATAATTAACTGTTCTCATTTCCTTCGTCTCCTGAAATTCTTAGCCAATTTAATATGCATAATACATTGTTTCAATTTCCTTTGCTTCCGCTACATCTTTAAAAAGTACATTATATCACCGAATATATTTTCGCTATTATTTAATTGTATGAAATACTAAATACATAATCGTTTTCTTTAATTCATTTTGCTTAATTTGATACCAAATAATATAGTTTTATAAAGTTTTTTATTAAAAATGCTATATTTCTTTCATTTTGGAAAAGTAGGCTTAAATTTTTATTTCCTGTTCTCCTCCAAATATTAGCCATTTTATCTGTTATAATTATGATTATACTGAATCTCAGATTGATATAATTGTTTATCTTTCTTTAATTTCTTGCAATTTTATCCATTGATTATTGTTTTTAAATATAATTCATTAATCTATGACTCCCCCTCTGAAATTTTAGTTAATACATTTGCATTTTTACTCATAATTTTACCTATCTTCTGACAATATCTTTTTAAAGTATAAATTACATTATATTACTATGTGATGGGTTTATCTTGCATAAATTTCATTAGTTTAGTTGGTTTATTGGACTGGATTTATCAATTATAATGTAGTTTAGATTTACCCTTTGGCCTATTTTTTATCTGATGTTACATACAAAGTTTTTAATAATACAGTTTGTTTATACCCTTTTCTGACCTTCTATTTTAATATAATATTCATTAATAATTCCTTAATTTACTACAATAACATTTAGTATTGACATTAAACAATTAATACATAACAATTATTTGACATTAAATTTGGTATTTAAATTCATACCCTTTGGTACTGATTATTTATATTAACTCATAAAAACATTTTATCATATAAGAATGGTATCCACATTCAGACATTGCATTCCTATTAAACATTATAACATTATATAATTATAAGAACTACTCTCTATTTCCAAACCTTAGGCATAGAGTTCATTTATTGTAATTGGAACCTAACATCTCTGTACCTTTATTTTTAAAACTTATTTAAAATTATTTGGGTGCAGTCTTATCTGTTTTTCTTTAATTTTAGGGATGCATCCCTTGTCACTTTATGGATTAACTCCCAGCTCTCTATTTATCTTATTCACTCCATTGAATGTTATTACATAAATAGTGGCACCTTATTAGAAATATTAGTCCTTGCTCTTTCACCATACTATTTTACTAAATAACACTCATGATACTAAATTAAAACTTTTAAAGTTATTTAAAGGTACAGTATTTAATGTACTTTCTCAAAGTTTATTTATTACAACATAATAACTTGCACTTGTCCCCTGTTATTTCTTGATACTATCACTAGTCAGTTTTATAGTTTTATATTACCAAGATGTTTAATCATGGGGGGACTGTTAAGATTTGTCTTTATTAATTATACAATAACTTTCTTGGGTGCACTTTTACTTAGCACTTTAAACACTTTTGTTTTCATTTATTTTACATGAGTTTCTGTTTTTTTTGGGTGTTATATTTTCAATAGTGACATTTAATTTCTTTTGGGGTTTTTGTTTTCTCCCTACTGGGTTTCCTTTGGGTCTTGGTCGTATTCCACTCCCCCTACTATCTGTTATCTTCAAACCTGTCCCCGTTCATCAGGTATGTTAGTTTGTTCTGGGTATCTTCCTTCTTCATTCTTGGTTTCTTCAGTACCATTTCGTTATTATTATTTTTATTCGTTCTGGGTATCTTCCTTTTTCGTTCTCGGTTTCTTCATTATTATACCGTTATTTTGTCCGTTGATTTGTTCTGGGTATCTTCCTTACCTACTCCTATCCTACCTGGGTAATATTTTTATTTTATTTTAGTGTTTTGGGGTTTTATTTTGCTGTACATTTATTTTTGTTGCAGAGTTTTTTCTTTATATTTACTTTTTCAAGTAATGGTGATATTTTATTTTGATATTTATTTGGTTCTTATTTGGATTTTTCTTGATATTCCATGTAATTGATTTTTACTTATGATCATATGGTAATCTTTATTAAGTGAATTATCTGTCATGCTACAATATCGACAGCATATTGGTGAAATAGACGCCGACATTTCAAGATGTGATCGTTCTCATTTTCTGGATTTGTGTCAGGAAATGTATGGAATCTGTTCCTGTTCCAGAAACCAATGAGCGCAATGGCTCTGGTGGCGGGACCAATGGTGCCAATTTGACTTTGCCACTTGCGCAACACAATCCATGGGTTTCATTTCTGTATTTCAATGCCTTACAATGTGGGCACACAACGCTCATCGATCCAATAGCAACGGATTAGTCTGCACTGTAATCAATTGTCACGGTGTAACGGAATGCAGCTCGATGAGTATTCAACGCAACATTTGTTTGTCTTCTTGCACGATTATTCAAATTCATTATCGCGCGATTGGTTTCTACTGACCGATGATGTCTCATTCGATGCATATCATCTTCGTTTGCATTTTCTCTTTCTTCTTGTGTACGTGCTGAACGTGTTTGTGATAATCGATTCCGTTCAATTTCATTTCGCTCTTCGCGTTGCTCTGCAGTTCGATTAGTTCGAAAATTCGTTTGGTTTGTAGCATTGCGAGTTCTGCTACCTAAATTGCTCCGTCTTATTGGCGGCATTGCAATGCGATTAAATTGTGTCAATTCAATTCGATTGCGACACAATGTGCTATGCGAAGAATCACAATTCAACTGAAAATGGACAATTGATTCACTTTGTTGTTACTGTATAACCGTTTGTCACTTCAAAACTCACCGTATTTCGTAGGTAAATCTGTAAATTTGTTTGAGATAAAACAATTGCGATGAACTTACAACAGAATCACAATTCAACTGAAAATTAACAACTGAATCAATTTTTCGTCACTATGTAACCGATTGGCTTGATTCACAATGTGACAATCAGCTGTCAAACGACATTTGCGCACGTATAGCGAAATATGTCGGAAATGTCGGAAAACCATCAGCTTTGTTTGTTTACGCGCCAGACAACAAAACAAAAAATGTCGTGTATCATAAAGCATTTCAATCAACGAAATGGTGATATCACAGCAAACCAATGGAAACAAAGCATTTCTTTGTTTTGATCGTTTACTTGAACATCGATCTTGTAATCGAAATCGAAATGTAAATAAAACGATCACAAACAAATTTATTGAAATTTGGACAGGACAACGTCTGTCGGGTCAGCTAGTAGCGAAATAAATTGGAATAGAAATAAAATAACTACATTTTTCTCCAGATCTTCCAGATTTTTTTTTCAATTGAAAACATTCAATTGAGTTATTTCCATCCCGGGAGCATAACGAACAAAACAAAAAAAGAATCAACCAAATATGTCGTTCCTATCGTCAGTTATGATCGAGAGTGCATACAAAAATTATGATTTTTGAAGTTTGTCCGAATTTTCCGACTTTCCTTTGTAATTGTCCAGAATTTTTTTTCCTGAAAACTTTTCCAGGACCATAACGAACAAAACAAAAAAAGAATTACGCATATCCACCGTTCGAATCGTGAGTTATGGTCTTGAGGTCATACAAAAATCCAATAGAAAAAAGCACTTTCACTTTTTCCCGAATTTTCCAATTTTCCGGGCAACTTTTCCAATTTTTCTTTCCCTAAAAACCTTACTCGGACTATTACGAACAGTTTAAAAAAAAATTAGCCAAATCGGTCCAGCCGTTCTCAAGTGATGCACTTACCAACGAACAGCATTTAATTTTTATTTATATAGATAAAACAATATTGAATCAATTATTCATTTATTTGTTACTTGCGTGGAGAATCCTTCCGATGTGCGTAGTCCTTAAGGTGTTGCATGCCGGTGAGTCGTCAGCAGCTGTTTGTTGCGCGTTAATCCTGGTTATGAATGCACTAATTCACTTTATCACAGATGTACACTACACTTGACGTATTGGTGATACATACAATTATGTCGTATAATTATACAATCTAGTTTACAACGTATTCTTGAATTTACATTAAGTGCATCTAACACAGTTCGCGTCGCGTGCGTCTCGATTATCTCATACCGTCGTGAAATTAACCCGAACTAATTCGCTTTCTTCAGTGATTTCACCACAACATATCGTATTGATGAAAATTTATATGTAGTATTTACTTCTCGTTGTTCGTTACTACTCCGAACATTTACTCATTAACTTATTACTGTATATTAAACTTTATAAATTTAGCGTTAGTAATTATCGCGTTCCCGTACTTCTGTTTACTGCTGCGAATTTACTTATTCTTTAAATTACTAATAAAATATATATCTATATAGTTAACGCAAAACAGCGCACGCGAGTCTCTTCAGTGTAGTTTCGCCGCTATAAAGAAGACTCTGCCTGATTTCTCTCCAAATTCATATTTTATACTCGCTTTGAATTTCCCTTACCAAGTCTCGATAGAAAAACAATCCAATAGGTTTAGACTAGCGCTACAAAATCGCCCAATCTCCTTAGCGAAAACCTCCCGCGCAACACATGACGCTTCCTCTGATTTGCCGAAGGTTTTCCGCGTCTCACGTACTTAAAAAAACTAGCGTCACTATCTATCTCGCTCTTACATCGCTCTCTCTCACATAACGGTATCTATTGTTACATGCACTTAAAGTTTATAACATTCGCAAACACCCCTAATATCCTAGCGAATAATACACTTTATGATAGTTATGTCCCAAAACGTGACTTAGCCTAATATTACCTTCCTTATAGACGTCAGCCCCAAAGCCGGCGTTGCTAACCTACCGCTATACTCTACAGCTTTTTACAAGTTAATTTCTTTTATGTAATGCCGCCTAACGGTACAGGCGTTTCACTACCTCCCCGCTTTCTAAAACATACACATTTCTTTGCGTTCAGCATAGTTTGATTTCGTAAAATTTGCGATTGCTCAATTTTGCGTTACAAGTGATACCAACCAAAATCATATGCAAAGTCTAGGAATTTCAAGCTTTCGAAAGTAATTAAAACAAGACAAAGGTTTATCGTAACCTTTATGGAAGAGGGGAGGGGGAAGTTTGCGGGCTACGGCTGCGAAATCGTATTTTCTGGCACTCCCCACGTTGAACAGGCAGGTCTCACGACCCAGACGTTTCGTGTTGTTGCCAGTGATCAGTCGAAACTCTACTCTTAACCGTCCGATTCATTTATTTCTTTATACGCGATTATATGTATCAGCTATTCGCTCCAAATAACAAAGGATACAACAAAAATTATTCTTATTTTTGTTTATACAGACTTGACCGACTGATTCTTAACCCTCATCAAGACTATATGGCTACACATAATGAAGCAGAAGTGGGAATGAAAAAGTCTATGCACACATGCGCATGCGCGCGCTTTCAGTTTAATATGATTCTGTGATAAATACAGTTAACTAAGTGTTTTAAAGACGCTTGTATTTTTTTGCACATTCCAACGAACACGCGACCGAGGTAGCCAAGAATTTAAAGAACTCAACGAATTTCTGTTATAATGTTAAATGTTTCCACCAACTTACGAGTTCCATCAACTCTCAAGCATAAATAAACTTGTAATGCATTTTTGTAACGCATACACGCTTGTATAGTGTAAATTTTTGTGATTGCTACATACTTACATACATTTACTGTAACATAATCATCCGGCGTACTGAACAGTATAATTTACAATTACATTAACACATTTTGAATATTAGATAAATGTCGTTTTTATATGACAGATAAAGATACCGCGTGATAAACTTTACAAGCACAAAAACTAGTTATCTGTGATGTGTAAGTGGGCCTAATCCTAAGTATATATATTATCTGTGTAAATCTCCGAATCAGAACGTAAGCAGACCGGCCTGAGGTGATGTAGGAAAGTGATTTTGGTCGATGTTAAACATTGCCCTATCCTAGTGTTACTCGGAAGAACAGATAGAGCGGTAGGGGGAGATAATGAGTTTGTTTCGCTTAAAATACTGTTTGTGTCCTTACAATGTGGTTTACCTATAGGCCTACGATATAAAAGTTCATCGTCACTTTTAAATTACTGTTATTTAAAAAATTAGTTGTATAATTAATATTGATAGGTTACATTACTACAATATCTTTTACGATTGTAATATCCTAAAATGTAAATATCCAGGATGTTCGCGTGGGAGCGACAATCAGGTTAAGGCATAACTTCATCCAAAAATATTACATATGCTTCAATTTTTGTCTATCTGTGTCTTTCGCCTTTGCATATTGTGAACTAACGTGCAACAATACAGCAACTTTCTTTTGTAATTATCCACAATTTTATTACAAAAAACTTAATTCGTATCATTAACTGACAGAACTACCAGATTATTCAAAGTGTTAGCATTCAAATAATGTAAATAATTTATTAGCCTTATACCAATATGATTATTATTTGACTTTATTTTCTTAACATATACATACATATAGGCTTACTTTGAGAACGTTATATTCTCAAGAAGAGCATGTAAAACACAATATCAAATCTATTGAGAACTTCATCCTACAAAAAAACATCATGCATAAGACAATTTATAAGTTACAGTATACAGTTTACTTGTTATAATTACTGTACTACATCTTATAAGTAATTTATACCACTATTAGCAAGGTATATAAGAAAGTCAAGATGCGTCAGAACTTGACCGTATCAGTGACGTGATATAGAATCAGAAGTAATCGCAGCTGCAATTGTAGAACATTATTAACACACAGTCTTGTTCAGTGAGCACAGTTGTCGACTGCTGTCAAGACATTAAAACGCTGAACGGACTTACAATAGACGTGTGCGGCCCCATAAGAAGTAAACAAAGTAGTTGCAGCTAAATAAAGGGGAAAGGGTCAGTAATGTTTACTGCATTTCCCCCTTTTTCAAGTGTCACCTGACCACCACTGTACCGGCATATTTCTAAAGGTTACTGACCCATAGCCAGTTTACAAAATGGGAATTTTACCGATTTTATTTTGGAATACGAAAAAATGAAAAGCTATCGCTTGACATTAATATTATTACTCTTGATAAGTATAATTATGTGCGGGTATGTAATTATTAGCCTATATTGTATGACAATTTGAAGCTGATCCTTTGAATGTGTGTCATCGGTTAGTGCGTTTGTCTAACTATAATGAGGTATGTTAAAACTGTAGCACTAACATAACACTGTGAAACTTTCCAGTTATATTGCATTCGTCTTATATGGGAAAATAACATATGTAGGGGTCTACTTTTTGATTAGATTGATTCTGTCAGATTTGCAGATGGAACTGCAACAGAATTCTTTAGGCTTTCACGGCCAGTGGAATGCC
Organism: Magicicada septendecula; assembly: GCA_034769895.1. Classification (NCBI taxonomy): domain Eukaryota; kingdom Metazoa; phylum Arthropoda; class Insecta; order Hemiptera; family Cicadidae; genus Magicicada; species Magicicada septendecula. The sequence continues at coordinate 1,090,234,519 of CM068367.1, forward strand.
GGACTGTTAGGCCGTGGTGCACCTCCTGTGTTCAAGACAGGCGTTTCGGCCCCACCATCGGAAGGCATCTTCAGTGTCAGAAACGATTAAAACAATTGGCACGGGGTTCGCCAATTCAGCCCAGTGCTGACGAACAGACTATTGTAATCGTTTCTGACACTGAAGATGCCTTCCGATGGTGGATCCGAAACGTCTGTCTTGAACACAAGCAGTACACCACGGTCTAACAGCCCGGGAAATGATAATTCCAACAATGGAACTGCAGTAGTTTAATATTAATAACCGAGCTGACATGTGATTAATATCCAGACTTTGTATTAAGATTTGAGTAGCCTATGTAAATGCAGTCGAAATACTTTAATAAGCAATATGCCCATACCGCCGGGTATAATTAGATATTTATTTAGATAAGTTAAAACTGCAGTGTTTTAATTAACTTTTGACACTAAAGGATTGCTGTGAGCGCAAGCACAATACTATGTGATTATTGTTGTCGGAGGTCATGTTCAACTTGTCTGATGAAATTACACAGCATACACAATTTATATACAATCAAACATACAACTGAGTTGTTAGGTTAAGTCAGAAGTATTGAAAACACACCACTAGAATAAGACGACCGTAGATAAATATAACATTTCTGGTGAAACATAGAAGCAGTGGAAGCAATGGAACAAAGGGTTTAGTACTAATTAAATGACTGTTTGGTGTCTATGCTTCGGAAATTATGATTTTATTTATTTTTGCCTGTGTATCTTTCGTCGTACCCCTTTTCTTAGAAACCAAATTTCTTGATCAACAACTTATACAGATGCATTGTTTACAGGTCTATATATTGTTCCATGTATCTATACATAACTGTGTGAGAACTGGTGTCAAAAGGCAGCGAGGATGATAACCAGTGGACATTTATACGAAGATGTATACTAATGGGAAAAATGTGAGTATCAATATTGGCTCAACTTTAATAAACTGACAAAAGACTGTCAGTAAACAAAAAACACCGTTATACCGTTATTCTGATAATAGTCTACTCCTTTTTCTGTGCTGTAGATCTATCGTCCTTACTTTCCGTACTATTAGTGATATTTCAATAATAAACAGCATCTGTTTACCTGAGTGTAGAGGCTCCAGCGACCGAGCTGTCATGTGGTCATCCAACCAGATTTTGTATTCATGTTTGTCTTTGCAAATCGGCGAAGCTGCGATAATCTAACAATATACCCGTAGCCTACCGCCGAGTGCATTTAATTATAAACGAACTAGTTAGAAGTTTATGTAGGCCTACATCAGTTAGAAATTGCATTATTTTTAATAACGTTTTGACGCTAACGTAATTACAATGCACGATAAACATAACTATTTTATAAAATTTTATTTAAAAGTTATTAGTTGTGAGGAACAATCGTAAGGCGGACCACAGTCCTACACGTTTCCGTCTCACTGGGCAAGCAGTTTTGAGAAAATCAAACGCGCTAGCTGCAAAACCACGTTCTAGCAATTCACACGCCTACATGTACGAGCCAAGTTGACAAGAGACTTTAACGAGTGAGTGACGTTCTTTACGGTATAAGTTCAGCGAGACGTTTTATGAATGAAATCTATAACACAACCAACAATTCAAGTATTATCTGAAACAATTTTATATGTAGGTATAAAATAGGCAGGGTATAAAACCAGGTATTATATAGGCGAAATTTGTATTAAAATATTTCAATATTTGACCGAACATCTGAGAGTATTGTCAAAGTAGGCTATTTTGCATCTCTAACGTTAGGCCTAATATTTTATAAATTAGGTAAATAAATGTTTTGTATTTTTACTATTGTATGCGGATTATTAAGTTAAAAGAAATCGATTTAAAAATATAATAGGCTAAAAGAAAAACAAAACGGATGTAAAGTAGGCCTATTCCCTGAAATAATGAGTAACCGTGTGGAGAAAACAAAAAATTAATCCTTAGTACAATAAAGAGTATGAAACAGGGAAATTCTACATTTTTAAAGGTGTAGCGAGAACTTACAAGAGTAGAAGAGAAGATAAATGAGAGATAAGTGCTCGAGTGAAGAACCATAGGAAGTAATGTAAGAAATCAGAAATGAACCCATAACATAAAAAAGAAAGTGATGAGAAAGAAAATTGGTGAAACGCAAAGAAAACAGTAAGTTCATGAAAACAATAAACATGACGGTACGATATACGTGCATTTAGATAACACGATACTGCAGTAAACATTTTAGCAAAATTATGAATGTACTGATACAAGGTAAATTTCTAGGAATTGGCTCACCACTATAGTAACAGTGACTTTGAAAGTGATATGTGACAAAGTTGTTTGCAAGATTTATCAAGAAGAGATTAAAACTAAAAGTTGAAAAGTACGGTGGGAGAAACGAGGCAGGATCAAGGATGCAATTTTGATAATAAAAACAGACCATCGGAAAATATCAATATGATGGAAGATAACAATGGAAGAATTAGAAAGTGACCTGAGGTGCTCAAAAAATAAGAAATCGCCAGGTTCTGATAGAATAAATGCAGAATTAATCAAATATAGTAATTTCTCATTCAAATTACGACTTTTACATTTATTTAATACGTGTTGGCTATCTCGATGTATTTCTCAATGTTGGTTAGAAACCCATATTATACCAGTCTTCAAAAAAGGGGATAGAAGTAATTGCAAGAATTATAGGGGAATTAGTTTATTAAATACAACTTACAAAATTTATTCTAAGATAATAAATGACGGGTTATCGAGAATTGCTGAGAGTCTGATATTAGAAGAACAACATGGGTTTCGAAGGGGAAGGTCCACAATTGATAATATCTTTATGTTAAAACAAATAGTGGAAAAGAGAATTGAATTTAATGCAGAGACACCATTTGACAGGTTGGAAGAGCACGTTATGAAGGATAATGCAGAGAAGAGGATAGCCTATTCATTTAATAAAGGTAATTAAAAGTTCATTAATGTAACGCAGATACGGATAAAAGCTAACAGATTGTCAGAGCCCTTTGGAATAACCCAATGTGTTCGGCAAGGTTGCAGATCTTACAAACATTTTGGCAGTCCGAAGACGAGTGACTTGCACTAAAGAAATAGACCGGTAAGCGTCTTCCATCGAGCTTGTCTTTGCCTTCTTTCGTTTTTTTATACCATTGAGACGTTCCTTGAGAATAAAACCCATCACTGGGTATAAGAGATTATCAAGCATTTGCATCAGCATCTCGAAAAGTGTACAGTAGACCGTCCGTTATTCGGAATGTCAATTATCCGGCGTATCGTTCGCAAAGGTTAAAAGCATTTGGGCATGAGGCACTCTAGAAACCATACAAAATAACTACCAGCAGCATAAGCAGCCAAAGCATAACTAACTGGTTTGTTAAATACGCATGCGCGCGCACGCGCATACACAAATTCGGCCACTATATTAGTTATTCAAATAAGAAAATATTAAAATTCTTTAGTACATTGATCTCGTTCAAAAAATATTTTTCTCAATGTAACTACCTTTTTCCTTGTGTGGCTCATTTAAACTAATTCAGCCTAATTCATAAACTACTTCCGTTGTCAAAAAGAATCCATGTTGTGTGTGCGTGTGTGCTGCGTTTTTAATTTATTATAATACATCAGAAATAAAAATAACCGAACTTCATTCCCATATTTACGACAAATAATATTTCGTTGTATCAAGTGAAAAACAAGCCTCATCAGCAGAAAATACAATACAATAGCAAACGCGTGTATAAAACGTGATGTTTTACACTCGTTTACAAAAAAAATTAATTAATTAAGTTAATTCCCGGTGGTTAATTAGAGTTTATAAGCTAGGGAAAATCGAATGTCTTATTTTATCCATCGAAAATAAGACTCAAACATAATTATCACTGTTGCACACCACTGTAGAAAAATTATTCCGATTAGCGCTTTCAAGCTTCAAAGTTCATCGTCAGATCGGAAATGAGCTGTGATCGGAAAGTTATTTCCGATCTGACGATGAGCTGTGAAGGTTGAAAGGGCTAATCGAAATAATTTTTCTATAGTGGTGTCCAACAGTGATAATTCCGTTTGTGATTATAACCACTAACATAACTTTCTTAATTGAAAATAAGACTTTTTAAAGTTTTTTTTATTTTACTACTTTACACAGCAGACAATTTTAAAAACAGTGAAAGCCAAGAGCAGCTTAGACGTAGGTACACAACAACAGACATACTCAACGCGGCCACTCCAATACCGCTAAACATAAAATATCGTTGTTGAAGTAAAACTGTAATTTATTTTTAGCATATTTTTACGTCGTATTAGGATTTTTATTTTATAGAAATTAAATTTCTATTTCTTAGATAAAAATATTACAAAGTAAACATTGTTGTATCCTGTCAGTTTTATAATGTGTTATAATTCAAATTGTTTTGCCACTTTAAAATGTTTTCAATTACGAAGTAAATTATGTGAACGACGTTGAAGTTACTTTTCAGACAATGTTGCGCGCTCGCGCGCATGTTTATGTGTTGAAACAGACAAATTTTAATTTTTATAACTCTTGAACGGAAGGCTGCACGTTTTGCAAATCTCTCCTTTTGGCGACATGCAATTCCGTTTTCCAGTGTGTAGTTCCGGTGTAACAAACCCATCGCAAGATCTCCGATTATGAATTCTCTAATTCAACTTCAATGATAATGATCGAATGGAAAGTTTTTGAACTGTTTAATGACATTTGCTGGCCGTCCTTCAAAATTTAAAAATGTTATTCAAGATACTTAAAAATACATAGGCCTAATATATTCTTGTTAAAAGTTTTTTTAGAATAAAAAATATAAAGGCATGCTATTATTTTTATACATATTTTATGGAACATGTTGGTAAATTTCTAGACTAAATTGTTACATCAGTTTTTACTACCTACATATTTATATTAAAATAAATTGTAGGGCGTTGTACTATCAGAAAATGAATTTTTATACAGGGGTAACATGGTTTTGTATGTATGTTTATATTATATATATATATATATATATACAAATACATATATACAAATATATATATATATATCGGCTCGCACGAATTCCACTTCCCTGATGGACCCAGGTACCTGCCTGAGCATAGGAATTCCGCCCCCGGACAGCTGAGAAGAGCGCTCTGTATTTTGAGAAAAAAAAAATGATAGTTAGGCTATATATGCAGCTATGATAAGGACACAATATGAAAATAAGGAAAAAACTACAGGTAATAAAAACTACAGCATTAAACATCCAAAGATAAAGATCTTTTAATAGCTACATTTAATAACCTTACGTAGGCCTACCATACACTCCCCGATAACTAGTTATATCGTGTCAGCTTGGTTGAGTCTACACAAAACACTTAACAAGTTACCCTGAGAAACACCTTTGACAAAAGTTAATCTATCACCTGACCGTTTTTTAAGTTGTGACAATTTGTTTTTAATATATCTTTGTCCGTCTTCCTTATTATTATTTTATCGGGTTGAAGTATTTCCTCTTCGCGCACTATTGATGCGAATGTAAGTGTTTGTTTGGATGTACTGTAAACTTTTTTCAAAAATGTAAGTGTTGGGATGAGGAGAGTTGTGAAAACTCTCGCCGGCGTTGATTGTTCTCCACAAAGCTGCTACATCGGCTGGCCAAATGTGAGGCGGAAAATCAACGTGCTCGTCTCCACAGATGTACGTCTCTGTTTGATAGTCTGCAAAACTTGTCAGTTTTGTATCGGGTGTCTGGATTCCTATTAAGCACAGAACGTGTCTTTCACGTCTTCTGGGTTCAAGTATTTGGGCCCAAAGCAATGGTGAAGTTTCCACCCTCCGAGTTACCATTCTTGTACATTGCAGCCAGACCAAGCCTCTGAATCTTTCTCCACTTTCAAAAAATGATAGATTTTAAGCAAAGATAAACGTTAATAGCAATGTTATGATTAAAAGATGGAAATGTATAGTGATAATAGGAATTTTAAATTACCAAATACGAAAATCCTAACTCCAAATTTTTAGTCTGTTCGATTCCTAGAAAACGTGATTTTGGTGCATTTATTATTGTTAATCGGAGAGGGAATCGTTTACTGCAAAGTTCAATACTCTGAAACAGCACATTTATAAGAAAGATATATTTATGATACTATATGAAAATTGTTATAATTATTGTTGCTATACCTATAGTAATAATTTTTAAAAGCTGGACAGTTTATATGCCTTTTTCTCATTATTTTCCATTAAAAAATGTATTTTTAATAACACTTTTACAAAAATCAGATTTACTTGGCGTCGAATGCTAAATTCCTGTATTTAAAATTTTATTTAGAAGATATAGGCTATTAAATTAAAATTAGAACACAAAAAGTTAATTTTTTTAACTTACCATGCTCGTGTCAAATGAAAGCGTTTGACAGCTTCCCCCACACTATCTTGATTTGAGAAAATACAGATAGGATCCTCTCGTGGATAGATTGCTCAAATCGATAACTACGTATACTTTTCATTTGAAAGTGAAGTTTTCTCTTGTCGCACTCTTCCTTCGTGATCTTTAAAACGTCGTTGTACGCCTGATTTTTCTTGTCTTTGAGCAGGCAGAAGACGAGAGGAATATAAGATCCGTTTGAATAGTCATCTATTGTGAACAATTAAGAAAATAGTTCTCTGCATATTCAAAAGTTCATCAAAACTACTTCTTTTCACACAAGTACTCAAGAATTTTATTAATGATTAATCACGATTCGTTTTACTTTTTCATTTTCCAACGAGGAGTTGGAATCATTTCTTTTACGGCGTTATTTAGGGATTTCCTCAAGATCTGTGAGGATCTCGATCTGTTACTGCTACGAGGTTGATCTCGTTTTCCAATCGGGAGAATGAAATTTCGCTTTCGTGTGTGTAAAGTTGGGCTTTGCAATATTTGTCGGTGCTGCATTTCCAGCACAATTCTCCTGAAGATTAAAACATTTTGTATTGCGTGAATGTATAAGCTAATTGTAATATTTGTGAAATGTCCTACCCTTCTCATTGTAAATCTTGTACATATCCGTAAATACTCACACTGAAATTATACACAGAACATAAGAAGACATTGACTATACTTGGCCAAGAAAACTGTTTAAACTGCATTGTTACACATGGTCTACGTAAGTCACAGGTAAAACTAAAAGCTACAATTTGAACATGTCGTGTCAGCTAGTGGTGCATTGTTGAAGCTGAATTTTCGACGTCATTGCTGCATTCCGACTTATGCATAGTGTTGTTTGTACATTTCGCAACATATCCCTCCACCACCTAATCATTTCTGCTTTGACTTGTCAATGCGGAATTCTTGCTAGGCGATTAGTGGACCTTTCCTGCAGCCCAGCTTATACGTAGAGCAGAATTCGAGCCTACCGATACATCCGCGATATTGGCTCAGGTACCCACCTTATATATGTACAAGGCTATAATGTATGTAAGTAGGCCTATTTATTTCTTCTCCTTATTTATATGCACGTTTTGTTGACACTTTTGTTAGTCACCGCCGTCAGATTATTAGCAATATTTACACTGAAAATATTTGGTTTATTATTCTTTAATTTTGATCACTTGAATATGAGTCTTGATATAGATGTATAAAGCCAAATTATAATATCATCTGTGTTATATATAATATTTTATATGGATTAGTTAATGTGAATTATTGAAATTTTGGCTTAAATCACAAATTTTATATTAACGTGTAGGCCTATTTGCTCGTTTATTAATAAATTATTATTTTTGTATTTAAAAGAATGCAAGTTTCCAAAATCTTAATATTTTTACTTTGAAAAAACTTTTGATTAATTTTACTTGAATACGAAAATTTATATCATTGAGGGAAAATGACAGTTCTAACTCACAAAGGAATGCCGCCTTTCTTAAAAAACATAAAAAACGATAAAAAAACAAGATCAAAGAGATGCCGCCGTTCCCGCGGTCCAAGATTTTTTCCCACGCTCTCCCCACCACCCTGGACCCGCAGTATCCGCGAATTTTCGCGAAAATAATTTTTTATATGCAGCCTTTCGCGAGCCTAAATCACTTTCACTTTCTAATTTCCGCGAATATAATTTTTTATATGCCGCCTTTCGCGAGCCTAGATCACTTTCACTTTCTACTGGACCACAGCATCCGCGACTTTTTCGCTGATCTGTGTCAAGATCCGCGACTTTTTCGCGTATCTGGACCACAGCATCCGCGAATATAATTTTTTATTTTTTTATATGCCGCCTTTCGCGAGCTTAGATCACTTTCACTTTCTATCACTTGATGCAATATTAAATATATGATCGGGGAGTACCAACATTGCATGAGTTCAAATTTGTTATAATGTATATTAAATCTATATGATCAGGTTTACCAACCTATGGTGGAGGGTTCCGACTTGATGGATTATAGTGTATATATTAAATATATGATTAGGGTTACCAACCTTGGATGAGTTCAAATTTGTTGTGTGTTATAATGTATATTAAATCTATATGATCAGGTTTACCAACCTATGTATGGGTTCAAACTTGATATGTGTGTGTGTATTATAGTGTATATTAAAATATATGATCAGGGTTACCAATCCTGCATTATTGTGTGTGTGTGTATAGAACAGATCTGCCAACATTTTTCTTCGGTGGGAAATTCAAACTATATTATAGTAAATTGTTGACGACGACTTCGATATCAACTCTCTCTCCCCTCCTCTCTCTTTGTCTCTAGACACAGTTGTCATCAGTTTTACATAAGCGTCGTGCTACTTATGGATTATTGTAATTAGCGATACTAAAATGTAATCACCAGGAAATATATATTTATCACCTATCTCGTGGCGTCCTTTTTTGACACATGACAGTCATTGACTACGATTTAGAAATTAATATACTGCCAAGTCTGTGTGTGTGTGTGTGTGGTAAAGTGTTACGCATAAAAAAATCTCCTTGAAATAAGGTATTTTCAAAAGTTTTGTGTACACACACATTGTATAATAATTTTCGTAATTGTAAGATACAACCTGCAAATTATTAAAATGTCTCTCTCACACATTTCTGATTACTATACAAATAATTGGATGCATATTCGAAGATTTCCCTTATTCAAACGATTTGCATGTGTGTACACGAACTTAAATACAGACGATTGTAATTTTAAAAATTCATTTTTTGCATTAAATATATATCGTAAACAATGAAATAATAATATTTTGTCATTGTAAGATTTTAATAAAACAATTATCAGTTTAAATAATAATTTTCATGATTGTAAGATACAACCTACAAATTATTAAAATGTCTCTCTCACACACATTTCTGATTACTATACAAATAATTGCATGCATATTCGGAGGTTTATAACGAAATAAATTTTAAAAAACCATAATTTGTTTTAAATAATACGTTTTACGTCTTACGTCTTACGTTTTAGTTTCACATCTTGCGTCTTACGTCTTACGTCTTACGTTTTACGTTTTACGTCTTACGTCTTACGTCTTACGTTTACGTTTTACGTCTTACGTCTTACGTTTTAGTTTCACATCTTACGTCTTACGTCTTACGTTTTACGTTTTACGTCTTACGTCTTACGTCTTACGTCTTACGTTTTAGTTTCACATCTTACGTCTTACGTCTTACGTTTTACGTTTTACGTCTTACGTCTTACGTCTTACGTCTTACGTCTTACGTCTTACGTCTTACGTCTTACGTTTTACGTTTTACGTTTTTTTATTCGCGGAAATTCGCGGATGCTGTGGTCCATTGGGACTGATGTTAATCGTTTCAGTTTCGAACGAGAACTGATTAGCAATTGTGTTTGCGTTCGAGAAGTTTAAACCCTTCCTAGAACATAAAGAATTCCTTTTGGAAACCGTCAATCAGACGTTATCTTGGTTATTGAATCACCCTAAACAGTTAGGACGAATTGGAAGGTGGATATTGAAGTTAAACTGCTACATATTCAGAGTGCAGCATATAAAAGGTACTCAAAACGTAGTCGCTGATACCCTGTCCCGTATGTTCCAGTCGCCCACTAAAACTCCTGAAAACAAAGAGAATCCGGAAATAGCACATGCTAACGCCGTAATTACTGAATTCCCCCTTGCCTTCACAAACATTGCTCTGTATCAACAACTGTGTGTGTGTGTGTGTGTGTGTGTGTGTGTGTGTGTGTGTGTGTGTGTGTGTGTGTGTGTGTGTGTGTGTGTGTGTGTGTGTGTGTGTGTGTGTGTGTGTGTGTGTGTGTGTGTGTGTGTGTGTGTGTGGTAAAGTGTTACGCATAAAAAAATCTCCTTGAAATAAGGTATTTTCAAAAGTTTTGTGTACACACACATTGTATAATAATTTTCGTAATTGTAAGATACAACCTGCAAATTATTAAAATGTCTCTCTCACACATTTCTGATTACTATACAAATAATTGGATGCATATTCGAAGATTTCCCTTATTCAAACGATTTGTATGTGTGTACACGAACTTAAATACAGACGATTGTAATTTTAAAAATTCATTTTTTGCATTAAATATATATCGTAAACAATGAAATAATAATATTTCGTCATTGTAAGATTTTAATAAAACAATTATCAGTTTAAATAATAATTTTCATGATTGTAAGATACAACCTACAAATTATTAAAATGTCTCTCTCACACACATTTCTGATTACTATACAAATAATTGCATGCATATTCGGAGTACGTTGACAGCGAAACAAGTCTATGCACACACACACACACACACACATACACACAACGATACTGAATTAGATATAGTTATTATTCGCTAAATTAAACCAGAGGTCATTAACCTTGTGTACGACGTCCTACATTCTAATTTCACACCTGCTAGTCATTAGCAGTGATTAGGATTATAAAGTATTTACTCTAAAAACGGACAACTCTACTTTCTAATTTGACACCTGTCAAGCATTAACACCGCTTACAGTAATTACTCTAAAAACGGACACACACACATACACACACACACACACACGTGCTTTCCCCACTACAGAGTACACTATATATACGCTAAGTAAGTTAGCGGCAATTTCTTATTTGTCGACTTGTACATCCTGATACTGCACGTATTACGTGCTTCCAGTATACACATCTTCTTTTGAAAGACTGTTTGTACGTCTTCAGTGTAGACAACGCACATACTAGTTTGGCTGATACTGTCTTCCAGTATACACATCTTCTTTTGGTAAGTGTATAGATTTTATTTAAACGTAAAAATTATCAAGTGCATTATTTATTGAATTTAATACATGTGTGTGTGTACGCGTGTGTGTATGATCAAATTACAATTTCTGAAAATATATTCTTACTGTATTTTTATAGTGGCAATTTCTCACCAACGTGTGCTGATACATCGTGAAATCTCTACATCTTTTTTTTAATAGTTGAAAGACTGTTTGTACACCTTCAGTGTAAACAACGCACATACTAGTTTTTTGGCAAGTTGTACAGATTTTATTTAATTTTAATTTTAATGTATGTGCAGATTTTTATTTAAACGTAAAAATTATTTTGCATTATCAAGCGTGTTATTGAATTTAATACATGTGTGTGTGTGTGTGTGTGTGTATGATCAAATTATTATGTCTGTTACAAATTTTCTGAAAAATTGCTTTAAACAAACGTTTTTAATGTAAAAAATTTAGAAAGTAGGTCACAGCGTATGATGACATTTATATCTCTCTCTAATTCTGTTGTGGACATACATAGCTGTAAGCAGTGACTATCTCCTTATGAATGCGGAATGTAGACTTTCCTAAAATTATTTGCATTAAAACATTATCAAACGCATTACTGAATTTAATACATGTGTGTGTGCGCGTGTATGATCAAATTATTATGGAGTGGGTTATACAAATAATAATAAAGTGTGTGTAATATATATATACATTTATTAAAATACATACACATAGCTCCAAGATTATATTAAACAGTTTTACAATTAAAAATACATACACAGCTCCAAGATTATATTGTTACAAGTATGAAAATATATCTAAACTAATATTTACAATTTAAAAAAAAAAACATACACAGTTCCAAGCTTATATTGTTACATGTATTAAAATATATCTAAACTAGTTTTAGATAATACTTGTCGTTTAGAAACAGTCTCGCATTGATCACGTTACAGTGATCGAATTCATCATCGTGTGCTGTCAGTACATTTTTTCTTGCTGTCTGAAGATTTCGTAAAAATTATCAAGTGCATTATTTATTGAATTTAATACATGTGTGTGTGTGTACGCGTGTGTGTATGATCAAATTACAATTTCTGAAAATATATTCTTACTGTATTTTTATAGTGGCAATTTCTCACCAACGTGTGCTGATACATCGTGAAATCTCTACATCTTTTTTTTAATAGTTGAAAGACTGTTTGTACGCCTTCAGTGTAGACAACGCACATACTAGTTTTTTGGTAAGTTGTACAGATTTTATTTAATTTTAATTTTAATGTATGTGCAGATTTTTATTTAAATGTAAAAATTATTTGCATTATCAAGCGTGTTATTGAATTTAATACATGTGTGTGTGTGTGTATGATCAAATTATTATGTCTGTTACAAATTTTCTGAAAAATTGCTTTAAACAAACGTTTTTAATGTAAAAAATTTAGAAAGTAGGTCACAGCGTATGATGACATTTATATCTCTCTCTAATTCTGTTGTGGACATACATAGCTGTAAGCAGTGACTATCTCCTTATGAATGCGGAATGTAGACTTTCCTAAAATTATTTGCATTAAAACATTATCAAACGCATTACTGAATTTAATACATGTGTGTGTGCGCGTGTATGATCAAATTATTATGGAGTGGGTTATACAAATAATAATAAAGTGTGTGTAATATATATATACATTTATTAAAATACATACACACAGCTCCAAGATTATATTAAACAGTTTTACAATTAAAAATACATACACAGCTCCAAGATTATATTGTTACAAGTATGAAAATATATCTAAACTAATATTTACAATTTAAAAAAAAACATACACAGTTCCAAGATTATATTGTTACAAGTATTAAAATATATCTAAACTAGTTTTACAATTAAAAATACATACACACACATAGCTCCAATATTATAATGTTACAAATATGATGAAAATATATTTAAAACTAGTATTTACAAAATATGTATAAAATAAGACTTAAACACGTCTATGTACTGTGTTGGTCAATGGTGTATATTCTACAAGCGAATCATGTAGTATCATACAGTAGGCGGTCGTCTGTGTAGGAAAATTCGTTGACGATTCAAATTCTAAACGTACATCAACTGCTGAAGACTTAAGTGCTTCGTCTTGTCTGCTACAACCGAAAACAAACACCGGGGCTTTTGATTTGAATAATTCCGGTGTCAGTACTGGGCTGCCGTCTAAACGGTGGTAATACGAACTTTGAAAACTGGCGTACATATTGTACAATAATGCAAAACGGTCTTTCCCAATATCCAAGTTTAAATTATCGTAAGGATAATACTTGTCGTTTAGAAACAGTCTCGCATTGATCACGTTACAGTGATCGAATTCATCAGCGTGTGCTGTCAGTACATTTTTTCTTGCTGTCTGAAGATTTTTATTTAAACGTAAAAATTATTTGTATTATCAAGCGTGTTATTGAATTTAATACATGTGTGTGTGTATGATCAAATTATTATGTCTGTTACAAATTTTCTGAAAAATTGCTTTAAACAAACTCTGTCTGTCTGTCTGTCTCTCTCTCTCTCTCTCTCGTTGTCAAAAGTTATGTTCAAACCGTTTCTCCTCTCCGTGCATGTATATGATTTTAGAAAGTTTATATATATTCGACAAATATTAACTGTGTACGTACTTACAACGCCCGCTCTCTCTCTCTCTCTCTCTCTCTCTCTCTCACTCATCGTCAAAACGTTGACTTCATTTTTCATTGTATTAAATAATTAACAAATATTAACTATGTGTGCGTGTGTGTTGTCAACTACTTACATGCGCGTTCTCTCTCTCGCTCGCAGACGTTGGAAGCAATTCCTAGTTTATAATGTAATTACCTGTGCGTGTATGTCTCTCTTTATTCGACAAGACTTAAACACGACTATGTACTGTGTTGGACAATGGCGTATATTCTACAAGCGAATCATGTAGTATCATACAGTAGGCGGTCGTCTGTGTAGGAAAATTCGTTGACGATTCAAATTAATTTCGAGTTTCATTATTTAATTTGCCGTCAGCAGGTAATTTGTAATATTCTTGAAATATAAGGAGGGCATTGGAAACATCTGAATCATTTACTAATTGCAATGACGTTTTATCTTTCGTATAAAGATATCCATATTCATATAAGTAACCTAATCCAATTGAAACTGTGTTGTGTTATCCGTTAAACATTTTGTCCATAATGTTAAAAAAATATTACAGATTTAAGTGGCGTCATGGTTTCCGATTGTACTTTACAATGACAAATACCAAACAACGTTGTTAATAATTATAAAAGAATATGTTATTATCCCTTCTCCTCAATATTTATAAAAAAGATTTTTAACAAAAATATGAATTAACAGGAATCGAACCTACATACTTACCTTCTTTACCTTCACATTTACCATTACTCGTCTAACCATTTAATCGATTAAGCTAATTCATATCTTATTAACGAACGATTACTCACGAAAGGAAAAACAGTTTACATGTCAACGAACTCGGAATGTTTACATTTTAAGTGTGCAATGTTTACGTGTCAACAAACACCGTCTGTTTATGTTTTCGATTTTCACATTTGAAACACCTTCGTATCGAACACCATACATACGATCTATAATCCGTTTACAGTCAGCCGATTCGCACAAACGCATATATTTGTTTGCTAATGAATCGTCACTGAAATGTAAAGTGTTAGGGTTCCATGCGCTATTGTCACTGAAATGAGAAGCGTTATGACTCTGAGTGCCACTTTCGTTTTCAGTTATTACATGTTGTGTAGGCTCTTCTTCTCCTCCTCCCCTCCTCCATTATATCACCACTTAACTTTCGTGAAATAGCTTCTAACGGTTCCAGAATCGGTCTGTAATTTTTTCTAAACGCCTCGTCGCTTTCTCTGATACCGTGTTGTAATGCATGATATTACAGCATTAAACTTTACAAAAAACGACATTATTAGAAGACACTAGTGAACACGTCTGTATCAAACAATGATAGAATATTCGTCACAAAAGGACAGTAGAATGTGATAGTGGTGGTGGTGGTAACGTCGATCATACACACAGACTCTGGAGAGAGGCTAAAGTTTATCGAGATGAAAACGTCGTAGACACTTTCTTCTCGTGGTTGATGAAAGACGCCGAGGATATGATGAAGGTAGTACGACATAACGTACGCATTGCAACATCCAGTGAGCGTTACGTGTCGTTCTCTCTGGGTCCCTTGCGTTTCGTAGACTCTTTTCAATTTCTTAATCGCTCTCTGGACACACTCGTTACGTCCGTCCATCCATCCGTCCGACTGTCTATATCTGTCTGTCTGTCTGTCTGTCTCTCTCTGTCTGTCTCTCTCTCTCTCTCTCTCTCTCTCTCTCTCTCTCTCGTTGTCAAACGTTATGTTCAAACCGTTTCTCCTCTCTATGATCATTACCACGCATGTATATGATTTTAGAAAGTTTATATATATTCGACAAATATTAACTGTGTACGTACTTACAACGCCCGCTCTCTCTCTCTCATCGTCAAAACGTTGACTTCATTTTTCATTGTATTAAATAATTAACAAATATTAACTATGTGTGCGTGTGTGTTGTCAACTACTTACATGCGCGTTCTCTCTCTCTTAACATAACGCTTCGTGTGAAGCGTTTTGTAGAGCAGGTTTCAACTGTGGAAGGTTTCATCGGACAAAAGGCTTGCCGCATGACAACTGGCACCAATCGTACACTCTAGTGTTTTTGGTGGTCCTAAAAAGGACCGAGTTGTGAGAACGGCGATGTTACAAATTGATATTCTAATTTACTTTGTGAGATATAAAGCGTTTAAGATACACTAACATAATACCAGCGTTATAACAGTTTCTTTGTTTTTCAGTATTCACTCTCACGTCTGAATATTACCATGTCTGACCTTCAGCAGAATCCAGAACATCAGCAGGAACAGGGACATCCTCAACAAGGTAAAAATTTTTTTAAATACCAATTGTCTCTCTCTATAATTATACAGCAAACCAAATTTGTTTAATATGAATTAACATGTATAAGATAGTCTCTTGACGTTGTTTAGAAATTGATATGACGGAGAAAATTTTTTATGTTCTGACATAGGTTTGTCACCTTCTCCCCAATGTACTGTCTCTTGACATCGTTTAGAAATTGACATGACGGAGAAAATTTTTCATGTTCCACCATAGGTATGTCACCTTCTCTCCAATGAACTAATTCAATTCCGCAACAAAAGCATTTAACTCTATCGTCTATGAATGACATACTATGTCCACAAACATCATAATTTAGCGGATAGTAGTAAAACCCAGCAAACGCTAACTCGTCGGGACTGACAAACGTTACTTCCCAATACTTGAACGATTTTCTTCTTTCACTTTCAATGCTAAAATCATGAGTAGCTGCCATCTTCACAGTTTGCAATAAACTAACGTATTACTAACGTGTACTATCTATTTATTTACCACAAACATGAATGTGTGTTATTCATCATTCCTATTAGCTAATACATGTGTTTCTATTGTTTCAGATATGACACGATTTTATATTGTGCGAAACAGTAGTATTAGAGGATGTCTCACAACTTTTAATTACCTGCCTGTGTACACAGAAGAAGAAGATCAAGATATAGTACCGATAATGACCGAGGTGCGACCTTTATTGTGCAAGGATATTCTGGCAGAACAAGCACGTTTACGCAGTATCAAATGGCATATTGCGTGCAGGATACGTTTCACTAAAACTGTGTTAGATGGTGACAGCGGCGAAGAAAAAGTGGTAACCAAAGACGCCGTCTTCCACGGACGTTGTCGTACGTTGCTCACGGACGACAACGACGAGTTGAACTGTCTACTCGATGAATCCTACGATAAAATCATGAATAGCATATCCAATTTTACCCGTGACGGGAGCGGATGGTCGGTGGATGCTGTACTGAAGCTGGAACTAGTTGTTGGACGGTACCGACCTCTAGCAGCATCCTCCTACCTTCCAACCCCGCGAAAACTTGCTGTCACCAGGGCAGTAGTCAACATCAATAACTCCCAAGATGAAATGTGTTTTCTATGGTCCGTACTAGCTCACATACACCCTCAAGAACGTAATAAAGAACGTGTTTCAAAATACCTCTTATTCAAAAACACAATAAATATGTCCGGTATCGAGTACCCTGTTTCTATAAATTCACTTTCTAAATTTGAAACACAGAATCCCAATATTTCTATAAACGTTTTCGGCTATGATATAGACGACAATATCAGAAACGAATCAAAAAATGAGGTTTATCCGTTAAGAATTACCCCCAATAAGGACAGATTACATCACGTTAATCTTTTACTTCTGTCCGATACAAATAGCCGAAAACATTACTGTCTTATCAGTAACATGAGTAGATTGTTATCATCCCTTACAAAACACGACGGCCAATCATTTTACTGCGACTACTGCCTGCATCGTTTCTCCACAGAACATGGTCTGTCCGATCATCTCCCCTACTGCACACCTCACGGCGAGCAGAAAACCAAAATGCCTACAGAGGAGGAGAAGTTTATGTCATTTAAAAATTACGCGCACTGTCTTAAAGTACCCTTTACCGTCTACGCCGACTTCGAGTCTCTCATCACTCCGCTTCAATCGTGTTCACCTGGTAACAACGTCCCGACGACAGTGCACGAGTTAGGCGAATTCTACTCAGTTGATAGCAACGGTGCCCGTCAGAAAATAACTTCTCCTCCTGTATCGTCCACATCATACGAAGCGATGCATATTCCGTCAGGTTTCTCCTATGCTATCGTCGATCATACACACAGACTCTGGAGAGAGGCTAAAGTTTATCGAGGTGAAAACGTTGTAGACACTTTCTTCTCGTGGTTGATGAAAGACGCCGAGGATATGATGAAGGTAGTACGACATAACGTGCAAATAATTATGTCCGATGATGACAATGTTGCGTTCACTAACGCCACCGTTTGTCATTTGTGTGAGCGCCCTTTGACAGACGATGACAAGGTACGCAATCATTGTCATCTTACGGGGAAATTCTTGGGAGCAGCTCACAATAGCTGTAATCTAAGCTACAAGATGCCTCGTCATATCCCCGTCTTCTTTCACAACCTTCGTGGCTACGACTGTCACCATTTAATGCAGGGTTTAGGAAAATATAAGGACCAACACGTATCCTGCATTGCAACATCCAGTGAGCGTTACGTGTCGTTCTCCCTGGGTCCCTTGCGTTTCGTAGACTCTTTTCAATTTCTTAATCGCTCTCTGGACACACTCGTTACCAATCTGTCCACGTCCGGGAGCCAATTTCCTTTGCTCAGAGAGGAAATGCTTAGACGGGGTTTCGACGAACAGACCAATCTGCTCGTACGCAAGGGAGTATACCCTTACGAGTACGTTGACAGCATTGATCGGTTCAACGAATCAAGTCTACCCGCTCGTGAACACTTTGATAACCGGTTGTTGGAATCGGCTATTTCGGACGCAGATTACGAGCACGCACAAAACGTGTGGAGTGCATTCAATCTGCGTACGTTTGGCGATTACCACGATTTGTATTTGTTGACAGACGTAATGCTGCTGGCCGATGTCTTTGAAAGTTTCCGAGACATGGCCTTACGCGATTACTGCTTGGACCCGTGTCATTTTTACTCGCTTCCCGGACTCGCTTGGAACGCGATGCTAAAAATGACAGGGGTCGAATTAGAGCTGTTAACAGAGATAAATCTGCATCTGTTCCTTGAGTCTGGGGTCCGCGGAGGCTGCGCGATGATATCCAACCGTCACGCAGTCGCTAACAATCCTCTGATTCCAGATCAGTACGATGTATCGAAACCGACCTCCTTCATTTTGTATACAGACTGTAATAATTTATACGGTGCAGCCATGTCGCAACCGCTCCCTTACGCAGACTTCCGATGGCTCGATCGTAACGAAATCGAGTCCTTGGACGTACGTAATGTGAGTGATGATTCCGACATCGGGTACATCCTCGAAGTCGACCTACACTATCCCGATACCTTACACGACCTGCATTCCGACTACCCACTTGCACCTGTGCGCCAGCGCATAACACCCGATATCCTTTCTCCCTTTTCCAAACGTTTACACGAGAGTATATACAGATCATCGTATAACGAATCAGGGTCATCCGTAGAGAAGTTGTTAACAACTTTGGAGGACAAACAAAATTACGTTCTCCATTATCGAAATTTGAAATTGTATTTAAGTCTTGGCTTAGAGCTGAAAGCGACTCATAGGGTGTTGTGTTTTAAGCAAAGCGCTTGGTTGAAACCGTTTATCGATTTCAACACACCCGCAAGAGGCAAACAGCCGTCAACAGCTTTGAAAAAGACCTTTTCAAACTGATGAACAACGCCGTATACGGTAAGTCGCTGGAGAACGTACGGAAACATATAGACTTTGAACTAGTCTCGAATGAACGACGGCTTCAAAAACTAGTTTCCACACCTCGGCTAAAACGTATGATTCGTTATACGAACGATCTGGTGGGGCTCTCACTCCGTAAAAAATCCATTGTTCTTTCCCGTCCCGTGTATGTCGGCTTCACGGTGCTTGACGTTAGCAAAACGATAATGTACGACTTTCATTATCGTTATGCTGTCGCCAAGTACGGCCGCAACGTTAAATTATTAATGACAGATACAGACAGTCTGATGTATAGCATTCAAACATCAGACTTGTATGCAGACATGAAGAAGGACCTACACGTTTTTGACACATCGGATTACCCTACGTCTCATCCTTGTTATAGCCTTAAGAACAAAAAGGTTGTCGGTCTGTTCAAGGATGAAACGTGTGGTCGTCCTATTAGAGAATTCGTGGGTCTCCGTGCGAAATGTTATTCGTTCCTTGTGGCCCACGAAGATCCCACCCAAGAGTGTCAAAAACGTGTATGTAAAGGTGTGCCTCGAGTTGCAATTAAGAGGAGTCTGCGACACGATATGTATCGCAAGTGTCTCACTGATCATTGTCAGTTTTCTACCAGTGCGCTTTGTTTACGTAGCGATCATCATACGCTGTACACGATGCGTGTAAATAAGCAAGCGTTGTCACCGTATGATGATAAGCGTTATATATTAGACAATGGTCATGATACGCTTGCATACGGTCATTATCGGATACGACAACGCATCAACATGGAGAACGACGACGACGACACCTCCCCACCTACTAAAAAAATTCGTCTCCATGTATAGTAACCCCCCTCAACACTTGTTTCTTTCGTCAGTTGATGTCTCTCGGTGCTTCAGTCCAGACGTCTGTAAACGTAAGTTCACATATTAATATCGCAACGATATTTGTATGTTTAAACATAATATATATAGAGTTTGTAATGTGTGTGGTTTCTTTGTCTTACAGTATTATGGATAACACTGCGGTTATAATCGACTTCCAGTGCTTTTTCGACGACAACGGAAAATATATTGTGAAGGAACTGTCAATCATGGACGTTCTGAGATTTGCTGGTAGACATTGGATTTTGACACCGCCTGCTACATCCGTTACGAATCCCAAATACGTTAGGACAAACCACTGGTTAACAACAAATTATCATAGACTTAGATGGAGCGAAGGAGAGACACCATACGACAATCTTGTTTCATTGTTAACATCACATACACGTATATATAAATATGTGTTTGTGAAGGGTTTTGAGAAAAAACGTTTTTTGCAATCAAAGATAATACACAATAATATCATCAATCTCGATGACTTTGGTTGTCCTAAAAACATACCGTATATAATTCATGGAACAGAATGTCTTAGACATTTCAATTCTTCTGACCGTTGTGCCAACTATAAGGTGCATGCTATTCGGGAATGGATGATTCATGATTTTTGCTTTAAACAAACATTTTTAATGTAACAAATTTAGAAAGTAGGTCACCGCGAATGATGACATTTATATATCTCTCTCATTCTGTTGTGGACATGTACATACATGCATAGCTGTAAGCAGTGACTATTTTCTTATGAAAATGGACTTTCCTAATGACATTGTTATATTTTTGGTGTCTCTAATTTCGTCTGTGGGACATGTTCATACATGCAAATGAAAGTGGGACACCGACGTTACCACCACCACCACCACTATCACATTCTACTGTCCTTTTGTGACGAATATTCTTTCATTGTTTGGTTCTCTCTGGTTTGATACAGACGTGTTCACTAGTGTCTTCTAATAATGTCGTTTCTTGTAAAGTTTAATGCTGTAAGTGCTATCGAGTACAAACGATGTTCAGAATTGACAGTGAATAAAAAATATCCCATCATGGTCTTAACAAATGTGGACACAAAATATGGGAACTCTGTGCTTGCTACGTTGGAGGATGGCGACCGTCAGTATCGTGTCTATCTTCCCAAGAGGTATGCAGGTGTCTTCACGAATGAGGAGCTCAGACATATCAAACCTAAAGAACTACATTTAGTGTATCGAGGGACGAGAAATCAAACAACACAAGTAGAGATTGAGTCCTAACGTCGTAAGTAGCAATCGTGTTAACAAACAATTTATTGATGTGTGTGCGTGTGTGTAGTTTCAACTCTCTGTACTTAACACTTTAATAATTGAATTTGTATGTACATGATAAATGTATCATTGATTCTACAAGTTTCGTTGAATAATAGTTGGTTCGATTAGAAATTATTTGAAAGTACATTAACTTATGCAATAAATGTATCATTGATTCTAAGTAGTATTTACAAATTTCCAGTGAATAATATTTGGTTTGGTTTGATTAGAAATTATTTGAAAGTACATTAACTTATGAAAACTGACAATAAATACTGACTGAAAACTAACTTAACCGAACTAACAATAAATACTGACTGACTAAATACGGTTGGTAATGACATTCACCAACATACGTCACTTACGAGAAACGTCTAGTAATTTCCAGACATAAATTCGAGAATCTGGTAGAATAAACTATGTTTATCTATGAGTGCAGAGTACTATTGTTACAGAACATTCTAGTGTATATCAGTATACTTAAGTTACACAACACACGTGACGTATAATGTAAATATAGGCCTACGTGAGTAACATAACCTACGTATTATTCTAACCTACTAATTTTGAGCTGTGCATTATTCTTATGACAAAATAGTTTTAATAATATTAATCAATATTCATAGTATCACTTTGAATGTGGGTTGAGGGCTCCCTAGTACACAGCAATGTAGCCAAATCACGTATACGAGCTCGATGGACTACCTTCAATTCATTCTGCTTTCATTCACCAATCCTCTTAACCTTACGTGTAGCTTTTAAGAATAATTATCACTTTTGTTTACAAGAACAATAAGTCTGTGTCGTCCGTAGACGAAGAAGTAATCTGAAAGGCTTAGTGATACACTGTCGTGACGAGTGATTAGGGATTCTTCCGTACTACTCCAAAGCGGTTAGTACAGTTATCTGATAGCAACGGCTGTAACCTGGAAACATATTACTAATAAAGACTGGCAGACGAAACTAAACACCGTGAACTGAGAATAATAAAAGAATTAAATTTTTTTTAAAAAAAGGCAACATTAAATGAACTTAGGGAAGATATTCAAGAATTATATGAATCCGAAAATCGTAGAATAACAAATACTAAGACATCTGTGCGATTACACAGTTGGAGAAAATAAGTAAATGAATCTTGCGTAGCACCAACGTACACCATATGTAGATCACGTTTAGTGGATGCAAAATTTCAATAACTGAACAAAGTTTCGGATATTTTGCAATGGATACAGCTTTTCTGACTCATATTTAAAATCCAAAAATATAGGCCTAATTGTATAGTTACCATAGAACGATTAACATTACGTGTATAATCAACATGTACGATTAGGAAAATAAAAAACCATTAACAATGAAGTTTTGTTTACATAAGTTGATCTGTCATCATATGAATAAGTGCAGTATTACTAAAACGTGCACAACATTGATTATTCCATTCAAATCCTTCATTTCTTGTCAATACTTCTTACTATTACTCAAGTACACAGAGGGAAGCCTACTGCCGCACAGAAGAACACGCTAAATAAAGGTGTACCTAGTTCCTTCCTAGTTCCTAGTACTAGTTCCTTCCTAGTACCTAGTTCCTAGTTTCATCATGATGTTCGAATTAACATAAATCACTTTTACCACACACAAAGTGTACTTTGTTCGGAAACGTCATTCGTTTGCTGTAGTCGATACCACGTTATAAGACGTCTCGTTACAACTGATTGTTACTGTGATCGTTTTAACATATTTAGTCCAGTACGTGGATCTGTGGATCTTGGATCTTTGAGCCTCGTGGGGAGCACAAGGATAGAGTATTTCTACTCTATTGTTTCTTAGCTATTTCAGAAACTTCTTCTTTAGAAACATTTTGTGACGTTTCAACTTTTTTCTGAGCTTCCTACCTAGCGTATTTCCTTCTTACCGGCGTGCCCCCCCCCCCCCAGAGGGTCGAAAAAAGTTGACGAATTTTTTAATCTCTTAATTTTTAGACTATTTTTTTATTATTTTTTTCAGCTGTGTACGCTAATATAGTAGTAACTCTTGTTTAAATATACAAACAGGTTTATTAAACAGCATTTGCGTAAACGTTGAAATATGAATCATAGGAAAATCAATTCAGTCAATAAGTATCTTCTAAACAATGCTGCAGTCGATATAGTAACGCGTATTTTTATTGTGTTAGTACCGTTTATTTTAATGGGATTGATTTCAGAATATTTCACATATTTTTCAACCACCTTAAAAACAGTAATGTTGATTAGCTTTCACTTCTTTTTCTTTTGTATGAAACCGACTCGACCAGGACCAAATTCTAGAAACTCCACTGCTACCTAGAGGCAAGTTAATAAGTAATATGGACCTCTAGAGGGCTGACTTCTCGTAATATTCGTGTCAGTGTTAAACAGAAAATAGACCTCCAGTTCAAGACCAGTGTTTTTAAATTCTACGGTATGGAATTTAATATAAAAATATTATTAATTGACGTATAATTCTACGAGCAAGATGGAATCTGTTAAAGAAGAGCGTCGTTAAAAATGGTAGCAAATTAAAATACATTTGTTCTAGTATAAAAGGAGTTTAGACTTATTTATCAGTTGAGATACGGTCCGGATATATCAGACTCAAAAGTAACTGCGTAGAATATGTGAATTCGAAGGTCGTTAATGAAGTATTCCGTCAGGTGGGACAATGTAGTAGCTATAGTTCTGTAAGGAAAACACCATTCCTATAATGTTTAGCTACTGAGGGATTAGAGTCGCATTTCTTTCTATAGTAGAACCGTGGGTCACAGAATATTGTCTATAAATTAACGAACCAATACTAGTTGCCTAAAAAATTAGAAAAGTAACAGGAATAAAAAACAAAAACAGAGCATTTTTAAAATCTAACCGACTGGTATTGAGACGTCACTTTTTAAATGTTTTCAAATCTGCTAGAGAAAATTGTATATATCAGAGCAAAGAATGTGGAAATGTTACCACTGAGTTCGTTCAAAAGGGAGCTAACATGGTGAATAAAGGAGTATTAGCTTTTTAAATGTGGCATGTTGGCATATAGGCACACATTAGTAGTAATAAGCTTCCGGTTATCTCTGACGCTATTTTATTAAACGAACAATGTAGATTTCACCAAGGTAGACCTTGCTCATTACCTGCTCCGTGATCTAGTGACTAATGTTTTCGCTACAACGTGGAAGCGGGTTCGAGTTCCACGGGAGGACTGAACGCTGTCCATTCGCATTGAGTGAACTTGCTTCCCTCTGCTCGTTTATAAAGGCTTTGATAAACCAATAGGCCTCTCTTCACGTACAATAGCGCTACTTCTTAATACTATGCTTATTCTAAATATTGTACTTATAATATTTTCACTTCAAAGCAGTGAGAACTGACGTGAGTTTAACCAAGAAACCTGTCATTTTTAGAATATTAGGCATTAGGGATTAGGTAAGCTAACGAGAAACTTACTTTGGAGGATCGTGAAAAACGGCATTTACATGATTTCAGCATTTTTTATTAGTTGTTCTCTTCACGCAGTTCAATAAAAAATGAAGATTGACAGCATTTAAAGGAAGTAGGCTACTTAATGTAGCCCGAAAAAATAAAGACTATACTACACATAGGCTATATGGCTTTTAAAAGAATCCAATTTACAAATAAAAAAGAATTGTTATATTCGTTACGTCAAAGGCAGGGAAAAACTGTTAAATGAATTTTACTGATGACTAATTAGTTATTCAAAGAGTGGATGGGGTTTTCAAAGATCATTGATTCAAAGAGCATTGTAAACAGTCATTAAGATTAGAAAATATTCTTTGATAAAGAATAAAAAGAAGTGGGAGGGTTTCTATAGGAAAATTCGCAATAATGATCGGTCTCGGAATAAGCCAATAATTTTCGGTATGCATACCCTCGTTGTAATATTTACTTATATAATATGACAAACTTTCATAGGAGAACCTTGAATAACAGCTTAAATGTTTTAAGGTTATAACGATTAAGAAAGATTAAGACCTCCAAAATACCTTCTGAGGTCAATTAAAGACTGAAAGTAGAGAACCGCGATAGAAATGAACGGCCATATGCACGGCCATAACTGTTTGCAAAAAGTCAATGAATAGAGAAACTGGCTATTAACTGTAGAAAATATATTTAGTTGAGACTGCCAAAACAAACTGTAGTAGGCCTATTTTAGTAGATGGTAGGTGAGATTTTGATAGACCGCGAAATAAATGACGTCGTACGTGAAGCCAGATAATGTGTTAGCTCCTAGTCGCTGCAAGTTATGAACCTATCCATCTGTTGTTCGGTTAACATATTAATTTTTAATTTGTTTTAATAACAATAATTATCCATAATTATTATGAATATATTAAGGTATTAAAGTGCAATTTTGATTGAATGAATCAATGAAGATACTGAATTTTTAAACCATTTGAAGTCACAACCTAAAACGCAAGGCTCCAGCTACATGAGAAAAAAGTTGTTTCTTCTATTTCATCAGCTCAAAAACGTGTCTCTGTTTTTAAAATAAATGTTTGCTTTTTACTCGTTGAGTGAGTAATTAAGTAACCAGGAAACATTACTAGGCTGAAACTCGTGTCACCACCATCATACACCATCAATGGATTAGACTTTTATGACGCTTGGTTCGCGTATTTTTTTTATTAAAATATTGTGCAGTCCTTAATATGTGGATTGTAATTTCTGATTTGACCAAAAAATACAGACAACTGCAATTCTGGTACAAGTTTAGCGGTGTACAAATAACGAGAACTCCGCATAGCTATATGGACAAGTCCAAAATGTAGGTGAGGAACGATTACTAAATCATTAGAAAAATTAAAAAAAAAAGAATTAAATGTCGGCTATGGCTAGATAGGAAAACTGCAAACTAAGGAATCGGAAGACACTGAAAAATATTTTGACCTACGTGTGAATGTGTATGTGTGTGTGGGGGGGGGGTAGGTGTGATGTGTTAGTATTAAGGCATTGATTTCGCTATCCTACAGAGTATTTTCAAAAATTTATAATGTTCATGATTCAGAGATTGCAAGACAGTTTTTTAAAGTTCGCAGTGTTTAATAACGTGTTTAAAATTTGTATCTTATTTACGAAGAAGTTTATATCTTTTATTTAGTCGGCTGTAAATCTTTGTGCTGATACAAAGAACGGGAAACACCAAGTGAACTACAGACAATATAAAGAGTGTAAACTATATATGTAGGCCTAAATAGTATTAATTTTTGTTGAAAATAGGTAGAAATCTATATATTAATGGTAACCATTTTGTTATTGGTAAAAATAAATGTGATAGTGTATTGGGATGAAATCTCATTGTATTATTCAAATAATCTTAATTATCAAGTAAAATTTACACTTGCGTAGGCCTATATTAACAAAACGATTAATAAATTGATTTTAACGGAAAACCAACACTTCTTATTTATAAAGAAACGGTAGGGGTGTGGTAAAGGACAAGAGTCAGAAGCGATGTAAGTTAGTTGTGAAGTATCTGCAGCTGTTAAGTGTGAAATGAATGGAGTGTCAAAACGTTAAGTTAAGCCATTAACAATAGTTATTTTGAGGGTAAGAAGGACTCTATTATTGAGAACTTGTAGGACAGGCGTGTAATCGATTTCTGGTGAAATTACCGATATAACATACCTGGGGTGCCCAGTGAATCACTGTTTGATTGCTGCCATCTGTCCCATGTTAACAAGGACACACGACTCAACTCCCACCACACCGCAGCGCAGCGTCATCCTATTGCCCCAAATTCATCTTCTTGTTACATAATGCATAAGTCTAAGAGGGATCACTTTTAAGTCACATATAGGCTATATGTCAACACTAACAGATAACGTAACGCTGTCATATTACGTTATGTGTACATTATACATGTATAATAATAAGTAATAACAATAACCACAACAACAGCAGAATTAATAATAATAATATAAACAAATTTTTACATCAGGGAAGAAAAGGAGAGGTAGGTAGGTGGCCAGCTCCCATACAGCATATAAGGAAAGCAGTATGGTCAGCAATGATACCTAGGATTGTTTTATTGAAAAATGTATGTAGGCTAATTAACAGATGATGTTCAAGTCGAGGTGCGTGTAAATGTACAAAAAGCTTTCTGCACACACACATTTTGTAACCGAAGTAGTTTAGGAGTTAGGCAGATTAAGCTAGGAATATAAGGAAGCTAGAGTGGCCAGCATTACTCTTCAGCCGTCCATTGTTACCCCCAGATGCTCCCCCACACACATATCACGTACGTACGTTCACATACGTCTAACTTGATTACATGAATTGGTAATTTTTAGGCGTAATCAGTGGCGTAACTTGGGGGGGGGGGGGATCAGGAGGTTGAGAGCTATTAAAATTTTCAGCAAAATTCTATACCTAATCACGTGACGTTTATTTTTATTTGTTACATTTTTTATTTATTTTAGTATATTTTATATTATATAATTTATATAATATACTATTATATAATATTATTATATATATTATATTGTTATTATTATATTATATTTCTAAGCCATTTGTGTGTACCAAATTAAGGATTATGAGTAGCTGTAGAAATAAAACGAATTACAATATTTGTAAATTAATAAAATAGTTTTCTTATAACAGTCATTCAAAATTTGGTAAATAACGTAAGTATCTGCAGCCGTAAAAAACAATTATGTGCTTGCCAGAAAATGAGAGCAGAACCTATTAATCTACCTTTACATTTTTCATCCAAACACACTTTCCCTTTCAAGGTTGCCTATATCACGTCTCACGTCTAATATCTCTTTGGTTTGAACCTTCCTTTTTTCACGATCAAACTAGCAGTTTCTTGGCTTTAATTCGGAAGAATGAGGAGATTTTATTGCTAGATTTTACATAAAAAATAAAGTACTTCAACACAAACTCTAAATTGCTAAAAACATTCTTGAGACAACATCCTTAAAGTACTTACTTTACTTTATCCAATCCCCGCTCTCGGCAGTTCAGCCATTCGGCGGCGAGCCTCCCAGTACAGACAGGATAAAGTTCGCGTTTGCAGGTTCGCCAGTTCAGGACAGACAGGTAGGTGTTGTCCATCCATCATTCCTCCATTGCACAGCGGGCAGATGTTGGAATTCACCAGGCCGAATCGGTGTAAATGGGCTTAGAGGTAGTCTTGGCCAGTGCATAGTCTGAACTCCGCGACCGCGGTCGATCTCTTGAGGGTTCGTGAAATTTGTGTTGTAAGAAGTGACTCCCACTTTTTGCCTCTGCCGGCTTCTGTACGTATTTGTTTCAAGTAGTTCTTTACGGCCATGTCAATCTGATATTTCGCCGATGATAGGCTAGTGGGGGTGTCAGGTTGCTGCATTAGGGCTCCATTTTTTGCAAGCTTGTCCGCTTCTTCATTTCCGTTAACACCAACATGGCTGGGGATCCATTGTAGGTGGAAAACCCACACATCCTTAAAGTGCGGAGGGTATAAAACCGGGTTTTCCAAAACATCTTCAGAAAGTCTCATTTATACAAAGAATATGCCTAAAAAATTTACAATTAAAGTGACTAACCTACTAATGACATGATATTTGTTACACTTAATGAGATTAACAATTTGTCAAGATAGAATATTCCAAAATCAGCGCTTTTCCATATTTTCCAAACTTATATTTCAGGTTGGTTTAATCAAAAATATTTATAAAATTATATGGGAAGAGTCCTGAATTTCTCACTTATCCTGAGGAAAATGGAGGACCAACTACCTTCAAGCTAGTCTAATCCCCCCAGAAGCTAATTTTATCCCCCCCCCCCCGGAGCAGATCCTAGTTACGCCACTGGGTGTGTTGATATGATATTTATCTAAATACAACTATATTTCATTAACGACTCGGAACACAAAGTTTTTTATGAGTAAAAACATAAAGTTTTATCTTACAACCTGAACCGGTTTTCACTTTTAAAAAGCTTCTTAAGTGCGAAAGCTTTTAAGTAAGGTTGTAAGAAAAAACTTATGTTTTTACTCATACTCATAAAAAACTTTGTGTTCCGAGTCGTTAATGAAATAGTTGTATTTAGTTAAATAACGGACACGTCATGGACAACAAAATCCAAGAATTTAACTCAGTAAGACATGATATTTATCGTTATAACAAAGCTGCGTTCTTCAGAACTCCAGAATGTTATTGTCACTTTTCATATGTTAATTTTCATTCATCACTTTATCTTTCTGTAATACAGTTTCTCAGTGGCCTATAAAATAAATATATACTTCTCTTACACAGAGGCCTATGTTTTATAAAACTGAAAATTTTATTTTTTTTTGTAATAATAAGTTTAGTAAAAATTAAATTTTGGGTTACAAAAATTAATAATGTGTACCTACATTTTTTCCGCAAAATAAGTTTTTTCTGAAAATAACATGTTTCAACAAAATTAATTTACTGAAGCGGGTAACTGTTTACTTGTAAGAAGACTTTTAAACAATACGTTATTAACTATTTGAAAAATTAGTGAATGTAACAGGTTACCGATTTATAAATATTCTGCGAATGGAATATGCAACCCACCAAAAGACAGACTAGTAACATACTGTTTACTTGCAGATTAATGACATATTTTGCGTAGGTATTCATTGCGTAGAGCACGTTCCTTCACGTATACTCTGTATTTATTGTCATATGAAAAGCTGTGAAAAATGTTTAAAACAGCTCCAGTTATTGAATCTTTGCTCTCTGAATTAAAACAGTATTATTTTGAACAGAATTTTATCATAATTTATAAAACTTTAAGTCTTGCATTTAATTGCTGTAGTGTATTCAAAACGAACACAGTACAAAGGCAGAAGCCCGTTTAGGCCTAAAGCTGGCCAAGGTGTGTCGCGCCTTCTGATACCATTGTCACATATTTGTTTTGTAGCCCTCAGAGGGTCGAACAGATGTTCCACTCGTCCCTTGATTGCCAGTTTACTTCGCTTCACAATAGACAAAATTGACTTTCATCTATAAAACCTACAATGGAGAGAATTGACTTGTCTGTTGAACAACTCCGTGTTCACACGTTCAGATTTACAAAGAACCAAGAAAACCGCCAAGTTGTCATATAATGAAAAGGCGTGTTACAGTTAACGATAGTATTTGGGACAAGCTCTCGAACGTTATATCTGTGGCTGTGTATCAGGTATAGACACAAAACATACACACGCGCGAGCGAGCGCTCACACACACACACACACACACACACACACACACACACACATAAATTCACTCACTTATTCACCGCACACTTACTGAAAAATACGAACTAGTATTTGTGTGCCTTACAAATAGGCCAATATTGTAACCTGGAAAGCATCAAAATGACAGTTAAATTAAATACATTAATTAATCAAATAGGCCTATAATTTCTTGTATAGGCTATATAGGCCTACTAAGGCACAAACGGGAAATAATTACCTATAGTAAAAAACTCACACATTATCGATGAAGACTACTTCAAAAGTATGCAAGTCGAATTATCATATGTCATACCATTCATCCTTACTAATTTTTTGCCTGCCTTGTACCAGGACGTCTTCTGCACTTTCTGCTGGCATGTATTTAGAATAAATAAGAGTTGGTAATCCTTTTGAGTTCTT
The DNA here is from genome assembly GCA_034769895.1 of Magicicada septendecula. Lineage (NCBI taxonomy): Eukaryota > Metazoa > Arthropoda > Insecta > Hemiptera > Cicadidae > Magicicada > Magicicada septendecula. The sequence goes on from CM068367.1 coordinate 1,090,265,885, forward strand.
ACCATGAATCCAATTAATTAGTGTACATTGTTTAGCTTTATCTCATTATATTTTCAAACTCCTTACTTCTATCCTTTGAATCTCCTCTCCATATTCGTTCACGATTTTTCCAACAAGTAAGACTTATAGGTTACTTGGTTACTTGTAGCTATAATTTACTCTGGTACTTTACAAGGAATTGCCCATTCATTAAAATCTATTCATTCATTTAGGAGTTACTATTTCATTAAAGAAATATTGGCAGACGTATCAATTCTTTCCGTATAATGTATGTTTACTTAATACAATTAAATATTGCCAATAGTAAGCCTATACTGAATCAAAGTCAATTCGTTTTGTACGTTATTGGATCTTGATATAGTTTTCAGATGGGATTAAAACCCACTTACTTTTATAATACAATGTAGGCCTATTTATTAAGAAATTTATATTTATTATTAATTATTTAATTAAATAATTATTAGTACACCTATGGTGATTAAAGTACTGATCATGAAATTTTTAGAATTTATTGATTTTTTGCTTATGCTGCAGTTTCCATTCATTGTTAATCCTATTTATGCCCACATTTTACATACTTATTGCATTATGGATTATTTTTTCGTGTTATTCGATATTGTTGTAGGCCTAAATCTTTCGCTAGTTTAGTGGTAATAACCGAGTATGTGGTTACTATTTAATTGATTGTGACAAACAATTCTATTGAGGTCCACTGTCCGTAAGTTTCAGTGGTTATCAATATTTATTTTTAAATTGAACGGGCAATGATCCACCTCTGACAGTAGACCTATTTACACGATCCTAAATGTCAAAACGTGTGAACGAAAATTGAATTATGAAATTCAGATCGGAAAGGTATTTGTCGTAAAGTAACACGCAAACCGCTGAATAGGAAACAAAGCTAGGAAGTTGTGTTGAGCGTGAAAATCGGCAACGTGAAAGTGTAACTAAATTATCAATTTCGTTGTTGGCCGCAATGGCTGCCGTTTTTTTAATTTCCGATAACTAGCGTTAAGCCGAGGGTGATTTACGTCACGTTGCATGAGCAACCAGACGTCTCACACTTTCTAGTACAGGAAATTGCCTTGTTATGCATCACTAGAATACTTTAATGTAAAAAACCAATTTAAAAAACTGCCTCAATGAAGACAGGCTGCCACCCCACTCTACCAACTCACTACTCTACCACATTAATTCGTGAAACGTATTAAACGGTTTCAAAGCAATAAGCTCGAATTTATTGTATTCAAATTTAATAAATATTATTTTCGCATTTTTGTAGAGTAGTCTCAGGCAGGATTGCAGCGATAATCATGAAATATGTTGTAGAGATATTGACATTATGTAGGCCTACAAGTAAACCAAAATTACACGTTGAATTTTAGAAATAGATCTGGCAAATATAACGTGTAGTGAATTTCGTGACTGTAGCCTTCATAGAAAATAAGCTACTGCTGTATAAGGCTGTCGTGTGTAGATAATCAACAAATATTTTGTCTTAACAATGTGTTTCACGTAACGATAATGATAAAACTAACGAAATTATTTTCTGTCTATTTTGCACAAGACAAAATTATTCTCTTTGTCAAATGTTTATTAAAGAAGGAAGGTTATTAAAATTGTCCGCAGTGTTACTATGCCATGTCATTTACAACACAACTGTAGAAAACAAAATGTTCAGAAATTAGAAGACATTAATGTTATATTTGTATATTAGGCCTACGTCCTTAATTTATACAGAATTTTTGCTTATCTGATAAGCGAAAACTAAAATCGAATTTATAACAAAATTTTATTAACTTCATTTGACTGACTGAAGAATACTTTTAGCCTTATGTAGGAAGAAGGAAGCAAACACTGACGAGCCGAATCAAACCATGTAGCGTTAGCCTGTAACAACTAGGATGCTAAGTGGTAGTTCCTAAACCGCCAACAGCGGTCTGATGTTAGAATTACCATACAGTTAGACTTCACGAACAAAATTTTGCGTTCTGAACTTCGCGGATTGTGTACTTATCAATAAAACAAGTAAGACAACAACGAAACAAGTAGCTATGGAAATTTTAAATAGTGGCAGATGTTATGATGCCAAATTAACCGCAGTTGTAATTATTGGATAACAAATAGGAGCGCGCGGGCCTAAATATGCATTGCGCGCGCGCCGCGCGCGCGCACACACTCACACACTTTGTCTTTTTGTCTTGTGTAAGCTTATTTAATAAGGTATAATCGGGAGCGTGCCGGTAAACTCATATGTAGACCTATGTTTAAATTTGCAATCGGTAACCTGGCTACAAAAGTGAATTCATTGTTGTGGACAATAATGGTTAATTATTAACTTTGTCATTTTATGTCTACAAACATTTCTTTCGTTGATGAATGTAATACCGTATATGCTATAATAGGCCTGCTGTGTAATGAGGTGGCCTAAACTTTTCAGTAAACACTAGGCCTATAGTATCGTAAATATCACGTATGCACATTCTATAACCGTACAAGTAGGAAGAAGATACATGCTATATAGTCGGACTTTATATACTACATTAGATAGGCCTATACATTTGCAGACTAACAGAAAAATACTCTTGTGTATGGATACATTCGTGCCCATATAAATGGCTATCTTCTATTCATTCATAAGTATTGGTTTTATTTGATTGGTATTATCGTATCACAGAGAATACATAATGTACCTGAGCTGTGTGGGCACACGCGATTTTAACGAATTTTCGTATTCTGATATCACTAAGTGCGAGGGGGAAGGCATCTCTGTAAACATAAAGTGGTTGTAGGCAATGCAATTAGTTAATAAAATGAAAACGCAGGGTGTAGGGAGAAATAACTATTGACAAGGAGCAGGGCAGTTCGTGGTTAGATAAGCAACCCTCTGAACCCTATAATTTCTTGCTTCCTTTGAAATCAATTGGTGGTTACTGTAACAGCTTGTAGCTTGCTCTGAAATAATGGTATCTTGTAATCACCCAGTATTACGGTAATTTACTTAAACCTACTCATCAATTTCAAACATTATTATTGATCTGTGTAATTATCAATACAATTAACACGTTTTACGTCATTAAATAGGCTAATTTATTTAGTCTGCGTTAAAATTAGGCTTTGAACGTTGAAATAATTTCAAAATACTTGATTGTGAATTTCAAATGTTTTCTCTCCATATTTCCTTTAAAGTGTCTCTGTTAGTGGCTTTATAATCTACATACGTACATGCATTCTTCTATCCGTCTGTTTGTATCTGTTGTGTCACTCTCACTCTCTCCCCTTCATCACTCCCTTCCGATATGTACATCTAAAGAGAGAGAGAGAGAGAGAGAGAGAGAGAGAGAGAGAGAGAGAGAGAGAGAGAGAGAGAGAGAGAGAGAGAGAGAGAGAGAGAGAGGGAGATGTGATAAATATTATTTCAAAATATTTTTTATTCCACTTTATTTGTAATTTGTATTTTTCATAGATTTTCTCTTCTCTAATTCGGTTGTCACAACTTATGTTTGAATTCATAAACTATTAAGGCTACTAGTAATACGTATGTGACTTCCCTGAAGTTTTATCGATGTTTTATAAACACGGTGTTTCATCGAGGCTTTAAATCCAGTAAAACGTAACTGGCTATAAACATTTTTCAATTTAGATTTATATGCCTAAACCTAATAGTTCACAAAGAGAACGATTAAATATTTGTAATGGTCAGGTGTTATTTGAAATACATTGTGAAGTTATAACATTAAGTTCACATTAAAAAACGATGCAGATAAATGAACATTCAAACGAAAAATCATTTTCAGTAGGATAATAAATATCGTATCTTCAATAAATAGTCTTAAGGAACTAGAACGAAAATAGAACTACACGTACGTGAAAAGTGAATCTTACACTACACGGATTTCTTTTCATTTTCGCGGCTTAAAAAATACCTGTATTAAAAACATACATAAGGCTGTACTTTGCATTTTGCTGCAGTACCGTTCACGTCTACGTATGTTTGAGGTACTCTTTCACGAAATTAATAACAACAGAAAGGTGTGAAACTTCATAATCTCTCCCAGACAATGATAAGAAAAACGAATCGGAGTTTGGCTGTCTTGTACTTTTGTGTCGTTTGCCATACCTCAAATTTTAATAAATATTCAAACAGGAAAAACATAAACGTAAGCTGACAATAAATGTATACATAAGAAGTCATTTGGGTTAAATAATTATTCGATAACGTTTATGCAAAATGCAGTTTAGAATAATGTTAATTTTTTTTCGGAGAAACAAGTAACACTAAAGGTAGCGTATAGGAAGCACTGTGTATTTCATTAGAGTACAATTGAATGAAAATTATAGACCCAAGTCATTCATAATTATATTTGGCCTCTATGAATAGTAACATAGGCCTATAAATCTTTCAGATTGATGTAAAATGAAATATTGTTATCGCGGTATACCTATAGCCTATTTCGGAATACCGAAATTGTAACTTCTATAGGGCCTAACAAAGAGATAGCGTCAATAAAGAAAGAAATATAGCATTGTTAAAGTTAGTAGTAGTTATAAAACTACAGGCAGTTCTGAAAATGAATTAGGAGCCTACTTCTTGATATGGGACTTGTAAATAATGCTTCTTACAGATGCATTCTTGGAGGAATCAAAGCACGCATGTAATAGATTCGAACCTTGTTGATTGTATTATGCTATTTTATGACTGTCATATGGTATTCGTGATAATTCCTATCCGCACATAGCCTATATGCTGTTGAAAAGACAGAATCAATGTAAGAACTTTTTTGTACGGATGATCTCTTGACCAGAATTAAACTGGGATAATCGGAGAATCCTGGCCTTGATACTAAACTATAATATTACTAAAATATAATACGAAAATAGAACAAATTAAACATTTTAACTACCTTATGTGCGAGCTTTTCTAGTACGAACATGATTAATAAATAGGGTAAGTACATAATGCACGTGTGTGGAAAACAGAAGTTTAAGGAAGCTCACAAGTGCAGATATTAGAATAAAATTTTATAAGACTATACACTGTGCCAAAACTGTTTCATGATTTTATTCTTGGCTGATGATAAATGGCAAATATCATAGAATATAGCCTAGGCTACGTATGCTGTAAAGACGAGTCATTCGCATGATGACGCATGTAGACGTGACGAATATCTGTAGCATACTCGTAGTAGGAAAATAAGAGATTTAAGAGAAACTATGCTGAACACCAGGACAGATAAAATGTGATCCACACAAAACTTACGGTTTCCTCTAATAAAATCAAGCAAGCGTTGGGCATCTCAATTTGCAATCTGCCTAATATAAGCTTGCATAAAGTGCAAAGAAAGACAAAACTTCTTTTCTGTCTATCGATTGCCCGCCTTCTAGCTTACATTACAAAATGTCTAACGAGAAATGTTGACGTCTGAATTCGGAACTTACGTATTAATTTTCTCTATACTTATTATTTTGTTCAATTTCAGCCCTTAAAACAAAGGTTGCAGTGCAAACCTTTCGCTGCATTCGCATTAGTAAAGCCCTCGTTTAGTAACGGAAAGAACAATGTTCGTTTCATATTCTCATAACGATGTTAAGACAGTATCGTATGACACCCGTTTCTAAAAAATATTTCAAAAGATTCATAGCAAATAGCAGAAGCAAATCGTGTATACCTACTGGATTTCAAATTCAATACTAAACGTTTGTGTTAAAACTTAATGCAATAAAATATTATTATTCATAACAATGGAATAAGATAGATAGAAGTAAAACCACGTGGCCGCCACCGCCGCCGCGTAACCGCGTAGAAGTAAGCCACGTGGTTTCATGTGTGCTTGAAACGAGGTTGGACATTCCAGCGTGGTTTATGTGTTAAATCCTTTGTGAAAATCGCGGTTCAAAATTAATTACGCAGCTATCTTTTTGGCCAATCATATTCCAGCGTTGCATACTTTTCAATGATGTATGACATCATTAGCTGTATGCAGTGCTAAAAATAGTAGGGATCTGTCTTCGAGCAGGACAATTCGCAGTTGGATATGGACAAGCAGCTGTACGAGGAATCGAGGAATTTAGGACCGACACAACTGTAGAGGTTGTCTTCAATAGTTGCTACATGATTTACCGAGATAAGATCCAAGACCCGAGAGAAAGACAGGAACGGGGGAAGATATGTCGAGATCTTCAAACGACGGAATCTGACACCGACACCAGGGAATTGAAAAATAATTATTTTCATTAATATCGTAAAAAAAATATTTCAAAGATATTAAAAAGCTTCAAATCCGTGTATTTAATTTCAAAGACTATGTTTATGAACTTTAATTCAAAGCCTATAATTTTAACGTAATTTATATTACACACATAAAGTCAGTAAAAGAATAGGCCTATGTTTTCATTTTATAAATTTGCTTTAACAGTAGGCTTATATGCTAATTATTTTTTATTTATTTATCTTTTCTATTTATTATCCAGTTCATATATAACCTCTGAAGCTGCCGTAACGGTCAAACAATTGTTAGAAAAGTAAAAAGTATCTGTATAATTAAACAAAGTGTTTAATTATTAAATTTAAATAATTTTTAAGTATAACAATTGTTTTATCAATAAACCATTAATTACTCGCCTAAAAACTTTCTGCAAATTTATGTACAGACCCTAACTTATGTGTGTATGTGTGTGGGTGATATTTAACCCCCCCCCCCTCAAAGTAGCGAATATAATTTATAGAATTAAACATTTAAATGGCAGTACAAGATGTTTGCGAAATTTAAAAACTTATAAGGGAATTCAGGGTAATATGAGCAATGTGGGGAATATAAACAGAGTTAATACTTAATCATATTTGTCAAAGGCGAAAAGTTATTTTCCCCTTGTTTTGTGTTGGTGACGCTATTTGGATTGTTAGCGTATTATGCAGTGCTGAAAGTAGCTCCACACTAGATTGCACCTCTGCTTTCTCAAACGCATTTTAAGCTAAGTGGTCATTTAAACTTATTACGAATGTGTCTCCATAGTTATTCAAGAGTCTATATAATTGAGATTTAAATACCAATATATTATTGCTCTACAAAATAATTAATATTCTGCCGTAAATACTATTTAAAATAAAGTGGCCGACATATGTTTGGCCAGGATCAGTGCAGGTTATGTGCTTATGTTTTAAGTTTTATTAGGGTCTATAGCTCTACACTCGGGAAATATGAGCATCTTATTTCATTTACGGAATATAGCCGATGTGCGGGATAAGTTCCAAAACTGTGTAAAAAGTCTCTGTACAAGACATTCGTTTAATTTCTCCACTACCAATAGTTAAGTGAGTAAGTGCACAGGGAAGAAAGCAAGCAACTTTAAGAAACTCACGTCAACAGATTTGTATCTTTCCGGAAAATAATTAAAAAGGATATGAATGCCACATGGCCCGTTTCCAATGGTCAATATTCAATGAAGATAACATTATGAAAAGTGGGTACAGTGTGCAGAGTAAAAACTTTGGTTCAACAAGCTGTGAGTTGATTATGTTTGTGGTGGTTTTGTATGTGATTATTGTGCATAATTTTATATTTATCGTCAATTAAAATTAAAAAATAATAGACCATGCTCGAGTTTTATTGTAATACAATTATGAACTGATATTTACTTCTGAACGATTCAATTAATTGTAATTTTTTGAAAATTGTTTTAGTGCTCTACGAACGATTGTTAAATATTTACACCTTTTTTTGTATAACAGTAGTTTTTGCTTTATGCTTAATTTTTAAATACACTAATGATTTTTTTATACCGTATATTTTTGGTAATTATTAGAGTATTTTACAATAAAAACATTTGTTCTTTAACAAATTGTAGTGTTTCATAAATTTATTTTGAGTTTCTCGTATTCCCAGATATTGTCAAACTTATACTATCCTAATTTTTTTTTTCATATTTGTTGTTGAAACTTAAAAATATTTTTTACAGTGATAAAAAACATGTCAGCAGACAATCCCATCATATTACTTTTAAAAATTTGTGATTAAATAAATTTTAATTAGCTTCAAAAACTAAGTTGCTCATATTCCACGGAAGTCCCTTAGACCAAGAAACGTAAAGAGAGCACGACGACAGACCGTAGCATGGTAACTGGACAAGACTGAGCTGAGGGGGATCGTTCAGCAGTGGACAGAGAAGTCTTAATGATTAGAGTGGAGTAAGAATATTAGTAATCACATGAATAGTAGTGGTATGTTTATGAAAACGACTGAAAGGCCGAAAGCTAATAAGAAAATAGGATTTAAAAATTCCACCCTGACTAAAACTTAAAACCGGCGTTTTGTTGTCAGTAATTACTAACTGCTGTTAACGAAGGTGTAGGGCTACACGAACTTGTACAGTAACTGCTGTTAACGAAGGTGTAGGGCTACACGAACTTGTACAGTAACTGTTGTTAACGAAGGTGTAGGGCTACACGAACTTGTACAGTAACTGCTGTTAACGAAGGTGTAGGGCTACACGAACTTGTACAGTAACTGTTGTTAACGAAGGTGTAGGGCTACACGAACTTGTACAGTAACTGTTGTTAACGAAGGTGTAGGGCTACACGAACTTGTACAGTAACTGCTGTTAACGAAGGTGTAGGGCTACACGAACTTGTACAGTAACTGCTGTTAACGAAGGTGTAGGGCTACACGAACTTGTACAGTAACTGCTGTTAACGAAGGTGTAGGGCTACACGAACTTGTACAGTAACTGCTGTTAACGAAGGTGTAGGGCTACACGAATTTGTACAGTAACTGCTGTTAACGAAGGTGTAGGGCTACACGAACTTGTACAGTAACTGCTGTTAACGAAGGTGTAGGGCTACACGAACTTGTACAGTAACTGCTGTTAACGAAGGTGTAGGGCTACACGAACTTGTACAGTAACTGTTGTTAACGAAGGTGTAGGGCTACACGAACTTGTACAGTAACTGTTGTTAACGAAGGTGTAGGGCTACACGAACTTGTACAGTAACTGCTGTTAACGAAGGTGTAGGGCTACACGAACTTGTACAGTAACTGCTGTTAACGAAGGTGTAGGGCTACACGAACTTGTACAGTAACTGCTGTTAACGAAGGTGTAGGGCTACACGAACTTGTACAGTAACTGCTGTTAACGAAGGTGTAGGGCTACACGAACTTGTACAGTAACTGCTGTTAACGAAGGTGTAGGGCTACACGAACTTATACAGTAACTGCTGTTAACGAAGGTGTAGGGCTACACGAACTTGTACAGTAACTGCTGTTAACGAAGGTGTAGGGCTACACGAACTTGTACAGTAACTGCTGTTAACGAAGGTGTAGGGCTACACGAACTTGTACAGTAACTGCTGTTAACGAAGGTGTAGGGCTACACGAACTTGTACAGTAACTGCTGTTAACGAAGGTGTAGGGCTACAAGAACTTGTACAGTAACTGCTGTTAACGAAGGTGTAGGGCTACACGAACTTGTACAGTAACTGCTGTTAACGAAGGTGTAGGGCTACATGAACTTCTACAGTGACTTTAAAGAATGAAGAATAAATTGACGTATCGGATGTATTCACGTTCTTGCGACTTACAGAACAATTCGTAGAAAAAAAGTAATTTGCACAATAGAAACCATGCTTATAATGATTTCTTTGACTGAGTATTTTCAGTCACCAATAATCAAATTCTCATGAAGTTATCAGGTCAACCTGATAGTCACAATTTCGCTGTCACAAACGACTGTTCAAAGTAGGTCGAGTATCCATTTTTAATATAGCTTACGGAAGTCTATATTTTTAATATAGACCTGAATCCTTTCATACCATGAGGTAATTACGAAAAAAGGAAATTTCAGTCGTTTCATAAATTTCCAACCTTCGATCATGCTCTCCTTCAAAAGTCAAACATGATTTTGAATTCTTAGAAGATTGATATTTGTAGGCCTATATGGAAATTTTTTGGAAAAAAATTGTTAGTCAAGGATACACTCAGAAACGCAAATTCTACGCAGTGATAATCACAAATAGGCTTCCTTTAATAAAAGAGAGAGTACTTCCAACTATGTTGGAAGACATCGTAGATTACAACTGTGGTATTGGAGATACCATTAATGCATTAATCTCTGTATGTCTTCGAGACGTACGCCTGTTTCAGAAAAATGAACGACAGAACGGTCTTTCTGGTATGTAATAACGTAGGCTAGTAGGTGCTCGATAATTCGGCATGTTTGCGACTAAAGAGATGCCGAATTGCAGAATGTGCCGTATTATCTACGACCTTTTTATGAACACGAGGGAAAGTCTTGGCGGATGCATTGAGAAAACAAATAGGTAGCCTACCATAAAATAACCGTCATTGCCAAGAACTTTATAATGTACTACACAGACAAGAAGCATAGGAATAAGGCGCAGTATTATAATATAGAATGTACATATTTTCAGTATTATAGTAGGTTAAAAAAAAATAAAATAATTACTACACTCAATACAAATTATGGTAGGCTATATAAAAAATTCAGTACACTACGTAAAAGTTATAAACATTTGTCCCCATTTAGCCTACATAACCTATAGGCCTATAGCCTATCTTATACTTTTGGCTTACTTGACTCCGTTTATTTTTAAAGTCGTTTCTGAAAATAGGTAATTTCATAAGGTGGTAGTGGCTACTGGAGTGGGAATAGCTTGAAAAATACTTTAGGCATCTGCAGCTTCATTCTAACTAACGTGAGTTGTATTTGCTCCTTCTTCTTCTCCTAATTTAACCTCTTTCCAAGACTGTCTAGTTTGCAGAACATAAAGAACCGCGTAAAGCATAAAGTGCCGTACCAACTAGTGCTTACTGTATTAAAGATAAAAATTTTTAATTCTAAATAAAATTAGATGACACTTAATGTTCTCGATTTATCTGTATTGTATGGTAAACAAATTGTAGAACAACGTAATGTTTAAAAGCAACAAAATAATTACATGTTAGGGGGAACCTTCAGTTATTTATAAATGAAATAAAATAAACAACCAGTAAAGTCTAATAAATAGTCAAATAGAATAACATTTAAAAAACAGTTGTCTAGAATCGTTCGGTGGGCGTGGTAGTAATTTTTAATGGGGACGTTTAGGACCGCAAGAGCATTATTGACGAAGACGACTGACGTAAAACCACTTACAGAAGACCAATATGTAAACATATACCTACGTAGACATAAAAAAATTAATTAGACTGTCGACTAAATTAAATTTTGTTTTCTATTCTATTAAATTTAGAATTTATCATACACTGTAAAAATATATACAAAAAATAATTATTAAACAGTAAAAATATACAGGCCTATTATATTTATGTTAAAAACAACGATGAAGGCCAGCCATTCAAGATGAGATAAAAACATGGAAATATAGGAATCATAAAAGTTACAGATACAGTGTAGAACATATTACGTACTGGTAGTAGGTTTTGTTTAGTACTGAGGAATCGTACGTCAGTATTTTGCACACACACATATCCAATAGTATTTAATCGTACTATAAAAAAATTACAGGCATTGCACAAATGCAATGCACAGAGAAGGGCATTGAAAATGCTTCAATAAATCTAAAATATATATATATATATATATATATATATATATATTTATATATATTTATGTTCATTCACCAATCAATGAATTCATTCTTCATTCACCAATCAATGAATTCATTCTTCATTTACCAATGTACAGATGTAAATGTAGTCGCATTCATAAGCGACGTTTTATATGTGTACTACGTTATTGACAACAAAGAAGTAGTTTCTGTGGAAACTCACCGGTTCTCATTTTCGATCACGCACCAGTGCGACACGTCCTTATAAACATTTTCAATGTTAAAATACAGATTTGCTAGAAACAAGTATTTTTACGTTGAGCTAAGTGCTAGACAAGATAATTATAAAAGTGAAAAATATTATTAGAAAGTTACGACTGTTTTCTAAGTCAAACCGTTCCTGAGAAGGTCACAAATAGACCTAATCAGTTTCATGATATAAATACCGGCTGAGCGGTATAAAGTCTAAAAGAGGTCGTGAAATATTGAACACTCATGACAGTGAAATTCTTTATTAATTGAGTCTAATTTCTGAAGATTTTAATGCATTTTCAATGGAAATAAATGTGTATAGATTCTGTTACGCTTGACTTACCCGATCACTTTGTATTTTCGTTTTAACTTGTTCCACATTAGCAGACTCTCGCATGTCTGCAGACTTTGTAAAACACAATTAAGTGTATTTTTCTTCAATAATTAAAAAATATTAGGGAAATTTTCATAAACAATACTTGAATTGTCTATCGACAGAATTTAAAAAAATGACGTATTAAATACAGCACACATCGATTATGAAAACTATATTATTATGAAACCTAATAATATAACTAAATATGTCTTAACAAACATAACATAAACACAGTAATGTCTCACAGAAGGCAGTTTTCCAACTCATAAATGTAGGCCTAAGTATTCCTAAAAGTTGTTACATACCATTAACTGTTAATTTTAATGTTAAATATAATGGCATTACTAAGTAGTTATTGCATTTTTTCTAGCTAAAATTGATCTATTTTCATTATCTTTTTCGACACTACATAACTACTCTTTCATTTCACATTTGTATTGTCTTTTCCCCTGTAGGCTTATATTATACTATTCCCTGATTATACTTTGTTATTTTTTGGACTTCAACTTTTATTTGTTTCCTCTATACGTCATATATTTTGCTTATTTTGTTGTAAGTCTGTTCTGTTGCTTATACGTACTTTCTTTGTGTTTCTTATTTTTAGCTCTTCATAATCGTTTATTCTTGATATTCCACAGGCACGGTTAATCCCGTTGTTTATAGTTGTAGTCTATCCATTCAAATTATATGGAATACCTATCGATATAAAAGTAACTGCTAATTACCAATTAAAGATAAGGTATAATTATAATATTTACTGAAAGTACTTTTTTTTAAATATATTGAATGTGTTCTAGTTAGTGTGGTAAATATTCAATCAGTAGAACAAATTATTGCTGTGAACGCCTACTTCAGCGTGTAAACAGCATAATCTTTATAATCACGATTGTCTCAGTAATTTTGGTAAAATAATTTTAAAAATTAAGTAATTACTATTTGATACATTATAAAGTGTACGACCTAAACTTCGGCTGAAGGTGACTGTCAACTAATTGATAGTAGCACCCAGAACTAATTGATAGTAGCACCCAGAACGAACAGATTCGCTAATTATACAACTGAAACGATATTATATAGTGCCGACTTTATTTTATTCGTATTTATTAAATGGGTAATGCACAATGTATCTACAACTTAGTAAGGCAGTAAAAGGGATCTGTCGTTGAACTTAATGGAAAACCAACGTGCTATTCCTTACGAGCAGAGTTCAGTAACACACTTTATACGCCAGTCGTTTCCAAGCTTGGCCAAATAAAATGTATGTGTAGTAAATATTCTTTAACGGCAAATTCCAGCCATTGTTAGTACAATTGCTCTCAAAAGACTATAGATTACATTGAAAGACAATAGAAGGCCTTGTGTATTCGTACTAAAGACACAAAAAGCTCTGTTAACTAGGCTACGTTGATAGGGAATGTCCTAAAGCCTGTTTCTACTCATTATTTACAAATTAAGAAGGCAGAAGGATACAAAGAAAAAAATGAAAATTACTATACTTAAATACAAAGGAAAGGAGAAAGTACAGCAATAGTTACATTAACTGAATTAAAAAAAACAACCAATGTAGTCAGTGGCGGATACAAGGGAGGGTCATTGGGGTCATGACCTCCCCCAAAACCTTAGACGATTTTTTTTTTTTAGTCACGGAAAAACGTTTGACTCACACTTCCAAGTAACTCCTGGACCCGAGGACAGGCGGCCTGCCCTTTTAGGAGTTCGTTTCGCCCTTAGAAATTAGGAAAGAGGATTTTCAACTCGCCCCGCGCGTTGTCGTTAAATTTCGTTGCGAAATATATAAAAAAATCGCCCTCGTGCGCTATCGCTTAAATTTACCTTATTGGCCCTGAAGAGGGCTGATTAAACGTGAACGTTGTAGATCGGATTTCCGACCCTTTTCACGACCACTTTTTTAAATAAAGTTGTAAAAAAAGCGTTTTTGACTATTGTCGCGCGCTGGCGTTGTATTTTCGTCTTTCTCGTAAGTTATCAGTTTGTTATCGCGCGCTGTCGATATTCCCCCGTTAAAAAATTAGAATTTGTCGAGCATTCATCCTAATCCACGTTTTTCTCATAAATAGCCGAGTAAGTCACTGTAATGTTGGGCCATTCCCTCTAATTCAGATTAATTTAAGTTAGATGTTGATTTAAAGATACCACAACTTGTTTCCCTCCAAACCAACCGTCAAAACCACGCTGCTCAGTCGTGTGAGGAATACTTCCGAAGATCTGTTTATATACCACTTTTGGACAACGTCATCACAGACTTAGAAGACAGACTTTCAACGGAAGTTATGAATTTATTTAAACTTCGAGCCATTTTGCCCAAAACTGAAATAAAACCAGAAGATGAATTCGCTATAAGGGAAATTGTAAATATTTACCAGGATCTTATTGCTTTACTTTTATAACTGTAAAGCAAGAGTTCTCATTATGGGTTCAAAAGTGGAAGCGGGTCGTGAAAAACGAAGAAAAACTTCCAGATTCCGTTTTGGAAACATTGGAAAACTGCGATATTGACATGTATCCCACCATCCATAAACTTCTGCGGATTCTGGTTACACTTCCAGTCAGTGCAGCGACCGCGCAGCGCAGTTTTTCTACCCTGCGTCGGCTGAAGACTTGGCTTCGGGCTAATATCAGTGAAAAAGACTCACTGGGCTTGCTCTCATGTCAGTCCATCGAGAAATTCCACTGGACCCAGAAGCCATTATTCTTAGATTCGCTAAGACAAAGAGGCGCCAAAAATTTTTATTGTAAATATTTATCCTTACCGAGTTTATACTGTTTGTTTGGTTCCTTGTTTCTGTTTGTCGTCTTGAATAAAGAGAAGTACATTGACATGTTGTTTTAATTTAAGACACTTACATTATTGTTCATAGATCTCTTTTGAAACATATTATGTTATTGTTTAGGAATATTTTTAATTAAGGAAATTGGAGTATTTTAAAAATCTATAACCTTTTCTGAAAAATTTGTGTAAAACGCTTTACTTTGTAGTTAATTTTTTCTCCAATTTTATTGTTTTGCACAATTAATTTATATAAATAATAAATTGAAATAAACCTAAGGCAGTTATTATTATTACTCTTGTATTTTCCACGAAATTAACACACACAAATGTGTAAATATCTGCTACAGTTTTGTTGATACATGTGTTCAGGTTTGGCTCTGAAATCTCTGGTGCAGTAAAAATTTGATTTAATGCACATTTATAAAATAGTGATTCTATGAAAAACCTAATAATAAGTTGCAGATTTAATATTATAATTATTTTGGTTTCACGTTTTATAGCCTACGATAAAAAATAGACCGCCTTTTGTGCTTTGAAAATGTGCCAGAAATTTGGTTATTAAAAATTTGAACAATTTTAGCACTTAGTATTTCTCCAGTCCGAAACTCTTTTAGCCATTTTTACTGTACAGCGATGACACTTAGTGAATTACCTTTAATATTTGATAAACCTTTAATAAGCTATTTGATTTAACTTTCAAAGTTGAAAATACAATCTCCATGCTAGTTTTATGTTAATAAATCTATGGTATATCGTCATAGCTGAAAAGGAGGCCATATAGTCTTACAATACTCTTGCCTAATAAGCAACATAAATTAGTAACACCAATTTCATTTGTAATGTAGACAAATGAAATAATAATAAGAAAATAATAGCCTAACGTAATTTTTATCTACTCTAGGCCTACTCTATCTCAAGTGAGGTTACTATTCTCGTTACCAAACGTTATTATTTTTGTTAAAATATAATGACGTGCCGCTGTCAACGTAGTTCACTTTCTGATTCCTTATTCAAAATATTAAAAATTAAAATAAAATTTCGCGTTATGAAAGCTTTAGTACATAAAACCTAACTTTGGTGTACAAAGTATTAATTTAATTTTCTACAACTATTTTTAAACACTCATATAAAACAAGTTTAGCTGTGCTTTGTAAAACACTGAGATTTCGTGGACGTACCTTTACTAGCTTATAGTCTCATAGGCCTACTCATTTTAATAAATTACAAAAATGCAATTTCATATTAAATTATTTCTAAGAGAACTGCGTTTATATACTATTTTTATAAATACAATTTTTACAGTGAGATAATTAGTATCAGAATTTAATATTTTCATAACTCTAATTATGCCACGGGAGTATTGTGTGTACTTCTGTTTTCGACGTATTTAAACACGTTTTCAAATAGGCTATAATAATTAAGCTTACTGATTACGGAGATTATAGGCCTAAACAAAGTTTTCTTAATAATATAATGCATATTATGACATCAGTTAATATGGCTCAGAGGGTGTTTATATCAACTAACTTCTAAGAAAATTATCATTTTCTAATCACTCAAGGACAAAACGAGTTTCAAAACCTTTAAAAGCTCTTACACTTTTCAGAACATTCCATTTCAATTCCCATAATAATTTTGTTATTAGTCATACCGGTAACTTAATAAAAGTAATAAGCTAACTTAATTTGGTATCTATGTATCTATGTATGCTGCTGCTCTTTTACAGTAACATCTTTGTGTTAGAATATTTCTTTTATAATTTACAATCTACACAAGATTCAAATAAATCATAAGAGAATTAAATAAGAATATTTACAATTGCTACTTAATTACGACTAATACTTCTACATTTGTATACTACAATAGGTTAATTGTACCTGATTTATATAATCTACGTTACACTATCCAGTCGGATTAAGTAGTTGATAAAGGGAGAGATTACGGGGAACAGTCAGCCCCAGCTTCTTGGACACGTACAGGTTCCAATAAAGTTTCACTTTAGATTTTTGGATTACAATTTACTAGAAGTTAATATCACTCAAAATATTTGTCAGAACCGAAAATCGCATTGGATGTGGGTTTGACGAAAATAAAAACACTGTAGCCTAAGCGTTTCTTATTAAAGGAAAAAGCACACTCGTCGACAAGGCTATTATATTAACGCTGCTCTAAAAAATGACAAGGAATGAGCATTGACACTGAGAAACGCAATCGATAAAAACTCAAAAAAAAAACTTAACAGGTGAATTATTAGAGGGTGTAACTTTGCAAGATAAAGTGTGAAGTTTGTAGAATGATGTTTCAAAGTTTAGATCGTTTTATTCAACAACTGTCGCAAAGGTAGGCCTACTCTGCCATGGAGGAGATAATACATTTAATGCCGTACGATAAAAAATCTTGGTAGAAGTCTCTGATAATGATCTAGTGTCGGCCGTAGATAAGTTCAACTTTGCATATAGTGAGTTTGATAAAGATCAGATGGCGCAAGAAGTGAGAAGATTTCAACGAAATGCAGGTTCACACGATAGTAATCCCACCACACAAGCAGTAGTTATGTGGCCAAAGGATTTCTTCAATTTATTGTCAAATGGGACTTTACTGAATCCATTCCCAACTTATGTCTCGGTCTACAGTATTTTTTAATAATTTGCGTGTCTCTGGCCTTATGTGAAAGAGGTTTCTCGAAATAAAACTAAATTAATATTATCTTGGATCGACAATGAGTGAGAAAAGACTGAAAAACTAGATGATTTTGTCTACAGAGAAAAAAAAACTGCATCTTCTTTGGATTTTGATAACGTAATAACTTAAACAAATTCAGTAAAATAAAGGCTCGGAAACATAATTTATTTTCTATGTAACTTAATTGTAAAAGAATAAAACTTTGACTTTCCTTGTTTTATAGGCAAAGTCTTATTTATTCTATTTTGTTAAAATTTATAAAAAACTAGTAAAATATTTACAAAACACTACAAAGTAGACCTATATACCTATGGGGTATGAAAACTGAGCTGGAGCCTCAAAATGAAAGGCCACCCCGGGCTTGGTTAATTTTGACCGCCACTGTTCGGATTTCGAACAATCGCACGAAGCTCTTCCAAAAAAAGGGTAAATAAGCTGCAATGAAAGGAGAAAATGGTGGTCAGGCCCCTATTTAATTCCGATTGTGAAAGTTACACGACTTTTAATTTAGGAGCCTACCTGATATTCACTACACATAGGCATACGTGTAACAGCGCTGGTGTAAATTACCGGCAGACCAATTTAAAAAAATTATAGACGTACTGTCAGTCGGATAGCGGATAGTGTTTGTTAGCAGTCTCGTTTACCACTGGTATTTGTTCCACCATTTCCAAGTTCTATCCGCAAAGCCACGACCAGTGCAAGCGCTTTTGCTGACCGTTAGCCTATTATACTTTCGGAGTTAAACAGTTTAAGAAAACGTTTTTCCATTGGAAAGTCGATTCGAAAAGTGGAATCGGACGTGTAACTCTTTCATATTATGCTCTTTTTCATGTCGAACTGTAAATCCTACATGAATCCTATAGGCCTATAGGATGAAGTCAAATTCAAACAACTAGCGTAAGCGCACCGCACAAACTGTCAATATGAGACGACTTAGGACTATGTGTCTATTTACATAAATATCAGTCTCCAATCGAGTTCATAGGCCTAGAAGAAAGGAGTAGGCCTACCATATCGTCCATCACTGTTATTTTTCTTTGCTAATTTCAACATGGAAAAATCGGTCTTTGGTTTTTCTATAATAATTTAATCTATCTACCAGCCAACGATATAGGCCAAAAGACTCGAGAAACCAAGAACTTTTAATATTATAGTATTTTAATATTATTAACATTATAGTAACCTATTCGCTGTTTTAATGTCTGCACTAGATCGCTAGTTTGCTTTCCACTTTTTAGTCTTCGATTTGATTCCAAAATGAACAAGCTCATAGTATGAAAATTCAGCTAGTCTGAAGCTTCTCTGCAATGTCCAAAATTACCATACCTGTTTATTTACAAAATTATCTCTGCTGTCTTGCGTCAATTTCTCATGGAACTAATGAGCAATTTTGTTAACCAGTAGGCTGGGAACACAATTGGTCACTTACGGTTTGGAAAATATTTCAGAAATTACACTGAAAAATACGGGTTGTGAAAGACTGAGCTAGAAGATTCGAAATTCTGAAACCTACTTACAGTAACAAAATTCAAGAAACAAAATGTAGGCCTATTAGTCACGCCAATAAGACTACAAGATGCGGAAAATAAAGACATAAAATTGTTGTTTCTTTGCTAACATTCTCTGAACTGTGTAGACTTCTTTTAAGCAAGTAAGAAAAATTCTTTAAAGTAAATATGTCTTACAGAGATGCGTGCGTGCGTGCGTGCGCGCGTGCGCGCGTGCGCGCGTGCGTGCGTGCGTGTGTGTGTGTGTGTGTGTGTGTGTGTGTGTGTGTGTGTGTGTGTGTGTGTGTGTGTGTGTGTGTGTGTGTGTGTGTGTGTGTGTGTGTGTGTGTGTGTGTGTGTGTGTGTGTGTGTGTGTGTGTGTGTGTGTGTGTGTGTGTGTGTGTGTGTGTGTGTGTGTGTGTGTTAATTTTCTCTTCCATTCTTTACTGAGAAAATACTATAGGCCTATTTAGTGTTTGTGTTTCTGTTTCAGGGCCCACTAACCACATAAATCCATAGGTTAATTGAAAATTAAACTTCATAATTAGACCTCTCTAAGTTCGAACTCTTTCATTCATGTTTGTCTACAAACTAACCGTTTTCTCAGAAATTGCTGAACTGATCTAAATGAACTTTACGCAATGCTTCATTAAACGGTTAAATTCACTACAATTGAAGGTGTAGTCTACTACAATTTTCTCCTGTAGTAAGCCTACTATATAGGCCTAACTATAATGAGCTCTATTTTTTTAATGAGCACAAGTCGAATGTATTGCAGTTATTACTGATTCTTGAATATTCAATAAGCTATAGGCCTATAGGAACCTCACTATCCGCTAAATTTATCGGTTAGGAAGAACTGTTTGATACTAATCGAATTAAAGAATCAAATTTCAGGGAATACCAGCCTATCGCATGTTTTAGACCAGCCTATATTGACATTACGTAATGTGTTGACCTAAGAAGTTTTAGGCTATATGATTTTTCCCACGACTCTCAATTAGTTATAAGCCTAGGTGGTGCCAAAGTATTAGCCTACACAAAATAGATTGATCTTAAGCCACTGCACGAGGTTCTGACCTTATTCAATTGAAAGTAGAACCATGTCTGGCGCCCAATTCTTCTTCAGCAATTGGTTTATAGTGTTACTAAGATTTTTTTTCAGTTTTCTGTACTCCTAAATTGTTTTTATAAAAGTGTCTTGTTAACTTCACATCTAATGGGTCTAAAATGTAATATTTATGTAAGTAATGTATCGTCTTCCTCTTTCAACCCTTGCGAGTATAGATGTCTCCGCTTGATGTTTTAACCACTGGACACATAATTTTTTAATTTAAAGTAAATATTATGCCTACCGATAATGATAAAGTGATTCAAAACTGCTGGTAGTGCTGCCCATGAAAATAATCGCATGGCATACAATAACCAAAAATTTCTAGAAGTGTTTATGAGGATACAATGTATAATTATAATGTAGATGATGATAATGCTCATTAAAGATTGTAATCTACTAATAAATTACTACTTTATTGTAATATTTTTGAAGAAAACCTTTAGCCTTTCTGAAGAAAGGTTTATTATTCAACAAGGATAAACATGACAGGAAACTTGAAGTCATGATATAGGGCCTAATGTTTGAAGTCAAAGTCTAAAATGTCAAAAACAATTTTTTTTAGAATTGTAATGTTGAGGAAACCGTCACCAAAAATGTTTAGTAGGCCTATCATTGCAGTGTAATGTAGGCTACATGGAATGTGTCAGTGTGTGTTCACTCACTGACCACAAGGCAGTTTGGCTTACAGATAAGTAGCCAATATAAAGTATTTTAGCAAGAGACCATATCAGTTTAAGACCGGATCGCACTGTCCACGCTTTAGCAATGCAAAAATCTGAGGTTTCTTTTACACCTGTCCGTCACCTGTATTTCGCAGTGAAACGAAAGAGGTAACACCGATTGTGCCACACATATTACTACTACTACTACTACTACTACTACTACTACTACTACTACTACTACCACTACTAACACTATCATTATAATTTTTTTATTATTAGGCCTATTATTAATTTTATTTCAATACGATTAAAATTACAGAGATTTCAGTTAAAAATATAAAATAAGAATAAATTGATGGATTAAGGTGTGATATTCATATAGCCTACGTAGGCCTAGTTAGTAGCCTAATTAGGAAAACTGAATAAGGAAGTTGACACAAAGTAGGCTATGTATCCTGTCCTTCTTTGGAGATAAATTTTCAAAATCCAATGGGTTATAAGTGTTTTCAATTAACTAATACGCCTAGGCCTGTAGGCCTAAATGTTACATTTTAGCCTACAGTGCACATATGAAAGGACTTGAACCTGGAAGTCTGGAACTTCGGTACAGCTTCATTCGTAAAATCACCGTCACTACCCATCAACATTATTATCATCAACTCCAATAGGCTACCACCACCATCACTGTCGTAATCATTATCATCTTTTCACCACCTACATTCTAACAATCTGTCAAATCACCTGTGGTCCAGATCGGACTAATCAGAACTTCAGTTACACAACGTAGTATTTCCTTAAATGTGAGCCTACTCCACCTAACTGTGTGAGCTTATGCGAGCTCCTATGTGAATGTGAGTTTAATCAGTCTTCCTGTTCTATTACCTAATAGCTTCTTCAAGACCTGCTATTTGAATTGTAGTGTCCTATATGTTTTATCTTTCGCCAAATTTCATTGTAATATGCTTCGGTCTTTAGGCGTATAGTCAGATCCTGTAAAAGATTATTGAAATTTGAGAGAACGATGGAAAGCGGCACATTATTTTTCACATTTCATTGAAAGCGACAATTGTTTGGCAAGACAAATTGGTTAACAGAGTTTGGAATAGTTACAGAAGATCGTGTCGTGAGAAGATGTAGAAAATCAGATACAAGACCTACTATTTTATTTAGAGCTGCGATGCTCCCTGACGCTGAACGCAGTTGCTTCAAATTTATCTATTACATAAGGATAGGTCTAAATATTAGGAACACACTTTTAAAGTTTTAATTAAAATTTATAACTTAATTGAAGTTATAATTAATAATAGGCCTAATTGAAAAGAATCTGGGGGGATAGCGGGAGCGCTCGTGCATTTTTGTACAAATAAAAAACATCAGCCTACTAAACGAAAATAAAAAACGGACATTTAAATTGATTTCATTACAACAAACAGGCACAGAAATGATTATCATATCAGTTACGTTGTGAATCACTTTGTATACAGCTTTAGTGCAAACATTTTGCTCCTTCCTGTTGTGCACGAGGGAGGTCGAGAGTAGGCCTATAACTGGGGGAGCAGAACTTAGGGCTGTGTGTGTACAGGTGCTGGGCACTGTAATGGTTTCTTCCCTGTCTAACCTTATGTAAGTGTAGGCCTATTGAATTGTTTGAAAAATCGAAAACTCCCAACACAGTATGATATGAATGAATGACTGTAAAGTTTTAGTAGCCTATAAAGGCCAGGGGAATTGTTTTACACTATAGGCCTATCCTCGTTAAAGTATTAAGCTAGCACGTGCAATCGTATGCCATTGTCAGGTAGCCTACTTGGAGTTTAAATAGGCCTACTGTTCATTAACGCCCGTTCTATAATAATCATAGTCTAGAGGAACACAAGTGAGTCCTAGCGAACTAACAAAATTTTCTTGTAACAATTTTAAATTTATTTTAAAATAAAAACAATTTATTAAGAACTATTTCCTAATAATTGAACTTCGTTTTATTAATAGCCTACTTTAGTTACAATTAAAATCATTAATTGTAGTTGTAACCGCAAATTGGTGGCGTTCTTTTTTTGAACCTCATTACCCTGTCTGCCTTCCGCTAGAAAGCTGTGCTACAAAACTAAATGTACAAACAAAATGCATTTTACGGAAGGGTTAAAACCTTATTACAGACTATAAAGTTATTATTTTGATCTACATTTTTAGAACTACTTTCAAAGTTCAAAAGTGTCTCAACCTCCTTCGCATAGTCAGGAGGTTGCATGTGTAGTAGCCATCACTATTAATAAACCTACTCTACTATAATCATTAAAGAAATTACTTCCATAATTTGTTCAAATAATATGAAAATAAGTAATAATTAAACTTCAAGAATTTATACAAACGTAGTTGGCTTCAGTGTTCCAGCAATAAAATAAAGGAAGGCTTATAGCCTCTACAATGGATTTGCCAAACGAATCCTCGAGATAATTTGTATTTTCTCGTTAATAGCCCTAAATTTTCTGTTGAAGGAAAAAAGAAATGAAAAAAATTCTTATCTTTTTTTTCAGTACCTACAGATTAAAAATTCTATGTATGCCTAGTATAACAGAAACCAACATAACAATCTATAATGCTACGTTTAAAGACAGTAGACTAAGCAGCCTACAGGTGCGCAATGATTGTCTCTGCACATGTAGACTAAAGATAAAAAATTTGTATCCAGACCGCAATTAATGAAAGAACTGCGTTGAAAATCAACATTAGGAAATAAAAAATGTATAATGTAGTTAAATGGGTAGGAAGGGGAGGGATATATAATAAATCTTGTTTTGGCAAGACACGATCTATTTACTGCATTTTCAGACGATTGCACAACGTCCATTTTGTGCAATAAATAGCAGGAGAAACGATGTGATGTCGTTGTGGTATGGACGATAAAGCATCGCCATAACCAGTGTTCACGGCTGATTGAATTTAATCAAGCCAGAGGTAGACGCCCCACTTGATTGGGGTCTGTACACGCAACACGATAGATACCTACTTCCCCCATGGATTAGGCCACGCCTACAATTTGTATCACATCTTAATACCGCCCATTTTAAACTGCACCGTCGACCAATGGGAGACGCGAGGGGATTGGGTGGGGAGATGCTGGCAACCTGGCCTCACGCTTTGTTCTATTCAGAACCAAGAAGATGCTCGGCTTGTGTGGTTAGTGTAACGTTTTGTGATTTAATTTTTAATCGTACTCAGCTAAAGAACAAACTAAGTGATTGTTTGATGGTATATAATTACTGACTTGAAGTACAGATTCGCAGAGTAGTGCTTGTATACATCATACAGTATAATGTGTTACTCATTAACAGTTTAAATTTATATTTGACTCAAGTTATGAAAAGTGACAAAAAACTAACCTTAAGTAGCCTACTATTTGGCCGGTAGCAATTTCAGTAAGTTGAATAGTGTGCTGTTTTTTTGTTATTAACAATATAAACATTCAATGAATAAACATTTCGCAAAACTGGGTTGAATATAAGTGGGGGGAGACAACGAAGTGGTCTCTCTCGCTCTCCTTCTATCTCTCTCTTTCACACACGTACACACACACAGACACACCACACACCCAGCAGTAGGGAGTGTACAATTATTTTTATAAACGTTTGTTTTGGCCGTTGTCAGTAGAAATGCACGTCAGTGAGATCCGGGGGTCTGAGAGCTAAGAATAACTTGGCAGGCTGGCCGACTCCATGTTGGCAGGGTTGAGCAGTTTGTCAGCGGCGTCAGGGGAAATGCTGGGGCCGTCTCATCACTTCCAGACTTCTGGGGCACAACATTCACCACCGCCCCCGCCCGCAGCCAGCATGTCACCGCTGTTGCCCAGTTTCGGCTTTACTCAAGAACAGGTCGCCTGCGTCTGTGAAGTACTGCAGCAATCTGGCAACATCGAGAGGTTAGGTCGTTTTCTGTGGTCTCTTCCCGCGTGTGAAAAACTGCACAAAAATGAAAGCGTCCTCAAGGCGAAAGCGATGGTCGCCTTCCATAGAGGAAATTTCAAGGATCTGTACAGGATATTGGAGAGTCATCAGTTCTCCCCACACAATCATCCCAAACTTCAAGCCCTGTGGTTGAAGGCGCACTACGTGGAAGCCGAAAAACTCCGAGGAAGGCCGTTAGGCGCAGTTGGTAAATACAGAGTGCGACGAAAATTTCCTTTACCCAGGACTATATGGGACGGAGAAGAAACAAGTTACTGCTTTAAAGAAAAGTCACGGTCAGTGCTCAGAGACTGGTACGCGCACAACCCTTACCCAAGTCCACGAGAGAAACGCGAGCTAGCCGAGGCAACGGGTTTAACAACTACACAGGTGTCCAACTGGTTTAAGAACAGAAGACAGAGAGACAGGGCGGCCGAGCAGAAGGACGGGTAAGTTAATACAAATTTATATCTAGTAGCAGTAGACTACATAATGAAATATAGACGTATTTTGGAAATTTTTAGCTTAATTGTTTATCTACACGATGCACATAACCCTAACCAACCAGCTTGTGTATTTATATTGTCTCAGGCCGGCCACTACTGATAACGACTACCAGTTTCCTCAGTAACCACTAGTTAAGACAACCGTTCGCAATGAATTTGTAAATTAAGTAGCACGTTGACAGTGGACACTAACGATACATTGCATTGGTTTGTCCCAGTTGAAAATAGTAGGCTATAAAGTACGACTAAATTAAAATAACTTAGTTCTAGAACATAAATTACGTTAAAACATACTTCATCAAAATATAGATGTTGTTTTATATTAGGCAAGATCAGTCTCGGTCGACAATGTTAAACAGCGTGATGATTCTGTGTTGTTCCCGCTGTGAACAAACATGTCAAAATAGAATCAGTTTATTGTAGTGTCAACACAACTAACCCATTTGTTAACGTCCATGTTTACTTATTAACGCTACTTTTCTGTTGTATGGTCACGTTTCACTTCTGATAGTAGCCTACATCTACTTTTTGTTTTGATGTCCGTTTTTGTTGGGATACAAACGACGGACAGACACGTGGTTCGTATTGTTATATTGTTAACCCGTGATTGATATTCACAAATAGTGACCAAATGGCATCTTTCATTAGGCAATAGAATAAGTAAGATTAAAGCATAAACAAATTACATACAAACTATGACAATTATAAAAATAAGTGTTAACAAATTACAAAGTATAACAATTTTAAACGTAAACAAATTAATGAGTTTCTTATTGTAAATGTAAGGGTATTTTTTAATGTACATGTAATAACCAAATAACACATATATAAAATATAGAAATATGTATCGTGTAGGCTTACACTATTTATTTAAACGAGTGGTTTTAGTTTCCTTTGTGTGAGTGGGAGCGTGTATGCGCTCGCACCTCATAATTAAGTATTATTAGCCTAATAGGCTATGTACGCTATACGCCTACTTATTCGTTTTTTGAAGAAGATACGAATGTGTGAGGTGGTAACAGCGCCAAAATGTCACTACACTTGACAGAAATATAAAGATTATCCTGATCTGTTAGACAATAGAGTAACATTCAGCTAGCACTCGTCTATCTACAAACAGTTTTTTTTTTAATAAACGTCGACTATTTATTATTAATCACTGTAGTGCACGTGTAGGCCTAAACAAGTCTCCGTTTTTGTACCACTGCCGAAACACTGAGCGCCGTTCGAGGCAAAACTTTCTTTGAAAGCGCGGTACTCATTTTGTCTGTTGATTTGTTTCCATTGTGACAGTCTTGTTACTTTAGTGGTTATCATTTTTGGTAACTTAACTACCCAACATTCTTAGTTTTCTATGGACTGGGTAATTCTGTAGCCTATATTGTCGGTAACCGAAACTTAGGCCTACCTATTATTACTAGGCCTATTGTATTTTAAAGACTAATATTATATTACAATAAAATATTATTAAACTTTCGTTACTAGAAGTTTGTAACTTTTATTCGTTAATTAACATAATATGTAAATTATACAGTAGATTACTTATGTCTACTTCACTCGGTAGTAGCCTATTCATACTTGTCTTGCAAGCGCCAACTGGTGTCTGAAAATCTATTGATGATTTGTTTGTTTCTATAAATTTGGTGAGAAAACAAGACTTAATTCGACACATAAAAAGTAATTTAACAGTGATAAATGATACGTAGGATATAGGCCTTAATGTTACAAGTGAACATATTTTAACCTGTAAAATCTGCTCTAGGTCTGTAAAATAAATAGCACGATACAGCGATTTGGCAAGTAACTTATACTGTAACCTAGAAGTAATGAAAAAAAGCGCTAGACAAGAAATTGTATTTTTTAAGAATTTATTTAAAAATTTCTACTGACAATTAGTAATAAATCTTTATCAATAGATAATGTTGTTCACGATATCTAGGCCTACAGACCTACCTACAAAAAGACTTAATTCTATGGGGGTTTACTGGCATAATCTACTATCACTGTTGGTAATGAAAACATTTTGTGATAATGCACGTTAGTTTAAGCCATTAATGGGTTTACATTTTATATTAAAATATTATTTTTCTTATGCTAAAACTGCAGCTTGCCATTGATATAGGCCTAATAGGCTAATAATAATAATAATATGATTAAAAGACCCCGGAAGCTCCGTCACTAACCCAAATCACTTCTTCAAGACAAAGCCTCTTTTTTTTTATCAGCTAACTATGCTCCCATCATAGTATCTTTAAAATAAATTAGGTGTAGTGTCTCTTGTAATCGTAAGAATCAGTGAATTGAGTTTGATTTAAGCTTAAATTAGGTTTACCTTAATTTAGACCTACTGAATTTCAATTAATTCCATTATTCCAGCCTGGCGACAACCGAGTCTCCTGCATGTCCGTGCCGCTTCACAGTCGTCTCCCGTTTACTCGATGAACCAATTTAATACCAATTTAATATTTTGCTTGTCTATTCAAGTCGTTTTCTTAACACTAAACGTTTCAAAAGTTTCCGAATTGATTCTTATCTCTTTACTTATAGGCTCAAACATCATTCTTCATAGTTTCGTAGTTTCTTCTTAATTAAAAGTACTTTCTGAAAATTGTGATCTTCCGATAAAGAAAATTAATTTAGAACCCGAAATTCAATTGATATCATGTAGCTTATTGTCATAATCATACATTTAAATAGGCCTAGGCCATATCAAAAATTCTCAAGCATGTTATAAAACCCTATTATATGAATGAGTACATAACATTTTTATATTAATAATTAATTTAATATTTATATTGAGATTATAATAATATTTATTTTTGCTTATAAACCAGATACAGTCGTATAGAAAAAAATTGCTAAAAAGCATATGGCAAGTGAATAGTAGTTGATAGAGTTGATCTGAATGCTGTGTCACGTTTGATAGAAAGAAACGGCGCGCAAAGCTGAGTAGTGGAGTAGTACGGTGATGGCTGTAAAGTATGCAAGTTATTTGGAGTCAATTTGTTGACAGCTAACCTTGAAAGTTGCACATCTGTTTACCACGGCGAGGGTGTGCTGGCCTGCTTCTCTTGTCTTAAACTAACACTTGTTCAGCATATTTTTTTTATACACTGTTGGCTGGCTGTCACTTCGGCAGGGTTGTAAATATTTAATTATATGAAACGTTGAGAACATATGATTTTGCTTAGTAACACACCGGGTGTCAAGGTCAGCGTCACGACTGCAAACTAAAGCCGTATGAATACTTTGATTTTTCTTATTAATTCCAATTTATGGCAGCGTAAACACTATGGGATCCTGGCTACAAACGAGTATTCACATTTGGTCGATAAAATTACACACGTATATGTTATTAATACACTTGTTCATTTATGTTATGACAGTGCAGAAACATATTCATATCACGCGGATGTATAAAATACTCGATCCTACCATATACTCAACAAGGTAATAACTTCAAATACAAACTCGTAGAATTAATAATAAAGCTCAATATGAGGATGCTGTAGAATAACGGTACTATGTAAGTAAGGTAGTTCTTGGCCGCTTTACCTTCGCTGGTTGGCTCTGTTTCTGATCGTTAGATTCTGCCTCCCGTTAATCACCTACCGTGTCCGAAATTACGTACTTAACATTTTCACGTCTCCTATTTACACGCGCGCGCACGGTTTTTTAATTACGCTGACGTCCTGTAAACAGAGAACCGAACCAACCAGTGAATACTTTCGGGAACGAAAAAGTAACGGTAGTAGCAATACCCGATTGAGACTCGCATCAGTTTATTTTTCTTATTTACATGTTTTAGTTGACGAGAACAAATAGGAATTCGATAGTGAAAACTTGGATGTTCAAATTATTTCTTAGAGTACACATGTTAAGGCTACTTGGTGTAGCTAAGTTTGGAACATTCATTTCTCTAAGATCATACGGTGCTTTCAGACGGTAACGACCTAAGAGGCCTAATTAGAATCGACATTTGGTTTCTTAAGTCCAATAATTTATTTCAAAATTAATTAAGTAAACGCAACTTAATTAATACAAATTAATAGTTTCTCGCGTTATTAATGTGTAAGACATATTTTTAAAATTGTGTTTAACATTAAATGTTCTATTATTAAATTTCAAAGTAACATTAATAATAACTTGGATTAATAAGTTATAAAAAGAATTTTTGTTTTTTAATAAAAACCAATTTTATTAATCACCAATAACCTTAATACAGTAAAAAGACCAACTATAATAATAAAGTAATACTTTGTGTCATTTGGTAGGCCTACGGTTAGGCGTACATACAACTCCATTTATTACGCCTATACAAAAATTATCACCGTCTATAAAATAGGCCTATTTTAATATCACGTTGTATTGGATTATCAAAATAATCTTACACTAACAATAACTGAAAAGATTTATTATTTTAAGTATAAATTTAGTCTTCACTTTCTTAAACGGTTTCGGGAGTCTAATCTTCATTTAATTATTTCCTAAACATTGGTTATAGGCCTACTATCGATTTATTTCTGACCATAACGCATTTCATTCAACAAGATTGGTAAAATTAAATATTTCATATTTTCGGAAAGGTTAATTCTGTATTTCTTATTTAAACACTTCTTACAATAGTCATTTCATTAACGTGCCGGCGTTAAACGTGATCGTAAAAAGTAATCCGTCCTCTGCCTTCTGGCGTTGTTAATGCTCGCTAGTATAGGCCTACTTGACAAACAACATGGACGTAAATCTTAGGAAGAAGTTCTTTTATATTCCACTTTAATGTCTTTTTTAATTTATGGGTATGTCACATGATACGATTTAAGGACACAAGGAAGCAGTCACGATGCATCAGTTCAATAAAACATTTCTGTCAGTGAACAGTTAACGAGTAGCCTAGGTCTATAACGACCTGAAACAGGCGTATTTTCAGAGCAATACAGAAAATACTTGAATTAATTGCATTTCTTAAGACAACTAAAAATGGCAAATGAATGAAAACAATAATTGTCTGAATTGTAAACGGAAAATAACATTTTTACGGAAGTGGAAAATACAGTTTTTACAGAAGTGGAAAATAAAATAGTAATAATTATATAACAGCTATAACTATTTTTAAATAAAAATACGTTAAATGTTTAAATACAACATTTTCGAAATATTTGTTCCAGTTTTGCCCGTTGCATTAGAAACATCCGGGCTATAAACCAAAGTCCAAAGTGACGTTCGATCACAAATGTGGAACCACGTTCAGCGGCGTACTGTTAAGTCGGCCTTTGGCCACCTACTGTGATCGAAACGTCAGGCCAATGTGATCTGAACTTGGCTTCACAGCCCAAAAGCTCCTAATGAATTTAACTAGTATTCTTATAAGTGTAAACACGAATATAAATTATCACATTCACGTCTTACATCGTGTAGCCTATGATACATGAAAAAAATTAAGAATAGTTTATTTTCTTATCAAATGCTAGTTAAACCTAAGATTAAGATTGCTTTATACTGTATCGTATGAAACTTCTCTAAATACGTTTCACTCGTATACTAATACTCTGTATATTAAAAACTCTTAAAAATATGGAACAGAAACTCAAAGCAAAAACCAGCTGGATGAACTTCGAAGGCTCAGAGCGTCAGTAACGATCACATATTATTACAGTATTTGGCGTAGGAAAACTATGTTACTATGTAGGAACAATAGGCTGAGTTCGAAGTCTCAACATTGGACTTCTTACCTAAAATAGGCTATACAAATTTCTGCGCTATACAAATTAAGGAGTCATTAACATCGCACAATATGATCACCTAAGAACCTTTTCTTCTAGTTCCCACCTTGGTATTTTTTCATTCTAACACACCTATTATCATTTCTGCTTTTGTAATATCTCCATTCAGTAACATTTCTTCTGATTTCTATCATTATCTGATATTTTCTTTTTTCATATTTCTCAGTAATTTGACAAATTCTTTCGTAAATATGTGGAACATTATTCTTAATAAGTGGAACGATATTCTATCTAGTTCATCATTACTTGGTATCACCTTTAAAAATCATCATGTTTTGAACTTTCATACCTCTAAAGACCTCTTCTACACATTGTAG
The DNA here is from genome assembly GCA_034769895.1 of Magicicada septendecula. NCBI lineage: Eukaryota > Metazoa > Arthropoda > Insecta > Hemiptera > Cicadidae > Magicicada > Magicicada septendecula. The sequence continues at coordinate 1,090,297,359 of CM068367.1, forward strand.
GCCTAAGTACTATTTTATTTTTGTCTCCTATAATAATTTCATTTTTACCCGTAACGATGATCATCATTTATGTCTGTATTGTCTCTCAATTTTTACAAATTATACCATCATCTTTGCTACTTCAGTTTTCTCTGGTGTTTTAGCTTCTAATATGACGTCTTACAGTTTCGTCACAGTAGGGTACTGTGTATTTAAAGTTCCTTCTTTGAATACTAACTTTTTTATTTGTCTTCTTTTCTTTATTAGTAATTTTGTCTGTGATGATATTTTTGAATGCTCCCTGTTGTAACTTGTAACCCTTGGAACTGTATACTTCGTTGTTGCCAATATCGCTTCAATTATTTTCTTACTGAAATTTTCTAAGTTTATTTCATACTGTTTTAAAATTTCATTTCATGGATTTACAATGTTTAGGAGTAAGTATTTACAGGCTATATACAAGTATTACAACACATTCTTCCATTTTCGTTAATCGGCTTCAACGACAGCTGGGTTACAGTTAGGCCTAATAGTAGCCTAGTTAAAGTAAACTGTTCATCTTTCTTTTATAGTACAGTCACGGCCGGTCCTTGATGTAAGCGAAATACGCGGCCGCGTAGGGCGCCAGGCAAGGGGGGGGCCGAAGGCGCCCGCCACGGCCTCAAACTATATAGACCCAGAAGACGCAGAAATAGTTTCAGTAAAGACAAGAAAGCATACATAAGATAAATCATATGCACAGTTAAAAATACAACATAAAACATAATTCAAAAGTATTGGGTATAATAATACTTTTCTTGCCCACAAGTCAGATTTCTTGTAACCTGACTTCTGGTTGTATTCATTGACTTTCCACGATTTCAAATTTAACGTAAGTGTATTTTTAGATTTATGTATTTATTTTCTCAAGGTCTAAAAAATGTTTAGAGGTAATTGTATTGTAATTAATACTATATGCTCAACAAAGATATCATAGTAAAGTTAACAAAATCATCAATCAAACACAAATTTTAAGTTACATTGAACTAGTTTGAGTTTCAAACAACGTTAGCAATAGTTTTTCAATCTCCAGCAAATTACTGTGGAAAAAAATAAAGCCCACATGCCCCTTATAAAATTAGGAAGAAAGGTAATTTAATTTACAGTTTCATAAAAAACCTAAGATAAAAATGGTTTTGAAATGGCTTCAAGATTATAATTTTAATACTACCGTAACAGTAAGCGAATTTTTATACAAATAGCAAATGCAAGTTTGTGAAATTTTCAAACAAGAATCATGATTTTTTTATAAAAGTAGTGTGTATAAGATTACTGATAACCCTGACATTAAAGCCAAAATATACGTAAAACTCTATTTCTGAACCATTCATTTTCAAATTTTTCCAGGGAGCCCCCGTATCCCCTCTCCCTGGGGGGTATTCCATACACCCAGACCCCCCGGTAGAAGGGGCGCCGAAATATTGTTCGCTTATACTAGAAAAATGTCTAGGGCCGGCCCTGAGTACAGTCGTGTTCTATCCAATTTCGGAAGTAATCTTCCCTTCCTTTTTCCACGAATCGCGGATCAGGGTTCCCTTTATTTTTCATGGTCTGCATCCGGTCTAAGTTTAGAGAGTGGCTCTGAATTGGTGAACTCACCATGAATTACCTATAACTTACAGAACGATTCCAGCGCTGGAAAATGCTTACTCCGCAATAGGCGCAGTTTTATGTATGATAGAGAACGTTCCTGTAGATATATACGAGAGGTGTGTACAACGTATACCAAATAGCAGGATTAGAGAACACGACAGAGAGGAGCAGCGTGTCACCACTATATCGAGTTATATAGTGTTAACCACTATATAGTGTTAACCAAGAACCTCTCAACAAACTCGGAATTTGATGCTGCGCAGGAGCCAATTACACTATTTTATCTCCTTTAAGATAAACTGTATCAAAATAAGGACCGCAGAGCCGGCAATCGAATTGTTTCTACTGTTGTTTCGAATTGTTTGTTAACTAGTAACCTTCCTAAGCTACCGAACTTGCTCACTATTTTGACGAACTACATTAATTACTAGGCTTATACATAAATTTCAATATAAGACAACTATTTAATTTATCAAAAAAATGACGAAACCCCCGATTAATATTTCCGAACTACTGCATTGGTTTTTTTAGTTTAATTTATTACCAAATGCCTAAATGCCAAAAAGACTAATTTTAGTCCTAGGTTTTAAGTTTATGTATGTTTCCACAGATATCTGTAGGGCTGTACCTATATCTAATACTTTTCACCTTTTCACAAAGTATAGCCTACATAACTGATAACAATATGTATGTTTGCGAACACAGCTAACAAAGTTGATGATGGCATACCAAATTTACAAGGGATGTTGACAGACGTTAATTTGTCACATTAAAGATCTGAATTTGTATTTAAATACAGTTCCTCACAACATTCATTTTTAGAATTTTCTTACATTTTTGACTTCCATTTTTGGCTCGTATAGCCTACATACAAATTTTCGGAATAAACAATTCATTCGGATTATGATTAAAATTCCCTTTGGTCTGATGTCCAGAATGGATTTTATAATTCTCAAATTTTGAATCCCTTTTTCGGCCATGGTGTCGTAAAATTTTGAATCTTTCCAAACTGAGCACTAAATTCAAATGATTGTTAACTAGTAACCTTCCTAAGCTACCGAACTTGCTCACTATTTTGACGAACTACATTAATTACTAGGCTTATACATAAATTTCAATATAAGACAACTATTTAATTTATCAAAAAAATGACGAAACCCCCGATTAATATTTCCGAACTACTGCATTGGTTTTTTTAGTTTAATTTATTACCAAATGCCTAAATGCCAAAAAGACTAATTTTAGTCCTAGGTTTTAAGTTTATGTATGTTTCCACAGATATCTGTAGGGCTGTACCTATATCTAATACTTTTCACCTTTTCACAAAGTATAGCCTACATAACTGATAACAATATGTATGTTTGCGAACACAGCTAACAAAGTTGATGATGGCATACCAAATTTACAAGGGATGTTGACAGACGTTAATTTGTCACATTAAAGATCTGAATTTGTATTTAAATACAGTTCCTCACAACATTCATTTTTAGAATTTTCTTACATTTTTGACTTCCATTTTTGGCTCGTATAGCCTACATACAAATTTTCGGAATAAACAATTCATTCGGATTATGATTAAAATTCCCTTTGGTCTGATGTCCAGAATGGATTTTATAATTCTCAAATTTTGCATCCCTTTTTCGGCCATGGTGTCGTAAAATTTTGAATCTTTCCAAACTGAGCACTAAATTCAAATTTTCGTTAACATTCTCTTTAATCTTACATCCCATATGGATTTTTGTGATTTTTTTCAAAACTTTTACCCTTCACATTTTTGCCTTCTGCCACTTTTTGTCTTAATCAATAGAAAAACAATAGAGCTCTATGGTAACACTATATACATGGGTGCCAGGTTTACGAAAATCGAGTGACGCGTTTAAGATTTATCGTGAAGCAGGCCTATCCCAGATAGTAAAATACTCACGCACGCACTTGTCAGAGTGATTTTGTGCGTTTGCGAACATTCGTTTACTTTCTAAATAAGTAAAGAATCATCAATTAAGTAATAATAAGTAAATTATTACTAAATAATTTACTGTCCTCTACTATAGGCCTAATATAGGCCTGAAAATTACTATACTATACTGTACGTAACTGAAAATTTTGTACGTTGTATTCATAAGAGGTTAGTAAATCTGTTTCGTCGTATTATCTTGTAAGTTTGGTTTATTAAAGTCTGTCTTGTTGTAATGCATATGCCTACTTAACATGTGTAAACGAATGTTCGCAAACGCACAAAATCACTCTGACAAGTGCGTGCGTGAGTATTTTACTATCTGGGATAGGCCTGCTTCACGATAAATCTTAAACGCGTCACTCGATTTTCGTAAACCTGGCACCCATGTATATACTGTTACCATAGAGCTCTATTGTTTTTCTATTGATTAAGACAAAAAGTGGCAGAAGGCAAAAATGTGAAGGGTAAAAGTTTTGAAAAAAATCACAAAAATCCATATGGGATGTAAGATTAAAGAGAATGTTAACGAATAATAATTATAGATTCTATCGAAGAGCCTACGGATTTCTTTTGCCTCAGATCGTTATTACAGTAGCTTTACGTAGGTCCTATAATAATAATTGTCGATAGGCCTATACGGTGTTATAGGTATATGAAGACCGTTTATTTTAGTAAATCTGTTTATTTTCCCTATCTGTTTCGTTATACACACATCACTTCAAAATGTTGATAAGTAACTGTTAGGATACACGTTACCAGTATACGTTAAACATAAAAGTCTACCTGTTTCTTCTATTAACATATAAACTGGAAAGGAAAGCCACTCCATGAGGAACGTTAATGTTGCTGTCGTTTAGTCAACTTCAGCATACTGTATCCGTTCTTATTGCTGCTCTAAATTTCCACTATGTAGACCTATTTTGTTGTAGTACTTTTTTAATTCTTACTTTCCATTTTTTAATTTATTTACCAGTAATAACTTATTAAGATATTACAATATTTAACGTTTGAAATCTAATATCTTTTGGTATTCAGTCGGTAAATGTAACATCAAATGCGTATAAATGTAAAAATAGTTGATTTGGCATATTCGATAAGGCTAAATGCGAGATAAGGCTATCAAACCCACCAGGGATAAAATATTTATGCCGTTTGTGTTTAGGCCTATGATACGTTGTGTACATCAGCGTACAACCCTCCAGCCCTCGCGTACAGTTACGTATCCGGTCGCGACGCTGAGTGTAATCAATAACCAAGTTTCATGTTTAGACCTACTAATTATAGGATTACCTTACACATGTAGGCCTACTGCGAATGATATTGAAATTACGTTTTGGAAGTCGCTGGGTCGTCAATTTGACACAATAGGTGTCTACGTAATATTTGTTCATCACTTGTGTACTCGCATGTATATCGACCTATTCTATACAAGTATTTCGACACATCATTAATTCATTTAATCTCTTCATTCATTGTTACATTAATTCTGTTCATTAGTTTAATGTTTTTTTTTAACACTGCTTGTTAACCAAATCATTAATTCTTCTAATAATGTTCTCTATCAACTAAATCTGTATCTAAACATAGCAAATGCCCAGATACAATCGGATACTGAGTGGTGTAAAAACTTACAATTCTTAATAAAGTAGTCGCGTTTTCGTTTACACCTTTACATTTTAAAATAATTATTATCTAATGGTTTTATGAACGTCACTAACTTTACAATATTTCAAAGTCGGTATTGAATGAAGATTATACTAAATCCTATAAAATTTCTATTTTAATATTTCATAATAGAACTATGACTAGGTTATAGAGACGATTCCTTTAAAAATCGAGACTAGTTAAGCCTATGTATTGGCTGCTGTTAGTTACAATTATCACTGTAATCATCAACAACAGCTCAGGTGTTAGAAACGTTAGTATCCACTTCCGTAGACTCGTATAAACTTAAACTATGGACAGAACCTGCATTAAGCATAAATTTATGCTTCTCTTCCTGATTTGAATTTTAATAAAACCGTATTTCAATGACGAAATTTCCCACGCGTGAAAACTTTACTTCAAAGTCCATAATTGTTTACATGTTGTTATTATACATGGATGCGCGCGTGCTTGTTATAGGAACTCGTAATCGACAGTAGTGGAGCCAAGTAGTGTTGTTTTTGGCGAACGGAAGACATTAAAAACATGTTACTTGCACTCGTCGCTTGACAGTGCTTGGACAACTGTCCTGTCTAATTTTAGACGAACATAGTTTTAACTAACATTCTGCGCGCACACTCAATTAATCTCAGCAGTTATGTACGCCTACTTTTGTTTCGACAAAAAATATTTTTAACAATGATAAAATTTCAGTACTCAGGTGTTGGATTTACGCACGCGCGCACGCATGCACACACACGTGTCTGTAGATTTACTATTACACATATACCTGTATTATCGATTATATAATTCGTTTACATATTTATCAAGTATGTAAATTTATATGATTTATTTATTTGTACATTTATACATTTTTCACAATTTATATGTTTATACTCATTAATAAACATTTGAAAAAGGAGACAGAAGTTGCGAACACCAGAAGGATGTCAAAAGGTATCAACACATTAACCTAAGAGAAAGTAAATTGTGAAACAAAATTAAAAAACATATATCGAGCTATTCAGCAGTATGGAATAAACATAACAATGAACTAAGTGAAGGAATAATAGTGATAATCAATAATAATTCCAATAATTAATCACATAGAAAAGTACTAAAAAGTAAAGGAGAGAAGCTAATGAGATAGCCATAGAAGATACAAAATTCAGTACAAAGAGCTGTGCAAGACAAGAACAAAATTTTTGAACAAATATTCTAGTCTGTAACACCGGAGGTGTGCTAAGTCTTACAGACTAGAGAATAAAAAATGCAAGAAGAGTGATGTTATGGTCAAGTGAAGACGACCATTTAACATTAAACTGGAAATAAAATAGGAAACCAATGGAATATAACAAACTCTCTGTGTGTGGAAGACTTAAATAAAGAATTAAGTAAAATATAAGACACAGAAGCAATAAATTCATGCGCGCGCGCACACATACACATACGCACACTCTAAATGTCGAAATGAAATAATTATTAATTATGGCGTTCCGGATATTTTTCAAGAAGAATTGAAATAGTGAGAAAAACGTTCACTCCACAGACAATGATGGTTACATCACAAACACTACTGTACAGAGATTCTATAAGAGAAATAGATGTGTACAACATACGGCAACAGAATGAAAAATGAGCCCCCTGAACAGAAAACGAATATAGTGTCCTAATCTACAAAAATGAGGAGAGCCGTAATTTGAAAAATTCGAGACTAGTTTAGTTATTTTCATCTCCATGTAGTGTTTTAAACAAGATTCTTATTAATAGACTTAATAGAGGAAAGAATAATTGATCAAGCAAAATTTAGAAGCAACTGAAGCACAGAAGATCATCCAAAAGCATTAAAAGACTTCAAGACCTTTCAATGAGTATGGAAAACTACTTTTTGTGTCATTTATCGATTATGATAAAGCTGTCGAGTTAGTTTAAACAAAGTTTCCGGATTTGTTTGTCTGAAGACTCCAGTAGAGCAAGTGGTAGGCCTAGGTAAGATATATTTGCAATTTGTATCCGATTATACATAAAAACGAAATACAATTTGTATACATTGTAGAATAAAATAGAACAGAGATGTCATCAGAGTGGAAGGTTATTGCAGAGTTGTTCTCAGCATTATTGAAGAGTTTGTTCAAGTACTGAAATTGAAAAGTTATAGTTAAAATAGATAGAATGCATAACTCAATCCTGACGTTTACAAATGGTGTAGTGCTGTTTAGTGAAAATGCATTCAGGATGGAGAAGATTGTTAATGCGTTCAACAAGGAGAGAATCAAGTTTTGTATGTTATTAAATGTGCTAAAATAAAATATTTAATAACTCTACACAAGCTGAAGAGGTGGAAATTCGTGATAACTTTATGAAAAATATTCTGTTAAACAATAACAAACCATCGAGATGCAATAAAACGAACTGATATACAAGAAGAGAGAACGAATTACATTTACAAAGTTGAGTTGTATTATGAATAATAACAAACTGCTCTTGTGTTTAGAATATAAACTTTGATAATTATTACTTCCTGCAATGACTTATAGGTGAAAACATGGGCAGTGTGTGCCAGAATTGTACAAAAACAGAGGACTGCTCAAAATACTTGGAAAGGAATATGCTATGGATTACAAGGAGAAGCTGAACACACATTTATACGCAACAAAACGGAAATACCTAGATGAAATGATATCATCAGATTTAAGAAAGTTAAGATGGCACATACTTAAGAAGTTTGTTAATACGATAGCCAAAAGACGGACGTAAAAGTCTCTACGCAAGACTGAAGGTTCATCTAGTTTTGTGCTCTAAATAAGATTTTCTCTGGAAGAGAAATCACTCACAGATTTGCTCTGTGGCGAGGCATTCTCTCAGTGACCATAATAGTACTAACAACGACGACGACGAGGGTGTGAAGGTCACGATGATGACAATGATGATGATGATGATGATGTAGGCCTACTTATACATCTGAGTGACGTTTCTTTCTATGAACACAATCGATTTCGTGAATAATGTATTCGATACACATGTTTTCACCTTTGCATTTTTATTTCAGCAATAAATTTACACTGTGTGTACAAATAGGATGGGAAAACTTGTGCATTAATGATAAGTTCCACAACTGCAATTGCAATTAAACATTTACTATGTTTATTAAAATTATATTTTTAAAAATCTAGTCACAGTTACACCAGAATTGAAAATTGTTTTTATGAAAAAATCTTCACCACCAGCCACAGTTTTCAAGTGTACACATTTCGTTCTTTTGACAAACGTAATAAATGATAAGTTAATTGCTGTGGCCAAAATTCGCTGGCTTATAAACTCAGTTTAAACGGGAACAGATGTGATGTTTGTACGCGAGAAGAAGGAAAAATTAGCGTGTTTCGTTGTTGTCTAGTGGTCATTACTAGACTAAACATAAGGGTTCAGTAGCGCCACATACCTCGTTCACGTTTCCGGGATTGTTTGTGGCTTAAGACAACCATAGGCCTATGTCTTTGAATAACCAACACAACGTTGTAACTCTACTGCAGTAAACAGAAAAGGATCTTTAAAATAACATGTAGGCAATCCATCATCGTATGCGTCATTACAAAATTTGACCAGTCGTTAGTTTTAGAATGGACAAAATTTATTTTTTAAATTCATTATCATTTTTAGGGTTTAGATAATATAATATTATTGTGGACAAAATTATTTTTTAAACTCAGTAGGTCTTTAATTTTTAGGGTTTAGTTAATATTATGTTCTCCTGCCGTTTTCTTATATACGTACATAATTTGTAAAAACGGTTAAATAGTTTGCTAACAATTATTAATTTTCTCTACAAGAAGGCCTATTTAATAGATATAAATAGGTTATAATATATAAATAGATATAATATATAATAATTCAATAAAGGTTTAAAAGGAAGATAATAATTAAACTTATGTCTTAACAATTCCAAAAAGCAATAGTAATAATAACATTAATAGCCTAATAATAACAACATTATTTAAAGGATATAGTCGATTATTCTCCGTCTTGTGCGAAAAATGTAAAGAAGGTTATACAACCAAGTATACAACTCATAGTAGGCCTACGTCTTTTTTGGACACACGACCCTGTATATTCCATTTTATCCCAAGAGGAGTTCTATGCTGTTCCGGAACTTTTTGAAAATCAGTTTTATGTTTATAACAAAAATTGTCAACTAGCGCACTTACTGCGAACACGCTGAATTCGAATCTGGCTTCGAATAAGAAACGAAAACTGAGACTGAAGTTTCTGAGATTTGGTGTTTACCATCTGCAGTGTGTTCTCAGAGCGAGCCTTTACATCATCACAATCGGGGCAAAACACGTACGTACTCACGAAGTCGCGAGCACAGACTTCGGAGTAGGATTGGAGCTGGTACTAAACTGATTTCGAGGCTTAAAGATAAATGGTACACCAGTTACAGGTACAAACACAAGAATACTAAACGAGAAAATGCAATAAGAAGATGTAGGTAAAACTAAAATAAACATAATGTAACTAAATTTTCTAATTCGAGATATAGACGCAATTCTTATATTTTAAGCCACAAACGAATTGAAGCAAAAGAATAACAATTGTTTAAATTTGCTGTACTAATTACCTTAGGGCCACTTGTTTTTACTCTCATCTAGCAAATCAAAACGAATAGTTACGAGTTTACTATAGACTTGTGATTTATATTATTTATACTTTTATTATAATAATGATAATGATATAATTATTAAACTATAATAATAAAATATTATATTATATAATATGTAAATGTATACGTAACAACTAACATAAAATCTTGTATTAAATTTAGCCTACATTATGTGCGCCCACTGAAGCATTTACGCGCAGTTATAGTATAATTGTCTAACTATATGTATACAGTTATACTGTATATATAAAACTTATATTTATATTACCTCAAGATGTTATTTTTCCTTATTTGGAACATGTTTCGAGAGCTCCCGTGCTCTCATCCTCAGCCTTCGCGATCTTGCGTCTGGTGAAGTATTTGTGTGTTGGCTGGATGCTATTAAGGTTTCTTGTTGGTCTCTGGTATTTTAAAGTTGTATTATTGTGTGTGATTGTGGTATATGTTTTATTAGTGTCACACTGGTTATATCTGGGAATTCATGTCCTGTGTTTATTGCATGTGTGGCTAAATTGGATTTATATATTTCTGGTTTTTTGTATGCAATAAACACAGGACATGAATTCCCAGATATAACCAATGTGACACTAATAAAACATATACCACACAAAGGCACCATAATGAACATTTGAGAAAATTTACAAATATACAAACATAAAACACAAAACAAACTAATACCTGAACAAATACAAATCAATACAAAACATGACACAATATTCAAAGCACTCAACATCGAAAATACACAAAATACAAATACATATACCACAATCACACACAATAATACAACTTTAAAATACCAGAGACCAACAAGAAACCTTAATAGCATCCAGCCAGCACACAAATACTTCACCAGACGCAAGATCGCGAAGGCTGAGGATGAGAGCACGGGAGCTCTCGAAACATGTTCCAAATAAGAAAAAATAACATCTTGAGGTAATATAAATATAAATTTTAAATACTTTATATATATCAAGAAACGAACTGTAGCAGAAAGTGATTAAATATATAAAACTATATATACAAACAATCGGGATACGAATAACAGTTGGCGCAACGATGAATTATCTGGAGAAGTAAAAACTCCTAGATAGGCTAGGCTACCTACAGATTCTGAACTTAAAAAGAACAATGCAAGTTTGGTTCTAAATGAGAAAAACTTATCTCTTTTACAATTGAGGTGGGGAACTTGATAGGCCTACCTATAATGCGTCGTGTTGTAGTGAAGAAACTTCGTCTCATAGGCTATTTGGTGATCGTAAACATCACGAACGTCTACACGGAGATCTGTGAAAATACGAATAACGACATACACTTACTTCTGAGTTGACTCTAATTAGTCTACCAACTACCGACATTAGATGGGCGTCATTCTTGGTTTGGGGGTTTGTCTTCAACGCCCTGAGGACTGCGGAGAAGCGGTAATGCTCTCAGTAACAAATATGTTAGGAATAACAATGGTTTTGATGAATTAAATTGGTTGTAACGGTACCGCCGAACTTTGAAAGTCACCATGTGAGAGTCAATGCAGAGGTTAGAGATACAATAGAGTCCTACAAATTCGACCTATGTGACTGAAGAGGGTAACGAGATATCCCGAAGTTTACAGATCTGAGAGTGGATAATTCACTGGATGTATGTTGTAAACTGAGTTACTACATACTAATTTACTGCTGTATGAGGAGATTTTAACAAAATGTGATTAAAGAAGATTACACTTTACAAATACTGTATGTAGTACTTTCTCGAGAAAAAACTAGTGATTGTTTTTTCCACTAGTTCTTAGCCTCACTTCTTCGTCGCGCAGAAGACTCAGTAATAATACGTCCATTGCTGATGAGCCTCGAAATAACGCAGTACTCCCTTATCAGCTTCTTCACTGTGTGTGACTCATCTTTTCAATTTTTCCGCCTCTTCCACTTGTTTCCTTTCTTCTTTCTTTTCATTTCCTTTTACAGCTGCGGCAATTTCATCAGTTCCAAGAAGCTCAGCACATCAGCAGCATCTTACTCTTTCTGCACATCTCCAATGGCACCATCAGTAGCTTCCAGTACTAAATTATTGTAACCCATTCTAGGAAGGGTGACAAGTTATCTAGGAATATCGAGTTATCGTAGCGGTGGCCCTTATGTAAGCGCACCCCCTCCCCGCAAGTTAGGAGATAGCGCCCCTGCATAAAATGTTTTGGTTATTTCCGTCATGAATTAATATCGGAATCGGTTTTTGATAACTGAATCGCATAAATAATAAGGTTCTGGGTAATTTTTCCCAGAAGGTTTCTAAATAAAGAGTAATAAAGCTAATTATAATAATCGGATTCATCATTTTGTCCGTTTATCGGAGCGACCGTCTTGTATAATAAAATCGGCTATAATGTAATAAAATAGAAAAATACCTCATTTCAATAAATGTTGATACAAAATTCCCTCAAAGCGAATCAGTGCTCGTAGAGGATACGAAATTTTAAACATTAGTACAAATTAAAATAAAGTTTTACATTAATTAAATGTGGTGTTTACTATATATAACGTTACTTATTAAATTACAAGTTACAGTTAGACAGTTAGTTAAGTTAGTTACAATAGACAACATATAACATGATGATCACATACAATTTATAATGTACAAAATACGAAGACGTACCGGTATCACGCAAGACGTACTGGAAATCTACTATATTACACTTAAATTTAAATTTTATTTTCCTACACATAGCCTACGTAAAAAATGCAACATGTGACTTAAATAAAATAAATATATTATTTTAAAAATGGTACAGGACCACATGACCATTTCAAAAATGTCTTCTTCGGGAGTTTGATGCACCAAAGGAATCAATCATAAAATTGAAGTATGTATTCCGTGTCGTTTTGTTTCTGACGTTTGTAGGTTATACTTTTTACTCCTCCGCATTTCTGACATTAACCCTTTTACGTTAATAATATCCGGCAAAGTCTTGTATAAAGGAATGTCCAGCATAGCCGATTTTAAAAATCTTTCAATTGTTTATATTTCATATTAACTTGATGAAAAGAAATCAGGCATTTCCCATACTCCCCCATTCCTATTCTTTACCCTATCATTAAGATTGCGACCCTGAAGACCGTGCCCCCTCCCGCAGTTGCGTGCCCTGCGGGTCCATATAGCCGCCCCTGGTTATCGGGTCGATTTTCCGAAACTCAACTTGTCAGTAGGCCTATCTAAAACAGCGGTTAGAACACCAGACATACGAATTGCAGAAACTTAGTGAGGTAAGTAGAAGTGTTCCGGGCTACCATTGCAGATCAGGCTGTCGCTTGATAGAATAATATATACCTGAACAAAATTAGCTAGTCGAAAAGGTTCGTGTAGAATCGGCGTTTACAGCTACAGTACGTTTGGCTTGCTTATGTTTAGAAATTGCCTAAGGAACTAGAGGAAACGTTTGAGAGTTCTCCTTTTTGTACAGATGGATGTTCTTTAGAGATGAGAATGCTATGTTAGACAAAATGTAGATGAATCTGAAGATACTTTTGACCAGTCTTTAGGAAGAATCTCTCTTACCTACATTACATCAACACGAGAGACACTATGCAGACCGCCAACCACCTTGACATCTTTGTAGGCTAAGTAGAGGAGAATTGGCTGGTACAGGACATGTTAACAGAAGATGACATCGAGAGATCTACGAGTATTTTTCTTGTCCGGTTGTTGTAATGGTTAAGGAAGATTGTGAGTTATATTATTGGTAGCGTAGACGATGTCACTTGACTGCATGGTGTAGCTTTACACATCGTCCGGGACTCAACAGTTTTCCAGCTTGAATCCCAAGAGTGGATCTGGTAGTCGGGTTTTTGCCATAAAGAAAAGACAACTCTCTTAACGCCTAGTTGGCTTTTTCATTTAAGGTAATGCTATTTAACTCTGCAATTTTGAAATATTAGTGATACGATCTTACAAAACCTTCAAGGAACAATCGGTCTTCTGTATTTGGACGATGTCACTAGCCGATCGAGTAAGGAACATTTACAAAACCTGAACAAAATTGTAACAAGAATTTGTGAATTTAAATACGCCTGAAGAAGTATTCCAGTGTAAGTTCCGTATTTCAGCAACTTTGGTCAGCAGCGGGTATAAACTTGGATCTGACAAGAGATATTCAATAACATAATTTCTTCATAGGAAGATGGAACTTCCGTCAGAGACTGGAGATCATCATAGTAATGTGTGCTTGCTAAAAGATTTGCCGTTTATCTACACTTCTTTTTACTTTTATTTTTCTCTATGTGATTAATCTTAATGTAGAGTATCGTTCTCATCGCATTACGTGACCTAATATTTCAATTTGTTTAAGAGTCAGAACTATTTTCTCTCCTTTACTGATCGTAGGGAGCAACTGAATACTCATAATACTATCTACTCATAATAGACATAGTATCCTTTGACAACACCACCGTTCAAATGATTAATTTCTTGATGTCAGTCTGTTTTAACATCCAGGTTTTGCCGTAATATATCAGAGTTTAGAGAAAACATGGTAACGAAACAATCTTACATTACGGTACGTATAGGCCTAGTACACGTATTCGACTTCGACTTCAAAACAACTTTTTAATTTTCATAAAAATGGGAAGGCTTGGCTCTACATCATTCATCCTTGGCTCTACAGCCCAGATCGAGCCTTGGCCTCCAAAAGAAATTCCCTCCACTTATTCCTGTCCTCAGCCATCCGCCACCAATTCACTGCGCCCAGCTTCCTCGCATCACTGTCGACCTGGTCCAACTATCTGTTCTTCGGTCTTCCAATCTTCCTTTTTCCTATTGGCTTGTGTTTCGTAATTCTTTTTGCCGTACGTTCGTCATCTATTCTCTGAATGTGTCCTGCCCATCTTAATCTATTAATTTTGGCAAATTGGACAGCTGTAATGTCATTGTACTTAGCATATAGGCCTAATTCATTATTATTTCTCTTTCTCCAGACCTCCGTAAGATTGTAAAAAGGCTATAACAATTTCTATTCAAGCTCTGAAATTTTTTGTCTGAGTTGTACTTTTGGTCAATCATGTCCTGACGGACATCAATCATGTCATGATTTACTATGGGCAAGTTTTTCGCTTTACTTGAGGGTCGAAGAAAATTAGATCTTCCGTAGTGTTAATCCCGAACCTCTTTCAGACTTTCATGTTTTTTTTTTTTTTTTTTTTTTTAATTTAAATTAATTTCAACCGTTGATCCTTGCCTACAAGTAACATTTACACCTTCACCACGTACACCAAAATTTGAAGATTGTACTCTACATCGTCTGGGACTTAACGGTGTCATCGGCAAAACGTAGACCGTTGACAATCCGGCTTATTTAGTGTCTCACGTGAACTCTGTATTGACTACTAAAATATACCTTAATATTAATGTAAAATTATATAAGAGACACGAGTGCCGTGGGCGATTTCCGTAGGCTAATCACATAACTCTGATATTTCATTTGATAATTCTCTCAGATTAGTTTTTTAATGCCAATAGAGATTGGATATGATTCTAATGTTTGGCTCTCGATAATCTTAGCCTTCGAAATTTTAACGAATTTTTCATGACGAAATTTATCAAATACATTTTCAAAATAAGTTAAACGTGCATATATAGCTTCGCTTAAATATCTTTTATCAAATAATGCTTCAGAAAGTATCTGTTCCATTTCTGAATTCAGGGAGCAGTAGTTGAATAGTGAAATGAAAGCTCAGTCAATTCCCAAAACTAAATACAACGTTCGGATTTTTATGGAGCTCGCTCTTATCACTGAATACTCGTTACTTGTACTATTGCTAAACCATTATATGAAGGGAAACAGAACATAAATTACAAGAAAGTATGAACAGTTCTTCAAGATATTAGAAAAGCAATTAAGCGTATAGCTGGTTCTTTCTCAACTTTCCATCGTAGAAACAGACTCAACAATTCTGGTCTAGCCACCATCCAACCAGGCGTAGGATAGTGAAGAGTAAATAGTAACTAATTATAATTACATACCAACTAATTCTGTAACTGATTTCTAATTAGTAACGAAGACATAAAGAAACTATTATGTCGCTATTGTTAAGGCTTTACAGTTTTTCAACAAACATGTGTACAAAAGAGACTGTGAATAGCCCAGATCATGCCGTTCTCGCATGGCTCCTGAGATTCAAAAATCTGGATTAAATATTTGTCAGAGGTTAGCGAAATGGTTGGAATGTTTTCCAACAATGCAACTTCCAGGTGCCACATAGGCTTATTCATGGTAACAATGTAGTTCACGTTGAAGACCATATCCGGAAGATGCCGATACTGCAATAAAAAGCAAAATAACAGGTAGTTAATGTGAGTTAAGAGGATACAGCTATCACATACACTTAAATTTGGCGATTTTTGATTCTCCTAGACATACAAACATTCTTACACATGCAACTGGGACGAAAGCAGCTAAATTAATTATCGGATTTTGTTATATGAGTACTGCTAGATGGATCTTTGCTGACTAGCCAGTGAATACTTAGATGAAAGGGGTTACTTTTGATGATAAAGACATGATGAGACGACTGTGTGTCTGGAAAAGTGTCGAGTAGTTTGTGCGAGTAGCTGACGGGGAAGAAGAATCATTGATCCGGCAGTTATTTTAGCTGACGGGTTAAATGAAATTATTCAAAATTCTAACTGCCAAAACAATTTTAGTGAAAAACGTTTACGAACTAAATGTCATCTAACACTGTTTTATGAAATAAAAACTGTCGATTATTTAGACATTGTTAGTTTGTTTATTTATTTACTTTTCCTTTCCAGTTTTCATGAACCTATAAGTGGACCAGTCTCACTTACAACAAATTTATACTTAAAACTTAGGCCTACTTATAACTCACTTAATTTACGCCAACTAAGGCTTAGCCCTTCCTGAATAGCAGTCTTGTATTGTATCAGACTAAAGTTTTACTGTGCAACTCATCTCACATGTGAAACTAACCTTAATTGATTTCCAAAGCCCTTATAACACAGCTCTAAAAATTAAGTTTTTACTCCTGTTAAATATTAGTATTTAATTGTAATATTTGTAAACACTTGGTTACTCACCGTCTTGTGACTTCTTTAAAACTTTCAATAACAACGGTTTTCAAGGATAAATCTTCATTACCAGGTTATATAAAAAGACCAATCCTTCTGAAGACGTCGTCAAAAATCAAATATTTTTACCAAACATCACAAAGCACTTCACGCCACATAGTTAAATATTATGTAACTTGGAACTTTGCTAAAATCAAAATTTCTATGAGAATCCCTGACCTCATTATAACATTATAACATAATTAACACGTGACGTGTGTGTGTATTTTTTCCATATTGAACATGTGTGGTATTCAAATTTAGCATAATCACTTTCTGTTATAATGAAGGTATATTATTGTATAGTGTTTAGTTTTTGTACGCATGATAAATGGTAATAGGATGTACAGTAGCCCATATGTTTTCATGAACTTCATATCCTTCTGACAGTAATTCAAGGTAAAGTTTTCTGTTTTTGTTGACGTAACGTCAGGTGAATTATATTTAATATAATTACATAGGCTACTATTGTTCAACGAACATCGTCTCTTTAAACTTTGTTTTAAGTGTCTTTAAAACATAGAAATTAAACCATAGAAATTATACGAGTTTATAGGCCTACTGTGTAAATGTAAACATAATTTGTTAAGAGGGAATACGCAGTCTAGGCTTTTGCAGGACGAATACATGCAAAAAGTCTAAGACATTTTTCGTAAGGAAATACATATTTTGTGGCTCGATTCAGTCATAATTCATTGAATAAAAGTGATTCTTAATTACCACCACACTTAGATAATTGAATGGTGTAAATTTTTTTAACTTCTAGAACGTAATTATATTACGAGAACTGTAAATTTATTACTCTGTATGTGAACGCGCCATTTACTGCATTCAGTACATGAGTTATTTCTTTATAGTAGCCTAATATATATGACTGCAGTACATACTGCACTTTCAAACTTAATCTTTAATTGCACTTTAATAACATTGCGTTTTACAAACAATAATATGTTTACCACTTGACGGTAAACTCGATTTTCTGAACGTATATATTGTTGCTGGTGGCGGTGGTGTGTGTGTGCGCGCGCGGGCCTCACACGAGGCTGTAGAGAAGGCAATTTGTTGTAACGCCAGATCCACACCAGTGTAGAATACCTCATGTCCGTTTATCTCGCTGGGCACACCTTGCTTCACCATTCTGTTATTAATTAAGCCGATCTGCTTGCCTCTTCGCATTAAACTTATAAAAATATTTCTTTTGTACTTAAGTTAAATAAAACACTTTAATGTATAAATGTTTTGCACAATGTTTTCCATTTTTAGCAACCACTGATTAATAGTTTCCAGAGAGCGTCTAAGTAACAAACAGCGCACCAACTCATTTAACGTATAGACCTTTTCATAATTTATTTTTATATAATCGAATGGTGGCTTGATAATATATGTTCTTTATTACGTACAGATGATCTACGTTGTCAATTAGTATATGACGAATTAATTCTGAGTAATACGTTTGTCTTGAGTACCGTTTTCTAACCACCAGTTTTCAACGTTTAAAAATAAATTTAAGCTTACAAGAATCAAGCTTACCTGATATTCTTCCCGTGAGGTAGATATATATTTTTACTACTACTATTATTACTTTTCTTATTATTATTACAATTTTAAGTATTATTCATGGTATTACTGTATATATATATATACATATACACTCTGTGTGTGTGTGTGTGTGTGTGTGTGTGTGTGTGTGTGTGTGTGTGTGTGTGTGTGTGTGTGTGTGTGTGTGTGTGTGTGTGTGTGTGTGTGTGTGTGTGTGTGTGTGTGTGTGTGTGTGTGTGTGTGTGTGTGTGTGTGTGATAAAATAATGTACCCGATCCTTTAATACACATATTGTATAAAGTTTTTTAAAAAGAGGATTGTTAAAATGACTACGAGGGGCAAACGAATTCCTGTCCAGATGTGACAAAAAACGAAAAACAAATTTCTTATCACTATATGATGTGAAGGCGACTAAAATCTTTGATATGTACAAATGTAGCGAGAGGAGCAAAATGTCTGTATACAGATTTAAAACATTCGAATTTTGTTAGAGTAAAAGTTACAAACGAACTATCAGTTGACAAGTTATTTATGAAAATTGAAGTTAATTTAACGTAATAATTATAAAATTATAGAGTATATTTTTTAATAGATGTAGCATGAAAAGCGTTAACTGTTTCACGAGAGTAAGTTTATCGGGGTTGAAATGAAGCCTTTTGAAACATAAGTACTGCACAATATAACGCCTATTATTTTCCTTCTATATATAGGGCTATCTATGTACTGAAATACTGTACACGTCCTTACCTATTTTGCTTCTTTCTGATTGGTTCCTGTTTTTTCAAGGAGGTTTATCGCATCGAATTTGTCTGTTTTTTCTGGCGCTGTTTGTGGAAGGTGTTTCTTTTCATTCTAAAGCGGAAACAGGTTAACTATTATTTATTCCTTTAACTATTATTTATTCCATCGTTATCCACGTTTGCTAATCCTAATCACCTAAATACGCTGATGTAATCACGTAGACGATACATCATAATATAAAGAAACTTTTTACAAAGCCTTTATTTCTACCGCTTTTAAATCGGAGTTTATGTATGTTGTTGTGATCATGCTTTCCTCCCTTATACAGAGTGAGGCCCAGGAATTGATTGTAAGTGGCAGCGACGCTTAAAAATTCGGAATAAAGTAACCAAATTTAATCAGCTGGTCATTAATTAGTTAGGATTTAGAAACTAATTCTGTGATTGATGCGTACGTGCATTCTAGCAATAATTTGGTGTACATGGAAGATGATTAGCGGAATACAGTACTTAAGTGGGTGCGAAATAGCGTCACACAGGCTCTGCTCAGGACGGATGAACTTAAAAAAAACACAATCCAGTGTGAAGTGAAATTAATTACCCCAGGAACGTTACGGAGTGAGGAACAATTTCATTAAACGTCGTACTCAATGCATCACAAAAAATGGTCGTCACTTGGATGTATGATTTTCAAATCAAAATAAATGTTACTGAATTATATCCCAATGTGTAGTCTATGGATTATATGTAAAATAAAAATCAACTTGAGTTCCTATAGGTTCTTATTTAATGTTTTTTGATATTTAATATGTTCAATAGTCACCTTTCAGGCTCAACCATGTAGCATAGTGTCTTTGATGAGTAAAATTTGTGTTTCTCCTTGCACATAGTCTCTTACATTTTAATTTGTATCTTTTTGATCTTACACGCATTAGAAAGAAAATTACAGTTTTGGGGAAGTTTAATCCAACTTTGGATAATCAAACCATAAACAAGGTTGTTTATTTTTATTTGACACTTATTATAAACCGTCAATTAACTTATCAATTTTATTATTTTACCTCCTGAAGACTGCTACTTTTATCTTTCATATAAAATTTCCAAGTTATAATTATTAGCAATTAAAAATATATTTCTTAATTTATCTTTAGAACTTGGAAGCCTAATCTGATCGCCTGCAAAGTGAATACGATTTCTATGATGCCTGTGTTCATTGACAGACAGCGAGCTAGTCTAGCAACCTCATTAACGGTGTGTTCTGTGCTCTTGTGATATTTTGCTCAATGATTATTTATTGCTTTATTATTTATTTAGTAAATTCAACTTTTATTGATATTTTTGTTTATCGCAAATGTAGCAATGATAGATGAACGACCCACACTCGTACATATTCTTCGCACTTGTTTTCCTTTTTCAATCGTGTTTACATGTCTCACAATATCTGATATTGGTGTTACACATATGTTCTGCAGTAAATAAGATTCTTAGATACCTTGACTGTTTGTCTCAAAGTATAGGTGACCTTTGGCTCATTTTATATCTGACTACACATTCCAGTATGTACTTTGTATTACAAAAGTAACAAATTACTAGTTACGATAAAATTATGTGTTGTAATCTTTTGACCTCAGATGTATTGATGGGAAAGCGTGTTGGATATTTCAGATATGTTAAAGGCAGTATACTATATTATTACAGATACATTTTTATTATCGTTGTTATTATTACTTTTGTTTGTTGTTGTTTTCGATATTTTCATTATTCCTGTTAACAGTAGGCCTTTACAGATATCAACTAATTGTCTTATACGTCCTGCATTATATGGACCAATCGTAAGCCGCAAGGTTAAGGTTGCTTTACAAATAGCATCACACCCTATCTTACCACTAGTATTAACAAACGCGTTGCCATTTTCCATTATAATGAACGCTACGTAATGGCTAGAGCTCGCTACGTATTTGATGAATTTTCATTGTGTAAGCTATATGTAGTGACACAGTTATGTTCCATTTCAGACACAAGATTTTTGAGAACGTACACGCAGACTCGAAGTGATACAACGTGGCTAAATCATCATAATATGGTGTTCTTCCGTGTGGCAGGTTCTCAAATACCTCTGTCGTCTCCAGTTGTATCTACTCCAGTTTTCAGCCTTCATCTCTTCATAGTCTGCATTATATGTCATCCAACTTGAAACCCCTACTTCATTTTGAG
The DNA here is from genome assembly GCA_034769895.1 of Magicicada septendecula. NCBI lineage: Eukaryota > Metazoa > Arthropoda > Insecta > Hemiptera > Cicadidae > Magicicada > Magicicada septendecula. Next base: position 1,090,318,825 of record CM068367.1, read on the forward strand.
TAGTTAAAACAAAAAGAGTATTTCCTTTTGTAAAGAGGGGTTACAAGTTAATTAAAACTAGGCTAAGGCCTAGAGAAGCTAAAAATTGCGCTGGATCCAGTAAGACGGGACTTGCAATAAAAACTCAAGAATTAAATAATTAACAATGGTTTTATTATTCTATCTCATAATATTAATAACAAAAAAACAACAGTGATTTAGAATTCCCCTTTTAAATGGTTAACTAAAAAAGTATATCCTCTCAACAAGGCCACCTGAAAAAATAAACTGAATCCAAGAAAATAATTGCTATGTCACCATCAATGAATTGAAAATTTAAAATAATCATTAACCTCAAAATGAAACTCCCATTAAACTATTTCTTAAAATATAAAATTTATATCATATGTTACTTTTGAAATGCAGTATATAAATAGATAAAGGTAAATAATTTCATTCACAGTTACTATTAATAATTAAAATAATTATTCATCCAATTTAAATGAACTTTAAAGGTGACACTTAATATACTTGTTAAATAAAACAATTAATTTAAAGAAATGATCAGCCACGATTATTGAGATAGAATACTCGTCTACTGGTGTATATACATTCTAATAATAAAATCCCTATATCCCACCAAAAGTACAGCAATGCATAATATTTATATATATATATATATATATATATCCCCCAAAATGTACACAGAAATATACAGACATAACACGTTCCACAAGACAAATTACATATACAATAATATACAAATACATAAAGGTCTCTTGCCACGCCCTTTTTTTTATATTAGCCTTCTGGTGTATATAAATTCTAAACTTCTTTTTTATAGGAATCCCAATTAGGATTAAAGATTTATTTCTATGAATGTACCCGCATGGTGTGGGTTAATTGCGTCATGTGTATCATAAAGTATTGCATACAAATGTCCCCAGGACATTAAAATTTAAAACCAAGTGCCTAAGTGGCTAAGTGCTAAAATACTTAATTAAAGGTGAGAAATAAAAAAAGTTTAAAATAATTAACGCCCCCCAGTTACCATGATTAATATAAAGAATTTATATAGACTAAAATAGGGCCAATTAATGAAAGGGAAAAATTGCACAATATTAGCACCTTATATAAAAAAATACATTTGTGTGTCAGAGACAGACATGTTTCTTCAATTTATAACCAGTCTCAACAACCTTGTTTCAACAACCTTGTTTCGACAAACAAGTTGAAAAGTGTTTCGACAGGCACAGCTTGGTTGAAACTAATTTAAAATAACACCTACCTCCCCAGTAATCTTTTTATACAATGGCCTCACCTGATTTTAAAAATAGAGAAAATATATGTTTTAATGCATAGTAAATTAAACTTGAGAAAATAATAATAACAAAACTGACTTTAAATCTGTAGCGAAAGTTCTATAAAGAAATGAGTGGAAATCTAAGTTGGATTTTGTGTTGTAGACATGTCAGTCTCTGAACTGACAATTTACTATACATGTATTGAAATTTACAATTAATACTTAGTGTTCACACTAAACTGTCCCATCAATTGGGGGATCCAAATGAATGTATAACTGGTGCCATGTTGATTCTACGTGTGAATATAAATGGATATTTTTCACCTGCTTATATGTGCCCAGAAGGATGATCTTTTATTTATAGCGTGGCGATCTCATGATTGGCATGTTGTTGCGGACGTTGTTCTCTTCGGTGTCGAGTGTGGAGCTTTCAAGATGTCATTTCGTTCAGTTTTAGCAGGACTTGTCTCTGTTCAGTGAACCCTATTGTCACACAAAACTCTCCACCGAAGAGATATTCTACGATGTCGTGAGTTAGGCTTCCATTTTGAGACAAACCTTAACAAAAGTTTTCGTTCGTTGTCCGTTTGTGAGGAAATTCTCACCAGGCTGCAGCACTGTTGTTTAAAAACTCAGCCGAGCTGCTGGAAAAACTCAGTAGATGGAAACACCGATCAAACGGTGAAAACTTGAAAACGGCAGCCTCTCCTATCCGCGGGTAGAGAGCAGCACTCCTAATTACTTTAACTTTTGTACTGTCTTTACCGTCCAAAAAAAAAATGCCTATACATTTACTAAACTCGCGCTGAATCATTTGACTCAGCACACCCTCACCCCAAAACGGCAACATAGTTGCCCCAACGTTAAAGGCCAGGAGGGTACCCTGCAGTGTACCTCTCCCCAAAAGATACCGGTGGACGTCGTGGTTGGGTTGGCTCAGCTGAGCTTGCTCTCAGGAGAACAGAAATCAAAAGGAAAACGAAAGAGACAAAAGAAGATATGTATTATGTAAGTGTGCGGGTGCTGCATGCTGACCTGATCAGAGTCCGCATACAGCACGAGAGAGAGACAGGAAAAGACAAAAGAAAGATTCATACGTATGGATCTTCCGATCTCCTGAGGCTCGCCCCATTCGCCTGAACACGACTTCCACATTTAACATGGACCTCCGTCCTATCTTTACGGGGACTATCCCCCTTCGAACGTTTTGGATAGCCCCCGACAACGTTTAAGTTTGGAAATGTGGCTTGTCAACGACTTTTGTTTGTCTCCCGGTACGCCCAGCCGGGCCGTCACTGGTGACGTAAATCCTATGATTCGGTATGGCCCCGACCAACGGTAGCATAGCTTCGCAGCACGTTTGTCGGCGGCAGAGCTGAGTGGGTGGCTTTGGCAATAGACCCAGTCACCAATCCGGAAGGGGTTTGGAATACGCCCCTGATTATAACGCCGACGGACCCGCTCGTGCGCTCGCAGCAAATTCTTCCGAGCCATTTTCCATCTCTCCGCAGTTTTATTATTGGGCTCCCGCGGCAGAAGATCTTCGATATCCCATAGGTTGGTCAACGGGAGTGCGGGCGAGAATCCAAACAAAATTTCAAAGGGCACGGCCTGATGACTGTCGTGTCTGGCCGTGTTGAAGGCTAATTGTAACCACTTCAGATTCTGATCCCAGGTGGTTTGTTGCTCAGCGTGATAAGCAATCAAGGCGGACCGGAGATTCCGATTGAATCTCTCCGCATGGGACGGTTGTGGATAATAAGGGGAAGTGGTTACGTGTTTGATGCCACTGGCGAAACACATACGCCTGAATTCGTTTGAAATAAATTGCGGACCATTGTCCGAGACAATGATGGTCGGAAGACCGAAATGCTGAAAAACGTGGTTCTGTAAAGCGTTGATGGTCAAACGAGCGGTTGCCTGCCGTAAGGGCAGTAGCCAGGCAAACTTTGAAAAGGCATCTACACAAACAAGCAGGTAAGCATTACCTGACTTGCTACGGGGGAACGGCCCCACGTAGTCAATAAATAACTTTTCCATTGGTCTGCTCGCCACCTCAGACGATAACAACCCTAGTTTGGTGTTCTGGGCAGGCTTGCTCAAGCCACACAGATGACAGTTTTTTACTCTTGTCGCGATGTCTCTATCCATGCCCTTCCAGATAAAATGTTTCCTAATACTGGAAATGGTCTTCGAAATTCCCTTGTGGCCTCCGATTGGGGAATCATGGTAATAACTGAAGACCATGGGCACTAATTTGCTAGGCAGCACGATTTTAGGTGCTCGTCCTTTTCTTTCTCGACAGCAAAGGACTCCCTTGGACAAGAAATAAGGAGCCTGTACGTTACCCTGCTTAATATTTTGGATGACTTGACCCAGCACTTCGTCGTTTAACTGATGGGGTAACACATCAGTGAAGGCTAAAGGAAAATCGAGAAGAACGGAACAGGGTTGCTCAGCTTGGGCATCACTGGGTTGGGAAAACATACGGGATAAGGCATCTGCAACCACATTCTGGGATCCCCTGATGTGTTGCACGGTGAACTTAAATGATGAGATTTTCACCACCCATCTACCAATTTTACCCAGTTGCCGGGGATGAGCTAGAAGCCATGAGAGAGCCTGATTATCGGTCTCGAGCAGGAACTCAGCATGTTCCAGGAAACGCCTGAACTTATCTAGAGCGTATACAACAGCTAAACACTCTAGCTCGTAAACGGATGATTTACGTTCTTGCTGGGTCAACGTGCGTGAGATAAAAACCACAGGCTGCCTAGCGTCGTCAATAACCTGGGACAGGACCGCTCCGAGCGCAACCGAACTCGCGTCCGTCTGCAAAATGAACGGTTTTGAAAAGTCGGGCATCCGCAACACCGGTGGGGAAATGATGGCTTCCTTTAAGGTATCAAAAGCCTTCTGTTGGTTTTCCCCCCATGAAAACTTTGCCCCCTTCTTCCTCAGTTCATTCAAGGGAGCGGCAATTTCAGCGATATTCGGTATGAAACGCCGATAAAAATTTATCATACCGACGAATCTCGCTATGCCTTTCGCATCCCTTGGCGGAGGAAAGTCACGGATGCCTTGTGTCCTCTCTGGGTCTACCGTCACGCCCTTGTATGAAATTAAATGGCCCAAGAAAGAAATACTCTCTTGGGCGAAACGAACCTTTTCGGGATTGACAGTGAGGCCAGCCTCTCTTAAACGACCCAACACTTCTCGTAAACACTTATTCATTTATTTCATTTTCTTTCCAGCTAATCTTTTCCATTTTTCGGCACAGCTACATTTCAAAGCTTCCCAGATTCTTCTTTTATTTAATCGTACACGTCTCTGATACATACATTACAATGCTTCACAAAAAAACACATTGCAAATCTATTCCGCAAGTTTACGTCAATTCCTCTTGTAACCAATAAGTTTCATACTCTACTAAACGCTATATTCGCAATTCTAATATCCTCTGTACAACATTAGTTATAAGTGATTATACTCCCAAAGCACTTAAATGAATCGAATTGTTCCGACTTTTGATCTTCTATTATCGCATTTACCTCGTTCTTTTCTTTAGTGATTCCCATTACTTTAGTTCTCGTGACATTAATTTTCATTTCAAGCTTTTTCATATTACAACTATTCTATTGATAATTTTTTGTAAGTCTTCTCCACTGCTCGCTAGAACTACCTGATGGTCAGCATACTTAATGCCCGCAATTCTTTCTCTTCCAATTATAACTCCACCCATCCCTTCTAAAGCTTCATTCAACTCCTCGCTGTAAGTATGAACCTTGTCCCACTTCTCTCCCAATGCACGTGTCATCAGTTTCTTCATTTCACACTCACACTACTATCTTCTATCCCGAATATAAGTCTTTGATAAACCTACCTCGAAAGTCTCACTATACACCAACAGATCGTCAAGATAATTATAGATGAAACGGAATTTGACGTCGTGAAAGACAGTGTCAAGAAGGCGAGTAAGTGTCTGGGCCCCCACAGCCAAACCCATGGGAACCCTTGTGTACTGGTACAAATTCCAGGGTACACAAAAAGCTGTGTATGGTTTACTTTCTTTGGCAAGAGGTATCTGATGATAGGCCGCGTTCAGATCGATAATGGTATAAAATCTGGCCCCACTGAACCAATCAAAGGCCGAATGTAAATCCGGGAGGGGAACAGAATCCACCTCGATATTGGCGTTCAACTTCCTGTAATCTATTACCATTCTTTGTTTGCCACCAGGCTTTGGCACTAAAAATGCTGGACTGGCATAGCTGGAATGAGAAGGTTCAATCACCCCTTGGTCCAATAATTCTTGAACCTTCTCTCGCAGAATGGTCATCTTAGGAGGGGCAAACTTGTAAGGGTGTGACCTCACTATTTTCGTATCTGTTAGACTGATTTTATATTCCAGCAGGTGTGTGAGTCCCAAAGTAGGAGTTAACACCTCGGGAAATTCCTCACACAAATGATCTAAGGCCGTCTGCTGGGATGGAGTGAGATGGTCTCGTGCAGAATCGGGACAAGCTACTTCTTGGATACCCGGCTTAGCGCCCTGGTACCCAAGGAACGGAATTAAAACCTACCGATTAAATTTAAAAAAACATTTGTGCGCTTGGATGTCCAGCACGAGACCACTTTTTGCGATAAAATCGGCACCAATGATACAATCCACTCCCAGAGCAGGAGAAACCAGAAAAGACCACACCCAAGAAAACCCATCAATTTTGATCTTAAAGGAAGTAACCCGGGAGATAGGCAAGATTTCACGGGATGCCGTCCAGCATATAGCAGATGACTTTTCTGACCTAATAATTAAACCCTTTTGTTCAAGGTCCGCATGTACCCGAGATGAAATGATGGATCGGGCTGACCCGGAGTCAACTAAAGCTCTGAGCTGACCCCCCTTTACCTCGAGCGACAGAAAGGGGCATACAGAAAGTTGTTGCGAGGTAGCGGACTGGACCTTGATATTTGAAGATTGGGCTTTTAACGGCTGCCTGGAGGTCGACGGAAGTTGAACAGAATTGAAGCGGGGGGAAGACATCCTCCGAAATATCTTCCCCTGTCTACTTAGTTTTTTGGCGCTGGTCTAGACATAGGTGGTGCTGGTCGCGCGCGCCTTCGCATACAATTTCTCGCCACGTGTCCCGGGCGGTTACAATTATAACAAATCACAGTATTTGGATTTGTTTGCTGACGATTTCGAGCTGGCTGGGCCTGTCGGGGGAAGGTAGGCTCTCTGGCCCCTTCCGATGTCTGAGGTCTTGGTTCGGCTCGTCTACTGTTTCCGCTCGCTTGGTCGGTCATCTGCATGGTCTCCGTCATAACGCAGAGTCGCTCCAGGTCGGTAAACCACTGCGGCCGCTGTGCAAAAACTAGTCGCAGACGGTCGTCGGCAGAGACGCCGTCGAGGATGTGTTGGACTACCTCTTCCTCCGACATGCCCATTCCCAGAATACGCGCTACCTGGCGCATTCGCAGCACATACTGGGCCAATGTTTCGCCCCGTGCCTGTACTTTATAAAAATGCCGATGGCGCAATTGCTCCATCATTCTACTGGGTACGAACGCCCTCAGCACCACCCGGTGGAACTCATCCACGCCTTCCTTACGTCGCATTACCTCCGCCACCCTGTCAGCCATGGTACCGCGACAGTAGGGGAAGATGAGTTCGAGCACCGTTCGCTCCAGCATACCCGGATAGTCCTTCAAGTCAAAGACTATCTTAAAAAACGGGAGTAGTTTATCTGCTTCCAGTCCGTCCACGACTGGCAGTTGTTTAATAATATCGGCAAGTGGGTTGGGCAGGTGGTTGTACGTTGCCGCCCCCGAACCAGTCCGTACAGGCTCTACTTCCCTGTATGAAGAAGTGTTCAGCGCTGAGATCACGGACTCCTCAACAACCGGAATTGGGGTGGATGCTCTTACCGGTGGTGACCCTTGGAGGGTCGAGGTAATCTCCTGTATTATCTCTTTTATATTATATGGTGGCGGTGTTATATATGGCGGTTCACTGACTTGTGCCAGTAAATTCTGCAGCCGATGAATCAAGTGCTGCATATGTTGCCGGATCCGCCGGACAACGAGAGAGCATCCCGGTCTCTCCTCCAAACTTTCGACGGATTGAGCCGACTCCTTTAGCTCACCCCATTTTTCTGTACACCGCTCCCACTCACTCTCGGGGTCAGTGATAGTGACCCTGGAGAGCGCATCACCCGCGGTCAGCGCTTCACGGAGCCGCTGCCGTAAGGTTTGGACATTGCCTTGGGTTTCTTTACCCCGGGCCCGGAGCTCGAACTCAATTTCCTCCCTAACAAACAACTCAGGATTTATCGACGTCATCTCACTTCGCGGTCGGCACACTCAACAAAAACTCTAAAACTTATTCTAACTAATCAGAATCTGAAAAACCCAAGTACTGTTCTTCCAAAGAGTAGACTGCGGGTCCACCTAACGATGCGAGAACTAGCCCACTACCTGAACAGCTCACACTCGATTACACCAGACAAAAGGAACGCGACACACACACAACACGCACAACACGAAAAACAAAATACCGACCAACGAAAATTTATTTTAACCATTTCTTAGGTTACCTCCGGCTACCATTTATCGGCAGAAACCGACTGCCGATCGGGCCATACCGCCTAATCACAAAAAAAACCGCAACACCTCCCCAAACATGGGTAAGGTAAACTCAAACTAACTAAGCGCCGACTGCGATAAGTCTTGCCCAGGGATTTCCCCTTCTAAAATTTCCTACCACGTGGCACTATTCACTATGCAAGGCGGGCAAGTACATATACATATGTTTCAAACCTTAAAACTAACAAAATATTTTCAACCTTGGGATATAGGGCCTTGAAAATTTTTCTAAGTTCTATTTACGAACTAAACATTGTGAAAATTTTAAAATATTTCCTAAGTTTGCAAGCCCCGTCACACCCACAGGACCCTTGTCGTAAGCGCGCTCTGCTACCAAATGTAACCGCGCTCTGCTACCAAATGAAACCCCTACTTCATTTTGAGTAGTTAAAACAAAAAGAATATTTCCTTTTGTAAAGAGGGGTTACAAGTTAATTAAAACTAGGCTAAGGCCTAGAGAAGCTAAAAATTGCGCTGGATCCAGTAAGACGGGACTTGCAATAAAAACTCAAGAATTAAATAATTAACAATGGTTTTATTATTCTATCTCATAATATTAATAACAAAAAAACAACAGTGATTTAGAATTCCCCTTTCAAATGGTTAACTAAAAAAGTATATCCTCTCAACAAGGCCACCTGAAAAAATAAACTGAATCCAAGAAAATAATTGCTATGTCACCATCAATGAATTGAAAATTTAAAATAATCATTAACCTCAAAATGAAACTCCCATTAAACTATTTCTTAAAATATAAAATTTATATCATATGTTACTTTTGAAATGCAGTATATAAATAGATAAAGGTAAATAATTTCATTCACAGTTACTATTAATAATTAAAATAATTATTCATCCAATTTAAATGAACTTTAAAGGTGACACTTACTATACTTGTTAAATAAAACAATTAATTTAAAGAAATGATCAGCCACGATTATTGAGATAGAATACTCGTCTACTGGTGTATATACATTCTAATAATAAAATCCCTATATCCCACCAAAAGTACAGCAATGCATAATATTTATATATATATATATATATCCCCCAAAATGTACACAGAAATATACAGACATAACACGTTCCACAAGACAAATTACATATACAATAATATACAAATACATAAAGGTCTCTTGCCACGCCCTTTTTTTTATATTAGCCTTCTGGTGTATATAAATTCTAAACTTCTTTTTTATAGGAATCCCAATTAGGATTAAAGATTTATTTCTATGAATGTACCCGCATGGTGTGGGTTAATTGCGTCATGTGTATCATAAAGTATTGCATACAAATGTCCCCAGGACATTAAAATTTAAAACCAAGTGCCTAAGTGGCTAAGTGCTAAAATACTTAATTAAAGGTGAGAAATAAAAAAAGTTTAAAATAATTAACGCCCCCCAGTTACCATGATTAATATAAAGAATTTATATAGACTAAAATAGGGCCAATTAATGAAAGGGAAAAATTGCACAATATTAGCACCTTATATAAAAAAATGCATTTGTGTGTCAGAGACAGACATGTTTCTTCAATTTATAACCAGTCTCAACAACCTTGTTTCAACAACCTTGTTTCGACAAACAAGTTGAAAAGTGTTTCGACAGGCACAGCTTGGTTGAAACTAATTTAAAATAACACCTACCTCCCCAGTAATCTTTTTATACAATGGCCTCACCTGATTTTAAAAATAGAGAAAATATATGTTTTAATGCATAGTAAATTAAACTTGAGAAAATAATAATAACAAAACTGACTTTAAATCTGTAGCGAAAGTTCTATAAAGAAATGAGTGGAAATCTAAGTTGGATTTTGTGTTGTAGACATGTCAGTCTCTGAACTGACAATTTACTATACATGTATTGAAATTTACAATTAATACTTAGTGTTCACACTAAACTGTCCCATCAATTGGGGGATCCAAATGAATGTATAACTGGTGCCATGTTGATTCTACGTGTGAATATAAATGGATATTTTTCACCTGCTTATATGTGCCCAGAAGGATGATCTTTTATTTATAGCGTGGCGATCTCATGATTGGCATGTTGTTGCGGACGTTGTTCTCTTCGGTGTCGAGTGTGGAGCTTTCAAGATGTCATTTCGTTCAGTTTTAGCAGGACTTGTCTCTGTTCAGTGAACCCTATTGTCACACAAAACTCTCCACCGAAGAGATATTCTACGATGTCGTGAGTTAGGCTTCCATTTTGAGACAAACCTTAACAAAAGTTTTCGTTCGTTGTCCGTTTGTGAGGAAATTCTCACCAGGCTGCAGCACTGTTGTTTAAAAACTCAGCCGAGCTGCTGGAAAAACTCAGTAGATGGAAACACCGATCAAACGGTGAAAACTTGAAAACGGCAGCCTCTCCTATCCGCGGGTAGAGAGCAGCACTCCTAATTACTTTAACTTTTGTACTGTCTTTACCGTCCAAAAAAAAAATGCGTATACATTTACTAAACTCGCGCTGAATCATTTGACTCAGCACAAACTGTATGTCCATTTTCTCCTCTCTCTTTTCTTCTGTCCTTCCACTGTTCCTTCACAGGTCACTTGCTTCAGGAGATGCCCAATATAATTGCCGATTCTCATTTATAAACCCCGTTTCTCATTGATAACCCTTTGAGTGTTCTGTTCTCCTAGATTCATTTGAGCATCTCTACAGTACTTACTTTATTTGTCCAACTTATTCCTTCCATTCGCCTACATTTCCAGAACCCAATCCTGTATATTTTGCTTTTACGCACTGTTCTTGTTTCTGATCCATAAAGCAAAACACTCAAGATAAAACACTTTACCAGTTTCTTCCTCAGGTCAAAGTCACTCTGCTACACGAAGTTCCTATTGGACACTTCCTTCGTGGCGGCTATTCTACTCCTGAACTCTTGTTTACGTTTCCTCCCCTTAGTCCACATGCTTCCTTAGTATCTGTATCTGTCCTTTAGTACTGTTTCCTCTTTGAGATTTCTAATCCATAAGAGCCAAGATTGTTTTAGACAACAAAACATTACTGCAGATAAGTCACTTTAAGTATTTAGGATGCGATAGTTCCTATTAATTACAGTTAGATCTAGACCGAAAAGTAGGAACTGGCCAATAATGAGTTAGGATTTTTACGAAATGGATAAATGCGGCATTTGCGGCATAATCAGCCGATGTCTGAAAAATAAAACAAGAAAAGAGACCATGCTGAAATTTTATAATACGCTAGCAGTACCCACGCTTATGTACGGCAGTGAAGTCTAGATTATAACAAAAGCACAAGAGAGAAGAATACAAGGTCAAGAGGTGAAGTTTCTAAGACGAGTCAAAGAATGTAACCTGAGAGACGTAATAAGGAACGAATAATCAGAGAAGTACTTCAAATATTTAATTTAATTAAAAAAATATTGAAAACAGAATTAAAGAGAACGAAAATTTGGAAAGGATGGAAGGAAATAGACTATTTTTAAAAGCAAGAATATATAGGCTAAAGCAAAAGGAAGAAGAAAAATAGTTTGACCGAGAAAAGATAGGAACCGTAACGGGCAACTATGCCTAAAACGTGAAGTAGAGATGATCATGATATTTATAATCTTATATCTTTATTATAATTTGTTCTCATCATTTTCGTTTTTACTATACACGTTTTCGTGGTATATACTCTTTCATCCCAACTTCTAAATTTTTAATTCTTTGTATAGTGACTGTCTCACTCACTGATATTACCATTATCGTCAGTGGTTCTTAAACAATTTATTTTCCTTCCTACGGTGTTAATTCCTCCTTCCCCGTTTAAAAACTACTTATCATATCGTCTATGTTAATATTAAACAAGGCCGACGTCAAAGAAAACCCTTGTCTCACTCGCCTCCCAGAGTCAGACTACGTGGACAAACATTCTCTCATACATTCTCATACTGTCTCATATTATTGCGATCTCCTAATTTTTATTTCATTATGAAGGAATTTAGCACAGACATATTGTATCCGATAAATCCAATACAACTCCCTCACATATCTTTTTATGAGGGTCTTTTAAATACGTACACGAGCGAAACAGCTGATGTTTCGTAAAAACAGAATGTACTGTGTCGAATCTGTAAATTAATATAGATGGCTATGATATACAGCATACACTTTATGTCCGGCCAGCGCGTTTAGAAGGCTTAAACTGCTTTCATAATTATACCGATTAAATGACTGTTCTGTATCTGAATAGAACCACCGATAAGTTCATACTTTAAATATGGCAAACGATTTTGGAGTGGCAGGCGATTAATCAGAAAATAGCACGCTGTACGTAGTTTATTATTGTGCACAGGTTCGGCTCGCGTCTGTCATTGCCGATCATTTCGATTATTTACTTGTCAGCGGGTGTTCTACATATCAACACACCGGTGCCTAAATAAGATTTACCGAACTGACTGATGAATGAAACTTTGTTTGCTGAAAGTTGCGAAACGAAGTAGAGGTATGGCGCCATTCACGTAAACCCCGGCAAGTTTGTTTTCATTTTGAAAATTGTTCATCTTAATCATACGGAGTGTAGAAACATTTTGTACGTTTGTGAGAAATATTTCTTTTGGCAATAAACATTCACCGCGTTTTGAATTCTATAAATTCACGTATGGTAACCGACCAAAACATTTCACTCCGCTCATACTTACTTGGAGTTAAAAAACCGGTAACACGTATGTAAGAGATTAATGTTATACAGTAACATCCACATATATTGACATAAACAGCGTACTCCAAGCTTTAGAATCAAACTAAGCCATTACATTTCTAGTAGGCTATTCTCAGCACTTTTGTAAGCAGTAAAAACCAACAACAAATTAAAAAATTATGTAGTTCGCTTCACACATACATATATAAATATACAGTGTGTGTATGTGTGTAAAATTTTAAAATTTTTACATACACAATAATTATAAATTTTCACTTTTATATTTCTGGGAATTTTTTAATTTATCAGTATCTCCTTCAAAAATTTCGAAGGAAGGTGCACAGTTTCGAAAAACGTACCAAATATAGCCTAACTTAAGTATTCCCTAAGAATAGAAAATTAAAACATAATTATAATTACTGTAAAGTCAAACACTCAAAAGATACGAACAAAGTAAACGTAAATTCTATTATACAAAATTACCGTAAATTGTTTTTTAATGGGTTACTAAACTAATGGAAATAGACAAAAACGTATCAACGTGGAATTAAGATAGAAATAAAATCTTCAGGTCAATAAGATATTAACAGCAGATTATGAAATACAAAGTAAGCATTCTGAGTTTAATTTTTTCTGTTATAAAGTAGGCGTATTAAGTAAACGAACATACGCTTGAAATAGGCAATATACTTACGTACATATTGATTTGGGCGTTTATATTGGTTTATACTTGTAGATGAAATGTATAATGAGAATGGTGTAGCAGTATATTAAAGGAATAGGAATAATAGTACATTATATTATAGGAATAGGACTACAGTATACAAATTTTTGAGAATTTTAAAAATGTAACTTTAAAAAAATATTTTGATTCGCGCGTTTCCTTCACACTGTCACTTGAAAAACTATTTTAATTAAACCAAGTAGTTATTCCTTTTTTATCTATAGAATATTTTCTGTTATTTATGGAATCATATTTGTCCGTTTTTTTTTTCACTGGTTTGATATTTACCTTCATAGCCTACATTTTAAAAAATCAAGTAGGGGAATGAAATTGCTATTTTTTTAAATCGTTTTTATTAGAGTCCATTGCAGTAATATTTTTGTATTACAACGTTCCTTATTAGTTTAGATGAAATATTAGTTCCAAATTGTAGATGAAATATTGATCAGTTTATTTTCGGGTTTGACTAAGCTGCACACGGTAAAATTCTTGTTTCATCAAATCTACTGTATATCTTTATCCTTTATAATAACTATTTGAAAGTGTTGATAATCAATAAATGAAAATAAGAAACCTAGGAGATGTTTACGATATGCTAGTTGGATATTACACGATTGAATAACTATTTTTTTGAAACTTTATATGGTAGACTGATTTGCTCATAAATAAGGTGAGATATAACTAGTAGTAACAAGACATTTATTATATATAATTTGCTCATAGTAACGAGACAGAAACCCGACATACAGGCTAATGTTTGACATTCTGTGTTATGTCCAAATGCTGTTTACAGTTCATTGTTATGGGGACTAACTGATACCACCGACGAGGAAAGAACAAAATGTAAGCGTGCAAATTTGTATGATTATTGAATTTTTGTTAATAAGTTTTTAATTATTAGTATAAGAGACATTAATGTGAGGGGTTATCTGAAGAGAAAATTGGGGCCACATATTACAAGGTGCTCTATCTAATACCATGACAAGTACAAATATTGTGAGCTACAGCGAATTTTATGAACTATACTGTCAGCTGACTGTGTCTTCTACAACAGCGCATCATTTGTATTAGACATTTAGAACATTTAAACCGTCCTCTGTAAGGTATGAAAAAGCATATGACAAATGTAATACAACCCCCAACACTGCTGTGTTTGTCAATACGTCGCCTCAAATTAATCGTCAGTTTCAACTTGGTTATTTATTAGTACCATCATTGGTTTTCCTGCCGTTCGTGCTTACGTTAGCTAATTGATTTCAAACTTGGTCTTCATTATTTATCTGCCGGCACAGAATACATTGTTTATGGCCGAAGTTTATAGTCCTGAAAACTGATCTGCGTAATGCACACGAAAATAAATATTTATTGAAATATTGTAAATTTAAGCATTGTAGTTAAAGTTAGTATGACTTCGTTACAATCTTTATTGGCTGAAGATGATTGGTTGATAATAAGTGAAGAAAGCTATTTTCTAGTTAATTCCCTAAGTTAAATAACTTCCTGTTGAATTAAATAAGCCTAGCGGTTAAGTAGGCCTCTAATCAAACAATAACTAATTACAATTCATTAATACTAAAGTCTTACAAGCCTTATCTTGTACATAACACTAGACGCAAAATGTAGGACTATTCATTATATGATTTTATGTAACTATTTAATTTTCATATAAAACATAGGCCTATTATTCCCTTCACTATCTGCCAGGGGGGATATAGTATATTCTGTGTATGAGTGTGTGAGTGTGTGTGTGTGTGTGTGTGTGAGAGAGAGAGAGAGAGAGAGAGAGAAGGAGAGAGTGAGATAGTATGTGTATTATAATGATCGAGTCAATAGGGTGTGGGCATTCTATAACATTTTCAGGCGCTTATTTGTACGGCCACGTTCGACTTGTAAAATAATCCTATGTGGTCTTGAAATTTTTGATAGTTACTGTTATTTTCTGACAATAACAATGAGTTCTGTTGAATATTGTTTGCTGGTGAAGTGTTGTGAATGGTTTGGTGGACATTTTGTGTTATCACTAATACGAAAACTTTAAATTTGATGATATACATTCGGAGTCAACTAATTTATGATTTAGTGTATGATTTATATTTTAACTAGTTTTAATGACATTGTTTTTCGTTTTTTACGCAAGAGCTGAATGATAAGGCATGCACTAGACCTACAAAACCGAACTAAAAAACAGAAACTTTGTTGATTTCCTGGTTAGTGGTATTGCACCTAACGACTTCTACTGTAGTACAAAGCCAACATGTTAATTACTAACGTGGTATGTCACGTGGATATGAAAACCGAGGACTAAAATACCATAATTAGAAAGTAACTAGGCTACGTCAAATTATTATGGCTATCAATTTTATACTTGTGTGTGTGTGTGTGTGTGTGTGTGTGTGTGTGTGTGTGTGCTTTATGTATGTTATTAAAAAAATATATTATTTTTAACTTTATGTACACGCGCGCGCGCCCACACAAACACAAACACACACACTCACATTTAGGAGTAACTGAAAGCCAATTGAACGACTCACTAATTGGTCGTCAACGACACACGTAGGGCTATAATTATTATTGGAGCGCTGATTAATTACAGCCGATGTCAGAGGCATTTGTCCGGTGACGCTTAAATATAACTAACGCTATGTGATGATTAAATTTTTGGACTTTATGGTTTTACAAATTTGAATTTTCTAAGTTTAGCATGTTCGTAATATATTCGTTTTCGTTTTAAATTACTTGTTTCTGTCAAAGCTTTTGATTTCGAACGCCTTTTTTTTTATTTAAAATTTTCCTCAAGACTGGTGTTTCTTTACTGGGATTTCAAAATAAATTTAAGTCGATCACATAGCGGCGTGTTTTATTTTCTAAACAAAAGGTGTTGTCTGCCGACGACATTCGATGCTTGCGTTTATTTTAAGAAGCGTCTGTAGTTCTCGCCACAACCAACAACATGTGTGCGCCGTGCCGAGTGACTCACAGACGCAGCGCGCCTCCTGTATACTGTGTACGTGTACCTACACACACACACTGATTAATTAGTTTTACTGATGTAGTGTTTCCATTGTCTGCGGTAAATAGCATGACTGTAAAACCTTTTTTGCTACTATAAACCAACATTTATTACCAGTTTATTGGCAGCTACTGAGATCGAGCGCATTCCTGTTTACGCAGAAAAGTGTATAAACAATATACCTACTCCAAGCAAGTGAGTTGCTGCCACACTTGTAGATTTTGTTAATTCCAATGTCCAGTCTACATTGTTTAGGTAGTTGTGCGGTGTTACATTTACACCAATCAATAAGAACTGTTAATGTTAATTGTTTATCGTAATCGGCTTAAAATCGCATTACTTAAGCTTACTTAAATTATAGTTATCATTTCCGTGGAGCCAATAACTGAAACCGTAAGTAAGACTAAATACGAAGAATATTAAAACCTTCTTACTATTTATACGTGAACTCTACTTGTGTTTTATTGTTCAATCATTCATAGAACGTAATGTTCGAATCCTATGAATCTCTGGCCTCAGGGTATACTTGATATCAGGTTAGGTAATTCCTGGCAGTTGCAGCTGATAATGGTGTTAGTCAGGTATGATCAAAATAATTGTAATAAGCGTACTGTTTGTTATATTTTATTTTTTAAATGATATTTGTGTAGCCTATATGAGACACAAATGCATCAGTTGGTTTACCTTTTCTTATTTTATTTCCTACAAAAACAAAAATACCTAAAGGGTTCATAGTTATTAATTATCGTAATATATTTAAATTCTAAATTAATCACATATGCATGATGAATAAAACCCAAGTTATCATCACCATTATCACCATCGTCATTAGGGCCATCACTGGTTGGGCCGATTGAACCTCACACTTCTATACGTTTCCTGACGTTCATCAAACCTTGACCACTGGGAACAAGAAAATTTAACACTTTATCAGCTATTTTATCTGTGTTAGCAGTCTTCATAACAACTTTGTCATATTTTGTTGCTTCTCTGCTATGTACAATTTTCCTTCGAACGAGGCCTTTCGGTTTCGCAACCATTATCAAGTTCTTCCTACAACCTCCAAGTTGTAGGAAGTACTTGATAATGGTTGCGAAACCGAAAGGCCTCGTTCGAGGGAAAATTGTACATAGCAGAGAAGCAACAAAATACGACAAAGTTTTAACACTTTAGTTTTACAGTTTGTTTGTGGTTACAATTTTACTATTATGTCGTGTTCTCGATTAACAGAAAGTAAATCTAACATTCATATCAGACCAATACAATTTTTAAAGGAACCTGTAGAAGCTGGAAACTACTTTCCAAGCCTTTGAGAAACCAGTTTTGTACGTGTAAGACATGAAGTGGAATAATGGTTGTCACTGACGTGCCAGTGATACCAATACCTATATATATATATATATATATATATATATATATATATTATTTTATTACTTATCAAAATAGTCGTTTTCAGAAGGCTGTTTCTATAAGTGTACATATAAATATTCAAACACTTTTTTCTACAGTCAGTTTCTTGATGCATATATTATTTATTTAATATTTATAACTATTTTGCCTCAAGATATATTATTTTCTTATTTGGAACATGTTTCGAGAATCCTATTTTTCCCATCCTCACCCAACTTAATTTTGGATTTTGCTGAGTACATGTGTTGCGGTTGGTTGATTTCCTGTTGGCTTTTGGTATTTTAAATTGGTATTATGTTGCTACAACCACACACAATAATATCAATTTAAAATACCAAAAGCCAACAAGACATTTTAGCAACAACCAACCGCAACACAAATGCTCAACTAGATCCAAAATTAAGATGGCTGAGGATGGGAAAAATAGGATTTCCGAAACATGTTCCAAATAAGGTTATAATATATCTTGTGGTAAAATAGTTCTAAATATTAAATAAATAACATATAGGCCTAAATATATATGTTTACATATGATAGTGTACTTACATATAACAAGTAGGCCTATGCTATAACATTAAAAAATGTAACACATGCACACATTGATATGTATTTAGTATTTACATTATACTTTATATTTTCCATATTTTTAAATGTATTATATTATATATTTTTTACATCTTAATGTTATGCGGCGTACAAAATATAGGCTTCCATACACCGTTGTATTATATCAAAATAATAAACATGACTTCTACTTATTTGAATAATATAATATTCGCATGTTATGGCTGAGTTCGAATGCCGATGATGGTAACATGTCCTAGTGATGAAAGACGAGAACCCGGAGCCTCCAAAGTGTAATGTTACAAAGATAGTTAAAACTAAATGATTCGTTACAGTAGAGTTAGATAATATTA
Organism: Magicicada septendecula; assembly: GCA_034769895.1. NCBI lineage: Eukaryota > Metazoa > Arthropoda > Insecta > Hemiptera > Cicadidae > Magicicada > Magicicada septendecula. Next base: position 1,090,337,459 of record CM068367.1, read on the forward strand.
CAATAATTATTTGTATTATTGGCATATTTGATGTCAGTTTTTTTGTTGAATGTTGAATAATTTCTTCAATTATACTTTCCACGTAATTAGTAAGCAATATAAATCGCAAACAAGATATTCTTCAGTGTATTATTGCATAAGAAGAAATACCATTTTCTAATTATTATAAACAAACACACCTTAAGTCACGCAAGTAAATTCGTAGTTACAATTTGCTGTAATTTCAGTTGCTGCGTTATAGATTCAGGTAATTCTGGTCAGTTGTTTCATGAAATACATTTCTTCGTCGTTTAGGCCTACTACCCACAGTTTTGCATTTTCAAAGTTCAAATGTGTAATCTAGTTCACCAGGACGCCTAAAGAACTAACAGCACGAAAGCTCGAAAATTATTAAGGTAAAGTTAATAAAAACGTAACCTACAATTTGAAAGTCTACAATTGCTTTCAAATTCACTGAGAAGTTAGCAATTATAAAAAGAGTATTTTACCATTAAATATGAAATTTTCCTCTGGAACCGTTTGAGCCGATGTCGGCAACTCTACTATCAGATCGCTGAGTAGGTCTACATAGGCCCTACTTATCATTTTTAAAACCAGTAGGCCTATGACATTATATGTAGGAGTATTCCGTTAGTTACAAATACGTTTATGAGTTTAACAGTTTGTATAACATTAAATTTTCAGTACACAAGCATAGACCTACCTATATTTGCAACTTTAAAAATTGTTGTCACATTGCTAAGTTAGTTAGTAATTGCACGACGTTATTATGGTTTACTTCATTCAAAGTAATAGAAAAAAGTTGTATAGGCCCAATCCATAAAACAAACATCTTACAGCATTAAAATTCCTTTGGATCGTGAATTTGCTACAGGCAACATATCCGTTGTTATCAAAGCGGATGTTTATGTTTGTTTACGTTTTGGAGTATATCGGGTGACACCACATTACACGACCACACTTGAGAGACTAGCCGTCAGTCCGCCATCAACTCTAGTTGAGGCATTAGATTAGGAAAACGCAGAAACACCCGAATAGAAAAATTTCTTATTAAATAGGTGTACTTTTGCTATCCGAGCCTAAACAATAAAGACTTCTGTTAAAGAGTTTTGCTTAATAGGTTATTTTCTACTCAGCGTCACGAAACAAACATTACACCAAAAAATTAAACCTACGCTTAGGCTACATAAGCAGTTTGCAGATATGAAGAGCGAGTTTGTCTCATCCTTGACGGATAGAAGGATGTGAAGACGTTTGTACAACTTCAGTCGTTGTAACAACGTTCAAACGGTTCTTTATATTTTAAAAAATTGTATGGGTTCTGAAGTCTAAAATAATTTCAATAGCTATTGAGGATTATCCTGACTTCAGAACCCATGCATTATTATGCATTACATTTTAGGATAATAAGTACTATCCACTAAGAACACTTGAGTGAATACCACGGCAGAAGGCGAACGAAAACACGATAGGAGAAACTATAAGAAATAATTGCGAAACGTTTTATAAGCTAGTCTACGTGAAATGCATACAACGTTATCAGAAACTGTTTACCTTCTCACATCTGCTGCGAAGCCACAAAGAGCTTAGTGACCTATCAAGGCATTTCACTATAATCAAAAGGCACATTATCAGACTCTGTTGAATAACAAAACGCCCATAAAATATCACGTAACATCTAAGTATACCTATGTATTATATTCGTATTTACGAGACCCATCCGTAGTAAAGATAACGTTTACTGCACAGCCAATATAAAGAAACTGACTACTATACTCGAGTATCGGAATAGTGTTTCGAAAATAAATTTTAGGCAAAAATACTACTTCTTAATCGGTCAAATGTAAGTAGTATGAGAAACGCCCATTTCTTGTACAAATGCGTACAAGTAAACCCTGCAATAAACTTTAATTCCACGTGAGAATAGACCTGTGCATCGAATATCCGTTGATAGTGCGCCTCGGACCACATCAATTGGGAATAACTAAGGACTTAGTAATTAGAAGTTATCTACGACGATTTTCGTGTCAGCATCTGCTTGCCTGTAGCGCTCGGAGAGGAAGAAGAACACCCAAGGACGACTATATAGGAAAGATGAGCGAAAGAAATCAAATACATATAATTACATGTAAACAATGTTCAGTGACAATCTTCACCATGTTTCTATTACTGCGAGCTCATGGAAATTATGTCGTGAATTGTTTCGAGACACCTGCTGTTTAATCATCCGGTGGTATGTTCTAGCATCACCGGTACATCTATTCTCACACTGTCTGGCTGTTGATCCCTATCTCGCCTTCTCTATTATTCTTAGTGTGTAAACACAATGGTTTCAGACAGTCTTCACGCATTTATAGATCTGTGCGTATCTGTATTCCACCTTATAGTATCATATAATTTAGTAACTTTATAAACCACACTAACATAGTAAATGATAAAAGAGTTGATATCGGTTTGACGGGCTCGATGCAACGGTAATCATTTATTCTTCTAGTATCTCAACATCAACTCGCATTGATAAATATTAATAATAAACAAATTTTTAGAATAAAACGTACTGAACTGCGCTACTTTCAGTAACTTTCGAGCGTTTCAGCTCATCTTCAGATTAGAACAAAAGTCATAAAAATAGTCACTGAAAACAACTAGTTACACTGTAGTCACTGGCACTCCACTTGTTTTTTAGAACCTATAATATTTTATTACTCCACGATATTTTTGAATGTACAGTCAAGTAACAAAAGTTTGTTAATTAAAAAAAAAATCTGATTTACAAATTAAGGATTATTTTGAAATTACGAATCCACACGTATTACTTAGAAACTGTTGATATGAAAGTATATATAACATATAAAAATTTTAAGCATTTTCAAAATTTAAGTCTAAGTTAAAGTAACATATAACTATAACTCAAACAAGATTGTCGTCCTTAGTACGAGAATTAACTATTGTGCTACTCTGAACCATATTTTCGCAATCGTAATTATAGTAATATTATTATAGTTCGACTATTATTGGTGGATGTTACTAAACCGTTCTTTAAAATAAAATCATAGAAATAATGAAAAGTTAAGTACACTATTCCATAGTGTTTCAATAACATTAGTATAAAGAAATAATTTTTAGATTCATATTTTCCGTCGTGGTAAACAGAAATTATTACAGTGATAGCACAGTTTTTTGTTGATAAATAATAGCAATTATTAATAATTATTTATTAATTTCCTGTAGGTATCGTGTTCACTTCTTGATAAAGTTTCCAGTTAGTGTTACGGTTTTAGTTATCACATTACCGAGATACGACATAAAATCTTAATTCAGCTGGACGTAAAGTTGTGTAACAAAACGAGTCACACATGCTTTACGATGCTTCAGTTCGCATATATTTGTCTAAGATAATGCTTTACGTATTTATTGTTTTCATTAAAAAGAAAACTTAGCAGAAGGGATATTTTTTAGAGATATTTTACGAAATCACGAGGAGATGAATGAAATCAAGTTACGTTAAACAGATATGATTTAATGTGAAGAACAAAAATAGCTACCGATATAATGTTTCACAAGTTTTATTGTTGTTGTAATGTTCTGACTGTCATTTCGGTTCAACAGACAGTCTTAAACCAGTCACCTTTTCAAGCAAAGATGCATTTTTCTAAATTTAATATCAGATTTTCAGGAAAAAAATACAATGCCAACACGTACCGGTATAAAGCGTTTTTAGAACAATATCAAAACCTTGAAGTTGTGCTTGAATTAATTATAAAAATAGCCATTAATTAATAACAGATTGGGTTGAGAGTCGTAAAGGCAAGTATTAAATTTTATCCTGTTCACCTAACAACTTGCGTCGGCTGCTTATGTACCGATATATGTTTCATGGTACGTGCCTAGTTTTTACACTTTAAAACCACTGTAATGTGAAGCATTATAAAAAAACACACACGCACACACAATGTAACAAAATCGTAAAATTCCACGATGAAATTTTGGTCCTTTGGCGATAAAGATATGTTTTATATAAACTCACCTTAAATTATTTTTCCCCTAAGTAAAGGTATGTTTGTCGAAGTAAAATGCGCCAAAATTCTTGCTAACAGATATTGGTCGAATAGAGAGGGTTAGAAAAATTAAGTACCTAGGGGAAATAATTCAAGAGAATGGTTCAGAAAAATCTGCTATAGAAGAAAGGATTCATAAAATGGAAAGAGCATATGGTATAACTAAAGATATTTACAATAAAAAGTGCATATCTAAAAATGCGAACATAAGGCATTACAGTACAGTAGTGAAGCCAGAATGCCTATATGCAAGTGAATGTCTAGATTGAATTATAATTTAGACAAACTAGAAATATTGGAAAGAAGAATTATTAAGAAAATATTAGGCCCACGAAAAACTTGAGAAGGTTGGAAACTAAGAAGTAATGATGAAATATATCATAGTATAAAAAATATAACAAAAACAATGAGAAAAAGAAGACTATTATTTTTTGGACATTTATGTAGAACAGATGACAGTAGGTTAACAAAGTAGATTTTCAAATATCTGTGGGGGAAGAAGTCAACATCAAGTTGGATTAAAGAAGTCCAAAAGGATTTAGAAAAAAATAATATAAACGCAGGAGAAGCAATTGAAAGAGAGATTTTTCTGGCAAAAGTGTTAAAAATGGAAGGAGTCCAGGGTAGGAGAGAGAAAAACGCAGGTTCAAAGTGGACTGGAGACAGGAGAAGAGACACAGTGAAAAGATGAAAGAATATTGGAGAAAAAGAAAAGAACTAAGAATAAAGAAAAAATATTGGCATGTGGTCCTTAGACGGCCGATACAAATAAAAGTACGTTTGTAAGAAAATATAGGGCTTTACCAAGGAAAAGTGATAATTTCGTCTGTGGGACGTAGACTTACCTGCTATTGCGAATAGAAGTGGCGTCTAACGCAGCTTGGAGTAGAGTAACATGCGAAACTCTTGGTTGCAAAAAACGTTCAAACGAAGCAAAAACTTTTGTGAACGGAAAACAATATACGCGATAAAACGCGACACAGACTAAACTAAATTCAGTACAACTTCTATACTTTGTTTGTGGGGGGGGGGTGTAGTAGTTAAAAGAAAAATTCCTCTAGGGAAAAAGAAGTAGAATAGAGCAGCGTTTTCATTAGCACTGAATTACTCCCCACAGATCCATTATCTAAAAAACCTTATTTCACTTACTATATGCAATAAGCAATTTATCATTAACTAGCTGAAATAATATTCACTGTTACTGTTTTGTTTGTTAAAGAAGTACAGTGGAACTTGGTTATTACGGCCTCGGCTGTTACGTCAACTCGGGTGTAGCGTTATTTTGTCATAAGTCCGGTCAAACTGATATCTTTAACATTATAAAAATTCCCGGTTTTAACGTCACTAAATATTGTATTACTCTGTTATAGCGTCAAATATTTCTCAGATATTTTACTGTAAATTTCATATAAACGTATATATGTGCGCGCGCGCGCTAGCCCATGGCTACAGACATACATTGTATGCAAGCGATAAGCACTGTAACAGGACTGCCGGCGCCAGCCATTTTACGTGCTCCAACGGATGGCTAGATCGATTTAAGGCCCGACACTCGATTTCCTTTGCAAAAATTTGTGGTGAGGCAAAATGCGTAGATCTGAACGTTACAGGCGATTGGGTGCGTAACACTTGGCCAGAAATTAGACGATCATATAAAGATGAAGACATCTTTAATGGACATGAAGCCGGAATTTTTTATAAATTAACTCCAGATAAGACTTTCAAATTTAAAAATGAAAAGTGCGTTGGTGGGAAGCTCTCTAAACAAAGAGTTACAGTTTTTGTTTGTGCGAACATGACGGGAACCGAAAAAAGGAAACTTTTAGTTATCGGGAAAAGTTTGCATCCTAGATGTTTTAAAAACATCAAAAAACTTCCTGTAAGTTACACTGCCAACAAAAAAGCGTGGACGACTTCTAGTATTTTTGAAGATGAACTAAGAAAGTGGGATAAAGAACTGTCATCGAAAAACAGAAAAATTCTACTTCTAGTTGACAACTGTGCAGCCCATCCAAAGTTAAATTTGACAAACATTAATCTGGTCTTCTTACCGGCCAACTGTACGAGTGTCCTGCAACCTATGGACCAAGGCGTCATTAGAAGCCTAAAGTGTCACTACCGCAAGCAACTTTTAAAAAAAATTATTTTCTGTATGGACACGGCGCAACCTGCCACAATTTCACTCTTAGATGCAATACAATTCCTAGACGACTCTTGGAAGAGTGTAACAAAGAAGACGATAGCAAAATGCTTTAGTAAAGCATGACTCATACATGAAAATTTACCCGATGATGACGAAGACGACGACTTGCCGCTCTCAGAGTGGATTAAGAAATTCGACGTAAATGAATTTGGAAATGAACTTGATTCCTATGCATCAGTGGATGACCTAGTAGAAACATTCCAGTGTTGAGTGACGCAGAAATTATCGCGGAAGTAAAAAACATAGAAGCAGAAGATAGCGTTGAAGAAGATGCTGAGCAAGAGGAGGATGCCGACATCTTTTGTCCGACAGTACAGGAAGCAATGAGAGCCGCCGAAACTCTTTCACGATTTTACCGCTTTAGAGAGACGTCTGACGACACGTTCAATGCAGCGCAGCATCTCCACAGCAGAACAGAAAGAATTTATTTTTCAGAAAGGAGCGTTCAAAAGAAAATTACGGATTACTTTCGACAGTAAGCCTAAATGTAAGTTACATGTACTTTCTTTTTGATCTTTTAAAATATTCTTCATGCTGTTTGTATAAATGAAATGCAGTTTGTAAACTTTAGAATAAATATCACGAATAATGTTAATAATACAAAGATCTTTTTTTTATTTCTCCTTCCTTACTAGTGATTAAAAAGGGTCTTTTATAACGTCACTCGGACATAACGTCATTATTTTTTTGGTCCCTTCAGTGACGTTATAACCAAGTTCCACTGTATTCGGAAATTTACATCTTTTAATGTAGCATCACCCAAAAAACTTTTAAGAACGCTTCTCATAAAATGAAACAAAGAAATCAAATCTCAAAACATTGTCTTTGTAGAACGTAGTGTGTAGCGTTTATCTGAATACACACTCTTACAAAAATATTTATAATAGATTGCTACCGACTGTAACATAGATTGCCTTACGTATTGGTATTTATTTACGTTAAGCAATCATGAACTGAGCTGTGTGTCACCAGCCGCGCCGGCAAACTGTTTTTACGCATAAACGTTGTAACAGTACATATCTTCACCATAAAGTTAACAACAAAAGATAAAGAATGAGACACTCATAAACTAACACCAGAACACCTCAGAAAGAAATGATAAATAAATTACTGTGTACGAATTATTATAGAAGGTTCAAGAACTCAATAAAACAAGTAATATAACTAACTCAGCAAACGAAGGATAATAAATAGTGATAAAGAAGAAAATATAGAAGACAATATAATAATGTGATTAACCAAATGACCCAATAGATATGGTAAGTGAGAGGACAAAACTAAAGTACAATGACATTCAGCATTAACAAGAGACTGAAGAATATAAATAAACACAAGCAAGGTAACAAACACAGAAGAATTAACAAATATGTCAGATAATGTGCCTATAAAATGAATTGATAGAAGAATGAAACTAATAAAACAAGGAATCTACAGAAATAAGAAACAGCAAAGAGACACAGACATAGACAGACGTTACCAAAGACAAACCACGTAAAAAACTCTTTATTCTAATAAAAGAATAGAATTAATTAAATAAATCAAAACCATGAAAGAAAATAATGAATGAAAGAATGAAATAATTATTATCTTAGTAAGAACAGTGTACCATGCATGCTTTTAATACTGGCAAATTCAAGTAAATTAACTAAAAGAGAACCTAGTAATCACCTGTAGACAGGTAGAAATCATAAAGAAATAGTAAATAATAATTAACAAGAGTAAAAGTGTCAAATAATAACCTGTAAAACATTGAAGCCAGATAGCCAAAACATAGACCATTGTTGTCTAACAAGGCGGTCCCAGGTAACCTCAACTCGGTCACAAATCAGCTTGTAATTAGCATAAATTAAGACCAAAACGATGTAAACTAGTGTAAGTTATAAACTAATGAGAGTAGACATTATAAAGACGAACCTAGTGATACAATTTTATTAATTGAAAGTGGTATGTGTGGTGTTTAATGCAAATACACAGACTGAAATTGGACAGAAAAGTGTACACATTAAACACACTCAGAATGTTTATAATAATATAAACCAGTAAAGAACGAGGACACAAAAGTGCAATATAATATGTATTACCACTATTATAGTATACAATGATTATAATGAAAAATTAATTTAACCAGAATTAAGGAAAATTGAGGTCACTGTCTGACCACACTAGATGCAAGAAGTCTTGGTGAATTATTATCAATATCACATGTAACTATAAGAAAACGACCATTGCAAAACAACCGTTAAACTGTAAAGAGAATTTAGACCTAAAAGAACCACATAAAATGGGTATATCATTAATTCAAAATTAAATCATAATGACACATGGCATACTAAGACTATGAACAATAAATGTTACACTAAAAACTAGCAAATAATTGTATTCTAATGAAAACTAAGCTATCCAGAAGTTGCAATGGACATCTTAGAATATCAGTATCACTGTAAAAAAGTAGACAGGACAAAATATGTTAATAAATAAAGTAAATCAAACTGACCATGCTCTAGGCCATAGCAAGCATGGGTCAAATATAGTAATTTTAACATTCATGTTTCGTATGGTATCCAAATCACTATTATGTAATAATAAGTGATTACCTGTATGCGGTACGCCGTGTGACTTCTCAAACTTATTACGTTACGCGTTTCAAGGCGTATGCCTCATCATCAGACGTTTAAAAACCAAAAACACACATATCACACAAAACTGCGTTTGTCAAAAAATAAAATTGCAGAAACAAGCATATTATGTGCACGTGATGTAGGGTGCGCACCCGTTCAAAAATTTCCAGCTCCTCCAAGGCATTCATAAAACGGCCCTTGTTGCGTATATGCAAAGGCATTAGATTGGACTTAAAATCTGTATAATTGTGATTGTGTTGGGTCAGATGACGAGTGTAATTAGATTTTATATCATTGTAATTATGGGTCTTTTTTGGTAAGTGTTCACGGAAGCGTTTGTAAAAACCTCTTCCGGTCTGACCTATATAGAAACTGTTGCAATCATTGCAAACCAGTTTATAAATGCCTGTTTTTTCTTCAATAGGTAAGGGCAGTTTAGGTCTAAGTATATTAATTAGTTTATTATTGGTTCTAAAAGACATAGTATAACCAATATTGTTCATCACTGAGGATAAAATTTTTGGCATGATGTATGTGTATTTCGCAGATATAAATTTTTTCGGTGTTTTATTAAGTGGACGGGGCTTAAGTTGAATGTTATTATGCTTCTTTAGCAATTTGTCAATGATGTGACTACTGTAACCATTGGAAACTGCAATAAATCTTATTGTATTTAGCTCAGTCTGGAAATCATTATTGTCAAGGGGGACTGTCAACAATCTATGGATTAAACTATTATATGCTGCCATTTTTTGAGAGTATGGATGGTGGGAATCTGCATGTGTGGTTAGTGGCAGTAGGCTTCCTAAAAATATTGAATTTCAATGTGTCCATTCGTCTAGTGAGGGTCAGGTCTAGAAAGTTAATTGAGTTATCATGCTCGGTCTCTAAAGTAAATTGAATATTATTGTTGATTTCATTTAAAAGATTTTTAAAGGAGTCAACTTGTCTCAAAGTTCCGTCAAAAATAATGAACGTGTCATCTACGTAACGTGAATAAAATTTTATCTTATTAGCGTATATGTTATTATTTAATAAATAAGTATTTTCGTAGAAATTTAAGTATATGTCAGCCAACAGGCCTGAGAGGGGTGAGCCCATAGCTAGACCATCATCTTGGCAATAGAATAAACCATTGAATGTGAAATAATTTTGATTTAAAATGACTTTAAGCAAGTCAATCAACTCATCTATCGCCTGTGCACTCATGGAAGCGTTAATTCGTAAATTGCCCTTCAATAATTTTAAAGTTACATCAGTTGGAATATTTGTGTATAAATCCACTATGTCAAATGAAACCAATTTGTAATTGGGTTTTAATTTAACGGTATTTATCTTATTAATGAAGTCAGTATTATTTGAAAAGCTGTGATTATTCTTTAACTGTAAATTGTCTTTAATTAGCTTTACAAGAATTTTTGATGTTTTGAAACCGGGGGCTGTAGTGAAGTTAACCAGCGGTCTTATGGGTATGTGTGGTTTGTGGATTTTGGGGAGTCCATAATTACAATGATATAAAATCTAATTACACTCGTCATCTGACCCAACACAATCACAATTATACAGATTTTAAGTCCAATCTAATGCCTTTGCATATATGCAACAAGGGCCGTTTTATGAATGCCTTGGAGGAGCTGGAAATTTATAATGCATATAATAATGATAGCATTCGTGATTGTGTTCTGAATGAACAATTGAACTTTGTATCTAACCGCCTGTATGATACTGCTTTGAGACTGCTCAACGAATTCCAATCAGTAGCAGACAACACTTGAACGGGTGCGCACCCTACATCACGTGCACATAATATGCTTGTTTCTGCAATTTTATTTTTTGACAAACGCAGTTTTGTGTGATATGTGTGTTTTTGGTTTTTAAACGTCTGATGATGAGGCATACGCCTTGAAACGCGTAACGTAATAAGTTTGAGAAGTCACAAGGCGGACCGCATACAGGTAATCACTTATTATTATATAGTAATTTTATTAATCTTAGACAATCATTGTACTAGATATTATCATAAATGAACTTCAAAGGAACCATATGATGAAATGTAATCATCATTTGGTTAATTTTAGTAATTAATCATGTAAAACTATAAGAAATATGTAATAGTCATAAGTAAGGAATTAACTTTCTTATTATTAAACTCACACATGTCACACACACACATGTGAGGACTTATTTTAAAGAACAGATTAATTGTGATAACATAAGGTGATCATATTAAGTAATAATCATATAACAAGGACGTTAAACCAATTTCAAAGGAATTATATTTATTTGGGGAAAAAACGAGAAGGCAACAAACGAAACTCTCCAACCCAAAGCCGTTAACAATTTTCTGTAAAATTAATTAATTCTCGAGGGGGTGACCTTGCTGGATGGAATGTCACCTTTTTAACCAATGGAATCGATCAAAATCGACCGGGGGGTATGTGCTCCCGATATAGGAACAGCGAAGAAGAAAAATAATTTTATTATTCTACCTCAGACTAGCGAAGCGAGACGACGGCAAATTTCTGTGCGCGGATACAGTCGTTTTCAAGATATCAGCTGTGCGGTTATAAAACGTAAACAGAAGGGGGCATCCTAACCTTGAAATTTTTAGTGTCAAGTGTTTAACTAAAACGCTTATATTATAGCGAAATGCAATTGCACAGTGCATAATAAAGTTGCAATTGAAGTGTATTAACAAGAAGTATAGTGTTAATTGATTATTAAAGATAATTAATGAAAAAACAGAGATTTTAAGATTGTAAATTTTTTTAACCATGGAACCAACCATAATAGATTAACGAGGTTCATAGTGAATAAACAAACTGACTAACAGTCATTACAAACATTGATAAACCCGAGATAATTATTTTTATAGAAATAAATAATAAATTTATTACAGATATTACAAATATCGAACTAAATAATGAATAATGAACTCTCAAAGAGAGGTTGTATGAACTTTTGAATTCAATTGGTATCCGACATAAACCACTAATTAATATTGTGATGAACACTGATTAAGTAACAAATCATAATGGTTTGAATAACTAGAGTGCTACATAAGATGGATATAATAATAATTGACAAACATTAAGTGAATTATTCTTTAAATACTGATGTAACTTTTTTGATATTTTAGATTAGGCTGATACTTGATTTTGGAATAGTGAATAATTTATTGCAATTCAGTATGACTGAAGTTGTGATGATATTGACAATAGTCAATTTAATAACATGTTCATAATTGTATAAACGTTCGATGTTAATTTTATTTCTAAATGTTGGAATCAGTATGCCTAGAGGCAATCCAAGGCTGATAATAGTCAATGTTACGACTATAGGTTAATACTTTTGAAACCGTTTCAGGTCATTTTTTATTCTAACGATCAATTCGTTATGCGTAAAGCAAATGTAAGGTTGACCATAGTCGACTATATTTATTCCATGGTAATGACTTATGAAACCATTTAATATATTTATTGTTTATGATAATTAACTCCGCCTACTAATGTTAAACAGTAGCGCAGACATTTTTTCTTGTTTTTGTATCTTGCAGGCTCAAAGGAACCACTGAAGAATTGTAAACATAATGAACCAAGGTTCAAGAATAATATTGTAAATTTTATGTTAACTATTTTAAATAATTTTCAGTACCCTGAGATTAGGAGGAAATTAAAAAGTAAAGTCACTGACTGACTAGGCAAACAGCCTGTGTTAAATTTTAAAGTAACGATTACGTATTATCAAGATTGTTAATAAAAATTAAAATTCATAACAGAAAAAAAGAGTTGACGACTTTTTATTACATAGACAGTACAGTCACGAGCTAGATTTTCAGAATACGTTCACAGGTGGCACCGTGTAACACTAACCTATGAGGATCGAGTTACCGATTCAATTATTTACGAATTGGTCAACCGTCTCGAACTTCAAATACCGTAAGTAAATAACTTGTGTTTGTTTTAGCAGAATCGGAATCTGCGGCGATCTACGAATATCCACGGACTCCTGCGAGAGAACCATCAGCAATTCGTCGTCAGTCTTTTTCACTACAGATTTTCACTACAGACTAATTCTACAACTTTAAATTAAACTAAATAAAAGGAAATAATAATAAACGGGTAGAGAACTCGCAATATAACGTAAGGCGCCGCAACTCGGGGCTTAAATTTACTCCAACGGGATTGACGTAACCTACAGAGCAAACGTAATATAACAACGTCAGTTAACACAATTTTGTTACATTAAATTCGTTACTGAGAGACAATAAAATCCGTCGTGTTATGTTTGCGAAGCGGAAAGTATTCTCACCAGACAACTAGACAATAATGAACAAATGCCAATTTAAATCGTAAACTAATGTTGACAGCGACTTGAAGGAGGCATGTAAATTTTGTTTGTTCAGTCCAGCTTGTCTGTGGAGAGAAGCGAACAAGGCAGAATGTATTTTTCATGGCCTTGATGAACAGCAAAGAAAAGCCGGCTGCGGTATGTTGAAATTGTTTATGTCCATAACGTGGTCTGCTACAGATTAATGGTTGTAATTAAAAGCCAACAAACAACCAGAAGCAATTAATTAGCGAGAATTTGTGATAGCCACCTGATTAGCAGGGGACCAGCTTTCCTAATTGCAGATACTGTACAAAATACGATTATGTTTCGACCGGCAGACGATTAACTGTTCTTCAGATTCCACATATATATAGCCGTCTATTGAAGTCGATCGGACTAACTAGTGGAAATTACATGTATCTATGCATTATACGCTTCTGTGTATTGCTTTTCGTAACTGGATTAACACACCATCAGTATTCCCCGTACAGCAAGGACGTTTGTATAGTTTTATAATGAAAAGATATTTATTACTGGTTTGTTAAAATATACAAACACAATACTTTCTTGGGATGTTTCCTTAGATTACAGATTATAATTTAAAATATTTAAAGTATTTAACGCTTTCCGTTAATCGAATTAATATTTTTCTGTTATAATTGTTACTTAAATAATTCTTATTAAGTTGCACTACATACTGCCTTTATATGCATTAAACAAAATATATTACAAATTAAACATTTTATTAAATACCGGTACGGGGTAAGTGTTACATAGTTTCGAAAATTGGTACAGTGTCAATGGGATTTGCTCAAGTACTATTTATAATTTATTTTCTTTAATTAAGTTTTAATGTGAAACGCTTACTATAATGGTTAAAACAATGTACACAACCTTCACGGTTGTAAGAAATCCGATTCGTTACTTCACGCATCACTTATGAATATTTAATGTATTATTGCAGTTCGTAAATGTTCATTTATTCTGGTAAAGGTTTTGTTTAACTAACGCGTTCCACACGATACAGATGGACGAACAGCAGAGCGGGGTCTAGCAGTCAGTCAGATGACATTAACTTGTTCTGGCCATAATGCCAAAAGACGCGTATGAACTTAGAGCCAAACTGTGGACCACTCACAGATGTTATCTCTATAAGACAAGGTGATAAAAACTGATCAAGCAGGTACAGTCTGGCACGCGAGCTCTTTACACTCGCAGGTTTAAACTATCGCCATCACCTTGTATTGTTTTCTCTTTAATAACGAACTGTATACAGTATTTTAAATTTCGTGCAGTAGAACTTGTATCAGTTTCTAACAAAAATATTTAAATTTAACTATTTAACCGGTAATAATGTAACCCTACTTCATTTAACGGCTTAATATATACGCTACTAAATATTTCTATATATAGGCTATTTGTATCTATACGTTCTTATTTTAAGTATATGCTAACTGGACGCGCGCGCGCGCGCGCGTGTGTGTGTGTAAACGAGGGTGATACATATTTTAATGTACTAAATGTCACGTGTTCTATTTTCTAATCACAGATACATAGAATGTGAGTACAAAATGGCTTTCAGGTTTATTTTCTGTTGATGCTCAACACAGGCTACATTATTTTATTATTATTGTCTAGAAAATCCACAATAGGTCTATTTGGGTAGGGATATAACGATTGGCAACAGGCTATAGTCAGTTCCTGTAGTCAGTTCAAGAGAATCTACTACAGACTCTTACTGTGGCAACATACTAAGAGGCAGTATAGGCCTACATTCAGACAGAGTATGGCACCCACAAAATACCATACTGAATAAACGAAAACTGTGTATATAATTTTTTTTATCATATTACCGTTGAATTCCTTACATAACTAGAATAAAGTAAACCGAATTCCTCGATTATGTATAAACCTATCATTCATCTTTAGTCAGAGAACAAACCTATTACGATAAAATATTTTGTTACTTACTAATAAAAAAGAACAATATTTATAAATGTTTAATACCAACTACTAATAAATGCTTTTAATGATTTGTAATTTGTATCTTTTTCTTCCGCATCAACGGTATGGACATCCTTATAATAAGTTATCATTTTGTACCTTTAACGATACGCTGGGAATTACCACAGACTGATTGAAATATGTTTACGGGTAAAAGTACAACCTACCTATTGACATTAGTTTCCTGTCTGAATGAAAGACTGGTCATGTATACGCACAGAATACCTCAGAATTCACGTATTGAGTAATATTCAATTAAAAAACAGATAATTTATAATTCTGTATAAATAAAATCACATATTACATTTAAAGCCCGTCGTTCCATTAGCTTACTGAGCGCGTAATGATCAATACAGCAATACCGCTGCAACCGTGTATGTTGTGTAATGGGTTATTCTTTCTGTCAGTTCAAAAGGAAGTTTATTGCTGAATGCAAATAAGGGACTGCGCGCGTTTGCGACCAATCTGAGTGTAAATACACTTTATGTACAAAATTCCACTAGCTTGTTGCACAATATAAGCCTAATGTGTCGAAACGAAACTTTACTACAAGACGATAATTATGATGTCTGACATAAACAAGAATATTTTACATCGGTAATTGTTGCCCGTACATTTGATGAATAGTTAACAGGTAAATTGTATTTATTAATCGACACAAAAAACAACTATTATTAGTTCATTAATCTAAACCCATAATTTTATTGATCTTGTATTCACTGTTTGCTTAAATTGCTTAAAGTAATATCAAAAATAATAATAATTTTTGTTAAGTAATAGTAGTTGGCTAAATGCTGTGTTAATCCTTAGTGGAACTCGAACTTTGTGTAAGTCCTTGAGAGATATGCTTAAGAAAAAAAAATATGTTTTTTAGCTATTTTTTAAATCAGAATATTTCAAATAATTACAGAAGACAGACTATACGATAAGTTCCAAATTGGCTAATAATTGTGGGAAACAATAGCAACAATAAGACTCGCAAGAAATAAATATAGGCTATCGTCATTATGCTCTTACTGAAAAATAAAACTTATTTACGGATGAGCAGAGCGAATTTTAGGGGATGAAAATCTTAAAAATAGAAACAAATAAAATTCGTTTGGGAACAGACCTTTACCTTTTTATTTGTATTAATTAATAATTATTATTTCTGTGTACCTTTAGAAACGTTGTTAGGAAATGGTTGACTATAATATTTATCCTCTCCATTGTTTGTTAATCCCTCCCTAAATGGAATTCTGTGTACTGCCATGTTCACAACGCGCAATTTTCATTAGGTTTTTTTTTGTTACAGAAGCGCGTTTTTACGGCTTCGCATTATTTAACATGTAATCGATGTTTTTAACAGATGATAACGTTACAAATTTAAGTAGGCCTACTTCATAGCAACCAGAAAGAACTTTTCATGTTGTTTTTCACTATCCTTAAGATACGTTTCTATCTTCAGCTCCTATATTTCAGAGTGAACAAACAAAAAAGCATTTACAAAATGAGGTAACAAGATAAATGCTTTGACTGTTATACCTTCTAAATATTATTATCACATTTCATTTAATTATGCAATTGTTGTTTTAACATCCCAAAACTATTACTATCAACAATTGAGAAGACAGTATAAATGCATCAAAATGCCCGAAGATTTTTTTTTTTAATACTGTGCAACTTATCGAAACTTATAAACTCACATTAAACCTTTAAAGTAAACTTAACAAACTTTACAAACTTTAAAGTAAACTGGCATTACGTAGATTAACTAACCCTAAATAATTTTTTAATAAAAAGATAAGGCGTGTGTGTTTATATGTTGGTTGACGTTTATTAGTAATCGCAGGTTTATGTAGGCAGCAACATATAACAATTAGACGACGCGCGACAGTAACTTGCGAGAAATGTTTACCCATCAATATTAGATGAGAAAGTACCGTACATATCTTTTGAAAACTTAATTCGACGCGACAAATAAAAAAACTGAATGTGTTCAAGTTAAAATACAAACGATGGTTGGATGCCGTAGATATGCAATCATTGGTAATTTCCGTTTGAGTACATAATGTCCGATTTTTAAAACAAAATCTGATTCTTGTGTGTAGTAACAAATGTTTCATAACATCAATCGCATCGATTTTAGAAGAAAAAGTAGTGGAACTTTAAAAATTAAAGGCAAAGGGACTACGAATTACAGTAAGCAATCTGTTGCATAAAGAAAAGTAATAGGCCTAGGCCTATATTACGTTGAAATAACTCTATTTCAATGATAGAAACCTACTGTACCATTACGCTCACAATACCAACACATTTTGTACATCAGATTGATTCAATTTCATTACAATAATTATTTATCTTTACATTATGAAAATTGTTTTTAAAAAAAATATTTAAAAATTACTGCCCTAGGTTTCTCGAAGACGATAAGAAAACGTGATCATACAACCGTACGTGACGATTGACTCGTACTGATAAAACGCCGTAACTAAAGTAAATGCTTAAACATATTTTAATCAAACCCCTCTTTAAACGATCTCTGTGTATCTGCTGACAGAAAGACTAGTAAAATTTATGAATCTAGCAAATGTGTGTACGTGTCACAGATTCTTCTGTTTCGTTTTCGGATGGATTCTCATTATCACTTTTGGTTTTTTATTGAAGTCGGAAGCGCAGTGCACGTGTCACGAAAAATTATTGGATCCGACAGTAGGACCCTGTTGTAGTGCTGTCTAATAGTTATAACGTAAAACAGAAACCTTGCGCGTACTGCGAGACGTGATGAAAGGCAAAATGCGCATAGGCCAGAGGCGTAGCTAGGGCAAGGGGGCATAGACTTGAAAAAATTGTTTTCAGTTTGCAAAACTACAAACAACTTGTTTCTTTAATATGACTATTCCTTAAGATTTTCTTAATATAAGGTTAAGAACTACAACAAGTTCCAAAGAGTTTATGAAGTCTTTTATTCAAGGAAAATCAAACCCTAAGTGTCAAAATATTAAAATTAACAAGGAATCAAGTTTTGATCATAAAATGGATGTTATTATCAATCAGGCTGTTGATTACAGTAAAGTTAAGGACGTGAATACTTCAAATTGTAAAAGTGTCAAAGTACAGTTACAAGATTCAGTTGGTTCTAGTATCATGAA
Source organism: Magicicada septendecula (assembly GCA_034769895.1). NCBI lineage: Eukaryota > Metazoa > Arthropoda > Insecta > Hemiptera > Cicadidae > Magicicada > Magicicada septendecula. Next base: position 1,090,355,805 of record CM068367.1, read on the forward strand.
TGATGTTGGACTGTATAGTCTTGAAATTACAGGCGATGAAGGACAGAACATTCGTAGCAACAGTGTAGACCGTGTTCCCGGTGCTGCTCTACAAGATGTGGGAGCTTGGCCAAGCGAAAAATCTCAATCCCTCCGAGATATAATGTGAACAGAGGAACAAGTCAGTTGCAAAACAAGGACAACCATTTTTCTGAAGATGAAGCTGGACGATCCTTGAACAAGTATTGGTTTGACCAAACCTTGCAAAATGGCGAAATGGTAAATTGCACTTGGATGTATTTTTCTCCAACTAAAAAATCTCTATTTTGCTTTTGTTGCACTTTATTTCTACAAAAAAACTATCAAAGACGGCATTTCAATAGTAAAAATGGCTTTTCGTCATGACGAAAGTTAAATCCCCGTACTCAGGATCATGAAAATAGTCTTGCTCATCGCTCTGCGTTTTTTGAATGGAAGGAATTCGAACGTTCTTTAAACAAAGCGGGACTTATTGATGACCTACTTCAGGAACAAATGAGTAAAGCAGCTAAGACATAAAAAGAAATCCTCGAACGGGTCATTACCACAGTACAAACTCTTGCACAACAAAATCTAGTACTGACAGGACATCGAGAGTCAGTTACTAACGATCCAAATCCTGGAAACTTTCTGGCTTTGTTAAAATACTTTTTTACATTTTTAAAGTATAAAAATATACTTTGTCCATAACGTGTTAAAATACTTTATTATGCTTTGGATATATAAAGCACTTCTGGAGACGCTAACGGAGAAATTAAAAGTTTGGAGGAATGAGCTGTGTGACAATGGCGTTACTAAGGCAGAGCAGGTATGTAATGAATGGAGTGTCAATATAACAAAAAGGATAAGAAGGAACCGCACTATGCCAGGGGAGTATGCAGACGATTCTGCATTAACCTTTCGGCAAGAAATGTGACGTTCTCTAATAGAAATTTGGACAAACTGACAAATTTCAAGCCGTTTCTCTAACATAAAAGAGTTAGAAAAACACTTTGGGTTCCTCTGTGAATTTGAGGCGTACGTAAATGATGGGGATCTACATTTTAAGGGACAGCTTTTCCAAATCAATATTAAGTGCACAGTGCTTGCAAAACTGTATCCACATGACCTAAACAGTGATGAATTGTTCAGAGTCTTTTGAAAGACGTCATACTTTTATTTAAAAGGGAAAAAGTTAACGGAGAACAAAAAAAACTTTACACCTCAGGGACTGCTGCAATACATTTCTTCAATGAGATTAGAAGCCTACAAAACATTAGCACCAGCTTTAAAATTTTTTCTTACTTTACCGGTGTCTGTGTCTTCTTGTGAAAGATCGTTTAGTAAACTTAAATTGATTAAATCTTACCTACGATCAGCAATATCTCAAGACACGGTATCAAATCTAGCGATACTTTCAATTGAAAACGACATTGCTTCGTCTTTAGATTATATTGATTTAATAACCCACTTTGCAGCAATTAAGACCAGCAAAGTTACATTTTAAAATGTCTCATTTTAAATATGTATTAAATATTAAAAATACATATTAAGGGTTTATTAATAGAAGACGGAACCATTAACCTGTAATTGTAAGTGATTTATTTTATTACTTTTAATATAATTCTTTGTTTAGCTTTATGTTGCTTTAGGATGTTGTTTTGACGATGCGCTTTAGACCTACAAGGAATTTGCATGTTTATTACAACATTTTTATGTTATACATTTTTTATATTACTACAATTTTTATAGTCTACATTTGTTAATAATAAAAGTATACAAACTGAATACCGGTAATATTATAATATGTAATTTCTTAATTTTGACTTAACAAATATTGTTAAGACGTTTCTGGACGTGCTTTCATACAAAATCTACACATTTGCACTTATTAAGTACTTTGTTCACTGGATGGGCCTTCATTTTTGCTCTTTTGTCCCCCTTTAATTGTGAAGGTGAGGCGGCCGACAATCTCCTTGCCCCGGGCGTCAAAAAGCCTAGCTACGCCACTGTATGTATATTAGATTTAAATGCAAAATAGTTCTCTACAAAATTTGCTACTGAAAACCTGAAACAATGGAAACCCAAATTAATATTACCGTGTTTAAATTTTTTGGAACTCGACTCATTAAAAAAGGATGAGCTCCGTTTCGATACCTTCCATCCATGATTAGAAAAGAGTCCTCGTACCATTCTTGGTTACTTTCACACGGTTACAAATTCTAAAAATGCCAATTGACTGTGAGTGTGTTTAAATTAATCGAACGATACTTTAGAGCCGGTTTACGGATAGGATCAAAAACAACTTTATATTTAATTTCCTTTCAAATTTCAACGCCATATATTGTCTGGAATTTCCAGTCTTCTTTCCCTCTGTCATTGCTGTAAATTTTATTAGAAAAACATAGTTTATAGTGGCTCAGAGGTAGTTCATAATAATATAAAACATGGAGATCAATGACATGGAGATAGTTTGTCAGTGACACTGAACTAAAAATATATGAAGTCCTCTGATAATCTATATTATTTCTAGTCTTTATTATATATCACCGCAACATACACCAATTTTATGCCGAACATTTTAAAATCACTCATAAACAAAAACAGTGATATTATAGTCACTTACAAGACTACAAATAATATCTTAAATAATCTTCGCACCCACGAATCCACTTGCCTTGAGAATAAAACGGGCGTTTATAAATTGTCATGCAATGACTGTGACGCTTTCTATGTGGGCCAGACGGGCCGTGGTTTCCTCAAAAGATTTAACGAACACAAACCACCCATTATCTGTCGCAACTATGATACCATCAAATCAAAATTCGCCAAACATCTTATTAATGAAAATCATAATTACACCGATTTCGGAACCAATTTAAAACCCCTCCACTTTTGCAGTAGGGGACGTTATATGAACGCACTCGAGGAATTTGAAGTGTACAAAGCGTTCAGGGACACTAGTACCAAGCCACACATTTTGAACGACCAGTTATTATTCAAATCTAATATATTGTACGACACCGCGTTGAGATATTAAGATAACAAGAATCAATTGTGGTTAATGCGCGGTGGGTCGCTGCGCAGTGTACACTGTTTGCCCGATGTGCATATTCATGTTACAAAAAATAATATAGTTCGTTATGTTAAAATGTGCTATTTGTGGTCATCATAACGCATGGATATTACGTTTGACAAGTATATCAGTGAATGATATGTGCTACAAATTTTATGCTTTGAAAATGGGACAAGTGTCCCGAAACATGTCGCAATAGGAAAGGACATCATATACGAGAAGTCACAGACGGTTAGTACAATATATTTTTTATATAGTTAACGGACACGTGGCTTGGTACTAAAACAGGTTTATTCCTACTAAATACACATAGGAAAACTTACCAATCTTTTGTAAAAAACATAGCCTATCAGATAGTTTAGGCAAAATATACTAGGGAAACTGATGCTTTAAAGACTGTTACTATCAATGAAAAACCGTAGTATGGAAAACTTAGCTCCATAAGAAGAACTGATTAGTAATTTAGAACGATTCGTAAGCGACCTACAGTTTATGTAACCGTTACATTAATCGATGTACTTAAATGCGTTTTGAAAAATATACACGAAGATGAGTTCATTTTAAAATTTTATTTACTAAAATTAAAAGCTTTGACACTTTATTGCTAAGCGTTGCATAATAAAGTGTCATTTAGTTCATTTTATTCTCATTTGTAGTCAGTGTAACTGTATTACGATAGCTAAGTTTCTGTAATGCGAATTCGCGGTAACAGTGCAAGAAAACCGTAAACAATGTGAGACGAATTATGTTGCGACGAGTAATTGATATACCCTTGCTATTCGTGTTTCAAATGATATGTATGCACGAGTCTTCTCTTCAGGAACAAAAATATTTATAAAAGTACTGTTTTTCTTTAGATCGAGTAACGATAGATATAATTAATTGTGGTAAACAGTGGTCTAATAATAGTAAACGAGGTAAGTCTATACATTGTCCTAAGGTTTTCACGGTCGGCGTCAGTTGTATGATTAAAGTTATCCGGGCTGTTTAGCCGTGGTCCATGGTTTATTGCCAAACCAAACGTTTCAACAGCTCCAATGGCTGCCATCATCAGTGGAATTTTTAAAAAATCCTGAACGTAGGGTGTTCACGTCAGGCCCACAGTACTGTGGTATAGGCTGAAATTTAAAAAAATCCTGAACGTAGGCTGTTCACGTCAGGCCCACAGTACTGTGGTATAGGCTGAGAATTTAAAAAAAAATCCTGAACGTAGGGTGTTCACGTCAGGCCACAGTACTGTGGTATAGGCTGAAATTTTAAAAAATCCTGAACGTAGGGTGTTCACGTCAGGCCCACAGTACTGTGGTATAGGCTGAGAATTTAAAAAAAAATCCTGAACGTAGGGTGTTCACGTCAGACCCACAGTACTGTGGTATAGGCATATACCACGTCAGCCTATACCACAGTACTGTGGGCCTGACGTGAACACCCTACGTTCAGGATGTTTTTAAAATTCCACTGATGATGGCAGCCATTGGAGCTGTTGAAACGTTTGATTTGGCAATAAACCATGGACCACGGCCAAACAGCCCGGATAACTTTAGAGATAAGTCTATATTTAAAAGATACGCTTTAACAAAAATGTTAAAAAATAGAGTCAGTCTCTACCAAAAGGAGCGGCTCACACGAACTGAGAAACTTCCATCTGCTTCCGGTAGGCCTACATGGCGCACTCGAACTGAGAAACTTGCAAAAAACTACCCCCTCAGCCAACACTCGAATTGAGAAACATGCGGACCGTTTGTTTAATCAGAGTTTTTAATCCTTCCAATCTCCTGAACAAGAAAGACCTATTGGAAACTATATGTGCCACGGAAAGTTAGTCGGGGTATTACAGAATAATAGACGGTATTAATTAATAATTTACTTTCCTTAGAGAAGTCAAATCACAGAAGGTTTACTAATTACAATATTTTGAGTACAAGTAACTAATATATAAGGCAACATACAATTAATAAAGTTACCATCAATTGAATAAATGTATGTACTATCACATCACATCACGAGAGAGAGAGAGAGAGAGAGACGCGATCATGCTGACACATTTACGAACAAACTTAACAGAATACGAGTTTTGTTACCCGGCGTCACTCACTGTCTTTCTAGAGGTAAGTTTCTCAGTTCGAGTGTGCAGATTGGTGAACTTTTTTCCAAACTTTCTCGCGTCATAAAATGTTTCTCAAGCCGAGTGTATCCAAAAGGAGTACGGGTTGCGAAGATTTTCAGTTCTGTTTTTAAAATTTGTGGTTCATTGACTGACTGATTATTTACTGGGAACTGCTTCTCTTAATCAACATGACTTACTAATCACTACTGGAGACATAACGTTTCTAAGGTTCTGAGTCCATTTTGACAAAAATTTGTATAGAATAAAACTATAGCGCGGAACGACTGTGTCCGTCTCACAGTGATAAACAATGTTTATTGACTGTACTGCGATTTTTGACAACGCAAATACTATATATTAGTGTGCCACCAAGTAAAATTTCTGCCGCTACAGTACTTACTTTCGTAATATTTTTTTTATTAACTCGAGAATATATAGGCTATGCGAGATAACAAAATATAATTACTTTTGAAGCACCTATTATTAGGATAGTAATTCTTTCGTTTCAGGAGCTGTATTGAGTTGTAAGAAGTGGAGTTGTGTCACTACACACTTATGAAAGGGTAATTAACCGAGTGTAGGGCTACGTTTTCAAATGTGCGGTAAGCCTGTATGAAATGCGCTCTGCGACTAGCTGTCAGGCCAGTCTTCCAGTTGTCATGTGATAGGCTGACACTGCAGATGGAATGACAAGCAGATGCTCTTGGCTTACACGACATATCATTGAATCATATGATGGCAGTAATGCCTTGACTTTAACATGTAGTTGATGTCAGTGACGATAACTTTAACAATTGCCAACAGAAAGGAAAATAAAAACATAAGTTTCTATGCGCTGTACCTGAAAATGTTTAATAACAAGCTATAAACTTTTAAAGTTTGTGATTCATTAAAAATTTATTGTGACTTTTTCTGTGCTATAAATTGTATTTTCAGTTGGTCAAAACGTTATTAGTACAGTACGTGCATAGGGATGTCTTTTGATTCTGAAACTAGATGTAAACCTGTTATGATATGAAAAGTAATCAAACAGGTCACTGGCTGAATAATGTTACATCCTTAAGGAAGAAGTAGGACGCAGTGAATTGAGATGCAACACAAATAAAAGAGCTTAAAGTGATACAAAATGCTGAGAAAAGAAATATTTTCTATGCACAAATATTCTGTGTTGGTTGAAATCAAACCCACAGTGTGTTTGTGTTTATTTTTATGTGAACACGTAGTCTACATATGAGACATACAAACTTCAACTTAAGCACACGATAGTATCATAATATTTAAACTTTGATATCAGAAATGATTTAATATTAAAAATGGCGGACAGTCTAGCCTTGATATCAGGTCCGATGTCTTTTCTAAGCGCACCGTGCTACTTCATTCAAATTATCGGTCTCCTTACGTCACAAAAAATATGTGCAAATCAGAATTATCAATTGCCTGTAAAGAAATAAAGAAACAAACATAGCATAGCGTTGCCTAAATGTAACAAACTAGAGTTAAGTGTAATAGTAGGTACTGTAGGCCTACGGTGGCAACATGGCGGAGCAAAGGTGACAGACCATAGCCGGTAAGGATCCGTCTGCGATGCGTGACTGGCAAACCTTCAACCTTCTGTACTCGCTGGCTGTTCGAAAATGGCGTTAATTTCCTCTCTATTTACATAATTTCAATTTACTTTTTTTATATAAAATGTTAATTTTTATATTTTTTCGTAAAAGTATTTAATTAAAGTAGACTGCGTGGGCCGCGGCAGTCATGCGGACTGGTCCTCCGCGTGTGTGGCGTGAAGTATACTTTGCACTAAGTCATTACATGAACAGACTACATTGCTAACACTAATAACACCTTGAACATTAACTTTCAAGTTCATTGAGATTAATGAACAGATTGTCTTAACATCTGATAAAATGTCAACAGCTATTTTAAATTTTGTATTTAAAATAACGTATAAATTTATGTGATAAAAATTATCACATAAAGATAAATGAAATTTTTGTTAAAATTTTACCTTATTAAACCAATTAAAAAAGTCACTTAAGTTAATTGGCATTAACTTTGCATGAACGCAAAGCTGAGTAAAACAAATATTCTGTTTGTCCTGTAATTCGTAAACCAACAGTTTTGGTTTATATCTCAGATCGGACGATGAGCTGAGAAGCTTGAAAGCGCTAATCGGAATAATTTTTCTATAGTGGCGTGCAACAGTGATAATTCTGTTTGTGATTATAACCACTAACACAAATTTCTTAATTAAACAACAGTAGGCCTACTAATGTTGTACTGTGTGTAATTCGCTATACACACAGTACATAGTAATTTCACTATCTATGAGCGTTTCCCAACACTCTACAGCTACTGTTATGTTGACCCAATCGTCATTTAATTTTTTTGCAGCACTTTAAATTCCAGCAGAACACTGTAACACAGTAATTATTTAGTAGGACTGTTTAATTACTCAGCAATATGCACAGTTTTCAATAACGAATAATACCATTCGGTTCATTAGGTGCGTAATGTTGTGGGTAACAATGGTTTAGCTGAAGCAGCGGTCATTTCGCGTTGTTCGCCGAGAAATTAAATGTCAATAAGGCATGAATCACACGTCACACTATACGAGTTATTACTTGAAAACGTGTTCCTATGACAGCGCGTTTGAGGACGAATATTACGTTGTATAAAATGTTTAAACAGAAGAGGAAGTCACGTGCTTTGCCGGCCTCACTTGTGCGATGAAACATAGAACGTAATAGGCCTACTGTATTTCTAACTAATGTAGGCCTACATCGTTTGTCTACCAGTTTTGATTATTTTATTAAGAAAAGTCTTTATACATTTTTGATTTGAGAATTAACTTCAGTAATTCATCAGTTATGATATAGGCTACTGTCAGGTGTTCAACTGATCAACCTTTTGGCACAACTGTATGATATCCAGCGTATCATATTAGGAGATATTCTTTCATTGAGTATTTATACTGACTCCAGCTTGATAAGCGTACAGTTTTACTCAGAACACTTATGTACTCCGACACCTTACCATTAAGCAAAAATTAAGTAAGTAGGTAACATTAAGTAGGAGCGTATTTACGGTGGGGGGGACGAACGGGAGCGTTTTTCTATATACCCCTCTACAGGCCGAAAAAGTTGACGAATTTTGTTAATCTCTTAATTTTGTAGACTGTTTTATTATTTTATCAGCTGTGTACCCTAATATAGTAGTAACTCTTTTTAAATATACGAACAGGTTTATTACGCAGCATTAGTGTTTACGTTTGAAATGTGAATTATAGGGAAATCAATTCAGTCAATAAGTATCTTGTAAATAAGTGTCAATAACGCGTATTTTTATTGTGTTATTACCGTTTACTTTAATGGGACTGATTTCAGCAACTTTAAAGATAGTAGAGCTGATTAGACTCAACTTGTTTTTTCTTTTGTACGAAGCCGGCCCGACCTCGGACCCCCCCAAGGCCAAATTCTAGATACGCCACTGACATTAAATCAAAACATGAAGTAAGACAACACTTGATTATATCGCATTTTGAATAAAATGTTTTCATCTGTAACTCTTAGAAAATGTCTCAATATCCAAAATAATGTTGTAAGGATATGTGTCAGTGTAGCCCGTGTGTGTGTGTGTGTGTGTGTGTGTGTGTGTGTGTGTGTGTGTGTGTGTGTGTGTGTGTGTGTGTGTGTGTGTGTGTGTGTGTGTGTGTGTGTGTGTGTGTGTGTGTGTGTGTGTGTGTGTGTGTGTGTGTGTGTGTGTGTGTGTGTGTGCAATCACAAATCAACAAGTGTTTTATTTGAATAACGGTTACAAAATATTTTATCAAGAGTAACTCCTGCAGCCTACAGTTTGTGTCGCACGTTGCAATCTCTTGGATACCTTGGATACTAGGATACTCATGTATAGCTAGAATAGACAAATAATTTACCCCTGTTTCTAATTTGGCCTATTGTTGATAACAAGAACAGTGAAAAACGATAAAAGTCAGTAGGTTAAATCGCATGGCCAAACATGATTATTTTCGTTCATAACATCACAACAAAGCCATTTTTCAGAATAAATAAGTGTATCGCTTAAAAACATACTTTTTTACATTTGAAAATTTGGAACGTTCATTGTTTAATAGTAATAAGTTTTGAAAAGCTAAATAATTTTAATAATAACTTTAAAATTCGGTGTGTAAATTTAACACTAATGATGTCGGTTTATCAATGAGCACTGTCAGATGCGATCGTAAACTATTATCCCTCGTTGACAGTTAACATTTGAGGGTCACTTAAGTGTTTAGATTATATTTGGTTTAAACACTTTACAGCGTACGAAGAGGATATGTGAGACAGCAATACAGGAGCTCCCTTAGGACGCGGTGTCGTGTTTCACATTTAGTTTATTTCTAGCTGTTGTTTCTGACGTCAATCCACATCTGCTTCGCTTTTATTAATCGCACAGGCGTGCTTAAAACGCAGGAACGCACACCATAGCCTGCTTCTGCTTCTGCTTCTGCTTCTGCTTCACCTACTCCATGATACATAGACCAAACTATGATGGTACACGCTCAAACTATAACATATGAAACTGTTGCCTAGTTACCCTAACAGTACAGGTAAGCGGGTAGTGTTATTACCGCGAAAGGTAGGCCTATTTGGAGTTGTGCTCAATGCCCGGTATTTTCATGAATAAGGACTTAATAAGTATGCATATTGCATTACAAAGTTTATAATATATGAATATACGTGTTTTAATGGTAAGATGTTCGCAGCGGTGATATTATGAAATTTCCTTATTTGAGATAAGATGTGTGGTAATTTGGTTCATTATTAAACGAACTCCTTTGACACCTGAGGTGTAGGCCTAGCTACCCGTTTTTAATTGTATTACATCAATAACTGAATTGGAAGACCCTAACAAAAATTATTCACGTAATACTTTTAAGCGTATTTTATTCTTTTTTTTCATTCCAACTTTTTAATATCGTATTTGGATGTAAGCTCGTATATGTGGCAACATCAAGTGTTTCATTTATTAATTGATTAGTTAAACACCTTTGCAGTAAACAACAAAATTCATCGATATAGATTTCAATGAAAAGAACGTGTCAGTCGTCGAAAGGTCCAGATTGTGTAGATTAGCCAGCTAATTTAATCCAAAGGAAAGATGGAACCATAGGAACACGATGGTCCGTGGAACCGGTACACACCGCTAGGCCTGCAGATAATGTGATGATAACAAAATCTAACAACTACTGTCTCCAAATTTTTGTGTAAGTGTTTTGTTGTTAGTAAAGTTGATGCAAGTAGTATTTTCAGGGCGTGAATGGCGTAAGTTATACAAAAATGGTATAGTTTTTCATTTATTTCGATTTTACCCCTAGCATCAAACTTTCCGTTACACCCATGTCTATTTACACAAGGGGACGTAATGTTAAAGGCGATTGTATAAAATGGCATTAATCAGTGCGTATATTACCGTAATACATGTAATGTACGTAATGCAAACTGGAGCGTGTATTTGTTAGGCCTACTACGCGTCTATCAACGACATAGAATTCAAATGGAGAGCTATTTTCGTTCCTGAAAGAGACGCGTAGACATAAAAATTCCACGCTGTTCAGGTAGACTAGTCTCATCACATAAATGACAACGTGTTGTATGCATAGGAGGCGTTTTCAAGTAACTTCCAGGCTTTTCATCGTACCGACTGTTCATAAAACAATATTAAAATGCATTAATATTAGTACAACACATGATGACTTGAAATAATTACTCGTAAGTTATAATAGAAACAAAATTTTCACAACACTTTAGTAGGCTAAAATTGGTCAGTGCAGAACTTTTTTACACCAGAATTTTGATAAAAAAACAGTCACTTCGATAATGTGTAAACTTTGTCTCTTAAATCAATTGGTAACAGACGATTAGCTGCAATTACCTGAGTTAATAAAATAATAGGCCTATAGTGTTGGAGCCGCAGAAGTGAACGCACCAAGTTCATTACTGTATTGTTTCATAGTAGGCCTACCGTTCATTCAGTAGCCAGAAGCCGAAACGGACAGGTTTTGGTCGTCCATAGCAACTGTTTAGATACAGATTTTTATTAAGATGTCCTGAAAGCGGTTTAAGTGAAACCTGACTCCTGTTCTCTATAATCAGACTTAGCTGTACTTAGTTCGCGACTCGGATGCAGTAGCTTATCCTGAGAGCGAGTACTGTTCGTAGCAAATCTTTGTGAAATTTCATACCATATTAAAAACCACATCGTTTAATGCGATACACAAAGACCTTAGACAAGATTATGTTTCACAGTCACCGTACAGTATAGGCTACAGAATTTAAATATATTTTCATAATTTAAAAAAGCACCGACGCATTAGATACAGTAATTATAATGAATTAATGCGTCACTAAAACAAACTCTTTGTACTCGTGATATAATTACACATCAGCCTACTATAGTGATTCTCTCTCTCTCTCTCTCTCTCTCTCTCTCTCTCTCGCCACATAAATTTTCGCGCGCGTGTGTGTATGTGTGTGTTTAACTAATTTGTAATAAACGAGATATAGACAGTGAAATGATTAACTAACACATTAGATAAATGGAAGAAAATACAAGACAGTATTTTATTTGTATTCATTTAAAGCTTTAACATCTGAATGCAATAAAACAAGGACTGTTTGGTTACATTTACTGCAACGACTAGAGGTCTGGTCAGCGTTCATACTGTTCCTTCTGTTACATCAACAGTAGGCCTACCTAGTCCAGATTAGTCTAAATACTTAAGCAATGGCAGTCGTTTCTACTAAACAGAAATGCCTATATGAAACGTATATAAACGTATGAAACAAATTGTTTAAATGTAAAATTAAAAATTCAACAGCACTATTGTCTTTCATAAATTTTAACTTTCAATGTTTTAAATACCCGGTCAAATTACTGTATTTTCGCTGGAACCATTCAAAGTATTCTTTAAAATTTTTGATTATTGAAAGATTTTAGGGTACCCAGATTTTATACCTAAAGTCTTGAAATTTTAGTTTAAATTAAGTTCCGTGTTTAGAAAACATCCATTATTAATAAACTGTTACAGAAAAATTTGCAAGGTGTTAAACAAAAATTATTTCTTTGGCATTTGAAACGTAAACAAAACCAATTCACGGTGGGCAGGTGATTTGGACAGTAACAGTCTGTTCTTACAATAGGCCTATTCATGTAAAACTCTTAAAATCTGCACAGGAGTAATGGATTAATTATACTATCTACTAATTTAAACAAGCCGAACGGATATTCCACTCATACTGAAAATCTTATACATGCATAAATTACCTTAAATTTAAAAAATATCTTAATTTTTTATAATTAATTATAAGTTTAATTTAAATAAGTCGAACGCGTAATCCATTCATACTAAAAATCTTATGCATAAATAAATTAGCTTAAATTTAAATATGTCTTAATTTTTGGTATTCTTAAATTTAATCGACATTATTTCAGAAGTTTTTTAGGCACAGAATAGATATTACAAGCAATTCCTAAGTAATATTTTTCCCGTAAAATCGTTTTCGAAGCAGAATATTGATCTTTGAAGTATTATCTGTACAGTAAAATTCGCTATTAGTTTAGTACTTAATAGGCTACTGCTAATATAATTTTGAAGTGATTTCAGTGGTCAGTATGAATGTGCAATCTGAATGTAACTTGAGACAGCTGTCACTATTAATAAAATGTTTACATTATTATTTATGTCAGTGACTTTACATTAAATTTCAGTTCATCTATAGTACATAAAATAGGTAAACCTAATCTATGCCCAATATATACATTTCTTACATTATTTGCTTCCGAATGTGAATCATCAGTCGTTATAGAATGCCTTACTTTGTGTTCTCAACGGACTAATTTAAGTATACTAGAATGTTATGAAAGCGCACTCTAAATCCATATATTGTATGCTAGAAGGAGTGAATATCGAACAGGGCTACTTTACCGCCTGGGTCAGGTTGAAACAATAACAATTGTGGCTACAGCTTGTCTGGCGTTGCCTTGCGCAGCAGTGGTGTCATGTAATATGACACTTTTACACCAAGCCTGAGAGCAGAAACAGAAATAAAACATCAACTGGAAACAGGATTACACAGATAAAAAACAGACAACACTTCCTTCCTCTGCCCACCCCTCCCGACAACCAACACAGTCATTAACACGCTAATGAATGAAGCAATGAGATCACTAGACAAAACAATTCCCCCAACCTTATAATCTTATCCGCTTTTTCGTAAAATAAAAAATCGCGTACTGCTTAGCTACTCAGTGCTCAGTACGTGTGTGATCCACAGGTAGCGTATGGATTACGAAAATGCCTCAGGTTACGTATTACTTTAAAACTGATTAACAGTATTATTTAATTATTTATATTTTTCTATGTGCCTTATGCAGATGAAGCGTACTGACGTACGCACATGTCTATTTGCGATGTAACACTTGTATTGCGGCCCGCGACACCGTGACCTTATCTTGGGAAACGAATTTAATAATTAGTATATTCACTTTAATAAGTAAGTGAATAATAAAGCATTATTTTAACTGAGAATGCTCTTGCAGGAGAAAGTTATGAAAAAATGTTTCACTTTTTCACTAATAAAGTGCAGTAGATTTTATTTGTTTAATGGAATGTGTATTTGCTCTAGTCCTCTTTTATTTTCATCATATTACAAAATCCAGTCTACCCCCATATCTTGGCTAGACAAAACCGACCTGCTTGTCCCATATTTCTTCCTTGATTCGTAATCAGTCGCGTCTGTTATTCAAAGTTACGTTCAAAAGTTTACAGCTCGATGTGGACATTCCTGCTTCAGTTGGTGCAGCAGATCGACCTCACATTGATGATTCTGTGTAAACATACAGTGTTTAATATCCTTTTTATATCATCATAATTATACTGACTTAATAAATATTGTCCCAGTAAAGATATGTAGTAAGTCATGTTTAGTGTTAAACAACCTCTTTTTACTTATTTGCAATTACATAAAGCCACTGCCATGTAGCACCAGCTGGCGATCCTTCCTTACAAATATGTAAAGACAGATCTGAATAAAATTAAGAATTAAATTTACTTTGAAGAATGCTATCAAAAACTGATAGTTCTTTTTTAAAATAATTGTAATAAATAATTCCAGTACAAAACCGGCGCACCGTGGTTTACCATCTCCACTCAGACACTAACACGAACGTTTAATCATGCAAAGTGGCGTAACTGCCGGGCCGCAGGGTCGCGATGCGGGGGAGTCTGCGGGCTAGTGAGGCCCGCGCAAACATTTTCCTTAACTTTTTACGAATGAGTAGACTATAAACCATTGAACTTAAGAAAAACCAGATTTTTCCGTATGTATTTAACATCCAAAACAAATACATTTATTTTTTACTGTTATTTTACTAGTACCTAATGATGTCCTTTAAGACTATAAATTGTTTGATTACCTGCACAATAGAGCAGTGATTTCAGTTAAGAATGTACCAGGCCGCCAGAATTCGGCCGAGACAACATTCTCCAAACTGAAATTGATTAAGAATTGTCTTCATAGCACGATGTCTCAAAAAAGGCTGAGCGGACTTAGTGTAGGGGAGGTGGTGGTATTATGAAACGGGGTTGTATAATGAAACAGCACAGTATTTGTCCAGGAAGTGCAGCCATCTATCGGCAATTGTTGTAATTATAACATTTAGTTTCCGTATTGGTCTCCAGAGGCTGCTGACTTAAGTATGGTGTTGTTTGCAGTCTTAAATACATGTGTTTTGTTTTCTAACGTTCAAAACTTTTCACAAGGTAAGATTCTCTATATTTTGTCGTACCTATATTAATAAATGAAGTATACTATTATTAGAGTATCAGATAGTAATATGATTTAACTTAAAAATGCCATGGATAGTTATTTTAAATAATATTTTATACACTATGATTAACAGGTTAGATTGGAAAATGGCGTAGGGTGGTAATATGAAACAGACTGTTCCATAATACAACCCTTCTTTTTTTTAGGTGTCCCTATGCCAAGAAGCAAGTTAGGACCAGAAAAAAAGGGGCTAAGGCAGAAATGGCGACCAGCAGATATGTTAAATGCAATATCAGCAGTACGGGAGAAAACTAAAACTTTAAACGAAGCAGCACGTTGTTTCAATGTACCTAAAGCTACACTTTCTAGAAAGATGGCTAAAAGAGATGTTGATCCACAGATTTTGGTTAATGAAAAAAAAGGAAGAAACCCTATTCTTCCCCTACAAATTGAGAAGGAACTGGTGGAGTATTGTTTATTGATGGAAAGGAAGTTTTATGGGCTTACTCGAAATGACATCAGGCGAATGGCTTATCAGCTGGCAGCTAGAAATGGGATCAGCAACAACTTTAATGACGACATGGCTGGGAGGGCCTGGTTTGACCATTTTGTGAATCGACACAAACATCTGTTGTCAATTAGAAAACCTGAAAGGACATCACTTGCCAGAGCCATTGGCTTTAACAAGGAGAGTGTCATGAACTTTTCCGACCTTCTGGAAACGGAATACGCGAAGCATCTTTATCCTCCAGATCGAATTTTTAATGTGGACGAATCTGGTCTGAGTGTAGTGCAGACGAAACATCCGCATGTGATTGGAATGAAAGGTAAAAAGCAGATAGGATCTCTTACTGCAGCAGAGAGGGGAAGTCTTGTAACGATCATCGCTTGCATGAGTGCAGGAGGAAATTTCGTCCCTCCAATGATGATTTTTCCACGCACGAACTGGACAGACCGATTGATGAAGGGGGCACCCCCAGGAGCTGTAGGGAAATGTCATCCATCAGGCTGGGTGCAGTCCTACCTTTTCACCGAATGGTTTTCCCATTTCATTGAACATACAAAGCCTACATCTGAATCCCCAGTTTTACTTATACTGGATGGACACTTTTCCCATACAAGGAACCTTGATGTTATCTTAAAGGCAAAAGACAACCATGTAACGATCCTGTGCTTGCCGCCTCACACAACTCACAGACTTCAGCCTTTGGACCGAACATTCATGGGTCCCCTAAAGACTTATTATAGCGAAGAGGTTAGGCAGGCACTGAGAACAGGCGGGATGAACACATATGACATTGCTGAGAAGTTTGCAAATGCATATCTCAAGGTTCAAACTGGGATAATAGCAGTCAGTGGTTTTAAGTGTACCGGGATATATCCACTCAACAGGAACGTCTTCTCCGAGACTGACTTCATTGCGGCTCAACATGAAGCAGAAAATGTGGCTGACAACAGTGAACTTCATGAAGCCGGCGACGAGGATGGTGATGATGATCTGCATCCTTCTGGATCAGAAAGCAGTGCTGTCTTGAGGAACGGCAACGAGAGAACACTAGAAGAAGCTGGAGGCTCCTCATCGACACCTATAAGCCACGTCACTCCACAAGACATCTCTCCAATTCTAAGTGCAAAGAAGAAGATAACATCAAACAGAGGTCGGAAAGCACTTTCTGCCACTATTATAACTAGTTCTCCATATAAGGACGCTTTAAAATCGTCACTTGATAAAAAAGCAACTAAACTGAACTCAAAGAAGAAGGTACCTCCAGCTCACAAAGCAGCTGTCAGATATAAAAACCAAATGAGTCAACCCGGAACAAGGAAAGGAACATCCCAGAATAAGAAAAATGGAAGACGAAATCTATTTTCCAAGAGAAGGAGAAATGAAGATGGAACTTCTAGCGATGAGGATGAGACGGGAGGGTGTCTTTTGTCTGGAAGCTCAAACATATCAGAACCTATTGGGCAGGAAGTTCCAGCGGAAGATGATGCAGATTGTCTATTTTGTGGCGAGACATTCAAGAAATCAAAATCTGCAGAACTTTGGGTTCAATGTGTGATGTGCCAGAAATGGGCTCACATGTTGTGCAGTGCGTGTGAAAATGATGTTTTTATTTGCGACTTCTGTTCGTAAAGAACTTTGTCCAATTTGTCTTAGTTTTTTTCCTATGTTCAAAAAGTTTTATTAGCATCTAAAAGTATAATTTGTTTTTTTTTTACGTTTAAGAGAATAAAATAGGGCATTACTGTAATAATAAAAGTAATAAGTACTCACAGTATTAAAATAAAACATTTTGAATTTATTCTTGTACTTGTTTCATATTACCACCCTGCTCTCAAAACCCATATTTTGCTGTCTGTTTAAAAAATAATAATTTACTATGGAACAGTTTAATTTTTGTCCATAGCTATTCATAATACATTACAAGGAACGTATTTGTTAATTGTAGTGATGATTAATGATGAAATAGCTACATTCAAAATCGAGTATTTTGCCCAAAACAAAAAACCCGTCCATATTACCACCACCTCCCCTACTAAATGTGGTAAATGAAACTGCTATATCAGTTAATACTAATGAAATAATAAACACTTTCTGCATCTCACAATGCAGTAAGATCACGACAGTTTCAAATGAAAGAAAACTAAATTGAAATTACTTAATTTCATACTACTATTTTTTTAATACAGTAATGACACTCAGATTGTTATTTTGCCTTGTAAACGCTAGATATCTTCAAATTACGTTTTTATATTATTCTGTAATATTTTGAAGTACGAAAACCCTATTTTTGCAAAATAAAATGTCTTTTTACCAGAAAATGTTTCTTGAATTTCGATGCCATTATTAGTGCTCCAATAAAATTATTGTAAATTATAAGGGTATAAGCATGTGACAAGAAATTTAAGAGGTGAAATAGATTTTTGGTTTGTTTAAAATGTGAGATTAGTTAATAAAGTGTACGATATAAAATTTAAAATAAACATTCACTGTCTTCATAAATTTAAATTTGTATTTTTCTCAAGATGCATTTATGATCATTCCAAGATGCGCTTTTCCAAAATACTTTTTTCAAGTTCAATTAATGACAAAATTATAACTGGCTACTAGTGACATGTCTGATTATCAGTACTTTTTTACATTGATCAAAGATGTAAAATATACCAAATAACAAATCAAACTGTTACCTGAAAGAAAGTTAGGCCTACATTTTATTTTGAGTATACGTCATAGGCCTACAAGAAAGAATAGTTATTCTATTTACGTTATATAATTTTAGTAATTGCCACAGCTATAGGGAGGGTTTAGTATTCAATAGGGAACAAAAGTTGAGTTAAGGAAGAATAGTAGGGGGGCGCAAAGAATTCCTACGGAGGGTCCCAGAAAAATAGAGTTACGCTATCCAACAACTTATGGCTTATTGACAGTGAACGACAGAATGGGATATGAAAATTGCGATTGTAACGCTAAACATAAAAAGTACTAATCTATGAATAATAAACAGAGGTAGGAAACCCTATAACGAATAGGGTTAGAATGAATGGTATAATTTACAAAATTAATAGAGACAAATTTTTTTTTAAATGGAGGTGGGCAGGACACTTGGCTGGCGAGAAGTAGAGGCATGACCGAGCTGAAGTCAATCGTCAAGAGACTTTGACAACGGATTTTGTATTATAAGATGGAGGAGAACAATCTGGTTACCGGTAGGCCTAAGTGACTCGTTGATAAAGGCAGCTAATATTATATAGAATTTTTGTAGTGAAATTAAATTGCTGCAATATGACTGGAGACAGTGGACAGAATGTGCTGACGACGACAACGATGGTAATAATAGTGGTGATGACGATATATGATTGTTATTTACCATGAATTAATTTCAACCGACAACAATTTACAACAGTATCACAATTTACATATTATCACAATCTACCTGACTTTATTGACTGTTTTAATTCTATTCCTAAAGTAGGAATACTGTCGACCAGTATACCCCGTAGAGTAGCAGATCTGCGTTAATGAGCTACAAGTTTACTGCGAGGGTTACACACAGCTATGAAAAACAATATGTAGGTTTTAAACAAATATATAAAGTGTGATGATTAAAAGGCAGAAGACATACCATAAAGGACATGAAAATTACTGCTATTGCTTAAATTGTTTTAAGAAAACTTTTGCATAAACACATTAAATGAGAATTTTAACCTTGTGACATCAACTACTATAATAGAATTTTATAAAATTTATGACAACGAAGTTCGGTTTATAATCACTAACTTGATTTGGAAATTAGTAAACTTTAACTAAAATATGACTTTTTTGTGCTTTGCCACGTTGAGAATAAGATTTTGAAGTACCTTAAACGTATTAGGCGAATGGAACATAAGTTTTTCAAAAGTTCCAGATGAACATGAATAGGCCACACAAACGAATACAGAAGTTTGAAAAACACTAAAATAGGTGATGAATCACAAACGTTTCTCAGAAGAGATGTGTTTGAACAGACGCAACTGGAATTTTTTATGCGAGTGCCTCATCAGGCAAATTTAAATCCCCCCCCCCAAAAAAAATGACAATAAAATTTAAAGAAAATCATTTACTACAATTAACAGAGTTAACTATATAAATGTGTATCCGCTGTATAACTATATACATTAACTATATACATTTTTATATTTATTATTAATAATAAAAAACTTTTAACAAGAATATATTTTTTATTTTGTAAATTACAAATGTTTAGATAGTAATACAACTATCATCATCAGAGATAATTCATCAATTCAAAATTTTAAAATCAATTGCTCTAAACAGCTGTTTTGTATGTAGACTAAATTTAATGTTTCTATATGTGTTTATAAAATATGTTATATAATTAATTGTAAAATATAATATAAATATTTATTATTTTATTAAATTTGTGTATTTATGCAAGAAAAGTACGTTTCATACTATTTTTTTGTTGATACCAGTGCCTCTCGTGTTAGGGTTTTGGCCCCTAAAAGACCCTGACACCTGAGGTGGAAAGTGGGAATATTATCGAAACGTTGTATTACTCGCTTCAGGAAAAAGGTCTGCAGAAACGCTTTTAAGGGCCAAAACAACAACACATAGTCATCAAATGTGGTTGTTTATATATAGCCTACACGAAATATAAAATTAACGAACATTCTAAACGGCATGACATGCCTATATTTTACTAATTCTTTTATATTCAGTCGTAATTCTGTTATCTGAAAACACGTATTACATTAAACAACGTTTGTAGCGCTCATAGTTAAATGTTTAACCAAGACCGAGTAAAGTTTTGTTACTGCGTTGATCAAAACGGTTTAACAGAAGATAAGCTGGAAGACAATTCGAGCTATTGTGAGTATAATGGTGACGGGTTCAGCTAGGGAAGTTGTGAAGCCCAAGTTGAGTGAACGAAGGAAAATATCACTGTGTGTACGTAGACGCGTGCGAAAGCCAGGTTCTTCACCCTTGTTGACACATTGGGGTGTTCCCTTCTCGTCGTCATACTGACCACAGATCCTAAGTGTTCTACGCCTTTCCATGATAAAAACCTTCTCATTTACTTAGCCCCGTTCCTTTCTCACATTTTAACATCGATTTTATTCTAATGCCAAGATTAGGAGGGGGAATACGATTACTTAATGAATTAACAAATATCATTTAAATGTAATGATCGTAATTGGTGTAAGACATATTAGAAATTGTAAGAATCCGCTATCAGGATCCAATTAACGAGACGCGATCGTTATCACACATCACAGAGCATCGTTAGTAATAACAATGTAGGCTGACTCGGTGACTGTCATGATCACACTACGCACTGTCACTTTAAAACAACACTCTATTTTTGCTTTCGTAATTTTATTCAGTTTTCAGTAACCGGTTTTATGGATTCTGTTCTGATCTGAATATTATATACACATTATTACAAGTAATGTAAATAATAATATTTTGTGAAATGTTGATATGTGGATATAATGTTTTCAGAGTGAGTAGTGTAAGTGTTTGTCATGAAACCTGACACCGTGCTGCTTTTAGCCCTTCTTGTTGAGATCGCGCACTCTCACTCACCACCACTCTCAATTTGGTCCGTTCTTTCAACAATTTCTTCACAGAAAATCATTTTACATTGCGTAAGCATATACACACGTACATTTTTGAATACTATTTATATTAATCCATATCATTATTGTATACAATTTGTTGTATACGTAAATAATGAAGTTACATTAGAAAACTGCTTTCGACACTGAAATTTTATTGTAGTAGGTGGGTTGAATCCGTTAGTTTTTACTTGGAAACGTAGCCGAATCGAAAAAGTTAGTAGGCTACAAAGTCGCAAACACGTCAAATACACATCAGGATAGTTGCATCTGTTCTCTGTGGTTTCCTTTCCCTCTTCTGTCTGTCCGTATATCTTATCTGACTATCTCTGTTTCGTCTCTGTCTGTCTGTCTGTTTGTCTCTCTGTTTCTCCACTCTATCTCTCTCTTCAGTCAGAAATGTATGGAAACTGTATTTATTTTGTATTTATTTTTGTAATCCATCAGTAGGCTACATAGTAAATATGTGTTTTTACAAGATAGGTGTATAACTATAACTGACACCCATTTAATGAAATGTACCAATTTAAATATTTAGATTTAGGAAACGTTCTGATGTTTAGAG
Source organism: Magicicada septendecula (assembly GCA_034769895.1). NCBI lineage: Eukaryota > Metazoa > Arthropoda > Insecta > Hemiptera > Cicadidae > Magicicada > Magicicada septendecula. The sequence goes on from CM068367.1 coordinate 1,090,377,503, forward strand.
CATATTATATTATATTATTAGCAAGATTTCGAAATAAGAATAAATAATTAAGGTAGTTGTGTAGTTAGTATGTATCAACTTGTGTGTCAAAATAAACGCAATGACACTTAAAAACATTGTCATGAAAGTTAAAATTACAGTTGAGGTGTAGGCCTATTAAGAAGCTCATGATAACATACACTGATGACGGGCATATGATATGGATGACGTGTTGCTCGCGTATAATTATATTATTAGAATTCAAACACAGGCTTTATTTAAAACTTTCTGATTAAAAACAAACGCAGGTACAATGTCGTTGGTTACCACTAGTTACTGTCCACATCCACAATATCTACAACGTGGGACACATTGTTCATGCTATTACAATATATATAACGCGCTTACGCGTGCGTGTACAGATAATGAAGCGATTAGCCTCAGGGTAATGCGCCACTGGCGTCGCAGCTCGTATCTGATCTGACACTACTTTACGATGATATAAAATTATGTTGTTACGAGAAAATAACAGGGTAAAAAACTAATTTTGAACGCTCTCGTCATCAATCATATAGTATACAATTTATTTAATTTCTCAGTTAGCAATGTTCGCTTTTATAAAACTTTCACTCAACATGAATAAAACGTACTACATGAATAAAAATGTGCGGTAGTAATTAATAGTTTCGAAATGTTTCGCCTGCACAAAGTGCTAAAACTCGAGACTAAGCCCGAGTTAGTACTACCTTAGTAAACTAGTGTGAGTGTGGCGTTTGGCTGCTAATCTGCTGATCCAGGGATCGATTTCCCAGTAGCGTAGAAAAACAAAGCGCGTTCTTCAGCTCTCAGTCTGCAGAAATGAGTATCTTATGCCTTGTACACTTCACACCTCAAACTGGCAACCTACCGTGCCTCACTTAAACAATCCCATGGTACAAAAAAAGGAATAATAATAATAATAGTAAGAAGAAGAAATAATAATCAGATAATCCATATTTATTACTATCAAATACAATTTAATAAATAAAATGCTATTTTTATAACATCCCAACTTATTCTAACTTTGCAACGAACAGATGATGCGAATAACACTAGTCTGTACAGCTTAATACTGGTAATTGCAATTATATTCCGTGATGAATGAACGATGACATCATAGACGTGACGTCACACATGCAAAACGGCTTTGTCTGGTCACATTTTGTGAATAGAATGTTGGTTGTACAACCGTTACAGGCAATGAGACGCTTGCAAATGACGTAAACTAACAAGACGTCACTTAGGGTTTTATTTAAATACAAAAAACCACGTTGGCCAATATGAGATATCACGTACAAGAGTAAATAAGGAACAGTGATTTATGTATGCAGTAAACTACTTGCATGTAGATTCGTTTTACTCACAAAGACAACAATACCTTTCTATCCCTTCCACTCCCCGTTCTCAATTTCGTGAATTACACATTATTTTACATTGTAATTTTATGCTGCCACTGTATTAGAAATACATCGCTAGTACTATGGCAATTTCAGTTTACTGCTCTTATTGGAGGAAATTGTTATCTATATCTGCTATCGCCAGTTAGAAAATATTTTTGTTGTTGTTGTTATCCAAACTTAGCACGTAAACAATTTATGTACCTCGCTGTGATTTGACGACGGTGTAATTCACGCTACCATAATAGTCTGGAATAAAATTTCTTATGCTGCTAAAATGCTCAACAAATTTTTGAAGAGTGAAGTCTACTAGAAACTACTACAAAAAATTACACATAGGCTAATTATGTAAACCTATAAAATAAAACACACACACACGCACATTCCTACCGAGAGAAATTTTCGACCATCTAAACATAACATTCCTTGTCCCACAGTGAGTTCAGTAATGCCACCCATATCAGGATTTATATGTCGTACAAACAATTAATAACGCATTCGTATGGAAAATATATGTAAGTACACTTTTACCTCAGTCGTTTATAAATACCCATTTCAATTCATCTTTTGAAGACGTATCATATATTTGTAAGTGTAAAAACATCGGATGACATTCTACTTCCTTTTATTAATCTACCCCCCCCCCCCATTTGAAGTTAAGTCTAATGTCTACGCTGATATAATCTTAGTTTTTTTAACCATAATAAACATTATTAAAAATCATAACGTTATTTTTAGTACGACGAACAACATATTATAGTCAGCCGTATAGTCTCCGGTAAGAGCCCTATAGTCAGACGAATTATTGAGATTAAATTGTGGTAAAAGCTCTTCAGATCTCATTACTCACGAGTCATTTAATATGTCAGGCTACCAAACGTTTAATGACCAACAACAACAAAATCATTTCAACTAATGATTGAGTAAAAGACACAATCAATGAAAATGGTTAGTTTTACAATCACAGCACGAACGATGTTTGAAAATACTTAATCAGCTGAAAAAAAAGTAGTTAGATGGTCTATTTTTTTTAAATATGTGTATATTATTTGCACGCGTATGCTTACGTATGCTATACATTTTATTATTTATGTAATCGTAAGTTATACTATAAGCCTAATGTATGTATATAGATTGTGTGTGTTGTTGTCTCGCACGTTTTTATTTTTTATTGCAATATTTTCACCGTCCTTGAAGAATTGATACTATATTAACATTAAACCACTATTTCAAAAAATCTTACTTCTTTATTTTATTTTTTTACAGAACGCTTTTGGGGGCCCTATTTCTCAGTGTCTGGCTTTGACTTTCTGTCAAAAGTGACATCCAAGCACTGACGAAGAGGTATTACCAAAAGCGATCTGCACTAATAAAAAATAAGCAGGCGTTCTTGAAATGATCGTTTAATATAAGTACAGAGTGCAACGTAAAAGGTTTCCTCACTATACATACTAGAATGCTATGCATCAGTACAAGAAAAAATTGCCTGTAAACATAGGTCTGAAAACGTCTCGTTTTCCGTCTGGCCGCCATTTGTGTTTTTTAAGGAGAACTTCATCTCTCACGCAGGGATTAAGATATTTTAATGAAATTTGGTACATACAGGCCTATTTACATTCATGTTTTTTAGTAAATAAAAAATATGGTTGTTTTGCGAACTCCAATTGTAAAATGGCGGCCACTTTAATTTTTTGATCACTAATTTGGTAAATTTTAATTTTATCAAATTATGGTTTACTCCACAATGGTAAGCATTTTATTGTGATCATAGCGACATCTTGTTTGTTAAAATCTGCTAAACAAAGCACCCAGTTTTGTGGAAAACATGGTTTACTGCACAATGGTAAGCATTTTATTGTGATCATAGCGACATCTTGTTTGTTAAAATCTGCTAAACAAATAGCCGAGTTTTGTGGAAAACAGCCTAACCATAAATTCTGATTTCATTTTTTTTAACCGAACTTCGATTCCTCCAGAATAAGAAAAATTTATTTAAAGTTATTACCATTTTTTTCAAACTAACTCAGTAACAATAACAATAACAAACTACAGAGTCAACTTTAAATGAAATTAATAACTTAACAAAAATTACAACTAATTATACATCATAATGTGAATCACGGGAATTAAAATTATTTGAATTAATGGAAAATGATAATGGCATGTTTCGATTTGTAGTTTGAAAGTTATTACATGAGACGCATGTATGACATTTAAGCAAAACTGTAGTTAGCCATTCTCGACAGTTACGAGTAAACTTGATAAATATTGAGCAAAGAAACTCTAGCTAAGGGAATTTAAGAACTTTCCTTAAGAAAAGTAACGACGATATTAGTTAGATAAATTACACGTGTCATAAATGAACTCACAAAGCAAACAGGTTTATTTATAAATTGAAACATACCATTATCATTTTGTATTAATTCAAAATAATTTCAATTGTTGCACTTAAAATTATGATGTGTAAATAGTTGTAGTTAAATTTATTTAATGTTATTAATTTAATTTAAAATTGATTCTTTACTCTGTTATAAATTACTGTTACTGAATTAATTTGGGAACAAATAATAATAACTTTAAATAAATGTTTCCAATTCTGGAGGAATCGAAGTCCGGTACAACAAAAATCAAGTAGCCAAAATTTATGGATAGGCTGTTTTCCGCCATTACTCCGTTATTTGGTAATAAATTTGAACAAACAAAATATAGTTGTGTTCAAAATAAAAGGCTTACCATTTAATGTCATAAACCATAATTTGATAAAATTAAAATTTACAGAGCTATTAATGATCAAAAAATTAAAGTGTGTGCCATTTTAAAATTTAAGATTGCAAAATAACGGGTAATTTTTTGTTCATTAAAGAACATTCGTGTAAACACGTTTACTAAATTTCATCAAGAAATGTCATCTCAATCTTTCTTAAGATATAAAGTTTTCCTTAAAAACCACAGAACGGCGGCCAAACAGAAAACGAGACTTTTCCGGACCTATGTTTATACGAACTTTTTTTCTTTTATTCATGCATAGAATCCGAATATGTGTAGTGAGGATACCTTTTACGTTACACCCTGTCTAATTACATCCCCCACACGCACGCACACACACATACACACACACACACACACACCTCTGTGCGTGTGTGTGTGTGTATGTGTGTTTTAAAAGTTTATGCCTACAAAATTTAAACAGTAACTCGAATATACTGACTTTCACTTAATCGCCTCCTTTATCAATACTTCTACGGATAAGCCTATATAGTAGTATATAGGCCTACACTCTTACAAGAAAAGACAGATACATATTGAGCTTAAATAACTAGTTTTAATTATGTCCAACACCAGCTAACAAAAAATGTAAAAATGTTTACTATAGGTTATACACAATTGTAATCGAACAAACAATCTCGCGTAGCAAATACATTGCATGCTAGATAGAAACAGATAGCAGTGCTTCTATTTTCATCATCTCGCTGCAATTGCTGTAATTTCATTACAGAATTTTACATACATTGATTTGTTTTCAGAACGCCGGGACGGAGCCCTTCGGGCGCAGGAGAAGGTACAGAGAAGGGTGTAGCGGTTGGCCCTAGTTCTACTCTAGACTCTTCCTCTTCTGAAAGCGTGGATGGGGTCGATCTTCCTCACAAAACACCCATTTCTCACACTGTACTACCGCAGGTATGTATTCTCTGCGTGTTCGTAAACAATTGTAATGCATAAATATAAGGTAGTTTCATATACCAGTAGTTTCATACACGTATCATGTAGACTTGCCACTCTGCTTTCACTCATGAATACAGAAATAAAAGTATTTCTTTCACATAACAATAATAAAATTAAAATTTTCTCGCTAAGACGAGAGTCCACAATTAATTTAATTTCTACTAAAAATTTCCTCCTTCAAGACGTAAATGCCTACGAAGCATTTTTGAAATTGCCAGATAAACTGATTTATTATAATTTCTCTTTCATAATACAAATACAATATTGGCATTTTAATAAAGCTGATTAAAACAGACTAGGTAGAAATCAAAACTCACTAAGATGTCATCTTTTGTGTCCATGAAGAAAGTGAAATTAATGAATGTTAAACGTAAACAACATATGTTTCTTTATTGCGACAAACTTTAATGCTTCTCAAGAATCAAATAAGGCTACTAACTTTTACTAAACGTTATATGCAGCTTTAATATTTATTGTGTTAATATAGTTGTATCGTTTTTTAAAGGGAGTGTGAAGGTAATATTAAACTTATCTTTATGTAACGTTAATATTTATTTTAAAAAATCTGAATTTTCTGCTGGTTACTGCTAGACACAGAAGACTGAGAAAGTTAATGGAAAAAGTTTTATCCTACAAGAAACCTATTTAAGTTCTTATGCAATTCCAAGATTTCCGACTTAGAAAAGACAGTGGATGTTGAAAGGAACATTCATGCCGTAAATTACACAGTTTACTGTAATGTAATGTAATTCGTACTACAGTGTAATGTTCGGGACATTTTAAAAACTACGTAGTGTATATAATTAGACGCTTTGGAAAACGTTTGTGTTTAACGATATAGGCCTATACAATCCCACCTGTCTCCCTTTCGTTTAACAGGAAACTCTTCAGTCCGAGGACGCGTTTCACTACACATGTACTTATGAAACATTAATAACGAATTTTAGTGAAATAAGTTTCATTTTGTCAATGACAATCGAAATTTTCGAATAGCCTAAATGTATTCACTTGTCAGATACAAAACGAATATCATTAATTTTTGTGATTTTATTCACCGAGAAGAAGAAACTTTCTTGACGATCATTGTATATCAAGACTAATTTCAATAAAACAAATTTAAATTTGTAAAGTAAAGTTGTAGCATTCAGATGAAATTATCCACGATTATTTGAGAAATTTGTTTATTAAGTAATACATTTACAGTTACATAAAATTTTGTACACCATTTTATATTTATTTTCATTTTATTTTATTTTTAGCAATTATTCCTATAGTACTAATTAGCTGTGTTGCATTTTAAACCATTGACGCTAGTATTTATTACGCATAGATGAAAATCTGTTTTCTTAATTTTGTAATCTAATAAATCGAGTAGTTTTAATATAGCCTATTTAATATTTCCTCTTTTCATTATGAAAAAAATAATTTACTTTTTGTAATGTACAAACAAAGAAGTAACTTATTTGAAATTCTTGAAAAGACCGTGAAAGTTTCTACCTGCAAAAATTTGTTAACATGCTTTTGCTAACAATTTGATAATAATAAAGTAAATTGTTAACTTTGTAACAAAAATAATATTCTTAACTAACATAATTCATCTTAGTATGGAAAATAAATTTAACATCATATAAGTAAATACTCTTAAAAAATGTTGTTGTAGTAGGCCTAATACTTCATAGCCTAAACAATGTAGAAACCGTCCACCTTCTGACATAATTTTCGTTGAATCAACGTTGAGTTCAACGTTTATTATCTGAGGGATGTTTTTGCAGTATACGGTGCCCAATAATGTAAAAACTGTGTGGATAATTTTACAGATATCTTCTTAGTAATCAAAAACTAGTCAGTAAATGTCATGTTCGAGCTGTATTGGGTGTGTCGCCAAATTTAGATAATTAATTCCTACCAAAAACTATACACTAAACTAAAACCATGTATTATGTACTATGTACTGTGTACTAAAACTACATATGTACTATGTATTAATAAAGAAAAATTCCCTGTTTATCTTTGAAACCACGAACAGGTGTCTGTTTTAAAATACCGTACAAATCAATTTTAACAGTTAAAAAAATACGGCAGCGCCGTCAGTAACTGTAAGAAAACTGCGTTCTTTAAACCAAATTATAAATCCTAGTTGCATTTCTGAAGCATGTTTTAATATTAAAAGCTGCTTTTTTAAATAGAAAACTTAACAGTCTTAAACCATGGCTAAGTTCCCGGTTTGTAACACATTTTAGCTTAAGATTGTTTTTTGGTTATCATGAACACCTCAACAAGTTTTTTGGTGATACTATGGTCATTATTTTAGGCTTTGGTCTACTACATTGGTTTTAATATTTTTCGTTTACTATTTTTGACACCAACTCAACTATTCAAAACCTGAAGACACAAATTTTCTTGACTACTTCGAATTTCTACTCGATTATCTTCGATCCGCTTCCACTTTTTGATCCGCGTTTTCATTTTTACAATACTGAACGTATTGCTTTTTTTGTAAAATTCTTTATCAATTTGTAATTACTGGCTCAAGGTCCTTCAAATTAGAATTTATTAAAAAACTGTAAAAAATAAGAATGTAAAATACGGAATTTCTTCAATTTAATAAAACATCATTAAGTTTCAGGCCTACCGTTTTCATGAAACGTTTTTACTCTTCACAAAAAGTAAAACGCACGAACAAAAACCGTTTGTTAGGTATGTTTTTAAGCAAAAAAGTAACATTGATGAACATTATTTATTAACAGCGATACAATGTTTCTACGAATTTAATATGATCTACTTAACATGATATGATTATAATATCGTAAAGTTAGGTGAATATTAATAAAAATATTCTCAGTATTTGGGATCATGTTTCTGCGATTGTACAAAAGAAACCAGACATTCTGATTCATTTAATGCTATTACGTCGGTGAACGGTCAATGAATAAAACGGTGCGCTTTCCGTGAGTACTAAGACGATTTCCGTGAAGTAGGCTACATTGAAATTGTACATCCTTGGTGTAACACTTAACAGTCGTGTAATAATTCCTATCGTACTACCAACACACTGTATGGTGTCGTGTGGAAATACGTATTATCTTGTACATATCGGAAGTTTTCATGTGCGATCTGTTTTTGTAGTACCGTCTCCCGGCGGGTGTTGGCAATCGTAGTACTACTCGAGCCTTCGGTACCGCCTCCTTGAACAATTTTATTGATACACAATGAAATCAATCTGGCAGGTTTCTCATTCAAGAAATTCTTCTTTGGCCTAATAATCCTCTACCTTAGATTTTGCCCTAAGTGTGAGTTGTAGAACTTCATGTTTGGAGCCTTACAAAACATGCTCAAAGTACTCCATCTTCACTGTTCACTGTTCGCCATCCGCGATATGTTGAGGAGCTTCGATAATATATACAAAATGCGAAAGTCTCAGTTCCATTTTCGTTGTCAGAGTTGACAGGTCCAAGTGTCTGCGCCATATAGGGCAAGACGAAAAACACGTAACAACAACCCTCAAACTAAGATTAAGATTTTATTAGTGAACAGAGTTTTTATTTTTATAAATGCAGTTCTTATTGTTCCTATTCGTTTATGCACTTCAACGTACGATTGTGTTCTTAACGACAAGGTTGATTCTGATTAGTGATATTTATCAGCTCGGTCAGTGTTTCAGGTGTTGATTACGTTAAACAACACTTTACTCATTATTACATATTTGTCTTTATAAAGTTCATATAATTACCAGAGACATTGTTACTTCTGTAAATTCTTTCTATCAGTTGTGAATAACCAATACTTAAGAATGTCATCATCATATATAAAATTGTTGATAAATCCTTCTCTGACTATTACACCCACTGCAATACCTTTAAAAGTTTGTCTAAATATTTCATCCGAGTACAAATTAACCAGAATATGATAAATGACTACGCCTAATTCATTTGCACATGCTGATTGCTTTTAACGTTTACTTTTCTATATGAACTACTATCTTCTGATCTCAGCACAATGCAGTTATATTGTACGCTTTTACATATCTTTATTAAAAAAAAAGAGCAACGTTGCACGGAGTAGTCTATCGAAGTGTAGTTGTGTGTATAGTAGTCACTGAAATAAAAGTGTAGATCTATGTTTGTATCGCGCAATTTTTAAATTAACAATTGAGAGCGAAATATTTCTTTCGTGTCCCATATTACTCTAAAATCAAAATTAAATTCCTCCAAGACTTTCTTTGAGTTTTCCATGAGAAGATATTAAAAATGTTTTGACAGTACATAAATATAAGCGATACATAAGGCTTATAGTGCGTTGTTCGGACATTACTTAGCGCCTTTTTGTTAGGCAGAACGATAAACGTCGAGGTATCCCATTCTTGAGTAAAAATGCCAATCTCGTAAATGGTAACAATAAACTCAACCGGTATCTCTTATAGTAACTTAATCAGTTCAATCGGTAGGTCATTCGGTTCTGGTCAATTGCATTATTGAATACATATTTAACTTAATCCTTGTTGTCCTGTATCTTCGTATAATTTTTGAGTGTCTCCGCCACCAATAACCATAAAATAATTCTTGTACATATTCCTCCCATAATCTTTAATGAAAGTTTCAGAATAATTTCTATCTTCTATTATATCTTTGTGTTTCTTTCTGCCTATTCCTGTTACAGTTTTTACTTTGCGATATACCTTAAATGAGTCACATATCGCCTCAAATTCCTCAGTCTCTTACATTTTTGCCCCATAACCTTCTCTAACTTCGTTTGTAATGAATTTATGCATCTCGTTTTACCAGAAACCGAGATTACCTACTGTGTGATTAAAAACTACTCATCAATTGATATTAAATTTGAAAGCAGTAAACGACATTGGATTAAAAATTACCAACTAAACTGGTAACGGCACAACAAGCCTAGCATCTTCCGCGGCGCAATTGCCGTAGTCCTGTGCAACGTGGGTGATTAGGCCTACATCGATTTAATCGTGTCTATTTAAAATTACGTAACCATTCTCGACAGGACCTTAGATTTCTCATCGTGCGCTAGTGTACCCTTATTTATATATATTGTTACATGCCATTTTGCCATGCATCTTGTCAACATAAATATGCTTTAATACTCCTACCAAAAGTACCAAGAAACATGATAGTTTTGTTTCAAGAAATAATTAATTAAATATTGTTTATTTTATTATTTAATTCATGTTAGCTAAGACTAATAATTATGTTTATTACAGTTAAAGTAATGTTAATAATAATAAGTAAGAAGGACAATGTTTAGGAACTTACTTAGAGTGTTTGGTTGTATTTATAAAAACTGTATTGTATACAGAAAGTTAAGAGGAATTGTCATCTATTACTAATAGTTATTAGTAATTAGTTTGGGTCATATTGATTAATATTATATGTGATAATATTAATAACACTAATGTTTATATTAACAGGAAAGTACCAGAATAATAGTAATATAGATTTGTAAAACTAGGCATGTTAAGCTTAGATAGTTAAAGGATTTGAAATAAGAATTTATAGTAAAATTAAAATAATGTCAGGTTAAGATATATTATGACTAATTGTGTCCAATAGTTTTAATGAAGTAAAAAGTACAAGAACTAATAGTAAATAATTTTGGGACAAATAATTAAAAGTGTAAAATGGTAACTCAAGAAATATGTAACAGAAGATAATCAAAAGTGGTGTCAAAATAATCAGTGTTCCCTCACAAACTCCAAAATACTAATACATTGAAGATCAAAGAGCTTATAAAAAAGTTATAACAATTTAAAGAAAATGAAAGGTAAAATATTAGAAGTTTGTTTATGTTGATGCTAAGATAGCACCATAGTAACATAAAATGTTACATTAGATGCCAATAAAAGCTGAGATAGGCCTTAGCAACTGAAATATTATAATACATTAAATAAGTAGTTGATTATTGGATCTAAACGAGAAAGGTTGACATTAAAGTAAGAGTGACTAATCTAACAGATTGTAATTTTTCTATCAGTGAACATAAAACTAAATTAAATAATACTGCTAGACAAAATAAATAGAAGGTAGAAGTACAACACTATTCTAAAGAAGTAAACCAAGGAATCTCTGAAGAAATACCATCAACCTATCCAGGAAGAGAAGTATTTTTTGATAAATTATTAAACTGAACAATTTTCTTCAAAGGCCTAGGCCAAACTTCTCAAAGACATTGTTTACACTTTTAATTAAAACAATTTTGAACTGTCACTGTGAAAATAATCATTGAATAACATTATTTTCATTATGAAAAACTATTAATATAGAGGAATACTCTCATCTAAAGTGAACTAGGTCTTAAAAACATTTAACTCAACATAACCTAAACACTGAACATTGTAAAACTATTAATATAATATTGTTAAGGCACTTTGTAATTATTTATAATCCCATGTATTTTGGTACTTCTCCTAACATATCTGTCGTTTATATTGTAGTCAAAAGGACCTAACTTAAAACATACTATTTGTATTTTATTTATTAAATATAAAATATGAAGATGTGTATTTCCTGAGATATAAGAATTACTACTGCTACTGCTGCCATACTGAGCATATGTAAAGAACAGCCAGTCAGACTTTGTTAATGATTATATTTGTCTTTTAAAACAATTTAAAGAAAATAATAAAAGGAGTTGAGTTTAATAAATACAGATAAAAGGTTTTCGTTTCTTTATTTAAGGGATACAAAAATGTGTATATGATATTATAAACACTATATCAGTGACTGTGAATTCGCTTCATCAACTAGATTAAGTTGGCAACACTCTTCACTAGGATATATTCGAATCTGCTTTCTGAGCTTTAGTTATCACAACTGGCTATTAAATAAAAGATTAAAAGAGATCGAATTATAGCTGAAATAGAAACCTTTATAATATTTTAAAAAGATAATACTTACTATTTGTACAAATAAATTTTATTTGCAACCTTTGATTGCAAATTGGCGCTCAACAAATATTACCCTGATAAAATACTCATCCTTAAAAAATATTAACAAAGTACACATCAAAATAACCAGATATTATTTCTCGTTACAAATTAACGCCAACAACGTGTTGCTAATATAACCAGAACTTTCTTTTATGTAACAATATGTATATATATATATATATATATATATTCTCTGAATTCTAATATAAAAGATAAAGTTTAATATCTTCATAGGCTGCAAGCAAGCGTCTTTTCTTCTCTATTTCCATATTTCTTTACTATTTGTTAGCCTTACAATCGACTGGACACTTTCCTTTTGAATCTATCTTGTAGGCCTGCCACCGTTTTATTAATGGTTCAGGTTTTCGTAGCCGTGCGTATAACTGACCCGTTTATGAACACTAATTAACCTTATAGAATTTACTCAAGCACCCCTGTTCCCTGCTGCTACTCTTCCCCTCGTCTCTTCCTTCTCATCGAGGACTTTACTTATAACTGAATATAAGTACTGAAAGGCAATAACTTTCTCTAATCCATGATCATCGTATTCATCCTGTTGTTGGGGATACAACTATATACTCCCCCGTTAAAAGAAAATTCTAGTCTTTCCAACACTTAAACAATCCAATTTGCTTATCACGTCTTCTACCCTTGAAAACATTTTCTAACAGATTACGGATACAATCAAATGATATTATCTGCTTAAACAAGTAGGTTTATTTCAAATCTATATAGGCCTAATCTCTCAAACCAATTTTCCTTATATTTCAAACGCAGATATTTTTTATAGGTAGGCCTACATAATATTATAAAAACGATAACACTAATAAGTCTACAAATAATAAAGTCAATAATTATTATTATAAACAATTAAATAATGTTTATGATGGTTGTGAATTATTCATTGCTTGTTTCAATCTTCGTTAAAACTCATTAAGATAAGTTGTATAATTGCATATGTTTAAATAAAACTCACATTTTCTTCCTATCATATGAGCGCACTCCAGCGCATTAGTTCTGAATTAATTCACTGCACTCAATGGACATCATAATGTAACTTCAGTAAAAAAACCTCTTGTTTCTAAGTTGACCTAAAGTATGGAAAACTCTCCTTTATTCATATAAATACAGCTGTTAATGGTCAGCGCTGTAAAAATGTTTGTTCGTGTCCTAAATACAAAGAAGCAACAAACAACCCTGCAGTTTATCAAGCATAAATTATTTTAAAAATGGAACCATTCTCTACTCAAAATTAGTGTTTTTAATTACTGTTTCATAAGTAAATCACATAATGATTTGTGTTACAGGAACCGTTGTCACACCATGACCTGTTCAGTACCGGCAGTACAGAGATCAAACCGAGTGTGGCCAGCCTGCAAGCGACTGTGATGTCGAACGCGGCGGCCGCAGCTGCTGTAGCTTACCAGTCACAGCTGGGCCTGGGGACGGTGCGACCCATCGGCGAACACCACCAGCCCGCCGGACTCGGCCATCATCACTCCGACACTGCGCTTCTGCACGACTATCATTCCTTGTGACAGTGGGTCGCTGGCTACGGGTATAGCCAGTGAAAAAGTGTAGTGCAAGACAATATCTATCGTAAAACAACATCGATTCGAAGCTGTTCAACAGCGTCATTAGTTCCATTATTAGATGTTATGTTCCACTTCCTGCCGTACTTCAGTGTGTAGACAGCTTCCAGTCTTCATAAAACCAACGTGGTTTACGAGTTTTGTTTCACAAGTATTCCTTGGCAAACACAAAACTAGGGTAACGAACAGTTAAACAGACAGTTTGCTCATAGTATCTGAACGAATCACTCATACACACCTTTGGCTATTTAGAAACTTCAACGAATTCCATTATTTGCTACTCTTCAATAATTATGTACGCTTAACTTTGCTAATGTTATATTTATTCAATCTAATGTATTAGGTTATACGTTAATTTTAAAAATGAATGTATTTTATTTAATATAAATTTATTAAATACAACTATTACATTAACGACTCGGAACACAAAGTTTTTTATGAGTAAAAACATAAAGTTTTACCTTACAACCTGAACCGGTTTTTAAAAGTGAAAACCGGTTCAGGTTGTAAGGTAAAACTTTATGTTTTTACTCACAAAAAACTTTGTGTTCCGAGTCGTTAATGTAATAGTTGTATTTAGTTAAGTAACGGACACGTCATGGACAACGAAATCCAAGAATAAATTTATTGATATAAACAAGAGACAACGTACATTAACAATACACAAATTATATATATATATATATAATATGAATATTGTCTTAACGTTCGTCACCACTGTACAACGACTATTCATAAGGAACTGTTATGAGGATATGTAACTTAATATCATGCAGCATGTTGACAGTAAAAGTTTAACTGGTGCAGATTCTTGATTACATCGACGTCGACGGAGAATAGTTTAAGTCCCTTGCCTCTATTTCAATCATTAATGTGAATTCAGTATTACTACAAAGTAAAGTGTTATCTGTTTGTTTCAGAATGTCAAAGTAAATTATCGAAGTTAAACAAACCGCTCACTGACTAACTGTTTCATCTCCATGCAGAGAACACGAGCAACGCTGATACCTATCTTATTTTCAAGTCGGTTAAATCTTTGCGAGTACTGTTTTGTCCAAGTGTTTTCTTTAATTAATATGAGATAAAAGTTGGCAGTGGTCGTTATGAAAGTGGTCCAAGTTGTTGAATTTAAGACAGTTTTAGGAAGGGTATATTAAAATACTTGGAATGCAGCCTTTGTTTCCCAAACTCGACGTTTATTTTTAACCCAAGCTGAAAGATTACTTTAAAACGAAATTAACGTTGAGGTCAAGCAAGGTATTGGTTTACCGTTAATATAACGTGGGAGTCATATTCTTTAAGAGTTAATTTTAAAAAATTTTATGATATTTATGAGTAGGTTTTAAATCGTTCATATTGAAGGTGCTCATTTAAGTGATGGGCATTTCGGGATACTTATGCAAATTATAAGCTATCCTTAAACAGAAAATGTCTCTTCCTTTGGATAAGACATTGTCAGCCATGACACAGTAAAGTCGTAATCTAATGTTATTACCTACGTGTTCCATAACTGATTAGTTAAATGGCTTACTTACAAATTTTTCGTGAAATAATTTCTTCAGTTCATAATAACAAATCTCTTTTGATTACTATGCTATGTCAAACTGGTTGACGTCATTATTTTAGTAACATGCTACATTTTGCTGCAAGTTAGTGCAGGTACTTAATAATCTACATAGATTTATTTTTTATTCTTATACACAAGTAAAAATTGTATAAAGAATACTTTTTTACTTTAATAAAAAATCATTATTGAAAATCTAAAAGTACATCACGTGTTTTATCAGGCTATAAAACTAAAACCATCACTACTCAGTGAGTATACTCTGTAGGCCTATATCCTAAATTCACACCAAATAATTATAATCGTGTATATAGGATGAGTAGTTTACACTGATTAAATTAATAGGTCTATGCAGATACATAATTGTCAACCATGTTGAAATATACATTGACTTTATTAGCTGAATACAAATAATAATATTTTAAGAGACGCTAATACGGTTCACTTGCACTTTATGTGGTAGGCCTATATTCGTTAACACGCATTTTCTACTGAGATAACTTTTACAAAAAATGTCTCTCATGTACAAATGGTAACTACTGTCAACGTGAACTAAACCAATCAGTTACAATTAATGAATGTGATGTTAAGCCTGACTATGGTGTAAAATTGTACTGTTGTTGTAAAGTTATGAACCAAAGACATTTATATGGCGTGGAGTGAGTGATATCTAGTGATAGCTTTAAAAAAGTATGTATAAAGTATATATGTATATGTAAGTTATATGTATATAGGTATAATGTATACAACATTTCTCTAAGAAAGATGTTGACTTACAGAATACATCTAAGTGTATATAAGATATAAAATAGAGTACAATTCCTATAATTTTTGTACATACAATAATTTAATATAATAAACTACTGTATATGTGTACTTTGTGCTTGGGGTTTGCAGCTTAACTGTGCGTCTTTTGTTAGCTGTGACATTCTGATTGATTTAATTCACTCAGTACTTAATTAAATAATTATTAAATTATTAACAGGCTATTTAATTGTTCTATCACCTTCACTCCATTAGATGCACACCTACATGCAGAATAATTAAAGGTTTTCCGGCGCAAAGTATACTTTACCTTCACAGTCCGTCGCAAATTACTCAGTTCTATCCACTTTACGTAAGTAATTAAAGGCTTTCCTCTTTAAACGTATGTATTTTTCCATGCAAAGGTAATAGTGAACTCTGATTAATTTAAAAAATTGAGACAATAGGCCTATTGTAGGAATGCGGATAGTCTCATGCGCAAGTGAAATCAATCTGATTGTACGGGCACTAAGAACACAAATTTCGTATGTAGGCTATAGGCTACTTTCTTACATTTCTAATAAATTCTCCTATTATTTATAAATCCTTCACACGTACAACTTATTCAGTTGTAAATTGTTACAAATTAGCCAATTCACTTCATAACGCATGCTCTTTTGTTTTAGTTATTTCGCTTATTAATCAATTTTCTGATTGCGTTTATTTAGCTTTTAATAACTTATAAAATGAAATTAAAAATTAATTTTTAATTATACATGAAAATAACATTCTCCACAGACGTACAAACACATATAGACGCGCGCAATACAAATTCGTTTTGTAGTTGTGACTACATGGAATAAATAAGCGTTCCGAAATTAACGTGGAATATACAACGCAACTAAAAACGTCGGAGTCGTCGCATAACGTCTTCAGACTCAACCAACGACTAACTTAGGGTCATTGTTGGTACCGATAAAACAATTATATACTGGATAATTAAGTACGGAATTAATTAATAATTATCTTATTAATTATTAAAATAAGGTCTTTTTATTAATGAATTAATACCAATGTTCAATCGACACAACTGGACTTAGTTAATAAACATTAAAATATTCTATTTGCTCACGCAGAAAATAATACGTAATGATGGAATTAAAAACTTTAGTAAAGTTTTCTTTTAGAAAGAGATCCATTGTTTACTTAATTTACTTTTGTTATTTGTATATTACTTGTACAATTAAATGTAATGAAATAATTACCTTTCAATTTTAAAACAGAAGCAAATTGATACTAATTATTTTTCTCAGAGTTATGTTTAAAAGACTGTTTCCGTTGATACTTTCAGACCAATATATACCCATGAGTTATTTATTCAATCAGCTAAGGTATTAAGAATATCACTACCTGTTTGTTTAGAGTCATAGACGCAAAGTTACTTTATTGACTATACTGTCAACTCATGTATACACATGTTTTTTGTTTTGCTGAATTGATAAATAAACGTATTGAACATTTTCTATACATATATAACTCGAAAGTTTCTTCCAGTAATTGTATAATATTACGTACATTATCAAATATAATTTTTTCTGCAAGTAGTTCATTATATTTTTATCGTTTCAATTCACCTGATGTACCGGTACGTTTCATTGAATATATCAGTATCATCAGAGGTTTGCAAATGAATTAACAAATATTTGAAATAATTCGATTTGTAATTTAGAATATCTGGTAATATATTTGATAATATACATAATATTTATAATTAAGTAAATACAATTCTGAACGAATTATTTAATTCACAATACACTGAACAGCCATTTTTAAACAGTCGGTTGAAATAAAAACACTTTAAAAAGCTGAAACCGTTATCCATTCCACTGCAATGAATAACTCATTGTGAAGGGGAGAAAATATGAACTGGCAACTATACAACACACAAAAAACTTGAACATTTTTTAGGTTTCTCAGTGAAACCGATTTTATTGGACGCGAAGTACTCGAGAAGGGCCGTCAAGTGGAAAAGACGACCGAGGACCGAGTCAAGGTAGTGCTTTGGTTAATTTCTTTGTAGTATTTGACATTTACGTTTTACAGTTTTTGAATCCAATACATACTGTTAATTATTGCCCATTTTATTAATAGCACCTAAATGTTAACTTCCAGCTTTATTGTATAAAAGTTGTATTACCGTTTCGAAATATTAAGTAGCATGTGGGTTGTAATCAAATAGGTAGAATATTTGAAATCTAATTAATTTTAAGCTCGTTAATGTGAGTAACGATCACGAAATAAAGTTTGCACAATCCATCAGATCGTAAACGTATACTTCAGCGTCGTGTTAATATTTTACATTGAATTATGTATGGACGTAAAAAAATTAACGTCACTTGAGAAGCCTGGTGATGAAAAACATACATTTATTGCCGGTGTAAGAAGCACTGGACGTAAGTATTAGCTGTGTAGGCCTATGTGGTCGACGCGGAAGTATCATTTAATAGCCACACAGATATATAGGTGTACACATTTATATCTATTTGTAGGCCTATATAGGTATTTATGTTTACAGACACACAAATCTGTAACTTTATAAGTGTAGTTTTTTACTTTGAAGTCAATTTAATTTTAAACCATTTTTATTTCATTTTCGAAGTTAAATTAATATTCACTGAATGTGACAAACAGTAAATCTTGCATTACTGTAGCGAAGTTGCATACAGGCCTAAGTTTGTGTAAACGTTCCTAGCAGGATTGGCGTGTACTCGTCATATTTACGAATTCGAATTTGAAAATTAATGTAGCGTATCAAAACAATTGAGAAACTATAAAGAAAATGTTTCTTATCAAAAAGCTTTTACCAACAAATAATATTAAAATAGAATTTATAAAAAAAAATGTTATCCATAATTATTTTTAAAAAATGTAACGATCCTCTTTGCAGGTTAAAAATGTGTGTTGTCTTAACTGTGATAAGGAAATGATGATCTATTTACAACGGCTGGAAATACTGTACATTACATTGTGCTTACGTACTCACACTATACAGAGTCCATGTCGTAATACAGGAGGCTTTATACTATTCAGAACACTGTTGATACATTAGTAGTCCATATTAGTGAAAACTCAGTCTGACAAGTTAACACAATATGCTCACAGGATAAGAGGTAAAACATTATTCAGTGTTGTAAAAAACAAGAAATATACGAATATTAATGCAGTACCATATGGTGCGTGTTTGTAGCGCCTAAAATGACCTAACTGCCACATTGTGAGGTTTAATGTAATTCGTAATACAGTATCTTTAATGGTAAGGCTTAGTGAAGAGTAGGCCTATATATACAAATGATAACGGTACAGTAGGCTAAATCGCTAATGTACATCTTCACTGCAAAGACGACGATGACGTCTCAAGTGACGTGCTGTCTCCGTTTAAAAAAAAAAAAAAAAAAAAAAAAGAATTTTTTAAGCGAAATGTAACTGTGGAAAAAACCATTTTATTGTAGCGCGTTAAAAAACACTCGAGCTTTGTTTCTGTGTACAAGCGTAAACAATATATGTGGATAACGACTAGGGAACGCAGACGACTCATCCCAAAATAACCTGTCCTTTGTTGGCGTATGCCTTAGTGACAACAGTAACATCACCGAACATTTAAGGTTGATGAACTCGCACTACGCACTTCTCTTTGACGCCTAGACGTTACACTTCACTGATATCGTAAAGGCGGGAGTGTATTGCAACAATTTGTGTCCGCCTAAGGAGAAATTGATCATTGCACCCGTTTTAAAAGTAGAAAAAATAAGACTGATGTATTCAAGAACATCCATGAATATGCTAAAAACTGACACTTTTTCAACACTGTCCCACTTAAAATCTACGGTCTTACATGCTATATACAAAACTGTGATCAAATTGTGGGCCTATACACAGTTCAAACACGTGTACACGGAGGAAACGAGTATAAAACGTTATGCAAGTAAGATACTTATAAAATAATGAAAATGGAAACGAACAAACGAGAGACAAAACTTATAACAAATGATAAACTGCTGACGCCTTAATCTTACATAAGTAATTATCAACATTAGGATTAGGAACGTAAAGTCAATATTACCGTGAGCGCAGAAGCATACAGACATATGTACAAATGCATTAGCAATGGGAATGTGTTACTGAACACATCCAGGCAGCTTAATGTTCAAAAACGAGGGCCGATCAGTAACAAAGATACGTCACAGTTTCGACTTTTCTGAAACATACTTTTAATTGTTATAAGAATACAGTTAACAGTCATTTAAATATGAATCAATAAATTATCACTAACGCGGAGACATTTTTATGAACACAGAATTCTTGATAAACATTATTTTCTTACGTACTTACTGTTAGTGATGAGGATTTTATAACAGCTGCATTCTAAACCGAAATTTGTCACTTGTAAGGAAGAAGATATAGGCCTAAAATTGCTCTAACCCTAATCAGTCTCCAGTTAGTTCTACAGGCAATCACTTAATGTTAAATAATAATATGCAGTAGGTAATAAACTAGCAAACTATATTTATTATAAATAAAAATATAATTATGAATAACATCTCGTCAGATATAAGAAGCAACTTCGCTGCTAAGGGTGAAACTGGCAAGTAAATCCAAACTATAGAAAAGATTATGTGTGCACATGTCCTCATCTGTAGCACACTCATAGCAGCCAAATACATTCATAGTTACTTGTTGTCTACGTGCTAATTGGACAGCTAAACAAGCTAATAAATAACAAGTTCTAATAACGTTTAATTAATCAGTTAATTTTAATATCTTTTCTAAAAAAAATCTAATACCGTATTCTAAGCATGAAAAATCTTACAAGATGTATTTGCGTTTTTTGCTTTTGTAAACCACATGGAAAGATTCTGTGAGATACAGGGCGTGCGTGTGGCGACAGAGACGGCGCCCCTAGACCCGACGAGCGTCATCCAATTGTGCCGCAAAGGTGCACTATTATATATCGGAAGCAGCTCGTTGACTGTTCTTGTTCGTTTACACAGGCCAGCCAGGGGTAGCCTGCCTCCCCAACCCCAACCCCGATTACACTGTTTTTCTTTCGTTTTGTTGGCCCGGTTATTATTTTTTCAATAGGGCTCTGAGCATCCTCCCCCTCCCAGTGCCGGCTTTCTATCTCTATTCAAACCATTCCCTCTGTTTGTTGGTATTGTTCTTCCCCTGACATACTGAGTGATGGGCTTGCTTGTAATCATGTGAACAGTTAAATACGTGCCATAATCCAAAAATACTTCAGTAGCAAAAAAGCTACTTTTCAAGCTGTCACGACTCCCGGTGAATGCCACGCGAGCGCGTATCTGCTCTGGAGGTCATCGTTAAACGTACTTTATTGCCGACAGGTAGATCCCGTTAATCAGCATCCAACAGATTTGCAGTAACTCAGACACATCTAAAACGACGTAACGACGTATTATCCGCCTACGTTTACATTTACCTTTCAGTATAGCTTGTTAAGACGGTTCTAGTAAGCATTAGTTCGAGCTTCAACCCCCTTAAAATATAAAAGCAAAGTTTAGCCTCAAATCAATGACGTATATTGTGTTACAAACGTTATACGTATAGGTCTCACAGAAAACACTTATGATATTATAAATGTATTTTTAAAACTATAGTATAATTCAAGATGAGAATATTGTACGCTTCAGTGACCATATATTCAAAATGTCAGTAGTTACATTATGAACTGTCATGAGATTATCTAAAGTAAATAAAGCAATAATATTTTAACGCCATGCGTTTGTAGATTTTCACTTGCAGAAACAGAAAAGCATTGTCTGACAAAACAGTTTTGAATAATAATTTTGCTTTTATATGCTACGATTCTTTGGATCTTGGAGACTCAGGATTAGGGATTTTGAAGTAATTTAGATTTTGCTTTTGACGTTTGTAGAGGGCATGGACTAACAAAATAGTAATAACCAATCATAACGATGTTGTCATAGCAACGAGATGTCAATTGTATGCAGTGCTGCCACAGTTGTATGTAACCACACAGCAATAGTTATGATGACGTAGATGTGGAAGAATTTCAGGCACTTCTCGGCGGTAGCCCATAGTATGCACGATATTACCGTTTACGTACTATTGAGTTCGGGAAATTTATTTACTAATTGTTATCAAAATCTGTGTTTGGCATTGAATGCGTTAAGACAACTATTTCCAGCTTATCGGCTGGTAAAGAATTTTTACGATATCACGGTTTTATGGACTATGAATTACGGTGACTTGGAATGGAACTTGTTCGGAGGAAATCAGAAGTAGGATATCTATGGGTAAGTAGGTTTTTGAAATGATAAAAGTATTAGTGACAGCAAGGATTTCGATTGAGATGAGAAAGATGTTTGCTAAATGTTTTATTTGGAATGTGGTTTTATATGGCAGTGAAACGTTGACCATCAAAATAAAGAAGAAAGTTGCCTAGAAAGTTTCGAAATATGGTTGTGGCGTGAAATGGTCTGATAGAGCTAGAAACGATGAAGTATTGGCGAGAATAGGAGACGAAAGAAAACTGCTGAAAGTAATAAGAAAGAAAAAACGTCTTGGTTGGTGTATGTATTTTGTAGTGCAGCTAAGGATCATAACGGGAAGGTTGAAATGCTTGATTACGGGGCTATAGGCAGCTGCAAACAAATGCACAGGGCCAAGAAAAATGGACAGCATCCAGTTTCTATAAGATGGTTTTATGAGACAGTGAACGCGGAGAGGGGAGGGAGAGAGAGAGAGAGAGAGAGAGAGAGAGAGAGAGAGAGAGAGAGAGAGAGAGAGAGAGAGAGAGAGAGAGAGAGAGAGTGTGTGTGTGTGTGTGTGTGTGTGCGCGCGTGCGTGCGTGCGTGTGTGTGTGTGTGTGTGTGTGTGTGTGTGTGTGTGTGTGTGTGTGTGTGTGTGTGTGTGTGTGTGTGTGTGTGTGTGTGTGTGTGTGTGTGTGTGTGTGTGTGTGTGTGTGTGTGTGTGTGTGTGTGTGTGTGTGTGTGTGTGTTGTAAAATCACCATTCCAGGATATTCCCAGATTTTAGATTTTGCCCAGTTCACTGTATCACAGTACTTAACCAGTTCCTCCTTCAGCTTGCAAGAGGCTGACTTTGTGTCTACGTAATTTGCCTCAAATGTAGCAAACTACCTTTATAACCAACTGGCTGCTTCTTTCTTAATCAAACATTTAATATTATTCAACTAAATGTAACCATATTTTCTTTATTCTATAAGTCATGTATAGGCTACTATGTTAGTATGATTGCATATCTATTTAATTGTTTTTCAGTCTGTCCTTATTACACCTAGTAATAGTCCTTTACATATTTCTCTACGGTTATTTGCAGTTTTTGTACCATTTTTGTGTTGACAGTCTATTTTTCTGAACCATACGTGCAAAATCTTCCTAAATCCCACGATTGCCTTCCTAAATCTTATGTTATTGATAATTCTTATATCCAAAGTATGTGTTTTACCCAAGTACGCCACTTCCTGTCACTGCTTTTCCATCAATTTTCATCTCCTTAGCTTGTGCACCAATATTAATTATTATATTTGCCTTTTCATTATTTATTCTCAAACCAACTGTTATACTTTCCTGATTAATCCCATTCCGTCTAGACTGTGTGTGTATAAGACACTATTAGTTCACCTGCAAATCTCAGACTTGGAAGACACGTCCCAAATTTAATTATTTGTTTCTCCTCTAATCTGCCCATCAACGCTGTACACAACTTTTGATGATATTTTGTTTGATAATATGTGCAGTTTGACTGAAGCGTCTGAATTCTATACAGACTATTTCAGGTGCAGTCTGCAAATACTGTTTGTTTTCCTTATCCCTTCCTGCTTTCGAACCCGCTTCCCGCTTTTACAGCTTTTGAACCAAAATCAAAATCATCTTCGTAATCAACAAATGCCAGCATACAAAACTGTTTCCAAACTCATTACGTTCCTGTTGTTCATTTAATGCTTGAACATGTTCTAACGCACAACGTATGCATACAAAACACGCTTGTGTATGAGTTTTGTTAAGTCATAACTTCCACGTTTCTTGACGTTGTATAACAAAAATTTATTAAAAAGAGTTTTTGTATAAGTGATATTATTTCGAATGTAAAAAGTTAGTGCTTCACAGGCTCGTGTTATTAATTATCATCGACTTAATGTGACTGATAATGAAGTAAGTACTCAGTCTCTGTTTCACACGGATAGACAGACAGACACACGCGCGCGTGTAATCGTTTTATAAAAAAAATATTAAATTACGCAAGTATTTACAATCATTAAATAAAGGCGTCAATTATTTAAATATTTGCTCAAGAAAAATAATTATATAAATATCGTGTAATAACGGATAGAAACTTACAAATTACGATGTGAAGTGAATTGTCAGACTAGGAATTCAACCTGAAGGAACATCGTAACACGTATATTCACATATGATACTGAATTAAGCAGAGTTAAGTGGTGCGCTTTACGAGAACATAATTTATCAAGCATCGTGTCAACAGTTTGGGTAGCGCAGCAGCAGGTGTAAGGAAAAGGTCCTATGAAAGAAATAAAAAAGGGGGTCTTTTATTTTCAGACAATAGCTCACGTTTTTAATGCGCTTTAGTGAACGTGATTTGCAGAGCATGTGGGCCCACGATAACATCTCGCCGTTGTGTGCGGCGCGCCGGTAATTCAAGAGAACTTCTAAATAGCCTCCTTTTCATTCACTTTTCAAGGGTCTTCAAGTGGCACTAAATCATAATAGTGTAGTGTAGTAGGTTTATACAGTAGCAAGGCGAAAGCCCACTTGTTGCTAGCATATGGCTTTAGTCACTGCGCTCCAAAGTCATTATTGTTCTCACACGAAAAAGAATATCACAAAAAATTTTTGAAGTAAATTTTTTCAACATAATTTTAGTATTGAAAGATTACTATAAAATAAAGGAATAAAATAAAACAATAACTTTAAAATTCTTCATAAAAATTGTTCACGTTTGTCTTCCACAATTATAGAATATGTTTCACCATCTTTATTTTCAGCTAAACAAATGTGTTTTTATAGCGTATAAACACACACATCATCGCGCGCGCGCGCGCACACACACACACACACATATATATATATTGCGCGCTTAAACAACTTGTTACGTTAATAAGAAATAATTAAATGTAAAATTAATTACATTACTATAAAACATATATCCAAGTGTTAAAAAATGAACACTTAAGACGTTTATGTATTTTTAAGTAGGCCTACATAGTAACATAGACAATAGACAATAGTGACAATGTTCTAAAGAAATGTATTGGATATACATAAAAAAAATAAAAAATGCAAAAAATAGTAATACAAAAAAGTATTTTTTGATATACAAAAAATAATAAATAAATGCATATAAAAAAATAGAAAAAATGAGAGTGTGTGCGCGCGCGCTCATTTTGTAACACACACACACACACACACACAATTATTACAAACAAGTATACTTTCTGACCAATAAAGAAACAACATCAGACTTAAGACGCCAAAGGTGACTCCGGATATGAAAAATTTCTATATTATTCTGTGTACAAATTTCAAGTGAGCATTTAAAATTTACTAAGATTAAACGAAGATGTAACTCAATCGTGAAACTAACACCCCTACAACGGAAGAAATCAAGCGCGTTAAATTTTAAATATTTTAAACTAAATGGCCCGACAATCTCTGAAAATGACAATGAAACTAAACATGTGATTTCGATTAATTACCTTACACTAAAGCACTAAAGTGTAATTTACATTTCATAAATATTCTTCTCATGTCGGATATACACAATCTAACAATCTAACTGTACACGATAAATATAGGAAATTTGTGATACCTAGTTAAGAGGCCGAAGAATATGTTTTCTCAGTCTTGAAACTACTCTTTTCTCAAAATCTTAAAATTCACAGATAATTTTCTAGTTGTTTCTTGTATGTTTCTCTTACTGTTCTTGCACATATCACAGATTAATTAAGTTGTATCCATGAGTCGAACGTCATTATATCAGTACCGTGTAGGCCAAGACGGTAATAAGTAGGCATTACATCTATCATATAAAGAATGATGTTAATGTTTTGATGAAACTAAATCTAAACCTATACTTGTCTCATTCAAAAAAAATTCTTTTTTTGAATTTGGATGTCTAACTTATGGCTTTTTAATTGTAACTTACAATGTTAAATTAAATTTATCAAATATTAGTTTATTTTTACATTTTCTGGTTTGCAATTTTTTGCATGTAGTGATTACATTTAGGCTCGTAATTTTAGGTTAGCGTAATACTGTGTATAACAAACAATAACTGCTCATATCTGATTCGATTTTGCTAAACACTTGTCTTCCGCATTGGTTTGCAGAGGCGGAGTCCGATGCAGTTTCTTTAGGCCCATGACAAGCCCGATGACTTCCTGTAGTTCCATGTCTCGTATTACTTATATATAACGATAACAATATCACTAGTAAATATAATTAATTTACTACCGACTCGGAACACAAAGTTTTTTTACGGGTAAAAACGTAAAAGTTTTACCTTATAGCCTGAACCGGTTTTCGCTTTTAAAAAGCTTCTTCAGAGGCTTGTGTTCCGAGTCGGTAGTAAATTAATTATATTTAGTTAAGTAACGGACACGTCATGGACAACGAAATCCAAGAATATCACTAGTATTTAATTATAATGGGTACAGGGTTGCTAAGCATTTAATAGAAACGTATAAAAAGTAAGAAATTATATATGCTGTTTAAATATAAACAAAACGTTATAACACATTAGCAAAACTAACGAAGTAGTTAAAAACTCCAGCTGTAACTCTTCTGGCAGTTTCAGAGAATACTAACTCTGTATGTAGAATGAAGTATGGCTGGAACCAAATTTTACTTTTTCTAATCAGAAGGAATTTCAACTATTGCTAGGTAAGGATGTTTCCTGAATGTAATTGCAACATACAATAAAATCATAATGTCCGTGACCAGGCAGGCCCGATGTTTTTGCATGTCTGTATACAATATCTTAATTAGATATCTGACAGGTAGTCCTACTTACGCTACAGAGGTATGTCGCAAATACGAAACAATAATACGTTTGGCCCAAGAGTAACGCAGTATATAATATTATCTTTTTCTCCTCACATTAATGTACAATAAAATCTGACGTAAATAAAAAACAAGACTGTGCATGGAAAAGGAAAAACATTTAAAAGGTTATAAAGCCATAAATAACATCAGTTATTTTTAATATAAGGGTTTTTAAAGAAAGCAGCTGTAGGGTGGCAACAGAGGGTGCTGATTGGGCAATTACAGGGGAGGAGCTTACAATCATACATATTACTGTTATTATACATATCATTGTATTTGAATCAGCCACATACCTATCCTTAGCCTCACCCCTAATCTATTTATTAGCACCCTTCCTGTAACCGTACCATTAACAGGGGGATTTCGGTCTCCCGCAGTGTCTACCCCTGGGAGTACTGACAGCTTTTAGATCACGTTATGATCGCCAATTCATTTCACCACTAGGGACCATACAGTGTTACAGAAATTAAATTACAAACATACACAGTGTGTAAGCATATTGTAGCTTACACCATGTAGGCCTACACACACGTCTGTGAGCAGTAGGCTCGGCTTGTACAGAGTTAACAAATAATTGTTATATAAAAAATGTAATAAAAGTTGTTACTGTTAAAGTTATTGTTTCAGTTACTGTAGCATGCTGTGTATATTAAAACCATCTATGCATGTGTGCGTGCGTGCGCGATTGTGTATGTATTTTTTTGTTTTCGTGGATGAAATATGAATTGTGAATTGAATATTTTCCGCTTGTTGTAAAAATTAAAAGGCCGATATAAGTGTGTTGGCCATTAAAAGGACTGATGCGACATTTCGGTGAGGCTTACAGAAGGGAGTGAGTACAGTTTCCTGACGTATTAAATTTATTAACGATGTTATTAAACGTGTCAAAGTATGAAAGCAAAGTGACGGCGCGTACAACCTAACGCCCCAATTGAGTGCGAGTACATCCCTGCTAAGGAAAAGGGCCGTACCGTTAAAAATTCACATTTTGAGTTTTATGTAGACATGGTGCACATGCCTATCGTATGTTAACGATTATGTATTAACTAAAAAAGGTAATGGCAGAATTTACCACTGTCGTTTGAGTTTTCTAATAGGATATTTTACTAGTTTTGACTAGAGTGTCGAAATGTGGACATGAACTCAGAAATATCATAAAATGGAGAAAGCTCAATGAAGCATGAAAAGAGTAACGTTCGGCATATTGGTGTAAACCCATTACTGTAATCTAATATAAGCCCAAGAACGTAAGCAATCTGTATAAAAACGTGGATGGTAAGATTTAACTAGAAATAGACGAAACATAAGGAAAGGAGAATAAAAGATGAATGAAATATTATTATAAATAAATGGCACCAGTAACATGGTTAGCGCGACAGCGGAAGGCACAAAAGGCGTTCCTGTTTAAAGAGTAGGAGGCTATCATTGGATGAAAACGGTCACGAATCGTCAAGCATGGAAAGCTAATGTGTTCAGTACAGGACTTCGTTTGGGGTTAAGAGAGCGAATTAATTTATTGTAAGCGCAAAAATATTGTGTTGCTAAAAAATATTAATACGAAATATGCCTTTGTAGTAAACCGTTATAATGTTTCATTACATGTGTAATCGTGCAAATAAGGCACAAATTGTTCAAAAATTTTTAAAGCTCGTAAATTAAAATTGTAGTTTTTCCTGTTCGTATTATTCCTACTAATACTTATTCTTGTCAGATCTGTTTTAGTAAAAATTTTGTAAAACTTTTATTCTTAAAAAACTAACGTCTTTTCATTATGTAATGATTAACATACACAAATATTATAAATGTTAATAATATTTAATATTGAAATTATCTTTTCTTAAAAGTGAAAAGTTAAAAGTGATATATTAACATCCATTCCTTAGAATATGTTTTAGAATATCTGATTTGTCTTAATGACCACATTGATGGTTTCTGTAACAACGCCTTTTATTTTTACAGTCGTAAAATCGGAATATAATATTAAATAATGACGTCATACACTGAGAAATAACTTTTTTAATCTCTTCAAAGGTTTTTTATTAATTTTATTTTATAGTGAATAATAAATCAATTATACGAGGGTAGGATAAAAGTTCCGGGCCTGACACAGGTATAGCGCTCATTATGCTCATTATTTTGATTGTGTTGTTTAGTATTAGTTGGACAGTACATCACAGTAAACGCCTCAATGATTGTTTTAACAGTGACCAGTGTGGAAATTCGTGGCGCTATTATTGTTGCGGTGGTTAAAATCAAAGAATTGAAGTTTGAATTGCTTCCTCACCCACAATATTCGCCCGAGTTAACCCCGATCAACTTCTGTTTCTTACCTAACATCAATAAATAGCTCGGTGGAAAAGACGACAATCAAGTCAGTGATGCTGTAAATGGCTTCTGTGAGGACATTGACAATCGGCTTATCAGTCTGGTATAACCGCTTTAGAACATCATGGGAAAAGAGAATAAAGCTCAATGGAGACTATGTGGGAAATGCAAATTAATTGTAAAAATTGTTGTTTTCTTATTCAGGCCCGGGACTTTTCACCGTACCCTAGTAAGCCACATCAATAGATCATACTGTTCTCACAATTATTGTAATTATAAATATAGCTGGCTTTGGAATCAGAACAGTAATACTGTATTTGAGACAGTACGTGTAAACCTGTATACTGTAAACGAGAAGTGCATTATTCTAATATTTGAATTGAGTTCCCTGTAAACGTATATTAGAAGTGAAAGTTGCATTAACGATTAAATTTGATACTCTAAGTGGGTGTGTAAAGTCATGGTAACTTTATTTTTGTACAAAAGTTTTTTAATAGTTTACCTCACCTTACTATTACCATAAAAAGGTTTATGCTATAACAGAATGTACATTCAGACTCCAGTCTTTTTCTTGTGTAGAAAAATTTGTCAACGCGTACAAAAAATATTATCTCATTCAATGAGGATAGATGTCAAAGAAATAAAAAAGAAAACTGTTTACTGCAGGTGAAAAGAATTAATTGTCGGTTATGACTTGCTGGTGAAGTTGAAAACTATACGGTTATAGCTATGTGCTGCAGACATACTGTTTAGAAGGAATTGTAGGCCTACCTCCATAGCACCGCACACAGTATGTGAAATCTAACCACTAGCAAACACACTCTATACAAATAATAAAGAAGCGCAATATGTTTGGACTTTTAACAATAAAATAGTTAATACTGTAAAAATTATGCAATATAACATATGGATATTCCGACTTATAAAATAGACTATACACAGAAAATGTTATACAACAAATAGCGAAAAAAGCAATTTACAAATCAGTGGAAATTAATTACAAGAAAGTACACGATCTATCTCTAAATATTAAAACTATTACCCAAACATATCTTGTGTTAATGAACGCCAAGGACCAATTTTATGCCTGATCATTATGCTATTAAAATAGCCTATTCCAATAATATTAGAAAAATCTGATTCTGAAGCAAAAATTTATTTTTAGAATCCTTATAGGAAATATGTTACCACACAATAATAAGTCTATCACTTTATCAGTCATCAAATGACAAACGTAAAGAAAATCGTTCGTAGTATGCGACGATATTTGTAACCGATACATTGTGACGCGAGGGTATTTTGGAGTGATGCCATTTTAACGTATAGTCAGGGGAAGTGATGAAAGTATAAAATCTGTCAAAACGTTATTCTGAAAAATTATTGTTTTCCGAAAACTGTGTATTTGAAAATCGAATTTCATTATTCTCGCTGAAATAGTAGGAATTCGTCTGCAAATACCTATACAAAAGTAACATCTCTTATTAGCAATATGATATTATAACTTCAATTTGATAATCGTAGTAATTGAAATACAAAAATAACATACACTATAGTTATTCATGTGATTGTAATAATTAAGTATTTATTTATTATAATTTTGAATATGTTAATAATATACAAAGTTAATTAAACGGAATCAAATGATTTTAATTAAAAATCTCTAGAAACCTAGCCACCCGTAAACCAGTAGTACGCTACCCGTCACTATTTGTTGTGTCTAATGATAATGATGTCTAATATTATTATATTATTGTTATTATTATTATTATTATTATTATTATTATTATTACTATTATTTTCGAAATATTTCGAAAGCTGAGTCCCGAGGTGGTTCCATGCCGTGGACAATAGGGTTTGTGGCTTTGGTGGGTGTGAGTCCCACATCACACCGTAGAGCGGACCCTCGTGCGGCGAACATTAGTTTTCCACAGTCTCCCTCGTAAAAAATAAATTATTATTATTATTATTATTATTTGACCTATTATTATTATTATTATTATTATTATTATTAGTATTATTATTATTATTATTCCTATCGGTCTCCTCGCTAGGGAGCGACAGGCTATACATAGAAGGAAATGAGAAGTCGGCTAGAAGACTGCAAAACAGGAGGAGAGCAGCCGTACTCTTGAAACATGGCAGACACTTGGGAGAAGGAACCTCGAGGAAGGCGGATAGCGAGGTTTATCCCAGAAGTTAAGAAATGGATGGGGAGAAAGCTTGGGGAAATAGGGTAGGCCTACTACCCAGATTCTGAGTGAGCGCGGATATTTTCGCGCGTATCTTCATAGGATGGATAAAGCGTCAACAGGCCAGTGTCTGGTGTAAATGGCGATGCGCACTACACCTTTTTCGTCTGGGTAGGTGGAAACAAAGGCGGATTGAACTGGAGGCAGCGTTGGGACATCTAACACTGGAGACCATAGTTGATGCGAAGCTCCTGGTGCCGGTTGTCATACTACATCGGTGCAATCCTAGAGTGAATAAGGTCGATTTAGATCACAGGGTGACCTAGGCACATAAAATAATAATACACCAGAAGGAAGCTAGGCGCGAAAGGTAAGTCCTAGCATGAAGTAATGTTTATAAATGGTTCCGGGCTACTGCTCATGGAGTATGAGGAATGTGGTTTTAGTCGGTAGTCCAGACAGGGAGTCCGACACTATGGGCTGTTTGACCCACGTGTATTAATACCATTGTCACATCCTCTCTCCACCCTAAACTTTTTTTTTTATTAACATCATTATCAATAATGTAGCTATGCTATAATTAATCTATGGTCTTTCTCGCCGCGACCAGATATTTAAACATAAGCAACCAAAATATGTTTATGGTGCGGTTTGATAGTTGTCCCTTACAGTTTGTAAAGGAAAAAATATATAAACATTATTATATTATAACAGTGATATGGATTTATAAAATTTATAAGGGTGTAAGATTTGATCGTCTCACCTCTCGCATAGTAGGCCTAACATATTTTGTAAAAATGAACGCCAAGGACCAATTTTATGCCTGATCATTATGCTATTAAAATAGCTTATTCCAATAATATTTGAAAAATCTGATTCTAAAGCAAAATTTTATTTTTAGAATTCTTAGTGTGCGACGATATTGTTAACCGATATATTGTGACGCGAGGGTATTTTGGAGTGATGACATTTTAACGTATAGTCAGAGGAAGTGATGAAAGTATAAAATAATAACATTATACACTGAAAAAGGAACTTTTTAAAAGAGCAAGTCTAATTTGAAACCCGTAGGGATGTATGGTTTCTGACTTTGGGTTGCTATAAAGCAGACCAGCATGAACACTACACCTACTGTGTTTTCAAAATAAAGTACTGAGATTCATCGTCTTGGACGCTGCCACTAGCCAAGATTTTTGCGAGGAAAAAACACGTTTAATGGTTAGTGGAACCATTTTACTTTGTTAGAATTCAAAATCATGTTACTCTTTGGATTACATACAACTTAAAGCATGAACATTATACCTACTATGTTTTCAAAATAAACTACTGAGACAAATCATGGATGTGACTCATGATGTTCAGTGACCTCCAAAGCATCTAGAAATGTAGCTCGTTACTAAAAATATCCAAACACTTGCAAGGGAAAAATGAACGACTGTCTACATCATGAAAATTTAGAAATCATCCAAATGCTAGCTAATGTCGAGATAATGCTATCGCTTATACATGAAGAGAATCCTTCGCGTTAGTATAGGTGTCAGTGTTCAAGTAGATCGGTAGGCCTAGTAGTATCGGTGCCTGTGCACTATACAAGGACGGATTTAATAAGTAGGAATAAACACTAACGAAACTAAGAGGTATACTAATCATAAACGCTTATGCGTAGTTGGGCAGTTAGATCAAAATCGTTCGTTTGATAAATTCTCATAAAAGAATAGCTAATAAAATATAAAAATATTGATTTAAAAAAGTGTAACATAAGAGAATGGCGAAGACAATTTTAACAACTTACCACAACAATTAGCCTAAACATTTCTTTTATCTATCACGTGTTTGGGGTCCCATGCTATTATGTGCTTTAACATCCAATCCACGTGTCGAAACAATACACTACTACTACTACTGTTGTGACTTCCTGTGTTAATATATGCGCTCTTTATTTTCAGGCATGAAAACACAGTATAAGAGTAACTGTTCCATTTCTAATTTTTGCTGATCGTCGATGAATTAGAAACGGTGTGACACATTGGGGCGGTTCGTTAGCTGGTGACCATAGTAACCGTATCTCCATAATTAACATATCAGCGGAACAATTAACTGTTTTACAGAAAATTAATCTTAAAGCAAAAATATCGAACGCAGACTTAAGAATTATTTTCATTACCTGCTGAAAGTTTACTAAAGAAGCGTGAGCGCGCGGTTTAGTTATGCCAAGTATTTTTTTTTGTTTCTTCAAAAACGATTCGTACAATGAACTCCGCTAGAAAAAACTAATTAGATACACTAAACTCTGATAAACGTTAAAAGCTTCCTGAAGCGTAGTTAATAAATACAGTTTCGCGTCAAAGTTAATTTACATAAATTTGCTGTAAAAAGTAAAGCAAAGCGGTGGTTATTAAAGGATTAAACGGTTTCGCATTTGGACTACTAATTGATGGGGTAACATCAATGGTTGGACACCCATGCGGGAACACACACAATCCATAGCATTCCTGGAGGAGGTGATGTTAATCAGATGGTGTTTTGTTTCCAGTTGTCACCTCTGGCCCGAGGATTACGATAGATGACAGTCGCTGATAGCACCACACACTACTCTCCGCATATATAAGCCTCTTAACAGCGGACTTAATTTACGCTCGTCCTCCGTGTTCATTGGTCAGATACAATCGTCATCTGGCTGCTCTCTTATCTACCCTCCATCGAAACGCAAATTTGTCACACGACCACTACTCCTACCCTAACATATTTCATACAAATACTGTACCTTCTTTGGGTATTTAAATTTCAGACTTATTGTTGAAATTAAACTAGTCGCAACATTGATTACAATTTCGTATGTGCGTCAATACGAAACAAATTCAAACCAGTTTATGTAAAAATATATCGTTCTAACTGGTAAATATATTTACGAGCTTCTTTTTGTGCATCGACACTAAAATATTGTTGTTCTTGGATAGCTAATTTTATGGACAACTAGTTTTATTTGGGGAGGTTGCTAATTTTAAAACTTTACTTTTCTAATTTTACTTGTAGGATAATTACACTTCCTAACTGTAAGTTATAATTTCTTTATATCATACAGAAATATACTGTACATTGCATTGCTAAATACAATATTACCATTACCAAACCTTTATTACCAACCACAAAATGCATACACATTTCTCCGTACATAATAACTTACAACAAACAGGCCTACATTATATTATTCAGAATACGTATATTTAATCATCGCTTTTAAAAACCCATAATTTCGTGATAGGCTTCAGGTGTTACAAAAAAATCTAAAGTCTACTTAAAACTAAAACACAACAAAACCTCGCTAATTCGAACCCTTTGGGGGGAGGGAGAGACCATTTCAAATGAGTGCGATTCCGAATTAGTGAAAGTCTTACTTAACAAAATTAATTTAGTGCGTCTGGTAAAGGAACGTACCCGTAGGTTGAAACTACTTGGTATAATGCAAATACCTGTTTTTTTCCCTACGTAATAAAATACTATACTCCCTTTTTCTGTCTACTTTATCTTAATTGTGTTCTTGTGGCCGACGAGTCTGAACGCCCTTACATGTTACTCCAGTAGTGAACAATAAAATATTATAATACAGAACTTACGAAAGCATGAAGTGATATAAAGAGTCCCGTTAGTAGGCCTAACACAAAGTAGCACAAAAGTGAATACAACTTTTTAATCGAACTTACGAACGATTCAAAATTATGTTTTACTACTTAAGCTTACAAACAGCACATCTATTTTTCATGACCATAAACATCACTTGGCCCAAAGTATTAGGCCTACGTCGGCGTGGAAAAAAACTAACCACTTAATTAAAAAAAAATTATTTTTACAACAATATTTTTGTGAATTAAGTCGCCTAATAATTTATCTCTAATATGTCTTATAAAAAGTCACAACCTGTGTCCGCAAGTAATACACCTTCGTTATTACTTTTTTCTTCCGGGGATTTTCAATAGTTTATGGATTTTCTTGTAAGGATTTCCAGTGTAGACCAATCTCATAACTGTTGAATAATTAGTTAGTTACGGAATATATTTAATTTTCTTTCTTCTTTCTTCTTTCTTCTTTCTTCTTTCTTCTTTCTTCTTTCTTCTTTCTTCTTTCTCTTCTTCTTCTTCCTTCTTCTTCCTTATTTGTTACATCCTCAGTTGTTACAACTGATCTCTCCATCTTTTCATCTGCCGTCCCAGACTTCTTCTACCTTTAAACATATATTCTGCATTCACGTAATTTTAATAACGTCTCTTGCCTAACTTTATTCCTTACGGTACGCTGGATAGTGTCATTCACCCTTATTCCATACATCAACCTCACTAAGATATGATAGGCTATATTGCATCCTAAGAAATTAAACGGCGAAACTTGTTCAGTAGTTCTATTTTAAGCCACTAGTTTTGTTCTTTTTGGAAAGACTTCACAAAAATCCATTACTTTAGATTTTTCAACAGAAAAATTATATTTCTTAATTATTTTATGAAACTCAAAAATGCTCTCTGTAAAGTCTCTTCGTTATTGGATATGACAACCTGGTCGTCAGCAAAAACCAAGGTACAGACATCCTGTAATCTCCTATTATCTCCAATTTTAAAATGGCAAACAATTCTTCCACTCGCGTAGAACCTCATCTATGTCCACATTAAATAATGTCGGAGAACGGATGCATCCATGTCTGAGCCCTTTATTCACGACCCGACATTTCATCCTCCCTTGCAGTTCTCTCTCTATTCTTGACCCAATCTCAGGGAAGCGAACAGCATGAAGTAATCACTACCCATATCGGATCCCCTGTACGCCAAACATTCTTAAATAGATTAAACAACGTTGCATTACTCAGTAAATAGTCTACTGTACTTCTGCTTCCTCTTGCAGCCATGTGTATTTATTGATCTCTTTGTGTTCAGAAAAGGCGTTCACTATTCTTAGTCCAATAAAAGAGGCAAAATCCAGCAGCATTTTTTAATTTACATTACACACACTCTCGTTATACTGCCCAAGTATTCTCTCCATCGGTATGCTACCTACTCTTACTTTCAGATCTCCACCAGCCATAATATAATCATTTCTATTAATACCATCTAGTCTTCTTTGCAATATACAATATTGCAACTCTTCCGACTCTTGCTTTCGCTCTTCATCCAGTGCATACACGCTAACAAAAGTTATAAAGCCATTTTCCACTCTACATAGCACTCACAAAATCCTATCTGAATTCCACATATAAGATTCAGTCTTACCTCTCCACCTCTCACTCAGAATAATGACCACTCCTGACGTTGCTCGGGCTTGAACTTCCACACCATTATATATCACTGTGTAAGTGTTTAAATCATAAGTTCCTCTTTGCTTCTACTCTGTTCCACTAATCATTGTATCTTTCTCCTCCATGACCTTGAGAAGCTCCAATTCCTTTCCAGCCAAGATCTTTATTCCGTTCAAAAACATTTAGTTCTTTCGATAATCCAAAAATCTTTTTCCTTTTAGAACGTTTCCGATTGTTAACTTCTTGACTCCAGGACGGCTTTTCCTTTTTAGACGATTGAAAGTGCTTAAGTCACCCTGAATGGGCTACCTATCCTATTGGAGGAAAGTCCGGTGGTGAGGCTCCCATCTTCGAGACCGCAGACCTTCCCTGGGTTTCATTCGGAGGCCCACCTCCTAGGCTCTTCCGCTCTCTCCGCCGTTAGACATTTTCCTCCCCCGCCTTCGAGAACGTTAACCATTTGTCACCTGTTACCCTAGGCCGGGACCGTATAACTGGGTGCTACAATCCGGAGCTAGATGGACCCAGGTTTTTTTAACGAGTTTGATACTCCTTCCTCATCTTTTGAGGCACCGTGCTTCCAACCGTCAGTGGTAAACAACACCGTTGGCAAAGTTTACTTACTTTTCTTTCATTGGTAATAATATCAATGTTTTATTCATTCTGACAACATCCCAATTAATAGGGTTCGAACTTTTAGTCCGAAACAGCGAGAATTCCAATTAGTGGTGTTAGAATTACCAACGTTTCACAATACATGAATATTCGCACAATAAGCAGACACATACGTGTGTGTGTGTGTGTGTGTGTGTCAGTATGTGCATGTGTAACAAATATATTAACAAGGACACCCATATTCGTAGGAAAATGAAGAAAAATGAATACATACATACATACATACATCCTCGGCGCTACAGCCCAGTCCGGGCCCTGGCCTCCAAAAGAAATCTTCCCCACTGGTCTCTACTCCCAGCCAATGTCCACCAGTTTGCTGCACCCAGCCTCACTGCCTCCTTACCAACCTGGTCCAGCCATCTTGTACGCGGTCTTCCCCTCCTTCTCCTTCCCATCGGCAAATAATTCATCACTCTTTTTGGGATTCTATCCTCCGCCATTCTCTGCACATGACCAGCCCAACGCAATCTGTTAATTTGTATGAGTTGCACGATCGGAAGATCTTTAAACCTTTCGTACAACTCTCGATTATGCAGTCGCCTCCAAATGTTGTTTTCCCTCACAGGGCCATAGATTCTCCTCAGTACCCTCCTCTCAAAAACGGATAGTCTCTGCTCATCTAGTTTTTTTAACACCCAGCATTCCGAGCCGTACATCAGGACTGGTCTAATCAAGGTCTTGTATAGGGAGGCTTTTGTATCTTTAGTTATTAATTTTGATTTAAAATGTTTCACCAGTCCGTAGTAACACCTATTAGCAGATAATATTCGTCTTTCAATATCTCTAGAGGAGTCATTTCCAGAGTCCACATATGACCCGAGATATGGAAAACCCTGAACCTTTTCAAATTCATAATCGTTAATGCGCAGGGACAGGGTACGAGTATTGGCACCTACAACCATATATTTGGTTTTGCTTTGGTTTATAACCAAGCCCATAGCCTTAGCGGACAACTCCAGTTCCTGAAAGGCTTCCTTTAAGCCAGATTCAGACCTACTTATGACGTCAATGTCATCGGCATAGGCCAGAAGCTGTACCTCCTTGTGAAATATGTGTCCGCTAGTTTGAATTCCTGAATCCCTGATGACCTTTTCTAGAGCTATGTTGAACAACAGACATGCTAAGGCATCTCCTTGTTTCAACCCATTCAATGTTTTTAAGGAGTTAGATAGATTTGATTGTATTCTGATTTGGCACTTAGAATTGGACATAACTACTCCAACCATACGCACCAACTTAGATGGTATATGCAACTCCTTCATAGCTCTATATAGCATTTTCCGGTTGATTGAATCATATGCCGACTGGAAATCCACAAAGAGATGGTGAGTGGGCACTCCATATTCCAACGTTTTTTCCAGGATTTGCCTTAGTGTAAATATTTGGTCTGTTGTTGACCTATTCCTAGTGAATCCACACTGATATTCTTTTATGTTTTCCTCAGCGTAGGGAAGCAGCCTAGAAAATATGATGTTGGACAATACCTTATATGCTGTATTAAGTAGAGAGATGCCCCTATAATTTTTACATATAAGCGGATCACCCTTTTTATGTATTAAACACACCACCCCATTGTTCCACTCATCAGGCATTACCTCCTCCAGCCATATTCGCTCTATAAGATGGGCAAATTCCTTTATGAAATCTCCTCCTGCGCTCTTTAATAGTTCCCCTGGTAAACCATCGGAACCTGCTGCCTTGTTATTTTTAAGCTTTTCTAGAGCTTCATACACCTCGTCATAGGATGGCACCAACTCCTCTCTATCATCCTCGAATTCTCCTACCTCCTCTTCATTCTCAGATGCCTCCATCGAAGCATGGAATGGGCTACCTATCCTATTGGAGGAAAGTCCGGTGGTGAGGCTCCCATCTTCGAGACCGCAGACCTTCCCTGGGTTTCATTCGGAGGCCCACCTCCTAGGCTCTTCCGCTCTCTCCGCCGTTAGACATTTTCCTCCCCCGCCTTCGAGAACGTTAACCATTTGTCACCTGTTACCCTAGGCCGGGACCGTATAACTGGGTGCTACAATCCGGAGCTAGATGGACCCAGGTTTTTTTAACGAGTTTGATACTCCTTCCTCATCTTTTGAGGCACCGTGCTTCCAACCGTCAGTGGTAAACAACACCGTTGGCAAAGTTTACTTACTTTTCTTTCATTGGTAATAATATCAATGTTTTATTCATTCTGACAACATCCCAATTAATAGGGTTCGAACTTTTAGTCCGAAACAGCGAGAATTCCAATTAGTGGTGTTAGAATTACCAACGTTTCACAATACATGAATATTCGCACAATAAGCAGACACATACGTGTGTGTGTGTGTGTGTGTGTGTGTGTGTCAGTATGTGCATGTGTAACAAATATATTAACAAGGACACCCATATTCGTAGGAAAATGAAGAAAAATGAATAACGCACGAAACTCAGGAATATAGAATTCATCCTAAAAACCTCTGAGTGACATATGGAACACTGACATCTTCTGAACGCTGAGGGGAAGTGAAACCCATAATACTACAAGAAGTCTTCTGGGAAGACTGCGCCCGTAAATGAAAGCTGACGTAATTAGCATTTTCTCACCCCATGATGAGGTAATTTCAAGTACGCTGGATCTGTCTTAGGTTTAGGGTATTCGGACTGAGCTTCTTAGGTGACCGAGTAGTATCAACTGTTGTTAAAACATCCATGGATACATCCTCGTAACCATTGTATGATATCAGTATGGTCAGTTCTCATTTACAGATACTTACAAAGTTCTCTATTGTATCAGTAGCATGACAATAATTGTTTGTAGTAATTTAGCAAGGTATTAACCGGAAACTGAGATAAGCAGACAATTAAATTCATGTCACAACGCATATCATGCCTTCTTTTATTTCTGCATTTATAAATGAAATTATATAACGTGTATCGATAAAGTGCAATAAATTAACGTAACGGCATTTACTCTATATCTAGCGTGATTTTTAATACTAATTTTGAAACAAGAATGAACGACATGTCTATGTAATATAGGCTACGTTGTTATGTAAAATAGAACATAGAACATACATCTACATGTAAAATACGTGGTTATGTAATATATTTTCATAACAACATGTCTACACAAATTCTAGTAACACAATTAATTGTGTACAAACTATTGTTAAGCACTTCCAATATAGGCCTACAGGCTATTTGTAATAGGCGTTACTTAGTGGATCAGTTTCAGATAAGAAGAGATTATGTGGGTAGCATTAAGCCTGAAACGTACGACGGCCTCAGCGTACGTCAAGTGGTTCTACTAAGAAAATGTTCTCTTTGTAGACGTTCATTGATGTCTACCCTTGTGGATCCGCTTCCTCACAATGGGGGAGAAGACCACCTGCCATGCGTAAATGACGTGGAAACGCTCCATTCAACCGCTAAATAAACACCCTCCACCACTTCTCTTACAAATCACTAATCATATTAATAAGGCCGTCTGATGTTAGAAACACTGAAAAACTGCGAAAAAATGTAAAGAACAAAGCTATTTCAATCTTGTAACTTCTAAGCTTTGAGCCAACAACAGTGAAATGAGAACAATAAACTGAATCACTTTGTTAACTACAATGTGTAGTAGCATAAGTAATATATTATGTACATAGTGTACGGAACAAATACGCCTATAGGCGGAGCTTGCAGTAGGCCTAATTTTTGTCAGTACATTAGGATACCTGTGCTTTTAAGAATTTCAATTAGAAATAACTTTACCGCCACTTCACCAGACAACGGATTAATATGGCTGACTATGATGAACAGCGTAGTACGCCAAACATGTTTAAGTAAGACAATACATTGTGATAGAAATATTATTTAAAATATTATTAACCTACTACGTCGAAATAAAAACTGTACCAATGTAAAAAAAGTAAATAAAAAGTTAACATTAAAAATTGCCTATGTTTTCTCTTTGTTTCAAGTGTATTGCTTTCCATGTATAACGTAAAAAATGAAAACATTCAGAAAATTCAGAGAACTGTTGTTTACAATTGACTTGGACTCATGCGTGCACGGATAAATAACAAAAGTGACTTTATAAAAAAGTTTATTTTCACTGTAATAATAAAATGTGAAAGAATAGCGATACGTTTCATGGTAAATTTGACTTTTTCTACTG
Organism: Magicicada septendecula; assembly: GCA_034769895.1. Taxonomy (NCBI): domain Eukaryota; kingdom Metazoa; phylum Arthropoda; class Insecta; order Hemiptera; family Cicadidae; genus Magicicada; species Magicicada septendecula. The sequence continues at coordinate 1,090,419,220 of CM068367.1, forward strand.
ATTGAAATCTTATATGCTTCCCGGTATACTAAAGGTAAGGAAACCCGGTAAGACAAGATTAATTAAAGATTAATTATGTTACAAATTGACCATCTCCTCATTGGTAACTGGCGCCCATGACCCACCCGACCTATGAAAGGACGCGACTCAGGACACATGCAAGGTCGCATCACCGGAGACATTCCGATGACTGTAACAGGAGGTCTGATCACTGTAGCGTTTTAGCTATATGTGATTGGTGGATTCATTGGTCTTTTTCATTATGCAGAGACATGTTGTGGACGGGAAGGAGGAGATCGTAAACTTGCTTGAAATGACTAACGTTGTAAATGTGCAAGGTGTGTGTGTGCGCGCGCGCGCGCGTAGACAGACTGAAAATTCCTCAAGTACCTTAAAACCGGCATTCTGTGCGCCGTCCGGGTTGCACGTGTAGTGTCACGAGCGGGTTGGTTCAAGCCAGAAGTGCCGCCATTGGGTAGTAGTGAAAGCATATTGCCACAATCGAGAGGCATCTTGATACTGGAAACGAATCGGGAGACTCGTTCAAGTCCACAAGAACTTCACTGCTCGGACCAGCAGCAGCTATTATGACAATTTAGATCTAATCGGTGATGGATTAAGTGATAAGTGTGATTCTCCGATCTGTTAAGTGTGAGTTTTCGGAAGGAGGATACCGTATTTCTTTGTGTCTTCCTCAAGGAACTTTACAAATTTGTCTATTAGTCAGCGAATTTTACAAGTATGTTAAGTTAGCCAGCTAATAATATGTTAATAAGTAAGCTAGTTATAACCTATATACTAATAGTGCTTAATCAACTGCAAAAAGCATGTTACGCAGCAAATAAGATAATTGCCTGAATGACCAATTGTTTAATGAAGCCATGACGCAGAAATCGTATGCGAGATACAGTGCTCCTGAGAACGTTCTCCGGAAGACTTCTGTTTGGCTCTTTCGGACTTCTGCACACTTAAGTGAAAGATATTTACGGCATTAACCCATATGGAGCGATAATCTTCAGATAGGAACATGCTACAAATTATTCCTAGATATTGAAGGAAATTTCTTGTATGTCTGCATACAGACTTAATAATAAAGTATTGATATATTTTATGGCGACTTGTAGTACTAAAGCAACAGAAAATAAAAAAGATGTATTAATTATTTCTGGGGCCAAGAATGTTTACGGTATACCGAAATAGGTTGAAATAGTTCAATAAAATTAAAGAACATAATATGTATATATGCTTTTGAGGCTCTTCACAGTTGCCCAGAGACTAACTCAATAAGCTCAAAATGCCATAGGGTCCCAACCGGATACACAGAGACACAGAACAAAGTATAAGTACTATTTCGATAAGCGCATCGGTTACTAATTAACATTGAAATTTAATTGAGCGCTTTGCACAATACAAGTAGCAATTAAAACATAGACAGATACACAACACGCGCGCACACAGGAGATCGTAAAAGCGGTTAAGAATTTATAACAGTAACGGCTGTTTAAAATAGTTTACTATCACATAAAATTTCTTGTGTATCCTTGGAATGTGTTCGCGATACGGTAGGCCTACAGCACATTGTAGTAAATGTAAATGTACTGCAACTCAACTCGTCCTTTCAGCTTCAACTAATTTAGAATTTTGCTTCATACTGGAATTACATAATAAGTTTAATTTAGAAATCGAAACAAATCTAAACGTTACATGAGATTTTTGCATACATTTAAAAAACTTTTTTAAAACATAAAACATTGTTACCAACTAATAAAAATAATTTAACACATCTGTGTACTTCTATGTATTATTACTGCTGACTTAATAATACAGTCGCGCGCGTATGAATAAAAGGCATGATTATGACTAAAATGATATATCAAAAATTTAATTATTTACAATCAACACAGAAGATCTAATTTGTAATTTATAAAAGTACGTGTAATAGTCGTACACTGTTGGTAAATTAAGTATGCCATACCCAAAGATAAGTTAGACACATATGTATTTCCACATAAATAATAGACCTATATAATCTTCAGAAGAGATAACAGGTATGCCTACTTTCAAATTAAATATGGTAACTGGTACACAGACATTTATCCAGGTACACTTCCTAAGTGTGAGGAAAAACCTGAAACTATGGGTGCTTTCAATCCGTATGGTGAGGCTAATAAACACAAACTTTTACATCTTCAGAAAAAAATTTGTTCTGATGTAGCTGCAACACAAAATTTTTAAGGTTCCAATATAAGTAACGAGTGCGCCGCACATACGCGCGCGCGCGCGCACACACACACACACACACCCAGATACATATAAATAGGCCTATATCATTTCTTTCTAAATAACTCGATGAGTTGCTTGTAGTATTATAGTATAACATAATATAGTATTATCAAATTCTATATATATATCCAGAAGAAATATTCACTACTAAATTGCCTCAAATAAGGACTAGCCGGATTTTATATAATAGATATAATATATGGTGTAATATTATATATATTACATTTAATATTTATAACTAAATTTACCTCAAGATGTTATTTTTCCTTATTTGAAACATGTTTCGAGAGCTCCCGTGCTCCCATCCTCAGCCTTTGCGATCTTGTGTCTGGTGAAATATTTGTGTGTTGGCTGCTGGATGCTATTAAGGTTGTTTGTTGGCCTTTGGTATTTTAAAGTTGTATTATTGTGTGTGATTGTGGTATATGTATTTGTATTTTGTGTATTTTCGATGATGAGTGCTTTGAATATTGTGACATGTTTTGTATTGATTTGTATTTGTTCTGGTATTAGTTTGTTTTGTGTTTTATGTTTGTATATTTGTAAATTTTCCCAAATGTTCATTATGGTGCCTTTGTGTGGTATGTGTTTTATTAGTGACACATTGGTTATGTCTGGGAATTCATGTCCTGTGTTTATTGCATGTGTGGCTAAATTGGATTTATATATTTCTGGTTTTTTGTATGCGTTTAGGTGTTCAAAGTAACGTTTTTTCAGCTGTTTTTTTGTTTGTCCGATGTAACATTTATTGCAATCTTAGCATTCAATTTTGTATATACCGTTAGTTGTTGTATTATCTTTGTTGTGTGAGCTATTTAGATTTTGTAATTTATTTTTATTAGTTTTGTATGCTATTTTTATATCTGTTTTTAAATAGTTTTGTTAGTTTTGTCATTTTATTATTTATGTATGTGAATGTGGTCCATTTGTTGTTGTTGTTATTATTTATGTGTTGTTTATTTTGATTAATTCTTAATTGTTCAGTTTTTATTTTATATTTGATTTTATTTTCTATTTTGTTCATAGTATTTTTATTGTATCCATTTTCATAACCAATTTGGTATATTATATTTCTTTCTTTGTCAGTTTCTTGTTTGTTTACGGGAATTTTGTACATTCTGTTAAATAGCGAATTGTATTTTAGGTTGTATGTTATTGATTTGTTATTGGAGAACATACTGAAACAATCAATAATATACATCCTAAAATACAATTCACAGAAGAAAAAGAAAAACATAACAAAATCAACTATTTAGACATAACCGTCACAACATACAACAACCACATACAATATGCAATATATAGAAAACCAACTTCCACTAACATCATTATACCTAACCATTCTGACCACCCACCACAACATAAAATGGCAGCATTCTATTCGCTAATTAACAGAATGTACAAAATTCCCGTAAACAAACAAGAAACTGACAAAGAAAAAAATATAATGTACCAAATTGGTTATGAAAATGGATACAATAAAATTACTATGAACAAAATAGAAAATAAAATCAAATATAAAATAAAAACTGAACAATTAAGAATTAATCAAAATGAACAACACAAATAATAACGACAACAAAAAATGGGCCACATTAACATACATAAATAATAAAGTGACAAAACTAACAAAACTATTTAAAAACACAGATATAAAAATAGCATACAAAACTAATAAAAATAAATTACAAAATCTAAATAGCTCACACAACAAAGATAATACAACAACTAACGGTATATACAAAATTGAATGCCAAGATTGCAATAAATGTTACATCGGACAAACAAAAAAACAGCTGAAAAAACGTTACTTTGAACACCTAAACGCATACAAAAAACCAGAAATATATAAATCCAATTTAGCCACACATGCAATAAACACAGGACATGAATTCCCAGACATAACCAATGTGTCACTAATAAAACACATACCACACAAAGGCACCATAATGAACATTTGGGAAAATTTACAAATATACAAACATAAAACACAAAACAAACTAATACCAGAACAAATACAAATCAATACAAAACATGACACAATATTCAAAGCACTCATCATCGAAAATACACAAAATACAAATACATATACCACAATCACACACAATAATACAACTTTAAAATACCAAAGGCCAACAAACAACCTTAATAGCATCCAGCAGTCAACACACAAATATTTCACCAGACACAAGATCGCAAAGGCTGAGGATGGGAGCACGGGAGCTCTCGAAACATGTTCCAAATAAGGAAAAATAACATCTTGAGGTAAATTTAGTTATAAGTATTAAATGTATTATATACATAAAGAAACAAACTGTAGCAGAAAGTGATTGAATTATTATATATATATTCAAACACTTTTTGCTACAGTCTGTTTCTTGATGTGTATATATTTACTATTTATAATCACTTTACCTCAAGATATTTTCTTCTTATTTGAAACATGTTTCGGGTACCATCTTGTACCCATCCTCAGCCTTCCGGATTTTGTGTCTGGTGAAGTACATATGTGTTGGTTGGTTATTATTGTGATTTCCTGTTGGCTTCTGGTACTTTAAATTGGTTTTATTGTGTGTGATTGTGGTGTATGTGTTAGTATTTTGTGGATTTTCGATGTTGAGTGCTTTGAAAATTGTGTCATGTTTTGTATTGATTTGTATTTGTTCAGGTATTAGTTTGTTTTGTGTTTTATGTTTGTATATTTGTAAATTTTCCCAAATGTTCAATATGGTGCCTTAGTGTGGTATGTGTTTTATTAGTGTCATGTTAGTTATGTTTGGGAATTCATGTCCAGTGTTTATTGCATGTGTGGCTAAATTAGACTTGTATATTTCTGTTTTATTGTATGCGTTTAGGTATTCAAAATAACGTTTTTTCAGTTGTTTTTTTGTTTGTCCTATGTAACATTTATTGCAATCTTGGCATTCAATTTTGTATATAACATTGGTTGTTGTATTGTCTTTGTTGTGTGGGTTATTTAGTTTTTGTAGATTATTTTTGTTAGTTTTGTATGCTATTTTAATGTCTGTGTTCTTAAACAGTTTTGTTAGCTTTGTCATTTTATTATTTATGTATGTGAATGTGGCCCATTTTTTATTGTTGTTATTATTGTTGTTTTGTTCATTTTGATTATTTCTTAATTGTTCAGTTTTTATTTTATGTTTTATTTTATTTTCTATTTTGTTTACAGTGTTATAATATACATATAAGTTATATTATTAATAATAATAAAACTTTTTACAAGAATATATTTTTTATTTTGTAAATTAAATGTATGTTTCGATAGTGATCTAACTATCATCATCAGATATGGAGATTTGATGATGATAGTTAGATCACTATCGAAAAATATATCTGTAATTTACAAAATAAAAAATTCTTGTAAAAAGTTGTATTATTAGTCTATTAATAATATAAAATATAAGACAAGAAAAATTGATCATTTATGAATGCGCGCGCGCGCGCGTGTGTGTGTGTTTGCATTTTTAAAGAACCATTTTAGTAAAAAAACGAATTTCGAGAACTTTAAATTATTGGCAAGATTGTAAAAATTACTGATCGCAACTAGTGTCTCTATAAACGTGAATTGTTACTAAATACAGAACCCGTCACTGTGTTGTCAGCGAATTAGGTCATAAGTATGTTAGGTGAAAAAACCTATTGTTATTTTAAATAATCGGTCGTCTTCATATTGTCCACGAAGAGATGCCATTACCAGATAGAATTTCTCTCCCCGTGGACTACCTGCCTCTTTAAGGGATGGGTCTATTATCTGTATTATATGACACAGAAAAGAAAACAACACAGCCATTATTTTCCCTGGATGAACACAAAATGGTCCGAAACATAAAACACACAGAGAACAGATATGGACAAAAGACCCACCATGTGTAAAACAATGTTTTCATGGCTATTACTCAAAGAGGCGATGTTATCTTAGTGCCAGTGAAGCATGGCTAACATCTCCAGGCAGGAATTAGACAGCCTGCTGCTATACCTTGTTAATATGCCAACTCGTTCGGGTATGTGATGTGCACTGGCTGTCATCACGGACAGGTTGACGTCACCAAATACTTATTTCTTTAAATCTGTTAAAATAAACACACGCATGCCTCTACAAGCCAAACATTGTATAAAAATGTTTCTAAGTACTGAATTGCAATATATGAATCCTTACTTAACCGACTCAGACAATTTATTTATTATTATAAATTAACGTTGCGCAGGTACGCCTATATGCCGGTGACAAGGTACAATTTAATTTTTTGTTTATTTACAGCATTCTAGTTGCGTACACCATAGAGCAATAATCCTGTTATATTGATTTACCTTTAGAGTACATTTTACAATTTTCGTCCGAGTTTCAATAAATCACAACCATCTTACATTGTATATCTGTTCATAAAAACTTTGAATTGTGTAGGACATTTTTAAAGCCCCAATAAAGGAATTTATGTAACGTAAAATTAAGTTTATAATATAATTCATTTCCACATTTTAATTTCATCTTAAAATTTTATTATACCAGTAATTACAAAATTACTAGAGAACGGTCCTGTTTATTTGTCTTAATACAAAGTACGATGCAAGTATATATATCACAGTTTTTCATTAAAACATAATATTTTTATTAGAAATTTCAGCACATTTTTAGTTAAGGGTCGGTCTATCCCTAATAGTCCCTAATCCTTAATGTGGATCCCCAAATGTTCACGTATAATTTTCCATGTCCACTGTAAAATTTAATGTATTCCACTATAATAATTGTCAATGGCAGACTGCTGGGACGTTTTTGATGGTGAGGGTTTGTTTGTTCAGTGGCTATTTCTTGTATGAATACTGTCTTCTTGGCAAAAACAATTATTCGCCAAATCGAAAGATAACATTGACCATACATTGTGCAGTAAATCTGTTTGTCAGTGCCAATAACGATCGGACCAGTGTCGCCAGTGGAGAGAACTTGATAGGAATCCGCAGACCGTAAACAACCAACAGCCCACCGTCCATTTTAATGATAAATGTTTTCCGCCAGTTATCTCGTGCTTCTAATTCTTTTCTGCTCTTCCCCTCGAATAAAAGTAAAATATACCCTATTATACAAAAACAATACGTTTGAAATAAATAAAACAAAAATGAAATGCGACTATTTATCGGCTATGGTACGTTTTCTCAAATGTGTCAGACGTCTTAGTTTGTAAACATTTCTGTTCATAGATGGTGACATTACAATATAAATGCATGCACACAATCACACATCGACACTTCAGGTAACATAGATACAATACAGTACGATATTTTTTAAAAAATTGCAATAAAATTTACAGACTTCGTAATTACCAATATAAATTTATTTTTTAATTAATCCAAGTTTTGAAAAACATTAATAAGCCGATAAATGATTGCTTTGTTAATAAATCGGTCGACAAATGTCTTTTTATCTTCCGCCTTATATTAAATAAATGTCGCACTGCTCCCGCTGTTTATTGACTAGCCTATAAAACGACACTTCTGATTTTAAGAAATTACATTTATTTTCCTGCCATGAATTGTAAAGACTGATATAATTGAGATAACAGTGTACGTAAGGACTAGAGGATTTAATGTATATGGTACTTAATTTTGTTATAAATGAATATGTTTTCTGTGACAGTTTAACAGCTGTTGATCGAAAACCAAACGCTACAATAAATACTGTAGATCTACTGAAACAGATCGAATGGATGTCAGTAACATAAGTGAGAAGGGAATTGATATATTAGAATAAGGTTCGTGGACATTTTATTGTTTGAAAGGTTTAATATTTTTTAAAACTTAAGCAACTCTGTTATTGTCATGTTTTCTAAAGGGCTTCTATTTTATATTACATTGGTTACATCAATAATAGTTTCATATCCAAAAGTAGGCTAAAAAAATGCCAGAATATAATTGTAATGAATACAAAGTTGTTGCTTTTTAATTCTTTAAAAAATTGTAAGTCACATGGCACATTAATCTTGAGGTTCTTAGTTATCTTTATTATAAAAAAGTTACACACACACACACACACACACACACACACACACACACACACACACACACACACACACACACACACACACACACACACACACACATATTGCAGCGTATAAAAATAAATATTGCATAGATAGGTAATAATAATAATATAAAACAGAGTCTTTGAAATAAAGAGTTTAATGATTCTTTTTCTTACAACAGTGAATTTACTTATGTCGAATTCCACAATCTCGTCGAGATCCGTCGATCAGCTGTTGATGACCAGATGCGCGTTGACCTTGGCGTAGCTGATACTCGCGTTTCACACACACGCCCGCAGTTATCTATCAGTAATTGTTTATTAATTAATCTCAGGGTTTCGTCTATGGGTGATTTAATAGATCTGTGTATTTTGCGTACACAATCCGGACTCTTCAAGTGTTCTCGCGTCAATCAGTAATACCCCGCTGGATACTGATGTCCTATGCGGAAAATCTTGCACTCGCTCGAAAAACACTTATTTATTTATGATTTATTTAAAATATTGGTATTGTTTGAGTACTGCTACCCTAGGTATCGTATACGGAAAACTCGTATCGTGTTTTGAAGTTCCACGTCACTTATCGAATATACATGTCCTGACACGAAAAACTCGCGACAGTCAGTACAAATTTCTATGACGGGATCTCGTAGTGAACTGATCGAAGTGCTCACGGCAGAAGACCGACTCGAATAATTTTTAGAACTTCTGATTGGTTGAAATCTTAGATACGTCATAGATTTTCATTATGATAGACAGACTTCAAGTTAAAACTATGTCCAAGTCTGCAAAGGGCTGTCTAGATTTAATTTACAATTTTTATCACCCTCTTGCAGATAACGAGTTAAAAGAACCCTTAATTTCATTTAAAAAATCATATTAAAATTATAGTTCTGCAGTATTGAACCTATGAAAAACATAGCATTCAATATGGTGCATACTCTGTCCATGTTTCATGAAGAAATTTTAATTATTATCGAAGTTATTCAATAAAATGTGTAAAACACGCGCACCCGCGCACACGCACACCAACATTGCACTGGACACTATAGAGCATAACATTATGGGTATTTTGATATATCCTATTTCCTATATCCTTCTTTACCCATATTTTAATTCAAAACTTACATCTAATTAACAAAAAATGAATAAAATCAATCTAAAAATTGTCTATGATAGTCAGAGAATGTGTTACAGCACTCACATCCAGTAATGATGTCTTTCATTTCCCGGTTCCGTTGCAATATATATATATATATATATATATATATTACTATAATACTTATAACTATTTTACCTCAAGATATATTTTTTCCTTTAGGAACATGTTTCGGGAGATCCTGTTCTCCCATCTTCAGCCTTCGCCATCTTGCTTCTGGTGCAGTATTTGTGTGTTGGCTTCTGGATGTTATTAAGGTGGTTTGTTGGTCTTTGGTCCTTCAATGTTGCATTATTGTGTGTGGTTGTGGTATCTGTTTTTGTATTTTGTGTATTTTCGATGTTGAGTGCTTTGAATATTGTGTCATGTTTTGTATTGATTTGTATTTGTTCTGGTATTAATTTGTTTTGTGTTTTATGTTTGTAAATCTGTAAATTTTCCCAAATGTTCATTATGGTGCCTTTGTGTGGTATATGTTTTATTAGTGTTACATTGGTTATGTCTGGGAATTCATGTCCTGTGTTTATTGCATGTGTGGCTAAATTGGATTTATATATATTTGGTTTTTTGTATGCATTTAGGTGTTCAAAATAACGTTTTTTCAGTTGTTTTTTTGTTTGTCCTATATAACATTTATTGCAATCTTGGCATTCAATTTTGTATATACCGTTGGTTGTTGTATTATCTTTGTTGTGTGAGCTATTTAGATTTTGTAATTTATTTTTATTAGTTTTGTATGCTATTTTTATATCTGTGTTTTTAAATATACCAAATTGGTTATGCAAATGGATACAATAAAAATACTATGATCAAAATAGAAAATAAAATCAAATACAAAATAAAAACTGAACAATTAAGAATTAATCAAACTGAACAACACATAAATAATAACAACAACAAAAAATGGGCCACATTCACATATATAAATAATAAAATGTCAAAACTAACAAAACTATTTAAAAACACAGATATAAAAATAGCATACAAAACTAATTAAAATAAATTACAAAATCTAAATAGCTCACACAACAAAGATAATACAACAACTAACGGTATATACAAAATTGAATGCCAAGATTGCAATAAATGTTATATAGGACAAACAAAAAAACAACTGAAAAAACGTTATTTTGAACACCTAAATGCATACAAAAAACCAAATATATATAAATCCAATTTAGCCACACATGCAATAAACACAGGACATGAATTCGCAGACATAACCAATGTAACACTAATAAAACATATACCACACAAAGGCACCATAATGAACATTTGGGAAAATTTACAGATTTACAAACATAAAACACAAAACAAATTAATACCAGAACAAATACAAATCAATACAAAACATGACACAATATTCAAAGCACTCAACATCGAAAATACACAAAATACAAAAACAGATACCACAACCACACACAATAATGCAACATTGAAGGACCAAAGACCAACAAACCACCTTAATAACATCCAGAAGCCAACACACAAATACTGCACCAGAAGCAAGATGGCGAAGGCTGAAGATGGGAGAACAGGATCTCCCGAAACATGTTCCTAAAGGAAAAAATATATCTTGAGGTAAAATAGTTATAAGTATTATAGTATTATATACATCAAGAAACGGACTGTAGCAGAAAGTAATTGAAATATATATATATATATATTGTAAGGGTACATATCTTCAACATGCGTTTGTGAAGCAACATGATAAGAATAAAATACTAAATGATTAACACTATAAATTAAAAGGGATGAGTCAGAGATAAAGGAATGGGTACTTAACATAATTATGCGATCAAACATATAAAGGTAATAATAAAAGTGACCTCTGATAAAAGAAATGTAGCAAGCAACGAAGCAAAACTTGAAAACAATAGTACAATGCGATTTAACCAAAATAACCCAATAGATATGGTAAGTGAGTAGGTAGAAACGAACCCCAATCCCAGTGATAGGACAAATGAAAACAAAAAAGTAATCAAAGGTAAACAAATAATACCAAAACACAAATAATAAATAATAAAAATTAGTAACAAGCATTATATAAAGTATGTAAACAAAAAGTACACTACCCATAGTAATTAAGGGAAAACATTTGTATTAGAATATGTGTATTATTAATAACCCTATAGTGAGATAAAAAGTAGAACAAAATATAGAAAAATGACTATAAAACTGTGTTTTAAAACCCGATAAACATCCAAGAGTGAGAGATAGGTAGGGAGTGTTAACAATAAACAGTGAAGTGATGAGTAGAAAGTAAGATAAACATTTTATAATCTTAAGGAGAAAGAATAGTAAACATTAGTAACAATAAAACAAACCCATAAAATGAAAGGGATAAAAACCCCTATATTAAACCCAGAAGTACAATACAGTATTTAATAAAAACTAATGTATTGTAGTCTATAAGAAATAACTGTAAACAATATTTAATGGTAAAAGTGAAGTGGTAAGTGAAGAATAATAATAATTAATCGAACAGACAGGATTGTGTAGATTAGTGAGTCCTTTCAGTGCAAACATAAGTGTACACAACAAAAAAAGGATAAAAAACAATGTTGGGATAATAATAATAATAATAATTCCCAATTGTACTTTTAAATGAGTAGAAGGATTACCAGTTTTGTTATTAGTTACAAAAGCTCCCTATGTCTTTGTACAATTAATGTTGATTCAAAGATACATCAATAACAATAATGTACATTACTTAGTCAGTTAGGAAGAATTAAGTTAAATTGAGTGGAAGAAACTGAACTGAGAAAAATGATATTAATGTATGTTAAACAGTTTTGTTAGTTTTATGAAAGTCAATCTATTTGTTTAGTGTTTATTGGAGTATCAGCCAAGAAGGCATGACATTAAGTTAATATGTTTGTATCTTTTATTTAGGTAATGATATTATAAAGAGATGATGAGTATGTTAATTTCATGTAATAACATACAATAGAATAATTGTAATTAATAAGAAGGAATATGGCTGAACAATAGACAGACCATAAACTTATTTTTATGTTATGTTTTGTTAGTAGAATTAAGTATTAAAAAAGTGTATAAGAGATGGGAGTAGGCATACGCTAGCAATAATATAAACTTAACAAGCACAAGATTAATCATTATTATATAAATAGAAAAGAAAAGAATGTCAGATAAGAAATGATTTTGTAAAATTATAATAACAGTAATTGATTGTAAAACAGCTTCAAAGTAATTCAAAAGCCAATAAGTACTAAATGACAATAAGCAGAACGTATGGATTTAATAAATAATGTTTAAATAGAGCAAAATAAGAAATTCTAGACTGTTACAGCTTAGGCCTATAAAATACCTAACTGTCTAACTTCAGTAAACCAATCGTAAACAATTAACTATTATAATTGAATAGTAAGACCAAGTAAATTATTTGATTACCATTAACTAACAATAATAATATGTCAGAAATGTAATAAACAGTATAAATAAGTGAAATATGTAATAACATAGCAGTAGCAATTTTGTCTAAAAACATTAATACATGACCTAGACCAGCCTTGTGAGATGTCAAATTGATCTTTGAAAGAAAATAGGGACATCTATGTTAATATTTCATACATTGGTAAAGTCACCAAGGCACAATAGCCATTATAAAATATTTATTCATTTTAAACAGAAACCCAGGATTTATAACAATAGGTTCAAATGTATTTAACCAATAAGAGTGGAAGCGGTTGCCATAACAACAAATATTATTATATTTTTGACCGTTATAAAACGAGAGTTCCATTATTAACGATCCAGCGGGACAGACGCTATACTGAATTCGTCTCTATTAAAGTCTAATAAAGAAGAAAATAAGATCCAAATGAAAGTAAAATGAATACCAGAAGTCGAACATAGTTCCAGTAAACCAAATAATAACAATAAACAAAATTTTAACAATAAAAAATAGATGAAACTTGAATAATAAGAAACAGGCGCCAGATGAAGAAGGGAAACCATACCATTGAAAATTAACGAAAGTACAAACACAACCTGGAAGAAATACTGGTGACCCATAACAAAAACAACATGGTTTTGTTAAGTATAAATTAAATTACCAATAATTACGAACTGATTAACTTTTTTAATAATTACTGATTTACTTTTTCACAAACAATAACTCTCACTCTGAACTTTGAACACCAAATTCTTTCAAGGATTAATAGATCATATTTATTCAAACTGTATGTAACTGTAAAATAACCTATGTACAAAGCCTATAATATTGACACACACTTTTAAACACCAAGAGTTGAATTTTATGTAAACCTTTTTAGTAATTAAGTTCCATTAATGTAAGGTGGTGTACTTTATTAACATCTTGTTAGTTAACTTTTTTCGTAATCCAAAGAACTCATTGGCAGAATAACTTGTGTAAATAAGAAATACTAGCGGCCATTATGGCTTCGCATAACTGCTGTCACCTTTGCCATCCTCTGAGTGAAAATTAATTTGTTGCCGGAGCGAAACTTTTATTATAATAATTTCTATTGTACTTGAGTTATCAATAATTAGCGAATTTTAAACACTAATAAACAATTACGAATCGTTAATAATTGTCCTTTGTTTTTATTTGAAATTTATTATATAGTTTGTGTACTTTAGCGGTGAACAGGATTCGTTGCCAAAAATTTATGTTGGCAACACATCGAACGACAAGCGAGATTCGAGTTCCCGCCAGTCCGCGTGGGTAATTTGAATTTTATCAACATCGCATAGAAAAACGACACCGAGCAAAACTTTTAATTGTTTCGAGAAAACAATTTGGCGCCTATCGGGAAGAAAAAACAATGAGTAAGGACAGGGAAGGTCTATCAGACAACAGCAAGATTCGGTACGGTTTATTAGCGCGTTCGCGATCATCACCACTAAGCGAGTACTACAAAAAAACTTTACAGAATTTATACCAACGACAGTGGGACTTTTAATATTAATACATCGTTACGAGAATCTCTACAATATATATAATGCATAATTCGTACACCTTTCTTTTATAAAGTGTTTATAATTAGCTCAGTTCAAATGTATTATGACATCTAAAAATTGGAATTCTCACTTTCTCAACTAGCAACAAAATATGAATCAAGCCAAATAAAATATAGGCCTACGTTCTTCAAAATTGATACTACCTACAATATTTTTATTATAGTTTGTATCAGTAGACCTATAGACTGCAAGAAAATACATTTTGTAATATATTCTTTTATACAAATACGAGTATGTAAGCCTACGTTTATACAGATGTGTGTGTGTGTGTGTGTGTGTGTGTGGGGGGGGGCAGTCGGTGCATAAAATCATGCAACTCAATTATCATACAGATTAATAATAACTGTAAACGTAAACGCATCTGAAAGTATGTGCATATTTCATAAACTTTTTATTTTTGAATTATAAATCATAACAAAAATTTCACGGAATCCAAAAAGAAAAAAATATCCAATAATTGTCCAGATAGTTTCACTAAGTTTCCAAGTATCCCCTCAATAGTTTCCATTAATAGGCACAAAGGCTTAACACATGACGTACAGTTATTCTTATGGTAAATGTTGTTGGACCGTAGGGGTTTATAGGCAAGGCGTTTGTTTCAGGAAGTCAGTCGCCTTACCTCCCTGTTGAGCAAAGTAAACAGATGAAAAACGTAGATAACGAGAGATACTGTGGTATGATTCTACTGTTGCTGAACAAGAATTTTTACTTATTTGGGTACACATTTAATTAACATAAATGTGTGATAAAGTCCAGAGCTCAGATAAGCAATAATATTGTACTATAGTGTTATGATGGTGCGGGCTACTTGTACAATTGCTTATCTTGTAAGTGGATCCCAGGTTGTGGACCCGAGGCAATAGCCAGTTGTAACACATTAGACAAGAGAATTTGTTGTAATTAGGCTGAAGTGTATAAAACAAGATAGTTTAGAATGTTTGACCAGGTGTGAGGCCTTAAAACTAACACATTAGAGTGCCAGGATCGGCGACGGCTAGCGATAAACTGTCCGGACCCTGGTGACAATTTCAGCCAAAAAAAAGGAAATAAAAAATGAGAATGCCAAGAATGCGGGCCGACTAGGTTTTACTTGACGAAGTCATCAATGAATTGTGGGCTGTGTTTTTCAATTTACACTTGTTTTCTATTCATTATAAACGATTGATAATATTTACTTTGTAATAATTAATAAATGGTTTATGTTGCAGCCGATTGAACGTTATACAGCCTATTATAGGCTTCTTAGGTACCCAGTGCTAAATGATACCGATTAAATCTTTCGGAGGCCACATGTTACGAGTCAGCTGGAACAGTTTGTGTGGTGGCTTGGAGCTTTTCGTGTAATGACGCAGTTTCACAACTCCATAGCACTCGGCTACATTTTTGTAATTTGAAGGACACATTATTAATTCGGAACTGTTTGGGACATCTATCTCGCCTGATTGTAATACGTCATGCTGAAGTTTGTGTTCTGCAAATCTGCCGAAGCAAATGAAAATTTTGTTGCTCTTTACATTATATATCTTTCGTCGGGAGCAACAGTAGTTACTGTAATTATATGAAGTTACAAGGAATAATACAGCATCAGATAAAATGAATGCTTTAAATCACCAAAATGAATACAAATTGCCAGTTACTGTATTTGTACAGATAGGGCTATAAGTCACTTGTCAAACAACGTGACAAATAATTATTATTTGCTGGTAATTATAATTAGTGTCGAACGCCTTATGACCCTTTCTGTATAGCCTACGTTAAGTTTTCCTTCCCATAGAGACCTACTAACTAATATAATTTCAAAATTACAGTTAAATCGATTCACATCTGACTGTAAATGATATGTTGCATCATGTCATTATTTTATCAGTATCTGAGCTGAGTGATAGTGTAGGCGATAATCAGACAGGAGATTTCAAAGGAAGAGGAAAATGACTCATTACTAGACTCACAGATACCAGGTAGTACATACGAATACTAAGTAAATCAAATTCAGTAGTTTGCTGAAAATAATCTCCGTAATAAAACTGTTTGATTATAGTTTTTGAAGGTAGACGTTCAAAGACGCTCCACTTTCAAACAATTCTTAATATATGGCCACAAAATGTCAAAAATAAAGACGTAATTGAACCCTAAGCCTAGATCTTGGACCTTCCCTAGGTAGTATATTAGTATTATATATTTTTCTTAATAATACAATTTTTGATATGCAGAAGCGTGCAATCTATGAATGAACTAATAATTAATAATTATTTAGTACAGCTGACTATCGGGGGAGGGGCGAACGGGATTGCCCCCCCCCCCTCCCCCACCAAGGGTCGGAAAAAGTTGATCAATTTTGTTAATCTCTTAATTTTTCCGTTCTTTTATTATTTTTTTCAGCTCTGTTTTTGTCTAGTAACTCTTTTTCAAATATACAAACAGGTTTATTACACAGTATTTGCGTACACGTTTGAAATATGAAGTATAGGAAAATCAATTCATTCAGTATCTTCTCATTATAATGAGAAAAATATTCAGTAGGCCCTAATGTGTATTTTATTGTGTTATTACCGATTGCTTTAATGGGATTGATTTCGTGATGTTATCGTACGTTTTCAGCCACTTTACAGATAGTAATGTTGATTTGTCTTAATTTGTTTGTTTTTTTGTATGAACCCGACTCGCCCGGACCCCCCAGGCCAAATTCTAGATACGCCACTGCTGACTTTTATTACGTTTCCTTAGAAAAAGTATAATATATGTGGCAGTCGCCTACAGATAACGACTAACAAGCTTTCTCACGGTAACTGGCCATCTACGCACATTCCTCACAAATAGAATTTCCAGATACTGTTTTTGTAACTTCTTGACTTTTGACATTATCCATATAATAATTAATAAAATATTTATTTTTGTCAAAAAACAATAAAAAACTGGCTAGCGCAAAGTCTATTGAAGTAGAAGTAATATTATTTACTAGAATATATTTTTACGTTTACAGTATAACTGCCTTAGGCCTATATAGTGTTAATTATAATCATTATCCGAACGTATATTGCGATATTTTACATATTGCTGTGTTATTATGGTTTATATTATTATGTCTCACAATATAACATAGAATTACTTTCCTGTTACATTTGAAACTAGTATAAAACCATGAAAATGCACATTTATTCTGCGAATAGTCAACAATGTAACGAAAATATAAGTGTAATACAATAGGCCCGCATTAATTTAACATAACATTAATATAATATGTATAATAACACGAATGAGCAGTACACCTTTCTACTTCACTGACAAACGTTTCTAAACTATCTAAAATCTGAAATTTTGCAGATCCATACAACTTACACTTATTCGCGTGCGTGCATATCACACATACGTGTTTGTTGGATCTGAATTTAGTATTGTCAGTGTAATATTAATACAATAAATTGTATTACCTGTATTATATAGATATATTCTATTATAGGCTTTAGCCTGTTACTTATATTGTATTACATTATATTAGGCAATAACCTAAACTTAGATTGTCATTAATTATACAGAAAATAGAAATTAATGTTACTGTAAAATTAATAGATTATTTTAATCTCTATAACGTACTTGTGATTTACACTACCAACTGTAAACTTCATACTTTTGCACTACACCTTTTAAATTTTATAAAATTTATTTCAGTTTATCTTTCACTGTTTAAACACGAATGCAATTATCGTTTGACGTAATTTGTAGATTTTCAAACCTTACAACAAGTGAAAAAAGTTATTCAGAAACACATAAGGAAATAATAAAAAGATGAGCACCAAAGAGCAGCTTCGTTGGTGGCTTTGGCCGTAATGTCAGGCTGGAGCAGGGTTATCATTTACTTGCCGTAAAACAGTGAGCGCACTTTAATCATATCTTACCGCACCAAAACACTTTGCTATCCATTCTCTCAAAAGAAATGCCACTCTACATAAATGATCTGTAAAATGCTATGCTTGCTTCCAAGATGTCATTAAAACAATTCCAGCTATAAGTTCGAGATAAATTAACGCAGTAAAAAGGATTTCTGCTGTAATGAAACCTTGTCATTGTCTTAATGTTCTCATCACCCTTTGACAGTCAGGGTTTATGGCGGCAGTTTTAATGTCTTTATAAAACAAAATTATAATACTTTAACCCTGTCGTCACGCTGGCGGACTAGTAAACTTAATATGGCCATTCAAGTCAGGAAAAGTTAATATTTTGTTTGTGCATCACTCATTCAATATAGCATGTAATTTATAGTTTAAATAATAACACGGAATGATCTGTATGAAAATAAAACAACTTTTGCAGCAAATAGTTTATCATAACAAAAAGCGTGTGTGTGTGTGTGTGTGTGTGTGTGTGTGTGTGTGTGTGTGTGTGTGTGTGTGCGTGTGCGTGTGCGTGTGCGTGCGAAAGAGATACCGGTTAGGTAGTCACATGGAAAAAACGCATGGTGAGATCTCACTTTACGGATGTTACCCTTGCAGAAGCTATACCGTAAAGTATTAGTTGATAAAAATAGTGTGTTTGAATTCAAGATATGTTAAATAGAAGCGATAAAAAGTTATAAAATATGTGTTATTTATTTCACCATAATAAATATAATTCTTAATGTAGTTAAGTAGCCTATTACCTAAACATACATAATATGTATAGCCTATGTATTACTCGGAAGTAGCCAAAAATGTTGATAACTAAAGAAAACAAATAAACCATGTTGATCGTTTATCTTGCTGATGGTTCTGTGCTCACGTATCTTATGGCATGCTACTTCTTCATTAGTGGACCATGGTCACGTCGAGGAAGTCCTTTGACCACTACCTGGTTTCGTAGGTTTTGATGATAAGTTGGATCAGATTTCTCATCCAATTTTCTCTTAGTTCTTTCATTAAATCCATTTGTATGTAATCTTCTCCTGTGGCTTTTTTTCTCTTCATATTCTTTATGACTCTCTCCTCTTTACTTTTCAATATGGAATGCCCTTCCTCTTCTTGATCCATTGTTTCTTCTGCATCCATCTATATGTCTTGTGGTCGCTTTTTCTTATCGCAGAGCTCTCCCTTATAGCCTTCTCAGATTTTAAGAACTTGTGGTTTGTTTTTAACGAACTTTCCTTGGGAATCCTCTAAAACAAATGTCCTAATTGCTTTATTCTCCCTCTTTTCGAAATCTTTTTTTTCTTTTATACATCAGGTCGTATAAAATGCCTTCACTGAGGCTTCATGATTTCATCACATATCTCGTTGATGCACCTCATTTTGTCTTACCAATATCTCTTCTTAATTCATTGTTCAATTTCTTACGTTCTATATGATTATGTCTTTATATTTTCTCTTTTCTTTGTTCCTCTTTAACATCTCTTGTGTTAGCCATGATTTCCTGAGAGCTCGTTTCCATTCTTCCTACACTGTTGTTTAATGTGATCAATAAAACAATCTTTCTGCTCTGCCACTCAGTCACAGCACTTTCATTCACTTCGGTCGTCGCCTCAAATTTTATTTCTAAGGATTCTGAAATTTTATCACTGTAACTTTGTAATTTTTCTAAACTTCACCTCAGTTTTCCTAGATGTTTCCTGATCCGCTTGAGTCTTGCCTAGATGTCCTCTACAAGCAATACAAGTCTGAGGCGATAACAGGATTTTGTAGCGTTTACGTCTTTCACACTGCCGTGCATTCGTTATTTGACTAGCTCATAATCAATCTGATATGATTATTAGTATCAGTAGGACTTTTCCAGACTTACAACTTCGTTTTTCTCTCCTTATATCTTCTGTTGGTTACTACCAAATCTTGTTAACAGAAGTTGATAATCATTCTCCCTTTGTCGTTCCTTCCATAGGGTGTCTTAGTCTTCTGCATGTACCCTTCTCTGACATGTTGAAGTCTGCCATGATTATGCCACTGACCTTGGCTCTAGCGTCTTGGTGTAAGCTTTTATCTATTTCTTCATAGATTTTCCCAACTGCTGCATCGTCATGGTCCATTGTTAGCATATACACTAGCATTAACAAAACGTCCACTCGCTACTCTGTTAATTTTACAATGTGGCTATCTTCCCATCTCCGCAGTACCTTGGCTGCAGCGCCGATACACCCAGTTGCGCCCGTAGAGCATCATTTCCTCTGTGCCCGCTGGAGGATATCGCTAGCGTTTCTTCAGCCGTTGGGAGCCTTACTTCCATGTGCTGCGAAACCGTATGGAAACATTTTTGTGTCGCGCTTTACCGTACGAAACCCCGGAGTTCATCGGACTGCTACCTAGACAACAACACGTCCACGCGCACCACGTGCGTGCGTGCGTGCGTGCGTGCGTGCGTGCGTGCGCGTGCGTGCGTGTGCGTGCGTGCGTGCGTGCGCGTGTGTGTGTGTGTGTGTGTGTGTGTGTGTGTGTGTGTGTGTGTGTGTGTGTGTGTGTGTGTGTGTGTGTGTGTGTGTGTGTGTGTGTGTGTGTGTGTGTGTGTGTGTGTGTGTGTGTGTGTGTGTGTGTGTGTGTGTGTGTGTGTGTGTGTGTGTGTGTGTGTGTGTGTGTGTGTGTGTGTGTGTGTGTGTGTGACAGAGATAATGTATGGTCTACACGAAGGCTAGACTGGAGATGGCCCAGTGTTTCCCATTCTGTTCAAAAGTACAAAAATTTGTTACGTTTTAAAAATTTTGATAGTAACAATATAAATGAAAACAATGTCAAGTGACACTCAAAAAACTTACGGTAAATACAGTCCACTATTTTCTTAGTATTTAATACAGTATATTGAATTCAAAAGTTATTTTCCGTAATGTGATCTCGAAAACTTATGATGGTGACTTACGAATATACAACTTTAAACTGTTTAACATTTGTATAGATGAGCATGGTACAGGGCTACATGAGAAGCAGATCATAAATACGATATTCCGTGGCTTCCGTGAAACAGCCGTATACTGATTCTCCTTTCCATTTATGTAATTTATGTTCGTTTTATTCTAAACATTCATTCCAATTTCATAAATTTAATTTAAAAAAATATTAAACTATAACTTTTGTTCCTTAAAAATACATTTTTACAATTATTACTGTAATTTAGTTAGCACTTTTCTGCTCACAGCTGAACTAATGCCTTCCCACTGTATAAAGAGTATATTAAACTCTTTAGAGCTTTCTCTCTATCAAACATGTTGTTTTCTTTACGACTTTCGGTTTCTTTACTTCTTTCGATCGCCAATCTAATATTTACATTTCACTTGCCATCTTTTCGCTTAGCCAAATGTTCTGTCTACCTCCAATTTATTTTCTTTATTTTGTAAATTGTAACACTTATTATAGTTTTGTAACATAAGTATTTAATTATTTTTCTCCCTCTGTTCGTTATCCCTAGCGTAGTAGACTGAACGGTACCTCAACACCCAAGTCAAGCCGGTTTTTATAAGTTGGAAACAGCGCAAGTTCTTCGCTTCCCATTTCTCTAGTCCTCAATTATCAACCTGTTACCAACATTATGATATCCCAAATTAGAGACAAAAATTATGACCAACAATAGTGTTTCCAACTTATGCCACTTTACACCTTCAAGCTGCTAACGCAGTGATCTGGTATATAAAATGTTTATAGTTGACTTTTGGGATGATGTGTGAACAGGGGAAGTAGCCGACGGCACGCCTTTTGAGGTACCGTTTCGTCTAGTTCCTGCTTCCCTGTGTAGTGCTGCAGATAGCTAAAAACCTTTATTTTTAAACACAGAAAAAGTTTGTTATTCTCCTTATTATTGTATCTTTCTAAAGAAATTCCATCATAATGTTATTCAGTTGATAATGTCTGGCATTCTATCTCAATTGTTTGTTATTATTGTATCCAAACATTAACACCTTATTCCGAGTTGTAAGACCTGATCATCACAGTTTTTGCCTCAATATTATATTTGTTTTTCTCTGTTTATTTTACTTTAATTCCGTTGCTTTCCAGTTACAAACTCTTGAATAAACTTTTCAACAATGCTGGAAACAGGTTTTGTGATGAGGTATTTCCTTTCCTATTGACAGTTTATTTCATAACCTGTATAGTTTAATTTGTTGAGTTTTATACATTTCAAACAGGATCTGCAAATATTCCTGGTCTATCCTTTGTTTTTTTAAATTCTTCATTGAACGAGCCAAGCGAGTTCTCAGTTTAATTCGACTGTTATTAAGCATTTGTCTATCGACCTGTTTGTCTATTTGCCTGTTTTTTGTCTATCCGTTCGGGGTATGTCTCATAGCATCAACCGATATTCGTAAAACTTGGCATGCGTGTATACACTTCTACCCTACAAAACCCTAGTTTTTTTACGTTAATCCCTCCAAAAATGGGGGACGGGAGGCAAAAATGTGAGGGATTAAAATTGTGAAAAATCACAAAAATCCACGTAAGTGTCAAATTAATGGAAACTTTAACCACAATCTGAATATACTGTTGGTTTTTAAAATTTTTGGACACCAGGTTACAAAACTGAGTCAAAGTTTTGTTAAAATAGCAGAATTCCACGTGGGAGATGCATAATTTGAAAGAATTGTAAAAATCCAGCCGGGCTTCAAACTAAAAGTGCGATTTGGTTTGAGCGATCGTCGCATGCGATGCCTGCATACAGTCGTTAAAATTCCTACCCGGGCTGTTCGGCTGTGGTCCACAGTTTTCTACAAAAACAGACGTTTCGGCAGTGCCATCGTCTGCCATCATCAGTGTAGGATCGAGTGCACTAACGTGAGGTGATGTACGTTAGTGACTACAGTCTGTTTTTGGAGACAACAATGGACCATGTCCAAACAGTCTGAGAAGAAATTTTAACAACCTTGACTCCGGCCGTGTAAGCCTACGAAGTACATTACTGCATACACTCGTTCCACATTGACTCGTCAAATGGAATTAGTTTGAAGTGGTTTCGTTTTTGCGTCGAACACTTGCATCTGCTAACGTACAGTCCACACCTACGCGTGCATTCACTGTGTGCAATCTTCGGACGTGATCATCGCATGGAATGACTGCATACAGTCGTTGCACAGTTACTCGTCAAATGAAATTAGTTTGAAGTGGTTTCGTTGGTGCATCGATCACATGCATCTGCTATGTAGAGGAAATGAGGGTAATATGGAATACCGTTGTTTCAGCTCTTTTGAGAATTTTTTTTCTTGTAATATTCTGGAAGTACTACAGGAAGCAACTAGGAAGAGCTAGTGTCACTGTGACGCCAACATACCGACTGGTGTTGTTGAGAAAGAGGCTTGTTTGTTTTGATGTTTAAAGAAACTTTGTAGGTAAGTGTTAACATTGGAGTTTGCATATCCTGTACAGTTGCTATTGACTCTAGTCAACTTAATCTCTTAGTTTAGGGTGTATTCTTGTTTACCTTTGGGTTATAACAGTTATTATAATGTATTATAATCTAACAAGAATAATTCTTTACCAAGATCGTGAGTCGGGCAATATGGAATATCACTACTCTATATTGCTGTATATTTTATCGATATTCCATAATATCCGTACGTATTTTTACATTCATATTAATTTAACACTCTCAATTAACACACCAATTCAGCAAGTTGTAAACTATTTATAAGATAATGTTAATGCATAAATTACTATAATATATTAAATGTCAATCTCAATCTGTATGAAAAAACAACTGAAATTTGTGAGCTCTATCAATCAATGTTTAAGCGGCTCAAGTTGTTTCAGTATATGTCTAAATAGCAGAAGACAGAAGGATTATAATTGTAAAACAGGTAACCGATTACATGAAACAGTTAAGAAAACATTAAAATTCAGAAGGTTTTCATATTTTCTTTCCAGACATCCCGAAGAGGAGAGACCGGCCAACCCTAAGGAAACAATGGGCTCCACAAAATATGGAGTTGGATATACACGAGGTCCGCGACAAGCAAATGGAATTCCTAAAGGCTGCTAAAATTTTGGAGTACCCAGATTTACTCTATGTCGGCTAGTTGCTGAGACGCTAGTGAACCTAGTGCACGACATCAAAGTCATTGGTCGGAAACCAGTATTCACTCCAGAACTATAAGAAGAATTGGTAAGGTATCTTTATAAGTGGTTATAACATAATCATTATGTTATGGTGTTACACGACTAGGTGTTAGAAGGATGGTTTACCAAATGGCCATAAGAAACCATATTATACATCCTTTTGGAAAGAGACCAAGCTGGTAAGGATTGGTAAATGCATTTTTAAACAAACACAAACATGTGTTATCAGTATTTAAACCAAGTAGCACATCATATCCAAGGGTTAGAGGTTTTCGTAAAGATAAAGTACTAAAATGTTTTGATTTGCTAGGTCTTTATAAAAAGTTTAATTTTTCTATTAATCGCTTGTTTAATTAGGATGAAACGGGGCTTTCTGTAGTTCAAAGAGGCAAACGACAGGTAGGAGCCTTTACTGCTGTAGAAAGAGGCTTCTGATCACGTTCGTTGCATACATGAGTGCAGCTGGTGATTCTGTGCCACCAAAAGCTCAGCCATGTATATGTAACTATGAGAAAGACAACTTGGTATATAAAAATAATTCGACATGTAGGCCTACATGTTACTAATGTCACAGTAGAAGGAGACGTTAGATATAATATTGTCCTACATGAACAGCCAAGGAAGTTGTTCAGTTTATTATCAAATTGCACTTCAATGAGTCCTTTTCCAAACTATCTCATCCTACAGTATTTTCTTAACGATTTGTTTGTCTGTGGCCTAATGTGAAAGAAGTTTCTCAAAACTGAAATTAAAAAAAAAAAAACGTAATCCGTGAGAAAATTGGCGATTTTGTTTACAAAAAGAAACATTACGAATTATTTAAATTATGTGACAGATAAATTCGGTAAAACAAAGGCTTGAAAACATTAATAATAATTTAATTGCTACGCAACTAAACTTTGCTATATGCTAACTTTGCTGTACGCTGTTGCTATATGAAACTTTGACTTTTATCGTTTTTGTATCGTCTTTGACTTTTTATCGTCTTTTTGTTTCTGTTTCGTTAAAATCTATAAATAGTGAGTTTAATATTTAGACATGAAGACCTACTACTAAAATCTATGAAATATATCCGTATACAATAATAAAACCGTATCTGAGGACCCAAAATGAAAGGCCATCGCGGCCCTTGATTAGCCTTTGTCTCTTCAAATATGGTTAGAAACAGACGTATTATTACCGATGAGTAGTATGAAGAATTAATTTCTTGTACAGCAGTAAGTTGTATATAGAAAAATATTAACATTTATGTGTATTGTTGTAATTGTTAATAACAATACTTCTTCCGTTTCTTGGCAATTGATCAAATTTCAAGGAATTTATTTAATTTAATTCAAAGCGGCAACGATCACGGTTGTGTCCTGTCGATGTCTCTGCAGATAAATTCATCTCGTGGCCTGTTTACTGTTTACCCATTGTGAAATACTCAAGGAACGTGGGAGGTTTACTATTTTGACTGTCACAATTACGACACGGGCATCACAATCACACACACCCGTTTGGCGGACACATGCTGGCGCGCAGTTTGCGTATTGGGGCTAGTGCAAACGCTCGCCTTGCATCGACTCCACCATGCATTCCACGCGTACAGACTCACACCGCACCGCTTGAGCCCACACATGTCCTGCGTTGCAGTCTGCGTGTTGGGGATCAGTGCGGGCGCGCGCGGCTTGCATTGACTCCAGCACGCACTCTAGTACGCGCACACATGTGCGCTCGCGGTGCACACACATGCTTTGTTGTTTTAATCGTGGCAATCATAATAGCAAAGTTTTCCAATCTGGGCAAATAGTGTCCACAGTGGGCAAATACAGCCATGGACGAATTTACTGCTGAACACAGAACATCAAAATATTTTAATGTTTGCAATTTACATAACACAAAATAATTTAATACGATATGTCACGCTTAATAGATATTTTAATAGAAACAAGTTTCATTGTAAACGGATGCTAATAATGTAATACATATGTTGAATGCCGGTTTTAATCATTATTGGCAAAAAAATCACTTGTAATGATACCATCAGAAAGGAACCGCAACGCAAATCATGGAATGACAGAATCCGGGAATAAATGACGGCCATGAGAGAAAAGAGTCTGGACGATGCGATGTGAGCCTATGATAGAAGAATTTGTAAAAGATGATTGAGTAGATACCATTTTGTTATTTTATATTTATTATTTATATTGAAATTACCTCAAGATATTTTATTTTCCTTACTAGGAACATGTTTCGAGAGCTATTGTGCTCTCATCTTCAGCCTTCGCGATTCTGCTTCTAGTGAAGTACCTATGTGTTGGTCTGTCGCCATTGTGGTCTCCTGTTGGTTTCTGGTATCTCAAAGTTGTATTTTTGTGTGTGATTGTGGTGTGTGTATTAGTATTTTGTGTATTTTCGATGTTGAGTGCTTTGAAAATTGTCTTGTTTTGTATTGATTTATATTTTTCGGATATTAGTTTGTTTTGTGTTTTATGTTTGTATATTTGTAAATTTTCCCAAATGTTCATTATGGTCCCTTTTTGTGGTATGTGTTTTATTAGTGTCATATTGGTTATGTCTGGGAATTCATGTCCCGTGTTTATTGCATGTGTGGCTAAATTGGATAATTCTTATTATACAATTTGTTATAAATTGGATAAAACAGAAACATGTATATTTCTGGTTTTTTGTATGCATTTAGATGTTTAAAATAACGTTTTTTCAGCTGTTTTTTGTTTGTCCTATGTAACATTTATTGCAATCTTGGCATTCAATTTTGTATATACCGTTAGTAGTTGTATTATCTTTGTTGTGTGGGTTATTTAGTTTTTGTAAATTATTTTTATTAGTTTTGTATGCAATTTTGATATGTGTTTTTAAATAATTTTGTTAGCTTTGTCATTTTATTGTTTATGTATGTGAATGTGGCCCATTTTTTGTTGTTGTTATTATTTATGTGTTGTTCATTTTGATTAATTCTTAATTGTTCAGTTTTTATTTTATATTTGATTTTATTTTCTATTTTGTTTATAGTATTTTTATTGTATCCATTTTCATGAGCAATTTGGTATATTATATTTATTTCTTTGTCTGTTTCTTGTTTGTTTAGGGGGATTTTGTACATTCTGTTAAATAGTGAATAGAATGCTGCCATTTTATGTTGTGGTGGGTGGTCAGAATGGTTAGGTATGATGATGTTGGTAGAAGTTGGTTTTCTGTATATTGCATATTGTAGTGGTTGTTGTTTCTTGTGATGGTTATGTCTAAATAGTTGATTTTGTTATGTTTTTCTTTTTATTCTGTGAATTGTATGTTTGGACGTATATTATTGATTTGTTTTAGTATGTTTTCTGCATTTGTGTTTTTGTTATTTGATACATATAGCCCATCATTTACATATCTTATCCATATGCCATTTGGATCAAATGATTTTATAATATTTTGTATTTTGGTGTCTATGTGTTGTAGGAATATTTCTGTTATTATGCTAGATAATGGAGATCCCATTGCTAAACCTTCTTGCTGTTGATAAATTTTGCTATTAAATCAAAATAATTTTGTTTTAATATTAGTTGGAGGCTGTTTTTTATTTCAGTTATATAATTTGTGTCTTCATTTTGTTCTTTAAGTTTGTTTATTATTATGTCTATAGTTTCATCTACGTATTTTGTATATAGCATAGTCAGAACATGTTGGTGTTTGAGATATCATATGATGTGAAAAATGTGTTTTCATTTATATTTATTATTTTTAGTTTGTCTATTAATTCATACTAGTGGTCGCCCGGTGGTCGAAGTTCGACCGTAATTCATTAAATTTTTAAGTTTGAACGTTATTGAGGTTCTTTTGTCAAAGAGTATACCTCTATAATCATTGCATATAATTGTTTTGAATTTTGTTCTATTACGTCAGCTGCGAGCGTGTACAAATACGTCATTAGCGTGTGTTGTTTGCCTTAATTCCCTGCAATACCTATGAAATTTAAAATTTAATGTTAGTAACAGTTGAAACAAAAAACACAATTACAGCTTGTATTCGTATTTATTTTTTGATATAATTCATTGTCAGTTTTAATTTTTTCATGTTATTATTGAATCAAATAAACGCTAATAAAAATTAGACTTGACATTCATAGAAGTATAAGATACATTGTTTTCAATTCCAGTGGATTACATTTCATTTTTGGTAAGGTACAAAATTCGAAAACAGTTTGAAGATTATCTGCTACAAAGCTTATATAATTTTTTAATTTTTTTTTCTATGCATTAATTTTCGAGTTATTTGAAAAATATGAAAGATAGGAAAAATGAGGTTTAGCTTGGCTAAGCCATATTTAAAAAGCAATAACGCGTTTTTTGACATTTCCTTGGGTTTTTTTATTGCCATACTGACCAGGTTTCACCAAGGCTACACAGTTATTTTGCCTATCTTTTTCGAATTATATAAAATTTAATTAAAAAATTAATACAAAATAAAAAATGAAATAAAAAATACGTGCCTCGTATTTTTTCATATATTTTTCATTAAATCAAAAAAAAAACCGGGCGGTTAAAAAAATAAATGTTGTCCATTGAACTTAAAATAGTTTGAAAGTGCATTTAATGATTCAGAACTTCTGTGTAAACGATGTTTTTTGTAAAAACTCTTTCATCGTTTGCTAAATGCCCTTGGCCATTATATTCGGAAATATAAAATCTCAAACCATCGAATGATCGAACTCTACTTGCTGCGACGTACAATTGACCATGTGTAAAAACTGGCTGCCTCAATAAAATTCCAATTTTTTCAAATGTTTGTCCTTGAGACTTATTTATTGTCATCGCAAATGCAAGTATAATTGGAAATTGAGTTCTTTGAAAGTTAAATGGTAAAACAGTACCGGAATATGTTAAATTTATACGTGGAATCAAAATTCTCTTATTGCGTGCGGTTCCAGTTAAAACTTCCCAATCAATAGCATTACGATGCATACACTTGATGCGCATTCTTGTTCCATTGACTAATGCTTCCTTTGTATTTAAGTTTCTGATCAGTAAAACGATGCAATTAACTTTCAATACTAACTTATGTGGTGGCAAACCACTAATAGTCAAAGAATTCAAAAACTCTACTGAATAGTTATTGATTTCATTGTCATCATCACAAATTATTTTATCGTAGCTATGATATGTTTTCTGTTCACCTGGTATTCGATTAAGTATATCAGTATTAATAAAAGTACAATCATCATTTTTAGGTGCTAAAATAACTGACTTCAATATGTTATCTGAGAGTATGTTTTCGGAAATATTTCCATACACCTCATTAATAATATTATTTTCATCTCCTTTTAATTGCTGAGGTATTTCAATAATATTTTCACCAAACTGAGGGAATTGTGGGGCTTCATCATTACCAATTTTTTTCAAGAATTCGACAAATTCTATTTCACTTGGTAAGGCTCTCATATTTTGAGTAAACGTTACTTTATGAAAATAAACAAATTTATGCCAACTCGTGACACAATTGTCAATTAAAGTTGCACGTGATCCATGTGGGACAACTGGTAAGATTTGCCGAAAATCACCGCACAGAAGTATCGTTTTCACTCCAAATGGTCCAAATGCTCCAAATCCAAATGGATCCAAATGCTCCAAATGGATGGTGATGTTTATCATTTTCATCGCATAGATCCTGCAATAATCTATCTATGATTTTCAACACTTGCAGTGGGCACATAGAAATTTCATCAATAATTATCAATGATGATGAATTTATGTAACGTCCATAGCTACTATTTGCGGTAATATTCGCTACAGAATTTTCCAAAATGGGTATAGGCAATTTAAACACATTGTGTAAAGTTCTACCTCCAAGTAATAGAGTTGAAGCTATGCCACTGAACGCTGTTGCAATGCAACTAAGATTAAGCGAATTTAATTTGTGAATGATTGCTGTTTGTGTGAATGTTTTTCCACAACCTGCACGAGCGGTTAAACAAAAAACATTAGATCCAGTATCATGGTGCAAAACTTCACGAATAACACGATCAATTAGATTACGCTGTTCAATATTTGCAGTTTCATAATGCTCACAAAACACAAACTCTTGTTCTATTGGATCAATAGCATTTGCTTCGTCTGTTCTCTGCGAATACGTGGGAACTGGAAAAACCAAGTTCTTGACATGACAAATTATGAACATTCAAAATATCTTTAATTTCTAATAGAGCTGTGTTAAAGGATACTTCTTCGTTGTAATCTCTCAAAAAATCTTCACTAAGATATACTTTAAATTCATTCCATAACGTCAATGCATTGGCTGGCACATTTAATGCACAAATGTAACCAAATAAATTTCGCATTTGTTTTGGTGAATGTAATTCTTTTGCTTCATTTAAACATTCGCGCCATCCATTATCATTTGAAGCAATGCCGCGAGCATGGCACGATTCAACAAAAGAAGTGTGTATAATTCCATTGTATGTTCTAACATCCTCAAATGATTTTGGACCACAGACATGTAATAAAAGCAATCGTAAATGGAAAAGTTCGATGTCTTTTGGTGATACTACATATATGCGTGTAATGATTTTATCACCTCCACGCCTGCTCTTCTTCCATTTTTTTCGGGAATCTTCCCACACCTAATGCAAAGGAATTTCAATAGCCTATACTTATATTCATGCGCTGATGGATCTGATCGATTCAATTCAAAAAATGCTAATAATTTTGTTTGTCTTGCATTTTCAATTGCTTGACGTTCTTGCCCTTCTCGAAAGTAAACATTCTGTCTACGCGGTAAATGAATGTCAAGTCTAACGATGACATGTGATTGAAAATGCATTGGTAATTCATAGATGCGCAATACAGCTTCAGTTTATAACGGCCATTTAAAAAAATTTTAACTTCATCAATTTGTATTTCTTGACCTGGTTCATTTCTCTCTGAACCTAATTCAACAGATGCACTGTCATAGCCTTTATACACGTATTTATAAATGTATTTAACACTTTTAACTGTAGTGCATACTTCAACAATTATATGGCAATTAAATTTGGCAAGTAAATACGGATTGTATGGTACAACATAACGATTGTCGAGGCAACTACCGCGAACTTCAGCATTAATACCATTATCACCCCTTCTATATAATGGATATCCATTTAATGATTCACATGTAAATTCATTAAATCATTTTGGATAATCTTTTGTGCATTTTCCATCTCTCATACATACAGAATTTGGATTAAGTACACCGCATGGACCATGCATCATGTGTTTTACAACATATTCATGTAATGTAGGATGTGTTTGAATGTTAGGAATCTACGCAGATACAACTTTATCAATATCGGTAGCGTTAACAATTTTATCTTGCTCATTTAAAGAGAGTAAAATGTGAGCATGAGCCAATCCTCTCTTTTGAAACTCAATTGTATAAATGAGTGCTTCAACTTTACCGAAGTTTTTTTTTAGTGTAAGGCCCTCAATTAATGCTTTCAGTTTGGACTTGAATACACGCACAACAATATCAGGTCGAAAATTAGCTGACTCACCTACACCAATATTGCTACCTATTTCAGGCCAACTTGGATTGCAAGTCATTGTAATAAACAAAGAAGGCTTTCCGAAATGTTGTACAATTGACATTGCATCTAAATAATTCTGATGCATATTTCTTGGAGATCCATTGAATGAAGATGGTAAAATTACTCTACGGCCAACATTATTGGCATTGGGGTTCAATTCTAAATAATCTGTTAAATTGTTGTAAACTTCATACCTAAGACTTGTTTGATTTTGTCGAATAAAATGTAACCTTGTGCCCTCTATTCTCACATACATATCAACTATCCACTGCAGAAATAATTTTTGTGAATGGTGCAACATGCTAAAATCTTCTCTAATTGCAAGTCGATAGGCTGCATACTGAACCATGGTTAATTTATTTCTGGGCGCTCTTGAATTAGATGTAGTTGGTACATTATGAGAAATATTGATATGCCACCCAGTATCACCATTTGGAAAAAGTAATGGATACGCTAAAGGGTCCAATGATGAATCCAAAACAGAGATATTTTTAATGGTACCATTAACTTTTGAAAACGAAACCATATTTCGTTCAAAGGGTGGCTCACCATCAAATGTACTAAATATTACTGCTACATCAGTTTGAACTGCATCATTATAACGGCGTAGATCTAAATCACGATTTACTTTAATGAGCATACAAATTTCTTTATTTTGATTTTCAACTCTCTGACAATGATCTTTCATTGCAATGAATGACCGAACGAAAGGATTAATGCGTTCCAATTCAAGAGAGATTTCGCGCATTATATTGTTATTGCATGTTTGATTATAGTGTTCACGTAATCTATAATTGACAGCAGTGTCAACATCATAAAAATATAATTGCGCATAACATGGTGAGCGACCATATCCAGCAGTCATTGGACCTGATCTGAATATTTGAAACAATATTTGAAATAATTGATTTCAATATAATTTCAATAATTTATTAATAAACAATATTTATTAATAATTCAATATTTGTATTATTAAAAATAGTACAACACTTCATAATAATCATAGCGTTATAAATAGTTCTGACTTCGTAAGTAAAATTAAAGACGTTAAGTTGAAACCACAATACAAGATAGCCTCCTTCGGAATAGTAAGTCTGTATACAAATGTACCCGTTAATGAGACTTTTGAAATATTAAAAACAAACTTAATGGCCAATGCCACATTAAGCCCACAGGCCGTAAATGATGTAATTATGTTGCTTAAAGAAATATTGCGCCAAAATTATTTCACTTTCAACGATACATACTACAACCAAAAGGAAGGCCTGAGCATGGATTCTCCTCTAAGCGGGATACTTTCTGACCTTTATCTTAATTTTTTCGAAAGTGAATATTTATTTTCTAGTAATAATAAATACCGTAAAAACATCGTTTCCTATTACAGGTATGTCGATGACTCTTTTATCGTCTTTGATGGCACATTAAGACAAATTGAGCTTCTGAATAACTACTTGAACAGTGTTAACAAACACATACAATTTACACTTGAAACAGAGGAGAATAACCAACTGAACTTTCTTGACCTGACCATAATTAAATCTCAGGACTCTTTCAAATTTAAAATTTACAGTAAGCCCACTACCACTGACACCACAATACACGCTCATTCGTATCACCCGTGGTCCCAGAAAATGGCGACATACAATACATTTGTCCATAGACTTCTTACTGTACCCTTAGAGCAAGATTGCTTCATTGACGAAGTAAACACTTTAAAACACATCGCCATATCCAACGGTTATAACGCTAGTATAATAGATAAACTTATCTCCAGGCGCAAAAACAAAACTCAAATTCCGAACAGCGCGGTGCATAATACTGACAGATATATATCGGTAGAGTACACACCTTTGTTGCCTAACATTATAAAAAACCAATTTAAGAAATACAATATCGCAGTTACCTTTAGGACAAAAAATAACATTGAAAATGCACTGCGCCCCAAGATACAGAGAAGCGTAGAGACACGCTCTGGCGTTTACAAAATTGTGTGTGATGATTGCGACATGTTTTACATCGGCCAGACGGGGAGACGTTTTGAAGAGAGGTTTAAGGAACACCTGCCCATGAAGAATGTGATAAACAGTAAATCGACTTACGCGCAACACCTGATTGATTGTGATCACAGTTACACTAACTTCTCTGTTAATCTTAAACCCATACACTTTTGTAAGAAGGGCCGATATATGAATGCATTAGAAGAGTATGAGATATATAAAGCGGCCAAGTCACAGAAAGAGTGCCTGTTGAACGATATGGTGTCGTTCAAATCCAACACGCTCTTCGATACTGTGATACAAAAACTGGCACAGACATGAAGAGTACGACCAACTTATCTCTGCTTTGGACTTTATACGGCCAGTGCATGTTTACTTTCTCGACGATGCGTATCGTCCCCTCTCGCGCAGTATGAGTGTTTAAATTCAGTGTTTTTTATGTTTTATGTGTGTGTTTTTATGAATTGACGAGCTCGACCCGAGTGAGCACCTGAAGATGGGACCTTGATCCCGAAACGCGTCGTGCATAGCGACCAAGTAAGTTGCATGAAGGATTATCAGGTATCTAACCAATTTAAAATTTTTCTTCTAGCTGGTTTGTATCTACTAGCCGCTTTTGGTAGTCTTCGATCATCAATACGCTCCAGATGGTCCTTTGTTTATCTCTCCTTCTCATTATCCATGACTCGTTTCCATAAAAACGCATAGGGACAGCCACTGCCTTATAAAACTTGAGCTGAGTATCTTTCTGCGTCTTGTTTTTTAGAGTTCTTCT
This sequence comes from Magicicada septendecula, assembly GCA_034769895.1. NCBI lineage: Eukaryota > Metazoa > Arthropoda > Insecta > Hemiptera > Cicadidae > Magicicada > Magicicada septendecula. The sequence continues at coordinate 1,090,454,016 of CM068367.1, forward strand.
TATGGTGCCGCACATCATTTAAAACTTATGTAGTTTATTGTCTGTGTCTCTATTGGTCTCATATGATATATCATACCCTAGGTAGCTAAAGTCAGAGACTTGTTCAATTAGTTGGTTGTTAATCATTATTTTGGATCTTACAGGATTGCTTCCCAGGAAAACCATCACCTTCGTTTTGCTTGTAGAAATTCTTAAGTTATACTGAATCGAACACCGTTGTAGATTATGTGCACTCTCTGCAAACCATTTTCGGTGGTATCTATAAGCAGCAGGTCGTCAGGAAACAAACGTATTAACAAATTCTCTTTTTCCTAGAGAAATACCTGTTGATGGGTAAGTGCTCTACCACTTACGAGTGGATCGTCCAAATGTATATTAAACAGCATTGGAGAAAGACTACAGCCCTGTCTTACACCTTGATTTCTACTTAGAACCTTCTGCTCTCTTCCTCATTGCAGAAATATCTGTGTGTCCAAATAGAGACTCTTCACTGCTTTAATTATGTGCATTTCTTTATAAAATTTCCTATAACATCTTCCTGTCTACCTTGTCGAAAGTCTTTTCAGAATCCGCGAAAGCAATATATGTCGCAAGGTTGAATTCTCTCCGCTTCTCCAATATTCTATTTATAATGTGATCATCGCATGCGATGACTGCATACAGTCGTTGTACAGTGACTCGTCAATTGGAATTAGTTTGAAGTGGTTTCATTTGTGCGTCTAACACGTGCATCTGCGAACACGTCGAACACGTGTACAGTCCACACCTACGCGTGCGTGCACTGTGTGCAATCTTCGGACGTGATCATCGCATGCGATGATTGCATACAGTCGTTTCACGCATCACTGTTATGGCTTGACAAATTAAATTCTGAGAAGTCGTTTCGTTTGGATTTTATGGTATTAATAATGATAGTGTGTTAACGTGTATTAATTATTTTTTGCGATTATTAAAACCATGACAACGAACTTGTGTAGCAACTAAAGAACACTAGACCGTATGCGGTCGCTGCAGTCAGACTGGTTCCCAGTGCAGTCGTTGCAGTAGTCGCGTGTGATCATTAGCGTCCGACCCACACATGAAACAACTAATAATATAATGGATTCCATTTGACAAGGCAACAGCGATGCGTGAAACTACTGTATGCAGTCGTCGCATGCAATAGAAAGCGTACATAGGGGTGGACTGTACATTAGCAAATCCAAATTTTGTCTAGCATCCGACTCACAAAGTTAACAGCTTAAAAGTCTATGTGAGGAATCAAGTTACGAGAAATTTTATTGAAAATACAAACTCTGTATCTGTAATAATTTAACAAACTTCATATCTTTCAACATTCCTTGCAAATTTACGATCCTTTTGTAACCTGTTTACAAAAGAAAAAACTTCGTATATTATTGTCAGTTATGTATATTTAAGAAAAGTATATTAGAATTATGCCTATAGATAGGACTATGTATGTAAGCATAGCCTACATTAATTTGAAAGCCAAGACTAAATTATTTGTCGTTATAAATTTCGCTACAAATCCAATGTAGTAATTCGGAACTTTTAGTGTTTACTACTGACTGTCTGCTTTACAATCGTTGAAAAAAAAAATATGACTAATATATTAGTAGAGGTTTTTGTAGTTTTTCTGATAATTCCAACAATTTCCTGATTTTGAAATTTATCTAACTTAATAATAAACTTATTTCTTTCAAAATAGTGAAGGAGTTCTTTAGCTTAGGAAGCTTACTAGAAAACTGTTAGTTTAGTAAACTTACTAGCTATTAGGGAACTTAACTTTTGTGTAAACTGAATCAGAAGCTGTCTCGTAATAATTTCTTCAAGTTATTTGCTAATTAACTTATACATGATCTCTTGTGCTGCAGTTGGTTTTACTTAATCAGGTAGCCTACTCCTTACTGCCCAGTTTGTTTAAGTTTGTTATTATTATCATTAATGAGAATGTTACTGAAAACTTTGTAAAGTGGTGACATCAATGAAATTGGTTTTCAGATTTTTTAAAATTATGCCTACTCTCTTTATTCTAAATTAGAAACTTTATATTGTTTTTTCGTTTTGCTTGTTAACTCTGATTCATTATGAGGGGAGTTATAAACAGATTAACGATCCTACGTGTAGAAAATGGTAATGTGGAGCCTATTTAGTTTGGCGGTTTGACAGGGATAAATAGAATGATTTGATTAGTTTCATTTTATTTTTGTGGACTTTTGATTCTTACCAAGGGGCTGATGTGTTTTGAAAATGGTGGAGAAACAGAAATGTCTCTTTCGGAAGGAAGTGACTAAGAGTTGGGCAAATATCAATGACATCGGTCACAACAGTCATTCATAGGCCAATTAATAATAAGGCCTTAACACGTGAATAAATAACTTATTGTTTAAACGGATACAATTATATACGTATAACACATATATAATATTATTTTGAATTATATAATATTTGTAAACAGAATCATGATTATCTCTTAAAGAAAGGGCGTTAAAAACATTAGCATTAAGCCTACCTGTGCCGGCGTGCGAAATACACGCGCGCGTGTGTACTTTTTAGTCTTCCACGGGCTTTATATTGTATTCGTAGTTACCCTCCCGCACAGGAGTAAAGATGAAAATTTCCAGAATAATTATCTGGAAACTAACATTTGTGGGTTTTGAAGTATTATGTGGACTACAAATACGTAACGCATGGAAACTTTTGTACTGTGATAGCGTAACATATTTCAGCTTAGTTTTCAAAAATGTTAATTTTGTTATGATATTAACCACATAATACACTGATTATGATAATGAACACATCGGATCCGGACGCATTTGTGAAGAGTGGAGAAAATGACAGTGCATGTCTCGTACTACACGCGTAGATCGAGTGCGCGTAATAACCTAACGAGTAGGCCTACTCATTTATCCATTTTTCTTGCTTCCTTCCATGTCTGCAAAAGTAGCGGAATTATTTCATTCGATAGTACCGCAAGAGACCATTATTCCAGAATAAATCTCGCTAATTTACAGATTTATGTAAAAATCACTACATATTAGTAATTAACATGTTTAAAAATTTTACAGGCATTGCACAAATGCAATGCACAGATAAGGGCATTGAAAATGATTCAATAAATCTAAAAAATATATACATTTATGTTCATTCACCAATCAATGAATTCATTCTTCATTCATCAGTATACAGATTATAAGTTAAATGTAGTCGCATTCATAAGAGAAGTTTTATATGTGTACTACGTTATTGACAACAAAGAAGTAGTTTCTATGGAAACTCACCGGTTCCCATTTTCGATCACGCACCAGCGATCGGCCGCAAATGTGCGACACGTCCTTATAAACATTTTCAATGTTAAAATTAAATGTTTTGACACATCAAATGTCAGAAGTAAACACAAAGTTACGCTAATTTTTAATCTTAATACGAACAAAGTGGTTGGTTATCTTATTAATGAAATTAATCTCAGTGCAGTTGCTATAAAGCCAAGTGTAACACAGGAAGACAGCGGTGCGATATGGAAAACATTAGATTGCATGCCACGCCAAATTTCTTCATGCCCCTTCTTAATTATTAATCGTAATTTTTCTAATAGCATTTATTAAATATGCACATTATATTCTTTCTCTGTCCAGTATATAATTATCCTCCTGATCAGTTTATGGAAATTGATGAATTGTGTTTTAGATATAACGTAAAATACATTGGCAACAAACAAGACGGCCCTCCCCGGAAATTTCTGCTTGGCCAGTTTCCGTTCAATTAAACACGTAACACCACGACTTTTTGGGCGAAGACAATACTTAGCCCTATTACAACTAAGTAAATGTAATATCGACTTTAATTTCCGGTCGGATATGATGAAACCAGTTTTTTTCTCAACTAATCGAGCTATTAGTTATGACTTTCTCTTCTGGAGTCGTAATTATGTCGTGCGTGAGTTAGCCAAAATAACAACCATACATGTTTACACGTTCCACCAACACCTGTGTGTCTGTAACGTTGCCACTTATCTTTTTCGTTAATCGATTTTTTTAAAATGTTATACAGTAAACGACTAACGTACAAATAAAACTGTTGTTTATCCAACGTTAAATGAGCAGAGGTGCCCGCGTCTCCCAGCTGATATGATACCAAGCGCGCGCGCGCGTTCACGCACACGCACGATTTAAAATTATATATTTGTAAATTTTCAGAATATTACTGATATTATTTATATAATTAAACGAACTATGATATTACATTTAAATTCTCGAACGTGATGAACACAGAAACTAAAAAAAACTCCTTACTTGCATGTGGTCACATGTATAAATATTTTTTTATTTTTCTACGTTAAAAATTAAAGCAGAGCTTGATGATTTTTTGTGTATTTAGTGAGTTCGAAATTATAGGAAGGAGTTATATCAACAAACTTTATTACACTTCAAAAACTATTTTGACCATGATTGCGAGAAACTCTTGTGTTTGTACAACAAGCATTACTTGTCATCTATTAGGTTGCCAGAAATGTTACGTCTTTTCTTGTAACAAATAAACTATTTTAAATGGTGTATTTTTATCAGTGAGTTCAGAATTTACTATCAATTACTATTCTATTTTGTTACTAAATGATAGGAACGTTATAATTTTCACATATTAAATTTAGGGGTTGGTGTAGTTATGTTGTAATTAAAATATTGTATTAATATGCCTAATTATAATAATGTACTTATTTTTTTGTATAGTAAATTAAAATTAAATGTTGTTAATAAAATAAATAAAATGTACATAAACTGAAACTCGTTATGTGATAAAGTTAGCTACAGATTTCGAGTATTACCTATGTATGTAATATTCATTAATTTTCTTTCGTAATGTTTACTTTATTCCTTTTATAAGGAATAAAAGGCCTATATTATATATATTATATATCACACACACACACACACACACACACACACACACACACACACACACACACACACACACACACACACTTCATAGGCCTACTATTATTTGTTGTGTTATCAACATTGTATTTCCTTTGTGAACGGAACAGGCGACTTGCCTATTCCCTGATGAAAGAAAATCAACGTTGTGATTGATAACACATATATCAGAAACCAAAAGCCACAATGATAATCATTGTTCTTTATATTTATTTATATTCATATTTAAATATTTAGCATTTGTTTTTATTACATGTTCGCCTACAAAATTATTACTGTAATATCGTTTGTGTTGCCGATTACAGTAAAAATATTAACAATATTACATATTAACATGTTAACAATTATTGTTATTTCTATTGTTCCTACTACGTTGTTGAAAGTTGGGTGAAATCATGATGGAACTTAACTCTTTGAAACCTGCTACGTAACTTAAAAGTGTACAATTTTCTGACGTGAAACCTGACTCTCTTTACTTAATAAGAATTTAGATTTCACTTAGATCACTTAAATCTATTCTTGATTCCAAAACATTTATAATTTTTAAGTTTTTAAAAGTGAGTTTTAATTTCAAACGCTTTTTTTACCATCGTTTTCTTACAGTCTATAAAAATAATGTTTTCCTGAAAAAAGGCATACTCAGATTCGAGAAACTTTAAATTAAATTGTTTAACATATTAAACCATTAGAAAATGTTAAATCTTTTATATTTTTGAAGTAAGAACTTTATATTTGGCACTATGGAACCCGGCTCACTCCCGTACCCGTACTTGCGATCATAGGGCAGTAAACTGATTCAGCGCGTCACGAAATAGCTGAAACGAAAAAGAAGTGTTGCCAGGTCAGTCTAACTTCTTTTTCCCACATAGTTCCCCAAAATTTCTCTACTGCCACAAATATGTGTGTTTTAAGCAAAGCGTAATATTTTAAACAATGTGAGCATATTCTGAATGTTTAAATACTATTACAAGAATAACGTAAATATTAAAAATAACTGTATTTATGATAAAAGAATGACACTGAGACATAGAGCTGAATACTTTTGAAATTCTTTTATTGTACTTAGTTCATTATTACCCTAATACATTTACACAAATTTCCAATTGTTTAATTCATAAAAACAATTTAAAACCTGTGACATCTACTTTTTATTATAATACTTATTGTGTCGTCAATAAGAATGTTTGGGTACATGTTTGAAACGTCGAAAGAGTATAATTTTGTTTTTTGTTTACTTTTTACGTTTTTTAGTTGATCCGTGAGTTAGTTTCTGGTTTTTGTATTGTATTCGGCTGGAAGTTTTTTTTTATGTTACAAAAATCGATTTAGTAATTTAGCCTTTTTATAATTTGTAAGAAATTGAATTATTATACGGTACATATCACATTCTACTTTTTAACTAAATAGACTATTGCGTAAATCATATTGTTAGCCTACATCGGAAAAATTATTTGTTACATAGGCCTATTGTTTTAAAATGTACTGAACTTACAAATATAAATTACATATGTTATATACACATTGTTTGTTACATATTGTACTGAAAATAATACGACGTGTGATATGATTTTATTTATGTTCATTGTAAATATCGATTTCTTATAATAAAATACATATAAACACTACTATGCCCCCATCACATTTAATTATTCGTTAATTCTTATTTGAGTCTTAATTATTTATAGCAAAATCTCTTACTCGAAATACTTAAGAGCAACTTTTTACACGTTGAATCAGTTCACTCGCCACTCGAAGCTGTAGTTAGAGCTTTGGTGTGTGTCCCACGCCCACGACACATCCACTTTTTATCCGATTATAATTATTTTTTACCTACTAATTAAAAGTTTTATATAAATAACAGTTCTGAAATGTGTTATTCACACAGCTAACATCGTCCTATATTAGAACGACTTTGAAACATCAGTTTTAACTGATAACGATGACGATCTTGTCAATCTGTTTTTAGTTTTTCATTCAAATATTTCTTGTCATGCATTAGACAGACTAATAGTAATAAGACAATATATCACTTTTTTCTTACCTCGCAATTACAATACCAAAACAGTTTATCTACATCAGAAATATTTATTTTAGACTAATCAAATACTAAGGCACTGGCAAGGAAATGTAGGACACTAAACAGGCAAGTCGTTAGTCCTAGCCGATAAAGAACCAAAGTATCGTGACTACCCGTCAGCCTATAGGTAAGGTATAGCGTGCTTATACTGGGCCGTATCAAAATTCAATAAGGAAACGTTTACAGAACTGGAAGATCAGATAAAAAAGACTGGGCTGACAATAAACCAGGATAAACAAAGTTAATTTGGATCTCAAGAACAAGACGTAAAGAAAGAATCCGCTGGATGTGTAGGCTACAGTTTTGGACAAGTAGATAATCTCACCTACCTGGGATCGCTGCTAAGTAAACACGACTTGAACAGTAATTAAATCAAATCAAGGTACGCACAGGGAAACAGAGCGTTTTTCGCAAACAAGAAACTATTATGCTCCAAGATTCCAAGTCATAATTCTAAACTGAGAATCTATACAAGCCTGTACGACCATTAGTGACTTACGACTGTGAGATGTGGACCATACCGAAGAAAAATGAAGGCCTAAGACGATTTGAGAGGAAAATACGTATGGAAATTTTTGGGCCAGTAATTCAACAAGATGGCACCTGGCGGATCTGCATGAATCTTAAGCTATATACATTAATAAAGAGAGAGCATATAGTACAGTTTTTTAACCTAAGTCCCAGAGAATTAGGTGGCTAGGATATGTTTACACAATGGAGAAAACTAGAAATACGAGAGCTGTCACAGAGTTTAGGCCCAGAGGAACACCAACAAAACGGTGGACGAAATGTGTTGTGAAGGGCCTAAAGATCATGGAGATTAGGAGATGGAAGAGTATTGATAAGAACAGGAGGGAATGGTGTAGGATTGTTTAGGAGGGTAAATATTACAGAGAGGAAGAAGAAGGTTAGAGTGTGCACTTTTGTTCGGTTTAAACAAATCTACAAACAACAAACAAACAAATCCAAATTTGTTTTTCAGTAGCGTTCTCCGTTCTACGCTGAGCTAATTCGTAGTTAGACGTATATTTTTTAATTTCACAATATCGCCGCGAAAGAACGAAACAAGCTAGTCCATGATACTACCTTTGGTAATAGCATGATGTAATTTACATCAATATAATTCTTGCTTATGTAGCTTTGTCAATTATAAAATAATTTATTAGTTTATATTCATTTCCATTTGAAACCTCTAGTTGATAATCGCCAAAATCTAAATTAATATACACTGACAATATCATGTTTTGTTTTAAATCTAATGGAGAAAATTAATACATATAGGCCTACTCAAATTAATTCGTACTATTGGATTCCTACAGTCTCGACCAGCTTAAGGCAATATACATTATAAAGTGAAATACACAAATCCTACCTAGTAAGGTTTTATTCAGGAGCATATGTTATCGAACACGCTTGACATTAGGGGGCAAAGAACCCCGCACCGCACAATAGAAGAGACCAGTGGGGGTCATGATCATACATCAAATGCTTGTTGCTGTCAGAACGCAGACGTGACGAGCACTCTTAAACGCTTTTCTAACATAATTACTTTCTAATAAGCAGATCTAAAATTAAACTGAGGTGAAAGGTTGTGAGCACAGGACTACCTATACACAATTAGGCTATGTGGTCCGTTGTAAATAACCTTTACACTTTGGGGTAGAAAATAAACATTTTGATATCACCAAATAATTTTAGTGTGTCAAGGTAGCAAGCGTGCTTCATTATATTGTCTTATGTTGTACGCATCAAATACATTTAAACATAAAGAAAACTAATAAGGAATTTTATGTTTTAGGCTTTTTTTCTATTTCCTTCGCCCAAACAAATACGAAAATAATTTTTGAATGTGAATAGATTTTTATTGTGTGTTTGTAGGGCACGTTTTTGTTTAGAGAAGGACTAAAGATTTTACCTGTACGGGAATTACACGAGCGCATCGACATCCAAGTACAACGTGTAGGCCTACGGTTATCCTCTTTCTTGTTAACTGGACATACGAAGCTGCGGATATCACATGCGTTGGCAAGTTGATAGATAAAACAATCGAGTATAGAAACTTTAACAGGTCTTGTATGACACTACATACAAAACGTCAACATTCGTCCATAACTCATCGGTAACTCTCGAACATGTATCGCTGCTTTAATCAAAGTCACCGAAAAGGACAGTTGCTGTTAGTTACTTCGTACAAAACAATTTACTCATAATATCGCCAACGGAATGGAATTTCACTTCACATCTCGTAACACTGAAGGAATACTATCATAACTAGTTGATATTGTGGAGCAGTGCTGGATTCCAACAAAAAACTGTGGGTCAAATGATAACTACTGTGAAACATAATTCTGCAATCCAGGAAATGATATGATATAATCATATAAAAAAAGTAAAAACTGCAGAAATTCATGATATCTAAGGTACAGTTGCTTAAAATAGGAGTAGAGCAATAACAGAAATAGTCCTACGAGAGAAACATCGTCAAGTAGTAACAACAGTCAAAACCCATATGCTATGCCGTATGAAATCTCTGCAATCACTTGCCCCTGCCATCTTAACTGGAATTTCCTACTGTTTTTTTTTCAGTCATGTTCATTCCTATATACTATTTACTCTTTGTTAAGACATGACTAGACTACTCTTTGTTTTAGGCTACTCGAAAAAACAATCTTTAGATATGTGAAAGTTACTACTACTACTACTACTACTACTACTATTACTATTACTACTACTACTACTACTGCTGCTGCTGCTACTACTACTAGTACTACTATTCTTCTTCTTTTTCTTCTTCTCCTCGTCCTCCTTATTCTTCTTCTTCTCCCCCTCCTTATTATTATTATTAGTATTAGTATTATTATGATGATGATGACGATGATTATTATTATTAGTATTGTTGTTGTTGTTGTTGTTGTTGTTGTTGTTGTTGTTGTCGTCGTCGTTGTTATTCCTCAAAAATATAAGTAACTTTTCCTCATTAAAAGTGATTATGATCACTACTATCATTAGCAGAAAATGTATGATTTTCAAGTTGTTTGTAATTATTTGTTCAAAGAGTCAGTCACTAATTCAGAACTCTTACACCTCAAATTCTGGAAATAGTAGCACCAAACCATGTCTAATAATATTCCTCTGGGAGGTTAGTTCTTAGTAGTGTTTTTAAATACGAGAGGGAGTATTATTCTAACTGTATTTGATTAGGGCAATTCAGAGTATTACAAAATATAATCATAACTAAATCTGCTGATGACATAAGATGCCTATAGTATGCCTATAGTATGCTAGTAACTAAGTTATATCTCTCACGCAGTACATGACTTACTCTGTATCGACTTTCTCGAAAGTGAGTCGGGAAGTAAATATAATTTTCATCTGTACAAGAGAAGGAAGGTCTTCAGTCTGTTATTTGGTGACAGTTAGTCGGTACTGATTTTATGAAGGTTATATGGACGTGGAAAAGCATATATTAACCAAACTAGTAATTACTTATAGCAATAGAATTCCAGAGAGATATAGAAAGTATTGGCTTTCTGCAACGCATACCCAATAACATGCCGTAACTAAGACTAGTTAGGAGCTTCCCGCTAGAATAAGTGTTTCATTATAGATAGATCTTTTACTTCATGTAGTCAGATGTAAGGACCTTTTTCCACATCAAAGAGACTGTGGATGACTGTTTTCGCAGTGGACGACCAACACTCATCCTTTCTGCGGGCTTGTAATGTAACACGATATCCAGCACTCATTCTGTCAGGTACGATTTTTTGTGTATTTCGTGCCTTATCTTGTTTGTGCTTTCATTAAATTAAATAGATTTAGATATTTCTTGAATTCTTCATTACGTTTCGAGTCTAATTTCTGATGTTCCCTCTTTCCTTCATCAGACACTCATTGTCTTGTTCTACATTGTCCCTGTCAACTCGTAGATACTGCTATCACCTTACAAATTAACAGCGTTTGGTCCTTACAGTCGAATTCGTAAGTACTAGGAACTTACTTAATTTCATGTCTGTTAAGTAAGATTCCTTTTGCACTTCTGCACATTAAGCAGTAAACCACTGAAAATATTTCATTGTTTGTGATCGTTATTATGTATTTTCCCAAACAGCCATATGTATATAAACATAGCATATGTATTTTATTTGCCGGGTTTTTTGCATATGAAATGTACTTGGAGTCTAATTTAATTGACAAACAGTTGTTCGTAAATCTTTTGCTGAGTTATATTATGTACTAACTGTCGCCTGAGAACAACGTGGCTTTCAGAAATTTGTGTTTAAAATGAGACCTTAATTTCTAACTAACCGCCGTGTTGTTGCTAAATAATATGTAAGACGTAATGATAACTATTGCTTTGCTCTGTCTGTTCAGTGTTAATTTGTGTTTCTGTGCCAGTGGATCCAAGTGTTCCAAAATGCAAATTTTGACGGATTTTATTGTATGTACCGCAAAACTTCTTCGTACATGATTTATCACAACACTTTTTGTAACAATGTGACTTTTCATTATCAGTAAATAAAACACCTTTGGCTGATTGTATTCTCGTCTTTTTTAATTTATCTCCACTTTACAATAAATATTCACGAGCATCATCCCAAATACCACGCTCCTCTTGTATATGTCAACACGAGCTGAGCCATTCCCAGCCCAGAAACTGTTCCTTTGATGGGGTCGTATTCTGGGTGATCAGGTTAGGCCTATTCCTCTTCACCGTGTAATACATATGGAGTTGGGACTCCCTATCTTTCGCGTGTCGTACTCTTACATCTCCTGAATAACTTCTTGATTAGTCTACAAAGTGCATTCGAACGAGATCAGTATACAGGTACATTAGGCCTAATTAATTTTTAGAGTCAGATTAATTCACATACACTACAACGTGAATGGTACTCTAGTCTACTATAACTTATACAATCGCCGTAGACTATTATATACAGAAACTTCTGCCGATATTTATATAAGGTTATGCAAGTAAACTGTCTGCAGCCAGCACGGATTCAAAAATAAATTTTAGTTCTGTTTAAATTATCTTCTATACGATATAACAATTGAAATCTAAAAACCACATTAAAATGAGATATGCCTATTCTTAACTTTCTGTCTACTGGCACCAACTCTGACACATATGCACACGCTCGCCATTAACATCTTATAGCAAATTCGAAATTTTAATTCATTTTACAGTATTTCTATTATTGGTAAAACAACCAAAATAAGTTTGCTTTGTAGGCTACTCAACGGTAACGTACAACATTACTTGTTTCGCCAAGTCTCTGTGCCGTAGCTGATTACAGGACAAGTGGCCACCTTGTTATTACAAAGAACGGTATTAGACGTTCCATGCATGCGCCTAATCGGCTTATCCCACTTACGTTGATCACGTGTCTGCATGTGTTTCATGCTGTTTTGTTCAATTACTATTTTAACTGATCGATCGGTATAGCCTATATATATATATTTCTTTTTATTAACGGTTCGAATTTTATCATTTATTTATTTCTTTTTTAGATGTAATACTTTCATAATTTTAGTATACTTTAATTGGTTATCTTCACGGAACCTAACAGTTGACAAAATGTTTGATTTACACTAACCAAGTTAACGTCTGCGTACTGATAAAGCATTTTTGTATACGTCGCTGTGTATCTTATTGTGACCTCTTATTTCGTAGTACCTCCTTAACCTTTCCGAGTAACCTTTGGGATACTGCAATGTTATAAGCACATTGCAGCTCTTCTCTATCGGAACGTCAAGCGAGTTTCGATTTAAAATATGGGTCCACTTTGTTACAGTTATGTAGTCCTTCCCGAACACTTTTTTTTCTTCTACCAGATGATACAACTAACCACCCGCCTTCCTTCTAGCCAAGTAACGAATTTACCGCTGAAATTTATTAATGTGGTTTATATTCCCTTGTTTGCTGTTTGTTTTATTCCATAAATAACGAAAAAATAATAAACGTGTAGATTACTATATGATATTCAGTGATCAACAAGATGTCACGCAAGAAGGGAATCAAGACAAAGTTCAAAATAGGCCTAGTGGTGTGAGAACCACAACGCGAGTACGTGTCCAGGAAATAAAGGTTGTCATATTGCTTAGCCAACGAAAGGATAGACTTAGTTAATAATATATAGGAATACATTAAGACGTCACTAGAACAACAGATGAGGATAAAAGCTAAATCTCTGATAGCTTTATTAGATTAAATGTAATGTAATGAGGTTTTATTTCTTCAATAGTGAAGGTTTCAGTAGGAATTGTTCTCGAGTTATTTGAAAGGTTATTTAGTCAAAATATTTTTAATAGCAATAGTCAAAATCGAATACAGTAGTCAATCTTTATCCGCAGAGCTTACGTTTTTCGAGAGTACCGTGGTTAACAAATAGTTTATAAAAAAGAGTTATCAGAAAAATGTGTACAGTACTGCCCATAAAGAGGCATTTTTTAGTTTTAATATGGATGTTTTACAAATAATTAGTATGCAAAAATCGATTTGTTACTTCCGTTAATCTATATAAATAAAAATGAAATGCTGTTCGTTGGTAAGCGCATCACTTGAGAACGGCTGGACCGATTTGGCTAATTTTTTTTTTAATGTTCGTAATAGTCCGAATAAGGTTTTTAGGGAAAGAAAAATTGGAAAAGTTGCCCGGAAAATTGTAAGATTCGGGAAAAATGAAAGTGCTTTTTTCTATGGGATTTTTGTATGACCTCAAGACCATAACTCACGATTCGAACGATGGATATACGTAATTCTTTTTTTGTTTTGTTCGTTATGGTCCTGGAAAAGTTTCCAGGAAAAAAAAATTCAGGACAATTACAAAGGAAAGTCGGAAAATTTGGACAAACTGCAAAAATCATAATTTTTGTATGCACTCTCGATCATAACTGACGATAGGAACGACATATTTGGTTGATTCTTTTTTTGTTTTGTTAGTTATGCTCCCAGGATGGAAATAACTCAATTGAATGTTTTCAATTGAAAAAAAAATCTGGAAGATCTGGAGAAAAATGTAGTTATTTTATTTCTATTCCAATTTATTTCGCTACTAGCTGACCCGACAGACGTTGTCCTGTCCAAATTTCAATAAATTTGTTTGTGATCGTTTTATTTACATTTCGATTTCGATTGCAAGATCGATGTTCAAGTAAACAATCAAAACAAAGAAATGCTTTGTTTCCATTGGTTTGCTGTGACATCACCATTTCGTTGATTGAAATGCTTTATGATACACGACATTTTTTGTTTTGTTGTCTGGCGCGTAAACAAACAAAGCTGATGGTTTTCCGACATTTCCGACATATTTCGCTATACGTGCGCAAATGTCGTTTGACAGCTGATTGTCACATTGTGAATCAAGCCAATCGTTACATAGTGACGAAAAATTGATTCAGTTGTTTATTTTCAGTTGAATTGTGATTCTGTTGTAAGTTCATCGCAATTGTTTCATGAAATGAATTAAATTTCGTCGTTTTATCTCAAACAAATTTACAGATTTACCTACGAAATACGGTGAGTTTTGAAGTGACAAACGGTTATACAGTAACAACAAAGTGAATCAATTGTCCATTTTCAGTTGAATTGTGATTCTTCGCATCGCACATTGTGTCGCAATCGAATTGAATTGACACAATTTAATCGAATTGCAATGCCGCCAATAAGACGGAGCAATTTAGGTAGCAGAACTCGCAATGCTACAAACCAAACGAATTTTCGATCTAATCGAACTGCAGAGCAACGCGAAGAGCGAAATGCAATTGAACGGAATCGATTATCACAAACACGTTCAGCACGTACACAAGAAGAAAGAGAAAATGCAAACGAAGATGATATGCATCGAATGAGACATCATCGGTCAGTAGAAACCAATCGCGCGATAATGAATTTGAATAATCGTGAAAGAAGACAAACAAATGTTGCGTTGAATACTCATCGAGCTGCATTCCGTTACAACGTGACAATTGATTACAGTGCAGACCAATCCGTTGCTACTGGATCGATGAGCGTTGTGTGCCCACATTGTAAGGCATTGAAATACAGAAATGAAACCCATGGATTGTGTTGCGCAAGTGGCAAAGTCAAATTGGCGCCATTGGTCCCGCCACCAGAGCCATTGCGCTCATTGGTTTCTGGAACAGGAACAGATTCCACACATTTCCTGACACAAATCCAGAAATACAACAGTTGCTTCCAAATGACTTCATTTGGCGCAACAAATGTGGTTCGGGACAATTTCATGCCCACTTTCAAGGTAATTGCAACACAATCATCTTTCACACCATTCGACACTTCCACACAACATGATTATTCGACAACAACATTATTATCATTATTATATTATCTATATAAATAAAAATTATATTCGTGCTGTATATAATATATAGCAGCCTATATATCGCTTCTTTAACCATTACAGATTCAAGGTCAAATATATCATCGAGCAGGTTCGCTATTGCCACCGCCGGATGCAGACTATAAATTTCTGCAGATTTATTTCATGGGCAATTCACCACAAGAAGTAGATAAGCGTTGTGCACACAAAAGTTCGGTGAAAAGACCAATTGTGGAACAACTGCAAATTTTTTTTCATCAATACAATGAATTGATTGCATTGTTCAAAACCGCACTGGACCGCATGCCATCTGATAATCACAAAATTGTAATCAGAGCCGATAAGACGCCTGCGGGAGTTTCAATGCGCCAACAATTGATGAAGTCGTCATTGTCGTCGTTGGTGAAAATTTGAAATCCCGTGATATCGTTCTACGTCGGCGGAACGATCAGCTGCAGCGTGTGTACGAAACGCACCGATCATATGATGCGTTGCAATATCCCATCATATTTTGGCAAGGTGAAGACGGTTATCATTTCTCGATCAAGATGATAAATCCGCTTACAGGTGAATAGTAAATCTATATTTTTTCTAATAAGATTAATTCATTTCATTGACACAAAAATTCATTTACAGGCGCTGAAACGAACAAAAAAGTCAGTTCAATGAACTATTATTCATATCGACTGATGGTTCGTGAAAATGAGGACAATCACATCTTGAAATGTCGGCGTCTGGAGGGATTTTGTTCTTGGACGCTCCCGGTGGAACTGGGAAAACTTTTCTGATCGCATTGATTTTGGCAACGATTCGCTCGCAGAATGAAATTGCACTTGCACTTGCTTCATCAGGAATTGCAGCTACGTTGTTGGAAGGCGGTCGAACAGCTCATTCAGCACTCAAGTTGCCGTTGAATATGCAAATCAATGAAACTCCAACGTGCAACCTTTCGAAGAACTGTGCGATGGCCAATGTTTTGCAGCAATGCAAATTGATCGTTTGGGATGAATGTACGATGGCGCATAAAAAGTCTTTGGAGGCATTAGACCGAACGATGCAAGATCTACGAAACAATCAAAACCGGTTTGGTGGTGCGATGATTCTGTTGGCAGGTGATTTTCGCCAAACATTCCCAGTGATTCCCATGGTCAACGCCAGCCGATTAACTTAATGCATGTTTGAAGTCGTCCGTTTTGTGGAAACACGTCAAGACACTCAAATTAAGTATGAACATGCGTGTCGAGTTGCAGAACGACCAATCTGGAGAAGTATTTTCAAAACAATTGCTGGACATTGGCAATGGCAAAATCCCCGTTGACATTTCGACTGGCTGCATTACATTCCCCGTCGATTTTTGCCAGTTCACCGAATCAAAGACCGAACTCATCCGAAAGGTGTTCCCAAACATTGCTCAAAATTACAAAAATCATGTTTGGTTGAGCGAACGTGCTATATTGGCTGCGAAAAACATTGATGTCAACGAATTGAATTTCAACATTCAAAGTGAAATTGCTGGCGAATTGATGACGTACAAATCGGTGGATTCCGTTACTAGCCAAGATGATGTCGTCAACTATCCAACCGAATTTTTAAACTCGCTGGAATTGCCCGGATTGCCGCCTCACAATCTCAAATTGAAAGTCGGATCGGTAATCATAATGTTACGAAATATCAACCAACCAATTCTTTGTAATGGCACCCGGCTTGCGGTGAAGAAACTGATAAACAACGTCATCGAAGCAACAATTCTTACAGGAAAGTACAAAGGAGAAGACGTTTTGATACCACGCATCCCAATGATTCCGACCGACATGCCATTCGACTTTAAACGCTTGCAGTTTCCGGTGCGGCTTGCATTCGCAATGACAATAAACAAATCACAAGGGCAGTCATTGAGTGTTTGCGGCATTAACCTTGAAAATCCATGCTTCTCGCATGGTCAATTGTATGTCGCCTGTTCCCGTGTCGGAAAACCATCAGCTTTGTTTGTTTACGCGCCAGACAAGAAAACAAAAAATGTCGTGTATCATAAAGCATTGCAATTAACGAAATGGTGATGTCACAGCAAACCAATCGAAACAAAGCATTTCTTTGTTTTGATTGTTTACTTGAACATCGATCTTGCAATCGAAATCGAAATGTAAATAAAACACCTTGAGATTCATTGTGATTTCAAATTTAATGGAAGAAAATAAATCATTTGGTTGACATGAAATTCTGACTTAATTCAATTGTGTCTTAAATTTTGGAACAAAACCGCATGGTTCCAAGTCGATTACATTCCAGGCGCATCACACATTTCCAGCATTTCAGCGGTGTACTGCCGATAGAATTCATCTCGCATTTAAAATTTCCCATTGGCGTACTTCTGAATGTACTCCTCCTCAAATTGAATATCCATGGCCACAATCGTTAATAGATACAATGAACACTCAGAAATACGTTTTATTCTCATTTTTACTTTGTTTACACATTTCCAATAGCTTTTCACAAATTCTCAAAACGATCACAAACAAATTTATTGAAATTTGGACAGGACGTCTGTCGGGTCATCTAGTACAATATACAATAGCCTACATTTATCCGTAGTACATTAAATATAAAACATAACTATAGCTTAAAAATTAATATTAGAATAATATACTACACAAAAAATACAGTACTAATGATGTTTAGATTTGCTTAGATTTTTGATTAAGTAAAATTAATTATGTCTTTTAAATAAACTAGTTATTGTATGCTGTTTCATATTACCTACGATTGTTCTCTATATATATCTGTGCGGTTTTAGCAATTCATCTAACCTCTGGTTGATTTTGAACTACGATCAGTATCTATATCAGTATCTATCAATATTTGATAACGTAAAATTTCATTTTTCTGCTTCACCTTTTCCTCGTCGTCATTATCAACGTCTTCGGTACAGGTGTAATGTACCAGTTCTTCTAGATCACTTTACGATAATCCTTTAGGCTCTACATTAAAATCCTCTTAAATGTCACCAAATCAAATGTCATTTAGGTCTTCCCTTTCCAGACGTTTCGCCACCTCTGCTATTCGATTCATTTCATCAACAAGTTGGGGAATGTCACCGATATCGTACGAAACTGTACCTAAACATTTTTCCCAACATGTCATAAAATATGCTATATATATATTGTCTCCAGTTCTCACAATACGTTAATTACAGAGTAGCACAGGCTTCATATTCAGCGGTAAAGATGTAGGCCTATACACTTCTACGGTAAAGGTAGAAGGGTATAGCCTACTCTTATATGGATGCCTTATAAGAGTTTGAAATATACAAGGCAACCAAGTTTCATAAAGAATAACTGCTTACCGTTTCAATCAAATATCCTGTATGATGATCAGTACGTTACCTTTAGAGCAAAAGGTATTGCTAAAGTCAAAAATATCTCGGTCGCCTTTAGATTTGTCGCAGAAGGATGGAAAAATTGTCAGAAAATTTCAGAAAGTTTGGTAGAGTAAATATAGATGGCTCTCTGGTTGTGAGCGAAACAAAACTCTGCACTGCTATTATTGTTTGATATTTAATGGAGAGGAACCATGGAGCAAAGTTGGAGTAGGCAGTATAAAAAATTTTGAATCTAAAGCCGCTAAACATGCTGGCAGCAAAACTCATAAAAAATTCTGAGAGGTTTCACATGCTAGGACGTAACAGCATAGAACATTGCTTATCCGAATTAGCTAGAATTCAAGCAGTGCAGCACAATGAAAATGTGGCTCAAAATCGAAGGATAGTAGGCCGTTTGATAGATGTTGTTTGTTATTTACGGAGGCAAGAGTTAGCTTTTACGGGCCATAAGGAAAATAAGCAGTCTCTTAATAAGGGCAATTGTTTAGAAACTTTAAATTTACTGGCAATGGAAGAGGCTTTCATGAAGGAACATATAGAAACCAGAACTGTATTTAAAGGCACATCTTCTGAAATTCAGAATGATTTAATCGAGTTTGTTTCCATCGCTATTAATGAAACAATTCGTGATGAAATAAACAAGGTCGAGTTTGTTTACGTTCAAGCTAACGAAACAACCGACGTATCTGTTAAAGCACAACTGAGTATAATTGTGCGATATGTTCGTGGTTTGAAAACTGAGGAACGCTTTTTAGGCTTTTTTGATGGTTTCTTCTAACAAAAGCGCAGAAGGGTTGGCTAATAAAATCATTTCAGTTTTGAAAGAATATAACATTGAAAATAAGTTAGTAAGCCAAACATATGACGGTGCTTCTGTGATGGCTGGTCGTCACGGTGGAGTACAAACCCTTGTTCGTCAACAGTGTCCGCAGGCAATATTTGTACATTGCTATGCTCACCAACTTAATTTGGTCTTGTTACACAGTGCAAAAAATATTAAAGTTAAATTGTTTATTTGTAATTTAACTCCATTTCATAGTTTCTTCAGTAGATCTGCTGCTAGATATGATTTACTCCGAGAACAAGGGTTTAAACTTCCTCACCCAACATCAACCCTTTGGAATTACTGTTCGCGGGCAGTTTCAACAATCAAAGAACATTACAAAGAACTATATCGTGCGGTTTTTCACATTATCGAGTGTGATGATTGGGATCCTGAGTCTGTGAGTGCTGCAATTGGTCTCCTAAATATTTTAAAGTCGAGATCTTTCATGTTTTACTTGTGCGTATATGATCGAATTTTTGTATTTATTCAACATCTGTTTAATGTGCTCCAGGCAAAATCTAGCAGTGTGTAACTCTCTACACTAATGAAATTAGGACAGTGAAAGAAAATATCGCAGCACTGCGTTCAAATAAAGTGCTGCAAAACTGTATGGACGAATGTAGCCGCATGAATGCTGACCATAATAATGTATTGCTGGAATCTGTAAGTGGAGTGCATAAACGCGTTGCTTATGAAATTCGTGATTCTGTAACAGTGCAACTAGACACCCGATTCGGCGAATTTGAAAATATATTGTTTGTAGAACTTCTAAATGAGAAAACGTTTGTTGAATTTCGGAGGAATTTTCCTCAACTCCAGTTTGACAAGCTGAAATGTTTGTTCCCAAAATTCTTTGACTGGGTAACATCGCGCAATTAATTATTGAACATCTACAACAGTGATGATAAAATGCTTCCGTGTGTTAAACTGCTAGAATGTATTGTGGAGAATCAACTCGATGGTGTGTATGAACAAACATTAAAGTTACTGAAATTAGTACTGAGTATTCCAGTTACATCGGCATCGACTAAGCGTTCAATGAGTGAGTACACTGAAGAGGATCAAAACGTACCTTCGTAATGCTATGAAAAATAAAATACCACTATTATATTAACGACTCGGAACATAAGTTTTTTATAAGTAAAAGCATAAAGTTTTACCTTACAGCCTGAAACGGTTTTCGCCTTTAAAAGGCTTCTTCAGAGGCTGCCGCTGGTAGCGCTGTCCGTCTTGTTGTGGGCAACGGAATCGAATTTCGAAAGATCGATGCTGTGTGTGTGGGGTGAGATATGTTCGAATAATGCGTGCGATTTGAATTGTGTCTGTTCGTTTAGGATGTCGTTTTTATTTGTTTTCGTGTGTTTGTATATTTCCAATTGTTTTAGAGTGTCTAGTTTTCGGCCTTTTGTGTGTACGTGTAGAATGTTCATGTTATTGTCGATGTTTTTATATGTGTGGTTTGCTTCAATGAGGTAGTTTGCAAAGGTGGATTCTGTAGTGGAGTGGAGTGCCTTTGTGTGTTCAATGTATCTCTGTTTTAAGCTACGTCTTGTCTGGCCTATGTAGAATTTATTGCAATTTGAGCAATTTAAGATTAAATAAAAGATTATCACAATTGGCTACTTTGTCCATTGAAAAAGAATTGACATCTATGTGCACAAAGGACCCAACTTTCAAGGAAAGGGTAATAAATATTTCTGGAAACTTCAAGACGTGGCGTGTGGAACTCATTTACAAGAAAATATGTGTAATGCCTACAGTATCCGGATTTGTCATCATTCAAAAAATGTGAGTAAAATTTATAGTTTTTGAACAATATTTTCTAATTAAGATTCATAAACGACACTAATAATAATAATATAGTTTTTTCTTTACATTTAGGCCTAATTATACGTATAATAAAATGAGAGTCACTTAGGTATTATCTGATAAAGGTAGAGGTATGTCTATTTACCATAGTTTTACTGGTTCATTAAAAATGTCGACAATCTTAGTAGGAGGGTGCTGTTGACTGGTACTTTTATGTCTACCCAAATTATTTTGTCACGCTTCGCCACTGATGACGATGCAAAACAGACTGACATATCAGTGAGTTAAGTGGACATTGGACGTTAACGTTATTAGCCTACTCCGAGCAGTGCGCGCTCTTTTATAGTGCCGTGTGTGTTATATAGGCCTAACGTGTTCGTTCAGTAATTTATGTAATGACTGCTTTGAATTTCTCGACGCGTTCTCATGACAGGATAAGAATTTTAGGAACTGATGATGGGAACTCGTTCCCGAAACATGCCGAGTTAACAAAAACAATAAGTCGCAAAACGGATTACATTAAGGTAATGCTGTTAAAGTTGATTGCTTTATTTCATTAACTCTTTGTATCATAATATAACATTGGAGACTGGATCACTAATAAATAAATGTACAAAATTGAAGATGTGGTAAACTACGGACATGCGAAACTGCGGATAAAAACGCAGTTAACCAGGGATAAGTAATCAACAAATCAATCCTTAGGAAAATAATCATTTCTATCGCCTTTTATTTATTCACAGAGTTACATATGCTAGAATATTAATCGTCCTGCACTTCCTACCGTAAGCTACAAAATGTTAGTCGTACTAACGATACTGAGACCTACAGAGTGGGCCATAAGTCGCTTGACACAAATCCATTTTTCGATGATTTCTAATTATGAAAAGTTTTATGAGATTCGGTCAGTGATTACGAGCAATTTTCAAACACTTGTATT
This sequence comes from Magicicada septendecula, assembly GCA_034769895.1. NCBI lineage: Eukaryota > Metazoa > Arthropoda > Insecta > Hemiptera > Cicadidae > Magicicada > Magicicada septendecula. The sequence goes on from CM068367.1 coordinate 1,090,476,311, forward strand.
ACATTTTGAAAACTTTTTGTCATCACCTGTACACGGATAAAACAGAAATAATTAATACACTTATAATCAGTATTAAGTAAATGTATAACTTAATATATTATTGTTAATATAAGAATAATATATTTTTTTTATTATTCTTTAAGTAACGTATACTAGTTTATTTGTTACTCGTCTTTAAGTTAAGTACAATTGTTTTACAAAAACACTGATTAATTCACGTTACTACTAAAACAAGGATAACTTCTAGCGTCAAGCAACTTATGGCCCATTTTGTCCTTCACTTTTCATACCTCTTCCTACCAGTGACGAACATCATCATTTCATTCTAATTCTTACAACCAATTTACACCTAAAAGTAAGTTGTCATTTCACAATATAATTTTGATAACTGATATGGTTCTGAATGTCTTCATATTTTTTCTTCAAACTTTTAAACAGATGCGAATAATGGTCGTAAACAGTACCATAGTAAATTTAATTTGTTATGCAATTCTTAAATACTTATAGGCCTACAGTAAATGAAACAACTTATTTATGTTAAATAAGAACGCATAGTTTAATACATGTTGAAACAAAAATATATAATGTGCTTGCTTAAATTTAACATGAGTAAAGAAGAAATGATACTTTGAATAAGGTAGTTACAGAAAGACACTCAGGGAAGGAAAGCAATATAATTAATTCCCTCCTTCCGTTTTTGTTTCAGCCATCTATGGGCTGCAATGACACAACTTCCTTCACTTTCGGAAGTTCTTTCCTTTTTCACCAGTATTCCGTCATTCCGTGGCTTCATTCTGTCTCATTCTTATTCTGATAACACCCCCTTGGGCCTCTTGGCTTTCTCTTCAGACAGATCCCTTACCTCAGTAACTTTCTTTCTGAACACTTCTCTTCTTCTCCCTGATTCTTTTCCCTGATTTCACATTTTTCTAGACTCTGATACTTGTTTCACCTATGGTAACTGTGCCTTTCTGTTCCTTCCTGGAAGGTGAGGATTTTGTTTGCTATTCTTTCTTATTCCATTCTTCTAATGTGTCCATAGAAATTAATTTTCTCTTAATCTCTTAGTTTTAGTCAAGATTGTCTCAACCTTTTCATACAACTCTTGGTTTGATCTCAAATATAATTTTAAGTCATTTTTTGAGACTTTTCTTGGTCCCAGTATTTTCCTAAATTACCTTTCTTACCTTCCTATTTCAAAGAGTTCTTTACTAGCTGTTGTCTCTGCTACATATAAACATTTCTGTTTGACTATCATACTGTAATATCTGAATTTGATCTGGTATGATCAGTGACTTGGACTTTAAGTCTTCTGTCTTACTCTGAATGCCCATCAACATCTTTCTTGCCATTTCTGCACTTACTGGCTTCTCACTGACATTGGGGTCAGAATTTCATGTAAGCTGTTGGGAAATACTTCCATTTCCATCTTCATAATGGACCCAGATGGACCCTGGTTTTATAATGAGGTCCATACTCCTGCTGCTGCTTCTTTCTCACCACTTGCCTGATGAGGCCCTGAGCTTGCGACTGGTAATGGTAGAGTTGCAATATCATTATTAAACAGCACTTATTATCAGCATATAACATAAATAAAAAATCAAATGTAACATATAACACAATAATTAAATGAAAGTTATCTAAGAGAAGTAAAGGCAACTAAAGGAGAGAACAGAAAAAAATTAATGCTACAGAATGTTTGAACTTAGGAGTAAAAAATACCAAATGAGGGAATCCAAGGAATTATGGGTGTCTCCTGCACTCCAGTATATGAAATAAAAACGATCTTTATTTTACCATTACCGGGCATGCCATCAGCTTAGAAAAGAAATGCAAGAGATCCTCAGTGTTTGTACATAAAGTATTCCTGGAAATATGTATGAAAATCATATTGTCTGAAAGTTGAACCACTATACAGTATGTAAATTATTTCTGTTCATTGTAACAACTCTACATGATTGGTTGTATAAACTGCAGTACAGTATAATGTAGGGTACACTACATTGTCCTATCCTGAAGTATTATATTATTCTTGCATAAGTTTATAATTATATGACAATAGCACTAAAGAACTACACAATACAATAACAAGCTACGTTGGTGATTTTTGTACATTAGAGAAGATTATAAACAGTATTTTATTAAAAAAATAAAAAAGTGTTTTATTGTATTAAACAAAAAATTAAATACTTCAACTTACAAGTATGTTTTTATAGAATTTTCAGTCTCAAGTATATGCAATTGTCTGCACCTTTATTCAATTCCTCTCCTCAAACCTCCATCAGTGTATAAAACCCCACAGTTAGAGTGTGAATCTTGGTGAATCTTGAATAAAGGGAAAAGAAGGCCCACACACACACACACACACACACACACACACACACACACGCAATTTATTTATTTTATTTTATTATTTATGTTTATTTATTTTATTTTATATAGAACACTTTGTACATATTTTCTTAAAATAAATAGTAACTATAAAATAAACAGTTGCAACAAGACTGGTATTTATTTTATTCATTAATAATTTCTAGGATCCAAAGCAATGAAGTCTCAAATAGTATTTTGTACATAAGCCTCTTCATTAATCAATCAGATATCAACTAAAAAAGAATTAAAATATATTAATTATTTATTTAAACAACTTTTAGAAAATGTTTTGAATTCTTACCAAAGAATTATTAACCAGACAGTCTAAAATAATTAATAAAATGTACTGATATCTGAAGTATTAAAAAAGTTTAAATTCTAACTTTACCAAATGATGCATATCATTACCCATACATGGACATATTACATATGTGTGTGTGTGTGTGTGTGTGTGCGTGTGTGCGTGTGTGCGTGCGCGCGCGCGCATATATAGCCTATATAATGTTTAAGAACACAGACATTAAAATAGCATACAAAACTAACAAAAATAATCTACGAAAACTAAATAACCCACACAACAAAGACAATACAACAACCAATGGTACATACAAAATTGAATGCCAAGATTGCAATAAATGTTACATAGGACAAACAAACAAACAAACAATTGAAAAAACGTTATTTAGAATACCTAAATCCATACAAAAAAACAGCAATATACAAATCTAATTTAGCCACACATGCAATAAACACTGGACATGAATTCCCAAACATAACCAACATGACACTAATAAAACACATACCACACAAAGGCACCATAATGAACATTTGGGAAAATTTACAAATATACAAACATAAAACACAAAACAATCTAATACCTGAACAAATACAAATCAATACAAAACATGACACAATTTTCAAAGCACTCAACATCGAAAATACACAAAATACTAACACATACACCACAATCACACACAATAAAACCAATTTAAAGTACCAGAAGCCAACAGGAAGCCACAATAATATCCAACCAACACATATGTACTTCACCAGACACAAAATCCGGAAAGCTGAGGATGGGTACAAGATGGTACCTGAAACATGTTCCAAATAAGGAGAAAATATCTGAGGTAAAGTGATTATAAATATTAAATATATACACATCAAGAAACAGACTGTAGCAAAAAGTGTAGCAATCACTTTCTGCTACAGTCCGTTTCTTGATGTATATAATACATTTAATATTTATAATGAATGTACCTCAAGATATTTTTTTCCTTATTAGGAATATGTTTCGGGTACCATCTTGTACCCATCCTCAGCCTTCCGGTTTTTGTGTCTGGTGAAGTACATATGTGTTGGTTGACTATTAGAACAATTGGAAATATACAAACACACGAAAACAAATAAAAACGACATCCTAAACGAACAGACACAATTCAAATCGCATGCATTATTCAAACACATCTCACCCCACACACACAACATCGATCTTTCAAAATTCGATTCCGTCGCCCACAACAGGACGGACAGCGCTACCAGCGGCAACCTCTGAAGAAGCCTTTTAAAGGTGAAAACCGGTTCAGGTTGTAAGGTAAAACTTTATGTTTTTACTTATAAAAAACTTTGTGTTCCGAGTCGTGAATATAATAGTTGTATTTAGTTAAATAACGGACATGTCATGGACAACGAAATCCAAGAATGAAAATAAAAGTAAAAGCCTTCTTAACTTTATTAAGCCCCAGTATTTGACATCATCTCTGCAATACTTCTCTATATTGTTATTCAATATTACCAATAAAAATATTATCATAAAGTAAAGGAGCAGCAACATTGCTTGTTTGCCCACTGCTGAGTGCGTAACTCAGTAGTGATTTTTATCCACAGTAATCCTGTCCAGTTAACCCCAAGTCATCTATCCATCACAAAAAGACAAGAGCATCATAGTTTCTTTACATCTCTTACTTTTCTAATTTATTCACTCTTACCTTTACGTTAGTCTTGTTCACCTGTGTTAATAGATGATATAATCTATTCCAGTTTGGTTGCATATCTTTGTATTTATTTTCCTGTCTCTTCTTGTTATTCTTCTTGTTTCTTCTTGCAATCCTTCTGTATAGCCCACAGAAGCTTTAGTACGATAATCACATTCATTATCTATGTGCCTTATCATGCCCTTAAGTAATTACAAGAAGCACACTTTGATTAGAAACTACTTTTAACACAAAAGCAGTTTGTCTTCATATTATTTCACTTCCTTCCAAAGGCAATACATTCTGACTTTATTCAGCTGACAATTTTGGACATTACAACTCTGTAATTGATAGTGTTTAACCCCAAAATCTCACTTAATTCACAGACGTTAGATCTTCCCCACAATTTTCTATCTCCTCAGTCGGTGTAGATTGCAAATGGTTCAATTGGGCTTATCACAACAGTGCGTTTGTGTTTTCTTATTTATTTTCAGGCAAACCATTACACTTATCTGGTTGAAATCGTTAATCATTTTCACCATATCACCATGTTCAATTCTTTGTTTTCAGTTTTATATAATGTATTTTTTCTCTTTTTATTCTACTGCTAAAAAGTCTTTTGTATTCAATGACATTTTTGTATTGATTATATTGGTACTTTGCCTACACATTTCTGTTATTTTCAACAAATTTTTTACAATCACTTTGTTATTGAAGTTTATTTCACACACACACACACACACACACACACACACACACACACACACACACACACACACACACACACACACACACACACACACACACACACACACACACACACACACACACACACACGCGCGCACTCTCTCTCTCTCACACACACACACACACACACACACACACACACACACACACACACCTTGTGAGAATCATTTATTTATAATCATATTATATCTCAAGGTACATACTGATAGAGCTTTGATTTTAAAAATCTATGATAATTACATATATTAATGTTATTAAGAATTATACATTTTTAAATGATTCCTTCTTCTTTAACTATAACTTCCATCCCATTTGGCTACTGTATAGTCCTCTTTTTCTTGTATAGATGTGTTGGAAATATGTAACCCATTTGATACTACAAAGCCCATGCTCCTATTTACTCTTGCATTTCTCTCCCCAAATTCAAACTGCTTTATAGACATTTCCTCATCTGGGGTGTGAGTACTGGATGGGGATGTAGCCAATCACCCACCTACTTTAGAGAAGTTAGAGTGTTTAGAGAAGTTGTCACAGTCTATTGCAATTGCCAAATCCAGTGGAATAATAGTCAATTCTATCAAATTTGTTCCAATTATTTTCCAACAATAAATTATATTATAATTATTATAAAATTATTTATAAATAATGTCATAATTGTACGATAATTATTATCTAATAACAAATAATGAATAATTATGAATAATCACATTAGAATAATTGTTACAAAAGAAGGTACATAAACCTTTAAGATAATTTGTAATGATAATCCTTTTAGCTGCTAGAGTTAGGTGGTTATGTGGTAAATCATTAATGATATACAGATGTATATTCACCTCAGTAGTAATTTGTCTTAGTAGGCCTACCAAAAGGACCCAGAAAAAAGGCTTGTCTTCTTTCTTACCCACTCCAACATACAGTTTTAACAATTATTACAATATATTTACAGTTACAGAGTACTACAGTACCAACTCCCAACTCACAATTTATTTAAAATTACTACAGTTTATTTATTGTTAAGCTACAGAGGTGTCCCATACAGAATGCAAGCTTTAATGTTTTAACTAAATCATTATTATTAAAAAACTTATATATGTATACACACACACACGCACACATATTTTGTTACAAACTGCACTTACTATGGTTAATAATTGTAGCATAATATTAGGCGAATGTCCCCTGTGACTTTGATGGCAGCTGCTTCTTCTTTAGCAAAATTTTCGATATCCATTCAGCACGATTGCAGCTAGATAGTGCCAATAATATGTCAAATCTCGGCCTTGAGCTCAGAAATTGTTTGTGGTTTATTGATGCAAATGTGAGATTTCAAAACCCTCCAAAAGAAAACATTGCTTGATGTCAATCATAAGACTTTGATGGATTGCTGTTGGGTGCGATGAGATAAACACCAAATTTTTCTTTCACATAATCAGTTATTTCACATGTAGTGTGATAGGTTGCATCAACCTGCTGAAGCTACATGTCTCCAGATCCATATCATACCATCCGTTTGTTTATCCTCCAAAAAAATCCATTATCATGTTGTTATAACATTTGTCATTCACTGTTACTGCATTTCCAACCTCACTTCTAAAAACAGTATGACTGAAACATTCTACCAGCCCAGAATCCATATCAAACAATTGCTTCATATCAAACAGTACATTTTCCTATACCAAAGCATTGTTCCTTCATGTAAGCTGCATGACAGCTAATTTTATCACAAACTAATGACAGAAGCAGAAATTGCAGTGCCACCAACCTAACAAAGTGACAGTGGCACACAAATCAAATCTTATGTTCTACATGGGACACCCTTATGAGAGTTCTCTGTTTTAAGTGTAAACATACTTCATTGACCTTAACTTCTGGTCTACAGAGCATATATTTCTCCAAAGAAACAGTACTAGATACAACTCAAACGAACTGAATGACATCCTCCCTATATATTGCTGCATGTCTCTTTTCATCATTGACCAATGCCACTTGATATTTTGTGATGCATACTGTTATGGTACATATAACACACCCAGAACCCAATGTATAATAAACGGATTAAAAGCTATCCAAAACAAAGTAATCAACAAAAGATGAGCATGCAATCATGAACATAGAATGTATTATGACCAAAGTAGGGGAATAAAATAAATTATAATTAATAAGTAAATGTATAATTGAAGAAACAAAGACATGACTAAAGACAAGACCAAGTACCCAATTACCCAATAGATCAGACAGTGAGAAGAAAACAATGACAACCATAATAAGAAGAAATTTATTAAGTATGATAGAAGAATCAGTGCAATTAGGGAAAAGTCAAATCAAATCAGATACCAAAAGGAAATAATAAAGACACAGATAATATAAACCATGAGAATAAAAGTACTGTTAATGATAATGACTTGACACTGACATAAACTTATTAATAAAATGACTTCAATGACTTGACGGTACAAACAGAACTCAAAAATAAAATATTGAGAGTAGAAATTAAGAGGGAGAGTGAATACAAGAATTGTAAATGTATAATTAAATAATGTATAAAAATGACAACTAGACAATGTCCAAAGGACTAATAAAATTTGTGAAGTAGAAATAAAATTATCAAAGACAACTATTACTCAATAATAAAGGTTGAGACAATAACAAAAAATAAAAATAACCATAAACAATAAAAAATCAGCTTTAAGTAAAAGTAAATAATCATACAATGTGTAGAAAACAGAATCTGAGATTCAGCCATTGTTGAGAACCCGAGATAGGACATAACCTAATCTGGCCAACAAGTTTCCAATAAAATAGTAAAAACAATGACTGGAATGACGTTAAATTAAAATGTATTGGAGGGTAAACTAACTAGAGACTATAAGGAGCATTCCATGTACAAAAAGTCATAGTATAAAGGAACTTAAGTGCAGAATAAATGTAAATTAATGTGACCAAGTGTACCACATAGAATGGGTACCTGGGACAGCAAAAATCACACATAAAACTGTAATAAAAGAATAGGGACTCAACCCATGATATTAAATAAGACATAATAACGTTCATGTGAGGCAAATCAATGCTTATGGCCATCAAATTAATAATAATAATGTAAATTATAAGCAAACCCTAACTGATACTAGATGCAAAAAATTTAAGTAAATTCAACCAAATGTCAAAATATAAAAGCAGAACCAAACACTGCCAAGTATTAAAATTGCTATAAGAACACTAAGATAAAATAAAAGTAATAAAGAGAAAAATGTGAAAACATTCAAATAAGGAAAATGTAACACTCAAGTATGCTGAAAAATAATCAGAGAAAATATGATTAAAGTAAAATAAAACAATAATAGCTAGTGCTGATACAATCAGGAGTGGTAATGTTCATTATAGATAGGCCACAACAAAGATGTGTTATAAAACCCTAATATTATAAATTAATTAATAAACACTTAGAATGACAATAGACCAAGAGTCTAGTCAAAGGAAAATAGATAATTAAGAGTAATAACTAAATAATGGTATGAGAAAAAATATTGTACAGTATTGATAAGTAATCACGAAGGACAAAAGTGAAGAAAAATAGTGTATTAAATATAAGAATCTTTAATATAAGAAAGTGATAAAAACATAGAAAAATCTGGTAGTAGGCCTAAATGAAAGGTAACAGTTTTAGCTAATTACCACCTAAAACTTTAACGAGGAGGGACGATAGATAATGACGCAATAAGCATGATAATTAATTATCAAAAAATGAACAATTTAAATAGTATAAGATAGAAAATAAGAGATGTAATTAGTTCGTAAGAAATTTATTTTATTAATCCCTAGCAGAACTATATAGTGAGGGTAGTCAAAATACTCATGGGAAAAAGACAAAAACAATGAGAGTACTGGAAAAAAGATCAGTGCATGTATAAGTGAATCATTTAAATTATAAATAAAAGAATTAATGACAAACCCGTCAGCGTACATGGGAAACCAGAAAACTAGAGCCTCAAACTCAGAGACTGACGCCAACCTAAGCATCTATTTTGCCGACATATACCGAGAGTACCCAAAAATTAGAACAATTAGCCAATCAGGGCCTGTTATTAATTACTAGGTACGGGATCTTGACTCAGGTAATACCATCAGTTCATCTCAAGCTTCGACGCAGACTCCAAATTGGTCAGAATAACCAAAAAGTACTGAATCGACAAGCCGACAGCTGACGAAAGCGTTTAACCTTGAAACACAAGGTTGAGGTGAGGTTGGGTATATGGGAAAGTGAAGTTTTATTTAATCAGTGACCTATAATGGAGTATATGCGCATAGGTAGTGAACGGGAATGAATTAATCAAATTTAATTTCATTCAAATAACAGAAGAAAATTTTGTGAATTAGTGATACGACTAGAACGACGTCATATGCAAGTATCAGTGAACATGACAAAAATAATTAGTAAATAGTAATCTACTAATTAAAGAACGCTATAAGTGAAATTAATTAATTAATATTATTGAATCAATACCAATCCAACAGAGATTGGAACCTTATTTTAATTATTGAACTAAACCATTAAAAGTGAGTTATTTAAGTAACCACAAACATAAAATTTTTATAATTAATTCAAGGGACTTGTCTAATTCAAAGACATTAAATAGTCAATGGAGAACTTGAGAGAAACATTGACCTGTAGTAAATTAAGTATTATATTGTGATTAACCTTAAGATTCTAGCTAAAATTTATAACAATCCCCAACCATTGGAAGGGGTCATTTCCAGTAACCTGTTAACTTTGTTTGTAGCCAATCCAAGAAGATCGGTGATGAAGTTCATTAATAGATTACATGTATAACCGTAGTACATGGAGATATTAGCATGGTTAAGAAAATTTTCATTATTTTATGTTAAGTAAGTTAGGTTACAATGAACCCTAGTTAACCTAAAAACTACAATAATAATCACATGTTAAATGTTTATGTTTTGTTAAAGAATCTAATAATATTTTCACTCTCCGAATACTAATTATTATAGTATTGCATTTTATTAACTTATGTGTATCTTGCAGACTAAAAGAACCTGCTTTATTTATGAATTAAAGTAATGAAATTGTTTATGACCAGACCGACTGATGGTTAGACGCAGTCTGGCTAACCTGAGATTCATTTATTTAAAAGACTCCATCCACCATATTAAAATTTTAATAAACAATGTTATTGTACCATGGCAATTATTAGCCTAATAATGAGTTCGACAAATTAAAAAATCAATTCATAACCGATAACCGAGTTTGACTATCATTGTATTAGAATAAGACTTACAGCTTAGGTGAACGACAGCAATGGTCGGTAACAGTGGCGGCGGCAAGAATTTGAATTGAACGATTCTCACTTTCTTAATAGTAATACACTTCAACATTACTAGTGTCCAACCGTCACAAGTAAGTATTTTTATACCAATGATACTTATGTGTTTTCAGTGAAAGGGCACACCTCTAGGTTCATCTCAGCGACAAGTGAAGAGTCTATTTATTTCAATTAAACAACTTACAACCGAACTCAACACATAACTATACGAGTTTAATAATAATAATAATAATAATAACTGAACATTTTAACGAGAGAGGATCTCGTCCTTTACAATATTCACATGGCATTGAAAGTTGTAGGAACCATTGATATACACACGAATGTAACCACAGAGAATTGTAGATTCTTCACTTATAAATAATTATTGTATTATAGGCTGAATATTTATTTTCTGTAATGACAGGCAACCAAATTTAGTGTCCATTTATTTACAACTTTCACGAAGCATTTTTTACTCCTCTGGTGTATCCCTCTGACTACCCACTCAATTTTACTTGGACAACTCCTGTTATAGTTTCTTTTGCCACACACACACTTTCATAAATTTCCTCTATTTTACCAACATCAGCAACTTTTGTAGCATGTCTTGTGATCATTTTTATTATTCTTATCTTCTTGTAGCTGGTAATTGTATCAGTGATTTTATCATACAATGTATTTGATCTTATTGCTAATGCTGTCTGATATCCAGATATTTTTTGGATTAAAAAATTTTCTGTAATGTCTACTAATTTGCCCTTTGACAGAATTGTAACTAATCTCTGTTTAAAATAAACTGGACTCTGTTTTTACTCTTTAGTTTTCCAACCACAAATTTACTATACATGTGTTCTAAGTTTCTGTTGTCTTAATATTGTTTGGTGTTTATGATTTCTTTTTAGTGACAGATTGTTTGATTTTAGCAGTATAATGGTCTACTTTCATGTCACTATAAGACAATCCTTAACTAATCTCAGACTAATATTGATTGTTTTGATTGTTCATCTTTTTTCACAGTGCTAAATAATATAGAATATAGAACTTTCACTTGTGAAACTTACTTGTTTTTCTTTCCGAACACGTTTCGGCGTGGTGTTCGCCTTCGTCAGCAGTTTGAGACAGACTGGCCAGTAACACGTAACGGTTTTTGTTTGGAAGGTTTAGTGGGGGTGGTGTGTGGAGGAAGGGGATTGGCGCGGGGATCCAAATTATTGTTAGTTTTATGTATAGTTGTGTCAAACAGTGTGTGTGATTTATAGTTTATTTATTTTTTATTTTTTTATTTTTTTTTATTTATTGGAGATCTGTAAGCTGTTCAACTGAGCGAACATTTAACAAATTGGCTGACAACACACACAGGATTATGAAGAGCTGACCATTGACAGCTCTTCTTGTTTTTGATAATAGATTAAAGAGGTAACAAAATACAAAACTAAATGATAAAAACATGTAAACAAATGAACAAAAGTCACTTTCACTTCCTGCTGGCATGGTACAATAAGTTCAAATATTAAACACTGGGCCCATAAGGCACATATACAGGTTGACATTAACACGTATGAATGACACGAATACAAAAACATACAGAACAGATATCACAGACAGTACAATACAGAAAATACTGAGAATACATTATGAGTTAAACCTGAATGGTAAGTCTAACAGTTTGTGTCTTTTTAGTCTATAAATATCTTCACTGTTGTCTAACAAGTTAATTGCCAGGTGGTTGGGATGCTGTTCTAGTTTGGAGATGTGAGTCCTGTAGAGGCGCATGATTTCTACTCTCACGGTTGAAACTTTGAGGTCGCGGTGTATAGAGTTATTTGAGACAAACCAAGGAGCGTCGACTATTGATCTAAGTGTTTTGGACTGAAAGCGCTGGATAATCTCAATATTACTTGTACTTGCAGTACCCCAAAGTTGAATACCATAAGTCCATACCGGTTTAAGAACGGCTTTATAGATCAAGAGTTTGTTAACCGTGATTGTCTGCCTATAAGCCAATAGATGTTTCTGACCTTGTGATTAAGTTCAAGCTTCTTAGATGTTATATGTTTATTCCATGTTAGTCTCGTGTCCAGATGCATCCCAAGGTACTTAGCACTTTCAGCTTGCGGTACTGGTTGACCGTTAATTGTGACTGGAGGGCAGTTTGCCTTACGTGTGGTGAAGGTAACGTGGACTGACTTGGATGAATTGATTTTTATGTGCCAATTATCAAGCCATAACTGAACGCTGTTTAATGATTCTTGTAGTATAAGAGATGCTATTGAGGGGTCGGAGTGTGTTGCTAGGATTGCTGTGTCATCGGCGTAGGTAGCAACAGTGGTTTCACTTGCTGATGGTAAGTCCGAGGTGAACAGGAGGTAGAGCAGAGGACCCAGGACACTACCCTGCGGAACACCCGACCCCACTGGTAATAGAGGAGAAGTAGCATCCGAGTACTTGACCTGAAACACTCTGCCCACTAAGTAGGAATGTAAGATACGGAAACAATTATGTGGCAGATTTTTCTTTATTTTATATAAGAGTCCAAGATGCCAGACTTTGTCAAATGCCTGGGAAACGTCGAGAAACACACCTGAGCAGAACATCTTCGATTCCAGCGATTTATTGATAACATTTGTTAGTCTGTGTATTTGATCTACCGTAGAGTGCTTTTCTCGAAAACCAAATTGGTGATCCGGAATTAGGTTGTTTTCTACAATTGTTGGCATAAGTCGTTTTACAAACAGCTTCTCAAAGATCTTACCAAGTATCGGTAGAAGGCTTATGGATCAATAAGAAGAGGGCTCTTGAGGGTTTTTACCAGGTTTTAAGACCATGAGTGTTTGTATACATACATTCCGCGTTTGCCACACACATACACACAAAAAACCACAGCTACACCAACATAGATACTAATCTTGAGATATTACACTACTTACCTAAAAGTCGAAAACTTAACACAGCAGAACAATATGAAATATGCAAACACTACACAACACAACCAAACAACATACTTAACGACCAATTACACTTTAAATCACACACACTCTTTGACACAATTATACATAAAACAAACAATAATTCGGATCCCTGCGCCAATTCTCTTCCACCCCCCCCCCACTCGACCTACCAACTAAAAAACTGTTACAAGTTACGGACATTCTGTCTCACACCGCTGACGAAGGTGCACATCACGCTGAAACGCGTACGGGAGGAAACAAAGTAAGTTCACAAATGAAAGTTTAATAATCAATATTAATTTAGTGCTGTGAAAGAAGAAGATGAACTATCAAAACAACTGTAATCTCAGACTTAGAAAAGTGACCAACTTAGCTTATAAAGCACTCTGAATTTGATATTATATCAAAATCTGTAAGTTTCATACACATTAGTTCTCAAAATTTTCAACTAATATTGTGGATTATCTTATTTCCAGTGCTGACATTTGCATCTTCGTGTAACAAATCTAATTGTTCTCTCCAAAACAGTGAATTCTAATATTATGGAAATGTTCTTTCTTCCAAGCTCCTAATCTCATTGAACCTGTATGTACCAACCATTAAGAAAAATTTACTTTTCATGTTAACTGAATCTCAACTCATTACTTCAATTATTAATTCTTTAATTCACATTAACTCATTAATTCTATTATGCACTGGATCAACTTCTTTTTGACAAGTGTGTTAATATTTCTCTCCTAGTATCAATGATGCCTTTACAACATGTACTGTAGAGCAGAAAAACCATCAGTCGTATTGCAAAATATAATAGTTGTATTTATTTATAATAAATTTATTAGTCATGCATTTCATTGTTTTTCAGTAAACTGAGTTTTAATTGTAGTAGACTGAAATTTTATTAACTGAATGAGACTTCCACAATCTGCAAAAACCAACATGTTAATAGTAGCTGATCTGTGAATGACCCTTGCCTATCTTCAGGGCCGGAACTAGGGGGGGGCAGACGGGGCATGTGCCCCGGGCGCTGGCTTGGAGGGGGTGCCGAAGGCGCCAGCCCAGACACGGGGCGCCGAAAAAGCGAAGAAATAATAAAATTTTTTCTATATCGCCTATATGTTACAATTTTTCAAATAATAAAGCATTATTTGTGTGATTTAGTTTTTAACGTCTTCAATTTTATTTTTATTTAATTTGATGTAATTTAAAAAGCAGTAATCATATCACATAGATGTTAAGAATTCATTATTAATTGAGAATTATCCCCGCCCGTTTCAATCGGCCATATACAAGTTACAACCGATCTTCGTAATTGCTCGAGCATGTTCGGCTACTTCCGGCTCGTTCCGGTTAATGCAGATAAATTTTTGGAGGGAAGAGAAAAGATTGTGCCAAAGTTGCCAAGGAAACCACTGTTCAGTAGTTCAGTTTATCATTTACGTGCAAGGTGCAAGTAGTGAAATCGTTCCATTGCTGATATTTTTGTAATAAATACGAATAATTAGATTAATTTTCTTTATATTTCTCGGTACCATTAGCCGAATTAGTCACTCAATACAACAAAAATGTCAAGGAAACCTTCTGGAGCACAATACAGGAAAAAAGCCAAGGAGCGGCATCACAATGAAAACAGATTATCATCATTTATGTCATCGTGGTTGACAGAAAAAGGTAAGCCCAGTATTTTTTGAATTTTTAAAAATTAGTTTAATTTATAACATTAATTGTTGATGCTAGGCTTTGAAATGTTAAAAATGTTTGCCTTTTATCATGACAAAACTGTTTACGGGAAAATTAACAGACAACTCCAATTCCTTATTGTTCATATATCGCTCCACCCAGGGACGTATCAACTAATTTTGAGATAGTTTACTGGCCGGGGGGGGGGATAGGAAAAGTTTCGAAAATTGGATGGAAATTGGAAGTTTTTGAGGTTTTCTGCAGCGAAATTCAGCTCGTAATTTAACTCATTCTTAGAATAGATTTAAAAATCGTAAACAGTTGGGGAGTTTAGGGGATCTTTAAAGAAGAATTCAGCTCGTTATATAATTTTGTTTTCCCAGGGCATTTTTTGGGCTTTCTGGATCAACCGCGCAGCCAGGAATTTCTCCTGGGGGGGGGGATTTGAGATTCTCTTTGTGGAAACACTGAAACTCACCCAATCCCTCAAACCCCACCACTATTGTGCGCCTCACGGCCAAAGTCAGCCGATCGCTTACAAACATTCCCAATAATTTGCGTATTTTCCTACATTCTACACATAGCAGCGGCAAACACTCATCGAGTGAACTTGCAAAGTCGCAGTTTACGATCATGGAATTGACATTAATACTCCTTAGTCCACTGTCAGCATGTTTTGATATGAGAACTTCTTAAACTTTTTTAAATTCTTTAAAAATTAAAGATTAGAATTTAACTTATTCTAATTTAGCCCAACCAAGAAAATTAGACGCAAATTGGGGAGCATTAAAGCTTTCTGGAGCACTTCTTGTAATTTAGCCTTTTACTAGAATAATTTTGAAAATTGTACGCAAATTTGGCATTTTTGGGGCTTTCTAGAGCGGAATTCAACTAGTTCCAATTTATCCCTCCCCCAGAAAACTAGACGCGAATCGGAGGATTTAAGGCTTTTTAGAGCACTCCTGATTTATTCCTTTTCTAAGGTATTTCAACTCGATCTAACTTGGCCTCTTTACCGAAATTATTTTTATACTCTTAGAGGAGAAGGAGGTGGGGCTCGAGCACCCAAACCTCCCCCTTGGGTGCGCCCATGGCTCCAATATTTAGTTAAGCTTAGCTTCTCTTCTTTCTCCCACCTTACAACCCATAGAGACCTTGCCAAGATTTGTCCTCTTCGTAAATCTAGATTCATAGTTAAGTTGATGATAGTTATAACGGTACAACCCATGGGCGATGTTGTGAGATGTTTTCAATAAAAACAAGAAGATTTTTTTCTCACAGTTTTTATTTTTATTTTCGTATCTTTTGGATCCAATAAAACTGATTAAAAAAAAAATTTTTTGTCTAAGTTTGAAGATGAGGAAACATTGAGGATGTATCTATTATGAATTCAAAAGCTACCTCCGTTAAAAAAATTTTCTTGCTTTTATTTTCTAATAGTAACCTATTACCTAATAGTGACCAATAAACGGTTCTAACTTTTAGGTGAGGTAAGCTGCCAACAACGAGAAGAAGAAGGTTCACAAGGAGAAGCACATCCAGTTGAGGCCGACCAGTCTAACTATGTACTTATGGAAGCCACGAACACTGACACTGTAAGTACTGCTAAAGATATAGAAATCGCTGAACAGCTAGCTCTCAGTAAAACGGATGATTCTGCAGTTTCGAGCATGATAGATAATAGCTCAAAAATTTATAGAAACAAAGAGCTTCAGGACTCACAGTTAGATTTTGCTATTAACGACCCAGGGTCATGGCCAAATACAATATCTGATCATCAGAGATGTTACATAACGAAAATGAGGTTAGATAAAGATAATGAACAAGAGCTAGATCTAAGTAAAAGTATGAGGGAGGGCCGTAGCCTCACAAAGGACTGGTTTTTCAAACTGTTGCCTAATGGAGAGCAAGTAAAAAGATCCTGGCTAGGTTATAGCAAGATTAAAAATGCACTATTTTGCATCCCATGTAGGCTATTTTCACAAACTTTTAAAGAATCTACAACTAGCTTGTCATTTTTAGCTAAAGAAGAGGGTTTCACCCAATGGAAAAAGGTGAGTGAAAGAATTCCAGATCATGAAAATTCGCAAAATCACAAGCGTTGTTTTTGTTCTTGGAAATCACTTGAAACGTCAATGAAAAAGGGAGGAATAGATAAAGAACTACAGGAACATATAGCAAGAGAAGAAACTCACTGGCGACAAGTGCTTCGCTGTATCATTGACGCAATAGTTTTTTCAGCAAAACAAGGAGGGCCATTAAGAAGATCATCTGAGCTAGATAATTTTGGTGATCCAAGAAGTGGGAGGTTTTTAAACACAATCGATTTGATTTCCCATTACAATGCTGATTTACGTGTTCATATCAATCGCCATAGAAAAGGTCAGATTGGGTATTTTTCCCACATGATTCAAAATGAATTTCTCACGTTAATTAGCAGCAAAGTAAGAGAAGATATTCTCAAAGATGTGAAAGATGCCAAATATTTTTCAATTATATTTGATGCTACTCCCGATATAAGCCACAAAGAACAGATGACCCAAATTGTTCGGTAGGTGAAAATGACTGAAACTGGGCCGGAAATAACAGAGAGTTTTATAGATATTTCATTATCCGTGACAAAACGGGGTTAGGAATATCGGAAGAAATTTTAAAAAAATTAGAAAATGACGGATTGGACATCAAAAATTGCAGAGGCCAGTCTTACGACAATGGAACTAACATGGCCGGCATCTATAAGGGAGTTCAAACTAGAATTCTAACAGAAAATAAGCTGGCATGTTTTGTACCATGCTCAGCTCATTCATTAAATTTAGTTGGTGTGCATGCTGCTGAGCTCTCTCCACAAGCCCAATCTTTTTTTGGCATAGTAAATCGTCTGTTTGTTTTTTTCTCATCTTCTACTTCAAGATGGGAAATTTTAAAGAAGCATGTGCCGATTTCCTTAAAATCCCTGAGTAAGACCAGATGGTCAGCAAGGAAGGAGTCGGTGGATGTTTTTCGTAAGCATTTAAACGATTTGAATTATGCTTTAGAGGAATTGGTCGAAAGTTCGCTCTGTAACGCTGAAACAAAAGCGGAAGCTAGATGTTTGGCACAAAACATTTGCAAATTTGAATTTATTGTCCTAACCTGCTTCTGGAGCAAAATGCTGCAAAAAATTGATCGCGTAAATAAATGCCTACAAAGGGATGATGTCACCGTAGACACAGCTGTGAGACGACACATCAAGGGCTTAATAACAGATTTAGAATCAATAAGGAGCAATGCACCAGAAGATGCTATTTCGGAAGCCAGAATAATAGCTGAAAGCCTTGATGGCCCTCAAGAATTTGAGGAAAAACGGAAAAGGAAAAAAAAGAAAATGTTTGACGAGAGGTGTGAAGATGAGATCAGTGGATTATCGCAAGAAGACTTTTTTAAAGTGGGATTGAGGGGAATATTTGACAGCATTTTAAACGACATGAATGTCCGATTTAAAGCTCTGGAAGAAGTAAACTTTAAATTTAGTTTCCTGAATGGAAAAATAATGAATAAAATGAGTGTTGCAGAGCTAAGGTTAGAAGCTGAAAAAGTCGCGGATTCCTACAAAACGGATTTGAACAAAGAAGAACTTTTTCAAGAAGTAGAAAGCTTCTCAAGCACCATGCGATGGAAATTGACGATGGATTAAAAACGGCACATGCAAAGGCAATGCTCCAGATTATTTATAAACATGGGCTTCAAGATGCTTATCCAAACTTGACTACGGCATTGAAGATTTTTCTAACTTTACCAGTTACAGTTGCTTCAGCCAAAAGAAGCTTCAGTAAATTGAAAATAGTCAAAAACTACTTGAGGAGCACAATGGAACAAGACAGACTCTCTAACTTGAGCATCATTTCTATCGAGCACCAGAGAACATCATCTATTTCTTTTGATGACATTATTAACACCTTTGCTGCCAAAAAAGCTCGAAAAGTGACAATTTGATTTATTTAGATTCAAGAATGAATAAGGACTGTTAGTAAATTTAGTACCCAAAACTCATGTAAGAATCTAATTTGTTTTCAATGTGTTCCAAATTGAAATAGTAAAGTACTACATGAATACTGTACCAATTTATAACCAAAATACCAAATAAACTTAAGAATGATTTGAAGTTTAACTGAATGTCTCATTTCTTAATGCGTTACCCACTTCTGTAATTTCAGATTAACAAATGAAGAAAAAACCTTTTACTTTTTAGATTCCGTTAAAAATTATTACACAAAATACAATAGAGGAGTGCTGTAATTTCACAACTGAATTTCACTTGATCTGTTTGCACTATAGTGTAGTGTGTTGATGAGTAAAGCTACGAAGCTGTAATTAATAGAATTGACTTAAGTAGAGGAAAGTATATGCTTTTGTTTTTTGTTAAATAGTTTTAAATGGAGTGAGTATGGCGTTGAGGGGGAGGAGGGGGCGCCGAAATATACCCTTGCCCCGGGTGAAAGGAGGGCTAGTTCCGGCCCTGCCTATCTTCTACACATCATTTGATAACAGCAAGCCTGATATAGGATATACAGTCAAAGCATTACTGTGTGGCATACTTTGATCTGTTAATATGTTCTTAGAACACACTTAATCTCTCTATATGCCAATCAGATTGCTTTGTTATTATAGTTGACAACTACATGCAGTAGGAGTTACTAGCTTATAAACTATAATGTGTTAAAATAATATTGTAAAATCACTAAAATAGTGACCATAAGCCATGATGGAAACTGACCAATGTAAACTGATGAATCTAGTAATTATGGCTGCATCAATTCCACGTGGACTTGAAATGTAGCTGTCGACAGTACTAATGGGGCAATCTGATTGGTATACATAGAGAGTAGGCATATCCTAAGAACACATTAACACATCAAAGCATACCGAATGCTTTCTGTGTGTGGTCTATACTGTGCTGCTTTGCTCATCAGACAGCACTGGAGGTACAGTGTGTGCAAGGCTTACAATAAATTTTTTCTGAAGTTGCTACCTCCCTTCTTTTTTTACCTATTGCATGTAAATGTATGCAAACTACACTTTATCATCAATCTTACTTCCTAGTGAACCTAACATTATTCTGAGTAAATGTACGTTATAAATGTGTTAAATTTATTAGAACCTAAAATGTACAATTATTTTAACCGTTTTATAATAATAGAATTTTTTTATTTTACAATGCAATCAATGAAAATTATAAAACAAAACAAGTAAAGGCCAAAAATGTGAAAGTTAATCTAAAATTTGTTTTTTTTTTTTAATTATTTCACTTTCATGCAGAACTACCAATAACTTTATTGCAAGATGCCATTGGTTGGCACAGTATCCATAAAAACATGACTATAAGTATGTTACACCTTTCCTAGCCCTTCAGTTCTTCTTCCTTTCATTCTTGTTTCAGTCAACTCAGACACCTGACTTTGTTTTTTTCATGTCATGTATTATTTCTCTGATTTTAGCTCATCGACCTAAACTATTCATATTCCTATGATCATGTGTCTAATAATTCTGCCTATATTCAAAGAATTTTCTTTAGTGTTTTACTAAGAATGTGCTCACTGTTCTGTTAATCTTTGTTAAAGAGACGTTGCTAGCTGCTCCAAACTATCCATGGAATTTTGACACCCAGAGTACTGAAAATCAATCTTTACACACAAACACACACACACTATACTACAAATACTGACTATTAAATTACTCTCTCTCTCTCTCTCTCTGTAATATTAGTATATAATTATTATATTATGTTAATTATTCTTCTTGTATTCACATATAGTTACAAGCCTCCCTACTCTTCTACTACACTGATAATTTTAGATGCCTTACAACACTTCATATATGAACTGATTCACTTACTTTCCTCAAAAGTACAAATTTACTTACTACAGCATCAACTAGTTTCATATTAATAATAGTCTGTAATTGCAGCATTGGAGGCAGCTGACAAACAGGCACGCATTTTGGTTTAAAGAATTCTTTTGGTTCAGGAAGTTCTTCGGTAACTTTATTTTCTACAACAAAAGTGTATATACTGGTACTACAAATTGTATGATACATTTACACATCATAGTGTTCCTACATTTTAATAACGTTCTATTGATTTTCAGCTGTACTTTATTGCCACACAATCTCAAACTCAAATGTAGGCAATACAAGATTTACCGGTACTTATGTCATCTTAGCTAGAAACCTTATACACGTAAATGCTTGGAGCAGACTGGGTATTTGTGGATATACCAAGAAGATTATTAAATCAGTGAACAATTAAAATAAGATAGCTAACAGATTACGCTAAATAAACATAATTTATACATTCTGTTGAAACCACTACAATCTATTAAATGACCAAAACAAGATATAGTGAATAATGGTCAAAGTTAAATAAGAATACAAAAATTTGAAAACTAATTTACATTTGTGGGCTATAAGGTAAAACCTTTACGTTTTTACCCATAAAAAAACGTTGTGTTCCGAGTCAGTAATGAGTTAATTACATTTACTTATATTTTACTTAATGTTCATAACATTAACTAACTGTGTCATACTATGTGTATTACAAATTTTGTTAATTTTGAAGTGTACCATTAAAAACGTACTTTGTAACATATTTACATTATGAAATATGAAAACTATGTAGCCTATAGGCCCTTATGTTTTTATTCATGTAAACTATTTTTAAAGTGCATTAATATTTAGTGTAATTAATTCTTTCTATATTCAATATAATTTTGGTACTTCCTTTTGATATGTTTGACATGTTTAATTTTTTTTTTTCAGAATAACTCCTGTGATGTTATGGTGCGTTTTGTTGATTGATTATTATAAAATGTTTTATTGAATAAGATGTTAACAAATATTTTTAAACCTTGTATTACCTACGTTGCTACTTTCAATATTAATAGCTTTTAAATATGTGACTCCACAGATTAGTTTTATATTAGTTTAAAAATTAATTAATAAAACCTAATAATTAAAAACAAACTAATTAATAAATGACTAAATATTTTTATTTTTTCTTATAATTATATTTACCTGACCAACCCATTTCCATTTTTTCTTTAAGGTCTGGGCAAGAATCCACGCTCTCCCAGAAAAATTTACATTTTTCTCGGGTTCTGGAAGAACTTTCTAATGGAGAGAATTTTAAAAATACGTTTTTGTTATTCACATCAATCCTACTGTTTGATGGTTTGAAGGATAATGAACTTTTCGGTTTTTCGGATATTTGTCGTTTTTCTTTTATTTTTGTTAGTGAATCGACAGCACGTGCCTTAACCTGTTTTGGCAACATTTAACAATAGTTTTATTTAATATTTTAAGAGTTCGAGTTGTTTTTCTTTTTTTTTACCTTCCCATTGCTTTATTATAAATCTAAATATTTTTGTATGTGTAAATTTTTGCTTGCTATTAGTAAATAAGAATACTATAACTTTTTCAAAAATGTTTATGTACTGAATAGTTACATTTATAATAATAAAAATCCAATTGTCTACAAGCGCGCTCATTAGATCAGGGTGATCATTCTCTGTAGTAATTGTTATATTATTTGAATTAACTCACAGATAGCGTTCCTTACCCTACTTGGTTCAATATGGCGGTAACGTAGAGGTTTTGTGTACATAACAGTTGTCGTGTTAATAATTTTGTTAAAAATGGCTACACAAAAGCCGGTGGAGTGGGTGACATCTCTAATAACACGATTTGAAGAACAAGTAAGTGCTAACATTTCGGCCAATGTTATGGTAGTACATATTCTATTATTCAAAATCGAAGGAATGACTTTGTTGCTAAAAATCAATAGAGCTAGGTTTATGAATGGGCTCTCTTTTCGTGTGGGGGTGGAAAGGGAGGAGCTGAATAAAGCCTGGTAAAAGACATTCATAAAATTGTTATCAGTTGTTTTCAAATGTACAGTGTGCATATTATATTTTCCGTACATGATTCTGCCGTTGTTTATGAACTGCAAATGAAGTGCCCTAAAATTGTTCAAATAATATTAAATCGCTTGTATATTACTACAAATAAATATGTGAGAGGTAATAATTAATAAATGTGACATGTATACAGTTAACTTTCGTATATTATTACCTTTAATTAATAAAACATACACAAAATTACGCACAAAAACGTAAATATTACCAAACTTTTTTTAACGCTTGACGTCAAGCGAGTTTTACATAATATTACAAAATGTCATTGAGTATCGAAAACATTCAAACAGGTAATAATAAGGGGGTAATAAGCATAAAAAGTAGGTATATAACCGAATAGACAACGCTCACACTATCAGATTGTAATTTGTATTTTTCAAGTAAACCATATGTGTATATAGGCCGATATCATTGACAAATTGTTAAATTAGACTCTTGTTTCCATAATAAAAACAATATTGTTTCAATGCTAACCAATTGTTTAGCAAAAATACATTTTGAACATTTCGAAAAGTAAAGAGGTTAGCCAGTGTAGTAAATCCAAAAAAAGCCTGCATCTATTCTGTTAATAAAAAAGTCATTGTGTACAGTTAAAAAAATCAACTTTTTAAAAATTACCCACACTCTGGATACTTCAGAATTAGCTAGACAGACTAATATTAATACTACTGTTAGAGTTCTGTATTATTTAATGTTAGACACGTTTCTTAATATGTTGCATACAGTTTCTGAAAATGACAGGTTGCTGAAAATTGTATGTTACAAACATGAAACACACCTCATAGCTAGAGCCCATTTGAAAGTAGTAAGATGCTTATGTGTATTAAGGCTTTAACAATTAATATATCCTTTACTTTTAAAATCTCTTTGTGAGTAATTCTTTATTGTATGTTAATCAGATTTTGTGAATTAAATAAGTTGATGTCGGTAATTCATACTCTGTTATTAAAAAGTCATGAGATTTAAACAGGTGTATTTTTGTTTAAAGAAAAACTAACATGTATTTTGTTTTTTATTAACATACTTTTTATAGCCTACTAAGATAACCAGGTTTACAAAAGAGCACAGGTGTGCTACTCCCTCCTCACTAATGCTTTCCTGCCCATGTGACAGATTTTCTCTTCTCAAACCACATACATTGGAAGACTTGTGTTAATTCAAATTAATTAAACATTTGCAGTTTCAATTTGAGTCTCGAGGGCCTAGTGTGTGATAGATTAAAATGATTTTTTGTTTGTCACCAAAATTGTTATTGATTACAGATTGTAAGCATTTTGTTTATGGATAATGTTTGCATCTGTGATATGAGATAAATCACATAGAGGGAGAGGAGAATCCTGCTCCTACTCCTCTACGTATTGGTTACTGCAGCATTTGGTGATAGACAGTTGAACATAACTAATGCTTTCCTTTTCTTAATCATCCTCTTTTGATTTCTTTTGAACAGCATTGAACTAGGTTGTTGCCAAACCAGCACTAATATCTTCATACTGAGTTCGGTTTTTTCAGCCTATTCACCATTATCAAGTGAAGACACCAAAGGTTTCCTTTTCAATGGGAAGCAGTTAGTCTTATAGAAACAATTTACAATAATATTAGAAAAAAGTCTACTGACAAAATTAACCTGACTGATTTGTTCTGAAAAGTTAATTTTATCCAGTCCATTGACCTTTATAATTCAACCAGATGGACATTGTCATGCTCTGTTTTGATGTCTGTTGATCACCAAAACAAGTAACCAGTAGCCTATTCTTCGTATTCTATCATATTCCAACTAGCCAATTGCTTGCCTGCTTCTGCTTTATTTTTGTGCTTCTGTAAATGATATTCTATTGTAATTGTTTCTCAGTCACTTTTTTTAAGAGACCTAGTAAACATATTATGCTTCTCTATCTAGTCTTAAGTTTTTGCATTATTTTGGTATGTGTCAGCTAGTAGTAACCTTAATAAATGTTTTTTTTTGTGTGATGATATTTAAATGTTAAAATACCTATAATGTCGACAGTACATCATGATTAATAAGACATTAAAGTAACTTTTAGCATAACAAGTCTTCTGTACTAATACATGTGTATTGTTCATGAAGTCATCAAATGGCCAGATAATGAAAGTGGTAATCTTAATGAAAGTGGTAATCTTAACATAGAATGTGTTGTGGGTCAGTTAATTTTTGAGCTAAGCCACTCCACTGAATTTGATAAACAGTCATTATATAATTGTTACAGATAGTGCTATAGATGTTGATAATGTGGTTAGCCTACATGTGAATGTAACATAATACAGTTTGGTGTTGCATTCTGCTCTCCCCGAAACCAGTTAGTTCAAGTCTGATATGTGTGTGAGATACATATTATAGACACCTAACTTGAACAGACCTCTGACCTAATAATTGAAAAACCCATAGTTATTTTATGTTCTATAGTCGTTTATACTATACTGTTACATAAGATTTTTTGTTTTAACAAGTGACAAACTCTCCTTTAAAGTTTTGTTTTCTGTTCTACAGCTGCCTTGCCGTGCAGGACCTCAAACGACACATTCAAGAGTTAATGAAGAACAGATAAAAACATGTCTGATCCAAATCAGCAGATTTCGGTTTTCTCTTGTCATTTCAGGCCTCACAAAGATACTACAGCGTGTCAACGAAATGGTAAAGAGGGAACATACAAAAATGTGTTTAAATATAAGATAGAAAATGTTGCATTGTATACACTAGGTTAACTGTACACAAGAGAAATTGGATTTATGTTAAAATTAATTCGAATATGATGATATTGCTAAAAAGGCATCAATATGTAAGTTGACTTATATTCTGTAACTTGTAAAACTTAATATTTATACTTTTAGTCCTTTTCTGCATATATAAGTATCGAATGCATGATATTTTCTAAAACTTTATGTTTAAACTAACATCTGGACAAAATAAGAATCTTGTTAACAGTAAGCATTCTAATTCTTTGGATATGTGGATGATACTGGTATTGGTAAAAGTGCAGGTGTTAAGAGAGTACTCAATATGTACACTCTCATTTATAAACAGTACTATTAGAAAGTACTATTAAACATGCTAAAGTTGGGTGGCTGGTGTTTATAAACATTATCAAGATATAGTCATTAGTAATATCAATTGTTTTATTACCAATAACAAGTCTTAGATAAATCAATTATTATACTATGTGGTACACAATTTAAGACATAGGTTCAAGTGATAGGCACTAGGAAAGCTCGTTTTTGTCAAAAGATGCCATGATGAGTGTGGATATTTAGATATGTGAGGCAGATATGTCTTGTGTGAGATTACTCAAAAAATGGCCCTATCAGTAAATACAAAGCTGTTGTTATGAGTGGAGAAGTGACCAATAATTTCTGGTGGAGTTCCAATGTATGAGTCCCAAACATCTACAGATCTTCCTAACTAGGAGCACTATTCAGTACGGTATAGAAGGAAGCCTTACACTTAATGTCAACAAGAGAAAGTAAAGCAGTAAAACTTCTGACATTGTTTCAAACTAGAAGTGGACAGTACTCAATTACAAAAAAATGAACAGCTTCAATACTCAGATTTTTAGATAATTATATGCCAGCTAATTGTAAAACTGAAGTTAAGACAAGAGTAAGGTGAGCCCAGCTTAATTTCAGGAAGTTGATTAAAATAGTAAGCTTTAACGATATTATGCTGCCTTTAGAAATTCATCTTTGTGTTTCTATTGTTTTCAACTTTGCTGTAGATAGTGCAGAAGACAGTAGGAAGTGAAATTAGAAAAACTTTAAACAATATGTTATATATGAGATTATTAAAAATATCATGGACACGCACATTTTAAAGTTAAAGAACACTACTCTTAAAACTATAAAGACGATTAAAATACTTCAGACATCTGAAGAAACATGACAAACCAGATTCATTTGAATCTGATGTTGGGGGCAAATTTTCATTTAGGGATAACAAAACCCAACAAGAGATATTTATATAGCATAAATATAAATGAGTGTATGTGGTTGACCTAAATGAGTGTTGTTTTATTGTATGTTGAAAAAAGTAAATTGGTAGTTATAAAATTTAGGAATTAGTGTATTCCTCCCATGTTCAAGTTGGTAAATAACTTTTGTGTCCCTCCTCCCCATAACTCATTGTACTTGAAGGGATAGCCCTCAGCATAGGCTGAGTGTCATATTTTGGATGGAACTGAAACCTCGTGTAGCAAATTTTGGGAAATGATTAAAAACCAGATGAAAGTCAACAGACAAAAGGATGTATGTAGCAAGAAGTGAAATTCTTGAGAGAGTAAAAATTTGTTCCAGAAGTTTCAAGGTGAAAGTAAGTACTGACCAGAACAGTACAGAACAGTAGTTGCCTTAAAAGGTATAATGACAAGCCTGGTCATGTAAACAGGAAATTAATTGTGTCATCTTAAGTGTTACTATTGTTTGTATGATGATAATTAGAAAATGGGATGAGTTTCATTCTATGTGTAGTGGTGACTACCTTCTGTGATGACTTAGTAGAGGGCTTTATAATGTAACAAAGTACATTAAATCTGAGCAAGTGTTGTGTTTTAGTTTTATCAGCACTGTAAACGGGGAACCTGTTTCAAGTGAAACAGTAGTAATGGAAAAGTTTGAAGTGGTTGTTTGAATGCTGACAGTTAATTCAGAATAACAAGTTAGTAGTCACTAAGTAACATCAACTTTTCACATGTTTTTTTTTATCATTTTGATAATTGTAAAAAGACAATAAGAGATAAATTTGTAATTAATAAATTTTATTTTTCAAGTACCTGAATGTGATGACGGGCCCAAGACCTCATGGACCTGATATGGAACGTAACTGTAATGAATCGCTACTTATTGTATTAGACACTTTAGAAAGATGTTTATCAAATCAGCCTAAAGATACTGCTCGTTTTGATGAGGCCATGAATGTAAAGTTACTTCTCAGGGAAATTTGTCAGTTTATAGGTAAGTAACCAAACAGTTTTCATTTAAATGTACAGATAACAGAATTTGTGTCACGTGTCAGGTGAATTCTGAATTTTATAAGAGAATAATTATGACAAACTTGTATTCGACCTTAATGATTCTATTTAAATATATATTATTTTACAAATATGGACATTTTAAAACTAAGCTAAAATAAACATATTGTAAGTACGTGACACTCTTATAGTGACTGTACATCAAGCTGTAAAAAAAATAGTATCAGGTGATATTTGAATACAGTTGCATACATTAAAATTTATCTAGCGTCTGTGTACTTTTCTTTTCCTGGAAATATTGAGACTGATGATGCAGAAGAAGTCTTATGTAGCAGGTGCCAGGCAGTTTAAATTTTTAACACTTCAGAAAATTGTGTGTGTGTGTGTGTGTGTGTGTGTGTGTGTGTGTGTGTGTGTGTGTGTGTGTTGTCTTCCTACATAGTTCCGTTCAGTGGCGGCTCGTGAGTAAACCTTAAGGGAGGGCGCTCTCTTAAAAATTTACCACCATCTCTCTCTTAACCTTATACCACCCTGTATTTAACTTGAAAAGTACACTTAAAAAAGTATAAAGTTAGTTAATAAAAGTTATACAAGTATAAAAACTCACTTGGTTCGAAGTCGAAGACTGTCCATCGTGAAATCCACCCAAACACACACACACACATAAGTAAACAAAAAATATATAAAATAGGTTTTTAACACTATATCGAGCACTATACATACTATATACTATAAGAATTAGTTTATCAGTAAGTTTATCGTTTGAAAGAAAAATCTAATCTTCTGTTTTTGTCTGAAATGAATTTTTCTATTACTAGTTCGTTAAAGTCTGGTATCTCGCGAATCATCAGCTGTTCAATAGACAACATAGCCAGAGCAGTTAATCTGTCTTCACTCATGGTGTTTCTTAAGTAGGATTTGATTAACTTCAGAGTTGAGAAACACCGCTCACTTTCCGAAGTAGTCATAGGAATAGTTAGAAGAATTTTCAGTGCTTTTGTGATTTCTTTAAATGTACCGTCCAATCCAAAAGAAGTTATAAAATTTAATGTTTTCAAGCAGCCAGCCATATTTTCTTCTGTTATTTCTGACCTCGAGTAAAAAACTTCAAGCTCTGTCATAAATGAATATTTATCAATCATTGGAAATGGACTGCAAAACTGGTTAATATCATCTACCGGAAGACCATTTTTTTATGTTCATTGAGGCGTTCGTACTGAAATATCTTTGCTCCACACAGATGGTTTTTGAATACAAAGCGATCTTTTATTTGAAATACAATTGTATCATACACTTCCTTTGCCGATAAATTTAAATTCTCATCATTCAATCGTCGCCTTTTTCTAGGCGTAGGTCCTTCTGCGAGCATCTCAATTCTTTCCTCTTGTCTATCGATCACAGAGGGTAGTTTATTTCTAATTTCGATTATCGCCTTTTCGAAGTCGTCAATAGCAGCATGAATTCTCACTGCATCGGTTTGCAGAACTTGCAACTGATTAAATAATATATCAACGTGAGGCATTATTTTTGAGTAAAAATTTAGCCAAAACAAGAAAGTGCTATTTTCAAGCCAGTTAACAAACCCAGCAGCCAGTGTTACCGTTTCTGAGTTATATATTTTTGGAACGCCTGTCTGTACATTTTCGAAATATTCCAGAATATCGTCTTTGTAAGTGAAGACTGTTTGTATTATCCTCGATTGAAAATTCCATCTAGTTTTTGAGGGTCGGGGTATTTTTTTTATCGCATACATGCTCTAAAGCCGCTCTCCTGTCTGGAGAATGGGAGAAAAAGGCAGCAATACCATACAAATTGGCAAAAAAAAATTCTCACACTCGTTATATTAGAAGCAGCTTGTTCGAGCAATTTATTTAATTGGTGGGCGTAACAATAAACATAATGGGCATTTTTATATTTCTCTTTTCTTTAACATTTACACCTCCCTCACGTCCGCGCATAACAGCAGCTCCATTGTATGTCTGCGCAATTAGTTTATATGAATTATTTTCTAAAATCGGATCAACCTGTTGCAAAATACATTGTGACAATCCATCTGCGTCTTGCTTTTCTGGGTTCGAAAAGCCCCAAAAGCGTTCGTGAATTCGACCGTTTAATTCATATCGAAAAACCAAGACTGTTTGCGTTTTCGCAGATACGTCGGTTGTATCGTCCGCCATGAGAGATAAAAATGAGGTTTTCTTAATCTCTTTTATATGTTCTCGGCACACATCAAGCATGTACTGCAAAAGCTCATTTTGTACCGTCTTGGAGGTCCCTTTAAAAACATTGGCTTCTTCCATATGGCTATTGAAAGCAGCATCAATTTTTCTGGTATAATCTACCAACTCCAAAAATACACCTTTATTACTAGAGCCTTCCTTTTCGTTATGACCACAAAGAGGAAGATTACAGTTACCACAAAATTTTAAAATGTCTATCACTTTAGAAAGAATCTGTCGATTTTTCTCCACACTTTCATTATGTTTGCGAATATTTTCCGCATATGCTGTACTCAGACTAGCAGAAATGTTAGTTTTTCCTAGCAGCTGAAAGCTGATGAAGTTATTTTTATGCTTTTTAGAGTTTTCGTGCTTATTAATTTTCAAAATAAGATGCTTAAGGTCACTTACACCATCTCTTGTCCAACTGTCATCACCACCAAATAACAAACACACAAAACAAAATAAAGAGTTACTTTCTTCACACCCACATATCCACGGAGTTCTTTCAAACACTTTCCTATTAAAACGGCGCGTAAATTCTCCTTTTCCTTTGCACTTTTTTTGTACCTGACTGAAGTTCAAATTGGGCACTGGTCTTGCATTATTTTTTATTTCAAGCTTTTCTTCTAATGATAAAGAACAAAAATTAAGTTTTTTAATATCGGAAACTTTCATTTTCAATCAAGTAATCGAAAACTCGAGTGGAAACCGGTAGCGTCGCACTCTCTACAGTTCAAATGCACTACTGACTGCACGTATCAGGGACTCTCAATAGCGGAGTCCACATTCCATTGCAAACAGCCGCTCAGCCAGCAGCAGTGACGTCAGGTTGCCATGGCAACCAACCTGTGCTGCGTACAGAAGTTGGGCTCTGCGACCAGCCGCCCACAATCACAGAACGCTTGTTGTAGTGGGACGGCCTACTAATTTTTAGTAGGCGGGCTTGTTGTTTTGCGTCGATGTGATTATGGTTTTACTAATTTCCTCAATAAAATGGGGAAATTATGTAATGGAAAAAATGTTATTCATTTATGTTTTTCATTATGTAATGAAAAAATATGAAAAAATTTGTGTGAATTTCAAACATTTTTTACTTCTTCTTTTGCTTTATTATGCAGGGAGGGCGGCGCCCCAGAGCCCTCCTTCACGAGCCGCCACTGGTTCCGTTTATATAGGAATCTTATCAACAAAAAGTCTGCTTCTGGATTTTTCATTCTGATTTTTCCATTCAGGAATTTTTTTTCTTTGGAGGTAACTCAAAGCTTAAACAATGATTATTCATGTACGGATCTTTTTTAATAATAAAAGTGCTAAATATGTCAAGTTATAGGGTTAAACATTATTTAAGATTATTGTGTTCTATTCTACAGGTCTACCACAGGTAAAAAGAGGTCGGAGTGGGACACTATGCCATCCATGCCAAAAATGATGAAAAACATTACCCCTACCTCTACAGGCAGTCAGGCCCGTTACTGTACTCTCCTGTCATTTCTACCCTGGTAGTGACTCACTACTCATGTTCCAAAACATGTGTGCTATCCAAATACAACAGACAACTAAAAATAACGGATTACAATCAATAATCCACATTTCTGTAAAAGTGTTGATAAATTCAAAACATGTAAACAGTGTTTTTATCCTCGTGGTTGTGTTTATTTATACCCCTTAGACAATGAGTCCTCCATCTAATGGCACCATTTGTTTCTACCAGGAAACTTCCATGGCAGTAAGTCCACTTAAATCCTAACTTTTTAAGACATTGCCTCAGATATTCTCTTTTAGACTGATAAATTTCCTTCAGAAATTTTAATAAATACTTTCCGGTGGTCAGACTTTTTCATGGCACAAAATCCGTGCCTCCTTCTGCTTATTGTCTGTGAAGGAGTGTTTTTTTTATGAAGAATTTTTCTTTTGAAATAGAAAATATATGCTCATCACATCAAGAAACATAATTTTTTCTCTACTTTAAAATTTTGTACAAACTAGATTAAGAGATTCCTTGAGTTTTACTTATGCTGGCAGCTACATGATAATTTAATATGTAATCCATGTTTTGTTTTGTGTGTGTGTGTGTGTGTGTGTTTAATATTTTACTGAAATAAAAATAATTTCTCAAGTTTGGGGGTGTTAGATAGTATGATAACAATGCAATCAGGTAGTAATAAATTCTTTAAAAAAACTGTTTAAAGTAGATAACACTAAGGAGAGCACTGGTACATTTTCAGTACTTGACTGTTCTTGAATGTACTTCCTAACTTTTATGAGGAAGACAGAGACATCAGCAACAAAATAAATAAATTTTTAAGGATATGCGGTACAGTTATAAGAACTTTTAAGAATAAGACATTTAAAGACACACAGCTAAAATTGTATGGCAGTTCCAACACTGTTGTATGGTTCAGTATGTTGGCCACCTAGGAAAAGAGCTCATAGATCGTTGGCGTCATCATAGATGAAGTTTCTTAGGTCAGTGAAATGCTGTTTAGGGCAGATAGGATATGAAATGTAATCATTAGGCTGGAATTAAACATTCAGTTGGTTGCACTAAAGGCAGAAATATATACAGAAAGGTGGAAAGAATGTGTATCCAAAATGCAGGAAGAAAGGATTCCAAAGCAGGTCTTGAATTATCAGCTGATAGGTAGAAGAAGCGTGGGAAGAACGAGGATTATTTGGCGAAGCTGGAACAGGCAGAATTGTCTAACCCTGGAAGGGCACAAGAAGAAAGGTGTGGTATGTGCGGTACCAGTAATTAAAAAAAGGAATATTCAGTTCATTTAATTTATGCTATGTAAAGGAAATGTTAAAATACTAATATTTTGTAATATTAGTATTTTAGCATTCCTGGAACTCTTTTGTATTTCTAATGCAACTAAGAGGTATGCGTTCGTTATCTTTTTTTAGCACATCTGGTATTCCTCCTGGGTATAATGCAGTATCCTCCTCACACAACTCATGCTCTTCTTACTTTCTGTACATCCTTAAGTTCAGTCCACTAAATTTGGTATCTTCTATAGTTATCTCTGAACTTCTCCAGTAAAAATATTTTATTCAATTCAGAATGTGTATACCTATGTTCATTGTTCATGTATTTACTGTATCCTGTCATACTAGTATTATACTGTAAATCTTCAGTGTGCAAAAGTTTTTGAAGTAGATTTTCCTGTAGACTGTTTATTTTATAACCATTCTTTGATTTTGTACTGAATGCTGTACAGATATAGTTTTTAGGTTTCTGAAATACTCATTATTAAACCTGTAAGAAGTAGTACAGTTTTCATGTTTTGTACTAAATTTGTGTAAAAATGTATACTCTGTCAAAAAAGAAGAACCCTGACTTTAGAACTGTATAACTCTCACAGTATTGGAGGTAATAAATAACTAAATACACAATTGTAAGAATCATTTTTTTTTTAACATTTTTGTTTATTAACGGTCCAAGTCACGTATTTTAATTTCTTATTTTCTTACCTTTGTTAGGTCCGTCTTGTGACTTTTATCTTTAGAATAATATTAGCATGACGCGTTTCAGGTCATCTGACCCATCCTCAGAGACATTTGCTCAAAAAGAGGTCGTCATATATTAAAATCCAATTAAAATAAAAACACACATATGTAAACTCATTGTCAATAATTAATGTTCAAAAACATGAATAACACTGTTGTCGTGGTGCACCACGCGAGTATCGATCGGTAATCGCGTGGTGCACCACGACAACAGTGTTATTCGTGTTTTTGAACATTAATTATTGACAATGAGTTTACATATGTGTGTTTTTATTTTAATTGGATTTTAATATGTGACGACCTCTTTTTGAGCAAGTGTCTGAGGATGGGTCAGATGACCTGAAACACGTCACGCTAATATTATTCTAAAGATAAAAGTCACAAGACGGACCTAACAAAGGTAAGAAAATAAGAAATTTTTTTTGTACCTGATCATGTATTTCATTTTGGGAGTGTTATTTTATACTGTAGTGAAATCCAAAAAAGCCATGTTTTTCCTGCCTTCTGCCAAGAACAGCTTTGTGGAGCCACTGTGAATAGTCAGGCTAAAAAAAGTAGCTGTTTGAGCGTGTTTTGTACATATATTCTTTAATATATCTAAAAAAATTTATTTGTTTACTTATCTATATATACATAGTATAAAGTAAAGTCGGTCCGTTTTCTCTCTGTGTTTGAAATTGCTAATGTCAGGAAGTACTGAACGGATTTTATTCAAGTTTTCGCCAATAGATAGAGTGTCTATCGAGGAACATTTATGTGTATAATTAATACATATATGTTGTACATTAGCTTAGCTATCACGGTTTATGTCAAGTAAGTGGTATAGTTTACATCTTATATATAAAAATGAATGTTTCTTTGTTTGTCCCGTATGCGTTCCTATACCATCCATCCGATTGCGATGAAACTTCGGTGAGTTGTTGTGCACACGCCCGCGAAGGTTTCTGTATTTTGTTCGATGGGGTCCTTTGGGGGGTTCTTTGGGGTCTTCCAAATCTCCTAAACCACTGGACCGATTTCAACCAAACTTGGCACAAATATTTTACGCAATGGGAGAACCAACATAGGATAGGTGTTTTGACATGGAATCCATAGGTATGTAATGTCTTACTCGCACGTTTCGCGAAAATCTACCATTATGTTTCAAATGTACTTTCGGCATACCACTATCTCACGAACCGCTCAACCAATCCCAGCAAACCAGGTGTCAGGTGATCGAGTCACTCGGCCCCCTTCCAACAATAGTACTGAGAATTTTGACAACTGACTTCAGTCGCCTCTAGGCTTTGTCTGCGTGAGGGTGTTTTTGCGCCGAAAATTTCTAAATTGCTCCACTAAAACTTAAATATCTCGGGAACTACAAGTCCGATCACGAAAATACAAAGTGCGTTGTGATACTCAGAACTAAATCTCTCCAGTAACACCAATTCCGAGTACCAGAAGCACTCACAGAAAATAATAACAACATTTGAACTCAAAAATTTGAAATGCCTCGACCTAAAAATCGCGATAAAACTCGAACCAAAAATTTCAAACCGAAAACCGGCAAATCCTATGCAGAGCGTCAACAGGCCTATCGTTTGAGACTAAAATCAAAGAAATCGGCCTTGAACTTAGACAATGGCAACCATTTGAAGATTGACGAAACCCCGTCAGCGCCCAAGCGGCCCGCATCTCCGATACCTGGGTCATCCGGCGTGCCCCGAAAGCGACTCAGATCGAGCGTACGGCTAGCTAGCAAGAAAACAGACGATGAGAACATTAATAACTTGTGCTTCGACAACATTGGACCCTCGATGCTCTGCGCAGAACAGCCCGGTCCAAGTCGCCGCTTCAAAGGAGTCGACGAGGAATTCTCTAAGCACTTTATTAACAATCCGTTCGGCTCGGTGTGTGGGATCTGCGATCGCTTGTGGTTCAAGAGTGATCTAAGACCGTGCGTACCATCATACGTAAGTCTCTTGGCCACAGTGTTCGGAGCGGACGAGTACTCAAGTGCGAGTAATATGGAAGGCGTGTGCTCTACGTGTGTTGCAAGTCTCAAACAAGGCAACGTACCGCCGCTGTGCAAATCATACGGCTTCCAATATCCACCGATCCCGCCAAACTTGCCGCCTCTGAATCCCGTTGAAGAGAGACTTATATGCCCGCGGTTACCGTTCATGCAGATTCGTCGGACATCAATGACGAGTACGGCCTACAACTCCATAGCTTACCATCAACTACACTCGGAAGCACGAGCATAGACCTGACGTTCAGTCGCAACATGCAACTCTTCGCCCAGATATTCGTATCGTACTTCAGCTACCATCGCTCCATATTCCATCAACTAGCGTTAGGTGACTCTGTAAATTCTGAAAATTCTGAATAAATAAAATACATTGAAACTTATGTAGCTGTTTATTTAACCAACCCTTTATTCCTTCCCAAAGCACAAGTCTGCCCATGATTCCATGTCTACCGGTAGTCCCACGACTACCAGGTTTAAATTTTTTCGATGGGGTCTTTTGGGGTGGTTCTTTGGGTTTCTTCCACATCTCCTCCTAAACCACTGGACCGATTTCAACCAAACTTGGCACAAATATTTTACGCAAAGGGAGAACTAACATAGGATAGGTGTTTTTTCGATGGGGTCCTTTTGGGGGTTCTTTGGGGTCTTCCACATCGCCTCCTAAACCACTGGACCGATGTCAACCAAACTTGGCACAAATATTTTACGCAAAGGGAGAACCAACATAGGACAAGTGTTTTTTTCGATACAATGCTTTGGGGTCTTCCACGTCTCCACCTAAACCATTGGACCGATTTCAACCAAACTTGGCACAAATATTTTACGCAGCGGGAGAACCAACATAGGACAGGTGTTTTTTCGATACGATCCTCTGGAGGGTCCTTTGCGGTCTTAAAAAACTATTAGATCTGGTTACTATGGCAACTCAATAGAATAGATTCTGTTCTAAATATATTATCACATTAAATTGAAGACCACGCAAACGAAGTTGTGGGCAACAGCTATTTATTTTTAAGAAGCCTACTTT
The DNA here is from genome assembly GCA_034769895.1 of Magicicada septendecula. NCBI lineage: Eukaryota > Metazoa > Arthropoda > Insecta > Hemiptera > Cicadidae > Magicicada > Magicicada septendecula. The sequence continues at coordinate 1,090,513,039 of CM068367.1, forward strand.
AATTGAACTTTATTAATTAAACTAACATTTTCATTACGTACAACGTGAAACTCCGTAGCAAAGCATGGGTTTTCTGCTAGTAATATATAACATTATTAACATTTTTCTTGTATCACACTATTGTGTTACCTGAAACTGATACAGGTCTGAATTCTCATTTGGTTTAAGCAAAATATTTGTTACATGTAATCTGAAATAATGTCAGAACTATTGATTATTCTGTAATCAATAGATATCTAAAACACGAAACATGATGTTACAGGAAATGTAAACACACACACTGCAAAAAAAGGTCTCTTTTATGCTTATGTCCAGCAGTACTTCAAACAATATTACTTCACCATTACTACATCAGCATGATGTAGTCAGTATTATGTTGGTACACTACATCTCCCCACACAGCTTGAGTTTGTTTTGCTGCTGTGGGAAAAATGTTGTCTCTTACCTTGAAAGGCAGACCAGTGAGTGGGTTGTGCCTACTGAGCGGATGTTTTCAGTGAGAGAATTTGAAAACATACTCACCAGGAGTACTTGTACCTTACAAATGAGTCTCGGGTCTGATAACCACATGATAAGTAATATTTTACTAGAGTACACTATAGTGTGTTGCCAGTAGGCATTACTGTAGTTTATTAGGCATTACTTCTATTGGAGGTATAATTTTTTATAGTACTATATCATATGTTCATTCATATTTAAATAATTTGTCCTGTTTCACATTTACTAAAAATTTATGTTACAATAAACAATAATCAAATGTAAGTAAATATTTTTTTTCTAATAATAGAGCCTGTATATCGTGTGTCGTAAGCAAGAATGTGCATTTGAAAATGTTGTATTGACAGGTACAATTTAGAAGATTCAAGTGTGTACTTAGATCATTATATAAAAATGTTCTTTTAACATAACGTTTTAAAAGTTGTAATGGTTTGTATTTATATTTGTTTGTATTTCAGATGTGCCAAATGAAAATCCAAATGTACCACAACTAAAAAATCTGGCATCCAAAGTATTGTTTGCTCTTAGTCTGAACTTCTTCAATGCGGTGTTTAACAGAATATCTGCAAGGTATGATCAATGCCAAACAATAAATCAAATTATTTTAATTCACTGTTTGGTGATTCAAGGTAATATTTAATTATTATTGTCACAATGAATAGTGTTTTAATTAAATTAGCTACTTGCTAGAAAATTACTTGACATAGTATTACTGTTAAAACTGTAAAATATATTGTACACTCTTATTTTTTGTAATAATTTATTGACTAAAAAAAAATTGCAGTTAAAACATTGACAGGTTATTAAAAACTATGTAAAATATCAGATGCGTTTGTGTGTTTGACTTTTACTTATCCATCATTCTGTTTTGAGCAACATAGCACTACAAAAAACATATGGCACTAAATTTTAATAAACTGTGCATAATTCTCATTAAAATTTACCTACTTATGTATTTTCTCTTATCCAAAATTTACCTAGAATTCTCATTATGTGAAATATGTGGGATGCCTTGTCATATTTATCTTTTCAAACTCCCAAGTGAAAATGTGTTCATAGACAGTATCAGTTTGTAATAACAACTACTATATAGTGAGACAAGGCATTTATTATATTATTTTTGAAACTCATAATGGCCATGACTAATCGCCAAAACACTGATGTTGAAACAAGCCTAGCATTTCCTTCCACATACTACTGGAAATTCACATGCTATATACTGATTTGATTGTTAACACTTGTATTTATAACTCCATGTGTGCAGCTTAGTTTTAATCTATTTAATTGGTTTATAACATTTTAATTTTCATGTCCTGATTTTCAGTGTACGTGTGCTTCTGTAATTTTAAAAGTATCACAATTTTTGTGGTTCAGAGCACCCAACAACTGAAGTAATTTCTGAACAATATCTACTATAGTTATAATAAAAAAACTAATAGCACATGGTTTTACTGTATACATAAAATTATGATGCTGTATATACTACATTCTATGCATGAAATTCTTATGATGTATTAATGAAATAACAAACAGTATAAAGAGTGACTAGTAGATTTAGTTTACAGTATGTAAAATAAATCACATGTGTACTGCCAGAGCAAAATGAAACTCAAGTAGACCTTGTGTTGGAGAAAACATTCCTTAAATTAGAACCCCTTGCACTGCGCAGAATTAATAAGCAATAATCCTTGTGTCATGTCATTATCCTGCACATAATTGTTTATCTGTTATGTTAGTGGTACTGTAAATTTTACTTTTGTTATCTAATTATGTTATGATTAATTGTCATGGAGCATATAATTTCATAATATGAAAGAACAACATGTTATGGTGAAAAGTAATACAAGTAGAATGTTATGTGGGGACAGTTAGGGTGACAAAATCCACCTAATTGTCACAGTTAGGAAATTCAAGGGAACAGGTGTAATTGGAGACATTAAATCCACCAGACATCCTAGTGTTAATCTTTTGAAAATGTCACAGTTGTAGTGAAATTATTGATGTGAGACCAGAGAAATCAGTTTGCGGCCTTTCACAAAAATTTACAATTCCATGAACCACCGTTCAGTGAATTTAAAAAAAAAATCTGTGTGTGTCTACATACCTTCAAGATTCAGTTGATTCAAGAACTCAGCCAACAGATCATTAGAAATGCCAAAAATTTACCAATTGAGTGTTGCAAAAATGAAAATGTAGACAGTCTCACCAGAAAAAAAAATATGCACATCTAATTTCATGCAATGATGACCATAACTGCCCATTGAGGCCTTTGTTATTTGGCACTGTGTGAAATCTTCCTGTGTAGGGATTGAAGTCTTGTGTTTCTGTTAACAAACCACAAATACTTTTATAGCTCAAGATAGAGATTTGATGTGTTAATGGCAAAATTGAGCTACAATTATTCAAAAAAGTTGTTGAAAATTTTGTTGAAATAGGAAGAGTGTGCCAGTAAAGTCACAAGAGCATTTGTCTCGTAGTGTGTTCCAGAAATAACCCCAATAAATGCATTTAGTAATAGAAATAAATTATCTGTAATTTTTTAATAAATTACGATTTTTATTAAAATATTAAATCTTATACTATTAAGTGAGCAATCTTTGTATGTATGTCCTTATTTTCTCGGAAACGGCTCTAACGATTTTCTCGAAATTTGGTACTTAAGCGTATTTGGACACTAAAAATCGATTGGGCTAGGTCTCATTTTCTGCAAAAATCGCCTAAGGCCTAAACCGTAGGGTCTTTTAAGTATACATTTTAATTCATGTAGGTTTAAATATTCACACAACAGTTGCTATTGTTATAACTCTGTCACCCAGCAACAAATATTTTAAAAAAATATTTTTTATTTGAAATTAAAACGTTAATTTTAATTCTGTTCATAAAGAATAGATCTTATCGATGTTTATAAAATATCGGTATGGAGAACCATACATGACTTCCATGCTCTAAGATTTATATTTAAAATCATATTCGAAATGAAATATATCTCCATAGAAACTACGTCTTTCTACTTATTGCTTCAGCATTAACCACAGTACTGTGGTCACTAACGTATACCACCTCACGTTTTCGCACTCGATTTTCACCAAGGATGGCAGTCGATGGCACTGCCGAAAAGTCTGGTTTTGCAGAAAACATTGGACTACGGCTAAAGAGCCCGGGAAGCAATTTTAACAAAAAATTACTTCTTTGTTGCCGATAACGTAGTACACATATAAAAAATTCTCCCCTCCACCTTCAACTATAATTTTTAATAATAGAAAATTACCCCCACCCCACTCACCTAACCTCTTAATTTATAGATATTTCATCTACGTTTCTACAGTGAATTACTATGAGCTTCTTATCAGGATACTTTATTTATAAAAATTAAGTACTTTACTCTTGTTAAATCATAAAATGTTTCAGGTAAACTACCCCTTTCTCTTAACCGATCTTCTCCAAAATCAATAGACCTTCCATCCTCTACAATTCAGGGATGCATGCAAAAAAAATATTTGATTCTGTTTGAATGTGCGGCAGTTATCGTTCGTCATGGAAACATTTCTCTTGTTACAACATAAAATGTTGCAGGTAAACTACCCCTTTCCCTTAACCGATCTTCACCAAAATCGATAGACCTTGAGCTCTCTGCAACTCAGGAAAGGGTACAAAAAATTATTTGATTCTCTTTGAATTTTTGGCAGTTATCATTTTTCATAAAAAAAATTACCCTTTTTAAAACATAAAACGTTGCTGATAAACTACCCCTTCCCTTAACCGATCTTCAACAAAATCAACAGACCTTGAGTTCTCTTTAGTTCAAAAAGGTATGCAAAAACCTAGTTGATTCTGTTTGAATTTACGGCAGTTATCATTCGTCATATAAAAAATTACCCTTGTTAAAACATAAAATGTTGCTGGTAAACTACCCCTTTCCCTTAACCAATCTTCACCAACACCAATAGGTATTGAGAACTCTACAATACAGGGCTGTATGCAAAACATCATTTGATTCTGTTTGAATTTGCGGCTGTTATCGTTTACCATAGAAAAATATCGGTATGGAGAACCATACATGACTTCCATATTCTAAGATTTATATTTAAAATCATTTTCAGCCAAACAGCCAGGCTGTGTCTTACCTGCCATTTTATTGCTGTATTAAATGAAAAATATTATATTACATTAAAATGAAAAAATTATAATTTTATTGCCTGGCAACAAAATTATTTTATTTTTAACAATTACCATTGTTTCAAAAAGTTTAAATAAATTTTCAAGTACTTTACTCTTGTTAAAACGTAAAAGGTGGCAGGTAAACTACCCCTTCCCCCTAACCAATCTTCACCAAAATCGAAAGTCATTGAGACCTCTACAATTCAGGGAAGTATGCAAAAAATTATTTGATTCTGTTTGAATTTGCGGCTGTTATCGTTTGCCATAGAAAATGCGCTTGATAAAAAAACATTGCAGGTAAACTACCCCTTCCCCTTAACCGATCTTCACCAAAAACAATAGGTCTTGAGTACTCTACAAATCAGGGCTGTATGCAAAACATTATTTCATTCTGTTTGAATTTGCGGCTGTTATCGTTTGCCATAGAAAATACCCTTGTTAAAAAAACGTTGCAGGTAAACTACCCCTTTCCCTCAATCGATCTTCACCAAAAACAATAGGTCTTGAGTACTCTACAAATCAGGGCTGTATGCAAAGCATTATTTGATTCTGTTTGAATTTGCGGCTGTTATCGTTTGCCATAGAAAATACCCTTGTTAAAAAAACGTTGCTGGTAAACTACCCCTTTCCCTCAACCGAACTTCACCAAAAACAATAGGTCTTGAGAATTCTACAATTTAGGGCTGTATGCAAATAATCTTTTGATTCTGTTTGAATTTGCGGCTGTTATCGTTTGCCGTAGGAAATACCCTTGTTAAAACATAAAACGTTACAGGTAAACTACCCCTTTCCCTTAACCGATCTTCACCAAAATCAACAGATCTTGAGAACTCTACAATTCAGGGCTGTATGCGAAACATTATTTGATTCTGTTTGAATTTGCGGCTGTTATCGTTTGCCAAACAAACAAAATTACCCTTGCTAAAAAAAAACCGTTGCAGGTAAACTACCCCTTCCCCTCAACCGATCTTCACCAAAAACAATAGGTCGCGAGTACTCTGCAAATCAGGGCTGCATGCAAAAAATTATTTGATTCTGTTTGAATTTGCGGCAGTTATCGTTTGCCATAGAAAAAAAATCTACAGACAGACACACAGACAGACAGACAGACACACAGACACTTTTCGGAAAACGACTTTTTTTCATGTTTTGAGTGTAGTAGAATCAGAATCTGCAATAATCTCGAACACGATTTTTTTTGCCATCACCATACTTCCATTCCTTAAGGAATATGGAAGTAAATATCGGTATGGAGAACCATACATGACTTCCATATTCTAAGATTTATATTTAAAATCATTTTCAAAATGAAATATTACCATAGAAACTACTCCTTTCTACTTACTGCTTCAGCCTTAACCTCACGTTATCACACTCGATTGTCACTGATGATGGAAGTCGATGGCATTGCCGAAACGTCTGGTTTTGTAGAACACATTGGACTACGGCCAAATATCCCGGGAAGGAATTTTAACAAAAACTACTTCTTTGTTGCCGATAACGTTGTACACATATATATATAAAATATGCATAAAATTAATGGCTTGTATAAGTTAATGATTGATCTCCATTAAGTAGTGCTCAAGTTTCCAAAGTTTTAATATATGATGTCCATAATTAAAACATCAGAGCAGGTTTAGTGTGTATGAGGGTACACCGTGGACAAAAATTTTCAACATTTCCTATTGAGCGTTGCTTAGAATAAAGCTGCGAATCTACAGTGTACGTTTCACAGAACAAACACGCGGAAAAGAAGGAGCGCTCTGAAGTCACTCATGGACCCTCAGCATCTTGCAGAGGGTTCATTCCCTAAAGACGAAAAGTCTGTCTATGAATCGTTCCTCTGTAAACACGTGCAGTTACACTGCCCAGCGATCCACAGGAAGCAAATCGCTATCCACGCTGGACACTTTTTCGGTTTGCATGCGTTATGTTGGTATGGGTTCGGCACTTTCCATTTAAAACCCGTGCAAATGTAAGAAAATAAACATGAATGAGGCCAGAAATAACGCGAATTTTGTGTGTGTGTGTGTGTGTGTGTGTGTGTGTGTGTGTGTGTGTGTGTGTGTGTGTGTTCCCTGCCTTTTCATTGCGGTAGTCATAATAATAAAATGGAAACGTAAACAGTACATAACTGAGAAAAAATACATAAATGAAAAAATTATAATTTTATTGCCTGGCAACAAAATTATTTTATTTTTAACAATTACCATTGTTCCAAAAGTTTAAATGAATTTTCAAGTACTTTACTCTTGTTAAAACGTAAAAGGTTGCAAGTAAACTACCCCTTCCCCTTAACCGATCTTCACCAAAATCGAAAGTCCTTGAGACCTCTACAATTCAGGGACGTATGCAAAAAATTATTTGATTCTGTTTGAATTTGCGGCTGTTATCGTTTGCCATAGAAAATACGCTTGATAAAAAAACGTTGCAGGTAAACTACCCCTTCCCCTTAACCGATCTTCACAAAAAACAACAGGTCTTGAGTACTCTACAAATCAGGGCTGTATGCAAAACATTATTTGATTCTGTTTGAATTTGCGGCTGTTATCGTTTGCCATAGAAAATACCCTTGTTAAAAAAACGTTGCAGGTAAACTACCCCTTTCCCTTAACCGTCTTCACCAAAAACAATAGGTCTTGAGAACTCTACAATTTAGGGCTGTATGCAAATAATCTTTTGATTCTGTTTGAATTTGCGGCTGTTATCGTTTGCCATAGGAAATACCCGTGTTAAAACATAAAACGTTGCAGGTAAACTACCCCTTTCCCTTAACCGATCTTCACCAAAAACAATAGGTCTTGAGAACTCTACAATTCAGGGCTGTATACGAAACATTATTTAATTCTGTTTGAATTTGCGGCTGTTATCGTTTGCCAAAAAAAAAAATTTCCCTTTATAAAAAAAACCGTTGCAGGTAAACTACCCCTTTCCCTCAACCGATCTTCACCAAAAACAATAGGTCGTGAGTACTCTACAAATCAGGGCTGTATGCAAAAAATTATTTGATTCTGTTTGAATTTGCGGCAGTTATCGTTTGCCATAGAAAAAAAATCTACACACAGACAGACACACAGACAGACACACACACAGACACTTTTCGGAAAACGACTTTTTTTCATGTTTTGAGTGTAGTACAATCAGAATCTGCAATAACCTCGAACACGATTTTTTTTGCCATCACCATACTTCCATTCCTTAAGGAATATGGAAGTAATATCGGTATGGAGAACCATACATGACTTCCATATTCTAAGATTTATATTTAAAATCATTTTCGAAATGAAATATTACCATAGAAACTACTTCTTTCTACTTACTGCTTCAGCCTTAACCACAGTACTGTGGTCACTAACGTATACCACCTCACGTTATCGCACTCGATTTTCACTGATGATGGAAGTCGATGGCATTGCCGAAATGTCTGGTTTTGTAGAAAACATTGGACTACGGCCAAATATCCCGGGAAGGAATTTTAACAAAAACTACTTTGTTGCCGATAACGTTGTACACATATATATCAGTGGCGAAGTTACATGGAGGCAATTGAGGCAATGCCTACCCTAACAAATTCTGTAGAATAAAAATTATAAATACGTATGAACTACATAACGTAAAGATTATACATTGTTACTGTGACTGTCAAATTTATTAAACCGAAACGTGCTTTATTGAGCGACCGCTAGATGGTGACAGGTGAGATTCGGCATAGTTCGTTTAAATCGAATGAGGCAACCTGAACTTGCCTCAGCGTTTTTTGTATACATCGTATGTAAGCAATGTAGTGGTATGATAGGGAAGTGTAGGGAGGGGGGATTGTCCCGCGCTGTACACATAGAGCGTTGAGGCATGCCTCACTTCTGTGGTCCAAACAGTTAAGTTAAAGCGCCTGTGTTGTTACTAAGTGTTTATTTTATGCGGTTATTAAAAGTGTCACTGTTATTCCGCTGAACTAACAGATGATCAAGATTGTTATTTGAATTATTTGTAACATTAAACATATATATAGAAACTAACCAAGTTTAAAAATTTGAAGTTCAATCAGTTGTATTATTGTGTATGACTAATACAAGGATTGTTCAATAGACACACGTATAGAGCTGTAAAGCATTTTTTATTCAACGATTTTAAAAGAAGTCTCCAATAACATTAAGACATGAGTTCCACTGTTGCGCTAACCTGTAGATTCCCTGCTAGTAAAATTCTTACGGCTGTTTGTGGAACCATTTGGTTACAGCAAACTCTACCTCAGCGTCCGATTTGACCCACCGTCCTTTTAGTGATTCCTTAAAAAAAATTTAAGATAAGATTTTTGCCTACCCATTCATTAACTACTAGCTTCGCCAGTAAGCAAATTGATGTCCATTTTTTCGGCTTGCACGCGTTATGTTGGTGTGGGTTTCGGCACTTTCCATTTAAAAAGCGTGCAAACGTAAGAAAATAAACATGAGTGAGGCCAGAAATAACGTGAATTGTGTGTTTGTGTCTTACCTGCCTTTTTATTGCCGTATTAAATGAAAAATATTATATTACATTAAAATTAAAAAATTTTAATTTTATTGCCTGGCAACAAAATTATTTTATTTTTAACAATTACCATTGTTTCAAAAAGGTTAAATAAATTTGCAAGTACTTTACTCTTGTTAAAACGTAAAAGGTTGCAGGTAAACTACCCCGTCCCCTTAACCGATCTTCACCAAAATCGAAAGTCCTTGAGACCTCTACAATTCAGGGATGTATGCAAAAAATTATTTGATTCTGTTTGAATTTGCGGCTGTTATCGTTTGCCATAGAAAATACCCTTGTTAAAAAAACGTTGTAGGTAAACTACCCCTTCCCCTTAACCGATCTTCACCAAAAACAATAGGTCTTGAGTACTCTACAAATCAGGGCTGTATGCAAAACGTTATTTGATTATGTTTGAATTTGCGGCAGTTATCGTTTGCCATATAAAATACGCTTGATAAAAATCGTTGCTGGTAAACTACCCCTTCCCCTCAACCGATCTTCACCAAAAACAACAGGTCTTGAGTACTCTACAAATCAGGGTTGTATGCAGAAAATTATTTTATTCTGTTTGAATTTGCGGCTGTTATCGTTTGCCATAGAAAATACCCTTGTTAAAAAAACGTTGTAGGTAAACTACCCCTTCCCCTTAACCGATCTTCACCAAAAACAATAGGTCTTGAGTACTCTACAAATGGGGTCTGTATGCAAAACATTATTTGATTCTGTTTGAATTTGCGGCTTTTATCGTTTGCCATATAAAATACCCTTGTTAAAAAAACGTTGCAGGTAAACTACCCCTTTCCCTCAACCGAACTTCACCAAAAACAATAGGTCTTGAGAACTCTACAATTTAGGGCTGTATGCAAATAATCTTTTGATTCTGTTTGAATTTGCGGCTGTTATCGTTTGCCATAGGAAATACCCTTGTTAAAACATAAAACGTTACAGGTAAACTACCCCTTTCCCTTAACCGATCTTCACCAAAATCAACAGATCTTGAGAACTCTACAATTCAGGGCTGTATGCAAAACATTATTTGATTCTGTTTGAATTTGCGGCTGTTATCGTTTGCCAAACAAACAAAATTACCCTTGCTAAAAAAAAACCGTTGCAGGTAAACTACCCCTTTCCCTCAACCGATCTTCACCAAAAACAATAGGTCGCGAGTACTCTGCAAATCAGGGCTGCATGCAAAAAATTATTTGATTCTGTTTGAATTTGCGGCAGTTATCGTTTGCCATAGAAAAAAAATCTATAGACACACAGACAGACAGACAGACAGAAACACAGACACTTTTCGGAAAACGACTTTTTTTCATGTTTTGAGTGTAGTAGAATCAGAATCTGCAATAATCTCGAACACGATTTTTTTTGCCATCACCATACTTCCATTCCTTAAGGAATATGGAAGTAAAAATTACCCTTGATAAAAATATCGGTATGGAGAACCATACATGACTTCCATATTCTAAGATTTATATTTAAAATCATTTTCACCCAAACAGCCAGGCTGTGTCTTACCTGCCTTTTTATTGCTGTATTAAATGAAAAATATTATATTACATTAAAATGAAAAAATTATAATTTTATTGCCTGGCAACAAAATTATTTTATTTTTAACAATTACCATTGTTTCAAAAAGTTTAAATAAATTTTCAAGTACTTTACTCTTGTTAAAACGTAAAATGTTGCAGGTAAACTACCCCTTCCCCTTAACCGATCTTCACCAAAATCGAAAGTCATTGAGACCTCTACAATTCAGGGACGTATGCAAAAAATTATTTGATTCTGTTTGAATTTGCGGCTGTTATCGTTTGCCATAGAAAATACGCTTGATAAAAAAACGTTGCAGGTAAACTACCCCTTCCCCTTAACCGATCTTCACAAAAAACAACAGGTCTTGAGTACTCTACAAATCAGGGCTGTATGCAAAACATTATTTGATTCTGTTTGAATTTGCGGCTGTTATCGTTTGCCATAGAAAATACCCTTGTTAAAAAAACGTTGTAGGTAAACTACCCCTTTCCCTCAACCGATCTTCACCAAAAACAATAGGTCTTGAGACCTCTACAATTTAGGGCTGTATGCAAATAATCTTTTGATTCTGTTTGAATTTGCGGCTGTTATCGTTTGCCATAGGCAATACCCTTGTTAAAACATAAAACGTTACCGGTAAACTACCCCTTTCCCTTAACCGAACTTCACCAAAAACAATAGGTCTTGAGTACTCTACAAATCAGGGCTGTATGCAAAATATTATTTGATTCTGTTTGAATTTGCGGCTGTTATCGTTTGCCATAGAAAATACCCTTGTTAAAAAAACGTTGCAGGTAAACTACCCCTTTCCCTCAACCGATCTTCACCAAAAACAATAGGTCTTGAGAACTCTACAATTTAGGGCTGTATGCAAATAATCTTTTGATTCTGTTTGAATTTGCGGCTGTTATCGTTTCCCATAGGAAATACCCTTGTTAAAACATAAAACGTTACAGGTAAACTACCCCTTTCCCTTAACCGATCTTTACCAAAATCAACAGATCTTGAGAACTCTACAATTCAGGGCTGTATGCGAAACATTATTTGATTCTGTTTGAATTTACGGCTGTTATCGTTTGCCAAACAAACAAAATTACCCTTGCTAAAAAAAAACCGTTGCAGGTAAACTACCCCTTTCCCTCAACCGATCTTCACCAAAAACAATAGGTCGCGAGTACTCTGCAAATCAGGGCTGTATGCAAAAAATTATTTGATTCTGTTTGAATTTGCGGCAGTTATCGTTTGCCATAGAAAAAAAATCTACAGACAGACAGACACACAGACAGACAGACACACAGACACTTTTCGGAAAACGACTTTTTTTCATGTTTTGAGTGTAGTAGAACCAGAATCTGCAGTAATCTCGAACACGATTTTTTTTGCCATCACCATACTTCCATTCCTTAAGGAATATGGAAGTAAAACCGTTGCAGGTAAACTACCCCTTTCCCTTAACCGATCTTCACCAAAAACAATAGGTCTTTAGTACTCAACAAAACAGGGCTGTATGCAAAAACTTATTTGATTCTGTTTGAATTTGCGGCTCTTATCGTTTGCCATAGAAAATACCCTTGATAAAAAAAAAACCGTTGCAGGTAAACTACCCCTTTCCCTCAACCGATCTGCACCAAAAACAATAGGTCTTGAGAACTCTACATTTCAGGGCTGTATGCAAAAAATTATTTGATTCTTTTGAATTTGCGGCTGTTATCATTTGCCATAGAAAAAAAATCTATAGACAGACAGACACACACATAGACACTTTTCGAAAAACGACTTTTTTTCATGTTTTGAGTGTAGTACAATCAGAATCTGCAATAATCTCGAACACGATTTTTTTTTGCCATCACCATACTTCCATTTCCTTAAGGAACATGGAAGTAATAATATAAAATAGCTGTTGCAATGAATGTAAGTAAACAAACTATGAGTTGAGACATACAATCCCAGTATCGATGTTTATAAATAAATATAAATAGCTGTTGTTATGAATGTAAATAAACAAACTAAGAGTTGAGACATACAATCTAATCTATGTATGTCCTTGAAACGGCTCTAACGATACCGTAGGGTCTTAATAGGTCTTTAACCTGCGCCTAAACGGCGCAGTATCGATGTTTATAAATAATATAAACAGATGTAGCTATGACTGTAAATAAACAAACTAAGAGTTGAGACATACAATTGTGGGTTTCTGCGCAACGATTTTTGTACAATCTATCTGATATACATAATCTAAACTATTAAGTGTTCTGTATACGCTGTTGTGTTTTTTGCATTCTCTGAGGTATATACATAATCTAAACTATTAAGTGTTCTCTATACGCTGTTGTGTTTTTTTGCATTCTCTGAGGTAGTCATATTCTGTCTAACGGGAATCTTATTGATGAAGTATTTGGTGATTGTTTGGCAAACAACAGATACGAAGATATGAAAGACAGAGCTATATTAGCGCCTTTGAATAAAGACGTAAATAAAATTAACGACGAAATTATTAAAAAGCTTCCTGGAGAATATTATAAAGTATATAAAAGCTACGATTCTGTTAAAGATCAACCAGAAGGAGCTCTTCAATGCACTTCTGAATTTCTAAATTCTGTTGAGATGGCTGACTTACCACCACACAAATTAAAGCTTAAAAAAAATACAATAATAATGCTTTTACGAAACTTGGACGTCTCTGAAGGGCTGTGCAATGGAACGAGATTGGTCGTGACTGAATTATGTAATAACATTATTAAACCCAAGATTATCACGGGTGAATATTCAGGCCGAGAAGTTCATATTCCAAGGATTACAATAGATTCCAGCAAAAGTCAGCTTGGGTGCACTATGCAAAGGCATCAATTTCCCGTCAGAGCAGCTTTTGCTATTACTATTCACAAGGCTCAAGGTCAAACTTTAAAGTTTGAAGTGGTGGGAATTCACTTATAAATTCCTGTGTTTATGCACGGCATGTTGTGTATAGCATTTTCCAGAGTCAAAAGGCGAAGTGGCTTAAAAGTTCTTTTACCACCAGAAAATCCTCGCCATACAAGAATCGTTGTATGGAAAGAAGTATTAAATAATTGTGATTCCTATAACAGAAACCGTCGATAAACGCAAAAGGCGTAGTATCAATATGTTTATATATGAAAATAAATATAAAAAAATAAATAATTAATAAAAATAAATAAATAATTAATAATAAATAACGAAATCCAAGAATTTAATAAATAACGTTTTTTTTTTAAATCTGTATATTTATAAATAAATGTGAAAACTGAGCAAAGCTCGGTCACCCTGATATTCATGTGTTCTTTGTGGAACATACTACGTGTTATTTTATATCATAGCTCAAATAGAAGATACTACAACAACATTAAAGAAAGTAAACTTGAAGAATATGGTGTTTTCTATGGGAATGCTTAAGGAATTTTATCACCCCAAGACTCATTTAAAACCTTAGAAAAATTTATGGCTGCAGGTTGATTTGCAGATCAGTGATGTTATATACTTACTGTCAACAAAAATGAAGGTATAGAATTGATAGTGCATGCTGTTAGTTAAATTAATTAAAGTGGAGAAATAAAAAAAAAATAAAGATGAGACTGGACTGGATAATCAAAATATCGGTATGGAGAACCATACATGACTTCCATATTCTAAGATTTATATTTAAAATCATTTTCAGCCAAACAGACAGGCTGTGTCTTACCTGCCTTTTTATTGCTGTATTAAATGAAAAATATTATATTACATTAAAAAGAAAAAATTATAATTTTATTGCCTGGCAACAAAATTATTTTATTTTTAACAATTACCTTTGTTTTAAAAAGTTTAAATAAATTTTCAAGTACTTTACTCTTGTTAAAACGTAAAAGGTTGCAGGTAAACTACCCCTTCCCCTTAACCGATCTTCACCAAAATCGAAAGTCATTGAGACCTCTACAATTCAGGGACGTATGCAAAAATTATTTGATTCTGTTTGAATTTGCGGCTGTTATCGTTTGCCATAGAAAATGCGCTTGATAAAAAAATCGTTGCTGGTAAACTACCCCTTCCCCTTAACCGATCTTCACCAAAAACAATAGGTCTTGAGTACACTACAAATCAGGGCTGTATGCAAAACATTATTTGATTCTGTTTGAATTTACGGCTGTTATCGTTTGCCATATAAAATACCCTTGTTAAAAAAACGTTGCAGGTAAACTACCCCTTTCCCTCAACCGATCTTCACCAAAAACAATAGGTCTTGAGAACTCTACAATTTAGGGCTGTATGCAAATAATCTTTTGATTCTGTTTGAATTTGCGGCTGTTATCGTTTGTTTCAAAAAGTTTAAATAAATTTTCAAGTACTTTACTCTTGTTAAAACGTAAAAGGTTGCTGGTAAACTACCCCTTCCCCTTAACCGATCTTCACCAAAATCGAAAGTCATTGAGACCTCTACAATTCAGGGCTGTATGCAAAACATTATTTGATTCTGTTTGAATTTGCGGCTGTTATCGTTTGCCATATAAAATACCCTTGTTAAAAAAACGTTGCAGGTAAACTACCCCTTTCCCTCAACCGATCTTCACCAAAAACAATAGGTCTTGAGAACTCTACATTTTAGGGCTGTATGCAAATAATCTTTTGATTCTGTTTGAATTTGCGGCTGTTATCTTTTGCCATAGGAAATACCCTTGTTAAAACATAAAACGTTACAGGTAAACTACCCCTTTCCCTTAACCGATCTTCACCAAAATCAACAGATCTTGAGAACTCTACAATTCAGGGCTGTATGTGAAACATTATTTGATTCTGTTTGAATTTGCGGCTGTTATCGTTTGCCAAACAAACAAAATTACCCTTGCTAAAAAAAAACCGTTGCTGGTAAACTACCCCTTTCCCTCAACCGATCTTCACCAAAAACAATAGGTCGCGAGTACTCTGCAAATCAGGACTGTATGCAAAAAATTATTTGATTCTGTTTGAATTTGCGGCAGTTATCGTTTGCCATAGAAAAAAAATCTACAGACACAGACAGACAGACAGACACACAGACACTTTTCGGAAAACGACTTTTTTTCATGTTTTGAGTGTAGTAGAATCAGAATCTGCAATAATCTCGAACACGATTTTTTTTGCCATCACCATACTTCCATTCCTTAAGGAATATGGAAGTAAAAACTGAAACTAACTGATGTTGAACTGCAGTGATATTATTATCTGTGTGCTAAAAGATGGTAGACTTAAAATAGAGGAGCCAATGAAGAAGTAATAATGCCAGGTTTGAAACACAATGATCCAGTTTTGGCTTTCATTATGTGTCAAAACAACATACTGTCACATGAAGTACTGTTGTTGCTATAGGTATTCAAAAGAGGGCTACTGAGGAGAGGAGACATTCAATATCTTCTACCTGATTCAATAAGAAGTAAACACAAATTTTGTTGTTTTTTTAGTAATAAGTAGATTTTTTCCTTATGCCACCCCATCACACACGTACACATGCTCATGCATGCATATGTGGTGTGTGATGTTTAATTAAAAATGGAAATAAATGCACAGTAATGCAAGTTCGGAAATAATTTATGTCACAGTTAAAGTTTAGTTTAATAATTATGGTATACAGTTATATTTCAATATAATAAATGTACAAATAAAATCCTTCATTGAGTGTTTCATTTCAATTTTGTGCTAATATGTAGTACTCTATAATAATGTATCTATGGCGTGTGTTTATTACTTAATAGTATCTGTATAATGCAGTTCAAGTATATAAACAGAATTCTATTACTTCCATATTCCTTAAGGAATGGAAGTATGGTGATGGCAAAAAAAATCGTGTTCGAGATTATTGCAGATTCTGATTCTACTACACTCAAAACATGAAAAAAGTCGTTTTCCGAAAAGTGTCTGTGTGTGTGTCTGTCTGTGTGTCTATAGATTTTTTACTTCCATATTCCTTAAGGAATGGAAGTATGGTGATGGCAAAAAAAATCGTGTTCGAGATTATTGCAGATTCTGATTCTACTATACTCAAAACATGAAAAAAAGTCGTTTTCCGAAAAGTGTCTGTGTGTCTGTCTGTCTGTCTGTCTGTCTGTGTGTCTGTCTGTCTGTCTGTAGATTTTTTTTCTATGGCAAACGATAACTGCCGCAAATTCAAACAGAATCAAATAATTTTTTGCATACAGCCCGGTTTTGCAGAGTTCTCGCGACCTATTGTTTTTGGTGAAGATCGGTTGAGGGAAAGGGGTAGTTTACCTGCAACGGTTTTTTTTTAGCAAGGGTAATTTTGTTTGTTTGGCAAACGATAACAGCCGCAAATTCAAACAGAATCAAATAATGTTTCGCATACAGCCCTGAATTGTAGAGTTCTCAAGACCTATTGTTTTTGGTGAAGATCGGTTAAGGGAAAGGGGTAGTTTACCTGTAACGTTTTATGTTTTAACAAGGGTATTTCCTATGGCAAACGATAACAGCCGCAAATTCAAACAGAATGAAAAGATTATTTGCATACAGCCCTAAATTGTAGAGTTCTCAATACCTTTTGTTTTTGGTGAAGATCGGTTAAGGGAAAGGGGTAGTTTACCTACAACGTTTTTTTAACAAGGGTATTTTCTATGGCAAACGATAACAGCCGCAAATTCAAACAGAATCAAATAATTTTCTGCATACAGCCCTGATTTGTAGAGTACTCAAGACCTATTGTTTTTGGTGAAGATCGGTTGAGGGGAAGGGGTAGTTTACCAGCAACGTTTTTTATCATGCGTATTTTCTATGGCAAACGACAACTGCCGCAAATTCAAACAGAATCAAATAATTTTTTGCATACAGCCCTGATTTGTAGAGTACTCGCGACCTATTGTTTTTGGTGAAGATCGGTTGAGGGGAAGGGGTAGTTTACCTGCAACGGTTTTTTTTATCAAGGGAAATTTTTTTTTTTGGCAAACGATAACAGCCGCAAATTCAAACAGAATCAAATAATGTTTCGCATACAGCCCTGAATTGTAGGTTTCTCAAGACCTATTGTTTTTGGTGAAGATCGGTTGAGGGAAAGGGGTAGTTTACCTGCAACGTTTTTTTAACAAGGGTATTTTCTATGGCAAACGATAACAGCCGCAAATTCAAACAGAATCAAATAATGTTTTGCATACAGTCCTGATTTGTAGAGTACTCAAGACCTATTGTTTTTGGTGAAGATCGGTTAAGGGGAAGGGGTAGTTTACCTGCAACGTTTTTTTATCAAGCGTATTTTCTATGGCAAACGATAACAGCCGCAAATTCAAACAGAAACAAATAATTTTTTGCATACGTCCCTGAATTGTAGAGGTCTCAATGACTTTCGATTTTGGTGAAGATCGGTTAAGGGGAAGGGGTAGTTTACCTGCAACCTTATACGTTTTAACAAGAGTAAAGTACTTGAAAATTTATTTAAACTTTTTGAAACAATGGTAATTGTTAAAAATAAAATAATTTTGTTGCCAGGCAATAAAATTATAATTTTTTCATTTTAATGTAATATAATATTTTTCATTTAATACAGCAATAAAAAGGCAGGTAAGACACAGCCTGGCTGTTTGGCTGAAAATGATTTTAAATATAAATCTTAGAATATGGAAGTCATGTATGGTTCTCCATACCGATATTTTTCTATGGCAAACGATAACTGCCGCAAATTCAAACAGAATCAAATAATTTTTTGCATACAGCCCTGATTTGTAGAGTACTCACGACCTATTGTTTTTGGTGAAGATCGGTTGAGGGAAAGGGGTAGTTTACCTGCAACGGTTTTTTTTTAGCAAGGGAAATTTTTTTTTGGCAAACGATAACAGCCGCAAATTCAAACAGAATCAAATAATGTTTCGCATACAGTCCTGAATTGTAGAGTTCTCAAGCCCTATTGTTTTTGGTGAAGATCGGTTAAGGGAAAGGGGTAGTTTACCGGCAACGTTTTTTTAACAAGGGTATTTTCTATGGCAAACGATAACAGCCGCAAATTCAAACAGAATCAAAAGATTATTTGCATACAGCCCTGATTTGTAGAGTACTCAAGACCTATTGTTTTGGTGAAGATCGGTTAAGGGGAAGGGGTAGTTTACCTGCAACGTTTTTTTATCAAGCGTATTTTCTATGGCAAACGATAACAGCCGCAAATTCAAACAGAATCAAATAATTTTTTGCATACGTCCCTGAATTGTAGAGGTCTCAAGGACTTTCGATTTTGGTGAAGATCGGTTAAGGGGAAGGGGTAGTTTACCTGCAACCTTTTACGTTTTAACAAGAGTAAAGTACTTGAAAATTTATTTAAACGTTTTGAAACAATGGTAATTGCTGAAAATAAAATAATTTTGTTGCCAGGCAATAAAATTATAATTTTTTCATTTTAATGTAAATCATGTATAAGAGAAAATATATCGCGCTTGGCAGGCGATATTAAGATTTAAATATAAATCTTAGAATATGGAAGTCATGTATGGTTCTCCATACCGATATTTTTTATTTGTGATTGGCTTGTTTGTATGTACAGTATTTTAATACATAATCTATATTATTAATTTGACATACTGTAGTATTGAACTATAATGTACATAATCCGAATACTTCCCTGTAATCCGAATACTTCTAATATTAAGTAGAAAAACGTTTTTCTTTTGTTACCAGGACTGGACTTTAATTTAACATTTACTTGTTAAGGTAGTTCCTCTGTAGTGCCAGAATTTATTTTCGAATTTACCAAGTATCCGTGTAATTCTTGTGGTAGGATACACCTGTGTAGTGGTATGTTCACTAAAAATAATTGAAATAATTTTGTACAGGATTATGTTACTACATCAACTGCCTGTTTGGTTAGCACTTGATTAAAACTTTGCAAAGACATTTTGTGCGTAAAAATAAAATTATGTAACTATTCAAACAGAAATAAAAATAATTTTATTCTAACTGAAATGCTTGCTATGTTAATGGATATAATGTAGTACTATAGACACATCAATGTTTCTTTTGTTTGTTGATAAGTTTTGTGGTAAATGGCAACTGCGTGCGTGCGTGCGCGCGTGCGCGCTTTAAGATAAGTTCAATATGTGAAGTTTATTGTGTCCATCATCTTCATGTGTAGGCTCCAGGAACTCAGTGCTTGTAATGAAGAAAATCCTGATTACAGTGACATAGAACTGATTCAGCATATCAATGTCGATGTTGTCAGACTTACTAAGCTTTTGAGTGGTAAGTCTTATTTATTAAAAATACTTATTAACATCCAAACAAACATTCATGGTCATTGTGTTGTAACATGCAGACAAAATAAATCTAATTACAATTTTACTGATTGTATGGAAGTTGACTATCGATTTTATTGGTTACAAACAAAAAACTATATTTTGATAGATGGTAATGATAAGTTGAGGGAACTAAACAGTATTTTAGTTTTTGTTGTTTGTAAATAATAATAATAATAATAATAATAAAGCATATAGGACTGCAGTGAATTCAGAATTTTAATAAATAAAGTAGGCCAATTATATTTAAAACAGCATATTAAGGTGTAAGTAATATACTATGCTATTATTATATACATACCACCAAAATCAGTAAAATTTAAATATTGTTAAATTATTGAATAAGGCCTTTTCAAATATAATTTCATCATCAGTTCACACTAAAATGTTCTTGTTGTGATATCTTCTTTTATATGTATAAATGTTATTATGTGTGTCCATTACATCGTACTGCACTTCATATTGAACTTTCCACTGCCATCATTATTTGGTGAAACTAAGCAAGTCATGTATTGAAATAATTGATCATTTTCGAATATTGTCTGCTGATTCATCAATTTGTTATATTTTTTATGAAGGTATATATATAATTTTTCTAACTGTATAATGTCATTTTGACATGGAATCCATAGGTATGTAATGTCTTACTCGCACGTTTCGCGAAAATCGACTGTTATGTTTCAAATGTACTTTTGGCATACCACTATCTCACGAACCGCTCAACCAATCCCAGCAAACCAGGTGTCAGGTGATCGAGTCACTCGGCCCCCTTCCAACAATAGTACTGAGAATTTTGACAATTGACTTCAGTCGCCTCTAGGCTTTGTCTGCGTGAGGGTGTTTTTGCGCCGAAAATTTCTAAATTGCTCCACTAAAACTTAAATATCTCGGGAACTACAAGTCCGATCGCGAAAATACAAAGTCCGTTGTGATCCTCAGAACTAAATCTCTCCAATAACACAAATTCCGAGTACCAGAAGCACCCACAGAAAATAATAACATTTAAACTCAAAAATTTGAAATGCCTCGACCTAAAAATCACGATAAAACTCTAACCAAAAATTTCAAACTGAAAACCGGCAAATCCTATGCAGAGCATCAACAGGCCTATCATTTGAGACTAAAATCAAAGAAATCGGCCGAGAACTTAGAAAATGGCAACCATTTGAAGATTGACGAAACCCCGTCAGCGCCCAAGCGGCCCGCATCTCCGATACCTGGGTCATCTGGCGTGCCCCCAAAGCGACTCAGATCGAGCGTCTGAATAAATAAAATACATTGAAACTTATGTAGCTGTTTATTTAACCAACCCTTCATTCCTTCCCAAAGCACAAGTCTGCCCATGATTCCATGTCTACCGGTAGTCCCACGACTACCAGGTTTAAATTTTTTTGGGAGTCTCTTATCACGCTTTTTATTATTATTTACTTCCACTATTTCCATATTGTTGGTTATATCTGTTATACTATGATTCATACCAATAAGGTGATCTGCTATATTGGAGATTCCTGTTTTTTTATTATTAAAAGCTCTGATATATTCCATAAATCTCTGTTTGAAATTTCTATATGTTCTACCGATGTATATGTAGTCACAATCATTACACTTTATTCTGTATATTCCGCTTAATTTGTATATATCACAGTCTTTTCTATTTATTATTATATTGTATATACTTTTATTTGGTTTGTATGCATATTTATATTTATGTTTATCCAATTTTGTATTCTTTATAATGTATTGGAGATCCCGATATGTGTATTTGTAAGTTAGGTATGTTATATTTTCTTCTTTTCTGCATGTATTTATACTGCTTAATGTTGTTCTGTTGTTTAATATTGTTTTTTCTTTATATTTTTTATTTAATTTGTTTATAAATTTACTGTCATATCCATTTTGTATTGCTATTTCTTTTATGATGTTCAGTTCCTAATGTAATTTCTTTTTGTTATTTATGTATTTGTATGCTCTATTAATCATATTGTTATATGTATTAACCTTGTGTATCCAAGGATGTGATGAATCCTTGTGTATTGTTGTATTATTATTTGTTTCCTTTCTATATACATTAGTAATTATTTCGTTATCTTTTCCAATTTGAATATCAATGTCCAAAAAATTGATTCTTCTATTAACTTCTTCTTCAAATGTAAACTTCACATCATCATTGTATGTATTTAATTTATTTAGTATTATTAAATGTTCATTTTTTATGTTAGGATACATTTTTTTATATGTATCAAATCATCTACATATCTGTTCCATAATATGATATATTAGTATATCATATTATAGGTATCATAAATATGCATAATGTGTTATTTCAAACAGAGATTTATGGAACATATCAGAGCTTTTAATAATAAAAAAACAGGAATCTCCTCCAATATAGCAGATCACCTTATTGGTATGAATCATAGTATAACAGATATAACCAACAATATGGAAATAGTGGAAGTAAATAATAATAAAAATGACATTATACAGTTAGAAAAATTATATATATACCTTCAGAAAAAATATAACAACTTGATGAATCAGCAGACAATATTCGAAAATGATCAATTATATTATACATGACTTGCTTAGTTTCACCAAATAATGATTGGCAGTGGAAAGTTCAATATGAAGTGCAGTAAGATGTTGTGATTATACAAATTACTGCCAATAAAACTTACTTAACAATTACAATACTGAATAATTATCGGGCGCCATGATGCACGACTGTGCAACAACACAAATATTAGGCTTACCGTGCGGTCCAGAATTCGTGTTAACGAACCAGTAATTGCGAAATGTATTACCTGAAATAACTCACTCGTGCTTGTATTTTTTACCAATGACATTACCCTTTATTCATATAAAACACTACTTACACATTTAAAGAGACTCTAATGTGTGCCAATCATGCATTTTTACTATGCCTCGGGGCGTAGTCCCATTCATCTGAACATATTTAAACATTAATAATAATTAAACATTTTTAGACCCTCCAAAATAAACATTTGTTACAACCACTGTATAATGAACATGATAAACAATAAATAATATTTGCGCAACCCAGCACTTGTTAAATTATTTTGTTCACGCTCTCTCTCTCTCTCTCTCTCTCTCTCTCTCTCTCTCTCTCTCTCTCTCTCTCTCTCTCTCTCTCTCTCTCTCTCTCTCTCTCTCTCTCTCTCTCTCTCTCTCTCTCACTCTCTGGTACAAATTTTTAGTTGTTGTACGATCTCATTTTGTGAATTTAAATGCAAAAATTTGGTCATTTAAAATTTAGTTATGAATTTACTGAAAGGCATAAATATCGGACAGCTGATACTCAGCTGCCGGTTTTTTGGGTAGGTCTCACCATACTGCTTAGATCAGTCCACCGTGCAAAATCTGGTAGTTTTACATCGTCTTAGGGCCCACACCGTAGTGTCCCCCCTCGAAAAACCCTTTGGCAGATTTAGCCGCACGTAATTGCCGATCCCTTGGCCGATGACACCTACTCAAGTCCGGTTACCGCACCAACATTTCCGATATCTTGACAATAGTTATTCAACCACTTTTGGTGGTGTAAAATTTAAAAATTCACACTCAGTGAATCTGCCGGCCGCGTGAACTGCCGACCGGCTCAATTCACGGTCCAGGCGAAAAATGACGCAGAGTCTTTGTTAAACATTGCGTAGGTGGGGCAAAACTACGTCACCAGTCTTTTGTCTGTACGGCTAAGCCTCAGTTGTTTACAAAAGTATACATTCCTTTGGCTGACGTCATCAGGGGCTAGGCTCGTTTATCGCTATCTGTGACACATAGTTTTTTGCGATATTTGCAGCTTTACAACAAATTCGATCGAAATCCTGTTAATGCCAATATGCGTTGTATAAAATATTATAGAGTTTATTCACCAAAACTTTATAGGGATTATGAAATATTACAAAATTTATTACCAAATAAATAGTTAGGGAATAAAATACAATAATTATGGTTTTTAGGACCATATTTTTATAAAAGTATGATTGTACCAGAATTGTACCATCACAAAACCCCCTCAATGAAAGATTTTGTGCCGAAGCATAAAAACTTTCATTGACACATTCGTACTTCCTAAAGGGATCAGCCAGGATATGTCGCCACAAACCCCCTTACAATTTATATAAAAAGAAATTCAATAACTCACCCGTGATCCGATGATGATGGCAGTACCTGCATGACCTTACTGGACTTCTCCTTCGAGATCCCAACACCATAAGGCCAATCAGGCGCGTAACGTTTCTGCTCTGACGCGCTGGCCAGCTCAGGACTGCCGTCATAACATCACCAAACACTGAAACAATAAATTAAAAATATCAGAATAGTGGCTTGGTATATTACTCTATCCTTAACTGATCTGTTTCCCCTTAGCTATGTGCTGGTTTGCGTTAATAAGCACTGGGTTCGCTTGAAATACAAGAAATACAACTACAAAAAATATAAAATACAAGAATTATATAGAATTGCCATTCTCTTCATGGACTACCCTTAATTGTAAAAATCGTTTCGATTCCCATCGATAATAATTAACTCTTTCTGTTTCATAATTAATGTAATTATAAAAGAAACAAATATTTAAATAAAACATATGGAAATCTACATATAAATCCCCAATATTACCTAAATCTCCCAAATATTACTCAAACATGGAGAAAAACATTTTATAGAAAAAAATAATTAATAAAATCTTATTGAAATTAATATTATTATTATTATTATTATTTTATTATTATTATAGTTAATAGTTAATAACTGGCGCTGTTAATAATATTTACCCCTCTGTCTCCTCCACACACACTATTTCCTATACATCATGTTAAAATTTCCATGTTAATACATAATACATGATACATCATAATACATTCATAATTAACATTGATACATTAATACAGTTAATACATTGAAATAGTCAATTCATATTTAATCTTGATCAGTTTTACACATTCTACCTATTTAAATTTGCATTTCTATATCTATAAAAATGAATGTTTGTTTCTTTCTTTGTCCCGTATGCGTTCCTATACCATTCATCCAATTGCGATGAAACTTCGGTGAGTTGTTGTGCGCACGCCCGCGAAGGTTTATGAATTTTTTTCAATGGGGCCCTTTGGGGGGTTCTTGGGGTCTTCCACATCTCCTCCTAAACCACTGGACCGATTTCAACCAAACTTGGCACAAATATTTTATGCAACGGGAGAACCAACATAGGGTAGGTGTTTTTTCGATGGGGTCCTTTGGGGGGTCCTTTGGGGTCTTCCACATCTTCTCCTAAACCACTGGACCGATTTCAACCAAACTTGGCACAAATATTTTACGCAACGGGAGAACCAACATAGGATAGGTGTTTTTTTCGACGGGGTCCTTAGGGGTCTTCCACATCTCCTCCTAAACCACTGGACCGATTTCAACCAAACTTGGCACAAATATTTTATGCAACGGGAGAACCAACATAGGATATGTGTTTTTTCGATATGATACTTCGGGGGGTTCTTTGGGGTCTTCCACATCTCCTCCTAAACCACTGGACCGATTTCAACCAAACTTGGCACAAATATTTTACGCAAAGGGAGAACCAACATAGGATTGGTGTTTTTTCGATGGGGTTCTTTTGGGGGTTCTTTGGGGTCTTCCACATCTCCTAAACCACTGGACCGATTTCAACCAAACTTGGCACAAATATTTTACGCAACGGGAGAACCAACATAGGATATGTGTTTTTTCGATATGATACTTCGGGGGGTCCTTTGGGGTCATCTCCTCCTAAACCACTGGACCGATTTCAACCAAACTTGGCACAAATATTTTACGCAAAGGGAGAACCAACATAGGATAGGTGTTTTTTCGATGGGGTTCTTTTGGAGGTTCTTTGGGGTCTTCCACATCTCCTCCTAAACCACTGGACCGATTTCAACCAAACTTGGCACAAATATTTTACGCAACGGGAGAACCAACATAGGACAGGTGTTTTTTTTCGATACGATCCTCTGGGGGGTCCTTTGGAGTCTTAAAAAACTAACTTATTAGATCTGGTTACTATGGCAACCCAATGGAATAGATTCTGTTCTAAATATATTATCGCATTAAATTGAAGACCACGCGAACGAAGTCTTTATATATTATATATATACAAACACTTTCTTTCTTTGAGTGGCATTGCAACACATGCCGGGTACTCGCTAGTAATTTATAAAAATTGCAATTTCAATTAATTAATTAATACTTTTAATTATTTGACTTTTATTGATTAGTAATCAATTATCTATCAATTATTTATTATTAATTTATTTCAAATTTATTATTAATATTCATATTACATTATTATTATTATTTCATCATTCATTTCCTATTTCCTTTCTACTCTGAACTTTCTACCTAACCTTTCACATTCTTATCATTGTTTAGTCTGGGTGACTCCTGTATTCACTATGCTTTTACTTATTATCTAGGCACTAACACTTATAATCTTACTCACCTTTCTTCTAACTAACAACCAAATTTACCTATCATGACACCAATTTCTCAATTATAAATACCTTTCACTAATTTCATTCCGACAATAAATCCTATAGCACTGCGCGTCTTTGTATAGAGATGGGTGTTCCCTACCTGGCTATATACATTCATAATATTTTGCCCTTCCAAAAAATTCGGCAAACACTCCCTTAAACTACGTTATTACCTGCCACAACGCTATACGTTGGCTACTCCTTATCACCTCACCCCCACTACAAAATATCATCAGCAACAAATATATGTTTAACCTTTACTTTACTCACCTCTACAAATAATCACTAACTACTGTGTCTCTAAATATCTAATATTCTCTTTGTGTATTATTTTCTTTAAAATTCTTATCTATCTAACTCCATTTACATTAATTAAATAACTCACATGCCTTTATCTATTAATACACCCAGGCTCTATCCCTGTTTAAACATTCTACCTTACTGTAATCATTGACAATTACATTATAAAATATATTTCTCACCTACTCATAACAGTACATATCAGTTTTCAAATATATATATTCTTACTTAATCATTTATTATTATTCATTAGGAATTACCTTCATTACCAATTAAATAATAATTTAACTTCATTAGAGACTTTCTATTACAATTAATAATTTACAACTTCAGTTACAAAGTTAGTACAACTTTCTTTTGTACCATATTAATTCAGTAATTACTCTTTAATTACTATCCAATTATTTAAAAATTTTCACTTGTTTAGTTAAACAAAAACATGTTAATTGTTAATTATTAAAACAATTACTAAAACATACATGTTGTACATAAAATTTACCTGTAATACACAACATCAAAATACATAAATACATTGATATTAACACATATAAAACAATGAAAAATATACAATCCAAACTCATGATTTTATCATTAATCAAAATCAGTCCATATGCAGTCCAATTCGAAACCACTTTTCACATATATTAAATGTTCGTTACACAATAAAACAATCTATCCTCCATCATTGAATAACATTCTAATCTTAGGTCTATTTATCTTATTGTTTAGTAAATGAATTATATAATTATACTCAATATAATATTCATCAAACATTTTATATTCACTCACAATTTCGTTTACATTAATAGATATATTTCCTATTAATTTATCATATGCCAGGTCACGATCGGGTATAGTTCTGTCTACATCAGTATGATATGTTATAATCGTATTAGTCATACTGTCATCAGAATTATTATCATAATTTTCTACTACTACACCTGTTACTTCCCAAGGTAAGTACTTGATACCATTATTCCCCTTAACTATTATTGCTATCTCAACTTCAATTTTACTATAAGGTAAGTATTCATTATTTTCATCCACCATCTCTACTCCTAACCTTTCTACAAGTTCTCTATACTTTCTATTTACTTTAAAAATCTCTATTACTCTCTTTCTCTCACCATATCTCTCACAATACTTCTCTACACTTTCTCTCTTAATATATTTCTCATCATAACACCAAGTTACACTCTCTCTCTCCAAATATGCAGGGGTCACTAACTCATAATTACTGCACCACCTATGAGGTACACAAAAACACCAAGGAACTCTATTTGTAGACCTTTCGTCTCCCAAATATAAATTTAAGGAACTCTCGTCCTTCTTAAAAATACGTGAAGACTTGACTTCACCCCCTAACACAACATCAAAGGAAAATTCTAACCCCTGCACCCCTTTTACAAACGTACTTTCTCTCAGCTCTCTCTCTGACTCAACACACTCAAACACCTCATTATCACTCCCAATACTCTCATCATCATTTTCTAATATATCATTCTTACTACCTGTAAACTCATTATTCAGATTATCACTGTTACTTACTTTATTAATCAGTACTTCGTTTTTCGTCATATTTTCACTACTACTCACCTTCTGATTTTCTATTTGGATTAACTGCTCATCCAACTTTCTAATTACTTTGTCACAATGTTTAACAAGATTTTCATTACGTCTTTTAATTTCATTTTTGATTTCGTCAAACTTCTCATTGAAATCACTTTTAATTTGAACATTTTGTGTTGTAATTTCATTTTTTATTTCAGTTTTGAAATTATTAAAATTTTCATTCTGTTAGTCACATTTACTGTCGATCTTTAATAGCAACTGCATCATTGCCGTTATGTCGTCTGTTTTATTTTCCTGACTACTTGAGATGGAGGTTATTGTTACTGTCTCTGATTGTACAAATGCAGTCGTACTCGACTCGCCAATCTGACTACTTTGTGTTAATGGAACATCCATCTCACTAGTCAAATTTTCATCAGTTGTACTGATTTCTGATGTTTTATTGTCATTGGTACTCATTTTGGTTCTTATATCTCTAACACATATATGTTTATAACCTCGTAACTTAACCCTATCTTACGCACGTGTTTATGTACTTACAAAATTATTTCAGGCAATTATTCCGCTTTCCTGGTAGGTATACTCCACATAAAATTTTTATGTAGAGTCCCTGTTATTACGGGCGACAATTGTGATTATACAAATTACTGCCAATAAAACTTACTTAACAATTACAATACTGAATAATTATCGGGCGCCATGATGCACGACTGTGCAGCAACACAAATATTAGGCTTACCTTGCGGTCCAGAATTCGTGTTAACGAACCAGTAATTGCGAAATGTATTACCTGAAATAACTCACTCGTGCTTGTATTTTTTACAAATGACATTACCCTTTATTCATATAAAACACTACTTACACATTTAAAAAGACTCTAATGTGTGCCAATCATGCACATTTTACTATGCCTCGGGGCGTAGTCCCATTCATCTGAACATATTTAAACATTAATAATAATTAAACATTTTTAGACCCTCCAAAATAAACATTTGTTACAACTACTGTATAATGAACATGATAAACAATAAATAATATTTGCGCAACCCAGCACTTGTTAAATTATTTTGTTCACGCTCTCTCTCTCTCTCTCTCTCATTCATTCTCTGGTACAAATTTTTAGTTGTTGTATGATCTCATTTTGTGAATTTAAATGCAAAAATTTGGTCATTTAAAATTTAGTTATGAATTTACTGAAAGGTATAAATATCGGACAGCTGATACTCAGCTGCCGGTTTTTTGGGTAGGTCTCACCGTACTGCTTGGATCAGTCCACCGTGCAAAATCTGGTAGTTTTACATCGTCTTAGGGCCCACACCGTAGTGTCCCCCCTCGAAAAACCCTTTGGCAGATTTAGCCGCACGTAATTGCCGATCCCTTGGCCGATGACACCTACTCAAGTCCGGTTACCGCACCAACATTTCCGATATCTTGACAATAGTTATTCAACCATTTTTGGTGGTGTAAAATTTAAAAATCACACTCAGTGAATCTGCCGGCTGCGTGAACTGCCGACCGGCTCAATTCGTCCAGGCGAAAAATGATGCAGAGTCTTTGTTAAACATTGCGTAGGTGGGGCAAAACTACGTCACCAGTCTTTTGTCTGTACGGCCAAGCCTCAGTTGTTTACAAAAGTATACATTCCTTTGGCTGACGTCATCAGGGGCTAGGCTCGTTTATCGCTATCTGTGACACATAGTTTTTTGCGATATTTGCAGCTTTACAACGAATTCGATCGAAATCCTGTTAATGCCAATATGCGTTGTATAAAATATTATAGAGTTTATTCACCAAAACTTTATAGGGATTATGAAATATTACAAAATTTATTACCAAATAAATAGTTAGGGAATAAAATACAATAATTATGGTTTTTAGGACCATATTTTTATAAAAGTATGATTGTACCAGAATTGTACCATCATAATGTAATGGGCACAGATAATAACATTTATATATATAAAAGAAGACATCACAACAAGAACATTTTAGTGTGAACTGATGATGAAATTATAATAATTTCGAAAAGGCCTTATTCAATAATTTAACAATATTGAAATTTTACTGATTTTGGTGGTATGTATATAATAATATTATAACAAATCAGTGGCATAATGTTTAGCAAAATAATATACTATGCATTTGAAACAGCTAATCACTTTGAGTTAAGAGAACTTTGGCAGACAACATACAAACTAATATGTGATGTACTTTGATACAAACTAAGATGAAAATGTCTTTGTGTTTGCTAGATAATGTAGTTCATCTGAGTCAGATTTTGTATGGGAACAATTATTAGTTCAGACAAACAAATCATCACATTCCCAGTGTACTGCCTTCGCCTTGAAACATCCTCAAGTCTACATCGCCAGCCATTTGATACAGGCTCTTTTTTGTTGGTCTTCCCATAGCAATCATGCCATTAATTTTCCCCTCTAGCATCATAATTATACAGCTATTGTGTCAAATTAAGTTTTCCAACCATCGTGTTACCTCCTGATGATGATTTGCCATTACCTTCTTTTTTAATTTATCAGTTCGAATAGCTCATAATTCCTCCATGAGAACTACTGTGTCCTCCTCCCGACACCATGTCTCAAGGGCGTCTGTTTATATTTATAACGTTTTTAGAATTCTAAACAATTAGTTTAATTTATACATATTAATGAGGTACATTTAATTATACAATTAATGATGTGTACGCGTATATGAAACTGTATAAAATATTTTAATTTTTATTTATAGAAACAATGAAGAAATTACTTCTTTTAAAAAAATCAGCCCATATGGTTTTGATGACATCTCTTGAGAAAGCTATATGGAATTGGATGGACACGTATCCTAATGAATTTGCTGATGTACAGGTAACATTAATTAACATGTATTCTGCTTGTGTAATGGGCAAGGAATAATAACATATTCTTGTTGCATTACGGTTACCATATTTCCATACAAATTTTCGTGAAAGTCCTGACTATTTGAAAATGCATTATATAATTCTTCCTGCTTTTATTAAGTAAAATTTATTTGCTTAAAAATAATGTGTGCAATGTAAAGCACAAGTTGTCTGTTTCTTTTGCTAACATTTTGATTAATATTCAGGAGAATTTTGTCCTCTTCTAGGCAGTGATAGAAAAAAAATTTAAAAAAACTTGTATCACTGTCAACACCTTGTTCATTTATCATTATCACAAATAGTTTTTCACAAGTAAAGATATAACACCAAAAATACAAACTTCTTCAATTCACAACTGTGATATTGATTATTAATACAATCGTAATTTGTACAACAAAACAATAACATACAAATATAATATTGCTCCACATGTAGTATCAAACATATGTACTAAACTCTATAACTTAATCGAACTCACAATAAATACTGACCAACTTCTCCATTTACTACTAGGTTGGTAATGATGTCATCCCCCAGTGTTTATCACTAGATAAGCTGAGAAAATTCTAGGCGCTTATTCTGAAATCTCGTTGAACAAATTCTGTTTACCTATCAATGTAAAGAACATTTATATAGAACATTCTAGTGTATTCTATAAATAGTGTGTATATAAACATATACATAAATTCTGGATAATGTAAGTACATATGAGTTCATACTTAACCTACAAGAGTAACATAACCTACATACTATACGAAATAGTTTTAATATCTTCAAATAAATACAACTGCAAGTAGGTTTACTTTCACCTGACGCACGTTTCACAGAAATTATTCTGTATCTTTAGAGGTTTTTTGAATTGTAATTGGAAGTTTCGATTACAATATATAGTTAACGGATGATCGACTTTACTTCAGTTCATGTTTTCGATTGTTGTGTGTTTACATAGTCAGATATTAAATATTTTATTTTTATTATTCAATAAATGTATGATTTTAAATAAATCATCTTGTTTTGTTTTTATTTGAAATTGTTCTTTAATTAGTAGATTATTATTATTGTGTTTGTAAATATTAAGATGTTCCCAGATATTCATTTTTGTTATATTTTTGTACATTTTTAATTAATTTGACATTTTGAATGTCTTGATATTTATGTTTATTATTTAAAGAGTGTGTGGCTAAATTAGACTTGTAAATGTTAGGTTTTAAAGCGCATTACTATATTCAGTGAATCTCTCAGACAGTTTTTTCTTCGTCTGGCCTACATAAAATTTATTGCAATCTGGAGACTCTATTTTGTAAACTCCATTTTTATTGTGAATGTTAAAAGTTTTTTATTTTTTTATCAATTGTCTGTTGCTATTTGTTTGATAGTATTTCTTTCTTTGTTATTTTTTGTTCATTTAGTGGGATTCTATACATACGATAACTTAATGAATTGAATGCTACCATTTTATCTTGGGGAGGATGATTAGACTTATTTGGAATTGTGGGCATAGCTAAAAACCCGAAGACTACCGAAGGTAACCAATGCTCCATCTCGTGATTAATTTTGGCCCTTTGATTTAAATAAACACGTTTCATTTTCTATTCAATCCAAAGTCAACAAAAGGTAATTGAGGCTTCTACACATGGTCAATTTAGGCCCTCCAATTTCATGCTTCAGACAAATTTGGTCAAATATGAGACCTAGCCCAATGGGTTTTTCATACCCAAAAACCTGAAGAAACAAAGTCTCATCAATATCATTAGAGTGGTTTTCGAGAAAAAATCTGCATAAACTTTTGATTGTTTAATAGTATATAACATTTAAAGCTTAACAGTGTAGTTTGTTATAATGTATTGCAGTAACTTATATCACCTAATATAAGCTAAACTTTTTTCAGAAAAATCCAAATGAAGAGCTTTCCAAATGCTGTGACAGCCTATTTGATATACTAGACAGTTTTGCAGATACCAAAAAGGGAAGAGCTACAGTGTGGCCGCTTCAAATTATGCTTCTGATTTTGTCACCAGTATGCTCTTTTTATATCTACTTTTTGTATAAAAAAATTTGTAATATACATATCACTTATGTTATAATTTTGAAATTAACTTATCAGGTATTACTATTAGTTGAGGTGCTTCACAACAGAAATCATAAAAAAACTGCAAATTGTGATAAGAATATACCCTTTGGTGAGAATATGGTTTATTGTTATACAGTGAAAATAAGATGGGGAGGCATTGCCCAAAGTGATTATAATCCAAGATGGCGGCTATGTTTCAAAATGGCTACCTGTGTTTTGATTTTACTATACCTTTTTTGATACACATCATGCAAAAGAGTGCTTTATATCGATTTATATGTTTTTCAGGTCAAGGATTTCATTTTACATGTTGAAAATAGGCTAAATGTTAATGTAGATGCTTTTTTGTCGAATATGGTTCGCACAAAAGGTTGCACACAAAATGTATATACTTTTAATATACCCGTAAGCACACCAAAAATGTATTAAACGTAAATGTATTAAATGTAAATGTATTTACACAAAATGTTAATCATATATCGTTATTTCTAACAACAAAAAAGTGCACTTTTAAATGTCTTAAGTTCTGCTGAATATTTATACCGACACCACTTCATTTTTCGCATTCGTTCTTGCATTTGCACAATAGTGTGCAAGATAAACCAGTATTTCTACAGCTATGCTTGTTCTTGCAGATTTTGCACATACATTTGATAAGCTCGTTGCAGGAATCAGAAATTTCTGGTAACTCCGACCACTTCAGCTGCCATGATTCATCATGCAACCGCCATCCCCAATCGTTTGGAGATGGTACACATATTGCGCGTTTGTTTGCTTGTCGCCAAATGTGTCCACCTTGGAAAGCACTACGTAATACTTGTTGTTGTAATGCACCCTTTGTCGGTGGCAGACTTTCAAGTGGACGATTTTTGGTCATGAACAACTCTTGTCTTGCATCATTAACACTTACGTTGTCACTAGTTGAACAGTACAGTAGTACTACGTAATCTTTCAATAATGTCTAAAATTTCAGTAGGAATTGAATTTTGTGGTTGTGAGATAAACGAAAATGCAGTAGTAGCTTCTTTGAAGAGCATCCATGTCTTCCAAGTTGATTTTTTGGACTTTCCTGTGAAACTAGGAATGCTATCACAGTCTGTGAAGGCATGAAATCCTGGTAAAGCAATAGCCTTTTCCCTTCCAATAGCTTCAGCTATAGCATGAACCGGAATAAATCTGTAATTCTTTCCTGTTCCAAAAGCAATCCAAAGTTTATCCAGACCCACTGTTGACAAGGTAAAGAAGTAAGCAATTGCTAAAACTAAGACATCGGTATCTACAGTGCGTATAGAAATATTCCTGAAGCCGTTTTCCACCATGTCTTGGAGATGCAGTATTATTCTTGAGTCCGGTTCTTCATGACCAGGACAAGTAACACCAATGAGGGAAGTTTGTGCATTAATATTTCCTTTGACGTCTTCACCTGACGTTGTTACAACCTGTACGTTTGTGATGGTATTTATAGCTAAGGTTCCAAGTAGACTGAAGAGCTCTTCTTTGTTATTTGAATTTCTCGAAAAGCCTTGCCAATTTTTAGGTACAATTACATGTGAAAGCACTTGTCTCCTGGTTCCTGCTCCCCTCTTCTCTGTAGTTTGACCTTTAGTACTTGGTGTAACGTATCTATCCCAAATGAAATCAATTCTTTGACATCCGAAAGCTTCAATGTCTTTACAAATGTGAGGGTGAAATGTGTTCATATAATAATCAGCAAATGTCTTTGAAGTTTGTGGCTTTAAAATGTTGGTAAGAACTGCACCATCATAAACTACAGCATCACAGGTTCCTGGGAAGGCATGGTCATTCGTGTTTACAGTATCTTCTAAAATGTGCGCTAGGTCAGCTTTATTGCCTAATCGAAATTTACCATTACTGGAAAGTGCAGGTGGATATGGCTGATTTTCATGTTTGAAAAAATTCTTCATATCTGACTGACGATTCTGTGTAACTATAAAGAGTCTGGAAAACAGCTGGATGTCTGCTTTTAAAATCTTGAGTGTATTATTTTTCTTGCTAAAGCTCATCTCAGGAGTACTGAACAGGGGAACGTTGTTCTTTTTCAAAGTTTGAAATATTGTTGAAGATTTTTTTACTAGTCATTCCTCAATGAAATTGTGGAATAGCTCAACACCAGTTGACTCTGCTGAATAAACTGTTGCATTAACTTGCTTGTGTACAATAATCCTGCTGTCGATGACAATAAGGTCTTCATCATTTTCTAAAAATGGGTTTCCTAACTCTTTTAATGTGCTGTAAAGTGCTCGAACCTTAGCAACATATTTGACTTTTGAAATGAGTGGTACTACTCATGATGGAGTCGATTGTTTTCTTCAGGTTTTAGCTGAATGCCACTCTCAAACTCTTGTATTAACCGACTAATTTCTGGTCCAGAAACCATCCAACGCCTAAGTGCCGATGGATCCTGTGTGATGATCCTACTGCACCGCCATCACCTTTAACTACTGTGTTGTTTTGTTCATGTGCTTGGTCTACACTGATTGCTGAGAAGATTCTATTTGATTTTCTTATCACAAACTGTCCAGAAATAAATGAACGATGTATGTCTGGTAGTTCAGTCTCTACATCATAAAGGTCTTTCAGATGGATTGATAGCCAACGTGCATAATGATGATGATAAAGAAAAAAAATCCAAGGCATCATTTCTTTCAAACACTCATGAAACAAGATGTAGTTTCCTTCTCTGATTGAGCGAACAAAGAGAAACAAGAGGATTTCCATATTAAGACAAGTCTGCCAATATTTGAACATGACACTCTCTTCAGCTCGTTCTTCACACCACGTCTGAAATTCAAGCTCGGAATATGCTTCTTGGTAAGCATCATGCAACAAGTGGTATAGTGCTGCAGGAGTTACTTGATGAATTCCTCTGGCTTTCTTCACGTGGATTACTATCAGATAACTTTCAGCAGCACTAGAAGTTGCAATATCAGCTTGAGCAATTGCACCACTCCATCCACTTCCAGACATCCATTGACCCAAAACTCTAAGAAAAGCTTGCTCGATGTGAAATGCCCCAAACATCACCACAAACTTTTTTTCACCATATATGTCTGGATTATTCCACTGAATTAGTTTTGCTAGTGTAAACAATGGTTGGTCCAATGCCATGACAGGAATTTGATTTCCATTGAGAAATTGTGTAACTTGTTTAATTATGCTCATCGCATGCTGAATCGTAGCTTTGACGACGAATCTTCGTAAAATAGTGGTAAAAGTGTTGAAATTCCTGGAATGAAATCAGTTGGAGTTTTTTTACTACTTGCATGGTAGGCAGCCCATGATGCATCAAGTCCAATATTGGTATCGTTACTGATAACGTGTTTCAGCCATGCGATTTCTTCTTTCTTGTCATCCATAGTAGTGGTTGACAACATGAGTTTCGATGTAGCATCGGAACAAACTGCAATATTAGGTTCTTTCGAAGGAAGGAATGCTGGCTTGACTACTGCAGATTCTTCTGGAAGACTGGGCACACTTCGCTTGTTCAATGTACTTATGTTATACTGCATATCTTGTGTAGGCCTTACTGTTCCTAAACAATCAGGTGTAGGATTTTGAAATATGGATATACTTGTTCCATGAAAGGAACCTTCGGAGGTTGAGCTGCTTGGATTGTGGTCTATATTATCGTACGCCCCAATTGTAAAGATTCCTTCACGTAATTTTGATGGGCATAATACCCTTTCTTCTTGGAATTTAACGTTTACAACTTCACACATCGCTGTTGAGAGTTCAAGCACACGCGTATATGAGATCGAAAGTCCAAGTGAATGCACTTTTCCACGATTTCTTTTTTTCGAGTTTTCCCAAAAATTGAAAGACCCATATAAACTGCAAAGGGGGTTTCTCTTTCGGTTTGATGTCTTAATATATTACCTGTTGGCTTTCGGGACTGTATATTAAAGCAAAGCAATTGCGATATGGTTAGAGATGGTTGGGTAACAACTTCATTGGCTTCAATATTGGCTCCATATAATAGCATATTCACGATAGCAAGTAGGGAGCGAGGAACAGATTTGTGTTGGGATTCATAATCTAAATCACCACTGAATGTGTTCTTGTGTTGAAGCATTTCTTTTCTGACCATATTCGCAACATGCAATAAAGCAAGTGCATCTTCATCTTGATCATCTTTACAAGCTTGCAGCATGGCCTCACCAGCAGCTTTGTCATATGCCAAAAAATACTCTCTGCCAGACATGCTTGCCGTCATATACGGGAAGTATGCAAGAATCCTCTGTCGTAATCTTGAAGTGTGTACATCAGGCATATGTTGTTCATCCACTCCCAATAGTTGCATTAGTCGCATCTTGTACATTTTTGTCAGGACACGCATCTTGAAAACTGGGTGTGTTTCATTTGAATCCTTTAAAGATTTCTCAATGAAATTTACTAATTCTGCAAAAACCACTCCCTCACATACCACAGCTATCAGAAAGTTCCCGGACTAGGTCTAATAAATTCTTTTTGCTTGCCTAGGCCATTAATGGCTCCCATCTCCTTCAAAGTAGTCTCCCTGCGAATTGATACAACGAATCCAGCGTTGTTTCCATGCCTGGAAAGTGTCAAAAAAGTCTTTTGCTGAAGGCTGTCAAGCACCTCCTGCGTTTTTGTCTTAATGTCTTCTACAGTGTCAAAACGGTGACCTTTCATGTGAATTTTTATTTTCGGGAACAGAGAAAAATCACAGGGGGCTAAATCTGGTGAATATGGAGGGTGTGGGACGGTGGCCATATTGTTTTTGGTCAAAAACTCTGTTGTTTTCAGTGAAGCGTGAGCAGGTGCATTGTCGTGATGCAACAGCCAGTTTTGGTCTTCCCACAATTTGGGCCTTTTTCGTCTCAGCCGCCTCAAAACGTCACAATAAAAATCTGAGTTCACTGTAACACCAGCTGGCACAAACTCACGATGGACAATGCCTTTGATGTCGAAAAACACAATGAGCATGGTTTTTGTTGCACTTCTGACCTGCCATGCTTTTTTTGGTCTCGGTGATTGTGGACTTTTCCACTGTGACGACTGCTGTTTTGTTTCTGGATCATAACCATAAAACCAGCTTTCATCACCGCTTATGACCCTGGAGATGAAGGTAGGGTCATTTTCCGCGTTTCTCTGAGTTCACTGCACGCATCAACATGGCGCTGTTTCTGATCCACAGACAAAAGCCGAGGGACGAATTTTGCAGCAACACAACGCATGCCTAAATTTTCAGTTAGAATTTCTTGACAGCTTCCATAGCTTATTCCGGCACTTGTACACAACTCATGGATTGTTTGACGACGGTCTTCGTGAATGAGTTGTCGAATTTTTTCAACATTTTCATCCGTTTTGCTCGTGGAAGGTCGTCCTGAACGGTGATCATCTTCAAGTGACATTCTGCCGGCCTTGAAACGAGCGTACCACTCAAAAACCTGTGTTCTGTGTAGGGAATGTTCTTCAAAAGCTTCTCGAAGCACTGCAAAAGTTTCAGTAGGCGATTTACCAAGTTTAAAACAAAACTTAATGCACGCGCGTTGCTCGAATTTATCAGCCATCATAAAATTAGCAAATGAACGTTAACACACGATTACAAAACGCAATGCGTAGACCGAACACAACCTCATAATGCAACGAAACTCGGCAGACTGACTCATTACTTATTACAGAATCAGACACTGGGACCCCAGGTTGTACAGTCACGTCCAACAGCCGTGCCAAGTACAGTCCGGGAACTTTCTGATAGCACCTCGTACATGAACACCACTGCTTGTTGTTTGCATTTCACTACACCGAGACTTGTTGTACAATCCTGCTAAACACTTTGCATGGTATTTTGCGTCCAGAGCAGTCATATCCCCACCACTAAGTTTTGATAGTAGAACATTATTTCCTTGTTCACTGGCACACTTCCTCACCTTCTGATCTACATGAAATGTAGTCACATTAAACAATTGATCCTTACTGGTTGCAGAACCCTCGCAAAAAAACACACCTTTTTGGAACTAGATGATCATTGTTTACGTTCATGCGATGATGTCGACTCTTCTTTCTCACCTTCAGAACGCTTGCGTTTCTTTGCTCTTTCGAACATTGTACAATTGTAATTCAATGCACATTTCTTGTGCCACTTAGCTTCTCTTCATAAAAATGTTTGTTCCATCCCGCTCTGATTTTCATCAAACAACTTTATATCAATATCCGTGGGTAAAGCATTTATACCATCAAAGTTCTGTAAGTTTTTCGCAAGCGTTGCATATCTGGTGTTACGTGCAATTACATTTGTATTATTTGCAGGACAAACCAGTTTATCAGCATCTGTCTTTTGGCACAGTATACAAATTGTCCATTCACCAGGTCTCGGTTTATCTTCACCCAGGTCACTCTGAGCAACTAAACGGAACCGCTTTGCCATTTTTAGGATGCAATCTTCACGCACTCAAATCTGAAAATAAAGGATAGCAAATTAGTGGCGTATTGCAATATTTTTAAAAGTCATATTTAAACAAGTAATACTGAAACAAATAAGTAACATTTCAATATTTTGACATCAATATTATTATTTTAAACAGGTGCCACGAATACGAAACTTCTAAAACTGCAATAAGGATGTGCCTTTGTGCAAATAAGGACTGTCTATGCCCTTATATTGATTCTGAGCCTATTTTCAACATGAAAAATGAAATCCTTGACCTGAAAAACATATAAATCTATATAAAACGCTCTTTTGCATGATGTGTATCAAAAAAGGTGTAGCAAAATCAAAACACGGGTAGCCATTTTGAAACATAGCCGCCATCTTGGATTATAGTCACTTTGGGCGATGCCTCCCCATCTTATTTTCATTGTATAACCATAAACTACATTCTCACCAAAGGGCATATTCTTATCACAATTTGCAGTTTTTATATATATGTAGCACCCACACTATATGTTGTGTAGCAGTAATGTATACTAACGATGGCTTGTTTCTGCATTTTAGTTCAGACAATTTGTCAATTAGGACCTACCAAGTTACAAATTACAATTACAGATTACAATATGAGTTGTTTTATAACATTTCAGTCAGTTTTTCAGTTCTTGTCCTTGATACAAATCACAGGTATTAGAAAAATAATAATTGTATTATTGTACAATACCTTTGGTGGTGAATGACAAATACATTTCAGATATTGAAAACTATATTAAAATTGTTAAATTAGTCACCTTTATTAAATGTAGTGTGTAAATAATTAATTAAACATGTTTTATTTATTGTTATTGTGTCAATAAATATAAAACATTTCAAAATGAACAAATTTAGTGTTAAATACATTTTACATTTTAGTACTAAAATTAGTACAAAAGTACTAAATATCATTATTTTATGTATATACGTATATTTCTTTTTAAAATAGATGTTTGGCAGATTATATTTAAACAAAATAAGCCTTGTTATTTTTAAATGGTTTTCTGGTTCTATTAGATTAAACATTTGATGATGTTATAGTGTGTCTACTGATGCTTATAACTAAGTGTTGAAAAATCTTATATTTCTCTCTGTAAGGTTCTGTATCACTTAAAATACCAGCAACAGTAGTAGCACAGGTAGATTCTGCAGTACAAATTTCAGTTCAAAAACACAACAAGTTACAAAAGTAGATGTTGTAGAATATTATTAATGGTAGTGCTAGTGATTGTTAAAAAATAACTAAACATTGTATCCATTTGAATGTGGTGGGTAAAGGAGAACTAGATATATTTCGAGTGTATATCAAACTTTATACTATTATTTTCGCCCCCCATGACCTGGCCCCACCAACAAAAAATGTTACGGGCCACCACTGCCAGCTAATAATTAATTGCAACAATAGGCATTGACAATATCAGTTAAAACGTAATCGTTTTTATGGGCAACACTTGAAGCACATACTTGTATTATTTTTAAAAAGTGTACTTCATTAGGAGTACATTGTTCATTTTTGAATAGAAATTCCATGACAGCACAAATTTAATTATGTACACCCATGTTCAATTCATAAAGTGCACTGCCAATATTTAAAACACCCTTTTAATAGCCACTGGTTATAAATTATTTACTTTAGTTGAAAGTAGCTGACAGGAATTAGAAATTTTGTAGTATCTTAATGAAAACAGTTACTCTTAAATACACTGTAGTGGCATATAGTGTTTTATTTTTCCACTGAAAATACAAATCATAATGTGAGTTGCCAACAGAAATTCTACTGGTTGAGTATTGACTACATTGTATTTCCTTCCCCTGTATATTGAAATTTGCACACTGACTTGTTGAGATTTATTCTGCTATCTTGTATTTTATGTTTTGTTTTGCCATATTTTGTAGTCGTTAATACAAAAGAAAATTAAAGCGCATAACAACATTAGACACTATTTATAAATCAGGAGTACAACTTACACAGTAGGTAAGTATCAATAGG
This sequence comes from Magicicada septendecula, assembly GCA_034769895.1. Taxonomy (NCBI): domain Eukaryota; kingdom Metazoa; phylum Arthropoda; class Insecta; order Hemiptera; family Cicadidae; genus Magicicada; species Magicicada septendecula. The sequence continues at coordinate 1,090,554,783 of CM068367.1, forward strand.
AATCATACAATTGGTAGTTTATACAATCCAACTCTTAATGATCCACAGAGGATTAATAAAATACAAATTTTATTGACATATAGATTAACAATAGTCTCTCTCTCTCTCTCTCTCTCTCTCTCTCTCTCTCTCTCTCTCTCTCTCTCTCTCTCTCTCTCTCTCTCTCTCTCTCTCTCTCTCTCTCTCTCCTCTTCTCTTCTCTTTCTCTCTCTCCCCCGTCTTCCTATCCAGTTTCTAATGTATTGAATTCTGTAAGCCAAATTTACTTCCACCTAAGTAATCATATGTACACATAAAATCGTAAATTTCCTTGTAAAATCTTGGTCTTGACCCACATTAAAAAAATATGAAGAGGAACATATACAGTTTTACAGTTATGGAATTACTTCAGTCAAATTTGTAAGGTGAAAATAAATAATCTGATCTTTGTTAATTGTAGGCTATATATTATGAAAAATTTAGGTAATTATTTAATTTGTTGTACATAATTACACTTTTTATTATGTATAACATTTACATTATGCAGAAGCCGAGTCAGGCTTTTAGAATTTGGTATATAGTACCTTTAAGAGTCTAAATTCTAGCCAGTTCATTTGTCATATCAGAGATTAAAAACCATTCATTTAATGGAAACAATTTTTTTAGGATGAACAATTATTTTAATATTGAGACAAAATTGTTTAATTATTAGTGTACTTTAAATGCATTTTATGAATGTACTTGAAATGAATTTTACTAGTATACTTTAAATGCACTTGTTGGTTAGTGTAATTTTACAATTAGCCCAGTTTTTAATTGTGCCATAATATACAGGGAACAAGTTAAAATAATATTAACACATAATTTCATTATTCTAATTCATCCTTGATTTCTTTAATTAAATTCCGTCTCTACTGCAACTGAGTGAAGAAGTTTAGCTATTATCATTCCTTAAGGGATTTTTCTGTGTCTGATAACTTATTTAAAGTAATAATTGTATAGAAAGACATCAGAACATATTTCTATCCAACTTTCTTCTATACTTAAATGTTAAGTGTATCAGTACTTGTATTCATTTTAATGGCTTTAGAAGTTTTACCTGGAATTTGAGTATCTACATAGTATATTTGAATGCTTTGCTCGTACGTTTTCATGGTTTACATAATTGAAACATCACAATTTTGATTTTTGACAATGTTTCATTCTGATCAATGCTAAATGTTGCACTTATACTATGATTCTCAGTGGCCAGACCAAAACTGAATGGAACTAAATTATTTCAAATGCATTCATGAAAAACATCTAATTAAATAATTAATAGAGTTACAGGCACATGTTCCTTTGTATGTGAGTGTGCTAGTGATACATACTTGTGGTGGTACCTTTCTAATTTTGGTTTAACGGTAGTCTCATCTTTATACTAACCTATCTGTCTGACTGCCTGAGTACTAAAACGAGTGCAAGTTTGTAGCAGATTTCATGTTTTTTTTTTTACCTTTAATTTGAAAGTGTTGTGTCTGTATTTAAAATTCTCCCCCCCCCCCGCCATCAAAAAAGTTTTTCCCACTCTCTGTCTGTTTGTCTTTCTCTCATATGCACACACACACACACACACACACACACACACGCACACTGACATTGCACAATTGTTACAAATTTATGATGAACTTGCTTCTAATAATTATAGACAGGAACTACTGTTTGAATAGGAGTGAAGGGATGTCTCGTCACCAAAGGGAAGGATAGATTATCCAAAATCAAATGTGTGCTGGGTCTGTTTCTTTTTTTATGTTGTTGGAAGTAACACAGTCAGTTTTGTGGAACTTGTAACATATCATATAGTGATCAAAGTTTGTCAGGTATTAGTACTGCCGAGTAAAATAAGTGAAGATTTTGTCAGGTACTAATAGATACTGTTACATTTTATCTATTAGAAAATGACAGAAAAGGTAGGTAACAATTAAAATGATTTAATTAATAAGGTATTGAGAACAGTTTGTAGCACGTCAAGTGAATTAATATTTTGAAATTTTTAACATATTTGTTTGAGCAATAGTTGTTATTGCTTTATTTATTTGTTTTATGCTTTTTTATGTGAATAATATGAGTAAATGATTATAATTAAAAAAATGTGAAGTAGTTCTAATTAAATGTCTGTTATTTCAGAAAGTATTAGAGGAGATAGTAAATGCTGACTCTGGAGCTCCTTGCTCTCCTCGACATTCCAAGAAAAAACAGTTTATAGATTCAGTTAAACGTGCTGTAGGACCACACAGTACTAGCAAACAGCAGACTGAAGCAGCAGCAGTCACTTGTGTAAAATTGTGTAAAGCATCCACATATATAAATATTCTGGATTCAAATAATGTTGCATTTACACTTGTACAGAGTGTTCTTAATGATCTGAAGGTATTTAATACTCATTTAGTTTTTAGAGATAGACTATGTGTGTTACAAACCAGCCTGAAACAGTAATAAAAATTTAAGAAACATGAAGTCTGATGTGTTAGTACTATAAGCTTAACAAAATCAGAATCAGTGAAAATAAATTATTACTTAAAGGAAGAAATATCTGTATTATTACAGATATAATAAAACATTTATGTATAATACTCCAGATAATGTAGTAATATAGTAACTACAATACTACAGTATGTTATTATTATTAATATTAAAATTACTATTATATCAATTTTCTAATAATAATTATAGATATTAAGAAGTTATTAATTTCACAGCTGGGATTATTACATATTGGGTAGGGTACAGCAGGAAGTAATGATTGTTTGTTTTCTTTTTGTAGTAAACTGACAAGCTCAAAAGTTTTAAAAATAAATTGAGGGAACATATGTAAATTAAGATTTCACCAGATAGTATAAGCAGACATATAGAAGCCATACAATAGCTTAAAAAAAGTTATGGGTAGAGTGAACATAGAAGTAGTAGGAAATTTTGTTGCAGCTTAAGCTGTGTGGTGGAAACAAAGTTGTTGTTGGCAGCACTGATGCTACATCATTTCTTGTAAACCAAAACAGAACAATCCAGCATATTTTAACAACCCTGCCATAGCCCTGGGATTATTTACCAAATAAACATTACATTCTAACTTTACCACAACAAAAATTATTTAAAAATTAAAATCATACAGTAAATTTAATTGTAAAATATTATGACAGGAAATTTTCAGTAAGCAAGATTTTGCTTAATAATTTGGACAGGAAAATTTAGTCTGTATGATAGTTATAATTCGACATATTTTTAAATTTCAATCTTTCTTTCATAGCTGTTTATAGTTTAGTTGAAAAAAAACTTTGAAATGACAAGTAGCAGCATCATTTAAAGACATTGAGCTTATTGAGTTTTTCATGTATGTATGACATATACCTTTTTTCATGAAATAAACTGTTTTCCAAATGGAAGGAATGTCTTTTCTTCATGGACATAGAACACATCATAAACACATTATTGCAGAAAACTCATTACTGTTTTATAAATTTCAACAGTTTTTAAAAATGTTGAGTCTAAAGCTTTTTTATGAGTTTTAAGATAGTTATGATCACTGATTTTGTTTGGCTACTAAAGTGTTTATTGTTTTACCTTTCAAGATGACTTTTAACAGAAACTTGTTAAACTGAGGTCAGATATTTGAAGTCCCAGGTTGGATTTTATTTACAGGGTTAAACATTGTGTTTTCTATACCAAAATAAAAAATTAAAAGACACAATAATTACACTGAAAATGTTTCATTTGCATACACAAACATCTTGTAGGTGACTGAGAAATTTATAGAGCTGTGTTTTGATGATGGACAACTGCAGGCAACATTTCAAATGTTGCCAAATAGTGCATTGGCTGAGCAACTTTCAACCTTCCTTTATCAGGCTAATTGAACAGCGTACAGATGTTTACCTGTCCGATTTCATGAAGCCAACAGTAGATAACTTGAAACTGGTTAAGAATGAAATAGTTCTACCATGATGTGAGAAATATATGTATATGTATACTGGTTAGTATGTGTAGTTAAATATGTATAAGTTAAGAACCTTGTAATACAGGACATTCGTCACTATTGCTGAGTCTACATGAGGTGAAGAACAGATTTTTTTCAAACGGATTTCCCACTTTTCCAACAAAGGAGAGAATATTGTCCTATTATTGGTACTACTGTTGACTGAAATCAAACAAAATGCTCAATTACTAATTATTATTTTTTTTAATTCTAAAGCATGCACAATAGACTCAACCTTGGGGCATGGTTGGTTTTTATAATACAAAAAAATTTACAAACAATTGGTACAATCTGATTAATTCTTATATTTTTAAAACTACTATAACAAATCACTAATGTTCAGTTTATTCAGAATATTTTTGAAGTAGCCAGACAGAGCTGCCATCTTGTCAATATAATGTCTGATGCCAAAAAAAGGACACTAAGCCAAAAATTCTTTCCAATTCGTTCTAACCAAAGTTTAATCTTGAATGTTTTATGTTTTATACAGTTCACTTTAGTATGTATTATTTGGAAATCACCACTGTTAATGTCACTCAGTGACATATACTGTTCAGTTTCATCACTTAGTTATGAAGATGAAATATCAGAGTCCAAGTGTTGTGTTTGTAATGTAGTTAAAGGTTATTTCGTTATTTCAAGTGAATGTGTTTTAAAACGTAATACTACTCTTTACCTGGTACATATTCTGTATATTACATAATATCACTTATTTATTTCTCACTAATCTTTCCAGTGTATGTTGGTAGTTATAGTTTGTCTTGTAAATTATTTTCTTCATGTGTTGTTAATAATATTTTTTGTTTGCTTTGTAACTTATTTTCTTTTCACTTTTTAAGCACCATTATTATACAAAATGACTGTTCTTATTTATTTTGAATTTCCGGATTGACACTGATTAACAATTAATTACTATACTGCACTCCTTTGGCTGTTATGTTAACTGATCAGATGCTTAAACAGGAGTGAGTTAGCATCTTTTTTAGAATATGCTATTGTTATGAACGCTCCCTTCTTTGGCCTTCATTTTAGTTTTATACAATAATGTTTTTAAATTATTATTATTGTCTGTAACTTTGCTTTTTATGTTTGCTACATATTTTGAATATACTTATTTTTTATCTAATTTACAAGTTGTTGACATGTGACACTCATTTATAATTTATGAAATTTATAATGGTAGTTGACATAATGTTTGTGATTCCTTGATTAAGTCTATGTATTATTTTAATTTCTGTTACTTACAAACTGTTTCAGCATTTTATACATTATGATTGAGTTTCGCTTATTTGCAGTAATATTTACATAATTTTAGGTTAATTATTTCCTGATTTTTATATATGAGGGACGTTCACGTCAATCCGGGACTATTAATTTTTAATAAATATAGAACACATTTATGATAGTAAAAAATACTTTTATTTCTCGATGTAATCCCCTGCTACATTTATCCCAGCGTTTCATTAGTGCCTGTATACCCGCAGTGTAGAAAGATTTGTCGTTACGTCGAAACCAATATAGGACTGACTGCTTAACCTCATCGTCACAATTGGAATGCTGGCCTCCCAGGTACAACTTCAAGGGCCCGAACAGGTGAATATCGCTGGGAGCGAGGTCCGGACTGTAAGGGGGGTGTGGCAATAACTCCCAGCCAATATCTTGTAGTGTGGATGTTGTGCGGTGGGCAATATGTGGGCGTGCATTGTCCTGCAGAAACAGAATGCGTTTAGTGATCACACCAGGGGGTTTTTTCTTGAGAGCATTGTGCACATCGTGAAGAATATTGCAGTAGTACTCACTGTTAATATTGACTCCACAGGGTAGAAAATTGACATGAATGATGTCATTTTTATCCCAAAAAATTGAGGCCATAACTTCGCCTGCAGAAGCAATTGTTCAAAATGTTTTAGGAGGTGGTGAGCCCACATGCTTCCACTGCTTTGATGCACGTTTTGATTCCGGGGTGAAATGATGGACCCACTTTTCATCGCAGGTAACAATTCGATCGAGAAAAAGCTGGCCTTCTATGTCAAAACGTTGCTTTAACTCCTTGCAGATTTGCAATCTTCTTTGCCGGTTGAAAGCAGAAAGCTGTCTTGGTACCCAATGTCCACTAACCTTAGTAAACTTAAGATGTTCTTAAATGATTTTGTTTACAGTTCCCACAGACATATTTATTTCTTTTGCAGTTTGCTGACAAGTTATCCATCGATTATCAAGGATCAGTTCTTCCACTCGCTGATTGTTCATGGGATTGACTACAGTAGGCTCCAAACCACCTTGACCGGTCACTCACTGATGTACGGCCTTCTTTATAACGTTTGCACCACTCAAATGTTTTACTGTGAGTAAGAGTCTCATCACTGTACTGTGCAAGGAGTCACAAATAAATCTCACCGGGTTTTACGCCTTCATTCACGAGAAATTTCATTACAACACGCTGTTCCACATGTGCATTTGTTACGGTCTATTTCCTTACCCCCCTTTATATTAAACTTTTTACGTACCTTTTACAATCTTTTTACGCACTCGCCCTGACTTACCAAAAAACAGAAGATTCCCAACTTACAGGTCGCCACCAATATTTTTAAAAAGGACAAATATGGAAACCTCAATACATTTTCCCATTATTTACTTTAAATTACTTACCAGGTCCGTTTAGGCGAGATTTTCTATACAGGACAGGTTATGTTCAACAGGCGTAATAACTTACTCTAACACATGCTGTAATTTAAACAAAATCGGATTTTATTATAATGTGAAATTTGAGTTGAGGGATTTTATAAAATAAGGATTTCATAATCAGCTAGCCTACGACAACTACATTATGAACCAGTACGTTAACTGATATGTTCCCTTAGAGATTTCTTTTGTTTAGCAAAACGTCTGTAAATGCAATTGTTACAATATAGTTAAATGTTAATTGTTCTGAAATGTTATAGTTAAAAGTTCTGAATTGATAATATTGTACTCATCCTGGTAATGGCTTCACTCCAACGGGTGATGCACTTATTTTATCACTCACTTAATTTTATCTTGGTACAGTTACTGTTTACTACAACCATATCGTTCACATTTAAGGATTGTGTCGGTCAACGTGACTTTGTCGGTACAAACACTAATAGCTTTTTAGCTTTATAACTATAATAGTTATACTGGATAGGCCGATTATGTTATTTTCGGCCTATCTTGCACCCGAGGCCACTGTTTTTTAATTCACTTGCAGACGACTGTAATCTGCCACTGTCTAGTCTGTATAAACTGGTAATTAACAACCGACCGTTTTAGTTAACCACTGACTGACTACTTAAGGTGACCGTCTGATGCAAACACTAGGGTGACAAAGTTCTTACTGTGATTCACAAGATAGACTGCTGGGGCGGTTGCGTAATACGTCTAGTCTAGTTGTCTAGACAGTTGTTTATGCTAACAGTGTATGTTGCACTAAGGCACCTCACAGGTGAATGCTGACAATGGAAAATTAAAACTGAATTGATATAAAATAAAATTGAAACTGGGGCGGCACACAATTCTGTACCGTTACAATACCCCCCCCCCCAATGAGAGATTGGATGTCGAAGCATACAAACTCTCATTGCCTAAAACCTAAGAGGATCAGTGAGGATATGGCGCCACAACCCCCCTTAATTCTTTACTAAAATCATGGGTACTTACCCCCCTAGTCCGGTGACTATGGCAGCACCCATCCGACCCTACTGGACTTCTCTATTCGAGATCCCAACACCATAAGCTCGGACAGATACCCGCCACAGTATCACCCGACTCTGAAACATTTGATTAAAACATCAATAAATGGCTTTCCATTATTCCATATCCACCACCGATTGGTTCCTCTTAGTCGTACTGGTTCATTAACAAAGTACTGGTTGTTTATTTACAAAGTACTGGCTTAGTTTAAAAATAATATAAACTTACGGTTTAATTTTAATCCCTTAAAATCCCTTAACAAAGCATTATTCCCCACCAAAAATACAAGTATTATAATAAAACTACCATTAAATCAACCTTCGGTAAAACTTTAATTGACTTTAATTATTATTACCTTATTATTTCAATACACAATTCAAACCAAAGTAACTATAAATTAATTCCAAACCAAAAATAAATTTACATTCCTTATTAAAATATCGGTATGGAGAACCATACATGACTTCCATATTCTAAGATTTATATTTAAATCTTAATATCGCCTGCCAAGCGGGATATATTTTCTCTTATACATGCTTTACATTAAAATGAAAAAATTATAATTTTATTGCCTGGCAACAAAATTATTTTATTTTCAACAATTACCATTGTTTCAAAACGTTTAAATAAATTTTCAAGTACTTTACTCTTGTTAAAACGTAAAAGGTTGCAGGTAAACTACCCCTTCCCCTTAACCGATCTTCACCAAAATCGAAAGTCCTTGAGACCTCTACAATTCAGGGACGTATGCAAAAAATTATTTGATTCTGTTTGCATTTGCGGCTGTTATCGTTTGCCATAGAAAATACGCTTGATAAAAAAACGTTGCAGGTAAACTACCCCTTCCCCTTAACCGATCTTCACCAAAAACAATAGGTTTTAGAGTACTCTACAAACCAGGGCTGTATGCAAATAATCGTTTGATTCTGTTTGAATTTGCGGCTGTTATCGTTTGCCATAGGAAATACCCTTGTTAAAACATAAAACGTTACAGGTAAACTACCCCTTTCCCTTAACCGATCTTCACCAAAAACAATAGGTCTTGAGAACTCTACAATTCAGGGCTGTATGCAAAACATTATTTGATTCTGTTTGAATTTGCGGCTGTTATCGTTTGCCAAAAAAAAAAAATTTCCCTTGATAAAAAAAACCATTGCAGGTAAACTACCCCTTTCCCTCAACCGATCTTCACCAAAAACAATAGGTCGTGAGTACTCTACAAATCAGGGGTGTATACAAAAAATTATTTGATTCTGTTTGAATTTGCGGCAGTTATCGTTTGCCATAGAAAAAAAATCTACAGACACACACACAGACACTTTTCGGAAAACGACTTTTTTTCATGTTTTGAGCGTAGTAGAATCAGAATCTGCAATAATCTCGAACACGATTTTTTTTGCCATCACCATACTTCCATTCCTTAAGGAATATGGAAGTAAAATTATCTTTTCAATTAATTTAATTACTTTTCAATAAATTTAATTCATATTGTTACTTCCATATTCCTTAAGGAATGGAAGTATGGTGATGGCAAAAAAAATCGTGTTCGAGATTATTGCAGATTCTGATTCTACTACACTCAAAACATGAAAAAAAGTCGTTTTCCGAAAAGTGTGTGTGTGTGTGTGTGTCTGTAGATTTTTTTCTATGGCAAACGATAACTGCCGCAAATTCAAACAGAATCAAATAATTTTTTGCATAAGTGCCTGAATTGTAGAGGTCTCAAGGACTTTCGATTTTGGTGAAGATCGGTTAAGGGGAAGGGGTAGTTTACCTGCAACCTTTTACGTTTTAACAAGAGTAAAGTACTTGAAAATTTATTTAAACTTTTTCAAACAATGGTAATTGTTAAAAATAAAATAATTTTGTTGCCAGGCAATAAAATTAAAATTTTTTCATTTTAATGTAAATCATGTATAAGAGAAAATATATCGGGCTTGGCAGGCGATATTAAGATTTAAATATAAATCTTAGAATATGGAAGTCATGTATGGTTCTCCATACCGATTTTTTTAATTAACAATTCCAAAATTAATTACATTTTTCAAAATGATTCTTCAAAAAAATATTACCTACATTCCATCACATCTGGTGATTCTTTTTATTTCATAATAAACTACTCATGGCAATGATTCAGCAGAATAAAACAGTTATCAACTTCAACACATCTGGCTGTAAACATTAGTCAAAACATACAACACACCTGTTTACATCAACAGTTGTCTGCCAGACTGGTGTTATAAACACTCTCAGTTTCAACATTCATGGTTACATCATATACTGACACATGTACTTCACATTTCAATTTCTATAAATCTTTTAGTTAACATATTTATCAACTACTATCTTTGTATCGGTTCATACCAAAATTAATTTTACTTTATTAATAAAATTTACCCTTTTAAATTACTTTAATAGCCACCTACACTCAAAACCATTTAATTACATTATGTGAAACAATTTTGATTTAAACACACAGTACAAAATAGACTTCATGAATACCTTTTGTTCATTATTTTAGTGAAATAAAATATTATTATTTATTATTATACCTTTCCCTCTCATTACAAACATATGTTACATCTACGCTATAATATTCATTGCAACAAAATACTATTAACACAATACCTTTAACATTAACACATTTATATACAAATTTCCGTCGTAGTTTTTTGTTATTTATCGCACTTCATTACCTAAATTAGCCAGGTCATTACCATATACTAAAGTATTTAAAATGTCCATTCATGGAGTTTATATTCAACCTCCATCATCAAAAATTAGTCTTTTCTGCACGTAACATTTTTCAACTTTATTGATACACAACATATGGCTATCTTGTGTGTTATAGCCATAAAATTTTATTTTTTCCATTGTACCAAAATAATACCTAGGGTTACCCCCTATTATTACCTCATCATAAATCAAGTCGACATTAGTATTTTTTATAAAGTCTCCGTCAATGTTTGTTATTACCATTACATCATTATTACAGTATTCTGCCACTACCGGTACATTAACTCTCCCCACAGGTAAATGTTTATCATCATCAACTACAATATACTCAGTGTTTACTACTACACAAGGTAAATCTACATTGTTTATCATATTCATCTTCTCTATCAACTCTCCATAACCTCTATTTATCTTAAACCACTCTAACTCTTTCTCATAATTACTTCAATCACAATACTTCTCACAACATTTCCCATTCTCATTCCACACATAGGGCAATACCACTTTATTATTGAAACACCATCTGGCCCTACCAGATAAACACAAACAACTTATTTGACATTCTGAAGACCTTTTGTCTTCTACAAAAACTATTGAGGAACTCTTGTCCTCCATCAATACTTGTGAAGTCTCTGCTTCACATTTAACCCCATAAAAATTTGCCCCCTGTTCACCCTCTACACTTAAACTACCTCTATACTCCCTTTCATTAAATACTCTAACCTCAACTACATTTCTATTCTCAGTATCATCTACTGTATCACTTTTTGATACCCCATTTTCAAATTTATTACCCGCTTTACTTGTAAAGCTTTTTAAATTGTCATTTATTACTTGTTGTCCAAGTTCATTTTGGTTAGATTCTAACATGTTTGTTTTACTGTCTACCCCACACACAAAACTGAACACACTCTCCTAACTCATTGGTTTCTCTTTTTGTTTCACTACATATTTCATTAATTCGCTCATCAATACTACACAATGAATTAGTTAATACGTCAAACTTTACGTTTATGCTATTTTCAAATTTCATATTCTGTTCTTTATATTGTTCAAATTTAACATCATTTGTGTCAAAACGTTTATTTATATCATTACTCATAGTTTCAAGCTTTTCATCACTATTGTCTAAACGATTATTTAAGGCATTTAATTTACTGTTAAGTTCATTAACACTTTTACGCAAAAAATCATCATTAGCATCAAATCTCTTATTATTATCATTAAACATTTGTTTAATCTCCCCCATTATCTCACGAAACAAATTTCTCGTTTCGTCATCAGCTTTATTACTCTCCCTAGTCGAGACCGGAGTTGAATGAACACTAACTTCTTCCATTATCACCGACTCGCTCACTTCAGTCTTACCCTCTTGTTTATCCATTTTTAATATATTAACATAAAAACATAACTCTATACAATAATTCACAATTTACAAATACACCGTTACCACAACCTGTCTCGTACTTCCAATCAGGCCTAAACCCATATCAGAAGTTTCCATATGAGTCATCCTGGCAGGGTCGTCGCTGTTACGGTCTATTTCCTTACCCCCCGCTTTATATTAAACTTTTTACTTACCTTTTACAATCTTTTTACGCACTCGCCCTGACTTACCAAAAACAGAAGATTCCCAACTTATAGGTCGCCACCAATATTTTTAAAAAGGACAAATATGGAAACCTCAATACATTTTCCCATTATTTACTTTAAATTACTTACCGGGTCCGTTTAGGCGAGATTTTCTATACAGGACAGGTTATGTTCAACGGGCGTAATAACTTACTCTAACACATGCTGTAATTTAAACAAAATCGGATTTTATTATAATGTGAAATTTGAGTTGAGGGATTTTATAAAATAAGCATTTCATAATCAGCTAGCCTACGACAACTACATTATGAACCAGTACGTTAACTGATATGTTCCCTTAGAGATTTCTTTTGTTTAGCAAAACGTCTGTAAATGCAATTGTTACAATATAGTTAAATGTTAATTGTTCTGAAATGTTATAGTTAAAAGTTCTGAATTGATAATATTGTACTCATCCTGGTAATGGCTTCACTCCAACGGGTGATGCACTTATTTTATCACTCACTTAATTTTATCTTGGTACAGTTACTGTTTACTACAACCATATCGTTCACATTTAAGGATTGTGTCGGTCAACGTGACTTTGTCGGTACAAACACTAATAGCTTTTTAGCTTTGTAACTATAATAGTTATACTGGATAGGCCGATTATGTTATTTTCGGCCTATCTTGCGCCCGAGGCCACTGTTTTTTAATTCACTTGCAGACGACTGTAATCTGCCACTGTCTAGTCTGTATAAACTGGTAATTAACAACCGAGCGTTTTAGTTAACCACTGACTGACTACTTAAGGTGACCGTCTGTTAACCACTGACTGACTACTTAAGGTGACCGTCTGATGCAAACACTAGGGTGACAAAGTTCTTACTGTGATTCACAAGATAGACTGCTGGGGCGGTTGCGTAATACGTCTAGTCTAGTTGTCTAGACAGTTGTTTATGCTAACAGTGTATGTTGCACTGAGGCACCTCACAGGTGAATGCTGACAATGGAAAATTAAAACTGAATTGATATAAAATAAAATTGAAACTGGGGCGGCACACAATTCTGTACCGTTACACATTGGACACCATGTTCTTTACAACTCACTGTTATTGTTTAACGTGTAAACAATACAGCGCACCATGCAGTAATAGCTGACACTTGTACTTCATATGTATGACCAACAGAATGCGCAGGAATCTCCATTTACACTGTAGTCTAATAAAAGTCCCGGATTGACGTGAACGTTCCTTGTACATTAGTTAATATTACTTTTTACTTTTTTAATATCATTTATCATACTTCCTAATTCTAGTATAATTTCACATTTCACTCATTACAATATTGCTGAAAGTCTTGCCTCTGTCTAACCTAACCTTGTTACAAACTGTACAATTTTCAATTATTTTGACAATGTTTATGTACATTCAGAATTTACAGCAGTACAGGCAGTCCCCGTTATAAGCGGTCCTGCTTTGCGCGATTTCGCTTTTACGCGGTTTAAACAAAAAAAAAATTTCCTTGAAGGGTTTTGTATTTGAGTTGAGTTGCGCCAAAGCGGTGATTGTTTGAAGTGTACTGTTAGTAATGGAGGGGCGGTGACGCGCTGTTCTCTCTCCTCAAGGTCAGTGGTCTCATACAGCTTGCCTCTCCCCACCCCTACTTGCTCTGTCATTGTCTGTGTTTGTCTATTTTTACAACGTAGTCAGTCACCTCTCGCTATCGATCGCTGTCAGTAGCACTGCGCTGTGTACCTCGTCTAGCAATTATTTCCTGTTCACGTTTCATTGAGTGGTGAGTGTGACATTTCGTTCAGTGTTGTCGAGTTATTGAAAATGTCACAAAAACGCAAGGAACATTCAAGTGTGAGTACTGAAAAACGTGCGAGAAATTCTCTTTCATTGGAGATTAAACTGGAAGTTTTAAAACGTATCGATAAAGGCGAACGTGTTGTCGATATTCAGCGAGTAATGGGTCTTTCAGAGTCGTCTATAAGGACGATCCGGACGAACGCAGACGCAATTTGTAAAAGTGTTGAATCTTGTACGAATTTAAGTGTCGCAAGAGTAGCTACATCGAAATCAGATGCAATGAAAAAATGGAAAAGCTATTGTCTACCTGGATTGAACACCACAACCAGCGGAATGTGCCTATTTCTATGGCAATCATTCAAGAAAAAGCTAAGTCTTTATGCAGAATTAACACAAGACAATGAAAATCCACCAACATTTAACGCTAGTAGAGGTTGGTTCAACCGTTTTAAGGCTCGCAACGCTTTTCACAGATTAAAAGTTACGGGGGAGGTTGCTTCTGCTGATAATGAAGGAACTGATGAATTCAGATAAACTACATTTAAAAATATTATTGCAGAAGGTGGTTATATGGCAAAGCAAGTTTTCAATTTAGACGAGACTGGCCTATATTGGAAAAGAATGCCAAGCAGAACTTTTATTTCTATTGAAAAAAAAACTGCACCTTGTTTCAAAGCTGCTAAAGACCGTTGCACATTGCTTTTTGGGGGCAACGCCTTTGGCGATTGCAAATTAAAACCATTGATGATTTATCAATCAGAAACCCCCAGAGCACTTAATGGTTACGATAAAAGTAAACTGCCTGTGGTTTGGAAATCTAGTAAGAAAGGTTGGATGACAGGAAAAATATTTTATGATTATGTTTCACAAGAGCTTCAAGAGGAACTAAAACGCTACTGTGAAAAGGAAAACATTGAGTTTAAGGTTTTGATTCTTTTGGATAATGTGTCGAGCAATCCCTCAGAAATATGTGAGGTGAATGAAAGCATCAAGGTTGTGTTTCTTCCCCCTAACACTACTTCCATATTGCAGCCTATGGACCAAGGCGTAATTTCAGCGTTCAAAGCCAACTACCTTAAGGAGACACTCTCACAACTCATAAACTCATGTGATGCTAATAACCAACTTTCAATTAAAGAATTCTGGAAACAGTTCAATATTAAGATGGCTATTGAAACCATAGATAAATGTTGGAAAGGACTGACACTTCACTGTATGAACAGGGAGTGGAAAAAACTATGGCCTCAGGTTATGGTGGAATCAATCAACAACTGAAGAAATTGATGGTGTCTCTCAAACGACCAAAGAAATAGTGAACTTGACTCACCAAGTTGGATTCACTTATGTTGACGAGGAAGATGTTTCTGCGCTTCTACAAGAAGAAGATGATCTGAGCAACGAGGACCTGCTGTCCATGGAAAACGAAAATTGTGTGGAAGTGTCCGAGGAAGATGAAGAACCTGAATGTGTTAAAGTGTTAACCGGTAAAGGGATGTCAGAGGCTTTCCAAATGATCAATAATGCTTTAAGCTACTTTGAGAACAATGATCCCGATGAAACAACAAGTGGAAAAGTTAAAAGAGAAGTTGAACATGTTATAAAGTGCTACCGTGAACTGTACTCGAAGTTAAAATCCTCAACTCAACTGTCCATAAAAAACTTTTTCACAAAGCAGTGTTGTGTCAAATGAACAGGAAACAAGCTCTTCTGAGTCTACAGAAAATGTTGGTCATGAGTAATAATCTTAAATGTAAGTAAAAAACTGAATTTCTTTCAAAATATTTTACAGTAATTTTAATTTGGTAAAAACTATTGTACTGTATAACTTTTTTATTTTTATAACCTCTTACTGTACCTTTATTTAACATAATTTACTCAATTTATATGTGTGATACTATACAAATTTTTCATTTGCTGTATTGTTTATACTGATTTTGTTGTGTATTTCATCAATAAATAAAATTAATTTCAATAACAAAACCGTTTGTTTTAATTACTAAAATCCTTTTTAACGTAAGCCTACTTGATCAATATCAATATTAAGCTGTATGACATTTATTTGCCGCTATCGAGCCAGTCTATAAATAGTCCCTGTTATACGCGGTTTCGCTTTACACGGCACTTTGCCGGAACGTATCTACCGCGTATAACGGGGACTACCTGTACAATATTTACAGTTGAACAGTGGCTAGTCAAATTAACACAACTTTTTAAATCTAAATTGCTTTCAATATTTTTAAAAACTGGTTTGTGATTGGAAAATAGAGTCAAATTGTGGTATTATGAATCATATTTCAAGAGTTTTTTTACATTGGATTTGGTTAGAGTAACATAAACTTGTACTAAGGCACCAAGATAATACCTTGAGAAGAAGATGGATTGTACAAACAAAATATGTTAGACTAGGCAGTCTTAGCTATCTGACGTCTTCTATTTACTTGTTCAGTTCCATAAAGAAATAAGACTAATTTCAACTCAAGAATATAGTTGCAACCTAGGATAAATTTGAATATTCTATTGAATGTGTCGCCCAAGAGATGTGGATAAACTTCTAATTGTATTACATCAAAAATAACAAATGAGCATTTACTCAGGCTGAAAAATGCTAGCTATTAGTGAAAAGTACCCAGTTGATAAAAAACATATTAGTGACCTCATCCAGATGAATTATGTTCAGTGGCCGAGGCAGTATTAATACCTACAGTGTACATACATATGTTGTGGTATGAATTGTGTTATCTTATGTGCAAAAAGACGCTCTGTTAAGCATTTAAATAGTATAAACATATTCTAAACGTGGAAAATTGTACAGGTGATTCAAAATTGTACAGTAATACTTCAGGAGTGGATTCAGGCAATTAACGTAAGCAAAATATTTCCTATAAACTTGTGTCTGAAAATGCTTCATTTTCAAGTTATGGCTAGTCAAATATTTCACCGTGATTCCTAATCTAACGGTAAAAATGAGGCTATACTAAAATACTGGGGCCTTAAATTAAGGGGTAATTTTTGTGGTTTTTACATGGTTTTTAACTTGAAAAATGTTTTTAAGATGGATCCTAGAACTGTTATTTCCAGGTGTTTTTAAGAAAACTGGTTAAAAACCACCAAAAATTGGAACCAACAGACACACTTTTTTAGGTTTGATGTAAATTAACTGTGTTAAATGATTAATAAATGCATTTAAACAAAATTTGTAAAAAATGTAATTATGAGAAAATTGATATGAGTAAAGCAGTAAAAAACAAATCAAGCAAGAGCAACTCGACTTTTTTAAAAACAAAACAGCCAAAATTTTTTTCTGTTTACAATTTTGAAATGTTTTTCTACAAAATTTTCAGATCAAAACCATGTGAAACCACCAGATTTGGCCCTTAATTTCAGTATAGGCTCATTCTATCATTGGAGTAGAAATCATGGTGCGATATTTCACTAGCCATAACTCGAAAACGAAGTGTTTTCGGATGTATGTTTAAAGGAACTGTTTTGCTTATATTAATGGCCTGAATCTGCTCACAAAGTATTGCCATGCAATTTTGAATCATTCTGTATAGTAGTTGATTAATAATAATAATATTTGTTGCAGGGGCTGTTATTTAATCCATGTAAACCTTTTTCAAGAGGACAAAATTATATTTACCATGATATGGAATTAATGATAGACTGTTTTGTTTCCTGCTTTCGTATCAAACCACATAACAATGAAGCTCTCAAAGTGTGTCTGAATCCAAACTATCCTTCTATATATCATTTTGTATTAGTCAGCTCTTTGTATAGGTAAATGTCATCCATTTTTTATCCATGATTTGTGAGATTTATGTAGTTATTTAAGACCTTCTGGTTATGATTTAAAATGTAGTTATAATTTATCAATTACAGTTGAGTCGTCAGTTATAATTTAGTAATTTTTAGGTATAATTTAAAATTGAAATTGAATAATTTTAAAACCAAGCTTATTATTATAAAATGTAAGATATTAATTGAACACCTGGAAAATTAGACTTGCCAATATGTATGTGAAATAACCAGAAATAAATTTCAGGATAATAACACAACCACGGTTACCATGGTGGCCACAAATAGACCTAGTGTATAGTAAGTCTTCAGAATTAAGATCTATGTTTACAGACACATTGAATAAAGTGACACAGGGCTATATATCACACACACCGCTGCGTATGATTCAGGTAAGGTTACTCTTATTCAGTAAATCCATGTTTAATATGTTAATAAGATCTAAATACAGTTGATTGTTTCGCTACTTTAGGGCCCATATAAACAATGAAAAGTTTCACATTAATATAATCAATGATACAAGTAAAAGCGTACATTATACTTGTAAACGTGCTTACTGAATTCTACCCATATTCTGCCACTGATGAAATGATTATGAGAATGTATTTTGTGTGAAGAATAAACCACTTTATGAAAAGAAAGAAGTAGAATATAACATATCAAATATACGATTAACGTTAATGTTTTGAACATTTTAATTATTTTTGACATAAATTTAGAATAAGAGCTCTGATGATAGAGCATACTTGTGTGTGTGTGATCTATGTGGTTGGTGTACAGGGTGAAGCAGTGAATTTATGTTTGTTTATTTCCCAATTTCTAATACGTCATAGCCATTTTAACCATTTTTTCATTTCAATTAAAATTTTTTTGTTAATCAATACTGTATAAACAGATTGTAAATTTACCTTTTTTCTATTTCACATTGCTCTTCTAAAAATATTTTTCTGTGAAAGTGCAGAAACTTTTTGATATTAGACTTTACAATACAGTTCTTATAGAAGTAAATTGACTTTAAACAACTACCAGTGTAGAAGATTGTTTGTATGTCGTTTTTCATAAATACTGTTTATGAAGACAATAACAGAATTGCTAATTTGTATACAACCATTAATTTGTATGTAGAAACACCTCAAATGATGTGCGATATGATAATCTCACTGTGTAAACAGATGTAAATATTAATGTTGTATAAATATTAAACGTTGTCAGATGTCAAGTGTACTGAATTTGCCAACTAAGATACTTTTTAATGCATGAAAGCAGACAGGTCTGGGAGAATTGCTGTTTACTTCAAATAGTACTGGTATTGCACAGCCTGCAAGACTATCTTATGCTTAGAAGTTGAGAACAGAATGACTTAGATAAGCTGTGTATGTCCATAGGGTGCAGCTAGCTTTTAGAATGAGTGTTTCAAGAATTTTGTTTTAACTTTCAGGAATGTTAAGAATATTTTTAATAATTGCAATGTGTTTATAATGAGGTTGCACTAGAAAACATTTCATTAACTTGATTGTGAATAATTAGCCCTATTCTGAATTGAAATTTTTATATTTATGTTTCTTTAGTCATTAACACTTAAGAGTAAGGATTCAACATCAAAGTTTAGGGAAAGAGGTGAAGAAGTTCCTGGGTACAAAAACTTGTTACTGTGGATGGTGCGTCTTATCCATGCTGATCCAATGCTGATGCTTAATGTAAGTCATGTTATTTGTAATGTTGATATTTTTGACTGAGATATAGCACATGCTGACAGCTTAAATTGTTATCATAGATTTTATCACTTATATATTTTGTTTTATAGGGAAAGTAGTTGTCAGAATTTAAGAGTCATGTGCAGTAGTCTTTGCTCATTATAGTAGTTCCATAATTTATATATAAACATTCAGGTATCTTTGAATCATGTTCTTTTTGAAACAATAATTCTTTCAGTACATATTGTACATTGAAAAGAAACAGATACAGTATGGTATCTGTTCACACTGACTCGGAATACTAATTTTTATATGAAAAAGATAAAAATATTTAGATGCCAAAATGCATCCGTGTACTCTGTGAATCAGTTTTTATTGTTGATGTGTCTTTCACTTTAATTAAAATGTTTAGTTAAACTTTGTACTTAGAATATCTGCAATGTGGCGTGCGTGCAGTGACGTCATTCTCCCCCACCAAACTGCTGATGGCTTGTATCGCAAGCCCGCAACAGTCCGGCTAGTTATTTGATTGCAAAACTCCGAACGGGCAACAAGCCTTCAGTTCACCAGCTGCGGCTATATAACTATTTTCAATTCAGCATATTACATTTCAAATTCTTAGCATGATCTTCATGCACTAATACTTATACTTAGGCGATCTTTGCCTCAATTCATCATCATGATTTTCAATATTTAATTCGACTTTATTTCTCCGGCAATGTACGCCGCGCTATCCGGCACTGCACGCACCATGCAATCACTTTCTTTAAACATTCAATAAACAATTAACTCAAAGAATATATACAGTCCACTATCTTATTTCATTTCATACCAGCCAACTCATCACCTAACGTTGTAAGACCAACTCAAGGTTAATCGAGACCGTCGAAAACGTGACATGTTAATGTTTGACAATCTTGTATGGGGTGATATACAGCCTATGTCTGAAGATGGAACAATCATTCCAAAACATGTAACAAAGCTTTTACATTTTTACCAATAAAAAACTAGTGTTCCAAGTCAGTAGTGATATATTTATAATTAGTTAATCAACAGAATTCATGGACAACAAAATCCAGAAATTTTTATATTAGTTTCTTTCACAGTTTTTTAGTACAAGGGACTTTTTATTTTGAACGGTTTTAGGATTGACAAGAATTTTATTTATTTATGCATCATTGTTGTCACGAATTTCTACAAAATATTGTGTATATTCTTTTTTACTTAATTAATGCTGTAACGATACAATTAAGCCAAATCCCGTACCAGTGATAAAAAAGATAATTCTTGATATAAAAATACTTCATATAAAATAAGATGTTTAAAAAAATGATTAAAATGTAAATACTTTGACACGACGTACAACGATATTACCCAACCCAAGTGATTGAGCCAACAACATAAACATAAAGAAGGGAACCACGTAACATACTCAAGAAAAATATGATAGACAAAACAATGAACTAACGAGAGAAGAATCAGAGGAAGAACGAAGAGGAGAACCGAACCAAGATGAAGACTATTGAAGACGAAGACGATTGAAGATGAAGAAGAGGAAGAATGAAGAGGAGACAGGTTAAACCCAAGGGGAAACTAACACACATATAAAAGGGAAAGATAGTATACTTAAAGATAGAATACGGTCAATAAACCTCGAATAATTATGTATTAATGAAACCAATATTATTATTATCATTAACTTAACCTATGTACCCATTTTAAAGACAATACAATTGTAAAGCAATGTAATATAAGAAAGGTACACTAACCCAGTCAGAAAGGTTAGATTTAACAAAACACAACTAACCTAATATTGTTAATAGTAAATATCATGCTCAAACAAAATAGTGAGAAATGGTAGGAGAAAGTATAGGGATTACCCATTAAATAACACTAAATACAAAACAGTGAATCAAAGTGAAGTGCTTTAGTGAAGTGTAAATACCCTAAAAAATAGTGAAAGTGTATGTGAAACATTCAAAATAGAATGATAAGTAAGCAGACACTCTGTGAAACATTGATAAACAACCAATGATTGGAGTGACATTATAAACAGTAATATATCTAGAAGTAACTAGAAATAGTATTCCAAATTAATATAAAAGAAGCTTGTGATATTATTCAGGGAGAAAGCCAAGACAATTAACTTGTGTTAACATGGTATGATAGAATAGAATTAAAATTTTGTTATTAAAATTAAGATTGCAAAGAATACAACACCCCATGTTGAAAGGGGAATTAACCTTCATAATTTTATGAAAAGTGACAATGTTTATCACTTTAGTTTGTAACACAAGAAAGAAATCAATGTTAGTACTAATAATAACTCATGACTTGTAAAGAATAGTTGGTTCAATGTTAAAGGAGGAATATGGCTGAAGGGAACTTACAGTCCATAAACCTAATTATGATATTTTAAAGGAAGAGTAATGAAAATGTATGTTGAATAGTAGTTAAAACACAAACAAATAAGTGAAGCCCATCAGGCTGAATTCAGAATGTAATTTAAAAAGAAATACACTAAAAAACAATCATGGCTGATTTTGACTATGAAAACATTTAACTGCCAAAGACATTCAAATGTAAATTGTATCAATTTCACAAGAAATCTTACTAATCTAAGACCAGTGAATGGACAGTAATTATATATCAATTATTTTAAAACAGAAATGTTATTGTAATAGTTTAATATAAGAAAGATATGTTATTTATTAAATGTCAAATAATTAGACTATAGTTAATGTATAACAAAATATGACCTTATGAGGTATCATTGTAAACTTTGAAAGGAAAGAAAAATAATAGTGATGTCATTTATTATCCCAAAGGAATTATAAAGGAATAAAACCATTAGGAAAATACTTAATAAATTTGAATAAAAATTCAAATATTTTAACAATGTCTTAAAGGAGTAATTAACCAATCACAGAATTATGGTTACTATGACAACGAGACGTTGAGGGCTTATTTTCCGTTAAATTATATAGACTCTGAAAAACGACGCGTGGGTAAGCGGCACGCAAAATTGGAACGATTGAAATTTTAATTTAAACAGTTACAAAAAGTCGAATCAGTGAACCGAGATGACCCAAAATGAATAGACGTCGATCTATAAAGAGTTCATGATGTCCAGGAACCAAATTAACTAAATTAAGTAAAGAAAAACCCAAGACCAGATTGAAGAAGATGTTAGAAGTTTAACACCAGCCCAAAGTTGAAGAATATATGACTATCCTGATGACGACATTTCAACATGATATGAACTGATAAGTACCGAATAAATTCCTTAATCCCAAAACCCCAAATTACCTAAAATATTTTTCAAATGATAAAATTTCTCACTATTTAAAAAGTAGTATTTTCTTTCAAAGGTAAATGCATAATTTACTTACTTAAAAAACATTTCATTAATCAAAATATAACCTTATTTGAGAGCACAATTTTTGTAACAGAAATACGACACTACCGAACAAATTGTAAAAACACATTATAATTTCTAAGTACGTATAAGGTATGGTAGTGTACTTTTTTAATGTAACCAACGTTTATGTCTTATTTCATGATCAAAAGAACTCCAGATTTTAAACATAGTAATTTATTAAAAGTGACTTGATGCCGTCTCGGCAACGATAATGTTTTGAAATCAATTTTGCCAACTCTGAGATATTTTGTGTTTCAAGCTCTAAGCCGGAGCCGAATGTTATAAAATTATTTATAATTCATTTGTCATATTTATTGATGACCAAATTTGTATTAAAAAACACAGTACAGAACATTATTATCTTGTTATTTCATAGGATTTTGTAGAATATATGTGTGTTAGCGAAGTTTTAAGCAACAGCCAACTAGCGCTCATCACGAGTGGACGAGTTGACAACCTGTATAGCAGCGGGAACAATTCGAACGCCACAGCTGTCCATGCTAATATCACGTATTATCTTAGAAATTAAATATTTTAATTGTTTTAACAGAAACAATTTGGCACCACCCGGGAATAGCAATCCCTATGAATTAACAGGTAGGTTGTACTGGTAACATTGACAACGCTACGGACTCCAGTAGTGACGTCGATTTATGTAACGACCAGTGTGAGGCAAACACACTACATTCACACTAATACACAAAATAAACAAGTGTGATACATTTTGACAGGTACGACCACAATTAACTCGTTACATATTGACGAACCCAACGCGGGGCTTTAAGAAAGAAGGACGTACATCCTATTTACTCGTTACAGTGCGTATGCTTGTTACTCTACTCTTTCAGATGGGACGTCAGTTGTCTCAATTCATATTTCTTTTCACTTCTTCCTGCCTTGCACTGCTCTCCCCATCCTTTCACTTCATTCTTTTCCTCTATGTGCTCTTTGCACCTTTTGGTTCATGCACTTCCATAGTTGACTTGTATTCTGTTTTACATGTCTATACTATTTCAGTTAATCCTTTTACTGCCACTATGTCACTTTCTCTCTATTAAAGTAAAAAACAATATTGTTCGTTACTGGCAGTAACTTTAAGAATTGTTTACAACTGTTTAAAACTGATTGAACATTTTATGGGAATTCCTGGAATTTGTTTTATAAACAATTATTTGTGAAAGAAAATTTGTTTTGTTACAGAACCAAGGGAAGGCTGGACATGAGATTCAAAGTTCTACCTTAGAATTAATCAATGGTCTTGTAAGTTTAGTACATCAACCAACAATGCCAG
Source organism: Magicicada septendecula (assembly GCA_034769895.1). Taxonomy (NCBI): domain Eukaryota; kingdom Metazoa; phylum Arthropoda; class Insecta; order Hemiptera; family Cicadidae; genus Magicicada; species Magicicada septendecula. The sequence goes on from CM068367.1 coordinate 1,090,578,802, forward strand.
ATGTAGCACAGGAAGCAATGGAAGCATTATTAGTTCTTCATCAACCGGAAAAAATTGAAGTATGGAATCCAGAAGCTCCAATAAATACATTCTGGGATGTCAGGTGACCAGGAAACATGGTTTTGAATTTACAAAATATTGTGTATATTCTTTTTTGTTTAATTAATGCTTATGCTTGTTACCCTTTCAGATGGGACTTCAGTTGTCTCAATTCATATTTCTTTCCTCTTCTTTCTGCCCTGCACTGCTCTCTCACATCTTTTCATTTCATTCTTCTCTTCTCTGTGCTCTTTGTGCCTTTTAGTTCATGCACTTCTACAGTTATCATCATTATCCTTTAAGGGGAGATCTGCACTTTTTTGTCCAATGGATTTTAAATGGGCAAACAAGGGTTTAGTTAGGTACCATTAATTAATGATCTATTGAAGCTATTTTTTTGAAATTTCTACTATACCTTAACACATATATTTGTAACATGTTACTAGTTTGAAGCAATTTAAAAAAAAAATACAAATTAAAAAAATAATTACTTTTTATAAATTTTTTGAAAAATTGTTTACAAAATTAGTTTTTTAAAGTAAGAGATTAATTGTAGTACACTTTGATTGTTACATTGTACTGTTCAGCCACAAAAAATTTGAACTCAATAGCACTTATAGTTTTTGAGAAAAGTGTACCTAATTGTTGAAATCCATGGTTATGGAAAAACATGTGTAAAGCTAAACAAATGGGATGTGAAAACAGTGTAACACGTTTTATTTTTTTTATGGTCACATTAATGTAGATAACCTCATAAAAGTATATATTTTCTTAATCAGGATGAAATGGAGAATTTTTTGAGACAATAAAAAAATTTGTTTTTTTTTTACTGAAAAACTGCTGATCTCCCCTTAAGTGTTTCATTCATTGAACTCACAGTGGTCTAATGTGCCCAAACAGACACAGGTCTTAGCATGTATTACAATTGTAGACTACACAATTAGTATAATTCATATTCTGATCTTACTCTGTCCATTCAAATAAATACTACTGCAAAACTATTTTTGTAGTAGTGTTTACAGTTTGATGATACAGTTTAAGAGGTATTGTTCTGATTGTGTACAGCTCAGAACATTGTTGATTGAACACTTATCAGATAACAGTGTAAAAAAAAATACATATGGAACAATATATTCTAATAGAACAGTGAAGTACAATATTTTAGGTCACTTAACCTCAATAGTGACATAGGATTGCTATGGCTATAGTGATTACATATGGATCATTATAAAGCAGACATAATAAAAAATTGGTCAGTTCCAAAAACTAATCATAGTGTTTGATTCTTCCTAGAGCATTGCGCTTCATTCTATCATAGCCATTACTATCATGAAACCATTGTGTGAACTAATGGAAAATAAACTATAGAATTTATTGTGTAATGAGACATAAGTTAACTGCCAACACTTTGAGCACTTCATAACCTGTATAGGAGTTTTCGTTACAGACTTTGCCACTCTTATATGGCTCCTGAAATTAAAAAATATGAAAGTTAAGACAGTTGGCTGGAACATTCACGAGATGACAACCTCAACGTTGGTAAGGGGGGTATTTTCATGGCAATGCTAATAGCATATATAGAAGATCATGGCGAGAAGGTTGCCAATATTGCTGCAAAATAAAGAAGAGAATACAAATGAAATGGTTGATGAAATTACTGTACATGTTTCGGCTGGTGGTAGAATGATATGATGTCCATTAAGATAAGTTGGGCAAAACAGATATTGGGTCAACTGAAGAGCAAAGAAAGAGGATCAGTGACATGACTGTAAGGTATCTACCATAATTATGAAGTGCTTAAGAGTTACTGTGCACATTGGGAATCCCTGAGTTTGTAGAACGGATTGCTGACCAGGGGTGGGGAACCTGGAGATGGACGAGTTTTTTGTCATGGAATTGATAGTCTTCATATATCATGTGTCTTTTATTTTGAACCAATTAAATTGTGTATCATCTGTGTTGACAGTTTTTGATAAAGCAATCAACTAGGTTTACAGATGTTTATGTTGTCTACATCTCTATTATAATAATGAAGAAGTGATGCTGGATCTGTGAATAGATGCAGTAAGTAAGAATCCATAAACTAAAAGAGGGAGATTTAAGATAATATAATGTTGGTCCTATCAGCTTTGTGTATCATGCAGTAATTTTGACAATGACAATCATTGTGGAGTCTCAAGTTCGAAGCCTGTGGGGCCATTGTGAGTTGGACAGTAAATAAAAATACCATAGTGATACTGTGCCAATGAATAGTATGCAGTTTCTCTTGAGGCGTTCGGAAGAAACCCTGTACATCACCTCTTCAAAAATAAAGCTTATTAATAATGGAATTATTGCATACAGTCTAGCATGTAAGACCTACAGACTAAAATAGTGAACAGATTTTGTAACCAGATATGTAAATGTCCAAATCTTGTAGTATTATAATATAAATTAACATCAAGAAAATCATAATGATGTATTAATTTGTTGCAGCTCACAAGTGTTATTTTCTATCTCACAGAAATTGATACAACATCAGATCGTAAATTATACTGATATATTGAAGTGGTTACGAGAGATCCTTATTTGTCGCAACGAATTTCTTTCTAGACACAAGGAATATGCCAATGTTGGAAGTCATATTGCTATATGCAAACAAGCAAATATAAAACTTGAGGTACAGTTTAAAAAACTTTATAATTCATTGTATTAATGGTATGTTTGTAACAGTGTAAACTACAAATAATATGGACAGTTATAGAATAGTAATTAGCTGGAGTGCTTAAGGTTTTTATTAATAAGTATCTTTTTTGTACAATAAAATTTAAACATTCATTCTCAAGAATTATGTATTATTTATTTTTTCAGGTTGTGTTTTTTATGTATTTGTGGAGTATAGATATAGAAGCTGTACTGGTTGCAATGTCATGTTTTGCTCTACTTTGTGAAGAATCAGATATCAGGTGTGGCCCAGAGGATGTTTCAGTTACTCATCTTTTGCCTAATTACCATCTTTATCAAGAACTTGCACAAGCATCTACAGTACTCACAACAGGTAAAATTAGATTTCACTACATTATAGGCAGATTGGGTGTATATATTTAATTATGTACAATGATCATTCAGTAACTAGTGAAACAAACAGATACCTGGGAAAACAGTTTGTTTAGTGAATATGGCAATTTTGTTATTTTTCAACATAATCTTCAGATACATTTGTACACCACTTGTCCCATCACTTTACAAGTTTGTTTTATGTCTGCTGCAAAGTATTGTGTCCCTGGATGTTGAAGCCAGTTGAAGACACTTTTCTGTACCTGTCCAGTTCTCTCAGAATTGATGCCATTTAATGCCATGAGCAGATCAAATAAACAATCTGATGAAGCAAGATCTTGTTTCTAAACCCAGTTCTTTGATAATTTCAAGAGTCAGTCACACAGTGTGAGGATAGGCATTGTCATGAAGGAGAATTAGACTTTTTCACTGTAAACCAGAGTGTTTCTTTAATACTGCATTTTTTGTTTCTTGTTCGCATGTATTTTGGACTAGTATTTATTATTTGTTATATGTTGGTCCGTTAAAAATCACAGAAAATTAACATTTGTGTTGAAACATGTACTGGATATCCAGCGTGTTGCCAGAGTGTTGTTAAGCCACTTTTAAACTGAGCAACAGACTCAAAAATTTATACAATTCATACAATTTTTCGATTCTGTTTAGTCATATTGTAGTAGATTTTGGATAGTTTTATACCGTCAGAAAGAAAACAAGTCAACCCCACGCATGCTATTCTTCAGATGTACTATTTTTTAAGAACAACTAACATAAATGAGACAACTGAAACTATGAAAATTTATATCAAACAGTTGTTGAGGGTTGATCACCATGATGTTAGCTGTCAATTTTGAAAGAATTGTGTATTTGCTGTGAACCATTTTTATGCAACACCTGTTTGTCTCTTTTAATTAGTGAATGTCTCTTTTGTATATATAAGTGTGGATTTCATTAGGTAATTGAAAATGTTTTTAATGTAGAAATCAATGAAGTTCTTTTATTTCTATTTCTGAAAAAAAAAGTAACTTGCTATGTGTATAGCTTACATTTCGTAAGCTATTATCGCATAAGCTATTGGTAGTATTTTATCTACCTGCCTAATATTTCGATTCTTTGTTCATAATGACCAACGTGCACTGGTTTGACCCATTTTCCATCATTATGACCAACGTGGCAGAGAACATGGTAATTTTAATGTTGAGTAAGTCACAACTCATCAAAACATTAACCTTTCAAGCTGGAGTTAGTTGTTTAAAAACCTGGGTGATCCACAGTTGAACCTACAGAGATTTTGTCAACTTCTGTGGTAATTATCTTTAGTGGATTCCTTGTTCATGCCCTACTCTTTTGGTGATGTCCTCAAAAATATTTAAAACATCTCCAGAGTTTAACTGTGGACTATGACTTTACAGCTCAGATGTTAATGACTCCTTAGTGCTTATATCTCTTCCAGGTTTTGTACACATTCCTAGTTCATTTAGTTATACATATGTATTTTCTGATAATTTCTATTTCTTGAACTCTCCTTCTCATCATCTAAGCATCAATAATCCCACCCCCCACATTCCCATATAAACTTTGTCAATGGCTCTGTCTCAAGCTTTCTTTCTACACTTTAAACAATCTCATTATACTGATATTTATTCTGTTATTGTATCTTTAGACTGTATAACTTTTGTCATAATCATATCTCAGCAGCTTTGTATTTTTGGGTGATGGCTAACCAGTGAGCCTAATATTTTCTATGTATTAAGTAGAGCTCTAAATCACTATAAGTGCCTCTAACTGCTTGAAGTCTATCTAAGTATGTTATGCCTTTCATCAGTTAAAAACATGTTACATCATGTGGCCAGTTACAATTTTACCTTCTTGTGCTGTATTTACTCATTATTGTAAACACAAATGTTCAAATTTTATGCATTTTGGAAAATGTCTCAAGTCACAGGTAACTGTTGCTGACTTGTATGTGTAGCATGTCATCTCACATTACTTGTGTATCTATATTGATTACATTACATAATGTCATTATCATTAACATGTATATCATGTGTTATTATTATTTACAGCCAACCTCATAACTTGCATTGTTGTTAGTATTAATATCAGTGTAAGTATTCTATTCATATTGTACGTATTCTATTCGTCATGTCCACATTACATTGCACAATTTCATTGTATATGTATGTTGTGTTGTGGTTTTATAGCTAGTACTGTGCCTCAATCATTATCCTATGTGCAGAATATAGGATTCTGTTCATTTCACAGATTGTCACATTACTGGCTGTAGTATATCACCTAGCTTTTTCGGTATACCATATATATCTCATGCTTACATGGTTACAAAAAAACTTTAATATATTAGTGTACATGTAACAGTAAGCTGTTTCTATTCTTGAGTTGCGTTAACAATTTGTAAATTGCACTATGGGATTGTATTTCCATTGATAAATACAACTCTGTACCTGTTTTAAAGTGTTTTGTTAATTTTGGTGTATGGGGGGGGGGTGAAAAATGTTTTATGCAATATAAATATATAAGCGGCTTTGTCCTGACTGAGAGAGAATCAACGTAGAGCAAAAACTACTGAAGATAATGATCTCAAAATTTGAAGGTATATTCTTATGGGGTCGTAGATGCTCACTAAGAAACGGTTTTAAAAACTTTCACTCCTAAGGGGCAACCCCCCCCCCATTGTATGTATGTTCCACATCTCCTCCTAAACCACTGGACCGATTTCAACCAAACTTGGCACAAATATTTTACGCGATGGGAGAACCAACATAGGATAGGTGTTTTTTTCGTTGGGGTCCTTTGGGGGGTTCTTTGGGGTCTTCCACATCTCCTCCTAAACCACTGGACCGATTTCAACCAAACTTGGCACAAATATTTTACGCGATGGGAGAACCAACATAGGATAGGTGTTTTTTCGAAGGGGTCCTTTGGGGGGTTCTTTGGGGTCTTCCACATCTCCTCCTAAACCACTGGACCGATTTCAACCAAACTTGGCACAAATATTTTACGCGACGGGAGAACCAACATAGGATAGGTGTTTTTTCTATGGGGTCCTTTGGGGGTTCTTTGGGGTCTTCCACATCTCCTCCTAAACCACTGGACCGATTTCAACCAAACTTGGAAAAAAATGTTTACGCGACGGGAGAACCAACATAGGATAGGTGTTTTTTCGATGGGGTCCTTTGGGGGGTTCTTTGGGGTCTTCCACATCTCCTCCTAAACCACTGGACCGATTTCAACCAAAACTTGGCACAAATATTTTATGCAACAGGAGAACCAACATAGGATAGGTGTTTTTTTTCGATGGGGGTCCTTTGGGGTCTTCCACATCTCCTCCTAAACCACTGGACCGATTTCAACCAAACTTGGCACAAATATTTTATGCGACGGGAGAACCAACATAGGGTAGGTGTTTTTTCTATGGGGTCCTTTGGGTGGTTCTTTGGGGTCTTCCACATCTCCTAAACCACTGGACCGATTTCAACCAAACTTGGCACAAATATTTTATGCAACGGGAGAACCAACATAGGATAGGTGTTTTCTTCGATGGGGTTCTTTGGGGTCTTCCACATCTGCTCCTAAACCACTGGACCGATTTCAACCAAACTTGCACAAATATTTTACGCAACGGGAGAACCAACATAGGATAGGTGTTTTTTCGATACGATCCTTCGGGGGGTCCTTTGGGTCTTAAAAAACTATTAGATCTGGTTACTATGGCAACCCAATAGAATAGATTCTGGTTACCATGGCATCGGTGGAAGTCTCCCGCGTAGGAAATAGCGCGGGAGTCGTCCGACGGGCCTTCCCTGGAGTTCATCCACGGAACCCGGGGAGTCTTAGGTCGGATCCCGCGAAAGACGGCGGGGCCAGAGTCGACGGTTTTTATAAATAAAGATATAGGTTATGCTATCAAAGGTGGTGTATGCATCTTAAGAAACTTCTTAATAGTGTGTGAATTTAGAGTTGTTTCAGTTTGAATTTAAAAGTGGATAAGTTAAGATCGAAGTAAGTTATAAGCGAGTATAAAAAACAAAGTTTTGATAGCGAATGTATTCAGATCATAGTGTTCAGACAATATAAATGCACTTGCTTCAGTTTGAATTTAAAAATTGATAAGCTGAAATCTATAGAGGTATTGTATTGTTAGAATAAGTTTAGGAGACACTAATCTAACAAATGCCTTATTTCAACATTAACACAATGAATTATAAAACGACAGTTAAATACGCAGTGCGTGCAAGTACTGTAGACATTTTATTGAAAACTAATTTAGCTGTTCGCCCTCTCCCAGAGTTAGAAATCGAGCAGGAGCATCACGCGCAACAGAATTCTTCTCCAGATATAAGAATACAGTTTATGACATGGTCTTAAACAGGTGCGCTACAGAGTATTCCTCCAGTGAGAATGCGAATGTAACAATATAAGGAAGATTATACAATATACAAGTAGGCCTAATATAACGTTAGAACAAGAATAGGTGCCTATGAGCCTATGAATAAATTATGAACCTGAGGAACGCTGGGTAAATCGGCTAGATATAGATATCTATATAACCCAAATACCACTGACTGACTCACTGATCACGATATCTCTGAAACCACTGAATGGATATCAATGAAACTTTGAACATAGCTTCATCATAGGTCTTAGGTGCTCACTAAGAAACTGTTTTAAAAACTTTCACTCCTAAGGGGCAAAAAACCAAATACTGAAATTTATCGCGGGAATTGCATACTTTGTAAATGAAGTGGTTGACATCTCAGTTTACTGGAAACCCCGAATACATTTAGTCCTGAGTTTTTAATCATTGTTTTAAATTGAAAAAAACTTCGTTGTTTGCAGGTTCTTATAGTCGAGAAAATTTCGAAGTTCAATTAATTAATAAATGTATGTCCTTTTTATCTCGGAAACGGCTCTAACGATTTTCTCGAAATAAATAATAAATAGCTGTTGCTATGAATGTAAATAAACAAACTAAGAGTTGAGAATTTGTACAATCTATCTAATCCTATACTATTAAGCGAGCAATAATTGTACAATTACGTACAAAGTGAAACTCCGTAGCGAAGCACGGGTATTTTGCTAGTGCAATATAATGTATTTAGTAAGTTGGCTGATATTCCTTAATTAAAGTATAATAATAATAATATAATAGAAGTGCAGCCAGGATTTCCTTCTGAGAGTTTTGTGAATAAAACTTCAAAAAGTAAAACATCTTTTCATCTGCTATTGTTCTGTTTTGTTACAATCAAGAAAATGAAACTTTACATTAGCAAATACTTATCTGTAAATATTTTGCAGAAAATGGAATTAAACCAGTCTACTCATTTTCCCACAGAAATTAATAACTTTTTTCATAAAATTAGCATTACAGGCCTTCAAAAACTAACGTTTTTAAAAATTGTACTATGGGTGTGTAAAATACTAGTGGTTGACCACACACTTTGGTATAGCTGGTGTACAAATCAGTTGACCGGTAAACTGTGAAGCATTTGTAAACATCATTCGAACATCGTGTTTGGTACTAGATCTACATGTGTCCAAAGAAGTGGAAATGTTTTAAGCTATTTTTTGTTTTGTGTTTGAACTGGTATTAAACTAAAGAAATGAATAAACAAAAAGAATATAATAGAAAATACTATTAATAAATGATAATTGACATATTTTAGGGACTCACTAGTTCTGTTAAAAAAAAGTTCTGTCCAGATGCTTTTGGATTTTGTGAATCAAAGAGCTGTTCACCCCTTCACATTTTCTTTGCATGCTAAAATAACACTAAAATGTGAGACGTATCATTATAAGCTTCGAGGCGACTGAGGTATTGTCATGTCGCTTCACTCCCCGCCATTGCCTACGCATAACCGAGTGTAATGTGCGACAACGCTGTTGGGCGAGGGGCAAGGAAGAGCGGTTACTATTGCGTAACCTCGAAGCTTACAATGCTAAGTCCCGTACTATAATCAGTTGCGTGTTTTATATAAGTTAATGTGAGTTTTTTTTTTTTAATAAAAATTATTTTGCAAAGAACTGATCAGAATAATGGTCTTATAGAAATGGATTACAAATTATTTTTATAACGTTGACTGAGAATTCAAATTGTGTTTGCATCTAATGGTATCCAAAAATGAAAAATACTTTATATACAGTAATGATTTTAAATTCAATGACTTGACTAAAAACAGGGCATTGAAAAAGCTAAGAAATGTCCTTATTGGTAGTGTAACAGTGTGTGACACACTGAGAGTACAAAGAGTATTTTCCTTCCCATACTTACATTCATTGTATGCATTTAGCATTTATTAATTTTCACTTGTGTGTAATATGCATAATAATTTAATGTAGAATACCCGTGTTCTTCCGACTTTTTGAAGACCTTGTTAAATGTTACTTAACATATTGAACAAATTTTCTGACTGATAACCACATTTTCAATTTGAAATTCTTATTATATACAATTAGTTCTTTAATTAAAATACAATTAGTTTTTACTAGTGAACTATTTTTTCACACATGTACTAGTACGAGGGCTATCCAGAAAGTAACAGACATTTTGAAATAAAAAATTTACAAAATGAAAAAACAAAATTTTATTATATACATTTGAAAGGTACACTCTTAAGCTATTTTTCTACATAATCGCCATTCAAATTAAGGCACTTATCATACCGTGGCACAAGTTTTTCAATACCGTCTCTGTAGAAATCTGCCGCCTGCGATTTCAACCACTGGTTTACACCGGCATGCAGTTCGGCGTCAGTACCAAAGCGTTGTGTAGCGAGCCATGTCTTCATCTCTGGGAAGAGGTGATAGTCGCTCGGCGCCAAATCCGGGCTGTATGGTGGATGATCGAACACCTCCCATCCAAAACCATCGAAGAGCTCTCGGGTACGATTGGCCATGTGTGGACATGCGTTGTCGTGAAAAAACAAAACCTTCGCACTAAGTTTTCCCCGACGCTTGTTTTGTATCGCACGCCTTAACTTTCTCAGTGTTTCACAATACCTCTCTGAGTTAATTGTTGTGCCACGTTCAAGAAAATCAACGAGAATCACTCCTTCAGAGTCCCAAAACACAGTAGCCATGATCTTTCTTGCTGACAGCGTTTGCAAACACTTCCTTGGTTTCTTGAGAGAATTTGTGTGTCCCCATTCCATCGACTGCCTTTTTGTTTCACTATTGACATGCTTCACCCAAGTCTCGTCCCCAGTTACGATACGATCGATATCTTTGTTACCATTTTTGTCGTAATCTTCGAGGAAAGTTAGTGCTGCAGCCAGTCTCTGTTTTTTGTGGTCTTCCGTTAGGATTTTCGGAATCCACCTAGCACAAAATTTGTGGTAACCAAGCTTTTCCGCCACAATTTCATGCACCAAACTCCGTGAAATTTGGGGAAAATGTTTCGAAAGTTCCGTAATCGTGAAACGACAATCTTCACGAATTTTGTCGTTGATTTTCATCACCAGTTCATCAGTCACAAGGCTAGGTCTACCACTGCGGTCCTCATCGTGAACATTGGTACTGCCATTTTTAAAATCAATGCACCATTGCCTCACTCGGCTTTCACTCATTATTCCTTTTCCGTACACATCACAAAGTTGGCGATAAATTTCAATTGGTTTGTGATTTTTTGCCAACAAAAACCTAATCACAGAACGCACCTCACAAGTGGTGGGATTTTCTATTGCAGCGCACATTTTAACACGTCACAGAGAGCAAAGTAAGAGGGGCACAGACCGCACGCTACCACAGCTGGATGCGTACTGAGTGTAGGAACGTTCTGACACCAAGATGGCGGCTCTATCCCCGCCCACCGCCGCGGTCGGTCAAAACGTCTGTTACTTTCTGGATAGCCCTCGTATTTTTTTTTCAGTAAGAACAACATTTAGCCCAAATATTTTATTTATTTTTTGAGAGGGAAATCATGAAATAATCTTTATTATTTATTATAATAATAAAAGATATATTTATTTATAAGTAGGTAAATTAAAAAACTACTTGTATCATTTAACACTTAAAAATAAAACAACGGAAGGGTGGGGACAGTATTATGGCTGATGATAGGTACGGTAATTTGTCTGACCCCTGGCTTAAATGTGTTAATTGAAAATACCAGTGTAAATTATGTCAGTTGTTTAACATTTAACTATTTAAAAATAAAATATTAATATTAAGTTAATAATATTAATAGTAAGAGTTAATAATTACAGTTACACAATGTTAATAATTACAATTAATTAATGTTTAATTAATATTGATTTTAAAATAAGCAGTCACCGTTTAAAATCCAAATCAAATAATCATTTATTTTAACAGATTGGACAAACTAGAATAAAAATATGTAGCGTATTGAGAACAAAGTATTTCAGAAGATTACTATAGATTGTATTCACACATTGAAACTGATGACTATGAGACAAATTATTAATTTTTAGATTAATGTGTATTGCCACCAATATGACAGGATAAATAAATATTTAACAACTGGGAGAAAATATTTCATATGTTACTTTAATTTATTTGTTTAACAGACAGGTTCACTGTTTGGATACAGTATGCTTAACGTAGAACTAGTAGAATAGATCAGCTTTTAAATCATTTAATGTGTATGTCAGAATTCTGTCAGCTGTGACAGTTATTAATTCTATTGTACTGTAGATGTTGTCTATGCTCTGTAGACTGTAGTGATTGTCTACAATGGCTTCTGTCTGTTATAACTCTGTATTTGTTTCCTTTGTATGTTTTTTAATGTACCATTTAACGTACAGTGTAACTTATTAGAGACAGTTGTTGGCTGTCGTATATCTGAACTGAATTCATTTTGTTTTGAAATCTAAATGTAAGTTTAAAAATAAGATTTAAGTATCAAAACTTAAGTTTTGGTATAAATAAGGTGTAATATAGATAATTATATATAAGGTAGTAAATTATAAAATGTAACTGAGATGTGAATCTGATTTAGTTTACAAAATGTGAAAAATGACTATCATCAATATAGCTTACAAAATAAATAGCAAATAAGGTCTTTGAACAAATAGTAATGATTGATTGAACATAAAGTCATAGAACTTTCACATTGAGTATATTGATACTTCAGTGCTAATGTAAACATTATGAATTAATTAATACTTACATACTGTTTTCGTGCAGCCAGTGGGGATTCAAGAGTTTATTATCGAGAGCACAGTCCTGATGGTAAGGTTAACCTAGTTTTTATTATTGTTTGTGAGATAAACAGTGTGGGTAGGGTTTACAATATGCAGCTGAAAAACAAATAACACTGGAATTTTAATTGCTATTTTTTTCAATAAGACATTCTACCTTAAAAGTAAAATTTTGCCCATATGAGGAGGAGGAGTAAAAAATTAGTAATATTAAAGTTTGCTGATTAATGCCACTCATTTATTAGATTTATGATGCAACCCATATGACAGATTACATAACTACTCTTTGCAACGTGTATATTATATTTCAGTTATTTAGATAGATTATGGTATTAATTTTCGTATTTGAATCAAATCTAATCTTGATATAGCATAAAACTTTAACTAGTATACAGGAATATTGATATATTACATTTCACATGTATGTTATTGTAGTGAGGATGGATTGCCTATAGAAAGTATTTAAAGTCACACATCCAGTATCAGGATTCAGCTTATATCATTAGGACAGAAGATTACATTTTTTGTGATCAGTAAATTCTTATAGTAAATCTGCTGAAGGAAAATTTGGATAAGTGTACACACACACAGACACTTGTTAATGTCATCGATAGGCACTTTTAACATTAAATTCACTTATTACAAACAAAAATATTCAGGTTAAGAACAAACATGTTCAGTTGTATTAGTACTTATATAGCATAAGAATTGTATTAATGAAACATGTTTCTACTTTAAATAAATAAATGTTTCTAAGACAACAACATTTCAGATCAATACCATCCACATTAAAGATGTTGCACTTTTTACAATTATAATTGTTTTGTTAAAAATCCACCATTTACAGAATATTTTGAAAGCGCATTGGTTGTCCTTTAACAACCCATCATATTTTGTAGAATATAAAATACAGTACACTATATCATATGGCTGCAGATAGATATACACTATGTTATAGTTATACTTAACTAGTTACCTCTGTGTACCACAGATACTAATATAAACACTAGATAAAACATTATAATTCAATCTGAGCCCTCACTATTGATTAAAATGACCATTAAAAAAATGAAGTGTTTGTATTTTTTGGCTCATTTTCAAGTCTGTGCCATGATGTTTTGTCTAAAGTAGTACATTTTAATGGGATATTTCATGAACAAAACTTTTTGATGAAACATTTTACTGATATAATTTGTTTTGTGTAGAATTACTGATTTGTTGGTTGACACTCATCTTAATATGCAATAGTTTATAAGTCACAAATACAATTTTTTGAATGCTGAGTAGGATATCTATCATTGGTGCTTGACCAAAGTCAGTTCTCTGTGTGTTTGTTATGTCTTGACACGAAACTGATGACAAGACAGTCAGTCTAAGAATTCTCTAAGAATATCTATCATATTGATTGTTCCTGTTCTCATTTTACCATTTATACCAACCAGTTTTCTGTCAAATTGGATAATTCTTCCAAAAATTCAATCTTTCTTGCTTGTTAATTTGTTTCCATCACATCCATAAACTGTTATTAAGGTTGTATTGTTTTGTTGGTGTAATTATATTTCAGTTTTTTAAATTGTTTATGACATTAATTGCCATTGTCTTTTGCGTGTTTCAGCCCTATGCATCCCTCAATTTCAGCTACCCTCATTTCCTTTTAACTCCATTATACAGCAACATATAGCATCCTTAATGAAGTTTGACTTCCTGCCCTTTATGTAAATGTCTGCAGTTTCTTTCTACCCCTTATTTTCTGCTTTTTGTCTCCATTCTAATGTTTTCCTTCCCTGCAGTTTCTACATTTTTAATTACTAGGTGAAATGGAATGGAAGCTGAATGCTTCTTTTTTCTCCTGTCTCTCATTTCCATTTCCAACAATCTCCTTCAGTTGTTAGCCTCGTGTACTCAATTCTTACACCCTGTGTGCATTTTAATCTTTTTTTTTAAATCATAGTTTATTACACACACACACACACTTTATGACATGTTCTAATTTTTATTTATTCATTACTTCTACCTTATCCTGGAAATTGACCAACTTTATCAACCACACCTTTTGCCATAATTTGTAAGCAGAATCAACTCTAGTCTCTGCTGATAACTTATTTTTTATCAATTTGACACTACTTGTATTTATTTTCAGTCCAAAACGATCATATTCCCTGTTTCCAATATATGTCGAAGCTCAACTATAATCCAGGTCTTTTTCAGTCAATCATTAAACACTGTATTTTTTGTCTCTAATTTTCTTATTGTCTTCTCTTTTTCTACTTTCACATTCTATATTTTAAATTCGTTTGCACACTCTTGCTGCCATTTTTTTCAAGTCTTGCAAGGTTTAACTTCTTTAAGTTTTTTAGTAAATCAAGCATTTTATCTCATTTTTTCACTTAGCACTTTTAAAGTAACCACTCTTCACTTTGTTTATGTTTTAAAGACGCCCTTTTTACTTTTGTTAAAAAACCAGCCCCTTGCCAACTCACTTCCTCTTGTTTCCACTTATAATCTAGAGTATATACAAAACTATCATTGATGTTTGTCATTGGTTATGAACCTATAAATTGTAAAATAGTTTTGTTAAACTGGTGTGTGTGTGTGTGTGTGTGTGTGTGTGTGTGTGTGTGTGTGTGTGTGTGTGTGTGTGTGTGTGTGTGTGTGTGTGTGTGTGTGTGTGTGTGTGTGTGTGTGTGTGTGTGTGTGTTTACTATCTAATCCTCTTTGTTACTATCTAATTTGTGTTAAGAGGAACACAATTCAAAAATTGTTAACTACAAACACAGAAATCACATAGAAAATAATTTTTTGGACCAGTCTAAAAAGACAACAGGATACAAGAGGAATTGAAGGCAATAAATTTCTCAAATGCATTATGGCTAGAAATGAGACCTCTGTCTTGTTTCTAAACCCAGAAACAAATCACCAGTCATTGCAATAAAAAGCATTATGTGCCACCAAACCCAATAATATTCAAAGAAGTGTTTGCTTTTCTTGTAGAATTTATGGAACATGGTATATTCTCAACTGTGACATATAGGCCTATTGTCATATGTCCATGAAGTCAAGAAAGGTAACAGATATTACAGTTACAAGCTTCTATGTCTATGACAAATTTGCTTTTGAGATATTTTTTATTTTATGTTTTCACTACTGGGAAGGCCAACATATGTGACTTATATGGTGAAATAAACTTATAAAAGGCATTCTGTATCATCCAAGAGCGCGAAATATTGTTGCCTGCTATTGGTAAATTGTGCGTAGCTGTTTACTTAAATGTCAAGTTATAACTTACTGCATAAATGAACGTACATGCAAAAGTGACTGATGTTTGTTTGCCTTTTTATGTTTTTTATTCCATAACAAATTGAAGTATATTAATTGTTTTAGGTCGAGCAGCATTACAAAAACGTATTATGGCACTTCTGCGTAAAATTGATCACTGCAACAATGGAGTCCAGCCTGTAAGTTGTTAATTAATTGTAAAATATTTTAATGTTTTTTCAATACTAGCCTTTATTAATTAGTACGGAAGAGAGAAATGAAATACCATTAGAGTGTTTGAAATAATAAATATCTATTACAATAATGCATGTTTAGGATTTACATAACTTATGTACTACCAGTGGGATATGCTAGTGTGTCTGTGTTAATGCCCCCAAATTAATCATAGTGAATTTCTTAGTGAGTGTGTCAAATTTTTCTTTTTGTAGGCATGGGAAGAAACATTCCGAAATTGGGAAAGTTCAACAAAAATACTAACATCATATCCAAAAGCTAAGCTTGAAGATGGACAGATGGAACCTTTCCATAGATCTGTAGGAAAACGAAGAGCCTCACACCAAAATTCTGAACATGAGCTAGAAGTAAGAAATGTGTATACTTGTTTATACTGAAAAATGTAATTGTAATTAATCAAAGCTTAACTGTTGGTAAACAAGGTAAACCCACTACAACTATTATCAGTTATAAAAACACATTATATAAGACAGGATAAGAGTTAAAAGCTAAATAGATCTTATTAAAAATATTATAATCATAACACTCATTTTCATCTCATGAGGGAATATTCAAAATTTTAAATTATGTAGTTTATTATTTTCAAGTAAACATCTTGCAAATGTGGGTGTATACCATAAAAACTAAAAACAAGTAACAATTAGAAATGGAGAAGAACAAGAAATGAAGTGATGCATTGTGAAGAAGTTTGCCTTTAATGAATTGATTTCGGCACAGATTTTGTTGGATTGCAATAATATAAAATTTATATCATGTAAAGAGTACAAGTCCAACTGTGTATAATGTAAAAGTAAAATAAACAAACATTAAATTATCAGGTATTTAATGTTAAGTCTACTGACATTGTTTTAATGTTTCTATGATCCACCAAACTAGATACAGTTACAGGTATCTAAAAACAATTGATAATTTGTAATAAATATAAAGGGCTAATTGAAACAACCATAGTCAGTTCTTAATGAGGGGGTTCACCACAAAATCAGCTCTCCAAAAATGAACAAAGGGGAAACCCAAAAGGAAACAATGCTGAATAATGCAAGGGAAATGTAAATAGTTGCAAAAATTGTTACAATCAGGATTAAGAGCTGAACTAGAAGAGAAATAAGCCAAGTAATGGTACACGAAAGCAACGGTATAGTCAAATATATGAATATTTTACTGACAGAGAAAACTTAAATGAAAAACATAAAAAAAAGAAACATCAAAAGATCGTGTAATAAAACAGTTTTGTATTATTTAAGTGTATGCCAGTGCACAAGTAGAAGCGGTACAATAGTGATGTTCATAGTATAAGAATCACATGTTGGTTAAGAGAAGAGCAAGTGTGCATGCATGAAACTGATGCTTTCCTGACTTCTCTGTGGACAACAGCTATTTAGCCATGCTACAGGGATCATAATTGAAAGTAGATTATAGATAAATAAATCACCTTGTATCCGTCGTGTGACTTCGTTATACGTCGATTAAAATGACGCGTTTCGGAACATATGCTCCATCATCAGATCAAATCACTGTATTGAGGTTGTTAACAGTTAAAATCACATGTTACGCATAATTGTCAACTAATGTAACTCACTCGCGTTCTAAATGGTGCGCACCACAGCGAAGCCGATCGGACACTGAATCATTATCTGAGTGATTACGCCTAAGCAGGTTCAATGCTGTATCGTATAGCGGGTTGGATTTAAAATTTAAATGGTCATTCAATATGAAGTCTCGGCTGTTTATGCTATTATATGCTTTGTATATTTCGAACTCTTCTATTGCGTCCATGTAACGGCCTTTGTTGCACACATGTAGGGGTATCAAATTAGATTTGAAATTGGTATAATTATGATTGTGTAAGATTAAGTGGTGGGCAAAGTTGGACTTGATATTATTTAACAGAGTGAGGTTATTTAACAAACGTCACCTAAATAATCTCACTCTGTTAAATAATATCAAATCCAACTTTGCCCACCACTTAATCTTACACAATCATAATTATACCAATTTCAAATCTAATTTGATAACCCTACATGTGTGCAACAAAGGCCGTTACATGGACGCAATAGAAGAGTTCGAAATATACAAAGCATATAATAACATAAACAGCCGAGACTTCATATTGAATGACCATTTAAATTTTAAATCCAACCTGCTATACGATACAGGATTGAACCTGCTTAGGCGTAATCACTCAGATAATGATTCAGTGTCCGATCGGCTTCGCTGTGGTGCGCACCATTTAGAACGCGAGTGAGTTACATTAGTTGACAATTATGCGTAACATGTGATTTTAACTGTTAACAACCTCAATAGAGTGATTTGATCTGATGATGGAGCATATGTTCCGAAACGCGTCATTTTAATCGACGTATAACGAAGTCACACGACAGATACAAGGTGATTTATTTATCTATAATCTACTATTCCTACGTGACTTGGATACCAAGAACCAACATGCATTTTACATAATTGAAAATTAGGGGGGGAGGTCTTAATGTTTGCAAGCACTTTTTACATTATGTGAACACTACAACACTCACTAGGAAATAGTAAGAAGAGAAAGGAAAAACACCAGCTAACTATATAAAAATAAATCAAGAAAATAATCTTTATTTGGATCACTCATGTTAAGGAATAGATAAAATAATTTAGAAAGTTAGTAAATTCAATTTAGTGCTGTTTAGTAAAAATTTGTACTGTTTAGTAAATAACCCAGCACTGTTTTAAGATTTACAACCCAGCAGAATTATAAAGCAAAGTATATGCTTCAGTGTAGCTCATAGTACTAATGAACAACTACAACTAGATCTCAAGGTTTTTTGTCATGTACAACAGGCAGATTTATAGAATGCCTATGAAATTAATTCTGTATTGATGAAAAATGATTACTTAAGGGAGATTAAGACCTTATACTCATAAAAACAAACATACAATCATTGTAAATGAATGGAAAGGAGACACCAATAAATTTAAGAAATTTATAAAATAACATTTAAACAAAAAGTAAAATTGAATTCTTTAAAAGAATTTTCATTATATTAAAAGAAAATGGTATTGTTATTTTCTGGCTTGGGTACCTTGTGCTGCCTGCTTGTTATCCCAGTGGTTCAACTTAGAGAGTTTATATGTGAGAGGAAATGTAGTTTGAAATGCTAGTTCAGATGTAGTTTGATACAGAATAGAGTACAGAATAGAGTTAACTAATATTGTAACGGATGATGCTGTTTCTGATTCTGCTTATTTTCCTAATATTCACTATTTTAAAACCCTATTATGTGAGAATTAACTGCTGAAACATTTAACTTTGAGTAATTATTATTTAAAATTTAATAACTGAACTGACATTACAACTTTGAACATGTTTCATCTTTAACAAATTTTACGAGTAACGAAAGCTAAGAATACATATTTGTGTCAAGAAACTACCCTTGAACAAGTTGTTTGCAATTATGTTTTACACATTATGTCTAATCCATTAGAGGTTATTAATTTTTGTATAAACCTGTGCTAATTCTCTACCGGTTAAACTTTAAAAAGAACTTTTTGCACTATAATTGGAAAAACACATTAGTCCATATTAACATACTCAAAGCAAAGTAAGAATATGTACCTAATTTATACAAAGTACCATTTGAACTGTACTCAACATAAAGTGATGAATGCTGACCTGTACAGTTAGTCCCTTGTCAGGACAATGTTTCCTAATATCAAATTGGGTTGTCCAGCACAGATAAGAGAATAGTATATTCTTCATATGTAACTACACTTTGTTGCTGTGTAACAAATAAATGAAATACCATGCACATCAACATGTGCATACACACAGAACAGTTAGATGTATAGTTTTATAGTAATTGGAATCTGCAGTAGTATATAACTGCTACAGTCTTAACTATGTTTTAAGCGAATGATACTGGCAGCAGTAACCATAACATCAGTCGCATGAACATGATGTGCTTTGAGAAATAAATAGTAAACACTGCCTCATATTGATAAATTCGTTGCAGATTGTGCATAAAGCGCATTTTAATTTTAATGCTGCTCATATTTTATATCCCTTTAGAGAACTTATGAAAGTGAGTCATCTCAGCTTGCCTGTAATAATTCTGCACTGTGTGCTGCCTGTTTATTGATCAAGGTGAACCCATAGGATCCCTTCCATACAGTGATGCAAATTGGACAGGATCATGTCTTTTCTCCACAAATGACATATTTTTCCTCACTTGGTGCATTATATGGTATATGATAAAGAGCATTTTCTGTAATTTTCTAGAATACTGTTTCTTTATTTATGTCAGGGTCATAAAACCTGCACTGCACTGTGCATAGCAATACTGTTTTGTTCTTTATTTAAGTCCACTGGAAAGTATATGTCTCTGTTTCATGTAATCAGTCTTCAAATACACTTATTAATATTTTGAAAATCTTCCCCTCTTAAAAACAGCAAATCCAATTAAAGTTCCAACATTTATTTTGATGTCAATAAAGAAACACCAATAAAATACTGCAGATTCAGCTTGGGCATTATAATTAGTTATTCATTTCAGAATGTATTAATTGCTGGTTTTGGTTAATTTGTACCAGTTAGTCAATAAAGCTAGCATTTAAACCTTTTCCATTAACTAATATATTGTGGGGTTTGTGGTAAAACTACACAAGTCCACTCATGTGAATTTACTGTAAAATTAAAGGGTTTCAAGTGCAATGATAAGTCATAAAACCGATTTTCAAGATTAATTATTATTATTAATAGAGTTTTTTTATTGATTATATAGCGGTCAAAAAATAAAAAAAAGAGAAATGCATAAAAATGTCATTTTGAAACATAATAAAAACTTGGACTTGGGAATATTTACCACTAACCCCTCGAGATGTTTATTATACTTTACATTCTGCTTCCTAACACAGTTCATTTTTTCATTGACAAATAATTTACAAAGTAGTAATTACCAATTTCACCTGTTGTTTAAATTTTTTATTTAATTACAAATATTTCAGTAATAAAAAGTCACTGAAACACGTTTATATATTAAATACTTATCAGAAGTGATTGAAATTATATATTAAAACAACATACTACTTATGACAGAACAAAATCATGAATTGTTGTAGGATCAGATTATGAATAAAATGTCTATTGCATTCATATTTGTAGTAATATTATTTTTTTAGCGTATCTAAAGTGCTGAAAAATATTAAGTGAAATTAAATATTGTAAAACTGTTGTATTAAATTTTAATACTGGTATTTATTTGTATACCATTAAGATATTTTAATTGTATGTACAGGATCAAATAAATGAATGGGCCAACATGACAGGGTTTCTGTGTGCACTGGGAGGTGTATGCCTTCAGCGAAAGTCACCAACACGTCCAGTGGCAGTAGGTCCAAGTGATCCAAGAAAATGTAGTGGCCTGGCAAATGCTAGTCAAGATGTACAGTATTGCCCAGTAACACAGTGAGTTGATTTAAGGAGATCGTATTAATTTTTGCATGTAACACTCTGTACTGACAAGTATCTTTTTACTTAGTATCTCTTAATGTGTGTGTGTGTGTGTGTGTGTGTGTGTGCCCGTGCATGCGTGCGCACGCGCGCATTCAAATCAGTAATATTTCTGGGAAACCACTGGTAGAGATTACTGTATTGGATTATGTTGTATGCTATAGATTGTTCTCTATTATTATTCTTCTTTGTCCTGTATCCTCACCATAACTTGTTTAGGGTATTTTTCTGTTCTGTTTCATATATGACCACCTTATTACTGCTAATATCTGCTCCAATTCTAACACTACCATAATTGCAAAGGCATCGATCTGATTCCATTCTGCTTCTAATACACCAGACTTTAAAAAATCAGTTTTTCTTGAAGACATTCACAGGAAGTAACAAAACAAAGGCACCAAAAGAATACATTCATTGAATCAGTAATCATATTGTGATAACTGGGGTATATTCCTACATTAACACAGGCTTAGTTGTTTCTCCACCTTGGATTATCCATCAACATGTATATATATACAGCTTGCACCAATCTGCTGCTATGATGTTTGTAGACCTGCTTCAGTGCATAGAACAAGGAGTGAATAAAAGTATTGAGACTCATTTTATTATGAAGTTAACAGTCGAGTTAAGGAAGCATATGTAGTATATCAGTTGGTTCATCCTATGTGCTTGGAATGGTTATTTTAATTTCATGGCTGTATGAGAAGATTTTTTTTACATTTGTTCCAGTTTCCAATGTTACTGATACTGTTGTAGCTTCAAAAATTAAATACAACTTCATTTCGGATTGGAACTCTATAATCTTTGAGGTCAAGGTTATGATGGCACCTCAGCATTCCAAGGAGCATCCTGTAGTATACAGTCACTGATAAGACATGACTTTCGGAAAGTGTGTACACTCACTGCATTCACAGCTACTGTGAAACATGACTGTAAAACAATACAGAGCAACATGGCACAGTGGCTATTTTTTTCTGACTCCGTGTAGTGTATTGTCAGAGCATTAGAAGCAAAGGGTGGTGCAGCCAGTGTCAGTGTTAAAGCTGTATATCTTTAAACACACCCCTATGCAAATTCGACTCCATACCAACTTCAACAATCAGCCCTACAACATCTAAGAATTTACAAAGTTAGTCACTTTATGTGAGCAGTAATTGGGAGTATTAAATTGACTGAAAAGACATTTGACAACACGAGGGAGAATGGAAACTCAGAGTTGGTGTGTTATATAAAAAGACAGTAACCTTAAGTGTACCTATTATAATCCTGGTTTTTTTTTTTTTTTTTTTTTTTTTTTTTTTTTTTTTTTTTTTTGCAGTAGAAATCCTAATTTATCGTTTAAATTTTGAGGCCATTACTCCTGAATAATACTTTTTTCGTTTTCTTGATGATGAGTGCTTTGTATTATCAAAGGAACGATTTTGAAGCCACAAAGTCATTTTATTTGAACTCGATAGCATATTGCCAATATATACAATAATCAAGCAGTTTAAGGATTTGGTACTTGAAATTTTACAAAAGTGATCTTTTGCATACCAGCATTGATATTTTGAAAGCAGAATAGACTTTGTGGGTGCCACAGTTTAGAACAATAGTGGAAGTTTTAAAACAATTGACATTCCAATGTGAAAAATTATTTGGACTATTTTGGCAATAATTCCTGTAACAGTTGTTTCTGTTGACAGATTCTATTCAACACTGAAAAGTACAAAATTTACAGAACAGGACAACAAAGACAGATTAACATAATTACCATGAATGTTCATTTGTAGCTAAATTTACACCAATGTTGAAATAGTCAGTTTATCCAAGGACACAGGAGATTAAGTTTTTCATAAAATTTCATTTGCTGTATCATTTAATATGTTTCTGTACTACTTATTTGTATAATAAAATACATACCAATAAGTGATTAAGTTGGATTTATTCATGCTGCTGACTTGAATTATTGCCATTTTTGCCATAACCGTTTAAGAATGGAAACTTTTAAGGCTATCAGCTCATTTTCCTTTATTTTCGGATGAAGAAAACTTTTCTTGCAGATTGACATTAATATGCCTAGTTTTAGCTTACTTTAAAGATAGTTAAGTGCGAGTTTCAATTTATATGAAAATTCATCAGTAGTAAAATTCAGAAAAGTTTGTGGCCCTATAAAAATAAAAATCTTTATAATAAACTTTTACCCAACACTAAAACTGGGCAAAAATATGAATAACATGCTAATTTTTAAAATGTCAAAAAGTTTTCTTGCCTTTCTGTGTATGAAAAAAATGAGAAACCAAATTGATGATATTGGAAAACTTAGCATCTTGTACACTTAACAGCATTACATGATCAGTGTGTGCAAATATATTTTGGCCCCCTACCAAATGTTAAGCATGGGTATAGTACTGGTGGTATACATTGGTCTACCTTATACAGGGTGTCCACATTCTGGAAAGTCAGGGAAAAAAAAGTTGGTCAGGGAAAGTCAGGGAAATAAACAAAAAATCTGGAAAGTCAGGGAAATCTTCCCCGATGACAGACTTGAGGGTAATTTTTTACTCTAGTCTGCCGCAACCCGTGAAAAATCTGAAAAGTCAGGGAAACCTTCCCCGATGATGGATTTGAGGGGAATTTTAAATGCTCTAGTCCGCCGTAACCCAGACTATTGTAGACAATTATATATTTTTTGTTGTGCCCTTGTGTCCTTTTTTCAACCGATTTAGCTAATTCTTTTTCTATTTTCAGTTTTTTTAGGCTGCTGACTTAAACTCATTACAATGGCTAACAAGAAATGTTTGTTTAATGAACTTTGGCTGGACAGTAAAGTGTTTCCGGAATTTAGTGGTTGGTTGGACTTGGTGGTTAGTGATGCAAATTCGGCTTATTGTCAAGTGTGTCTCAAATCTTTTAAACTAAG
This sequence comes from Magicicada septendecula, assembly GCA_034769895.1. Lineage (NCBI taxonomy): Eukaryota > Metazoa > Arthropoda > Insecta > Hemiptera > Cicadidae > Magicicada > Magicicada septendecula. The sequence continues at coordinate 1,090,602,956 of CM068367.1, forward strand.
CAATATGGGGAAACAAGCAATTGTTTCTCATGCTAAGGGACCAACTCATGTAAAAAACATGAGAGCAAAGGCTTCCCAGCCGGCAATTTCTTTTTTTACTACTCCATCTCCATTAAAAGATGTGCAGCCAACACCTTCAACTTCAGCTACAAAAGAATTATTAGTAGTGCCAAGAACAAATCAAACAAGTTTAAAGAGTTTCAGTGTGAATGAAGATGATGTTACGTCAGCCGAAGCAATATGGGCTCTCCACGTCATCACTGGGAAAATGTCTCTAAACTCTTGTGATGAAACCTCTGCAGCCTTCAAAAATATGTTTCCAGACAGTAAAATCGCTCGGAGCTTTTCTATGGGCAAGACTAAGGCTTCCTATATAATAAATCGTGGGTTAGCCCCATATTTTCAAGAAATGTTGCAAAATAACATGAAACAGTGCTCTGACTATGTTGTTTGTTTCGATGAATCTCTGAACAAATTTGTTCAAAGAGGACAAATGGACTTGTGTGTAAGGTTTTGGGAAGTAAACCTTCAGAAAGTTTCAACACGATATTGGAATAGTGTATTTTTAGGCAGGGCAACTGCAGATCACTTGTTAGATGGGTTTATTCAAGGGCTCTCCTTACCTTTAGGAAATATTTTGCAAATCTCAATGGACTGGCCGAATGTTAACCTCAGTTTTATGAAAAAACTCGAGAGCCATTTGCAAGTCTTAAATCCAGAGGGAAAGTCCCTTCTTGATATTGGCATATACAGTTTGCATACAGTTAATGGAGCCCTGAAGACTGGGATCTCCAAAACTGGTTGGGAACTTTTTCACTTTTTTTGATCTCTCTACAGTCTTTTCAAAGATAGCCAAGCTTGGCTAGCAAAATACTCAGATATTACAACCAGCACCTCTTTCCCTTTTAAGTTCACAGAAGTAAGATGGCTGGAAAATGGTCGCTGTGTAGATCAAGCTCTCAAAATATTTGATAATGTCGATAAATTTGTAAAAGAATACAACGAAAAAGACAACAAAAACCTGCAATACCTTAGAGAAGCTATGAAAAATCCATTTTTTAAGGCAAAACTAAGTGCTTTCAGAAGCATATTGTCAGACGTTGAGCCGTTCCTGAGAAGGTTCCAAAGTCAGAAGCCTATGGTCCCTTATCTCTTTACTTCACTTGAACAACTTATGAAAAACCTAATGATGAGATTTGTGAAAAAATAGCTGAAGCAAGTACTACTCAAAAATTAATGAACTTGGACTTGCAAGACAGTGCCAATCTGGTTTCAGTAGAAAAGGTGGACGTTGGTTATGCTGCAGAAAGCTTAATGGAACAAATTAAATGCTCAGAAAAAGAGAAACAAGTTTTTTAAAAAATGAGTTCAAAAATCTCCTTACCACCATGATAGAAAAACTCAGAGAGAAAAGTCCTTTGAAATCACATTTAGCACGAGGCCTCACTGCCTTAGACCCTAAAATGATAATGCTCAAACCCAGTTTGGCAATAAAAAGGATTGATGTTGTTCTAGAAAACCTGCACAGCCATAGAAGAATATGTGATAAAAGTGCTGAAAAGGCCAAACGACAGTTTTCTTTGCTAACTGAAGAAGCTAACGATTTCATTTCCAAAACATCTGATGACATGGGATTGGACGAATTTTACTACGGCCTTTTAGGAGAAGATAAGAAATATGAAGATCTCTGGTCTGTAATGAAGCTGTGTTTCATTTTATCCCATGGTAATGCATCAGTTGAATCTGGCTTTTCTGTCAATAAGCATTTACTAGTTGAAAATCTTCTAGAAGAATCCCTTGTGTCCCAAAGAGTTATTTGTGATAGCATAAAGCATCTAGGTGGTTTGAGGAATGTGACTATCAACAGAAGTATGCTTACCTCGGTCAGCTCTTCAAGAAGAAGATATCAATCATATTTGGAAAAGAAAAAAGAAATGCAGTCAGAAGAGGAAAAAAAGAAAATAGAGAAAAGGAAAATTGAATTACAGTTGAAAGAGTTGGAAGAAAAAGAAAAAAGTTGAAACTTGAAAGAGAAATGGAGGATGTAGAAATTGGGGAAAAGAAAAAACTGCTGGAGAACATGAAGAGATCACACTAGTAAATTTTGAAGGAGTGCATATTTTCCTTTTTCATTCTCATCCTGTCGGACTGGTTCATTTTCAATTTTGAAAGCTATAGCTGATTATTATAATTATTTGTTACCATGTAAGTTGTTCTATTAATTAGTCCATTTTATCTTGTTCATATATTATTTTATTAAGTTCTAGTGAAAATACTCTCATTCTTACGTTACTTAACCTTACGTTACGTTACCTTTAGGTGATAATGGAAATATTTATTTTTAAAATGCCATCAATGTATTTGTATTTTTCAATAAATAAATAATAAAAAATAAATAAAATAAAAGAGGAAGAAAAAAGAAAGTGGAGAGAGAATTAGGCCAGCTATGGGGAAGGTGGAGGCTGGGTTTTCTTTTTTCTTCCTTGTAAAATATAATACTCAAAGAATTAACGTACTATGCATTTTAGTGAGTCAGGGAAATTTCTGTAAGTAGGTCAGGGAAAGTCAGGGAAAATTAAAACAGAATTTCTGTGGACACCCTGTTATACTTTCAAGGTAATGGTATAATTTCAAGTCTACATTATGCTGTTTCAGTTGACCAGTGGGAGGAACACAATTTCATTGACTAAAGCAGTAGTAACACAGTGTCATGGAAATCCACTTCTTTAATGTTTATTTGATAACATTTATAAGACATGGCATACCACTAATTTTGAAAAATCTTTAAACCCATGCTGGAGTTTTTCAAGCATAGTTTTTATCTATATTCATTGTGGTTTTCAGCATACTAGTGAATATATTATGCTGTTTTTATGTGGACAATAGGGTTCTTCACAAGCTTAATGTAGAATCACTATTATAAGTCCTCTACACGTGCATGAAGAAACCATTCACTTTTGCCCTAAAAGCTGTTTTATGTGTGCTCTTTAGTAACTACTGGAGCTTTGTCTATTCCTACTGAAGTCCTTAAAAAGCTCCTACATCATTCTTGCCAGTATTTCTTCTTCCTCAGTTATTTTGCTAGTGTGGTATTTGCGATTCATATTCTTGAGAAACCAAGACCAATTTGTTGCAAGAGAAATATGAAAAATTTGGAGGTGGTACAAGGCGCGCGTGTAAAATTTGAATTAGTGCGTGCGTGTGTGTGTTATTTATAATGTTAAATATTTACTCTTTCTTATACATATGTAAAATATAATCATATCAACAAACAGTAATCACTATTCTCCATCCCAGTTTGTTAAACTTGAAAAATATATGTATACTAGATCAGATTAGAATCATGTTCATCATAAATGCTAACTGCATATATATATATTGTAGCACAACGAAGTTTTTACCTTATTCTACAAATTAAGATCATATAGGAAAAGAAGGGAAGAAGTCATCTGGAAGGAGTAATATCAACTTAAATAAAAGTAGCAGAAAAAAGTAATTACAATCATCAATAAAAGGACTTAACAGAACTAGACAAATCGATTCAAAGAATTTACATATAGTCAATTTATAGCCAAAATGTGTTAAAAAACAAATAGTATGAATATCATCTCAGTAAAATAATTAGTAGACCCAGTAAGATACGGAGTAGTAAGGATTAACAGACCATAACAAATGAATTAAAAATGAAATAATATCAAGATACCCAAAAAACCTAATGTAAAGACAGAAAACTCTATAGCAGCAAACAAATAATTAAAAAGAAATTAAACTATATCAGCTATACCAACTTAAATTAAACAACTAGCCCAAAAAAGAGAATCCAATACAAATAATGAGAAATGATGTAAAATTAATTATAATTAAAATAAATGTGATTAAGGGGAACACCCCAAACCAGTTTTAAAAAGGACAACAAAAGACAATCATTAATATAAAGTTTTAATGTGTTTATTTATATAATTATTATGTGTTATTATTTGTGTGTGAATACCATACAGAATATGGTGTAGGATAGTAGGAAGTACTAGATGTTTATATGTAAAAGTTTATTGTATTTGAATCATGTTAATTAATGTTGTAATTTTGTGAAGTAAGGAAAGGCAAAATAATAATTCAACAACCCATAAATAGTGAATCAAAAAATATAAAACTAATAAGATGAATTAATAATAACATTGCTAGGAAAACTGACAATTGATGACCAAGACAAATTCAACTTTGACCGTATAAATCAAATCAGAGAATATAAATTAATAGAACCTAGACCAAATTGATATAAATTATCCCATTCAGAATACAAATACTTTATCATAATGATAACAACAACATATAATAATGATTCAAAGAATCAAAGTGTAAAGTTGACTTAAATGGTGATTGTACAAGAAAATGCCAAAAGCAGAAAGCCAGGACTAGTAAAATGCAAATACAGTAAACCCTCGATTTAACGGACTAATTGGGGCTGAGGGGTGTCCATAAAATCGAAAGTCTGTTAAATCGCAAATTTTGTTTTTTGAGGATATATTTAAGGGCTGCGATCATAAAGAGGGACAATTTAAGTCCCAAGCTTGTAACGAAATAATTGTAATATTTTAGTATTAAAAATGGTATAAATTTCATAAATGATTGTTTTGAAAACATTATACCCACTTACCTGTTGAAAAAAGCAATAAAACATAACAAAAACGAATTATGTAATGACATTTTGTCCAATCGGTCACTGTCCCTACCTTGAACATACAAGTTTTTTTACAAAAAAAATATATATATGAAACGTTTTATTGTGAATTTGTATAATGATTTAATAATACACTTTCCATAAAATGGAATACAGCTGAAATTATATACCACGAACCTGTCAAAAATTATTATTTTAATGTAAATAATGAAGTCTCAGAAAATCGTAACCGAGCGATGCGAATTTAAAACTCCTGCCAAAAGTTCGAAAGAAGAAGAGCGCATTATATCCAGCAGGCAGTTCCATTGTGTGATAAATGCTTTCGTTGGTACATGTGGGTTGTTTACAGTTTATCTTTAATAGTTTTGAGAAAATATAAAAAGTTTTGGTAAGTATTTTACAGTATGTTTAATATGTGTCCTATCGGTCACTTTAATATCTTTACAGTAATAATATTATGTGTGAAGTTTTAATTGTGTAAACGAACTGCGATGAAAAGCCGCAAGCCTAACCTCAAACGAGTCACGAGACAAGCAACGGCAGCGAGTTGACGCGAAATAAGTGCCGAATGTCCAATCGGTCGCGCATCCGAGTGAGACGTAGCACGACCGATAGGACAGGTTGCTCCATGTTCTTTATGAATGCTGTGACAATTATGCTTTAGGGACGAATAATAGTATTCTAAAGCATTTCTAGCCGAATTAATATTTCTCTTTCAGAACTGTTAATAAATTAAGCTATTTTATAAATATCTATTATTTTGAGTATGACAAACTTTGCAATAATATGTGCTGCAAAATAATATAAAATACTATTAAAAATATCAGTCAAAACTATTTCTTTTCTGATTTGCTCATTTAAAATTTTTGAATGTCCATATAATCTAGCCTACCAATTCTTTTTTCAATATAATAGCAATTTTAAAAGCTGAAAAATTTGAAACGCTCTTAACTAAATTTATCTGAAACTTGTTTAGTGTACGACTAAAGGTAATAGAAGGCTTGTCTTGTTTAAATTGTTGTTTCTTTTACAAAAAAATAAATATTGAAAAATAACTGACACAATTAGTTTGCTGCAGTATTGTTTTACTTTTGTGTCACAGGTAACTCTCAGTTGTCATGATACTCTTCATTTGTAACTTTGATCTTTAATTGAATACACTTATTCTAATCAATCTCTGCATAATTTATTTAGCATAATACATTCGAACAGTTACTATAGTTATTTAATACGTTTATTGACATCACATCATTGTTTGTCCAATTGGTCACGGCAGGTTCCACTCGGTCACGGCCACGATTCGGATAATTTCAACTTTTAATCCGAGAAATTTTGTTCATTTTCACTTTTGGTGATATTATACAACACTGATTGTTACTATGCTGATGTGTTTGGAAATATCTCCTGGTATGAGGTTAGTTTATTGTTAAAGTTGCCTTTGTAAACACAACCAAACTGAAATTGTTAATATTTTATTGAAAATTTCCTTAAAAATGAAAACAAATGTATAGCAATTTCACCAGAGGTCAGTTAATGACAATGAATTTTAATTTAATTCATATAATTACATCATTCTAGCATTGTTTTATGAGGTTTTCTTCTGTGTTTAGAGGTGTGACCGATTGGACATTTTCCTATAGGATAAAAAAATCTTCAAAAATTGTATTGCAGTATTTCAGCTCTGCTCTGAATTTTGTAATGTTCTGTATACTATTGTGCATTTATTCCAATATAAATATTCTTAAAACTTGATATTTTTTTATTTTTTATTTTGTTCATACATTTGGCTCTCTTTATGACGGCAACACTTAAATCAAATAGGCCTATAACACTTGAAATTTTAATACTATTAATATCATGCAAATACCGTATTGTTCCAAATACAAGCCGCACTTTTTCTCCTAAAAACATGGTTGCTAATTTGGCATGCGCTTGCATTCGCGCGCTAACGAAATTCGAAGTTATACCTGACTTCTGTCGGGACGAACGCTTTTGGTATCTGTGAGTTGTTTACTGCCTAAGCAACAGTAGTTTGCCTGGCTGTAGTTAACTCTGGCGTTATGATTTATGACTACAACCGAATGTTTTAACAGCAAACTGAAGAAAGAATAGGAAGATAAAGTGTAAGTGCGTGTGCACACGCACGTGTTCGCACCCTTCTGTAGGCATCAAGACAAAGGATGAGTAGAGGGGTGTGAGTAACAGGTTTCTAAATAACGGGTAAACGTCCAGTGTGGTTTTCTATTGTAACAGCGACAACATCGCTTATCTGTACTTTGTTTTTATTCAGCGTTTTTGTAGTGCGTTTGCGGTATGAGTGATATTGTGGAGACTAAAGGCACACAGTCAAATCAAATTAAACGTAACCCGTACGATGCGAATTATAAATTAATTGTAATACAAAATGTAGAAAAAACATACAATCGCGAAGCCTCAAGGAAACTCGATATTGATGAATCCTGTATTCGACGATGGAGAAAACAGAAGGAACGACTTTTAAATGGAAATACTGCGCAACGAGCATTCACGGGACCTCAAGTTGGCCGTTTTGTAGCAGTAGAGTCCAGCGTCTGTGAATACATATGGCTTTTAAGAAGGCAAGGACTCCCTGTCACTAGACATGTTTTAAAATTAAAAGCTTTAGAAATCGCAGAAGAATTAAAAGTTTCCAGTTTCAAAGCCAGCTTCAGGTGTAAAAGACGAATGATGCAGTGAAATGGATTTGCGCTTAAATGACGTACATCACTCGCGCTAAAACTACCGAGTGACTACGAAGAAAAACTCCTACAGTATCAGCGGTTTGTCATTCATTTATGCAAGAAGCATAATTATTCACTTGAACACATGGGAAATGCCGATGAAACGCCCGTATTTTTTATTTATGTATATTTACTGTGGAACCAAAAGAGAACCAAATCTGTAATAGTAAAGATTACGGAAAATGAAAAGTTACGTGCCACTGTAATGCTTGCTGTATTAGCTGATGGACGAATATTTCACAGTGAAATATGATGCATATCAGTGTATATTGTTCAGTGTTAGTCGTCGTGATGTCTTCCACTGAACGTGTGCAACGCCTGCATCAACGACAATGCAAAAACAGGGATCGTGAAGAATTAAATGAATTCTTGATGAATACTCCGTTCTCATCAAATACAATTGAAGATGAGAAAATGTGCGTGTTTCAAAACAAGAAACAAGAAGAAAAGAAACGAAAGAATGCTCCGATAGCCAAGCAATATCGCCAGAACAGGAGAGTCTGCAGTTTATGCACATTATACGTTTCAAAAGCCTTTTTTTTTTTTTTTTTTTTTTTTTTCCCCGTTAAACCGAGGTCCGTTAAATCGAGGGTTTACTGTAATTTGTTAAATGTTTAGAATAATAGCCAGATATAAAAGGTAAATTACAAATAGTTAATTAGTAATCGAATGAAAGTAAAATTGTAACATAAAACATATTGTAAACCGTATAATAGGTAATTATGTGAATCAAAATAAGGCCTAGAGATAAATTTCAAAAAATATAATTCAGAAGCTTAATTCAAACCAAAATAGGTCAAATTTAGTATTAACTTGTATAAAATAAAAGCAGGAATATTGTTCTATAATTAGAATTCCATAAAAGTACTAAACAAATAATTTATAGCCAATTAAATATAAAATATGACATTTTTTCTACAAGATTGAATTATTAGATATGAAACAGCTGATCCGGGAACAATGAGAGATGAGACCAAAATCTTATAGAATTTTCGATATGAAGGAACAAATATAGTTTAGTTGATTGTTAAAAGCCAAACAGGACAGACGTGTCAGGATACATTGCAGAGAATTATGAACGGAAATTTTTAACTAAAACAAACCAAGATATATAATGAATTTATAAAGGATAAAAGAATATAAATGAAAGTAAAGAATACTAAAATAACGGTCATTGAAACAGTAAACTAAATTAAACAATACTAAATCAAGCTGTCACTGCGTATGGACACGATTGAAGAATGAAATTAAACTCCTATAACCAGAACTGATTGAAGGGAACCATTTGACACAACACAACTATTACCAAACAAAATCCAGTGGATGAATACAATTACACACTACAACTTGTGGATATTCCAATAGCGGCAGCACAGAGGAGGAATTAAACAACTAATACGTTTATTTTAAGGAAAATCTTGTAGCTGAATTCACATCGCAGAACGATTCATGAAGACGGCCATCTTGTAATTCGCACTGGTTGACAGGAGAGGAACGAGTGATGTCTGAGACATCAGCTGGTTCGATTATCAACTATATTATACAATATACTTTATTATATTTTTGTCTGTTTAATGAATAAGTTTTTAATAATTTGTAAGTATTGAATTCTCTTGCCTTTCCCGACTATTTCTACAGTTAAAAGAACCCTTGTACTATAATAATTTAACTTGAATACTTTTATATATGTAATAATCGACCTGGAAACTAGTCTCGAATCAGACTCGAGTTAGTCGCGGCAATTCAAATAATTACGTTGAACTTAATAAACTTAATTATTGTTTTAAACATTGTTGTATTGATTATTTGAAAATTAATTTAATTTACATTAATTACTAAAAGCTAAACGTGAACTCCTGAAGGAACGAACGAGCAGAAGAAGAAGTACAGATACTGAATCGGCCGCTACATGCAATCGATGTGGCCAAGACAATCTATTTAACGTGAAAAGACCAATAATTCTTCATCAGAGCATACACAGTTATTAATCAGTATTTTTATTAATTGAACACTGACAATAAAACCAATTAAAGTAAATTAAAAAATTAAATTAATTAAATATAATTGAAAAATTAAAATCAATAATAAAAATTTCATTAACCGATTATTATTATAATTAATTATTTGTAAATCCCGTTTATTTACAAATTGGCGCTCAACTTTAGGGGCTTAAAATAGGAATTGGTAGGCCTATAAGATAAAGACGATTTGCTCAATTCTCTATTTTAGCTTGGCAGCTGTTAACCAGTCAGGAAAGTCATCAAAATGCCGAAGAGATCAACATCGAAGAAAAGGGCAGCAGAACTCGAAAGGAGATAGAGATGGAGAACAAGGAGGCGACTCCAGTGGAAGATATGGAGCTATTATTACCTCCTGCGGAACCGAATCAACCCACACAACAAGAGGAACAACCCAAGAAACCCACGCAAGCAGGGGAGGTCAATTTCCAGGAAACCATGATGAGAGTGATGATGGAAATGAGTAAAAAAATGGATGAAAATAGAAAGGAAATGAAAGATGACAACCAAATATTAAAGGAAGAATTGAAAAATGAAAACCAACAATTGAAGGAAGAATTAAGAAAGGACATTGGAGGAACCAGTAAGAAGATGGAAGAGAAGATGGAGGAAAACAGTAAGAAGATGGAAGAGAAAATGGATGAGAATAACCAACTATTAAGAGAAGAATTGAGGGAAGTTAACCAGGAAAATATGGACAAGTTAGACGAGAGAATAGAGTTGTTAAAGAAGAGTTGTGCCAGAAGATGGTAGAGAATAATGAAGCAACTAGCAAGAAGGTAGAAGAGGCAATGACCGGAATAGAACAAAAAATTACGGAAGCTGATGAAAGATGTAGTCAGACTGAGCGAGAAGTACAGAATCTTAAAGCAGAAGTAAACACCGAAGTACAGAGTCTTAAAGCAGAGGTAAACACCAAGGTTACAAATATAGAAGAGAAACAAAAGGAAATGCGTGAAGAATGGGAAAAAGTGCAAAACCGGTTCACAGAAAAGTGTGACGGTATAGAAGCTGCGGTTACCAGTATAAATGGCCAGGTTCGCCAGAACCAAGCAGACATAGAAACTTGTCTGAGTAGACCGACAAACATTACCCATTGTTCCACTACAGAAAACCGAGAAGGGGTTAATTTCCGGTTATACCAAAGAAAGCCCATGGAATTTATATCTCGAATAGAAGAACATTTCGCGAAACATAGGAGTAACCGCTGGAATACAACAAAGAAGTACTCGATGAGTCATTTAAAGAGATGACTGATGGATGGCTATCAGAGATGACATCACTGACTACCAAATGTTTAAGAGATTGTTTAAGGCCAAGTATTGGTCAGAGTCGACGCAAAATATAGCAAGAGACAACATATGTCATGGGAAATATAACCCAAATTGGGGTAACACTTTGACCTCATATTTCCTGGGAAAGGTGTGCATAGCCAAACACCTGGAACCTCAAATACCCGAGGAGTGTCTAGTCAGCAAACTGTCCTATCACTACGAGGAGGATATAATTAGAGCACGTAGGAGTAGTCAGATTAAGACCGTACAAGCTATGACAGAGTTACTCAAGACGTACGAGCATGAAGACTATTACCGACGGAGTAGAAGAAGAACGGATAGACCAGAATTGAGGAATAGTAGTAGCTATGTGAATAACAATCAAAATAACGTGAATAATAATCATTTTAACCTCTCGAACCGGAATAATAATTACTATAATAACAATCGCAACAGTAATAATAATAATAATAACCATAATGGTGGAAATGATAACAACCAATCAAATAGAAATACCTATTATAATAACAGTGAAAACAACAGAAATAGTCAGATAAATTCAAACCCAAATAATAATTACCCTTATCAAAATAACAGTAGAAACTATCAACCAGGTAGTAATTATAATAATAGAACATACCGACCGAGAGTGAACTATATAAGAGCAGTAGGCAGTGGCCAACGGAGGTACCAAAACCAAAGGAGGAATAGTTTCCACGAATACAGAGAACAACAGGTAAACCATGAAGGGGATGATCGGGGAAATTATGCACACAGGCGAAGTTCCAGCCTGGAGGACCAAAATCGACAACGGAGGAATGAAGTGCAGTTTGACGATCGTGTGGAGCGACAGGAACCAGCCCAAGGTTTTCAGACCGACGTTGCAGTCGGCCCAATCAGCGATAACATTCCACCTTTAAACTAGAGGAGGCGGTGATAGACAATCACAACACTGCTCCTATCTACTGGGTATGAACGAGAGTTAAATGAACAAAATGAAAATAAGGAATTTACAATAATTACCTTAAAGATATCAGAACTGATTTGTTAGAAGAAAACGATATACAAATTAATAATCAAAGAATGAAATAATATACGTAATGGCAGAAGTAGAAGGTATTTCAGTGCAAATCATGATAGACACCGGAGCGAATGTCTCGATAATTAGCAATAACGAGTTAGACTGTATACAACAAGAATGTCACCGAACATTACCGGTATTACCAATCAATAATGTTGTACTTATAGGCGCCACTGGTCGGCAAAATAAAACGATACAAGAGATTATCGAATTTCCGACCCACAAAGAATATAAATTTGATCAGATAAGATTTTATAATAAAATAGCCGAGGACCAGGAAAGGCGAAATAACGAATATAAAAAAGCAATTAAAAAGGTACTAAATTACAAAATTGGAGAAAAGGTATTGCTTAAAAACCGGGAACTACCCAGTACTATGGAAGGGATTACTAAAAAACTATTACTGTTGTATACGAGACCATACGTGATTACTAAGGATAATAAAACTAACACATACGAGTTGAAGGAGATTAATTCACCAAAGATAAAAGGCACATATAATCAAGTATCAATAAAAAAATATTTTAATGAAGGAAAAACGACAAAATTCAAAAATGAGTAAGATCATCTTACAGTTAATATCAGAGAAAATATGTTGAATCAAATAAGATAAACCATCTAAATTCTAAGAATAAATAAGGGCATCTTATAGTATATCTCAAGGAATTATTGTAAATGAAATAAGAAAAGAAAATAAACAAATTATCTCAATACCAAAATAAATAAGAACAGTTTACAGAATATATTTCAAAAGGACTGTGTTTTGGATCAATTAATAAAGAGAAGGAATGAAATAAGATATCAGAGGCTTAGAAAATAATAAGTACAACATAGGTAAAGAAATTGAATGAAATAATTTTACAAAGAAATTGTTTTTTCACAACTCTGAAGGCTAAACAGCGACTACTCAAAACAACTATATAAATGAAATAATTATCGGAACAAAAATGTTACAGAACTTTTAAGTGAAAGGTAAATAAGAATCCAGATAATTTATATATTTTCAATCTTATAAGTTGATGAAACCCCAAAACAAAAATAAAATCATAGAAGAATAAATAGGAGAACCAATTAACCAAAACAGATAAGGAAAGGGTATTAAAACCAGACAATATGCCATATACCTAGTGATAAATAATATAGAACGAGCTTTAAAATGTAAAGATAACCATATGGATAGAAATATTAAATAATCTGAATAATTATGAAGTGATGATTCTAAGCATATTTATTATTAGTCAAAATGGACTACTTTTTATAATTTATATTTTAATAACTGGATGTAGATAATTCCACCAGTTTTTTATGAATGAGCAAAGATGATAATTCCTCTGAGCTCAAATGGGTGAAGTATGGTCAGCAGAGAATGTAGCCGAAAATGTGCCACTCTGAACTGTTCCAGCTCACATGTTAGGAAATGTTAGGGAGTAAATATATAAATGAAGAAACACTAAATAAGAAAGGAAAAATATATATACAGTACTGTGCGAATTAATGTGAACACAAGTGATAATTTGAAAAAAAAAACATTTATTAGTTATAGACGAAGAAAAAAGAGAAAAGAATACAATTTAAATTGTTTTAATAGGAAATATGTCCTCCCTTGGCTTTTATAACTTCTTCAACACGTTTTGGCATAGAATCAACAAGTTTTTTACAGTTTTCTGATATTTGCTGGTCTCGAAACCATGTGTGGATTACAGCCTCAATCAGTTTTGTTTTTGTTGTGCAATCTATTTTACGAAGTTGTTGATAAACAAACTTAATCGAAATAAATAAAATAAAAATACTGTACTGCCAGGAACTTACCTGCGATCTTTTCGCTTACTTACCTTTTTAAATTTTAATCAGAAGTTCAGAGTCGCCACGATGTTTTAGGCTATACACCGAAACCTTAACACTCTACCTTAATAAAACAAAAGGGGCAATTTTGCAATCTGACTACCCCAATTCAGAAGAAACCCGGGATCGTTAGACGAATCTTTCAGCACAGAATACTAGGAAGTGGTAGCAACGAAATAACTACACTAACTCATGGTTATATACTGTAACAAATCTTATTTATTAAATCCAATATGTAGTTTGATATTCCTTTAAAATTTACTTTTTTTTTGTATAAAAATTCTTTCGGTTACTGTTACATGCCCAACAAATGTAAGTAAAACCTTAACCTAAATAACTAACTAAATTAGGAAAAGCAACCCAGCATCTTGCTCATACATACATTTACATACATCCCCATAATTTATATTTAGAAATCTCTCCATTGTTTTTTATACATTTTAGTGTGTTTGTGCGTATACTGCAGTATTAATTTATTAATAAAGATTTTAAATTGTACTCATCCTGTTTGTTGTTACGCCAACACTGTTTTACGTTTGAATGTCCGAAAGATAACTTGAACTGTTGGTAATTTAGTAATTGTGGTTCTGACGTTGTTGTTGCACTCTTATTAATCCGAACTAAACACTTTACTGTCTTGGCCGGTCGGTTCACATTTTTTTATGTACGGTTTTTGCGAACCGCGCTCTAATGCAACGGCTCGGTTCCGAGTTTAGACGTCGAACTGTTTTTGCCCGACATTCCCGTTTTTATGTACGGGCGAGATGAACACTGTTCTCAGCCGGCGGACGCACACACTGCTCGCGTCCGGCACTTAGAGATGTTATTTTCCGACTGCCTGAAGCCACGAGGTGCGTCAGTGATGCTCACTTCCGCCCGCTCGCTCTCTGATTGGCTGAGGTGCTCACGTGTCAGGTTAATTAGTCACGTGTTGTTCAGTTTTGTTAATCAACTTTGGTGTCGAGAGTATAGACAGCGGCACACAAGCGCACACACCCCCGCATTCCAATGTTTTATCTTTCTCGTTCCTTGCTCTGACTGGCACGGATTTGAATACATGGTGTCTAACAAGGCATGTCTTAGTGGCTGTAAAGGGTGTCCAAACCGATCAGTCCCAAATAATTAATAAATTGAATAAAAAATAGCCCTGTTACAATACCCCCCCCCCCCCAATGAGAGGTCTTTTGTCGAGACAGAAGAACTCTCATTGCTACCCCTAAGAGGATCGGAGAGGATATGGTGCCAACAACCCCCCATTAATTCTTAACGCATCATGGGTAAACTACCCCCTAGCTCGGCAACTATGGCTGCACCTGAACGAGATTACTGGACTTCTCTACTCGGGATCCCAACACCATAGACTCGAACAGATACGCACCATAATGCACCTCACCTTCTATCATTATGCCCCCAAAATCCAAAACCCCGGCCTTATACCATGCCCTATCCTACACCGATATGTTCCCCCTTACATGCACACTGGGTCGCCTTTGGCAAGGACTGGGCGCGTACACATACTCATTCCTATCTTCTAGACAAACTCCCTAAAATATTTTAAAATCATTTTTTCCAAATCGAAATATAGCAAACAAATTAAAATCCAATCATTAAATTTGGTTAATATTTCATTTAAGTTCAAAATCAACCTGTTATATTACCATTACTTGCATCAAAAATAAAAAAATCTTTTACAAGAATCTATCAAATTTATCAATTTTCTTCACTACTACTAATAATCATAAAAAACAAATAAACTGAACATCTTATCAAAACATAAATTCACTTATACTAATATTTGTTTATAACACATATATACTAAACCATATACTTCAATAAACACACTAGGAATACATGTAAACAATAATATACTTGAAATTCAAAATATCACCTATATGGCAGGCATAAAAAAAATAAATTTTTTTTTCCAAAAAAATTTTAATTCACCAAAATATTTCTTTTATTTTTTCAATCTCAAAAAATTTTAAAATCATTTAATTTAATTCAGAAACGTCATTGTGTGAATTAATTGTACCAAAAATGGTTCTGTCTCTAACATCAGTCATCAGCTGATCTCTCTGGGTCAAGTGAATGATCTTGACATACATATGTTACACAAAGCTACATCATAAAATACATGAAACATCCTTAAAATTCTTTACCTTCAAACATAGTACAACATAATAAAATAAGACATTCAAAATTAACATGGTTATTATTATCTTACAATAAACAATAAAATTTACATTTAAATTGACCAAAAATTATACATTTTATAGCTTTATATTATTCTCAAGTGCTATTAAAATCCGTCACTTGTTTCAATTGTTTTTACATTTTAACTATGACTTTCCTTCTTTAATATTTTCATTCTCAATTAGTTTGGGTGACTCTTAGTTATTCATAACAATTTGATGTATTAACTTGGCATTTATATAAATATAATCTTCCCCCCTTCTGACTCTAACAATCACTAACAGATTTTACCTAGTATGACACCCCTCTATCAAAACATCTACCAACCATTCTCTACCTCTAACTTACTATTCAACTCATTTCGAATCATTCTACCCATATAACCAAAATACTCTCGACCCCTTTGTACTCAGGATGTGTGTTCCCTTCCCAATGCTCATTCCCTTATTTGGTTCCTGGATCCTCCCTAGGTAACCCTTTCCGGCACATATCGGTTCCCCTCCCGCCACAACGCTTTTCGTTTAGGACTCCTTATCACACCATCCCCCTTACAAAATTCCCCATCAACTAATTGCTCTCCCATTACATCACTTTCATCTACAAAATATCTCCATTTATTTATTACCTCAATATATCACTCATTACTCTACATATTTTCCCCATAGCTACTGTGTCACTATTACTTCTCAAATTCTACATTACATTTATTCACAACAATCTTACTTTACTACATATCACTATTGTTTGACGACTCGGAACACTAAGTTTTTTATAAGTAAAATCGTAAAGATTTACCTTACAGCCTAAACCGGCTTTTACCTTTAGAAGGCTTCATCAGAGGCTGCCGTAGGTAGCGCTGTCCGTCTTGTTGTTGGCGACAGGATAGATTTTCGAAAGATCGATGCTGTGTGTGTGTGGTGAGATGTGTTCGAATAATGCGTGCGATTTGAATTGTGTCTGTTCGTTTAGGATGTCGTTTTTATTTGTTTTTGTGTGTTTGTATATTTCTAATTGTTCTAGAGTGTCTAGTTTTCGGCCTTTTGTGTGTACATGTAGAATGTTCATGTTATTGTCGATGTTTTTATATGTGTGGTTTGCTTCAATGAGGTGGTTTGCAAAGGTGGATTCTGTAGCGGTGTGGAGTGCCTTTGTGTGTTCAATGTATCTCTGTTTGAAGCTACATCCTGTCTGTCCTATATAGAATTTATTGCAATTTGAGCAATTTAGCTTGTATACACCGGGTAGATCGAATTTGTTTTGTGCTTTGTGCGTCCGTTTTGATATTGTGTGTTCTGTTTTGTTAGTAGTTTTGTAAGCGATTCTGTATCCTGCTTTTTTGAATTTGTGGGCAATTTTTTCAGTTTGTTTGTTGATGTATGTTAGTGTTATGAATTTGTTGTTTTCTGATTTTGTCTGTTGTTTGTTTTGTGTTTTGTGTAGGAAGGAGTTTACTGACAATTGTTCTGTCATATCCGTTAGATTCTGCTAGATATTTTATCGTGTTTAGTTCGTCTTTGTAGTCTTTTTCATCTAAGGGGATGTTGTTAAGTCTATGTATCATGGTTCTAAAAGCAGCTAGTTTGTGTTGTGTTGGGTGATTGGAGGTGTTGTGTATTAGTGTGTCAGTTGTAGTTGGTTTTCTGTATATACTGAATTTGTGCTTGTGTTCTAGTTTTGGATGGAGAGGTCTAAGAAGTTTATGGTATTGTTGTGTTCGTATTCGGCAGTGAAGGTTATGTTTTTATGTATTTTGTTTATGTGCGTTAGTAACTGTTCACATTGTCTTTTATTCCCCCTGTATAGTATTAGAATGTCATCAACGTTACTGTGCCGTTGATTTATATATGTGCCATTTTACTTATAAAAAACTTAGTGTTCCGAGTCGTCAAACAATAGTGATATTTAGTTAAGTAATGGACACGTCATGGACAACGAAATCCAAGAATCTTACTTTGTTCAACTCCCCTTCTAAACTTAACTTAGACTGATTTCAATGTCCTAACGAAATAATACTCACCCAAATTCTAACATTTACCACATATTACATTATATTTACCATTAAAAATTCAAAACTATCTCAAATACATTTTACCATTTAATTCAAAATCTCTTAAACACATTGACAATTTATAAAAATTTTGCTTTACTTAAATTGCATTATAAAATTCATACTTACAGTACATCACTCAAAATACTATCATAGACACACAAATATAAACACCAAACACCAATAACTCCATGTACCTTCTGAAACATTTTAACAACCATGTTATTCCACAAACTAAACACAATTTAACATTTATTTATTTATTAACTATTATCAAATTTGAATCTCATAAAATTATTTAAATTCATCATCAAACTTCAATTATATAACATTTTAAATCAATCAAAAATATTTAAACATCTCATATCATTTTAATTCCATCAATTATTAACACAACATATTTTAATTACTTTACTCCAAAACAATTGCAATTCATTAATTACTTTGATAATTATTCTTGTTATTTATTTAGTCTGCTCAAATATTATTATTATTATTATTATTATTATTATTATTGAAACACTTTCTATTACATACACATATTGTTTACCTAAAACATTTTACAATACAAACACAATTAATTTCTTTATAAATTTATTTACCATTTTTTGTCATTATTGTTCAGTTTTCCACACCTCATTTCCTAATTCAGCAAGGTCATAACCACAAATTAAAATATTTAGAATGTCCATTTATTGAGTTTATAATTACCCTCCATCATCGTATAAATATCTAATATATTTATAACATAAATCATTTTTATCGACCTTCGATTTGGTATTTTTATTATTATAATAACTATCTGTGTTCTCAAATGTTTCCATCATCCAGTAACAATGTTTTATAGGCTTACCCCACATTATTATTATCTCATACAACCTGTCTACATTTGGAATTCTGGTCTTGTCACCGTCAGTGTTTTTGTTTAACATTCTATCATCATATTCTTCCACTACATTCATCACAACATCAGTTAAGTTTTTATCATTTATAACAGTATTATCAAAATATTCATCTATCTCTATTTCACAAGGTAAGTCACTTTTTTCATCTCTCTCAATATCTAACACCTGCACTAACATTTCATAACCTCTATTAACCTCAAAAATCTCTATTTCTCTCTTTCTCTTTCTCTCATCACAACACCTCTCATAACCCATCCTGAACTATCTCATTCCACGCAAAGGGCAACACAAAACCACTAAAATACTTTCTGGCTTTACCAGATATAAATATATCACTACAACAACTTAAGGGACCCTTTAGAGACACCATGTCTCCCACACAACTACCGGAGGAACCTTCGTCCTCATAAAACACATGTGGAGTCTTTACTCCACTTATACTACAGGAAAAATTTGCCCTCTGCCCTCCATACTCACGTAACCTCTCTTCATACTCTCTCTCTAACTGATAAACATTTGTTTCTACCCCTTTACAACCCCTTACTCTCTCACTCTCACTAACTATTTCTATATCATCACTCTCTGATACCACATTTTCAATTACATTACCATTTTCAACATCATTGTTATCACTTGTTAACTCTTTATTATAACTATCGTTATTACTCACCTTGTTAATTATTCCTTCACTACTTTTCATTGTATTACTACCACCACAAACACTTACCTGTTTTAATTCAACTTCTGCATTCTCCGTTAATTGATCTGTCTCTGGTTTCCGCAATAATTTATCCATCTCGTCAAAAGGTTTATCCCACTTTTTCTCCCCCTCGTCAAACCATTTATTAATAGCACCACTTAGTTCATCATACATTGTTTTCAAAAGATTCATCACATCATCCAATGAATACTCTTTTTCTTCCACCCCTACACAGTCGTCATTATCATTAGGCCTATTCACTGTCTTATTTTCTACCACTCTCGCTTCAACTATCTTATCTTTATCCTCACTATGTTTTTTAATTTCCGCGAATATTCCCTCTTCTTGTTCTTCCATCTGTCTAAAATTATTGTCCAAATTACCCCACTCCTCGTCCGTCATTTTATCTACAATCCCTCTAAATTCACGTTCCCACTCATCCCACGCGAAACCAATATTCTCTTGTACCTCGGCCATGTTCAAAAATTTTTATTATAATACCCTTTATACAAAACAATTACAACCCTCCCAATGCACGATAATCATACACATTAATTCAAAATACTCAACACATAAAATCGTAATCACTATGTAAACGTACACTACCCAAACGTAACCTAGTCACACACACGTAACATAAATATATACGATAAATTTTACAAATACGCCATTACCAAATCCTATTTTCTGTGCTTTAAAATATGTCTACCTCGTATAAAATTATATCAGGATCCTGGCAGCGAGTCGCCAATTGTTGATAAACAAACTTAATCGAAATAAATAAAATAAAAATACTGCCAGGAACTTACCTGGGATCTTTTCGCTTACTTACCTTTTTAAATTTTAATCAGAAGTTCAGAGTCGCCACGATGTTTTAGCCTATACACCGAAACCTTAACACTCTACCTTAATAAAACAAAAGGGACAATTTTGCAATCTGACTACCCCAATTCAGAAGAAACCCGGGATCGTTAGACGAATCTTTCAGCACAGAATACTAGGAAGTGGTAGCCATGAAATAACTACACTAACTCATGGTTATATACTGTTAAACAAA
Source organism: Magicicada septendecula (assembly GCA_034769895.1). Classification (NCBI taxonomy): domain Eukaryota; kingdom Metazoa; phylum Arthropoda; class Insecta; order Hemiptera; family Cicadidae; genus Magicicada; species Magicicada septendecula. The sequence goes on from CM068367.1 coordinate 1,090,623,510, forward strand.
TCTTATTTATTAAATCCAATATTTAGTTTGATATTCCTTTAAAATTTACTTTTTTTTCTTGTATAAAAATCCTTTCGGTTACTGTTACATGCCCAACAAATGTAAGTAAAACCTTAACCTAAATAACTAACTAAATTAGGAAAAGCAACCCAGCATCTTTCTCATACATACATTTACATACATCCCCATAATTTATATTTAGAAATCTCTCCATTGTTTTTTATACATTTTAGTGTGTTTGTGCGTATACTGCAGTATTAATTTATTAATAAAGATTTTAAATTGTACTCATTCTGTTCGTTGTTACGCCAACACTGTTTTACGTTTGAATGTCCGAAAGATAACTTGAACTGTTGGTAATTTAGTAATTGTGGTTCTGACGTTGTTGTTGCACTCTTATTAATCCGAACTAAACACTTTACTGTCTTGGCCGGTCGGTTCACATTTTTTTATGTACGGATTTGCGAACCGCGCTCTAACGCAATGGCTCGGTTCCGAGTTTAGACGTCGAACTGTTTTTGCCCGACATTCCCGTTTTTATGTACGGGCGAGATGAACACTGTTCTCAGCCGGCGGACGCACACACTGCTCGCGTCCGGCACTTAGAGATGTTATTTTCCGACTGCCTGAAGCCACGAGGTGCGTCGGTGATGCTCACTTCCACCCGCTCGCTCTCCGATTGGCTGAGGCGCTCACGTGTCAGGTTAATTAGTCACGTGTTGTTCAGTTTTCTTAATCGACTTTGGTGTCGAGAGTATAGACAGCAGTACACGAGCACACACACCCGCGCATTCCAATGTTTTATCTTTCTCATGCCTTGCTCTGACTGGCACGGATTTGAATAGAGGGTGTCCAACAAGGCATGTCTTAGTGGCTGTAAAGGGTGTCCAAACCGATCAGTCCCAAATAATTAATAAATTGAATAAAAAATATACCCTTCAAAATAGCCCCGTTACAAAGTCTAGCTTTTACAATAGCCCACAGATTTTCAATCGGATTAAGGTCCGGTGAGTTTCCTGGCCATTCAAGGCATGATATCTTTTTGTCCTTGAAATATTTCATCATGATCTTGGACACGTGACATGGAGCTGAATCTTGTTGAAAAACTGCTTGACCGTTGGCATCAACTTTTCTTAGTTCAGCTTCCAATCTGTGTTCTAGCAAGTCTCTGTATTTTTGCGAGTTCATCATGCCTTCGATCGGCACAAGGCATCCGGTACCTTTATAAGAAAAGCAGCCCCAAAACATCTTCTTTTACAGATGTTTAACTGTTTGATCAATATGAGCTGTCGTAAGTTTTTCGTTGTCACTTTTTCTAACGAAACGAGATCGCTGTCCTTGTACCAAAAAATGGCTCTCATCTGAGAACAACACTTTTCTCCAATCTTCAACAGTCCAGCTCACATATTTTTTTGCCCAATCATATCGTTTTGTCATCATGGCAGCAGTCAATAACTGTTTTTTTTTAGGTCTGACTGTTTTACTTCCTCCTTCTATAAGTCGTTTTCGTACGGTGGAGTCATGAACAATAACTCCAGCGTGTGCTAAGTCTTACTGAAGTTCTTGGCTGGTTTTCTTAGGGTTTAATTTACTTTACCTTATTAAAAAAGCTTCATCCCTTGCTGTTGTCTTTCTTTTCCTTCCACATTTCCCTTTTCTGTTCACTTCAATCGTCCCAGTGTCCCTTTTTTTGCTTCAAAATCTTGTTGACAGCTCCTAAACTCACACCACACTCCTTGGCAATATCTCTTTGAGTCAATGATGTGTGTTCACTCAAATTAACAATTTTAGTGCGCTTTTTGGGAGAAATATCCATCTTCAAAAATAAAAAGCAAATAAAGCCTTAGTTCAGCTTACTTCAGCAAAAACACAATAATTCTAAAAAAAACAAAATGCAACGCGTCTGTAGCTTGCTATGTCTCATTACTCACTGACTATCAGAACAGTAAAACAAAATGGCCGCTACTTTGACATAAAAGTGTTCCCAACTATGAAAAAAAAGTAAAATTGTGATAATTATGATGTGTTCACATTAATTCGCACAGTACTGTATATATTTAATAATAAAAAGATAAATCAGATTAAAAAGAACTATCTCATAAGAGTAAAATAAAAAGTAAAAACAGCAAAAATGCATATCAACTTAGAGCTCAACCAAAAGAAGCAGGTATATCAGGGTAAACCAAGCCAAGAATATAACAAAGACGAATGTCAGAAGCAATTAGTTCACCCAGGGCCGGAACTAGCCCTCCTTTCACCTGGGGCAAGGGTATATTTCGGCGCCCCTCCTCCCCCTCAACGCCATACTCACTCCATTTAAAACTATTTAACAAAAAACAAAAGCATATACTTTCCTGTACTTAAGTCAATGCTATTAATTACAGCTTCGTAGCTTTACTCATCAACACACTACACTATAGTGCAAACAGATCAAGTGAAATTCAGTTGTGAAATTACAGCACTCCTCTATTGTATTTTGTGTAATAATTTTTAATGGAATCTAAAAAGTAAAAGGTTTTTTCTTCATTTGTTAATCTGAAATTACAGAAGTGGGTAACACATTAAGAAATGAGACATTCAGTTAAACTTCAAATCATTCTTAGGTTTATTTGGTATTTTGGTTATAAATTGGTACAGTATTCATGTAGTACTTTACTATTTCAATTTGGAACACATTGAAAACAAATTAGATTTTTACATGAGTTTTGGGTACTAAATTTACTAACAGTCCTTATTCATTCTTGAATCTAAATAAATCAAATTGTCACTTTTTGAGCTTTTTTGGCAGCAAAGGTGTTAATAATGTCATCAAAAGAAATAGATGAAGTTCTCTGGTGCTCGATAGAAATGATGCTCAAGTTAGAGAGTCTGTCTTGTTCCATTGTGCTCCTCAAGGTTGTAACTTGTATATGGCCGATTGAAACCGGGCGGGGATAATTCTCAATTAATAATGAATTCTTAACATCTATGTGATATGATTACTGCTTTTTAAATTACATCAAATTAAATGAAAATAAAATTGAAGACGTTAAAAACTAAATCGCACAAATAATGCTTTATTATTTGAAAAATTGTAACATATAGACGATATAGAAAATAATTTTACTATTTCTTCGCTTTTTCGGCGCCCCGTGTCTGGGCTGGCGCCTTCGGCGTCCCCTCCAAGCCGGCGCCCGGGGCACATGCCCCGTCTGCCCCCCCCCCTAGTTCCGGCCCTGAGTTCACCCACACTAAAAGTATCAGCTGAACTAATCACTTTTACAGGGGGGCATTTGTAGCACAACGAAGTTTTTACCTTATTCTACAAATTAAGATCATATAGGAAAAGAAGGGAAGAAGTCATCTGGAAGGAGTAATATCAACTTAAATAAAAGTAGCAGAAAAAAGTAATTACAATCATCAAGAAAAGGACTTAACAGAACTAGACAAATCGATTCAAAGAATTTATATATAGTCAATTTATAGCCAAAATGTGTTAAAAAACAAATAGTATGAATATCATCTCAGTAAAATAATTAGTAGACCCAGTAAGATACGGAGTAGGAAAGACAGAAAACTCTATAGCAGCAGACAAATAATTAAAAAGAAATTAAACTATATCAGCTATACCAACTTAAATTAAACAACTATCCCAAAAAAGAGAATCCAATACAAATAATGAGAAATGATGTAAAATTAATTATAATTAAAATAAATGTGATTAAGGGGAACACCCCAAACCAGTTTTAAAAAGGACAACAAAAGACAATCATTAATATAAAGTTTTAATGTGTTTATTTATATAATTATTATGTGTTATTATTTTTGTGTGAATACCATACAGAATATGTTGTAGGATAGTAGGAGGTACTAGATGTTTATATGTAAGAGTTTATTATATTTGAATCATGTTAATTAATGTTGTAATTTTGTGAAGTAAGGAAAGGCAAAATAATAATTCAAACGACCCATAAATAGTGAATCAAAAATATAAAACTAATAAGATGAATTAATAATAACATTGCTAGGAAACTTGAAAATTGATGACCAAGACAAATTCAATTTTGACCATAATGATAACAACAACGTATAATAATGATTCAAAGAATCAGAGTGTAAAGTTGACTTAATTTGTGATTGTACAAGAAAATGCCAAAAGCAGAAAGCCAGGACTAGTAAAATGCAAATAATTTGTTAAATGTTTAGAATAATAGCCAGATATAAAAGGTAAATTACAAATAGTTAATTAGTAATCGAATGAGAGTAAAATTGTAACATAAAACATATTGTAAACCGTATAATAGGTAATTATGTGAATGAAAATAAGGCCTAGAGATAAATTTCCAAAAATATAATTCAGAAGCTTATTTCAAACCAAAATAGGTCAAATTTAGTATTAACTTGTATAAAATAAAAGCAGGAATATTATTCTATAATTAGAATTACATAAAAGTACTAAACAAATAATTTATAGCCAATTAAATATAAAATAAGACATTTTTTTCTATAAGATTGAATTATTAGATATGAAACAGCTGATCCGGGAACAATGAGAGATGAGACCAAAATCTTATAGAATTTTCGATATGAAGGAACAAATATAGTTTAGTTGATTGTTAAAAGCCAAACAGGACAGACGTGTCAGGATACATTGCAGAGAATTATGAACGGAAATTTTTAACTAAAACAAACCAAGATATATAATGAATTTATAAAGGATGAAAGAATATAAATGAAAGTAAAGAATACTAAAATAATGGTCATTGAAACAGTAAACTAAATTAAACAATACTAAATCAAGCTGTCACTGCGTATGGACACGATTGAAGAACGAAATTAAACTCCTATAACCAGAACTGATTGAAGGGAACCATTTGACACAACACAACTATTACCGAACAAAATCCAGTGGATGAATACAATTACACACTACAACTTGTGGATATTCCAATAGCAGCAGCACAGAGGATGAATTAAACAACTAATACGTTTATTTGAAGGAAAATCTTGTAGCTGAACTCACATCGCAGAACGATTCATGAAGACGGCCATCTTGTAATTTGCACTGGTTGACGGGAGAGGAACGAGTGACGTCTGAGACATCAGCTGGTTCGATTATCAACTATATTATACTTTATTATATTTTTGTCTGTTTAATGAATAAGTTTTTAATAATTTGTAAGTATTGAATTCTCTTGCCTTTCCTGACTATTTCTACAGTTAAAAGAACCCTTATACTATAATAATTTAACTTGAATACTTTTATATATTGTAATAATCGACCTGGAAACTAGTCTCGAATCAGACTCGAGTTAGTCGCGGCAATTCAAATAATTACTTTGAACTTAATAAACTTAATTATTGTTTTAAACATTGTTGTATTGATTATTTGAATCGTAATTTAATTTACATTAATTACTAAAAGCTAAACGTGAACTCCTGAAGGAACGAACGAGCAGAAGAAGAAGTACAGATACTGAATCGGCCGCTACATGCAATCGATGTGGCCAAGACAATCTATTTAACGTGAAAAGACAATAATTCTTCATCCGAGCATACACAGTTATTAATCAGTATTTTTATTAATTGAACACTGACAATAAAACAATAAAACCAATCAAAGTAAATTAAAAAATTAAATTAATTAAATATAATAGAAAAATTAAAATCAATAATAAAAATTTCATTAACCGATTATTATTATTATTATAATTAATTATTTGTAAATCCCATTTATTTACAATATATATATATATATATATATATTTTTTTTTTTTCAGATTTGTAGGTCAGTTGTTAAGATTGTTAGTTTGTACAAATGAGAAATTTGGTGCACAAATCCAGAAACATGTGAAAGAACTGGTTGGCCACGAGATGTCTTCAGCACTATACCCTATACTCTTCGACCAGATCAAAGCTATAGTTGAAAAATTTTTTGACCAACAAGGCCAGGTAAATTTTTGATGTGTATAGTTAAAGTTGTATTTACTGAAGCTGTGGGAGAGAATTTAATTAGAAAAGTAATGTTTTTTGTACATTATTTTTTTACAGACATTACATATTAACATATTATTATGTGTTTAGTATATTGTGCATGCTGCATTGCATATAGCAAAGCATGGAGGGCCTTAATATAGAAATATGAAAAAAAATGCTACCTCCTAAAAAAATAAGCTTGTTACAAGAACGAGTCCACTACCACTATATCTTCAGCTGCCACAGACTCCTTGTAACTATGCACATATAATCATATGCGATTGTTTTGAAAATTATCTAAGTAGTTTGGATATCATCACCAGCAAGGATTCCACCAAAAATGGCCTGTTCTGGTTCCAAGCAGATAGACTAGAGCTGGGCGCAGCAACCCTTTTTCGAACACCCCACACCTCTCCATCATTTTGGCTTATAATTAAGTGGTTGTTCGGGGATGGGAGATGCAGCAGTCATCCATTCTGTTTAAGATGTACCAACCATTTTAGCTGTTACTGGCCAGTCCTATCAAGTATAGTCATAATATTCAGTTCCTGTTGTACATCATCATTTCTTTTGCAGTCATGGAGGGTGTATCCTGCCACATGGTTGGGTTAGTATAAAATAATTTATTTAAGAAATTTTAGGCTGAAAACTTAATTTCTTGTGAGTTTTGCTAATATAGCTTATTGGCTTTTGGAGCTTTTGAAGGTCCTCAGGGACTGTGTAATCGTATAGCTTGTTGTAGAGTTTCCTTTCATGTAGTTCATAGATGTATATCATCTAGTAAATGCTCTAGTGACTGCTACTGATGCTTGACATTTAAACTGTAGAATTTTCTTGTTGTCAGATACAAGGTTTTTTCATTTTGTACCACCATTTTGTAGATGTCAGTAACTCTCCTAGCTGGGTTGAACATTATAAGAAACAAGTGTATTTCCTGTCACATACAGTACAACTTGAAAACTGTAAGATTTACAAAGAGAGTATGGACTGCAAGTGTAGGATAAAAACAAGAATTGTTTAGTGAAATGTACAAAAATACTTAAAAATATGTTAGTGGAATCCTAAAAGAAGTGGACATACAACTTGATATAGGCAGAAACTGTTGTTGACTTATAAAACTAGTTGAGTTATAAAACTACTTGAAGTTGCTCAGAATTTCTAATCACCCTCTAAGCAAGAGATCCAGAGCCTTTCTTATAATAATAATAAAATAATTTATAATAATATATTATTAGTGTTTCATATTGTTAACGTTAATAATTATTGAAAGTTCTACAGATTTCCTTACACGTATACTGTTCTTTGCTTTCATAATTTTTTTTAGCACTTTATAAAATAAGTGAACACTTTAGGTCAGTGTATAATTGGAATATGCATTTAAATGGTTTGCTAGAAAAGGTATAAAATAAATAGTTATATTTTGATGTGATTGAAATCAACTTCTTTTGATTTTCTTTGGTATCAGTGCAACAATCCAATCCAATATTACAGATTATTAATATTTGAGTAACCCATGAAGGTTGTATAGTGTTTTGTGTATAACAATTACTAGTTGTAACTAATTTTTATTCATGTGTATATCGATGTTTTATTTATGTTTTGTTTAGTTAAGTATTTGTGATAAATCGTGTATGATTTCAGGTTATAGTGTCAGACATTAATACACAGTTCATAGAACATATTATATTCATAATGAAAAATGTTCTGGATAGCAAGACAGAACAGCCTTCAGAACATTTGGGAGCAACAAGTATTGAAGGAATGATGTTAGCAATTGTCAGGCAAGTCTCAAGCCACTGTTCTTAATGTCTTAGATTTGTTTAAAAACATGTTTATTTATCTGTGTTTATTATTCTTGTTCTTCTTCAGACTACAGCCCTACATGAGCCCTGGCTTCTAACACCACTCTTCTCCAAAGTCTCCTGTTCATGGTGTAAAGAGATTAAATATATAGGATGAGTTGAGTACGCGTTTAAATAAGTTCCACGTTGTTATGCGCCAATTTGTAAAGAGACTAATTATGTGTGTGTTAAGATGCGACGATGATGCCTCACGTTGCGAGCGTCAATTTGTAAAGAAACCAATATGTGCCGGTGCTAGCGAAAATTTCCGTTTTATTCAAACCCCACTGTTGTAATCAATTTAGTAACGAACTGCTTGTTAATTATGTGAGGACGTATGTAATAATGTATGATACCAGCTGGAGACGTCAAATTATAAAGAGATCTTGTCTATGAGTATAATTAGTTATAAGAGACTCCGATGTAACAAACGCCAAGTAGTACGTTGTAGGTGGCGATTCGTAACAATTAAAATGCTGTTACCTGGTTTAATTAATATGTTATTAACTAATATACCTTGCGGTTGTGACCAGTGAAACCCTCAGAACACAGATTATTAAGTCCACAAACTTAGAATTATATTCCTGAATTTATAATGGTAGTATTCTGTAGACTTAATTTAATTCTCAGTGGTTGTTTAATATGAGCAATATATATGGAGTATTTACTGAATGTAAGTGGTTTTTGTCTCAACCCTAGTCCCTCAACGATAAAAATTTCATTCAAATTTAGTATGGCAAAACCCGTTAGTTCAGCAATCTCCCGTCTCACCAGCTGCAAACTTGGAGCGCTGTTATTATAAATAATTGTGCGTATAGGTTAGTTATTCTGAGTGTTTGTATCAATCTGTTAATAAATTATTACGCCAATTACATATAGTATTTCCTCTGCAATGATTAAAACGTTATCTCATACAACAAATGTACTTTATTTATTTTTCTCTGGTATTTAACCAGTTACGTTGTCTCAGACAAACAATAAGACAATACAATCGACTATCCCAACATGTATCGATTCTTAATTATTCGAATTCTAAAAAGAAAAACATATATACTTTGAAAATAATGACAAATAATTCTTATACCAGGGTTCGTGTAGTTCTTTGAACCATTAGTAAGGCCAGGTAAAACGCATAATTAAGGTTGTTCAATTTACAAAAAGAATAAAATTATTTACTTAAAATACAATGATATGAAAATAATTTGTTTTTTTTTTACCCAAGCGACGAAAGCTTCATTAGGCGGTGAATGTTTGTCAACTACGATCAAAATGCAGGTTATATCGTCTTCACCCAGTAAAACTGCTCTGTCTTCAATGAATGGATGACGACAATCCCACGGGAACTCTGATGCTTCGAGTCTTCCTTTGCGTCCTCACAATTCTTGGTCCCAACGAACTGGAATTAGGATCTCAGCTTCCGCTGTCAATGAAGGTTATTTCGTCAATCGAATCTTCTGTACTTCCAAACATTTCCGCCAATTCAGGCTTCAACTCTTTATTGGTCTTCAATTTATAGCATGAATTGGTTTGATACCAAATTCAGCGGAATTGTTTAGTGAATGAGATGAGACGCTTTCAGTTCTTTTTTATTGTATTCATTGATAATTTATAGGGTTATTTAATTTGTATGATTCATCAACATTCCAGTATAATTGTTTTGCAAGATGCTTTTTTTTTCAATTTGGATATATAATTTTTTTATATTTATTTATATATTTTAAATATATCGGTTCATTTCAACATAATCACTTGTAACAATCAGTACCATCTATTCAAAATCAACAAGTTACTAAAAATCAGTTGCCTTAACAACCAGGTTTTCTATATATCCTTGAGCCGGCATTATAGAATATTACTACTCCTTTCCAATAAAATACTCCATGCTTGGATTAATATTGAATCACATAAAATTCTCCCCTAACCTTCCTTATTAAACAGTAAATGTTTTACTAGAGTTTCGTTGGACTGGGTTTACTAAAAAGGTATTAATTTCCTTTCACTAATATGGAATTTAGGCCTATAGATTCATTTACAACCATTATAACATTATTTGGTTTTTAACTTAATTTTCTTTTTACCTGACCTACTGTACAATTAATTATTGATTACATAGTTAATTACATGAATTTTAATTTACTGGTGGTTATTTGTTTTTACATTAATCAATTGGTTCTGGAACCCTTTATTAATTTATGACATAATTGTCAGAACTACTTGTTAGACTTGAAACACTGGTCACACTCCTGATCCAGTTTATAAACATTAATTAGAACAACAGTATCTTTCAATTTTATACAATACTGACAACTTAGTACCGTGCCTAACATTGGTAACTATATTGTGCTGTATAAAAACAAATCTAATATAAAATATAAACATAATTATTGAGTAAGTATTATTATCAAACAACATCATTTCATTTTTAACACATTCAACATACAATATAAATATTCTGTAGACCTTAACATGTCACAGTACAAAACAAACATTTCATTACATCCAATCATTCATTGGTCTGGCTCTTTCACATTTAATATTAGTCATTGCCTCCTTTTTACTTGAGGTCCTTCTCAAACATATGAACTATCGAACAACCTTAAGTCAGGGTATGGTCTTTGACCATATTTCATTCAGTCTTTTATGTAACGTTGGGGAACCTCAACTATGTTGCGTTACAATGGCCATCTCAGTGCAACCCCTCACATTCATTCTACGTTTATTATTACCTTATTTTTAAAGTGTGTCATTTATTCTCAACTGTGTTATGAAGCTTCTCTTTATCTTTTAGTAGATTATCAAATTTCTTTTACAGGCATGAGTAATTAGCAAACTGTAATCCGTACTTTATTATAGCTGTACTTTATTTTTAAGTACAGTATAATGCCATTTCAGCTCTTTCGATTTTTATCAAAATTACTGTGTATGCGTTTGTTCAGGAAGGGTGGTGTGTCACTTCCCTCTAGTAATTATAAACAAATACATTTTTGTCAATTGAGTTGTGTCCGTCATGTATTATTTAATATTGATTTTCTGTTGGAGGAATATTTCTTTCTTGTTTTTTCCTGTTGTCGCATGTAATGTCATTTCCAAATCAGATACTTGTGTGTATGTGTTAGGTTGGGCATATGTGTATTTACATAATTAGCTATTTCATGTACAAAGTAGTCATGAAAATTGCATAAAATAACCACAAAGTTAGAAAAGTCATACAAATGTGTGTCAACAGATAATAATACTGATTGTATATGGTACTCTAATTATGTTATAATAGTAGGTTTATAACTGTTAAATAATTTACTAGTTAGAATAATGATTACTCATAACCTGTTTAAAATGTTCCAGATATGTTCGTCATTTAGACATGACAGTTCATGCAATTCATATAAAAACTAAATTATGCCAGTTGGTTGAAGCCATGATGATGTGTAGAGATGATTTAGCTTTTCGACAAGAAATGAAATTTCGAAACAAACTTGTTGAATACTTGACAGATTGGGTTATGGGTACATCACACCAGATTGCTCCTCCCAGTTCAGGAGATGTCAGTTTAATAACAAGGTATGTTATAGAACTCTTGATCAGTTTATACAATAATTTTTAATTATCATATTGAAATTAAATATTGTAATTAAAATTTTCAAATTGTAGACAATCAGGTGAATTTTAACTTTGCTGTGAAAATTATATTTAAATATTATTATTACTGTTACAAGTAACCAAAACCTATGAATGAGTGGTTTGCTGGATTGGTAGCTGTAAAGATGTATTAACAAAATATTCACATCTTGCCTTGATTTGTCCTCTGATCACACTCAAATTATTTCCACTATTAGCAATACTATCATTGAGTCTGAAAGTCTACCAATATTCACAAATCATAATACTGACTGGGACTACTTTATAAAGCTCATAAATGGTAATATCTCACTAGAACTTCCACTACACACATCTGCTGAATTGGATTTGGCTGTAAATTATTTGGCTTTTCAGAAATCAGCCTGGGAAGCTACACCCTGCGTTACAGCGAATAGTAAGTACTTAGATCTTCGTCTGGTTGTCTGTGAGAAATTAGCTGAGAAGCATAGATTGTGACGAATTTGGCAGCATACTCATCATCCGGATGATAAAGGAGAGTGGAATTCCACGGCCAGAAAACTAAAACGGTTGTGAGAAAATTTAAAGAATGAAGGCATTCAGGATTATCTAGAACATCTGTCACCTAATGAAAGTACTGATTATTCCTTGTGGAAAGCCTTCCACAAAGAGGCCACTATTACAGATACCACCAGTATATAAACCAGATGGTAGCTGGGTGCGAATCAATACGGAGAAATCCCAGACTTTTGCCAAACATTTGGTCAACGTTTTTCAACCTGAAACCAGCAAGAACGTCTCTTTCGACGAAGAAGTACGAAGATATTTACACGCTCCCCATTCCAAATGGGTCTACCAGTTAAGCCTTTTAAGGTTAATGAAGTCACGGAAATAATCCTGTATAATTTGAAAAGTAAATAGGCTCCCGGCATTAATTTGTTATCGGTGAAAATTCTAAAGTAGCTTCCTCACAAAGCCTTCTGTAATGGGGCAGAATGGGAGGTTTTATTTTTTATCAATTTTATTTAATTTTCAATTGTAATTCCCACGTAAAATACGGCAGCCGTCAAACAATGAACAGTGATATAGCTTTGCAAGCGGGTGTGGTAAGAACGCAATACGATTCCGGGAAATCAAGTGTTGTGTTACATACTCATACGCGCAACAAGAGCATGCGCGCAGAAACAACGCCAACAAGATGGCTAAATTATACGATTTTGTTCACCATGTGTTGGATGATGACGGAAGTTCAGTGAAGACTCCGCCCACCTGAATCTCGTGACTTGTGGCAATGGAATATCGTCAACACCTTGGAAACATTAACAACCCATGTTCCCTGTACAATGATGAACAATTTGTCACAAGCAGGCTGTGCATTTCCGTCTGCTACATAGTGTTGGAGTAGGAAGGTGTGCGTAGTTACCCAGTCGACGAATGTTTTTCTTAACCGGCCGGTTAAACTTATCGACTCGCTAGCAAAAGTTTAATAAAATGTGACTGAAGCTATAACAAAATGGATCTAAAGACAGTGTAACATCAAACAAAACGGGCAGTGAACAGTTTGGCAGTGAAATTAAAATTGGACGAACTGAATACAATGAGTGCAACACGTGGTCGGCCAGGACACCCAACCAAGTAACAGTATAAATTAAATATCATTATGAAAAGTTAAAAATAAAAAGCGCTATATGAAAAGGGGAAAGTTATGAGAGTGTGAATGAGCAAATGCGGGGTCGCCTTACTTAGAAATATAAGTAGAATAAGTATATCCGATTGAGATAAATGTTTTGTGTTACGTATATATGAAAGAAACAAAAATATTTTACTTTTGAGACCAGAGATGAATAATTAATAAATGTGAAGAATTAGAATGATAAAATAAAGCTTGAATTGTGTCATGCAAATGAGAGTTGAGTATGTTACTGATACAACCCTAAATCACTTATTTACAACGAGTTCTCATGACGACTCTGGACCCCGTACAAGGTAAGGTCTTTGTATATTTATTCAATAGTAATTTTGTGAATAACTTGTAGTTTCTCAATGGCGCCCAAGAATAGGGACAGTCGGCGCAAATTCATAATTTGCGTAGACCACGTATACTCATAAATAAGCAATTTAGTGGTACGTAAAAATTACAAAAAAATTAGGTTATATGTAAGTCAGTTTGTATCAGTAAAGTTATAAATTAGTAAATAATGGCAGGTAGTAAAAACGAAAACGATATAAATGAAATTACCAATCTTGATGAATCAGCCATTATGAATAGTCTTGAAGTCCATTTGACTCCAAATGTGGGTCAGGACAATAAAATAGAACTAAACGTTACAGATGAAATAAAATATTACAGACGATTCGGGGATTCAAATAACCCCAAAATCAAATAGGGAAAATAACAAAAGTAATGATGATGAAGTCAGCTTCACTGACAATAATACAGAAAGTTAGTTGACGCCGGTCCAAAATAAAAAACCGGACGATAGTTATGAAATGTTAAAATGATACAAGCAATGCTAGAAAAACAGAATGTAAAGTTGGATGAACAAAAGAGTGATTCTGATGCTAAATTCAATGAGATTAATAGCAATTTTAATAAAAAATTTAATGTACAGAATAACAAATTTGATGAGTTGAAAAGCGAAATACATGAACAGAAAGTCAAATGTGAAAGCAATTTCAATGAATTAAAAAAGCAGAATAACGAATTAAAAAACCATATTAATGAGGTCAATAAGCATTTAGAAAATACCAATGAAATATTTGAAAATAACTTTAACAAATTAGAACAGAATATTGAGAGAATGGGAGTGTGGGGAATAAATACAGGTAAGAACTACACAGACGAAAGTGACGGAAATATATGTATTAATGGTAGTAGTAGTAGTTTAGATACAAAAAAGGTGACGGTAGACAAGGTGAGTAATAACGATAATTATAATAATGGGTTAACGAGTGATAACAGTGGTGAAATTAAAAACGTGGTGTTAGAGAGTAAGGTTGTGAGCAGAGAAAGTGTTGATGAGGTTGTGAGAGTGTGTGTAGAGAGGTTAGATGGGCAAAGGACAGATTTTTCCCAAGTTTATGGTGAAACAAAGGTTTCACAGATGTTTTATGGGGACAGAGTTTCCTCCGGTGATGGTGTGGAAGATGAGGTGTCTTCGTATGGTCCTTTAGTTTTTTGTGATTTACCTGGTAAAGCCAGGAGAGGTAATAAGTATTTTGTGGTGCCCTTTGCATGGAATGAGATAGGTCAGTGTGGTTATGAGAGGTATTGTGATGAGAGAAAGAGAGAAATAGAGATTTTTGAGGTTAATAGAGGTTATGAAATGTTAGTGCAGGTTTTAGATATTGAGAGAGGTTAAAAAAGTGACTTACATTGTGAAATAGAGATAGATGAATATTTTGATGATACTGTTGCAAATGATAAAAACTTACCTGATGTTGTGATGAATATAGTGGAGGAATATGATGATGATAATTACTTACCTTATGTTGAACAAAAATACCGATGGAAACAGAACTGAAATTACCAATGTAGACCGGTTTTATGAATTAATAGGTAATAATGGTCATTACAATAATAATAATAGTGTAATGAGTGTGAGTAAGGACGATAATTATTATATAAAAGTAAGACTCATATACGATGATGGTGGTTAAAATAAAAATAAGAGATTGGACATTTTAAATATTTTAGATTATGGTAATGACCTGGCTAGATTATGAAATGAGGTGTGTTAAACAGAAAAATAATGACGAAGAATTGTAAATAAATTTATAGTGAAATTAATTGTGTCCATGTTGTAAAATGTATTTTATGTAAACAATGTGTGTATGTAGTAGAGATTGATGTAATAACAATAATAATATTTTGGCAGACTAAATAAATAACAAGAATAATTATGAAGGTAATAAATGAATTGTAATTGTTTTGGAGTGAAGTAACTAAAATATGTTGTGTTTTTAATAATTGATGGAATTAAAATAATTTGAGATGTATAAATTGATTAATTTAAAATGCTGTATAATTAAATTTTGGTAATGAATTTAAATGATTTCATGAGATTGGAACTTGATAATAAATAGTGAATGAATAAATGTAAAATGTATTTAGTTATGGAATCATATGTTTGTTAAAATGTTTCAGAAGATACATGGAGTTATGTACATTTTGTGGTGTTTATGTTTTGTGTCTATGACAGTATATGAGTGGTGTAATGTAAGTATGAAGATGATAATGCAATTTAAATCAAGAAAAATGTTCATAAATTTTAAATGTGTTTAAAAGGTTTTAAATTAAGTGATAAAACTAGTTTGAGGTAGTTAGGAGTTTTCTAATGGAATTTTCAATGGGTAACAGAGGTTAGAATTTGGGTGACAAGTATTTCAATAGGACATTTAAGTCAGTCAGAGTTAAGTTTAAATGGGTGTTAAACAGAAATAAGATTTTGGGAATATAAGTAAGATAGAAAACTGAGTATTAGTAGTGACACAGTAGCAAGAGTGATTATAGGTAGAGTATGAGAGTGGTATATTTAGGTAATAAACAGATGGTGGAATTTTGTAAGGTGGGTGGTGTGATAAGGAGTCCTCAACGATAGGCATTGTGGTGGGTAGTAGAGGGTTTTAGTAGAGTGCTTGCCGATATTTGGTGGAGAGGCAAACGGTTATGAATGGAATTGCGGAGGGAGGGAACACACATCCTAAGTACAAAGGAGGTATAGGGTATTTTGTTATAAGGATAGAATGATTCGAAATGAGTTAAAGTAGTAAGTTAGTGGAGATAAATATTTGTGAGGGAGTGGTGTCAGACTAGCTAAATCTGTTAGTGAGTGTTAAGAATTGGAAGGGAGTTACGGTTATATTTAAACATCCATTTGTAAGTCGAATTATTATGAATAACTAAGAGTCACCCAGAATAATTGATAATGAAACAAGTGAAAAATTTAATAGAATTTGAAAATAAAATTAAAATTGTAAGTTGTGTAATTTTGGGTAAATCTTTATTGTGAATTATTTATTGTAAGGTAATAACAACAATGTTATTTATGAGTATTCTCTATGTTTATTATGTTGTATTATGTTTGAAGGTAAAAATTACAAACATGTTTCATGTATTTATGGTGTAGTTTTGTATGGTGTATCTAGAGCAAGGTCATTCACCTGACCCAGAGAGATCAGCTGATGACTGATGTTAGAGACAGGATAGGTTTCTAGTAATTGATTCATGAAATTTTTGTTATTTAATTAGATCAAATAATTTTATTTCTTCTTGATATCGATAAAAGAAATATTTTGGGAAAAAAAATTGTATATTTTTTTTATGCCTGCCGGATAGATGATGTTTTGAGGTTCCAAGTATATTGTTGTTTACATGTATTCCTAGCGTGTTTATTGAATTATATTGTTTAGTATATATGTGTAAGCAAATGTAATGATAAGTGAATTTATGATTTAATAAGATGTTCCGTTTGTGTTTTTTAGGATTGTTAGTAGTAGTGAAGAAGAAATGTAGATTCATGTAAAAGATTTTAGGATTTTAATGAAATTAATGTTAATGTAAAAGTTTGATTTTGAACTTAGATTAATTTTGGAACAATATTTAAATGATTTGAATTTAATTAGCTGCTGTGTTTTGATTTGAAAACGTAACGTTAATTTGCGAAAAGAAATTGAAATTTGAAAGATAAAATATTTTATGAGTTAAAAGTATGGAGATTGTTTAGAATGTAATAATGAATATGTGTACGCACCCAGTACTTGCTAAAGGCAACTCAGTATGCATGTAAAGGGGAAACATGTCGGTTGAGGATCGGGTATGGTATAAGCCCAGATTTGGATTTTTGGGCGGAATGATAGAAGGTTAGGTGTACTACAGTGAGTATCGGTCCGATTTTATGGTGTTGGGATCTCGAACAGAGAAGTCCAGTAATATCGTTCAGGTGCAGCCATGGTCGCCGAGCTAGGGGGGTAGTTTACCCATGATGTGTTTAGAAGTAAACGGGGGGTTGTTGGCACCATATCCTCACCGATCCTCTTAGGGGTTTAGCAATGAGAGTTCTTCTGTTTCAGCAGAAGACCTCTCATTGGGGGGTGTAATGGGGCTATTTTGAACGGTATATTTTTTTTTATTTTCAAGTTATCAATTTTTGGGGACTGATCGGTTTGGACACCCTTTACGATAACTCAGACATGTTTGTTTGGACACCCTGTATACAATCCTGTACCGGGTCGTGCCTAGCGCACAAAGATAACAGCGTTGGAATGTCAGCCTATGCGCACATGCGTGTATTTTCCGTTGGTGGAAAAATAAAACTTTTTAGCGAGCCCAAAGACAGGACGAAATTACATATACTCGCTCCACAGGTGATATCACGTGACGACTCATTAAAGCGTCACGTGATTTTTACCAACCAATCACGAACAGAGTTGCCATGGATGAAGAAGGCGTGGTTTATATAGACGCTTAGAAAAACTACGTTGTCGTTGTCAACACCGATAGCCGGCTGGCTGTACAATAGTACCACGTGTTAAAGCAAAATTTTAATTATAGAACTGTGAGTGCAGAAACAAAAAAGCAGTGTAAAATGTGAGTGGTGAATATCTAAATTAACAGCAGAAACTTTTCGGACAAAAAAGTGAACCCTATTCAGACAACAAGTAAAACAACCATGAACTAAATTCACCTCGTGGTCATCATGGCTCTAAGTTCAGGAAAGTAATCATTTAAACATCTATTAACAAATTAAAATCAATTTAAAAGCGCTAAATCTAAATAATGGGGAGGGAAGTTTGAGTGAGTGTTGAGAGTGGGCATTGCTGGGCCGTCTTAATAATTTATTTAAGTTATAGTTGTAACTAGTTAATAGCGTATTGGTCATGTAATTAAAAAAAAATCAAAATGTCAGTAATTCATTAAGAAAAATAATCGAGATGCGAAGTAGGAGTTTTGTCACAATTTTAATAACAACGTAAACAGAAAAAATGTCATGCTAAACAAATAAAATAACATTTTATTTGTGTTCGCAAAATATGTATTTGTCATTGTATTACCTGTTGTTTTTCTCTGCCTAAGTACATCAGACGACACCCTGGCAATTCGCGAAGAAGGTAAGTAATACCAGTTTAAGTTTGTTTTCATTTTAAAAAACAAGCAAACTTTCAGTTGCCGCTTTTAATAGACACCGATTTTTAGATGGTTACTATTTATTTTAAACTCGTACTGCTTTAGTTGGCGCCCGTAAAACAGCGACGTTGTGAATTAAAAATTACAATAAATTAATTTACAACCTGATCGAAATGGCAGAGAAAAGCGAGAGTGTAAATTTATGTGAAGATATTGTGGAGGGGTCAATTTTAAATGTTACGCAAGACGATTTAATATCGACAAATATTAACGAGAGTGTAGACAATACAACAGACGAATTAACGAATGAGACGGTAGATGCTAAGAGTAGCAGAATCGACAATGTAGACGTACTTAGTCAGTTAGCATTATTTATGGAAATGATGAGTAATAAATTTGATCGACAAAACACGAATTTGAATGAGTTTAGAACGGAAGTCAAATCAGAAAATAGTAATTTAAAATCTGAAATCAAATCAGAAAACAGTAATTTAAAATCTGAAATCAAATCAGAAATAAATGCTATAAATATTAAACTTACCGATTTAAATAACGAGTTCATGAATGTGAGGAGCGAATTGAGAGCGAGTGAAATAAATATGAATAGCCGCTTGGAAAGTATGAGTGAGGTTATTGTTGGAGTGAAAGATGAGCTGACTAGTGATATAAATAAGATACAAACAGAAATGAAAAACGAGTTATAATAATTAACGAAAAACAAAAAGAGAAAATGTTAGAGACAAATAAAAAATTTGACACATTGACAAGTAAATTTAATGATAAAATTAAAAAGCAAAATGACAAAATTGACAGTAATGTTCAATGTATAATTAATGAGTGTGAACAAATCAAACGAGCAAGTGAAATACAAGAAAATATAAATGATGAATTCAGAAGTAACTTTGAGCAGATTGATGTAATTAAAACTGATGTAACTAGTTTAAAAAATAAACTAGCAGAACATGAGCGTGAAATAATTAAAGTCAGAGAAGACTTGAGTGTAACCATTAATCAGAAATTAACTAATGTGAGTGAGAGAGTGAATGTGGAAGTAGAATTAGGGTATTTTAGTAATGAAAGTAGGGGAGTGAACCCCATACAATTTTTGAACTGTATAAAAAGTTTTAATAAATATAGCCAAGAAAGTTGGGAGATTAAATTAGTAAGAATTTTAAAATACTTTAAAGGGGATGCTAAAATATGGGCGGATGCTCATAACGATAACTGGGTAGATTTTAATGAATTTTAGCAAGCATTTAGAAATAAGTACTGGTCAGAAGGAAACAAGAGGGGTTACGTAGTACCATAATGGGGTGGGGAAATTTTAATATAAAAAACATGAGTATTACATCGTATGTGACGAGACTGTATAGTCAGGTTAAATATTTAGAACCACCAATGCCTCTTTTATCTTTTATAAGATATATTAGTAAACATTTACCAAAGGACATACGGTCCACAATCAGAACCCGAGATTTTGCTAATATTGCCGAATTAGAAAAAATACTAGAAGCATACCAGAGTATGAAAGAGGAAGAAGATAATAAATACCAGTTTAGAATTAATGAATTGAATCAAATAAATACAGAAATAAGACAACCAGATCATTTTATTAGTAATGTGAGTAGATCAGGGGAGGGGTCGTGGTTGTGTCCAAACCCTAGTTGTGGAGCTAGTAATTATAATGGGTCGCGGAATCAATGTTACCGGTGTCAGGGTCCGAGGAGTAGTGCCCAAGGGAGAGTGGAGAATTATAATAGGGGTTGCGATCAATTTAGAGGGAATCATAGAGGGAGAGGTTTTACCAGTAATCGGGGAGTGTCAGGAAATTTTAATCATAGAGGAAGAGGGGGATATGTTAGTAACCCAAATGAAACTCGGGGCGTGGGAGCACCAGCTCATAATCAAAACAGTAGGGGGGTTTACAGTGAACCACCACCTCCAATACCGTTAAACTAATCAGGGCGGTTGAAAAAGAAAGCCCCCAGCCGTCTAGTAATCACCTAACAATAGGGTCACTAATTACCAATATACATAATGATTTATTTGACGAAGAAGCGGGAGGGAGTAATAATGCTTTCGGGATGGCAGAATTTGAAGCCGAAGTGTTTGATTCTAAATACATTTTTCTAGTAGATTCAGGGAGTGAACTGACCGCTATAGACGATAGAATGTTTGAAAAAATAAAAAATCAGACTACAGAGACAATTCCACAATTACCAGTACTGGGAATTAGTGTTATAGGAGTAACGGGTGTTCGCAGTAAAAAAGTAACTAAACAAGTAATGCTACAATTAAAAGTAAATGAGAACACAATAAATGTACCTTTCTTAGTTATTCCAGGATTAAATATGGGAGCTATAATAGGTAATGATTTTTTAAACAATTTCAAAGTAGAGTTAAACTATTGCACACAGACTATGAAATTAAACAGTAATAATAATATGATTGAAATACCATTCATACAAAAGAAAGTTGTAGGAATGAAAGCTTTAAGAATAATTAGTAAGGGAATGTTAATTTCTGACAATGATATAAACGAGTGTAGGCCCTTAATGATAAATTATTGTAACTTGAGAGTAAATGGTAATGAACTATTTGAAAATGAAAATAATTGGGAGGAGAAAATGAATAAAATCCTATATCAAGATGGGGAATTTAGCTACCAAGACAGAGAAAAAATAGTACTAATAATAAACAAAAATAAATCAGTTTTTTCAGATGAACCCGGTTTAGTAAAGAATTTTAAGGGTAAATTAGTCGTTAAAGAGAAAACACCCTTTGCACCTAAAACCTATCCGGTACCATACTCCAAGAGGGGTTTAGTACAGGTGTAACGGGCCTATTTCAGGGTAATAAGGAAATTTGTATTTTTTTTATTTTGTTAAAGCAGATAACATGTTTGTTTAAATAATTGGGACAAAATTTATAAACAAAGGTAAATTTAGTGGTAGGCGACGGTAGCGAAGGTGGTACGACTGATTGACAATATTCTATGTAAATTATTGAAACGAGTTTTTATGAACTTAACAACCGACAAACTGTGCCAAGGGCAGCTTCAAGGACACAAAACCAGTCAACAAATTATGTAACCACATCAGACCATCTGACGTCAGTATATACGTCAGAGCCTATCCTTGTTGTGGAATCCAGTTATATAACAAAAACAGTCTGCTGGCGGAGTGATATAAACATAAAAACAATAAGAGTTGGTCGTACAACCACGGCGACTTCATAAAATAGTGCCGGTGGCTCAGCCCCAGTCTAACTCCACCACCACTCGCGAGTGGTACCTATACAAAGTTCCGGAACGTGATTTGCGGGCCCGCACCTTAAAGAAATGTGAATAATATGTTTCAAAATCTGACTTAAAATCAAAATTCTTACTAAAATGTGATCAACAGTTTACTTTACATTATAACAATCCGGTAATCATGAATTAAGGTGAAAGTGCGCACGGAAAGCGATGTGACGTCGTCTGGACTAAAATTCGGACTCGAGGCAGATAAGTTTTACCAGGATATACACAGCATTATCAAAATTTATTATATTTTTCAGAAATCCAAAACAGATGGGGCAAATTAAATAAAATGGGAGTCTAAGGGGAAAATTTTAAAATGGATTGAATGTGAGAGTGTGTGAGGGGTTTTGCTTAATTATATATATATCATGAAGTGCTGGTTTCCGTTCTAAAATTAATCTTAGGTTTATTGTATATTTCTATTCTAAAGAAGAAAATCATGCATATTAAACGTTATTATTTTTTTTTTATAAGATCGTAACAAAGTAAGAGAAAGTAAGGGGAATATTTGTCTCTATAAAATTTTGAATTATGTTAAGGGCTATATTTTCACGTTGTCTTTTGTAATGTAAGAATGAATTAAAATGGGTGTGATGGTAATTCAGTTGTACTTTCTTAAATAACCAGTTCTGCACTTCCCGGTTCGCTGATCCGAACCTTGGTAAGTTATTAACAGTTGGCAACACAACATGGCGCCCAAAGAAGTTATTTAGTAAATAATTGAATTGAAAGTAAAATCCCTTAGGTGTAATTAAATATCAATTTGTTTGATACAGTACAATTGGCTTCTGGAACAGGGACAATTTATATAAATACAATTATATAAATACAGCCTACTGGGAGAGCAGAACGGTTGTTTGAGGTAAAAAATAAATTTTTTTTTATGCATACGTAAAAAAGACGTAAATATTGGTTATGTTTTGATAATGGTAAAATATTGATGTTGATGTTTTGTAGCAGATAAGATGATTGCAGTTAAGTAAAATAAAAAGGGTAGTATATAAATAAATTTTGAAATGAATGAAGTATAAATAAGATGCATAGGAAGTTACGTGAAGTAACGTAAAGCGTTATGTAAGTAGAATACATGGTTGTGTGAAAAGTAGATGTTATATAGTAGTATTTTTATTTAGAGTAACAATTTTACAAAATGGAGAACCCAGAATTAAATTTAGAAAGCACTCTTACGGAGTCAATGTTATCTGACAATGTATCGGCACAATCTACCCCGTCGACGACACGAGTTAGAGAGTTGTCGATGGACGATATGTTCAGTCTGATAAAAACAATGTCCGAAAATATAAGTAGTGATTTAAATGAATTGAAAAAACAAAATAAAGAGCAACAAATTGATTTCAATATTAAATTCACTGAACAGAAAAATGAGATAAATGAGAAATTCGATGTTCAAAAGAATAGTTTTGGCAGTAAATTCGATGAGTTAACAAACCAAATTAAAGAAATTAATGAGCGTTTTGAGAATACCACTGAAAAATTTTCCAGTAAATATAATGATTTAGATACCAAATTAAATAATACAGTTAAGAGTATAGACGTTAAATTTAACGAAAGAGACGAGAAAATTGACAAACAAATTTGTGAAACTACACTAAATATCGAAAGTAAAATCAGTAACGTAAGTGAGCAGATGGCAGATCAAATTTGAACTCAAATTGAAGAGCAGTGTGTGGAAATAGAAAATAAATGTGTAACCAAAATTAATGAAAGTAATAATGATATAGAATTTAAAATAATGGAAGTAGAAAGTGCATGTAAACAATCTATACAAGAGAGTGTGGGGGTTATTAATAAACATAACCTTCAATATGCAAATAAATGTGATAACAAATTTAGCATGATAGAGCAGAATATCATAGAAATTAAAGATGAATTACATGTGGCCGTAAGCCAAAATTTAAATAATGTTGCGGAGCGAGTGATATATACTCGCGAAGCAAAAGATGAGATAGAATTAGAACAGTTTAATTGTGACAATCGTAGAGTACACCCAATGCAATTTTTAAACCGAGTAAGGGAGTTTAATCGATTTAATGGTAGTAGTTGGGAGGTTAAATTGCTGAAGATTATAAAATGTTTTAAAGGTAGTGCCGAGATATGGGTGGAAGTACACCATACCGAATGGGATAGTTACGAGGATTTTGAGGTAGCTTTTCGAAACAAATATTGGTCAGAAGAAGACCAAGAAATCTTAAGAAGTAAAATAATGGGTACTGGGAATTTTGGTAGGATTAATAACCACCTAACCATATATGTGATGACGATATATAACGAAGCTAAGTATCTAGAACCACCGTTACCATTCCGGTCATTTGTAAGACATATTAGCAAACAACTGCCCAGAGAGGTGCAAATCACATTAATGACTAGAGAGATTACAAATATAAATGAGTTAGAGAGCATGTTAGACGTGCTACAGAATATAGGGGAACGCGACATAGGGCGACGTCCAAACACACCAGTAGTACCACACCATAATAATAATAATAATTACCATCAGAACAGGGGTACACAGAGTTTTCATAGAGGAGCGCGGGGAGGAAGTTTTGATAATAGGGGCGAGAGTTGGAGGTGTAGAGCCTGCGAAACTGATAACTATGCTAATCGAACAAATTGTTTTAGATGTCATCGAACCAGGGAGTGCGCCAGGAACGAGAGAACGAACCCACCACCAAATCAACAGTCGAGAGGAGGAGAATTTTATAGAGGAGCGCCCCGAGGAGGAGGACATTATAATAGAGGTAGAGGAGGAAATCATCCAGCTGTAGCAGGTCCATCCACGGAAAACTAAGGAAGACAATGGAGAAGCGGGCCCAACCATTGTCAACGGAGAACCGGGTCCAAGTAACCAACGAATATGCAAACAACGTTATCAAGATGGACATGGCGAAAGAATTGTTAGAAGAAGGGGAGAACAAGGTGATGGAACGCAGAGCAGGATTGACTGAGGTGACAGTTAACATTGAAGGTAAGAATTATAAAACTTTAATTGATAACGGTAGCGAGATCTCAGTAATTTCTGAAAATGTCATGGGTGAATTAAAAGAGTTAAACAAGAATATACCGTCATTACCAGTTGCCGGGGTTACAGTAGTGGGGGTAACTGGGGTGAGAAGTAAGAGAATAACCAGACAAGTACAATTAAATATTTTAATAAATGAGGTTGAATTTGAAAACACTTTCCTGGTAGTTAAAGGGTTGAGTCTAGATGTAATATTGGGAAATGATTTTTTGGAAAGAAATGGAGCAGTAATAGATTTCAATAAACAAATAGTAAAATTTGAGAAGGGGAATAAACCAGTCAGAATAGAGTTTAAGAAAGTAGTAAATGAAGCTAAAGTCACGGGAATAAAAATGTTACATAAGCAAATAGGCGATAGAGAGATAGAGACCAAAATAAATATATGTCTAGAGAGTGATAGCCTAGAAAATGAGGAAAGAGAGATGCATGAGCATAGTGAGAGTGTGTGGGCAGATAGAGCCAACAAATTTTTTAATGAAGATACAGTTATAGGAAATACACAGCGAGAGGAGCTGTGGGCAGTTGTGGAGCGGTTCAGAGAGGTGTTTGATGAATCACCAGGGAAAGCGAAGGACTACATCTGCGAGTTGAAAGTTCGGGACCACGCACCATACATGCAGAGGAGCTACCCGGTGCCGTTTTCGAAGAGGAGGGCTGTACAGGAGGAACTAGACCGGATGATGCAGGGAGGCATAATTGAACGCTCAGTATCACCTTACTCAAACCCTTTGGTAGTAGTGATCAAAAAGGATGGCAAGGTAAGGTTATGTTTAGATGCTCGGAAAATTAATCAAATTATTATACCTGACAGGGAATCTCCGGAACCCATAAATGAGATTTTACAGAAGTTTAGCGGAGTCAAATACATGACGTCATTAGACCTGACCGCTGGATACTGGCAGGTACCATTAGCAACAGAGAGCCGGAAATACACAGCTTTTCTTTTTAACGGTAAGAATTACCAGTTCAAACGCTTACCTTTTGGATTAAACACCAGTGTTGCCAGCTTCATTAAATGTTTAGATAATATTTTACAACCTAAGGATTTAGACTTTTTAACTGTATATGTCGATGATATCTTGATAGCCTCTAGAACATTCACTGAACATTTAGAACACATAGAATATGTATTAGATAAGCTACAAAGAGGGGGTTTAACAGTGAATTGGGACAAGTCTAAGTTTCTGCAGACAGAAATACATTTCTTAGGATTTATTATTACACAGGAGGGTATATTAGCTAACCCTGACAAAGTAGAAGCCATAATGCGATTCCCCGAACCTAAAAACATTAAGCAATTACAAAGTTTTTTAGGCCTATGCAATTTTTACAGGAAATTTCAGGAGAACTACGCACACACAACATCCAAACTGAGTGCTGTACTGCAGAAGAATAAACAGTGGAGATGGGGCGATACGGAACGAACTGCGTTTAATGAAATTAAGAGAAAGTTTAGTCACATGATCATGATGAATCATCCCGATTTTAATAAGACTTTTTATTTGCAGACCGACGCCAGCAATGTAGCTCTAGGGGCGGAGCTCTACCAGGAGGGTTGCGACAAGGAACACCTGACGATCGCCTTCGCCAGTAGATCGCTGCTGTCGGCTGAGAAAAATTATACTACAACTGAAAAAGAACTTCTAAGTATTGTGTTCGCCGTGGGTAAATTCCGGACCTACATCTTAGGTAATACCACGATAATCCGGACGGACCACAAGGCATTGTCGTTCCTTAATTCATGTAAGCTGACACATAGCAGATTAACCAGGTGGGTATTAGCCTTACAAGAATATAACTTTTCATGGGAGTACATAAAGGGGTCAGATAATAAGGTACCAGATACACTTTCTAGAGTAGATGTTATAGACAATAAAACTGGTAGGGATCTTAAAGAAATAGAAATTTTTAGACTAACTAGAGAAGATAGAATTTTTGGTGAGGAATTAAGTGATATTAAAAACATGCAAAGATCTGATAGCAAACTGGGTAAAATAATTGTTAGTTTAGAAACAGATGTAGAGGGATCTGAATATAATGAGCGATTTCAAGTATATCAAGGTATTTTGTTTAAAAAAGTAGATGGTGGGGAGCGTGATTGGAGGTTAGTTATACCCGCGGGGTTGATAGATAAAATTGTTTGGGATTGTCATATAAGGTATGGTCATTTTGGGGCGAGAAAATGTGCAAATGTTTTGAAAGAGTCATGTATATTTAAGAATATGGAGAAGAGAGTTAGGAGAGTGTTGAGAGTATGTGATTTATGTCAAAAATCGAAAGTAGTGAATTATAAAGTAGAGGGGGAGATGAATTACATAAAAGTAGATAAACCTTTTGATCTAGTTGCGGTAGATTTGTATGGACCATTACCCAGAGGTAGAGGGGGTGTGTTATATGTATTTGTAGTTCTAGACACTTTTTCCAAATTTGTGAAGTTATATAGCATTAAGAGAGCGACAAGTAAAGTACTCAGTGAGAAAATAGTAAAAGACTACATGCTTGATGTTGGAAAACCGAAAATTATATTATCTGACCACGGTCCACAGTTTATAAGCGGCAAGTGGCGGCAGACGCTTGGATGGGAAGGCATCATACCCAAGCATACGGCAGTGTACCATCCTCAGTCGAACCAAGCAGAACGGGTGATGAGAGAGATTGGCAGGATATTTCGGGCGTACTGTCACGCCAAACACACAGAATGGCCATCCTACGTAAAGAAAGTAGAGGCGTGGCTGAATTGTACCACCCATGAGTCCACGGGATTTACGCCGCATGAGTTGATTAGGGGAACAAGGCCGCCCAGGATATTGGAACAACTTTTCGAATATCCACCAGAAGGCCAAGTTTTGGATATGAACATGAAATTAGATTGGCCAACGAGAACTTACTCACGAGAGGAGAGCGAAGAAAACAGAAACATGATGCCAAGGGTAAATGGACCAAGTACGAGGTAGGTCAGTTAGTGTTGGTGAAAAGGCATGATTTGTCCAGTGCTCAAGATAGAGAAATAAAGAAGTTTTTCTTGTTGTATGAAGGACCTTATGAAATTGTAGAAATAAAAATGCAGAATGCGTTGTAGCGGGTTATTTTTGGGTATTTTTTATTTTAACCATATGGGGCATTTATATATTTTTACTTATCTCGTTTTCGGGCGGGCTTGTATAAAATATTGTAAAACTGTATTATTGTGCAACGTATTTGTCAGTATAACAGAACGATGTTGAGAAACAGTGAAACAAAGCAGTAAGACGCAGGTTGTTGTTGAGTAATGCGGCGAAGAATTTACCACCCCAATTTTTTGCAGAACTTTGCGTGTGTGTGATCACGCCCGTATGCAACATTGATGGGCGGCGCGCCGGAGTGACGCTTGGAAAAAACAACCCACGCTGTGAAACATGGCGATGTAGCAAACCGCTTGTCGCAGCTATCAGCTCAATACCGGAAACAGCATTAAACTCCGCCTACTGTTGGTGACATCAGCAGAGCCAAGTCCAATATCGGCCTCGGGTCACACACATATATCAGCTCCATTCCATATATAAAATGGTTACCCAACAGCAAGTGAGCAATGAGCGACGAAAAATAGTGGCAGTGAACAACAGCTTCCCTCCAAAGAAAGCAAGCTGTACCTGTTACGTTCTCGGTGACGGCGCAGTCGACTAACCACCCACGCCACGCGTGGCTGCTATCAGTTTTGTGCCTGGGCAAAGTTTCATATTTTTTCATAAGTCGGCCAACAAAATAATTATGTGAGTCTCCGAAACACAGATTACAGTGCATCCAGTGACGATGAATAATTATTGAACTTGATTAAATGCTACCAGCTTATAAAAATCCGGAATATGGAAGACTGTGGTAAACGCAACACGCGGTCGGGTAGTACGACGCCACATACGTAATGTTACCTAATAAAGACTTGTCGTTTATTTTACATAAAAATGGGTTTTTGTATTAATACGGGGTGTTGAGAATGTGAGTAGTGAATGAGCAGGCTGGGCTATTTTAAAGTGCGTAAGTAGTAGAAGTTAAGCATAGTACGTAAGCTGTAGGAGTTGCACAATTTTTAAAACATGTAAACCTATAAATATGAAATTGGAAATTTGATAAATGGAAAACTGATAGATTCAATATTTCTGATTAATAAACAAAAATGATTTCTCTTCAAAAAAAAAAAAAAAAAATTGAGAGTTAGTTTCTTTCAAAACCTTAGTTCGTTTTATGTGCTGTCATAGTTCGTCGAACGAAATGGGTTTACCTCCACTACACGATCCGGCCAGACTATAGACAAAAGGTAAGTGGGAGATTGAATTTGAATAAAATATAAATATTACTCAAGAATAAGAGTTACAGCGTATGTGCTGAGGAACCCAGCGACGCAGGAAATAGTAGGTACTCAAAATGCGACGAATTTAAAATTATATCGGTCACTTTAATTATGTTATGTTTATAAATAAGTTTTAAATATTGTTGTATGTTTACAGACGGGAGCCTCCCCCATTTTCGGGCGGTCACGATCTTACCAGTCCTGGCCGTGGAATTCGGAAATCGGAGCGGGCCATGGTTGGCAGATCTTCCTTCGGGCGGTGAAAACAACGATGGTCCGGCTCCACCAAAATTGGTATAAAGTAGAAAACTTAACTACATATTTGAACGGGGAGGGGGACCCCAACAGGTACGTGACACAAATTATTTTTTTAATACACTCCAGGTGCAACAATCTCGATGTACCTGTCACGTGCCTGCACTGCCTTAGAGTGTTGTATATAATGGAGGCTGCATCTAAATATAAGGCAGTGCGTACAAATTTAAATATTTTAGAACCAATGGTAAAATTGAAATTAGCCATTGGTTATAGTTCTGTTTAGTCCGAAAAGACGAGTTTTGGGGCAAGAGGGGTTGGCGCAAGGTAGACAGCGGGTTTGAAGAAATGGCAGGGGAATGGGAGTAGTGTGTTTCAGAGGGGGGACGTGAATTCACGTAGTGGATCTACCGGGTGCCGATCCTTTTTGCAGCAATACCCGGCATTTCAGGCGACTGCGATCTTCCTAGACGTGTTGAAAGCCACGATAGAGTCAGCCTTCAATGTAAATAGAAATTTTGGAAAAAAAAAATATACCAAAACAATTTTGGATGTTTAGAATTTTAAATTTAAAGAAATGTTAGAATTAAGTGACCAAATATAATTGTCAAGTTTCAGCATCAGTGATTATGGGAACGTTTTGAAAAGATGTGTAATAAAATAAAAACTTGTTATCAATACAAGTGTGGGGATAATTTTGGGGGGTAGTTTGGTGCTCAAAGAAGTGATAGAACAGTGGAGTGTGGAACTGCAACGGTAGAAAGTTTAGTTATCATTTTAATTAATTAGTTAGTAAGTTGCTGTTGCTGGGGTGGCATGTGCCCCAGTAGATAGCGGGAAGTGTTGGGGGTAGCAGAGAGTGTTACCTCCATCGGAGGCCAACATGGCGAAAATGCACGGCACACCTTTTGTATAATTTTATATTGTACCTTGATAAATTGCCGTGTCGTGCATATTAATGATGAACTGCACATGCCTGAAGGAAGAGATGATTTCCCCAACTTTTCGGGCGATTACTGCCTTACCAGCACTAATCGTGGTTTTGGCTAGCGGTTAGCTATGGTCATATCAAGTCCCTTGACCATAGCTGGCTTGAAATTGGTCTGTATTAGAAATTAATGGGGGGTGAAACCAGGGGGAATCCCGGAACTATGGAACAGCGGCTGCCACTCTGTTCGAGGAGGAACAGCAGAGCCAGGTGGTAGACCCGCATTAAGGGCGCATAACTATAGACAGAGATATTATGATATCTGAACCTTCAAATGTAACGCAGAAGCAAGGACACGGAGATGTCACATTCCTCCAAAACATCAGTCCTTGTGGACGCCACAGTCCAGGGGGGTCATAGTGTGTGTGGCAGGGAGGTTGTCCAAGGGGATAACGTATTAAAAATTTGTTGTATTTTAATAATGATGATTTGCTACTCAATAATTTTGTTTTGATTTGAAAATTAGATGCACTAAATACTTCCTATAATGTGTTTATTAAGGCTTATTGTGTTAATTGCATTTAGTATGTTAGGAATAAGGATTATAAAAATATAATAATATGTTTTCAATGTGTTTATAGATTTTAAATAAAAATTAAATAAATTCGTGATAGTTAAAATTTTCAATGGGTTGCAAAAGATAGAAATGGGTGATAGTAATTATTTGAATAAAATGTTTGAGTCAGTCCAAGTTGAATTTTGTAGGACATACAGATCTGTCCAAATTGAAGTCAAAGTTAAAGGAATAGTAGAGATGAAAATAATGTAAGGTTGTTTCGAGTTAATGTATGTTATAGAATTTTGAGAAGTATTGATGTTGACACAGTAGAAATGGAGAAGATATGTAGAATTTTGAGTGATATATTGTTGTTTATTTTGTTGATGTTATTTTGTTGAAGTTGTAGTGAGGTAATGAGATTGAGATTTTGGGGATGGCAATTTTGTAGTAGGGGGTAGTGTAATGTGGGAGTCCGCAACATGATGATGAGTTGGGACGGGATTTGGGATAGATTTTAGTGGAGACGGGGTTGCCTCAGGTAGAATCCAGGAACCAGAGAACGGGAATTGAGTTTTTGGGGGGGGGAAACACTTATCCTATGTGCAAAGGGTTAGAGAGTATTTTTTTTTATATATTGAGAGAAGGTGGCGATTTGAGTTAAAGTAGTAAGTAGTTAGAGGTAGAGAAGGGTTAGTAGATTTTTTGATAGAGGGGTGTCATACTAGTTAAAGATTTTGTAAGGGAGCGTTAGAGTAATAAAAGGGGTAAGATTATGAGTAAATGCCAAGTTGATAAAGTGAATTATAATGAATAACGTAGAATCACCCAAATTAATGAAAGGGAATAATAAATGGAATTATGTGTAAAACGAAGAAAAAAAAAAATTGAGAAGCGAATTAATAAAAGTTAAATTGAGATTAAAATGTAATTTTCTGATTTTATATGCAAACTTAATGATGTAAAATGTGTAAATTTTAAATACAAATGGTTTATTTTAAGATAAGGATAACAATGTGAATTATGAGTGTACTATGTTTTCTTATGTTATATTGTGTTTGTTAGTATAAGAGAATTTTATGAATTTAAATATTTTAAATGCATTTTAATTTGGGGATGAGAGAAATGTAATATGGTAATGGGAAATGTTTATTTAAATTCTGATGGGAATCAGGGCAATGATTTTGAATTTTGGGATAAAGTTAACTAGAGAAAGTAGATAGAATGGGATTATGGAATTTTAAAGTGGGTATCCTGTTACTGTAAGGTATTCTGATATATGTTAGAAATGAGTAAAACAAAACCAGTGCTTCTTAGCGCAAACCAGCACCGCTAGGGGGAAACAGATCAGTTGGGGATATGGTGTTGTATAAGGCCACTATTTGATATTTTAATTTGTTGTTTCAGTGTTTGGCGATGCTGTGGCGGCGGACCTGAGCTGGCCAGCGCGTCAGAGCAGGGGCGTTAAGTATCTGTCTGACTCTACGGTGTTGGGATCTCGAGAGAGAAGTCCAGTATTGTCATTCAGATGCGGTCACAGTCACCGGACCAAGGGTGAGTTGAGTTGATTATATTTTTTGTAAACCATACAGGGGGTTGTGGCGACATATCCTGGCTGATCCCTTTAGCAAGTATGAATGTGTCAATGAGATTTTTTATGCTTCGGCATAAAATATCTCATTGAGGGGGTATTGTAACGGGCCTATTTCAGGGTAATAAGGAAATTTGTATTTTTTTTATTTTGTTAAAGCAGATAACATGTTTGTTTAAATAATTGGGACAAAATTTATAAACAAAGGTAAATTTAGTGGTAGGCGACGGTAGCGAAGGTGGTACGACTGATTGACAATATTGTATGTAAATTATTGAAACGAGTTTTTATGAACTTAACAACCGACAAACTGTGCCAAGGGCAGCTTCAAGGACACAAAACCAGTCAACAAATTATGTAACCACATCAGACCATCTGGCGAAGTGATATAAACATAAAAACAATAAGAGTTGGTCGTACAACCACAGCGACTTCATAAAATAGCGCCGGTGGCTCAGCCCCAGTCTAACTCCACCACCACTCGCGAGTGGTACCTATACAAAGTTCCGGAACGTGATTTGCGGGCCCGCACCTTAAAGAAATGTGAATAATATGTTTCAAAATCTGACTTAAAATCAAAATTCTTACTAAAATGTGATCAACAGTTTACTTTACATTATAACAATCCGGTAATCATGAATTAAGGTGAAAGTGCGCACGGAAAGCGATGTGACGTCGTCTGGACTAAAATTCGGACTCGAGGCAGATAAGTTTTACCAGGATATACACAGCATTATCAAAATTTATTATATTTTTCAGAAATCCAAAACAGATGGGGCAAATTAAATAAAATGGGAGTCTAAGGGGAAAATTTTAAAATGGATTGAATGTGAGAGTGTGTGAGGGGTTTTGCTTAATTATATATATATCATGAAGTGCTGGTTTCCGTTCTAAAATTAATCTTAGATTTATTGTATATTTCTATTCTAAAGAAGAAAATCATGCATATTAAACGTTTTTTTTTTTTTATAAGATCGTAACAAAGTAAGAGAAAGTAAGGGGAATATTTGTCTCTATAAAATTTTGAATTATGTTAAGGGCTATATTTTCACGTTGTCTTTTGTAATGTAAGAATGAATTAAAATGGGTGTGATGGTAATTCAGTTGTACTTTCTTAAATAACCAGTTCTGCACTTCCCGGTTCGCTGATCCGAACCTTGGTAAGTTATTAACAGTTGGCAACACAACATGGCGCCCAAAGGAGTTATTTAGTAAATAATTGAATTGAAAGTAAAATCCCTTAGGTGTAATTAAATATCAATTTGTTTGATACAGTACACAGGAGGAAATAAATAAAATGTTGAGGGAAGGTATAATAGAAAAATCTACCTCACCATATTCCAACCCGTTAGTAGTGGTGACAAAGAAAGATTTATCGATAAGATTATGTTTAGACGCTAGACAAGTAAACAGAATAATTGTTCCAGACAGAGAATCACCGGAACCAGTAAGCAAAATTCTGCAACGTTTTAGTGGGACCAAATACATCACCACTTTAGACTTGACTGCAGGTTACTGGCAGATAGAGCTGGAAGAGGAGTCTCGACAGTATGTGGCATTTCTATACAACGGTAGGAATTACCAGTTTCGAAGACTACCTTTTGGACTCAACGTAAGTGTTTCAATTTTTATCAAATGCCTGGATTATGTGCTAGGGAGAGAGATTTTAGAATTCACAACCGTTTATGTAGACGATATAGTAATTACGTCACCAGACATTGATACACACTGTGAAAGGTTAGATAGGGTATTAAGTAGACTGCATGAATATGGCATAACAGTTAAGTTTAAGAAGTCAGAATTTTTGAAGGAACAAGTTAATTTCTTAGGACATATAATTTCAGCAAAGGGTATCAGTACAGACCCTAAAAAAGTAGAAATAATACAAAATTTTCCAATACCAAAAAATGTTAAACAGTTGCAAAGTTTCTTAGGCTTGTGCAATTATTATAGGCAATTTGTAGACAAATATTCATATTTAACAGTACAATTGGGACATTTATTAAATAAAGACAATCGATGGCAGTGGAATTTAAAAGAGCAAAATATATTCGAGCTGATAAAAAATAAATTCTTAAACAGTTATATTAGCTCATCCTAATTTTTCAGAACCATTTTATATACACACAGACGCGTCAGACATTGCATTGGGAGTAGAGTTGTTTCAGTTAGATGGGAGTGGTAACCACAGAGTAGTAGCTTTTGCAAGTAGATCTCTATTAACTAGTGAAAAGAACTATACTACGACAGAGAAGGAGGCGTTATCAATAGTTTTCGCCTGTAGAAAATTCAGAACGTACTTATTAGGAAATAAGGTAATCATAAGATCCGACCATCAAGCTTTAACTTTTTAAAAAACTGTAAACTAACACATGGTAGGTTAGTGCGGTGGATGCTAATATTACAAGAATATGACTTAACAATTGAGTATTGTAAGGGTAAAGAAAATATAGTAGCGGATGTCCTATCCAGAACAGATTTTGATAATAATACCGAAGTAGACGTAGCAAATACATATAAAATATTTATAGTAAAAGAAGCGGGGGAAGTAGATATGAAAAAATTAATAAGTAACTTAGCAGCAGAACAAGAAAGAGACACGGAACTTAATAAAATAATATTAGCTTTGAGTCAAATACCTAACGTACCTCATAAGTGGGAGAAACATTTTAGTTTGTTTAATAAACACTTATTTCATCGGGCAAATGAACAGGGAGATGATTGGAAGGTGTGTATCCCTAAAGTTATAATACCTGAAGTAGTGAGAGATTGCCATCTAAGGTATGGTCATATAGGCCCCAAGAAATGTAGTGATATATTAAAGGAGTCATGTAAATTTAATAATATGGAAAGAACGGTGCGTAAAATATTACAAACATGTGAAATTTGTCAGAAAGCTAAAGTAAACAATCGTAAACAGGAGGGTTTAATGCAGCATGTAATGCCAGACGGTCCTTTAGCATTAGTTGCCGTTGATTTATATGGCCCCTTACCCAAAGGTCGTGGCGGGGTAAATTATTTATTTGTTGTGTTAGATGTTTTTGCCAAATTTGTAAAATTGTACCCGATTAAAAAGGCAACCTCATCAGTATTGGCTAGGAAGATAGTAAATGAATACCTTGTTGAAGTAGGTAAGCCTAAAATAGTATTATCAGATCATGGTTCGCAGTTCACCAGCAACACCTGGCGGGAAACTTTAGGTTGGGAAAATATTTTAATTAAACATACATCAGTGTATCATCCACAGTCAAATCCAAGTGAACGTGTTATGCGGGAGTTAGGGAGGATGTTTAGGACCTTTTGCCATAAAAAACATTCTTTGTGGGCTACTTTTGTGTGCAAGATAGAGGGGTATATTAACAATAGTTTACATGAATCCACTAGTTACAGCCCATGTGAGTTAATGTTTCAGAGAAGGGCGTCACGCATATTAGAAGAGCTAGTAAAATTTCCAACCCGGACGGAAATACCACATGATAGGAAATTGGTAATCGCTAGGGAGCGCCTGCTGAATAAGGCCGAACAGCGGAAACGGAGACATGACCGGAATTTAACACCCATACAATACGAGGTAGGACAACTAGTATTAATAAAAAATCACGATCAATCATCAGCGTTGGATAAAGAAATTAAAAAATTCTTCCTATTGTATGACGGTCCATATGAGGTTAGCCAAGTGAAAATGGAGAATGCTTATGTTTTAGTAGATTTGCAAACTCGAGAAATAAAAGGAACTTATAATGTGACCCAATTAAAAAAGTATTACCTAGCTGAGTGATGATAGATATTTTTGTGATTATTAAAATTTTCATACACAAACATTTTTATATTTTATTATGATAATATTTTATTATTATTTATACACATATTATGGTGTTTTAAAAGTAGGAGGGATCCTCCCTCATTTTCGGGTGGTCACGACCTCACCAGTCCTGATCGTGGTTTTCGGCACTTGGAGGCGGACCATGGTTGGCGGAACTTCCTTCGGGTGGTGAAACGACGATGGTCCGGCTCCACAAAATTGGTTGAGAATAGAAATTTAATCTTACTGTTGAACGGCGAGGGGGACCCCTAAGGTATGTGTTATACGATATTTTTTTACACTTTAGGTGTACCTTACCACATACCAACATCGCCTAGGCGTATAAATAAATAATTTTAGTGAGGCAGTGTGTTCAAACAAAATTTACTTTTATGTAATAAAATCTATTATGCAGTAATAAAATGTAATAAGGTCACGAGTAAATAGAATTTGAAAATGAAATTAAAAGCGTAAGTTATGTAATTTTGGTAAGTCTGAAAAGTGAATTGTTTATTTTCATGTAATAACAACATTGTTAAGTGTAAATAGATTAATTTAAGTGACCAAGTAAATATTTTGTTGTACTTTTTATTTTATGTTAATGAAGGTCAAGGTAGGGAAAGTTAAGAAAGAAATGTATGGTGTTAAAACACCACCAAGACTAGAAATGTCATGTAATATAAATTGTTAATTTTAATTTTATAAAATATATTTTACTTGTGATTCCCCAACTTTTCGGGCGGTCACGGCCTCACCGAACCCTGACCGTGGAATTGGTTTAGCTTTAACAGCTATGGTTGGGGCTCATTGTGCCACGTTCTGCCTTAACTGGCCATAGCTGTTATCGTTGTAAAGGTGAATTTTGAAATTGACAGGGGGGTAATTTAGGGGAATCACCAAACTATGGAACAGCGGCTGCCACTCTGTCCGCGTGGGGACAGCAAAGCCAGGTGGTAGACCCGTTTTAAGGGCGTTTCAATATAAAACAAGGATATGTCGATATCCACAAACGTTAAAATGTCAAGCCGAAGCAAAGACACGGAGATGTCAAAATTCCTCCAAAATTTCAGTCTTTGTGGACGCAACTAGACGCCACAGTCTAGGGGGGGGTCATAGTGTGTGTGGCAGGGAGGTTATCCAGGGGGGTAACAAATTAGAAATTTGTTGTGTTTTAATTATGATGACTCGCTACTGAGATAACTAAATAATTTTGTTTTGATTTGCAGAATAGAGGCACTAGATACTTCCTATATTGTGTTTACTATGTCTTATTGTGTTAATTGCATGTAGTATGTTAGGAATAAGGATTACAAAATAGGATAATATTTTATAAAATAAGTTTTCAAGGTGTTTAAGGAATTTCAATGAATAATAAAATAACTTTGAAATAATTAAAAGTGTTCAATGGGTTGTAAAAGATAGAAATTGGGTGATAGTAATTGTTTTAGTAAAACGTTTGAATCAGTCCAAATTAAAGTTGTTAGTGGTATTAGAGAGAGAGGGAGAAAGATTATATACATATACCTGCCAAGTGGCATATCAAGCTAAAATAAATAATTAAATCACCCAAAGTAAGAGAAAAGAGATTTATAATAGAATATAAAATTTTGATTGAAGCCAGTGACAAATTTTGATAGAGCTTGAAAATAATGTAAAGTTATAAGGGGTTTATTTTGAATAATTTAAATATCAATTTGATTGTTAATTATAATAATATTTTGTTATTTTAAATGTTTTATTTTATTATGTTTTTGTGTTTCAAGATAGAATTTTACAGTGGTACAACGTATTTTCAGATGTAACTTGTGTATAACATATGTAGGTCAAGGTTCTTAACTCGACCCAGTTTTGATCAGCTGATGTGTGAGGTTATATACTAGGCATGTTTAGTAAGGAAGTTAATCCAACTTTTGTTTTAAATTGATTTGAACAAACTTTAAATAATTTCAATATGGAAAGAAAATATTTTAATAAATTCAAAATTTTTGAATTTAAAATTTTTTTTGAGTTTTTTTTTTGGAAAAAAAAATTCTTGATTTTGTGCCTGTCATCTAATTGATGTTTTTGACTTCTGATTGTATTATTGTTTAGGTGTAGTACTAGTGTTTTTTATAGAATTGTGTGGTGTAGTATGTAGGTATAATCAAATGTTAGAATAAATGAGTTTGATTTAGCAATAAATATTTTTGAATTTAAAAAAGAGATTAACAAGTATATGTATGAGCCCAGTATTGCTGAAGGCGACCCAGTGTGCATGATAAGGGGGAACACATCGGTTGAGGATCTGGCATGATCTAAGCCAGGGATTGAGGATTTTTGGGGTAGCATGATAGAAGGTAAGGTGCGCTGTGGTGCGTGTCTGTTCGATTTTTCGGTGTTGGGATCTCTTACAGAGAAGTCCAGTGATCTCGTTCAGATGCGACCATAGTCGCCGAGCCAGGGGGGTCGTTTACCCATGAAGTGTAAGAACAAAAGGGGTTGTTGGCACCAGTTCCTCACCGGTCCTCTTAGGGGTTTTAGCAATGAGATTTCTTCTGTTTCGACAGAAGATTTCTCATTGGGGGGGGGTATTGTAATGGGGCTATTTTGAACGGTATATTTTTTTTTTATTTTCAAGTTATCAATTTTTGGGGACTGATCGGTTTGGACACCCTTTACGGTAACTCAGACATGTTTGTTTGGACACCCTGTATACAATCCTGTACCGGGTCGTGCCTAGCGCACAAAGATAACAGCGTTGGAAATGTCAGCCTATGTGCACATGCGTGTATTTTCCGTCGGTGGAAAAATAAAACTTTTTAGCGAACCCAAAGACAGGACGAAATTACATATACTCGCTCCACAGGTGATATCACGTGACGACTCATTAAAGCGTCACGTGATTTTTACCAACCAATCACGAACAGAGTTGCCATGGATGAAGAAGGCGTGGTTTATATAGACCGCTTAGAAAAAACTACGTTGTCGTTGTCAACACCGATAGCCGGCCGGCTGTACAATAGTACCACGTGTTAAAGCAAAATTTTAATTATAGAACTGTGAGTGCAGAAACAAAAAAGCAGTGTAAAATGTGAGTGGTGAATATCTAAATTAACAGCAGAAACTTTTTCGGACAAAAAAAGTGAACCCTATTCAGACAACAAGTAAAACAACCATGAACTAAATTCACCTCGTGGTCGTCATGGCTCTAAGTTCAGGAAAGTAATCATTTAAACATCTATTAACAAATTAAAATCAATTTAAAAGCGCTAAATCTAAATAATGGGAGGGAAGTTTGAGTGAGTGTTGAGAGTGGGCATTGCTGGGGCCGTCTTAATAATTTATTTAAGTTATAGTTGTAACTAGTTAATAGCGTATTGGTCATGTAATTAAAAAAAAAATCAAAATGTCAGTAATTCGTTAAGAAAATAATCGAGATGCGAAGTAGGAGTTTTGTCACAATTTTTAATAACAAAGTAAACAGAAAAAATGTCATGCTAAACAAATAAAATAACATTTTATTTGTGTTCGCAAAATATGTATTTGTCATTGTATTACCTGTTGTTTTTTCTCTGCCTAAGTACATCAGACGACACCCTGACAATTCACGAAGAAGGTAAGTAATACCAGTTTAAGTTTGTTTTTCATTTAAAAAAAACAAGCAAACTTTCAGTTGCCACTTTTAATAGACACCGATTTTTAGATGGTTACTATTTATTTTAAACTCGTACTGCTTTAGGGGGTCTTGTAATGGGGCAGAATGGGAGGTTTTATTTTTTATCAATTTTTTTAAATTTTCAATTGTAATTCCCACGTAAAATACGGCAGCCCTCAAACGATGAACAGTGATATAGCTTTGCAAGCGGGTGTGGTAAGAACGGCAATACGATTCGGAAATCAAGTGTTGTGTTACATACTCATACACGCAACAAGAGCATGCGCGCAGAAACGACGCCAACAAGATGGCTAAATTATACGATTTTGTTCACCACGTGTTGGATGATGACGGAAGTGCAGTGAAGACTCCGCCCACCTTAGTCTCGTGACTCGTGGCAATGGAATATCGTCAACACCTTGGGAACATTAACAACCCATGTTCCCCTGTACAATGATGAACAATTTGTCACAAGCAGGCTGTGCATTTCCGTCTGCTACATAGTGTTGGAGTAGGAAGGTGTGCGTAGTTACCCCAGTCGACGAATTTTTTCTTAACCGGCCGGTTAAACTTATCGACTCGCTAGCAAAAGTTTAATAAAATGTGACTGAAACTATAACAAAATGGATCTAAAGACAGTGTAACATCAAACAAAATGGGCAGTGAACAGTTTGGCAGTGAAATTAAAATTGGACGAACTGAATACAATGAGTGCAACACGTGGTCGGCCAGGGACACCCAACCAAGTAACAGTATAAATTAAATATCATTATGAGAAGTTAAAAATAAAAAGCGCTATATGAAAAAGGGGAAAGGTATGAGAGTGTGAATGAGCATATGCTGGGGTCGCCTTACTTAGAAATATAAGTAGAATAAGTATATCTGGATTGAGATACAGTGAAACCTCTCTAATTCGGACTTCTCTAATAAGGAATTTACGATAATTCAGACTCCCTAAAAAAAAATTATAATTCACAACAAAAAATTAAATTTGTGAATTCTTTGTGAAACATTTGCCTTTAGGGAATTATTAAAGTGTTATGTTTGGCAAAATGTGCGATACACACCCCCAGTTTAGTCCAGTTTCAACTGCTGCTTTGGTAGTGTGTGCGTCATTGTTATTGTATTCGTGTGTGTTCTATTGTACTGAAGTTATTTCTTAGTTGCGTACAGCTTTTCAAACCCCATTTTTCTTCAAACACTGTTTAGTATTAATTTACAGTACTGTATTACAATATGAGTGCTAGAGGTAAATGCAGTAAACCCTCGATTTAACGGGACTAATTGGGGCTGAAGGGTGTCGTAAAATCGAAAGTCCGTTAAATCGCAAATTTTGTTTTCTGAGGATATATTTAAATCAAATAGGCCTATAACACTTGAAATTTTAATACTATTAATATCATGCAAATACCGTATTGTTTCCGAATACAAGCCACACTTTTTTCTCCTAAAAACATGGTCGCTAATTTGGCCTGCAGCTTGCATTCGCACGCTAACGAAATTCGAAGTTATAACTGACTTCTGGCGGGACAAACGCTTTTGGTATCTATGAGTTGTTTACTGCCTAAGCAACAGCAGTTTGCCTGGCTGTAGTTAACTCTGGCGTTATGATTTATGACTACAACCGAATGTTTTAACAGCAAACTGAAGAAAGAATAGGAAGATAAAGTGTAAGTGCGTGCGCACGTGGGCGTGCTCACACCCTTCTGTTTCTGTAGGCAGCAAGACAAAGGATGTGTAGAGGGGGTGTGAGTAACATGTTTCTAAATAACGGGTAAACTGACAGTGTGGTTTTCTATTGTAACAGCGACAACATCGCTTATCTGTACTTTGTTTTCATTCGGCGTTTTTGTAGTGCGTTTGCGGTATGAGTGATATTGTGGAGACTAAAGGCACGCGGTCAAATCAAATTAAACGTAACCCGTACGATGCGAATTATAAATTCAATTGTGATTCAAAATGTAGAAAAAACGTGCAATCGTGAAGCCGCAAGGAAATTCGATATTGATGAATCCTGTATTTGACAATGGAGAAAACAGAAGGAACGACTTTTACATGCAAATACTGCGCGACGAGCATTCGCGGGACCTCAAGTTGGGCGTTTTGTAGCAGTAGAGTCCAGCATCTGTGAATACGTACGGTTTTTTAAGAAGGCAAAGACTCCCTGTCATTAGACATGTTTTAAAATTAAAAGCTTTAGAAATCGCAGAATTAAAAGTCTCCGGTTTCAAAGCCAGCTTCGGGTGTATAAGACGAATGATGCGGCGAAGTGGATTTGCGCTTAAATGACGTACATCACTCGCGCTAAAACTACCGAGTGACTTCGAAGAAAAACTCCTACAGTATCAGCGGTTTGTCATTCATTTATGCAAGAAGTATAATTATTCACTTGAACACATGGGAAATGCCGATGAAACGCCCGTATTTTTATTTTGTATTTACGTATATTTACGGTGGACCAAACGGGAACCAAATCTGTAACAGTAGATTACGGGAAATGAAAAATTACGTGCCACTATATACTTGTGCTTGTTGTATTAGCCGATGGACGAATATTTCACAATAAAATTAAATTTCCATTACATTACTTATAAACTTTTTGCGTGCGAACTTAACTTGAAAACATTGATGGTGAAAGATTGTTGTTTATGTGAATTTAGTTATCCATTTTGTAAGTACAATCAATTTAAATTTCCATTAATATTTAGGTAGTTTTAACATTTATTTTTACAGCACTTTACCTATACTGTAGTATGAATTTCTATAAAATATTCTATAATTCGGATTTTTCTCTAATTCGGACTAGGCTTCGCCCCATATAATCCGAATTAGAGAGGTTTTACTGTAAATGTTTTGTGTTACGTATATATGAAAGAAACAAAAATATTTTACTTTTGAGACCAGAGATGAATAATTAATAAATTAATAAATGTGAAGAATTAGAATGATAAAATAAAGCTTGAATTGTGTCATGCAAATGAGAGTTGAGTATGTTACTGATACAACCCTAAATCACTTATTTACAACGAGTTCTCGTGACGACTCTGGACCCCGTACAAGGTAAGGTCTTTGTATATTTATTCAATATTAATTTTGTGAATAACTTGTAGTTTCTCACTTCTTACTAATAACATACATCTTCAATGCCATACTCAGACTTCCTCTTCTGTAGTACTGCGTATACAGTGGAACCTCGATATAACACCCCGGTGATAAAACTCGACCCTTGATGTAACGCTCATTTTTCACAGTCCCAGCAAATTAAATAATTAAACTTGGGACCTTTATGTAAAGCGACCCTCGATATAAAGTGCTTTTTGGCTGGTCCGCAGAAGAGTGTTATATCAAGGTTTCACTGTACCACATGTTATGAACTCATTTTGGCCTTGGATGTAGCTTTGGGCATCCAAGTTTATTCTGTATACTTACATGCCATCTTTTCAAAGCACTACATAAAGACGTTGCGTACACTAAAACATATTTGTATTATTACTTTACCTAAACAGTTTTGGTACAGTAACTTATACAAAATTAATTTTTATTTAATTCATTGTATTTTCTTGATTGTAATAAACAGAATTTCCTGTGTATGAACAGAGACCTGGATCAAGCATGTATGGAAGCAGTTGCAGCTTTGCTAAGAGGATTACCTCTTCAGCCTGAAGAATCTGATAGAGGAGATTTAATGGAGGCAAAAAGTCAGTTGTTCCTCAAGTAAGTATTTGTATTAATTTAATTAGCCAGAGGTAGGAATAAATTAGTAATTTATATAATTATTTTAAATAGATTACACATAAGACATGATATATAAATATACATAAGATATTTTTTAAGTGAATCGTATAATACTACAGTGAAATTTTTTGCAATAATCTTGTTTTGTTTCCTTAATACTTATTATATCAATTTTTAGAAAAAGAAATTTCCCTAGTCATTGTAAATAATATGTATGTGATTTCAGGTACTTTACTTTGTTTATGAACTTGCTTAATGACTGCACAGATGCACAAGATATTGAAAAGGATGTTTCTAGACGTGTTACTCCTAACAAGCTAAATACACTTCGTAATGCAACAATACAGGCTATGTCAAACTTACTCTCTGCAAATATTGATAGCGGATTGATGCACTCAATAGGTTGGTTCGATGGACTAATAAATCAATCATATTGTGAATTCTCTCTCTCTCTCTCTCTCTCTCTCTCTCTCTCTCTCTCTCTCTCTCTCTCTCTCTCTCTCTCTCTCTCTCTCTCTCTCTCTCTCTCTCTCTCTCTCTCTCTCTCTCTCTCTCTCTCTCTTCTCACTCTCACTCACTCACTCACTCACGCAGCATCTGTGTGATATCTATATGAGACTAACAATAAAAATTGTCAGCTCTGGTGGCAGATGCAGGGTGACTGACATGTTACAGCATGCTTGTAGAAGGTGACATTGGAATAGTTTGGCTACTGAGCAAAAGTAAAGTGTGCAATTCACAAAGTAAGTAAAACAAAATACTCACTTCTTTAAAATATAGCTGTAATAGATCACTGCCATCTGTATAGAATCCAAATGATGGACTTTCACTGCCATAGAAACATTATCAGGAGTGATGTTTTGCCCACTCAAACAATTGGCAGCTATCTTCAGGCTAACTATAAATTAGTATATATTGAATGT
The DNA here is from genome assembly GCA_034769895.1 of Magicicada septendecula. Taxonomy (NCBI): domain Eukaryota; kingdom Metazoa; phylum Arthropoda; class Insecta; order Hemiptera; family Cicadidae; genus Magicicada; species Magicicada septendecula. The sequence goes on from CM068367.1 coordinate 1,090,668,115, forward strand.
TAGTGATAAATAGTAATCTATTAATGATTGATAGAGAATCAAAAAAGTAACAAATGTTCACATAGTGTATGATAAAAAGACTGAGTAAGACAAATAAATAATTAAAAATGACGTACTAGGAAAAACATACAGCACAAGACACAATGCATATGAACCCTCACACACAGATAATGTCAGCAGTGTTACAGAAGACTTCTGGTGAACCTGTTATGTATGAACAAGCTGTGTACAAATAGTACAGAGGCCTCAAAGACTTCATGAGTGATTTGAATATCATGAAAGTCAGGTGGAGATTGTGGTTTTGTTTTATATACAACTGAGACTAATTTATAGAGGTAGATCAACACATAATTTTTCAAATAAACAAAAATACCACATACACGTTTTGATCAGACCTTGTATAAATAACATTGGATTTATAATACCAAATGTATTGTGAATGACTGAATCCTAAAAATAAATAAAAGTATGTTGCCCATGAAGTAGAAAATCCGTAGGGACAATGAGCTTAGGAACATAAACCATGTCCTTAGTTTAATCTATGATAAGTTTGTGTTGAACAAATTATGATCTGTTGCTGGCTGTATGAACATAATAATAATAAATGCTTGGCTTTACCGTTGCTGTTATCAGGTACAACATGTTGATTTCCATTTCATTCCTATAAATAATTCCATAAATATCGTATAGCCACTAATTTTTTTCATGTACTTATTTACACAATTTACCCGGTTTTCTACATACAATTTCCAATATAAAAGTTGCTGGTAACATGTTATTACTTAATAAAAAGTAACGTTTTATTGTTTTCTCTATTTTGTAGACTTGGGGTACAATCAGGATTTGCAAACACGTGCAGCATTTATGGAAGTTTTAACTAAGATTCTGCAACAAGGAACAGAATTTGATACCTTAGCAGAAACAGTTCTTGCTGACCGTTTTGAACAGCTTGTGCAGTTGGTCACTATGATCAGTGACAAAGGGGAATTGCCTATTGCAATGGCACTAGCTAATGTTGTGACTACTTCACAGATGGTAACCTTACAATATTAAACTTATGGAGTGTAAAATATAATTAACTTGGATTAAATTTTTAAATTAATGCTTTTTATTTATTGTTATGACAGTCTCACGGATTGTCATGTTGTACAGTGGAAACAAAATACAGACACCAATGAAAACTGAGTTTCATTTTATCTCTGACTATCTTCAGATCAAGTGATTTATTTCTTGTAGTTGCTTTTCTGATTGCAAGGAATAGTTCTGCGGCTCTTGGAACTGAATCTCAGGTGATCCAAACATCAAGTTCCGAGGAATATGAATCTCTCCCACTCAGCCACAATTTCTGTTGTGGAATCATGTCGGTTGTACCATGTACTGATTGCCCATAAGCCGTTAGCTAATCTAGTCTGTTTGGTTCTCGTCAACAACTTAGTGTGTAAAATCATCTTTAGCAGCTTCTCCTCCCGGGCACTTCGATTAACTCAAGAATAAGCAAGGCCCTTCCCTCGATGGCCATAGTAGGTTTTGTAATCACTCCTTTTGTTGTTATACAAATTGATACTTCCTCTGCTAGTTCTTCTTCCATTTCCGCATAGAATAGCAAAGGTTCCTCTTGACAACACCTGTTGTTTTCTTTGACTAGTGTCACTTGATTGATCGAATTTTTGGCAGAACCTGTCATTTTAGCCATGCAAAACCTTTATCTTCTATTGCCCAACTCTCAGTACATTCTTTCATAAGTCCACAAAGAATCCGTAGGCATTCATAATGTCCATGCCAAGAATCACATCATTGAAAATGTCTGCAATGCGCATTTAGTTGCTAAACTTGAGAAGACCAGTTGTACACATACCTGTCCTAACATTTTGACAGGGCTTCCAGCCACAGTTGGTACTGTACAAGAGTTAAATTGAGGCTGGCGGTTGCTGACTAAGTCAGCGTGTACAATGTACACCTTTGCACCCGTGTCAGCTGAAATGATGTCTGTGCTGTCCACTGCTCTTATGTACCATGGAAACTGTGCTGTTCTGGAGCTTTATGTCTTCAGTTGGTGCTATCACACCCTTTTCTTGGTATTTTATTCTTCCAACAGACTCCCTGTAGATGACCGTGTTTTCCACAATTGTAACACTTTGGTCTTCTGTCTCTTTCCCATCGTTCAAATTGTTGTGGCGTTCTTGAACCTTTGAATTGTTTTCCCTGCAATATTATATTCCTGCCCCCATCATAACGGCAGTGTGATACTGGGATCTTCTGTCTACATAGTGATGACATAAATCCGTTAATGTAGTGGGACGCTGACTTGGCAGCTTTAAACTCGAGGCCCTGAATAAGAGCTTCTGAGCTATTTCGGTGTCTTACCATCTTTCCACTACAACACTTGTTGTAGTTCACTATCTCTGACACCACCAGTAAATGTCTGCATTGCAAACCTCATTCGCAAATCTTCTGGTGCTTCAGGATAGGCCAGTCTAATTAGTCTGTTGTTGCTTGCTTCAAACTCTTGAAGACTCTTCCTGGAATCATGTCGCCTTGTTCTCAGCTGAGTGAAGTACACATCATGCAAATGTTGATCACCATACTGTAATTTTAGAGCTTTAACAAATTCGTCATAGATGTTTTGGATATCAGGTGGCACTTTCTGTAGTAGATCTGCGGCAGATCCTTTTAAAGGGAGAACGAGTGGAACTGTGTTCTCTTTCTCTTTCCAATTATGTCCGTATGCAGTGGTTTCAAATTGACAAAGATATGTCTTCCAGTGAGTGCTTCCATCAAATGTTGGGGCCTTGACATGAACTACCCCAATGCACGCAAAGTGACTTTCTCTATTGTCTTATTTTGTGTATCTTTTCCGACTTCACCATTGGTACAGTCTGTTCAGCAATTTGTGTGGTAACACATGGCTTATTTGTACTAATTGCTCCACTTCACTTTTAATTTGCTCTTTTATGTTTGCAATTGGCTCTTATATAAGTTAGTTGAGACTTAATCTTTTACAATTGCTACAGACTCCTTACTTCAGATACATTATTTGGTATCACTTCTTCAACACTCGAGACAGATTTATCTACTTCAGCTATTTTTAGTGTCACCTGTTTCACATTGTTTCTCATCTTGCTGTTCTTCTGCCTCCTCTCTTTCCTGTTGGTGTTTTTTTTTTGTCGTCTTTCTGCTTCTTCCACCTCCTGTCTGTGTTCTACTTTTTGTTGCTCCTGTGTTTGCAGTAGCAGCACTTGGAAGCTTCCATCCTCTAACTGGTATCCATGTTTGCAGATTAATTACAAATTGCACTACTCTTGTACAAAGTGTCTGTTGTTAAAGGTTCTATTCCACCTCTGACACCACTGTTACAATACTCTCACGGATTGTCATATTGTACAGTGGAAACAAAATACAGACACCAATGAAGTCACTAATTACCAGCTTTAGTTATTCACAAATAACAATTTGAAATCAACAAGTTACTCTCGTACAATAATTCAAGTTAAATTTGTCCACACACAATAATAATGTCAACTAATAGAGTTCTGCAACTAATTATAACACAGTAATCACTTTCCACTATTCACCAACAATCACTTGATCCGCACTCCACAATCTCACCAGGTGTAACATACTTCTAAGTTGTCCACTGTTTCTTATATAGGTTTCGCTGATGTTCCAGAATAATTTTTCATTCTTTTGGCGGCATGTCAGCATAATTTGCTTAGTTAAGAGTGCTCTCAAACAGTCTGGAAGCTGTTAATTTACACAACTGTTAATAATAACAACTTTTTACAAGAATATATTGTTATTACAGAATAAGTTGATATGGAAACTGAGATGCAGGATGCGGCAGTAGCTGTGGGATCCCCGCCTATATATATATATTTTGCAACAATACATATATTTGCCCAGGGCGTATGTTTGTAAATATTTAGCATAGAAAATATATGATGAACAGTTTTTAACAATATTATGCAGGCTAAGAATTGTCAGAAAGCGTACACCTGCCCCGCGAGTGAATATAGCGCTTGTATGTTTGTGTGAGTGAAGCCAGCTCGGACATGCAAAGATGGAGTGATGCGTACGAATTAGTGGTTTGTCTGTAATCAGGTTTTAACCAGATAAATATAAACTAATTAATACATTTTAAACCTGTGAACAAAGACTTACCCCAATTATAAAGACACCATTACATTAAGGAATTTTTAACGAATATGATGATGAAAAATTATTGCAGAAATGTGCAATAATAAAGACGCTAAGTAATTTAATGTTAATTACTAGTGTAATTAAATAGTAATTAATAAGTGTGTTATATGTGAGTGACCATAAAAAATTACGCAAACGATGATATCGCTCGTGCTACAAGTGTGTTTACGAAATCACGAAAATGAACCAAAAAGTGATTTGTAATTAAAAGGACGCTTTGCACGAAGTGACAATATCTAACAGGTCAAAAACAGTCCTGGACTTGTCAGATCGCCGGCTAGTATAAATACCACCCGCAATTTTGGGGCGATCTCGGACTCAAGATATCTTCACACAACGTCACGCTGCTAGTCTGCCAACCGATCGAACATCTTTACCACACACACCAAGACTAATGGAGGAACTCTGGACCATCACAAACAACAAACCGTAGAGACAGAGAACGCAGCATCAGCATAATCATCATCATCAAATTCTCAGGATTCACGACACACACACACGCAATGGTAACGTCGGCAGTACGCAGGTGATGAATAAACAATTATATTTTTTGTTTTTGGAAAGAACTCTTAAATAGAAACTTATATATGAACAGTAAAGACTTAAAGTTTTAAATATAATCACTGTACATACATTTAAATGGTAGTTAAAGAAAATAATTTAATTTAGCAAGAAAATTTAAAAATACTAACCTGTTGTATGTTAAAATTTGGGTGTCAGTAGAAATAAATAATAGGTTGGAAGTAAATGTATTTTTTTTATAGCAACAATTATTTTATTCTTGAGATTTAATATTATTTTTGTTTGTAAATGAGTTGCTATTATTATTTAAAATTTGAGTCAAAATCAGACACTGAAATAAAAAGTGTTTAGATAATTTGTTTAACATGTCTGTTTAGCTAGTAAGATTATATGGTTATTTATTTTTATATATCATGAACAGTATAGAAGGGTATATTGTATTTTTGTAAACTTATAAAAGAGAATATTTTTTTTATTTTTATAATTCGAAATTTTAATATTTGCATATTTCTATTAATATTAATAAATCATAGAATGATTATTTTTAAATGGTTTTAATTAATTATTTCATGTCATCAACATCTCACTCCTCTTTCAAAATTGTTTTTTTATTGTCCAACTACATGTACTTGACGCAACGAGAATTTAAAAAATCCTGCAACCTGGCCGTTGTGATACACTTCATAGTTCCGTTGAGTACATGGTATTGTATTTGTGTAATTTTTTATAATACTTGTAACGTTGCATAATAATTTGTCGTGCCCAACGTGTGGCTTGATATATGTTAATTATCGTATATATTCATAATTAATAAGTGGATTATTATTATTGTTATTAATATTATTGTATTGTAATTGTAATAGTGTTGTGTATTTCACAACTGGTGCTCAACAAAACTGAAAGAGGAGAGAAATTGTTGGTATGAGATAATTTATAATAATAATAAATGTAAATAAATAAATATAATTATTTCACTATGACTCGGAACACAAAACTTTTTATGGGTAAAAACGTAAACCTTTTACCTTATAACCTGAAGCTTTTTAAAAGTGAAAACCGGTTCAGATTATAAGGTAAAACTTTTACGTTTTTACCCATAAAAAGTTTTGTTCCGAATCGTAGTGAAATAATTATATTTAGTTAATTAACGGACACATCATGGACAATGAAATCCGTAAATAAATAATATTAAATAAAAACCAATAGAGTCGCGGTTTACCAATCATAATTAATAAAGAAAAAAGAATTTAAATTTAATTCTAATACAACGAAATGGCTACACCGCAGAAAGGAGTTGATATTGAGGCTATGTTTAGAAGTCTCCAGGAACAAATGCAAAAGAATAATGAAGAATTAAAAAAGAATAGGGAGGAAGTTAAAGCTGAATTAGCAAAAAATAAAGACGAAGTTAAAGCTGAATTAGCGAAAAATAATGAACAAATACAAAATAAGAGCAAAGAAACTAGGGCCGAATTTAAAGCTGAATTCAATAACTTTAAAGAACAGTTGACTACAAAACTCGAAGAAACTAGTACTAACATAGAAGTATTAGAAGCTAGGGTAGAACAATCAATGAAGGAACGAGCTTTAAAGATGGAGAATAGGTTTAAAGAACAGAAAACAGAATGGTTGAAAGAATTAAAAGAAGGTATTAAACAATTAGCCGAACACTGGAATGAAAAGTTTAGAGTTTCAAAGCAGGAACAAGATGTGAGGATATACACACCAGGAATTAAAACTGTTGAAGATTTATTAATTTTACTCACGCAGTCCGAACACATGTTTCACACCGATTACAGAAATAAAACTAATTTCCAAGACGAGAGAAGGTATGCTGAAAACTTCAGGTGGAGAGAATTTAGAAGAGAAGAGCACAAGGTCGAGAGTAAAACAGAGGGGAGTAATACGAAGGGTGGATACACCTGGCCGAATTCGAATAAGAAATTTACCAAACAATATACCTGGAATGTACAAACAATAGCTCAGAAGTCGACGAAGCCGACACCTGAAATGCCATCTACCTCAAAGCAGAGTTGACCGTCACATTAAGTAGAAATGAACAGCCTATTTCTGCCTGGTTTGCACGCCAACATCATAGCACCGGATACAACTGTAAAGTGCAGGCATTGATCAACACAGGAAGCGAAATACCTCTTATTAGTAAGACATGGCTACACAGGAACAAACAATGTTTTAAATCGACGCCCACTCTACCCGTTAATGAATTTTACATAACTACTGCTAATCGTACCAGGGAACGAGTTAAGCAACAAATATTTGCGAATATAACGTGTGGGAATGTACAATATGAATTACCTATGTTAGTAGTAAATAAACTAGTCCGTCACTGTATATTAGGAATAGATGCTTTAAATAAAATGAAGGCTGTAATAAATATAGCAGATCATACGATGACGTGCACTCTGAATAATGTCACACAAAATATTAAATTGAACGTAACCGAAGAAGATCAGTCGTCAAGTATTATTACAAAACGTGTACCTTCATGTTAAGAGTGTTAATATGTAATAAAAACTGGGTTGTGTAATCAATACTTTGCTTTATGTGTATCTGTTTTTGTCAGTTGATACTAATGGTTGCGTGTTTATTCCTCGTATATATGTTAATTCAATGTAATTATAATTTTATTTTATTGATGAATCTTCTTTATCGGTTAATTCTAGAATTAACTGAAGAGAATTCTTCAGTTTGTCTGGTTCAAATGTTTGAATATAGCGGTTGTATCGTCCCAAAACAATTTCTTAATGAATATGTCCGATTTCCATCTCAAACGTATTCGTTGAGGTTAATTCCGGTTTCGTAATGTTTGTTACTTTTACAACTCGCAGACGTCTTCTTGATCTTCGTGCGTATAGAGCGAATCCTATTTATACTTTGCCTTCAAGAAATAAAACACATGGAAATGATATTGGTAATAATAATGTTAAATCTTTAAAATTTTTAATCAGTTTTAGTAAAAAATTGTTATTTTGATATTAATGTTAGCAATGATCGATTCTTATCTCAGGGCATTTGTCAAATGAATTAAGTATATAAAAGTGAAGTTCTTTTGGCTGCTATGCAAGGTTCAGTTAATTAATAAAAAACAAATAAAGAGTACATTACAATGGAAATAGATTAATACTTATTATATAACAATATTGTAAATAGCTATTAATGTTTGAACAGTATGGCCTGTAATATTTCATTTTGTTATGTGCACAAGGCATGCTGGTTGGTTAGTGACGTCATTATCATGACCGATGAGTGACCAGCTGTAGTTAGGGTAAATTAGTTCCCAATGTATATTAATAAAATATTGTCACTTTGTGTTCACTAATTCTTATATTCTGTTCTTTTTTCTTTTATAAAATGTTTTATCAGTTACTAATGTGGTGTGAGTTATTGGTGTTGCTGGTGATTATTCGTATTTGGATTACATGAATTGGTTGGTTAAATTTTGTAGAATACATATAGTTCTTTAGTTAATTTTAATTTAGGCTTCCTTCTTGTTCATCTCTTTATATTTTCGTTAACTTCACTGGTAGTCATTCATGTTGGGTTAGATGACTTATTGTAATGACTTCATGATTTTTCTTTTTTGGTAATTCATCCTTCTGAGTTTGGTTCCTTTCTTGAAAATTTTTTACATAATTTTTTTATCACCACTCCTCAACCGAATTCTATCATGGTTAACAATCAAGTGTCCCACTTTCTTTTTTTTTCACAGAAGCTGACCAAAATTTCTTGGATTCTTATTGGCCCATTATGCAAAGTTCAAGTGTTACATTACCATGATCATTAAAATACATACATTTTATATTTTGCCTTCAAATTACCTTTTTATCATAACACAATAATATTTAATACAATTTATATGTGGTTATTCCAAATAAAATTATAAATCATTTGACACCAAACATGGCCTGGTTTGGTCATGTAAAAACTAGTATCTTGTGGATTTTACATTTATCTTACTAAACAATTTAGAATGATGGATGACAGTTGACTATGACCATTTGATACAATGTTAATTTAATTTGATCTGCTAGAACAAGAACTTTTTTTAATATAACTCAAAACTCTTAACTATACTCCTTATCTTAATAATTATAATTTCCTACATTTAACTGGTTACACACTGCTAAACAATTGTCTGTGTGTTATTTTCTAAATCACTAGTATCAAATTCTGTTTGATCGAACTAACTTCTTAATACTAAATAACACCCCACTTTTTAACTATAGTCTGTGTGATTATTATTATGCCACCTTTTATATGTTTGTTCTCACCTTTGTCACTATAGGGTTTTGTGCCCTTTTGTCACCTTATTTTACTAAAAGAAAGATTTTTATTGGCCTATTTAGTTCTATAGGTAATACACATTTTATGTTATGAAGTGGCTGTACTCTTTATTATTTTGGTTATTGTTTCTTTACTCATTTACAGCTTTACTTTTACTGATTTACTGCCCTATCTAACTGGGTAATGTCTGGTTATTATTGATTAGTCATAGTCATGTCAATGTTTGGTGTTGTTGAGTTAATTTTGTCCATTCATTATCTTTAATTTTGTGGTTTTCGGTTTATTATCTGGTGATCATAATGCTTGGTTCTATTCCTGAATGAGTTTTCACAGTTTATTATTTATAATTAGTCATACTGTTTTCTGTTTCGTTACAATATAAGTGAACCGGTAACTATCTCCAGACCTTCAGTAACCTATGCGAATGATAAACATCGTAGCGAAGAAAACAATGGTGAACACCAAGGGGTAGAACAAATAGACACCTTAATTAAAGAGTATGCAGACATATTTAGCCAACTGCCTACACAAACAAACGTATATGAACATCGCATCAAGGTCACAGATCCGTCAAAATTCGTGAGGAGGACGTATCCAATTCCAATGAAGTATGAGGAGCAAGTCGAGAAAGAAATCAAAAGAATGCTGGATAATGACGTCATAGAACGATCAAACAGTACAGTAAAGTTCACTAGACATGAATCAACCGTTTTCGTCCTAACGGCGCAGGTTATGTAATGTGCATGCGTCAACAGAGAAACATAGCTTAGTTTTCTCTGAGACGCTGTGGAGGTTATTGTGTGAGTACTTTTCAAAAAACATCAGTATTCATCAAATGTGAAGCGTTTAGTTTCATTTCATTTTAATAAGAACAGCGTAATAGTAATAGATAATGCTTCCTACCACAATGTACAAATAAATCCACCTCCAACATCATTAACAAAAAAAAGGCAGACATGATTAACTGGTTAGAAAACCATTACATTCCTTGTAGTCCATCTATGTTAAAGCCTGAGCTGTATGCACTAATTAAACAAAACAAACCAACTTACAAAACTTTTAAAATAGATGCTATTTTGGCAAACCATGGACATTCTGTTTTACAACTTCTATACTATCAGTCGGATTTTAATCCTATGGAACTGACTTGGGCAACCGTGAAGAAGCGTGTTGAAAGAAAAACCGTGCATTTTTCTGTGGACAGTGTCAAAGGAATTTTATTGTATTTCTCCTGCAGACTAGAGATCAAGACGTGACGTCATGAAAATTGAAAATGACTACGTGAGATCGAACCAAGTAAGGGATACCATAACAGATCGTTTAGAAAGTAATGTAAGACGAGATAGCAGCAGTAAAGGCAATTTGAGTGATAGTGATAATAGGCTAACGGTGATAACAGTGACGGAAATATTAGTAGAGTGAGGAACTGACCTAAATAATTATTGTAATTGCATGTAAGTAAATGTGCTCTATGGTACTTAAATAGTTTCAGTCTAATTGTTGCATTAATATTGTCTCTTCGGTTCTTTACGGATAGTTTACATCTGCTTGTTTTTTAAACACACACACACAATCATTTCATGTACGAGGCTGTTATTAATGTTACTTATTCAAACAAATTAAGATGCCAGAGCAATGTGGATCATATATTACTACGTTTTTCGTGAATCGTAACATGTACACAAAGTGTACACATTCCAAAATATACAACGATTGTTGATGTCTAGCCTCGACTTTCGAGAAACATTGAAACAGACACAACACGTCAAGTCACTGTTTACAAAATAATGGAAATCTTTATTAGGCCTACATTGTCTCTTTCTGTTGTGTCTGACGCTTGTTTCGTCTTACAAAATGTTAAAATGTTGACGTTTACTGTCATAATCGAAATCAAAACTTACCTACAACCAAATTTTGTAGGTAACCAAATTTAAGATAAAAACCTTAAAAACAATTAAAAGAATAACAAGAATTTTCAAATTATAAGAATAATTGGTTAGTAAAAAGTTAGGTAAGTTAGTAAAAAGTAAGTTACATATATCTGTGTGCGCACGTGCACGTGTGTGTGTGGCTGTAAAATTTAGTTTGGTAAAGTATTTACGAGGGTAAGGCAAAAAGTAAAGGCAAATTTTTAAAAAGGAACTTTTTATTGTGAAAACAAGATGACAAGTAACATCATTTCTCTACATAATCTCCCTCAACTTCTATGCACTTGGTCCATCTCTTGACAAGCTTCGTAATTCCATCCTGGAAGAAGATTTGTGGCATCGTGCACAGCCACTTGCGCACTGCCTCCACAACCTCGTCATCCGACGAAAACTTTGATTCACGCAGGTGCTCCTTCATCGGACCAAAAAGGTGAAAATCACTTGGAGCTAGGTCAGGACTGTACAGCGGATGCTCCAGCAGCTCAAAACCAAGATCTTGAATGCACTGGATCGTTTTCCCCGCAGTATGAGAACAGGCATTGTCCTGAAGCAAAAGCACACCTTTTGAAAGTTTTCCTCGCCTCTTTGTTTTGATTTTGGGTTTCAGATCTCGCAGTAGCTCACAGTAGCTGTCACTATTCACTGTTTGACCTTTAGGAGTGTAATGAATTAGAAGTGGACCTTTCATATCCCAAAACACTGTCATCATCAACTTTCCTGCAGAAACTTGTCTTTTGAACTTTTTTGCTGTAGGCGAGGATGGATGTTTCCACACCATACTCTGCTGCTTACTCTGTGGTTCGAAGTGATGGACCCACGTCTCATCAACGGTTACTATGCGACTGAGAAACTCTTCTCCTTCCTCTTCTGAATGCCTTAAATGTGATTTCGAAATTTCCAAACGTTTCTGTTTGTGCTGGTCTGTCGGTCGATGTGGTACCCAACGAGCACACACTTTGCGATAATTTAGTGATTCGTGGATGATTGCAACTGCTGAACCGTGGCTAATGTTCAACGCGTGCGCAATATCATTAATTTTGACACGATGATCATCATGAATCATTCGCTCAACTGTCTCGATGTTCTTGTCCGTCTTCGAAGTGGATGGCCTACCTGAACGCTCTTCATCGCAGATAGATACACGACCATTTTTAAAGCGATTTATCCACTCATAAATTTTGCGTTCACTAAGATAGCTCTCACCGTACTGCTGCTGCATTCTGCGAATAATCTCCGCAGGTTTAGTCCCTTCAGAGTGCAGAAAACGTACCACTCCCCTCATTTCTTCCTTGGTGCACACGACAACGGGGCACTCATAATAAAATGCCCTGAAATCACTACGAATGGAGCTGAGCACTGAAGCAACACAGCTAAAGAACAAAAAAACTTTGAGGTTATGATATGTCATTGTTCAGTCAGTGCTGCCATCCATTGCAGCAGGGAAAATAAAATTTGCCTTTACTTTTTGACTTACCCTGTAGTAATATAATTAAAAATGTAGCTAATGAAATGTAAAAAACAATAAATACATAAAAACGTTCAAAATTAAAAATAAACAATTGAAAACACTATAAGAATCATAGATAATAGAAAACTAAATAAATAAAGTTATAAATATAATAAAACGAAAATAATTGTGAATCGACAAAGCAGTGTAACTGCTTTATTTCAGCTGTCATTATAAGCGATATCAGTTTTCAAATGTTACTACTTTTACAGGAAAAACGTAAATTTAACTATTATCTTTCATCTTTAATTGTTAAAGAAGCGTAACTTCGGCACATTAGGTATAAAAAGTCAACCCGTGTCAAAATAGATTACTCTTGTCATATGTGCGTCTTATTGACAATTCAGAGAGTAGACTAATATTTTCAACTGCGTTAGTAGACATTTTCCTCTCTCGTGCCTTTCACTGCTGCCGTCTTCTCCCCACTACAACCTGCGCGCTGATTCATGTCTGTTTAATATTACTGTAACTTCTTAAACCCGTTGGTTGAGGTGAAAAAGAAGAATGATGAAATTCGACTATGTTTGGACGTGAGGAATTTGAATAGCGTCGTAGAAAAGGATTTTGACTGTGCACCCATGGCAGATGAGTTGTTCACAAAGTCCAAAGGAGCTAAGTATAACTCGATTTAACCTCTAGTTTTTGGCAGATTCCCATTCGAGGAAGCGATAGAAAATATACTGCATTTCTGTATAAAAATAAATGCTACCAGCATAAGGTAGTACCTTTTGGTCTAAGCACAGGCCTAGCAGCCATTGTAAAATGTTTAGAAATTGCATTAGGTCCGGAAGTAGAACCTTACACCATGATTTTTGTTGATGACATATTGGTCATATCGAAAACATTAGAAGAACATGTAATCAATTTACGCACTATTTTTGAGAAGTTTCGACAAGCTCGCATCTCATTAAATTTAGATAAATGTGAATTTATGCGATCGTCTATAAAATGTTTGGGTCATATTGTATCTGAGGAAGGTATACGACCAGATCCATGCAAAATAAGCAGTATCACCGAGTTCCCAGTACCGAGAAATGTGAAAGGGGTAAGAGCATTCCTAGATCTAACGGATACTATAGACGATTTTCACCATTATATGCAGAAGAAATCAAACCACTATTGGAGCTTACAAAGAAGAAAGTGAAGTGGAAGTGGGAACAACATCACACCAATACATTCAACAAGGTCAAGGCACTGTTTGTGGAAAATATTATGCTACACCATCCACAACGTGAAGGAAAGTACATCATCTACTTGGACGCCAGCAACTATGCAATAGGGAGCGTACTCTACCAAGAAGATTCAAAAGGAGAACTTTGAGTGATCGCCTACACAAGCAGAGTGTTCAAAGGTGCCGAGAAACATTACTGTACTTCGGAGAAGGAAATATTGGCCATCGTATATGCATTGAAACAATTCCGATATTACATCTATGGAACGCACTTTGAAATCCACACTGATCACCAATCATTCCTAATGAGGTGCAGAATCACAAATGCGAGAATGATGAGATGGATTCTGGCTGTAGAAGAATATTCTTTTACCATTAAGTACTGCAGAGGAACCGACAACAAGACAGCAGATACACTAAGTCGATATGTCACGGAGAAGAAGGAAGAGACTCATTTCTCCAATGATAAAGATTTGAAATTACTGCATAACCAGTATAAAGCAAACGATGAAGTAAAACAGCTACTCCAGAACTTATCAAGAGAGCAAGATAAAGATCCAAAGCTTCAGCAATTAAAACAACAACCATCTCACGATAAGTAAGCAGTTAAAAATAACATACTATTTAAATTAATAGAAAGACTGGAAATTAATGTTATCACCAGAAATGTTACAACAGTTAATTACACCATGTCACTAAAGTCTAGCCCATGCGTCAACATTAAAATGTTACTGGACTTTGAGAGAAGATTTCACCATCAATAATATGTTTAGGAGGATTAAAGCCATCTTAAAAAGGTGTCATGATTGCCAGACCGCTAGACATCCAAATTTACATACCTATGTATCTATGCAAAGTATCAGAGCAAAGGAGAAAGGGGAGTTGTTAGCTCTGGACTTCTTGGGTCTGCTGCCACGATCAAGTCGGGGCGTTAGGCACAATCTTGTATGTGTAGATGTGTTTACCTAGGCTGTCCAGTTATACGCTATTATGCGACCCACCACAAAGACTGTTCTGAAGATAATACTGCAAAGGTATGTACCCACATATGAAGGGCTTAATTTAATAGTGGTCCAACTCCAGGTTCTATGTTTATTAGAAAGAAGGTTCTAAAGTTTAGACAATACAGAAAATTCACTAATGAAATTTATGAATAGGTAAATATACCAACTAGTTGACAATGAAATACTTATTTTTTATGTTATAAACCTGAATTGATCCATGTAATGTGGTTTCCAAGGTAAATGCTCAAAGGAGATAGACCACTGTTAAAATAAACAATTTTCAACATCTTCAGTAATTTCTTTAGATAATGATGGAAGTAGACCACCAGGAAATAAAAACAACTGTGCAATGGATGAAAGAATACTGTATTGTTAATATATAAAATGTGATGTAATACAAAAAATAATACATAATAAAAGAAAAATATATACACTATCAGACAGTTTTCAATCTGCTGCTTTTTAACTTTATTTCTTCTTTGTTAACTTTTTATTTATTAATTAATTTTGGAAAACATAAAAACACCCAAAAACTCAACTTCCAATATTTACTTTTAGTTCTTACCTTATGTTAGTCCAGGGTTCTTTATACGAACTCGAACTCGTGACCTGTAAAAGTGGTTACTGGGTTTTGTTACGTAACAATTATTAACTCTCATTTACCAAATTTAAACAAACTCTTTTATTCCAATTAACTCTAACATACTTTCTTTCTCTCTGCGTTCTTTACAAAAGGTTAATTCTTCTCATCTCTTATACATTTCCCACAAACATTAGTTAACTTATTTATAGAATAAATATATATTGCACTGTAATTTAATTACAGGTATTGTAATTAAGATCTGCTCCACGTTGGATCAGCCATTTAATGTACTGATATTTTTTATAAGTATGGTAATTATGTAATAGTATAATATAATTAAGAAATGTACCTACTGTTATTTTTTTTTTTTTTTTTTTTACCAGTACATGTAAAGAAACTCTCTCTCAGGATTAATGATTATTAAGCTGTTTGATCGTATTTACGATTGTATCTAATATTTTCTTTTCTTTAAACCAAACAAAATTCAGTTAATATGTAGTATTTTGAGAATTAACCATGTAAAAAATAAATACCAGACTAATGTAACTTGACTGACTATGAATTCTTCCAGCTGTCACTGGTTCACTTCTGGTTGTTGTTTACCTTTTTTCAAAAGCAATATCAGGCTTGGCGATCTGTTCCTTCACACAAATTTCTTATTGATCTCACTGCTGACTGCCGCTCTCCAGGATGACTGCAACGCAGATGTCTCCTCGGAACACTTAATTATCCTTTATGGCCACTTAAACTCTTCTTCAGTCCAGGATTTCCCTCTTCTATCGTCGTTCTATTAAGGATATTGGTATATTTCTTGTAATATTATTTATTTATTAAATATTATAATCAAAACTGTGGTATCACAAATTAAATTCCTTTACTGTATGTTCTTTTCCATATTACATTAACTTGATGATGTACAAATGTTATCTTATGAATTTAGACTCTTCAAGCTACTTTTAATAGATATAATTTTAGACTCTTCATGCTGTTACTATTCGATATAAAATTAGACTCTTCACGTTACTCTTATTGAAAATAAAATTAGACTTATAACATTACTCTTATTGAATATAATTGAAGACTAATAAAAATTTCCTTCATCACTATACAATACAATTTTTTAACAATTTACAAAATTGCCACTTTGATAATTCCCTAATTTCTTTACATCTGTTTATCATATACTTATTAAAACATATATCATTTTTCTATTTCTTATTAAACATCTTTATTTTACCTCTAATATTCGTAATTCTAGTTGTTATTTACTAAATTATAATTTTATTACTCTTTACTCTTATTATAACATTCATTCCAATTTCATATATTCTTTTCTGAACATATAACTGAATATTGTTTTATATCATATAGGAATCAACCTCTATGTTGACTGGGTGAGTCGATAGTCCCAATGTTTTTTGTTTACATTTTAAAACGTATGTTACATTCAATACAAAATCGGCATCCTTTCTCTTTTAAAATTTATTACCTCACTATTATGTACCGTGTGCATTTTAACAGCAGTACATAATACCTTCCCTTATTTCATAATTTCAGATACAATTTTAGATGAAATTTTGAAATAACCAACATAGTCTAATCTTAATATTTAAACATCTGATTAATTAGGTATTTGTACCTCACAAAATTCTTTTAACAAATTGGTTTTTTATTATCATGAATCATGATATCTTAAATACTTATTTATGACTTAAAACAACATTAATTAAACCAACTGGTTTTACATCAAAATAATAAATAACAAATAACAATTGTGCCTAATTTCATGGCTAAAAAACTCAAAAATATGACTAAAACATTATCTTTCTTTTGAACCTCACCTTCCCAATCCGGGTCATACATTTCATTTGTTCTTCATTTAAGAATTATTTTTCTTTTAATTATTACTTTATTTATACGGTCGAATCTGATTAAAATTTTATGTATCTTTAACCTTCCCATCTTGGTATTTAATTACTACAAATCCACACAATTTAATCCTACTGGCTATGACATTATTCAACTTGAGTGTCACTATATTTTTCCCTAATCTGGTAAGTACCCTCTTAATTCTATTACAATATTCTTCCCAACTGTTTGATGCAATTACTAAATCATCGACATAAACCGTAATAACTTCTAAAATCTCCTTGCCCCATACTCAGTCAAATCATTCCGTAAATGTGGCCACATTATGGACCAGCCCAAAAGGTTTTCTCTTGAAATGATAACTTATACCATTCACATATTCTATACTTTCTGGATGCAATTCTATTTGCCAATATCCAGGTACAACATTACAATTATTAAAAAAATGACGTTATTAAAATGTTTTAAAACTATTCTTATATTCTTTGGTGACGCCTTATCAGGAATTATCATCTGATTAATTTGACGCTCATCCAAACACAATATTAAGGACTTATCCTTACATGGGAATTACTACTAACGGGCTCGTGTGTTTTGACTGACTTATTTCAATTATCTTTTTACTGATCCTTTGTCGATTTCTTATTTTATATGCCCTCTTACTGTATAGGGTATTGGGTATAATTTCTTATTTAAACTCACCTTCTCTCTTATGGGTCATTTGTATTGCACTCCTATTATCTTGCCAAGTTTATCTTCCATTGCTTCAGTCAGTAACTGATGGTTCATTTCTTTATTTATTTGTTTTAAGTATTTATTCTCTTTACTCATTATTATCACCTTATTATTGTTATTAACCGTCTTTCTCTTCTTAATCGATTCAAAATAATTTCCCTGAAGTATCCTGTAAGATGTTCTTACGTTTTTTGAATTTGGTGGGTTCTTTTCCTTTCTTTTAATTCATAAAATAAAATTTTTTATTTGTAATAACTTCCATCTTATGTTGTTTGTCTTATTAATTAACCTAATCTTTGTTCTATTAGTTTGCTGTGGTCCATACCCAAAAAATCAGTCCCTTCTTTCCATATTTTCATCTTTAGTTCAGCCATTGTCAAATACATAAGTTATCCTTTTTGCCTGGACTATTATTGTTTTCAGTATGAATTCTATCCTTGTCCACTTTATCACTACTACCTTGTATTCTGATTTTTCTGCTGCGAAGTCTTCACTCAGTTCAAGACCTCCTGTTGAATTTCCAATCAATTCTGTCCTAATGACATATGTTTCGATCACTCTGTACTGCAATTTTTCGAACACCAAATTTTCATTGGTATCTTCGCCTACTTTTAACACTTTATTCTCTAGTTCTTTAACCAAATATGTCACTGGTATATCAACTATAGATGATATAGCTGATATTTTATTATCCCTTTCTTTTTCTGATGTATTAATTTTAAATATAAATTTCCTTAAGTTTTTCCTATGATTTTTTAATTCTGTTCTTTCCCTGTAATTAGCGATTGGGAGATCACGTACATTAACCAGCCCACTCCTAATCATATCTAATTCTTCCTGTGTATTTTTCTGTTTCTTGGGACGTCTTTTACCTATCTTCTTCGTCTTCTTTTCCACATACTTATTATTCTCTTTGTTTCTGCTATGTTTATCCTTATATAATGATACACTTTTATCTTCTGTATTTTCTATTTCTTCACTCCCTTTTATTTTCTGATTTACTGGTTTCCTGATTTGATCATTTGGTATTATTTCTATCTCTGTTTTGTTATCATTTATTACTTCTTCCGTTGTTTCTATTGACTGGTTTCTGTCATTGTTTAATCCTTCCCTCCACCGCTTGTTATCATTTATGATTTCTTCTACTATCTGTTTACGATCATTAAACATTTCTTTTACCATATGTGTACGATCATTCAACATTTGTTTCCATGTTTCCTTATTTTCTTCAGTGTGTTTACGATTAATTTCTCCGATTTCTTCTATCATCTGTTTATGACCACGGTCTATTTGTTCTATCAGTTTTTTATTGCTTTCTTCTATTCTTCTGAATTGCTCCATCATAATCCTCATAAATTCCTTTAAATTATCATCCATTGGTTGGGTTGGTTTCTTTGGTTGGTCCCCTTGGGCATCCCTTACTATTACTTCCAGTTCAGTTTCTTCCTCTTCAGCACTATTACTCCTTAATTCATATCGTTGCTCTGGTTTGTTAGCCATTTTACAACCTTTAACTTAATTTAATTACAAGGAAAAATTTTTTTTATGCTAATTAAATTTAACAAAATTGTGTTATTTGGTGCTGGTTTAAAGAAAATCTTTGCTTTCACGTATGGGCGCCATTTATGTACTGTAATTTAATTACAGGTATTGTAATTAAGGTCTGCTCCACGTTGGATCAGCCATTTAATGTACTGTTATTTTTTATAAGTATGGTAATTATGTAATAGTATAATATAATTAAGAAATGTACCTACTATTATTATGTTTTTTTTTTTGTTTACCAGTACATGTGAAGAAACTCTTTCTCACAGGGTTAATGATTATTAAGCTGTTTGATCGTATTTACGATTGTATCTAATATTTTCTTTTCTTTAAACCAAACAAAATTCAGTTAATATGTAGTATTTTGAGAATTAACCATGTAAAAAATAAATACCAGACTAATGTAACTTGACCGACTATGAATTCTTCCACCTGCCACTGGTTCACTTCTGGTTGTTGTTTACCTTTTTTCAAAAGCAATATCAGGCTTGGCGATCTGTTCTTTCACACAAATTTCTTATTGATCTCACTGCTGACTGCTGCTCTCCAGGATGACTGAAACGCAGATGTCTCCTCGGAACACTTAATTATCCTTTATGGCCACTTAAACTCTTCTTCAGTCCAGGATTTCCCTCTTCTATCGTCGTTCTATTAAGGATATTGGTATATTTCTCGTAATATTATTTATTTATTAAATATTATAATCAAAACTGTGGTATCACAAATTAAATTCCTTTACTGTATGTTCTTTTCCATATTACATTAACTTGATGATGTACAAATGTTATCTTATGAATTTAGACTCTTCAAGCTACTTTTAATAGATATAATTTTAGACTCTTCAAGCTGTTACTATTCGATATAAAATTAGACTCTTCACGTTACTCTTATTGAAAATAAAATTAGACTTATAACGTTACTCTTATTGAATATAATTGAAGACTAATAAAAATTTCCTTCATCACTATACAATACAATTTTTTAACAATTTACAAAATTGCCACTTTGATAATTCCCTAATTTCTTTACATCTGTTTATCATATACTTATTAAAACATATATCATTTTTCTATTTCTTATTAAACATCTTTATTTTACCTCTAATATTCGTAATTCTAGTTGTTATTTATTAAATTATAATTTTATTACTCTTTACTCTTATTATAACATTCATTCCAATTTCGTATATTCTTTTCTGAACATATAACTGAATATTGTTTTATACCATATAGGAATCGACCTCTATGTTGACTGGGTGAGTTGATAGTCCCAGTGTTTTTTGTTTACATTTTAAAACATATGTTACATTCAATACAAAATCTGCATCCTTTCTCTTTTAAAATTTATTACCTCTCTATTATGTACTGTGTGCATTTTAACAGCAGTACAATATATATATAGCTATAATAGAAGGCATTCCAGTACTTGCTTTTCACACACACACACTCTCTCTTTATCACCCCTTAATTCATCTCTCCCCCTGATTATAATTGATAATTTTTTCAATTTTGAAATGGGATTATTCTTTGTATTGGCCAAATACAAATTATATTAGGTACTCATCGTGCACGTAGTTCTCTGTTATGCCACCGGTTGTCCACCACTGTTTTACACTTGAATGCTCCGAAAGTTGTTTTAATCGCTTTGGAATTTTGACACTGTCTTTCTGTTGTTACTGTCGCACTCTTCACTGTTATTCACTGATATTTATTAGTACATTTCAAAAATTGACTAGATTTTGGCTCGTGAGCACTATTACATGGAACCGTGTGGTTCAGAGGAGTGACGCCAACTACGGCGTCTCAAAACAGCTAAACGTCTTCACCAGTCCACCTGCTCCCGATTTCCAACCGGAAACAGGTCCATACTCCTTTGTGATTGGTTGTCAAATTTCTTAATTAGCCTGACGTAACGGAAGTCAATTCAGCATCATCACCTCGTGGTAAATTCTACGTCGCAAAAGGCGGCACACACGTGCGCTCGTACGCAAAATACGCACCCTACCGACAATTCCTGTGCTGTGTCATACCTATTACGGAGCTATAGTCAGTGACCAAAAGTACACTCTGGGCAAATAACAAGAGTTACCTCAGAGGTCATCTACAGATGGTTAAAATGAATTTCCTGAAATTACAAACCCCCTTTAGTTTGCCCCGTTACATTTGTAGATTTATTTTTATTATTTTTGCTAGTTGTAACATCTGAACTGTTATTATCTTTGGTAGTAACTATATATTATTAAAGCAATCATGGTGAATTGATGGGATAAAAGGAAATAAATCAATCATGTCTTTTTTCTTCTTCTCATCAATTCTCCATGGTTCAGGATACAAAGACGGAATGGGAACTGTACCAGAATGTCTTGGTCTTCCTGTCTTGTTAGGTTTTAAGTTTAAGGTGAAAAACTCTACATCTTCATTTAATGTTTCTTTGTATTTCACAATGTATGGCTTACTTCTTTCAAATCGTATCCATTTTATTTTTAGCCAATTGCAATCAACCTTGTCTTTATTTTTCTTATGTCTAGTTATTTCATTTTGTAATTCTTTAATGGCTAAAAAATCACTGTTTCATTTCAGTGCAAATAAATTTACATTTTGTACCAGTGTTTTGTATTACATTAAAATTTTCATTTTGAATACAAATAATTTCTTTTTTTCTTAAATTCTTCTCTATATGACCAAAATCTCTGTCATTAGGGAGATACGAATGGCCAGGTAACAGAAATTTTAAATCAAAAGTTTACACACTTAGGTTAGGATCTTGTGTGATTCGCATCATGGTCAGTGCAATATATAAATTTCTATTTTGGCCACCACACGTATCACTGTAGCCAACGATGTGTTTCTCTGATGAAATAGAATTTGTTATGTGTTTCAATAAGCATGTACCAATTTCTTGGGACCCACGAGATCCTGACATCTCATCACAGTAGTACATAAACACTTCATTTTTTGTTAAATTATGACATCCAAAACACACATACATACATACATACATACATATTTCTTTTGTAATATGACACAGAAGTAGTTAACTTAGGGTAGGCAACTTAGTGCCTTCTGTAAGTCAAATGTCAATACTAGCATCTGAGAATTAGGTAGCTTGCTAGATTCAGCATCAAATGACATTGCTGATCTTGCAGCCTCAGCGTTTCTAAGATGAAGTTCCTTTTTAAGTATTAACACATTTTTTTCTTCATTTTCTAAACAAGCCTTTATGTTTAAGTCTAGTGTGTCGCAAGTGCTACAAGTATCTTGGCGAGGATGTCTGAATGACAGATTAAAATCATTATGAAAAATTTTTCTATAGATATGTTCTCCACTAAAGGGTATGTTTTCCTCTTTGCATTTTTCTGCGTATAATATATACATTTTAGAAATATTTAGATCAGGATTTAAATACACTTTGTTAGGATTGTCTTCTCTACAATAATGACTTTCAGAAACAGGAAAGCTTCTGATGTGGTCTTTTATTTCATGTGAAACTGCATCAGGTATGCAATATCTATTTACATGTTTGCCTCTTTTGTGAACATGAGGTGTGCCTTGAGTTTTGCTTTTATTCAGAAGCCTACCAAGGCGTTCATTGGAAATGCCGAAAGTATTCAAAAAAGCACTTTTACACACAACAAACGTATTGCTATCGATTTCCAAATGATAGGTATAGATATGAGCCTTCTGTTTTCCATTTCCATTGGATGGACGTCTACGTTTGACTGACTGACTAGTACACAACCTATTTAGGTAACTATTTTGAAGATTAAAATCGGCCATAGACCAAAACTTTTCAAAAGTGTTTTCCTTGAATTTTCTGTAATTTTATCAATACATTTGTGAGGGCACTGACAGTTAGCATTAGTAAATATTTTAGCTGGAACAATCTTACCAGCTTTTGTTAAATAAGATTCACCACCATTTCTTTTCCTCTTTCGAATATTTACTTCATACTCTTTCCTCTGTCCCTTTTTGCCTCGAACTTGTTTTCCTCTGTTATTGTTTGGAACATCATTCACAGCATAATTTACTTCAGTGTCTTCATTCGAATCTGGAAATTACAAAAACATAAAACAGATTCTTGTAATTTTTATAGATGAGACATAGATGAATAATTTTTTAGAAGCTCACTAACAATCTTTAAGAATTTAATAAATGGGTATACGCGGTTCAGAAAAAAGTTTTAATACATTCAACATAGCTTACATTAAATAAAAACTGTCAAAGATAACAAGAAAGTATTAGTAAAATGTTTGACTAATCACACAACAAAAATAGAGTAAAACCTTAATGAAAAGTGTAGGCCTTTCAAAATTTTGCGTATGGCTCTGTAGAATCATTTTCATGTAAATTTATTCCTTGATGTGAAACGACAGAAACCAACTAGATTTTGGAAGAACTTCGTTAGTAAACCTGAAAAGCAGAATCTACCTATGAGTCAAAAATTAGATACCGCAAGAAATAGGATAAAAGATAAGGGTATGAAGAGGGTAGAGAGATTCAATCGAACACACAAATTAGTGGAATTTAAAGTTGGAGATATGGTATTGATACGAAGTAGTCCAGTAGGGAAGAGAATAGACAACACCGCCAAAAAGTTCTTTAGATTATACAAAGGTCCCTATGTTCTGCAAACAAGACGGGGAGCACAAACCTTTATGGTATATGACACTGAAAGGCAAAAAGAAATTGGCAAATATCATGCTTCATCGATGAGGAAATTATTTCCAGTAGAAAAAATAACTGGTGTAGTATAATTGATTCTCTTAATGCAGGAACGTATATGGAGAAGAGGAGAATCAACATCCTGATAGAGTGAGAGAGAGATACCGACCGCACTGCACAATATGCAACCAGTATGGTAGGTTAGTGTGTCTTTAAACACAACAATACAACAGAAAACAGGATGTAAGTATGTTTGTATAGGTAGGGGAAAAGAATTTTGTCGCCCACCACAAAGGGGTTTGTTCGTACATATCGATAAAAATATTTACTTTTATAAGGAGTTTAGAACCAATTGTACTATAGATAATAAGATGAAATTATATTTATCTAGTACACATATATATCTGTGTAAATAAAATTTGAACAACAGTCAAATTTAATTTAAACCCACCTAGGGAATATATGCAACAATACATATATTTGCATATTTGCCCAGGGCAGTATGTTTGTAAATATTTAGCATAGAAAATATATGATGAACAGTTTTTAACAATATTATGCAGGCTAAGAATTGTCAGAAAGCGTACACCTCCCCCGCGAGTGAATACAGCGCTTGTGTGTTTGTGTGAGTGAAGCCAGTTCGGACATGCAAAGATGGGGTGATGCTTACGAATTTGTGGTTTGTCTGTAATCAGGTTTTAACCAGATAAAAATAAACTAATTAATACGTTTTAAACCTGTGAACAAAGACTTACCCCAATTATAAAGACACCATTATATTAAGGAATTTTTAACGAATATGATGATGAAAAATTATTGCAGAAATGTGCAATAATAAAGACGCTAAGTAATTTAATGTTAATTACTAGTGTAATTAAATAGTAATTAATAAGTGTGTTATATGTGACTGACCATAAAAAATTACGTAAACGATATCGCTTGTGCTACGAGTATGTTTACGAAATCGCGAAAATGAATTAAAAAATGATTTGTAATTAAAAGGATGCTTTGCACGAAGTGACAATATCTAACAGGTCGAAAACAGTCCTGGATTTGTCAGATCGCCGTCCAGTATAAATACCACCCGCAATTTTGGGGCGATCTCAGACTCAAGATATCTTCACACAACGTCACGCTGCTGGTCTGCCAACCGATCGAACAACTTTACCACACACACCAAGACTAATGGAGGAACTCTGGACCATCACAAACAACAAACCGTAGAGACAGAGAACACAGCATCAGCATAATCATCATCATCAAATTCTCAGGATTCAGGACACACACACACACACACACACACACACACACACAACGGTAACGTCGGCAGTACGCAGGTGATGAATAAACAATTATATTTCTTGTTTTTGGAAAGAACTCTTAAATAGAAACTTATATATGAACAGTAAAGACTTAAAGTTTTAAATATAATCACTGTGCATAATTTAAATGGTAGTTAAAGAAAATAATTTAATTTAACAAGAAAATTTAAAAATACTAACCTTCTGTTGTATGTCAAAATTTGGGTGTGTCAGTAGAAATAAATAATAGGTTGGAAGTAAATGTATTTTTTTTATAGCAACAATTATTTTATTCTTGAGATTTAATATTATTTTTGTTTGTAAATGAGTTGCTATTATTATTTAAAATTTGAGTCAAAGTCAGACACACTGAAATAAAAAGTGTTTAGATAATTTGGAAGGGTATATTGTATTTTTGTAAACTTATAAAAGAGAATATTTTTTTTATTTTTATAATTCGAAATTTTAATATTTGCATATTTTCTATTAATATTAGTAAATCATAGAATGATTATTTTTAAACGGTTTTAATTAATTATTTCATGTCATCAACATCTCACTCCTCTTTGAAAATTATTTTTTATTGTGCAACTACATGTACTTGACGCAACGAGAATAAAAAAAATCCGACCTGGCCGGTGTTAATACTTGTAACGTTGCAAGTATATATACACACACACACAGTAGAGTCTCGTTTATCCGACTCCGACATTCTGTATTATCCGACGTCCCACTGCCAAAAAAAAAAAAAAAAATGCATTAATCGGCAACGAGACCTGCAATTTGCGAGCATGAGCGTAGTCTATTTTTTGTTGCTCCCGACTCTACCGCAGCTAATTAGTTACCCCGACTGTACAGTCTACACTATGACTCATGTCTGTCATTCACCCCACCCTCACTCACTCAGTGTCAACTCACTACTCAGTGCAGTGCAGTTTATCATTGTATGCGGGTCGGTTTATCGTCTGTTACATGCATATGTGTCTGTGTGTGTTAATTTGACAAACGTTGTTGTGTTGTTTAAAAGTTGAAATTTACGCAAGTATGGCGACGAAAAGAAAGAAAGTTGTATCGATGGAACAAAAACTTCAGGCAATCAAGAGACTGGACAAGGGAGAGACAATGCAGAAGGTAGCTGATGACTTTGGCGTTGGACGGGTAACAGTACGAGACTGGAAAAAAAACTAATAGAAATAGAAAAATGGTGAGCATCAAGAGTTACGGAGGGTGCATTAAAAGAAAGAAAAACTATGAAAAAGTTAGTGAAGCTTTGTATGTTTGGTTTACACAGTTCAGGGACAAAAGTGTGCCTATTTCAGGGCCTGTTTTACAGCAAAAGGCGTTGCATTTTTGTAATGAATTCAATGAAGGGGACCCAGATTTCACAGCAAGTGTCGGTTGGCTCGACCGATGGAAGAAATGCTACGGTATCCGTCAGTTTAAGTGTTTGTGGTAAAAAACTATCATTGAATTTTGAAGAAATAGAAGCATTCAAGAAAAGATTTCAGGAATTTATTGAAACTGAAAGCCTAACGGGTGATCAGATATTTAACTGAGATGAGTCAGGCCTTAATTACAAAATGTTACCTAGTAAGAGTCTTGCAGCCAGAACTCAAGTGGCAGCCCGTGGCTACAAGCGTAGTAAGGAAAGGTTGACAATTTTAGCATGCAGCAATGCTACAGCAAACCTCAAAATGGACCTTGCAATGATTGGAAAGTCCAAAAATCCTAGAGCCTTTAAAACAGTTTCAAAAAACGCTCTTCCTGTAAAATACTAGTCAGAAAAGCGCATGGATGAGCAGTGAAATTTTCAAAGACTGGTTTTTTAAGGAATTCATTCCTTCAACAGACAAGTCTTTGAAAGAAAATAATTTACCCAGAAAAGCAGTTTTGTTGGTAGATAATGCTCCAACGCACCCTGATGCAGAGGAGCTTCAAGATGGTGACATTAAGGCAATGTTTGTGCCCCCCAATGTAACCGCCATATGCCAACCTATGGATCAGGGCGTTTTGGAAACGATAAAAAGGAACTATCGCAGGAAGCTACTGTCCACAGTGATAGAAGAAATTGAAGAAGGACAAGACATGATTGGAAAATTGAAACGCAACAATGTAAAGGATGTTGCTTATTGGGTTGCAAGGGCCTGGGCTGACGTAAGGGCTCCAACAATTTCCAAATCATGGAAGAAGCTGCTAGGCGATGATGAAAGTATGGAAACAGAAAGCACAGATGAAACTGAAGAAACCATTCTACCTTTAGTGCAACGTATCCCTGGATGTGAGGATGCGTCTTTGCAAGAAATTGAAAGTTGGATGAAGGATGATGATCAGTATTGTTATGACGTCACAGAACAATCTACGTGTTTATCGAACGTTCCAGAGATATCCAGAATGTAAGCGTATGGTGTACGTGCTGCTAGACGCATTTTGCGAGAATCTTCTCGACTGTGCCGGGCTTCGCTCAGGTGCTCGGCCTGTGTCAAGGCTGCAGTTAATTACGTAGTTCACACGAGAGATAAGACGCAGTTTGGAAGCTTCTGGTGTTTGAGCGGGACTATAAATACATGGCGGTAGTGGCCTTAGTTTTCAGTTTTAGTGCGAGATATTTACAGAGCGGTTCAAGAGTTATAGTAGCGAGATTACTGTGTATGTTCAAGTAGTTATTAGTGAAGTGTTGCGTTTTATAATCGGGCGGTATAATTACAATTTATTGTAATACAATTGTGTTAATATTAGTCACATTTTATTGCGTGTGAACAATTTTTATTTGATTTGTTGTAGAGACTGTGTTGTTAATTACGAACTGTTTTACTGTAAACATTAAACCTGGTGATTAGTGACTTAATTGGTGTCTTGTACTTATTTTGTTTCCACTGTACCTATGACGATCGAGTAGACCGTCGTAACAGTATGTAACTGATGGAGAAATTGTCGCTCTTGTCAATTGCGATGACAACGAAATTGAAGATCAAGATCAAGCACCAACTGTTGAGCCTCTCACAATTTCACATAACGACGGAGTTAAGGCTCTAGAAACTACAATTAAATACATTGAGCAACAAGAAGAAGCTACAGGAATCGACATAATGATGCTGCAAAAATGGCGAGACTTGGCAGCGAAGAAACGGCACTCGTCAGGAAAACAGACTACGATCAAAATTTTTTTTAAATCATCACAGGACTGAACATTTTAAGTGTATTTAACTTCAGACAATTCTGTAACTGTAAGTTCATTTTTTCAGTTAATTTTGTCTGTTGTTGTAAAACATGATTATTAGGTTCGTAATGTGTAAACTTATAACATAGTTTGACGTTTAATAGGCTTTTCCTTAACACCTCCCTATTATCCAACATTTTCGCTTATCCGACGTTCTGCCGGCCTGTTTATGTCGGATAAGCGAGACTCTACTGTATATATAATATTTATAATCACTTTACCTCAAGATATTTTCTCCTTATTTGGAACATGTTTCGGGTACCATCTTGTACCCATCCTCAGCCTTCCAGATTTTGTGTCTGGTGAAGTACATATGTGTTGGTTGGTTATTATTGTGGCTTCCTGTTGGCTTCTGGTACTTTAAACTGGTTTTATTGTGTGTGATTGTGGTGTATGTGTTAGTAAGTATCGAGTGAACATTAATTATAATGACAATAATCACAATTATAATTAAACCATACAGTGAGTATTATAGGCGACGCACGAGAGCAGGTCACACACAGACTAATAAGGAAAGCTTTCATTACGAGAGAAAGAGGGGAGATTCCGTTTGGACAAGAGGGAGAATGAAGTTCTCACCCTATAAACAGGTTAATCACACGGTAAGTATGAACAATCACGAGAGAGTAATTGAACGTGCAGAGAGAAGAGAGGGAGAGGCGAAGAGAGAATTCGTCTGGTCAGCTCATCAAATAAAACTCTCGCCGTATAAGTAGCTGAGTTACAAAGTCGAAACAGACGTTACCACAAGGAGGGTGCGGCAAGGCGGTAAACAATGGAACAATACATTTCCGTCGAACGACAATGCATTGTTTAGCTTAGAGGAGGGTGTAAATCAAACTGTACTCAACGCCCTAATGTAAATAATTATTTTAAACGAAAATATATTACAGTTTAACTATTAACTAGTGGTCGCCCAGTGGTCGAAATTAGACCGTAATTCATTAAATTTTTAAGTTTGAACGTTATTGAGGTTCTTTTGTCAAAGAGGTATACCTCTATAATCATTGCATATCATTTTTTTTGAATTTTGTTCTATTATGTCAGCTGCGAGCGTGTACAAATACGTCATTAGCGTGTGTT
Organism: Magicicada septendecula; assembly: GCA_034769895.1. Taxonomy (NCBI): domain Eukaryota; kingdom Metazoa; phylum Arthropoda; class Insecta; order Hemiptera; family Cicadidae; genus Magicicada; species Magicicada septendecula. The sequence goes on from CM068367.1 coordinate 1,090,697,743, forward strand.
GTTTGCCTTAATTCCCTGCAATACCTATGAAATTTAAAATTTAATGTTAGTAACAGTTGAAAAAAAACACAATTACAGCTTGTATTGGATTTATTTTTTGATATAATTCATTGTCAGTTTTAATTTTTTCATGTTATTATTGAATCAAATAAACGCTAATAAAAATGAGACTTGACATTCATAGAAGTATAAGATACATTGTTTTCAATTCCAGTGGATTACATTTCATTTTTGGTAAGGTACAAAATTCGAAAACAGTTTGAAGATTATCTGCTACAAAGCTTATATAATTTTTTAATTTTTTTTCTATGCATTAATTTTCAAGTTATTTGAAAAATATGAAAGATAGGAAAAATGAGGTTTAGCTTGGCTAAGCCATATTTAAAAAGCAATAACGCGTTTTTTGACATTTCCTTGGTTTTTTTTTATTGCCATACTGACCAGGTTTCGCCAAGGCTACACAGTTATTTTGCCTATCTTTTTCGAATTATATAAAATTTAAATAAAAAATACGTGCCTCGTATTTTTTCATATATTTTTCATTAAATCAAAAAAACCAGGCGGTTAAAAAAATAAATGTTGTCCATTGAACAAAATAGTTTAAAAGTGAATTTAATGATTCAGAACTTCTGTGTAAAAACTCTTTCATCGTTTGCTAAATGCCCTTGGCCATTATATTCGGAAATATAAAATCTCAAACCATCGAATGATCGAACTCTACTTGCTGCGACGTACAATTGACCATGTGTAAAAACTGGCTGCCTCAATAAAATTCCAATTTTTTCGAATGTTTGTCCTTGAGACTTATTTATTGTCATCGCAAATGCAGGTATAATTGGAAATTGAGTTCTTTGAAAGTTAAATGGTAAAACAGTACCGGAATATGTTAAATTTATACGTGGAATCAAAATTCTCTTATTGCGTGCGGTTCCAGTTAAAACTTCGCAATCAATAGCATTACTATGCATACACTTGATGCGCATTCTTGTTCCATTGACTAATGCTTCCTTTGTATTTAAGTTTCTGATCAGTAAAACGATGCAATTAACTTTCAATACTAACTTATGTGGTGGCAAACCACTAGTAGTCAAAGAATTCAAAAACTCTACTGGATAGTTATTGATTTCATTGTCATCATCACAAATTATTTTATCGTAGCTATGATTTGTTTTCTGTTCACCTGGTATTCGATTAAGTATATCAGTATTAATAAAAGTACAATCATCATTTTTAGGTGCTAAAATAACTGACTTCAATATGTTATCTGAGAGTATGTTTTTGGAAATATTTCCATACACTTCATTAATAATATTATTTTCATCTCCTGTTAATGGCTGAGGTATATCAATAATATTTTCACCAAACTGAGGGAATTGTGGGGCTTCATCATTACCAATTTTTTTCAAGAATTCGACAAATTCTATTCCACTTGGTAAGGCTCTCATATTTTGAGTAAACGTTACTTTATGAAAATAAACAAATTTATGCCAACTCGTGACACAATTTTTAATTAAAGTTGCACGTGATCCATGTGGGACAACTGGTAAGATTTGCCGAAAATCACCGCACAGGCGTATCGTTTTCATTCCAAATGGTTTATGTTTATCATTTTCAACGCATAGATCCTGCAATAATCTATCTATGATTTTTCAACACTTGCAGTGGGCACATAGAAATTTCATCAATAATGTAACAGTACAGAATTATCTGTATCTGAATAATGGTATGTAGGGGTATTTTTATTGTAAATCTTATTAGAATCATAAAGTTTAACCAGGGCAAGGTTAGTTTTGCACAAGTCCCAAAAGATATGTAAATTCACCAGAGGGGAGCCGATCCAAGGTCAGCGGCGTACGAGGGAAATTAAACAACGGTAATGGCAGTTTTAGGCGCTACAAAGTGACAATACTGACTTTCTATTGGTCCACTGTAACAAATCGTCACCAAAAACAATGACGATATAAAAACCATTACGTATTAAACCGGGCGTTGGCGAAAAGAACAATGCATATGACGTCAGACACAACCAATTTGCATAATAATTGTGTCTGCTTCCGCCCCAGTCGCCATAACATCACCATGGCAGTAACACGTTAAAATTGCGCTGGCCGAAAATAGCCAGTTAAAGTGTTTTTTTTTTAATTAACAAAAGGTAATCACAAGTAAATAGTGTTAACGAGTGATTATAACCATCATGTAAATTCAGTGTAAAGGACAGACGAAAGCTAGATATACGTCTGCCCCAGTTCAGCAACAGCAGCCACCGAGCATATACGCTCGCCACAGTGCAGTGGGCAAAATTTTGCCAAATATGTAATATTTACTAAATAACATGCAATAGTTATTATCAAAATTTTAACAGTAAATACACTAGAATCAGTGAACAATTTAAAATGAATTTCAAATAGAGTCAGTGGACAAAACAGCACGAAATTCGGCCGACCACCTGCCGATCGCCATGGAGAGGAGTCTACACCACATGAATTACAGGAAAGCCCCTATTCAAATTATTTTCTAAATTCAGAATTTTATTTAATGAGCTCAAAACATATTTTAAACAAACATGTGTAAAATTGCAGTAAAAGAGAGAGTGAGAGAGTGTGTTTTGTTGATCAACTTAAATATAACCTGAGGCGTTGGTTTGTGAAGGATATGAATCATTAGTGTCATTAAAATATAAAGAAAACAAGAAATTTCTTAAATGATAGTAGTAACGAAACTGAAAGAAATGATGGTAATCAAATAAGAAAATCTATGTACGTAACCTTGAACAGAGGTCAAGTGCGAAATGACATCGCCGCCATTTTGAACTTCTAAAATTATTAATGAATATCTATGTATCAAGCTACAACAAAATTTACTAAATACAATCAAGTTCATTATACTAATGTGGTGTACCTCATTATTTCAGTACCCAACAACCTCTGCCTCTGTCTGCTTAACGAAACTCTGGACCCAAAGCCTAATGCATGTAAATGAGCTGAGCACGTGTTATTCCGGTTATACGATTTATTATGCAAATTACATAAATTTTGACCATCACATATTCAGTATTAATTATTATTTATGTCAGTAAAAGGCGCTATAAAGTAACAGATGGCAGCCCGAACTTGGACTTTATATATAAATAAAAATATATAAATAAGCAGAAAAGCAGAGGTAGACGGGTAGTGAAATATACGAAAAAATAGAGGTTACCTGTATAGGTTATGTATGGTACGAGTAGAGTATAACACAACAACTAAAATAAATTTATTATAAACAGTAACAAGACGAGTAGAACAGAATCAGAAATGATGGGTGATAGTATTCATTCAACACCAGCCCCAACAAAAAGAGTTGAGGAAAATGACATAATAAGAATGATGAAACTGCTTTTCAATGAGCAGAGCATCAAATTTGATACTAAATTAGATAATTTTAATAAAAAACTAAACCAATTCGATGTACAATTTAGTGATATCAAAAAAGAAATTAAAAAACAGAGCTGCAATTTGGACAAAAGATTAAGTGAAACAGGTACAAAGTTAGAAAAAATAGAATTAGAAAAGAAGAAATTAGAATTAAACAAATTTGAATTGAACAAAGACAAGGTAAGTGGGGTAGAAAATTATGATAATATAAATAAAAGTATGATATTGGAAAATGATTGTATAAACAGGTGTAGTAATAATGAAATTTTATGGGGAATAGAATATAATAATAAGGGAATGATAGTGTGTTTTGAAGGTTTAAAGAGAGGGTGTAAAGAGAGATATATTGAGAGAGAGAAGTGTTGTTGGGAGAGGTATTATTATGGGAGATGTTTTAAGAGAGAGAGATGGTATGATAGTGAGAGATATATTGAGAGAAACAGAGAAGGAGAAATTTTTAAGATATGTAGAGATTATGAAGAGTTTATGGAAAGGTTGTAACTTTTGTCTTTTTCGGTAAAATTCTTTTTCAAATTAATTTAACAACTTCCACTTACCTTACGACTTGGATCTGGCCGGATCTCGTAGTGGAGGTAAACCCATTTCGTTCGACGAACTATGACAGCACATAAAACGAACTAAGGTTTTGAAAGAATTTTAAATCGCAATTTTGTGGAAGAGAAATTAGATTTTTCTTTAATTCGTCTGAATTATTGACATTACAAATCTTCGTGCGACATGTTACGCAATTATTATACCTTACTGACTATAGCTTACCTTGTAATGGACAATTTTACAACTTCATAATTATACACACATAAACAAAAAAACACAACCCAGCTTTGCACACTCTCTACTCACATTCCGTTTTCAAAACCCCAATTACCAGATTGACTACATAATTTTTATAACACTACCGATAACGCTTACTTCGGTGACCTCGTGGCCAGCCCGCGGTAGATTGAAGATGTCTATGAAAAAGACGAAAAGGAATTCCAAATTTACATATTAGTGTTCTACACTCCTCCCATACTACCACTGCTTTACTTTCATTATTGAAAAATAACGAGATTACACGAGCGTATTGAGCTCGCGTGTCGGCGCCGACACAGTCAGAGACGAACTGGGCAATGTGCTTTCTTTGAGTCGCGGGAAATGAGCAGTCACGGCCATCATGTTTTAGTCACCGTTGGTGCTTAATTGCGGTGGCATAACCATTTTATGCATGGATTATAACTGGTACATGTGTGGTACCAGAGTACAATATTGGCGTCTGCTCTGCTGATGTCACCAACAGTAGGCGGAGTTTAATGCGACTTCCGGTAGCCGGGTCACTTGGAGCTACTAACTTTTCGTCCCAGCGCCATGTTTGCCTCAACTGTGGGGTCTCTCACGGCGTCATTGCCGCGCCCCGCCCGGCTGGGTTGCATACGGGCGTCGAAACACATGTACAGAGTTCTGCGAATTTTAGGGTGGTAAATTCTTCACCGCATTACTCAACAACAACCTGCGTCTTATTGCGTTGTTTCACTGTTCTGTTACACTGACTGTTATACGGACACATACGTTGCACAATACAATTACAGTTTTACAAATTTATTATGCCAGTCCGCCCGAAAACGAAATAAGTAAAAATATATATATATGCCCCAAACGTTTAAAATAAAACACCCAAAAATGACCTGCTACAATACCCCCTCGATGAGAATTCTGCTGTTCACGACAGAAGAAATCTCATCGATAACCCCGAAGAGGACCGGTGAGGAACTGGGGCCAACAACCCCCTGGTTCTTGATCTGCATGGGTACACGACCCCCCTGGCTCAGCGACTATGGACTCATCTGAACGAGATCACTGGACTTCTCCGTTAGAGATCCCAACACCGAGAAATCGAACAGACTCGCACCACGGTGCACCTTGCCTTTTAACATGCCACCCCCAAAAATCCTCAACCCCTGGCTAAAATTACTCCAGCTCCTCCGCCGATATGGATCCCCTTTTTGCAAGCTGGGCTGCCTTTAGCAAATACTGGGCTCACACATACTAACATTACATGTTACCATAACACATAAAAAAAAATAAAAATTTCTTTTAAAATTTACAAAAATTTAAAAAATTCAAAATTCAAAAAAAAAAATAATCTATTATCAAAAAATTCTCTTCCTCTTTTTTCTAATTTTTGTTTCAAACGACTTAACCTAGACATTTCTAATAATATAAACACATCCTTATTCTAACAGGAGAATCACATATAGTCTACCAATATAATGCAATACAATAAAAGAAACATGGTTAATACACACATAATAAAAGAATCATCATCTAAAATATTCATTCGCTGGCAGGCGAAAAATCTTTTTTTTTTTTTTTTTTTTTTTCAAAAAAATTTAAAATTTTCAAAATGTTAAAATTCAAAAAAATTGAAATTTATTCATTAAAAAAAATTTTATTAAATTTATTTATTAAACAACATTTATTAAAATTATTCAAATATTGGTTTGAATTAGTTAAACAAACAAATTAAAATTGGATTCCTACTATACAAGCTTAGTAGGTGTATGACCTCATCAGCTGATCGTAACTAGGTCAAGTCCAAAACCCTTGACCTACATATGTTACGTATAAGTTCTGAAAACACATTGAACATCTGTAATATCCTAACTTTGACATACAAAACCTAATAACATACAACATTTAAAATAAACAAAATATTAATATAATAATCAAGTTGACATTTAAATTATTTAAAATAAACAATTCTTGATTTTACATTATTTTCAAATTTTATCAAACTTCTGTCACTGGTTGAAAAAAAAATAAACAATTGTATAATCTTGATTATAAATTCCTCTCTTTAGTTAACAGTTTAATTCTACATTACTGTGGGTGTTGTAACTCATTTATTCTCATTTAATATACTACTGGATCTGTGTACATATATGAACTTTCTCCCTCTGACTCTAATATTAATCAACTCAAGTATCATGACACCCATCTCTATCAAAATATCTACTAATCAGGACACTCTAAACCCCAACTTATCATTTAACACAATTCGCCACCTTCTCTACATATAAAAAAAAATACTCTCTAACCCTTTGTATATAGGATACGTGTTTCCCCGCCCCCAAAAAACTCAATTCCCTTATTTGGCGGCCCGGATTCTACCTAAGGCGGCCCCTTCCCTATTAAAATCTATCCCTATCCTGTCCCAACCCTTGTTGCGGACTCCTACATTACACTACCCTCTAATACAAAATTGCCATCCCCAAAAATCTCAAACTCATTACATTACTGCAAATACACAAAATAACCTCATTAACTATAAAAACAACAATATGTCACTCAAAATCTACATAAAGTCTCCATTACAACTGTGTCAACATTAATACTTCACCAACTCTGTTACATCACATCAACTCAAAAACCACATTACATTATATTCATCTCCACTATTTCACATTCAACTTTTAATTCAACTTGGACAGGTCTACGTGTCCCATAAAACATTTATCACCCATGAATTATCTTTTATTAATTTGCATAAATTATTGTTATTTTATTTCTCATATTCTTTTTATCCTTACTTCAAAATATCTGTAGTACATTAAACATTAATTACTTGTAACATTTACAAACCAATATACCAGTGACGTTATTGCTGATCAGCTGATCCTCCCAACACAATGAAAATACATCTTAAAATTGAACAAATTACATGGAATATACATATTTATTTATATTTATTCTCCTTTCTCACCTCATTGTTTCCCATTTCTCTGATTCTGGTTATTTATGTTAGCCTGCCAGACGATTTACTTATTGGCTTAAACAAATACACACATAATAAAATTACATATTCTTATCAATGCTTATCTAATAGACAACAATAACATAATACACTTAAAATTATAGCATGAATCTTATATTACGAGTCTGAGCATATAATAATTTGAACAGAGCACAAGTATTTTTGATTGGATTAAACCTTGAATAAGCAAAACTTTATGTCATAAAATTTAAATTCGTGACTCCTTTGCGTCACCTCCCAGCCACACACTCTATTTCCGATTATGGAGGACTGTCTCGCCCTTTCGCTTCCACAGAGACGGTATATTTTGGAGCAGGTTTTACCTCTCCGTGTCTCTGCTTCCGCTGTTAAGTTTTAAATTAGTGAACATCATCATGTTCTTGTTTTATAATCATGCACCCTTAAAACGGATCTGCCACCTGGCTCTGCTGTTCCTCCTCGAACAGAGTGGCAGCCGCTGTTCCATAGTTTCCGGGAGATTTCCTCTAATTGTCCCCCCATTAAATTTCAAATATATACCAATTTCAAGTCAGCTATGGTCAAGGGACTTGATATGACCATAGCTGGCCGCTAGCCAAAACCACGGTTAGTGTTGGTAAGACAGTAACCGCCCGAAAAGTCGAGGAAATCTGAACTTTCATTTCACTGCCTGTTTCATCAATACCATTATGTGCGACACTGTCATTTAGTAATGTGTGTAAAATTTTTATTTTACACGGGTAAGGTGTGCCGCACATTTATCGCCAGTTTGGCCTCCGATGGAGGTAACACTCACTGCTACCCCCAACCCTTTTTGCTACTTGTGAGAGCACAGGCCACCCCCACAATAGCCACATAATAACTAATTACAATTGACAATTAATTAAAATTTGTATATACATTATCATATAATATTTGCACCAACACTCATTTAACCCATTCATGACCTTTTACCGTTTAACTTTCTTGAAATTTTCAAAATTTATTATAGATAATCATTATATATCATTTTTCATTTATTATTAAAATTTTTTAATTATCATATTACTTGAACAAACTTATTTCCAAATAACATCTCACTACTGAATTAGAATCTCAATTACACCTGTAAACATTTTTATTATACATGATTATAAAATTTTTCTACTTACACTCCATTTAACACGATATACCCACAAAACATAATCACTACCATCTCTGAAACATTTTACACAAAATTAATTTAAATTAAATAATTAATCATTCATTACCAAATTTCCGTCTCGTAAAATGAATTCAATTCATAAAAAATTAATTAATTAACATTTACATAATCAATTAAAATATTTAAAATATATTAAATTGGTTTAATTTAATTAATGACTGACAATATAAATTATATAGTTATCGAAACAATCACCATTAGTCACTTACTGTTTTCAAACTTCATTCTGATATTTATTTATTTGCAAATATTTCAATATTATTATCACAACAATCATCTTACATGCACACATATGAATTCACTATATTTTATTTACAAACTCTTATTTATTGTTCAGTTTTTCCGCACTTCATTTGTCCAGATTTGCCATGTCAGAACCATTAAAACAAAATATTTATACTGTCTTTTATTGTTTTAATAGTTTAACCTCCATCGTTCCAAATCAACCTTGGTTCTACATAACATCGTTCAATCTTATCAGCACACAAATGACTGTTTTGTGTGTTGTAACCAGAAAAACTAACTTCAATCAACTTATTCACATACTCGTTAAACCAGTCTACGTTAGGTATTTTTGTCAAGTCTCCATCATTAAATTCATTAACTATCGGGTTAATCATTTTTATTAAATCATTGTAATCATTGTCCTTCACATATACTTCTAAACTTTCCTTCCATTCATCATACTTTCTATTTAAGTTATATATTTCTGTTTCTTTACAAACATACAATTCTCTGTTTACATCTCTCTCTTCATAACCCCAAATCACACTCTCAAAAGTATTACAGACAGAGGGTATAAATTCAATTAAATCTTTCCTGACTTCTCCAGGAAAAACAAAAAACTTCAAAAAACAATTATTTGCAGCACTCTTGTCTACACAATATATACGTGAAGGTCTTCCTTCACCCCCCATTCTACCTCGTAAACAATTTACCCCCTGTTTCATACCCATAATATAACTCTCTTTCCACTCTCTCTCTAACTCATTAACACACACTAACATTTCATAATCACATTCTACAACTTCATTAGTACTCTCAGATATTATATTTTCAATGACATTATTATCAACATCATTATTATTTATTAATTCATTACCTAATACAACATTGTCATTACAACTTTCGTTTGTATTACTCGTACCTGATTCTACTTTATTCAGACTATTTCTTGTCATTTCATTGGCATTTTCAAGACATACATTCTTGTCTTGTATGTTATTTATCAACTCGTCAAATTTTATATTTATATTCTGAAACTGAATATTCTGTTCTTTAATTTCATTAAAAATAATATCATTTTTAATATTCTGCTGTTCGCATTTTATTCTCTGTTCATCTAATTTATTGTTAAAATCACTTTTCATCTTGTTTAAAATTATATCATTATCATCAAAACGACTATTCATTACATTAAATTTGGTCTCAAAATTATTATTCATTCTTTCGAATTGACTGAGCATAATACTCATCATATTTGTTTCCTCTGATTGTTTATTTATCTTAGTTGAAACTGGTGTCAACTGGATCCCCGAGTCAACATCTGTTTCATTTACTTGTGGTTGAGACGCAATCGGCGTGGAATGAGCTATTACATTACTGCCGACAGCTGTTTCTGTAACAGTACTCATCTCCTCCCTCAACATATCACTTTCCCCCAGCGATTGCGACTCAAGGCCACTTTCACTCATAATTGAATTTATTATACTACTTTTTCCTGTCTTCTCGGACATTTTTTTACTTTGTCTATTTTTTCTTACGTAACAACTGTCAATTAATGATTTTATTTCAAAACTGATATTTTACAAAATCGATTTACTCTCGTAACCGTATTCCGTTCAACGTACTGTCACATGTAGGCCGTTGTAATAACTTTTTTGTTATATTAAATCCTGGTCACGCGGTACCAATTGTAACTTTTGTCTTTTTTGGTAAAATTCTTTTTCAAATTAATTTAACAACTTCCACTTACCTTACGACTTGGATCTGGCCGGATCTCGTAGTGGAGGTAAACCCATTTCGTTCGACGAACTATGACAGCACATAAAACGAACTAAGGTTTTGAAAGAATTTTAAATCGCAATTTTGTGGAAGAGAAATTAGATTTTTCTTTAATTCGTCTGAATTATTGACATTACAAATCTTCGTGCGACATGTTACGCAATTATTATACCTTACTGACTATAGCTTACCTTGTAATGGACAATTTTACAACTTCATAATTATACACACATAAACAAAAAAACACAACCCAGCTTTGCACACTCTCTACTCACATTCCGTTTTCAAAACCCCAATTACCAGATTGACTACATAATTTTTATAACACTACCGATAACGCTTACTTCGGTGACCTCGTGGCCAGCCCGCGGTAGATTGAAGATGTCTATGAAAAAGACGAAAAGGAATTCCAAATTTACATATTAGTGTTCTACACTCCTCCCATACTACCACTGCTTTTAAAAGAACTGCTTTACTTTCATTATTGAAAAATAACGAGATTACACGAGCGTATTGAGCTCGCGTGTTGGCGCCGACACAGTCAGAGACGAACTGGGCAATGTGCTTTCTTTGAGTCGCGGGAAATGAGCAGTCACGGCCATCATGTTTTAGTCACTGTTGGTGCTTAATTGCGGTGGCATAACCATTTTATGCATAGATTATAACTGGTATATGTGTGGTACCAGAGTACAATATTGGCGTCTGCTCTGCTGATGTCACCAACAGTAGGCGGAGTTTAATGCGACTTCCGGTAGCCGGGTCACTTGGAGCTACTAACTTTTCGTCCCAGCGCCATGTTTGCCTCAACTGTGGGGTCTCTCACGGCGTCATTGCCGCGCCCCGCCCGGCTGGGTTGCATACGGGCGTCGAAACACATGTACAGAGTTCTGCGAATTTTAGGGTGGTAAATTCTTCACCGCATTACTCAACAACAACCTGCGTCTTATTGCGTTGTTTCACTGTTCTGTTACACTGACTGTTATACGGACACATACGTTGCACAATACAATTACAGTTTTACAAATTTATTATGCCAGTCCGCCCGAAAACGAAATAAGTAAAAATATATATATATGCCCCAAACGTTTAAAATAAAACACCCAAAAATGACCCGCTACAAGGTTAGGTGTAGAGATGATTGATGAATATAACAAGTACTTACCTTATAATAAAACTGAAGTAGTAGGAGATAATGAGAAAGATAACTTTACAAAATACCTGGCTGTAACAGACTATACCAAAGGCGACATGACCATACCTGATCATGAGTTATATGAGATTGTGGAAAATTATAGAAATTTGAATAGTATGTATATTGATTGTAATAATATAAGACATTCAATATTAAACCATGTATATAGTTTTAAGATTCAATTGTTATTTGACGATGGAGGTTAGTTGTTTTTATTGTGTTATGAACATTTAATTATGTGGACAGTGTTTTTCAGGATGGACTGCCTATAAACTGATTTATGGTAAATGATTTAATGATTATGTGGATTGTATATTTTTGTGTATATTAATGTCAGTGTATTGGTGTATGTTTGCTGTTGTGTATTTTGTGTATTTTTTTTATGTAAACATGTATTGTAGAATTTTAAATAATTGAAGGAAGTTTAATAATGATTTTGAAATGATATTGTGAGATTCAGATTCTAATGGTTAGTAAATGATTATATATTTGGATATTGAGAGGTATTGTTGTTAGTAGATGAGTGATGAATTTTCTAGTGGTATATTAAGTTGAAATGTTGTAAAAGAGTTTGGGGATAGTGATAAATAAGGGCATTGGAGTTAGTCAAATAGAGTTAATGGGAGTTAGGGAAAATAAAGTGTTGAGATGTTGATAATATATAAAGAGGTGTTAGATATTTTAGGGACACAGTGGTTAGTGATTATATGTAGAGGTGAGTAATGTGAATGGTAATTTTATAGTTGTTGTTGATGATATTTTGTAGTAAGGATCCGGTGTTAAGGAGTGATCAACGAGCGACGTGGCAATGGACCAGCGTGCAGCGTTGTGGCAGGCGGAGCAATTTTGGGTTAGAGTGTTTGCCGATATTGGTGGAGGGCAAATGGTTATGGATGGATATGGCCAGTTAAGTAACATACATCCTTATATAAAAGACAAAATGAGCGGTGCCAGAGGTTTTAAATGGGATTTGTGAAGGGGGTTATTATTGAGATATTGGTGTCATATTATATTAATGGTTAGAAGCGGTTGTTAGTAGAGAAAAAGGGGTAGTAAGGTTAGATTGACAATGCCAAAATAAGATATAGAAAATAATGAATAATTGAGAGTCACCCAAACTAGTAAGGATAAAAGGGTTAGAAAGGGAAAATTCATAGTAGGAAGGTAATTGTAACTGAAAGGTAAATGATAAATTTGAAATGGTTTTGTAGAATCTGGTGACATAATAAAAGTTGAAAAGAGTTGATGATAAAAATGTTATGAAGTTCTGCTACAAGTTGTGTAAATATGATGAATTAAGTAATGTGAATTGTTCAATGTTAGTGTTTAATGCTTATGATGTACCATGTTTTATTATGTTGATGATAGTGTGTGTGGTTAGGAGACTACTATAAAGCTTAGTAGTGACTATAATGCTATTAAATTTTAAATTTTGTGTTAGAGTAACCAGTCTCTGGAAAAATGATTCTGTTGAAAAAAAAAAGGGTAAAATTAGAGTAAAGAAATTTAGATAGTTTTGAAGTACTGCCATGATAGATAAATATATTGGAGTTATTTGGAGTAAATGAATAAAAAAATAATAGTTGTTGTTTGAGAGTTAAAAGTTGTTTTGTGTTTAGTATAAGAGTATAATTTTTTTTTATGATGAGAGAGGCAATTTGATATTGACTGGAGTCAGAGAACTTGATAAAAATATATAGGAGTGTTGAAAAGGAGAAGGATGATCTATCTTAAATCTTGTTATAATTTTGAGTTATTTGGAACTTTATAAATAAATAAAACCAACGCCTCAAATCACAAACCAATGCATCTAAGAGGAAACATATCAGTTGCTGATATGTAGATGAATAAGGCCACTATTTTAAAATTTTGTATTGAATGATTCAGAGTTTTTATGGTGTTGTGACCGCGGTCCTGCGCTGGCCGGAGCGTCAGAACAGGAGCGTGCAGTGCCTCATGGCCTTATGGTGTAGGGATCTCTCCGGAGAAGTCCAGTAAGGTCAGACGGGTACGATCGACACTATGGGACCAAGGGTAAGTGATTGAGATTTTTCTTTTATTAACACTACAGGGGGTTGTGGCACATATCTGAGCTGATCCTTTTAGAAAAGTATGAATAAGTCAATGAAAGTTTTTGTGTCTCGACACCAAACCTTTCATTGAGGGGGTTTTGTAACAGTACAGAATTATCTGTATCTGAATAATGGTATGTAGGGGTATTTTTATTGTAAATCTTATTAGAATCATAAAGTTTAACCAGGGCAAGGTTAGTTTTGCACAAGTCCCAAAAGATATGTAAATTCACCAGAGGGGAGCCGATCCAAGGTCAGCGGCGTACGAGGGAAATTAAACAACGGTAATGGCAGTTTTAGGCGCTACAAAGTGACAATACTGACTTTCTATTGGTCCACTGTAACAAATCGTCACCAAAAACAATGACGATATAAAAACCATTACGTATTAAACCGGGCGTTGGCGAAAAGAACAATGCATATGACGTCAGACACAACCAATTCGCATAATAATTGTGTCTGCTTCCGCCCCAGTCGCCATAACATCACCATGGCAGTAACACGTTAAAATTGCGCTGGCCGAAAATAGCCAGTTAAAGTGTTTTTTTTTTAATTAACAAAATGTAATCACAAGTAAATAGTGTTAACGAGTGATTATAACCATCATGTAAATTCAGTGTAAAGGACAGACGAAAGCTAGATATACAACGTCTGCCCCAGTTCAGCAACAGCAGCCACCGAGCATATACACTCGCCACAGTGCAGTGGGCAAAATTTTGCCAAATATGTAATATTTACTAAATAACATGCAATAGTTATTATCAAAATTTTAACAGTAAATACACTAGAATCAGTGAACAATTTAAAATGAATTTCAAATAGAGTCAGTGGACAAAACAGCACGAAATTCGGCCGACCACCTGCCGATCGCCATGGAGAGGAGTCTACACCACATGAATTACAGGAAAGCCCCTATTCAAATTATTTTCTAAATTCAGAATTTTATTTAATGAGCTCAAAACATATTTTAAACAAACATGTGTAAAATTGCAGTAAAAGAGAGAGTGAGAGAGTGTGTTTTGTTGATCAACTTAAATATAACCTGAGGCGTTGGTTTGTGAAGGATATGAATCATTAGTGTCATTAAAATATAAAGAAAACAAGAAATTTCTTAAATGATAGTAGTAACGAAACTGAAAGAAATGATGGTAATCAAATAAGAAAATTATGTACGTAACCTTGAACAGAGGTCAAGTGCGGAATGACATCGCCGCCATTTTGAACTTCTAAAATTATTAATGAATATCTATGTATCAAGCTACAACAAAATTTACTAAATACAATCAAGTTCGTTATACTAATGTGGTGTACCTCATTATTTCAGTACCCAACAACCTCTGCCTCTGTCTGCTTAACGAAACTCTGGACCCAAAGCCTAATGCATGTAAATGAGCTGAGCACGTGTTATTCCGGTTATACGATTTATTATGCAAATTACATAAATTTTGACCATCACATTGTGAAGGTACTCCGCCTTCTACCCTTTTAATTAATAATACACTCATCATAAAACAATACTTACCGCTGCCAGAATTTTACTTACCGTCATGGTCCCCGTAAAACTTACCTTATTAAATTACCCAGGTCGCCAACATGTTTTTTAGTTTTACATGTAAACTTTGAATACTCTTGCCCTTATAAAAATTCTGCTATCTGACTGTAATAAAATTTCAGAAAACCCCCGATTTCGTTAAACGAGTAGTCAGCACAGAAAACTAAGAAATGGTTTACGGCAAAATAACTACACTAACACATGTTTATAGAAGAATGAACCTTTTAATTTTTACCAGTTACTCTATCATTGATTATTATGTTTTCTTTATGTTTAAAATGTTTTAAATGTTAGACTTATGTTAGTCCAATAATTTTGTATAGACTACTACTACATTTTCTAATTGAGCCAGTACTTTTTATAACCCATACACACACTCACTCAATTTACATTTCTTTTTAAAACTTCCTATTTAATTAATGAGCTCTTTATTAATTATAATGTTTTGGCCAAATGAAACTGTCTTTACACTTGTTACCTATTTGCGTAATATCCAAACGTTGTACACAATATTGTCCGGAACTGTTGTCACTAATCACTCTCCACTCCGAACAGTTTATTATTACCTTACGCCATTTACTCGTCACTTTACTGTTTGTACATTTTATATTACTTGGTAGGCCTACTTTTGTATTTTTCGGCCTACCAAGAACCCGTCCGAGGCTACCGTTTTTGTTCTGGTAACTGTCTGCTGATTGTCTGGCCGCTCAGCCGTGAGTTGCAATGGAACTGGCGTTAGTTCGCTAAAGCTGAGCATACAGAGCTGGTCACGTGATCTTGAGTCTGCTCTCCCATTGGTGTTGTTAAAAGAGCGCTATAACTTAGGCACAGGGTTTAGCAATATTTTTCCGCCTGGCGCAATGTGCAGTTACATTACTTTCTTTCGTGATTCACGGCTGATGCGAAGTTAGGTGTTATTTCACAATCGGTCTACGTTGCTTGAGTATGGAGACAAAACATAGACGTTTTATTCTGTAATAAACACAGCCTATCTGGTTGACTAACTCGGGGTTCTACAAGGGTG
The DNA here is from genome assembly GCA_034769895.1 of Magicicada septendecula. Taxonomy (NCBI): domain Eukaryota; kingdom Metazoa; phylum Arthropoda; class Insecta; order Hemiptera; family Cicadidae; genus Magicicada; species Magicicada septendecula. Next base: position 1,090,713,994 of record CM068367.1, read on the forward strand.
AACAATGAATGCATAGAGAATATAATTTTAAAATGTTATCTTGGCCCTACAATTTCGTACCGTTACAATACCCCCCCCAATAAGAGATTGAAGGCCGAAGCGTTCAAGCTCTTATTGCCTAATACCTAAGAGGATCAGTGAGGATATGGCGCCGCAACCCCCCTGAACACTACTAAAATCATGGGTTCTTACCCCCCTAGTCTGGCGACTGTGGCAGCACCCATCCGATCTTACTGGACTTCTCTGTTCGAGATCCCAACACCGAAAAATCGAACAGATACCCGCCCCAGTATCACCTGACTTTGAAACATTTAATTAAAAAATCGACAAGCGGCCTTCCATCACTCCATATCCCACAACGGATTTGTTTCCTCTTAGCCGTACTGGTTCATTGACAACGTACTGGCTCATTTTATATTTTAAACCCTAGAACATAGTGTTAATAAAACAATATAGGATATATACAATACATATACAATAGTACCTATAAGTTCCAGTTAAACTGACACATTAATTATACAGAATTGCATTACACAAAATTTCCTTTAGTTTTCATTTAAATAAAGTACATATTTCATTTATTTAACAATTACATTTGAAATTTGAATCAAAATAAATTTAAATTTATTATTAAAATCATCTTTCCAATTAATTTAATTACCAAATTAATTTAATTATATTTAATTTCTCAAACTCTAGGTTCATTAATTCAATCTTATTTGTTCGAAACAATTTCATTTGTTTTAATTTCATTTTACAAAAAGACCCTATAAAAATATTATCTACATTCCATCACATCAGAGTTTTCTTTAAATTTCATAATAGGAATGATTCAGCAGACTACAACAGTTTTTGTTATTGTCAACTCAGCTTCAACACCTCTGGCTGTAAACATTAGTCAAAACATACAACACAACACACCTGTTTACATAAACAGTCGTCGTCCAGACTGGTGTTATAAACACTCCCATAGTCTAAACATTCTCCTTACCTCAGCTCTAACAGCTGTACTGCACTTTTCAATTTTCATAAATCTTATAGTTCACATATTTATCTCTTAAATTTTTTATTCCAATTCAGATCAGAGATACTTTTAATTCAAAACAATTACTTTAATAACATTTTATTAAAAACATTTTAACTGTAGTTATATTATTTAAAACACTTTGAATATAAATACACAATACAAAATAGGCTTCATGAATACCTGTTATTATTTTAGTGGAATAAAGTATTATTATTATACCTTCCCCTCTCATTGCAAACATAGGTTACACATAAGCTATAATACTATTACCACAATACATTTAACTTTAACACAGTTATTTATTTACAAATTTTCGTCATATCCAATTATTATTTGCCGTGCTTCAATATCTAATTCAGCCAGGTCATTACCATATATTAAAGTATTTAAAATGTCCATGCACTGCTTTCAACCTCCATCATCGTATAATAGTCTTATTTTTGTATAACATTTGTCAATTTTATTGGCATCCATCATATGGCTATTTTCTGTGTAATGGCCATAAAATTTTATTTTTTCCAGTATACCAAAATAATAATCTATAGGGTTACCCCCCAAAATTATCTTATCATAAATCAAGTCAACATCAGTATTTTTTATAAAGTCTCCGTAAGTATTTTTTCTCAACATCAAGTCAGTTATTTTATCATTTATAACAGTTTTATTCACATATTCCTCTCTCTCTGTTTCATAATACAATTCACTTTCTTCATCTCTCTGTATATCTAACACCTGCACCAACATCTCATAACCTCTATTAATCTCAGAAATTTTTATTTCTCTCTCTCTTTCATTACAACACCTCTCATAACCATACTGAACTCTCCCATTCCATGCAAAGGGCACCATTAAATATTTATTACCTCTACTGGCTTTACCAGTTAAATCACAAAAAATACAGGGACCATCTGAAGACACCTTGTCTTCCATACAAATACAGGAGGAAACTGTCCTCATTAAACACCTGTGAAAACTCTGTTTCACCATAAACTTGGGGAACATCCGCCCTTTGCCCATTTAACCTCTCTACACACACACTTATAACCTCATCAACACTTTCTCTGCTCCCAACCTTACACTCTAACACCACGTTTTTAATTTCACCACTGTTACTTACCGTATCATCCTTAGATACCCCATTTTCAGCTATATAATCATTATTCTTATTTAATGTTATTTCATCATTATAATTACTTGTATTACTCCCACTTACCTGGTCTCCTATTTCTTTGTTATTTATATTCTCATCGGCGTATAACTTACCACCATAATCGCAGTTTTCTGTCACCCCTACACTCTCATATGTATTGACACCATTTTTGTCTGTTATTTTATTTCCATTTACACTATTTTTACTTACCTCATTCTCTGTTATTTGATTGTCTTTTTCGCTTAATTGGTCTGTCTCTTCACCATTTATCCCCATTTTAATCTCATAATTATCATTATTCAATATTTTATTATCTAACGCTACCCCTTCCCTTACCTCATTACTTTGTTTCCTAGTATCATCACTATTTTCGTTCAAAAAAAGCGTATAGTCCCGTTTTTTGTTCTCTCATTTGTCTTAGTTCATTATTAAATTTACTCCAATCATCCTCAGTCATTCTGTTCAAAACCCTTTCAAACTCTTGCATGAATTCCGTATTGCATCTATTCCATGCCTTCCCTAATCCACTTACTTTATTTTCACGTGCCTTGGTCATGTTCAAAAATGTTATTTCTAATATACCCTTTAGATATAAAAAACCACTATTATCTTATAAAATCAAAACACCTAACACAATCATTGTCAACAGGACAAGTAAACACAATAACCCTATCAAAACATAACCTTTTATAGTGTAAATATATATACGATTGTTTCTACAAATACGCCGTTACCAGTTCCTATTTTCTGTGCTATAAAACAGGTCTAGTTCCTATAATTTTTTATATATGAACATCCTGGCAGGGTCGCCACTGTGAAGGTACTCCGCCTTCTACCCTTTTAATTAATAATACACTCATCATAAAACAATACTTACCGCTGCCAGAATTTTACTTACCGTCATGGTCCCCGTAAAACTTACCTTATTAAATTACCCAGGTCGCCAACATGTTTTTTAGTTTTACATGTAAACTTTGAATACTCTTGCCCTTATAAAAATTCCGCTATCTGACTGTAATAAAATTTCAGAAAACCCCCGATTTCGTTAAACGAGTAGTCAGCACAGAAAACTAAGAAATGGTTTACGGCGAAATAACTACACTAACACATGTTTATAGAAGAATGAACCTTTTAATTTTTACCAGTTACTCTATCATTGATTATTATGTTTTCTTTATGTTTAAAATGTTTTAAATGTTAGACTTATGTTAGTCCAATTATTTTGTATAGACTACTACTACATCTTTCTAATTGAGCCAGTACTTTTTATAACCCATACACACACTCACTCAACTTACATTTCTTTTTAAAACTTCCTATTTAATTAATGAGCTCTTTATTAATTATAATGTTTTGGCCAAATGAAACTGTCTTTACACTTGTTACCTATTTGCGTAATATCCAAACGTTGTACACGATATTGTCCAGAACTGTTGTCACTAATCACTCTCCACTCCAAACAGTTTATTATTACCTTACGCCATTTACTCGTCACTTTACTGTTTGTACATTTTATATTACTTGGTAGGCCTACTTTTGTATTTTTCGGCCTACCAAGAACCCGTCCGAGGCTACCGTTTTTGTTCTGGTAACTGTCTGCTGATTGTCTGGCCGCTCAGCCGTGAGTTGCAATGGAACTGGCGTTAGTTCGCTAAAGCTGAGCATACAGAGCTGGTCACGTGATCTTGAGTCTGCTCTCCCATTGGTGTTGTTAAAAGAGCGCTATAACTTAGGCACAGGGTTTAGCAATATTTTTCCGCCTGGCGCAATGTGCAGTTACATTACTTTCTTTCGTGATTCACGGCTGATGCGAAGTTAGGTGTTATTTCACAATCGGTCTACGTTGCTTGAGTACGGAGACAAAACATAGACGTTTTATTCTGTAATAAACACAGCCTATCTGGTTGACTAACTCGGGGTTCTACAAGGGTGAACAATGAATGCATAGAGAATATAATTTTAAAATGTTATCTTGGCCCTACAATTTCGTACCGTTACAACATATTCAGTATTAATTATTATTTATGTCAGTAAAGAAGCGTAAAGTAACAATAATTATCAATGATGATGAATTTATTTAACGTCCATAGCTACTATTTGCGGTAATATTCGCTACAGAATTTTCCAAAATGGGTATAGGCAATTTAAACACATTGTGTAAAGTTCTACCTCCAAGTAATAGAGTTGAAGGTAGAAGAAGAAGTTCCATTGCCACTGAACGCTGTTGCAATGCAACTAAGATTAAGCGAATTTAATTTGTGAATGATTGCTGTTTGTGTGAATGTTTTTCCACAACCTGCATGAGCGGTTAAACAAAAAACATTAGATTTAGTATCATGGTGCAAAACTTCACGAATCACACGATCAATTAGATTACGCTGTTCAATATTTGCAGTTTCATAATGCTCACAAAACAGAAACTCTTGTTCTATTGGATCAATACCATTTGCTTCGTCTGTTCTCTGCGAATACGTGGGAACTGGTAAACCAAGTTCTTGACATGACAAATTATGAACATTCAAAATATCTTCAATTTCTAATAGAGCTGTGTTAAAGGATACTTCTTCGTTGTAATCTCTCAAAAAATCTTCACTAAGATATACTTTAAATTCATTCCATAACGCCAATGCATTGGCTGGCACATTTAATGCACAAATGCAACCAAATAAATTTCGCATTTGTTTTGGTGAATGTAATTCTTTTGCTTCATTTAAACATTCGCGCCATTCATTATCATTTGAAGCAATGCCGCGAGCATGGCACCCTTCAACAAAAGAAGTGTGTATAATTACATTGTATGTTCTAACATCCTCAAATGATTTTGGGCCACAGACATGTAATAAAAGCAATCGTAAATGGAAAAGTTCGATGTCTTTTGGTGATACTACATATATGCGTGTAATGATTTTATCACCTCCACGCCTTCTCTTCTTCCATTTTTTCGGGAATCTTCCCACATATAATGCAGAGGAATTTCAATATACTTATATTCATGCGCTGATGGATCTGATCGATTCAATTAAAAAAATACTAATAATTTTGTTTGTCTTGCATTTTCAATTGCTTGACGTTCTTGCCCTTCTCGAAAGTAACATTCAGTCTACGCGGTAAATGAATGTCAAGTCTAACGATGACATGTGATTGAAAATGCATTGGTAATTCATAGATGCGCCATACAGCTTCAGTTGATCCGACATAACGGCTATTTAAAAAATTTTTAACTTCATCAATTTGTATTTCTTGACCTGGTTCATTTCTCTCTGAACCTAATTCAACAGATGCACTGTCATAGCCTTTTTTATACACGTATTTATAAATGTATTTAACACTTTTAACTGTAGTGCACCAACATTTATATGGCAATTAAATTTGGCAAGTAAATACGGATTGTATGGTACAACATAACGATTGTTGAGGCAACTACCGTGAACTTCAGCATTAATACCATTATCACGCCTTCTGTATAATGGATATCCATTTAATGATTCACATGCAAAATCATTAAATCGTTTTGGATAATCTTTTGTGCATTTTCCATCTCTCATACATACAGAATTTGGATTAAGTACACCGCATGGACCATGCATCATGTGTTTTACAACATATTCATGTAATGTAGGATGTGTTTGAATGTTAGGAATCTCCGCAGATACAACTTTATCAATATCGGTAGCGTTAACAATTTTATCTTGCTCATTTAAAGAGAGTAAAATGTGAGCATGAGGCAATCCTCTCTTTTGAAACTCAATTGTATAAATGAGTGCTTCAACTTTACCGAAGATTTTTTTTAGTGTAAGGCCCTCAATTAATGCTTTCAGTACACGCACAACAATATCAGGTCGAAAATTAGCTGACTCACCTACACCAATATTGCTAACTATTTCAGGCCAACTTGGATTGCAAGTCATTGTAATAAACAAAGAAGGCTTTCCGAAATGTTGTACAATTGACATTGCATCTAAATAATTCTGATACATATTTCTTGGAGATCCATTGAATGAAGATGGTAAAATTATTCTACGGCCAACATTATTGGCATTGGGGTTCAATTCTAAATAATCTGTTAAATTATTGTAAACTTCAGACCTAAGACTTGTTTGATTTTGTCGAATGAAATGTAACCTTGTGCCCTCTATTCTCACATACATATCAACTATCCACTGCAGAAATAATTTTTGTGAATGGTGCAACATGCTAAAATCTTCTCTAATTGCAAGTCGATAGGCTGCATACTGAAGCATGCACACCATGGTTAATTTATTTCTGGGCGCTCTTGAATTAGATGTAGTTGGTACATTATGAGAAATATTGATATGCCACCCAGTATCATCATTTGGAAAAAGTAATGGATACGCTAAAGGGTCCAATGATGAATCCAAAACAGATATTTTTAATGGTACCATTAACTTTTGAAAACGAAACCATATTTCGTTCAAAGAGTGTCTCACCATCAACTGTACTAAATATTACTGTTACATCAGTTTGAACTGCATCATTATAACGGCGTAGATCTAAATCACGATTTACTTTAATGAGCATACAAATTTCTTTATTTTGATTTTCAACTCTCTGACAATGATCTTTCATTGCAATGAATGACCGAACGAAAGGATTAATGCGTTCCAATTCAAGAGAGATTTCGCGCATTATATTGTTATTGCATGTTTGATTATAGTGTTCACGTAATCTATAATTGACAGCAGTGTCAACATCATAAAAATATAATTGCGCATAACATGGTGAGCGACCATATCCAGCAGTCATTGGACCTGATCTGTGATAAAAAACATCATGTATTTTAAAATGATACACTCCACGCGTAACTGTATCCGAAATTTTAGTTTCTGAGCTAACCATAGCAAATGATGAATTTTATTTACGAATGTTTTCAAAATAATTTTTTGACTTTCTTTTTATTGAAGGTTCATTTGAAGTAAGTCCATCATACAATGATTTAAAGTATTCATTTTGACTTAAGGCCGGTAATATTGCTTTACCCTTATGACAACATGAAGTGAATGCAGTCCTTTCACCTAAAGTGACCTCAGATTCGAAATGTTTTGCATTGCAAAACCTGCATTGTAAATGCATTAATCCACAATCAAAAGTATTAAAATTTCTTGGAATGACATTCAGTGCGCATTTAAATGTATCCCTCAAAATAATTTCATCATTTTGTATACTATTTACACTATTTAAATTTGCATTTGGTCTATTATCATTTTGACTTTCACGCGAATATATATTCCTTCTTCTTTGTCTCTCACTCCGACCCGTCAATGTTCTATGTCGAGGCATAATGGAAGTAGGTGCGAATATCTGAATGTAAAAAAAAACATGTAATGAAATTACTGAAACTAAGATTAGACAGGGTTTAATTTAAAAATAATAAAATGTACTCACTTTTTTGAAACCACCAATAATAATTAGGCGAGAGTAAGTCAATTCAAATTGCTGCTACAAAATTTTCCTTTTGCAACAGGTGTATATTAAGCAAGCTGTATTTCACTTTCAACTGCACATTAATATATAAAACACAGATATCTAATATACAAAATATAAAATAAATGCTTTTTTGCCTTGACATACACTCCACAGACTATTGAAAAAGGAACATTTGAAATCACACAAAATTCACAGCTCATTCAGTCAACCTGTCAGTAATTATTTGTTGGCAACATTTTAAAATTCTTTGGCGACAATATCTACTCTGTGCGACTGTTTGACCACAGACTATTATGTGTTTGACATTGGCAGCATGAACGTACACTAAAATGAAAATATCGCTATGGAGAACCATACATGACTTCCATATTCTAAGATTTATTTTTAAAATCATTTTCGAAATGAAATATTACCATAGAAACTACTTCTTTCTACTTACTGCTTCAGCCTTAACCACAGTACTGTGGTCACTAACATATACCACCTCACGTTATCGCACTCGATTTTCACTGATGATGGAAGTCAATGGCATTGCCGAAACGTCTGGTTTTGTAGAAAACATTGGACTACGGCCAAATATCCCGGGAAGGAATTTTAACAAAAACTACTTCTTTGTTGCCGATAACGTTGTACACATATATATAAAAAATACGCATAAAATTAATGGCTTGTATAAGTTAATGATTGATCTCCATTAAGTAGTGCTCAAGTTTCCAAAGTTTTCATATTATGATGTCCGTAATTAAAACATCAGAGCAGGTTTAGTGTGTATGAGGGTTCACCATGGACAAAAATGTTCAACATTTCCTATTGAGCGTTGCTTAGAATAAATCTGTGAATCTACAGTGTACGTTTCACAGAACAAACACGCGGAAAAGAAGGAGCGCTCCGAAGTCACTCATGGACCCTCAGCATCTTGCAGAGGGTTCATTCCCTAAAGACGAAAAGTCTGTCTATGAATCGTTCCTCTGTAAACACGTGCAGTTACACTGCCCAGCGATCCACAGGAAGCAAATCGCTATCCACGCTGGACACTTTTTCGGCTTGCATGCGTTATGTTGGTATGGGTTCGGCACTTTCCATTTAAAAACCGTGCAAATGTAAGAAAATAAACATGAATGAGGCCAGAAATAACGCGAATTGTGTGTGTGTGTGTGTGTGTGTGTGTGTGTGTGTGTGTGTGTTCCCTGCCTTTTTATTGCGGTAGTGATAATAATAAAATGGAAACGTAAACAGTACATAACTGAGATATGCTTGCCTGCCACGCACGATATATTTTCTCTTATACATGACTCGCAGAATACCCGTGCTTCGCTACGGTGTTTCACTTTGTACGTAATGAAAATGTTAGTTTAATTAATAAAGTTTAATTAAAGTAGGCTTCTTAAAAATAAATAGCTGTTGCCCACAACTTCGTTCGCGTGGTCTTCAATTTAATGCGATAATATATTTAGAACAGAATCTATTCTATTGGGTTGCCATAGTAACCAGATCTAATAGTTTTTTAAGACCGCAAAGGACCCCCCAGAGGATCGTATCGAAAAAACACCTGTCCTATGTTGGTTCTCCCGTTGCGTAAAATATTTGTGCCAAGTTTGGTTGAAATCGGTCCAATGGTTTAGGTGGAGACGTGGAAGACTCCAAAGGATCGTATCGAAAAAAAACACTTGTCCTATGTTGGTTCTCCCTTTGCGTAAAATATTTGTGCCAAGTTTGGGTGAAATCGGTACAGTGGTTTAGGAGGAGATGTGGAAGAAATCTTCGCGGACGTGCGCACAACAACTCACCGAAGTTTCATCGCAATCGGATGAATGGTATAGGAACGCATACGGGACATACAAAGAAACATTCATTTTTATATATAAGATGTAAACTATACCACTTACTTGACATAAACCGTGATAGCTAAGCTAATGTACAACATATATGTATTAATTATACACATAAATGTTCCTCGATAGACACTCTATCTATTGGCGAAAACTTGAATAAAATCCGTTCAGTACTTCCTGAGATTAGCGATTTCAAACACAGAGAGAAAACGGACCGACTTTACTTTATACTATGTAGAGATTTACATTAAAATGAAAAAATTATAATTTTATTGCCTGGCAACAAAATTATTTTATTTTTAACAATTACCATTGTTTGAAAAAGTTTAAATGAATTTTCAAGTACTTTACTCTTGTTAAAACGTAAAAGGTTGCAGGTAAACTACCCCTTCCCCTTAACCGATCTTCACCAAAATCAAAAGGCCTTGAGTCCTCTACAATTCAGTGACGTATGCAAAAAATTGTTTGATTCTGTTTGAATTTGCGGCTGTTATCGTTTGCCATAGGAAATACCCTTGTTAAACCTTGTTAAAACATAAAACGTTACAGGTAAACTACCCCTTTCCCTTTTCCAACAATAGGTTGTGAGTACTCTACAAATCAGGGCTGTATGCAAAAAATTATTTGATTCTGTTTGAATTTGCGGCTGTTATCGTTTGCCATAGAAAAAAAATCTACACACAGACACTTTTCGGAAAACGCCTTTTACTTCCATATTCCTTAAGGAATGGAAGTATGGTGATGGCAAAAAAAATCGTGTTCGAGATTATTGCAGATTCTGATTCTACTACACTCAAAATATGAAAAAAGTCGTTTTCCAAAAAGTGTCTGTGTGTCTGTCTGTCTGTGTGTCTGTAGATTTTTTTTCTATGGCAAACGATAACTGCCGCAAATTCAAACAAAATCAAATAATTTTTTGCATACAGCCCTGATTTGTAGAGGACTCGCGACCTATTGTTTTTGGTGAAGATCGGTTGAGGGAAAGGGGTAGTTTACCTGCAACGGTTTTTTTTTATCAAGGGAAATTTTTTTTTTTTGGCAAACGATAACAGCCGCAAATTCAAACAGAATCAAATAATGTTTCGCATACAGCCCTGAATTGTAGAGTTCTCAAGACCTATTGTTTTTGGTGAAGATCGGTTAAGGGAAAGGGGTAGTTTACCTGTAACGTTTTATGTTTTAACAAGGGTATTTCCTATGGCAAACGATAACAGCCGCAAATTCAAACAGAATCAAAAGATTATTTGCATACGGCCCTAAATTGTAGAGTTCTCAAGACCTGTTGTTTTTGGTGAAGATCGGTTAAGGGAAAGGGGTAGTTTACCTACAACGTTTTTTTAACAAGGGTATTTTCTATGGCAAACGATAACAGCCGCAAATTCAAACAGAATCAAATAATTTTCTGCATACAGCCCTGATTTGTAGAGTACTCAAGACCTATTGTTTTTGGTGAAGATCGGTTGAGGGGAAGGGGTAGTTTACCTGCAACGTTTTTTATCAAGCGTATTTTCTATGGCAAACGATAACTGCTGCAAATTCAAACAGAATCAAATAATTTTTTGCATACAGCCCTGATTTGTAGAGTACTCGCGACCTATTGTTTATGGTGAAGATCGGTTGAGGGGAAGGGGTAGTTTACCTGCAACGGTTTTTTTATCAAGGGAAATTTTTTTTTTTTGGCAAACGATAACAGCCGCAAAATCAAACAGAATCAAATAATGTTTGTAGAGTACTCAAGACCTATTGTTTTTGGTGAAGATCGGTTGAGGGGAAGGGGTAGTTTACCTGCAACGTTTTTTATCAAGCGTATTTTCTATGGCAAACGATAACTGCCGCAAATTCAAACAGAATCAAATAATTTTTTGCATACAGCCCTGATTTGTAGAGTACTCGCGACCTATTGTTTATGGTGAAGATCGGTTGAGGGGAAGGGGTAGTTTACCTGCAACGGTTTTTTTATCAAGGGAAATTTTTTTTTTTGGCAAACGATAACAGCCGCAAATTCAAACAGAATCAAATAATGTTTCGCATACAGCCCTGAATTGTAGAGTTCTCAAGACCTATTGTTTTTGGTGAACATCGGTTAAGGGAAAGGGGTAGTTTACCTACAACGTTTTTTTAACAAGGGTATTTTCTATGGCAAATGATAACAGCCGCAAATTCAAACAGAATCAAATAATTTTCTGCATACAGCCCTGATTTGTAGAGTACTCAAGACCTATTGTTTTTGGTGAAGATCGGTTGAGGGGAAGGGGTAGTTTACCTGCAACGTTTTTTTATTAAGCGTATTTCTATGGCAAACGATAACTGCCGCAAATTCAAACAGAATCAAATAATTTTTTGTATACGTCATTGAATTGTAGAGGACTCAAGGCCTTTAGATTTTGGTGAAGATCAGTTAAGGGGAAGGGGTAGTTTACCTGCAACCTTTTACGTTTTAACAAGAGTAAAGTACTTGAAAATTCATTTAAACTTTTTCAAACAATGGTAATTGTTGAAAATAAAATAATTTTGTTGCCAGGCAATCTGAAAATTTCAGATTTTGTACCACAAAATCTGAAAAGATTATACGATAGTTTATGAAATGGTTAATAATACGTCAGTGGAAGGTGTAATGAGAAATTAGCAGAAATGGAAACCTGGGGAATGTTAACTGTTCTGTAGATACAATTTTGTCAGAATGTTTGGAAATGATCATCAACATTGAAGAAAAAGTAAGCATATTAAGAAACATATGTAAGTACTTATTATAAAAAAATAATGTTTGTTTTTTGATAAAGTCATTTTGATTATAAAATATAAATATTTACAACAAGAAAAGAATTTTCAGTTTTCAAAATTTAAATATATTTTTATAAAACAATGGGTTCTTCTTTGAGGTGGGGACCATGTCACTCACTCCATCTCAAGCCTCCTCTCCCATTTTGTAGAAAAAGAGGACCCTGTCAAGGCTGATACTTTGACGACAGTGACAGGGCTTTCCACCAAATTCAGCAGAGTGACAGGTAGGCCCAACTCTGATTGGCTCCTCAGATTTCCCCAGCGTTAGTAGGTTCTATGAAAATATTTTATTTCAAAAATGATTTTAAATATAAATCTTAGATATGTTTTATAAATCTCATGTTTTATGTTTTAACATGGGTAATTTTTTATATGACGAACCATAACTGCCGTAAATTCAAACAGAATCAAATAATTTTTTACGTATGTGCCTGAGCTATAGAGAACTCAATGTCTGTTGATTTTGGTGAAGATCGGTTACGGGGAAAGGGCAGTTTACCTGAAACATTTTTTGTTGTAACGTGAGTAAAGTACTTAATTTTGATAAAGTATCCTGATAAGATCTTAATAATCCACTGTAGAAACGTAGATGAAATATCTATAAATGAAGAGGCTAGTTGAACGGGCTGGGGGTAATTTTCTATAAATCAAAATTATAGTTGAAGGGGGAGGGGATAATATTTTTATATGTGTACTACGTTATTGGCAAGAAAGAAGTATTTTTTTGTTAAAATTCCTTCCCTGGCTGTTTGGCTGAAAATGATTTTAAATATAAATCTTAGAATATGGAAGTCATGTATGGTTCTCCATACCGATATTTTTTCATGTTTTGAGTGTAGTACAATCAGAATCTGCAATAATCTCGAACACGATTTTTTTACTTCCATATTCCTTAAGGAATGGAAGTATGGTGATGGCAAAAAAATCGTGTTTGAGATTATTGCAGATTCTGATTGTACTACACTCAAAACATGAAAAAAAGTCGTTTTCCGAAAAGTGTGTGTCTGTGTGTAGATTTTTTTTCTATGGCAAACGATAACTGCCGCAAATTCAAACAGAATCAAATAATTTTTTGCATACAGCCCTGATTTGTAGAGTACTCACGACCTATTGTTTTTGATGAAGATCGGTTGAGGGAAAGGGTTAGTTTACCTGCAACGGTTTTTTTTTATCAAGGAAAATTTTTTTTTTTGGCAAACTATAACAGCCGCAAATTCAAACAGAATCAAATAATGTTTCATATACAGCCCTGAATTGTAGAGTTCTCAAGACCTATTGTTTTTGGTGAAGATCGGTTAAGGGAAAGGTTGCAACGTTTTTTCAACAAGGGTATTTTCTATGGCAAACGATAACAGCCGCAAATTCAAACAGATTCAAATACTTTTTTGCATACAGCCCTGATTTGTAGAGTACTCAAGATCTATTGTTTTTGGTGAAGATCGGTTAAGGGGAAGGGGTAGTTTACCTGCAACGTTTTTTTATCAAGCGTATTTTCTATGGCAAACGATAACAGCTGCAAATTCAAACAGAATCAAAAGATTATTTGCATACAGCCCTAAATTGTAGAGTTCTCAAGACCTATTGTTTTTGGTGAAGATCGGTTAAGGGAAAGGTTGCAACGTTTTTTCAACAAGGGTATTTTCTATGGCAAACGATAACAGCCGCAAATTCAGACAGAATCAAATACTTTTTTGCATACAGCCCTGATTTGTAGAGTACTCAATATCTATTGTTTTTGGTGAATATCGGTTAAGGGGAAGGGGTAGTTTACCTGCAATGTTTTTTTATCAAGCGTATTTTCTATGGCAAACGATAACAGCCGCAAATTCAAACAGATTCAAATACTTTTTTGCATACAGCCCTGATTTGTAGAGTACTCAAGATCTATTGTTTTTGGTGAAGATCGGTTAAGGGGAAGGGGTAGTTTACCTGCAACGTTTTTTCAACAAGGGTATTTTCTATGGCAAACGATAACAGCCGCAAATTCAGACAGAATCAAATACTTTTTTGCATACAGCCCTGATTTGTAGAGTACTCAATATCTATTGTTTTTGGTGAATATCGGTTAAGGGGAAGGGGTAGTTTACCTGCAATGTTTTTTTATCAAGCGTATTTTCTATGGCAAACGATAACAGCTGCAAATTCAAACAGAATCAAATAATTTTTTGCATACTTCCCTGAATTGTAGAGGACTCTCGGAATTATGATTTTGGTGAAGATCGGTTAAGGGGAAGGGGTAGTTTACCTGCAACCTTTTACGTTTTAACAAGAGTAAAGTACTTCAAAATTCATTTAAACTTTTTCAAACAATGGTAATTGTTAAAAATAAAATAATTTTGTTGCCAGGCAATAAAATTATAGTTTTTTCATTTATGTATTTTTACTTCCATATTCCTTAAGGAATGGAAGTATGGTGATGGCAAAAAAAATCGTGTTCGAGATTATTGCAGATTCTGATTCTACTACGCTCAAAACATGAAAAAAAGTCGTTTTCCGAAAAGTGTCTGTGTGTGTGTGTGTGTGTGTGTGTGTGTGTGTGTGTGTGTGTGTGTGTGTGTGTGTGTGTGTGTGTGTGTAGATTTTTTTTCTATGGCAAACGATAACTGCCGCAAATTCAAACAGAATCAAATAATTTTTTGCATACAGCCCTAATTTGTAGAGTACTCGCGACCTATTGTTTTTGGTGAAGATCGGTTGAGGGAAAGGGGTAGTTTACCTGCAACGGTTTTTTTTTATCAAGGGAAATTTTTTTTTTGGCAAACGATAACAGCCGCAAATTCAAACAGAATTAAATAATGTTTCGTATACAGCCCTGAATTGTAGAGTTCTCAAGACCTATTGTTTTTGGTGAAGATCGGTTAAGGGAAAGGGGTAGTTTACCAGTAACGTTTTATGTTTTAACAAGGGTATTTCCTATGGCAAACGATAACAGCCGCAAATTCAAACAGAATCAAAAGATTATTTGCATACAGCCCTAAATTGTAGAGTTCTCAAGACCTATTGTTTTTGGTGAAGATCGGTTGAGGGAAAGGGGTAGTTTACCTGCAACGTTTTTTTAACAAGGGTATTTTCTATGGCAAACGATAACAGCCGCAAATTCAAACAGAATCAAATAATGTTTTGCATACAGCCCTGATTTGTAGAGTACTCAAGACCTATTGTTTTTGGTGAAGATCGGTTAATGGGAAGGGGTAGTTTACCTGCAACGTTTTTTTATCAAGCGTATTTTCTATGGCAAACGATAACTGCCGCAAATTCAAACAGAATCAAATAATTTTTTGCATACGTCCCTGAATTGTAGAGGTCTCAAGGACTTTCGATTTTGGTGAAGATCGGTTAAGGGGAAGGGGTAGTTTACCTGCAACCTTTTACGTTTTAACAAGAGTAAAGTACTTGAAAATTTATTTAAACTTTTTCAAGCAGTGGTAATTGTTAAAAATAAAATAATTTTGTTGCCAGGCAATAAAATTAAAATTTTTTCATTTTAGTGTAAATCATGTATAAGAGAAAATATATCGCGCTTGGCAGGCGATATTAAGATTTAAATATAAATCTTAGAATATGGAAGTCATGTATGGTTCTCCATACCGATATTTTTCTCAGTTATGTACTGTTTACGTTTCCATTTTATTATTATGACTACCGCAATGAAAAGGCAGGGAAGACACACACACAATTCGTGTAAATTCTGGCCTCATTCATGTTTATTTTCTTACATTTGCACGGTTTTTAAATGGAAAGTGCCGAACCCATACCAACATAACGCATGCAAGCCGAAAAAGTGTCCAGCGTGGATAGCGATTTGCTTCCTGTGGATCGCTGGGCAGTGTAACTGCACGTGTTTACAGAGGAACGATTCATAGACAGACTTTTCGTCTTTAGGGAATGAACCCTCTGCAAGATGCTGAGGGTCCATGAGTGACTTCGGAGCGCTCCTTCTTTTCCGCGTGTTTGTTCTGTGAAACGTACACTGTAGATTCACAGCTTTATTCTAAGCAACGCTCAATAGGAAATGTTGAAAATTTTTGTCCACGGTGTACCCTCATACACACTAAACCTGCTCTGATGTTTTAATTATGGACATCATAATATTAAAACTTTGGAAACTTGAGCACTACTTAATGGAGATCAATCATTAACTTATACAAGCCATTAATTTTATGCATATATTTTATATATATATGTGTACAATGTTATCGGCAACAAAGAAGTAGTTTTTGTTAAAATTCCTTCCCGGGATATTTGGCCATAGTCCAATGTTTTCTACAAAACCAGACGTTTCGGCAATGCCATCGACTTCCATCATCAGTGAAAATCGAGTGCGATAACGTGAGGTGGTATATGTTAGTGACCACAGTACTGTGGTTAAGGCTGAAGCAGTAAGTAGAAAGAAGTAGTTTCTATGGTAATATTTCATTTCGAAAATGATTTTAAATATAAGTCTTAGAATATGGAAGTCATGTATGGTTCTCCATACCGATATTTTGCCATCACCATACTTCCATTCCTTAAGGAATATGGAAGTAAAAATTATAATTTTATTGCCTGGCAACAAAATTATTTTATTTTTAACAATTACCATTGTTTGAAAAAGTTTAAATGAATTTTCAAGTGCAAATGAATGTTTTATTTTATTTTATTTAATGTATTTGTAACACATATTATATATAAATTTTAGCTTTCTGCACTCCTTCTCCATATAAACTTTAACTATGCCAAATCTCACACTCCTCCGTGCGCGCAATATGCTTAAAAAGGGGTACAAAGTTTTCTCTTCATGTATTAATATATAGAGATAAAATAAAGAATAATAATATGTGAATATGTTAAGAATAAGAGGTAATAGGTAGAAAATTGCAATCTCCACGGAGATATAATATAAAGAAGTCGTAGATAATAACATGAGATTTTAGCAAAAGAGCGTAAGAAAGAAAATGTACAAATGAGTAGAATCAAGAGCAACTACCAGCAATATGAGGTACACAACTATTCTCTTCAGACTGGTAAAGCAGGATTGGAAGCTAGTATTATCTAATGAAATGTTGCTTAAAGTAATAAAACCCATACATGAAACCTTAGCACATGCATCAACTTTGAAAATGTTATTTATGTCTGTGAGAAGATTTCACTATTAATAATATGTTTAGGAAAGTTAGAAATAGTTAAAGAAATGTTATGATTGTCAGAATACTGATCAAGCGAATCTTCATACCTATGTGAGAATGCAAGGATACAGAACGAAGCGAAAATGGAAGTCAAGGGCAGAGACTACTTAGGACCCAGTACTACGATTAAAACATCGAGCGGGTTAAAAACATAATAGTCTGTGTATAGACGTGTTTCTAAGGGAGTTCATCTGTATCCGATCATCCGACCCACAACTAAGCTGTCGAAAAAATTCTGTTACGGAAGTGTATTTCTAACACAGGGTAAAATGAAAAGAATTATTAGCGATCAGAAAATAAAATTCCAGAGTGAAGTTTGGCATAAAGCATGAAGAAAAAAGGGAATTCAACCCATACGCACAGACATTCGTTGTGTATGACGGCACAAGAGAAAGGGAGGTAGGTAAATATCATGCCAGCTCTCTGAGAAAATTCCATTCATAAATAACTGGGTTACTAGGACGATTAAAGTTGAACAACTGAAGCGGATGTACTACAACAAAGCATTCACTTTACATGCATAAAAAGAGGGAAGATTGGTCAAACCCACCGAATAAGGGTAAAGTTGCGGAATCACATATTCATTATTATTCGCACATAAAAGTAGGTAAATAAATATGTTTGTAAATAATAAAAATGAAAAAAAATATATATATATAATACCATATTATTCTTGTCTAATAAAAAGGCAGAGAAAACAAAAATTTAATTTGGTATAAAAATATTTTTTCACCAAGCAGGGAAATAATGCGACAGTACAACCATTTACAGTACTGTGCATTGCCAAAATAATTTAAATAAATAATAAAAATAAATAAATATTGATTGATAAACACGATTCAGATTGGAAGCTGGATTGTTTAAAATATAGGGAACATTCAGGCACGTACATGCATATCTGGGCCACCTGTCGCTAGCGTTGTGTACATGTGTATTTTGTTTGTGTGTGTGTGAAGCCTGTCCGTTCCTAAACAGTAACCATTCCTTTTCAAATATTGGTAGATTTTATTTTTATGTTAATTATAAGAAAAATATGTACGATATGGTAAAACGAAAGACACCAGAGGGTGTAGAAAATAAAGGTGAACAAAGGGTTAACAGACCATGACAAAGTGACGGAAAGTTCAATTACTGTGAAGTAAAAAGTGAATAGCTCTTTTTATAATTACAATAAAGAAGTGTAATTTACGCATAATAAACATATAAAAATTAGCGATCGATTGAGCATCGTGTAGTGTGAAACAAACTTCGTAATTCGCGAAGATAGGCAAAATTAGTGAATTGAACCAGAGTGGGGGTAAAGACGCTTCGACAAACTCTGACAAGATGAAAATTGTTCAGACTTGAGCTTTTGCATGACCTGGCTATAAATACCAGGTCGCACTAATAAAGTTCCTTCTTCTATATTCAACCATTGCCGTAGGAGGCTATGTCAGTCAACTACGTGATCGTAAATCTACAGTAAGCGTCACCTGACGACTTGTGAGGCAGAACAGAGGTTCGATGGACAAACCTACAACCCATGATGTGAGCAGAGCCAACAACAACTAAGAAAGACAAGCAGTGGAGGCCTGGAAGAGGACGCGAGGACATGAAAGACTGGAAGAGGACACAAAGGACTAGGAAAGGACCCGAGGACCAGAAGAGGTCACACTGAAGTTGCCACATCAAACGAGGTGATAACAAACCATAATAATAAATAGACAATATTGAAACTAGAATTAAAGACATTCCAACTGTTGCTAACAGAATTTAAATTGTACATATTATGTAAAGTCTTATTGTAATTTAGATTAATGTCTCATGTTGAGAAAGTAATATTGGAATAACATAAATGCTATGAGAGAGCAATACTTGATTTTTAAAGTGAAGTAAAGTAGAATAATTAGTAGAGACTTTAATTGCTAAAAGAATAATGCATATGCTATAAATTTAAAAGAGAATTAAAGCCAAGTAAAAAAATTAAAGAAATAATTGAAACAAAAGTAAATTCATTGTGAATTGATAAGCAATTGCAAAACATGGCCACACTAAATGAGTAAGCCGAGAGCAGAAATAGATAATTAAGAGTAGATAATAAGATTTGTGTATAAACTGTTTAGACATAAATTGTTCACATAAATCCCATACATAATATCGCACAAGCGAGGAATAATGAATATTTTTTTGTAGTACCGAAATAAGTAAAGAGGTTGATAATTAAATAATGTCATTGTCTTGTTATTACAATTACACCCAAACCAAACAAATAAAAGTTGTTATGTTATATAACGTATCACTCCAAAAGATTGGGGCTTCCCAAATTAAATAAATTTGGGGTTCTTACGTTACATAATTTGGCGCTCCAAAAGCGTGGGGCTACCCAAATTAAATTACATTGAATTTATGTTGTTACAATATATATATATATATTTTTTTTTGTCACCGGACAAAAGGCTTGCCGCATGACAAATGGCGCCAATCGTACACTCTAGTGTTTTTGGTGGCCCTAAAAGGACCTGGTGGCGAGAAAGCTGATGTTGATCGTGCCGCGCTGAGATGTTCGGCAGCTGCGCCCGCTGTTCGTGGCGTACTGCAGCCCTCCTCTTCTTTCGGCATCGGGTGTAGAGTCAGTTGCCGGCCCAGTGATGTCCTATCGCTGGCGCGGAACTGGAGGGCGAAGACGCAAGAATGCCGGTTCTATTCTTCGGCCGTTCCTTCCGGCTGACTCCGCGCCGATGTCGTCCAAGAAAGGTGAGGGTGAAGTGCATCCGATGGCGTGGCGATGAAGTGTGTATAAAATTTTCTGCCAGCCCGGGTTTTATTAACTAACTGGGATCGCTGATTGGCTAGCTCCGAACACGTAGTTGGTCACGTCTCGGCGGCTGCTGATACCGGATTGGCTCGCCTTGTATTCTTCATGTGTCACGCGCCGTGTCGCTGGTACCGGAGAGCAGACGTAATGAATCGCTGTTGCCACAATATATATATATATTTATATGTTGGTAAAAATTGTTTCTATTATTTGGGTAAGGGTTGTTATTCCTCACTCCGTTAAAATTACCGTTAGACTGGTTATTACGCGGCGGGTTGTTAGGGCCGTCGTAATTACTGGGCTGGTTCCGGTTACTTGTATGGTTATTACCGTTATTGGGGTAGGTAGTCGGTCTCGCTTCTGGTCTCTCATTTCTCTTCCTGCTCTGCCGATAATACTCTTCGTTCTCGTATCCCTCCAATAACTCGGTCATTCCCTGGATCGTCTTGATCTGGCTACCTCTCCGGGCCCTGATAATGTCCTCATCATAGTGATACGATATCTTGTTCACTAAACATTCTTCTGGGATTGCCGGCTCGAGGTGTTTTGCCATACACACCTTCCCCAAGAAATATGCCGTCATACTGCTCCCTAATTGTGCCCTGTATCTTCCATTACAAATATTGTCACGGATCAAGTTCTGGGTGGTCTCAGACCAGTATTTTGTCTTAAACATTTTCCGGAACTGTTGGTAATCGGAAATTTCACTCCGGTTGGCCATCCACCAATTATCAGTTATGTCTCGGAAAGACTCGTCTAATATCTCCCTGCTATGGCTCCATTGGGTAATTTTATGCTTGGTTAAATATTCTTCTACCCTAGCCAGGAACTCCATCGGCTTGCGTTTGTATTGCCGGAAGTTGAGCCACTCTCGGCTTTCGTTGACAGGCAATCCGGTGAAATGAGTCGGTCTGTTCCTTATTGCTTCCATCTCCTCTCGGCTTTGTCGCACCTGTCCGGTGATACTGGCCATGGTCTCTTGTATATCATTACATCGTTCTGTGACCTGGTTGCGTACTTTTCTGAATTCTTCTTGATTTTCCTTCCTCTGTTCCTACGACTATGTTCTTCAATATTTGTGAACTTGATGTTCACCACTTCTTTAAACTCATGCACCTCCTTTTCGGTCTGGTTGCACTTTCCATCAATCTCTCGAATCTGTCGATTGACCATTATATTTTCTTCTTCCATCTTCTTATTCATCGCTTTTTTGTTAACCTTGATTTCCTTATTCAGTTCTTCTCGAAACAATTCCATTCTTTCGTCCAGTTTGTCCAGATTCTCCTGATTGACTTCTCTTAATTCTTCTCTCAGAATTTGATTGTCCTCTCTCAATTCTTCTAATTTCTCCCCCATCTTCTCTTCCAACTTCTTGTTATCTTCCTTCAACTCTTCCTTCAATTGTCGGTTGTTCTTCTCTATCTTCTTCCTGGTTTCATCGATTTTCTGATTAGTATTTTCAATTTTATTAATCAATTCTTCTTTAGTCGCCTTGAATTCTTCCTTGAACGATTGGTTGTCTTCCTTCAATTCTTCCGTGTTCTTGTTCATCCCAGTCAACTCTTCTTTTGTGGATTGATTATCCTTCTTCAATTCTTCTAACTTTTCTCCCATCCTCTCTTCCATCTTCTTACTGTTTTCTTCCATCTTCTTCGTCAGGGACTGGTTGTCTTCCTTCAATTCTTCTAACTTCTTCCCCATCTCTTCTTCCATCTTCTTGTTTGTGCTTTCGATTTTATTTCCCAAATCTTCCTTTAATTCCTTACTCAAGTCTTCCTTCGTAGATTTGATGTTTTTATTGATTTCTTTATTCATTTCCATCATCATTCTCATCACCTCTTGCATACTTCCATCCTCCGTTCGTGTCGGCTTTTCCAATGGTTCCTTCTGGACATTGACTTCCCCCGTCTGTGTGGGTGTCTCCGGTTGTTCCTCTTGTTGTTCAGTTTGTTTGGACAACACCGATTGTAATACCTCTTCCACCTCTACTGGCGTTGCCTCTTTGTTGTCCATATCGATTTCTATTTCTTTTTCGGCCTCCGCCGCCCGTTTCTTAGATGTCGCACGTCGTTGCATTTTCCCTTGAATTCTCTGGCTTTGTAGCTGTTGCCTAGCTCCAACTAGTGATTGGGCAGAATTTATTGGCCTTCCAATCGCTAATTAAAGCCCCTAAAGTTGTGCGCAAATTTGTAATAAAATAAAATTATACTCTGATGTAATCAAGCCCCACTGTTTGGGCTAGCCAATTTGTAATAAAATAATAATATTAGATATTGAGTCTGTGTATTCTTAATTTGTGTGTTTAATTGGTGTGGCTCTCGACGTCTTACTGGCCTGAAACACTTCCTTAAGTTTCCCAGCTGGTCGAGTCCCAATGGTAGCAAGACCGGTCGAGTAGCGTAATGTTGATGAAGAAATATATGTTCAACTCCACTAAAAGTTTCAAAACAAAAATTGTTGTTTTGAAGATAAAATTAAAAAAAAATATGTTTAAAAAAAATTATAATTTTATTAATTAATTAATTATAATCAATTAATTAATATAGGGCTGTGAAGTTTTAAAAAGTGTAATGCTCTTCTGAAAAATTTTATTGAAGTTTTGGTATATTTTAAATAAACTATCACCACTCATAAGATTGTCTTCAAACCAATCGATACTTGTTTACCTTATAATTTTTTAGGTTATCTTCACTTATAGGTGGTAAAGTCCTGGTAGATTATTAATTAGAATTATATTAGTGATAACTAGTAATATTTATGAAATAAAGAACTATTTAGTGTTGAAAAATATTAATGTTTTATTAGTTAATAGCAATATTGACTCTTATCGATTAATATCGACTCTCAGGATATCGAAAAAGTTACAAAGTATATTATATAAAATTCATACAGGGTTCTTTAAACAGCCAATTATTATCAAAGTCAGAGAAATCGGGCTAATATTTAAAAAGTATAACGTTACAACAAATTAATAATTATTACTAAACACAGACATTGAATAATAAATTTAAAAATCATATAATTGTTTTCACCAACAGCTGATGTGAGCACGGAGAAGGCACTGGGATTGTCAAAAGCAAATGGCGGCCATCAAGTTGATCAAAATGTCGCTCGTTCCAGCTACGTTCCAAATAATGTATTTTCTGGCAGTATTCCTGTTCTGGTGTCTGCAAATCTCTTGTTAAATGTTGTGTAGTGCCTGGTGTAATGTTTCTGGGTTGTATTTAGTGTATCCGTATAATTATAAGTCAAAACACTTTTCCCTATTCCGACACTAATTTGGTTAATGTATTATTCAGTTTTCTGGTGTTTTGTGGTGTTTTTCGGAGTAGATGTGTATTGTTCAGTGTTATTTATTGTTTCTTGATTGTTTCTGTTATAAAGTAAGAGTTCTAGATGTATTTTATAAGTCACTCGCGATTTCACAATATCGTACTATTCACCGCTCAACTTTACCGTTGTAAGTTAGGTTAGATTTGACACGAAACTCTCGTCATGTTAACCGTTCAAATACCAATAATCAACTAATTATTTCCTTCAGTTTCAATTAAACTCTTAGCCAATATAATATTATTCTTAACATTGTTCAAATATATTTTCATATCCTGTGCATACTTTAAAATTCACTATATAAATGCCTAAACTTTGGTTATTTATCAATTTTATTTACTAGATGTTATTTAAATTAATCTTTCAGTTCATTCGGCTTATTTTCAGATTAAATAATGCCGTTTTATAGTGTTTTCTGTCCAAAAATAGTAATTTTACTTTCAGTTTGGTATTCTCTGATAAGTCAAAACATTTCCAAAATTTACTTCCTGTTATAATGTAAATTCAGCCATTTTATCAGTTATATTTAATATTAATAATCCTATATTGTATTAAAAGGTTTATATTCCTTTATTTTCTAGTAATTAATTGAATTAGTTGTATCCTGAAACATTATTCTGAAATATATGACTCCCATGTCCAAATTTCTGAGTTTAGTCATTTTCATTTTTATTTATAATTCTGAATATAATTTATTAAAATCTCTCTAAATGGTATGTGCAATTATATGGCTTGATCTCAAGTTTATTTTGTCTAAACCCCTTTTGTTTATTTGCATTTGAATGAGTAATTTCTCTGTTTTGATGAAGTTTGGTTTCCATTCTTTTGGCCTAGGTTTTTTAACATTTTTTCCTTACAAAAACTTTACAAACAATATATGATGTGTGATACCCTCTCTGACTTTTACATATAGTATTATAAATTAAACATGTTTTCAAATTACACAGTAACAATTAGTATTGGTTACAATACAGATAACAGTTAAACAAATAAAGAATATTTTTTAAATAAATGGTTGTCTTCAAGTCAGACATTTTACAACAAAATCCTTATTTCTAACATGGAAATATGGTTTACAAAAAAGGTTTTTTACTAACTAACATCTTAATTACTCTCTACTATTTACAAGTAGTAACTATTTTTATAGTTCTGATGTTAGTTGTATCAGACCCAAACAAATGGTCTTATATCTAACACATTTTTAAACATTCTTATACTATATACATAAAAACCTTATATTTATATTCTTATTTCTAACTATTATTATAAGTAGGATTCTACAGTTTTCATACCGTCTTTTACACATTGTCTTTGGGGAATTGTATCCTGTCATTAATAAATAAATAGTATAAATTGTTCGAAAAGTATTATGAAATCTGTTTTTCTTTTTGCATATAAAACAAAATGTTATTTTAAACAGATTTATGTCTTATAAACAACATATTGTCACAGTACACATTTCAAGTCATTGAAAATTGCATATTTCATTGCATTCAATGTTTGTGATTGCCAAGAATGAAACACAAGGTTCATTTTTTATAATACCCAAAACTATCACTGGTTCACTTTGCACTTTTATATTATGTTATTGCTAAATGGTCGTATAGTCTTATTAACATAATAAATTGGTTAGCGTTTTTCAATGGAGATTTGTTCAATGGGTACTATATTATTGTTTCATCTTAGTTCACAGGCAACTTTTACTTTATACACTTCTCTCTCTTAAATTTATATACATGTGGTTTTCATTTCGTTATACTTTTATTTTTAAATATTTATTTTGGGGATATAGGGATTTGGGTGTCTTTTATAAGAGCATGACATCTTCTTCAGGATGCTGCCTTCTTCTTCTTTCATCAGTCTTCTTTTCTCCTGCCTTCTGGGATTGGTATCTTCTCCATCTTCTTCTTGATGCCATCAGGTTTCTTGGGATTTTCTCCATCTTCTTCTTTATTTTAGAAATACACCACCTGTGTTGTTTGATCTTGGCTTATTTTAGGGTTTCTATTCTATTTATTCTTCCTCGTTGTGGGTTTGGTCATATTCAGTACTGCTTTGTTATTTACTTTTTTACCTTCCTGGGTTATACCTTGAAAACCTTTGGTTATGAGACTGGTCTTGGATGACTCATCACTAGTAACTCCTTTTATTTGAACTTGTATTTTCTTTATAATAATGATTTCTTTCCACAGTTGCTATGAATTAATCTATTTATATTAAACTTAATGCTTTCTTCCAAATTTAAATATTATAACTTCATTATTCTAATGATCAATTGCCATTCAATATTATGCATACATCTGTCACGTTACAGATTGCTTCCCTCCAGAAGTAATTATTTCAGACATGTTTATGGATGAAATAATTTCTTATGATAATTTCATCATTTCTTATAATTCATTTTCTTCTCCATTTTTATATCGACTTTTTTATATTAGAGTTTAATTAATTTTATATATATGGTTATTTGTTTTACTACTGATCCTTTTCGGATAGTTAGTGTCTTCTGAGATATATTATTATTGTAATACATTTTCTTTCTTTATCAACTTCGTGTTGCATCCTTGGGATATTAATTCCCTAACATTCCCTATCACGTGGGCTGGGGCAGATCAGAGGGGCACTGTACGCTACTTCTCTGCTGGCCATACACCACTTCTATAAATTGAGTACAGAGGCATATTCATCCCTGCTCAAAAAAAAAAACATAATGGTGCTGGAATTATCTTCAGTCAGTCATCGAATAAATAAATAAAAAGTAGTCTCATTTTCGACTAATAAAAATATCTTTGGATTCTCCACTTCGTAGTCTCTCAGATTATCTCACATTTTCTATCTTAATAAATCTTCATAATTATTATTATACTCATTATAATTCTTTTTTCAAAACTCTTAACTTGTCTGATATATTTAATTTATTATGGTTGAAAACCTTTCTTCTAATAATTCTGGTTACTGTTTACAGTGTAACTCTCTTTCTTCTCCATCTGAATTCTCTTTATATTTTCTTCTGGTTACTCATAGTATTAGCATGGTCTTTATATATAGTCTTTCTTATTCATTATTTGAATGGTCTTAATATATTATATTTAATTTTTTAACATTGTATCTTTACATTAGATATACAGGTTGTTATATTGATCATTTTATTTACACATTTTGGTTCTTTCCTTTCTCTTAGAAAGTTATTAATCCGCCTTCGCATTCATTAGCATTAATTCATTCATATTATATTTCATGTGGTATTTCTTCTCTTTGCATTTCATATAGGTCTTATTATTATCATTTGTTCGAAATCATCTTCTCTATCTGTTTGGTATGAGTTGTTCTTCTTTGCTCTTAATTAACTGTTTTCATTATCGTTTCATAAGTAATTAGTCTCTTTGCTTCCAAATTTTTTTCTTTTCTTGCATATTACACTCTTTTTTGTTATTCTTCTCTACTCCTTCAAATGCTATTGTGAATATCTAGCATTTATTCTGGATTAAAATTAATTCTTCTTTTCTGAATTAATCACTTTATTTTCTTCTCAATTCAATTATAAATGACACATAATTATTTTTTGGAACTTGGTTAGTTTTAATGTAAAATTCAAACTATTCTTTTTATTTAATTGAAAAATATTTCTCATAAATCCTTGTAATATGTTGATCTTATCTTGTTTCAAAGTTCTGACGTTCTATCAACATACAAATTCTGTTTAGTTCGTTTATTCCCAGAATTGTTTCATTCAGAATTGTTTATAGTACTGTGATCTTACTATTATTCCTGAATGTTTTGGTATTTTTCCAAATTCAAATTCTTCTTAATTATTTATCATAAAGTTTTCTCATAAACTTAGTTATAGTAAGTTGGTCTTACTTCATTTTTAAATTTTTTGTATTTTAAATTCAAAATTCCTTTCTTCTTACTTCTTCCAAAATGTTTTTCTCATAATTCAGTGGTAGTAAGCTGTGCTTGCTTAATTTAAAATTTTTTAAAATTAAGTTCATTATTCTCTCTCTTTCTCTTTCTTCCATAAAGTTTTGTTCTAAATTATCAGGTTGTAGTAAGAAGTACTTACTCAATTTTAAATTTTTATAAATATATTTCAATTCAAAAGTCTTTCTTTTTCTTTCTTCCATAAAGTTCGTTCCAAAATTATTAGGTTGTAAGTTGTTCTTACATATTTTAGAATTTTTTAAAAATTAAATTAAAAAATTCTTCTTTTAATTCTCCAGAATGTTCTTCTCAAAATATTAGGTTGTAAGATGTACTTACATTATTTTAAAATTTTTTAAAATAATTAAATTAAAAATTCTTTTTCTTTCTCTTTGTCTTCCATAAAGTTTGTTCAAAATATTAGGTTGTAGTAAGATGTACTTACATATTTTAGAATTTTTTTTAAATTTATTAAGTTCAAAATTCAAAAGTCAAGACTCCCAACTCATTCTTCATAATATTTCTTCATAGAAGCTTGATTGTACACTCCTTTGATTTTTCCTGAAACGATTTCCTTCAACTCATATGTATTGTTATGCTTATCTTTTACCACAACATATGGTTATATATTGTACTCTACACTGGACCATATTATTTATACTTTTGTAAGTTGATCTTCTCTTTTTCTTTCCTTATAAATGCCTTCTCTTCTAAATGTCGCTCTTTGATGGTTAGCTCCTCTTACTCCTTCAAATGTTAGGTTTTTCCACATTTATTCTGGATTCTCTCCAACTCATTGGAGTTTATTATTGAAATATTAGCTCCTGTGTCTATCATTATTTTAGCGGGAACTCCTTCCACCTCCGCTGTTATATAAATTATCTCATTATTACTGTTGCTGAGACTCTTCTCGTTCTCTTCCAAAAGTTCAGTTCGTATGTCTTTCAGATAATGGTTACTTATAATAGTGATGTTTTTATGCTGGTTTTCTTGTCGCAATTCATCCTTTTCTAACCCAGGAAGTATAAGCAGTAACGGGTCATCGTTGTTGATTACTGCCTCCTCTCGTTTAAAGTATTTTGGTCATTGTTTATGTTATTATTGACCGAGGCATCGTTCGGGAAACTCTGGTTTGTTTCCTGACGTTCTGTACCCTGGTTGATGTTTAACGCCCTGTTCTGTTGTCTGCCAAGATCTTCCAGGCTGGTACTTCGTCTTTCCTGTTCGTATCTTGGGCCGTCTCGTTCCGCACTCCTCCATCTTCGGTCAGCGCCGTAGAATCTGCTCCTCCTCGGTTGATAATATCTCCTGGGTCCGCGATCTTCTGCTCTTATAAAATTTACCCTAGGGCGCGACACTCGGTTATTATTATTGCTATTGTTGTTATTACTAAAATTATTATTATAGTAATTTCGGTTAGGTGGGTAAGGTCTGTCACTATTATTGTTGGGATATGGATTTCTCTGACTGTATGGGACATTATTATGTTGGTAAAAATTGTTTCTATTATTTGGGTAAGGGTTGTTATTCCTCACTCCGTTAAAATTACCGTTAGACTGGTTATTACGCGGCGGGTTGTTAGGGCCGTCGTAATTACTGGGCTGGTTCCGGTTACTTGTATGGTTATTACCGTTATTGGGGTTGGTAGTCGGTCTCGCTTCTGGTCTCTCATTTCTCTTCCTGCTCTGCCGATAATACTCTTCGTTCTCGTATCCCTCCAATAACTCGGTCATTGGATCGTCTTGATCTGGCTACCTCTCCGGGCCCTGATAATGTCCTCATCATAGTGATACGATATCTTGTTCACTAAACATTCTTCTGGGATTGCCGGCTCGAGGTGTTTTGCCATACACACCTTCCCCAAGAAATATGCCGTCATACTGCTCCCTAATTGTGCCCTGTATCTTCCATTACAAATATTGTCACGGATCAAGTTCTGGGTGGTCTCAGACCAGTATTTTGTCTTAAACATTTTCCGGAACTGTTGGTAATCGGAAATTTCACTCCGGTTGGCCATCCACCAATTATCAGTTATGTCTCGGAAAGACTCGTCTAATATCTCCCTGCTATGGCTCCATTGGGTAATTTTATGCTTGGTTAAATATTCTTCTACCCTAGCCAGGAACTCCATCGGCTTGCGTTTGTATTGCAGGAAGTTGAGCCACTCTCGGCTTTCGTTGACAGGCAATCCGGTGAAATGAGTCGGTCTGTTCCTTATTGCTTCCATCTCCTCTCGGCTTTGTCGCACCTGTCCGGTGATACTGGCCATGGTCTCTTGTATATCATTACATCGTTCTGTGACCTGGTTGCGTACTTTTCCGAATTCTTCTTGATTTTCCTTCCTCTGTTCTTCTACCTTCCTACGACTATGTTCTTCAATATTTGTGAACTTGATGTTCACCACTTCTTTAAACTCATGCACCTCCTTTTCGGTCTGGTTGCACTTTCCATCAATCTCTCGAATCTGTCGATTGACCATTATATTTTCTTCTTCCATCTTCTTATTCATCGCTTTTTTGTTAACCTTGATTTCCTTATTCAGTTCTTCTCGAAACAATTCCATTCTTTCGTCCAGTTTGTCCAGATTCTCCTGATTGACTTCTCTTAATTCTTCTCTCAGAATTTGATTGTCCTCTCTCAATTCTTCTAATTTCTCCCCCATCTTCTCTTCCAACTTCTTGTTATCTTCCTTCAACTCTTCCTTCAATTGTCGGTTGTTCTTCTCTATCTTCTTCCTGGTTTCATCGATTTTCTGATTAGTATTTTCAATTTTATTAATCAATTCTTCTTTAGTCGCCTTGAATTCTTCCTTGAACGATTGGTTGTCTTCCTTCAATTCTTCCGTGTTCTTGTTCATCCCAGTCAACTCTTCTTTTGTGGATTGATTATCCTTCTTCAATTCTTCTAACTTTTCTCCCATCCTCTCTTCCATCTTCTTACTGTTTTCTTCCATCTTCTTCGTCAGGGACTGGTTGTCTTCCTTCAATTCTTCTAACTTCTTCCCCATCTCTTCTTCCATCTTCTTGTTTGTGCTTTCGATTTTATTTCCCAAATCTTCCTTTAATTCCTTACTCAAGTCTTCCTTCGTAGATTTGATGTTTTTATTGATTTCTTTATTCATTTCCATCATCATTCTCATCACCTCTTGCATACTTCCATCCTCCGTTCGTGTCGGCTTTTCCAATGGTTCCTTCTGGACATTGACTTCCCCCGTCTGTGTGGGTGTCTCCGGTTGTTCCTCTTGTTGTTCAGTTTGTTTGGACAACACCGATTGTAATACCTCTTCCACCTCTACTGGCGTTGCCTCTTTGTTGTCCATATCGATTTCTATTTCTTTTTCGGCCTCCGCCGCCCGTTTCTTAGATGTCGCACGTCGTTGCATTTTCCCTTGAATTCTCTGGCTTTGTAGCTGTTGCCTAGCTCCAACTAGTGATTGGGCAGAATTTATTGGCCTTCCAATCGCTAATTAAAGCCCCTAAAGTTGTGCGCAAATTTGTAATAAAATAAAATTATACTCTGATGTAATCAAGCCCCACTGTTTGGGCTAGCCAATTTGTAATAAAATAATAATATTAGATATTGAGTCTGTGTATTCTTAATTTGTGTGTTTAATTGGTGTGGCTCTCGACGTCTTACTGGCCTGAAACACTTCCTTAAGTTTCCCAGCTGGTCGAGTCCCAATGGTAGCAAGACCGGTCGAGTAGCGTAATGTTGATGAAGAAATATATGTTCAACTCCACTAAAAGTTTCAAAACAAAAATTGTTGTTTTGAAGATAAAATTAAAAAAAAATATGTTTAAAAAAAATTATAATTAAAAAAAAAATTATAATTTTATTAATTAACTAGCGAGTACCCGGCATGCGTTGCAATCCCACTCAAAGAAAGAAAGTGTTTGTATATATATAATATATAAAGACTTCGTTCGCGTGGTCTTCAATTTAATGCGATAATATATTTAGAACAGAATCTATTCCATTGGGTTGCCATAGTAACCAGATCTAATAAGTTAGTTTTTTAAGACTCCAAAGGACCCCCCAGAGGATCGTATCGAAAAAAACACCTGTCCTATGTTGGTTCTCCCGTTGCGTAAAATATTTGTGCCAAGTTTGGTTGAAATCGGTCCAGTGGTTTAGGAGGAAATGTGGAAGACCCCAAAGAACCCCCAAAAGAACCCCATCAAAAAAACACCTATCCTATGTTGGTTCTCCCTTTGCGTAAAATATTTGTGCCAAGTTTGGTTGAAATCGGTCCAGTGGTTTAGGAGGAGATGTGGAAGACCCCAAAGGACCCCCCGAAGTATCATATCGAAAAAACACATATCCTATGTTGGTTCTCCCGTTGCGTAAAATATTTGTGCCAAGTTTGGTTGAAATCGGTCCAGTGGTTTAGGAGAAGATGTGGAAGACCCCAAAGGACCCCCCAAAGGACCCCATCGAAAAAACACCTATCCTATGTTGGTTCTCCCTTTGCGTAAAATATTTGTGCCAAGTTTGGTTGAAATCGGTCCAGTGGTTTAGGAGAAGATGTGGAAGACCCCAAAGGACCCCGTCGGAAAAACATCTATCCTATGTTGGTTCTCCCGTTGCGTAAAATATTTGTGCCAAGTTTGGTTGAAATTGGTCCAGTGGTTTAGGAGAAGATGTGGAAGACCCCAAAGGACCCCATTGAAAAAACACCTATCCTATGTTGGTTCTTCCTTTGCGTAAAATATTTGTGCCAAGTTTGGTTGAAATCGGTCCAGTGGTTTAGGAGGAGATGTGGAAGACCCCAAAGGACCCCCCGAAGTATCATATCGAAAAAACACATATCCTATGTTGGTTCTCCCGTTGCGTAAAATATTTGTGCCAAGTTTGGTTGAAATCGGTCCAGTGGTTTAGGAGGAGATGTGGAAGACCCCAAGAACCCCCCATAGGACCCCATTGAAAAAAATTCATAAACCTTCGCGGCCGTGCGCACAACAACTCACCGAAGTTTCATCGCAATCGGATGAATGGTATAGGAACGCATACGGGACAAAGAAAGAAACAAACAAACATTCATTTTTATAGATATAGATTAATTATAATCAATTAATTAATATAGGGCTGTGAAGTTTTAAAAAGTGTAATGCTCTTCTGAAAAATTTTATTGAAGTTTTGGTATATTTTAAATAAACTATCACCACTCATAAGATTGTCTTCAAACCAATCGATACTTGTTTACCTTATAATTTTTTAGGTTATCTTCACTTATAGGTGGTAAAGTCCTGGTAGATTATTAATTAGAATTATATTAGTGATAACTAGTAATATTTATGAAATAAAGAACTATTTAGTGTTGAAAAATATTAATGTTTTATTAGTTAATAGCAATATTGACTCTTATCGATTAATATCGACTCTCAGGATATCGAAAAAGTTACAAAGTATATTATATAAAATTCATACAGGGTTCTTTAAACAGCCAATTATTATCAAAGTCAGAGAAATCGGGCTAATATTTAAAAAGTATAACGTTACAACAAATTAATAATTATTACTAAACACAGACATTGAATAATAAATTTAAAAATCATATAATTGTTTTCACTAACAGCTGATGTGAGCACGGAGAAGGCACTGGGATTGTCAAAAGCAAATGGCGGCCATCAAGTTGATCAAAATGTCGCTCGTTCCAGCTACGTTCCAAATAATGTATTTTCTGGCAGTATTCCTGTTCTGGTGTCTGCAAATCTCTTGTTAAATGTTGTGTAGTGCCTGGTGTAATGTTTCTGGGTTGTATTTAGTGTATCCGTATAATTATAAGTCAAAACACTTTTCCCTATTCCGACACTAATTTGGTTAATGTATTATTCAGTTTTCTGGTGTTTTGTGGTGTTTTTCGGAGTAGATGTGTATTGTTCAGTGTTATTTATTGTTTCTTGATTGTTTCTGTTATAAAGTAAGAGTTCTAGATGTATTTTATAAGTCACTCGCGATTTCACAATATCGTACTATTCACCGCTCAACTTTACCGTTGTAAGTTAGGTTAGATTTGACACGAAACTCTCGTCATGTTAACCGTTCAAATACCAATAATCAACTAATTATTTCCTTCAGTTTCAATTAAACTCTTAGCCAATATAATATTATTCTTAACATTGTTCAAATATATTTTCATATCCTGTGCATACTTTAAAATTCACTATATAAATGCCTAAACTTTGGTTATTTATCAATTTTATTTACTAGATGTTATTTAAATTAATCTTTCAGTTCATTCGGCTTATTTTCAGATTAAATAATGCCGTTTTATAGTGTTTTCTGTCCAAAAATAGTAATTTTACTTTCAGTTTGGTATTCTCTGATAAGTCAAAACATTTCCAAAATTTACTTCCTGTTATAATGTAAATTCAGCCATTTTATCAGTTATATTTAATATTAATAATCCTATATTGTATTAAAAGGTTTATATTCCTTTATTTTCTAGTAATTAATTGAATTAGTTGTATCCTGAAACATTATTCTGAAATATATGACTCCCATGTCCAAATTTCTGAGTTTAGTCATTTTCATTTTTATTTATAATTCTGAATATAATTTATTAAAATCTCTCTAAATGGTATGTGCAATTATATGGCTTGATCTCAAGTTTATTTTGTCTAAACCCCTTTTGTTTATTTGCATTTGAATGAGTAATTTCTCTGTTTTGATGAAGTTTGGTTTCCATTCTTTTGACCTAGGTTTTTTAACATTTTTTCCTTACAAAAACTTTACAAACAATATATGATGTGTGATACCCTCTCTGACTTTTACATATAGTATTATAAATTAAACATGTTTTCAAATTACACAGTAACAATTAGTATTGGTTACAATACAGATAACAGTTAAACAAATAAAGAATATTTTTTAAATAAATGGTTGTCTTCAAGTCAGACATTTTACAACAAAATCCTTATTTCTAACATGGAAATATGGTTTACAAAAAAGGTTTTTTACTAACTAACATCTTAATTACTCTCTACTATTTACAAGTAGTAACTATTTTTATAGTTCTGATGTTAGTTGTATCAGACCCAAACAAATGGTCTTATATCTAACACATTTTTAAACATTCTTATACTATATACATAAAAACCTTATATTTATATTCTTATTTCTAACTATTATTATAAGTAGGATTCTACAGTTTTCATACCGTCTTTTACACATTGTCTTTGGGGAATTGTATCCTGTCATTAATAAATAAATAGTATAAATTGTTCGAAAAGTATTATGAAATCTGTTTTTCTTTTTGCATATAAAACAAAATGTTATTTTAAACAGATTTATGTCTTATAAACAACATATTGTCACAGTACACATTTCAAGTCATTGAAAATTGCATATTTCATTGCATTCAATGTTTGTGATTGCCAAGAATGAAACACAAGGTTCATTTTTTATAATACCCAAAACTATCACTGGTTCACTTTGCACTTTTATATTATGTTATTGCTAAATGGTCGTATAGTCTTATTAACATAATAAATTGGTTAGCGTTTTTCAATGGAGATTTGTTCAATGGGTACTATATTATTGTTTCATCTTAGTTCACAGGCAACTTTTACTTTATACACTTCTCTCTCTTAAATTTATATACATGTGGTTTTCATTTCGTTATACTTTTATTTTTAAATATTTATTTTGGGGATATAGGGATTTGGGTGTCTTTTATAAGAGCATGACATCTTCTTCAGGATGCTGCCTTCTTCTTCTTTCATCAGTCTTCTTTTCTCCTGCCTTCTGGGATTGGTATCTTCTCCATCTTCTTCTTGATGCCATCAGGTTTCTTGGGATTTTCTCCATCTTCTTCTTTATTTTAGAAATACACCACCTGTGTTGTTTGATCTTGGCTTATTTTAGGGTTTCTATTCTATTTATTCTTCCTCGTTGTGGGTTTGGTCATATTCAGTACTGCTTTGTTATTTACTTTTTTACCTTCCTGGGTTATACCTTGAAAACCTTTGGTTATGAGACTGGTCTTGGATGACTCATCACTAGTAACTCCTTTTATTTGAACTTGTATTTTCTTTATAATAATGATTTCTTTCCACAGTTGCTATGAATTAATCTATTTATATTAAACTTAATGCTTTCTTCCAAATTTAAATATTATAACTTCATTATTCTAATGATCAATTGCCATTCAATATTATGCATACATCTGTCACGTTACAGATTGCTTCCCTCCAGAAGTAATTATTTCAGACATGTTTATGGATGAAATAATTTCTTATGATAATTTCATCATTTCTTATAATTCATTTTCTTCTCCATTTTTATATCGACTTTTTTATATTAGAGTTTAATTAATTTTATATATATGGTTATTTGTTTTACTACTGATCCTTTTCGGATAGTTAGTGTCTTCTGAGATATATTATTATTGTAATACATTTTCTTTCTTTATCAACTTCGTGTTGCATCCTTGGGATATTAATTCCCTAACATTCCCTATCACGTGGGCTGGGGCAGATCAGAGGGGCACTGTACGCTACTTCTCTGCTGGCCATACACCACTTCTATAAATTGAGTACAGAGGCATATTCATCCCTGCTCAAAAAAAAAAACATAATGGTGCTGGAATTATCTTCAGTCAGTCATCGAATAAATAAATAAAAAGTAGTCTCATTTTCGACTAATAAAAATATCTTTGGATTCTCCACTTCGTAGTCTCTCAGATTATCTCACATTTTCTATCTTAATAAATCTTCATAATTATTATTATACTCATTATAATTCTTTTTTCAAAACTCTTAACTTGTCTGATATATTTAATTTATTATGGTTGAAAACCTTTCTTCTAATAATTCTGGTTACTGTTTACAGTGTAACTCTCTTTCTTCTCCATCTGAATTCTCTTTATATTTTCTTCTGGTTACTCATAGTATTAGCATGGTCTTTATATATAGTCTTTCTTATTCATTATTTGAATGGTCTTAATATATTATATTTAATTTTTTAACATTGTATCTTTACATTAGATATACAGGTTGTTATATTGATCATTTTATTTACACATTTTGGTTCTTTCCTTTCTCTTAGAAAGTTATTAATCCGCCTTCGCATTCATTAGCATTAATTCATTCATATTATATTTCATGTGGTATTTCTTCTCTTTGCATTTCATATAGGTCTTATTATTATCATTTGTTCGAAATCATCTTCTCTATCTGTTTGGTATGAGTTGTTCTTCTTTGCTCTTAATTAACTGTTTTCATTATCGTTTCATAAGTAATTAGTCTCTTTGCTTCCAAATTTTTTTCTTTTCTTGCATATTACACTCTTTTTTGTTATTCTTCTCTACTCCTTCAAATGCTATTGTGAATATCTAGCATTTATTCTGGATTAAAATTAATTCTTCTTTTCTGAATTAATCACTTTATTTTCTTCTCAATTCAATTATAAATGACACATAATTATTTTTTGGAACTTGGTTAGTTTTAATGTAAAATTCAAACTATTCTTTTTATTTAATTGAAAAATATTTCTCATAAATCCTTGTAATATGTTGATCTTATCTTGTTTCAAAGTTCTGACGTTCTATCAACATACAAATTCTGTTTAGTTCGTTTATTCCCAGAATTGTTTCATTCAGAATTGTTTATAGTACTGTGATCTTACTATTATTCCTGAATGTTTTGGTATTTTTCCAAATTCAATTTCTTCTTAATTATTTATCATAAAGTTTTCTCATAAACTTAGTTATAGTAAGTTGGTCTTACTTCATTTTTAAATTTTTTGTATTTTAAATTCAAAATTCCTTTCTTCTTACTTCTTCCAAAATGTTTTTCTCATAATTCAGTGGTAGTAAGCTGTGCTTGCTTAATTTAAAATTTTTTAAAATTAAGTTCATTATTCTCTTTCTCTTTCTTCCATAAAGTTTTGTTCTAAATTATCAGGTTGTAGTAAGAAGTACTTACTCAATTTAAAATTTTTATAAATATATTTCAATTCAAAAGTCTTTTACTTAACTAAAAATGAACTTTTTTCATGTGAAAAACTTACTATTTTATCGGACGCGTTTCGGCTTAGTATCCGCCTTCTTCAGCTTTGGTAACAGACTGCCAGCATTTTGTAACGGTTGTGTGGAAGGTGAAGTGGGGGTGGTGTGTGGCGGAAGGGGATTGGCGCGGGGATTCAATTTATTGTTTGTTTTCTGTATAATTGTGTCAAAAAGTGTATGTGATTTATATTGTAATTGATCATTGAGTATGTTGTTTGGTTGTGTTGTGTGGTGTTTATATATTTCATATTGTTCAGTTGTGTTGAGTTTTTGGCCTTTGGGTATGTAATGTAGAATTTCAAGATTAGTGTCTATGTTGGTGTAACTGTGGTTTTCTGTGTGTATGTGTGTGGCAAATGCAGAGTGTATATTGTTGTTGGTTAAAGCTTTTAAGTGTTCAGAATAACGGGATGAAAAAGATCTTCCCGTCTGGCCTATGTAGAAACTATTGCAGTCATTACAATTTAATTTGTAAACACCTGTTTTGTTATATTTGTCTATGTCTGTGTTTGTATTACTGATGTGTTTTTTGATGGTATTGGTTGTTCTGAATGCTATTTTGTATTTGTGTTTTCTGAATGTATTGGCGATTTTGTGTGTGTATGAGTTGTGGTATGTGAGTGTGATGTACTTATTGTGTTGTGTGTTGATGGTATTTAGTGTTTTGTTGTTTTTGTTTTTGATGCGTTTGTGTAGTATGTTTATTAAATTGGGGTTATAACCGTTTTTTATTGCTATGTATTTTATTGTGTTGAGTTCGTCGGTGTAATCTTGTTTATTTAAGGGTATTTTAGTTAGTCTATGGAGCATATGGTTGAAGGCCGCATATTTATGTTGTGTTGGGTGGTTTGATGTGTTGTGTATAACCATATGCTCCATAGACTAACTAAAATACCCTTAAATAAACAAGATTACACCGACGAACTCAACACAATAAAATACATAGCAATAAAAAACGGTTATAACCCCAATTTAATAAACATACTACACAAACGCATCAAAAACAAAAACAACAAAACACTAAATACCATCAACACACAACACAATAAGTACATCACACTCACATACCACAACTCATACACACACAAAATCGCCAATACATTCAGAAAACACAAATACAAAATAGCATTCAGAACAACCAATACCATCAAAAAACACATCAGTAATACAAACACAGACATAGACAAATATAACAAAACAGGTGTTTACAAATTAAATTGTAATGACTGCAATAGTTTCTACATAGGCCAGACGGGAAGATCTTTTTCATCCCGTTATTCTGAACACTTAAAAGCTTTAACCAACAACAATATACACTCTGCATTTGCCACACACATACACACAGAAAACCACAGTTACACCAACATAGACACTAATCTTGAAATTCTACATTACATACCCAAAGGCCAAAAACTCAACACAACTGAACAATATGAAATATATAAACACCATGGTTATACACAACACATCAAACCACCCAACACAACATAAATATGCGGCCTTCAACCATATGCTCCATAGACTAACTAAAATACCCTTAAATAAACAAGATTACACCGACGAACTCAACACAATAAAATACATAGCAATAAAAAACGGTTATAACCCCAATTTAATAAACATACTACACAAACGCATCAAAAACAAAAACAACAAAACACTAAATACCATCAACACACAACACAATAAGTACATCACACTCACATACCACAACTCATACACACACAAAATCGCCAATACATTCAGAAAACACAAATACAAAATAGCATTCAGAACAACCAATACCATCAAAAAACACATCAGTAATACAAACACAGACATAGACAAATATAACAAAACAGGTGTTTACAAATTAAATTGTAATGACTGCAATAGTTTCTACATAGGCCAGACGGGAAGATCTTTTTCATCCCGTTATTCTGAACACTTAAAAGCTTTAACCAACAACAATATACACTCTGCATTTGCCACACACATACACACAGAAAACCACAGTTACACCAACATAGACACTAATCTTGAAATTCTACATTACATACCCAAAGGCCAAAAACTCAACACAACTGAACAATATGAAATATATAAACACCACACAACACAACCAAACAACATACTCAATGATCAATTACAATATAAATCACATACACTTTTTGACACAATTATACAGAAAACAAACAATAAATTGAATCCCCGCGCCAATCCCCTTCCGCCACACACCACCCCCACTTCACCTTCCACACAACCGTTACAAAATGCTGGCAGTCTGTTACCAAAGCTGAAGAAGGCGGATACTAAGCCGAAACGCGTCCGATAAAATAGTAAGTTTTTCACATGAAAAAAGTTCATTTTTAGTTAAGTGTAGTGCTGTGAAAGAAGAGATGAATAATCAAGACAACAAAAGTCTTTCTTTTTCTTTCTTCCATAAAGTTCGTTCCAAAATTATTAGGTTGTAAGTTGTTCTTACATATTTTAGAATTTTTTAAAAATTAAATTAAAAAATTCTTCTTCTTTTAATTCTCCATAATGTTCTTCTCAAAATATTAGGTTGTAAGATGTACTTACATTATTTTAAAATTTTTTAAAATAATTAAATTAAAAATTCTTTTTCTTTCTCTTTGTCTTCCATAAAGTTTGTTCAAAATATTAGGTTGTAGTAAGATGTACTTACATATTTTAGAATTTTTTTTAAATTTATTAAGTTCAAAATTCAAAAGTCAAGACTCCCAACTCATTCTTCATAATATTTCTTCATAGAAGCTTGATTGTACACTCCTTTGATTTTTCCTGAAACGATTTCCTTCAACTCATATGTATTGTTATGCTTATCTTTTACCACAACATATGGTTATATATTGTACTCTACACTGGACCATATTATTTATACTTTTGTAAGTTGATCTTCTCTTTTTCTTTCCTTATAAATGCCTTCTCTTCTAAATGTCGCTCTTTGATGGTTAGCTCCTCTTACTCCTTCAAATGTTAGGTTTTTCCACATTTATTCTGGATTCTCTCCAACTCATTGGAGTTTATTATTGAAATATTAGCTCCTGTGTCTATCATTATTTTAGCGGGAACTCCTTCCACCTCCGCTGTTATATAAATTATCTCATTATTACTGTTGCTGAGACTCTTCTCGTTCTCTTCCAAAAGTTCAGTTCGTATGTCTTTCAGATAATGGTTACTTATAATAGTGATGTTTTTATGCTGGTTTTCTTGTCGCAATTCATCCTTTTCTAACCCAGGAAGTATAAGCAGTAACGGGTCATCGTTGTTGATTACTGCCTCCTCTCGTTTAAAGTATTTTGGTCATTGTTTATGTTATTATTGACCGAGGCATCGTTCGGGAAACTCTGGTTTGTTTCCTGACGTTCTGTACCCTGGTTGATGTTTAACGCCCTGTTCTGTTGTCTGCCAAGATCTTCCAGGCTGGTACTTCGTCTTTCCTGTTCGTATCTTGGGCCGTCTCGTTCCGCACTCCTCCATCTTCGGTCAGCGCCGTAGAATCTGCTCCTCCTCGGTTGATAATATCTCCTGGGTCCGCGATCTTCTGCTCTTATAAAATTTACCCTAGGGCGCGACACTCGGTTATTATTATTGCTATTGTTGTTATTACTAAAATTATTATTATAGTAATTTCGGTTAGGTGGGTAAGGTCTGTCACTATTATTGTTGGGATATGGATTTCTCTGACTGTATGGGACATTATTATGTTGGTAAAAATTGTTTCTATTATTTGGGTAAGGGTTGTTATTCCTCACTCCGTTAAAATTACCGTTAGACTGGTTATTACGCGGCGGGTTGTTAGGGCCGTCGTAATTACTGGGCTGGTTCCGGTTACTTGTATGGTTATTACCGTTATTGGGGTAGGTAGTCGGTCTCGCTTCTGGTCTCTCATTTCTCTTCCTGCTCTGCCGATAATACTCTTCGTTCTCGTATCCCTCCAATAACTCGGTCATTGGATCGTCTTGATCTGGCTACCTCTCCGGGCCCTGATAATGTCCTCATCATAGTGATACGATATCTTGTTCACTAAACATTCTTCTGGGATTGCCGGCTCGAGGTGTTTTGCCATACACACCTTCCCCAAGAAATATGCCGTCATACTGCTCCCTAATTGTGCCCTGTATCTTCCATTACAAATATTGTCACGGATCAAGTTCTGGGTGGTCTCAGACCAGTATTTTGTCTTAAACATTTTCCGGAACTGTTGGTAATCGGAAATTTCACTCCGGTTGGCCATCCACCAATTATCAGTTATGTCTCGGAAAGACTCGTCTAATATCTCCCTGCTATGGCTCCATTGGGTAATTTTATGCTTGGTTAAATATTCTTCTACCCTAGCCAGGAACTCCATCGGCTTGCGTTTGTATTGCAGGAAGTTGAGCCACTCTCGGCTTTCGTTGACAGGCAATCCGGTGAAATGAGTCGGTCTGTTCCTTATTGCTTCCATCTCCTCTCGGCTTTGTCGCACCTGTCCGGTGATACTGGCCATGGTCTCTTGTATATCATTACATCGTTCTG
Organism: Magicicada septendecula; assembly: GCA_034769895.1. Taxonomy (NCBI): domain Eukaryota; kingdom Metazoa; phylum Arthropoda; class Insecta; order Hemiptera; family Cicadidae; genus Magicicada; species Magicicada septendecula. The sequence continues at coordinate 1,090,755,969 of CM068367.1, forward strand.
TGACCTGGTTGCGTACTTTTCCGAATTCTTCTTGATTTTCCTTCCTCTGTTCTTCTACCTTCCTACGACTATGTTCTTCAATATTTGTGAACTTGATGTTCACCACTTCTTTAAACTCATGCACCTCCTTTTCGGTCTGGTTGCACTTTCCATCAATCTCTCGAATCTGTCGATTGACCATTATATTTTCTTCTTCCATCTTCTTATTCATCGCTTTTTTGTTAACCTTGATTTCCTTATTCAGTTCTTCTCGAAACAATTCCATTCTTTCGTCCAGTTTGTCCAGATTCTCCTGATTGACTTCTCTTAATTCTTCTCTCAGAATTTGATTGTCCTCTCTCAATTCTTCTAATTTCTCCCCCATCTTCTCTTCCAACTTCTTGTTATCTTCCTTCAACTCTTCCTTCAATTGTCGGTTGTTCTTCTCTATCTTCTTCCTGGTTTCATCGATTTTCTGATTAGTATTTTCAATTTTATTAATCAATTCTTCTTTAGTCGCCTTGAATTCTTCCTTGAACGATTGGTTGTCTTCCTTCAATTCTTCCGTGTTCTTGTTCATCCCAGTCAACTCTTCTTTTGTGGATTGATTATCCTTCTTCAATTCTTCTAACTTTTCTCCCATCCTCTCTTCCATCTTCTTACTGTTTTCTTCCATCTTCTTCGTCAGGGACTGGTTGTCTTCCTTCAATTCTTCTAACTTCTTCCCCATCTCTTCTTCCATCTTCTTGTTTGTGCTTTCGATTTTATTTCCCAAATCTTCCTTTAATTCCTTACTCAAGTCTTCCTTCGTAGATTTGATGTTTTTATTGATTTCTTTATTCATTTCCATCATCATTCTCATCACCTCTTGCATACTTCCATCCTCCGTTCGTGTCGGCTTTTCCAATGGTTCCTTCTGGACATTGACTTCCCCCGTCTGTGTGGGTGTCTCCGGTTGTTCCTCTTGTTGTTCAGTTTGTTTGGACAACACCGATTGTAATACCTCTTCCACCTCTACTGGCGTTGCCTCTTTGTTGTCCATATCGATTTCTATTTCTTTTTCGGCCTCCGCCGCCCGTTTCTTAGATGTCGCACGTCGTTGCATTTTCCCTTGAATTCTCTGGCTTTGTAGCTGTTGCCTAGCTCCAACTAGTGATTGGGCAGAATTTATTGGCCTTCCAATCGCTAATTAAAGCCCCTAAAGTTGTGCGCAAATTTGTAATAAAATAAAATTATACTCTGATGTAATCAAGCCCCACTGTTTGGGCTAGCCAATTTGTAATAAAATAATAATATTAGATATTGAGTCTGTGTATTCTTAATTTGTGTGTTTAATTGGTGTGGCTCTCGACGTCTTACTGGCCTGAAACACTTCCTTAAGTTTCCCAGCTGGTCGAGTCCCAATGGTAGCAAGACCGGTCGAGTAGCGTAATGTTGATGAAGAAATATATGTTCAACTCCACTAAAAGTTTCAAAACAAAAATTGTTGTTCTGAAGAAAAATTAAAAAAAAATGTGTTAAAAAAAATTATAATTAAAAAAAATTATAATTTTATTAATTAATTAATTATAATCAATTAATTAATATAGGGCTGTGAAGTTTTAAAAAGTGTAATGCTCTTCTGAAAAATTTGATTGAAGTTTTGGTATATTTTAAATAAACTATCACCACTCATAAGATTGTCTTCAAACCAATCGATACTTGTTTACCTTATAATTTTTTAGGTTATCTTCACTTATAGGTGGTAAAGTCCTGGTAGATTATTAATTAGAATTATATTAGTGATAACTAGTAATATTTATGAAATAAAGAACTATTTAGTGTTGAAAAATATTAATGTTTTATTAGTTAATAGCAATATTGACTCTTATCGATTAATATCGACTCTCAGGATATCGAAAAAGTTACAAAGTATATTATATATAATATTCATACAGGGTTCTTTAAACAGCCAATTATTATCAAAGTCAGAGAAATCGGGCTAATATTTAAAAAGTATAACGTTACAACAAATTAATAATTATTACTAAACACAGACATTGAATAATAAATTTAAAAATCATATAATTGTTTTCACCAACAGCTGATGTGAGCACGGAGAAGGCACTGGGATTGTCAAAAGCAAATGGCGGCCATCAAGTTGATCAAAATGTCGCTCGTTCCTGCTACGTTCCAAATAATGTATTTTCTGGCAGTATTCCTGTTCTGGTGTCTGCAAATCTCTTGTTAAATGTTGTGTAGTGCCTGGTGTAATGTTTCTGGGTTGTATTTAGTGTATCCGTATAATTATAAGTCAAAACACTTTTCCCTATTCCGACACTAATTTGGTTAATGTATTATTCAGTTTTCTGGTGTTTTGTGGTGTTTTTCGGAGTAGATGTGTATTGTTCAGTGTTATTTATTGTTTCTTGATTGTTTCTGTTATAAAGTAAGAGTTCTAGATGTATTTTATAAGTCACTCGCGATTTCACAATATCGTACTATTCACCGCTCAACTTTACCGTTGTAAGTTAGGTTAGATTTGACACGAAACTCTCGTCATGTTAACCGTTCAAATACCAATAATCAACTAACTATTTCCTTCAGTTTCAATTAAACTCTTAGCCAATATAATATTATTCTTAACATTGTTCAAATATATTTTCATATCCTGTGCATACTTTAAAATTCACTATATAAATGCCTAAACTTTGGTTATTTATCAATTTTATTTACTAGATGTTATTTAAATTAATCTTTCAGTTCATTCGGCTTATTTTCAGATTAAATAATGCCGTTTTATAGCGTTTTCTGTCCAAAAATAGTAATTTTACTTTCAGTTTGGTATTCTCTGATAAGTCAAAACATTTCCAAAATTTACTTCCTGTTATAATGTAAATTCAGCCATTTTATCAGTTATATTTAATATTAATAATCCTATATTGTATTAAAAGGTTTATATTCCTTTATTTTCTAGTAATTAATTGAATTAGTTGTATCCTGAAACATTATTCTGAAATATATGACTCCCATGTCCAAATTTCTGAGTTAGTCATTTTCATTTTTATTTATAATTCTGAATATAATTTATTAAAATCTCTCTAAATGGTATGTGCAATTATATGGCTTGATCTCAAGTTTATTTTGTCTAAACCCCTTTTGTTTATTTGCATTTGAATGAGTAATTTCTCTGTTTTGATGAAGTTTGGTTTCCATTCTTTTGACCTAGGTTTTTTAACATTTTTTCCTTACAAAAACTTTACAAACAATATATGATGTGTGATACCCTCTCTGACTTTTACATATAGTATTATAAATTAAACATGTTTTCAAATTACACAGTAACAATTAGTATTGGTTACAATACAGATAACAGTTAAACAAATAAAGAATATTTTTTAAATAAATGGTTGTCTTCAAGTCAGACATTTTACAACAAAATCCTTATTTCTAACATGGAAATATGGTTTACAAAAAAGGTTTTTTACTAACTAACATCTTAATTACTCTCTACTATTTACAAGTAGTAACTATTTTTATAGTTCTGATGTTAGTTGTATCAGACCCAAACAAATGGTCTTATATCTAACACATTTTTAAACATTCTTATACTATATACATAAAAACCTTATATTTATATTCTTATTTCTAACTATTATTATAAGTAGGATTCTACAGTTTTCATACCGTCTTTTACACATTGTCTTTGGGGAATTGTATCCTGTCATTAATAAATAAATAGTATAAATTGTTCGAAAAGTATTATGAAATCTGTTTTTCTTTTTGCATATAAAACAAAATGTTATTTTAAACAGATTTATGTCTTATAAACAACATATTGTCACAGTACACATTTCAAGTCATTGAAAATTGCATATTTCATTGCATTCAATGTTTGTGATTGCCAAGAATGAAACACAAGGTTCATTTTTTATAATACCCAAAACTATCACTGGTTCACTTTGCACTTTTATATTATGTTATTGCTAAATGGTCGTATAGTCTTATTAACATAATAAATTGGTTAGCGTTTTTCAATGGAGATTTGTTCAATGGGTACTATATTATTGTTTCATCTTAGTTCACAGGCAACTTTTACTTTATACACTTCTCTCTCTTAAATTTATATACATGTGGTTTTCATTTCGTTATACTTTTATTTTTAAATATTTATTTTGGGGATATAGGGATTTGGGTGTCTTTTATAAGAGCATGACATCTTCTTCAGGATGCTGCCTTCTTCTTCTTTCATCAGTCTTCTTTTCTCCTGCCTTCTGGGATTGGTATCTTCTCCATCTTCTTCTTGATGCCATCAGGTTTCTTGGGATTTTCTCCATCTTCTTCTTTATTTTAGAAATACACCACCTGTGTTGTTTGATCTTGGCTTATTTTAGGGTTTCTATTCTATTTATTCTTCCTCGTTGTGGGTTTGGTCATATTCAGTACTGCTTTGTTATTTACTTTTTTACCTTCCTGGGTTATACCTTGAAAACCTTTGGTTATGAGACTGGTCTTGGATGACTCATCACTAGTAACTCCTTTTATTTGAACTTGTATTTTCTTTATAATAATGATTTCTTTCCACAGTTGCTATGAATTCATCTATTTATATTAAACTTAATGCTTTCTTCCAAATTTAAATATTATAACTTCATTATTCTAATGATCAATTGCCATTCAATATTATGCATACATCTGTCACGTTACAGATTGCTTCCCTCCAGAAGTAATTATTTCAGACATGTTTATGGATGAAATAATTTCTTATGATAATTTCATCATTTCTTATAATTCATTTTCTTCTCCATTTTTATATCGACTTTTTTATATTAGAGTTTAATTAATTTTATATATATGGTTATTTGTTTTACTACTGATCCTTTTCGGATAGTTAGTGTCTTCTGAGATGTATTATTATTGTAATACATTTTCTTTCTTTATCAACTTCGTGTTGCATCCTTGGGATATTAATTCCCTAACATTCCCTATCACGTGGGCTGGGGCAGATCAGAGGGGCACTGTACGCTACTTCTCTGCTGGCCATACACCACTTCTATAAATTGAGTACAGAGGCATATTCATCCCTGCTCAAAAAAAAAAACATAATGCTGCTGGAATTATCTTCAGTCAGTCATCGAATAAATAAATAAAAAGTAGTCTCATTTTCGACTAATAAAAATATCTTTGGATTCTCCACTTCGTAGTCTCTCAGATTATCTCACATTTTCTATCTTAATAAATCTTCATAATTATTATTATACTCATTATAATTCTTTTTTCAAAACTCTTAACTTGTCTGATATATCTAATTTAATTATGGTTGAAAACCTTTCTTCTAATAATTCTGGTTACTGTTTACAGTGTAACTCTCTTTCTTCTCCATCTGAATTCTCTTTATATTTTCTTCTGGTTACTCATAGTATTAGCATGGTCTTTATATATAGTCTTTCTTATTCATTATTTGAATGGTCTTAATATATTATATTTAATTTTTTAACATTGTATCTTTACATTAGATATACAGGTTGTTATATTGATCATTTATTTACACATTTTGGTTCTTTCCTTTCTCTTAGAAAGTTATTAATCCGCCTTCGCATTCATTAGCATTAATTCATTCATATTATATTTCATGTGGTATTTCTTCTCTTTGCATTTCATATAGGTCTTATTATTATCATTTGTTCGAAATCATCTTCTCTATCTGTTTGGTATGAGTTGTTCTTCTTTGCTCTTAATTAACTGTTTTCATTATCGTTTCATAAGTAATTAGTCTCTTTGCTTCCAAATTTTTTTCTTTTCTTGCATATTACACTCTTTTTTGTTATTCTTCTCTACTCCTTCAAATGCTATTGTGAATATCTAGCATTTATTCTGGATTAAAATTAATTCTTCTTTTCTGAATTAATCACTTTATTTTCTTCTCAATTCAATTATAAATGACACATAATTATTTTTTGGAACTTGGTTAGTTTTAATGTAAAATTCAAACTATTCTTTTTATTTAATTGAAAAATATTTCTCATAAATCCTTGTAATATGTTGATCTTATCTTGTTTCAAAGTTCTGACGTTCTATCAACATACAAATTCTGTTTAGTTCGTTTATTCCCAGAATTGTTTCATTCAGAATTGTTTATAGTACTGTGATCTTACTATTATTCCTGAATGTTTTGGTATTTTTCCAAATTCAAATTCTTCTTAATTATTTATCATAAAGTTTTCTCATAAACTTAGTTATAGTAAGTTGGTCTTACTTCATTTTTAAATTTTTTGTATTTTAAATTCAAAATTCCTTTCTTCTTACTTCTTCCAAAATGTTTTTCTCATAATTCAGTGGTAGTAAGCTGTGCTTGCTTAATTTAAAATTTTTTAAAATTAAGTTCATTATTCTCTCTCTTTCTCTTTCTTCCATAAAGTTTTGTTCTAAATTATCAGGTTGTAGTAAGAAGTACTTACTCAATTTAAAATTTTTATAAATATATTTCAATTCAAAAGTCTTTCTTTTTCTTTCTTCCATAAAGTTCGTTCCAAAATTATTAGGTTGTAAGTTGTTCTTACATATTTTAGAATTTTTTAAAAATTAAATTAAAAAATTCTTCTTCTTTTAATTCTCCAGAATGTTCTTCTCAAAATATTAGGTTGTAAGATGTACTTACATTATTTAAAAAATTTTTAAAATAATTAAATTAAAAATTCTTTTTCTTTCTCTTTGTCTTCCATAAAGTTTGTTCAAAATATTAGGTTGTAGTAAGATGTACTTACATATTTTAGAATTTTTTTTAAATTTATTAAGTTCAAAATTCAAAAGTCAAGACTCCCAACTCATTCTTCATAATATTTCTTCATAGAAGCTTGATTGTACACTCCTTTGATTTTTCCTGAAACGATTTCCTTCAACTCATATGTATTGTTATGCTTATCTTTTACCACAACATATGGTTATATATTGTACTCTACACTGGACCATATTATTTATACTTTTGTAAGTTGATCTTCTCTTTTTCTTTCCTTATAAATGCCTTCTCTTCTAAATGTCGCTCTTTGATGGTTAGCTCCTCTTACTCCTTCAAATGTTAGGTTTTTCCACATTTATTCTGGATTCTCTCCAACTCATTGGAGTTTATTATTGAAATATTAGCTCCTGTGTCTATCATTATTTTAGCGGGAACTCCTTCCACCTCCGCTGTTATATAAATTATCTCATTATTACTGTTGCTGAGACTCTTCTCGTTCTCTTCCAAAAGTTCAGTTCGTATGTCTTTCAGATAATGGTTACTTATAATAGTGATGTTTTATGCTGGTTTTCTTGTCGCAATTCATCCTTTTCTAACCCAGGAAGTATAAGCAGTAACGGGTCATCGTTGTTGATTACTGCCTCCTCTCGTTTAAAGTATTTTGGTCATTGTTTATGTTATTATTGACCGAGGCATCGTTCGGGAAACTCTGGTTTGTTTCCTGACGTTCTGTACCCTGGTTGATGTTTAACGCCCTGTTCTGTTGTCTGCCAAGATCTTCCAGGCTGGTACTTCGTCTTTCCTGTTCGTATCTTGGGCCGTCTCGTTCCGCACTCCTCCATCTTCGGTCAGCGCCGTAGAATCTGCTCCTCCTCGGTTGATAATATCTCCTGGGTCCGCGATCTTCTGCTCTTATAAAATTTACCCTAGGGCGCGACACTCGGTTATTATTATTGCTATTGTTGTTATTACTAAAATTATTATTATAGTAATTTCGGTTAGGTGGGTAAGGTCTGTCACTATTATTGTTGGGATATGGATTTCTCTGACTGTATGGGACATTATTATGTTGGTAAAAATTGTTTCTATTATTTGGGTAAGGGTTGTTATTCCTCACTCCGTTAAAATTACCGTTAGACTGGTTATTACGCGGCGGGTTGTTAGGGCCGTCGTAATTACTGGGCTGGTTCCGGTTACTTGTATGGTTATTACCGTTATTGGGGTAGGTAGTCGGTCTCGCTTCTGGTCTCTCATTTCTCTTCCTGCTCTGCCGATAATACTCTTCGTTCTCGTATCCCTCCAATAACTCGGTCATTGGATCGTCTTGATCTGGCTACCTCTCCGGGCCCTGATAATGTCCTCATCATAGTGATACGATATCTTGTTCACTAAACATTCTTCTGGGATTGCCGGCTCGAGGTGTTTTGCCATACACACCTTCCCCAAGAAATATGCCGTCATACTGCTCCCTAATTGTGCCCTGTATCTTCCATTACAAATATTGTCACGGATCAAGTTCTGGGTGGTCTCAGACCAGTATTTTGTCTTAAACATTTTCCGGAACTGTTGGTAATCGGAAATTTCACTCCGGTTGGCCATCCACCAATTATCAGTTATGTCTCGGAAAGACTCGTCTAATATCTCCCTGCTATGGCTCCATTGGGTAATTTTATGCTTGGTTAAATATTCTTCTACCCTAGCCAGGAACTCCATCGGCTTGCGTTTGTATTGCAGGAAGTTGAGCCACTCTCGGCTTTCGTTGACAGGCAATCCGGTGAAATGAGTCGGTCTGTTCCTTATTGCTTCCATCTCCTCTCGGCTTTGTCGCACCTGTCCGGTGATACTGGCCATGGTCTCTTGTATATCATTACATCGTTCTGTGACCTGGTTGCGTACTTTTCCGAATTCTTCTTGATTTTCCTTCCTCTGTTCTTCTACCTTCCTACGACTATGTTCTTCAATATTTGTGAACTTGATGTTCACCACTTCTTTAAACTCATGCACCTCCTTTTCGGTCTGGTTGCACTTTCCATCAATCTCTCGAATCTGTCGATTGACCATTATATTTTCTTCTTCCATCTTCTTATTCATCGTTTTTTTGTTAACCTTGATTTCCTTATTCAGTTCTTCTCGAAACAATTCCATTCTTTCGTCCAGTTTGTCCAGATTCTCCTGATTGACTTCTCTTAATTCTTCTCTCAGAATTTGATTGTCCTCTCTCAATTCTTCTAATTTCTCCCCCATCTTCTCTTCCAACTTCTTGTTATCTTCCTTCAACTCTTCCTTCAATTGTCGGTTGTTCTTCTCTATCTTCTTCCTGGTTTCATCGATTTTCTGATTAGTATTTTCAATTTTATTAATCAATTCTTCTTTAGTCGCCTTGAATTCTTCCTTGAACGATTGGTTGTCTTCCTTCAATTCTTCCGTGTTCTTGTTCATCCCAGTCAACTCTTCTTTTGTGGATTGATTATCCTTCTTCAATTCTTCTAACTTTTCTCCCATCCTCTCTTCCATCTTCTTACTGTTTTCTTCCATCTTCTTCGTCAGGGACTGGTTGTCTTCCTTCAATTCTTCTAACTTCTTCCCCATCTCTTCTTCCATCTTCTTGTTTGTGCTTTCGATTTTATTTCCCAAATCTTCCTTTAATTCCTTACTCAAGTCTTCCTTCGTAGATTTGATGTTTTTATTGATTTCTTTATTCATTTCCATCATCATTCTCATCACCTCTTGCATACTTCCATCCTCCGTTCGTGTCGGCTTTTCCAATGGTTCCTTCTGGACATTGACTTCCCCCGTCTGTGTGGGTGTCTCCGGTTGTTCCTCTTGTTGTTCAGTTTGTTTGGACAACACCGATTGTAATACCTCTTCCACTTCTACTGGCGTTGCCTCTTTGTTCTCCATATCGATTTCTATTTCTTTTTCGGCCTCCGCCGCCCGTTTCTTAGATGTCGCACGTCGTTGCATTTTCCCTTGAATTCTCTGGCTTTGTAGCTGTTGCCTAGCTCCAACTAGTGATTGGGCAGAATTTATTGGCCTTCCAATCGCTAATTAAAGCCCCTAAAGTTGTGCGCAAATTTGTAATAAAATAAAATTATACTCTGATGTAATCAAGCCCCACTGTTTGGGCTAGCCAATTTGTAATAAAATAATAATATTAGATATTGAGTCTGTGTATTCTTAATTTGTGTGTTTAATTGGTGTGGCTCTCGACGTCTTACTGGCCTGAAACACTTCCTTAAGTTTCCCAGCTGGTCGAGTCCCAATGGTAGCAAGACCGGTCGAGTAGCGTAATGTTGATGAAGAAATATATGTTCAACTCCACTAAAAGTTTCAAAACAAAAATTGTTGTTCTGAAGAAAAATTAAAAAAAAATGTGTTTAAAAAAAATTATAATTTTATTAATTAATTAATTATAATCAATAATTAATATAGGGCTGTGAAGTTTTAAAAAGTGTAATGCTCTTCTGAAAAATTTTATTGAAGTTTTGGTATATTTTAAATAAACTATCACCACTCATAAGATTGTCTTCAATCCAATCAATACTTGTTTACCTTATAATTTTTTAGGTTATCTTCACTTATAGGTGGTAAAGTCCTGGTAGATTATTAATTAGAATTATATTAGTGATAACTAGTAATATTTATGAAATAAAGAACTATTTAGTGTTGAAAAATATTAATGTTTTATTAGTTAATAGCAATATTGACTCTTATCGATTAATATCGACTCTCAGGATATCGAAAAAGTTACAAAGTATGTTATATAAAATTCATACAGGGTTCTTTAAACAGCCAATTATTATCAAAGTCAGAGAAATCGGGCTAATATTTAAAAAGTATAACGTTACAACAAATTAATAATTATTACTAAACACAGACATTGAATAATAAATTTAAAAATCATATAATTGTTTTCACCAACAGCTGATGTGAGCACGGAGAAGGCACTGGGATTGTCAAAAGCAAATGGCGGCCATCAAGTTGATCAAAATGTCGCTCGTTCCTGCTACGTTCCAAATAATGTATTTTCTGGCAGTATTCCTGTTCTGGTGTCTGCAAATCTCTTGTGAAATGTTGTGTAGTGCCTGGTGTAATGTTTCTGGGTTGTATTTAGTGTATCCGTATAATTATAAGTCAAAACACTTTTCCCTATTCCGACACTAATTTGGTTAATGTATTATTCAGTTTTCTGGTGTTTTGTGGTGTTTTTCGGAGTAGATGTGTATTGTTCAGTGTTATTTATTGTTTCTTGATTGTTTCTGTTATAAAGTAAGAGTTCTAGATGTATTTTATAAGTCACTCGCGATTTCACAATATCGTACTATTCACCGCTCAACTTTACCGTTGTAAGTTAGGTTAGATTTGACACGAAACTCTCGTCATGTTAACCGTTCAAATACCAATAATCAACTAACTATTTCCTTCAGTTTCAATTAAACTCTTAGCCAATATAATATTATTCTTAACATTGTTCAAATATATTTTCATATCCTGTGTATACTTTAAAATTCACTATATAAATGCCTAAACTTTGGTTATTTATCAATTTTATTTATTAGGTGTTATTTAAATTAATCTTTCAGTTCATTCGGCTTATTTTCAGATTAAATAATGCCGTTTTATAGTGTTTTCTGTCCAAAAATAGTAATTTTACTTTCAGTTTGGTATTCTCTGATAAGTCAAAACATTTCCAAAATTTACTTCCTGTTATAATGTAAATTCAGCCATTTTATCAGTTATATTTAATATTAATAATCCTATATTGTATTAAAAGGTTTATATTCCTTTATTTTCTAGTAATTAATTGAATTAGTTGTATCCTGAAACATTATTCTGAAATATATGACTCCCATGTCCAAATTTCTGAGTTTAGTCATTTTCATTTTTATTTATAATTCTGAATATAATTTATTAAAATCTCTCTAAATGGTATGTGCAATTATATGGCTTGATCTCAAGTTTATTTTGTCTAAACCCCTTTTGTTTATTTGCATTTGAATGAGTAATTTCTCTGTTTTGATGAAGTTTGGTTTCCATTCTTTTGACCTAGGTTTTTTAACATTTTTTCCTTACAAAAACTTTACAAACAATATATGATGTGTGATACCCTCTCTGACTTTTACATATAGTATTATAAATTAAACATGTTTTCAAATTACACAGTAACAATTAGTATTGGTTACAATACAGATAACAGTTAAACAAATAAAGAATATTTTTTAAATAAATGGTTGTCTTCAAGTCAGACATTTTACAACAAAATCCTTATTTCTAACATGGAAATATGGTTTACAAAAAAGGTTTTTTACTAACTAACATCTTAATTACTCTCTACTATTTACAAGTAGTAACTATTTTTATAGTTCTGATGTTAGTTGTATCAGACCCAAACAAATGGTCTTATATCTAACACATTTTTAAACATTCTTATACTATATACATAAAAACCTTATATTTATATTCTTATTTCTAACTATTATTATAAGTAGGATTCTACAGTTTTCATACCGTCTTTTACACATTGTCTTTGGGAATTGTATCCTGTCATTAATAAATAAATAGTATAAATTGTTCGAAAAGTATTATGAAATCTGTTTTTCTTTTTGCATATAAAACAAAATGTTATTTTAAACAGATTTATGTCTTATAAACAACATATTGTCACAGTACACATTTCAAGTCATTGAAAATTGCATATTTCATTGCATTCAATGTTTGTGATTGCCAAGAATGAAACACAAGGTTCATTTTTTATAATACCCAAAACTATCACTGGTTCACTTTGCACTTTTATATTATGTTATTGCTAAATGGTCGTATAGTCTTATTAACATAATAAATTGGTTAGCGTTTTTCAATGGAGATTTGTTCAATGGGTACTATATTATTGTTTCATCTTAGTTCACAGGCAACTTTTACTTTATACACTTCTCTCTCTTAAATTTATATACATGTGGTTTTCATTTCGTTATACTTTTATTTTTAAATATTTATTTTGGGGATATAGGGATTTGGGTGTCTTTTATAAGAGCATGACATCTTCTTCAGGATGCTGCCTTCTTCTTCTTTCATCAGTCTTCTTTTCTCCTGCCTTCTGGGATTGGTATCTTCTCCATCTTCTTCTTGATGCCATCAGGTTTCTTGGGATTTTCTCCATCTTCTTCTTTATTTTAGAAATACACCACCTGTGTTGTTTGATCTTGGCTTATTTTAGGGTTTCTATTCTATTTATTCTTCCTCGTTGTGGGTTTGGTCATATTCAGTACTGCTTTGTTATTTACTTTTTTACCTTCCTGGGTTATACCTTGAAAACCTTTGGTTATGAGACTGGTCTTGGATGACTCATCACTAGTAACTCCTTTTATTTGAACTTGTATTTTCTTTATAATAATGATTTCTTTCCACAGTTGCTATGAATTCATCTATTTATATTAAACTTAATGCTTTCTTCCAAATTTAAATATTATAACTTCATTATTCTAATGATCAATTGCCATTCAATATTATGCATACATCTGTCACGTTACAGATTGCTTCCCTCCAGAAGTAATTATTTCAGACATGTTTATGGATGAAATAATTTCTTATGATAATTTCATCATTTCTTATAATTCATTTTCTTCTCCATTTTTATATCGACTTTTTTATATTAGAGTTTAATTAATTTTATATATATGGTTATTTGTTTTACTACTGATCCTTTTCGGATAGTTAGTGTCTTCTGAGATATATTATTATTGTAATACATTTTCTTTCTTTATCAACTTCGTGTTGCATCCTTGGGATATTAATTCCCTAACATTCCCTATCACGTGGGCTGGGGCAGATCAGAGGGGCACTGTACGCTACTTCTCTGCTGGCCATACACCACTTCTATAAATTGAGTACAGAGGCATATTCATCCCTGCTCAAAAAAAAAAACATAATGCTGCTGGAATTATCTTCAGTCAGTCATCGAATAAATAAATAAAAAGTAGTCTCATTTTCGACTAATAAAAATATCTTTGGATTCTCCACTTCGTAGTCTCTCAGATTATCTCACATTTTCTATCTTAATAAATCTTCATAATTATTATTATACTCATTATAATTCTTTTTCAAAACTCTTAACTTGTCTGATATATCTAATTTAATTATGGTTGAAAACCTTTCTTCTAATAATTCTGGTTACTGTTTACAGTGTAACTCTCTTTCTTCTCCATCTGAATTCTCTTTATATTTTCTTCTGGTTACTCATAGTATTAGCATGGTCTTTATATATAGTCTTTCTTATTCATTATTTGAATGGTCTTAATATATTATATTTAATTTTTTAACATTGTATCTTTACATTAGATATACAGGTTGTTATATTGATCATTTTATTTACACATTTTGGTTCTTTCCTTTCTCTTAGAAAGTTATTAATCCGCCTTCGCATTCATTAGCATTAATTCATTCATATTATATTTCATGTGGTATTTCTTCTCTTTGCATTTCATATAGGTCTTATTATTATCATTTGTTCGAAATCATCTTCTCTATCTGTTTGGTATGAGTTGTTCTTCTTTGCTCTTAATTAACTGTTTTCATTATCGTTTCATAAGTAATTAGTCTCTTTGCTTCCAAATTTTTTTCTTTTCTTGCATATTACACTCTTTTTTGTTATTCTTCTCTACTCCTTCAAATGCTATTGTGAATATCTAGCATTTATTCTGGATTAAAATTAATTCCTTCTTTTCTGAATTAATCACTTTATTTTCTTCTCAATTCAATTATAAATGACACATAATTATTTTTTGGAACTTGGTTAGTTTTAATGTAAAATTCAAACTATTCTTTTTATTTAATTGAAAAATATTTCTCATAAATCCTTGTAATATGTTGATCTTATCTTGTTTCAAAGTTCTGACGTTCTATCAACATACAAATTCTGTTTAGTTCGTTTATTCCCAGAATTGTTTCATTCAGAATTGTTTATAGTACTGTGATCTTACTATTATTCCTGAATGTTTTGGTATTTTTCCAAATTCAAATTCTTCTTAATTATTTATCATAAAGTTTTCTCATAAACTTAGTTATAGTAAGTTGGTCTTACTTCATTTTTAAATTTTTTGTATTTTAAATTCAAAATTCCTTTCTTCTTACTTCTTCCAAAATGTTTTTCTCATAATTCAGTGGTAGTAAGCTGTGCTTGCTTAATTTAAAATTTTTTAAAATTAAGTTCATTATTCTCTCTCTTTCTCTTTCTTCCATAAAGTTTTGTTCTAAATTATCAGGTTGTAGTAAGAAGTACTTACTCAATTTTAAATTTTTATAAATATATTTCAATTCAAAAGTCTTTCTTTTTCTTTCTTCCATAAAGTTCGTTCCAAAATTATTAGGTTGTAAGTTGTTCTTACATATTTTAGAATTTTTTAAAAATTAAATTAAAAAATTCTTCTTCTTTTAATTCTCCAGAATGTTCTTCTCAAAATATTAGGTTGTAAGATGTACTTACATTATTTAAAAATTTTTTAAAATAATTAAATTAAAAATTCTTTTTCTTTCTCTTTGTCTTCCATAAAGTTTGTTCAAAATATTAGGTTGTAGTAAGATGTACTTACATATTTTAGAATTTTTTTTAAATTTATTAAATTCAAAAGTCAAGACTCCCAACTCATTCTTCATAATATTTCTTCATAGAAGCTTGATTGTACACTCCTTTGATTTTTCCTGAAACGATTTCCTTCAACTCATATGTATTGTTATGCTTATCTTTTACCACAACATATGGTTATATATTGTACTCTACACTGGACCATATTATTTATACTTTTGTAAGTTGATCTTCTCTTTTTCTTTCCTTATAAATGCCTTCTCTTCTAAATGTCGCTCTTTGATGGTTAGCTCCTCTTACTCCTTCAAATGTTAGGTTTTTCCACATTTATTCTGGATTCTCTCCAACTCATTGGAGTTTATTATTGAAATATTAGCTCCTGTGTCTATCATTATTTTAGCGGGAACTCCTTCCACCTCCGCTGTTATATAAATTATCTCATTATTACTGTTGCTGAGACTCTTCTCGTTCTCTTCCAAAAGTTCAGTTCATATGTCTTTCAGATAATGGTTACTTATAATAGTGATGTTTTTATGCTGGTTTTCTTGTCGCAATTCATCCTTTTCTAACCCAGGAAGTATAAGCAGTAACGGGTCATCGTTGTTGATTACTGCCTCCTCTCGTTTAAAGTATTTTGGTCATTGTTTATGTTATTATTGACCGAGGCATCGTTCGGGAAACTCTGGTTTGTTTCCTGACGTTCTGTACCCTGGTTGATGTTTAACGCCCTGTTCTGTTGTCTGCCAAGATCTTCCAGGCTGGTACTTCGTCTTTCCTGTTCGTATCTTGGGCCGTCTCGTTCCGCACTCCTCCATCTTCGGTCAGCGCCGTAGAATCTGCTCCTCCTCGGTTGATAATATCTCCTGGGTCCGCGATCTTCTGCTCTTATAAAATTTACCCTAGGGCGCGACACTCGGTTATTATTATTGCTATTGTTGTTATTACTAAAATCATTATTATAGTAATTTCGGTTAGGTGGGTAAGGTCTGTCACTATTATTGTTGGGATATGGATTTCTCTGACTGTATGGGACATTATTATGTTGGTAAAAATTGTTTCTATTATTTGGGTAAGGGTTGTTATTCCTCACTCCGTTAAAATTACCGTTAGACTGGTTATTACGCGGCGGGTTGTTAGGGCCGTCGTAATTACTGGGCTGGTTCCGGTTACTTGTATGGTTATTACCGTTATTGGGGTAGGTAGTCGGTCTCGCTTCTGGTCTCTCATTTCTCTTCCTGCTCTGCCGATAATACTCTTCGTTCTCGTATCCCTCCAATAACTCGGTCATTGGATCGTCTTGATCTGGCTACCTCTCCGGGCCCTGATAATGTCCTCATCATAGTGATACGATATCTTGTTCACTAAACATTCTTCTGGGATTGCCGGCTCGAGGTGTTTTGCCATACACACCTTCCCCAAGAAATATGCCGTCATACTGCTCCCTAATTGTGCCCTGTATCTTCCATTACAAATATTGTCACGGATCAAGTTCTGGGTGGTCTCAGACCAGTATTTTGTCTTAAACATTTTCCGGAACTGTTGGTAATCGGAAATTTCACTCCGGTTGGCCATCCACCAATTATCAGTTATGTCTCGGAAAGACTCGTCTAATATCTCCCTGCTATGGCTCCATTGGGTAATTTTATGCTTGGTTAAATATTCTTCTACCCTAGCCAGGAACTCCATCGGCTTGCGTTTGTATTGCAGGAAGTTGAGCCACTCTCGGCTTTCGTTGACAGGCAATCCGGTGAAATGAGTCGGTCTGTTCCTTATTGCTTCCATCTCCTCTCGGCTTTGTCGCACCTGTCCGGTGATACTGGCCATGGTCTCTTGTATATCATTACATCGTTCTGTGACCTGGTTGCGTACTTTTCCAAATTCTTCTTGATTTTCCTTCCTCTGTTCTTCTACCTTCCTACGACTATGTTCTTCAATATTTGTGAACTTGATGTTCACCACTTCTTTAAACTCATGCACCTCCTTTTCGGTCTGGTTGCACTTTCCATCAATCTCTCGAATCTGTCGATTGACCATTATATTTTCTTCTTCCATCTTCTTATTCATCGTTTTTTTGTTAACCTTGATTTCCTTATTCAGTTCTTCTCGAAACAATTCCATTCTTTCGTCCAGTTTGTCCAGATTCTCCTGATTGACTTCTCTTAATTCTTCTCTCAGAATTTGATTGTCCTCTCTCAATTCTTCTAATTTCTCCCCCATCTTCTCTTCCAACTTCTTGTTATCTTCCTTCAACTCTTCCTTCAATTGTCGGTTGTTCTTCTCTATCTTCTTCCTGGTTTCATCGATTTTCTTATTAGTATTTTCAATTTTATTAATCAATTCTTCTTTAGTCGCCTTGAATTCTTCCTTGAACGATTGGTTGTCTTCCTTCAATTCTTCCGTGTTCTTGTTCATCCCAGTCAACTCTTCTTTTGTGGATTGATTATCCTTCTTCAATTCTTCTAACTTTTCTCCCATCCTCTCTTCCATCTTCTTACTGTTTTCTTCCATCTTCTTCGTCAGGGACTGGTTGTCTTCCTTCAATTCTTCTAACTTCTTCCCCATCTCTTCTTCCATCTTCTTGTTTGTGCTTTCGATTTTATTTCCCAAATCTTCCTTTAATTCCTTACTCAAGTCTTCCTTCGTAGATTTGATGTTTTTATTGATTTCTTTATTCATTTCCATCATCATTCTCATCACCTCTTGCATACTTCCATCCTCCGTTCGTGTCGGCTTTTCCAATGGTTCCTTCTGGACATTGACTTCCCCCGTCTGTGTGGGTGTCTCCGGTTGTTCCTCTTGTTGTTCAGTTTGTTTGGACAACACCGATTGTAATACCTCTTCCACCTCTACTGGCGTTGCCTCTTTGTTGTCCATATCGATTTCTATTTCTTTTTCGGCCTCCGCCGCCCGTTTCTTAGATGTCGCACGTCGTTGCATTTTCCCTTGAATTCTCTGGCTTTGTAGCTGTTGCCTAGCTCCAACTAGTGATTGGGCAGAATTTATTGGCCTTCCAATCGCTAATTAAAGCCCCTAAAGTTGTGCGCAAATTTGTAATAAAATAAAATTATACTCTGATGTAATCAAGCCCCACTGTTTGGGCTAGCCAATTTGTAATAAAATAATAATATTAGATATTGAGTCTGTGTATTCTTAATTTGTGTGTTTAATTGGTGTGGCTCTCGACGTCTTACTGGCCTGAAACACTTCCTTAAGTTTCCCAGCTGGTCGAGTCCCAATGGTAGCAAGACCGGTCGAGTAGCGTAATGTTGATGAAGAAATATATGTTCAACTCCACTAAAAGTTTCAAAACAAAAATTGTTGTTCTGAAGAAAAATTAAAAAAAAATGTGTTTAAAAAAAATTATAATTTTATTAATTAATTAATTATAATCAATAATTAATATAGGGCTGTGAAGTTTTAAAAAGTGTAATGCTCTTCTGAAAAATTTTATTGAAGTTTTGGTATATTTTAAATAAACTATCACCACTCATAAGATTGTCTTCAAACCAATCGATACTTGTTTACCTTATAATTTTTTAGGTTATCTTCACTTATAGGTGGTAAAGTCCTGGTAGATTATTAATTAGAATTATATTAGTGATAACTAGTAATATTTATGAAATAAAGAACTATTTAGTGTTGAAAAATATTAATGTTTTATTAGTTAATAGCAATATTGACTCTTATCGATTAATATCGACTCTCAGGATATCGAAAAAGTTACAAAGTATATTATATAAAATTCATACAGGGTTCTTTAAACAGCCAATTATTATCAAAGTCAGAGAAATCGGGCTAATATTTAAAAAGTATAACGTTACAACAAATTAATAATTATTACTAAACACAGACATTGAATAATAAATTTAAAAATCATATAATTGTTTTCACCAACAGCTGATGTGAGCACGGAGAAGGCACTGGGATTGTCAAAAGCAAATGGCGGCCATCAAGTTGATCAAAATGTCGCTCGTTCCTGCTACGTTCCAAATAATGTATTTTCTGGCAGTATTCCTGTTCTGGTGTCTGCAAATCTCTTGTTAAATGTTGTGTAGTGCCTGGTGTAATGTTTCTGGGTTGTATTTAGTGTATCCGTATAATTATAAGTCAAAACACTTTTCCCTATTCCGACACTAATTTGGTTAATGTATTATTCAGTTTTCTGGTGTTTTGTGGTGTTTTTCGGAGTAGATGTGTATTGTTCAGTGTTATTTATTGTTTCTTGATTGTTTCTGTTATAAAGTAAGAGTTCTAGATGTATTTTATAAGTCACTCGCGATTTCACAATATCGTACTATTCACCGCTCAACTTTACCGTTGTAAGTTAGGTTAGATTTGACACGAAACTCTCGTCATGTTAACCGTTCAAATACCAATAATCAACTAACTATTTCCTTCAGTTTCAATTAAACTCTTAGCCAATATAATATTATTCTTAACATTGTTCAAATATATTTTCATATCCTGTGCATACTTTAAAATTCACTATATAAATGCCTAAACTTTGGTTATTTATCAATTTTATTTACTAGATGTTATTTAAATTAATCTTTCAGTTCATTCGGCTTATTTTCAGATTAAATAATGCCGTTTTATAGTGTTTTCTGTCCAAAAATAGTAATTTTACTTTCAGTTTGGTATTCTCTGATAAGTCAAAACATTTCCAAAATTTACTTCCTGTTATAATGTAAATTCAGCCATTTTATCAGTTATATTTAATATTAATAATCCTATATTGTATTAAAAGGTTTATATTCCTTTATTTTCTAGTAATTAATTGAATTAGTTGTATCCTGAAACATTATTCTGAAATATATGACTCCCATGTCCAAATTTCTGAGTTTAGTCATTTTCATTTTTATTTATAATTCTGAATATAATTTATTAAAATCTCTCTAAATGGTATGTGCAATTATATGGCTTGATCTCAAGTTTATTTTGTCTAAACCCCTTTTGTTTATTTGCATTTGAATGAGTAATTTCTCTGTTTTGATGAAGTTTGGTTTCCATTCTTTTGGCCTAGGTTTTTTAACATTTTTTCCTTACAAGAACTTTACAAACAATATATGATGTGTGATACCCTCTCTGACTTTTACATATAGTATTATAAATTAAACATGTTTTCAAATTACACAGTAACAATTAGTATTGGTTACAATACAGATAACAGTTAAACAAATAAAGAATATTTTTTAAATAAATGGTTGTCTTCAAGTCAGACATTTTACAACAAAATCCTTATTTCTAACATGGAAATATGGTTTACAAAAAAGGTTTTTTACTAACTAACATCTTAATTACTCTCTACTATTTACAAGTAGTAACTATTTTTATAGTTCTGATGTTAGTTGTATCAGACCCAAACAAATGGTCTTATATCTAACACATTTTTAAACATTCTTATACTATATACATAAAAACCTTATATTTATATTCTTATTTCTAACTATTATTATAAGTAGGATTCTACAGTTTTCATACCGTCTTTTACACATTGTCTTTGGGGAATTGTATCCTGTCATTAATAAATAAATAGTATAAATTGTTCGAAAAGTATTATGAAATCTGTTTTTCTTTTTGCATATAAAACAAAATGTTATTTTAAACAGATTTATGTCTTATAAACAACATATTGTCACAGTACACATTTCAAGTCATTGAAAATTGCATATTTCATTGCATTCAATGTTTGTGATTGCCAAGAATGAAACACAAGGTTCATTTTTTATAATACCCAAAACTATCACTGGTTCACTTTGCACTTTTATATTATGTTATTGCTAAATGGTCGTATAGTCTTATTAACATAATAAATTGGTTAGCGTTTTTCAATGGAGATTTGTTCAATGGGTACTATATTATTGTTTCATCTTAGTTCACAGGCAACTTTTACTTTATACACTTCTCTCTCTTAAATTTATATACATGTGGTTTTCATTTCGTTATACTTTTATTTTTAAATATTTATTTTGGGGATATAGGGATTTGGGTGTCTTTTATAAGAGCATGACATCTTCTTCAGGATGCTGCCTTCTTCTTCTTTCATCAGTCTTCTTTTCTCCTGCCTTCTGGGATTGGTATCTTCTCCATCTTCTTCTTGATGCCATCAGGTTTCTTGGGATTTTCTCCATCTTCTTCTTTATTTTAGAAATACACCACCTGTGTTGTTTGATCTTGGCTTATTTTAGGGTTTCTATTCTATTTATTCTTCCTCGTTGTGGGTTTGGTCATATTCAGTACTGCTTTGTTATTTACTTTTTTACCTTCCTGGGTTATACCTTGAAAACCTTTGGTTATGAGACTGGTCTTGGATGACTCATCACTAGTAACTCCTTTTATTTGAACTTGTATTTTCTTTATAATAATGATTTCTTTCTACAGTTGCTATGAATTAATCTATTTATATTAAACTTAATGCTTTCTTCCAAATTTAAATATTATAACTTCATTATTCTAATGATCAATTGCCATTCAATATTATGCATACATCTGTCACGTTACAGATTGCTTCCCTCCAGAAGTAATTATTTCAGACATGTTTATGGATGAAATAATTTCTTATGATAATTTCATCATTTCTTATAATTCATTTTCTTCTCCATTTTTATATCGACTTTTTTATATTAGAGTTTAATTAATTTTATATATATGGTTATTTGTTTTACTACTGATCCTTTTCGGATAGTTAGTGTCTTCTGAGATATATTATTATTGTAATACATTTTCTTTCTTTATCAACTTCGTGTTGCATCCTTGGGATATTAATTCCCTAACATTCCCTATCACGTGGGCTGGGGCAGATCAGAGGGGCACTGTACGCTACTTCTCTGCTGGCCATACACCACTTCTATAAATTGAGTACAGAGGCATATTCATCCCTGCTCAAAAAAAAAAACATAATGCTGCTGGAATTATCTTCAGTCAGTCATCGAATAAATAAATAAAAAGTAGTCTCATTTTCGACTAATAAAAATATCTTTGGATTCTCCACTTCGTAGTCTCTCAGATTATCTCACATTTTCTATCTTAATAAATCTTCATAATTATTATTATACTCATTATAATTCTTTTTTCAAAACTCTTAACTTGTCTGATATATTTAATTTATTATGGTTGAAAACCTTTCTTCTAATAATTCTGGTTACTGTTTACAGTGTAACTCTCTTTCTTCTCCATCTGAATTCTCTTTATATTTTCTTCTGGTTACTCATAGTATTAGCATGGTCTTTATATATAGTCTTTCTTATTCATTATTTGAATGGTCTTAATATATTATATTTAATTTTTTAACATTGTATCTTTACATTAGATATACAGGTTGTTATATTGATCATTTTATTTACACATTTTGGTTCTTTCCTTTCTCTTAGAAAGTTATTAATCCGCCTTCGCATTCATTAGCATTAATTCATTCATATTATATTTCATGTGGTATTTCTTCTCTTTGCATTTCATATAGGTCTTATTATTATCATTTGTTCGAAATCATCTTCTCTATCTGTTTGGTATGAGTTGTTCTTCTTTGCTCTTAATTAACCGTTTTCATTATCGTTTCATAAGTAATTAGTCTCTTTGCTTCCAAATTTTTTTCTTTTCTTGCATATTACACTCTTTTTTGTTATTCTTCTCTACTCCTTCAAATGCTATTGTGAATATCTAGCATTTATTCTGGATTAAAATTAATTCTTCTTTTCTGAATTAATCACTTTATTTTCTTCTCAATTCAATTATAAATGACACATAATTATTTTTTGGAACTTGGTTAGTTTTAATGTAAAATTCAAACTATTCTTTTTATTTAATTGAAAAATATTTCTCATAAATCCTTGTAATATGTTGATCTTATCTTGTTTCAAAGTTCTGACGTTCTATCAACATACAAATTCTGTTTAGTTCGTTTATTCCCAGAATTGTTTCATTCAGAATTGTTTATAGTACTGTGATCTTACTATTATTCCTGAATGTTTTGGTATTTTTCCAAATTCAAATTCTTCTTAATTATTTATCATAAAGTTTTCTCATAAACTTAGTTATAGTAAGTTGGTCTTACTTCATTTTTAAATTTTTTGTATTTTAAATTCAAAATTCCTTTCTTCTTACTTCTTCCAAAATGTTTTTCTCATAATTCAGTGGTAGTAAGCTGTGCTTGCTTAATTTAAAATTTTTTAAAATTAAGTTCATTATTCTCTCTCTTTCTCTTTCTTCCATAAAGTTTTGTTCTAAATTATCAGGTTGTAGTAAGAAGTACTTACTCAATTTTAAATTTTTATAAATATATTTCAATTCAAAAGTCTTTCTTTTTCTTTCTTCCATAAAGTTCGTTCCAAAATTATTAGGTTGTAAGTTGTTCTTACATATTTTAGAATTTTTTAAAAATTAAATTAAAAAATTCTTCTTCTTTTAATTCTCCAGAATGTTCTTCTCAAAATATTAGGTTGTAAGATGTACTTACATTATTTAAAAATTTTTTAAAATAATTAAATTAAAAATTCTTTTTCTTTCTCTTTGTCTTCCATAAAGTTTGTTCAAAATATTAGGTTGTAGTAAGATGTACTTACATATTTTAGAATTTTTTTTAAATTTATTAAATTCAAAAGTCAAGACTCCCAACTCATTCTTCATAATATTTCTTCATAGAAGCTTGATTGTACACTCCTTTGATTTTTCCTGAAACGATTTCCTTCAACTCATATGTATTGTTATGCTTATCTTTTACCACAACATATGGTTATATATTGTACTCTACACTGGACCATATTATTTATACTTTTGTAAGTTGATCTTCTCTTTTTCTTTCCTTATAAATGCCTTCTCTTCTAAATGTCGCTCTTTGATGGTTAGCTCCTCTTACTCCTTCAAATGTTAGGTTTTTCCACATTTATTCTGGATTCTCTCCAACTCATTGGAGTTTATTATTGAAATATTAGCTCCTGTGTCTATCATTATTTTAGCGGGAACTCCTTCCACCTCCGCTGTTATATAAATTATCTCATTATTACTGTTGCTGAGACTCTTCTCGTTCTCTTCCAAAAGTTCAGTTCATATGTCTTTCAGATAATGGTTACTTATAATAGTGATGTTTTTATGCTGGTTTTCTTGTCGCAATTCATCCTTTTCTAACCCAGGAAGTATAAGCAGTAACGGGTCATCGTTGTTGATTACTGCCTCCTCTCGTTTAAAGTATTTTGGTCATTGTTTATGTTATTATTGACCGAGGCATCGTTCGGGAAACTCTGGTTTGTTTCCTGACGTTCTGTACCCTGGTTGATGTTTAACGCCCTGTTCTGTTGTCTGCCAAGATCTTCCAGGCTGGTACTTCGTCTTTCCTGTTCGTATCTTGGGCCGTCTCGTTCCGCACTCCTCCATCTTCGGTCAGCGCCGTAGAATCTGCTCCTCCTCGGTTGATAATATCTCCTGGGTCCGCGATCTTCTGCTCTTATAAAATTTACCCTAGGGCGCGACACTCGGTTATTATTATTGCTATTGTTGTTATTACTAAAATCATTATTATAGTAATTTCGGTTAGGTGGGTAAGGTCTGTCACTATTATTGTTGGGATATGGATTTCTCTGACTGTATGGGACATTATTATGTTGGTAAAAATTGTTTCTATTATTTGGGTAAGGGTTGTTATTCCTCACTCCGTTAAAATTACCGTTAGACTGGTTATTACGCGGCGGGTTGTTAGGGCCGTCGTAATTACTGGGCTGGTTCCGGTTACTTGTATGGTTATTACCGTTATTGGGGTAGGTAGTCGGTCTCGCTTCTGGTCTCTCATTTCTCTTCCTGCTCTGCCGATAATACTCTTCGTTCTCGTATCCCTCCAATAACTCGGTCATTGGATCGTCTTGATCTGGCTACCTCTCCGGGCCCTGATAATGTCCTCATCATAGTGATACGATATCTTGTTCACTAAACATTCTTCTGGGATTGCCGGCTCGAGGTGTTTTGCCATACACACCTTCCCCAAGAAATATGCCGTCATACTGCTCCCTAATTGTGCCCTGTATCTTCCATTACAAATATTGTCACGGATCAAGTTCTGGGTGGTCTCAGACCAGTATTTTGTCTTAAACATTTTCCGGAACTGTTGGTAATCGGAAATTTCACTCCGGTTGGCCATCCACCAATTATCAGTTATGTCTCGGAAAGACTCGTCTAATATCTCCCTGCTATGGCTCCATTGGGTAATTTTATGCTTGGTTAAATATTCTTCTACCCTAGCCAGGAACTCCATCGGCTTGCGTTTGTATTGCAGGAAGTTGAGCCACTCTCGGCTTTCGTTGACAGGCAATCCGGTGAAATGAGTCGGTCTGTTCCTTATTGCTTCCATCTCCTCTCGGCTTTGTCGCACCTGTCCGGTGATACTGGCCATGGTCTCTTGTATATCATTACATCGTTCTGTGACCTGGTTGCGTACTTTTCCAAATTCTTCTTGATTTTCCTTCCTCTGTTCTTCTACCTTCCTACGACTATGTTCTTCAATATTTGTGAACTTGATGTTCACCACTTCTTTAAACTCATGCACCTCCTTTTCGGTCTGGTTGCACTTTCCATCAATCTCTCGAATCTGTCGATTGACCATTATATTTTCTTCTTCCATCTTCTTATTCATCGTTTTTTTGTTAACCTTGATTTCCTTATTCAGTTCTTCTCGAAACAATTCCATTCTTTCGTCCAGTTTGTCCAGATTCTCCTGATTGACTTCTCTTAATTCTTCTCTCAGAATTTGATTGTCCTCTCTCAATTCTTCTAATTTCTCCCCCATCTTCTCTTCCAACTTCTTGTTATCTTCCTTCAACTCTTCCTTCAATTGTCGGTTGTTCTTCTCTATCTTCTTCCTGGTTTCATCGATTTTCTTATTAGTATTTTCAATTTTATTAATCAATTCTTCTTTAGTCGCCTTGAATTCTTCCTTGAACGATTGGTTGTCTTCCTTCAATTCTTCCGTGTTCTTGTTCATCCCAGTCAACTCTTCTTTTGTGGATTGATTATCCTTCTTCAATTCTTCTAACTTTTCTCCCATCCTCTCTTCCATCTTCTTACTGTTTTCTTCCATCTTCTTCGTCAGGGACTGGTTGTCTTCCTTCAATTCTTCTAACTTCTTCCCCATCTCTTCTTCCATCTTCTTGTTTGTGCTTTCGATTTTATTTCCCAAATCTTCCTTTAATTCCTTACTCAAGTCTTCCTTCGTAGATTTGATGTTTTTATTGATTTCTTTATTCATTTCCATCATCATTCTCATCACCTCTTGCATACTTCCATCCTCCGTTCGTGTCGGCTTTTCCAATGGTTCCTTCTGGACATTGACTTCCCCCGTCTGTGTGGGTGTCTCCGGTTGTTCCTCTTGTTGTTCAGTTTGTTTGGACAACACCGATTGTAATACCTCTTCCACCTCTACTGGCGTTGCCTCTTTGTTGTCCATATCGATTTCTATTTCTTTTTCGGCCTCCGCCGCCCGTTTCTTAGATGTCGCACGTCGTTGCATTTTCCCTTGAATTCTCTGGCTTTGTAGCTGTTGCCTAGCTCCAACTAGTGATTGGGCAGAATTTATTGGCCTTCCAATCGCTAATTAAAGCCCCTAAAGTTGTGCGCAAATTTGTAATAAAATAAAATTATACTCTGATGTAATCAAGCCCCACTGTTTGGGCTAGCCAATTTGTAATAAAATAATAATATTAGATATTGAGTCTGTGTATTCTTAATTTGTGTGTTTAATTGGTGTGGCTCTCGACGTCTTACTGGCCTGAAACACTTCCTTAAGTTTCCCAGCTGGTCGAGTCCCAATGGTAGCAAGACCGGTCGAGTAGCGTAATGTTGATGAAGAAATATATGTTCAACTCCACTAAAAGTTTCAAAACAAAAATTGTTGTTCTGAAGAAAAATTAAAAAAAAATGTGTTTAAAAAAAATTATAATTTTATTAATTAATTAATTATAATCAATAATTAATATAGGGCTGTGAAGTTTTAAAAAGTGTAATGCTCTTCTGAAAAATTTTATTGAAGTTTTGGTATATTTTAAATAAACTATCACCACTCATAAGATTGTCTTCAAACCAATCGATACTTGTTTACCTTATAATTTTTTAGGTTATCTTCACTTATAGGTGGTAAAGTCCTGGTAGATTATTAATTAGAATTATATTAGTGATAACTAGTAATATTTATGAAATAAAGAACTATTTAGTGTTGAAAAATATTAATGTTTTATTAGTTAATAGCAATATTGACTCTTATCGATTAATATCGACTCTCAGGATATCGAAAAAGTTACAAAGTATATTATATAAAATTCATACAGGGTTCTTTAAACAGCCAATTATTATCAAAGTCAGAGAAATCGGGCTAATATTTAAAAAGTATAACGTTACAACAAATTAATAATTATTACTAAACACAGACATTGAATAATAAATTTAAAAATCATATAATTGTTTTCACCAACAGCTGATGTGAGCACGGAGAAGGCACTGGGATTGTCAAAAGCAAATGGCGGCCATCAAGTTGATCAAAATGTCGCTCGTTCCTGCTACGTTCCAAATAATGTATTTTCTGGCAGTATTCCTGTTCTGGTGTCTGCAAATCTCTTGTTAAATGTTGTGTAGTGCCTGGTGTAATGTTTCTGGGTTGTATTTAGTGTATCCGTATAATTATAAGTCAAAACACTTTTCCCTATTCCGACACTAATTTGGTTAATGTATTATTCAGTTTTCTGGTGTTTTGTGGTGTTTTTCGGAGTAGATGTGTATTGTTCAGTGTTATTTATTGTTTCTTGATTGTTTCTGTTATAAAGTAAGAGTTCTAGATGTATTTTATAAGTCACTCGCGATTTCACAATATCGTACTATTCACCGCTCAACTTTACCGTTGTAAGTTAGGTTAGATTTGACACGAAACTCTCGTCATGTTAACCGTTCAAATACCAATAATCAACTAACTATTTCCTTCAGTTTCAATTAAACTCTTAGCCAATATAATATTATTCTTAACATTGTTCAAATATATTTTCATATCCTGTGCATACTTTAAAATTCACTATATAAATGCCTAAACTTTGGTTATTTATCAATTTTATTTACTAGATGTTATTTAAATTAATCTTTCAGTTCATTCGGCTTATTTTCAGATTAAATAATGCCGTTTTATAGTGTTTTCTGTCCAAAAATAGTAATTTTACTTTCAGTTTGGTATTCTCTGATAAGTCAAAACATTTCCAAAATTTACTTCCTGTTATAATGTAAATTCAGCCATTTTATCAGTTATATTTAATATTAATAATCCTATATTGTATTAAAAGGTTTATATTCCTTTATTTTCTAGTAATTAATTGAATTAGTTGTATCCTGAAACATTATTCTGAAATATATGACTCCCATGTCCAAATTTCTGAGTTTAGTCATTTTCATTTTTATTTATAATTCTGAATATAATTTATTAAAATCTCTCTAAATGGTATGTGCAATTATATGGCTTGATCTCAAGTTTATTTTGTCTAAACCCCTTTTGTTTATTTGCATTTGAATGAGTAATTTCTCTGTTTTGATGAAGTTTGGTTTCCATTCTTTTGGCCTAGGTTTTTTAACATTTTTTCCTTACAAGAACTTTACAAACAATATATGATGTGTGATACCCTCTCTGACTTTTACATATAGTATTATAAATTAAACATGTTTTCAAATTACACAGTAACAATTAGTATTGGTTACAATACAGATAACAGTTAAACAAATAAAGAATATTTTTTAAATAAATGGTTGTCTTCAAGTCAGACATTTTACAACAAAATCCTTATTTCTAACATGGAAATATGGTTTACAAAAAAGGTTTTTTACTAACTAACATCTTAATTACTCTCTACTATTTACAAGTAGTAACTATTTTTATAGTTCTGATGTTAGTTGTATCAGACCCAAACAAATGGTCTTATATCTAACACATTTTTAAACATTCTTATACTATATACATAAAAACCTTATATTTATATTCTTATTTCTAACTATTATTATAAGTAGGATTCTACAGTTTTCATACCGTCTTTTACACATTGTCTTTGGGGAATTGTATCCTGTCATTAATAAATAAATAGTATAAATTGTTCGAAAAGTATTATGAAATCTGTTTTTCTTTTTGCATATAAAACAAAATGTTATTTTAAACAGATTTATGTCTTATAAACAACATATTGTCACAGTACACATTTCAAGTCATTGAAAATTGCATATTTCATTGCATTCAATGTTTGTGATTGCCAAGAATGAAACACAAGGTTCATTTTTTATAATACCCAAAACTATCACTGGTTCACTTTGCACTTTTATATTATGTTATTGCTAAATGGTCGTATAGTCTTATTAACATAATAAATTGGTTAGCGTTTTTCAATGGAGATTTGTTCAATGGGTACTATATTATTGTTTCATCTTAGTTCACAGGCAACTTTTACTTTATACACTTCTCTCTCTTAAATTTATATACATGTGGTTTTCATTTCGTTATACTTTTATTTTTAAATATTTATTTTGGGGATATAGGGATTTGGGTGTCTTTTATAAGAGCATGACATCTTCTTCAGGATGCTGCCTTCTTCTTCTTTCATCAGTCTTCTTTTCTCCTGCCTTCTGGGATTGGTATCTTCTCCATCTTCTTCTTGATGCCATCAGGTTTCTTGGGATTTTCTCCATCTTCTTCTTTATTTTAGAAATACACCACCTGTGTTGTTTGATCTTGGCTTATTTTAGGGTTTCTATTCTATTTATTCTTCCTCGTTGTGGGTTTGGTCATATTCAGTACTGCTTTGTTATTTACTTTTTTACCTTCCTGGGTTATACCTTGAAAACCTTTGGTTATGAGACTGGTCTTGGATGACTCATCACTAGTAACTCCTTTTATTTGAACTTGTATTTTCTTTATAATAATGATTTCTTTCTACAGTTGCTATGAATTAATCTATTTATATTAAACTTAATGCTTTCTTCCAAATTTAAATATTATAACTTCATTATTCTAATGATCAATTGCCATTCAATATTATGCATACATCTGTCACGTTACAGATTGCTTCCCTCCAGAAGTAATTATTTCAGACATGTTTATGGATGAAATAATTTCTTATGATAATTTCATCATTTCTTATAATTCATTTTCTTCTCCATTTTTATATCGACTTTTTTATATTAGAGTTTAATTAATTTTATATATATGGTTATTTGTTTTACTACTGATCCTTTTCGGATAGTTAGTGTCTTCTGAGATATATTATTATTGTAATACATTTTCTTTCTTTATCAACTTCGTGTTGCATCCTTGGGATATTAATTCCCTAACATTCCCTATCACGTGGGCTGGGGCAGATCAGAGGGGCACTGTACGCTACTTCTCTGCTGGCCATACACCACTTCTATAAATTGAGTACAGAGGCATATTCATCCCTGCTCAAAAAAAAAAACATAATGCTGCTGGAATTATCTTCAGTCAGTCATCGAATAAATAAATAAAAAGTAGTCTCATTTTCGACTAATAAAAATATCTTTGGATTCTCCACTTCGTAGTCTCTCAGATTATCTCACATTTTCTATCTTAATAAATCTTCATAATTATTATTATACTCATTATAATTCTTTTTTCAAAACTCTTAACTTGTCTGATATATTTAATTTATTATGGTTGAAAACCTTTCTTCTAATAATTCTGGTTACTGTTTACAGTGTAACTCTCTTTCTTCTCCATCTGAATTCTCTTTATATTTTCTTCTGGTTACTCATAGTATTAGCATGGTCTTTATATATAGTCTTTCTTATTCATTATTTGAATGGTCTTAATATATTATATTTAATTTTTTAACATTGTATCTTTACATTAGATATACAGGTTGTTATATTGATCATTTTATTTACACATTTTGGTTCTTTCCTTTCTCTTAGAAAGTTATTAATCCGCCTTCGCATTCATTAGCATTAATTCATTCATATTATATTTCATGTGGTATTTCTTCTCTTTGCATTTCATATAGGTCTTATTATTATCATTTGTTCGAAATCATCTTCTCTATCTGTTTGGTATGAGTTGTTCTTCTTTGCTCTTAATTAACCGTTTTCATTATCGTTTCATAAGTAATTAGTCTCTTTGCTTCCAAATTTTTTTCTTTTCTTGCATATTACACTCTTTTTTGTTATTCTTCTCTACTCCTTCAAATGCTATTGTGAATATCTAGCATTTATTCTGGATTAAAATTAATTCTTCTTTTCTGAATTAATCACTTTATTTTCTTCTCAATTCAATTATAAATGACACATAATTATTTTTTGGAACTTGGTTAGTTTTAATGTAAAATTCAAACTATTCTTTTTATTTAATTGAAAAATATTTCTCATAAATCCTTGTAATATGTTGATCTTATCTTGTTTCAAAGTTCTGACGTTCTATCAACATACAAATTCTGTTTAGTTCGTTTATTCCCAGAATTGTTTCATTCAGAATTGTTTATAGTACTGTGATCTTACTATTATTCCTGAATGTTTTGGTATTTTTCCAAATTCAAATTCTTCTTAATTATTTATCATAAAGTTTTCTCATAAACTTAGTTATAGTAAGTTGGTCTTACTTCATTTTTAAATTTTTTGTATTTTAAATTCAAAATTCCTTTCTTCTTACTTCTTCCAAAATGTTTTTCTCATAATTCAGTGGTAGTAACCTGTGCTTGCTTAATTTAAAATTTTTTAAAATTAAGTTCATTATTCTCTCTCTTTCTCTTTCTTCCATAAAGTTTTGTTCTAAATTATCAGGTTGTAGTAAGAAGTACTTACTCAATTTTAAATTTTTATAAATATATTTCAATTCAAAAGTCTTTCTTTTTCTTTCTTCCATAAAGTTCGTTCCAAAATTATTAGGTTGTAAGTTGTTCTTACATATTTTAGAATTTTTTAAAAATTAAATTAAAAAATTCTTCTTCTTTTAATTCTCCAGAATGTTCTTCTCAAAATATTAGGTTGTAAGATGTACTTACATTATTTAAAAATTTTTTAAAATAATTAAATTAAAAATTCTTTTTCTTTCTCTTTGTCTTCCATAAAGTTTGTTCAAAATATTAGGTTGTAGTAAGATGTACTTACATATTTTAGAATTTTTTTTAAATTTATTAAATTCAAAAGTCAAGACTCCCAACTCATTCTTCATAATATTTCTTCATAGAAGCTTGATTGTACACTCCTTTGATTTTTCCTGAAACGATTTCCTTCAACTCATATGTATTGTTATGCTTATCTTTTACCACAACATATGGTTATATATTGTACTCTACACTGGACCATATTATTTATACTTTTGTAAGTTGATCTTCTCTTTTTCTTTCCTTATAAATGCCTTCTCTTCTAAATGTCGCTCTTTGATGGTTAGCTCCTCTTACTCCTTCAAATGTTAGGTTTTTCCACATTTATTCTGGATTCTCTCCAACTCATTGGAGTTTATTATTGAAATATTAGCTCCTGTGTCTATCATTATTTTAGCGGGAACTCCTTCCACCTCCGCTGTTATATAAATTATCTCATTATTACTGTTGCTGAGACTCTTCTCGTTCTCTTCCAAAAGTTCAGTTCGTATGTCTTTCAGATAATGGTTACTTATAATAGTGATGTTTTTATGCTGGTTTTCTTGTCGCAATTCATCCTTTTCTAACCCAGGAAGTATAAGCAGTAACGGGTCATCGTTGTTGATTACTGCCTCCTCTCGTTTAAAGTATTTTGGTCATTGTTTATGTTATTATTGACCGAGGCATCGTTCGGGAAACTCTGGTTTGTTTCCTGACGTTCTGTACCCTGGTTGATGTTTAACGCCCTGTTCTGTTGTCTGCCAAGATCTTCCAGGCTGGTACTTCGTCTTTCCTGTTCGTATCTTGGGCCGTCTCGTTCCGCACTCCTCCATCTTCGGTCAGCGCCGTAGAATCTGCTCCTCCTCGGTTGATAATATCTCCTGGGTCCGCGATCTTCTGCTCTTATAAAATTTACCCTAGGCCGCGACACTCGGTTATTATTATTGCTATTGTTGTTATTACTAAAATCATTATTATAGTAATTTCGGTTAGGTGGGTAAGGTCTGTCACTATTATTGTTGGGATATGGATTTCTCTGACTGTATGGGACATTATTATGTTGGTAAAAATTGTTTCTATTATTTGGGTAAGGGTTGTTATTCCTCACTCCGTTAAAATTACCGTTAGACTGGTTATTACGCGGCGGGTTGTTAGGGCCGTCGTAATTACTGGGCTGGTTCCGGTTACTTGTATGGTTATTACCGTTATTGGGGTAGGTAGTCGGTCTCGCTTCTGGTCTCTCATTTCTCTTCCTGCTCTGCCGATAATACTCTTCGTTCTCGTATCCCTCCAATAACTCGGTCATTGGATCGTCTTGATCTGGCTACCTCTCCGGGCCCTGATAATGTCCTCATCATAGTGATACGATATCTTGTTCACTAAACATTCTTCTGGGATTGCCGGCTCGAGGTGTTTTGCCATACACACCTTCCCCAAGAAATATGCCGTCATACTGCTCCCTAATTGTGCCCTGTATCTTCCATTACAAATATTGTCACGGATCAAGTTCTGGGTGGTCTCAGACCAGTATTTTGTCTTAAACATTTTCCGGAACTGTTGGTAATCGGAAATTTCACTCCGGTTGGCCATCCACCAATTATCAGTTATGTCTCGGAAAGACTCGTCTAATATCTCCCTGCTATGGCTCCATTGGGTAATTTTATGCTTGGTTAAATATTCTTCTACCCTAGCCAGGAACTCCATCGGCTTGCGTTTGTATTGCAGGAAGTTGAGCCACTCTCGGCTTTCGTTGACAGGCAATCCGGTGAAATGAGTCGGTCTGTTCCTTATTGCTTCCATCTCCTCTCGGCTTTGTCGCACCTGTCCGGTGATACTGGCCATGGTCTCTTGTATATCATTACATCGTTCTGTGACCTGGTTGCGTACTTTTCCAAATTCTTCTTGATTTTCCTTCCTCTGTTCTTCTACCTTCCTACGACTATGTTCTTCAATATTTGTGAACTTGATGTTCACCACTTCTTTAAACTCATGCACCTCCTTTTCGGTCTGGTTGCACTTTCCATCAATCTCTCGAATCTGTCGATTGACCATTATATTTTCTTCTTCCATCTTCTTATTCATCGTTTTTTTGTTAACCTTGATTTCCTTATTCAGTTCTTCTCGAAACAATTCCATTCTTTCGTCCAGTTTGTCCAGATTCTCCTGATTGACTTCTCTTAATTCTTCTCTCAGAATTTGATTGTCCTCTCTCAATTCTTCTAATTTCTCCCCCATCTTCTCTTCCAACTTCTTGTTATCTTCCTTCAACTCTTCCTTCAATTGTCGGTTGTTCTTCTCTATCTTCTTCCTGGTTTCATCGATTTTCTTATTAGTATTTTCAATTTTATTAATCAATTCTTCTTTAGTCGCCTTGAATTCTTCCTTGAACGATTGGTTGTCTTCCTTCAATTCTTCCGTGTTCTTGTTCATCCCAGTCAACTCTTCTTTTGTGGATTGATTATCCTTCTTCAATTCTTCTAACTTTTCTCCCATCCTCTCTTCCATCTTCTTACTGTTTTCTTCCATCTTCTTCGTCAGGGACTGGTTGTCTTCCTTCAATTCTTCTAACTTCTTCCCCATCTCTTCTTCCATCTTCTTGTTTGTGCTTTCGATTTTATTTCCCAAATCTTCCTTTAATTCCTTACTCAAGTCTTCCTTCGTAGATTTGATGTTTTTATTGATTTCTTTATTCATTTCCATCATCATTCTCATCACCTCTTGCATACTTCCATCCTCCGTTCGTGTCGGCTTTTCCAATGGTTCCTTCTGGACATTGACTTCCCCCGTCTGTGTGGGTGTCTCCGGTTGTTCCTCTTGTTGTTCAGTTTGTTTGGACAACACCGATTGTAATACCTCTTCCACCTCTACTGGCGTTGCCTCTTTGTTGTCCATATCGATTTCTATTTCTTTTTCGGCCTCCGCCGCCCGTTTCTTAGATGTCGCACGTCGTTGCATTTTCCCTTGAATTCTCTGGCTTTGTAGCTGTTGCCTAGCTCCAACTAGTGATTGGGCAGAATTTATTGGCCTTCCAATCGCTAATTAAAGCCCCTAAAGTTGTGCGCAAATTTGTAATAAAATAAAATTATACTCTGATGTAATCAAGCCCCACTGTTTGGGCTAGCCAATTTGTAATAAAATAATAATATTAGATATTGAGTCTGTGTATTCTTAATTTGTGTGTTTAATTGGTGTGGCTCTCGACGTCTTACTGGCCTGAAACACTTCCTTAAGTTTCCCAGCTGGTCGAGTCCCAATGGTAGCAAGACCGGTCGAGTAGCGTAATGTTGATGAAGAAATATATGTTCAACTCCACTAAAAGTTTCAAAACAAAAATTGTTGTTCTGAAGAAAAATTAAAAAAAAATGTGTTTAAAAAAAATTATAATTTTATTAATTAATTAATTATAATCAATAATTAATATAGGGCTGTGAAGTTTTAAAAAGTGTAATGCTCTTCTGAAAAATTTTATTGAAGTTTTGGTATATTTTAAATAAACTATCACCACTCATAAGATTGTCTTCAAACCAATCGATACTTGTTTACCTTATAATTTTTTAGGTTATCTTCACTTATAGGTGGTAAAGTCCTGGTAGATTATTAATTAGAATTATATTAGTGATAACTAGTAATATTTATGAAATAAAGAACTATTTAGTGTTGAAAAATATTAATGTTTTATTAGTTAATAGCAATATTGACTCTTATCGATTAATATCGACTCTCAGGATATCGAAAAAGTTACAAAGTATATTATATAAAATTCATACAGGGTTCTTTAAACAGCCAATTATTATCAAAGTCAGAGAAATCGGGCTAATATTTAAAAAGTATAACGTTACAACAAATTAATAATTATTACTAAACACAGACATTGAATAATAAATTTAAAAATCATATAATTGTTTTCACCAACAGCTGATGTGAGCATGGAGAAGGCACTGGGATTGTCAAAAGCAAATGGCGGCCATCAAGTTGATCAAAATGTCGCTCGTTCCTGCTACGTTCCAAATAATGTATTTTCTGGCAGTATTCCTGTTCTGGTGTCTGCAAATCTCTTGTTAAATGTTGTGTAGTGCCTGGTGTAATGTTTCTGGGTTGTATTTAGTGTATCCGTATAATTATAAGTCAAAACACTTTTCCCTATTCCGACACTAATTTGGTTAATGTATTATTCAGTTTTCTGGTGTTTTGTGGTGTTTTTCGGAGTAGATGTGTATTGTTCAGTGTTATTTATTGTTTCTTGATTGTTTCTGTTATAAAGTAAGAGTTCTAGATGTATTTTATAAGTCACTCGCGATTTCACAATATCGTACTATTCACCGCTCAACTTTACCGTTGTAAGTTAGGTTAGATTTGACACGAAACTCTCGTCATGTTAACCGTTCAAATACCAATAATCAACTAACTATTTCCTTCAGTTTCAATTAAACTCTTAGCCAATATAATATTATTCTTAACATTGTTCAAATATATTTTCATATCCTGTGCATACTTTAAAATTCACTATATAAATGCCTAAACTTTGGTTATTTATCAATTTTATTTACTAGATGTTATTTAAATTAATCTTTCAGTTCATTCGGCTTATTTTCAGATTAAATAATGCCGTTTTATAGTGTTTTCTGTCCAAAAATAGTAATTTTACTTTCAGTTTGGTATTCTCTGATAAGTCAAAACATTTCCAAAATTTACTTCCTGTTATAATGTAAATTCAGCCATTTTATCAGTTATATTTAATATTAATAATCCTATATTGTATTAAAAGGTTTATATTCCTTTATTTTCTAGTAATTAATTGAATTAGTTGTATCCTGAAACATTATTCTGAAATATATGACTCCCATGTCCAAATTTCTGAGTTTAGTCATTTTCATTTTTATTTATAATTCTGAATATAATTTATTAAAATCTCTCTAAATGGTATGTGCAATTATATGGCTTGATCTCAAGTTTATTTTGTCTAAACCCCTTTTGTTTATTTGCATTTGAATGAGTAATTTCTCTGTTTTGATGAAGTTTGGTTTCCATTCTTTTGGCCTAGGTTTTTTAACATTTTTTCCTTACAAAAACTTTACAAACAATATATGATGTGTGATACCCTCTCTGACTTTTACATATAGTATTATAAATTAAACATGTTTTCAAATTACACAGTAACAATTAGTATTGGTTACAATACAGATAACAGTTAAACAAATAAAGAATATTTTTTAAATAAATGGTTGTCTTCAAGTCAGACATTTTACAACAAAATCCTTATTTCTAACATGGAAATATGGTTTACAAAAAAGGTTTTTTACTAACTAACATCTTAATTACTCTCTACTATTTACAAGTAGTAACTATTTTTATAGTTCTGATGTTAGTTGTATCAGACCCAAACAAATGGTCTTATATCTAACACATTTTTAAACATTCTTATACTATATACATAAAAACCTTATATTTATATTCTTATTTCTAACTATTATTATAAGTAGGATTCTACAGTTTTCATACCGTCTTTTACACATTGTCTTTGGGGAATTGTATCCTGTCATTAATAAATAAATAGTATAAATTGTTCGAAAAGTATTATGAAATCTGTTTTTCTTTTTGCATATAAAACAAAATGTTATTTTAAACAGATTTATGTCTTATAAACAACATATTGTCACAGTACACATTTCAAGTCATTGAAAATTGCATATTTCATTGCATTCAATGTTTGTGATTGCCAAGAATGAAACACAAGGTTCATTTTTTATAATACCCAAAACTATCACTGGTTCACTTTGCACTTTTATATTATGTTATTGCTAAATGGTCGTATAGTCTTATTAACATAATAAATTGGTTAGCGTTTTTCAATGGAGATTTGTTCAATGGGTACTATATTATTGTTTCATCTTAGTTCACAGGCAACTTTTACTTTATACACTTCTCTCTCTTAAATTTATATACATGTGGTTTTCATTTCGTTATACTTTTATTTTTAAATATTTATTTTGGGGATATAGGGATTTGGGTGTCTTTTATAAGAGCATGACATCTTCTTCAGGATGCTGCCTTCTTCTTCTTTCATCAGTCTTCTTTTCTCCTGCCTTCTGGGATTGGTATCTTCTCCATCTTCTTCTTGATGCCATCAGGTTTCTTGGGATTTTCTCCATCTTCTTCTTTATTTTAGAAATACACCACCTGTGTTGTTTGATCTTGGCTTATTTTAGGGTTTCTATTCTATTTATTCTTCCTCGTTGTGGGTTTGGTCATATTCAGTACTGCTTTGTTATTTACTTTTTTACCTTCCTGGGTTATACCTTGAAAACCTTTGGTTATGAGACTGGTCTTGGATGACTCATCACTAGTAACTCCTTTTATTTGAACTTGTATTTTCTTTATAATAATGATTTCTTTCTACAGTTGCTATGAATTAATCTATTTATATTAAACTTAATGCTTTCTTCCAAATTTAAATATTATAACTTCATTATTCTAATGATCAATTGCCATTCAATATTATGCATACATCTGTCACGTTACAGATTGCTTCCCTCCAGAAGTAATTATTTCAGACATGTTTATGGATGAAATAATTTCTTATGATAATTTCATCATTTCTTATAATTCATTTTCTTCTCCATTTTTATATCGACTTTTTTATATTAGAGTTTAATTAATTTTATATATATGGTTATTTGTTTTACTACTGATCCTTTTCGGATAGTTAGTGTCTTCTGAGATATATTATTATTGTAATACATTTTCTTTCTTTATCAACTTCGTGTTGCATCCTTGGGATATTAATTCCCTAACATTCCCTATCACGTGGGCTGGGGCAGATCAGAGGGGCACTGTACGCTACTTCTCTGCTGGCCATACACCACTTCTATAAATTGAGTACAGAGGCATATTCATCCCTGCTCAAAAAAAAAAACATAATGCTGCTGGAATTATCTTCAGTCAGTCATCGAATAAATAAATAAAAAGTAGTCTCATTTTCGACTAATAAAAATATCTTTGGATTCTCCACTTCGTAGTCTCTCAGATTATCTCACATTTTCTATCTTAATAAATCTTCATAATTATTATTATACTCATTATAATTCTTTTTTCAAAACTCTTAACTTGTCTGATATATTTAATTTAATTATGGTTGAAAACCTTTCTTCTAATAATTCTGGTTACTGTTTACAGTGTAACTCTCTTTCTTCTCCATCTGAATTCTCTTTATATTTTCTTCTGGTTACTCATAGTATTAGCATGGTCTTTATATATAGTCTTTCTTATTCATTATTTGAATGGTCTTAATATATTATATTTAATTTTTTAACATTGTATCTTTACATTAGATATACAGGTTGTTATATTGATCATTTTATTTACACATTTTGGTTCTTTCCTTTCTCTTAGAAAGTTATTAATCCGCCTTCGCATTCATTAGCATTAATTCATTCATATTATATTTCATGTGGTATTTCTTCTCTTTGCATTTCATATAGGTCTTATTATTATCATTTGTTCGAAATCATCTTCTCTATCTGTTTGGTATGAGTTGTTCTTCTTTGCTCTTAATTAACTGTTTTCATTATCGTTTCATAAGTAATTAGTCTCTTTGCTTCCAAATTTTTTTCTTTTCTTGCATATTACACTCTTTTTTGTTATTCTTCTCTACTCCTTCAAATGCTATTGTGAATATCTAGCATTTATTCTGGATTAAAATTAATTCTTCTTTTCTGAATTAATCACTTTATTTTCTTCTCAATTCAATTATAAATGACACATAATTATTTTTTGGAACTTGGTTAGTTTTAATGTAAAATTCAAACTATTCTTTTTATTTAATTGAAAAATATTTCTCATAAATCCTTGTAATATGTTGATCTTATCTTGTTTCAAAGTTCTGACGTTCTATCAACATACAAATTCTGTTTAGTTCGTTTATTCCCAGAATTGTTTCATTCAGAATTGTTTATAGTACTGTGATCTTACTATTATTCCTGAATGTTTTGGTATTTTTCCAAATTCAAATTCTTCTTAATTATTTATCATAAAGTTTTCTCATAAACTTAGTTATAGTAAGTTGGTCTTACTTCATTTTTAAATTTTTTGTATTTTAAATTCAAAATTCCTTTCTTCTTACTTCTTCCAAAATGTTTTTCTCATAATTCAGTGGTAGTAAGCTGTGCTTGCTTAATTTAAAATTTTTTAAAATTAAGTTCATTATTCTCTCTCTTTCTCTTTCTTCCATAAAGTTTTGTTCTAAATTATCAGGTTGTAGTAAGAAGTACTTACTCAATTTTAAATTTTTATAAATATATTTCAATTCAAAAGTCTTTCTTTTTCTTTCTTCCATAAAGTTCGTTCCAAAATTATTAGGTTGTAAGTTGTTCTTACATATTTTAGAATTTTTAAAAATTAAATTAAAAAATTCTTCTTCTTTTAATTCTCCAGAATGTTCTTCTCAAAATATTAGGTTGTAAGATGTACTTACATTATTTTAAAATTTTTTAAAATAATTAAATTAAAAATTCTTTTTCTTTCTCTTTGTCTTCCATAAAGTTTGTTCAAAATATTAGGTTGTAGTAAGATGTACTTACATATTTTAGAATTTTTTTTAAATTTATTAAGTTCAAAATTCAAAAGTCAAGACTCCCAACTCATTCTTCATAATATTTCTTCATAGAAGCTTGATTGTACACTCCTTTGATTTTTCCTGAAACGATTTCCTTCAACTCATATGTATTGTTATGCTTATCTTTTACCACAACATATGGTTATATATTGTACTCTACACTGGACCATATTATTTATACTTTTGTAAGTTGATCTTCTCTTTTTCTTTCCTTATAAATGCCTTCTCTTCTAAATGTCGCTCTTTGATGGTTAGCTCCTCTTACTCCTTCAAATGTTAGGTTTTTCCACATTTATTCTGGATTCTCTCCAACTCATTGGAGTTTATTATTGAAATATTAGCTCCTGTGTCTATCATTATTTTAGCGGGAACTCCTTCCACCTCCGCTGTTATATAAATTATCTCATTATTACTGTTGCTGAGACTCTTCTCGTTCTCTTCCAAAAGTTCAGTTCGTATGTCTTTCAGATAATGGTTACTTATAATAGTGATGTTTTTATGCTGGTTTTCTTGTCGCAATTCATCCTTTTCTAACCCAGGAAGTATAAGCAGTAACGGGTCATCGTTGTTGATTACTGCCTCCTCTCGTTTAAAGTATTTTGGTCATTGTTTATGTTATTATTGACCGAGGCATCGTTCGGGAAACTCTGGTTTGTTTCCTGACGTTCTGTACCCTGGTTGATGTTTAACGCCCTGTTCTGTTGTCTGCCAAGATCTTCCAGGCTGGTACTTCGTCTTTCCTGTTCGTATCTTGGGCCGTCTCGTTCCGCACTCCTCCATCTTCGGTCAGCGCCGTAGAATCTGCTCCTCCTCGGTTGATAATATCTCCTGGGTCCGCGATCTTCTGCTCTTATAAAATTTACCCTAGGCCGCGACACTCGGTTATTATTATTGCTATTGTTGTTATTACTAAAATCATTATTATAGTAATTTCGGTTAGGTGGGTAAGGTCTGTCACTATTATTGTTGGGATATGGATTTCTCTGACTGTATGGGACATTATTATGTTGGTAAAAATTGTTTCTATTATTTGGGTAAGGGTTGTTATTCCTCACTCCGTTAAAATTACCGTTAGACTGGTTATTACGCGGCGGGTTGTTAGGGCCGTCGTAATTACTGGGCTGGTTCCGGTTACTTGTATGGTTATTACCGTTATTGGGGTAGGTAGTCGGTCTCGCTTCTGGTCACTCATTTCTCTTCCTGCTCTGCCGATAATACTCTTCGTTCTCGTATCCCTCCAATAACTCGGTCATTGGATCGTCTTGATCTGGCTACCTCTCCGGGCCCTGATAATGTCCTCATCATAGTGATACGATATCTTGTTCACTAAACATTCTTCTGGGATTGCCGGCTCGAGGTGTTTTGCCATACACACCTTCCCCAAGAAATATGCCGTCATACTGCTCCCTAATTGTGCCCTGTATCTTCCATTACAAATATTGTCACGGATCAAGTTCTGGGTGGTCTCAGACCAGTATTTTGTCTTAAACATTTTCCGGAACTGTTGGTAATCGGAAATTTCACTCCGGTTGGCCATCCACCAATTATCAGTTATGTCTCGGAAAGACTCGTCTAATATCTCCCTGCTATGGCTCCAGTGGGTAATTTTATGCTTGGTTAAATATTCTTCTACCCTAGCCAGGAACTCCATCGGCTTGCGTTTGTATTGCAGGAAGTTGAGCCACTCTCGGCTTTCGTTGACAGGCAATCCGGTGAAATGAGTCGGTCTGTTCCTTATTGCTTCCATCTCCTCTCGGCTTTGTCGCACCTGTCCGGTGATACTGGCCATGGTCTCTTGTATATCATTACATCGTTCTGTGACCTGGTTGCGTACTTTTCCGAATTCTTCTTGATTTTCCTTCCTCTGTTCTTCTACCTTCCTACGACTATGTTCTTCAATATTTGTGAACTTGATGTTCACCACTTCTTTAAACTCATGCACCTCCTTTTTGGTCTGGTTGCACTTTCCATCAATCTCTCGAATCTGTCGATTGACCATTATATTTTCTTCTTCCATCTTCTTATTCATCGTTTTTTTGTTAACCTTGATTTCCTTATTCAGTTCTTCTCGAAACAATTCCATTCTTTCGTCCAGTTTGTCCAGATTCTCCTGATTGACTTCTGTTAATTCTTCTCTCAGAATTTGATTGTCCTCTCTCAATTCTTCTAATTTCTCCCCCATCTTCTCTTCCAACTTCTTGTTATCTTCCTTCAACTCTTCCTTCAATTGTCGGTTGTTCTTCTCTATCTTCTTCCTGGTTTCATCGATTTTCTGATTAGTATTTTCAATTTTATTAATCAATTCTTCTTTAGTCGCCTTGAATTCTTCCTTGAACGATTGGTTGTCTTCCTTCAATTCTTCCGTGTTCTTGTTCATCCCAGTCAACTCTTCTTTTGTGGATTGATTATCCTTCTTCAATTCTTCTAACTTTTCTCCCATCCTCTCTTCCATCTTCTTACTGTTTTCTTCCATCTTCTTCGTCAGGGACTGGTTGTCTTCCTTCAATTCTTCTAACTTCTTCCCCATCTCTTCTTCCATCTTCTTGTTTGTGCTTTCGATTTTATTTCCCAAATCTTCCTTTAATTCCTTACTCAAGTCTTCCTTCGTAGATTTGATGTTTTTATCGATTTCTTTATTCATTTCCATCATCATTCTCATCACCTCTTGCATACTTCCATCCTCCGTTCGTGTCGGCTTTTCCAATGGTTCCTTCTGGACATTGACTTCCCCCGTCTGTGTGGGTGTCTCCGGTTGTTCCTCTTGTTGTTCAGTTTGTTTGGACAACACCGATTGTAATACCTCTTCCACCTCTACTGGCGTTGCCTCTTTGTTGTCCAT
This sequence comes from Magicicada septendecula, assembly GCA_034769895.1. Classification (NCBI taxonomy): domain Eukaryota; kingdom Metazoa; phylum Arthropoda; class Insecta; order Hemiptera; family Cicadidae; genus Magicicada; species Magicicada septendecula. Next base: position 1,090,799,775 of record CM068367.1, read on the forward strand.
ATCGATTTCTATTTCTTTTTCGGCCTCCGCCGCCCGTTTCTTAGATGTCGCACGTCGTTGCATTTTCCCTTGAATTCTCTGGCTTTGTAGCTGTTGCCTAGCTCCAACTAGTGATTGGGCAGAATTTATTGGCCTTCCAATCGCTAATTAAAGCCCCTAAAGTTGTGCGCAAATTTGTAATAAAATAAAATTATACTCTGATGTAATCAAGCCCCACTGTTTGGGCTAGCCAATTTGTAATAAAATAATAATATTAGATATTGAGTCTGTGTATTCTTAATTTGTGTGTTTAATTGGTGTGGCTCTCGACGTCTTACTGGCCTGAAACACTTCCTTAAGTTTCCCAGCTGGTCGAGTCCCAATGGTAGCAAGACCGGTCGAGTAGCGTAATGTTGATGAAGAAATATATGTTCAACTCCACTAAAAGTTTCAAAAAAAAATTGTTGTTCTGAAGAAAAATTAAAAAAAAATGTGTTTAAAAAAAATTATAATTTTATTAATTAATTAATTATAATCAATAATTAATATAGGGCTGTGAAGTTGTAAAAAGTGTAATGCTCTTCTGAAAAATTTTATTGAAGTTTTGGTATATTTTAAATAAACTATCACCACTCATAAGATTGTCTTCAAACCAATCGATACTTGTTTACCTTATAATTTTTTAGGTTATCTTCACTTATAGGTGGTAAAGTCCTGGTAGATTATTAATTAGAATTATATTAGTGATAACTAGTAATATTTATGAAATAAAGAACTATTTAGTGTTGAAAAATATTAATGTTTTATTAGTTAATAGCAATATTGACTCTTATCGATTAATATCGACTCTCAGGATATCGAAAAAGTTACAAAGTATATTATATAAAATTCATACAGGGTTCTTTAAACAGCCAATTATTATCAAAGTCAGAGAAATCGGGCTAATATTTAAAAAGTATAACGTTACAACAAATTAATAATTACTACTAAACACAGACATTGAATAATAAATTTAAAAATCATATAATTGTTTTCACCAACAGCTGATGTGAGCACGGAGAAGGCACTGGGATTGTCAAAAGCAAATGGCGGCCATCAAGTTGATCAAAATGTCGCTCGTTCCTGCTACGTTCCAAATAATGTATTTTCTGGCAGTATTCCTGTTCTGGTGTCTGCAAATCTCTTGTTAAATGTTGTGTAGTGCCTGGTGTAATGTTTCTGGGTTGTATTTAGTGTATCCGTATAATTATAAGTCAAAACACTTTTCCCTATTCCGACACTAATTTGGTTAATGTATTATTCAGTTTTCTGGTGTTTTGTGGTGTTTTTCGGAGTAGATGTGTATTGTTCAGTGTTATTTATTGTTTCTTGATTGTTTCTGTTATAAAGTAAGAGTTCTAGATGTATTTTATAAGTCACTCGCGATTTCACAATATCGTACTATTCACCGCTCAACTTTACCATTGTAAGTTAGGTTAGATTTGACACGAAACTCTCGTCATGTTAACCGTTCAAATACCAATAATCAACTAACTATTTCCTTCAGTTTCAATTAAACTCTTAGCCAATATAATATTATTCTTAACATTGTTCAAATATATTTTCATATCCTGTGCATACTTTAAAATTCACTATATAAATGCCTAAACTTTGGTTATTTATCAATTTTATTTACTAGATGTTATTTAAATTAATCTTTCAGTTCATTCGGCTTATTTTCAGATTAAATAATGCCGTTTTATAGTGTTTTCTGTCCAAAAATAGTAATTTTACTTTCAGTTTGGTATTCTCTGATAAGTCAAAACATTTCCAAAATTTACTTCCTGTTATAATGTAAATTCAGCCATTTTATCAGTTATATTTAATATTAATAATCCTATATTGTATTAAAAGGTTTATATTCCTTTATTTTCTAGTAATTAATTGAATTAGTTGTATCCTGAAACATTATTCTGAAATATATGACTCCCATGTCCAAATTTCTGAGTTTAGTCATTTTCATTTTTATTTATAATTCTGAATATAATTTATTAAAATCTCTCTAAATGGTATGTGCAATTATATGGCTTGATCTCAAGTTTATTTTGTCTAAACCCCTTTTGTTTATTTGCATTTGAATGAGTAATTTCTCTGTTTTGATGAAGTTTGGTTTCCATTCTTTTGGCCTAGGTTTTTTAACATTTTTTCCTTACAAAAACTTTACAAACAATATATGATGTGTGATACCCTCTCTGACTTTTACATATAGTATTATAAATTAAACATGTTTTCAAATTACACAGTAACAATTAGTATTGGTTACAATACAGATAACAGTTAAACAAATAAAGAATATTTTTTAAATAAATGGTTGTCTTCAAGTCAGACATTTTACAACAAAATCCTTATTTCTAACATGGAAATATGGTTTACAAAAAAGGTTTTTTACTAACTAACATCTTAATTACCCTCTACTATTTACAAGTAGTAACTATTTTTATAGTTCTGATGTTAGTTGTATCAGACCCAAACAAATGGTCTTATATCTAACACATTTTTAAACATTCTTATACTATATACATAAAAACCTTATATTTATATTCTTATTTCTAACTATTATTATAAGTAGGATTCTACAGTTTTCATACCGTCTTTTACACATTGTCTTTGGGGAATTGTATCCTGTCATTAATAAATAAATAGTATAAATTGTTCGAAAAGTATTATGAAATCTGTTTTTCTTTTTGCATATAAAACAAAATGTTATTTTAAACAGATTTATGTCTTATAAACAACATATTGTCACAGTACACATTTCAAGTCATTGAAAATTGCATATTTCATTGCATTCAATGTTTGTGATTGCCAAGAATGAAACACAAGGTTCATTTTTTATAATACCCAAAACTATCACTGGTTCACTTTGCACTTTTATATTATGTTATTGCTAAATGGTCGTATAATCTTATTAACATAATAAATTGGTTAGCGTTTTTCAATGGAGATTTGTTCAATGGGTACTATATTATTGTTTCATCTTAGTTCACAGGCAACTTTTACTTTATACACTTCTCTCTCTTAAATTTATATACATGTGGTTTTCATTTCGTTATACTTTTATTTTTAAATATTTATTTTGGGGATATAGGGATTTGGGTGTCTTTTATAAGAGCATGACATCTTCTTCAGGATGCTGCCTTCTTCTTCTTTCATCAGGTTTCTTGGGATTTTCTCCATCTTCTTCTGTATTTTAGAAATACACCACCTGTGTTGTTTGATCTTGGCTTATTTTAGGGTTTCTATTCTATTTATTCTTCCTCGTTGTGGGTTTGGTCATATTCAGTACTGCTTTGTTATTTACTTTTTTACCTTCCTGGGTTATACCTTGAAAACCTTTGGTTATGAGACTGGTCTTGGATGACTCATCACTAGTAACTCCTTTTATTTGAACTTGTATTTTCTTTATAATAATGATTTCTTTCCACAGTTGCTATGAAATCATCTATTTATATTAAACTTAATGCTTTCTTCCAAATTTAAATATTATAACTTCATTATTCTAATGATCAATTGCCATTCAATATTATGCATACATCTGTCACGTTACAGATTGCTTCCCTCCAGAAGTAATTATTTCAGACATGTTTATGGATGAAATAATTTCTTATGATAATTTCATCATTTCTTATAATTCATTTTCTTCTCCATTTTTATATCGACTTTTTTATATTAGAGTTTAATTAATTTTATATATATGGTTATTTGTTTTACTACTGATCCTTTTCGGATAGTTAGTGTCTTCTGAGATATATTATTATTGTAATACATTTTCTTTCTTTATCAACTTCGTGTTGCATCCTTGGGATATTAATTCCCTAACATTCCCTATCACGTGGGCTGGGGCAGATCAGAGGGGCACTGTACGCTACTTCTCTGCTGGCCATACACCACTTCTATAAATTGAGTACAGAGGCATATTCATCCCTGCTCAAAAAAAAAACATAATGCTGCTGGAATTATCTTCAGTCAGTCATCGAATAAATAAATAAAAAGTAGTCTCATTTTCGACTAATAAAAATATCTTTGGATTCTCCACTTCGTAGTCTCTCAGATTATCTCACATTTTCTATCTTAATAAATCTTCATAATTATTATTATACTCATTATAATTCTTTTTTCAAAACTCTTAACTTGTCTGATATATTTAATTTAATTATGGTTGAAAACCTTTCTTCTAATAATTCTGGTTACTGTTTACAGTGTAACTCTCTTTCTTCTCCATCTGAATTCTCTTTATATTTTCTTCTGGTTACTCATAGTATTAGCATGGTCTTTATATATAGTCTTTCTTATTCATTATTTGAATGGTCTTCATATATTATATTTAATTTTTTAACATTGTATCTTTACATTAGATATACAGGTTGTTATATTGATCATTTTATTTACACATTTTGGTTCTTTCCTTTCTCTTAGAAAGTTATTAATCCGCCTTCGCATTCATTAGCATTAATTCATTCATATTATATTTCATGTGGTATTTCTTCTCTTTGCATTTCATATAGGTCTTATTATTATCATTTGTTCGAAATCATCTTCTCTATCTGTTTGGTATGAGTTGTTCTTCTTTGCTCTTAATTAACTGTTTTCATTATCGTTTCATAAGTAATTAGTCTCTTTGCTTCCAAATTTTTTTCTTTTCTTGCATATTACACTCTTTTTTGTTATTCTTCTCTACTCCTTCAAATGCTATTGTGAATATCTAGCATTTATTCTGGATTAAAATTAATTCTTCTTTTCTGAATTAATCACTTTATTTTCTTCTCAATTCAATTATAAATGACACATAATTATTTTTTGGAACTTGGTTAGTTTTAATGTAAAATTCAAACTATTCTTTTTATTTAATTGAAAAATATTTCTCATAAATCCTTGTAATATGTTGATCTTATCTTGTTTCAAAGTTCTGACGTTCTATCAACATACAAATTCTGTTTAGTTCGTTTATTCCCAGAATTGTTTCATTCAGAATTGTTTATAGTACTGTGATCTTACTATTATTCCTGAATGTTTTGGTATTTTTCCAAATTCAAATTCTTCTTAATTATTTATCATAAAGTTTTCTCATAAACTTAGTTATAGTAAGTTGGTCTTACTTCATTTTTAAATTTTTTGTATTTTAAATTCAAAATTCCTTTCTTCTTACTTCTTCCAAAATGTTTTTCTCATAATTCAGTGGTAGTAAGCTGTGCTTGCTTAATTTAAAATTTTTTTAAATTAAGTTCATTATTCTCTCTCTTTCTCTTTCTTCCATAAAGTTTTGTTCTAAATTATCAGGTTGTAGTAAGAAGTACTTACTCAATTTTAAATTTTTATAAATATATTTCAATTCAAAAGTCTTTCTTTTTCTTTCTTCCATAAAGTTCGTTCCAAAATTATTAGGTTGTAAGTTGTTCTTACATATTTTAGAATTTTTTAAAAATTAAATTAAAAAATTCTTCTTCTTTTAATTCTCCAGAATGTTCTTCTCAAAATATTAGGTTGTAAGATGTACTTACATTATTTAAAAATTTTTTAAAATAATTAAATTAAAAATTCTTTTTCTTTCTCTTTGTCTTCCATAAAGTTTGTTCAAAATATTAGGTTGTAGTAAGATGTACTTACATATTTTAGAATTTTTTTTAAATTTATTAAATTGAAAAGTCAAGACTCCCAACTCATTCTTCATAATATTTCTTCATAGAAGCTTGATTGTACACTCCTTTGATTTTTCCTGAAACGATTTCCTTCAACTCATATGTATTGTTATGCTTATCTTTTACCACAACATATGGTTATATATTGTACTCTACACTGGACCATATTATTTATACTTTTGTAAGTTGATCTTCTCTTTTTCTTTCCTTATAAATGCCTTCTCTTCTAAATGTCGCTCTTTGATGGTTAGCTCCTCTTACTCCTTCAAATGTTAGGTTTTTCCACATTTATTCTGGATTCTCTCCAACTCATTGGAGTTTATTATTGAAATATTAGCTCCTGTGTCTATCATTATTTTAGCGGGAACTCCTTCCACCTCCGCTGTTATATAAATTATCTCATTATTACTGTTGCTGAGACTCTTCTCGTTCTCTTCCAAAAGTTCAGTTCGTATGTCTTTCAGATAATGGTTACTTATAATAGTGATGTTTTTATGCTGGTTTTCTTGTCGCAATTCATCCTTTTCTAACCCAGGAAGTATAAGCAGTAACGGGTCATCGTTGTTGATTACTGCCTCCTCTCGTTTAAAGTAGTTTGGTCATTGTTTATGTTATTATTGACCGAGGCATCGTTCGGGAAACTCTGGTTTGTTTCCTGACGTTCTGTACCCTGGTTGATGTTTAACGCCCTGTTCTGTTGTCTGCCAAGATCTTCCAGGCTGGTACTTCGTCTTTCCTGTTCGTATCTTGGGCCGTCTCGTTCCGCACTCCTCCATCTTCGGTCGGCGCCGTAGAATCTGCTCCTCCTCGGTTGATAATATCTCCTGGGTCCGCGATCTTCTGCTCTTATAAAATTTACCCTAGGGCGCGACACTCGGTTATTATTATTGCTATTGTTGTTATTACTAAAATTATTATTATAGTAATTTCGGTTAGGTGGGTAAGGTCTGTCACTATTATTGTTGGGATATGGATTTCTCTGACTGTATGGGACATTATTATGTTGGTAAAAATTGTTTCTATTATTTGGGTAAGGGTTGTTATTCCTCACTCCGTTAAAATTACCGTTAGACTGGTTATTACGCGGCGGGTTGTTAGGGCCGTCGTAATTACTGGGCTGGTTCCGGTTACTTGTATGGTTATTACCGTTATTGGGGTAGGTAGTCGGTCTCGCTTCTGGTCTCTCATTTCTCTTCCTGCTCTGCCGATAATACTCTTCGTTCTCGTATCCCTCCAATAACTCGGTCATTCCCTGGATCGTCTTGATCTGGCTACCTCTCCGGGCCCTGATAATGTCCTCATCATAGTGATACGATATCTTGTTCACTAAACATTCTTCTGGGATTGCCGGCTCGAGGTGTTTTGCCATACACACCTTCCCCAAGAAATATGCCGTCATACTGCTCCCTAATTGTGCCCTGTATCTTCCATTACAAATATTGTCACGGATCAAGTTCTGGGTGGTCTCAGACCAGTATTTTGTCTTAAACATTTTCCGGAACTGTTGGTAATCGGAAATTTCACTCCGGTTGGCCATCCACCAATTATCAGTTATGTCTCGGAAAGACTCGTCTAATATCTCCCTGCTATGGCTCCATTGGGTAATTTTATGCTTGGTTAAATATTCTTCTACCCTAGCCAGGAACTCCATCGGCTTGCGTTTGTATTGCAGGAAGTTGAGCCACTCTCGGCTTTCGTTGACAGGCAATCCGGTGAAATGAGTCGGTCTGTTCCTTATTGCTTCCATCTCCTCTCGGCTTTGTCGCACCTGTCCGGTGATACTGGCCATGGTCTCTTGTATATCATTACATCGTTCTGTGACCTGGTTGCGTACTTTTCCGAATTCTTCTTGATTTTCCTTCCTCTGTTCTTCTACCTTCCTACGACTATGTTCTTCAATATTTGTGAACTTGATGTTCACCACTTCTTTAAACTCATGCACCTCCTTTTCGGTCTGGTTGCACTTTCCATCAATCTCTCGAATCTGTCGATTGACCATTATATTTTCTTCTTCCATCTTCTTATTCATCGCTTTTTTGTTAACCTTGATTTCCTTATTCAGTTCTTCTCGAAACAATTCCATTCTTTCGTCCAGTTTGTCCAGATTCTCCTGATTGACTTCTCTTAATTCTTCTCTCAGAATTTGATTGTCCTCTCTCAATTCTTCTAATTTCTCCCCCATCTTCTCTTCCAACTTCTTGTTATCTTCCTTCAACTCTTCCTTCAATTGTCGGTTGTTCTTCTCTATCTTCTTCCTGGTTTCATCGATTTTCTGATTAGTATTTTCAATTTTATTAATCAATTCTTCTTTAGTCGCCTTGAATTCTTCCTTGAACGATTGGTTGTCTTCCTTCAATTCTTCCGTGTTCTTGTTCATCCCAGTCAACTCTTCTTTTGTGGATTGATTATCCTTCTTCAATTCTTCTAACTTTTCTCCCATCCTATCTTCCATCTTCTTACTGTTTTCTTCCATCTTCTTCGTCAGGGACTGGTTGTCTTCCTTCAATTCTTCTAACTTCTTCCCCATCTCTTCTTCCATCTTCTTGTTTGTGCTTTCGATTTTATTTCCCAAATCTTCCTTTAATTCCTTACTCAAGTCTTCCTTCGTAGATTTGATGTTTTTATTGATTTCTTTATTCATTTCCATCATCATTCTCATCACCTCTTGCATACTTCCATCCTCCGTTCGTGTCGGCTTTTCCAATGGTTCCTTCTGGACATTGACTTCCCCCGTCTGTGTGGGTGTCTCCGGTTGTTCCTCTTGTTGTTCAGTTTGTTTGGACAACACCGATTGTAATACCTCTTCCACCTCTACTGGCGTTGCCTCTTTGTTGTCCATATCGATTTCTATTTCTTTTTCGGCCTCCGCCGCCCGTTTCTTAGATGTCGCACGTCGTTGCATTTTCCCTTGAATTCTCTGGCTTTGTAGCTGTTGCCTAGCTCCAACTAGTGATTGGGCAGAATTTATTGGCCTTCCAATCGCTAATTAAAGCCCCTAAAGTTGTGCGCAAATTTGTAATAAAATAAAATTATACTCTGATGTAATCAAGCCCCACTGTTTGGGCTAGCCAATTTGTAATAAAATAATAATATTAGATATTGAGTCTGTGTATTCTTAATTTGTGTGTTTAATTGGTGTGGCTCTCGACGTCTTACTGGCCTGAAACACTTCCTTAAGTTTCCCAGCTGGTCGAGTCCCAATGGTAGCAAGACCGGTCGAGTAGCGTAATGTTGATGAAGAAATATATGTTCAACTCCACTAAAAGTTTCAAAACAAAAATTGTTGTTCTGAAGAAAAATTTAAAAAAAATGTGTTAAAAACAATTATAATTAAAAAAAATTATAATTTTATTAATTAATTAATTATAATCAATTAATTAATATAGGGCTGTGAAGTTTTAAAAAGTGTAATGCTCTTCTGAAAAATTTTATTGAAGTTTTGGTATATTTTAAATAAACTATCACCACTCATAAGATTGTCTTCAAACCAATCGATACTTGTTTACCTTATAATTTTTTAGGTTATCTTCACTTATAGGTGGTAAAGTCCTGGTAGATTATTAATTAGAATTATATTAGTGATAACTAGTAATATTTATGAAATAAAGAACTATTTAGTGTTGAAAAATATTAATGTTTTATTAGTTAATAGCAATATTGACTCTTATCGATTAATATCGACTCTCAGGATATCGAAAAAGTTACAAAGTATATTATATAAAATTCATACAGGGTTCATTAAACAGCCAATTATTATCAAAGTCAGAGAAATCGGGCTAATATTTAAAAAGTATAACGTTACAACAAATTAATAATTATTACTAAACACAGACATTGAATAATAAATTTAAAAATCATATAATTGTTTTCACCAACAGCTGATGTGAGCACGGAGAAGGCACTGGGATTGTCAAAAGCAAATGGCGGCCATCAAGTTGATCAAAATGTCGCTCGTTCCTGCTACGTTCCAAATAATGTATTTTCTGGCAGTATTCCTGTTCTGGTGTCTGCAAATCTCTTGTTAAATGTTGTGTAGTGCCTGGTGTAATGTTTCTGGGTTGTATTTAGTGTATCCGTATAATTATAAGTCAAAACACTTTTCCCTATTCCGACACTAATTTGGTTAATGTATTATTCAGTTTTCTGGTGTTTTGTGGTGTTTTTCGGAGTAGATGTGTATTGTTCAGTGTTATTTATTGTTTCTTGATTGTTTCTGTTATAAAGTAAGAGTTCTAGATGTATTTTATAAGTCACTCGCGATTTCACAATATCGTACTATTCACCGCTCAACTTTACCGTTGTAAGTTAGGTTAGATTTGACACGAAACTCTCGTCATGTTAACCGTTCAAATACCAATAATCAACTAACTATTTCCTTCAGTTTCAATTAAACTCTTAGCCAATATAATATTATTCTTAACATTGTTCAAATATATTTTCATATCCTGTGCATACTTTAAAATTCACTATATAAATGCCTAAACTTTGGTTATTTATCAATTTTATTTACTAGATGTTATTTAAATTAATCTTTCAGTTCATTCGGCTTATTTTCAGATTAAATAATGCCGTTTTATAGTGTTTTCTGTCCAAAAATAGTAATTTTACTTTCAGTTTGGTATTCTCTGATAAGTCAAAACATTTCCAAAATTTACTTCCTGTTATAATGTAAATTCAGCCATTTTATCAGTTATATTTAATATTAATAATCCTATATTGTATTAAAAGGTTTATATTCCTTTATTTTCTAGTAATTAATTGAATTAGTTGTATCCTGAAACATTATTCTGAAATATATGACTCCCATGTCCAAATTTCTGAGTTTAGTCATTTTCATTTTTATTTATAATTCTGAATATAATTTATTAAAATCTCTCTAAATGGTATGTGCAATTATATGGCTTGATCTCAAGTTTATTTTGTCTAAACCCCTTTTGTTTATTTGCATTTGAATGAGTAATTTCTCTGTTTTGATGAAGTTTGGTTTCCATTCTTTTGGCCTAGGTTTTTTAACATTTTTTCCTTACAAAAACTTTACAAACAATATATGATGTGTGATACCCTCTCTGACTTTTACATATAGTATTATAAATTAAACATGTTTTCAAATTATACAGTAACAATTAGTATTGGTTACAATACAGATAACAGTTAAACAAATAAAGAATATTTTTTAAATAAATGGTTGTCTTCAAGTCAGACATTTTACAACAAAATCCTTATTTCTAACATGGAAATATGGTTTACAAAAAAGGTTTTTTACTAACTAACATCTTAATTACTCTCTACTATTTACAAGTAGTAACTATTTTTATAGTTCTGATGTTAGTTGTATCAGACCCAAACAAATGGTCTTATATCTAACACATTTTTAAACATTCTTATACTATATACATAAAAACCTTATATTTATATTCTTATTTCTAACTATTATTATAAGTAGGATTCTACAGTTTTCATACCGTCTTTTACACATTGTCTTTGGGGAATTGTATCCTGTCATTAATAAATAAATAGTATAAATTGTTCGAAAAGTATTATGAAATCTGTTTTTCTTTTTGCATATAAAACAAAATGTTATTTTAAACAGATTTATGTCTTATAAACAACATATTGTCACAGTACACATTTCAAGTCATTGAAAATTGCATATTTCATTGCATTCAATGTTTGTGATTGCCAAGAATGAAACACAAGGTTCATTTTTTATAATACCCAAAACTATCACTGGTTCACTTTGCACTTTTATATTATGTTATTGCTAAATGGTCGTATAGTCTTATTAACATAATAAATTGGTTAGCGTTTTTCAATGGAGATTTGTTCAATGGGTACTATATTATTGTTTCATCTTAGTTCACAGGCAACTTTTACTTTATACACTTCTCTCTCTTAAATTTATATACATGTGGTTTTCATTTCGTTATACTTTTATTTTTAAATATTTATTTTGGGGATATAGGGATTTGGGTGTCTTTTATAAGAGCATGACATCTTCTTCAGGATGCTGCCTTCTTCTTCTTTCATCAGTCTTCTTTTCTCCTGCCTTCTGGGATTGGTATCTTCTCCATCTTCTTCTTGATGCCATCAGGTTTCTTGGGATTTTCTCCATCTTCTTCTTTATTTTAGAAATACACCACCTGTGTTGTTTGATCTTGGCTTATTTTAGGGTTTCTATTCTATTTATTCTTCCTCGTTGTGGGTTTGGTCATATTCAGTACTGCTTTGTTATTTACTTTTTTACCTTCCTGGGTTATACCTTGAAAACCTTTGGTTATGAGACTGGTCTTGGATGACTCATCACTAGTAACTCCTTTTATTTGAACTTGTATTTTCTTTATAATAATGATTTCTTTCCACAGTTGCTATGAATTAATCTATTTATATTAAACTTAATGCTTTCTTCCAAATTTAAATATTATAACTTCATTATTCTAATGATCAATTGCCATTCAATATTATGCATACATCTGTCACGTTACAGATTGCTTCCCTCCAGAAGTAATTATTTCAGACATGTTTATGGATGAAATAATTTCTTATGATAATTTCATCATTTCTTATAATTCATTTTCTTCTCCATTTTTATATCGACTTTTTTATATTAGAGTTTAATTAATTTTATATATATGGTTATTTGTTTTACTACTGATCCTTTTCGGATAGTTAGTGTCTTCTGAGATATATTATTATTGTAATACATTTTCTTTCTTTATCAACTTCGTGTTGCATCCTTGGGATATTAATTCCCTAACATTCCCTATCACGTGGGCTGGGGCAGATCAGAGGGGCACTGTACGCTACTTCTCTGCTGGCCATACACCACTTCTATAAATTGAGTACAGAGGCATATTCATCCCTGCTCAAAAAAAAAACATAATGCTGCTGGAATTATCTTCAGTAAGTCATCGAATAAATAAATAAAAAGTAGTCTCATTTTCGACTAATAAAAATATCTTTGGATTCTCCACTTCGTAGTCTCTCAGATTATCTCACATTTTCTATCTTAATAAATCTTCATAATTATTATTATACTCATTATAATTCTTTTTTCAAAACTCTTAACTTGTCTGATATATTTAATTTAATTATGGTTGAAAACCTTTCTTCTAATAATTCTGGTTACTGTTTACAGTGTAACTCTCTTTCTTCTCCATCTGAATTCTCTTTATATTTTCTTCTGGTTACTCATAGTATTAGCATGGTCTTTATATATAGTCTTTCTTATTCATTATTTGAATGGTCTTCATATATTATATTTAATTTTTTAACATTGTATCTTTACATTAGATATACAGGTTGTTATATTGATCATTTTATTTACACATTTTGGTTCTTTCCTTTCTCTTAGAAAGTTATTAATCCGCCTTCGCATTCATTAGCATTAATTCATTCATATTATATTTCATGTGGTATTTCTTCTCTTTGCATTTCATATAGGTCTTATTATTATCATTTGTTCGAAATCATCTTCTCTATCTGTTTGGTATGAGTTGTTCTTCTTTGCTCTTAATTAACTGTTTTCATTATCGTTTCATAAGTAATTAGTCTCTTTGCTTCCAAATTTTTTTCTTTTCTTGCATATTACACTCTTTCTTGTTATTCTTCTCTACTCCTTCAAATGCTATTGTGAATATCTAGCATTTATTCTGGATTAAAATTAATTCTTCTTTTCTGAATTAATCACTTTATTTTCTTCTCAATTCAATTATAAATGACACATAATTATTTTTTGGAACTTGGTTAGTTTTAATGTAAAATTCAAACTATTCTTTTTATTTAATTGAAAAATATTTCTCATAAATCCTTGTAATATGTTGATCTTATCTTGTTTCAAAGTTCTGACGTTCTATCAACATACAAATTCTGTTTAGTTCGTTTATTCCCAGAATTGTTTCATTCAGAATTGTTTATAGTACTGTGATCTTACTATTATTCCTGAATGTTTTGGTATTTTTCCAAATTCAAATTCTTCTTAATTATTTATCATAAAGTTTTCTCATAAACTTAGTTATAGTAAGTTGGTCTTACTTCATTTTTAAATTTTTTGTATTTTAAATTCAAAATTCCTTTCTTCTTACTTCTTCCAAAATGTTTTTCTCATAATTCAGTGGTGGTAAGCTGTGCTTGCTTAATTTAAAATTTTTTAAAATTAAGTTCATTATTCTCTCTCTTTCTCTTTCTTCCATAAAGTTTTGTTCTAAATTATCAGGTTGTAGTAAGAAGTACTTACTCAATTTTAAATTTTTATAAATATATTTCAATTCAAAAGTCTTTCTTTTTCTTTCTTCCATAAAGTTCGTTCCAAAATTATTAGCTTGTAAGTTGTTCTTACATATTTTAGAATTTTTTAAAAATTAAATTAAAAAATTCTTCTTCTTTTAATTCTCCAGAATGTTCTTCTCAAAATATTAGGTTGTAAGATGTACTTACATTATTTTAAAATTTTTTAAAATAATTAAATTAAAAATTATTTTTCTTTCTCTTTGTCTTCCATAAAGTTTGTTCAAAATATTAGGTTGTAGTAAGATGTACTTACATATTTTAGAATTTTTTTTAAATTTATTAAGTTCAAAAGTCAAGACTCCCAACTCATTCTTCATAATATTTCTTCATAGAAGCTTGATTGTACACTCCTTTGATTTTTCCTGAAACGATTTCCTTCAACTCATATGTATTGTTATGCTTATCTTTTACCACAACATATGGTTATATATTGTACTCTACACTGGACCATATTATTTATACTTTTGTAAGTTGATCTTCTCTTTTTCTTTCCTTATAAATGCCTTCTCTTCTAAATGTCGCTCTTTGATGGTTAGCTCCTCTTACTCCTTCAAATGTTAGGTTTTTCCACATTTATTCTGGATTCTCTCCAACTCATTGGAGTTTATTATTGAAATATTAGCTCCTGTGTCTATCATTATTTTAGCGGGAACTCCTTCCACCTCCGCTGTTATATAAATTATCTCATTATTACTGTTGCTGAGACTCTTCTCGTTCTCTTCCAAAAGTTCAGTTCGTATGTCTTTCAGATAATGGTTACTTATAATAGTGATGTTTTTATGCTGGTTTTCTTGTCGCAATTCATCCTTTTCTAACCCAGGAAGTATAAGCAGTAACGGGTCATCGTTGTTGATTACTGCCTCCTCTCGTTTAAAGTATGTTGGTAATTGTTTATGTTATTATTGACCGAGGCATCGTTCGGGAAACTCTGGTTTGTTTCCTGACGTTCTGTACCCTGGTTGATGTTTAACGCCCTGTTCTGTTGTCTGCCAAGATCTTCCAGGCTGGTACTTCGTCTTTCCTGTTCGTATCTTGGGCCGTCTCGTTCCGCACTCCTCCATCTTCGGTCGGCGCCGTAGAATCTGCTCCTCCTCGGTTGATAATATCTCCTGGGTCCGCGATCTTCTGCTCTTATAAAATTTACCCTAGGGCGCGACACTCGGTTATTATTATTGCTATTGTTGTTATTACTAAAATTATTATTATAGTAATTTCGGTTAGGTGGGTAAGGTCTGTCACTATTATTGTTGGGATATGGATTTCTCTGACTGTATGGGACATTATTATGTTGGTAAAAATTGTTTCTATTATTTGGGTAAGGGTTGTTATTCCTCACTCCGTTAAAATTACCGTTAGACTGGTTATTACGCGGCGGGTTGTTAGGGCCGTCGTAATTACTGGGCTGGTTCCGGTTACTTGTATGGTTATTACCGTTATTGGGGTAGGTAGTCGGTCTCGCTTCTGGTCTCTCATTTCTCTTCCTGCTCTGCCGATAATACTCTTCGTTCTCGTATCCCTCCAATAACTCGGTCATTCCCTGGATCGTCTTGATCTGGCTACCTCTCCGGGCCCTGATAATGTCCTCATCATAGTGATACGATATCTTGTTCACTAAACATTCTTCTGGGATTGCCGGCTCGAGGTGTTTTGCCATACACACCTTCCCCAAGAAATATGCCGTCATACTGCTCCCTAATTGTGCCCTGTATCTTCCATTACAAATATTGTCACGGATCAAGTTCTGGGTGGTCTCAGACCAGTATTTTGTCTTAAACATTTTCCGGAACTGTTGGTAATCGGAAATTTCACTCCGGTTGGCCATCCACCAATTATCAGTTATGTCTCGGAAAGACTCGTCTAATATCTCCCTGCTATGGCTCCATTGGGTAATTTTATGCTTGGTTAAATATTCTTCTACCCTAGCCAGGAACTCCATCGGCTTGCGTTTGTATTGCAGGAAGTTGAGCCACTCTCGGCTTTCGTTGACAGGCAATCCGGTGAAATGAGTCGGTCTGTTCCTTATTGCTTTCATCTCCTCTCGGCTTTGTCGCACCTGTCCGGTGATACTGGCCATGGTCTCTTGTATATCATTACATCGTTCTGTGACCTGGTTGCGTACTTTTCCGAATTCTTCTTGATTTTCCTTCCTCTGTTCTTCTACCTTCCTACGACTATGTTCTTCAATATTTGTGAACTTGATGTTCACCACTTCTTTAAACTCATGCACCTCCTTTTCGGTCTGGTTGCACTTTCCATCAATCTCTCGAATCTGTCGATTGACCATTATATTTTCTTCTTCCATCTTCTTATTCATCGCTTTTTTGTTAACCTTGATTTCCTTATTCAGTTCTTCTCGAAACAATTCCATTCTTTCGTCCAGTTTGTCCAGATTCTCCTGATTGACTTCTCTTAATTCTTCTCTCAGAATTTGATTGTCCTCTCTCAATTCTTCTAATTTCTCCCCCATCTTCTCTTCCAACTTCTTGTTATCTTCCTTCAACTCTTCCTTCAATTGTCGGTTGTTCTTCTCTATCTTCTTCCTGGTTTCATCGATTTTCTGATTAGTATTTTCAATTTTATTAATCAATTCTTCTTTAGTCGCCTTGAATTCTTCCTTGAACGATTGGTTGTCTTCCTTCAATTCTTCCGTGTTCTTGTTCATCCCAGTCAACTCTTCTTTTGTGGATTGATTATCCTTCTTCAATTCTTCTAACTTTTCTCCCATCCTCTCTTCCATCTTCTTACTGTTTTCTTCCATCTTCTTCGTCAGGGACTGGTTGTCTTCCTTCAATTCTTCTAACTTCTTCCCCATCTCTTCTTCCATCTTCTTGTTTGTGCTTTCGATTTTATTTCCCAAATCTTCCTTTAATTCCTTACTCAAGTCTTCCTTCGTAGATTTGATGTTTTTATTGATTTCTTTATTCATTTCCATCATCATTCTCATCACCTCTTGCATGCTTCCATCCTCCGTTCGTGTCGGCTTTTCCAATGGTTCCTTCTGGACATTGACTTCCCCCGTCTGTGTGGGTGTCTCCGGTTGTTCCTCTTGTTGTTCAGTTTGTTTGGACAACACCGATTGTAATACCTCTTCCACCTCTACTGGCGTTGCCTCTTTGTTGTCCATATCGATTTCTATTTCTTTTTCGGCCTCCGCCGCCCGTTTCTTAGATGTCGCACGTCGTTGCATTTTCCCTTGAATTCTCTGGCTTTGTAGCTGTTGCCTAGCTCCAACTAGTGATTGGGCAGAATTTATTGGCCTTCCAATCGCTAATTAAAGCCCCTAAAGTTGTGCGCAAATTTGTAATAAAATAAAATTATACTCTGATGTAATCAAGCCCCACTGTTTGGGCTAGCCAATTTGTAATAAAATAATAATATTAGATATTGAGTCTGTGTATTCTTAATTTGTGTGTTTAATTGGTGTGGCTCTCGACGTCTTACTGGCCTGAAACACTTCCTTAAGTTTCCCAGCTGGTCGAGTCCCAATGGTAGCAAGACCGGTCGAGTTGCGTAATGTTGATGAAGAAATATATGTTCAACTCCACTAAAAGTTTCAAAACAAAAATTGTTGTTCTGAAGAAAAATTAAAAAAAAATGTGTTAAAAAAAATTATAATTAAAAAAAATTATAATTTTATTAATTAATTAATTATAATCAATTAATTAATATAGGGCTGTGAAGTTTTAAAAAGTGTAATGCTCTTCTGAAAAATTTTATTGAAGTTTTGGTATATTTTAAATAAACTATCACCACTCATAAGATTGTCTTCAAACCAATCGATACTTGTTTACCTTATAATTTTTTAGGTTATCTTCACTTATAGGTGGTAAAGTCCTGGTAGATTATTAATTAGAATTATATTAGTGATAACTAGTAATATTTATGAAATAAAGAACTATTTAGTGTTGAAAAATATTAATGTTTTATTAGTTAATAGCAATATTGACTCTTATCGATTAATATCGACTCTCAGGATATCGAAAAAGTTACAAAGTATATTATATAAAATTCATACAGGGTTCATTAAACAGCCAATTATTATCAAAGTCAGAGAAATCGGGCTAATATTTAAAAAGTATAATGTTACAACAAATTAATAATTATTACTAAACACAGACATTGAATAATAAATTTAAAAATCATATAATTGTTTTCACCAACAGCTGATGTGAGCACGGAGAAGGCACTGGGATTGTCAAAAGCAAATGGCGGCCATCAAGTTGATCAAAATGTCGCTCGTTCCTGCTACGTTCCAAATAATGTATTTTCTGGCAGTATTCCTGTTCTGGTGTCTGCAAATCTCTTGTTAAATGTTGTGTAGTGCCTGGTGTAATGTTTCTGGGTTGTATTTAGTGTATCCGTATAATTATAAGTCAAAACACTTTTCCCTATTCCGACACTAATTTGGTTAATGTATTATTCAGTTTTCTGGTGTTTTGTGGTGTTTTTCGGAGTAGATGTGTATTGTTCAGTGTTATTTATTGTTTCTTGATTGTTTCTGTTATAAAGTAAGAGTTCTAGATGTATTTTATAAGTCACTCGCGATTTCACAATATCGTACTATTCACCGCTCAACTTTACCGTTGTAAGTTAGGTTAGATTTGACACGAAACTCTCGTCATGTTAACCGTTCAAATACCAATAATCAACTAACTATTTCCTTCAGTTTCAATTAAACTCTTAGCCAATATAATATTATTCTTAACATTGTTCAAATATATTTTCATATCCTGTGCATACTTTAAAATTCACTATATAAATGCCTAAACTTTGGTTATTTATCAATTTTATTTACTAGATGTTATTTAAATTAATCTTTCAGTTCATTCGGCTTATTTTCAGATTAAATAATGCCGTTTTATAGTGTTTTCTGTCCAAAAATAGTAATTTTACTTTCAGTTTGGTATTCTCTGATAAGTCAAAACATTTCCAAAATTTACTTCCTGTTATAATGTAAATTCAGCCATTTTATCAGTTATATTTAATATTAATAATCCTATATTGTATTAAAAGGTTTATATTCCTTTATTTTCTAGTAATTAATTGAATTAGTTGTATCCTGAAACATTATTCTGAAATATATGACTCCCATGTCCAAATTTCTGAGTTTAGTCATTTTCATTTTTATTTATAATTCTGAATATAATTTATTAAAATCTCTCTAAATGGTATGTGCAATTATATGGCTTGATCTCAAGTTTATTTTGTCTAAACCCCTTTTGTTTATTTGCATTTGAATGAGTAATTTCTCTGTTTTGATGAAGTTTGGTTTCCATTCTTTTGGCCTAGGTTTTTTAACATTTTTTCCTTACAAAAACTTTACAAACAATATATGATGTGTGATACCCTCTCTGACTTTTACATATAGTATTATAAATTAAACATGTTTTCAAATTACACAGTAACAATTAGTATTGGTTACAATACAGATAACAGTTAAACAAATAAAGAATATTTTTTAAATAAATGGTTGTCTTCAAGTCAGACATTTTACAACAAAATCCTTATTTCTAACATGGAAATATGGTTTACAAAAAAGGTTTTTTACTAACTAACATCTTAATTACTCTCTACTATTTACAAGTAGTAACTATTTTTATAGTTCTGATGTTAGTTGTATCAGACCCAAACAAATGGTCTTATATCTAACACATTTTTAAACATTCTTATACTATATACATAAAAACCTTATATTTATATTCTTATTTCTAACTATTATTATAAGTAGGATTCTACAGTTTTCATACCGTCTTTTACACATTGTCTTTGGGGAATTGTATCCTGTCATTAATAAATAAATAGTATAAATTGTTCGAAAAGTATTATGAAATCTGTTTTTCTTTTTGCATATAAAACAAAATGTTATTTTAAACAGATTTATGTCTTATAAACAACATATTGTCACAGTACACATTTCAAGTCATTGAAAATTGCATATTTCATTGCATTCAATGTTTGTGATTGCCAAGAATGAAACACAAGGTTCATTTTTTATAATACCCAAAACTATCATGGTTCACTTTGCACTTTTATATTATGTTATTGCTAAATGGTCGTATAGTCTTATTAACATAATAAATTGGTTAGCGTTTTTCAATGGAGATTTGTTCAATGGGTACTATATTATTGTTTCATCTTAGTTCACAGGCAACTTTTACTTTATACACTTCTCTCTCTTAAATTTATATACATGTGGTTTTCATTTCGTTATACTTTTATTTTTAAATATTTATTTTGGGGATATAGGGATTTGGGTGTCTTTTATAAGAGCATGACATCTTCTTCAGGATGCTGCCTTCTTCTTCTTTCATCAGTCTTCTTTTCTCCTGCCTTCTGGGATTGGTATCTTCTCCATCTTCTTCTTGATGCCATCAGGTTTCTTGGGATTTTCTCCATCTTCTTCTTTATTTTAGAAATACACCACCTGTGTTGTTTGATCTTGGCTTATTTTAGGGTTTCTATTCTATTTATTCTTCCTCGTTGTGGGTTTGGTCATATTCAGTACTGCTTTGTTATTTACTTTTTTACCTTCCTGGGTTATACCTTGAAAACCTTTGGTTATGAGACTGGTCTTGGATGACTCATCACTAGTAACTCCTTTTATTTGAACTTGTATTTTCTTTATAATAATGATTTCTTTCCACAGTTGCTATGAATTAATCTATTTATATTAAACTTAATGCTTTCTTCCAAATTTAAATATTATAACTTCATTATTCTAATGATCAATTGCCATTCAATATTATGCATACATCTGTCACGTTACAATATATATATATAGTTATTATTTTGTGAAGTTTCAATAGTATTCAACTATCATCATCAGATATAAAATTAATCTTAGTTAGGTGATGATGATATAATAAATTTTAAATAATATAATATAATTTTATATCTGATGATGATAGATGAATACTATTGAAACCCTGAAATTCACAAAATAATAAAAATATAATCTTGTAAAAAGTTTTGTTATTATTAATAATAATATAAAAAATACATAGTATATATATATATATATCATTTTCTATATAAGTAACTCGATGTTTCTTGCAGTAATTATATAATTTGTGATGTTTTCAATTTGTTTCTTCTGCAAGTAGATAATATTGTATATTCTTTTTAACACCTGACGCACGTTTCACTGAAAAATATCAGTATCATCAGAGGTTTCTAAGTCTTAAGTTTCTGACTTAGAAACCTCTGATGATACTGATATTTTTCAGTGAAACGTGCGTCAGGTGTTAAAAAGAATATACAATATTATCTACTTGCAGAAGAAACAAATTGAAAACATCACAAATTATATATATATATATATATATCCAGTTTATACGTAGTATTCATATGTAACCAACTTTTGTTTAACAGGATGAACTGGCACGAGTGTTTGTAACACTGTTTGATGCTAAACATTTGCTGTCTCCCCTTCTGTGGAATATGTTTTATAGGGAAGTGGAAGTTTCTGATTGTATGCAAACGCTTTTTAGAGGAAATTCACTAGGATCAAAAATTATGGCATTTTGCTTCAAGATTTATGGTGCATGTTATTTGCAAAATTTATTGGAACCATTAGTGCGGCCTCTTATTGAAGATACAGCACCTAGCTTAGAAGTAGATCCTGCAAGGTATCAATCTTTATTAAACAGATTTATGTAGACTACTCATAAATGTATATTTATTACAAGTTTAGATGAAACAGTTAATGTAATTTAATATTTTTGTTTTTATTAAGACATAATGTGGTTTGTATTCATTTGCATGTAATTGATAATTTTTTTTTTTTAAGGCTTGGACCTAATGAAGATATAGATGAGAACAGAAGGAACTTGATTGCTTTAACACAGAAAGTATTTGATGCAATAGTGTCATCAGCAGATAAGTAAGTATATGCTTAAACCGTTATATTAAACTGTTTGCGCACATAGAGTTTTATTTATTGTATGAGTTGTTTTGTGCCTAGGTTTCCACCACAGTTACGTAGTATGTGTCACTGTTTGTACCAGGTACTTAGTAAACGATTTCCACAAGTTCCTCAAAACAATATTGGTGCAGTTGGTACAGTAATATTTCTTCGTTTTATAAATCCAGCCATAGGTAAATATTCAAATATTCCTGTAAATTTATAATAAACACATTTTTGTACTTATAATTTACATTGTGTGTATGGGTGTGTGTGTACCCGCATAGAATTATACTAATATACAACTGAGATTTGTAGTACAGTACTATTACTGAGTTCTTATGTATTCAACATTAAATTTTAAATTAAAAGAGAGTAATAATTATAAATTTTCTCACTGATTTTGGAAATTCCACACTTTCATATAACACAATTTTGACTCTGAGAGAGTAACACTTTAGTACTCTTGTTGTGTCACATATTTTAAGTAGCATCCAATCCTCCATTATGTGCACTTTATTTCTCTTCATACATTACTTCATTTCATTTTCTTCACCATTTATCAGTTGGACCATACCATCCTTGTCAGTTACTTCAGATTCACTTACATCCTTAAATGAGGACTCTTCACACCCAGAGACCACCATTTTACCTTTACCTATAGTCATGAAAGAATATCCTGTCTCTGATGTTTCTCGCTTCTCAACAAGGAAAACTCAATTCATGCCACCTAGTAAATTACACCCTCTTCACTTGCTGCAGTCTGCATATTGTGTGTATCATTGATTTGTGTTAAAGATAATAAAAGCAATTCTTATGACAGTTTCCAAGACGACCTGATCAGTAGTGGGGCAAATAACTGTGACATTTATTAGGAGGAAAATTACAAACTCCTTGCTTTCAAGGACTAATCTTTATTGAGGTGATTAGGGCCATTATCTAACATCAAAACAGCTTTTCTGGAAAACTAATTTTCATTTGAAACATTCTTACTGTTATGGGCACAAATTCATGTTAGAAATTTGAAATTTCATCCGTGGACTTTTTTTGTTGTAAATGAATTTTAGGGTGGTGCTTAAAACATTCTTTGTTTTGGAGACTTGTCTGTTATTTACAAGTTTCATTTTGTGATTGACTTTTGTATTACTATAATTTTTTTCTCGAGAGGTTTCATTTGTTCATTATTTGACAGTAGCTTTCACAACATATGTTAACCTGACAAAATTCTAACTTTTTGTATCAGTTGAGCCAACCAATACTTGTATGAAATCTGGATGGTCTTCAAAAATTTCTGTACAAAATTGAAACATTTTTACCTGCAATATAGTCCTGGATTACCTTAATCTCTGTATTGTGTAAACTAGGTATGCAGGTGTTTCACTTTCTATTTCATAATCGCATTGTATTATAGTTTTTTCTTTGGTTTGTGTGCAACTCTTGCTGGAAACAATTGTTTTATATGTTCTCAATTATATTTCCTATTGTTAACCATAACTGTAACATTACAAAAATTTATAAAAGAGAGTTGACTTACCCCGATTATTGCTATCTTACGACTTACCTTAAAAGAAGATTCACAAAGTCCCAAGGGCTGCCACCATATTTTGAGGAGTAAATATGGAAACCAATTACACTCTTCCCACAGAAATAATTTAGATAAATAAACAGAATTCCCTTATATAAAAAACTCCAGGGTCGTCTAGACGAACTTTTGATACAGAGAATAGGTTAAGGTAAAATGGCGTATTAATTAACTAACGCAAAATTAGTGTTACACAACCATATTTTATTTAAACAAAATCGATTACTTTCCTTTTACTGTTGTAATACAAAAAAAAATCTTAGACACAAAAGTTATAAGACACAAAGATTATAACCCACAAATAAATTTTTAATAAGCAAATCAGTACTTTTCTCTTTCTCTTACCCCCTTTTCTCTCACTCTTTCTCTCTATTTACCCCCCTTTTATTGAGATCTCATTTTGTTATTGATTTTTTTATAAATGTGAATTTTATTATATGCACAATGATTTTATAATACAAACAAACTTTGATCAATTTTTTGGCCAATTATTTTTACTTATCTGCACGTGGTCCAATTCGCTGCACATTATATTGAAAGTCCCCCTACCACACAACACCACAATAAACGCTTTACAACTTTCCTTCCATAATCACTGTCATTATTTCTTCAATTTAAAAGTTTATTGCCGCACCACCACATTTTCTAAACATCATTTTGGGGCAAGCGTACCATACTTGCCTGCATAGGCCTCCCGACACTATTATAATGCGACCGTTCTATTCAGCTGCGAGTCACCGACTGCGTTTTGCGTCGCCCGCGTGGCCATGCTAATTCACTTTTTCTGCCTTTGGAACTGGTTTCAGGCGGATTCCCGCACCTCGTCTCGCCTTGTGGATTGATGTCATTTGTCCTCCACGTGTTCATTACGGCGTCTGGCTGTCGCCGCATCTCGACTCTGATTCACTTTTTCATCATACACAGATACAGGATCGCATTCCTTACCTTATATGGACATCGTCTGCCACGCTTTATTATAATAAATATTAATTTGTTACACAATTCTGTTACCCAAATTTTGTCCCATTACAAGACCCCCCCCCCCAAATGAGAGGTTTTATGTCAAAAAACAAAAACTCTCATTGCCCAAACCTAAGAGGATCAGTGAGGATATGGCACCATGGGCGACCCTGCCCTGACGCACTGGCCAGCACAGGTTCGACGCCACAGTTCCACCCAGATTCTGCAACAACAAAGCAAAAACATTAGCAAATGGCTTTTCACTAATCCATATCCTTGCGCTGATTTGGGTTCCTCCTAGAAGTACTGATTTGCATTTACCAAAGTACTGATTTGTTTATCTACATTCTACAGCTTTACTGAAATACAAACTCAACATATTTACCAAAAGAAACTACATCTGTGCCATATATAAATTAAGAAATACAATAACCCAATGTCTCAACTTTCTACTTGATTACTAAATTTTCTAAACATCATTTTGCGGCAGGCCTACCGTACTTTCCCGTGTAGGCCTCCCGACACTATTACAATGCTGTGACGATTTAATAGGGTTAAATAGCACAAAATAAAAAAAGAGGTAAAAATAATATAATCCTAAATGAAACTACATAATTTCTCTCCCTATGAAATAAATAGAAAACTAAATAATGTTAAAAAATAAATATGTAAACCACCTGTTTCATCAGCGAGTAATAAATTGTAGAGAGACGTAATAAACCAGCAATTTAAAATAATAAAAATTATAATTAATAAATTAAGAACTATTTCTCGCGCCGGTAAATAACAACACGCGCGGACAAGCACTTCGCTAAGCCAGCGATGCGCCCCAAAAAGTTAGTTGTAAATCAGACTCCGCAGCAAGAACAGTACAGTTGAAAATGTAGGCAGTAACTACAAAGTTATAGAGAATGACAGAATATGTCGTTCACTCTCTTAGTTTCTTTAAGCTAATGCTTAATAAAGCTGATAGCAAATATTATCAGTAATTTCAATATGTTTAACATCTTTGATGCGTTTTAAGTGTGTGTTTATGACATATCTGCAGTTGATTTAATATCACGTCAACGTGATAGAGATCACAGTATATGTAACAGTTTAACTATAAGGTAAAAGTGTGGTAAACCGAAGTAAGTGAGTTCAAGTGAAAGTTTCCTACCACCGCCAGCACCAGAATCTGATAAACCTTGCAAAAAGAGAGAGACATCCACACCTTCCATTATGACATCTTCTTCAGACCTGCAAGATAGACCAGAAGCCGCATAGCCACCGTTTACTACAGACAAACCCGATTCGCCGAGGATGCTACATACAGGTGACCCAGAAGTCAAACTTCTGTAGTTCAGAAATTACTTAATAAAAATATGAAAGACAATTGACACCAAAATAAATTAATATAATAATACAAAAGACTGGCCGAATTAAATTACCATTGTAACTTTGTGATAAACAATATGATATATTTAGCTTTAATGACTGTAACATGCTAATAAAGTAAATTGTTTAACTTTAATATAAAGAAAGGATATATCTCGGATCCGAGGGTATGAATTACCAAAGTTTTATAAATAATTAACCAAGTTGATTAATTATGCATTATTATTTATCATTATGCAGTTAGTATTTTTTTATTGTTAACTAATCAGTTGAATGAAATAGAGTAAACGAAAAGTAGGTTAAGTATATATATATATATATATATATATATATATGTATGTATGTTTTTAACAATACAAATCACAAGCCTAATTGATTTTTAATAATAAGACAGTAACTCATTTTCTTTTATGCTAATTGTCAGCTATGTAAATAAAGAGATGTCATGGACGTAAATATGCGTGAATACATTTGGCAACACGAACCTAATATTCCTTAATTCACAGGTTCCAATTAAGTGTTTTGTCACGTTGTATTTTAATTAAATATAACATTTAGTGAATATTATGGCAGCCTGTTTAATTGACCGACGTCAATTAACCCGGCTCCCGAAGTTATAAAAAATAGTATACAGCCGTTATAAGATGCGCAGCTCTGCTATGCTAATAAATAAAAGACTAATTGGAGTTACTGCAATAAAGAAATAAAAAAAAGGCCATATAAAAAGCTTAATAATAAAAATAAAAATTATAAGAAAGAATAATAAGAAATGGATATTAATAAGAAAGTAAAGTAGTAAAAGAGTAAATAAAACAAGAATAGCAATAATATATTAGTACAAAAGATTTGCAATTATTATTAAGAAAAATAATATATGTAATGATAATTTAATTCTGTAAACCCATGTTGAAGCGTGCACAGATTGTCACCCCCAAAGTGAGCGTGAGAGCAAGAACAAACAGGAAATATTTTAACGTGTTACAAACTGTATAAACTAGGCCATTGTTATAAGTGTATGTGCAACAACTGTGAATAAACCAACCGTTGACCTAGACAATAGTCGAATACAAACGCGTAATGTCTCCCCTTGCATAGGAATGTTATCGCCTAATAACAACAGTAGTCATAATATTTCATGTCACGTCCTGTAGAACTCTGTGTGAGACTCCCTTCTCTATCTGCATAAGAGCTATTATTCTCTCTGTAAATTGAAAGGTATTTGATTCCACAAAACTAAAGATAGTCATATACAGTAATATAATTAATATAATCAAACTGATGTTGATTAGTATAAGTAGATTACTACAATTAGCATATTAAGACAATGTCTCAATTTAACCCGGATTTGTTATTAAAAGACGAATTATGCTGTGAAGCACTTTACGCGGTTTACCTTATGCAAACTTAACAGTCGCAGAATTACACAAAACGTTACACGAAAACAAGCAAAATATACCTGCCCAGTTAGATAGATTAAACGAAATAGAACTTGAAAGCGAAGTAGAAACGTGTTATGCAAAATATAGGGAATTGACGTCAATATCGCAAACCCTCCACGACGAAAAATCACCCGCCATAATATTGCGTACCACGCAACGGATAGAGCATTTAACCCATCGCATAAATAATTTACTAAACTGGCCTGGAGCTACTGTAACACCCCATGACGTGCAAAAATTTGCCGACGAAGCATTGCAGCAATTACCAACGATAATAAGAAACCTACGTCGTAAATCAGACTCATTTAAAATGGAGGAAACAGAAGAATCTCTTTCTAAATTAAATATCACACCATCTCTATCACCCACCATAGAACAGAGACCCACTACCGTGACTTTCGAATTTCCACAAGTATCAAGTGTAGAACCGAATGCAGATCAGACGCTTAATAGAAATGTGAATACCACACCAACAGCGGAATCCTCACCTCCAAATGACCAGCGTAGTCTCACATATAATAATGATTTAATGAGTAATCGTGTGTTACCACCCTCTGCGATAACTAATTCAGTGTCGAGAGACCTGAGAATACAATGTGAACTGTAGTGCTAACCTATATGGAAAGATAACTCATCCCGTAGAAAAGATTTTATCAGAAATCCAATATACTGATGGATTAAGTATTACCAAACTGTTAGCGTTCATAAAACACCTTTTAAAAATAAAAGACTTACAGCAACTGAGCGATAGCCAAATGTTGCAAGTCATTATGACTAAATGTAAACCACCATTAAAAGACCGTGTACAGGAGTCAATGAATTTTCAGCATTCCGTAGACCAATTACATTCTGCCTTAATAAGACATTTTATTCCAACTGGAATTTATGAAGAATTGAAACGGAACACAGTACTCAGAGTACAAGGAGCGCACGAGAGACTCGCGCACTATATTTCGGAAATAAGAGAATCTTCATTATTACTAAAGGTAAATTTGAGCGAACCACAGTTAGTAGAAACGATTCTGGTAGGATTATCCCCAGAAGAGAGATCGCGATTAGTACTGATCAATAGACCCAACACTTTTGCAGAATTAGAACAATGCTGTATCCACTCATCAAACGTATGGTATTCGGACCAAAACAGATGTGCTTTAATTCCTCAGACACAACGCAGAAACGAAACACCACCCCTGGTATCAGAACCGAGAATACACCGTGAAAGTCGACACTTTAGAACTCCGAAACCTTCACACTACCAACCTGCACAAAATTATCAACTGAAATCCCAACAGAATATGAGCGACGCAGTGAGTAGAGAAAAAAGATGCTATAACTGCGGTAAACAAGGTCACATTAGTAGTTACTGTAAACAGAAGCAGCACTACCAAAAATCCTCTCATTCAAAAAACATGTAAGGCAGGGAGTAATGAAATCTTGTGTCTCCCACCGCGTCGTAAGAGTAGGTAAAACCGAGAAGTACAAAACCAAAAAAAAAAAATAATAAAAAAAATTAGACCCCTACGTAGAAAGATTTGTCAATAGATGCAACTCAATTACTACATGCAAATCCAATGTGTGTCAATTACCATATATACAAGTAGACCTTGATTAATTGATTAATCAATTGATTAATTAAGGATTAATTGATTCCGGATCCACACGGAGCTTAATTAGCCAACAGTTAGCCGAAACATTAGCCAAACACCACCTTGTTAAACGTAGTCAACTGGTGAATATGAAATGCGCTACCGCTAATAACCAAAAATTAACAATAAAACTCAGCGTTACTATCAAACTAAAAATTTAAAATTTAACATGGTATTTTCCAGTATTGGTATCTGAAGAATTAGGACCAAACTTAATATTAGGAGCGGACTTCATCAGTAAAACAGGTATAATTCTTGACATGTACGATAAGAAGTATTATTTTAGATTCGACCGTACCCAAAAATATAATTTTGACTTTGAAGTAAATAACAGTAAATTGCAGAAACATCCGCAATACACGTAGTACACCACGAATCTGCACTAGATCATTTAGAGAGTAGAGACAAACAAAAAATACAAAATCTAATAAGAGACTTTTCCACCGTTCTAACCCCAAAGTTAGGTTTAACGAATCTAATTGAGTACAAGATCAACCTGAACGATAATAAAGTAATCCGACTGCATCCATATAAGTTATCTCCTCCAAAAATGGAAATCATGAGAAATCAAATCAATAAATTGTTAGAACAACAGGTTATAGAACCTTCCACTTCCCCGTATTCATCACCCGCGTTCTTAGTACCCAAAGGCACTGATAAACATAGATTAGTCGTTGACTATAGACAGTTAAATAAAAAGATAGAATTCGAGTCCGTACCGCTCCCCGACATCCACTGCCCCTTCCACTATTTTACAAAAGCTAAAGTTTTCACTATAATGGATCTCAATCAAGCATTCCACCAAATACCATTATCGGAAGAATCCAAACATCTAACCGCCTTCGCAGTCCCATTCAACCTGTACCAATTTACAAGAGTACCCTTTGGAATCTCCCAAGGAAGTTCTGTTTGTAGTCGATTGTTACAAAAAATATTCCAGGACGTAAAATTTAAATTCGTATACCACTACCTAGATGACATAGTAGTTTACAGCGAATCCATGGAACAACATCTTAATCATTTACGCGAAATCTTATCCCGACTAAAGAAAGCCGGATTAACCGTAAACCCAAGTAAAGTAAATTTTGCCGTTAACCAATTCTCATTTTTAGGTCACATAGTATCGGCCGACGGAAAAGTAAGCATAGACTCAGAACGCACCCGTGCAATCAGAGAATTTTTACCACCATGTGATATGAAAGGAATAGCCCGATTTTTGGGATTGATAAATTACTTCCACAAGTATATTCCACACCTAGCTGATATAGCAGCACCCTTAAATGCGTTAAGAAAAAAGGAGTAAAATTTGAATGGACCCCTCAACATCAAACAGCATTCGATAACCTGAAAGAAAGTATAATACAACCTCCAGTATTACAACTGGCCGATTTCACGAAACCATTTATCGTACAGACAGATAGTTCAAGTGTAGCCCTAGGAGCAGTCATATATCAGGAAGTAGATAATTCTAGATTACCGATCAGTTATGCCTTGCGAACCCTAACCGATCAGGAAAAGAAATTCTCTGCATACGAATTAGAATGTTTAGCCGTAGTATTCGCATTCGAGAAATTCAAGCCATTTTTAGAACATAAAGAATTTCTGTTAGAAACGGATAATCAAGGATAATCATGGTTATTAAATCACCCTAAACAGTTAGGTCGTATCGGAAGATGGGTATTGAGATTAAATTGTTACAAGTTTAAAGTACAACACATTCGTGGAACCCAAAATGTAGTAACCGGTACACTATCCCGTATGTTCCAGCAGCCGAGTAAGGAATCCGAACATAATGAAAGAGGTGAACATCAATAATAAATACCCTAATAACCGAATTCCCACTGGCATTTACTGACATAGCCCAGTATCAACAACAAGATCCTTCCTTAAGTAAAATAATAGAACAGATCAATAAAGGAAATACTTCAAATAAATATATATTGAGTAAGAGAGTATTATGTTATAAACTAGCAAATGGAAAATCCTTGAGAATAATTGCCCCGGACATTATTAAACCAATGCTTATGCAATACTACCACGCATCCACTATTGAAGCTCATATGGGTATTAATAAAACCATACATCGTATTAGAAAAGAATATTGTAGAAATTGAGTTTTAGTGTTTAATTTTTTCAAACGTTATTAAGTCTCGTTCTGTCGTTGCGTTTATTAAGTCGCACGTCGGACGCGTTCTGTGTGATAAAAGCGTCGTGTAGCCTGTGTGCCCTTACCTGTCCCTTCTCACTCTTTATTTCTTCCCGATAGGCGCCAAATTGTTTTGCCAGAAAACAATTAAAAGATTCTATCTTAGTTGTTTTAAGGTATCGTTGTGTTTGATTCGAATTGTTCGCCGACTGGCTGGAACTCGAATCTCGCTTGAGTGGGGGAAACGTTGTTACCAACGTAAAATATTGTTGGTTAATTCGACTCGCTGCTACAAAACACAACATACATATTATATTGAAAATAATTATTGGACAGTTAGTAACGATTCACACTTTTTTATTTGGCTTCAGAACTTGTTAATCTTCATTAACGCTTATACAAAATGTGATTAATATAATATGTTTTAGCATCAGCAATAAATAATCGTTCACTCAGCGGAAGGCTGGGTTGGCAATACAATGTTTTTCTGTTGCCGTGGTAAATGGCGTTTCTTATTTCTACACAATAAATTTACCAATGAATCCTTTTAAGTACGACAAAGAAGTTTTCAAACAAAATAATTAATTACAATATATCACTTTATAATCGTGATAATTAAAATTGAACAAGGTTTACATTAGATTCAAAGTTGTGGTGTCAAAGTGTGTGACGGTGTCATTCGTGTAGTACATAGGTTATATTTAGTTAACTGGTATGCATAAAATATGTTTTATTTATCAATCTTTGAAAAAATAATACCATCAGTTATAGTGAGAGTTCACAGTTTAGTGAGAAAGTTGAAAGAGAATTTATTTCAGATATTTAATTAATTCAGCAATACTTATCATCAGTTGCTTGGATGTGTACTGTCAAATAGTTAATGTAGGTTGGGTTCATCGATGTTGGTTCTTCGTTCTTCAAATATCTTGGGCTTCAGGTACGCCTTGCGTCTTTTTCTTGTTAGTTGACTTATTTTAATAGATTTGTATTTAATTAAGCTGGTCCTTGGCTTGGGTTGAATGTGTCATCCACTCATCAGTTAGTTCGGTCCTTCACTTCATGAAATATGGTCACTTTTACTATTTTTTAAATCAAATTTGGGCCCTTCACGGTGTGGCATCTCTCCTCGTAAGCGTCACTATAAGATTCTAACGTTCCTAACTGAAAATCATCAGTTAATCGTTGTTTAAGACCTGAAGATGTCAGTAATGACGAAAAGCTTAGTCGAACAATAAAAAATTATAGCAGTTAGCAAATTCATAAAAGAAATAGTGAAAATCATCAATATTCTGCTGTTGTCATGGTAACTCAAAGATTCTGATTGGTTAAACTCGACTTAAGGCCATTGTTAGAAGATTTGAATTTTTATTCAAAAAGGTTACATATCTTCTGATTGCTATTAATCTTCGGTATTCTTCTTTAAGTATTAAATATCATCACCACTGTTTGTATTTTGTTTCAAAGATTAATTTAACATCCCATAAGGTTGGGTTTACTGATGTATTAACATTTGGACAGTTATGTTGATATTATTTAAATACACTGTTTTCTAATTTTACATGATTACTTTAACATTTCTCTCTTTATCTGATTACCTAATTGTCCTTTATTGTTTACTTGCCTTAGTTTTGCTAATGTTATAGTTTAATTCTTAAAATTTGTAGTTTTTGTTGTTTTACAGTTAGGCATTTGCCTAGGCCTGAACAGCAATTGACTATTTTTCTTAATTTACACAGATTACATTTTATTTTCCCCTTGTATAGGTTCTGATTTGTTTTATACATGATTTGTTCATTTGTTGAATGGTTTTATGTCTGTTCTATAGTAATTGTATGTTATTTTATTAGTTTCCATGTTCTGGCTTGTCTATTATTATAACTGCTTTTGTTTGTAATAGTCGGGGAGCATTTGTCATCCCGTGGCAGAGTTAACGATGCAAAGGTGGGAGGATGATTTTTACACCAGACACCAACTTTAGATTGATAATTTCCATGGTGTACCCTTTGATGGGCGTCATATAAAAATAATGACGTCATCAAGATGGCCGCCAATAAGATTTCATAAATCTACAATATATCGGTTATTTAATGGCTGATTTTCGTTTTTTATGGCTCAAATTAAAGAGAATAAGCAAATCTAGAAGATCAATTACCACAACAATAACCGTTAAGTGAACAGAATTTGAGTTATTTTAATTTTTTTGTGAAAGGGTAGCAATAACCCGACTTTTTTCTGTTTGTGTTCATGTTCTGGATAAACTAAAACCAAATAAAATAATATTTTTTTTTATGAATTGTTTCAGGTAGAATAAGATAAGATAAGATAGCTTAAATATAGATGGTGAAGTGAAATCGGACCAAGCGCAAGCATCTAAACGAAGACGCACGTGTGGCATAGACTTCGAATTGTGTTCGTAATGCCAGCAGCAACCAAAAGAGGCCTTAGTTAAAAATTCAAATGCTAAGCAAAGAATTATTGACGCTTTAATAATTAGAAATAAGTGCGAAGACCCCGACTATAAACATCTTCAAAATTATATTGGAAATATTTCATCTACGGAAATCAATCAGTCAAATGTACAGTGGCACTTGTCTTGTTACAAAAAGTGCACTCACAAAGTTAACATTGAAAGGCTGCAGACAAGATATAAGAAAAAATGCGCTGAAAATGACAACCCTTCCACCAGCACTGAGAGTAATAATGAACTTCCTTGCACCAGATCTCAAAATTCCAGGACAATTACAGAAAGAGTCCTGCTTCTTTTGTGATAAGCCTGATACTAAAAGGTATCAGTTACGTACAGTTGGCACAAAAGAAGCAGGCAGGAAAATCTACGAGGCAGTTGAACAAAGAGAAAATAAGCAGTGGAAGTTAAAACTAAGTGGATATATCAACCCTAAAGATGCGCACGCATATGATTTGGCATACTATAAAGAATGTTACACAAAATATGTTATCAATGTCGTACGGAGTACCCACAAAAAAGAAAACAGAAGTAGTGTATTTGAATGTGCTAGTGAAGTAGAATTCATAGATTGTTTGTGGGATGCTCTCCTTGAAGGTAAAATCGTTACAATGGCAGAGACTGAACGACAATACAGGGAGATCTGTCTTTCAAATGGCGTAAAGGAAGAAGACATGATATCTAGAAAATCCCTTAAGGCTCTAATTGAGGATGAACTGTTTCATATGGATGTAGTATTTAACGATGCAATCTCAAAAAATCAATCACAGCGAATTTCTCTTCAATTTGTAAGTAATGTTTTGTTGTCATAAGCGGAGGGCAGTTCAGGCATAAATTCGGATATGAAAGTTCTGTATGATGCAGCTAAATTAATACAAAAAACAATACTAACTAAGGAAAAGTGGAAATTTACTGGTTCTGTCGGAGAGATGGAGATTAATAAAACAATACCAAATGAAGTTCTGACATTCTTTAAATGGTGTATCGGGGGGGGGGGGAACAAAATTACAAAGCTTGCAGACTGAAAGTGAACATATCAATCAGAAGGCTGTCGCAATGTCTCAAAGCCTCATGTATGAGTGTTTAACTGAATGTCAGGTTTCATATGGAGGCAGTTTAATCACAAAACACACTCACGTGATCTTCCTCTTCAAACTGCTGTGGGACTAACAATACATTCGAAAACCAGAAGTAAATTTTTGGTGCAGCTTATGCGTGGTTTGGGGTCCTCGATTGATTATAATAAAGTTCTCCGGCTTGAGACAGCCATAGCTAATAAAGTACTACGGTGCATGGAGGAAAACCGAGGATTATACATTCCACCCAGTCTCGTGAAAGGGCGGTTTATATTTTGTGCTGCTGACAATTTGGACTTCCTGGAAGATACACCTGATGGACGTGGAACTCTTCACGCAACTGTGATGACTTGCTATCAAGAATGTAGCAATGAAGATAAATCGATAAATATGACTCTAAGTGATGCAGACACATCAGAATGTAATCGTTCACTGCAGGAACTCCCAAATTATATGACTGACTTTATCCCTTATAGTGGGGCAAAAATCCTAAAACCTAAGGGTACTGTTTTTAAGGCATATGATTCCATCGGACGACAACAGAATGTAACTACAAACCCAGTAGAAATAGCATGGTGTCTTTGCAAAAATGAGACCATATTGAACTCCATAAAGCTCAGTTCTGAAAAATTAACGTCTCCAAGAAGTGAAGATTCTGATGAACTTAGTAAACGCTCAGAAAATGAACCTGGAATTTTGATGGGTGAAGATAAAGCTTGTCGCCCAAATGTTCCAACGTGGACTGTATTTAACGCCAAGATGCAAAAAACACAAACTCAAGTAACTCGAATTTGTGTTCTACCACTGACACCAGCTTCACCAACAGATCGTTCGACCCAATTGACTTTCTTGACACACTTGGAAAACTTAACTAAAAACATATGTGGAAATGAGTCGAAATGTGTCGTTACATTAGACTTAGGGCTGTACCGTCCTGTGCAGCAACTAATAATGTCACAAAAGTGTCTTCAAGGACGATTCATTTTATGGCCAGGTGAATTGCACATATGTATGGCATTATTGCATGCTATTGGAAAATTTATTGACGGATCCGGTATTCCTGAAATGTGGGAGGTCTGGTACAGTGACAATACTGTGCAGCAGATTATCATGGGGAAACACATTCGACGTTCAATTGAAGCTCACAAATGCACTCTTGTCGCGCTATACAACTGTTACATGGATGTTTTAACAAAAAAATACCCATCCGAAGATGTTCTATAAAAAGTAAAAGAGTTACAAAGCAAAAGTATTGAAACTGCTGATATTGAGAGACTGTTAGAAATCATTAAAGAAAACAAGTTAACCGAAAACATAATAAACGAATTTGACAAAACGAATGAAATGAACCCTACATTTAAATTCTTTAGAGAATACATGACCATGGTTGAATGTTTGTTAAGATTTATGAGATCAGTTCGAATGGGTGATTGGGTTGAACACTTATTGTCTGTGGAAGCAATCACTGGATACTTTTTTGCTTTAGATTTGCATAATTATTCGGCTATGATGGCACTGTATGTATGTTAACAAACTCTCTTTACTACACATATATTAATACATAAATATATAAAACAATATGTACTTATGGTACTTACCACGTGTTGATCACACTTCCGTAGACGCATACTACCCACACATATCTGTTTTATACCCAGGGTCCAAAGTTCTTTAAGTGAAAGTGCAGAAAACAATCGGGTTGTGTGGAATGATAAATCAGTTGTCATTTGGAGGTATAAAATTTATTTAATAACTGCATTTTGATGATGTTCAGACTACACATGGTGGCTTATACCACACCCAAATATGGCGGCCCCTTCTTCCGCTCTTTACATACAAGCTGTTCTACAATATTTATTTTCTCTCTATTTTATTTGTCACCTATACAAATGGGTTTATTACTGCAGTATTTGATTTTTGTTTAACATTACATAATACCCTTTAAAACACAAACCAACATCTGTTATAAAAAACGTGGCCGGCCCATACAATCACACGCTCTATCGCTCTTTCTCTCTCATCATACCATTGATAATTTTGATTAGTTGTGGTTTATAATTCAAAGTTTATTAATGAGCTCATTCTTTTACTAAACTGATTGACAAAGTGCACTTCCCTGACTGTAGAGGTTTCCAGATTATGGCCGTTCCATGTCTCGTTGATGTTCGAAGTGTTGATAAGCTGATTGTTTTTGTTGTCACTGAAGCTACATTGTTAGACTGTTATTTAGTTGAGTTATATTTTGCTGACTTTTACATTTTTTAATTACTGATAAACACTATTTCTGGCCTATTTGGCACCAGTACACTTTAATACATGTTTACTTCATGGCGACTTGTAGTTGACTGGGGGGATGCAAAGCACATATTTTGCGTATGTGTTAGCGCATCCACGTCATTGTCTTTTGTTTCAATTTGGCTCACGCCCTGTTGTCATGTCATTGTTGTTAGGTCATCTTTATATTTTAATAACGTCCCGCCTTATGGACCAATGAGAATGGATATTGAAAGTCTGTTTTCACTTATACCGCCATTGTGTATGCTCGGCTTCACACGTCCGCCCCTGACCTTGGAATCGTTTTGCTCTGCTGAAATCTGCGTCGTTGTCTTTTTACAAAGGGAAATAGTCCTACCCATGTATGTGTGTGTAAAACAATAAAATACAATAATTTGCTACCACTCATACCATAATTCCGACATCAGGATTTTCGTACTGTCACAAAACCCCCTCAATGAAAGGTTTTATGTCGAAACATAAAAACTTTCATTGACTCATTCACACTTTTCTAAAAGGATCAGCCCAGATATGTTGCCACAACCCCCTGTAGTGTTAATATAAAAGAAATATAATCACTTACCCTTGGTCCAATGATGCTGATCGTACCATCTGACCTTACTGGACTTCTCAGGAGAGATCCCAACACCATAAGGCCATGAGGCACTTAACGCTCCTGTTCTGACGCACCGGCCAGCTCAGGATCGCGGTCACAACACCACAAAACTCTGAAACATGCAATACAAAATTTTAATATAGTGGCCTTATCTATTCCCATATCCACAACTGATATGTCTCCCCTTAGACGCATTGGTTTGTG
Organism: Magicicada septendecula; assembly: GCA_034769895.1. Taxonomy (NCBI): domain Eukaryota; kingdom Metazoa; phylum Arthropoda; class Insecta; order Hemiptera; family Cicadidae; genus Magicicada; species Magicicada septendecula. The sequence continues at coordinate 1,090,837,402 of CM068367.1, forward strand.
TTTTGAGGCATTGGTTTGCTCCATTAATAAATTTTCAAATAACAAAGACAAGATTTAAGACAGAAAACCCTCTCCATTTTTCAAACATTCCTGCATTTATAAAAACTCTCTGACTCTAGTCAACCATAATTACTCTCTTTACCACATGAAAATATATTCTTATCCTAAGCAGAAAACAGATTTTAACTTTTCTAAGCAACAACCTCTAACTCTACTATTTTACTTCATATAACATTGAAACATATACCTATCATGGCAAACAACTTCAAAACTCTTTATTTTCTTTACTCATTTTTCTTTATTCTTATTTTCTTTGCAACAGAACTAATTCATTTTTCTTTGTTCAAAACCACTCTTATCTTTATATTTTTTAACACATTAGTATTTTTACTGTCGCTACCTCCGTAACGACCTCCTAACCACACACACTGTGACCCCCCCTGGACTGTGGCGTCCAGTTGCGTCCACAAGGACTGAAATTTTGGAGGAATTTTGACATCTCCTTGTCCTTGCTTCTGCGTTACATTTTTTTTTTTTTTTAAACTAGATATCATAAATCTAAATTTACAGATTATACGCCCTTAAAACGGGTCTACCACCTTTTTGCTTGTTCCTACTCGAACAAAGTGGCAGCCGCTGTTCCATAGTTCCAGAGATTTCCCCTAATGTCACACCCCATTGATTTCTAATATACACCAATTTCAAGCCAGCTATGGTCAAGGTTCTTAATTTATGACCATAGCTGACCGCTATCCAAAACCACGATTAGTGCTGGTAAGGCAGTAATCGCCCGAAAAGTCGGGGAAATCAACTTCATTAGCATGTCTTACATCACATCATTTTTATACACTGTACCATTAAGAATCACATATAATATAAAATTATATTAAAATTGTACAGTGTACTCACGCCTTCTTGAGGCCTCCGATGATGGCAACGGTCTGTGCGTTACTCATCAACCCATTTCGCTAGCTACAGTAGCACATGCCACTACTGCACTAGCCCAATTAATTCTAACTTAATTCCTCCTACATATGCTGTCCTTACAGTCCATTTCTGACTTACATTTTTACTAACACCAAACGACTATAAAAAACACCTTTTAACCTTGCTCAAAAACAAGTTCTTTAATTATTTAAAAATTTTCACATAGACACTTTGCAAGTTCAAGCTTTCACTTTCACTGACAATTTCTTCCAAGACAAAATAGGAATTACAACAATGGATCATCTGATAAGTTTACATTAAGATAAAATACACTCCCTTGTTTTCTGAAGGAAAACAAGCACTCGAAAAATTTTACCATTTAAATTACAATAATTTTAAACATTTTGTTTCATAATTTCTAAACGAAACTACTTTTCCCGGTCCTTTTTTTTTTTTTTTTTTTTTTTTTTTTTTTTTTTAAGACTACTTTATCTTTCCACGAACTCTGGGTCCCCCTCCCCGTTCTTGTACGTTAAAATTTCTACTCACCTTTTTGTGGAGCCAGACCACCGTTAGTTTCACCCTGCTGCTGAGGCTACTGCCAACCATGGTCTGCCTCCTTAGCCAAAATCCACGATCAGAGGTGGTGAATCTGTGATCGCCCGAAAATGGGGTAGTGTCCCTCGTGGAAACATAAATATTAACATTTAAACTCATTCATGCTCTAATACAAACCCATTATCGCCTACCTACGATGACCAATATAACTTTAAGTTTGTTGCATTGTGTGTTCCTACTATCTCCCTAGTCTCCCTGTCCTGCAACACATGAATTTTTCATTTTGATTCCTACTACCTCATAAGGTCCTTCGTAGAGCAGGAAGAACTTCTTAATTTCCTTGTCTTGAGCGCTCGATAAGTCGTGTCTCCTTACTAATACCAACTGTCCGATTTCATATTTTACCCACTTACCTTTTGCGTTGTGCCTACGTTTTCTCCGTTCACCCTTGCTTAACAAATTCTCGTTGGCCAACCGGATCTTAATGCTCACCTCCATACGCTCACTCTACGTTGGATAATCAAACAGCTGCTCCAAAATTCTTGGGGGGCGTGTTCCCTTTACCAATTCGTGAGGTGTATAGCCGGTGGACTCGTGGGTGGTACTGTTCAGCCAATTTTCTACCCTTTTTACATACAACGGCCACTCGCTGTGTTTAGCATGACAATAGGCTCTAAAGATCCTGCCTATCTCTCTCATTACACGCTCAGCCTGGTTTGACTGGGGATGGTACACAGCCGTATGCTTCGTGATGATTCCTTCCCATCCTAAGGTCTGGCGCCATTTCCCACTGATGAACTGTGGCCCATGATCTGACAAAATCACCTTCGGCTTACCCACGTGAATCATATAATCTTTAGTCACCTTCTCACTCAATACCTTGCTGGTAGCTCTCTTTACGCTATACAATTTCACATATTTCGAAAAAGTGTCAAGTAATACAAAAATATACACTACTCCGCCTCTACCCTTCGGCAATGGTCCAAACAAATCCACAGCAACTAAATCAAATGGTCTCTATACCCTTATAAAATTCAACTCACCTTCCACCCTGTAGTTTACTACCTTCGACTTCTGACATAAATCACAACTCCTTAGCAATTTCCTCACTCGTCTCTCCATATTCCTGAAAAAACATGATTCTTTCAACACATTAACACACTTTTTTGCCCCAAAGTGACCGTATCTAACATGACAATCCCAAATAATCTTCTCTTCCAACTCTTCTGGTACTACTAACCTCCAGTCACGCTCACCCCCTACTACCCTTTTAAACAACAATCCTTTGTAAACTTGGAAAAATTGGCTATATTCTGATTCCTCCAATTCCGTTTCTAAGCTGTTTATTATCTTCCCCGACTTACCATCTGCTCTCTGCATGGTGCTGATATCCTTTAACTCTTCTCCAAAGATCTTATCCTCCCTACTAATTTTAAAAATTTCAATTTCCTTTATATCTCTACCTGTTTTGTTGTATTCACAATCTACTCTGGAAAGAGTGTCGGGTACCTTGTTCTCTGTCCCTTTGATGTATTCCCACTCGAAGTTGTACTCCTGTAGTACGAGCACCCACCTTGTTAGACGGCTGTGAGCAAGCTTGCAAGTGTTCAGGAAGGATAACGCCTTGTGATCCGTTCGTATGATGGTCTTGTTTCCCAGGATATAAGTTCTGAATTTTCCAACGGCGAATACAATACTAAGTAATTCCTTTTCAGTTGTTGTATAGTTCTTTTCCGCTGGCAGCAATGACCTACTCGCAAAGGCGATAGTGAGGTGTTCCTTCTCCTCATCCTCTTGATACAGCTCCGCGCCGACGGCTACATTACTGGCGTCCGTCTGTAAATAGAACATTTTTTTAAAATCCGGGTGGTTCATCATGATCATCTCACTAAATTTCCTTTTAATTTCCTCAAAAGCTCCACGCTCTACGTCGCCCCATTTCCATTGTCAGTTCTTTTGAAGTACTGCACTTAACCTTGCTGTCACGTGTGCGTAGTTCCTTTGAAATTTCCTGTAGAAGTTGCACAGCCCGAGAAAACTCTGAAGTTGCTTTATGTTCCTTGGTTCAGGGAAGCGCATGATAGATTCGACCTTGTCCGGGTTTGCTGAGATCCCTCCTGACGTGATGATGAAACCTAAAAAGTTAATTTCCGTTTGTAAAAATTTAGACTTGTCCCAATTCACCGTAAGTCCTCCTGTCTTCAATTTCGCCAATACATACCTTAAATGTTCCAAATGGTCCTCGAAAGTCCTGGATGCAATCAAAATATCGTCTACATAAACTGTCAAGAAATCCAAGTCCTTGGGTCTCAAAATTTTATCCAAACATTTGATGAAACTTGCCACACTGGTATTTAATCCAAAAGGTAGTCTCCTAAACTGGTAATTCTTTCCATTAAATAAGAATGTGGTGTACTTTCTACTCACCTCAGCTAATGGTACCTGCCAATATCCTGCAGTAAGATCCAGCGATGTCATATATTTCACGCCGCTGTATTTCTGGAATATTTCATTAATCGCTTCTGGTGACTCTCGGTCGGGTATTATGATCTGGTTTATTCGTCTCGCATCCAAACACAATCTGACTCTGCCGTCCTTCTTTATCACTACCACCAATGGATTCGAGTAGTGCGATACTGATCTCTCTATAATTTCTCCTTCCAGCATTTTATCTAACTCCTCTTGCACCACTCGTCTTTTGGAGTAAGGCACAGGATAACTCCGTTGCATGAATGGTGTGTGTTCCCTTATCTGTAACATACATTCATAATCTTTTGCCCTACCTGGTACATCGGCAAACACTCCCTTAAACTGCTCTATTACCTGCCATAACGCTGCACGCTGGCCACTCCCTATACCGGACCCTTCACTACAAAATTTATCTGCCCTTATCTCCCACACTGCATCATTAATATTACTCATTTCGCTATCATCATCATTAATATAATCCGCCTCTCTACACCAATTAATTCTAGTATCGATATTATTCTCATCTACTCGTTTCTTTAGTAACTTTACACCAGTGGTTCTAACCCTATCCATTACCCTTTCAAAATTAACTCTCACCGACCGGTCACCCCCATCTAATTCTATCACTTTCTCTTTAAAATTGATCACCGCTCTATTCCTCTGTAAAAAATCGTTACCTAAAATAATGTCCAAACTCAAACCCTTAACTACCAAAAATGCATTATCAAAATCTATACCATCAGTCAAAAAGTTCAAATGTATCTGTTTCGTCACCCGCTTGCTTCGTACCCCAGTGACTCCTATCACCGTAACCCCTGCTACTGGCAAAACTGGAATATTCTTGTTAAATTCTCTTAATTCACTTAAAATATTTTCTGCTATAACTGAAATTTCACTCCCGGTATCAACCAGTGTTCTAAAATGCTAAAATGCGTACTTTCTATAGTTACCTGGATTTCTGTTAATCCTGCTCTCACCTCCGTCGTAGTATTGTTCTCCTCCTCTAACAAATCAGCTACTATGTCCATCTTGATGACGTTACTTTGGATGTCTTCTCCTGGTTGGACCTCGTGGGCTTCTCTGAACAGTGGTCGGGTCCCTGCTACCACTGTTGGTTTTAGTTTTCCGGCTGTCGTCTAGTATCGTTCATATTTTGTTGTTGTTGACCACTCGGCCGTCCTTCTTTGTGGTTCGACGTTCCGCTGGTACTCGGTCCCCCTCTGTCTGTTGGTGTATACTGTTTCTTGGGTTCTCTCCTCCTCTGCTCTTCTTTTGGTAGTTTACACCTGAAACACTGTTGTCTGTAGGCGTAATTTTCTCTCCCGCACCTAGAACAATTCCACTCACCTGTTTGCTGAAAACTATTTCTACTTACATAATCATTATTATTACCACTTTTTCCTTGGTAATTATTTCTAGGTCGGTTAAATTCCGTGTTATTATTATGGTAGTCATTCTGCATAGGGCGTCTAACTGTTTCACGATCCCTAATACTCTGTAAAATGTCTAAAATTCGTTCCAGTTCGCTTAGATTCTCTATTTCTTTCGTCATTAAGGTAATTTGTGCTTCTCTAGGTAGATGTTTACTCACATACCTGACGAATGATTTGAACGGTATAGGCGGTTCGAGGTATTTTGCCTCGTTATACAGCTTTGTCACATACATCGTTATATTATTATGTCCTACAAAGTTACCTACTCCCATAATACGACTTCTTAAACTCTCTTGTTCTTCTTCCGGCCAAAATTTATCTTTAAATGCCCTCTCGAAAGTTTCAAAATTGTTCCATTCTACTCTGTGCGCCTCCACCCATACGATTGAATTACCCTTAAAGCATTTTACGATTTTTGTTAGTTGTATTTCCCAGTTATGGTTACTAAAATGGTTATACTCTCGTGTCTGGTTTAAAAATCTCATAGGGTGTATTACTCTGTTCTCATGGTTAAAATTTTCTAATTATATTTCATTGTACATGTCCCTAGTCACAAGTATTCTTTCTGTAATACCGGTAATTTTTTTTTTAATTTCCCCCATAACTCATTTTTCACTTTCATTAAATCATTTTCAATCACATCACATTTAACATGCATATTATTGTTGTTTTGTATAGCTAGGTCATCAATATCTTTAATCTTACTTTGTAACATGCTCATTCTATCACTAGCATTATTCTCATGTTTTGATACTGTTTGGTCTATTGTTTCAATATGTTTGGTTATGTCTATTACATTTAATTCACATTTCTCTATTTTATTTTGTAAAACACTAGTTTTCATTTCTATTTGTTTATTTACTTCACATCTAGTTCTACTCTCTATCTGCTCATTAACTGTGGTTAAACGTTTATTCTCTATTTCTCCATATTGTGTTTCTATTTGGTTCTGAACTGTCTCATTGATTTGCTTAATTTTGTCATCTAACTTACTTATTTTGTTATGAAATTGCTCATTACTGGTTTTTGTTTGTTTTTTAATACTGTCACACTGTATTTCTATTTCGTTTATTCTTTCGTCAAAATTACAACTTTGTTTTTTAATTTCTTTTTTGATATCATTAAATTGTTCATCAAACTGGTTTAATGTATTATTAAAATTATCTAATTTTGTATCGAACTTAATGCTCTGCTCTTTTAACTCATTATTCTGTATCTTCATCAACTGAAAAAGGTCTTCTAATGACACTTTATTACTTATAATGGGTGTTGAATTAGCTTGTGGTTCATTTAATAACAGCGACTCTGTTGCTGTATTATTTATACTAATGCTTTCGTTATTGTTTGCCATTTTGCTTATAATAATAATAACTTTTTAATAATAAACTATCGTTTATTTTCAGTTGTTTTGTATTTTACTCAAATACTAACATAACCTCTCTTTGCAATGTTACATGCTGCTTTATCATTTCGGCACCCGCTTGTCTCTGCTCTTTGACTTATTTATATAAAAATTTTTTTTATATAAAGTCCCGTTCGGTCGCCATTTGTTAACAAACTCTCTTTACTACACATATATTAATACATAAATATGTAAAACAATATGTACTTATGGTACTTACCACGTGTTAATCACACTTCCGTAGACGCATACTACCCACACATATCTGTTTTATACCCAGGGTCCAAAGTTCTTTAAGTGAAAGTGCAGAAAACAATCGGGTTGTGTGGAATGATAAATCAGTTGTCATTTGGAGATATAAAATTTATTTAATAACTGCATTTTGATGATGTTCAGACTACACATGGTGGCTTATACCACACCCAAATATGGCGGCCCCTTCTTCCGCTCTTTACATACAAGCTGTTCTACAATATTTATTTTCTCTCTATTTTATTTGTCACCTATACAAATGGGTTTATTACTGCAGTATTTGATTTTTGTTTAACATTACTTACTAAAATACCCTTTAAAACACAAACCAACGTCTGTTATAAAAACCGAGGCCGGCCCATACAATCACACGCTCTATCGCTCTCTCTCTCTCATCATACCATTGATAATTTTGATTAGTTGTGGTTTATAATTCAAAGTTTATTAATGAGCGCATTCTTTTACTAAACTGATTGACAAAGTGCACTTCCCTGACTGTAGAGGTTTCCAGATTATGGCCGTTCCATGTCTTGTTGATGTTCGAAGTGTTGATAAACTGATTGTTTTTGTTGTCACTGAAGCTACATTGTTAGACTGTTATTTAGTTGAGTTATATTTTGCTGACTTTTACATTTTTTAATTACTGATAAACACTATTTCTGGCCTATTTGGCACCAGTACACTTTAATACATGTTTACTTCATGACGACTTGTAGTTGACTGGGGGGATGCAAAGCACATATTTTGCGTATGTGTTAGCGCATCCACGTCATTGTCTTTTGTTTATCTTTATATTTTAATGACGTCCCGCCTTATGGACCAATGAGAATGGATATTGAAAGTCTGTTTTCACTTATACCGCCATTGTGTATGCTCGGCTTCACACGTCCGCTCCTGACCTTGGAATCGTTTTGCTCTGCTGAAATCTGCGTCGTTGTCTTTTTACAAAGGGAAATAGTCCTACCCATGTATGTGTGTGTAAAACAATAAAATACAATAATTTGCTACCACTCATACCATAATTCCGACATCAGGATTTTCGTACTGTCACATGTAGCAGAAATGCAAGCAATGAACGAAGAAAATCCTGCTATACGGAATGAATTTGAAAGAGGAAATTGGGTGGTTAGAAAAACCAGGACTTTATTTTCAGCTCTTGGTGCTGATGAAGCTCTTGAACAAGAAAACAGGTCTTTAAAAGTTACCGGTGGTTTAGTAGGCATAACGCAAAACCCAAAAGCACTCGCACGTTATTTTTTAACGGCTCCAGAACTGCAACGTATATCTGATGAGACAACAAAAATGGCTGGTATTGCAGAAAAACGAGCCGATTGCAAGCATAGTGATGACAACAAAAAAGTAATAATCATAGAGGAGACAGCAATAAAAAAATTACGTGACGAACTCATACGAGCGGGAAACCCTTTTTTATATGAAGGTATTGAATTTATTAATACTTCAACGAAGGCTGTTTTTTCAGAATTAATCACTACAGATGTTAGTCAGATGCACAGTCTTGGCAATAGACTGTATGAAGAATTCAAAACACAAAGAATTGTATCTGAAACTAATATTATCAATTTGTGGGATCCAGTTAAGAAAAATAAACTTAATTTGTGTTTGAGTGCCAAAAGAAAAATACGAATAAAAGAAGCAGACTCTGTTAGAGATTTACACACAGACCGGTCACTATTTGCGTCTATGTTCTCAAAAAAGTAAGCTACTTGACATTTTAAAATCACTTCCATCAACGAATAATGATCTAGTACAAAACCAAACCACATTACATACAGCTTGTCCTGATTATCAAGAAATAAGATTTTCTGCAGCAATTGTTGGTGGAATGGCAGAGCTTCACGCATTACAAAAGTGCAATGACATTAAAACATGCCAAGACCTAGCTGAAGCATTTACAATTAAAATAGAAAAAAAAATACTGGAAATACCATGAATTGCACCTCGTATTCGACACTTATAAAGACCAGTCCATAAAGAATATAACAAGGCAAAAAAGAGTACAAGGAACCGTTACACGCTATAAAATCACAGGTAATACGAATATTGATAATATTTCAATGCAAAAGCTACTTTCAAGTATCAATACGAAGGATGAATTACCAGCATACCTGGCTGAAAAAGTTCTTACACACGCACAATTAACTAACAAAACCTTTGTAGTCGCATGGCGTTCAGAAGTTGCCTCCTCACATGGGTCATTTGATTATCTCCAAAGCACACAGGAAGAGGCAGATACTAAGATAATTCTTCATGCTGTCGATTGCGCAGAAAGAGGAGCAACAGAACTTTACATATTTGCACTAGATACTGATATTTTGGTACTTGGGATAAGAAGATATCCTAAACTGCCTGCTAAATCTTTTTTTGTGCCATCTTCCAATGAACGCATATCAATTGGAGATATATATTTTTCGCTAGGACCACTGAAGGCTTCTGCTCTTCCTGCATTTCATGCTTTATCTGGATCTGATTGTACAGGTACTTTGGCTGGAAAAGGTAAACTTTCTTATTGGAAAGCATTCAATGCAGTGACGGAGGAGATCTTGGTGAACCTTAGTTTGTTAGGAACCAATGAAACCATTTCTGAAGATGTACAGACAGCATTAGAGGCATTTATCTGTCAAGTATATCAGCCACAAACATCTCAAAATAAACTTAAAGAATTGCGTTGGTGCATGTTTTCTAAGAAGCAGACAAGTTGGGAAAAATTACTACCAACGAGAAGTGCCTTTCTACCAGCAATGGAACGTGTAAACTATCAAGTTCTTTTATGGAACCTGGACTGCATTCCTCAGCCAGTAATTCCATCCCCTTTTGCTCATGGATGGACAGAGGAGAATGGAAAAATTACTCCTGTTCTTAGTGAAATGCCATGTGCTCCACCCGCAATTCTCAAGTTCATCAGATGCTCCTGTTTAAAAAATAGGTGTAACCCACCGTGTAAATGCCATTCAAATAGCTTACCTTTCACAGAAATGTGCAAGTGTGGTGGCAAAGAAGAAGAATGTGACAACTGTATTGTTTCGCTTGATATTCAGTGTGACAATGACAGCAGCGATGATGAAAACAGCACTGATGGCATTTAGACATTTCAAATGACTTATTTTTTTAAGTACTGTATGTGTATTTTTAGAAATATTTTGTATCTATTAAAAATTATCTATTTTTTTAAATGAATAAATAAATTGTTTTTCAAAAAGTGTTGATATTGGCTAAATAATTCATGGTATTTCAACAAAAGTGTATTTTTTAAGAATCCGAGGTACATTTGTGGGAATATCTCTAAAAATATTCAATTTAGGAAAACCTTTTTTATAGGATTTCTTATTTTGTTTAATTTAAGTCATAAAAAAATTAAAATCGGTCCATAAATAACTGAAATATCATAGATTTTCAGAATTTCAGCGGCGGCCATCTTGATTACGTCATTAATTTTATATGACGCCCACTACAGAGTGACACCATGGAAATTATTCATCTAGAGATGAAAAAACTCCCCCATCTTTGCATCATTAATTCTGCCACGGAGCATGATTTTTCTACATAAGCCCCCTACTATAATTGAATTATTATTTCTTATTCTCTATTATTTAAAATATAACATTTAGGCTTATGGTCTACATAACTCCCACAGTCATTTTCCTATTCATTAAACATAATTATTATTGCAAGTCATTACTCACAATGTTCATTCTCTTCATCTCCTCATACTCTTTGGTGAGTTATTTATTATTACATAATATAAAAGATAAAAACATAAACATTAATTAAACATATGAACACAATGATATCTCCTTATAACTAATTCCAAATGACATTAGGTCATTAAAATGAAACTTCAACAACAGTTTACTATATTATATTAAATTCTTTTAACGATTACATTATTATTAAATGTCTTTTCATATAATTTTAAATCCAGAATATTGGGTTTTACCTCTGCACATCAGAAATCATATATGCTGTGTATTGTTATAACACAAATAAGCCACCCCAGTACCAGGGATATAAAAGATAATTCTTAATGTAAGTATACTTCATATCAAATAAAATAATTAAATATAAATAAAATATAAAAATTATGACACGACAAACGACGACATTACCCAACCCAAGTGATTGACCCAACAACAGGAAACAAAAGAAGAAGGGAACCACGAAAAATACACAAAGCAAAAAAGGTGATTGACCAAACAAATAGGAACTAACAAAAGAAGGGAAGAAACCAGAACCAAAGAAGAATAAAGACAATTAAAGGAAGTAAACGAATTCCTATAACTAAATGAAATTAAACCAGACGAGAAGAGGAGAACCGAGTCAAAATGAAGACAATTGAAGATGAAGAAGGAAGAGGAAACGAAGTGAAACCAAGAAATAAGAGACACCACATATAAAAGGGAGAAATGGTATACTCAAAGATAGCATATTGTAAATAAACCCCAATAATTATCCACTAATGGAAATAAATATTGTTGTAAATGAGATAATTTATATACCTGTTTTAAACAAAAAACAGTAAAAAATAACTTAGTAAAGAAAAGTACACTAACCCAAATATCAAAGTTAGATGTAGTGAAATATGTAACAAAATGTCATTAATAATAAGTATAATTTTATAATGAAAGAAATAGTGAGAAATAGAAGGAGAAATAATTATAGGGATTACCCACTAAAGAACACTTAGTATAAACAGTGAAAAAGTGCAATAGTGTATGTGTAAAAAACACAAAGTGTAGTGATAAAGAAGGTACGCTAATTAAATTATAAGTAACTATAAATAATTTAAAAGTGAAGGTGAGGTATAAATGGGAATAGTGTAAGATATAGAATATAAATATTATGAAAAATAGTGAATGATAAAGAAAATGAACACTTAATAAATCTATAAAGAACACTAAAGGTTTAACAGTGAAAAGTAATAGTGAATAAGTATATTGTGAAAAATAGTATTAAGTATGAACTATAAAGTAAGATGGATTGAACACTGGAAGGTGATAATCACAATGGTAATTAAAACCAAAAAATGTTAGTAATAAGTTTAGAAATATGTAATCATATTTAAAAGGGAGAATCCCAGGAAAGAGTAAATTGAAAGTGTTAACATGGAGGGAATGTAAAGATTGTTTAAAAGTTAAGGAGTTAGAGACAAATCAAAAACACCCATGTTATAAGGGATAGTTATAAGTTTCATAAAAGTGATGTTGTTTATCACAATAAAAATAATATGGATTATAAACAAAAATTAGCAAATAATAAGTTTGAAGGAAGTGATGATATTTCTCACTCAAAATAACAAAAGAATGAAATGTATGTTAAATCAACAGTAACTAATAACTTATAAAGAATAGTTTCGTTTTAGTGTTATGAATAGGATATGGCTGAATGAAACTTGCAGTCCATAGGCCTAATTGTTAAGTTTTAAATATTAAGATAGAGAAAACTATATTGACATGTAATCAGAACACACAAGCAGAATCAAAACGCAACACAAACAATTATAATAACAATGTAAAGCCCATCAAAATGAAATGAAATGTAAGTTAAATGAAATAAGTAAAACACCATAATGGCTACTTAGGCCTATGAAAATGCATAACTGTCAGACACACACAAATATCAATTGTAACAAATTCACAAGGAAATTTACAAATCTAAGGCAAGTAAATAGCCAGTAATTATGTGTAAATCATTTTAAAAGAGAAATGTTATTATAAAGGTTTAAATTAAAGGAGATATGTAATTTATCAAATGTCAAAATAATTAGACTAAAGTTAATATATGGTGGAATAGGACCTTATGAGGTATTGTTTTAATCTTTGAAAGGAAATAAAGACAATAGTGATAATATTTAATACCCCAAAGGGATGACATAAGAATAAAATCAGTCAGAAAATATATAATAAATTTGAATAAAAATTTCAAATATCTTAACAATGCTTTTGATCGAGGCCTTAACCAATCAAAGGATTTCAGTTACCATAGAAAGTTGGATACTAATTTTCCGTTAAATTTATTAGACTTGAAAAAAATGACGCGTGGGTAAGCGGTACGCAAGATTGAGATGACCAAAATTTTACTTTAAAAAGTTCAAAAGACGTTCAGAAGTCGACAGTATGAACCATTGACGAGTAGATGAAGAGCTTCAAGTAATAACAGATGTCCAGGAACCAAATAAACCAAATTAAATAACAGAAATTCCCAAGACCAGATAGAAGAAGACGCCAGCAGCCTAAATCAGCCCAAAATTGATGAATTTCCATTATCCCAGAACGGCGACACATCGTAACCTTCTGAACTGATAAGTATCAATTAAATGAAATAATCCCAGAAACCAAATCACTTTAAATATTTCTCAAATCAATCAAAAGTTCTCACTATTAAACAGAATTAATTTTCTTTCAAAGGTTGAATAAATATAAACTTACGTAAACAATTATTAACTTAGAAATAACCTCGCATTAGAGTGCAAATTTTGTAACAACCAATACGACACTACCGAACAATTTGTAAAAACACTTTAGACTATTTAAGTACGGATAAGGTACAGTAGTATATTTCTTTTAATGTAACCAACTTTTATGTTTTATTTATAATCCAAAGAACCCAGATTTTGAACAGATTAAAATATTGTGTGTAAACAGAAGCCATGTCGGCGTCAGTATAGTTTATTCAAAATCAGTTTCGCCAACCTAGAGATATATATGTTTCATGTTCTAAGCCGGAGCAATTTTATTAAAAAATAATTTATAATACCTTTGTCATATTGATTAATGACCAAATCAGAATTAAAATTACAGTACAGAGTATTACCATTGTTTTATTTCGTAGGAAGTTGTATCATATACAGTAAACCCTCGATTTAACGGACTTCGGATTTAACGGACAGAATTTAAAAGGCCCAAAAAAAAAAAAAACTTGAAACGTATGTGCATAATCTCCTGTTCTGGCGATTTTGCTTGGCTGTCGCAGCATTCTTTCGTTTCTTGTTTTGAAACGCATATTTTCTCATCTCCAATTGTATTTGATGAGAACGGAGATAAGAATTCATTTAATTCTTCATGATCCCCTCTTTGCGTTGTCGTTGACGCAGGCGTCATACACGTTCAGTGGAAGACATCACGATGACTAACACTGAACAATATACACTGATATGCATATTATTTCACTGTGACCAAATTTATTTATTACTAACGTCACCTGGAGCGTTACATTTTTCGATGACATTACACATTTTGCATCACGCATTTTGTGGAATGACCCCAGCCTAAAAACATTATCATGTTAAAAAAAATTTTGAGACAAAAAAAATGACGATTAAGTTTTTGAAGTCCATGGTTGTGATTTAAATTTGGTGGTAGTTCATAAACATAGCAACGCATTTTCACTCTTGAATATTCGGCTATCTTCGTGATAATTTGTATGCACGCACAGTTCACATTCGTACAGCGTCGCATCACTTTATTCAGAGAACACAGCGTGTACACTACATGTGTTTCTATAGTACGAACCTTGCACGTGTTAAATAGAGAGTCTTAACGAGTTTATACTTGCGTTGTTACAGCAAGGTCCATTACTTTATTAGTGAATTACAGCATAAGTATGTCTGGCGTTACGAAAAAACGTGTGAACTTGAGTATAAAGAAAAAGCTTGAACTAATAAGTAAACTTGAAGTAAACAGAAGTAAACATGTGGCGCGTCTGTTGCACATGTTTGTAAAGTGTACGGTGTAAAGAAACAAACCGTTTCAGACATTCGAAAGAATAAAGATAAACTTATTCAGTTTTCGCTAAAGTACAGTGTTGATAGTTCGAAGAATGAGGGAGAAAGAAAACACATTAAATTAGCCAAACACAAACAATTAGAGGATGCTGTGTACAAGTGGTTTATTCAACAACGTTCTAGTGGCGTCGTTGTTCGTAGTGTGGAGTTGCGGGCTGCTACTGATAAACTGGCGAAACATATTGTTATGTTTTTATTTTATTGATATTAATAAAATAAATCAAATATTATTGACTTTAAATTTATTCTAATTTTGTCGGGCGCCATCTTGTTACCAACTACGTATGAAATATATGTACTTACCATTTTTTCGGGCCAGATTCTTTTCGGCGAATAGGATATCAGAATTGTTGTTCAAAATAAAGAAAACTTTATTTTGTTTCCTATGATTCAAAATTTATTGGCATTTAAATTTTATCAAACAAATTATTCTTTTCTCCAAGTAAAATATAGACATAAAATGGATCATTATTAAGTTGGACCAAAATTCAACTTGGACTGACTCAAACATTTTATTCAAATAATTACTATCACCCCATTTCTATCTTTTGCAACCCATTGAAAATTTTAACTATCACGAATTTATTTAATTTTTATTTAAAATCTATAAACACATTGAAAACATATTATTATATTTTTATAATCCTTATTCCTAACATACTAAATGCAATTAACACAATAAGCCTTAATAAACACATTATAGGAAGTATTTAGTGCATCTATTTTTCAAATCAAAACAAAATTATTTAGTAGCGAATCATCATTATTAAAATACAACAAATTTCTAATACGTTATCCCCCTGGATAACCTTCCCGCCACACACACTATGACCCCCCCCCCTGGACTGTGGCGTCCAGTTGTGTCCACAAGGACTGAGGTTTTGGAGGAATGTGACATCTCCGTGTCCTTGCTTCTGCGTTACATTTTAAAGATTATGAACATCAACATGTTCTGGTCTATAATTATGCGCCCTTAATGCGGGTCTACCACCTGGCTTTGCTGTCCCCACTCTGACAGAGTGGTAGCCGCTGTTCCCTAGTTTGGTGATTCCCCTTTATTTTCACCCCCCATTAATTTCTAAATACACCTTGACAACGATAACAGCTATGGCCAGTATGGTCAGCGCGTAATCGTAATGTGCCCCAACCATAGCTGTTAAAGCTAAACCAATTCCACGGTCAGGGTTCGGTGAGGCCGTGACCGCCCGAAAAGTTGGGGAATCACAAGTAAAATATCTTTTGTAATACTAAACTTAATAATTTATACTTAAATGACATTATTAGTTTGGATGGTGTTTTAACCCCCTTTATATGTAAGCTTAACCATCATTAACATAAAATATTAAATACAAACTTTACAACCTCCCACCATTGCAGTTCCACACTACACTGTTATGTCACCTCTTTGTGCACCAATCTACCCCCCAAAATTCCCCACACATCTTGCATAATAATATAATATAACATAAGACACAAATAGACATTAACCTTGATTATTAGCATACCTTAAACAAACAATTCTCTTTTAAATAATTTATAGAAAAACTTATAAACATTCTTGTTTAAAATTTTTCATTAACTCTTTTATATATCATTATTTCATTATTTATCCTTTGCTGTAATTAGGTTCCTCAAAATTTTCAAATTTATTATTAATCTATATTTTTACCCATTATGATATTCCACAAAATAAACCATTTAACATTTATTTATTTATTCCTTAATTATTATTAAATTAAAATCTCATAAAAGAATTTAAATTCATTATAAAAACTCAAACATATAACATTCAATCACAACATTTAAACATCTCAAATTATTTACCTCAATTGATTTTAAAACACAACATATTTCAATTACTACCAAAATTTTACAAGTCATTAATTATTGTCTTCATAATTATTTTATTATTTATTTAGACTGCAAAATATTAATATTATTATTATTATTATCACAACAGCTTTCTACTACATATACACATTATTTACCTAACATTTCATAATACACACAAATGAATTCACTACATTATTTACAAAGTATTCGTCAATAACTGTTCAATTGTTTCACACTTCATATGTCCAAGTCTGCAAGGTCATTACCAAACATTACAATATTTAACAATGTCCATTCACTGATTTTTTAGTTCAGCCTCCATCATCGTATAGATATCTAATATATTTGTAACATGCATCATTGTTATCCACATACAATTTATTATTATTATTATTATAATAATCCATTAACCTTATTTCATCCATTATGCCATTATAATTTATAGGGTTATTCCCTATTAATATTTCATATACCTTGTCAACATAAGTCATTATTGTCCAGTCTCCATCAGTATTACTGGTCAATGTCAGGTAAGTTGTTTCATCATTTTTATATTCCTCTACTATTACGTCAGGTAAGTCATTATCGTGTATAAAGATATTATCAAAATAATTCTCTATCTCTCTTTCAACTGGTAAGTATTTTATATTGTTTATCTTCACCCCTCCTAACCTTTCTCTCAATTCATCATAATTTCTTTTTAACTTATACAATTCTATCTCTCTCTCAATACACAACTCTCTCTCTTCATAACCCCACATCACACTCTCACAATTATTACAGACAGAGGGTACAACATTATACAACATCAATATACACTTCAATTCATCTACTAATATGGGTCTCTCGCCCTTCAAAAACAACAACATTTGTGAACACTCTGGTTCAGAAAAATTAATGGGAAAATTTACCCTCTGCCCACATTCAGCTACTATATTATTTTTCCACTCTCTTTCTACTTCATCAACACACCTTAACATCTCATAATCACACTCCACAACCTCATCAGTACTCTCTGATATGATATTTTCAATTACACTATTATTCTCATTATTTTCAACAACATTATTATTATTTACTAATTCTTTCTCCGATATCATATTTTCACACTTGTCATTACAATTTTCATTTGTTTTATTTTTCTCTGGATTCATCACGACTACTTCCATTCTCTCCACACTCTGTTCTAATTTACATAAACTATTTTTTATTGTTTCATGGGTATTTTTACAACATTTATTCATTTCTTGAATCTCGTTTTTCAACTCGTCAAATTTGTTATTCAATTCTCTAAAATTACTATCTTGTTTTTTTAGAGCGTTATACATGCTGTCTTGTTTTTCTAAACTATTGTACATCATATCATACAATCTTGTTAACATAGTATCATTATCAGATTTCTTATTTTGATTTCCTAAAATAGGTGTTGAATGGATTTCAACTGTCTGTATTATTTTTGACTCCTCAAGACTACTGTCAGTTGTTTGAATTCCGGAGTCGCTACTTATTTGACTTTCTATCTGACTGTCAGATAAGCTGACGTCATTATTATCTGCCATTTTTCTTAAAATCTTTTAGATATATTTCTTTGCAAAATATTTTTATATGTAACACATACTTATTAAAAAAAATATTCTACTCACCCATACTACACATAATCATAACATAACCTTACTACTTATGTTTACACTTTTTTTTTCTTTTGTTACCTTAAACAACCATTCTGCTCTCACCGTAGGCCGTATTTTATATAAATTTCTTTATATAAAATTGCCCCTGTTCAGAAGCCATTGTTATGTTTTTATTTTATTGATATTAATAAAATAAATCAAATATTATTGACTTTAAATTTATTCTAATTTTATCGGGCGCCATCTTGTTACCAACTACGTATGAAATATATGTACTTACCATTTTTTCGGGCCAGATTCTTTTCGGCGAACAGGATATCAGAATTGTTGTTCAAAATAAAGAAAACCTTATTTTGTTTCCTATGATTCAAAATTTATTGGCATTTAAATTTTATCAAACAAATTATTCTTTTCTCCAAGTAAAATATAGACATAAAATGGATCATTATTAAGTTGAATATAATTTGTTCAGCAATAGTCAAAATAAAACAGGAAAGATAAATACAAAATAATTCGCTTAAATTATACTTAACTAACACAACGGAAACCAGCACTTTCACTCACACACACATACATATCTACCCCAGGATTCTAAGAGCTCTCTATTAAAAATCTTTAAATGTGAATATTACAATTTATGTGAATATTATTCAAATCATAATTGAAAATTTTGATTTCATTTTTGTAGACAACTTAGCTGTGTTTGAGTCCAGACGACGTCGCATTTCTCCACACGCACATTTTACGTTAATGAGAATTTGTTTTACACCTCCGAAACTGTCATTGTATTAAGAAAAACTGTTCATCTACATTATTTATTCATAATTTCGATTTTATATCACCTTTTTCGGTACTGCGGGCCCGCAAATTTACGTTCCGGAACTTTTACGTATACCACTCGCGAGTGGTGGAGTTAGACTGGCAATAGGCCAGCGGCACTATTTTATAACGTCGCCGTGGTTATATGTCCAATTCTCATTGTTTCTAAGTTTGTATCACTACGCCAGCAGACTGTTTTTGTTATATAACTGCATTCCACAACGGGGATCGTCTCTGACGTAATATGGTCTGATGTTCGTTACATAACTTGTTATGCTGTTTGTATGTCCTTGAAGCTGCCCTTGGCACAATTTTGTCGGTTGTTTCACTCGTCTTATAAAATATTACTGAATAATGGTCACGTATAATGTCAACAGCAGTGCTGCCACTGTCGCTTCCATCGCAACAACTGAATTTACCTCTCTTTTATACGTTTTGTCCCAATCATTGTAAAAAGTGCTATTTATTTTATGAAAAATATACAAACTGCTTTATTATCCCAAAAATAGGCCCGTTACAATATTGGTATCCAATTTCAGGCGAGTGATGGGTGGCTTTGGCGTTTTCGTAAACGGCATGGCATCACAAATAGATCAACATGTGGTGAAGCGCTGAGTGCAGACACTGAACAAGTTGAGGCTTTTCGTCAACATATAAAGGAAACGATCGAATCTGAGGGTCTCATTTTGTCTCAGGTCTACAATGCTGATGAGACTGGTCTCTACTTTCATGCTGTGCCTGAAAATACTCTGGCACACAAACATGAAACTAGCACACCAGGCCGTAAACTCAACAAGGAGCGGCTTTCTGCCCTACTGTGTGCGAATGATGATGGTTTGCATCAACTTACTCCAGTCATAGTCGGAAACGCAAAGAAACCTCGTGCGATAAAGAACATAATGAACCAGTTGCCAGTCATTTATGAAAGTTCAAAAAATGCTTGGTTTACCTTCAGTATTTTTTCAGACTGGTTTTTTAATCATTTTGTGCCAGAAGTGCGACGTTTTCAAGAAGAGACTATGAAAATTCCATCGCATGCAGTGAAAGCCGTCTTACTACTGGACAATGCACCGGCCCATCGCAACTCCGAGAAGTTAGTTAGCAACGACGGAAAAATAAAATGCGTTTTACAGCCAATGGACCAAGGAGTCATTGTTGCCTGCAAAAGGCTGTACAAGAAGAAGTTTCTTGAAGAGGTGATGGTTGTCTTGGAGGACGAACAAGACCATGAAAACGACACGAGAGGAGCTAGAACGCTGCAAAATCTGCGTGCATACAACATCAAGTCCGCCATCTTTAATTTTGCTGCAGCATGGAAGGAGATGAAGGAAACAACATTTGCTAATGGGTGGACACAGTTACTGTATGGGACTGAACCGGAGTACGATTTCAGAGGATTTGAAACATCCGATTTCTGTGAAACCATAAAGAAGGCTGGTGAAGAAGTAAACGAGAATGACATAGAACAGTGGCTAAACTTGGACGAGGGTGATCCAGGCTACCAAATCCTGAGTCAGGAAGAGATCGCGGGATCTGTTCTACACGACGATCGTGAAGATGGAGATGATGACGATGACGACGATGAAGAAACATCTGTTACAGGAGGCCCTAAATTATCAGCGATAAGAAACAGCATGGACGAAATTGTCGCGTACATTGGGGAGTCTTCAGATCCGGAAGTGTGTGCTTATTATGACCATTTTAGACAGTTTAGATCTTTAATAATAAAGAAGCAACATTCTAGTGGAAAACAACTGACTCTTGATGCTTTTATCCAGAATAAATAAAGGTGTGTACATAACATTGTATTTGCATGATATTAATAGAACGTATTAAAATACAGATAAGCGATGTTGTCGCTGTTACAATAGAAAACCACACTGGCAGTTTACCCGTTATTTAGAAACATGTTACTCACACCCCCTCTACTCATCCTTTATCTTGCTGCCTACAGAAGGGTGCGAGCACGCGCGCGTGCGCACGCACTTACACTTTTTCTTCCTATTCTTTGTTCAGTTTGCTGTTAAAACGTACGGGTGCAGTCATAAATCATAATACCAGAGTTAACAACAGCCAGGCAAACTGCTGTTGCTTACGCAGTAAACAGCTCATAGATACCAAAAGCGTTCGACCCGCCAGAAGTCAGGTATAACTTCGAATTTCGTTAGCGCGCGAATGCAAGACGCAGGCCAAATTAGCGACCATGTTTTTAGGAGAAAAACTGCGGCTTGTATTCGGAAAAATACGGTATTTGCATGAGATTAATACTATTAAAATTTCAAGTGTTATAGGCCTATTTGACTTAAATATATCCTCAAAAACAAAATTTGCGATTTAACGGACACCCCTCAGCCCCAATTAGTCCGTTAAATCGAGGGTTTACTGTATGTGTGTGTTAGCAATTTTTACTGAGTAACCAACTAGCGCTCTTGCCGAGCGGGCAATATAACAAGCAGTACAGCGGTGGGAATCATTTGAACGCTCCAGCTGTCAACGCTGACAACACCTATTTAACTTGTAAAATAACAAATTTAATTGTTTTAAAGTAAACAATTTAGCGCCACCCGGGATTCGCAACCCCTATGAATAAACAGGTAGGTTGTACTGATAATTGAGACCAAGCTACAGACTTCAGTAGTGACAACCATTATTGTAACGACCGGTGTGAGGCGAACACACCACATTAACACTTACTACACATAAAAAACAAGTGTACACATTTTACAGATACGACCAGAACTTCTCGTTACAGTATTAGCACACTAATAGTCATTTTACTTAAACACATTGGTAATAATATGAATTGCCAACTTAGGATACTAATGGCTCACAAATTAACATATGATAGGTAGTCAATACTACTACTATCTGAACTCTATTAATTACTTAGTTTACTGCACTTTGGTTCAGTTTGTTATATACACTGGTGTTCACTGATAATTGCTGTTAATTGCCACAGTCCTTTCTGTGTTTAGCAATTATTAGCTTTCACTCATTTTTACTACTCACTGATAGTTTTTTATCACTCTTAAATCTTTTACACTGATTTATTAGTGTCTATCCCTATCAATGGGGCTCTATTTAATTTGGGTATTTTAACACTATCACCTTGCACTCTCTATGTTTGATTTAAGTGTTATTGGTGGGTATTGCTTACTTAAATTCTCTTTCTCATTTTACAAATGTTCATTTACTCTAATTCACTATCTCTCACTTTACCAGGTTCAATTATACCATTAACAAGTTCATGTATTAGATTGATTTCTCATAGTTATCTCTATTCATTTGGTTAGTGTACCTTTCTAAATTTAAGTTATTGTAATTTAACACTTCTCATTTACATTGTTTGTTTGGGTTTACATTAATAATTATTATTTACAATTATTATTCATTGGTTTATTTTTTATTTGGTCTATCACTGGTGTTCTTGGCTGGTTCTACTTATTCACTTCATTTGGTGATGATCCATATATCCTTTCATAGGTGTTAGGGCTGGTTCTAGTTATTCACTTATTCTGTTGTAATTTATATATCTTTATATTAGTGTTGGGGCTGGTTCTACTTCTCACTTTACTTTGTGATTATTTAAATATTCTTTCGTAGGTGTTAGGGCTCGTTCTAGTTATTCACTTATTTTGTTATAAGTTATATATCCTTGTGTTAATGTTGGGGCTAATTCTACTTTCTCACTTTACCATCTATTGGGTTATTATGGTTAAATCACCATGTATCATTGTTTTCAACGTTTTGGTCCGTTGCTTGTTACTTTTCTCTTATCAGATGTTACTTTTATGATTACTTTCATATGCTTGATCGTATTATTATTTTAATTACCCATTCTTTTATCTCTGACTCATCCCTTTTAATCATAGTGTTAAGTATTTAATAATTTATTGTTATCATGTTTCTTCATTAGTGTTTGTTGAAGATATGATTGCCCTGCCACTAAAATTGATTATTTCAGCAATTATCGTTCAGGTTTTTGATTGAAATTATCAATCATTATTTCAATTTATTCTCTTAATCACTGGTTAGTTTTGAGCTATCGGTTCTTATTATTTTATTGAGTGTCAGTATTCTTCTTGATTTTTGTATTATATTTTTGTTTAATGTTCTTATCCCTTTGATATCTAATTCCCTAACATTTCTTCTCTAACATTATATTGAATCGGATCGGAAGGGTACTTTTGACTCCATTGCTCCGCCGTCAATTATACATATGATTGCCGGACTTATCTATAGTCAATCATTAACAAAATTATATAAGTAGTCTTAGTGCGACTATAAAATAAATATCATTTGTAGGATTCTCCACATTATTATCATTTAGTTTATACAATACATTATTCCAAATTATAATCTTTTTCTTTTATTCACACTCTTTAGCTCTTAGCGATGCGATATAATTAGTGGGTATGATACACATGTCTTTTTGTTATTTGTTTTGTTTATTTTTCTTCCTTTTTTAACACTAGCTATTTATTAATTGGTTTCAGGATGTTTTTTCTTGCGTTTAATAATACTTTTTTATAGAGGATTGGTTATATGTCCCCTTTCTTCTTTGCGTCCTTGGGTCTACGATCTCATATGTGTTGTTTTGATTGTCTTTACTTACTATATAAGGCCCTGTGTAAAGTAGTAATAGCTTCTTGGCTATCCCTTGTTACAGTCTATTTCCTTACCCCCCTTATATTAAACTTTTACTTACCTTTTCTTTCACTCGCCCTGACTTACGAAAAAAACAGAAGATTCCCAACTTAAAGGCCGCCACCAATATTTTTAAAAAGGACAAATATGGAAACCTTTACACAGTTCCCCACTATTTACTTTGAATTACTTACCAGGTCCGTTTAGGCGAGATTTTCCGTACAGGACAGGTTATGTTAAACAGGCATAATAACTTACTCTCTACACATGGTTTATATGAAATAAAGTCTGAATTTTATTGAAATTTGCATTTGCGAATTAACAACTAATAAACAGTGAATAATCAACTAGACTATAACAAGTTATTATGAACCAGTGTGTATATTTTAATCCCCTTGCTATTTACTTTTACAAAATTCCTTTCCCTTAGAGATCTCGATTATTTATATTATATTAAATAAGTTATCATCATTTGTTTTGAACTAATTTAAATAGGTATATTTAGGGTGGTTGGTTACCCATTCACCATGTATGTCCGTATAGTTTGTTGTCCTGTCTCGTTGACCACTTTCTTGTTTCTGGTGCACTCACGCCCCTAGTTGCACTGAGTTTACTGTGTTGTATTATATTTTCACTGATTTGAATTCACTGATTTCCCCATGTTAATATTAAGTCACACACTTAAATCCGCTGCATTGTTTGCACTTTTAATAGTTATTAAAAGATGTTTTAATTAGTTATTTGATTGGATAGGCCGATTATAATGATTTTGGCCTATCTTGCACCCGAGGCCACTGTTTTCTTTTAATGAACTGTATTAATACCCTGCTCTCCCCTGTTGACTCTATGGTGACAGACTGCTTACTGTGATTCACAAAGCCTGCTGCTGGGGCGGTTACGTAATATGTCTAGACGGTTGTTTAGGCTAACAGTGTGTTGCTGGTTAAACTGGGGCACCTCACAGGTGGAAGCTGACAATTTGAAAATTAAAACTGATTTAAATTAAAACTATGGGATCACACAATTCTGTACCGTTACAATACCCCCCCCCCCCAATGAGAGGTTGAAGGTCGAAGCCTACAAACTCTCATTGCCTGAAACCTAAGAAGATCAGTGAGGATATGGCGCCACAACCCCCTGAACACTCTACTAAAATCATGGGTACTTACCCCCCTAGTTCGGTGGCTGCGGCAGCACCCATCCGATCTTAGTGGACTTCTCTGTACGAGATCCCAACACCATAAGCTCGGACGGCTACCCGCCATAGTATCACCCGACTCTAAAACATTCAATTCAAAATATCAATAAATAGCCTTCCATTATTCCCTATCCACAACTGATCGGTTCCTCTTAGTCATACTGGTTCATTAACAACGTACTGGTTCGTGTTTATATAATACAAAATGCATCACCCACCAAAATCATACATAAAATACAAATCTTATACTAACAAACTTATTATAGGATACATACTTCAGTACAAACAAAATACATTATTGCCTTCAATCTCAATTTTCCTTTAAAAGAAATACTTTAGTTATTCCATTTTAAATGAATATTTTAATCATTGTTTTCATCAATTATTGTTTAATTTACCATCACATTTAAAATTCGAATCAAAATAAATTTAAATTCATTATTAAAATTCACCTTTCCAATTGATTTAATTACCAAATTAATTTACTTTAATTCCTCAAACTCTAAGTTGCAGTAATTACCTCATTATTATTTTATCTGCTCAAAGCAAAAATATTAATTGCATTACAATAAAAAGCTACCTCCATTTCAACACATCTTACATTTCTTTTGTTTCATAATAGAATTTACTCATGGCAATGATTCAGCAGACTACAACACTCTTGTTGTGGTCAACTACAGCATGGCTATAAACATTGGTCACACAACACACAACATACCTGTTTACATTAACAGTTGTCTGCCAGACTGGTGTTTATAAACACTCTCAGTCTCAACATTCATGATTACATCATATACTGACACCTGTACTTCAAATTTCAATTTCTATAAATCTTTTCGTGTTAACATATTTATCAATTAGTATTTATTGCAATTCATATCAAAATTAGTTTGGCTTCATTAATAAAATTAACCTTTTGTCAATGAACAATTATATTAATTGTTTTATTTTAATAATTGATTAATTGATTATTTTACTAACCTCCACTCCAAACAATTTAGCTTTAGTTATATTATTTAAAGCACTTTGAATATAGACACACAATGCAAAATTAAATTCATTAATACCTCCTGTTAATTATTATTGTTAATTAACAAAATAAAATAATATTATTATTAACATCATTTTCTATTCCATACATATATTGCTTACATAAAACATTTTACAATACAAACGCAATCAATTTCACTAAAATTTATTTACAAATCTTCATCATTAATTGTTCAATTTTACCACACTTCATTTCCAAATTCAGCAAGGTCATAACCATATACTAAAGTATTTAAAATGTCCATTCACCGATTTTTTAATCAACCTCCATCGTCAAAAATTAGTCTTTTCTGCACATAATACATTTCAATTTCATTGATACACAACATATGGCTATCTTGTGTTTTATAGCCATAAAATTTTATTTTTTCCATTGTACCAAAATAATAATACCTAGGGTTACCCCCTATTATTACTACATCATAAATCAAGTCGACGTGATTATTTTTTGTCAAGTCTCCATCAGTATTTTTTGTCATTACAATCACATCATTGAAATTTTTATCCCAATAAACGTCAGCTGTTACTAATACGCTGACCCTCTCTGCAGGTAAACGTATATTATTGTCTTCAATATAATTATTGTTTATCCAACAAGGTACGTTTTTAATTCTACCAGTTCTCTCACTATTTAAACTCTGTATTAACTCTTCATAATTTCTATTCACCTTAAATAATTCTACCACTCTCTCTCTCTCATAATCACTTTCATCACAATACTTCTCACAACATTTCACATTCTCATTCCACACAGAGGGGAATACCACTTTATTATTAAAACACCATCTGGCCCTACCAGATAAACACAAACAACTTATTTGACATTCTGAAGACCTTTTGTCTTCTACAAAAACTATTGAGGACCTCTTGTCCTCCATCAACACTTGTAAAGTCTCTGCTTCACATTTAACCCCATAAAAATTTTCCCCCTGTTCACCCTCTACAATTAAACTATTTCTATGCTCTCTTTCTAACTCATTATTATCACTGAATACTCTAACCTCAACTAAATTTCTATTCTCAATATCACTACCCCTATTACTCAATTTATCATTATTATTTTCATTCAATAATATATTATTCTTGTTAACATCATCATAACTAACATTATTACTCACCATATTTATGGCCACCTGTTTTACATTTAAACTAACCTCTTACTGATTATTACTTGTATTGACATCACCTACCTTGTCGTTTTTTATCTCGTCTACACTGGAACTAGCATTATTATTTGTAAAAGTATAATCATTACTACCTCCACTATCAGAACCACTTACCTGGTTTGGTCGGCTTTCTTTACTTTCTTTTAATTTACATCTATCTCTTTCCCACTTTTCATCTTTTTTTTAAAAATGTCATCTACCATTGCCCTTTGTTTTTCTAACAGCAATTCCAGGAAATTTATTATCTCTTGATGCGATTCACTCATATTATCTTTCCTTACATTATTATCTGCTACCTGATCGTCTGCACTAGTGCTAGTTAAGTCAATTCTGTTGACTTCACCACTATTATTTTCCATTTTTATATTGTTGTGTTTACATACACAATTATACTTTTTAACCTACAACACCGCCCTCACTCGCAAATAACCCTTCTAATTAACACACTAATTACACACCAAATTAAAATACTCTACACCTAAACTCGTTATCCAAATATAAAATAAACAATACTTTCACAAGCACGTTACACTACATAAATCTATACAATAACTCAAAATTTTACACATACGCCGTTACCACAACCTGTCTCGTACTTCCAATCAGGCCTAAACCCATATCAGAAAATTCCATATGAGTCATCCTGGCAGGGTCGTCACTGTTACGGTCTATTTCCTTACCCCCCTTATATTAAACTTTTACTTACCTTTTCTTTCACTCGCCCTGACTTACGAAAAAACAGAAGATTCCCAACTTAAAGGTCGCCACCAATATTTTTAAAAAGGACAAATATGGAAACCTTTACACAGTTCCCCACTATTTACTTTGAATTACTTACCAGGTCCGTTTAGGCGAGATTTTCCATACAGGACAGGTTATGTTAAACAGGCGTAATAACTTACTCTCTACATATGGTTTATATGAAATAACGTCTGAATTTTATTGAAATTTGCATTTGCGAATTAACAACTAATAAACAGTGAATAATCAACTAGACTATAACAAGTTATTATGAACCAGTGTGTATATTTTAATCCCCTTAGTATTTACTTTTACAAAATTCCTTTCCCTTAGAGACCTCAATTATTTATTTTATATTAAATAAGTTATCATTTGTTTTGAACAGATTTAAATAGGTATATTTAGGGTGGTTAGTTACCCATTCACCGTGTATGTCCGTATAGTTTGTTGTCCTGTCTCGTTGACCACTTTCTTGTTTCTGGTGCACTCACGCCCCTAGTTGCACTGAGTTTACTGTGTTGTATTATATTTTCACTGATTTCCCCATGTTAATATTAAGTCACACACTTAAATCCGCTGCATTGTTTGCACTTTTAATAGTTATTAAAAGATGTTTTAATTAGTTATTTGATTGGATAGGCCGATTATAATGATTTCGGCCTATCTTGCACCCGAGGCCACTGTTTTCTTTTAATGAACTGTATTAATATCCTTCTCTCCCCTGTTGACTCTATGGTGACAGACTGCTTACTGTGATTCACAAAGCCTGCCGCTGGGGCGGTTACGTAATATGTCTAGATGGTTGTTTAGGCTAACAGTGTGTTGCTGGTTAAACTGGGGCACCTCACAGGTGGAAGCTGACAATTTGAAAATTAAAACTGATTTAAATTAAAACTATGGGATCACAATTCTGTACCGTTACACCCTTCCACGGTGCTTGGTAATCCTCTGTTTCTAAGTAGTATTTGCTCTCCAATCTGATATTGTATGGGTTTCGGTTGCATTTGCTTATATTTTTGTTTGATCTTGTCCATCTTCTCTAGTATCTTATGGTGAAATTGCACGTTATCAACCTGATATTCTGTTCCATTGGGAAATTGAATTAACGAAGTAATTTCTCTTCTCACTGCCTCTTCCATTGAAAATTGTGATCGGGTAAGATGTTTTTATCAAGTTGACAGGCTCTCGGAATTGAATTTCGCACTGATAATCTCTGACCTTTCCAGGTGTATCTGAAAATACGTGTTTGTATCTATTATACACTTCTATCAGTTGTTCAGCTTGTTGAACTGTTAATTGTGCGTTCGTTTTCTCTCTCTGGAAAGTTCGGATTTCTTCGATTTTTTCTTGCCATAGTTCTTCATTGTCGGTCTCGTCCCAAATTCCATTATTCGGTGTCTGTTCCCCAGTATTTCGGCATTTCTGGATATGATACATGGTTTTATTCGGCTGTATTTCGTCACTATTGGTCAATTCGGTTGTCCATCGTATGTCACCCTTCTTCAAAAATAGCTTATATTTGCTTAAGTCAATTATGGCTGAGTACTGGCGCAGCATATCGCAACCAATTAGCATCTGGAATGGTAATCCGCTGGCTACTAAGAACGTCATTGTTACTGTTTGTCCGTCGCTCGTCAGTTCGAGTTGTACTTGTTTTCGGACGGTTCTATTTTGTCGTCTGGTCGCTCCAACAAGGACAATGTTGCTGATGGGTAGCGTAAGTATAGTTGTCTTACTTGCTTCTTGGATCTTCTGAAGTTCGATACTGTCGATTAGCAAAATATTTGATCCCGTGTCTATCATGATTTGTGTCGGTACTCCGTTAACTTTTGTTGATATATAAGCAATTTCGCTGTGTTTATTATCAGATTGGTTATTACTTTCCTCGAGCAATTCTTCTACAATATTTTTTAAATAGTTGTTCTGTACGATCGTAATTGTGCGTTCGTCATTGTGATTTAACCCAATAGACTGGTTCAGTGAGGGTACAAGTACCTTTTTCACTGCCGCTCCTAGTTTAACGTCGTCTTGGACTGTTCATTACGTCCATCTTGTTGGCTGACTTCCGCTCGTTGATGGTCGGGGTTCAGGCTGGTTATGATCTTCGTATCGGTCACGCCTGTATACCTCTTGGCTACGACTTCGGCCCGTGTTGGATGTATTATCACGTCCGTAGTTGCTATTACTGTACCGGTGTCCGTAGACATTTCGGTCGGCACTTCGTCGTCCCTGATAATACGACCTATTTCTCCTGTCACTTTCGGCCCTCACATAATGTACTTGACGATAGCTACGATCTGGGTTGTTACGATTCCTATTGTCATTGTTGTTGCTGTTGAAATTTGGCCGGTTGTAGTTCGTGTTATTCGGCCTATAGGGTTGATGTTGTGGGTTATTTGGCCGGTTGTACTGATTGTTTAGATTGTTTGGCCTATTGTTGTTAGTATATCCGTTGTTTGGTTGGCTGGCCGGATTATTATTTGGTCTATTATGTGACTCGTTGCGCGGGTTATTCGTATTATTACGGCTACTATAATTTGAGTGGTACTTATTGTTATTATATTGGTAGCCGTTCTGAAAATTTTTGTTATCGCCCCTGTCGTCCCGCTGTCGACTCCTACGGTAGTATCGCTCCCTTTCATAGTCTTCTAATAGGGCTGCTATGGAGTGTATGGTTTTAATTTGACTGCCCAGCCGCGCTCTGGAGACACCCTCTTCATAGTGAAAGGCGAGTTTCGTTACTAGACTCTCTTCCGGAATTTTCTGCTCCAGGTTCCTTGCCAGACATACCTTTCCCAAGAAATATGCCGTGAAAGTCGTCCCTCTGGTGGCGTCATACCTACCGAAACATATACTATCTCGCACGATGTTTTGTGTTGCCTTCGACCAGTATTTCCTTTTAAACACGTCTTTAAATTCCTCGTAGTTCGTGAGGTCATGTCTCGTAGCCGTCCACCAATAACTCCATCAGGTTTCGCCTGTATTGCTTGAAATTAATAACCTCCCGGTTGTCCATGTGCTGGTACTGTGACATTATCGGCGGTCTGTTATTAATGACTTCCAGCTCCTCTCTGATTTTGGCAATCTCTCGTTTCTGTATCTCTTCAATTTTTTCTTTATTGTGCTGACCTTGTCCGCGAACTTCGCGTACGGCGGTGTCGATCTCCCGGCATTTCTCTCCACAGTCTGTCCGTACCTGCGTTATGTTTTGTTTGGTTGCGGTTCGTATGGATTCTATCCGAATCTGGCTATCTTCTTCCAGGTTAGTTATTCGGTCGCCGAAGTCTTCCATCGTTTGTTGCAGTTCATGGCTCGTATTTTCCCATTTTCCGTGTATTTCGGAAATTTTTTGTCGTATACCCATCATCTCCTCCTCGATCTTCGTATTGATCTGTTCATTATTATTTTCAATAGTTCTGCTCAGTTCTTCCTTCAACTCCTCCAAGTTTTTCTGGTTGTCCTGTTTCAACTCTTCCTTTAAGTTTTCCATGTTCACTGCCATTTTCTTACTATTTTCGGCCATTCGCTGGCTGTTGTTGTCTATTTTCTTATTAATTTCCTCCTTATTTTTGTTCAACTCTCCCTTGAACTCTTCTTTTTCGTCATCAATTTTCTTGCTCAATCCCATAATCGCCCTCATCATCTCTTGGAATCTCTCCTCCTCAGTCTGTGTTGGTTTCTCTGGTTGGTTTTCTGGCTGCACGGGTTTGACTGGCTCCATGGGAGGTAACATTTGTTCGATGTCCTCGACCGAAGTCACTTCCTTCTCTTCCACTCTAACTTCTTTTCCGGCCTCCTTCGTCCGCCTCAGTGATGATGCCCTCTTCATCTTGTTCGTCTTCTGTCGTACTTGCCGCTAGATATTATTTTTCTTGTAAATCTAGCCTCACTAGTTGGTGCGCCACTTTGTAGAAATTGAGTTTTAGTGTTTAATTTTTTCAAACGTTATTAAGTCTTGTTCTGTCGTTGCGTTTATTAAGTCGCACGTCGAACACGTTCTGTGTGATAAATGCGTCGTGTAGCCTGTGTGCCCTTACCTGTCCCTTCTCACTCTTTATTTCTTCCCGATAGGCGCCAAATTGTTTTGCCAGAAAACAATTAAAAGATTCTATCTTAGTTGTTTTAAGGTATCGAGTTTGATTCGAATTGTTCGCCGACTGGCTGGAACTCGAATCTCGCTTGAGTGGGGGAAACTTTGTTACCAACGTAAAATATTGTTGGTTAATTCGACTCGCTGCTACAAAACACAACATACATATTATATTGAAAATAATTATTGGACAGTTAGTAATGATTCACACTTTTTTATTTGGCTTCAGAACTTGTTAATCTTCATTAACGCTTATACAAAATGTGATTAATATAATATGTTTTAGCCTCGGCAATAAATAATCGTTCACTCAGCGGAAGGCTGGGTTGGCAATACAATGTTTTTCTGTCGCCGTGGTAAATGGCGTTTCTTATTTCTACACAATAAATTTGCCAATGAATCCTTTTAAGTACGACAAAGAAGTTTTCAAACAAGATAATTAATTACAATATATCACTTTATAATCATGATAATTAAAATTGAACAAGGTTTACATTAGATTCAAAGTTGTGGTGTCAAAGTGTGTGACGGTGTCATTCGTGTAGTACATAGGTTATATTTAGTTAACTGGTATGCATAAAATATGTTTTATTTATCAATCTTTGAAAAAATAATACCATCAGTTATAGTGAGAGTTCACAGTTTAGTGAGAAAGTTGAAAGAGAATTTATTTCAGATATTTAATTAAGATATTTAATTAACAGATATTTCATAATACTTATCATCAGTTGCTTGGATGTGTAGTGTCAAATAATTAATGTAGGTTGGGTTCATCGATGTTGGTTCTTTGTTCTTCAAATATCTTGGGCTTCAGGTACGCCTTGCGTCTTTTTCTTGTTAGTTGACTTATTTTAATAGATTTGGATTTAATTAAGCTGGTCCTTGGCCTGGGTTGAATGTGTCATCCACTCATCAGTTAGTTCGGTCCTTCACTTCATGAAATATGGTCACTTTTACTATTTTTTAAATCAAATTTGGGCCCTTCACGGCGTGGCGTCTCTCCTCGTAAGCGTCACTATAAGATTCTAACGTTCCTAACTGAAAATCATCAATATTCTGCTGTTGTCATGGTAACTCAAAGATTCTGATTGGTTAAACTCGACTTAAGGCCATTGCTAGAACATTTGAATTTTTATTCAAAAAGGTTACATATCTTCTGATTGCTATTAATCTTCGGTATTCTTCTTTAAGTATTAAATATCATCACCACTGTTTGTATTTTGTTTCAAAGATTAATTTAACATCCCATAAGGTTGGGTTTACTGATGTATTAACATTTGGACAGTTATGTTGATATTATTTAAATACACTGTTTTCTTATTTTACATGATTACTTTAACATTTCTCTCTTAATCTGATTACCTAATTGTCCTTTATTGTTTACTTGCCTTAGTTTTGCTAATGTTATAGTTTAATTCTTAAAATTTGTAGTTTTTGTTGTTTTACAGTTAGGCATTTGCCTAGGCCTGAACAGCAATTGGCTATTTTTCTTAATTTACACAGATTACATTTTATTTTCCCCTTGTATAGGTTCTGATTTGTTTTATACATGATTTGTTCATTTGTTGAATGGTTTTATGTCTGTTCTATAGTAATTGTATGTTATTTTATTAGTTTCCATGTTCTGGCTTGTCTATTGTTATAACTGCTTTTGTTTGTAATTGAATTATTATTTCTTATTCTCTGTTATTTAAAATATAACATTTAGACTTATGGTCTACATAACTCCCACAGCCATTAAACATAATTATTATTGCATGTCATTACTCACAATGTTCATTCTCTTCATCTCCTCATACTCTTTGGTGAGTTATTTATTATTACATAATATAAAAGATAAAAACATAAACATTAATTAAACATATGAACGCAATGATATCTCCTTATAACTAATTCCAAATGACATTAGGTCATTAAAATGAAACTTCAACAACAGTTTACTATATTATATTAAATTCTTTTAATGATTACATTATTATTAAATGTCTTTTCATATCATTTTAAATCCATAATATTGGGTTTTACCTCTGCACATCAGAAATCATATCTGTGGGTAGAAGCCATAACTTGATAAGTCGACTTTTTATCAAAATTGAGTTATTAGCACAGCTGATTTGTCTCGTTGAGATCTACAAGATGGTAAAACCAGATAAGTAAAATTCCCACTAATAGTGACGTAGTGAAGCTGGCCCAAACCTGATAAGTCAATTTTTGTAATAGTATAAGTTGCCATAACTTGATATGTAGGTCATAACAACCTTTACTGCAAGCATTTTACTCAATATTTACATATTTATAAGATGGCAAAACTTGGCATGTCAGGATATCCACTTTTAACATCTTTGAAAAGATCATATTATTTATGTTTTATAAGATGTCAAAACTTGATATGTTGACATACCATGTTTAAACATGATCACAAATGTATATTATTTTAAAATTCACAAAGATGACATAACATGATAAGTTTACATATCACGTTTTGACTTCTGAAAAACAACATTCATTTAGCTTATGTACAGCTATTGGCAAACCTGATATGAATACTTATCATGTTTTTCCACTTTGTAATAACATGTATTTTGTTAATAAACGTACTGTCAACTGATATCTTGTGCAGCATCACCATGCTTTTGTGTTTTGAAGTTGAAATTAGTTGCTAAAGTTGTTTAAAATGACATGGACTTGTGAATGTGGTAAAGGAAAGAGTAATGAAACTCATAATAGGGTAGTTACCAGTATTATACTATTTAATTATTGACGCCAAAAAAGTAAGTGTGTGTAAAACTATGTTTATGCGTGTGTATGGAATCACAAGAGGAAAAGTGGATGTTCTAGTAGAAAAGCTTAGAGCTGCTCCTTTTGGAATTATTGATCACGATATGAGAGGAAGACATGAAACAGTTAACAAAACCAGTGAGGATGAAGTAAATGCTATCTATGAATTCATTAATACATATCCAACATGAAAGCCACTATGCAAGACGAGACAGTTCATCAAAAAGAATCTTCCTACCAAGCCACTTGACTGTGAACAAGATGTATAAGGAGTACTTAGAAATGCGAGTTAAAAATGGCCATGACAAATCTGCCTGTTATGACGTTTTTAGGAAAACTTTCAATACTACAGGGTACAAGTTTAAGCAACTGTATATTGTACATGCAAAACTTGTGATGCATTTAATGTTAGTAAGAGGTCCGCTTCAAATAAACAAGACCGTGATGCAATTGACGACTGCTACAAATCACATGTTTTAGAAGCACAGGAAGGTTATGATAGAAAACGAGAAGACAAGGCTAGTGCTAAAACTACTGACTATCAACGAGTTTTGGTGTTTGATCTACAGCAGGTACTTCCAGTGCCTTTTCCTACATCTAACATAGCATACTACAAAAGGTTACTATCGATGTATAACCTTACAATCCGTGATTGTGCAAGTGATGAATCATCAGAGTGTTACATGTGGAGCGAACTTGAGGGAGGGAGAGGTTCTGAGCAAATTGGCTCCTGCATTTTAAAAAAGATTTTGGATCTTCCAGATAGTACTGAACAACTTATTACATACTCTGACACATGTGGCGGTCAGAACCGCAATATTAACATTGGAGTCATGTTTATGTATGCTTTATGTAAAAAAAGATTCTCTCCAAGTTGTAGACCAGAAGTTCCTTTTGCCAGGTCATACACGCCTGGAATGTGACGGTGACCATGCCAGGATTGAACGTTCAAAAAAACGTTTGGTATCGTCTGGATCATCAACAAATAATGAAGAAAACCTAAGGATTATGGTACCTCGTGACTGGTGTCAATTTGTGAGATCCCTAAAAGGGAAAAAAAGGTTTAAGGTGATTGAAATGTTTTTCAAAGATTTTAAGGCATTCTCTGTACTTTTGAAAAACAACGTTTTGGTGCATCGAACCAAGGACACAGAAAAAAATCCAGTAAATTGGCATCAAATTAAATGGTTGAGATACACAAAGGAGTTTGGGATTGTTTATTTCAAATACGATCTAAATCCTTTCTCACAATTTCGTGTACTTAACCTGATCAGGGACAGAAAAGGCAGGAGGATTTCTACAGAAAGTCTGCAAGTTCCGAGCTCGTATTCGAGGGTGCTAGGAATAAATCCGAAGAAAAAAAGGGATCTTCTGTCAATACTTGACCTAATAGACAAAGACTGTCACAGGTTCTACAAAAACCTACCAACTAGTGCACAAGCTCGGGAGTTTGACGAGCTGGGTGATGAAGACGATTCTGAGGATGAAGGCTGCGACTAAACCACCGAGAGTAATACTAAGACTGATCATTAATTATCAAGATACTATTGTTCCATAATATTAAGTTACTATTGTTCCAATAAAAGTTTTTCATATTTTGTAGGAAAAAGTTATTATTTTTCCTGTTTTTACTATTAAGAATATATTTATTTTTAAAGATGGCAAAACTTGTTAAGTTATAAAATCGTAAATATCTCATTTGATAGTAAATACTCACTGATAGTTTTTTATCACTCTTAAATCTTTTACACTGATTTATTAGTGTCTATCCCTATCAATGGGGCTCTATTTAATTTGGGTATTTTAACACTATCACCTTGCACTCTCTATGTTTGATTTAAGTGTTATTGGTGGGTATTGCTTACTTAAATTCTCTTTCTCATTTTACAAATGTTCATTTACTCTAATTCACTATCTCTCACTTTACCAGGTTCAATTATACCATTAACAAGTTCATGTTGTATTAGATTGATTTATCATAGTTATCTCTATTCATTTGGTTAGCGTACCTTTCTAAATTTAAGTTATTGTAATTTAACACTTCTCATTTACATTGTTTGTTTGGGTTTACATTAATAATTATTATTTACAATTATTATTCATTGGTTTATTTTTTATTTGGTCTATCACTGGTGTTCTTGGCTGGTTCTACTTATTCACTTCATTTGGTGATGATCCATATATTCTTTCATAGGTGTTAGGGCTGGTTCTAGTTATTCACTTATTCTGTTGTAATTTATATATCTTTATATTAGTGTTGGGGCTGGTTCTACTTTCTCACTTTACTTTGTGATTATTTAAATATCCTTTCATAGGTGTTAGGGCTGGTTCTAGTTATTCACTTATTTTGTTATAAGTTATATATCCTTGTGTTAATGTTGGGGCTAATTCTACTTTCCCACTTTACCATCTATTGGGTTATTATGGTTAAATCGCCATGTATCATTGTTTCGGTCCATTGCTTGTTACTTTTCTCTTATCAGAGGTTACTTTTATGATTACTTTCATATGCTTGATCGTATTATTATTTTAATTACCCATTCTTTTATCTCTGACTCATCCCTTTTAATCATAGTGTTAAGTATTTAATAATTTATTCGTATCATGTTTCTTCATTAGTGTTTGTTGAAGATATGTACCATTACAATATCATTGGGGAAATATGAACAGCGAGATAGCTAAGTTCGTAAAAGAGTGTAAATTGTGTGCACTCAGCAAACCCGCGAGAAATACCCACATTGGTAAATTAATCTCAGAGACTCCCACGACACCCTTTTCAAAAATTTACATAGACTTTTCTGGACCTTATCCACGTTCAAAATCCGGACATAAATCTACACCCTTTGATTTGTTGTACAAATATAAACCAAATCACCCATTATCCATAACGTGGAAAATACATGAATTGCTACCCCACAAAATCAGTATTAAAAATATAAAAAAAATATGGAACGAAGCTCGCGCAAATCTGAGAGTAAACTTAAGAAAATCGCGAAAATATCACGAGCGTGATAGTAAAAAAATTAAGTATCAAGTCGGAGACCTAGTGATGTACCAAACTCATCCAACGAGTAGTGCAGTTGATAAGACCACCTCCAAGCTATCTTACCGATGGTGTGGCCCTTACAGGATTCACAAATATTTAATGCCTGTAACCGTAGCACTATATGACCCCACTACGGATAATTATGTACGAAGAAGTCATGTTTCCCAGATAAAATATTATCACGGAAATTGTTCTGCTAGTGAGCAAAGAAAGAAATGAAGTAAAAAACAATAAATGTACTACGAAGTATATTTCCTATATTGTAATTAAGTCACTGTAAACCATACTTAATTACAAAATCGTAAAGTATGAATAAGAATGAGGCCTGATCAACCTTAGATCCTATTCACCAAAAATAAATAAAAGCGATATGTAAAGTCAAGTGACAAATAAAGGTAACGTTACCACAGAAAAATACAGTACTAAAATAAAATTTTCGACAAACAATTAAAAAAGGAAAGGAAACGCAGTAAGTATGAAAAACATACCCTGTGTAGAATACTTACACTAACCGAGTAGTTAGTGTAACCACTAAACGAGTTACAAAAAGCTAAACGAAAAAACCGGTAGTAGTATTAAGTAGTAGAATTAAGATAAATTTTAGAGATAGTATAGTATCGTATCTTTTAGATGAAAATTAAAAAAAAAAATATTGAATTGATAATGATTCGATTATCACATGAGTGAATCATGAAAAGAGAGAAAGGGGGTTTCACACAGAAGCTCGTACCAAATTCCCATTGTAATTCTTAGCTATTTCCCCGTTGAAAACACATCGGTGACCGACCCAGTGTCTTCTTTAAGTGGAGGAGAATGTGACGATTTAATATTAAATAGCACAAAATAAAAAAAGAGGTAAAAATAATATAATCCTAAATGAAACTACATAATTTCTCTCCCTATGAAATAAATAGAAAACTAAATAATGTTAAAAAAATAAATATGTAAACCACCTCCTGTTTCATCAGCGAGTAATAAATTATAGAGAGACGTAATAAACCAGCAATTTAAAATAAGTAAAAATTATAATTAATAAATTAAGAAATATTTCTCACGCCGGTAAATAACAACACGCGCGGACAAGCACTTCGCTAAGCCAGCGATGCGCCCCAAAAAGTTAGTTGTAAATCAGACTCCGCAGCGAGAACAGTACAGTTGAAAATGTAGGCAGTAACTACAAAGTTATAGAGGAATGACAGAATATGTCGTTCACTCTCTTAGTTTCTTTAAGCTAATGCTTAGTAAAGCTGATAGCAAATATTATCAGTAATTTCAATATGTTTAACATCTTTGATGCGTTTTAAGTGTGTGTTTATGACATCACTGCAGTTGATTTAATATCATGTCAACGTGATAGAGATCACAGTATATGTAACAGTTTAACTATAAGGTAAAAGTGCGGTAAACCGAAGTAAGTGAGTTCAAGTGAAAGTTTCCTACCACCGCCAGCACCAGAATCTGATAAACCTTGCAAAAAGAGAGAGACATCCACACCTTCCATTATGACATCTTCTTCAGACCTGCAAGATAGACCAGAAGCCGCATAGTTGCGTTTACTACAGACAAACCCGATTCGCCAAGGATGCTACATACAGGTGACCCAGAAGTCAAACTTCTGTAGTTCAGAAATTACTTAATAAAAATATGAAAGACAATTGACACCAAAATAAATTAATATAATAATACAAAAGACTGGCCGAATTAAATTACCATTGTAACTTTGTGATAAACAATATGATGTATTTAGCTTTAATGACTATAACATGCTAATATTAATAAGTCCATTCTTCAAATGGCAGCAAAAGTAAATTGTTTAACTTTAATATAAAGAAAGGATATATCTCGGATCCGAGGGTATGAATTACCACAGTTTTATAAATAATTAACCAAGTTGATTAATTATGCATTATTATTTATCATTATGCAGTTAGTATTTTTTTTATTGTTAACTAATCAGTTGAATGAAATAGAGTAAACGAAAAGTAGGTTAAGTATGTATATATATTGCGACAACACAAATTACTAAACTATTGGCGCATAGGATATGATAGTATGTGTATTTCAAATTACACGTCTATATTGGAGGGTTTAAGATTATTTATTGTACAAACACAAGTTATAGTTTATATGGTATATTTGAAATGTACAGAATGTAATGTTTGATATAGAGTCTTTCTTTTAAAATGTTAAATAATGTTCAAACGCAAGACGTGATACGTTACATAAGAAGACTCCCACGATGATGTTGTTGAAGAGAAGGGCCGGTCTTTGCGGTATAGATGGATCGTCAGGTGTGGCTTACAAATGACAGACGTTTCACCAGAAACGTTTACAGCTGGGCTGGCGTCCTGTAACAGCTTGGCTGATGTCCTGTAATAGCTGGGCTGGTCCTATAACAGCTGGGCTGATGTCCTGTAACAGCTGGGCTGATGTCCTGTAACAGCTGGGCTGATGTCCTGTAACAGCTGGGCTGATGTCCTGTAGCAGCTGGGCTGATGTCCTGTAACAGCTGGGCTGATGTCCTGCAATTCCCACGATGAATCCGACACTTCGCACACACAACGGTACTACGGATTTTATCACTCGCAAAACTTATATAGAGTTTAAGACCAAGTAATATCTCAGGTGACAGTGAGTTTAATCAATAACGGTATATTGAGCTTATACCTCTCCGGCTTCTTCAAGTGTTCTCGCGAATATCAAGGTCTACCGCGATCAGCAGACCACCCTATGAGGAAATCTTGCACTAGTACGGAAACGTCTTGATGGAACTATTGCGTAACAATTAATGATACTGTCACTGCGGAAAATCTCGCACAGTGATACAGTTACACTCACTTCTTACACACGTAATACTACAATATTAATATCGTGTGTAAAGATATACAATCAATTGTTATGCGTCACACGCATTACTATTCCCGAAAAGTCTTAACAGATCCTTGCAAGCGGTATAATCTTGTACAAGGAATTGTATGTACCGTTCACGGTAGCAGCAGTGAAGAACTGCTTGTAAATTTTCGCACAATGCGTTAAAACACTGGTGTGTGCAAATGTACCACACACACAGTTCTGAGTCTTCCCGTTTCACTAACGACGAATAGTTTTTACAACACCTTGCAAGCGGTAGAATTCTTGTACAAGGAGCGCACGACCCGTTCGCGGTAGATGGCGTAGAAGAACTGCCTGTGTAACGACAGGCTTAAGAAAATTTCCAACCACCAGTCAGCATTCTATTGGTGGATGGAAGTCACATGGTTAGTAAAGGTGACCATGCACTTTTCATGCATTAGAGTGCATTTACCTTGTAACAGCATGCATAGCGGTAATCAGACTACTCGTATCTCATGCATGCTGCCTACATATTAATAATATACATGAACGTAAACAATAGTCCGACAGGTATAGGGATTGTAGCGATACACATGTCTCAGTTCAGCTAATGTCAAAACAACGATAATACTTCACGCACCGCCCGGGAAACGTTTTCCACACGCGCACGCGCGCACATTTCCACAAACACAGTACATGAATCACCATAAATAATAATGCACAGTTTTTCTAAACTAAACCCTTAACCTTACTAAATACAATTGATAACAACCAAACTTAACCATCTACGAATAATATGAATGTCCATTGTCTGTGTAATATATGACTTGCCCCGCCTATCATGATCCTGTGATTCGTTTTTTTTTTTTTTTTTTAGTTAACAACAAAAAATAAAAAATTTTTTTTTTAATATAACCACAACAACTTCCTAATCCTGAAATAATAATAATACCCTCAAACTAAAATCAAATAAACATCCTCAATTAATACTAACATTACCAACTGTCACATTGACAGAAGCGTCAATTCAAAAGACACGTGGTAACCTTCAAACCAAAACAAACACACATGTTCTTGACACACAGATAACGAAATCTTATGCAGGGTCATAGCGTACACAGACAACACTCCTTATCTAAACTAGATTATTGTTCACTCTCAGAGTCATCTTACATACAACATTTAAACCTGAACTTGACATATTTAACATCGCTACACATTCTTACTCCTATATCCTGACATTTATTTCTGAGTTTACGGATCCTTTGTATAATACTTCCTCAATGAGGACGCATGGAATTTACCAATCGCACGGTTGGTATTTGGGTTGGTTAAGATAAAGGTATTTTTTCCAACTTGCTCCGACAGAGTATACGGACCATTATACAGCCTAAAAAACTTCGCGGCTGTGTTGTCCTCCCTTCTTCCAACATTTAATGCTCGTAAAAGCACACTCTCTCCAGTCTTGAACTTGACTAGTTTATGTTCCGCATTAAATTTCTCCGTGCGCTCCTCGGCGCACTTTTTAATGCGTCTTCTAGCCTCGATTTTCTTTATCTCAACTGGTATAGGCATATTATGCGTCGCTATCCTTTCAATGTGTTTACCCCAGACCCGGCCTGGCATTTCTCCGGTTTGGAGTTCATTCGGAGTATACCCAGTAGTAGAATTATAATTTCCATTTATGGCATACTCAAAAAATTCTAGGAATTCCGGCCACTTACTCTGGTTAGTATTACAGTACGTACGGAACAACCGTCCCAACTCCTTGTTGACACGCTCGGCCAAGTTACCTTGCGGTCTCCGGATCGCTGTCAAGACCGTCTGGACCCCGTGTTTCTCAAGCTCGGAGTGCCACTTGGTGTTCGTAAATTGCTTACCTTGATCTGAGAGTAT
This sequence comes from Magicicada septendecula, assembly GCA_034769895.1. Classification (NCBI taxonomy): domain Eukaryota; kingdom Metazoa; phylum Arthropoda; class Insecta; order Hemiptera; family Cicadidae; genus Magicicada; species Magicicada septendecula. Next base: position 1,090,879,968 of record CM068367.1, read on the forward strand.
CTTCCTTACGGGACCATTTTTCGGCATGTATTTATTTAGCATAATGTTTATGACAGCCGACGTAGTAGGTCTACCAATAGCATATAGGCTAACATGTTTGGTAAAGGCATCCGTAACAACCACCAGGTTCTTCATTCCACGTGCCGCCCGAGGAAGTGGACCCAAAAAATCAATGCATACAAGGTCATTTTTATTACGGACGACAATGTTACCCATTTCAACCTGTGTATGTTGGTTAGGATATTTCGCTGTTTGGCAGATGTGGCATGAGCGGAGTATGGCCTTTATTTTCCTGGTCATATTTAGCCACACAAAATCCTCCCGCATTGCCAGGTAACATTTATAAGGCCCCGCATGAGCCAGACTCTCATGACACATCCAGGTGAGGTCTTCCACCATGGCGTCCGGTACCATAATCTTCCATCCGCCATTGATAATTTTATACACTACGTCTTTATATATTCTGTACTTAGGGTTTTCTTGTATCCGGATAGCGTCACATATCCGCTTCAACTTTGTGTCACGCTGCTGTTCCATACCAATATTTCTTAGCTTATTTTTGAGACTGTCTTCTAATTTATATTTGACAGCTAGAATTTGAACCTCCTGGTTATTAGACGCATGACGTTCTCTCACCATTGGAGGGTATCGGCTTAACGTGTCAGCTGCTTGGTTCTCGCTTGCCTTACAGTACTTAATGGTAAAGTCGTACTCTTGGATGGCCATGATCCAACGGGATATGCGAGCGTTCGCTAACTTGCAGCGCAACATGAACGATAAGGCCTGGTTGTCCGAAAGGATTTCGAAGTGTTGTCCAACCAGGTAATAACGAAATTTACTAATGCAGTACACAATAGCCAATATTTCTTTCTCCGATGTGAAATAGTTACGTTCGGCCCCTTTTAGTGACCTACTACTGTGCGCAATTATTTTGTTTTCGCCCTTCTCATTCCGTTGGTAGAGTACCCCCCCAATGGCATAATCAGAAGCATCGCAATTCAGGACATATGTGCCCCTTTTCTCAGGATGGAACACGTGCAGGTTTCTACTATACAAATTTTTAGTCGCGTCGAAAGCATGCTGATGACGCTCCTCCCATCTCCATTTATTACTCTTACGAAGTAGTTCTAACAACGGCTCAATTGTCCCAGAATATTCTGGAGTAAAACGTCTGAAGTAACCAGTCAATCCGAGGAACGCTCTGATATCCCTGGGTTTTGTGGGTTTCGGGAACTCCATGATCGCATGTATTTTTTCCGGGTCCGTTGTTATACCTTCCGCTGAGATAATATGACCCAAAAATTTAATTTGCGATTTCCCGAATTCACACTTTTCAAGATTGAGAGTCAGGTTAGCGGCTTGCAATTTCTGAAATACAATCTTGAGATGTTCAAGATGTTCTTCAAATGATTTGGATATGACCAAAATATCATCAACAAATATGCTGACGAAGTCCTCCACCTCGGGTCCCAGAGCTAACTCCAAACATCTGACCATGGCCGCTAAACTGGTAACCAAACCAAATGGAACTACTTTAAACTGATAGCATTTATTTCGATATAGAAATGCTGTGTATCTTCTCGACTCCTTGGCAAGGGGAATCTGCCAGAATCCACTTTTGAGATCAAGGCGAGACATGTATTTAACCCCTTGACATTTTATGAATAAGTTCTCCGCATTCGGAGCACAGTCGTAGCATTTTTTTGTAATAGAATTTAGATTTCTCATGTCGAGACATAATCGAATGTCGTTATTTTTCTTTTTAACAACAACCATAGGATTTAAAAAATTGCTATCAGTTCGTTCAATCACACCATTCTGAAGCATACTCTTAACTTCGGCATCAACCTGTTGTTGATAGTGAAGGGGGATGGGGTACGTCTTCCGTACAAATTTATTTTCATCCGTGACCTGAATACTGTGTTCATAAACATTCGTGACGGTAGGATTTTTGGAAAACACAGATTCAAATTTATCAAGCATACTTTGCAGCTTATCTTGCTCATTGCTCATTATCTGCCTGCTGTGAGTCCGCAGATTATGTGTTATCTTATCGGCAAGTTGAACCGCTGGGCGAGTTATAGTAATAGGTTCACAATCAGACCCCGTCTTACCCCTCCTGCGTCCTAACCTGATATTGTGTTTACTATTATTTATTGTACATTTTAGTATTTTATTTGGAAAATCAATGGTCGCGTGCAGTTTATTTAATGTGTCCACTCCCAAAATAACATTATACACGAGTTTCTTGACCATAAGCACAGTGACCTCTATTTCCATTCCCTGAATGGATACTGTTATCATAGCTTGACGGTCAACCCTCTGAGATTCACCCGTCGCTGATTTTATGATTTTGTGGGCTGCTGGCAGAATCGGGATTTTTTTAAAATGTTTCTTGTGCCTCTCTAGGAAACGCTCATCCATCAACGAAATTTCTGCGCCGCTGTCAAATAAAACTTCGCCGACACATCCGTTAATTTTCGCGTTGACAATGAGGTCAGTGTCATTTTCAACGCTAATACCTTTCTCATTTTCCTTACTATGGTTATTGCAAATTAAACTATCTCTAATTACGGCAGGATATAGGCCGGACACTACAAAGTTTTTCTTATAATTAACATCTTTCACATTTGATTTATTGAACTGCTTTTTATATTTACACCGGGCTTTTGAAACTTCATTCCTACCTTTACGTGTACTAGTTATTCTGTTGCACGGACTCACGCCGTGCAGCCTTACACGTTTTTTGACTGTTCTATATCGGAATCCTCTTCCTCTACTACTGCTACTTTATTGGCACTAAATTTTTGATTGGTATTTCTATTCGACATCTTAGGTCTTTGTTGTTGTTGCGACTGTGTTTGCTTAGTTTGATTTTGATATTGAAAACTTTTATGCGGTGTTTCATTACTGTTACCATTGGTAATCGGGTTGTCGATACCTTCCCATTTTGCAAGTAATGTGAGTAGCTCATTCCACGACTTAACTCCTTGCGTAAGGACGGCCACCTGTATCCCGCGTCCAAAGTGGTGCGCAAGTTTACTTACCATGTCAGGTTCGGTTAAGCTAGGCTCAAGATATCTAGCTCTGGATATCAACTGCATCACATATTCATCTTTAGGACCTCTGGTATTGGAATATTTTCCAAACTCCAGCTGCGTACGTATCTTCCGCTGGATCTCCTCATTCCAGTATCTAGCTCTGAAATGTCTTACCAGGTCTTCCAACGTGTTGATTTTATCCTGGACGATACTAAACCACTCCGCAGCGGTACCCTTAAGTCGCCGCACTATGAAATTAATTCTATCCGCTTCACTTAAGGTATCACCAATTTGCTCCAGATCCCGCTGGCAAATTTGAATGAAATCCATGGGGTTTTCATTCTGCCTTCCATAAAATCTTTGCTGTGAACTTACGTCATCCAAAGTCTTATATACATACGTAGTACAGTTTAGTGGTGACGAGGTACTTTGCAATCGTGACACTTGCTGTTGCAGCTCTTGAATCCGCACGTCTTGCTCGGCTATTAATTCACTCACCGTGGATCTGTGTTGTATTACCTGCTCCTCCATTCCAGCGAGTTTCTCACCATACTCATTAAGTCGTGACTTATTAACCTCCAAACTCGCCTCTATATCAGCTTTCATAGCTTCCACGGTCTCGCTAATACGCTTTTCTGCCGCTTCTATCATTTGTTTGCTTTGTTTAGATTGCTCCTGCACAGCCGCGTATAATTTCTTGTTCTCATCATGGAGTGACTTGTTTTGTTTCCCGGCTTCTATTTTACCAGATTTAATTTCTTCTTTACTGGCTTTCATCTCTGCTGAAAGCTTCTGTATACTCATTTTCACCTCCTCTTGACAGGCTTTATTTTCCTCTTTATCAGTTTTCCTTTCTTCGGACATGGTTTCCATCTTCGCTAATAAGGCCGCTAAAGCATTCTTGATTTCAGCAGTATCCGCCATAATGATTAAAATTTAATTTAAAATTTAGTAAATTTAAATTTATTGATTTATACGCAAAGCAAGTTATTATTATCACAACAAGATTAGAACATATGGTAACCAGTTTATACGCACACAGAAAAAGCAGTTCAAAATATCAACATGTAAATACCTTATCTAACATACAACAACTAATAATCTACCTCCAATATACTGATAAAATCTGTTCATATATGATATACAAGAGAATATGCACACTTGAAAAATTATATCCTCAGATTTTCATATGAACAATACACATACAATTATTACGTTAATTATACTTATACGTCGGATTTTTCCAACAAATTTTATATTCATAGACAAATATATAATAGCGTAAAATTACCGCTATTTACGAGCCCTACGTTGCTAAGCGCCAAAATATCTCTATGCGACAACACAAATTACTAAACTATTGGCGCATAGGATATGATAGTATGTGTATTTCAAATTACAAGTCTATATTGGAGGGTTTAAGATTATTTATTGTACAAACACAAGTTATAGTTTATATGGTATATTTGAAATGTACAGAATGTAATGTTTGATATAGAGTCTTTCTTTTAAAATGTTAAATAATGTTCAAACGCAAGACGTGATACGTTACATAAGAAGACTCCCACGATGATGTTGTTGAAGAGAAGGGCCGGTCTTTGCGGTATAGATGGATCGTCAGGTGTGGCTTACAAATGACAGACGTTTCACCAGAAACGTTTACAGCTGGGCTGGCGTCCTGTAACAGCTTGGCTGATGTCCTGTAATAGCTGGGCTGGTCCTATAACAGCTGGGCTGATGTCCTGTAACAGCTGGGCTGATGTCCTGTAACAGCTGGGCTGATGTCCTGTAGCAGCTGGGCTGATGTCCTGTAACAGCTGGGCTGATGTCCTGCAATTCCCACGATGAATCCGACACTTCGCACACACAACGGTACTACGGATTTTATCACTCGCAAAACTTATATAGAGTTTAAGACCAAGTAATATCTCAGGTGACAGTGAGTTTAATCAATAACGGTATATTGAGCTTATACCTCTCCGGCTTCTTCAAGTGTTCTCGCGAATATCAAGGTCTACCGCGATCAGCAGACCACCCTATGAGGAAATCTTGCACTAGCACGGAAACGTCTTGATGGAACTATTGCGTAACAATTAATGATACTGTCACTGCGGAAAATCTCGCACAGTGATACAGTTACACTCACTTCTTACACACGTAATACTACAATATTAATATCGTGTGTAAAGATATACAATCAATTGTTATGCGTCACACGCATTACTATTCCCGAAAAGTCTTAACAGATCCTTGCAAGCGGTATAATCTTGTACAAGGAATTGTATGTACCGTTCACGGTAGCAGCAGTGAAGAACTGCTTGTAAATTTTCGCACAATGCGTTAAAACACTGGTGTGTGCAAATGTACCACACACACAGTTCTGAGTCTTCCCGTTTCACTAACGACGAATAGTTTTTACAACACCTTGCAAGCGGTAGAATTCTTGTACAAGGAGCGCACGACCCGTTCGCGGTAGATGGCGTAGAAGAACTGCCTGTGTAACGACAGGCTTAAGAAAATTTCCAACCACCAGTCAGCATTCTATTGGTGGATGGAAGTCACATGGTTAGTAAAGGTGACCATGCACTTTTCATGCATTAGAGTGCATTTACCTTGTAACAGCATGCATAGCGGTAATCAGACTACTCGTATCTCATGCATGCTGCCTACATATTAATAATATACATGAACGTAAACAATAGTCCGACAGGTATAGGGATTGTAGCGATACACGTGTCTCAGTTCAGCTAATGTCAAAACAACGATAATACTTCACGCACCGCCCGGGAAACGTTTTCCACACGCGCACGCGCGCACATTTCCACAAACACAGTACATGAATCACCATAAATAATAATGCACAGTTTTTCTAAACTAAACCCTTAACCTTACTAAATACAATTGATAACAACCAAACTTAACCATCTACGAATAATATGAATGTCCATTGTCTGTGTAATATATGACTTGCCCCGCCTATCATGATCCTGTGATTCGTTGCAATATATATATGTTTTTAACAATACAAATCACAAGCCTAATTGATTTTTAATAATAAGACAGTAACTCATTTTCTTTTATGCTAATTACCAGGTATGTAAATAAAGAGATGTCATGGACGTAAATATGCGTGAATACATTTGGCAACACGAACCTAATATTCCTTAATTCACAGGTTCCAATTAAGTGTTTTGTCACGTTGTATTTTAATTAAATATATAACATTTAGTGAATATTATGACAGCCTGTTTAATTGACCGACGTCAATTAACCCGGCTCCCGAAGTTATAAGGGCGATAGTATACAGAAGTTATAAAAGATAGTGTACAGCCGTTATAATGCGACCATTCTATTCAGCTGTGAGTCTACGACTGGGTTTTGCATCGCCCATGTGGCCACGCTAACTCACTTTTTCTGCCTTTGGAACTGGTTTCAGACGGATTCCCACACCTCGTATCACCTTGTTGATTGACGTCGTTTGTTCTCCACGTGTTCATAACGGCGTCTTGCATCTCGACTCTGATTCACTTTTTCATCATACACAGACGCAGGATCACATTCCTTACCTTATATGGACATCGTTTGCCACCCCCTCAATTCTACACTCCTAACTAGCTACGCTTTATTAAAATAAATATTAATTTGTTACACAATTCTATTACCCAAATTTTGTCCCGTTACATAACATGAGCAAAATTATAATCTTGAGCCACTTTCTACACAGTCTTTCAACTCTCCAATATCTGTATAGCATGAGACAACCTAATGCCATTAAAACAACCTGTTTCCTTTTTGTAGCCTTTATACAAATAAAAGTAAAACCTTATAAAATTTTGTAAATCTCGAAACAAAAAATTGTACCTCTACAGCGTAAACTCCATTGATAATGACATGTGAGCCATGGCCTTTGATCAAATTATCTGCAGTTCAGTGTGGGTAGAAGGAAGGTCAGTATACTTGTAATCACATGTACAATCATTACAAACAGACATCACAATATTTCTAACCAAATTCATCAGAGTTGGATATATAGTGCCATACATTTTTGGTATGCTATGTCAGAATGTCAAATGAAAATGTCAAAATGGAACGTTGGATAAGTAATGATCAGATAACTGACAAGTGATCAGTTGACTCTTTTGTATCATAATCATCATCATCATTGTCATGATAATCATCATAATTCTTATTGTTGATTGCCAATTTTGTTATTGCCAACTTTACTTGTACAATTTTTGTTACTGCTGTTTCAAATCAAATCATGTCTTAGATAAGATATTAAATCTTTATAATATCGTATAATTTTTGTAATTTTTATAACAATGTAAAAATCATAAAATTTTATTATGATTATAATAATTTACTGGTTTTATGTATATTGTAAATTTGCCTTGTGTTTTATAATATTTAATTTGCCTTGTTTTCTGGTTTTTTGTAGTTTCGCCTCAAGAAATGGGAATAGTGAACAAAGTTGTTCCTCAATCAGTCAAGCGTGGCCTAATGCTTATGTCTAAAATTTTACAAAACATTGCAAACCATGTGGAATTTAGTAAAGAACAACACATGATTCCTTTTAATGACTTCCTTAGGGCTCATTTTGAAATTGGCCGAAGGTATTTATAATTTTTGTTTCTTAGTGGTGATATTATTAATCCTTTTAGAATTTTAAGCAGCTGATTCTTGGCAGAATCATTTAATTTTAATTGCATGATTTCTGGAGATAGTAATTTCATTAAGACCATGAAATCTTATTCTGTGTATGTGTGTGTGTGTGTGTGCGTGTCAAAAATTATAAATGGGTTACATAGATGGGTTTTGAAGTTATATACATTTTGAATGTGGTGTAAATATGTTAAATATAACACAGTCTTAATTTCTTATGTATTTGCTTCAGATTTCCATTTAAGCTTTTGCTTTTTAATTTTATTTCTAACGATAACATATTTTTTACTGGGACACAGTGTACTGTTAATATCTTGCTCCAAAAATTCAGTTATGTTTTTCTTCAAGTTTTCCCTCTTGTCATAAACGAATTCAGCTGTATTACTTTTATGGGTATTTGAAATAAATATTGTATATGATAAATATTTTTTAGATTGTTTAATTTGTCAATATTTTTTTAGTATTTTCCCAGCAATAGCCTTTATAAATACTTGTTTAGATTTTTCGTTTCTTAATTTTTTGAAAATATGTCCTAACTGAGTTGTAAAACGTCACCAAAAAGGAATCATTTTTTAATTTCTTCAATTACTTTGACCCCTTTAATAATTCTTTTACCTGTTTACAGGGGGTTTATTTCACATTACTTTTTACTAATTTTTTCTAGAAGTTGTTCACGTTTTTCCCCTAATCCTCAGCTTTTTCCTATTAATTTCACCCTTATTTCATTCCTTTGTCAACATTCTGTAGGCCTTCACTCTATCCTTACATACACAATTCTGACCACTAGATTTCCTACTACTTCCAGCCAGTGGTAATATGTCATGTTTTTCAGATTCATTATTTGCTTCAATTCTTCCTTCATCACTTTCAGGTAGTGTTTGATTGATCAAGTGCTCTTGAAGCCCCTATTTGTTCGTTTTCCTTTCTCGTGATCTTTTGTCATTCTCATTCCATTTTTTTTTCATTTTGCTCTCTGTTCCTGTGGAGTTAAATCACCAATCGTCTTTATTTTTTCTCAAACTTTCTCTTTAAATATTTTTTGCTTTCATTTTCTTCCTCTTGTTGCTATTTATCTGAATCATTTTTCTTGTCGCTATTTATATGAATAATTTTTCTTATTGCATATTGCTTCTTATCTTCTCTTTTCACAGTCCTGTTTCCTCTGTAATCTCTCTTCTTTGCACATTTTCTTTTTGCTACTAGGTTTTAGTCTCATCATAATTAAGTAGTCTTTAAACACTGTAAGAAATAAAAGAAATCCTATTTAGCTGTAGGTTAAAAAATTTGAATTTGCTTATATGGCAAAGATAATGGCAAATCATTTTGATAACTTGTAAAGGTACAAATAATAATAAGAAAAACGCCCAAATACTCTTTCACTGAACTCATCAGAAGATTCAAAAAAAAAATGAAAGCCCTTGTGTCGCCACCACATTTTGATAGGCGGAATGTGGAACCATAACACTTTCCCTATGAAAAGCATTTAAAAATAGCCAACTTTCTCTTATCAGAATTTCCAAGGCCCATAAGACGAACTCGTTGAGCACAGGTTAGGTTAAAGTGAGGTGATGTTGAAAATAACTTGTCTCATATTTATTATTATTCACATAAATTTATTTGTTGATATTAATAATAATAATAAGATGTTTAGTAATGGATATCATCTTTGATAAGAAAACCTATTTGAAAGGTTACCTTAAGTGGTGCAATCGCATTCTACATGCGAGAATTTTGAAAAAACTTTACTATAATATAATTACCACATTAACATTGTATTAAATTAAATTAACTAAATACAAATCAGTATTCTCTCTCTCTCTCTCTCTCTCTCTCTCTCTCTCTCTCTCTCTCTCTTTCTCTCTTCTTTTCAATTGGTTCAATTGACTATCACATGCCTGCTAAGTATATTATTGTAACAAGATTTTAATTGTCATAAAATATGTATTTGTTAAAATATTATATGCCATGATAATGTCAACAAAAAATGTCCTCACCTGAAATTTCACAATGTCTCTAACACACTAAAAATATTCATCACATATATTCCTCCAGTGATCAGTGAATACTATTCCTCCAGTGTTCAGTGAATACTCTTCTTCGTAACTTCAGTGGTGCCTTCTTTGAACATAAGCTAGTACTAGTAAATAAAGGTGTGTTTCTTTTGTGCATGGTAATGTCATTGAAATCAAAGGACAGGTTTACGGCAGTGTAACTCGTAATGTAATTTGGAAGAAAAAACTATTCTTACAGTGTTAATTACAACAATAACTGCTCTCAAACATGATAGAAATTAACCAACAAAATAATCACATTTTATGGTGAAATTTACAATTTCTTATCGTACTTAACTTAAATAGGACAAGCCATGGTAATGTCAGTTTACTGACAAATTAAAAACATCAGTATGGAGAACCATACATGACTTGCATGTTCTAAGACTTATATTTAAAATCATTTACTTGAATTTGGTTCGATAATTTCTAAAAAAATATCCCCCACCCTCAAAATATTTTCACAATTTATAGATATTTGTTGTTATTATGGGGTATTCATTTAATATAATGTTATTTTCGAGTCACTTTATCTATAAAAATTAGGTACTTTATTCTTATAAAGAAACTGAACTACACAGATAATCATCCCTCCTCCTCAACCGAACCCCCCATTAATGATATTTACACTTTCATAGAGTAATAGTTTTATCAAATGTAATTGCTAAGGTATCTTATCCATCAAAATTAAATACTTGTGCTTTACTTGATATCAGCAAAGTAATTTTTAAATACTCACCCCATTCTCCTTCAACTACCCTCTCCATTTTAGATTTCCCATTTACCATTTTATGGTGGATTAATATGACTTTATTTTTGGAGCACTTATTTATCAAAATTAAGTACTTTACTCTTGTTAAAAATAAATACAAAACAGTGCAGGTAAACTACCCCTCCCCCTTAACCGAACAACCCCATTTTATTATATTTACACTTTTATTGAGTAATAGTTTCATTATATGTAATTTTAATGCATCTTATTCTTCAAAATGAAGAACTTTATTTGACATCAAAAAAGTAGTGTTCAAAAAATTAACCCATCCCCCTTCAACTACCCTTTTCATTTATAGATATTTCATCTACCTTTCTACAGTGGATTATTATGACCTCCTTTTCAGGATATTTTATTTATCAAAATTACGTACTTTACTCTTGTTAAAATGTAAAAAGTTGCAGGTAAACTACCCCTCCCCCTTAAACAATCTTCACCAAAATCAGTAGGCCTTGAGTCCTCTACAACTCGGGAACATATGCAAAAAATTAATTCTGTTTGAATTTGTAGCTATTGTTGTTCACCAAAAAAAATTCTACACGCACACTTTTGTAAAATGACTTTTCTTCTTATGCAATAGGCAATAATGTGCGTGTGAGTTTATAACTCAGTTACCTACAATAATGTTTGAAAACACTTAATTGGAATTTTTATTTCTTCAGCCACTTCTTCTTTAGTAAAATATTGCGAATTATTTCTCATGGATGATTGTAATAATTTGTCAGTAATTTTCTCTGTTGAGCTAGCAGGAGAAGTATCCATTTTGACAACAGAGGCACTTTCATCGATGATAATGTAAATAATTATAAAGATAATAGAATTAAATTAATGATACAAGTAAATTAACTACAAAATTAAATAAAGATCAAAACGAATTACTCTAAAATAATGGTATATTAATAACAATTAAAATTTATAATATCAAAATCCTAGAAATTATCAAATATCTAGAAATCCTAGATATTATCAAATTAATAATATCTAAGTGCTAGAAATAACAATAGCACTTTAATATGACAAGAAAACTAAAATGCGACACATATGTTGGCAATACCTTTTTAATGGATTTACATGACAACTGATTCTTCATTTCCCCGCTTGCCTTTCAGAATTTCAAAGTGGACTTGTCCATGCGGAAAGTGGTTTCTGCATATGTATATAATGAAATGGTACAATTTAATATAATTTATGGTTAAGTTTGTTTTTATAATTAACTAAACTGTTTTTCATATTGTTTAATTGTTTCAAATTGCAGATTTTTTATACAAATAGCATCTGACTGTGAAACTGAAGATCAAGGGTCACATTCAATGTCATTTATTAGTGATGCAAATGTTCTGGCATTGCATCGTCTTTTGTGGAACCACCAGGAACGAATAGGAGACTACTTGAGTAGTAGCAGAGATCATAAAGCTGTAGGAAGACGTCCTTTCGATAAAATGGCTACTTTATTAGCATATCTTGGTCCTCCAGAACACAAACCTGTTGATTCTCAGTAAGTAAGACATTGTTTTTTATTTACCTTTGTTTAGCACAAACATAGTACATAAATATAAAATAAATTTGATATAAGTAATTTCATGTACTGTATTAGGTAATTGTAAAATAAAAATGGAATAAGCTACAAATAGATACTTTAATTTTTATAAACAAATGTTTTTGATATTCAATTAATTTTGTTAAAAAATATAATAGGGTTGATAAAGTACATACTGGGGTTTTTTTTAAGTAATCAGACTCTCCCAGGTGGTGATTTGTTAAACACAAATGTTCATATTATGCAAATATATTGGAAGGCTTAGTTTCGTGTCTGCATCTATATTATTTGTTGATTAAACATTTTTATTTTTATGCTAAACCGACTACTAGAGTACCCTGCATAGAAGTAGTCCCGTCAAGGTCACTCACTTTCACTGCTTCTCCCTGTCACCTCCGCGCCCCTCGCCCTGTGTTGTTGCCGGCTACTACATTGTGTAGCGTTTAGCAGTGATACGTAAGCAAATTTCATACATCCACCTTATGTGGCTCGTTTCAAATTTATTTATGCGTACCGCATAAATGAATTTTTTTTATCAGGAATAATTAGTTGTGTGTAACATAACTCAGTTAAATACTGGGCGCCTATATTTGAGCTATAAAAATTTCTATGAGTTGGCAGCATATTTTTTGTTGTCGCGTAAATATGTACGGAATTTCTATCTTTTCGTTTCTCCTTTTTCTTTGGCATCTTTTGTTACGATTTGCACTTCTCTGAAACTACGATTTATACTGCGCTGGTTTTTCTTATGTTAGAATCTCAAGCTTTTAGCAATACGCACGCTAACTTTACGAAGTACCATTAGGTCAATTACTTTATGTTTTCCATACAGTGAACTTACTTATTTAAAGTTTTACTGTTTTCTTCATGGTGGTAATCCTACAGACTGACAGTTGCCTGAGAATGCTGACCTTGCCTGGTGTTGTCGCTTTAATTTTTTCATACGGTATTTTCCCTTTTGTAAGTGAACCTGTTTTTGTTCTCTGCATGGTCGTTCTTAAGCCATATGGTTCGGAAGTTCTGTTAGGTATATGTTCACTTTTGGTATGCAAATTGTGTATACCCTGTCGGCATGTCTTTTCGGTAAATATTGCTGTCTGATACTGTTATGAATGCCTTTGTCATTTTTACACTCCCCTCAAAACTGTGTATGTTTACTTGCCGCACTACCACCTTTCTTCCATTGCACAAAGATAAATAGGACTAACCAGTTCCTGTAAACAGTCACTGTTGTGCCAAAAGCTGCGTTTATACATACTATTATTTTTATGCTACTTGTGCATGTAACGTCTTATACTATAGTGCTGAGTTTTTTACTTAATTATTAATGACAGCAGCGCAGGAAATAAAAATAGAATATTTTTCGGAGTCACGAATAGTGCGGTGTTTCTTCAGTAATTAAACGGAAAGTGTATAAGTTATGGAAATTCATTGTTAATTAATTATTAACAATGTATGCTAATGTATGTATTAGAAATTTTCTCACTGTAAAATGTTATGTAAAAAAAATTCAGTAAAACACAAGTTAACCAGCGAAAATACGATTATCTTACATTACACTATCTTACAAAATCAGAACAACTGTATGATACTCATAAGATTTTAACATGTTTTTTACTTTATATAACATTAACTTTTATCTATAAAATGTCTGCTGTAGGCATCTATGAACCTTCAAAATGTGTCGTTGTTTTTTCAGTCTTCTATTGTCATTGATTTTAGAATTTTCAACAGTTTAAAGTACAAAAAAATTATTTTAATTGTGATTTTAATGGAAGCCTCATTGACAACAACAAAGTAAATATTTAATTTAAAAATCACTTTGTCATATTCTTTACATTAAGTAGGCCTACTTACTAGTGTAGCATTCTTCGGAAGAAAGGGAAACTGTTGCTTAGTGGCAACGCTGTAAGTAAGCTGTGTGACCTTGACGGTACTACTTCCATGCAGTGAACTATAGTATCACACTAATATCAGTATATTAATTCAAAATTTGATTTTTGTGACAGAATGACATTTAATATTTTGAAGTTGAACGTTTTCAAAAATCATAGTTTCCAGTACTGACCAGTTTTATTAAAATAAGCTAAAATAAAATTTTAAAAATCTCTTAATATTCATTTTTCTTACAGCACTGTGGAAGATTTCTATACCCAGTCTATTTATTTATGCCCAGAAATGACAAGCAAGTAGATGTTGAATAGGTCTCAAAGCATATGATTTTTAATCCAACGAAACTATCTGGTTCTAGATATAATGATAAAAATAGTATTCTGCATCTGGTGGAACTTATTGAATAAAAAAAGTGTAATCTTAAAATTTTGATGTTTTAGGAGGTTTTGACAAATAATTAAAATAAATGTTTGATTAACTTTTCCATGTCATAGAAATATTGTAATACAGTATACCCTCGATTTAACGGACCTCGATTTAACGGACTTCGGATTTAACGGACAGAATTTAACAGACAAAAAAAGCCTGATAATGTTTTTAGGCTTTTGAAACGTATAATGTGCATAAACTGCAGACTCTCCTGTTCTGGCGATTTTGCTTGGCTATCGCAGCATTCTTTCGTTTCTTGTTTTGAAACGCAAATTTTCTCATCTCCAATTGTATTTGATGAGAACGGAAATAAGAATTCATTTAATTCTTCACGATCCCCTCTTTGCGTTGTCGTTGACGCAGGCGTCGCACACGTTCAGTGGAAGACATCACGACGACTAACACTGAACAATATACACTGATATGCATCTTATTTCACTGTGACCAAATTTATTTATTACTAACGTCACCTGGAGCATTACATTTTTCGATGACATTACATATTTTGCATCACGCATTTTGTGGAATGACCCCAGCCTAAAAACATCATCATGTTAAAAAAAAATTTTTGATACGAAAAAAATGACGATTAAGTTTATGAAGTCCATGGTTGTCATTTAAATTTGGTGGTAGTTCATAAACATAGCAACGCATTTTCACTCTTGAATATTCGGCTATCTTCGTGATAATTCGATGCACGCGCAGTTCACATTCGTACAGCATCGCATCAGTTTATTCAGAGAACACAGCGTGTACACTACATGTGTTTCTATAGTACGAACCTTGCACGTGTCAAATAGAGTCTTAACGAGTTTATACTTGCGTTGTTACAGCAAGGTCCATTACTTTATTAGTGAATTACAGCATAAGTATGTCTGGCGTTACGAGAAAACATGTGAACTTGAGTATAAAGAAAAAGCTTGAACTAATAAGTAAACTTGAAAGTGGTGCGTCTGTTGCACATGTTTGTGAAGTGTACGGTGTAAAGACAAACATGTTTCAGACTTCGAAAGAATAAAGATAAACTTATTCAGTTTTCGCTAAAGTACAGTGTTGATAGTTCGAAGAATGAGGGAGAAAGAAAACACATTAAATTAGCCAAACACAAACAATTAGAGATGCTGTGTACAAGTGGTTTATTCAACAACGTCCTAGTGGCGTCGTTGTTCGTAGTGTGGATTGCGGGCTGCTACTGATAAACCGGCGAAACATATTGGTATCCAATTTCAGGCGAGTGATGGGTGGCTTTGGCGTTTTTGTAAATGGCATGGCATCACAAATAGATCAACATGTGGTGAAGCGCTGAGTGCAGACACTGAACAAGTTGAGGCTTTTCGTCAACATATAAAGGAAACAATCGAATCTGAGGGTCTCATTTTGTCTCAGGTCTACAATGCTGATGAGACTGGTCTCTACTTTCGTGCTGTGCCTGAAAATACTCTGGCACACAAACATGAAACTAGCACACCAGGCCGTAAACTCAACAAGGAGTGGCTTTCTGCCCTACTGTGTGCGAATGCTGATGGTTTGCATCGACTTACTCCAGTCATAGTCGGAAACGCAAAGAAACCTCGTGCGATAAAGAACATAAGAACCAGTTGCCAGTCATCTATGAAAGTTCAAAAAATGCTTGGTTTACCTTCAGTATTTTTTCAGACTGGTTTTTTAATCATTTTGTGCCAGAAGTGCGACGTTTTCAAGAAGAGACTATGAAAATTCCATCGCATGCAGTGAAAGCCGTCTTACTACTGGACAATGCACTGGCCCATCGCAACTCCGAGAAGTTAGTTAGCAACGGCGGAAAAATAAAATGCGTCTTCCTCCCTCTGAACACCACTTCAATTTTACAGCCAATGGACCAAGGAGTCATTGTTGCCTGCAAAAGGCTGTACAAGAAGAAGTTTCTTGAAGAGGTGATGGTTGTCTTGGAGGACGAACAAGACCATGAAAACGACACGAGAGGAGCTAGAACGCTGCAAAATCTGCGTGCATACAACATCAAGTCCGCCATCTTTAATTTTGCTGCCGCATGGAAGGAGATGAAGGAAACAACATTGGCTAATGGGTGGACACAGTTACTGAATGGGACTGAACCGGAGTACGATTTCAGAGGATTTGAAACATCCGATTTCTGTGAAACCGTAAAGAAGGCTGGTGAAGAAGTAAACAAGAATGACATAGAACAGTGGCTACACTTGGACGAGGGTGATCCAGGCTACCAAATCCTGAGTCAGGAAGAGATCGCGGAATGTGTTCTACACGACGATCAGGAAGATGGAGATGATGACAGTGACGACGATGAAGAAACATCTGTTACAGGAGGCCCTAAATTATCAGCGATAAGAAACAGCATGGACGAAATTATCGCGTACGTTGGGGAGTCTTCAGATCCGGAAGTGTGTGCTTATTATGACCATTTTAAACAGTTTAGATCTTTAATAATAAAGAAGCAACATTCTAGTGGAAAACAACTGACTCTTGATGCTTTTATCCAGAATAAATAAAGGTGTGCACATAACATTGTATTTGCATGATATTAATAGTACGTATTAAAATACAGATAAGCGATGTTGTCGCTGTTACAATAGAAAACCACACTGGCAGTTTACCCGTTATTTAGAAACAAGTTACTCACACCCCCTCTACTCATCCTTTGTCTTGCTGCCTACAGAAGGGTGCGAGCACGCGTGCGTGCGCACGCACTTACACTTTTTCTTCCTATTCTTTGTTCAGTTTGCTGTTAAAACGTACGGTTGCAGTCATAAATCATAATGCCAGAGTTAACAACAGCCAGGCAAACTGCTGTTGCTTACGCAGTAAACAACTCATAGATACCAAAAGCATTCGTCCCGCCAGAAGTCAGGTATAACTTCGAATTTCATTAGCGCGCGAATGTAAGACGCAGGCCAAATTAGCGACCGTGTTTTTAGGAGAAAAACTGCGGCTTGTATTCGGAACAATACGATATTTGTATGATATTAATAGTATTAAAATTTCAAGTGTTATAGGCCTATTTGACTTAAATATATCCTCAAAAAACAAAATTTGCGATTTAGCGGACTTTCGATTTAACAGACACCCCTCAGCCCCAATTAGTCCGTTAAATCGAGGGTTTACTGTACTTAATTTAAAAATTATTTCTATTTAGTAAAGTGTAAACATATTTAATGTACATAAATTTATCAAATAGAGTAAGTAATTAGTATTCTGTTGCGAGTCAAACTGTATGTTTAACATTTTTGTCTAATTCTCTAACAGTATGTTTACTTTTGTAATGTAGAAAACTGATCAGTAGTACACTACCAAGACAAGTAAAATTCTTGATATTTTTAATTCAACATAAATTAACAGAAGTAATTAGAATGGTATTCCTATTAATAATGTTAACAAATTAAAATGGCTTTACAAAAATCCTTAATTTATTATTTAACAACATCTATTTTTTAAGAATATTAAAAGGATTTTTATTTGCTGATCTGCATAAAAGCAGAATGTTAAGTACACAAATAAATAGTAATCATTTATTTGTGGTTAGTATAAGTGAGGAGAGAAATGACAATGGCCTCTGATTAATAGATTTTTGCTATGAGCAAGAGTATGATTGTGAAAAGTGCATGATTGAAGAGAAAGAACATAAAGAAACGTGCTGTTCTTCAGATGGGACCACAATAAATAAAATTGATAATGTGATAATTCATAAGCATCATCCATTGGCTGTCTTTAAAGTAAGCAGTTGTAGAGGGGCAGTTGGAGATTCTGCCACTACCTGGTGAGAGTTAAATACAGGCAGACGATTGACAGAATCAGAGGAAGTCAGAAAAAATACAGGAGAGAATGAGTGTTGAAAAGCTCAGAAGGGATGATGAAACAACCGCTGTTTATAAAGATGTTTGAATAATGGATTTAAGCAAGTGGAAGACTTATGGCTTACAAGTAGAGAAATGGAAAGGGCTGATTTAATCTATCATAAAAAATTGAGAGGAGACACTAGGAAAGCAGAAGAGGTTATATAAAAAGGAGTTGTTAGGTATTGAATGTGAACAAGTGGTGCTAGAAAGAAGTGATGCAAGAAACAGAATGTTACAGAAAAAGAAAGATACAGTTGCATAGAACAGAGTATAAAACTAAAAGAAAAAGAGCAGACAGAGTATGCAGGAAGATGCAGAAGCAGGATTTTGAAAACAGAAAATCAAAGAGACTAGAGAAGCAGGAGACAGGGAAACACAAGAACATTGTATCAGAGGTTAAAGAGGAAATGAAAGGATTGAGCCTAGAACTTTTTCTGCAGAGATAAGGATGGAAATCTTCTGAGAAACAAAGACAGAATACTGGAGGGAAGGAAATCTTAATTCAAAGAACTGTTCAGTATGAAAATCAGGACTGGCATGTTGATGTTGAGGATGAGGGATGAAATGAAGGAATACATGTAGAAAACAGCCAGAAATATGAGAAATTATTAAGAACCCAACAAAAATGTTGAGGGAAAATGACAATAAAGCTCTGAAATCAATAAAGCTCCCAGAGTATAGCATAGTAAGTAAATTTTTGAAATTTGGTGGGGACAGACTCGCCCAGTTCTTTTTTTTAATTGATTTCCAAAATTTGAAGTGAAAATGTCATGCATGAAGTCTGTAGGAACAATATGTCACTTACATAAGACAAAACAGGTTGTGAAAATTATAAAAATTACTCTGTTGAATGTAGGATACAAGGTCTTTGCCAATACTTTAGCCAACAGACTCAGTTGCACTGCAGAGAACATCATCAGTGACTATCAATGGTGATTCCATAAGGAGAGAACAACCATTGACCATATCTTTATGTTAAGATGAGTGTTAGAAAAGTTTTATGAGTTTCACATATGGCTGCACTGTGTTTTTATTGACTACAAATAGGTGTACAGCAGCATCATTAGCAGTTAGTTATATGAACCAATGGAAGAACTTAAAAGACCAAGGAAACTTACTGAGCTTGTTAAAATAACTCTGCAGTCACCTAAGAGTAAAGTGAAAATAGAAGGAGAATTAACTATGGAGTTCAAAATTAAGAAGGACTTAATTAAGGTAGCTGGATGTACTGTACATGACTGTCTTCACTTCAGTGCTGAAAAATGTAGTACAAAAGTTGCTGATAAATCCATTTGTACCCTATTAGATCGAGTGGTACAATATGTCACATTTGCTTGTGAAACAGAGAAAGATTTTAGAAAACATTTGTTGCGTTGGAGAGAGAAACTAAGAAAGTAGGTCTTGAGATAAATAAAGACAAGACAAAGTACATACTAGCAACACTTGGCAGTACTTGTCTCAGATGATAGCAAAATGTCTTCTTAAATCCATGCTCAGAAATCAGCTGGCAACAGATTTTATGCATTGGGAAGTGTCCTGAGGTGAAGTAATGTAAATAGACATTTAAAAATTAATATCTAAAAGATGATTTTGGATGGGCCCTGTTGTTATATTTACCAGGAAGCAATTAGTGATAAAACACAATGATCTAATTAAATGAATTGACATTTATTAGTACATTAAACAATACATTGAATCACTCATGACAACCGCACATATTTCGTAAATAACAATGTAGGTATCTAGGATGCGTAACTCAATGCGACAAACATAGATGGGCGACACACTCTTTAAGTATAATACAATAATTACTTATTAACACTCCTCCATAATAATTTTATTTATGAGTCGTTCAGATACTTTCTTCGACAATGGTTTTGTGAAGATATCTGCCAACTGGTCAACGCTGCTTACTTTGTCCAAAAAAAACAGCATTTCCAATGTGTTGCTGTATAAATTTTCTAGGAATGTCGATGTGCTTCTTCCCTTTTGTTATTTTGCCTTCTGTAGTATTTTGTAACATTAAAATTGCAGATTGATTATCTATACAGAGCCTTGTAGGAATATCCTTGAAATATCTAAGTTCGATACCAAGTCTCTTTATCCAGCAAATTTCATCAAGCGATGAAACAGCAGCTCGAAATTCTGCCTCTGCAGTTGATGTAGCAACAAGTCCCTGCTTTTGGGTGAACCATACAATAGGACCGCCTCTCATAATAATTACTCCAGTAGTTGACTGTCTTGAGACAATGTCTCCTCCAAAATCTGAATCTGAATAAGCAATGAGTTCAGAATCTCCATTGAAACTTATTCCAAAGTTTACAGTGTCTTTCAAGTATTGAAATACATGTTTTACCATATTCCAGTGCCATACCATGGGATTGTTTGAATATCTACTTAGGTAGTTTACTGCAAAGCTGATATCTGGCGTAGATACTGTAGCTAAGTAAAGTAAACTGCCTATTGCCTCACGATATGGGACATATTTATCGAGTGGCTGATCATTATGAAAATGTTGTTCTTCGGTTAACATACCTATTTCCATTGGAGTTGACTTTTGATTTGAATCTTCCATTCTAAATCTTTTCAATATTTTTTCAGTGTAATGATGTTGGCTTACAAAAATTTCCTCATGTCTAATTTCAATTTCCATGCCAAGGTAAGTTAATTTGTTGTCTGACCCAGAATTATATGTAATTTCAAATTCTTTGTTAAGTTTATCTAGTATATCTATCATTTTATGTTTTTCTTTTCCTATAATAGCACCATCATCTACAAAAAGTGCAATTATAATGCTTCTGTCACCATTATAATAAATACAAGGATCATCGTCACAAAAAACAAAATTTAATTTCCTTAGGTAGTTTGTGAACTTCACATTCCAATTTTTCGATGACTGTTTAAGTCCATATATACTCTTGAGCAACTCACAAACTGTACCTGAGCCATCATCAAAGCCTACCGGTTGATACATGTAAATCTTCTCATCCAAAGATCCATGTAAAAACGCTGTCTTCACATCAAAAGTCATCAGATGCATTCCATCGGAGGCTAAAATGCTGAGTATCAGTCTAAAGGATGCATGTTTGGCAACAGGACTGAAGGTCTCAGTATAATGGATTCCTTGTTCTTGCTCAAACCCTCTTGCAACTAGAGTGGCTTTGTATCGCCCATCTTGTTTTTGGCATAAAACCTACCGACAAGTCAAGGATTTTCCTTCTTTTGGTAGACTTACTAGTTTCCAAGTTCTTATCTTCATCAAAGACTCATACTCTTCTAACATTGCTTTCTTCCAGTTTTCATCCTGTAGTGCTTGTAAAATGGAAATATCTTCTACCTCACCTATCATGGCCATATTTACATTTTGGTTTCTGTTGTCTTCAACTACATAATCTACCATTCTTGCTGGCATCCTTAAAGTAGCCCTGTTTCGAAGACTTCTTTTCTCTGGTTGAATACAAACAGTTTGATCTCGTTCTAAACACTTTACACAATGATTTTCTTGACATTCATTTTGCATATTATTGTCAGACACAGAACCTTCATAAACACTTTCACTATCAGATTTTTCTTCTTCACTTGACACTATGTATTCCTTTTCTTCATTTGACAAGGTACCTTCAATTTCTGTACAACTAGACGTACTGTTAACTTTTTCATCAAATATCACATCCCCTGATGTTACAACTTCATTTTTGTCTCTTAAGTAAACTCGGTAACTACTTGAATCTAAACTGTATCCTAAGAAAATTCCTTTTTCTGATTTCTTCTGTGTTTTGGCTCTCTTAAAATCTTGAATGAAAACATAACAATCACATCCAAAGAGTCTAAGCTTATTTACATCAATTCTGCGTTCAAACCATAAATCCACAGGACTTTTACCTTTCACAGAACTTGTTCCAGTCTAATTCAGTGTAAATGTAGCATAACTAATTGCTTCTGCCCATAAGTTTTCATTTCGATTTCTTGCGTGTATAGCTGATCTAGCAGATTCTACAATGGTTCTCATCTCTCTCTCTCAACTCGACCATTTTGTGGTGCAGTGTATGGGTTCGACTTAATGTGGAAAACTCCCAAGTTCTTCACAAAACTTCTTAGTATCTCCATTTTTAATTTCTTTCCCATTATCAGACTTTAAAGCTTTTATTTTCTTTCTAAACTGATTCTCAACTAAAGTCATGAAGATTTTCAATTTCTCAAAAGTTTCATTTTTAGTTTTTAAGAAATAGACAGTGCGAAAATGAGAGAAATCATCTTTGAGCATAAAAAAATATTTTGCTCCTCCAAAAGAATTTATATTCATTTCGCACAAGTCTACATGAATTACATCAAGTACCTCTTTTGCCACTTCAAAATTTCTTGGATGTGGGAGACGATGATGTTTGCCATAAACGCATCCTTCACACACAGTCATCCCAATCGTCTACATACTTTATATTATTTTTCTTCATAATGTCTCTTACATAACTAATATTCTGATGTGCTAATTTTTCATGCCACTTTTTAATTGACATAGCAACAATACACTTTTCTAAGTTTTCATAGCGAAACATCATTCTAAACAATCGTCCAGCTCTGTTTGCCATGGCTGTTAATTCACCAGTGTCTGAATCAAAAAAATACGAGCAATTTGTGTCTGCTTCCTGACGATAACCCTTGTCCAAGGCACTAGTGACGGAAAATAAGTTAAAGGGTATCTTTGGTGTATACAAAACATTTTGTTACGGTCTATTTCCTTACCCCCCCTTATATTAAACTTTTACTTACCTTTTACGCATTCGCCCTGACTTACAAAAAAACAGAAGATTCCCAACTTATAGGTCGCCACCGATATTTTTAAAAAGGACAAATATGGAAACCTTAATGCATTTTCCCACTATTTACTTTAAATTACTTACCAGGTCCGTTTAGGCGAGATTTTTCATACAGGACAGGTTATGTTAAGCGGGCGTAATAACTTAATTTAACACATTTTTATATCCCTAAACAAACTTGATTTTATTTTATTAAGTAGCCTACAGCTAAAAAAAAACATGAATTTGTTCAAACACAAGTTTAATCAACTAATTATTTTATAGGAACCAGTACTTTTAGTCATGATTTCTCCCATTAAATATATAACTTTTACCCCCTTTATAGTATTCTCATTAATTCTTTTATAAATCTAAATTTATATAGCTTTTTCCTGATATCAGATTGTTACGGAGTCACTTTTGTATGTATTTGTTACTTAACTGACATGTGATCCAGTTGTTACCCGATCACTAGTAGTTCACTGTCACATTCGCCACATCACACAGAACTGTTCTAACTGCACAAATTAACGTATTCGTTTTTGTCTTGATCTCTTTCTTCATTTTACTCTTTTGCACACTTTTTAATAAGATTCGGTAGGCCTAGGCTACTGTAATCGCTTTGACCTACCGTAACTGCCCGAGGCCACTGTTTTTATTAATGCACTGTATGCTGCTTCTGTCTGATGCAAAAACTGGTGATAGACTGCATACTGTAAGGGTAATCTGCTTACTGCTGTTTAGTTAATGAACTGAATTAATACACTGCTCTCCCCTGTTGACTCTATGGTTACAGACTGCTTACTGTGATTCACAAAGACTGCTGCTGGCAAGCTATTACGTAAGATGTCTAGACAGTTGTTTATGCTAACAGTGTATGTTGCACTGAGGCACCTCACAGGTGGATGCTGACAATTGAAAATTAAAACTGATTTAAATTAAAACTGTTGTAGCCCACAATTCTGTACCGTTACAATACCCCCCCCCCAATGAGAGGTTGAAGGCCGAAGCCTACAAGCTCTCATTGCCTAAAACCTAAGAGGATCATTGAGGATATGGCGCCGCAACCCCCCTGAACTCTACTAAAATCATGGGTAAACTACCCCCCTGGTCTGGTGACTGTGGCAGCACCCCTCCGACCTTACTGGACTTCTCTACTCGAGATCCCAACACCATAAGCTCGGACCGATACCCGCCACAGCATCACCCGACTCTATAACATTTAATTAAAATATCAATAAATGGCCTTCCATTATTCCATATCCACAACTGATCGGTTCCTCTTAGTCGTACTGGTTCATTAACAAAGTACTGGTTCGTGTTTATATAATACAAAGTGCATCACCCACCAAAATCATACATAGATTACATAAAATACAAATCTAATACTAACAACCTTATTGTAGGATACATACTACAAACAAAATACATTACTGTCTCAAAAACATTAGACTTTCTTATTTTCCAAACACTATCTTAGCCCAAACATTTCCTTCCGTTTTCAATTTTAAATGAATATTTTAATCATTATTTTTCATCAGTTATTTATAATATTTACCATTACATTTGGAATTTGAATCAGAATAAATTAAAATGTATTATTAAAAATCATCTTTTCAATTAATTTAATTACCAATTTAATTTAATTTTAATTCCTCAAACTCTAAGTTACAGTAATTACCTCATTATTATATTATCTACAAAAATTAACTTAATTTCTTTGGTTTCATAATAAAAATTTACTACTGACAATGATTCAGCAGAATACAACATTTATCAGCTTCAACACATCTTGCATTTTTTGTGTTTCATAATAATATTTACTCATGGCACTGATTCATCAAAATATAACATTCCTGTTGTTGTCAACTACATCATGACTTGGTCACAACATTGGTCACACAACACACAACATACCTGTTTACATTAACAGTTGTATGCCAGACTGTTTTCATAAACAGTAACCCAGTCTCAACATTCTGATTACGTCACTACTGACACATATACTTCCTACAAATTTTTGGTTTCTATAAATCTTTTAGTGCTGACATATTAATCACTATTTGTTACAATTCATATCAAAATTAATTTTGCTTCATTAATAAAATCGACCTTTTTTAAATTAACTTCATTTTAACTTCAATCAGAACAGTTTAACTTTAATTACATTATTTAAAACACTTTTAATATAAACACGCAATACAAAATAGACTTCATGAATACCTTTTGTTCATTATTTTAGTGAAATAAAATATTATTCATTATTATATCTTTCCCTCTCATTACAAACATATGTACACATAAGCTACAATATACATTGCAACAAAATACTATTAACACAATACATTTAACATTAACGCATTTATTTACAGATTTTCGTCATATGTTTTATCATTTACCACACTTCATTACCTAAATCAGCAAGGTCAGGACCATATACTAAAGTATTTAGAATGTCCATTCATTGGGTTTATATTCAACCTCCATCATCATGTAATAGTCTTATTTTTATATAATACTTATCGTCCTTACTCACACTCAATTCATTATTATTATCTATATAATGATTTTCTAATATTTCAAATTGTTCCATAAAACCCACATAATAATTTACTGGATTATCCCACATTAATATCAAATCATAAAACCTGTCTACATCATTAATTTTGGTCTTGTCTCCGTAAGTATTTTTATTCAACATCAAGTAATTTATTTTCTCATCATATTCATTTACTATACTCATTAAAACATCAGGTAAGTTATTATTATTTATACAGGTATCATCAAAATAATTATCAATCTCTATTTTACAAGGTAAGTATTTCATATAGTTTGTTTTCTTCCATCCGAATCTCTCTAACAACTCTTTATAACCTCTGTCTAACTTAAATACTTGCATCTCACCATCTACACACAACTCTTTCTCTAGATATCTCTCACTCCATTCAGAGGGTACTGCTACATTAAAACCTCTCCTGATTTCTACAGGAACAATACAAAAATTCAAAAAACAATGATCGGTAGACCATTTATCTACCCAATACACTCGTGAAGACCTTTCTTCACCCCCCACAGCACCACAAAAAAATTTTACCCTCTGTACACTCTCTTCATACTCTCTCTCTCTCTCTCTAACTGATTAACATTTGTTTCTCCCCATTTACAACCCATTACTCTCTCACTCTCGCTCACTCTTTCACTAACTGTTTCTATATCATCACTAACTGATACCATATTTTCAACATCATTACCATTTTCAACATCACTTGTTAACACATCATTATCATCGGTATTACTCATCTTATTATTAATTTCTCCACTATCTGTTATCATATTACCACTGTTGCTTGCAAAACTTTTTAAATTATCATTTACTGTAATTACTTGTTCAAGAATAACATTACATCACTCATCTATATCATTTATGCGTTTCTCAATGTTAAAGTTTTGTAGTGTAATTTTATTAATATCACTCTTTATTTCATCAAATTTATGGTCTAATTTGTCGAATTTTGTCTCAAACTTTTCCTCGTTGCTATCAAAACGTTGATTAATATCGTTAAGTTTTACATTCTGTTCCTCAAATTTATTACTTTGTTCATTTAGTTTGACATTCACTTCGTCAAAATTACTATTAATTTTATCGAACTTACTATTCCGAACATTGAAACGATTATTTATGTCGCTGCTTAATGCATCAAAACTACTCTTTTGCTCATCGAATTTACAATTCATTCTATCGAATTGATTTAGTAAAATACTCATCATATCATTATCAAATTTGTTGTTACATTTTACTGAGGTTGGGGTTAATTGAACCCCAGAGTCCTCTATGTCAGTTGACTTACTTAATTCTCTATTTTGAACTAAGATTGGGGTCGAATGGGCCTCCAACTCACTCATGACCGTTGATTCGGTCAAACTATATTCCATTTTTGTTTTATAGTATTTTTACATCACTATCAAAACATAACCTAATTTACACAACATCAATCTAAACAATAATTCAAAATTATACAAATACGCCGTTACCACAACCTGTCTCATACTTCCAATCAGGCCTAAACCCATATCAGAAGATTACATATGAGCCATCCTGGCAGGGTCGCCACTGTTACGGTCTATTTCCTTACTCCCCCTTATATTAAACTTTTACTTACCTTTTACGCATTCGCCCTGACTTACAAAAAACAGAAGATTCCCAACTTATAGGTCGCCACCGATATTTTTAAAAAGGACAAATATGGAAACCTTAATGCATTTTCCCACTATTTACTTTAAATTACTTACCAGGTCCGTTTAGGCGAGATTTTTCATACAGGACAGGTTATGTTAAGCGGGCGTAATAACTTAATTTAACACATTTTTATATCCCTAAACAAACTTGATTTTATTTTATTAAGTAGCCTACAGCTAAAAAAAACATGAATTTGTTCAAACACAAGTTTTATCAACTAATTATTTTATAGGAACCAGTACTTTTAATCATGATTTCTCCCATTAAATATATAACTTTTACCCCCTTTATAGTATTCTCATTAATTCTTTTATAAATCTAAATTTATATAGCTTTTTACTGATATCAGATTGTTACGGAGTCACTTTTGTATGTATTTGTTACTTAACTGACATGTGATCCAGTTGTTACCCGATCACTAGTAGTTCACTGTCACATTCGCCACATCACACAGAACTGTTCTAACTGCACAAATTAACGTATTCGTTTTTGTCTTGATCTCTTTCTTCATTTTACTCTTTTGCACACTTTTTAATAAGATTTGGTAGGCCTAGGCTACTGTAATCGCTTTGGCCTACCGTAACTGCCCGAGGCCACTGTTTTTATTAATGCACTGTATGCTGCTTCTGTCTGATGCAAAAACTGGTGATAGACTGCATACTGTAAGGGCAATCTGCTTACTACTGTTTAGTTAATGAACTGAATTAATACACTGCTCTCCCCTGTTGACTCTATAGTGACAGACTCCTTACTGTGATTCACAAAGACTGCTGCCAGCAAACTATTACATAAGATGTCTAGACAGTTGTTTATGCTAAGTGTATGTTGCACTGAGGCACCTCACAGGTGGATGCTGACAATTGAAAATTAAAACTGATTTAAATTAAAACTGTTGTAGCCCACAATTCTGTACCGTTACAATTTTTCAGTGTTATGTTACACCAATCTTGACCATTATAAGCTAACAAATCTATGTCTCCGACACCAACACCTTCTATAAGTGTTGAATCTCCAATCATGACTTTTTCTGGTTCTTGTAAAACAGTATAATTTTTCAACCAGTCATTCCTTAAAGTCATGTGCTGAGTGGCACCACAATCTTGGTACCATAGATCTTGATAGTCATTCTTCATTGATATATATTCTATATTAGTAACAGACAATCCAACATTAATCATCAATTTACTTTTTGATGTAGATTTGTCTGATTTTTCTGACTTACTATCTACATTTTTGGTACAATTTTTGGCAAAGTGACCTTTTTCGTTGCATTTATTACACGGATAATATTTCTTACAATATTCAATATTACTTTTACTAGGTTTATTCTTGCAGTACTTCTTTATGTGCCCTTTTTGTCCACATTTAAAGCATTCCTTTACGTTCACTTGTTTTGTTTTATTATTGTTCTGTCCCTTTGATATGAAAGCATTCTGACACTCATTATTGGCCTGTTCACTTTCTTTTTGCCTGTCTTCTTCAAGTTTCAAACGCTCAAACATGTTGTTCAACGTTTTGTCTGTGGAAATAACATTATCCCAAGACGTTCTAAAATGATGCAGTCTTGTCGGAAGTATACCTAATATCCTTTGCATAATCCAGTTTTCTTTAACTCTTTCACCTAGTGCAGACAATTCATCAGCATGTTGTTGAATTGTCATGCAATTTTCTATTACTGATTTGTGCTCATCATACTTATAATTAAAAAATAATCTTTGCAGGCCTTCAACTGAAAGGTTTGATTTTTTTCATATAATGTTTCCAACTTTTCTAACATAGCATTTGTGGACTGGCACCTTGCAATTTTTTTGGCTATATTACTGTCAACATTCAATCCAATTAATACTTGTGCTTCTAAATCCTTTTCAATCCATTCTTTTACAGCTGCGCTTGATTCATCTCCTTCAGGCTTAATTTTAACTGCCGTTGCGATTTGATAAATACGTTTTGATTTTAAGGTTAGGTTAAGTTTGAATATCCATGAATCATAGTTGGAACCTCCTTGCAAATCATCTTTCAACATTTCTAAATGTGATCTGACTAAATCCATTTCTATTGTTCAATGTAGTTTCTTCTCTACAACTGACTTTGTGCACTCAATTCTTACTGACACGTGCAACAAAAAAAAGTGTTCTTGCGTATTTTTACTGTCCACAGTTTGATTCAACAATGTGTTTTATTACTTACCTGGGCCCATAACCTGTTGTTATATTTACCAGGAAGCAATTAGTGATAAAACACAATGATCTAATTAAATGAATTGACATTTATTAGTACATTAAACAATACATTGAATCACTCATGACAACCGCACATATTTCGTAAATAACAATGTAGGTATCTAGAATACGTAACTCAATGCGACAAACATAGATGGCGACACACTCAAGTATAATAAAATAATTACTTATTAACAAAGAGAATGCAACTAAATGAAGAGCTGGAGGAAATTTTTGGGGAGCTAGATATTGTTACTGAGATTGAAAGAAATAGAATTAAGTGGGGATGTCATGTACAGATGGTCATAGCTGTGAAGAAAGTATTCAGTGGGAATGTAGGTTGGAGTTGAAAAAAGAGGGAGACCTCTTGAAAAGATAGGTAGAAGGTCTCAAAGAAGACCGTCGCTGCTGAGAGTAAGGCAGTTATATAGACAAGCACAAAACAGAGATGAGTGGAGGCGAGTAATGTTGGAGGGCCAGGCTCAGCAGGGGCAGTAGCGCTGAGAATCATCATCATGTGTAGTATAATCAACGTATGAAGTATCAAAATCTTCAGTAGAAAATATTTGCAAAATATGTGGTTAATGAACTATTTTTGATAAAACTGGTCAGTTTTTAAAGATATTTTAAGTAAAAACTAAATACTAACCATTTTGAAAAAATGTACAAAAATTATATTCTTTGTCAAGATGACCTTTTGAAGAAATACTTTTCCATGATTTTATCCTTCCAGTTAGAAAATACAGGTTTCTATGTGCAAACCTGTATTGTTGTGTAACCAGAAAAAGAATCATTTCTAGCTATAGAATTGTTCGAGCATTTGCATACAAAAAAAAACATACATTTGTATTTAAAAACCTGTATACATTTTTAAGAACTCTATAAATTGTATGCAATTAGTGCAAGTATATGTCTCAATTTAACACAAATAAAATATGTCTTACAGTTTACTTTTCTCATCGTATGCTCGGTGGAGTTCCATTGACATGTCAAGTACAAATTTTGAAGAAATAATGGTAAAACACAATATGCATGAAAAGGAAGAATTCAAAAGTATCAAGTCTCTTAACATTTTTTATCAAGCTGGCACTTCAAAAGCTGGTTATCCAGTTTTTTATTACATTGCTAGGAGATACAAGTAAGTTGTGTTAAATTTAAATTTTTTATGGTATACTTATTTGTATATTATGAAACTGTACATACTACTGTAACGTATATTGTATTCACTGTAAAATGTCAGAATTATACTATTATATTATAATGTTTCATTTGTTTTTATTATATAAATTAGGTGAAACGTAGATATAAAACAAGTGCAGTAAAACTGTTTTTATACGTTTCACACTGACTTGTTTTCTCTGAGGTCCTGGCTACATTCCTATAGTTCCCATGTTTTTTTTATTTCAGATATATTTTTGTTTATTCATTTTTACATTATCTAATCAAATTGGCATGTCTCTGTAGGTACATAACTTTATTTATATATGTAAATATTAGGCCTAGTGTTAACTTATATTGTATTTGTTTGCAAAGGTGAACATCTGAATGGAAATATTTAGGTCACACTGAACTTTTCGAGACAACCTTTATTCAGTGCTGGGTGGCTGTATTAGCAGTAACCTTAATGCTAGCTTAAAATCTGTCAAACATAGTATGTTTGTTTATTGCTCATTAAGCATCATCAGTATAAATGTGTTACTGTTTTTAGTTGAGCTCTTTCTGGAAAAAGAGAAGTGGTTTTTGATCTCTAAGTAGTTAAACATTTTAAACCATTAAAGGATGATGGTAATAAGAAGAGAGTAGACATAGCAAAGAATTAGGTATTCCTTCATCTATGTTAAATTCCATTGTGCTTAAAGCAGTGGAAAATAAAGAAGTGCGTGTGTGTGTGTATGGAGTTTCTAACATAAGTGAATGCACATTCAAGCAAGTAAGTGAACACAAGGAAGATCATAATTATTTTACCAGTGCTTTGCACTAAAGTAAATGAACTGGCAGTCAGTCTTCTTATTGAAGATTTTCATTCCTTGTTGAGTTTAGGCATACATTTGCATCAAAAATGTGTGTGGTGGACATAAGAATGGGTACTGTGCAAGAATAAAAAGAAATCTGTTTAAGAGATCTAACATCTCAGTGTACCGCTAAAGAGGTATTCAGTGCCTGTGAAACATATCCTTTTTTAATTTCGTGCTTGACTGCACAATGTCATTCAAAGGGAAGAAATTTCATTGCTATTATAGTACATAACAGAGTTGTGCACAAACAGTGACAAAAGTGAAAAACTGCTTCTTCTAATCTATAGGGAAGTTAGCAAAACTGCAGTGTTTAGAAAACATTGCAACGCTCCCTATGAAGTATGCTGACATGTCAAAAATTTTCAAAGAATGACTGTGAGGCAGTGATGCAAAAATGGGAGCTAAAGGTCAGATCATTCTGTTTGTTGTCAGATACATGATGTTTGTGGAATTATTTCCTACAACTGCTAGGCCTGGAAATAAATGCAGTTACAAGTTACATGACGCTGGTACATGTTATCTGGTACGTAGACATTGGAAAGAAGGATGAAACGAAGATTCACATTTTGCAGATAAGTACTGTGGCATCGAGTATTACAGTTTACTGTCCACTGTCCACAATTTTTTCATCAAAGCTGGATTTAGGGAGAGAAAACACTGTGGTGATGAAGATGATGACAATCCTTGTGTTGATGACAAGGAATGGGGTAACTTAGAAGGTCAAGTGGCATACAGCAATTACATTGATGTTGATGAAAGTCGTCTATACCACAGAAGCCATGACCGTACCGAACATTGCTGATTCTGAGCAGAAACTGGGCAAGAAAAGCATCATCAGTTGACAATGATAAAGGGGCAGGGTATGTTACCATGAGTTTTAATGATTGGTAATACAATAGAGACAATCAAATGCTTTGTGACATGCATAGTATGTCTGATGAAATTATGACTGAGTGTTCACGATTTCTTTTTGTTGTAGCTGCAGTCAAGAAAACAGTTTTTTGCAAAGTAATCACTTTTGTGAGGAGTTTATTGGTTCGAGGAGATGCTTACTCTTTTTTCTGAAACAAAATCTTAATGTATTAATACCATTTATGGAGAATGCCCACACACCAGTGGCTCACTGCGCTGAGTTCAAAAGCTGGATTAGCTCACCTCCTGAAGGGGGTCCTCTCATTCACATCTCAGACCTTTTGAAATGAAGTGCTGTTGTGACAACATGCCATTAGTACATTTAGATTTATACAATAACCAATTGTTCAACAATAATTATAAAATTGCGTAATTAGAAAAGCAAGCGCATGAAATAACTGAAAGTATTTTAGGCTCATTTATTAAAACACAATGGTCTAAAGTATCCAATATTAAAGTAAGCTTAGGTACAAATCTAAAATAAAAATACTATATAATGGACTTATTACCTTGAATACTTCATTGGAACAAGAGCACCAATCTTCTCTCTTTTTACGTGAATTTCATCCAGCCACTTTTTTGTATCCAAAAGAATCTTTGTCTCGGTAGATATAACAACCAAGTTGCTCAATCAGACTTGTCCTTGTGTGGCTCTGAGGTTATCATAATACTCTTTAGAGCAGAGAAACTAGTTTTATTGTAGATGGGAATGTCAGTGTTCTGCCAGTTTTACACTTTACTAAAAACTATGTCCACATTATTGAGCTTTATATAATTAGTAATCTCATTTACAGTTTTTTTTTTCTTATACTCATATAGCACATTTTATTCTTTTCTGAGGTAAGAAAGTCAGAATGTGGAGTGTATGGTTCTGTACATTCTGCTATCACATTTTGTGAAAACCTTTACAAAATGTTTGAATCCAAAAAGTCTCAAATTTAAGATCCTTTAGGAATTCAATTCCCAATTTGATCTAGGCATCAGTGTATCCAGGATTTCTTTAAAAATATGCTGCCATTTCAAACGGTCATCATGGCTTTGTCTCGTAGGTCTTTATTCATATTCTTTGTCTTCATATTCAGCATTGCTTGTAACTTCTGTCCATGCAAGATCAAAATCCTTGTCTCTAATTTTCTGCAGATCATTGTAGAATTCATTGACTTTGTTGATGCAGTTAGAAACGTTCAAACATTTATTTTGCAGTGTATCAAACAAAGCATCAGAAATTACAAATATTTCGCTGAGACTTAGAAAAGATCTAGTGTCAGGTCCCTCACCATCTCCAAATCACATAACTCTAATAGAGAATGTAAATACAGATCACACTCTGTCAGGAATTTTGTTCTGATGCTTGGTTTATTCATAATAGCTGTACAAAGGTGATACTAATGTCAGACGGTAGAAAACACTGTGACTTTTTTCAGATTTTATGGACTATAAAATAACCCCCCCCCTCCCCATATGAAGTAATACAATTGAGTAGAGAAATAAATGGGGATTAAAATGGTGCATTTATTTATTTTTTACCTGAGATATTGTGAAAGTTATAAGATCGAAAGTCAGGGTTATCCTATCTTTGAACAGAGTATATGTCTCTTTCATTCTGTGATGGCTACAACTAATTGATTTGTTATAAATAGCTTGATGCTTTTCAGTTAGGTAAACTGTAGGTTGTGATACAGTTGAGTCTTGAGTCTGCAAAGCCCCCCTTTGTGTAACCTGTCTGTATTAAAATTATTTGTTGGTTTGTGTGTTACACAATATTTTAGAATATAGTAAAAACTTATCCAGTATTATTAAGTTTCTAAACACCACATTCATTGTTAGCTCTACAGTTTATTTGTTTGAAGAATGTTACAGTACTCACTCATAAACTTTCTTGTTTTGATCATGAAAACACTATTTTTACAATCAGCACACATTCTGATCCACAGTACCAGACGAATGGATCCTGAGTTATTAGTCCGAGATGTAGGCTAGACAATGTTAGAATAAAACCTGTTTTTATCCTTAAAATAGTAGTATTTTATCCTTAAATAATATGTATTATGTAAAATAGTGTTTGTATACAGTCTAATTGTTTAACTGTGTATTTCAATATGTAGTTACGTAAAACTGTGTAGTGTATGTGGGTTTAATTTAGAAAAAATTTACATGACAGCTGCATATTTCCATTAAAGCAGATATTTGATTATATGAAAAACATTCTAGTGTTTTCTATGTACCAAATATATATGTAAAAATACAAATGTTTAATGCATATTCTGTTTTCAGGATTGGGGAAACAAATGGTGATCTGTTGATTTATCATGTCATATTAACTCTGAAACCATTTTGCCACTCCCCATTTGAACTAGTTGTTGACTTTACACACACATGCTCAGACAACAGGTTCAGGTAAGTTTGAATAATCTTGTTAGACTCCTGTTCTGTACTTTTGTATACTCTTTCTTGCATTAATTTTTCATTCAGTTTCTGTAAATTACAATATTTATGTGTATGATTTGTCAACAGAAACTACATTTTGTACAGATTAAACAACACAGCTGTTTCTGTATGTAAGTGAGTAGTGTGGTATAGTTCACCTTTAAAATTGAAATCTATTACAGTTAGTTAACATGTCTCCCACTTGTAAAAATGTTATTTCATACAGTATTTAAATAACATTTTGTTAAGCCTGAAGGTGTATAATAATATTTTTACTGATGTAAAACAGTTGTTTCTTATTTTTTACTGTATAAAGTTAAAAATTGGGTATGTATTAAAACCATAATTTTTGGAAATTATTGCATGCTTTTGATCATACACTTTCAAATTAAGTAAATTACTTAAAAAGGGGAGGACAGTTCAGTCTTAATTAAAAAGCCTAAAAAGTATTTTTGTAACTATGCGAGAATAGTATCTCTTCTCCTCATTAGCAGTGGAATGTGGTGTTTCATTTATCATTACACAAGCATTTACCCTGACCAGGACTGAGTTCCTGCAGAAGTGGTTCTACGTATTGCCTGAAGTAGCTTATGAAAACATTCATGCAGCGTACATCTATAACTGCAATTCATGGGTGCGAGAATACACAAAATTTCATGATCGAATGCTTGCTCCACTCAAGGTAGGTTGTCCAAATAAACTGAATATACCATATACTGATGTTAATTTCTTTTCCAAGTGCATGTTGTTTTTAATATATAAATAAATCAGTGTTTTGTTTCTTTACATCAATGGAATATTCACTTCATTTTATTATGTCATATGTAATTAATTCGTTAAGTTGCTTAATGTGATGTAATGTAAATATTCAGTATTTTATTTATGTTAGTAGTAATGATAATTTTTTTCTTGAGATGAATTGTAATTCAAAAAATATGTAAGATTACAGAAAATACATACATATGTATGTTTTTAAGACACATTATATTTCATACTTACCGTCTTTAAAAAGTCACCGTATATAATTGTTTTTAATTTTGGTTGTTCATCTCATTTTTTTTTAAGAATACTATTGTAATTTGCTGAGATGAGTGTGCATGTGGTTAATGTTATTTCATGTGTAGGCCTAAATCTTTCAACCAGTCAGTTCAAGTAATACTGTATGATGTTTCCTGAACTTCTTGTTCTGGTATTTGTCCTCATTTTATACTGGTCCTGTTAAAGTGCTGTCTTGTTTCAATGCCATTGAAATTATACATTTCTCTAAAGGTGTTGTTCAATGTTACTTTGCATACAAGTAAAATAGTTTTCTAAAACAATTAACAAGCACAAAGGAACAATATAAGAATGTACCATATTGGTCCAAAAATAAGACTATTTTTTCATTAAAGTGCTGTTCCGTAAAGTGTCTGTCTTATATGTGTAACCTAACATTTAAAAATTTAGTTTTTGTGTCTGCAAAAGTCAACTGTATTTTGTATCATTTGCCAGCTGCACAGGCTTGCCACATGTGTAGCGTGAATCAATATACACGTATTATTATTGTGAGCTCAAGGTCAAGACGATGCAAATATTCCCAAACAAACTTTCACCACTGCATTTAAGTACCTTGTTGTGTCTCAGACATTAAAACAGCTGGTAATAGCTGTGCCCTGTAAGGTCAAATCAACAAAGCAAATATTTACATGTGTTTTCTATATTAATATGCATGTGCATTGGATTGTTCGTTGTTCTATTATTACTTGTGTCCATTGTTCTGTTAATACATATGTCCATTTGAGTGCTTGTTGCTCTGTCCGCCCGCGCATGCGTGCACGCGTGCGTGTGTGTGTGTGTGTGTGTGCACGCGCGCGCGTGTGCACATGCGTGTTCATAACTTACAGTATTCAAGTACCATACTGTGGCCTGCAGTCATTAACATTAATGGCCAATCAACAAGTAAAGGATAGTGTTGAGCAGAAGGCATCCTCTATGTGTCATATAAACATGAGAGAGTGAAGAAGCTATGATAATGAGTTTCAAATTAACAACAAATAATATGTAAGCTGCTAAAATGTTTGGTATTTCTGAAGTAATGTAATGTGTTGGCGAAAAAATGAAGAAAATTTTAAGAGTGCCCGTGCATTTAGAGAACCTAAAACTGGAAAATTTAATGATCTTTATAGACTTCTTTCCGAATACATTTATGAGAAACGAAACCAAGAATTTCCAGTATGCTGCGAAGTTATTAGAATGAAGGCACTGGAGGTAGCATGTGAGTTTAACATTCCGATAACTGAGTTTAAGGCTAGCTTGGGCTGGTGTAAACACATGATGTGGCATTCGTGTGTGTGTTTACAATGTCATACTACCCTTGCATGACACCTACCTGCTGATTATGCTAATAAATTGATCACATATCAGCGATGTATTATAAAACTGAGAAAAACCCACAATTACCTGCTTGGCCAAATGGCAGATGCTGACCAAACATCAGTGTTTTCTGACATGCTGTCAAGTGTTACTGTGGACAAGAAGGGTGAAAAATTGATTGTGGTTAGATCTATAAGCAATGAAAAGTCATGTATTGTCCTGTTGGTAGGAGTAACTGCCAGTGGTAGAAAACTTCCGCCATACATTATTTTGAAGAGAAAAATGATCCCAGGGGAATAGTTACCAGCTGGGATTGTTTTTAGATTTTAGATGACAGGAAAATGGGTGGATGACTGAGTAATTTATGGCAGATTGGCTTAAATTTGTGTGGAGAGGCAACCAGGTAGTTTACTAGGACAGAGAGCCATGTTAATTCATGATGCTTTTCATGGCCATACAACTGAGAAAATGAAGAAACTGGTTCTAGAAATGAGCACTGATCTTGTTGTAATCTCGGGGGGAATGACTTATCAGCACCAGGAGGGTCTAGATGTGGTTGTTAATTAACCATTTAAGGACCATTTACAGAAGTATGGTGACTAGTTAATTAATGGAAACGATGCATTTACTCCGACAGGCAAAAGTTGAAGAAACTAAGCATACAGCTACTGTCCCAGTGAATAATTACAGCCTGGGGGAAAATCAAAAGTGAATCCATTGTAAAGGGGTTTAAAAAATGTTTCTAGTAACATGGATGTGAGTGATTATGACGTTTTGTGAAAAGCCTCCAGTTATGTATCAGATTCCAGTACCAGTACTAAAGATGAATGTGGAGGAGAAGAAGAGAATGAGGATGATGACAGGGACTAAAAATAATTAGGTACTTCATCACTTATAATTTCACCTTTTACCACAAGGTGTGGAATTTAGACAATTCTTTCTCTTCATCTTTCTTTCTCATTAAATTAGACGTCTTTCTCATAGAACTCCTCAAAAAATTCAAATGCGCCTTATATGCAGGATCTTTTTTTAACCTGTAAAACGCCTTCCGATATCTAGGGTTGTCTCATATCTGAGGTTGACTTATATTTGAGCCAATACAGTATTCTGTGGTGTGTTTTGGGCGTTGACTTAATTGAAATGTATGTCATAAAAATGTGCTACAAAGAGAAGATTCTAGAATACATTTTTCATATTTGTGACATCTGCCAAAAATCTAGACATCTCACATTTATCTACCTCTGTTCATTAATTCTTCTTTTATTTTACTTTCATAATTTAAAGTATGGTCCGACCAGTTTGAGCCAGAACAGACTAAGCCATGAATAAGAAGAAGATAATTTAAAGTCAGCTAAGCTAACTATGCATTCTCATAAATACATAAACATTATCAAGAAAGGAAAAAAGCTGCATGTTGAAGTTACTTAATGTTAAATTTTTGCATATAAGGAACCTTCTGTCATCACTTCTAGATAATAATAATACATTTCAGATGCACTAAAGTTAGCTTCAATTTTGTATTTTTGCTATATTAATTTAATTTAATTTTTGTTATATTTGTATGACATAGAATCATTCTTTTTTTAATGTTTATTCAATTTACTTATATGTGTATCCTATAACTTTCAAACTTTACTTTGTCATTGGTAGTTCTAAAGTCTAGTTTACCTACAGTTAATTTTTGAGTTACAAGTAGACGCACCAATATTTGCACACTCACACCTGTGTGTGTGATAAGTTTAATATTGACAAAGAACTCCCTGTGCTGCAGAACTTGCTTACTGTTTTGAACAAAATACAGTTATTATTAGGTAAATTTCAGTATAGGATAATTTTTCAATTGTCATAAAAATTACAATGACTCCTATTAGTCTACTATTTCTTTTTTTAGTAAAATAACAATTGTAGTCACACAATAAACTAAATATCGGTATGGAGAACCATACATGACTTCCATGTTCTAAGATTTATATTTAAAATCATATTCGAAATGAAATATTTCCATAGAAACTACGTCTTTCTACTTATTGCTTCAGCATTAACCACAGTACTGTGGTCACTAACGTATACCACCTCACGTTTTTGCACTCGATTTTCACCGATGATGGCAGTCGATGGCACTGCCGAAAAGTCTGGTTTTGCAGAAAACATTGGACTACGGCTAAAGAGCCCGGGAAGCAATTTTAACAAAAAACTACTTCTTTGTTGCCGATAACGTAGTACACATATAAAAAATTCTCCCCTCCACCTTCAACTATAATTTTTAATAATAGAAAATAACCCCCACCCCGTTCACCTAACTTCTTCATTTATAGATATTTCATCTACGTTTCTACAGTGGATTACTATGAGCTTCTTATCAGGATACTTTATTTATAAAAATTAAGTACTTTACTCTTGTTAAATCATAAAATGTTTCAGGTAAACTACCCCTTTCTCTTAACCGATCTTCTCCAAAATCAACAGACCTTCCATCCTCTACAATTCAGCGAAGCATGCAAAAAAATATTTGATTCTGTTTGAATGTGCGGCAGTTATCGTTCGTCATTGAAACATTTCTCTTGTTACAACATAAAATGTTGCAGGTAAACTACCCCTTTCCCTTAACCGATCTTCACCAAAATCAATAGACCTTGAGCTCTCTGCAACTCAGGGGGTGCAAAAAATTATTTGATTCTCATTGAATTTTCGGCAGTTATCGTTCGTCATAAAAAAATTACCCTTTTTAAAACATAAAACGTTGCTGATAAACTACCCCTTCCCTTAACCAATCTTCAACAAAATCAACAGACCTTGAGTTCTCTTTAGTTCAAAAAGGTATACAAAAACCTAGATGATTCTGTTTGAATTTACGGCAGTTACCGTTCGTCATATAAAAAATTACCCTTGTTAAAACATAAAATGTTGCAGGTAAACTACCCCTTTCCCTTAACCGATCTTCACCAACACCAATACGTATTGAGAACTCTACAATTCAGGCCTGTATGCAAACAATTATTTGATTCTCTTTGAATTTACGGCAGTTATCGTTCATCATAGAAAAAATACCCTTGTTAAAACATAAAACGTTGCCGGTAAACTACCCCTTTCCGTTAACCGATCTTCAACAAAATCAACAGACCTTGAGTTCTGTATAATTCAAAAAGGTATGCAGAAGAGTAGTTGATTCTGTTTTAATGTACGGCAGTTATCATTCGTCATAAAAAAATTACCCTTGATGAAACATAAAATGTTGCAGGTAAACTACCCTATTCCCTTAACCGATCTTCAACAAAATCAACAGACCTTGAGTTCTGTATAATTCAAAAAGGTATGCAGAAGAGTAGTTGATTCTGTTTTAATGTACGGCATTTTCGTCAAAAAAAAAATTACCCTTGATAAAACATAAAATGTTGCTGGTAAACAACCCTATTCCCTTAACCGATCTTCACCAAAACCAACAGGTCTTGAGAACTCTACATTTCAGGGCTGTATGCAAAATATTATATGATTCTGTTTGAATTTGCGGCTGTTATCGTTTGCCATATAAAATACCCTTGATAAAACAAAAAACGTGTCTGGTAAACTACCCCTTTCCCTTAACCGATCTTCACCAAAAACAATAGGTCTTTAGTACTCAACAAAACAGGGCTGTATGCAAAAACGTATTTGATTCTGTTTGAATTTGCGGCTCTTATCGTTTGCCATAGGAAATACCCTTTTAAAACATAAAACGTTGCAGGTAAACTACCCCTTTCCCTTAACCGATCTTCACCAACACCAATAGGTATTGAGAACTCTACAATACAGGGCTGTATGCAATACATCATTTGATTCTGTTTGAATTTGCGGCTGTTATCGTTTACCCGTTTACCATAGAAAAAAATTACCCTTGATAAAAAACCGTTGCAGGTAAACTACCCCTTTCCCTTAACCGATCTTCACCAAAAACGACAGGTCTTGAGAACTCTAAAATTCAGGGTTGTATGTAAAATATTATATGATTTTGTTTGAATTTGCGGCTGTTATCGTTTGCCATACAAAATACCCTTGATAAAACAAAAACGTGGCAGGTAAACTACCCCTTTCCCTCAAACGATCTTCACCAAAAACAATAGGTCTTTAGTACTCAAGAAATCAGGGCTGTATGCAAAAACTTATTTGATTCTGTTTGAATTTGCGGCTCTTATCGTTTGCCATAGAAAATACCCTTTTAAAACATAAAACGTTGCAGGTAAACTACCCCTTTTCCTTAACCGATCTTCACCAAAACCAAAAGGTCTTGAGAACTCTACAATTCAGGGCAGTATGCAAAACATTATTTGATTATGTTTGAATTTGCGGCTGTTATCGTTTGCCATAGGAAATACCCTTGTTAAAACATAAAACGTTGCAGGTAAACTACCCCTTTCCCTTAACCGATCTGTACCAAAATCAACAGATCTTGAGAACTCTACAATTTAGGGCTGTATGCGAAACATTATTTGATTCTGTTTGAATTTGCGGCTGTTATCGTTTGCCAAACAAACAAAGTTACCCTTGATAAAAAAAAAACGTTGCAGGTAAACTACCCCTTTCCCTTAACCGATCTTCACCAAAAACAATAGGTCGCGAGTACTCTACAAATCAGGGCTGTATGCAAAAAATTATTTGTTTCTGTTTGAATTTGCGGCTGTTATTGTTTGCCATAGAAAAAAAAATCTACAGACACACAGACACTTTTCAAAAAACGACTTTTTTTCATGTTTTCAGTGTAGTACAATCAGAATCTGCAATAATCTCGAACACGATTTTTTTTGCCATCACCATACTTCCATTTCCTTAAGGAACATGGAAGTAAAAATTCCTGTCATAACATAATGCCAATAATGACATGTAATCAGAAGCATTTAGAGGGTCAGGTGTGTAGCCTATACCAAATATCATGCAAAAAATTGTATTTTATATCATACTGACCAATTTTATATCAGTCAGTGTGGAAGAAATATACACTATTGTGTCCACAAACACAAACTGTCAGTATCAAAAGAGAAAAATAACACTTCCATTACAAAACACACTGAAGGAACACTACACACAACCAAAAATACAAGAATTTTAGCAAAAAATAAGAAAATTGGGCAATACAGATAGGGAGCTGAAAAAGTAAGAAAGGGTCAGGCAGCAGTCAGTGAGTGAAATGAATACTTTGAGCACTCTGCAAACTTTAAACTCAAAAATCTACTACAACACACACACACACACAATGCTCATCACTGGAATTATACAGACATATTGCTTTTGTCTTTAAGTAACTGTAACTTATGTTTGGTGAATGTGTGAACGTCATTTGAAGATATATTTAGTTAAAATAATAATTATTATTATTTTATTACTATACAGCTACTCCATAGCTGTAGTGAAAGCAACCCATCTAGAGGAGAAAACTCGATCACAATCCTGGCCCTCCAGGTTGGAGGTTGGGCTATGGGCTAACAACCCATTCCCGGAAAACCGGATGGTACGAAACTACCAAATAAGCCTCGGAAAGGACGGTATTATCGGAAACGACTCAGGCAACGGAATATGGACTTGTCTTTTGGAACGTGGAATGCTAGGACTTTGTACAGGCCAGGGGCACAAAGGGAACTATTTGAAGAGCTAAAAATATATAAAATTGGTATAGCAGCAGTGCAGGAAACAAGATGGCTGGGAAATGGAGTAAGAGATACTAAAACTCATACGGTATTATACAGCGGAAGAGAGAAGGGGAAAAGAGAACTGGGAGTGGCATTTGTAGTTGACAGAAACTTAAAACACCTCATAGTAGACTTCCACCCAGTCAACGAGGGAATATGTAGAATAAGATTGGCTACTAAATTCTTCAATCTGTCAATCATAAACATACACTGCCCGACTGATGAGAAGGATGAAGACATAAAAGCAGTATTTTACCAATTGCTGGAAAAATATATGACACCGCCCCTAAGAATGACATTAAACTAATCATGGGGGACATGAATGCGAAAATTGGGAAAGAAGATGCATACCTTGGCACCATAGGTAGGCACAGTTTACACAATGAATCCAACAGAAATGAGGAACTGCTTATCGACTTCGCTACAAGCAGGAATATGGTTATCAGCTCAACTCAATTCCCACACCGTGATAGCCATAAGGGAACGTGGGTAGCCCCAGATGGGTGAACAGTCAACCAGATAGATCATGTGATCATAGATAAAAGAGCAGCTACAAGTATCATTGATGTCAAAACCCGGAGAGGAGCGTCAGTTGGTTCTGATCACTATATGGTGTAACGGTACAATAGACCTGTATAGGAAATTTTAGGTACCTAACAAGAATAATTTTATTGTAATCCAACATTAAGAAGTGTGAAAGTAAAAGTTTTCAAATATATCATACAACGCAGTTTGCCAGGACGAGTTGACGTCAAGGTCAAAAAGTGTACGTGACCCACGACAGCAAGTCTGCTAACAACGACCAGACCACTCCTAGAAACGTTATCAAAATAGTATGAAATCGTAATAACTGCACCGTAAGACAATGCCATCATCGCCACAAAACAATAGAACGATGACGCATTAACCCTTCCACTTGGGTAATATATGCCATGATGTCTTTCTCAGTCGAAACAACACCATCAGTGCGACTGCACGCTACAAAATCTGCTGGCCAGCAATTGCCAGCAAAAGTGTTTAAAATGTAACAACAAATGTGAACAGTAAATCAGTGGAAACTAACAATATAAAAAATGTAAATTAGAGTCAGTGGTGCAGTATAAAAGAAACAGTAAATAATCTGGCCGAACACCTGCTGGACCATGAGGAACGTCTGACTGGATCTGCAAGTCTACAATCTCAGGAAAGTAAACCTTTTCAAAATTTTCACCACAATCCATTAGTATTGAGCTCAAACAAATTTATTAAAAAATGTACCGTTGAAATAATTGTGGGGAAGCGTGTGGTGTGTGTGTGTGTGTGTGTGTGTGTGTGTGTGTGTGTGTGTGTGTGTGTGTGTGTGTGTGTGTGTGTGTGTGTGTGTCGGTACAGATAGAAAATCATGGCATTGGTTAACGTTACATGATGTAACAATTTGAAATACCAAACTGCAGTAGATTCTAAGTTCATTTGATAGAAAATTGAAGAGAAAATGTAAATTATGTAATTGTGATACACGTCAGGCTGTATTGACGAAAATACTTCGCCGCCATTTTGTTGGTGGTAATAAAAGGAGAAG
Organism: Magicicada septendecula; assembly: GCA_034769895.1. NCBI lineage: Eukaryota > Metazoa > Arthropoda > Insecta > Hemiptera > Cicadidae > Magicicada > Magicicada septendecula. Next base: position 1,090,924,371 of record CM068367.1, read on the forward strand.
ACTCCATTTTGTTTTTCTGGTTATTAAAGCATAAAGTTTCAGATGTTCAATAAACACCAGTATTACTAATGATATTCGAGTTGATTCAGTTTCTTAACACGCTTATAAAATCCTGGGACCCTTAGGTACAAATAAAATCCGATGTTGGCAATAAGCAACATGGCGCCGGAAGCAGCATGGTAAATAATTGTAAGTGTGAACCAGAGTTTAAAAGGTAAGTCAACTTATAAAATATAAAGTCGTAGGTTAGTTAACAATGGTGCAGATAAAGTTTAGGTGCAGGGTGGCCGTATATAGGAAGGACAGGCTCAGAAGACAGGAAAGGTTAACACAGCGAGTTTAAAGGACCCAGAAAAGGTACAGGAATATGCTGGGAAAGTGAGGAATAAATTGAACGGGTCAGTCGCAGGAACAGTGGAAGAGAAATGGCAGAGCCTTAAGTGCGCACTCCTGGAAACTGCCAGAGAGGTGCTAGGAATAGAGGAGAGACGGAGGCAGGACTGGTTTGAAGAGGAATGCAGGGAGAGTATTGCGCGGAGGAATGAGGTTCACAGTGAAACTCTATTAATTACTGCAAATAATAAAATACTACTCGAGTCCCAGTTCGGGCACCAGTGAAACTCTATTAATTAGTGCAAATATGTTAAACTCTTACCTTAGGGTTCTATTCCAGAGTCGTACAGACGAACACAGCTGCAGAAGGGATTATTTGAAGGTTACCAGGACACATATAAATACGCAGTTCGTTTTAAAACAAATCGCTTCTAATTTATTAGCCACATTACTTACTCGTCAATTAAACACTAGGCTTTATATTAGTAATACATTAAATTCAAACAAATTAATAAATGAAATCTTTCTTAACCTATAACAAATTATATCTTTTTGAATAAACCAGTACGTTTATTTTTTATTTTTTACCTTGCTCTCATATTTAATATAAAAAAAACCTTTTTCTTAGAGATCTCTTTGTTTTTTACGTTTTAAGCTTTTGTTAATCAAAATTATAATCATCATTTACAGAACATTGATTTAAATGTTAATATGCTGTGATTTTAGTTACCCATCCATTACGTTTTCTTCTGGTTTGCTACGCAGTCTCGTGATAACCGTTTTTATCCATTTTTTCGCACTCCGGCACCATTAACATCGAGTTTGGTTGTTGTTAAATAATTTATGCACTGAAAAATGTATACTGTATATGTTTTTTATATATATATAGCCGGTCGGCTTTTAATATTCGCCCGGGCACTTAGAATTTTAACGGTCGCGACCATAAGTTGCAAAGTTACAATGAAACTGTTTTTATGTTTTTATTTGATAGGCCCTTTTGTTTTAGGCCTATCTTGCACGCCCGAGGCCACTATTTTCAATTAACGAACTGTACTGTATGCTGCTGCTTACTACTGTTGGCTGTTGCTTCTATGGTGACAATCTGCATACTGTAATTCACAAAGCCTGCTGCTGGGGCAGTTACGCAATACGTCTAGTCTAGTGGTCTAGACAGTTGTTTATACTAACAGTGTGTTACTCTGAGGCACCTCACAGGTGAAAGCTAACATTTGAAAATTAAAACTGATTTTATATAAAATAAAACTGAAACTGGGGTAGCACACAATTCTGTACCGTTACAATAACCCCCCCAATAAGAGATTGGATGCCGAAGCATACAAACTCTTATTGCCTAAAACCTAAGAGGATCAGTGAGGATATGGCGCCGCAACCCCCCTGATCTCTTTACTAAAATCATGGGTACTTACCCCCCTAGTCCGGTGACTGTGGCAGCACCCATCGGATCTTACTGGACTTCTCTGTTCGAGATCCCAACACCATAAACTCGGACAGATACCCGCCACAGTATCGCCTGACTCTGAAACATTCAATTAAAAAATCAACAAACGGCCTTCCATCACTCCATATCCCACAACTGATTTGTTTCCTCTCAGCCGTACTGGTTCATTATCTGCAAAGTACTGGTTCATTTTGTTTTTTTTTTATTATAAAATATCATATGCATTTGACTACATTGCAATATAGCTTCTAAATTGTCCAACAGTTACCTGGATCAATCAAAATTTAACTATCATGTCCATCGGATCATCTTCAACAAGTTACATGGTTCAACAATATAACTTAACCCTAGAAAATACAGTGTTCACAAAACAATAGAAGTTTACAGTAGTACATATGCATTCCAGACAAATTAAATAATGTTCCCCATACAATATTGCCCAGCCAAAATAACACATCAATTATACAAGTTATCCTTAATTTCTGTTAGTGAATATATAATTTCTATTATATAAACAGTTATGTGTACATCTTATTTTCCCAAACACTATCTCAGCCCAAACGTTTCCTTCAGTTTTCAATTTTAAATGAATATTTCAATCATTATTTTTCATCAATTAGCATTTTACAATTACAATCAGAATTCAGATCAAAATGAATTTAAGTTCATTATTAAAATTCACCTTCTTAATTAATTTAATTACAAAATTAATTTACTTTTTATTTAATTAACAATTTCAGAATTAATTACATTTTTTCAAAATGATTATCCATTAACAAAATCCTATCACATAAATATTAACTGCATTGTATTCAAAACATTAAGTCATTTCCATTCATTATAAAAATTTACCTTCATTTCTTCACATCTGGTGTTTCTTTTATTTCATAATAGAATCTGCTCATAGCACTGATTCATCAAAATACAACATTCTTGTTGTTGTCAACTCAAGCATGAAACAAACATCAACCTGTAAACATTAGTCACACAACAGGAAACACACCTGTTTACATCAACAGTTGTATGCCAGACTTGTTTTTATAAACACTAATTCAGTCTCAACATTCATGATTACCTCACCCCTCATACCTGTACTTTTAATTTTCAATTTCGTTAACATATTTTTAATCTTTTAGTTAACATATTTATCAACTACTATCTGTTACAATTCATATCAAAATTAATTTTGCATCATTAATAAAATTGACCTTGTTAAATTATTTGTTTAACTTGAAAATTATTTTAATAACCTCCACTCAAAACAATTTAACTTTAGTTATATTATTTGAAACACTTTGAATATAAACACACAATGCAAAATTTAATTCATTAATACCTCCTGTTAATTATGATTGTTAATTAACAAAATAAAATAATATTATTATTAAAATCAATCAATACACACATGGTTACATGAAACATTTTATAATACAAACACAATCAATTTCCCTAGAATTTATTTACAAATCTTCATCATTAACTGTTCAATTTTACCACACTTCGTTTCCAAATTCAGCAAGGTCATAACCATAAACTAAAATGTTTAAAACGTCCATTCATTGAGTTTATGTTCAACCTCCATCATCAAAAATTAGTCTTTTCTGCACATAACACATTTCAATTTCATTGATACACAACATGTGGCTATCATTTGTGTAATAACCCTTATCAACATAATATTTCATACCATTATTACCTATTGATTCATAAAACCGGTCTACATTTGTGATTTCAATTCTGTCTCCGTAAGTGTTTTTATACAACATCAAGTAATTTATTTTCTCATCATATTCATTTACTATACTCATTAAAACATCAGATAAGTTATTATTATTTATACAGGTATCATCAAAATAATTATCAAGCTCTATTTTATAAGGCAAGTCAATTTGTTCCTCTCTCTCAATGCATAAACTCTGTACTAATATTTCATAATCTCTGTTCCCCTTAAATATTTCTATTTCTCTCTCTCTGTTTCTCTCATCACAATATTTCTCACAACATTTCACATTCTCATTCCACACAGAGGGCAACACAACATTATTACAACACATCCTGGCCTTACCAGATGCACAAAAAATCAAGGGACAATTATTTGTAGACCATACGTCTCCCAAATACACTCGTGAAGCATTTTCTTCACCCACAACCACACCATGGGAAAATTTTACCCTATGTATACTCTCTCTCTCTAACTGATTAACATTTGTTTCTCCCCATTTACAACCCATTACTCTCTCACTCTCGCTCACGCTCTCACTAACTGTTTCTATATCATCACTGACTGATACCACATTTTCAACATCATTACCCTCTTTTTACTTACAAAGCTTTCTAATTTGTCATTTACTGTAATTGTTTTACCGTCTACCACACACACACTCTCTCCTAACTCATCTGTTTTTCTTTTTGTTTCACTATATATTTCATTTATTTTGCTTAATTCGTATTTCAATTCATTAAAGTTACTCTCACACTTAATTCTGACCTCATTAATATCAATCTTAAGTTCATTAAACTGTCTACTCTGTTCCTCAAATTTAGCGTCAAATTTATTATTTTGTTTTTCAAAACCACTCTTTACTTCGCTAAATTTAATATTTTGTTGCTCTAAAATTAATTGCAACATGTTCATTACATCATTATTATCTACCGTTTGTTTATTTTGGATAGGAGTCGATTGATATTCAATGTCTTTCATTACTTTTGATTCTGTTAACTGACTTTCTATGTTACTGTCAGTGAAGCTGACTTCATCATTATTTTCACTCGTTTGAATTCCTGAGTCGCCTTTATTGGCCGACTCAGTTGACATGTTTTCATACATCGATTTATTTTCGGCCTCACTGCCGACAACTACATCAATTTCATTTATTTTATTCTCTGCGTTCTCCATTATGAAATTGTTTAATTAAATGATCATCAATTTTACTTTAATAAATTTACTTTCTATGATCTAAAAGCATTCTAACCACACCCTCACTTCCAAATAACCCGTTCTGCAGCTTATTTAGGTCTGGCGAATGTAACAACAAATTACACTCGCCGTCCCTGTTCGGGCGCCAGTGAAACTCTATTAATTACTGCAAATAATAAAATGCTACTCGAGTCCCAGTTCGGGCGCCAGTGAAACTCTATTAATTAGTGCAAATATGTTAAACTCTTACCTTAGTGTTCTATTCCAGAGTCGTACAGACGAACACAGCTGCAGAAGGGATTATTTGAAGGTTACCAGGACACATATAAATACGCAGTTCGTTTTAAAACAAATCGCTTCTAATTTATTAGCCACATTACTTACTCGTCAATTAAACACTAGGCTTTATATTAGTAATACATTAAATTCAAACAAATTAATAAATGAAATCTTTCTTAACCTATAACAAATTATATCTTTTTGAATAAACCAGTACGTTTATTTTTTACCTTGCTCTCATATTTAATATAAAAAAAACCTTTTTCTTAGAGATCTCTTTGTTTTTTATGTTTTAAGCTTTTGTTAATCAAAATTATAATCATCATTTACTGAACATTGATTTAAATGTTAATATGCTGTGATTTTAGTTACCCATCCATTACGTTTACTTCTGGTTTGCTACGCAGTCTCGTGATAACCGTTTTTCGCACTCCGGCACCATTAACATCGAGTTTGGTTGTTGTTAAATAATTTATGCACTGAAAAATGTATACTGTATATATATATATATATATATATATATATATATATATATATATATATAGCCGGTCGGCTTTTAATATTCGCCCGGGCACTTAGAATTTTAACAGTCACGACCATAAGTTGCAAAGTTACAATGAAACTGTTTTTATGTTTTTATTTGATAGGCCCTTTTGTTTTAGGCCTATCTTGCACGCCCGAGGCCACTATTTTCAATTAACGAACTGTACTGTATGCTGCTGCTTACTACTTTTGGCTGTTGCTTCTATGGTGACAATCTGCATACTGTAATTCACAAAGCCTGCTGCTGGGGCGGTTACGCAATACGTCTAGTCTAGTGGTCTAGACAGTTGTTTATACTAACAGTGTGTTACTCTGAGGCACCTCACAGGTGAAAGCTAACAATTGAAAATTAAAACTGATTTTATATAAAATAAAATTGAAACTGGGGTAGCACACAATTCTGTACCGTTACAACAGGAAGTATTCTCAGTGTAGGACTAGAGAAAGGAAGCAAGAATATGAAGAGAATAGAAGACTGGCAAATAAAGTATGTAGAAAAAAGAAAAGAACTTTTTAAAACGGGCTGCTTCTCAAAATGGAGCAGGACTTTGCAGATGGAAGAATAAGGAATGCTTATAAATATCTTAAGCATCTCAGGGAAGGTTATAAACCATCTACAACACTATGTAGAGACAGAGAGAATAGAATTGTCAGTGATCCAGAGAAAATTAAAACTATCTGGCGAGAGTACTTCGATGGCCTCCTTCGTGGTATGCTACAGGGAGGAGAAATTGTTGCTCGCACTCCGCAGAATGCAAACATTGGGGAGATGGAATCTGACCCACCATCAATTCAGGAAATAGAAGAAGCTATTAGTGCCCTCAGGAACAACAAGGCACCAGGTACAGACTTAATTCCTGCAGAACTGCTTAAAGCTGGAGGTACTGATGTGGCAGTCGCACTGCACTCCTTAATCATGGACATATGGCAAACGGAACGAATCCCCATGGAATGGAATAAGTGCATTATATGCCCCATTTATAAAAAAGGCGACAAACTTCAATGTAGAAATTGCAGAGGCATTTCGTTGCTGTGCACCTCCTACAAGGTTTTTCATACATCTTGAACCAAAGGTTGAGACCCCTCACAGAAAATATAATACGGGAATACCAAGCTGGATTCCGACCTGGAAGGTCTACAATCGACCAACTCTTCTCGGTAAAACAGATACTAAGATGCGGATGGGAACGTGATATTGATGTGTACCAGATCTTTGTGGACTTCAGGCAAGCGTATGACTCTAGTAATATAGACAAACTCTACACCATAATGCATGAATTTGGAATACCAGGCAAGCTGGTAAGATTAACGCAAGTGACTGTGCAGCAGACTGAAGCCCAAGTAAAGGTGGATAGCCAACTAACTGAACCCATAAATATTATACGAGGACTAAAGCAAGGAGATGGGTTAGTCCCAACACTATTTAATATTGCATTGGAATATGTAATTAGAGGCTTATCAATAAATAGCTCCAATCTGTTAACAAATAAAACTATACAGATAGCCTCATATGCAGATGACATTAACATCATGTCAAGACGGATCACGGCAGCTAATGAAATATTTATAGAGCTTTAAAACAAAGCCAAGGAAGTTGGGCTAGCCATAAATACGGATAAAACAAAAATGCTTATCCAAACAAGAAGGGACCAGGTTCATAACAACATCGAGATAGAGGAGGACACAACTGATGTGGTGTACAATTTCACGTATCTCGGAGTGAATCTAGCAAAGACTGGATCAGAGGAGACGGAGATCCAAAGACGGACCACCGTGGCTAACAAGGCGTACTTCGCATTACTGCCATCATTTAGGTCTGGGGATATGCACAGGGAAACAAAAATGAAAATATATAGGACTGTCATCAGACCGGTGTTATGCTACGGGTGTGAGGCATGGACAATCACACAGAAAACAGTCGACATAGTAGACACCTTTGAAAGGAAAATCCTCAGACGCATTATAGGCCCAAAACAAGAAAATGGCTCATGGAGACTGAGATACAACAACGAACTGTATCAAATATATAAAGAGATACCAGTCTCAAAATTTATAAGAAATCAAATATTGCGTTGGGCCGGACATGTTATGAGAATGGAGGATGGCAGGAACCCTAAGAGGGCTTTGCTGGGTACATGGGAGGGAACGAGACCTAGAGGTAGACCGAGGAAGAGGTGGGAAGATGGCATTGCAGAGGACGCGAGAGACATGGGGATAAGAAACTGGAGGAGGGTTGCAGTCGATAGAGTGGATTGGAGGTGGAGATTGGTGGAGGCCAGTGCCCGATTTGGGCTGTAGCGCCATAGGAGAGAGAGAATAATAATAGTAATAATTATTATTATTAATTTTATGCTCTGAAAATTTTATTCGATTACTTTTTATGACATTCAAGGAAGGCTAATCATTTAAAAAGCTAATTTTACAAGTTTTTATTTATATTTTTCATGAAGGGTAACTGTATAATATTATAGACATAGATAAAGCAGAAAGTTTTTTTCCCTTATACTTATGATGCTTGTAGAAACATTACTGTGCACTAGACTGTGTCCAGCTTTATTAGTTGTCAGCATACACACCCACTGCTTCTGTTTGCATACAAATGTTTTTCTGATTATTTATACAACCAGGTATTTACAGTATTCATAACTTAAATAAAAGCCTGTCTCACTACCTGATTTTCAATATTGTCAGTATAAATACTTAATCACAGAATGAATGAAATGTTAAGTATAGTTTTTGTCGCAAGAAAGATTTCTTACAGTAGAGTCTCATTCATCCAGACTTGATGGGTCCGAGCCCTGTCTGGATATCCAAAAATCCAGATTACCTGGAAATCTTATAAAAATGCATTTAAAACTGTTTTAATTGCCGCATTAACAGTACTGTTAAAAGGTGCTATAAAAAGAATAAATGTCTTTTAAACTATTGAATTTACTCTAAATTCCCTTTTTAGAATATGATATGTACTGTCTGCAAAGTGTCAAAAATACCTTAGGATGAAAAATTGTACTGTAATACAGAAATTATGTGTACTGTATGTATTTACAGTAAATCTCTACTAATTCACAAACACATAAAATAAAATAAAATTGTGTACATTACCTATAGATAAAGTGTGAAGTACAGACCGTAATTTGAATCATGAAACTTACTTAAAGTAGTCTATAATGTTCTTTTGCTTTAATGAATATTTGCGTTGTTTTGCCCTGTGATCTTCTAAATGCGTCAGGTCAGCAGTTTGACGGTTGATGTGTCACTCTGTTTTTCAAATTAGGTTATCAGTTCCTCCAGGATTCTAGTCATTTCTCTACAGCTTGGAACAGCTGCTTCCTAAATATCAAAATCATCATCGTCAGAATTTTCATCTGCTGTTGTCTGATGCCTCCACAATTTCTTCTTCATTTAAGATCTGATGACTCATGCCATTGTCACTAGTTATCCAAGGTGAAATGTCACTTTCTTCAGCCTTGGCATAACCCTCTAGCCAATAAAAAATTTGTACAAAATCAGTGTCATCATTTGGTTTCTTGTTTGTCCCTTGTTTTTTTTTTGTCTTATCAAGTTCAGCTTCATTTTTTGTCTGGGATGCTAGGCCACAGATTTTCCCAACTTTTCCAATGTTGACCATTCACTTTCTTCCCACGATTCTGCAACTAGATAAATAACACGTTTTAATGTCACTTGCTTAAGAGGATAGTGACTGATGGCTCTGATTCTTCTTTTTCCAAAAGCGGTAGGATTGATTTTTTTGTAACTCTACTTTATTGTTTCAGTCATGGCTTGATCCATTGGCTCCAATGAAGCTGTGATGTTTTGTAGCAGATGTTTTACAAAAATGTGTCCAGCTTGTAATTCTTCCCCAGGATGGCTTATGGTATTGTCTATAACGGCACTGCTATCTCTGGTAACCATTGGACGCTTTTAAAAATTCGGAACAAATTATTTAAAAAAACAGTATTTAAATATAATGCTGTCCATCCATGCTGATTTCTGTGACATGTATTGTGCTGGAAGGGCATTTAAAATGACATTTTGAAACGCTCTGTACTTAGCCAATACACCAATCACTAAAAATTGCATTTTAAATGTACCAGACACATTACTGCATGTAAACAGTGTTACTTTTTCCTTTTTACTTTATGCCCTCTCGCTGCAGAAACCAATTTTGAGGGTAATGTTTTTTTCTGGTAACAGTTTGTAATTTAAGCCAGTTGCATGAATGTTAAAAATCTGGGCAGGCTCTAGTTTCATGTTTTTCAAATTTTATTTTAAATTCATTACTAGCAAGTGTCCCATGACAGATTTTCATCACTTACACTAAGTTCACAAATGCTGTGCCTTTCCTTCCATCTTGACAGCCAGCAGTAAAAGGAAGATCACCATTTAATTTTTCATTCATTTTTAGTGCCATTGTTTGTAATGGTGGGCCTGATATCAGAACAATTTCTCATTGTTGGCAAAATCAAATGTATAAAGCCTCATCTAAACTTTTGTATTTTTTTTAGTGCACTTCTATTACACAAACTGCCTTTACTCACCATTTTCGCACAAAAATCTTCTTTCAGAACAGTTTTTTTTCCCACTCCCAACGTGAGCATGATTTTTGTTATTGTTTCACCTTTATCAGTATGATATATTGCTTGAAGTTTTTGTTATGGTCACCTTCTTACGTTTAGTGCCATATTGCACATAACACAAACCAGGAGTCACTGTGTCACAAATGACGGGGTTATTAGGTACAGTATGCACGTATGCCATAGCTTTTAGTACACAACTAAATGAGGTAATAAAAGAATGTTGGTGGGATGATTAACTCATTTCCAAGAAAAGAACACGTGACCAGTTTCTGTTTTCCTTGTTGCACAGTCAGTCATGTAACAGTAGGCCTAAGTACAATCCACTCTGCAAGTTTCAGTATGTCATCAACAGTATCCTCATTGCAGCTAGGTGCCAACAGTCACTAGTGCAGCACATTACCCTAAAAGTTGATAGATTTTTGGTTTGTGAACGAGAATTTCACATAGTTGATGTAAATAAATATTCACATACACCTGCAAAACTACAATTTTTTTTAACGTCTTCTACTATCTGTTCATCATTTTGGCAGATTTGTTTCTTTTGGAAATTTCTTGTCCAGATTACCAAAGACGTCCAGATTAGCAGTATCAACGAGAATACTGTAATGATTTTAGGTAAATCTTGGTGTATGTAAACATGTAAACGTGTTGTATGTATATGACTAAAATATTTTTGTATCATAACCAGAAGTAAAATTTATGTTAATATTTAATACATTTTAGTTTGAAAATGTACTACACATTTTACAATATACTTCTATTTGCTTATATTAATGCTTCTGTTAGATATTAATGGTGGTGTTTTACATGTTTCGTAATAATTGTCCATAATTTTTCTTTGTAAATCAGGGCAATAGGAAATTAATTTTCATTGAAGCTCCAAGCAGACTTAATGATTTTATAGAACCTGATCAGCAGAAATTACCAGGTGCAACTTTGTCTTTAGAAGAAGATTTAAAAGTTTTCAACAATGCATTGAAACTCTCTCACAAGGATACAAAGGTGGCAATTAAAGTAAGTTTTGGTGTTGGTGTTTGACCTGTTCAGTAGTATGTAGTGCTATTATAATAAAATTAATGTAATATAGGGACTTTGTAGTAAAGACAATACTCCAAGAACCTGGCAGCTCTACCTTATGCATACATGAACTAAACAGTAAAGCCTTATGTCAAAAATTTTGAATTTCTGTATATTATTTATGCATGTAAAAGTAAGTTATCATTCTACACCCTTATGAAGAATTCTACATAACTTATGGCAGGAGTACAAAATGTATTAGAACCAGTATGTATGAGATGAGGCACTTAGACGTTTTTATAAGGAATGACTGCCAGCATAAAAGCTGGGAAAATTACATCAATGTCATTTGAAATCAGTGAAGGATTTTATCAATATAGCTCCAACCCTTGTCAAATTGTGCACTCAGTATAGATGAAAATATCATAACATTGTATGTAACATGAAAGTACTCTTCATTTTGTGGATGCAAGTAATGCAGACAGATGTATTCTGTGTGCTCCAAATGTTGCAAGAATCATACTATAAATGGAGGCTAACAACTGACACTTCCAAAACAGATTACAAGATCTGGAGTTATGCTTGGAAACAAATAAAATACATAAAAGCACTTAGGCATAAGGGTAACCAGTTTTGAGCAAGCAGTATCAAAATAGCTTTGAAATTGTCACAAACAAGTAGCACTATTAGATAACTAAATGGCATTTTGTGGAGTGAAAAGGTTAAAGTGACTAAAATACAGATCTGTTAGCCTTTGAAAGCATAGCAGTTCATGGTCCATGATTGTATGAAGTAGACAGAAAAAATAAATCAAACATAAATGCATTAAAAAATAAACCTTCTGAATAAGATGTAAGAGGCTGACTAAGCTTTACATTGTAATGAATGAAGACATTAAAGTTGGAATTGACATTGACTTTGATATGGTAGGTACAGTTGAAACTAAGTGAATTTGTATGTACACTTGTGACCCATGACTAAAGATAGATTGTCAAAGAAACTGTGGGAATGGACTCCAAACCAAAGATGGATATGAGGAAGGCCAAGAAGAACTTGGAAAGATGAAGTTGATAATGCCATGACTGTCAGAGCTCTTATACATACATGTCTGGCAAGGAGGATGTGAGAGATAGCATCAGATGTATCCATATTAAAGAAGAAAAGAACACTTAAAAAAAAGTTTTGGGACAAGAAATTTTCCAGTCATTTATAGGATACCCCTTGAACTACATTATGGATCTGGAACATCTTGAATTACACCAACGGTGTATGATGGGTACCTTGTAAATAAATTATTTATACAAAATATTAATTTTACTTTGAATAGCAAAGTTTTATATAAATTTAATTACATTCCACCTTAATTAATTTTATGTAAGTTGTTGAATATAGCATAACAATAGCTAAATGTTTATTTCATTTTGACTCTTCGATACCAGGCTCTTAAAACGGCCATCCTTCACTCATACTGGGCCTTTGCTTCCATTCATTTAATATTCTGTAGCTTCTAAACCATACAGTAAAAGTATATGTTACCTATATTTTTATAAAGATGTGTGTTCTGTTTAAAATACTGTGTGCAGTATGTGACTTAGATGTCTATGTTGTCTGTAATTATTTTAAAAAAAAACTGTTTTGGGAAAAATAAAACGTTGGTTGAGACACTTGTAGTTACTAAAAACTTACAATGTTATTATTGTTTGTTATAAACACTTTAAACAATATGTTTTATAAATTACATTATTCAAATTTTATATGTAACACAGCAATTTACCATGCACTAAGTTTTTGTCACTGTGTCACTGTTATAAAAGTGAACACAAAATGCTGTCTAGCAGATGATTTGAGTACTGTATGAACAGGTTTTATTTCAAAACAATTCCAAGGATGTATTCGTACACATGACACCAATAGAAACACATTGACACTTCAGGCTCATCAGAATGTTAATCATTAGTGTAACATATAAGTTTACATGAGTTGTGAGTTATCAGGTATAAAAGGACCCAAATAAAAATTGCATGGTATTTGTAACTGAATTATATTACTGTATTATATAACTGATGTGTGCTATTATTGTTTTCAGGTTGGGCCAACAGCAATGCAAATAACATCATCAGAAAAAACAAAAGTCTTATCACATTCAGTCCTATTAAATGATGTGTACTATGCCTCAGAAATAGAGGAAGTTTGCTTAGTAGATGACAATCAGTTTACATTAACAATAGCTAATGAATCTGGTCCCTTGTCATTTATTCATAATGACTGTGACAGCATTGTTCAAGCAATCATCCACATTCGCAACCGTTGGGAGTTATCACAGCCGGTAAAAAGTACATTCTATCCTTTCACTGTAGTTATTTTATTTTTTTCAATATTTGTACTTCCAGTTTGGTGTTACAGCACAATTTTATATTTAAACAAATACAATGTTCAGTTTTACCAATTTACTTTTTTTTATACAGTATAGTAAGTAATTAATATATATTTTGTAATATGTAAATTAAGTGTATAGCAGTAAAACAAATGACATTAGGGATCAGTCTGAGTTCACACTGACTGAATTTCCATTACTGTCTTCAAAGAAATATGGTCCACAAACATGAACGGAGGAAACTCCATACCAAACAGTGACTCACTGGCTATAAAGAGCTATAGCATGAAGTTCTTAAGTGTTGCTGTCTCTTCAAGTGCATGTTTTGTTTATTGACATGCCCAGAAAGGTGAAAATGTGCTTCGTCTGACATAAACAAGTGTTCATAAAAGTTTTGTTCTTGACTTTTGAATTCCCAGTATTTTATTACAAAAATCAACTCTTGAGTGTAATCATGTTCAAACAGTTTTTGGGGCATTTAAATTTTGTTTGGATGGAAATGGAGATTTTGCTGTGTAATCCTCCGCAGCAGAGACCTACTGGAAATCTGCAGTGCCATAGCATGCTTCCTAGCAGACCTTTTTGGAATACACATGACAGCAGCTCTTACCCTTTCCACATTTTCTGGCATGCACACTGTTTTTATACTTCCTCTAGTTTTTTCTATGTCGAGTGGTTCTAAATGTTGCAAATGTGGTTCCAGTTCGATACTGTTGAGCGATTTGGAACTCTTCTGTGTCTTCAAACATTGAAATGATGGCAGTCTTTGTGTTCTTATGTAGAAATCATTACTTTTAAAAAACATTTCTACAGCAAATGCACGATGTTCAACTCGCCATTGAGCCATGTTTACTGAAATGCCATAGTTTAATTGAGGTTATAAAACCATCTGTTTATTTATTGTTGCCACAGTAACCAAACATGGGTTAACACAAATTGTTGTGTTCTCATTGCCCAACCCATTACTTGTAATGTTTACAAGTTCATAATAATAAAGTGATGTGATCACTAAACAAACACATTTGATCACAAGGAAAAAAGAATATGGAATATAATTCAGCTAGAGCATTACAGGTAGTCAAATCTGACACAGTGGGGGTTTTACAGAATATGGATGCATTTATTTTATGAAATGAACGGAATATCAGTAAATTCCAAACATGCATCTGCTCCAAGTGATCAGCAGTTATGAACATTGCAGCCCACTACTACCTGGATAAAAGTGAAAACCTCAACAGTTGATTTAATAGTTCCATTTTGGAAACTTTCCAATTATTACCTAAAATTGTAAACCGATTTTTATCACAAGTGAAGAGAAATGCGTAGTTCTTGGGAGTAATAACAGTTTTATTATCAAAGGTCTTTGGAGAAAATTTTGAAGAAGTGTATACATGTTATTTTAAGACTTTCAACAGAGAACTCGTTTAATATTTTAAAGTCAAATATAGCGTAGTTACAAAGGTAATAAGATACTGTTTTACTTAGTTATGTTCATCGCTAACTAACATCCCTTAAGTGACATCCATTGACATGCTTACATTCTTCAAGTCAATTGAAAAACTATTGTACATTACTTTGTACAACCCAGGTCTGAATACCATAATATTTCAGTTTTAGAATACATTAAAGATAAGGTGACACGATATTTTTGATAAATAGTTCAGAAAATAAGACAAAATAATGTTCAAGCATAAACACCAAATGCATAAGCACACAGTCAAAACATATAGGAGCATGCTTTTAATGTTCTCATATTAAAAGACATAGAAGAAGAATATCAGTAGAATTAGAGAATAGGAGTGAGAAATGTATCATCAGAAGAACACAAATAATTTAAATCAAAATTTGAAGATTTATCAAATATAAAATGAAGATTACATACAAATTTAACAAATAATAAAAATAACCTTAAAAAATGTACAAAATAAAAATGATAAATCAAGCCACATATATGAAATATAAAAAGGAACTGAAAAAAATTTAGTGCAAGGAATAAAAATGAAATAAGAGATGCAAGACAGAGGATTGAGAGATGAATGTGATTGAATAAAGAGGAAGACTGCCTGGGCTTGAATGAATCTGGCTTCATCTCTCACGTTCATTTGGTTGTATTCTACTACAACTGCAGGTCTAGTCATTTAATTTACATCTGACATAATATGTGAAATGAACTCGTGTGTTAACAAACAATAATTCTTAAGTGCTAAAGAGTACGTATTTATGTCCTACTCTATATGAGTGTTACACATGAAGATGATTTGATGTCATGTGCTACATCTTCAAATGCATGTACGTGCCTATTTTATATTGATGTAGAGTAAAAAATAAAAACAAAATTTTACAGGATTCGGTCACAGTCCATCAAAAGATACGTCCTAAAGATGTCCCAGGTACACTACTTAACATGGCACTTCTAAATCTTGGCTCTTCAGATCCAAATTTGAGAACTGCAGCATACAATCAGCTGTGCGCCCTCACTGCTACATTTGACTTGAAAATAGAAGGACAACTGCTTGAGACATCAGGTAATTAACAGTGTTCCTGATGATTTATAATACTGTAAAATCATCTATTTACATATGTTTTCCAAATGAATGTAAACTGAATATTTATGAAACTAAAAAAAAAATGGTTTTTGAATGATCTGTGTGTGTGTGCGTGTGTGTGTGTGTGTGTGTGCGTGTGCGTGTGCGTGCGTGCGTGCGTGCGCGCGCGCGCGTGCATGAAGTTTAAATTTATTAGTCAGCACTGTTTGAATGGCTGTATAGAGTTTGAGTTTTGTTTTTAATAGTTTGTTACCACAGATAAGCAGATCAATCCACGTGAAATCATCTTAACAAAAAAATTAAATGTTGGTCACTATTTTTGAAATTTTTGATTTTTTGCTAGTTAATTTAACAGTATATTAGGAGTTCAAAACAAGGGTTAACAAATATTTAAACCCTTGGATTTTTGTTGGAATCCTTTTTTAAATGGTGCCACAAACGTTTTTGATGAGAATAGTGTTTCACAGAAGGTCTAATATATTTAGTACAAAATGAGCTAAATTTTAGGTAAGAGGTACTTTTTTGCTAACTGTTGAAGAAATTGCTTGAAATAGACCTAAAAAAGTGCACTTCACTGTGACAAAATTACATTTTTTACATAAAACTTTCAGTAGAAGAAAGTAAGACTCACATTTATAATGTTTTTCCTGAATTACTTTCATAAGTATGAAATCTTAAAAGCTTCTCTTTTTTCTTTGTATAGTTTGTCAAACATGGCACATCAGCATGTCAATTTTAAACCATAAAAATTTAAAAGTTTAATATTGAGTATCTGAAAAGGGACTGAGTTAAAAATTATGAAATTTTCTCAGGATAATTCTTTATAGGTGGAAACTTGTATCATAAATTTTGTGAGTGATACTAATGTCATTTTAGAACTACAGAGTCTCAGCATTGGGTTGAAGGTCACGGTTTTTTCATGCATTATTGCAGTCAAGAATAGTAATCTTATTAATGGTAAAAAATTGCAAATTTTTTCACTGTGACTTAAGACCATGGTAATGAATATCAGAATTTTCAAAATACATGAGGTCCTTGACTTTCGAACATAATGCTTTCCCAAAAATGTGTTCGAAAGTCAAGTACTGTACAGTATGTACTTACTGTAGGCATACCATCCACATAAGTTATAGGATCAATTCTATGACCTGTAATACACTATACTATAATGAAATCAGATATTCTTGCTTAAATTTACATCATATGGCCACTCTTACAACGACAAAAAATACATATTATAGTAAAATGCTAAATTAATCATTTTCATATATTAGTAAAGTTTATAAGCAGTGTTTGTGGAACAGCCTACAGTACAAGCTTATTATATAAAAAAATTAAAAACTTTAATACTTTTCATTCTTAATAAACTTAATATTAATTATAAAAATCATTGTAGCAGGAATTATAATAAATATGTGCACTTGTCTTAATGCTGATTCACTTCCTCACACCTCCGTCAGTGTTTGAAAGTTCAAAACTATAATGTGAAACTTGAATAACGGGTATCGATTTTGAATGTCTGAACGAGCAAAATGTACATACATACATACATCCTCGGCGCTACAGCCCAGTCCGGGCCCTGGCCTCCAAAAGAAATCTTCCCCACTGGTCTCTACTCCCGGCCAATGTCCACCAGTTTGCTGCACCCAGCCTCACTGCCTCCTTACCAACCTGGTCCAGCCATCTTGTACGCGGTCTTCCCTTCCTTCTCTTTCCCATCGGCAAATAATTCATCACTCTTTTTGGGATTCTATCCTCCGCCATTCTCTGCACATGACCAGCCCAACGCAATCTGTTAATTTGTATGAGTTGCACGATCGGAAGATCTTTAAACTTTCGTACAACTCTCGATTATGCAATCGCCTCCAAATGTTGTTTTCCCTCACAGGGCCATAGATTCTCCTCAGTACCCTCCTCTCAAAAACGGATAGTTTCTGCTCATCTAGTTTTTTTACCACCCAGCATTCCGAGCCATACATCAGGACTGGTCTAATCAAGGTCTTGTATAGGGTGGTTTTTGTATCTTTACTTATTAATTTAGACTTAAAATGTTTCACCAGTCCGTAATAACACCTATTAGCAGATAATATCCGTCTTTCAATATCTCTAGAGGAGTCATTTCCAGAGTCCACATATGACCCGAGATATGGAAAACCCTGAACCTTTTCAAATTCATAATCGTTAATGCGCAGGGACAGGGCACGAGTGTTGGCGCCTACAACCATATATTTGGTTTTGCTTTGGTTTATAACCAAGCCCATAGCCTTAGCGGACAACTCCAGTTCCCGAAAGGCTTTCTTTAAGCCAGATTCAGACCTACTTATGACGTCAATGTCATCGGCATAGGCTAGAAGCTGTACCTCCTTGTGAAATATGTGTCCGCTAGTTTGAATTCCTGAATCCCTGATGACCTTTTCTAGAGCTATGTTGAACAGCAGACACACTAAGGCATCTCCTTGTTTCAACCCATTCAGTGTTTTTAAGGAGTTAGATAGATTTGATTGTATTCTTATTTGGCACTTAGAATTGGACATAACTACTCCAACCATACGCACCAACTTAGATGGTATATTCAACTCCTTCATAGCTCTATATAGCATTTCCCGGTTGATTGAATCATATGCCGACTGGAAATCCACAAAGTGATGGTGAGTGGCCACTCCATATTCCAACGTTTTTTCTAGAATTTGCCTTAGTGTAAATATTTGGTCTGTTGTTGACCTATTCCTAGTGAATCCACATTGATATTCTTTTATGTTTTCCTCAGCGTAGGGAAGCAGCCTAGAAAATATGATGTTGGACAATACCTTATACGCTGTATTAAGTAGAGAGATGCCCCTATAATTTTTACATATGAGTGGATCACCCTTTTTATGTATTAAACACACCACCCCATTGTTCCACTCATCAGGCATTACCTCCTCCAACCATATTCGCTCTATGAGATGGGCAAATTCCTTTATGAAATCTCCTCCTGCGCTCTTTAATAGTTCCCCTGGTAAACCATCGGAACCTGCTGCCTTGTTATTTTTAAGCTTTTCTAGAGCTTCATACACCTCATCATAGGATGGCACCAACTCCTCTCTATCATCCTCGAATTCTCCTGGTTCCTCTTCATTCTCAGATGCCTCCATCGAAGCCTCCCCAACTGAGCCTAGCAACTCTTCGAAGTGTTCTGTCCATCTCCTGATTACACCAGCATTATCACTCACAAGGCCACCATTATTATCCCTACAGGCATTTGTCTAGGCTGAAATTCCTGTCTCATATCATTCACCTTCCTGTACATATCTCGGCTCAGCCTTTTACTCTTATATTCCTCTATCTTTTTCATCTGTCGCATCATATACTCCCTCTTTTTTCCTCTATGAATCTTCTTTTCCATCCGCCTGGCCTTCCTGTATTCCTCTTGAACAGCCCTAGTGCATTTCCTTTGGATCATAAATTTGTATGTCTTGTTTTTGAAGTCAGTTGCCTCTTCACACTCCTTATCAAACCACTCATCTCGCCCATGTCTCTTCTTCAAACCAACGATTTCTTCTCCCGTGGTCACTAACATGTTTTTTAGATTAAGCCAGTGGTTTTCTATATCTTGTTCCTCACGGCATTCGAGTCTCCACTGTCTAATTTTCTCATTAGTAACTTCCTCGAACCTCCGTTTTATTTCTTCTTCCTTTTTCATTTCTATTATTGGAGATTCTAGCTCTCAGTTTTGCAATTACGAGATAG
The DNA here is from genome assembly GCA_034769895.1 of Magicicada septendecula. Classification (NCBI taxonomy): domain Eukaryota; kingdom Metazoa; phylum Arthropoda; class Insecta; order Hemiptera; family Cicadidae; genus Magicicada; species Magicicada septendecula. The sequence continues at coordinate 1,090,944,145 of CM068367.1, forward strand.
TGATCGCTATCCATGTTTGCACTTCTATAAACTCTAACGTCTTGTAAGTCTGACTTATGGCGGCCATCCAATAGGACATGATCTATTTGATTGACCGTTTTCCCGTCTGGAGAGATCCATGTGCCCTTATGTATGTCTTTGTGGTTGAAGAAAGTCGCTCCTATGATCATATTTTGACCAACTGCGAAGTTCAATAATCGGAAACCATTGTCTGAGTGTTCAGAGTGTAAACTATACTTTCCTATATTACTACAAGCATGGCTGCTTCCCACTTTGGCATTTAAGTCACCTATGATTATTTTTATGTCATGTCTAGGGCTGCTAGCATACGCATTCTCCAGCAAGTCATAAAAATCATCTTTCTCCTCCTCAGGCTTATCATCAGTTGGGGCATGCACGTTTATTATAGTATAATTAAAGAAGATTCCCCTAAGTCTTATTTTACACATTCTAGGTGTAAGGGGTTTAAAATCAATGATATTTGCTTTCATTCTACGGCTTACCAAGAAGCCAGTTCCAAGCACATGGTCCCGGTTCTGACAGCTGTAATACACCGAGTAGTCCCTTCGATCCATGATTCCAGCGCCAGTCCACCTCATCTCCTGCATAGCCAAAACATCTATCTTATATTTGAGAACCTCTCCTATTAATATCTTCAAGGCTCCAGGTCTGTATAAGGAACGCAAGTTCCACGTCGCAAGTTTAAAATCTTTGTCCCTTTTCCACAATCCAGTCCCAATTCCATTAATCCATCCGGCTTTTCCTTTTTCTCTTGGTTTCATAACAATATTGTTTTATGGGGTGGGTTGTTAACCCTACGCCCAACCCCAACCTGGAGGACCAGGGGTTTTATGTTTAGAGTTCCCGTCTCTTAGATGAGTTGCCTTCACTGAGCTAACGAGTCTCATCCACCCGTCCGCAGTAGACCATACTCACTAGATCTATGGGCGCCGACATTTTTATGTTCTTCCGCCGCCAACCCCGCTATGCATCCTGCTGCCGACACACTACATCTTGGTAAGCCGGGTCCCTGATTACCTCAGGGCCACCTCGCCCATACCCCCATCTCTCGTTGGCTCGCCGACCCAAGCTGCCGAAGGGATTGGTTACCACAATCTTAGCATGGGTTGCTCGACTTAACAGGGCCCACCGCTTGTAGGGGAGAGGAGAGGCTAGTGACCAGCTCTTGTATGCAGGCCATATATTACGCGTCACTCCCCCATTTGAGCCCCGAACGAGCAAAATGTATGAAAGCCAAGTGTCCGAAAGTAGAGAACCTCCTGTATAAAAAAAGCTTATATACATGTAAACACAATGTAAATGTGTACTTAGAAACTTTATTCAATTTTCTCAACTCATTAAAATATATTATTTTATTGTCAAAAATCTTTTCAGTGATTCATCAGTACTAGTATTTAAAATTTTTTGAAGATTTTTTACAACAGTTAAATGTCAGAACACATTATTGTAACATTTTTGCTTAAATGGTCTTTTATACTGGTGTCTGTCCAACAATATTTAAATTTGTTACAATGAAAAAACAAATAAATTTAAATTTATATCAAATAAATATTTGGTTGGATATGGCCAAATAAATATTTATTTCAATGAAACATGATTTAATAATTATTACAAAATATTTGCCAGAAACAAATGATGGTTGCATGGAATCAGTAATTTATTTGAACCAACTTCACCATAAATGAAGTGAACATTTATTTGACAAACCAAATCTTTTCATCAGTGTAAGGATCTTCTGGGACACACAGTGTTTGTGTTTGTAAGTACCATCAGAATATGAAGCTGCAATAATAAATACCACTTATAAGGACTTTTGGATTTTCTTGTTCGTGATGTTAAATGTGAAAGCTGTATGTTCAGTCAGTGTTTGCAGTGTCCAGGGCCAGAGGCATTGCTTGATGTTCTAACAAATGAAATTGATGAAATGCCAGAAGAGATTTATTTTAAACAATAAGTTAATACAGACAGACCAGAATTAATAACATATATTGCATATTGGGTTAAAAGTCAGTTGGCATAAGCCAATGGATGAATTTTTAGAGTCTTTAGTAGAAAATTTAATTGGTTTAAAAACACATCACTTTACTGCTAAAATTCAGACCAGTACTTCAAGGAATTAAAAGAAAGGTTAACTTTAAAAGACTGTTTTTCTCGCTAACTTTACTGGAAACTACATGTTTACAGTTCAAGACAAAATCCAGAGTTACCACTGGTATAATAAACAGGCTACAATTCACCTGTTTGTGTACCACTACAAAAATGATGAAAAATTTTGTTGCCACTCAGACACTTTTCAGATATTCAATCTTAAAAGTCCCAGCCTGGGAAAAGGCCAACCATTGTAAGGTCCTGGCGTCAAAGTATTAAATAGTGTTATTGTTAATTTTTTAAACCTCACAATAACTGAATCTTAAACTGTAATCAAGTTAAACAGTAAGTGAATCTTCCTTAAGATCGTCTTTCAAAACCAAATTATATAAATCAAAATGCCAACAATACTTAACTGGGTGTAGTGTAGATAGACTTTTCCTAGTAATGTTTCCATTTTAGTAATGTTCAGATATATTACTAGTTAAAATTTAACATTAAAATTAAATTTATATATATTTAAATAAAATATGTTAATTTATAATGAGTGTAATTTTAAAGATTGGATGTGTAACAAGTGCATGCAATTATTCATTCTGTCTTCTGCTTAAAATGGCAGAATATGGCTTACTATTCTGCATGTATAAAAATTAAAATAGTAAAATGAATAAGTCTGTTTGTTTTAGGCCTATGTATTCCATCGAATAACACCATTTTCATTAAATCTGTGAGTGAAAAGTTAGCAACCAATGAGCCCCATCTAACTCTGGAGTTCCTAGAGGAGTGCATACAGGGATTCAGAGTGTCAAATATTGAGTTGAAGCATTTATGTTTGGAATATATGACTCCTTGGTTACCAAATCTTGTTAGGTAAGCATTATACAAATGGGGTGTCTTAATTTTTTAAGAACTTAGAAAAAATACTGAAATAGTACTTATGTGTGTTTAGATTGTTTCTTTTAATGGGTTAATTGTGAACTCAACTCTACTACATGTCATAAATTTATGTCTGACAAGATCACTTCAGATATTATTTCATGTTTTTAGAAATTTTTTAAAGCAGATTTACTTTCTCTGTCCCATTAATTATACCATTGATTATAGAGAAGTAACCACCATAATGAGAAGTGCTGTGGATTTTGCATATATTTTATATGACTGATTAAAGTATATCTTTTAACAACTTAATATACTGTATGCCACACTAGAATGTCATAACTGATTGTCACCACATTCATGCAGAAACAATTTATCACAATGTTTGAATTTCTGTGTAATATTAATAAAAAGGAAAGAGTTCCAGGATTCTGCTATATAACTGCAGAGAGCAGCACCGGCTTGAAAACAATGTACTTTGTAAACACATGCAATTTGAGCAAATGTGTTTTTTGTTTTCAGTGTGTGTTTTTTACACTGCATTGTAATATGGGCTGAGTATTTTTTGAGTTAGTTTCATGATTTATTATGATGATTCATGTAAATGAAAAATTGGTGAATTTGATCTTACCAAAGATAAAATTTTTGAAGTTTTGAATTTTTGATATACAATATTGATATCTGATATTCACATGCAGAAATATTGCTGTAAAAAATAAGACTTGAAAATGTTGTAATTTGAATGTTTACAGTGGAATACATGTAACATATTTTTGGACACATATCATATAAAAGATGATGAATTAACCATTCAGGCAGTATATGTACATTGGGAATAAGCAAAAAGTTGTTTTTTAAATTAGGTTCAAATTTACTTTGAAAGAGAAGTGCTCAGGCCATAATAGGTAGCCCTCCAAGATGGCTAGAGCTCTATTTGTTAACAATGATCGTGATTGTATAGAATACATAAATTACTCTTGTTAAGGTAGCAAGAACATAGAACAACATTACTTTTGCTCAGCCAGTGTGCAACTCAAACAAGTTCTTCGACTACATGAGATAAGGTGTGTGGGAGCATGCATGCACACACACATACACATTTAGACATATACACATGTATATGCTTGAGCCTTAAAATACTGTCTGTATTTATAGTCTTTACTATTATGTGCCTAACAAATGGAGACCGTATGAGTAATGTTTTTCCAATATAATTGTGTAAAGCAGTTTTGTAGAGGAATTTTTTTTATTGCGTAGAAGGAACAGTAACAGGTGTCAACTGTCAGAAATGATATACGTTGGAGTCAACCAGCCGCCGTTCGGACAACGACACGTGCGACGCATTAGCGATGGAGTGGGCACAGCTAGAGAAGACAATGCCTTGGTTATAGCAGATGTTCGACGTAAGAGTATGACATGGGAACGCGCTGCAGTTACCAAGAAATCGAATACGATGGCAACGCGAGTATTGACAAGCCACGTGTGGGAGCTTAACGATGACACACAGATGTAAAGAGTCCACAATGGAATAACTCATACGGACGTACATGAACAAAGGACCACACATGGTGAAACAGCGGGGAACTTGTTTACCAGCCAGAGTACGGACTGTGCAGGAGAGCTGCAGAACAGATGTGCCTTACTGAGAAAACAACCTCCGTAAGCGTGTGAATGAAACGAAGGAAGTCAGGAGACAATACTACAATTGGTCACGCCTAAACTAAAAGACACATGGGTAACTGGACAGCAATTAGTAGGTACGAGCTGAATGGAAATACAAGAACAATTGGATGATGGACAAGCGTGTAATTCGGTCTTTCGTCTTACAGCAAGGGAGGAGCGAAACAGTAGGATCTAAGAGAAGGGATCCAGATGAGCCTACCACGAACGAGAGTTTGGCAAAGGCGGTTCTTTAGAAGACGTTACCAAGGAGACAAGGGTCAAGAGCGAATAAGGACGAAGCCGGGAGTCTAGCTAGAGACTCAGGGAGGAGTCTTGGTGGAAAATGAAGACGAAAACCAATAAGGACGTAGATGGTGGGAAGGAGTGAACTGGATGCAGGAATAGTGGAAGGACTCGAGATATAAAAATAGGTGTTGACGACGAGCAGAGGAGTTAGTTGGTTTTCTAGAGTTAGTTGTTGGAGCTGATATATACGTTTTTACCATAGTATAACTTTGCCTTATACATTTCGTCTAAGTATTGTATTCGTCGGGAGTTTGTTTATTTTGTCAGTACAAAATCGGAAGTTTTATTCTAGTCCTAGTAACGATAAGAATCTTAGTTATGGAGTTTTCTCTATAGCAATTTTGGGTTAATCTCAATCAGACTTTGTATTATCTCAATATACTGACGAGTCGTAAAGTGCGGAATAAAATGTCAATGGTGAATCGCAATATCTTATTGTATGTAATGAAGTAGAACTTAAAAAGGACTTAGTTCAAATTCAATGTTTGTATAATAACGAGTTGTGTTAAGACGCTCAAAAACTATGACTGTGTGAATTAAGTAGAGACATTGTGCGTAAGCGTGAAAGATAATTCGAAAATATGACCTAAATATCATGATTGTATGATGAATTAACGTACTATTTATGTCGACTAACTATTTCAAATATCGTAATGAAAAGGTTCATAAGTGAAATAATTGTGCTGACTAAATAAAGTACAAATAATCAGTGCTTGTGAACAAAGTTGTGAAGTAACAATCACACACGAATAAGTCGTGAAATGAAGAATTCAGATCCAAATGATCGTACTAACTTTTGTTACACATATAACTTCTAAACGAGTGCTAACTAGAAGAACGTTGTCGCCGGAGTGCAAAATCTCAGCGATAGTGAATAGTGTAAAAGTTCAGGCGACGATGAGAGTATCCACCAATTCATCAACCATCCTGAGGAGCGAAAGAGAGAGGAAATCATCGTAGACACATGCCGTAGTTGCGGATACTTACCTCAAGTAAAACATTTATGTATCACTTATGTTTAGTAGCCACTGTCCTGTTCCTCACAAAGAACACACCTCTGATCTAGTTAGAATGCATATTTAAATTCATTTAGAGTAAAGCTGAATCATATATTGCGAAAGGCAAAATATGAAATATGAATCCATTGAGAGGAATTTTGTAATATGTTAAGAAGTCATGATTTAACTAGTTATAATCAAGTTATCATAACGAGATGAATCATCAGAGAAGTAATGAACGAATTAGTAATGTAATGTATCATATGTTATTGCGAACTAATGTTATAATTAATTTCAGAAATTGATGACCATTGCGGAAGGTCTGAATAAATTATTGTTCGTAATGCAGAATTTGGTGTACGAGTCGAGACATAATCACCCTAGTTAATACCAATTATCTTACGTAATTATACATAGATACAAATGACTCCCAAGGTGTGGAATAAATTAGTGATAACGTAGTAATACTCATAGTAAAGTCTAAGTTATCTGAATATTAATTAATGGTACTCATCACACTTATTACACGTACACATTTAATTCAATGTAATATAAGCAGGCATAGTTGTATATGACGCCCATAGAGTGAGACTAATTAATCAATCTATTCACAATAAAACAAATTAAAACTTATTTGCCTGAGATTGCAGTATTATCAAGTTTGCATTGATATATATTAAATATCCATAGTTATCTATGACATCCAACGAAGGGTTCGAGCAACATAAAAGGTGATTACACTTTATTACTTTTATTACAGTTATTATCCGTTAACACATGGATATATTTACATCCCAAACTTGGGGCATAAATAATTAACAACTATGAAAGATACTTATACACATGGCATCCCAAACTTGGGGCTAGTTATATCTTAATTACAACCAAATACTTAATTAAATTAAATTAATTAACAACACCAAAACAAACAGTTATAATTGCCTTGTAAATTTTTTTTGCTTCTGTTTACAATTTGTGCAAATGAATGCAGGTGGTTTAGTTTCTGCACAGTTAAAGAAAATTTTATATTCATATAATGTATTTAACTTTATTTTACAACTGAAATATCCATTTTTTTTTATAAAATATCCCAGGAATTTGTTGGGGGTAGTTTTGTGTACACACACACATATTATATATTCAAATTTGATCTATTATGTCATGAGAAATGTTAATTTTTAATAACAGTTAAAATGTAATAAAGCGTACATTTTAGTATATTCTGTTCAGTATGCTTCTTGGTATAATTACTTTGAAATTATCTAATGTTCTTGTTTGAAGCTATTAAGGTTTTCAATCCCTTATTTACTACTTTAATATTATAGTTATTGGTTGACGATGAATTTGAATGGAATTGAGTACATTTTTTGTGTAGTCTGTCTGCCTTAACGAGAAAAGAATACAGAGGATTAGTAATTTCATCCACTAACTAATGGATTAGTTATTACATTCCATAACTGTGACTGTAATAATTCATTGTACTTCTTTTGATAAGAATGTGTTTAGTAATTTACAAAAAAAAAATAAATACTTTCAGGTTTTGTAAACCATCTGATGAAAGTAAAAGGCAGCAGAAAGTTGCACAGATTTTGGAAAAGCTTATTGAACTAACTGTGCAAGAAGTGGAAATGTATCCTTCAATACAGGCTAAAATATGGGGATCTATTGGACAGGTAAGCTTTCATCATTGCGTGTGTGCGCGCGCGCGCGCGCGTGTGTGTGTGTGTGATCAATTCATGGTCCCTTCCTTTTTTCTTTTTGTGAATTGCCATTTCCATATCTTAGTAAACACCATCTTTCTTACATCCCATAGAATTTGCAAGCTATAATGGCCTGTTATCTTTACTTATTAATTTACATGTATATAAATCTTAATATTATGAAAAATTGCAATACTATGAGAAACAACTCAGAGATTTTAAGAAGTTCAAATGTGAACCTCATACACACCAGTATTTGATTCAGAAAACAGTGCTTCAGTTAGGATCTGGTCTCTTTATGATTGTTTAGAAGAAAAATTGCAACACATGAATTAAGTAATGAGTCTACAAAGTACTTGTAATCAATGTTGAATATATTTATGAATTAATGAAAATTGTTTAAATAAAGTTCTTCATGTGGATGACATGACGAGTAGAACTTTCAACCTTGACATGGTGACATGGTTGCAATACATTGTGGGGTACAAGATGGTACACATTCATACATTATTTACTATAATGACAAGTAAATAATTGTGTTGAATATTGAGCTTTTGCATATATTCCAGAACTACACATTATGAGATACTGGAAGGCTGTACTTTTTCGTCTTTCATTTTGCAATGTCTGAATGTATTCAATGATTAAAAAGTATATTGTGTGCGCTCTTAAAACATCTTTATTTCCCACTTTTCTTTAACTACTGCTAACATTCTAATGGAGAAGGCACAACATTGTAAATGCTCAAGGATCTCCAAATGTGCTAAGGCCTTTTTAACCTTCATTTAGGTTTCAACTGTCTCCTTAATAAATCTGAATCATGACAGATGATTTTTGTACTAATTAAATAACATATTCTTGCAGGTACCTGAATTAATCGATATGGTGCTAGATAGTTTCATAAAGCGTTCAGGCGAAGGTGGTGTGGGTTCTCCTGTAGTTGAAATTATGGCAGACACAGCTGTTGCACTTGCATCAGCTAATGTGCAGCTTGTGGCAAAAAAGATAATCGGGCGCCTTTGTAGGGTGAGTGTTGTACTAGTGTAATCATATTACTGAACCTCATTGTATACAAGATTAGTTGAATCAAGTTCATAAGATGTTTTAATACTAGTCATGTTAGGCAGATCGTGTACAAAATGTTACATTTTATTAAACAAATACTAGTAGCATATAAAATCATAATTGTGCATAAAATCTTCATAGTAGTTCATGAGGATTCCTAAGACCTTAAAGTTGATCCAGTATAGTAAATCCATCTTAGAACTCTAGGCTGTTAATTATCAGTATAGTAATTGTTTTTAATGCTTACAGGTTTTAGATAAAACTTGCACATCACCAACACCACTACTGGAACAACATGTATTGTGGGACGATATAGCAATTCTGGCTCGTTACTTACTCATGTTATCATTTAATAATTGTCTAGATGTTGCACGCCATCTGCCATATTTATTCCATGCTATCACTCTTCTAGTCTGTTGTGGCTCTCTAAGCATGCGTGCATCCACACATGGGCTTGTTATAAATGTTATACATTCTCTTTGCACATGTACTATGTTTACAGGTAATACTGACAAAGTAGAATATATTTTAAATTAAGGATGTAGTTTGTTATGAAAAAGTAGTGAGAAAATGATGATCAATCAATCATAATATAGTGTGGAAAAAATAATTTTTGCAAGTATTATTTCTTGTTAGGAACTACATTTGTGGTAGTAGTAAATGAAATACGATTGTCTGTATACTTTTGTCTTATTATTTTGTATTGTTTTTGTGTACGGATGACACCTATTATTATTTTGTATTGTTTTTGTGTACGGATGACACCTATTTTTAATATTATTAGCAGGTTATAACCACTTACTGTTCATGTTAAGTCATTACTTTTTTCTTTACTCCTGGAAGTAAGTAAATGGAAGCCATGTGAGGACTCCATGGATGTCACTGAGAATTTATTTCTTCAAGAAGCCTTAAGGAATTGGATCCCAAAGACTCCCTAAACACCCTCTAAAGCAGGACAGTTTCCTAGAAATACATACACAGAGAACCACTGTCCCCATAGACAACACTCTCTAGAGGGCTCAAAACCTCTAACATATAACAATTTGACTCTGGATCCTGAAACTTTTATAGGGAATCCTAAACGTGAACCTATTAGACCAATTAGAACTATTAATAAGGGAACTATTAATATCTAAATCTGACATGCCATTAGTCAAGATAAAGACCATACAATTGAAGATGACTTATTCATGTGAAGTCAAAACATTTAGCAGCGTTAAGCAATACCATATTAGCATATTAAGCAATAGATTGTTGCTTAAAAGCTTGTGGTATTGATTATTGATTAACCACAATAATTATCTGTGGTTTTGATTATTGAGTACTGTATTTTATTTTACGCTGTATGTATTGTTACGACGGTCTCCTTGATCGTCGTATGGTATAGTGGAAAACAAAATATAAGACACCAATAAAGTCATTAAAAACAGCTTTAATTATCACAATTTAACAGTTTGTACTCAACAAGTTATTAAACAAGATTATTCTTGTACAACAATTCAAGTTAATCTGTCCACACAAATAATAATGTCAACTACTAGAAAGAATCCCGCACAATCACTTTTTTACTAATACACCACTTGAAAAGCACTGTGTAAATCGCCTGACAATAACTCGAACCTCACTTGAATAAATCACCACTTAAGTGTCACTGAATGCTTATATTTATACTCCATGAGATGCCAGAATAATCCATAATACCCGTCAACACTACTAGAAAACACTAGAGTGTAATTCCTTGCAGCCTTGAACACAGTACGCGTGGACCGGTGAAGTCTGGAACAGCCTTGGTGCTTTGCACGTGTGAGAAGTGTCACGTAATTGTCTTTCATCTCAAAGTAGCAGCAATATGTACGCACACACACACACACACACACACACATTACAGCTGGGCTCTGCTGAGATAGCCGAGAAACATATAGAATGTTCTCTAATGGCATAACAGTATGTATACATTTTGTAAGGATAAAGTCACCTGTGCTACATTTACTTCACCAAAATAGTATCAGTATGTCTGAAAGGTGATTCTGAGTCAGTGCATATTTTTGCAGTTTTGTTCACCAGTACAACAACTATGTTTTCTGTAGGTACACATTCAAGAATTCTGTGTTAGTATTTCAGTGTTCAGTGACTAGAGGATCTGGATATAGTTTCAACTGACTGGTAATTTTTTTTAATCAACATTGGTTCATAAGAATAATTGTTTATTATTTGTAATACAGTGTGTGCTTTCTCAAAGTGTGTGTTAAAAAGTTATTCAGTTTCATAAATTGATATGGCAGTAGGAAAAACTAATAATCTAAGCATGTTGAGAGATATCAATATAAGGCTGTGATCAGTTGTTTAAAAGTGAGTTTATGTCTCACACTCACTATGCCCTATTTCCTTGTTTTCTTATATTCTTTCCATTCCTAACATATATTTCCTTTATTTTGTACTTGTACTTTTAATTTTCCGTAGTCAGTTCAATACTTTGTGACTTGTGCATTCAGTGTTGAAAATTTTTTTACTATTTCCATTTTTTGTATTCATGCCCATATAGTTCCTTCTTTGTAACTTTTCTTATATATGTATTAATTAATATATAAGATGTCTTTAGAGCAACTGATTCAGTACATACATCCAGAAATAAGCATTCAGTTTATAAAAATCAATATCCATTTCTTTGAAACTAATGTTCATCCAATTCAGCAGTTCATTAAATATCTGTCACTTTCTTATTGTCTTTTGAAATTCGCAGTTGTTTTGAAACAAATGTAACAAACGTACCATAAAAGCTGTGTAACATTTATTGGTATATAATGAGTAAATATATAATGAAAAAACAATTAAAATTTTATTTTGCAGTCAAACAAATATTCTGTGTTGCTTCAGAATTTCATCTTAATGTGTTAAATAAATATTTAAGGAATGCATGAATTTTTCCACAAGAATAATCTGAGAGACGCTCATTTTTTTGGAAAGTTTTGGAGTATGATGTTAATAGTGTTTAGCCATGAACATGACGCATTAAATAGTATCGTTTGAACAACTTTTCGTAAACTAAACTATCTTAAATCTAAAAAACTCATGATCGCTTCTTTATGCAATAGTCTTTCTCCAGCTTTTACACCTGTAATCACATTTTTATACTTTTATTACCAGTCTTATAATGTCCTTTACAAATGTAAAGCTGACAGACTTTTAATTTTTGTAGGATTGGGCAGTTATTCTTGCATTTGAAAAAACGATATATTGTAACAACTATTACAAAATGCTCTTGAAAAGTCGAGAGCATCCTTCCACCCGTTTCTCGGCTAGCCAAGCAGGTGCAGCATCTCAATCAAGGCCGCACTCAAAGTATCCTCTAGACTTTTCAAGTGCTTGTTATCTACGCAAATTATGTTGGCATGGAAAATTACTCTGAAACGTCTGCAGGCTATGTATAAGTAACAGCGGCTGGTTAGTTAGTTACGTTGGGCAATCTATCAAGTGCGGATCAAGTGGTTGTTGTGGAAAGTTATTATTATGTTATAATTAGTTCGAAACTCTTTATAGTTGGCATTATTATTGTGTGTGGACAAATTTAACTTGTATTACTGTATGAGAGTATCTTGTTGATTTCAAATTGTTATTTGTGACTCATTAAAGTTGGTAATGGCCAAGAGGTAAGAATTTCTACATAGAGAAATCTGTATCAAATATAGAACAATGTCAACAAAAATATCTGTAGTAGAAGTGTCAGTTGCAAATAGAAAAGTGAAGTTGAGCAGTTAATGAAAATATGGCCGTGTTTAAAAGCAAATTTCTGAACAGGCCCTACCAATGGTAAAGACAGAAAATAAGACAGTTGAGAAAGTCACTTGGTCTGCAGTTGGGGCAGTTCATGTCAAGGTCCCAACATTTGATGGAAGTACTCACTGGACGGTGTATCTTCAGCAATTTGAAGCCGCTGCTTTCGCAAATAACTAGATGGAGAGAGAGAGAAAGCAATTTCACTTCTTCTTCCTTTAAAAGGACCTGCCGCAGACCTACTACAGAAAGTCCCACTTGATAGCCACAACATCTATGATCAGTTGATTAAAGCTCTAGGATTACGGTATGGTGATTAACATTGTTGTGATGTGTACTACGCTCAGTTGAGAACTAGGCGACAACAATCCAGGAGAGTCTTCAAGAGTTTAAATCAAGGATTGACAGACTGATTAGATTGGCCTATCCTGAAGCACCAGAAAATTTTTGATTGATTTTTGCTGTGCAGACATTTATTGATGGCATCAGAGATTGTGAACTTCAGCAAGTGTTACGAATGACAAGACACCGAAATAGCTCAGAAGCTCTTGATCACCCCTCCAGTTTGAAGCTGCTAAGTCAGCATCCCCCTATATTAATGGATTTATGTCATCACAGTGTAGTCAGAAGATCCCAGTATCATAATGCCATTACGAGGAGGGCAGAAAAACACTGTTGCAGGATAAACAATTCAAAGGTTCAAGAGCATCACAACAATTTGAACGATGGGAAATAGACACAAGACTAAAGTGTTACAACTGTGGTAAACATGGTCATCTACAGGTAGACTGTTGGGAGAATAAAATTCTGAGAGAAGGATGTGATCAATCAATTAGGGAAATAAAGATCCAGAACAGCACACAGTTTCCTTGCTACATAAGACCAGTGGAAACTTGATTGTTAATGGATTTGCAGAAGATAAACCAACATCATTTACAGTTGACATGGGCACAACAGTGTTCATTGTGTGCCCTGAATTGGTCAGCAACCACCAGCCTCAATTTAGCTCTTGTACAATGCAGACTGTGACTGGAAGCCCCATAAAAGCGTTAAGACAAGTTGTGATGGTACATTTCATCACATATGTATAAGATATATTATAACGATAAGATATAAATAACAAGTACTAGCACAAGCCATGAAAGGAAAAAACTTATTAAAAAGTATATAATTAACATTAAATTATCAATTCCAACATCCAACAAAAGTAATCAGAGAAGATTAAATAAATATTTTGTAAGAAACCATAGTTATAAAAAGAAATTCAGAAAAGAACAAACAAAGAAAAATTTCTAATAATGTGACAAAACCCAATAGTTATGGTAGGTGAGGGGCATGAACAGATCGTATATGAACAGTATAGCATGAACTACAAATGGACTGATAATAAAAGAAAAATGAAACGGGCGACAATGAATATCAAGAAAAAATCAACATTGAATAGAAGAAATGAGAAGAGGCAAAGAACTAGAATTAGAACTGAGAAACAGAAGTTAGGACCAAAAAACATGGCAAATTGACCCAATTTAATGAATAAACTAATCCCATTCTTTTAATAAACAATACAATTGATAGGAGTACCCAATAAAAATAAAATAAAATTAAGAATGCAATGCAGTAGAGTAAATAATAACAAAATATGCAATAATTTAAGAAACCAGTGTAAATCTATGAGTTCAAACAAGTGAAGATAGTGAGAGCCCAAAATAATTAAATGATGATCAAAAGATCATAATATAAACCAGTGGGGAAGTGAAAGCCAGTGGGGGTTATCATTGAAGTGATAAAGGTCTTATGAACCACATATATGGAAATAAGAACCAAAATAGAGTGACAAAGTATTTTTTTATTAAGTGTTTTGATAAAATCCAATGTTCTATGTCATGTATAATTATTTATTCATAAGGATTGAACACCTATTCATTTTTAAATAATGCACAGTTATTGGCTTATGCTATAATTTAAATAATAGATATAGTGACATACAAAAGAGTTAGGGTAATAAACACACATGTTCAGTTATATTAGAAATAGTTAATATGGGAGACTGTGTGCACCATTAACTTATATGTTATAAAAAGTTTTGTTAAAAAAATGTTAGTTATTTAGTGAACAGAATGTTCATAAACTGTTCAAAATGTTAATCAGGTAATTGGGAAAGATCTAATATTATAAAAAGGATATTGTACAGAAATAACTGACTGCTAGACATATAGGCCCAAGGAATTGAGCTCAAGCAACATTGAAATATTTAGATAGACACTACTAAATTAAGTAAAACGAAAGCTTGGTTTTGATAAAATATAAAGATGTTAATGGAGGGAGATGTATAAAACATCCATTGCTATCATAATATAGATAGTGAACATAATTGTAAAGTGTTTAGTAAGCCACTAAGCTTACACGGCTTCAGTATTATTGTTATTGTCAGAAAAATAGGTATAGGTATTTAAATTAATGATATTGTATGTAAAGTAGGAATACCCAGAATTATGTTTAGTAGTAAGAATAACAATGTTAGAAAATATTAGATCTATAAGACATACAATAAAAATGTCTTATAAGATTAGGTCAATGCCTCAAAACACAAAAGTATAAACCTGTCAAAACAGCCGATAAGAGGCCAAAATGGGGCGAGATTAGTATCAAAATGATTTAATTTTAATGAACAATAAAATGGTACTAATTAAAGATAAATTTAAATCAAAATAAATGAAACGTAATCTGAGGTGACAAATTTAAAAAACGCCAATTTTCAAAAATAACTTAGTCACGTGACGTGGGGTCAGGGCCTTAGACCAATCACAAAACACCAAGCCAGGTCACCAACGAGATTTAAACATATTTAGAGGGACAGTTGATTGTTAGACATAAAACTATAAACTTCAACAGCATAATGCTGGCAGTAAAAGATTAATATTAAATGAGTGAAAACTTACTCCAGGAGAGGCACTTCCGATAAAAGTAATACCGAAAAGATTGATAACACATGACACGACACCAGAACCAAGAAAAACCAACACACTAACGAGAATCTAAGAAAATAGATACCCAACTCAAAGTGTCCGTTCCGTATATACGAAGCCAACGGTGAGAAATTTTGGTTAATTCCAGGAGAATACTACATAACATCACAACACAATTTCCACTAAAAAACATAGCTGTTCCAGATAAAGGAGGCTATATACAAACTATTACTATAAACTACTATAACTAAGACTTTATTTAAAACACATTAATTGGAATTTAAAAAACATATTTTTCTGAGGTGAGAACCAGGTAGTCCACCATGTTGTATTACTAAAAGCACTGTTGCAACCTCTGATACAGTATTAAACAAACTGATATTTGATAAACCTAAGGGATTTGGTTATTTAATTCAATTATTTACTAAATAGCTCCTTCGAGCGCCATCTTGTTACCAACTGTAATAAGAAAATTACCAAGGTTCGTTTCAGCGAACTAGGAGAACAGAAGGTGGTTGCTGAAATAATAACAATCATTTATGTTCATCAATAATTAAACGTTATTATTACTTTATTATTATTCATATTTCATGTTAATAAAATCATACAGACAAAATTTGAATTAATAATTGACAAAGCGTGAATAATAGTTGTTGATTACCTTGAATCTCTTTTAATTTACTTACTCGCATTACAATAACAGATTCTTGAAATACATTTTTAAGAATTATAACGGGAACGCAAACCAGCCTTCTTATTACTATAAACTATAGTAAAACTATATTCTCACATACACACACAACACAGACAAAGCTACTTTAGAGATCTCATTTTTAAATATTTTATACTTTCTTCAAAATTTAATTCCCCATTTTATTTAATTTTTTAAAAAAGAAAAAACCAGCATTTTTAATTATTATTTTGAATGTCTACTTTCCTGTTTACGAGTAGAAGTTCGACTCCTGGGGTGTCTCCTCATGGCGTGCACTGTTTTACTGTTTTATAGTTCGCACTATCACATTTTACTGCCGAACTGTTAATTTTGGATGACTATTGGCCGGAAAACTGTTTGTATTTTAGATGTACATATAAAGATTCACATTTTTTATTGTATGCGGGCCCGCACTTACGTTTCGAAACTTGGTATCGGTGTTGCTCGCGCGAGCATGGAATTTTGACTGGGAGCGAACTACTTGCGCTAATTTGTGAAGCGACTGTTCTTCGCCAATTCTCATTGGTCTACCGTTTGTATTCGTTCGCCAGTGGACTGTTTTTGGCTTGTTGACAAAACTGGTGACACACATCGTTATATAATTTGCTGACGCAACGCATCGCCTGATGTCTGGTTGTGTAACGTGTTTACAGATTTAGTTACATAACGTGTTTACGTTTTCCGGGTTCGTCATTGTCCTTGAACTGACTCTGGTACATTTGCAGTTGTTATTAAACTGTCCACACAATTATTAACCAATTCTCACAGTCAATGCTGCCACGTTGCGATCGCTTCCACAATAACAACTTTACCTCTCGGTCATAACATTTTTCTATCACTCGACAAGTTATTTATTATTTATAAAAAAAATACAAATTCTGTTATTACCCCAGGTATGCCCAAAAATGCCCCGCTACAATACCCCCTCAATGAGATATTTTATGCCGAAGCATAAAAAATCTCATTGACACATTCATACTTGCTAAAGGGATCAGCCAGGATATGTCGCCACAACCCCCTGTACGGTTTACAAAAAAAAATAATCAACTCACCCTTGGTCCGGTGACTGTGACCGCATCTGCATGACAATACTGGACTTCTCTCTCGAGATCCCAACACCGTAGAGTCAGGCAGATACTCAACGCCCCTGCTCTGACGCGCAGGCCAGCTCAGGTCCGCCGCCACAGCACCACCAAACACTGAAACAACAAATCAAAATATTAAATAGTGGCCTTATACAACACCATATCCCCAACTGATCTGTTCCCCCCTAGCGGTGCTGGTTTGCGCTAAGAAGCACTGGTTTTGTTTTTACTCACTTATTACTAACATGTATATATCAGAATACCTAACATAACTTAACATAAGAAAACACAGTACATTAATAATTCATTTTAAAATAAACAACTTACAATTAAAATGTTACACCCTTTACATCATTAAATTGGCATATAAAATCAAAAAATTACTTTTAAACTTGATTTACTCTTATTAATTCTATTCTCAAAATTACAAAATTTATTTTATTTTATTTTATTTTATTTATTTTTTTTTTTTTCAATTCTGGCCATCATTATTCCATTTCATTACTTTGGGTGATTCTACGTTATTCCTTATAATTTACTTTATCCACTTGGCATTTACTCACAAACTTCCCCTTTTATTACTCTAACGTTCCCTTACAAAATCTCTAACTAGTATGACACCCCACTATCAAAATTTTACTAACCCTTCTCTACCTCTAACTACTTACTATTTTAACTCCAATCGCCACCTTCTACTCTTATATAAAAAAAATACTCTCTAACCCTTTGTACATAGGATACGTGTTTCCTTCCCAAAACTCATTCCCTTATGTTGGTCCCTGGACTCCCCCTAGGTAACCCTTTCCGGCGCCAATCGGTCCCTATCCCGTCCCAACCCTTGTTGCGGACTCCCCAAATACACTACCACTACTACAAAATTGCCATCCCCAAAAAATCTCACTCTCATAACTTCACTACAACTACAACAAATTAACATCAACAAAATAAACAATATATCACTCAAAACTCTACATAAATTCTCCATTCTACTGTGTCTCCACTTATACTTCTCAAAATTCTATATCATACATTAACTCAAAACAACATTGCATTATTTTCATTTCCACTATTACTTTAACTCTTACTTCGATTTGGACAAATCTATGTCCCACAAAATTCAACTTGAACTGATTCAAACATTTTATTCAAACAATTACTATCACCCACTTCTATCTTTTACAACCTATTGAAAATTTTACTTATTACAACTATTTTTCATTTTATTTTAAAATCTGTAAACACATTGAAAACATATTATTATATTTTTATAATACTTATTCCTAACATACTAAATGCAATCAACACAATAAGACATAATAACACAATATAAGCAGTATTTAGTGCATCTATTTTTTAAATTCAAACAAAATTATTGAGTAGCAAATCATCATTATTAATTAAAATATATCAAATTTTTAATACGTTATCCCCTTGGATAACCTCCCAGCCACACACACTATTTCAATTATGTAAGACTGTGGCGCCTTTTCGCTTCCACAGAGACTGTATATTTTGGAGCAGGTTTTTTACCTCTCCGTGTCTCTGCTTCCGCTGTTAAGTTAAAATTGTTGAACATCAACATGTTCTCGTTAATAATCATGCACCCTTAAACGGATCTACCACCTGGCTCTGCTGTTCCTTCTCGAACAGAGTGGCAGCCGCTGTTCCATAGTTTGGTGATTCCCCTTTTATTACCCCCCATCAATTTCAAAATACACCTTTACAACGATAACAGCTATGGCCAGTTATGGTCAGCGCGTAATCGTAATGTGCCCCAACCATAGCTGTTAAAGCTAAACCAATTCCACGGTCAGGGTTCGGTGAGGCCGTGACCGCCCGAAAATTTGGGGAATCACAAGTAAAATATCTTTCGTAATATTAAATTTACGAATTTATATTTAAATGACAATATTAATTTAGATGGGTTTTTAACCCACTTTATATGGAAGCTTAACCATTATTAACCTAAAATATTAAATACAAAATCTACAACCTTCCCCCTTAGCAGTTCCACACTACACTGTTATGTCACTTCATTGAGCACCAAACTACCCCCCAAAATTATTCCCACATCTTGTATTGATAACAAGTTCTTATATTACTACACATTTCTTCAAAACGTTCCTATACTCACTAATATTAAAATCTAACAATTATATTTGGTCACCTAATGCTAAAAAATTTAGAAAAAAAAAAAAATTTATATTTTAAATTTAAAATTATACACATCCAAAGTTATTTTTTTTTTTTTTTTTTTTTTTTTTTTTTTTATATACTATTTACATAGGAGGCTGACTCTATTGTCATAAACTTACTCTACGTCTAGGAAGATCGCAGCCGCCTGAAATGCCGGGTCTTGCTGCAAAACGGATTGGCACTAGGTAGATATACTACGTGAATTCACGTCCCCTCTCTAAACCACACTACTCCCCCCTCTCCTACCATTTCTTCTACCCCGCTTTCTACCGTGCGCCAAACCGTCTTGCCCCAAAACTCGTTGTTTCAGGCCAATCAGAAAATATTGTCAAAGGCTCCATTTTAACTTTGCCCTTGACACCAAAAAATTTAAATTGAATGCACTGCCTGTTACTTAAATGCAGCCTCCATTATTTACAAACACTCTAAGGCAGTGCAGGCACGTGACAGGCACACCAAAACCGCTGCACCGGGAGTGTATAAGAAATAATTTGTGTCACGTACCTGTGGGGTCCCCCTCCCCGTTCAAATGTGCAGTTAGATTTTCTACTTTATACCAATTTTGGTGGAGCCGGACCATCGTTGTTTTCACCGCCCGAAGGAAGATCCGCCAACCATGGCCCGCCTCCGAGTTCCGAATTCCACGGCCAGGACTGGTAAGATCGTGACCGCCCGAAAATGGGGGAAGATCCCTTCTGAAAACATACAATAATATTTGAAAAACTTATTTATAAACATAACAATTAAAGTGACCTATATAATTTTAAATTCGTCGCATTTTGAGTACCTACTATTTCCTGCGTCGCTGGGTTCCTCAGCACATACGCATTCTGCATTTTTATGTCTATGATTTCATAAGGTCCTTCATATAACAAGAAAAACTTTTTTATTTCCCTATCTTGAGCACTGGACAGATCATGTCTTTTTACTAACACTAACTGGCCTACCTCATACTTGGTCCATTTACCCTTAGCATCATGTTTCTGTTTTCGTCGCTCTCCTCTGGTAAGTAAATTCTCGTTCGCCAATCTAATCTTCATGTTCCTGTCCAAAATTTGACCTTCAGGTGGGTATGTGAAAAGTTGTTCTAATATCCTGGGCGGCCTTGTTCCCCTGATCAACTCATGCGGCGTAAATCCCGTGGACTCATGGGTGGTACAATTCAGCCACTCCTCTACTTTTTTCACGTAGGATGGCCATTCTGTGTGTTTGGCGTGACAGTACGCCCGGAATATCCTACCAATCTCTCTCATCACCCGTTCTGCTTGGTTCGACTGAGGATGGTACACTGCCGTATGCTTGGGTATGATGCCTTCCCATCCAAGCGTCTGCCGCCACTTGCCGCTTATAAACTGTGGACCATGGTCAGATAATATAATTTTCGGCTTTCCCACATTAAGCATATAATCTTTTACTATTCTCTCACTAAGTACTTTACTAGTTGCCCTCTTAATGCTATATAATTTTACAAATTTTGAAAAAGTGTCTAAAACTACAAATACATATACCACACCCCCTCTACCTCTGGGTAACGGTCCATATAAATCAACCGCAACTAGATCAAAAGGCTTATCTACTTTTATATAATTCATCTCTCCTTCTACTCTATAATTCACTACTTTCGATTTTTGACATAAATCACACACTCTCAACACTTTTCTCCTCTCCATATTCTTAAATATACATGATTCTTTCAAAACATTTGCACACTTTCTCGCACCAAAATGACCATACCTTATATGACAATCCCAAACAATTTTATCTATTAACACATCAGGTATAATTAACCTCCAATCACGCTCCCCACCATCTACTTTTTTAAACAAAATGCCTTGATATATTTGAAATCGCTCATTATATTCAGATCCCTCTACGTCTGTTTCTAAACTAACAATTATTTTACCCAGTTTGCTATCAGATCTTTGCAAGTTTTTAATGTCACTTAATTCCTCACCAAAAATCCTATCTTCTCTAGTTAATCTAAAAATTTCTATTTCTTTAAGGTCCCTACCAGTCTTATTATCTATAACATCTATTCTAGAAAGTGTATCTGGTACCTTATTATCTGACACCTTTATGTACTCCCATGAAAAGTTATATTCCTGTAAGGCTAATACCCACCTGGTTAATCGGCTGTGTGTTAGCTTACATGAATTCAGAAATGACAGTGCCTTGTGGTCCGTCCGGATTATCGTAGTATTCCCTAAGATGTAGGTGCGGAATTTACCCACGGCGAACACAATGCTCAGAAGTTCCTTTTCTGTTGTCGTGTAATTCTTTTCCGCCGATAACAGCGATCTACTGGCGAAGGCGATCGTTAGGTGTTCCTTGTCGCAGCTCTCTTGGTATAACTCAGCACCTAGCGCTACATTGCTGGCGTCGGTCTGCAAATAAAAGATCTTATTAAAATCGGGATGATTCATCATTATCATGTGACTGAACTTTCTCTTAATTTCATTAAACGCAGCTCGTTCCGCATCGCCCCATCTCCACTGTTTATTCTTCTGCAGGACAGCACTCAGTTTGGATGTTGTGTGTGCGTAGTTCTCCTGAAATTTCCTGTAAAAATTGCATAAGCCTAAAAAACTCTGTAGTTGCTTAATGTTTTTAGGTTCAGGGAATCGCATTATGGCTTCGACTTTGTCAGGGTTGGCTAATATCCCCTCCTGTGTAATAATAAATCCTAAAAAGTGTATTTCCGTCTGCAGAAACTTAGACTTGTCCCAATTCACTGTTAAACCCCCTACTTGTAGCTTATCTAATACATATTCTATGTGTTCTAAATGTTCAGTGAATGTTCTAGAGGCTATCAAAATATCATCGACATACACAGTTAAAAAGTCTAAGTCCTTAGGTTGTAAAATATTATCTAAACATTTGATAAAACTGGCAACACTGGTGTTTAATCCAAAAGGTAAGCGTTTAAACTGGTAATTCTTACCGTTAAAAAGAAAGGCTGTATATTTCCTACTCTCTGTTGCTAATGGTACCTGCCAGTATCCAGCGGTCAGGTCTAAAGACGTCATGTATTTGACTCCGCTAAACTTTTGTAAAATCTCATTTATGGGTTCTGGAGATTCTCTGTCCGGTATAATAATCTGATTGATTTTTCTAGCATCTAAACATAACCTTACCTTGCCATCCTTCTTTATCACTACCACCAAAGGGTTTGAATAAGGTGATACCGAGCGTTCAATTATGCCTCCTTGCATCATACAGTCTAATTCCTCCTGTACAGCCCTCCTCTTCGAAAACGGCACCGGGTAGCTTCTCTGCATGTATGGTGCGTGGTCCCGAACTTTCAACTCACAGATGTAGTCCTTCGCTTTCCCTGGTGATTCATCAAACACCCCTCTGTACTGCTCCACAACTGCCCACAGCTCCTCTCGCTGAGTACTTCCTACAACTGTATTTTCATTGAAAAATTTATTGGCTCTATTTGCCCACACACTCTCATTACGCTCTTGCATCTCTCTCTCCTCATTTTCTAAACCATCACTCTCTAGACATATATTTATTTTAGTTTCTATCTCTCTATCACTTATCTGTTTATGTAACATTTTTATTCCAGTGACTTTAGCTTCATTTACTACTTTCTTAAACTCTATTCTGACTGGTTTATTCCCCTTCTCAAATTTTACTATTTGTTTATTAAAATCTATCACTGCTCCGTTTCTTTCCAAAAAATCATTTCCCAATATTACATCTAGACTTAACCCTTTAACTACTAGGAAAGTGTTTTCAAATTGTACTTCATTTATTAAAATATTTAATTGTACTTGTCTGGTTATTCTTTTACTTCTCACCCCAGTTACCCCCACTACTGTAACCCCTGCAACTGGTAATGACGGTATATTCTTGTTTAACTCTTTTAATTCACCCATGACATTTTCAGAAATTACTGAGATCTCGCTACCGGTATCAATTAAAGTTTTATAATTCTTACCTTCAATGTTAATCGTCACCTCAGTCAATCCTGTTCTGCGTTCTACCACCTTGTTCTCCTCTTCTTCTAACAACTCTTTTGCCATATCCATCTTGATGACGTCGTTTGTGTATTCGTTAATTACTTGGACCCGGTCCTCCGTTGACAATGGTTGGGCCCGCTTCCCCATTGTCTTTCTCAGTTTTCCGTGGATGGACCTGCCACAGCTTGATGATTTCCTCCTCGACTTCTATTATGATTTCCTCCTCCTCGAGGCGCTCCTCTATAAAATTCTCCTCCTCTCGACTGTTGATTTGGTGGTGGGTTTGTCCTCTCATTTCTGGCGCACTCCCTGGTTCGATGACATCTAAAACAATTCGTCCTATTAGCATAGTTATCAATTTCACAGGCTCTACACCTCCAACTCTCGCCCCTATTATCGAAACTTCCTCCCCGCGCTCCTCTATGAAAATTCTGTGTACCCCTGTTATGATGGAAATTATTATTATTATTATTATGGTGTGGTACTACTGGTGTGTTCGGACGTCGTCCCATATCGCGTTCCCCTATATTCTGTAATACATCTAACATGTTTTCTAACTCGCTTATATTGGTAATCTCTCTAGTCATTAAAGTTATTTGCACCTCTCTGGGCAGGTGTTTGCTAATATGTCGTACAAATGATCGGAATGGCAACGGCGGTTCTAAATACTTTGCTTCGTTATAAATGGTCATCACATATATGGTTAGGTGGTTATTAATCCTACCAAAATTCCCATTACCCATTATTTTACTTCTTAGTATTTCTTGGTCTTCTTCTGACCAATATTTATTGCGAAAAGCTATCTCAAAATCTTCATAACTTTCCCATTCGGTATGGTGTACTTCCGACCATATCTCGGCACTACCTTTGAAACATTTGATAATCTTCAGCAACTTAACCTCCCAGCTACTATTATTAAACCG
This sequence comes from Magicicada septendecula, assembly GCA_034769895.1. Taxonomy (NCBI): domain Eukaryota; kingdom Metazoa; phylum Arthropoda; class Insecta; order Hemiptera; family Cicadidae; genus Magicicada; species Magicicada septendecula. The sequence continues at coordinate 1,090,968,482 of CM068367.1, forward strand.
ATTAAATTCCCTAACCCTATTTAAAAATTGCATTGGGTGTACTCTACGATTGTCACAATTGAAAGTTTCTAATTCTACCTCATTATTTGTGTCTCGTGTCATAAATACTCGTTCAATAACATTGTTTACATTTTGATTTTTCACTAAACTTAATTCATCTCGCATATTACTAATATTTTGTTCAAGTGAATACAATTTTTTATCATTACTATATTCAGACTGTACATTATTTTTTGCTATTACATCGATAGATTCATTTACTGCTTGTATTTCTGTCTTATAATTACTTTCAATCTCATTTATTTTAGATTCTATCTTACTTTGGTGTTCATCAATATTCTGACTAAATTTTTCAACTGTCATTACTACACTACTCAACTTACATTCAGTTTCAATATTACGTTTAATAATTTTCGATTCTATGTCATTGTTATACTCATTCATTGAATTTATTAATATTTCATTGTTTTCATTGATTTGCTTCTCAACTCTGTCTATCTGACTATCTATTTCATTAAATTTATCATCTGTCTTTTGTATTGAATCATCTAACTTGGTTTCTACTTGGCTGATTTTATTAGTAAATTCTACTTTGGTATTTTCACAATGTTTATTAATTTCTTGTATCTCATGTTTCAACTCATTATTCTGATTTTTTAACTCGTCAAAACTATTCTTTTGAATATCGAACTTCTCATTGATTTCGTTTTTTTGTTCATTAAACAGCAATTTCATCATCTTGATTAAATCATTATCTTCAGCCGTTTTGTTCATGACTGGTGTTGAGTGAACACCTTCATGCATGATTTGAGATTCAGTTATGCTTATCTGGCTTTCATCTACACTGTCAGTGACGCTGACAGTTTCATGATTGTCTGCCATTTTTAAAAAAAAATTTTTATATATATATCTTCATATAACTTTATTATACGTAACATATACTTATTGAAAAATATTCTACTCACCAATATCAAACATAACCTTTAACGTCCATCTTACGTATATACGTAAATACAAACTCCAAACAACCATTCTGTTCTCCCCGTAGGCTTAAATTTATATAATTATATTATATAAATCGTCCCAGTTCGGGCGCCACTGATACAGTATTAAACAAACTGATATTTGATAAACCTAAGGGATTTGGTTATTTAATTCAATTATTTACTAAATAGCTCCTTCGAGCGCCATCTTGTTACCAACTGTAATAAGAAAATTACCAAGGTTCGTTTCAGCGAACTAGGAGAACAGAAGGTGGTTGCTGAAATAATAACAATCATTTATGTTCATCAATAATTAAACGTTATTATTACTTTATTATTATTCATATTTCATGTTAATAAAATCATACAGACAAAATTTGAATTAATAATTGACAAAGCGTGAATAATAGTTGTTGATTACCTTGAATCTCTTTTAATTTACTTACTCGCATTACAATAACAGATTCTTGAAATACATTTTTAAGAATTATAACGGGAACGCAAACCAGCCTTCTTATTACTATAAACTATAGTAAAACTATATTCTCACATACACACACAACACAGACAAAGCTACTTTAGAGATCTCATTTTTAAATATTTTATACTTTCTTCAAAATTTAATTCCCCATTTTATTTAATTTTTTAAAAAAGAAAAAACCAGCATTTTTAATTATTATTTTGAATGTCTACTTTCCTGTTTACGAGTAGAAGTTCGACTCCTGGGGTGTCTCCTCATGGCGTGCACTGTTTTACTGTTTTATAGTTCGCACTATCACATTTTACTGCCGAACTGTTAATTTTGGATGACTATTGGCCGGAAAACTGTTTGTATTTTAGATGTACATATAAAGATTCACATTTTTTATTGTATGCGGGCCCGCACTTACGTTTCGAAACTTGGTATCGGTGTTGCTCGCGCGAGCATGGAATTTTGACTGGGAGCGAACTACTTGCGCTAATTTGTGAAGCGACTGTTCTTCGCCAATTCTCATTGGTCTACCGTTTGTATTCGTTCGCCAGTGGACTGTTTTTGGCTTGTTGACAAAACTGGTGACACACATCGTTATATAATTTGCTGACGCAACGCATCGCCTGATGTCTGGTTGTGTAACGTGTTTACAGATTTAGTTACATAACGTGTTTACGTTTTCCGGGTTCGTCATTGTCCTTGAACTGACTCTGGTACATTTGCAGTTGTTATTAAACTGTCCACACAATTATTAACCAATTCTCACAGTCAATGCTGCCACGTTGCGATCGCTTCCACAATAACAACTTTACCTCTCGGTCATAACATTTTTCTATCACTCGACAAGTTATTTATTATTTATAAAAAAAATACAAATTCTGTTATTACCCCAGGTATGCCCAAAAATGCCCCGCTACACCTCTGAACGCGAACAATTTCGGAAAACATTATTATATACATTTTGTTAGTTAATAAGAAGCAAATATATGTTAGTAATGCATTGTATTTTTAAGTGAAAGCATATTTCCTATCTTTCCTAGCAACTCCAAGTACCCATTACCTGAGAAACATAAAATATATATATTGTGAATTTTTGTTGTTGTTACGGACTATTTGTCACGGCGGATGAACTCATCCAATTGTAAATGCTCGACTAATGGAACGGTAGTTTGACCAATGTTTCAAAGAAATAACGAATAAAAGATATATTTTGTCAATCATATCAGTCCTATTTTATTCCAGTAAAGTAATTATAAAGACTATTAATTACAGGAAACAGAAGAGAAAATTTGAAGTGGACGCAAGGACATCCAGACACGAAAGTAGATCCAGTGGGCTGCATACACGATCTATTTGACCATTACTGAACAAATATTATTCACGCACCGATTTCAAACGAACGGTGACACACTAAATTCTTGTTCCTATAAAATCGTTGCTAATCATCGAATACTGAACAACAACACAGTAAACGATAACAAAATAACTAATATAAATAATAGTTGCAACATAAGGACATTTACGAACCAATTAACGAGTACAACCAAGTTTTGGAGGGTAACTATTTCGTTATCCGCAGTTCATAAAATACACCCATAACAAATCTAACACGTTATAAAGTATACGTGCATGTATGCCTGAGTCTTCTCGAGTTTAGTTATCAAATACTCATTGCAGACATTGTTGATGAAATGATTCTTGGCACGGATATTATGAATGCCTACAGATTCATTGTAGACCTAAGAGAGAATGTCCTGAAGGTTGGCCAAGAGAAGATAATGCTGTGCATGGCTTGATTGGCATGATTCCAGCAAAACTAGTGGTTGAGCGAGAGATTCGTATTCTTGGGAACTTGATGTTCAGATCACCTGAGACTGAATTCGAAGAGCTGCAAAATTATTCTTCACAAGCAGACCAATTGCCTAGATCGCCTGGCCAAGTATTATTTCAGAGACGGTTTGCCAGTTCGGGACGAGGGGGCAGTGTAATTACTATTATGGAACACACTCAATGAGTCGAGAGGATCCTTCCACCCGTTTCTTTTCTAGCCGAGCAGGTGCAGCTATCAGTCAAGGCCGCACCCAAGTGCCCTCTAGACCAGAGGTTCCCAAACTTTTTAGTCTGCAGACCCCCCCCCCACAAAAAATTAAAAATTTCACGGACCCCAACTGAGTTATGAAATAAAACAAACAATAAATATGATACAAACTCTTATATTTTAATTAAAATGTATTTAAAAAATAAAAATTCTCTTAACTTGCAAAATTATAATGTTAGTGATATCAAACATAGTTTAATGTGCACAATGAAGCTGCTTTTGGACAATTAGCTCTGTAATATTAGGATTAATGTCTGATAATTTCAATATTATGTCACGCTCGACATCAAGTTTATTTCTTAACTTTGCCAACCTCGGCTCTATCTTTCCAGCCACACACGTTGAAATCTAGCTACTTAGATGTAAAACCAGCTATATGGAAAAACGTTTTGCTTAGATACAGAACTTATACGCGAGATACAGTGCTTATAAGCAAGATGTGATGCTTATACGTGGACTAAAACAGCGCGATCATTTCTGTGTTGATGCGGCACTCTAGGCAGTTCGGCTGACAAATAGATCTGCTACACAACATGATTTAAAAACATCATTAAAGCCATTAGTTTGAAATTACTTTTACAATCACAATAAGTTTGAACCAAAAAAATACTGGAATCTTCTAATTGTTTTAAGATTCTAAAATTTAGATTTTACACTATAAAATATTAGAGAAAATTACAGTAGATTCTATTTTTTCTTAAAATTGTCTGCCTGAAACATTGTCGTGGACCCAACTTTAGGAACCACTGCTCTAGACTTTTCAAGTGCATGTTAACTATGCAAAATCTGTATAATATTTACCGTATTTCTTCCGTCGTGTGACTTCGTTTTGCGTTTTGATTTGCTTTACGCGTTTCGAGACATATGTCTCATCATCAGAAATAAATAAACTAAAAATTCACTCTTAGCGAGGTCGTTACATATTAAAATACAAATATTCGAAAACGATTACACACGTACCCGCTTTACTTGAGTGTAAATGTAAGGCGTTCATGTAAGTGCCTTTATTACAAAAATGCATGGGTTTCAAGTTGGAAACAAAGCTTGTATATTTATGATTTTCGTTTATCAAGTGACGTGCATAGTTGGATTTTATGTTTGATGGTGTTGTCTGACCCTTCAGATTGTGCTTAGGTGTATGTTCAGTAAAACGTTTTTGGAAACCCCTTCCCGTCTGGCCGATATAGAAGCGTTCACAATCGTCGCACGATAATTTATTGAACGCCTTGGAAGAATTTGAGATATATAGGGCGTACAATGACATACACAGTCGTGACTTCGTGCTAAACGATCATTTAAATTTTAAATCAAACCCGCTCTACAATACCGCAATAAACCTGTCTACACGGTAGCTATTGATAATCAGTGTCCGATCGGTCCGACTCGAGTGCGCACTCAAGTAAACCGGGTATGTGTGTAATCGTTTTCGAATATTTGTATTTTAATATGTAACGACCTCGCTAAGAGTGAATTTTTATTTTGTTTATTTCTGATGACGAGACATATGTCTCGAACGCATAAAGCAAATCAAAACGCAAAACGAAGTCACACGACGGAAGAAATAAGGTAAATATACAGATTTTGTCAATAAGTGACTTGGATACCATTTCAAACATGTCTTTTAACTATGCAAATTATGTTGACATAGAAAATTATTCTGGAACATATGCAGGCTATATGTAAGCAACAGCAGCCTCATAGTTAGTTATGTTGGGTGATTTATCAAGTGTTGATGGATCAAGTGGTTGTTGTGGAAAGTGATTATTGTGTTATAATTAGTTCAGAACTCTCTGTAGTTGACATTATTATTGTGTGTGGACATATTTAACTTGAATTACTGTGTGAGAGTATCTTGTTGATTTCAAATTGTTACTTGTGACTCATTAAAGCTGGTAATTAGTGATTTCAATGGTGTCAGTATTATGTTTCCACTGTACCATACGACGATCAGTGAGGCCGTCATAACAATATTGTTGAAAACTATGCTTTATTTAAACTTTCGAGCCACAAAATGATCCAGAGCCCACTTCCTTGTACATATTAAGTTATAAGGTGCATTTAAATAAAGCTTGAAACACCGAGAACCTACTTCATGCATAAATTCTTGACCACAATATATAAAAAAGGGCTTAGGTGAAATTATTTAAAAAAATACAGCAACCAAGTAATTCTTTTAAATGAAATGATCTATTTGCATTATTCATGTTGAAATTTGGCGTAAGAAAAACGCAAGATCATTAGTATAAGACATTATAGTTAACTACATATATGGTATACAAATTTCTTAATTTTAACATTTTTGTATTTTGTATTGCTTTCTTTATTTTTCAGAAGAGGCACAGCGTGTGTTGCGACTCAGTTTGGATGAGTTTTCACTACCCAAGTCATACCTATTGTTTGGTATTAGTAAAGTTAAATCTGCAGCTGTTACTGCTTTTCGTTCCAGCTACAGACATCCAAATGACAGACTGTAAGCAGTTAATTTTCATTATTTTATTAGCTGTGAATTAGTAACTTTTGTCATGTTTAAAATGCCTTATAGCCATCAAGAGTTTTTATTGATTGTTCAGACTACATGTCTACCACAGTCAAAAAGAAGCTGGAGTGAGGATTGTTGCCAAAACTGCATCAAAACAAGAGGAAATATTTCTGCCACCTTTACCGGCAATGAGGCACATTATTATACCATCTATCTTTTCTTCACCAGCTTTTTAAGTGCTAAACTGTACATATGCTATCCACATATAACACATTTCAGAATAATCATCCACATTTCTATAAAAAGGTATTATCAGATTCAAAAAATGTAAATGATATTTTTATCCTTTCATTTCATTTCCTTCTATTAAACTGGCAATGTATCCACTTAAACCATAACTTTTTAAGGCATTGCCTCAAATATTATCTTTCAGACTCAATAATCTTCCTTCAGAGATTTTATAGACAGGCAGACCTAAACTGTGTATACACTAGATTCAGATAGTCCAGTAGCTTCACTTTACTGACAGCAACATTATAATTTAAGTCGTACTCCATTTTTTTGCTTGTGAGTGTTTTTTTAACATTCTACTGCAGTACAGTTAATTTCTGTGTCTTGACATTTTTAAGTTCTTAGGAGCTAGACTGTGCTTAACAATGATACGATTTAAATCTTCATTAACAATATGACAAGGTTATAATAAACTGGTGTGGTAATAAATTGTTAAATACTGCATAAAGTACAAAACACTCTGTGGAGCACAAGTATAACAAAACTATAAATATAAACGACAGCTTCACAAAGACATTTTTAAAGAAAGCTGAAAATTAACATACACAAAATCACATATTACAACGGATTTTTTACAGTACGCACACACTGTCTGATTGGTTTATTAACTGTACCTAACAGCCTTCGAGGTTTTTTAATTAATATAGTGGGAGTAAGAGCATTCTTTTCTATGCCAACATATGTACTTTGTTGTGTCTGAGGTAAACCTATAGTAACATCAACATGTGAATCTTTTTATAGTGGTATAGTTCAAATTTTATATTTGGTACTCATAAACATGTATTTACAAATTTGATTGTAAGTACAAAAGACACATACACAAATGCTATGTGTATGGCATGACAAAACATGTCACAGTTTATTTGTAGTTACAAAATTGTCAAAAACTAATGTTTATGCCATAAACATTAAAATAAGTGTAAACAATATGAGTAGCCATTTTTACTTAGACAATTATAGAGTTAATCAGATAAACATATTATCTTAATATGATCGTCAATAATCACAAATAGTAATATTATAGTATTTTAATTTTCAGCTGTATATTTTAAGATTTTTTAAAATGCAAATATTTAAAACGTCTTGATATGTTCTTTGTTAATAAACTTGCTTTTTATTTTATTTTTTACTTGACTTACCTTTTATCATTTTCTTGTCAACATTTACACTTGTTTACTATGCTGGTTCGGGTAATCGCCATGTTGTGTTGTTACCAACGTAATATATTTTACTTGCGGGCTCCAGGGTTCAATAAACGTGCTCAGAAAACACAATGGTTGTTGTGAAATAATCGACTCTGATTGCATGAGTTAAAACTTGTGTTTATTTTATTATCTGAAATTTTATATTTTATAACATCAACAAAATGGAGTCTTTCTCCTTTTCATCCAAAATACAAGATGGCTGCGATATATTTTCGCTATATCAGCCTTATGTATGATACATTTACACCATATATATATATTGACTTCCAATTACTCTGGTTACATATTTAAGTGAATCTAGACCATTACTGCAGTTTTAATAATTCAAGTTTTTAAAGTTATATGAATCACATAACGTGAACCAATGCTTTGTGATTTATCTTAGTACCGATACACACTCACTCACACCCTCACACATACTAATAAAAAACGGTACATTTTCTGTATTACTTGAGCTCAAAAGATTTATAAAGACTGGTAGTTAAATTGGGTGAAATGTCTACTTCCCTGCTTTGTTATAGTGAAGATTGAGTCAGGCGTCACTCATGTTTCCGCTGGTATTCTGCTGAACTATATGATTTTCCTTTTGTAACTGCACTCACTGTCTCTACATTTTACACTCTTTGATTTTAGATAGGTTTAATTTCACATTTTGTTACATCGTTAAGGTCACTTTAAAGGCTTGCTGGCCAGCAAATTTTGTAGCGTGCAATTCGCACGAAAGATCTTTGTAGACTGAGAACGACAATATGGCGCTTATTTCCGATGTGGAAAGGGTTGTCGCGTCATCAATTCTATTGTTCTCGCTGATGACGTCTTTGTTTTTTAAGGTGCAACAATTACGTATGGCATTTTGTAGATGACGTTTACATAGGATCAGTCGGTTGTTATGTCCAAATCGCTGTCGATTCTCATGTACGCCACTGACCTTGACGCAAACCCTTCAATGCTTACTGCGTCGTTTCACTCGTTAGAAAACTTTACGCTCAAGGAATATGAAAATTTAATTTACAATAAAATTATACCTGTTATTCACCCAAATTCCCTATACGGACCTATTTGTACCGTTACATCTTCATTTATTATCTTTCACTTTTTGTTGGATGAAATATTAGTGATTCTTGTTTAAACTAAGAATGGTTCATCATTTATACTTGTTCATCATTTTTTCTATATACTCTTGGTCTTGTAGAACCATCTATTGGGTAATATAACAATTTCACAGTAACATATCATCTTATCACACTTTGTCAGCATGTTACCTTTCATACTTTACTACTTCATTTTGTTTTTGTAATCAATGTTTTTCACAGTGTTTTCTTTGCTTTGTGTAACTTTGTTCTCAAACATTTTACTTCTCTTTCACAACTCTAGTGTGTCCATCCATGTATAATTAGATAGAAATTACAATTATATCTCAGTAATCAAAAATCCAATATATCCTTGATAACTATGCCTTCACGTTCTCTTAATTGTCTGCCTAAATATAATATTTAATATATTATAAATATATATATATATATATATATATATATTTATTATATTAATACTAATATAAATATAAATATTTATGTAATTCTCCTCCTCCTCCTCCTCCTCCTCCTCCTCCTCTAGCTGGACTCCAGGATATTCCTTTGATTGCCATTTTTAAGACTATCGTCAATATATATACTGAAAAGAGTGGGAGACAAGCTACATCCCTGCCTCACTCCTTGGTTAATTTTTATCTCATCCTTATTACCTGTGTTTATTACAATTCTTGTCGCATGATACAAGCTTTTGATTGCATTTACAAGGTGTGGAGGATACCCATTGTTTATCATTATTATCCAGAGCTTATTTCTGTCAACTCTGTCAAAGGCTTTCTCGAAATCTATGAAAGCGAGATGGGTTTCGAGATTAAATTCTCTACGTTTTTCTATAAGACGTTTGACTATGAAGATATTATCGCTGCATGAGCGTCCTTGCCAAAATCAATTTTTATGTAAGTATTAAAAATTAAAATAAATAGTTCAGGAAATGTCAGCAAATGTGTTGTAATGTTGAAATGCAAATCACTACATCACTACAAATAATATATCTGATTTTAAAATTGAGAACATTACAAAACTTCCTTTTGATGAATTGCAGCTGATTTCTCTTCAAAAAATTAAGACTTTTCTTATACACTGTGTACCAAAACACTGTCTCTTAAGAATCCAAGGAGACACTTATAGCTAATATTAAAGATTTATAAAATCTGTTTAAAATGTTCTGTTATTAGGTATATAGGTATTTCTTTGAAAAACATCGAACACAATAATCACTTAATTGTATTGTATTATATATTTAATTGTAATCATATAACTGTATTTACTTTGAATTTTAAAAATTAGAAAACTGCACATTTTTCACCCTTTAGATTCCTCCACACCGTTATAGTGGTCCTAAACACTTCACGGATTTAGAATAATCTGCATAATGAATTCAGTTTCTGTATGTAAAAAGATGGGCTGTGCATTCAGAACAAAGTTATTCAAACTGCCCATTGTGGGTATGAGGGAGCTTGCATAAGTATGTGCATTGATATTTTTGTTGTGCTTTATTTAATACAATTTGTGAATAATTTCTATTCATATTTGTATTACAGTTTTGGAACAGAGAGGTACTTTTCTGGAGTAACAACAGATAGAGAACGCTTGTCTCTCACATCTCTTGAAGCAATTACAGATGCATTACTGGAAATTATGGAGGTATATTACCAGACATGAGGTGGGATTTCATCTCAGTTGAATAAAATTACCATACACAAAAATCGTAGTAGGCATAAAATAATTCTATCTGTTTAAACAGAGGTTATGGTTTGGTTAGTATAGAGCAGTCCTTCTTAAGGTGTAGTCTGTGGGACTTTGGGGTTTCATGGACCCATTTAAGAAAAAAAAGTAGAGTATATAATCATTTTGTCTTATATTTCTTTTATTCAAACAATGATAATTGTATAAATTATCCAAAACTAAACATTTAATATCTTTAAATTACATTATGCAGCAGAGTCAACCGGATCGAATAGTGTTGATGTCTGCAATGATAAGCATTAAGTATTACAGGTATACCTGGATTTTGACACTGAGATTGGTAGTGGTGCTGCACAACTGTGACCTCGCTGTATTATTTTTATAGCTCCAGACAGATCAATCCTACCTCCTAGCCAAAGAGTATGTATCGATTTGTCCTGCATTATAATCAAGATTACTTCCATGTTTTTAATTGGGTTTTGAAGCTGTCATACCGTGTTGATGTCTTTAACAATTTATTGGCCTCAGTTTAAGTTTATAAGGGATGAAACATCACTATTATCAAAGTTCAAGATAAATCTGAGAGGATGATTAAACAAAATTAAAGCTGTGGATTCAGATATTGGACTCTGAAATATTTGAACAAGTCTTTGAGAATGGCAGATTTCGCCCAGATATCAGGAGAAAATGTGCCTAACGAGATCTTCAGTGTTATTAAGTCACATTTGAAGCAACTGCACGTGCAGTTAAGAAAGTATTTTCCAGTGACAGATGATAGTAATATGTCGATAAAGAATCATATGATAGTGGCTATCAACTAACTTCTTCCTTAGACCACAAGAAAAAGGTTCTTTGGCATAATTTTCAACTGACAGTTCATTCAAATTACAGTTTGTACATTTACAGCTTTACAGCTAGTTGACATTTGGTTATATGTAGTGTAAGGGTACATATCTTCAACATGCATTTGTGAAGCAACATGATAAGAATAAAATACTAAATGATTAACACTATAAATTAAAAGGGATGCGTCACAGATAAAGGAATGGGTATTTAACATAATTATATGATCAAACATATAAAAGTAACCTCTGATAAGAGAAATGTAGCAAGCAACGAAGCAAAACTTGAAAACAATAGTACAACGCGATTTAACCAAAATAACCCAATAGATATGGTAAGTGAGTAGGTAGAAACAAACCCCAACCCCAGTGATAGGACAAATAAAAACGTTTTTTTAGGTTAGAAGTACAATAACTTTGTTAAATGATTAATAAATGCATAAAAAGTTAAAAACAAAACTTGTAAAGAATTTAATTCTGAGAAAAATGGTGTAAATAAAGTCAATAAAAATCAACAAAAAATTCCAATTTTGGTTAAAAACAATACAATACGTTTTTAGGCAAAGATTTTTCTGTTTTACGTCGGATATCATGAAAGTTATGGGAGATAAAGTTCTGCGACCTGTTTTATTCGATTTTTCAGGTCAAAAACCATAAGAAACAACAGAATTCGCCCCTTAATTTACCTTACCAGAATTTCAGAAAGTCTTCATTTACCGAAACCTGGGCGAAATCTTTCGCTAGCCGTAACTTGCTTACAAAGTGTTTCGTTTACAAGCGATGATATATTACTTTTATTCAAAGGCAACACAAGACAGGTTGAAAACTTCCACAAATACATAAACACAATACACCACAATCTAAAATTTACACTGGAAATTGAACAAAACAATAGTATAAACTTTCTGGACCTAACAATTAACAATACACACACATATAAAATATACAGAAAACCAACCACAACCGACATGGTTATACACAACACATCAAACCACCCAACACAACATAAACATGCGGCCTTCAACCATATGCTCCATAGACTAACTAAAATACCATTAAGTAAACAGGACTATAATGACAAACTCAACACAATCAAATACATAGCAATAAAAAATGGATACAACCCTAATTTAATAAACAAACTACACAAACACATCATAAACAAAAACAACAAAATACCAATAACACACTACAAACTAAATACATCACACTCACATACCATAACTCCAACACACACAAACTCGCCAACACATTCAGAAAACACAAGTACAAAATAGCATACAGAACAAACAGTACCATCAAAAAACACATCAATGATACAAACACGGACATAGACAAATACAACAAAACAGGTGTTTACAAATTAAATTGTAATAACTGCAATAGTTTCTACATAGGCCAGACTGGAAGATCTTTGTCATCTCGTTACTCTGAACACCTAAAAGCTTTATCCAACAACAATATACATTCCGCGTTTGCCACACACATACACACAAAAAACCACAGCTACACCAACATAGATACTAATCTTGAAATATTACACTACTTACCCAAAGGTCGAAAACTTAACACAGCAGAACAATATGAAATATACAAACACCACGCAACACAACCAAACAACATACTTAACGACCAATTCCAGTATAAATCACACACACTTTTTGACACAGTTATACAAAAAAACTAACAATAATTTGGATCCCCGCGCCAATCCCCTTCCTCCACACACCACCCCCACTATACCTTTCAAAATAAAAACCATTACAAATTAATGGCAGTCTGTCTCAAAGCTGACGAAGGCGAACACCACGCCGAAACGCATACGAGAAGAAAAGACAAGTAAGTTTCACAAGTTGAAAGTTTCAATATTCTATAAAGTTTAGTGCTGTGAAAAAAGATGATGAACAATCAAAACAACTAAATTATATTTATTAGATATACATGAAATTGAAGTATTGCTATATTTGTTTCATAATCCTATATAAAACTGTCTTGTGATGGAAGTCAGATATCTAATATGCTGGTAATGACTTTTATGTATCTTCTCAGCTAGTGAACATGTTTTATCACTATTCAATTTTATATTTGAACAGAGGTTTATTAATATATGGTAGTAATTTTTTTTTGTCTCATCCTTTTTTAACCCCAGCCAGCCTTATGAACATTTGTAAAGAAATAGAACTCATCAAAATATCATTTCACCAAAATATGAAATTATTTAACGTTCAATGTCTAAGTTAGACCAGTGGTTCTCAAACATTTTGATGTGGCACATTGTTTTGATGTATGGAATATCGTGGAACATACGTACAGCGGTTGGCAACCATGTCTGCCAGTAGTCAGTCATTTTTCACCCTTGTGGTGGATATATAAACCAGCCAACACTGAATCTTAGATTCAGTTTACAGTTATGCCAACCTAGAAATAGTGAGTAGTGTGTTATTGTACTTTGCAGTTTGTTGATAATTCACAATTGGATTGTTAACAATTTACTATCACTGCTTTTTATTTTTATTTAATATGAGTAAGTTATTAGTCAAACACCAACAATTTAAGCAGCCAAAGTGAAGAACGTCATTGGGAAATACTAAAAATGGTTTGCCCCAATTAGGTATCAGTGCCAAGTACCTTCCCAGACCATTTCATTTGTGGTACAGTTTGCAGACATTAATATTGTTATGTAGGTCATGGACTTGCATAAACAGGATCTGAAAATCATGAATTTTCCAATATTTGGTGGTTGCCCAAGTGAAAAGTACTCTTCAGGTTTCATGAATTGAAGAATAAACATACCAATATGTGCCACAGAGAAAACCAACTTTGTTGCCCTTATTAACAATAAAATTTATGTTCAAAAGTTGCATACTTGGATTTAATTTTTGGACATTTGAATAGTCTCAGTGCTAGTGTGCAGTGTCAGAATAATATCCACATATCAAAGGCAATACACCAAATACTCATGCATCAAAGGGCAAGCTGAATGGGTTCTTAAGAAAAAAAAAAATGTGGAAGTTGAAAATTTGGACACAGTGATCTTTGAAATTTTCCTTCCACAGCTAATACTGATCCAAAGACTACTACATTTGATTTTAGACCATCTTTCAATTTTGAAGGCCAGACTGCAATAATACTTTGCTCCCCCCCAGTCTCCATCAAAATAACTCGATATGCATTTATTTTTCCATTACTTCTGAAGAACTGTGAAGCATAAATTTAAGTAAGCAACACTACTTCAGGTCTGCATTTTGGCAAAAACGTGCCTTCTCTACATACATACTACAGTGTTCAGCCAGCCCATTGTGTGAATAGGCATTTTCCATTTGGCCAGCAGTAAAAGTAAGAATCAAACATGACATCTTTCTGTAGACCAAGAATTATGGATGAATTTTTATACATTTCTTTCCCATATTGAGTAAACGTGCAAAAGTAAAAAACCTCTTATTTCTCTTTGAATTAAAAAAATGGTACAATTACTGTGTAAACGTTTTTTATTATTGCAGTTTGTATTAAGTTTTATAGAAAAGGGGAAAGAAATACTTTTAGAAATTATCAATAAAGCGTGGGCAAGTGTAGACATACCAAGAGAATGGGAGGAAGCATTGATAGTTCCTATTTTTAAGAAAGGTAACGCAAGAGATTGTAATAATTATAGGGGTATCAATCTGTTAAATATAATTGTTAAGGTTTATGAGCAGATAATTAATAATAAATTGGTCCCAATTTTAGAAAATAGTTTGGAGGAATCGCAGAGTGGCTTTAGATCAGGGAGAAGTGTCCAGGATCACATTTTTACTTTGCAACAGATAGCTGAGAAGTCGATACAACAAGATAAATTGGTATGTTTGGCTTTTATTGATCTTGAGAAGGCTTTCGATAGTGTGCCTAGAGCAAAAATATGGGAAAGTTTAAAAAATAGAGGAATAAGGAGTAAAATAATTAAGGTAGTACAGAGGTTATACAAAAATAATGTTAATTATGTAATTGGTAAAAATATGAGGTCGTTAGGATTTACAACAAAATATGGATTAAGACAAGGAGGTGGACTGAGTCCGACATTATTCAACTTGTATATGGACGACATTATTAAGAAGTGTTCACTGAAGGTTAAGAAAATGCATGTTGGATACAGGAACTTGCGAAGTATAGACGTAGCAGAAGGGGCTTTTGCGGATGATGTAGTGCTAATGGCTACAAGTGAAAGGGCATTACAGGGTAATTTCTCCAGGAAAAAGGGATGAAAATAAATAAGACCAAAACAAAGGTAATGGTAATGGTGGAGAAAATAATAAATATAGAGATTGGAGGAGTGAAGATAGAACAAGTAAAACAATTCAAATATCTAGGGGTTATAATAGACAGTAATGGGAAACAAGAAGCCACATTAAATGAAAGAATTGAAAAGGCAATAAAAGTATACTATGCATTAAACAGTAGATTTATAAATAAGAAGGAGATATCAAGAAAAACGAAAATGACTGTGTATAAAACAATATATAGACCGGTTTTAACATACGGCTGTGAGACGTGGGTGCTATCCAAAAGCCAAAAAAGTAAAATCCAGGCAGCAGAAATGAAATATCTTAGAAGAGTAGTAGGAGTAACAAGGAAGAACAGAGTTAGGAATACACAAATAAGAGAGGATCTGGAAGTGATATCGATTCTGGATTTTATTGAACAGAGACAACTATGCTGGTGGGGACACATGCAGAGAATGGATAGTGATAGAATGGTAAAACAGGTTTGGGAGGCAAAATCAGGGGGGAGAAAGAAGAGAGGAAGACCGCAGCTGACTTGGGATGGAATGATGGGAAACATTTTGAGAGAAAGAGACGTGGGCTGGAGGGAAGCGAAGACATTGTCAATGGATAGAGTAAGATGGAAAAAATTTGTATATAGAGTGTAGTTGATGTACTTATCATATATTGATGTAACCCGACACCAATATGGTATAAGGGTATTTTGATAATAAACAAATTAAGTTTTATAGTCTGATAAGGTTAATAAATAACACTATTAAAATATGTAATATATACAACTATTTTGTGTACCGTAAAGTGGGTATAATTTGCGCCATAGGGGGTTATTTTGCACCACTTACCATATGACTTTTACAGGCTTTCAGTGGCGAAATCATGAACTAATGATTTAGTTCACAGTTACTCTAAAAGATGGCACGTCAAACCACTTTCTTGAAGTTAAAAGACTTTTCCACAATTCTTTGCTCTCCTGTATTTCAGTGTTGAAAATTTTCTTTAAAAAGTTGGAGCTTTTTACTTTTATGAATACCAGATACTTGGTAAACTGAGAATAAGGTGAGTTTTTTTTAGTTGATTCCAAATACTGTTATGTCTTAAATTTACAGTGATTTTTTTTATGTTTATAAGTGTATAAAAAGTGTAATAGAGGCATAACCTCATTGGTGACAACTTTTAGGTTAGTTTGAGGAGACTTTGCACCAGCGCACAAATGGAGCAAAGTAATCCCAATTTTTATTTTAAAATGAATCATGTTTTGTGATAACTGTATATTGTTATTAAGGCTTAATAGTAATGCTAATACAAGTGAAAAGTTAAATAATAGTAAAAGTAATAGTACAAAAACAATACTTTAGGTAAAAATGCCGAGAACACATCAGAAAGCCTGGGAGTCGCCACTACGCAGACTTCTCAACAGAGAAGTTAAATGAATGTTTGGCAGCTATCCGTGCTGGTGAAATTACAAGGGTGGCCGAGACAACCTATGGAATACCAAGACGTACCATCATTAATAAGATGAAAGGACATCACACTTCTAAACCTGGAAAACCAACTGTTTTTAGTGAAGTGAAGTTTTTGTTTCTTGTGTTATTGTCATGAGTGATTTTGGTTTCCCAGTTGACGAATGTGAACTTCGATATATTGTAAGTGCCTATTTAAATAGAATTGGGAGGGAAGTAAAACAATTCACAAACAACATGCCTGGAGTTGAATGGGTCAGGAGCTTTCTAAAAAGACACTCTGAGCTGTGTCAACGGTTTCGAACATTAAGAAATCTAGAGCTTCAATTGATGAGAAGGTGCTCACAGAGTACATAGACAATTTAAAAATCACTTTACAAGGGGTACCACCAGCAAACCTATGGAATTATGATGAAAGTAACTTAACTGATGATCCTGGGTCAAAACGGATCATTACAAAAAGAGGAGTCAAGTACCCAGAAACTATTAGAAATTCCTCTAAAGCAAGTGTTTCTATAATGATAACTGGCTCAGCTGATGGTGAACTCCTTCCTCCTTATGTTGTTTACCGTTCACAACACATGTGGTCTACATGGAAAGAAGGAGGTCCTCCTGGGTGTCGATATAACAATACTAAATCTGGGCGGTTTACAGGAGATATTTTTACTGACTGGTTTCAGAGCATTATGCTCCCCAAGCTGCGAAAGCTGGAAGGGAAAAAAGTTCTTTTAGGAGATAATTTATCTTCACACATAACTGACATAGTCCTAAAATTATGCAAAGAAAATGACATTCATTTTGTTTGTCTTTCACTGAACAGCACCCACCTAACTCAGCTGCTGGATGTGGCATTCTTTCGACCACTTAAAGCAGCATGGAAGAAGATCTTGGGAAGTTATAAAGAAAGTGAAGCAGGGATTAATAGTCCTGTTTTCCAAAAGCAACATTTTCCAAGACTTCTCAATGATCTGATGAACACAGTATCTGAAAATACTTGTGCGAATCTAAAAAGTGGTTTCCGTAAATGCGGAATTTATCCATGTGATGTCAATGAGCTGTTGCAACGTCTGCCTGGTAAGACATGTGAAAATGCTTTGATTGAGGGCAGCTTTGTAGATTTCTTAACCGATAAAAGAAGCAGCATTTCAACCAGTAAAACCCTGCCTAAAAGAAAAAAAATTAATGTTGCTTCTGGGAAAAGTATTTCTCATGAGATCAGTACAGCAGATCTGGTTGAAGCAAATTGTTCTAAGAACACAGAGCTGATAGAGAAGAAAACATCTATTGAAAGAAGAAGAATGAGGAATCAGCTTGGAGCTTCAGATTCAGATTCTGATTTGGGAAATGTGTCAGATGTGCATGGTGCCCTTGCATATGGTGAGATTATTCGTGAAAAACACGCGGCACAATGGCACCCACTAAAAAAAATTGTTGGGGAGTTTGTTATTTTTGAATAATGAAGGAGAACTTTTCCCAGGGAAAATAGAAAAGTGCAGTTTTGATGGGGCTGTAATTGCAGCCATGCAAAGATCAATTAAATCCTGGAAGTGGCCAAGTCATCCTGATGTTATGGAGTACAGTTGGGAAGATGTGTTGGGAGCTATCAATCCACCAAAGCAGATTAATAAGCGTGGTCTGTACGAAGTTCCAGAACTTGCAACCATCTGGTTTTAGATTAGATTTAGTAGTTCTTTATATGTGTACAAAATGCAATAATGACTTTTTTTATGTGTGCTCGGCAGTAAGTTAGACTGGTATTACCTTAATATGATTTCTTATTTTTGTCAACAATATTGTTTTTGTAATACCTAATTAATGCTATGGTACAAAGTAAACTTAATTGTGCGCTAACTTTGCTCCAATTCAATTTATTCCCTCGAGTTCAACACATATCAGTAGTGGTGCAAAGTAACCTCTCCAATGAGGTTTAATTGCACCAATTTTTACTGTGCTGCGTAAAACAAAATTATTAATTAATTGTAGTTGTCTTGATTGTTCATCTCTTCTTTCACAGCACTATCACTTTACTAAAAATGAACTTTATCTTGTGAAAACTTACTTTTTTCGTCGGACGCGTTTCGGCGTACGTATCCGCCTTCTTCAGCTTTTAGTCAGACTGCCATCATTTCGTAACGGTTTTTGTGTGGAAGGTGTAGTGGGGGTGGTGTGTGGAGGAAGGGGATTGGTGCAGGGATTCAACTTGATGTTACAAAGGGGTTACAACAAATTTACAAAAAACAAACATCAAGTTGAATCCCTGCACCAATCCCCTTCCTCCACACACCACCCCCACTACACCTTCCACACAAAAACCATTACGAAATGATGGCAGTCTGACTAAAAGCTGAAGAAGGCGGATACGTACGCCGAAACGCGTCCGACGAAAAAAGTAAGTTTTCACAAGATAAAGTTCATTTTTAGTAAAGTATTAATTAATTGATTTGCTATTTTAGTATGTATTTCTACAACCTTCAAAAATCTGTGTACAAAAAAAAACTTTACAGCTTTACCTGTAATTAATTTTTGTTTACAAAATGGGAAAAAAGTGGTGCAAAGTATAATCACTTTACGGTATGTCCATACTTTCCCACTTTGAGAAAAACATTATTGTTTTGTTTGGAAGCACACCCTGTGAAAATCATTGAGTTATATCAATATTTAGTATTAGCTGCTTCACCTGTGGGTTTAAAGGAGAAGTCTATGGGTAATATGTGTACTTTAGACTTTCTACCCAGTACCATGATTCACTGAAAGACGAGATAAGTCAGGAAAAGCAGCGTGGTGAACTTCCATACTTACATTGATCACTCTCACTGTTTAGTTTGTATCACTTTTCCATTAAATGCAGTATTAACCCATGAACAAAAATTTTATATATATTATAACATACAAATGATGAAACCTCTGGACACTAGTAAATATTTTCTGTTCATGTAGATGTTATCAGGACTAGAACTTTGTAATATTCCAAGATATTTGTTAAAGTTTATCTCAGTTTTATGTTGCTAACTTTAGATTTTATCACTTTGGAAAATTAAGATTTATAAGGTCACCTCAGATTTCATGACATGATTGATGAACTGAGTGTGCGTGTGTACCTGATGCGTATTTTCAGAATAATTCCACAATGAATATGTAGAGCAGTAAGGATAACACTGGCACTGCCCTTCAGCAATACACGTAAAACCTCCCAATCAGGTGTGAAATAAAAAAACTAGCCGTTATGAGCCTTACCAAGATGGAAGCTTCACTAAGAGCCAGCTGGATTCACCAAGCAAACTGAAACCAAACTCTTAAAGTTCAAGAAATACTGGTTACTTCATGTAAGAAGGTCCTTGCAGAGTTGAATATTCCAAGAAAGTGGAACCCATCAGAGACATTCCTAACCCTATACACTTTACCTGAATGTCAGCCTGTCTCTCCCAGATAATTTCATAAAAATAGACTCCATCTAGCACTTGAAAATTATCCTGAAGAAGACAGATAATTAAAGAGTAAGAGTATACACAGATGGATCCAAAAGTAAAGAACTGGAACACGTGCTGAGGTGTATCGGCATGTGTTCTTCCATTATGTGCCACTGGGCAGGTGTAAAACTAACTTTGATGGAGAAATTGAAGCAATACATTTGGCCCTACAACAACTAATCTATCATCCAATGTCTTTCAAAAGTGGTCCTTATGGTAGACTCTCAGGCTGACATTCAAGCAGTATCTTCAAACAGACAACTGCACTGATAATTTGATTATATATAATATTACACAATAATACTGCAATAAACTAATTGAGTTACGTATAAAGAAATAATGTACATAGTCCACAGTATTGTGAAATGTTACTAATAGAGTCACTGCTAAGTGAACAGAGTGTGTACATATTCGTGAATATAAGTGAAGTATCACATTGAGCAATTTAATTCTCCATATGAGCAGACAATCTACGGATGAATCCTTCTGTATTAACTTCTCTTATCAATGTTTATGTTTATCAAATAGGATCACTTAGGACATAGTAAAAAAGAAATATTGATACATTATATTAAAGGTTTCGAAGTTACCACTTTTGTCATTCCACCATCCACAAATTAGAGTTCTATACATCATCTCAAAAGAACTCTGAATGAATATAGTTTGTATGAAAATGTTAGCATTTTGTATCAGATACCTGGCCGAATAGAGATAAGACATAATATTTAGAATTAATATTAGGCAATTACCTGTATTAACTTCCGTCTTGTGACTTATTTAGTTTTTTCTTAAAACAACGCGTTTCGAGAATAAATTCTCATCATCAGGTTTAAAAATACTATAAAAACATCAAATTCACCCAAAAGGGGTCGTCAACTATTTAAAATACACAAACACAAAAACACCACACATAATTAAACACCGACATAGTCACGGCACAGTCCGATGCGCATCGTCTCGTTGCCAACGACCAACTGTTGCACTTTGTCTTATACGACCGTTATCATTGCCCGCTGACCCATTGATATCGATGGCCGTGTTGTACAGCAGATTCGATCGGAACGAAACTTTGTCATTAAGTAGCTGGTCCGTTTGTAACTTAGAAGCCCTGTATATCTCATATTCCTCCACAGCGTTCATGTATGCACCCTTTTTACAATTATGAAGCAGTTTAAAGTTTGTGTGGAAGTCTGAGTACTTATGATTATACAGCATTAAATGCTGAGCGTAACTGGATCTAGTTTTCGAGATATCACTTTTGGGCAGGTGTTCTTTAAAACGTTCGGCTGACGGCCTGCCTGTTTGTCCTATATAGAATTTGTCACAGTCATCGCATTCAAGCTTGTACACTCCAGTTTTCTCTTCAGCCGGGATATGAGTTCTTTGTCTCAAACGTTTTTTGATGTTATTTGTGGTTTTAAAAGCCACTGCTATTTTACGTTTTTTCAGCTCATTCTTTACAATGACTGGTAGTACATTTGTGTACTCAGTTACTATAAATTTAGTATCTTCTTTAGATGGGCCGGTTAATCTGCTTTTACTATTGATTTTTACCGAGTGTTTTCTTATAAGCTTGTCTATGATTCCACTGTTATACCCATTAGCGATAGCTATACTTTTGATTATATTAGTCTCTTCCACTCTGTCTTTTTGCTCAAGGGGAATAGCAAGCATTCTATGACTGAACACGTTGAAGGCTGCCATTTTTTGGGAATATGGATGGTACGAATCAGCATGAATAGTAATATTCGTGGTGGTGGGCTTTCTATAAATTTTGAATCTAAAACGGTCATTATATTTGCTGATAGTGAGATCAAGAAAGTTCAGGCAGCTATTATTCTCCATTTCTAGGGTAAATTGGATTTTCATGTTTATGCTGTTCATATATCCTTTCAAATTTTCTATTTGTCTACTCGTTCCATTGAATATCATAAAAGTGTCGTCAACGTAGCGTACGTAAAATTTAATTTTGTCTCGCTATTTATTAAGACTAGACATTAAAAATGTATTCTCAAAGTGGTTCAAGTATAGGTCCGCAAAAATCCCCGATAAAGGTGACCACATTGCCAGACCATCCTCCTGCATGAAATACTCATTATCATAAGAGAAATAATTTTGTTTGAGTATTGTTTTTAGCAATTGCATAAGTTCATCAATTTCATTTCTACCTAACCTATTTGTATTAATTAAGCTATTTCTGAGAATTGTCATTGTATCATCTACCGGCACATTGGTGTACAGATTAGTTACGTCAAATGAAGCCAACCTATAATGTGGTGCTGATTTAATAGTTTTAATTTTTTCAATGAGATCGTAGCTGTTTTTTATGCTGTAGTGCTGTAGTTATTTACTATGTCAATGTTCTCTTTTATGATTTTTACTAATCTTTTAGCCGTCCTATAACCAGGGGCAGTCGTGTAATTTACAACCGGGCGTATTGGCATATCTTCTTTATGTATTTTATAGGACGGCTAAAAGATTAGTAAAAATCATAAAAGAGAACATTGACATAGTAAATAACTACAGCATAAAAAACAGCTACGATCTCGTTGAAAAAATTAAAACTATTAAATCAGCACCACATTATAGGTTGGCTTCATTTGATGTAACTAATCTGTACACCAATGTGCCGGTAGATGAGACAATGACAATTCTCAGAAATAGCTTAATTAATACAAATAGGTTAGGTAGAAATGAAATTGATGAACTTATGCAATTGCTAAAAACAATACTCAAACAAAATTATTTCTCTTATGATAATGAGTATTTCGTGCAGGAGGATGGTCTGGCAATGGGGTCACCTTTATCGGGGATTTTAGTGGACCTATACTTGAACCACTTTGAGAATACATTTTTAATGTCTAGTCTTAATAAACAGCGAGACAAAATTAAATTTTACGTATGCTACGTTGACGACACTTTTATGATATTCAATGGAACGAGTAGACAAATAGAAAATTTGAAAGGATATATGAACAGCATAAACATGAAAATCCAATTTACCCTAGAAATGGAGAATAATAGCTGCCTGAACTTTCTTGATCTCACTATCAGCAAATATAATGACCGTTTTAGATTCAAAATTTATAGAAAGCCCACCACCACGAATATTACTATTCATGCTGATTCGTACCATCCATATTCCCAAAAAATGGCAGCCTTCAACGTGTTCAGTCATAGAATGCTTGCTATTCCCCTTGAGCAAAAAGACAGAGTGGAAGAGACTAATATAATCAAAAGTATAGCTATCGCTAATGGGTATAACAGTGGAATCATAGACAAGCTTATAAGAAAACACTCGGTAAAAATCAATAGTAAAAGCAGATTAACCGGCCCATCTAAAGAAGATACTAAATTTATAGTAACTGAGTACACAAATGTACTACCAGTCATTGTAAAGAATGAGCTGAAAAAACGTAAAATAGCAGTGGCCTTTAAAATCACAAATAACATCAAAAAAGTTTGGGACAAAGAACTCATATCCCGGCTGAAGAGAAAACTGGAGTGTACAAGTTTGAATGCGATGACTGTGACAAATTCTATATAGGACAAACGGGCAGGCCGTCAGCCGAACGTTTTAAAGAACACCTGCCCAAAAGTGATATCTCGAAAACTAGATCCAGTTACGCTCAGCATTTAATGCTGTATAATCATAAGTACTCAGACTTCCACACAAACTTTAAACTGCTTCATAATTGTAAAAAGGGTGCATACATGAACGCTGTGGAGGAATATGAGATATACAGGGCTTCTAAGTTACAAACGGACCAGCTACTTAATGACAAAGTTTCGTTCCGATCGAATCTGCTGTACAACACGGCCATCGATATCAATGGGTCAGCGGGCAATGATAACGGTCGTATAAGACAAATTGCAACAGTTGGTCGTTGGCAACGAGACGATGCGCATCGGACTGTGCCGTGACTGTGTCGGTGTTTAATTATGTGTGGTGTTTTTGTGTTTGTGTATTTTAAATAGTTGACGACCCCTTTTGGGTGAATTTGATGTTTTTATAGTATTTTTAAACCTGATGATGAGAATTTATTCTCGAAACGCGTTGTTTTAAGAAAAAACTAAATAAGTCACAAGACGGAAGTTAATACAGGTAATTGCCTAATATTAATTCTAAATATTTAGTAACGTGACTTGGAGACAATTAAAACAAAATGATAAGACATAATAAATTACCTCTTCCTCTAATTCATCAACAAGTACAGGATCCTGATAAAAAATAAGTCAATATCAACTGAAGCCATTGATGTCATAATATATCAGTTGATGTAAATTTCCTACCTGTGGTTGCTACTAACAGTTGTGATTTTGTTATCTCAATTGTTCTACTTAAAAAGGTAATTATTTTGACTATCATGTATTTATTATTATATGACAGATTCTTCACAAAACTCAAAGGGTTTTGGACCTTTTAAAGGAAGTTAACTAAATGAATTCTGACTGATCTTGCCTTTAACAAATTTCATATAATGAAGTATCTTGTGTGGATGTTACTGCATGCGAGCGCAGTTAAAATTCTCTCCCATTTAAAATTGACTGTATGATGTTTTCCAGATGTTGGTTTAATTGTTGAGAGTAATATCTCAAATTCCTTTTTATAGTAGATTATATATAGATTATTACTTTTATATATTATGCTAAAAAAAATATGCTTAGGTATATGTGTTATTTGTGTTTAGGCATGTTTGAGAGATATTCCTGATTGTGATTGGTTACAATCATGGACATCCCTTGCTAAAAATTTCGCCTTTTGTTTCAACCCTGCACTCCAGCCTAGAGCTCTCATTGTATTTGGTTGCATTTGTAAGTACAACAACACACTTTTGTAGTAGCTGTATCTCTTTTGTCATTGTTGTAGTTGTTGTTTACTGTTAACATCAAAATATTTGTGGTCCATTAGAAAACTAATATAAACATTTAAATTTTATAAAATAAACTAAACTAACTTTACTAACTGAACTAAACTAACTACATGAACTAATTTTAGACTAGTTACTTCAGAATAATCTCAGTAGATGTTTATTAGACTAAACTGTGTATTTACAAAATGTATAGTGGAGTGTATTTATTTGTACAGCAAAAACAATCAGCGACCAAGACATTAAGCAGTTGTTACGGATTTTAGTGAAAGCACTGGAAAGCTTCAATGATATTACACAGTTGGAAGCTATTGTAATGTGCCTCACTAGACTGCAACCATTACTTCGGCCAGTATGTATCTTTATATTGATTTTAGCATAATTATGTATAATCTGAAAAGTTGACCTTACCACAAGAGACAGTTTGGCACCTTATAATTTTGCTGTGAATTTATTTAACTGTGTGTTATAATTTGTAAAGATTTTCTGATTTGGAAGCTTTCTGTGATTTTGAAAGTAATTTCTTTTGACATTTTAAATTGTCTGAATTACATTGATATAATTATTTGAATGAAGTTCATATTGCTATCACTAATTATATATAGTAGAACTCCGTTTATCCGAACTAATGAGTTCCAGACATAATTCAGATATGCAGAATTTCGGATAATTGGGACAAACATAAGAAAAAGATTATGTTATGAAAGAAAACGCGAAAATTGCTCAAAAATCACTTTTATTTATTTTTATTACATGAATACAGTATCTTAATAAAAACCAGATCACACGTGTTTTGCAAACAAATGTTCACTATTACTACAAAGAAATGAAAAATAATACTCACACATAACTATAATTTTAAGCGAGCAGTAGGCTAGAAAACGTACTGATCAGTACGTAAACTATGATGCATAGCTAACACAGTCTTATATGTATTTCATTTGCTATGGTTTTTTTTTTGTTAGTACGGCAACTGCAATTTAAATAAACTTTTTTTTAGAAATTGCATTTTTTAATTTCCTGTGAATGATTCGGATAAATGGAGTTCTACTGTATAATGAATTAAAATTATAAAGTTTGTAATCATGTTGGTTGTAGATTTTAACTATTCTCTTAAAAGATTTAAGTAAGTTTACAAAGAATATTAATTTTCTGATAGGAATCTCCAATTCACCGTGCACTATTCTGGGTTGGAACGTCTGTTCTACAATTAGATCAGTTATCTTTGTATGCGTCTGGGTTAGCTTTGCTAGAACAGAATCTTCACACACTTGATTCTCAAGGCATTTTTGATGATAAGGTAAAATTATATCAATACTGTTATTTTTTATTATACTGATATGATCATGTAATTTTTCATTTAAACAATACAACTGTTACAGCCTTTAGCATCAGTAATGATGGCAACTAGAGAACCTCTTGAGTGGCATTTCAAGCAACTTGATCATGCTGTTGGACTGAGCTTTAAAGGTTGGTTGTTTGATCCTACTTTCTTTAAATATTTAGTGAGCTTAAATGTAGTGAGCACTACTAAATGTTATGTACTCTTTTGTACTTTATCTGTTTGATAGAAAGAGAGGAGTATATAATTTTTAAAAATTGAAAATGGTAACTATACTGACCTGTGTGTGTGTGTGTGTGTGTGTGTGTGTGTGTGTGTGTGTGTGTGTGTGTGTGTGTGTGTGTGTGTGTGTGTGTGTGTGTGTGTGTGTGTGTGTGTGTGTGTGTGTGTGTGTGTGTGTGTGTGTGTGTGTGTGTGTGTGTGTGTGTGTTGCCATATCACTCCATCTTCCACCATATTTCTAGTGTTCTTATTGTATCCTTGTGAGAAATATGAAAACATTTCCTTTAGTCTCATTCTTTAGCTCAGATCTTATCCACAACTTAATTATACTTTGGTATATCCTTTTTTTATGAAAAGACCTTTCATCCCCACCCCAATTCTACTCTGGTCTCAACATCCTTGCCACTTTGTCACTTAAACAAGCAAAAATATTTAAACTCATCACATTTATTTATTAACTTATTTTCTAAACATTGATTCGGCAATAGTACTTTCATCATACTCTTATTATTTAACCTGATGTTCTGAACATTTATCCAAGTAGTCATCATGATAGGTTCATCTGCTTTATAGCAGGTTTTCTTTATGAACTCCTCCACTGTTCTCTGTCTTCTGCCAGCCTTTTCGTGGTAATGTAGTTCTCTACCTTGATGTTGTCCATCAACTGTCATCTCTTTCTTCCTCTTCTTCTTTTTCCGTTAACCATGCCTTCTAGACTGTTCTTTATAATAGAATTTCTTCTTAAACAGTGTCCTATCCAGTTCTTCTTTCTTTTCCTTATTGTTCTTAATATTTCTCTTTTCTCTCCCACTTCTCAATACTTCCTCATTCCGTACTCTGTCTTCCCATTTAACTCCTTCCATTCTTCTCCACATCCACATTTCAAAAGCTTCAATCCTTTTTTCATCTTCCTTCCTTAAAGCCCACGTCTCCACTCCATACAATGCCACACTCCATATATAACACTTTGCTAACCTTTTCCTTAGTTCTTTGTTTAATGACCCGTTTAACAAATTTTTCTTTTTATTGAATGCTTCTTTTGCTATTGCAATCCTAGTTTTTATTTCTTTCGTGCTTTTTATGTCATCTGTAACTATGGTTCCCAAGTATTTGAAACTGTTTACTTGTTCTATTTGTTTGTTATTTAGTCTAATATTTATTCTTTCCCCTTTTCCACCAACTACCATACATTTTGTCTTTTTCTCATTAATCCTCATTCCGTACTGTTCACACTTACTGCTTAAGTCATCTAGCATCGTGCATACTTCTTCCTCACTTTCACCTAATATTACCATATCGTCAGCAAATCTTATACATTCAATCCTCCTTCCTCCTAACCCAACTCCTCTCGTTCCTTTAAAGCATTCAGCTATAATGTCCTGTATGTACATGTTATACAAGTTGGTGACAGGCAGCATCCCTGTCTCACTCCTCTCCCCATTTCTGTATCTTCTGTTAATTCTTTCTTTATCCTTACTTTTACTGTCTGATTTAGATATAAATCTTTAATAAGTCTTCTTTCTCTCCAGTTCACTCCATGTCTTTTAAGTATTTCCATTAGTTTATCCCATTTAACTCTGTAAAATGCCTTTTCCAGATCTATAAATATTCCATATACTTTCCTACTTTTTTCTATATATCTTTCACATATTATCCTTAACAATCCTATTGCGTCTCTTGTCCCAACTCCTTGTCTGAATCCAAACTGTTCTTCTCCAACAATTTCATTAATTTTTGTACATAATCTTCTGTTTAGTGTCCTTAATAGTACCTTAACTGCATGGGAAATTAAACTTAAGGTCCTGTGTTCTTCACACTTTTTAGTGTTTTTCTTCTTTCCAATTGGTATCATAATTATTTCTCTAAAATCCTTTGGCCATTTACCATTTTTATATATTTCATTACATACAAAGTTCAGTAAACATTTTCCTTCCTTCTTCTAATGCTTTCAGTAACTCTATTGGTATATTATCGCTTCCCATTGCTTTCCTATCTTTCATTTCTTTCATAGATTTTATTACTTCACTCTCTAGAATACTACATCCCTTACTGTCTTCCTCTACTTCAATTTCCTCTTCAACATTCATGTCTTCTTCTTGAGGTTTGTGTTCTAAGTCGTACAGATCCTCTATATACTCTTTCCATCTTTTCAAAACTTCACTGCTCTCACACAACACTCTTCCATCAGCTGCTTCTATCTCTCTGCTATTATTGGTATTTTTGTCTTTGTGTACTAATTCCATGGCTGTTTTATACAATATCTCATATCTCCCTTCTTTTTCCAGTTTTTCATTTCCTCGCACTTTCCTCTGATCCAGTTTTCTTTTGCTCTTTCAGTTTCCCTTCGTAGCTCATTATTAAGTCTTCTGTAAGCTTTCTTCCCTTCTTCCGTATTAATATTTTTCCACTTTCTTCTCTCTTCCATTCTGTCGACCATTTCTGCTGTTACCCAATCTTTTCGTATTTTTTGCCGCACTTTAGTTCCTAAGACCTCTTTAGCTGTTTCTTTTAAACTAGTCTTCATGTTTTCCCATCTTTCATTTATATTTGCTTTCTTAGGTTTATGTGTTGTCACTGTCACAAAATTTCTTTCAAATTCAAGCTTTATTCCTTGTTCTTTTACTTTTTCCAAATTGAATTCTTCTATTTTCTGACTTTTCTTAGTCTTTTTCAATTTCAGATATATTTCCGCCACCACGAGATTATGATCAGAGTTTACATCTGCTCCTGGGTAGCTCTTAGCACTTAAAATACAGTAAACCCTCGATTTAACGGACCTCGGTTTAACGGTCTTCGGATTTAACGGACAGAATTTGGAGGGAAAAAAAACATCAAAGCATATTAGGCTTTTGAAACGTATAATGTGCATAAACTGCAGACTCTCCTGTTCTGGCGGTATTGCTTGGCTATCGCAGCATTCTTTCGTTTCTTTTCTTCTTGTTTTGAAACACGCAAATTTTCTCATCTTCAATTGTATTTGATGAGAACGTAGTATTCATCAAGAATTCATTAAATTCTTCACGATCTCTGTCTTTGCATTGTCGTTGACACAGGCGTCGCATACGTTCAGTGGAAGACATCACGACGACTAACACTGAACAATATACACTGATCAGTATAATATCTTATTTCACTGTGAAATATTCGTCCATCGGCTAATACAGCAAGCATTACACTGGCACGTAATTTTTCATTTCCCGTAATCTTTATTGTTACAGATTTGGTTCCCTTTTGGTCCACCATAAATATACGTAAATAAAAAATACGGGCATTTCATCGGCATTTCCCATGTGTTCAAGTGAATAATTACGCTTCTTGCGTAAATGAATGACAAATCGCTGATACTGTACGAGTTTATTTCGTAGTCACTCGGTAGTTTTAGCGCGAGTGATGTACGTCATTTAAGCGCAAATTCATTTCGCCATATCATTCACCCGAAGCTGGCTTTGAAACCGGAGACTTTTAATTCTTCTGCGATTTCTAAAGCTTTTAATTTTAAAACACGTCTAGTGACAGGGAGTCCTTGCCTTCTTAAAAGCCGTACGTATTCACGGACGCTGGACTCTACTGCTACAAAACGCCTAACTTGAGGTCCCGCGAATGCTTGTCACGCAGTATTTGCATTTAAAAGTCGTTCCTTCTGTTTTCTCCATCGTCAAATACAGGATTCATCAATATCGAATTTCCTTGCGGCTTCGCGATTGCATGTTTTTTCTACATTTTGTATCACAATTAATTTATAATTCGCATCGTACGGGTTACGTTTAATTTGATTTGACTGCCTGCCTTTAGTCTCCACAATATCACTCATACCGCAAACGCACTACAAAAACGCCGAATGAAAACAAAGTACAGGTAAGCGATGTTGTCGCTGTTACAATAGAAAACCACACTGGCAGTTTACCCATTATTTAGAAACATGTTACTCACACCCCCTCTACTCATCCTTTGTCTTGCTGCCTACAGAAGGGTGCGAGCACGCGCGAATGCGCACGCACTTACACTTTATCTTCCTATTCTTTCTTCAGTTTGCTGTTAAAACATTCGGTTGTAGTCATAAATCATAACGCCAGAGTTAACTACAGCCAGGCAAACTGCTGTTGCTTAGGCAGTAAACAACTCATAGATACCAAAAGCGTTCGTCCCGCCAGAAGTCAGGTATAACTTCGAATTTCGTTAGCGCGCGAATGCAAGCCGCAGGCCAAATTAGCGACCATGTTTTTAGGAGAAAAAGTGTGTCTTGTATTCGGAACAATACGGTATTTGCATGATATTAATAGTATTAAAATTTCAAGTGTTATAGGCCTATTTGATTTAAATATATCCTCAAAAAACAAAATTTGCGATTTAACGGACACCCCTCAGCCCCAATTAGTCCGTTAAATCGAGGGTTTACTGTACTGTTTCTATATCTTTGCTGTATCAGTATATAGTCAATCTGGTATCTGTCACCATTTATTCTGGATGTCCACATATATCTCCTTCTTTTGTGTGATTCGCATAAAGTATTTCCAATTGTCATGCTGTTTTCTTTACAAAAGTTTACTAGTCTTTCTCCTATTTCATTTCTCTTTCCTAATCCATATTTGCCTACTTCCTTAGTTTCTTCTCCCTCTCCTACTACTGCATTGCAGTCTCCCATCACTATTATACAAGCATTTCTCTTTTCCCTTTCTATTATGTCTTCTATTTTCTCATAATACTGTTCTAATTCTTCTTCTTGGTATTGGCTTGTAGGCATGTACACTTGTATTATAACTAAATCCTTATTTACACCCTTGAGTCTAATCCATATTATTCTCTCATTGATATATTCTATCTTGATAACTCTTTTTTCTATACTGTTTTTCATCATCAATCCTACACCGTTTCTTCCATTTTTATCTTCTCCTGAATAGAATAATTTGTACTCTCCACTTTCAATCTCTCCATTTCCGCCCCACCTAACTTCACTCATTCCCAATATGTCAATATTTCCGATTGAGGGGGTATTACTCCGGAAAATTTTATACAAGGCCTTTTTCCATTTTAACAGATAACTGTAGTGCAGTTCTTAACACTACTTGGAAATCCAAGGGATCCTTAATGCAGTGGTTTCCCGTTGCCTTCTGCATCCTAATGCCGTTGTTCATGTATCCTGAATCATCCGCCTTTTGAGGCGATTTCTCACCTAAAGGACAATAGGTTGCCCTAATCCTCTACCTGCTCTTCCTCCCTCCTAACATGCCGTTGGCACTTGATAGAGGGGGTCTCCTTATTCCGGGAGACACTCGGTTGTCAGAGCCTCATCAGCGTGGCAGGGTGCACCGCGTACAGGCGAGGTTGACATTAAGGTGGAAGAGGCTGTGTGTTGCATTCCACTCCTTGCACCCGTACTATCCAAGTAGTAGTAGATTTATTTTATTTAATAGCATGCATATTAGGTTACTCATACCAGTATAAATCTTATCTTGTCTAACCATATTTCTTAATTTTACATATGCTGCCTAGAGTGTACAGTTTAACTGCTTCATATATTGTACTAAATCGTTGCTGAATTTTTCTCCATGCTTATTTGTTCTTGTATCTGTACTAAAACCTTCCATAACTGCTTCAAAAATAGTTCTCTGAAGATACTCTAATTGTTATACTTTTCCTTTTTATCAAGATATAGTGTGCAGTCTGTATTGACTTAATATCTCAATATCTTATCATTTTAGTATTTTAGTGTGTTGGTTCTGAAAACAAGTTCTTGTTATGTTATTACACCTCTGTTACAATTTGGTCCTGATAAGTAAAATTAATTTTTTTTCTTCCATCACATGATTTCTCCTTACATTCTGATTATTATCATACATTCATTAACATAATTCATATACTTGTGCAGATTTATATCAAATGATATCAAATCTAAAATATATATCTGGAATCCCTTGTTGTATCCTCCTGAGCCTACATGTTGGTAAAATTATATAGGTGGTTATTTATTCATGTTTTCTACATGTGTAGAGAATCCATCATATACTTCCCAAACCTTCTTACCACATTCGTTTCTTTGTTTCTGATTCAATTGTTTATTCCTCAGTTATGATTGGCTCATTTTGGTAAAATCTGGTTACCAGTATTGAAATTAGCAGCCAGTTTCTTAAAAAAGGATTCTTTTTTCTGTTAACACTAAATGTATATAGTAATAACATTCTAATGCATAGTGTTGTTGATACTAAGTAGCATTACATTAATCTAAACTATTTGTGTACATACAAGGTATGCCCAGAAAATAAGTTCTGACGTGGTATTAAGAAAAAACAGACCGTCTTTTTTCTTGATTGATAAACAGAGTCAAAACTATTTTTCAACCTAGTTTCCGCTGTTGTTGAGACACTTGTCATAGCAGGACACCAGAAGTCGTACTTCATCATAGAAGAGATGAAGGGACGTTGTCTGTGATGTATGATGCAAAACCACATGTTAACACCTTGACTGACCATTTTGTATCATGAAATGTGGGACTGAATGAATGATTTCAAATGCAGAAACACTTGGTAATCACTTGGTGGATGGTCTGGGCTCTAAAGAGGATGGTCAAAATATTCTTAGCTGAAGGTCCTAAGAAGATGTTGCGTTGAGGTGGAAATGGGTAGGTGGGCAACACACCACCACCTTGGTAATCATGTCATTGTTGCTTATTCTGGATCACATGATAAATCAAGTGTTTTGTAGAAGACTGTGTGTTGATTGTGGAGCCTTGAGGCAAGAAATCCATAATCAGAACTCTTTGTCGCAGAAAATGGTGCACATAATCTTCCAAGTGGAAAACGTTCTCTTGAATTTCATCTTTGTTGGTGATGAAGTATGTTTTTACTTCATGGACTCCCGCTTTAATTCAGGGGTTTCACTGGACACTGTAAGTGACTGTAAAGCTTAAGAAGTCATCACTTTCCTTACTGTAGCGTGTCAAAAAGATCAATGCATTGCCCTGTCCTTTCATTTTATGTTGTTTGGTAAGCATCTTTGGCACACACTATTTCCAACAGTTCAGTTTCTTATATAAAATTTTGTGAAGAAGTGAATACGAAATGTGTGGAAGATGCAGGAAAACGACATAATAGTGAACCGTCTGTTCTCTCTAATCAATTGCATGGACTATACTAAAATTTTTACAGGAGAGGGTTTGACGTTTGCAATGATGTCATCGCCATGTTGCCACTTCGTAACCACGTGTTTCTGTTGAATGTCACACAAGCGTAACTTTCGTTACTGCATTCACTCAAAACATACTTCTCGCAGACAAAACAAATCCAGTACACGCAGACTAAATATGTATTCCCCTACTTAAAAACTAATCTTCGATTTCGTTGTCCATGACGTGTCCGTTAATTAACTAAATATAATTATTACACTACGGCTCGGAACACAAAACTTTTTATAGGTAAAAACAAAAAAGTTTTACCTTACAACCTGAACCGGCTTTCGCCTTTTAAAGGCTTCTTCGGAAGTCTCGCCTTTTAAAGTTTTGTGTTCCGAGTCGTAGTGTAATAATTATATTTAGTTAAAAACTAATATTTATTCAGTTATAACTACAGATAATTCATAAACTAAAAATGTGAATTCTTACGAGAATAATAAACGAGAACTTAATTAACTTCAGTGTTTTTTTTTTAAATTAACTTCAAATGTTCAGAATCTTTAATTTTTTGATTTAACGATAAATGTGACAATGTGAAAATGTGCAATAATCAACTTAGTGTATAAATAAAGTAAAAATTAACAATAATAAAAAATATAAGACAGCAAAATAAGAATCAATGTTTTGTTTTTATTACTTTTACCATAAAAACAAAACTGAAAATGAAATTATTATTACCTGTCTGTAGTTTTCTGCCTGTGCCGTTAATCTAAAGGTGTTACACCACTTATGTCGCTACCAGAGTCACTCGAGTCACTGGATTCTGTCCCCAAATTTATTACCAGTTGTTCCACGGCGTCTTCTAATATGCCTTCGTTGCTCCATGCTTCGTCAATTACTTTCTTTGTATGCATCACTGCTTTTCTCCAATCGTCTGCAGTAACATTCGTAATGCCCTCGCGTATCAATTTTTCTACTTCAGTTCCTGTAAAAGTCTTATTATTTCTTGCTACATATCCCTTTACTTGTGCCCAAATTAACTCAATGGGGTTAAAATGACAATGATACGGTGGTAATCTTACTACTTTCTGGCCATGTTCTTGCGCTACTTTGTCAATTACGTATTCCGGAAAGCGGGGTTTACAACCTGACACCAGCTCCAATAGCTCTGCTTTTTCATGCTAACAGTCGTAGAAATGTTATGTTCATGAAGCCAGTGAATAATTTCTTCTTTACGTGTAGCTAATGTTGGCGCTTTGTCGTATATAACCGAGTGATAAGGGGCGTTATCCATTACAACAGTTGACGGCACTGTGAGGTTTTTTAATAACGAGTCTGTGAACCACTTGGTAAAGTTTTCAGAGTTCATTTCTGCGTGGAAGTCACTCGTTTTCTTTGACTTAAAGGCATAAAAACAGTTAGGTATGAAACCTTTTGATGTCCCAGCGTGTACAATAATATATCTACCCCCTCGTCCTAAAGGTATTTTCATTGTTCCGTCCACAGTATCATCTGTCCAGCCTTTTCGTAAACTGTGACCTATGTTTACCCATGTTTCATCTAACCAGACTATGTCTTCAATAGATTTAGTTTGAATTTCTCGTAGAAATCTACAACGTAAAGCAACTACACTTTCACTTTCCATAAGAACTTTTCTCCCCGAAATGTTTGTAAACTTAAAACCGATATTTTGCAATACTTTCCTAACAGATGATTTACTACCAGCAAAAAGATCAGCTGCTGCTAACGACTTATGAAGTTATTTATTGTTGGGTGCTCTTCTCTACAATAGTAGCTATAAATATGCTGTCGAATTGCATTTTCTTGGAAAGAATCTAACTTCGTAACTTTTTTGTCTATATTTCTTTTTTTATTAGGTGTATGAAACTTGGGCTCTGTATCACTAAAATCAGTAAGAAGATCGTATTTTCTCTTTTCCTATACGTACTATAAGATTCTTCCCTACTTCGCATGCGGCAGCTGTACGCTCTAAAACTTTATTAAAGGTAATTAACAGCCCCCCGTTTGCTTTTTCTTTTTCAAAATATTCACGTACTGAACAGATAAGTTGTCTTGCCTGTCCATTAAATACTTTCCTTTTTCTTGTCTTGCGTATAGCTGAAGCACTCGTACTGGCGTCGGACATAGCTGAATGGATAGTATTTACAATCACTATCACTTAGTCCACTAAATACTTAAATTTTACCACAAAATCACTTCTGAATATTAGACTAATAATCACTAAATTTAAAAAATATCACTCAAACATGCAAATGCACTAAAATATGATAATATTGTAAATTTTAAAACTGTTAAATTTCACTCACATCAAACCGTAGTAAACGCACTAGGCCTGCTGTTCAATTTACTACGCGCATGTGGTAACGCACAAACAGCGGAACAAGTACGAGTTGACAACGCTGTGCTGTATAGTTTCGGCCAATAAGACCGCTCTAAACACCACGTCCCCCCTCACTTGCAGACAAACGTCAATCACTCTCCTGTAAAAATTTTAGTATAGATCATCATTCACCAAAGACAGTCACCTGCTCTGTTCATCATTGTACATATTTTCACATCCTTATCTAAAAGTTGCACCAATCTCCATACCGTTAGATATATTCACTGCATGTTCTCCACAGATTCCACAGGTGAATTTCAACCTGTTTAACTTATTGTTACCACATAGTAACACATTTTGGTCAGTGCTGTACTGCCAAAAAGAGAGTGCTCACGCAGGAAGAAAGCTTATGTACATTCTTCAATCGTGCAAGTCTTTATTCCAAAAATAAAAGCATTCACTATTAGTTCACATGACTTGAAAATTGTCGTTTATAAGCAGTTATATTGTTAAAATTGTTTCAGTCAATGTATTAAGCAGACTTACTTGGTTAATAGTGTAGTGTAGGCAGTTTGGGGAGTAGTTTGCTTATATCACACCAGCTTTATCCCTCCCATGTGAGCTCTCTCTTTGTGACAATGTAGTATTTCTATAGTGTTTATTTCTAGGATATGTTCAAAGTAATGAATTACTTAGCACTGCATAGAAAAGTAGATTATAATACAGTAGGCTTCTTGGACTGCATAATTCTAAAGGAAAATGAAAATGTAAAGCAAGAACAGTGTATATCAACATAATTGCAAGATCTCTGTATGTTTTAACCACAGTGCAGTACTGTGTAGGCAGAGCAGTGTGTACAGATGCAATAATACAATTTGTTTTATTCTTTTTCAGCAAACTTTCATTTTGCATTGGTTGGTCACTTACTGAAAGGATTCCGACATCCATCAGCAACCACTGTATCTCGTACAACTCGTGTCCTTACATCTTTGCTAGGCATTGTTGCTAAACCATATAAAAGAGACAAGTTTGAGGTTACACCAGAAAGTGTAGCATATTTATCTGGTAAATGAAAATTCGTTATTTTGTAATATTTACGTTTCATCAACACCAGATTGTATTACTAACTGTTATCATCCTAATGTTGGTGTAGTTACTTTATTTAGATTAAATGCATATTTACACATGAGTTTCTTGTTTTAGCACTTGGTGCAGTCTCAGAAGAAGTCCGTAGTCGCTGCCATATCAAGCACACTGCACCTCGTATGGATATGCGTCTAAATCTCATGCCACAGGTGATGTTCATTTGAAATTTATTAGGGTTTTTTTTATCAGATTAGAAAAGTTTTCTTATTAATTCACCATAGTTCAGATGTAAAACTCCAAGGGGTTTTGAATCCATGATTGATTGCTCAGTATTTTTAGTTTAAATTAATACTTTTTGTTAAAATAGGTGACTACTCCAAGTGGTGGGAAATGTGAAGGCATGTTATCAAATCGTCGTCAGAAGTCATGGGACTTGTTAGATCAGTCAGCCATTGCTCAAGCTCGACAACACAAACCACAAACCCAGGTAATTCTGAATAATTATAATTTCTGAAATAATTTTTTTAATAAAATGGTAGTCTTTTTTATAATTTGTAGGTTTTCAATTTTTTTTATTGAAACTATTAAATTAATAACAACATTAACTCTTGTTCAAGTTATTTTTTTGAAACTTAGGATTTATTGTATTGATTTATCATGAAGTGTGTTATTTAAAATGTTTTAAATGGTACATGACATGACTGTTATACATTTATAGCTATACAAATGTAAATATTTTCTTTAGCTCAATACCACATTGTAGTACTTTACACAGTTTAACTTGTTAGAATTATAAACTCCACAGATGTGTGAAAGTTTTTATTGATTACATTTGTATTTATAATTGGCAGTTTGTATCTTCATAAGATTCACAAATGTAAATCTTGAAACCAAAAGCCCATGAAAAAACTGAATTAAATTCACGTAGAGCCATAATTAATACTTGGTATACAAAATGAAAACTAGTATAATGTTGAAGCAATTATTTGATAAGTAGTTACATATTTTTCTGGTATATGCACTTACACAAACAGTGGTTTGTAGTGAATAAATTTACAGAAACAAAACACATGGTCAAGTAAAAATGGTTTCATGTCCCATAGGAAACTGAAGTGTGGTGAAGGATGGTATCAGAAATTGTGTTACGAATAACTGAAAATTTATAGTCAATGAATTTCAAAATAAAGGTGTGTGTGTG
This sequence comes from Magicicada septendecula, assembly GCA_034769895.1. Lineage (NCBI taxonomy): Eukaryota > Metazoa > Arthropoda > Insecta > Hemiptera > Cicadidae > Magicicada > Magicicada septendecula. The sequence continues at coordinate 1,091,006,974 of CM068367.1, forward strand.
TGTGTGTGTGTGTGTGTGTGTGTGTGTGTGTGTGTGTGTGTGTGTGTGTGTGTGTGTGTGTGTGTGTGTGTGTGTGTGTGTGTGTGTGTGTGTGTGTGTGTGTGTGTGTGTGTGTGTGTGTGTGTGAAACCTTTGTTTATATTATTTGAGTGGTAGCTAAATTTCATTTCTTTTGTAATTTGTTTTTTTTTTTTTTTTGTGATGAGTACAATGTGTGCAGCACAGCTATTTTAGCTATTCAGTAGTTGAAGTAACATTCATTGGAGGTTCTAAATCTGCTATCAACAATAATTTGAAAAAAAAAAACAGATTCAAATTATTTTCATGCAAAATATAAAAGTTTCTTACACGATAGTAATCATATTTTAGTGCAGTTAAAATAAACTGTCACAATTTTTTATTAACACTTTATCAGAAATCACTCTCCTAAAATAACAGTTCTCCTTTGTAAACACAGATATCTATTGTACACTTATAAAAACAAGTATTAAAAGCCAGTAAAAGTTCAATAAAATTACTAGACCACAGAACAAACAAACATTTTTATAAATCTCACTAGTCCACACTAATCCCTCTTAGTCACAATAGAAAACCACATTGGTAGTTTACCCGTTATTTAGAAACATGTTACTCACACCTCTCTACTCATCCTTTGTCTTGCTGCCTACAGAAGGGTGCGAACACGTGCGTGTGTGCACGCACTTACACTTTATCTTCCTATTCTTTCTTCAGTTTGCTGTTAAAACATTCGGTTGTAGTCATAAATCATAACACCAGAGTTAACTACAGCCAGGCAAACTGCTGTTGCTTAGGCAGTAAACAACTCATAGGTACCAAAAGCGTTCGTCCCAACAGAAGTCAGGTATAACTTCGAATTTCGTTAGCGCGCGAATGCAAGCCGCATGCCAAATTAGCGACCATGTTTTTAGGAGAAAAAGTGCGGCTTGTATTTGGAACAATACGGTATTTGCATGATATTTAATAGTATTAAAATTTCAAGTGTTATAGGCCTATTTGATTTAAATATATCCTCAAAAAACAAAATTTGCGATTTAACGTACTTTCGATTTTATGGACATCCCTCAGCCCCAATTAGTCCGTTAAATCGAGGGTTTACTGTATTAATATATCACCTTAATATGATCCTAGCAAATTCATTACTTACCTCCTAATAACAATACATCACAACACTTGAACATATTTATGTTTAATCATTTACTATTCTTTAGCATCTAAATCTCAAAATCATTTGACTTCATCGTCACAACATTAATCAATTAATTAATTATTTTTCAATTATTCTTTAATTTAATCACTTTAAAATTTTCACAGTTACCTTCATCTGAGAACAAAATGTTATAAGTATTATTAAAGCAACTCCTATTACCTACATGGTTTACATAAAATACATATAATACACAGCATATTGTAATACACAAATATCTTGACATTAACACACAAAAGAATATACAGTCCAACTTATTATTTGTTATCATTTACCAAAATCGTTTCATAAGACAGTCCATTTCAAAACCACACTGTTCACATAACTAAATGTTCATAAAACAATAAAACACTTATCCTCCATCATCAAATAACAGTCTAATCTTAGGTCTACACATATTATTTATTATTGAATATATTATATTAGTACACTCAATATAATACTTATTTAATTTTGTATACCCTTCCACAATATCATTAGAACTATTCCTTATTATTTTGTCATATAACGTGTCATCATAGAGTATGGTCCTGTCGCCCTTAGTATAATTTGTCATAATCAGGTAAATTAATAATTCATTCTTATCAACATCATCTCCTACTACCTCAGTTTCAATACAAAGTAAGTACTTGCTATTATTATCACTTCTCTCTCCACCTAACCTTTCTACAAATTCTTCATAATTTCTATTCACCTTAAAAATCTCTATCTCTCTCTTTCTCATCACAATACCTCTCTCAACCCCACTGACCTATTTCATACCACACAAAGGGTAACACAACGTTATCATGACTCATCTGGGCTTTTCCAATGAACTCATGATACACGAAAGGGGACACTACAACTTTATCATCGCACCACCTATCAGGTGCACAAAAAATCCAGGGACGGCTATTTGTAGTCATTGTGTCTTCCAAATACGCGCGTGAAGCCTTTTCTTCACCCCCGACTACAACATTACAGGAAAAATTTACCCCCTGCAACCCCTCTACCTGTATATTCTTTCTCCACTTTCTCTCTGACTCATCAACACACACTAACATTCCCTTATCATATTCTACTCTCTCTAAAATTTCATTAGTACTCCCCATATTCACAACCTTATTTTCTAACACCATATTTTTACTTATATCATTGTTATCACTTGTGAATTCATTACCGTATTCAAATCATCATTATTACTCACCTTGTTATTAATTCTTTCTTCCTTATTTTTCGTCATATTGTCACTGCTACTTACCTTCTTATTCCTTATTTGACTTAATTTCTCATCTAACCTTTTATTCATTTCGTCAAATTGTGTATTATAATAACATGTTTGTCTCTTAATTTCGTTTTTCACTTCATCAAATTTTTCGTCAAAATTATTTTTAATTTCTTTAATTTCACTTTTTTGCTCACTCATTTTAATATCGCTGACATCAAAGCGACTATTACATTAAATTGTTTCTATAAAAAATTCATTATATCATTGTCGAATTGACTGTATACATCTCGTTGAGGTTGGAGTTGCTTGAGCACCCGAGTCATCTATAGCTGACTCAGTTAAGCTGTATTCTTTGGACCAATTTACTGGGGTTGAATGAACCTCTGGTTCTCCCACACCAGCCGACTCGCTCATTTCAACTACAATCTCTTTATTGTTTGCCATTTTGAGAAGAAAAAAAATTTTGTTTCTTTCAAACTGTTGCTCTATATATATCTAACCTAACAACAACATAACCTAACAATCACTATAACCTCTTACTCACGTGTTATGTTATATATTAATTCGACACCCACTCTGCTTCTGTTTGCTGGCTTATTTTGTATAAATAGAACTTTATATAAAGACCCTGTTCGGGCACCATTGTTACTTTTATTCCAATTTTTACTTTTTTATTAATAATATTTTTATTTGTAACTCAAGGTACACATCCGGTATGCACATGTGGCTTTGTGTCCACCATTACTTTTCTCACTAAGGGCCAGGATACGTTATTAAGCGATCACAGAAAGAGTTTGGGCGTTCGAAATAATAAGTCTAACAACATTTAGGTTCAACAAAACTTGTGGTTTAATATTTCTGAATTTCAATCGTTAGAATTTACAAAAACCAAAATGGAGTCGTATACACACAAAACAAAATGGCGGCTATGTACTTCCGCCCAACTAACTACACATCAATTTTAATTATTCATTTCTTGTATCTCCTGTATTTAATTTATAACAAGAGTATTTTTTATTAAACTGCAGTTATCATTGATTTTATTTACTACGTATCAGATTATATTACAACACAAACCAATGCCTCATTGTATAACTTGTAGATGCCGGCATTCTATCGCACACACACACACTCTCTCTCTCCCCATACATTAATTAGTGGTACATATTTTGATTTAGAATTTTTTGAGCTCAGAGTAAAAAATTAATATGGTTTTAAATTTTGAACTTTCCTGAATTGAACGTCGCAGTTTCTCCTCAGACGCTCTCCATTTCCAGCAGGTGGTCGGCGAACTTTACCGTTTGAGTCTGTTCCTTCACTGCACTGAATTTACTTTACATTTTTACTTTTCTGGTTAGTTAATGGTACTTGCTACCTTTCAATTACATTTTTGTACTGTTTGAAACACTTTGGCTGGCAATAATCGGCCAGCGAATTTCGTAGCGTCCTACTGCACTGAATGTAGGTTGAAGACTCGGGCAGACATCTTAGTGCAATTTACCTAAGTGGAAGGGATTATTCGTCATCAACCTTTTGTTCACGGCTGATGATGGCATTGTCTTACGTCTCAGTTGTTACGTTTGTCGTATTTATTATGACGTTTTCATGTGGTTCGATTCTTACTTTGTCTGAATATGTGTCGTATGTCACGTAGGCCAGTGACCTTGAAGTCGAGTTGCTCTGGCAAACTGCGTTGTATGGTATATGTTGGAAAATTTTAACCTCATGTCTTTTAATACATTAAATCACAATACAATTATATCTGCATGTACCTACAAATCCTACACGGTCCTATGTACCGTTACAATGCATGGGTGTCTCATTGCTTGAAGCAAGGTAAAAATATTCTGCCCAAACAGCTTTTTCATCTCTTCTAAGGTTTTTACGTTTCTTCTAATCTCTAATCCATAGTAAGTTTGAATTTAATTGATGGCAGCATCAGTCAGATTCCTACAGAGACCGATTGTTTAACCTAATCTAACCTCAAACAAATCTTTAAATATTGATCACCTGTTGCTATGTTACTCAATTAACCATGCAGTGCCAACACAACAAAACAAAATACCATTACAAGAGAATAGGCAAATGAATACTATAATGATGTAATATGAGTGGCAGTGCACGTAAGCCGCGTAGACCTACATAGTTAAACTGAAGCGTGAAAATACAAGCGTCATCATAAAAATGCTTATAACTTGTGTTCTACTGCACAGAAAAGTATAAATTTGGTATCAAATTAAAGGTAAAGATGTATAGAATAAAATAAGGTAAAAACCTAAAAATCGATTATTTTTTTTTACCCATAGGGTCATCCCAGTCCCCTTAATATTGAGGGAACCCAGAGAATGCACCATATTTTATTGCCAGTCATAACAGTTTCATGAATCATAGTCTTAGATACTTTGGGAATTGATTCTTGCAATTATCTTATCATCACATGCCATTCGGTAACTATAGTTTCTTCAATTTTGTGGAGAGGGTCATCAAAGATAAATAACAGCAGTTTTATCATTAGTACAACAATTTCTCTCATGACCTAGATTTGAGATGTGTACCCTAATTTTCCAGACACATCTCAATAGAATTATGTACCACAACTTATACTCTATTTTTGTTGTGATGTTTGACAATTGACTGTAAACATATTGACATGCTAGTAAAAAAATTGTTGTAAAATAAAAACAGTTTGAATATCTCCATAAAAGTATAATGGAGTAATAATAGTTTTATTTCTCCATAAAAGTATAATAGAGAATGTAACGGAATTCAAATCTAGTTCAGAAAGAATATCTCTTCTAACAATTAAATGTAAAAACAAAAAATACACACTTGTTAACTGCCATGCACCAATAAATGAAGACAACAGGAAGATTCCACAAAAAAACAGAAGAATTCTGGGATCTTTTAGAAATTGAAATATCCAGGATCCCCAAATCAAATCTTATAATACTACTGGGAGATTTCAATGCTCAAATAGGCAGAGAGAAGACATTTGAGAAAATCATAGGGCAATATCTAGCCCAGAGAAGAACTAATAAAAATGGTATGAGACTGATTAATTTATGTAAAGGTTCTCAATTGAAATTAATGTCTACTTTCTTCTGAAAGCTTCCAAGAAAGGCTAAAATGTGATATCTCCAAACCCGATGTTAGGAGAATTTCAGTTAGATCATGTAGCTATTTCTCGAAGAAATATAAAGGAAATTATGACTGTGAAAGTAATAAGAAATGGCGAATTTGATTCTGATCACTACTTGTCTAAAATTAAACTCAAACTCGTACCTAATAAAGTTTATTGAAAATTACAAAAGCTATTAAAGTATAATACAGACTTGCCATAATGGAAGAATCAATCAGAACATATCAAGAAGAAATTAAAATAGTTAAGAATGGTAACTGGCAAGAGTTATCTACAGAAATCAATAATGCAGCAAAGGTAACATTTTGTGACTTACCGATCAATCACATATATTATTATTATTATATTTCCAATTAATTGTTACTTACCGTTACGAAAACTTACAGGGTCACAGGATTCGTTCACATGTACCTAGATACAAACATGGTCTATGGGTTATGCAAAGTACTGACACAACTCATGTTAGAAGAGAATTCAACTTTTAATTTTTATTTTAAAATTATTTGACAGATTTGAATTTTTTACTTTTCCTCCAAATATAGATTTTGCACACTTTAAAATATTATGATTTTACAGATTGCGTAATCATTACGTCTATTCTTATTTTCTATTACTTACAAGAGAGCCCAGCCTGCATCACACACTCTCACATTATTAACAAACCTTTAACACATTGAATCTAATAATATAAAAATACCCCTCCCCAGCCGGCACGCGGTTTTAGTTCGCACTGTTCGTTTTTCTCATTTTTGACTTTGTGATGAGTTCCGGATTTCACGGTTGTTGCTAATTGATAACTATTGGTTTCACTGCCGCATAATAGTTCACAAAATAGAGTTTTAAGACTGAAACGTGGAAAAATCTGAAGAGCCCCTTTAGGGCGGAGTCTGGCCAGACACGATCAGTGACGAACTGCCCAAGGTGTTTCCTTGAGTCGCGGGAAATGAGCAGTCACGGCCATCATGTTTTAGTCGCCGTTGGTGTTTAATTGCGGTGGCATAACCATTTTATGCATGGATTATAACTGGTATATGTGTGGTACCAGAGGCCGATATTGGACTGGGTTCCGCTGATGTCATTGGAAAGACCGGATTTAGCCATGACTTCCTGCCGCTCAAAAAGCACATTGTGGAATTTTATTCGTCCTAGGACATCCGGTTTTGTGGCTGGCTGCGTCACTCAGATGTGTAGTGATACAGTTGCGTCTGTGTGCTGTTTACACAAGTACAGAGTTCTTAAAATTTTGGTGGAGGTAAATGCTTCGCTTGCCGGCTTACACAATAACACCTGCGTATCGCTCTTGTCTCACTGTTGCTCAACATCGTGCTGTTGCATGGAAAATATCGTTGCAATGCGTTCTATTATAACGGAATAAATGTTGTTACCCAATAATTTTCACAACTTCTTTTTTACAAGCCCGCACCAAAATGAAAGAAATAAAAATATAATTATCCCATACTGTTGAAAATAAAAACACCCAAAATTTGACCCGCTACAATTTGGTTTTGTTAAAAATAAAAGGCAAGTATGGTGAAATGAATTGTGTGAAGAAGCATTATGACAGAGAGTAAAAAAATGAAAAAAGTGGAAATGCTCAGGGAAACCTGAACACTACAAGCAATTTAAGCAACAAAGAAAGGAAGCAGCAAGGATAATAAGGGGAACTAAAAGATCTTTTGAAAAATTAAAACTTGTTGAAATGCAGGAACATTTTATAAAAAATAATTTTCAAGATTTCTGTCAGACTTTTAAAAATAAACTAAAGGGTTACCAAACACCAAGTGTTTGTTTTAAAAATGAAAGTGCTAAAATTGGCCTAAGCAGTGCAGAAAATTGTGAAATACTTGCAAAATATTTTGATAAACTTTTAAATTGCCCGGAACTGATTCAGAGGATAGAACTGTCAGACATTTATGAAAATTTAGAAGAAGATACACCTCCGACTATCGAAGAAATTGCAGAAGTAATTAAAACTTTGAAAAATAATAAAGCTAGTGGAGAAGACTCCATATCAGCTGAACTTTTGAAATAGTCTCTACCAAAGATCAAAAATGATCTACAATTAATTTTTGAAGAAATTTGAGAAACAGAAAAAAATCCCAGAAGAATGGAAGGTGGCCTTAGTACATCCGCTGCATAAGAAGGGTGATAAGCAAGAGGTTAATAACTACAGAGGAATATTTTACTTCCAGTTGGATATAAAATATTTTCAAAGATTCTATTGAAAAGAGTAGAAAAAACGTTGGATAGCCATTTGGGTGAATATCAGGGTGGCTTAAGGAAGGGCAGATCCTGTCCAGAACAAATATTCATTCTGAAGTCAATAATCTGTCACAGGCTACTGAATTCAAAGTAGATTGTAGTAACATTTGTTGATTTCAAAAAGGCCTTTGATTCTGCTGATATAGAAACTATAGATAGAATAATCCAAGAATTTGGTGTTAAATCTAAATTGGAAAATCTAATCCATGAAACCCTTACGGACACAGTCTCAAAAATAAAATTCATGGGAGAAATATCTCAGCCATTCAATATAAATACAGGTGTAAGACAGGGTGATGGTTTATCCCCAATTCTTTTTAACTGTGTCCTGGAGAAAGTAGTGAAAATTTTGAATGAAAAATTAAAGGAATGCAAAATATCACCAGTATGTTGGGAAAAAGGAACAAACGTATTGAAATAAACTGTTTGGCATTTGCAGATGACTTTGCTATACTTTCTGAACATCTTACGTCTACAATAACACAAGTTAATTTTTTAGAGGACATAGCCAGTAGAACAGGCTTAAGAATTTCTGCAGAAAAAACAAATTTCTCACAAACATTAAAAATGCGCCAAATTTCCTGGTAACAGATATTGGTTGAATAGAGAGGGTTAGAACATTTAAGTATCTAGGAGAGATAATTCAAGAGAATGGCTTGGAAAAATCTGGTATAGAAGAAAGGATTCATAAGATGGTATAACTAAAGATATTTACAATAAAAAGTGCATATCTAAAAATGCGAAAATAAGGCATTACAGTACGGTAGTGAAGCCAGAATGAATGTCTAGCATTGGATTATAATTTAGACAAACTAGAAATATTGGAAAGACGAATTATTAGGAAAATATCAGGCCCACGAAAAACTTCAGAAGGTTGGAAATTAAGAAGTAATGATGAAATATATCAAAGTATAGAAAATATAACAGAACCAATGAGAAAAAGAAGACTATTATTTTTTGGACATTTATATAGAATGGACGACAATAGGTTGACAAATCAAATCTTCAGATATCTGCGGGGGAAGAAGTCAACATCAAGTTGGATTGAAGAAGTCCAAAAGGATTTAGAAAAAAATAATATACACGCAGAAGAAGCAATTGACAGGGAAGTTTTTCAGCCAAAAGTGTTGAAAATGGAGGGAGTTCATGGTAGGAGAGATAAAAACGCAAGTTCAAAGTGGACTGAAGACAAGAAGAAGAGACACAGTGAGAAGATGAAAGAATATTGTAAAAAAAGAAAAGAACAAAGAGTAAAGAGTTGAAATTGGCATGTGGTCCTTAGATGGCCGATACGAAAAAAAACAGTTTGAATCTTATTTGTTCTTACAAAATTTCATCCATGAATTCAGTACATTCAAGTGTACATATTGTATGCACAGTGGATTCCAGCTCATGGGACTACCAGTTATAGAGCCATTTGCTTTTGAAAGTTCAAAACCAAAACAGGGTTACACATAGAAAAGAAATAAACCACTTTTTTAAGTATATAATTTACACAAGTAGAAGTAGACCTCTGTGTACAATATATAGCATCAACCAACTACCAACATTTTTTGCAGTCCTGTTTTGGTTTGGCTCCCAACTGTGCTGTTGCATTCATCATTATATCCTCCCAACTCTCAAATCAACACCCTTTCAGTGACATTTTCAGTGTGGGGAACAACTAGAAATTACAAGGAGCCTGGCAAGCTTGTAAACATCTGTGCTTGACCAAGAAACCCATCATGAACTAAACACAACATGGACAGGGATGATATTGTGACCAATTGCGACAGACATGATTCTCACAAATCTGGTCTTTTGTCTCAGACTGCATCATGGAGGCATAATTGAACCTCCAGATAGTACTGTTTGTTGAATGTGTGACATTCCAGCATGTCGTGTGCAATGTTGAAATGTGTCTCTTTCTGTTCATTAGAGAGCACAAATTCATAGCTACTCTGTATGCTCAAATTGTCCATTAAAATAATGTTGTTCACCAGTCATTGTCATTTGCAATTTCTTTTATGGTTAGCCAATGATTTTTCATTACTTAACTGTGCATGTTGTTAAGGACATTTTGATAACAGCTTGTTGATGGCCACTCACTTCGTCCATCACAATCAACTTAAGTTCAATCGTTTTGAAAATGATTATACCATTCTTTGATATGTGTAACCCCTGTAGTATCATTCCTAAAAGCCTGCTTAATCTTATGAATTGTTTTGCTTGGGTATCTTTGGGCAGAACTTGATGCAGTAACATTATTCAAAGCATTCTGTCATTATGAATAAAATAAATATCGGTATGGAGAATCATACATGACTTCCATGTTCTAAGATTTATATTTAAAATCATTTACGAAATGAAATGTTTCCATAGAAACTACTTCTTTCCACTTATTGCTTCAGCCTTAACCACAGTACTGTGGTCACTAACGTATACCACCACACGTTATCGCACTCGATTTTCACTGATGATGGCAGTCGACGGCACTGCCAAAACATCTGGTTTTGCAGAAAACATTGGACTACGGCCAAACAGCCCGGCAAGGAATTTTAACAACAAACTACTACTTTGTTGCCGATAACGTAGTACACATATAAAAATTATCCCCTCCCCCTTCAACTATAATTTTCATTTATAGAAAATTACCCCCACCCCGTTCAACTAGCCTCTTCATTTTTAGATATTTCATCTACGTTTTACAGTCATTGTATTGGTATCCGCGTCACAATTATTATAATTAAACTATAAAGTTTTACCTTAATCCGTCAATGTGATCGCTTAACTTTTCTTCTAACGCGTTTCGGATTGTTAATCCATCATCAGAGGTTAAAATAATTCGTCGGTTAAGACTTCGTTAAACATTAAAAGTTGCGTAAAAGACATTTAAAAATTACACTAAAAGAACATTTAAAAATATAGTCCACAAACACAGCGACGTAGCGGATGCGAGTTCGCACTCAATACCGGTCAGCGACGTACTCTGACCGGTATTGAGTATTGAGTACGTCGCTGACCGGTATTGAGTGCGCACTCGCATCCGCTACGTCGCTGTGTTTGTGGACTATATTTTTAAATGTTCTTTTAGTGTAATTTTTAAATGTATTTTACGCAACTTTTAATGTTTAACGAAGTCTTAACCGACGAATTATTTTAACCTCTGATGATGGATTAACAATCCGAAACGCGTTAGAAGAAAAGAAGAAAAGTTAAGCGATCACATTGACGGATTAAGGTAAAACTTTATAGTTTAATTCATCTACGTTTCTACAGTTGATTATAAAGATCTTCTTATCAGGATACTTTATTTATCAAAATTAAGTACTTTACTCTTGTTACAACAAAAAATGTTTCAGGTAAACTGCCCTTTCCCAGTAACCAATCTTCACCAAAATCAATAGGCCTTGAGTCTTCTACATCTCAGCCACATATGTAAAAACTTATTTGATTATGTTTGAATTTACGGCAGTTATCGTTTATCATAGAAAAAATTAACCTTGTTATCACATAAAACATTGCAGGTAAACTACCCCTTTCTCTTAACTGATCTTCACCAAAATCAATAGGTCTTGAGTCCTCTACAATTCAGGGATGCATGCACAACATTATTTGATTCTGTTTGAATGTGCAGCAGTTATCGTTCGTCATAGAAACAATTACTCTTGTTAAAACATTAAAGGTGGCTGGTAAACTACCCCTTTCCCTTAACCGATCTTCACCAAAATCAATAGGCCTTCAGTTCTTTACAATTCAGGAACGTATGCAAAGATTATTTGATTCTCTTTGAATTTACGGCAGTTATCGTTCGTCATAGAAAAAAAATTACCCTTGTTAAAACATAAAACGTTGCAGGTAAACTACCCCTTTCCCTTAACCGATCTTCACCAAAAACAATAGGTCTTGAGAACTCTACAATTCATGGCTGTATGCAAAATATTATTTGATTCTGTTTGAATTTGCGGCTGTTATCGTTTGCCAAAAAAAAAATTATCCTTGATAAAAAAAAATCGTTGCAGGTAAACTACCCCTTTCCCTCAACCGATCTTCACCAAAAACAATAGGTCTTGAGTACTCTACAATTCAGGGCTGTATGCAAAAAATTATTTGATTCTTTTTGAAGTTGCGGCTGTTATCGTTTGCCATAGGAAAAAAATCTACAGACACACAGATAGACAGAGAGACACACAAATAGACGCTTTTCAAAAATATCGGTATGGAGAACCATACATGACTTCCATGTTCTAAGATTTATATTTAAAATCATTTTCGAAATGAAATATTACCATAGAAACTACTTCTTTCTACTTACTGCTTCAGCCTTAACCACAGTACTGTGGTCACTAACGTATACCACCTCACGTTATCCCACTCGATTTTCACTGATGATGGAAGTCGATGGCATTGCCGAAACGTCTGGTTTTGTAAAAAACATTGGACTACGGCCAAACATCCCGGGAAGGAATTTTAACAAAAACTACTTCTTTGTTGCCGATAACGTTGTACACATATATATAAAAAATATGCATAAAATTAATGGCTTGTATAAGTTAATGTTTTATCTCCATTAAGTAGTGCTCAAGTTTCCAAAGTTTTAATATTATGATGTCCGTAATTAAAACATCAGAGCAGGTTTAGTGTGTATGAGTACACCATAGACAAAAATTTTCAACATTTCCTATTGAGCGTTGCTTAGAGTAAAGCTGCGAATCTACAGTGTACGTTTCACAGAACAAACACGCGAAAAAGAAGGAGCGCTCCGAAGTCACTCATGGACCCTCAGCATCTTGCAGAGGGTTCATTCCCTAAAGAAGAAAATTCTGTCTATGAATCGTTCCTCTGTAAACACGTGCAGTTACACTGCCCAGCAATCCACAGGAAGCAAATCGCTATCCACGCTGGACAATTTTTCGGCTTGCACGCGTTATGTTGCTGTGGGTTTCGGCACTTTCCATTTAAAAAGCGTGCAAATGTAAGAAAATAATCATGAGTGAGGCCAGAAATAACGCGAATTTTGTGTGTGTGTGTGTGTGTGTGTGTGTGTGTGTGTGTGTGTGTGTGTGTGTGTGTGTGTGTGTGTGTGTGTGTGTGTGTGTGTGCGTGTCTGTGTGTGTGTGTGTGTGTGTTCCCTGCCTTTTTATTGCAGTAATCGTAATAATAAAATGGAAACGTAAACACTACATAATTGAGATATGCTTGCCTGCCACGAATGATATATTTTCTCTCATACATGATTTACATTAAAATGAAAAAATTATAATTTTATTGCCTGGCAACAAAATTATTTTATTTTTAACAATTACCATTGTTTGAAAAAGTTTAAATGAATTTTCAAGTACTTTACTCTTGTTAAAACGTAAAAGGTTGCAGGTAAACTACCCCTTCCCCTTAACCGATCTTCACCAAAATCAAAAGGCCTTGAGTCCTCTACAATTCAGTGACGTATGCAAAAAAGTATTTGATTCTGTTTGAATATGCGGCAGTTACCGTTTGTCATAGAAAAAATTACCCTTGGTAAAACATAAAATGTTGCAGGTAAATTACCCTATTCCCTTAACCGATGTTCACCAAAACCAAAAGGTCTTGAGAACTCTACAACTCAGGGCTGTATGCAAAACATTATTTGATTCTGTTTGAATTTGCAGCTGTTATCATTTGCCAAAAAAAAAATTACCCTTGATAAAAAAACACTCCAGGTAAACTACCCCTTTCCCTTAACCGATATTCTCCGAAAACAATAGGTCTTGAGTACTCTACAATTCAGGGCTGTATGCAAAACATTATTTGCTTCTGTTTGAATTTGCGGCTGTTATCGTTTGCCATAGAAAATACCCTTGTTAAAACATAAAACGTTGCAGGTAATCTACCCCTTTCCCTTAACCGATCTTCACCAAAAACAATAGGTCTTGAGAACTGTACAATTCAGGGCTGTATGCGAAACATTATTTGATTCTGTTTGAATTTGTGGCTGTTATCGTTTCCCCAAAAAAAAATTACCCTTGATAAAAAAACCGTTGCAGGTAAACTACCCCTTTCCCTCAACCGATCTTCACCAAAAACAATAGGTCATGAGTACTCTACAAATCAGGGCTGTATGCAAAAAATTATTTGATTTTGTGTGAATTTGCGGCTGTTATCATTTGCCATAGAAAAAAATTTACAGACAGACACACACACACAGACACTTTTCAAAAAACGACTTTTTTTCATGTTTTGAGTGTAGTACAATCAGAATCTGCAATAATCTCGAACACGATTTTTTTTGCCATCACCATACTTCCATTTCCTTAAGGAACATGGAAGTAAAATATCTATAAATAGTGAAATTTGTTTGGGGGTGGGCGATATTTTTTTAGAAATTACTGAACCAACGGTTTTTTATCAAGGGTAATTTTTACTTCCATATTCCTTAAGGAAATGGAAGTATGGTGATGGCAAAAAAAATCGTGTTCGAGATTATTGCAGATTCTGATTGTACTACACTCAAAACATGAAAAAAAATCGTTTTTTGAAAAGTGTCCGTCTGTCTGTAGATTTTTTTTCTATGGCAAACGATAACAGCCGCATATTCAAACAGAATCAAATAATTTTTTGCATACAGCCCTGATTTGTAGAGAACTCACGACCTATTGGTTTTGGTGAAGATCGGTTGAGGGAAAGGGGTAGTTTACCTGCAACGATTTTTTTTTATCAAGGGTAATTTTTTTTTTGGCAAACGATAACAGCCGCAAATTCAAACAGAATCAAATAATGTTTCGCATACAGCCCTGAATTATGGAGTTCTCAAGACCTATTGTTTTTGGTGAAGATCGGTTAAGGGAAAGGGGTAGTTTACCTGCAATGTTTTATGTTTTAACAAGGGTATTTTCTATGGCAAACGATAACAGCCGCAAATTCAAACAGATCAAATGATTATTTGCATACAGCCCTAAATTGCAGAGTTCTCAAGACCTATTGTTTTTGGTGAAGATCGGTTAAGGGAAAGGGGTAGTTTACCTGCAGCATTTTTTTATCAAGGGTATTTTCTATGGCAAACGATAACAGCCGCAAATTCAAACAGAATCAAATAATTTTTTGCATACAGCCGTGATTTGTAGGGTACTCAAGACCTATTGTTTTTGGTGAAGATCGGTTAAGGGGAAGGGGTAGTTTACCTGCAACGTTTTTTATCAAGGGTAATTTTCTATGACGAACGATAACTGCCGCATATTCAAACAGAATCAAATAATTTTTTGCATACGTCACTGAATTGTAGAGGACTCAAGGCCTCTTGATTTTGGTGAAGATCGGTTAAGGGGAAGGGGTAGTTTACCTGCAACCTTTTACGTTTTAACAAGAGTAAAGTACTTGAAAATTCATTTAAACTTTTATTTGTTAAAAATAAAATAATTTTGTTGCCAGGCAATAAAATTATAATTTTTTCATTTTAATGTAAATCATGTATGAGAGAAAATATATCATTCGTGGCAGGCAAGCATATCTCAATTATGTAGTGTTTACGTTTCCATTTTATTATTACGATTACTGCAATAAAAAGGCAGGGAACACACAACACACACACACACACACACACACAAAATTCGCGTTATTTCTGGCCTCACTCATGATTATTTTCTTACATTTGCATACTTTTTAAATGGAAAGTGCCGAACCCATACCAACATAACGCATGCAAGC
Source organism: Magicicada septendecula (assembly GCA_034769895.1). Classification (NCBI taxonomy): domain Eukaryota; kingdom Metazoa; phylum Arthropoda; class Insecta; order Hemiptera; family Cicadidae; genus Magicicada; species Magicicada septendecula. The sequence goes on from CM068367.1 coordinate 1,091,022,466, forward strand.
CGAAAAAGTGTCCAGCGTGGATAGCGATTTGCTTCCTGTGGATCGCTGGGCAGTGTAACTGCACGTGTTTACAGAGGAACGATTCATAGACAGACTTTTCGTCTTTAGGGAATGAACCCTCTGCAAGATGCTGAGGGTCCATGAGTGACTTCGGAGCGCTCCTTCTTTTCCGCGTGTTTGTTCTGTGAAACGTACACTGTAGATTCGCAGCTTTATTCTAAGCAACGCTCAATAGGAAATGTTGAAAATTTTTGTCCACAGTGTACCCTCATTCACACTAAACCTGCTCTGATGTTTTAATTACGGAGATCATAATATTAAAACTTTGGAAACTTGAGCACTACTTAATGGAGAGCAATCATTAACTTATACAAGCCATTAATTTTATGCATATTTGTTATATATATGTGTACAACGTTATTGGCAACAAAGAAGTAGTTTTTGTTAAAATTCCTTCCCGGGATATTTGGCCGTAGTCCAATGTTTTCTACAAAACCAGACGTTTCGGCAATGCCATCGACTTCCATCATCAGTGAAAATCGAGTGTGATAACGTGAGGTGGTATATGTTAGTGACCACAGTACTGTGGTTAAGGCTGAAGCAGTAAGTAGAAAGAAGTAGTTTCTATGGTAATATTTCATTTCAAAAATGATTTTAAATATAAATCTTAGAATATGGAAGTCATGTATGGTTCTCCATACCGATATTTTTCTATGGCAAATGATAATAGCCGCAAATTCAAACAGAATCAAATGATGTTTTGCATACAGCCCTGTATTGTAGAGTTCTCAATACCTATTGGTGTTGGTGAAGATCGGTTAAGGGAAAGGGGTAGTTTACCTGCAACATTTTATGTTTTAACAAGGGTAATTTTTTATATGACAAACGATAACTGCCGTAAATTCAAACAGAATCAACTACGTTTTTGCATACCTTTTTGAACTAAAGAGAACTCAAGGTCTGTGGATTTTGTTGAAGATCGGTTAAGGGAAAGGGGTAGTTTATCAGCAACGTTTTATGTTTTAAAAAGGGTAATTTTTTTATGACGAACGATAACTGCCGAAAATTCAAAGAGAATCAAATAATTTTTTTGCACACTTTCCTGAGTTGTAGAGCACTCGAGGTCTGTTGATTTTGGTGAAGATCGGTTAAGGGAAAGGGGTAGTTTACGTGCAACATTTTATGTTGTAACAAGAGAAATGTTTCCATGACGAACGATAACTGCCGCACATTCAAACAGAATCAAATATTTTTTTGCATGCATCCCTGAATTGTAGAGGACTGAAGGTGTATTGATTTTGGAGAAGATCGGTTAAGAGAAAGGGGTAGTTTACCTGAAACATTTTATGATTTAACAAGAGTAAAGTACTTAATTTTTATAAATAAAGTATCCTGATAAGAAGCTCATAATAATCCACTGTAGAAACGTAGATGAAATATCTATAAATGAAGAGGTTAAGTGAACGGGGTGGGGGTAATTTTCTATTATTAAAAATTATAGTTGAAGGTGGAGGGGAGAATTTTTTATATGTGTACTACGTTATCGGCAACAAAGAAGTAGTTTTTGTTAAAATTGCTTCCCAGGCTGTTTAGCCGTAGTCCAATGTTTTCTGCAAAACCAGACTTTTCGGCAGTGCCATCGACTACCATCATCTGTGAAAATCTAGTGCGATAACGTGTGGTGGTATACATTAGTGACCTCAGTACTGTGGTTAATGCTGAAGCAATAAGTAGAAACACGTAGTTTCTATGGAAATATTTCATTTCAAATATGATTTTAAATATAAATGTTAGAACATGGAAGTCATGTATGGTTCTCCATACCGATATTTTGTTATTATGGGGTAGTCGTTTAATATAATGTTATTTTCAGTCACTTTATCCATTAAAATTAGGTAGGCTTATTTTATTCTTATAAAGAAACCGAACTACGCAGATAATCATCCCTCCTCCGAAGCGCTCCGAAGTCACTCATGGACCCTGAGCGTCTTGCAGAGGGTTCATTCCCTAAAGACGAAAAGTCTGTCTATGAACCGTTCCTCTGTAAACACGTACAGTTACACTGCCCAGCGATCCATAGGAAGCAAATCGCTATCCACGCTGGACACATTTTCAGCTTGCACGCGTTGTGTTGGTGTGGGTTTCAGCACTTTCCATTTAAAAAGCATGCAAATGTAAGAAAATAATCATGAGTGAGGCCAGAAATAACGCGAATTGTGTGTGTGTGTGTGTGTGCGCGTGTGTGTGTGTGTGTGTGTGTGTGTGTGTTGCCTGCCTTTTTATTGCGGTAATCATAATAATAAAATGGAAACGTAAACATTACATAATTGAGATATGCTTGCCTGCCACTAACGATATATTTTCTCTCGTACATGATTTAAATTAAAATGAAAATATCGGTATGGAGATTTTTATCCGAAAAATTTAGGCCGTATTCCTACATAATAAAAAAATAAGTAACAATTTTTTTTTCAACGAAAACTCATTATGTTAATAAAAAGAAATATCGGTATGGAGAACCATACATGACTTCCATGTTCTAAGATTTATATTTAAAATACTTTTCGATATGAACTATTTCCATAGAAACTACGTCTTTCTTCAGCCTTAACCACAGTACTGTGATCACTAACGTATACCACCTCACGGTAGTGCACTCAATTTTTACTGATGATGTCAGTCGATAGCACTGCCGAAACATCTGGTTTTGTAGAAAACATTGGATCAAGCCCAAACAGCCCAGGAAGGAATTTTAACAACAAACTACTTCTTTGTTGCCGATAACGGAGTACACATGACATATAAATAAAAATTATCCCCACCCCCTTCAACTATCATTTTCATTTATAGAAAATTACCCCCACCCCGTCCAACTAGCCTCTTCATTTATAGATATTTCATCTACGTTTCTACAGTGGACTATTATGGTCTTCTTATCAGGATACTTTATTTATCAAAATTAAGTACTTTACTCTTGTTAAAACATAAAACGTTGTAGGTAAACTACCTTTTCCCCGTAACCGATCTTCACCAAAATCAATAGGCCTTGAGTTTTCTATAATTCAGGAACGTACACAAAAAGATATTTGATTCTGTTTGAATGTGCGGCAGTTATCGTTCGTCATAGAAAAAATTACCATTGTTAAAACATAAAGTGTTGCTGGTAAACTACCCCTTTCCCTTAACCGATCTTCACCAAAATGAATAGATCTTGAGTACTTTAACAATTCAGAAATGTATGCAAAAAAGTATTTGATTTTGTTTGAATCTGCGGCAGTTATCATTTGTCATAAGAAAAATTACCCTTGTTAAAACATAAAGTGTTCTGGGTAAAGTACCCCTTTCCCTTAACCGATCTTCACCAAAATCAACAGACTTTGAGTACTTAACAATTCAGGAACGAATGCCAAAAATTATTTGATTCTCTTTGAATGATCGGCAGGTATCATTCGTCATAAGAAAAATTACCCTTGTTAAAACATAAAATGGTGCAGGTAAACTACCCCTTTCTCTTAACCGATCTTCACCAGAATCAAAAGACATTGAGTTCTCTATAATTCAGGGAGGTATGAAAAAAAAAAATTATTTGATTCTGTTTGCATTTACGACAGTTATCGTTCGTCATAGAAAAAATTACCCTTGTTAAAACATAAAATGTTGCAGGTAAACTACCCCTTTCCCTTAACCAATCTTCACCAAAAACAATAGGTTTTGAGTACTCTACAGTTCAGGACTGTATGCAAAAAATTATTTGATTCTGTTTGAATTTGCGGCTCTTATCGTTTGCCATAGAAAAAAATCTACACACGGACACTTCGAAAAATGACTTTTTTTCATGTTTTGATGGTAGTACAATCAGAATCTGCCGTTATCTCGAACATGATTTTTTTCGCCATGACCATACTTCCATTTCCTTATGGAACAGGGAAGTAAAAATATAGAATTTTGTTAAAGTTAAATGAAATGTTTCCATAGAAACTACTTCTTTGTTGTCAATAACGTAGTACACATATAAAACTTATACAAATTTACCTCCTCCCTTCAACTACCCTTTTCATTTATAGATATTTCATCTACTTTTCTACAGCGGATTATTATGACCTTCTTTTCATGATACTTTATTTATCAAAATTAAGCACTTTACTGTTGTTAAAACGTAAAACATTGCAGGTAAACTACCCCTTTCCCTTAACTGATCTTCACCAAAAACAATAAGCCTCGAGTCCTCTACAATTCATGGCTGTATGCAAAAAATTATTTGATTCTGTTTGAATTTGCGGCTGTTATCGTTTGCCATAGAAAAAATTCTACACTCAGACACTTTTCAAAAAACGACTTTTTTCATGTTTTGATGGTAGTACAATCAGAATCTGCCGTTATCTCGAACAAGATTTGTTTTGGCATGACCATACTTCCATTTCCTTATGGAACATGGAAGTAAAAATGCATAGCAGCTGATCAAAGTTACAAAAAATCATCCATGAACACTAAATACTACAAAGATTTACCACTCAAATTCACATTTCCCTTCAAGAAAAAAGTGGTCAGATTCATTCTGAACAGATCTTTACATGGTTGGTCCTTTAACCAAAACCTTTACCTATACAGAACATCATCCACTACTTTTATCATTATGAAATAAACCGTATGGTTTATATTCTTACGCACAGAAAGAAAGAAAATTCTACATAGTCTTTTAAATTTGTTTCTTCCGCTTCTTCCTCTTGACAAATAACATTGCATTATGTTTTAAATACCGCTTGTAAGCTTTCATATTTTCGTTTTTTGTTAAACCAAAAGACATTGTTGTCTTAAATACATTTCATTGTCTTTTCATATTGTGTGATCAGCAGGTATACCAGTGTTAGACTGTATATATTCAGATATGCAACTACATCATTATTGTGCTGTTGGCATAATGGATATAGCTGAGCTATTCAGTGTGACAAATTTGCAATAATTTCCACAATGCTTTGATGCATTTTTATACAGTCAATGTTCCACATCTGTGAGATTAAAAATTAACAGTTTGGAACAGATTGATGTATGCTTTAATATTGCGAGTGAAATATGTTATTACACATTAATGTCATTCGGTAATCCATAACTCATAAATACAAAATGACTTTCTTCCAGGTTTAAATTAATAGAAAAGTGAATGTGATTATAATTGGGTAATTTATGACTTGAATTATTAGCTTAATGCCTCACTAAAGCAGATTATAGTTATTCGGGTGTGGGAAAGTGTAACCATGTACAAGTGATTATACATGGATGAGGAGAGGGACATAAAGGTGTACTACAATGTCAGAAAGTAAGCAAAGAAAAAGCTATTTTAAAAGAGACTATTATAAATTCTTGGAGGGAGAAGATAGAGATGAAGCGAAAACAAATTACGGTGTGCTGACATGAAGATTTTTTTTTAATTATACTTGAAAACTGTAAAAAAGAAGAATGGAAATGAGACAGTACTTTATACAGTGGAACCCCTATGTAGTGCTCCCCAATATAGCACTATCATGTGCTATTTAACACTATTTGTGAATTTAACACTTATTTTGTGAATTCCCACCAAAATCATCATAAGACCAATGTTACGAAGTCTTTGATAGAATGCTTTACTAACACAGACTTAGCAGAGTTTTGAGATTGTGTCTTTTATGTTTTAGAATAAAGTTACACATGAAATTTGTCAGTATACAAGTTCTATTCATTATTTATCTTTGTATCATTTTGAATCACAACAAAAATACATTGCTTAGGTGCCATTACTCAGGCAAAGAAAGCTCACTCTTGGCTAAAAATAAACTCCGAACTCATTGAATCTATGGTAAAATTCTAGGTAGTGCTAATGGTCATCAACTTTCCATACCCCAACCCTTTCCATACCCACTTGTTACCTTACTCAAACCGTTTCAAACAGTGGTTGAAAGTGGTTATGATAAAAGTGATACAGTATTTTGGCTTCTTGGAACCATTCTTCAGTTGAAGTTCTTTGATTTTAATATTATATTTACTTATTATGTTGCAGTTTAACAGTGATAATTATTATTAGTACTGTATAACAGTTTGAGGTGGATACTAAAACTGTGGAACTGTTATTTTATGTAACTATTACTGCAAAAGCCCAATAATTCAGTCATGTAATTCACCCTATAAGCCCATATTATGTGTATTCTATAAGCAAACATGTCACCCTTACTGGTTATTAGATCCTTATAAAAAATATGTGGATGCTTAATCTCCAGTATAATGGTTAAAAATAATTTTTACCTACATTTTACAATTTCAATTTTTAGTTGTTAATACTGCTGTTATAGATGTGTCAGTTATCAGAAATTATGCACGTCATATGATTTCGTATGATTTTCATTTGATAATGTCAAAAAAATTGTACTGTATTTATTCATCAGTAGACTAGTATTCATAAATAAAAATGGATAATTAACTGCATATTTTACTAATGTTTTCTACTAATGACACGTATGTTTTAGAATGTTAGTAGAAAATATAGTAAAATCTTAATGATCATTTTTGATAGGGATGGAAAATCAATATGACGAATATGGGAAAATAACCATTGCAGAAACCACTACAGATTTGAAGTAAATATAATTTAATAACATTTACTGTAGGCCCTGTATTCTTGCTGTTCATTAACTGTAGACTGCCAAAACATATTAACTACAAATTAGTTGGAGTCACAGAAATTTAAACATAGGTATTTTTTAAATTGCAATGCCTGTTTTTTTAAAGGTTGGTCAAAGTATCATTTCAGATGATTTCCATGTTTTAATTTAAAGGGTTGGTGGTATAGCAAGTAGTTGTGGAAAATAATGTATGTAATAAATTCTTTCTGCAGTGTGCTAGTGCCACTGTGACCTTCATCAACAGAAGGGTGATCTGGGAGGCATTGGCTTATCTGTCGCCACATTCACAAAATGTGTTGACAGGTTGCTACCAGACGGAGCACAAGGTTCCCCTATTCACTTCTGATGAGTTGTTTTTATCAAATATGAAATTAGAGTAATAGTTTCCGTCAATGGCCAATTTATTTAATAATGATATAAAAATGTACACATAACAAATAATAATAATTTAGAGGACAAAAAAATATTAACTGCCACCTAATATACAGTAATACATGGTAATATACGTTTTCTATGCTTTCAGGTGTTGTATGTAAATAAGAAATATTAACCTCATAACTTAAGCTCTTTACATACTTGTTTGACATACTGTGTGTTTGAACATATTTTTGACCCACTGTGTTTATAGTGAGATACAAAAACATTTAATGAAATCAGTGTATGACAGTCTGAATAATTAATGCTTAGAGTTATAATTTACTTCAATCAAAAAAGGTAATTATCATGTAAAATGTGACCACGTAACAGTCAGTTCCATACTTTTAGAAATGTATTTCTTTTTTTATATAAATTGATAGAAATGAAGTTATGCTCATGTGTAGGTGAGTCCACCTAATTGTGGTGGTAATAGTGGTGTTGGAGGTGGTGGTAATAGTAGTGGTGATGGTGTTGGTAGTGGGGATCGTAATTGTGGTAATAGTAGAAATAATAATAAAGGATGGAGAAGTTTGGATTTGGGCCCTTCTCTACCACCTCCAGTGCGCTGTCTGTATCGGGCACGACGCTCTTCATCAGTTCCTGCCCATAAGTTTGAGGGCCAGAATTCATCATCTACACCATCAACACCTACTGTCACTAAAGTAAGAAATAATTGCTCTTGCAGGAGTGGTCTTGCGTCGCATGCCAGTCATCCTTCTATTTTCATCTTTTGTCTTTTTTTATAAAGACAGTCTTCTGTGGAGTCAGTTTCTTATGATGAAAGTTGCATGAGCTTAATTTCACATTCTCCTGCTCCATGCATCTGACAAACTTTAAACATTTTCACTAGACAGATTTATTTAGCCCCATATAATAAACGGAATGTATGTATTGAATTTGTTCTCAAATACTGTGTTGTATGAATTAAATGAAAGTGGGAAGGACAACTCTGTAGGAAGTTATACATGTGTAGGCCACTTTATGTTAACATTATCTTTTGAAGCATATCAAGGGCAGAAGGCAAGTAAATTATCCATTTGTGAACAACAGAGTCATAAAGATATGAAGTGAATTTTTGCATTCAGAGAAAAATAGTTCAATCAATGAAAATATCAACAGTAGTAGAAAGTATAAACATAGATCTCTTTATTATTTTGTTTATTTGTTTCATTTATTATGCAACTAAAAGTTCTTAATGAATTACTCCCGCATATTAGTTTTTCAGAATGCATGTTACCATATCAAACAAAGATGTTATTAAATGGGCTACATTAACTTTCTTTAGTATCAGTTTTATCAAAACAATTCATTGTGAATGCAGTTTTCTTGGAAATGATATTTGTTATTGTCCCACTGAGTTTTCTTTTCTGATTTTTATTGTGCATAAATTTTCCCTATGGTCACACAAGGCAAGCAATAACTTTTAATATATTGTGCTTTTTACAATTTTTTGTTGCTTAATCGTTTTTGTATTGCCTGTTTATACGAATGCATTCTGTTAGCCTTTTTCCTTTGGGATCTACATACTCTGTACCTGTTGTGCACCGTTATATGTGAACTGTCACCTAATAAAACATTGCACGTATGCTTAAACAAAATATACATCATATTAAGATACCTTTCTTAATGTCTTGTGTGGTTTCCTTGATAAATTGTTGAGCTAGATGGAAAGGAACAGTGTGTGTGTGTGTGTGTGCGCACGTGCGTGCGCGCGCGTGCGTGTGTGTGTGTGTGTGTGTGTGTGTGTGTGTGTGTGTGTGTGTGTGTGTGTGTGTGTGTGTGTGTGTGTGTGTGTTGTTTTCTTTTGTTTTGTATTATATCTGATGTTCTTCTGTTCATTAGTACTACAACCAGGAATATACATTTATTAATATGTAATTTATAAAATTCTAGAAACATAGGGAACCAACAACCATAATGAAATTGTGTTAAATGTAGCTGTTTTCCCCTTTAATCATGGGCACACTTTTTTAATTTAAATGAAAATGTGTGAACTGTTTTATGTTATTCATTATGTATGTACAACTTGATATGCATATAGAATTAAATCTACCATTTTCATTCAGCAAGCTACACCAATTTCCCATTATCAGTTTTGTATTAAAATTATTATTTACAAATACTGTTAAAGAGTTTCTTTGATTTTGTTTGAAAATAAAAATCTAACAAATAAATACATTGCTTTGTTTTGTATGTTTGAGATGTAGAAACTTATTGAAAAATGTATCATACTTTATGCATAATATAAGTTGAAAAAATTATGAAGTTGTGGTAAATTATGTTATTAATAAATATAATAATTAAATTTATTAAAAACAAAGTAATATAAGACTTGTATGTATACTGTATTAGAAATATGTATGTACTGTCCCATCATGAATCCACATAGATAGAGTTTCCCATTTAAACAGTTTGATATAATAGGAACCAAAATATTATTTAAAGACCAAATACAATCAACATCACCAAACTTAATAGAAAGTAATATGGTTCTTTATAACATAACTGGCCTTCTCACTATGTATTCCTGCTTTACTGTTAAACAAATAATAGCCAGTGCGTTTATTTATGACATAGTAGTGAGAGTTGAAATACTGCTTGTTTAACATATCTCTTATCATTTACCAGGCTACAGGTATTCTTATAATAAATGTTCTACAGAGTGCATTTATCGTAACTAAAAATATATATGATCCATCCTTGATATATTTAATGTACATAGGGTTAATTGTTTTATATAAATTTCAACATACTTTGTATTTAAGCAATATGTTTGTAATTTCTGCACTTATAACATAATTTATTTTCAAATCCACTCTAATCCAGAAGTTATTACTGCAATATTCTTAGCTGGTAAAATGGCTTCTTCACTAACATGTTAGCATGTAACCCCTGACTGGAAACATAAAATGAACCGATTTCTTAGTTTGTAATAATTATACAAAATTATAACATCTGGATAGTCTCGCTTTACATTGCCCCAGTTAATGTTGTTTGGTATTACATTATTTATGCACCATTTCCCATTATAAAGTTGCAGTGGTTTCATTACAATATCGCCAACGTTCGAATTCAGGACATGGCGATCATTCTAATGTGGACTGTGTATACTGTACAAAATAAAAGGAGCACAACAAAACTGCCAGGTCTTCATTCCTTCTTAAGGCAGTAGAGAAGCCACAGAAATAGATGAGTCGGAAATAGAAAATGATTTTTCTTCTGTTTCCGCTATGACTCGACAAGTTCTTTTTAAAAAATTGTGTAGCTTGGACCAGTGAACAATTGTGTGTACAAGTGCAGTATGCTATGTCAGAACTTACTTAAAATAATTATTAGTGCACTATATGATACCTTAATCACAACAATACATTACATATTTTGAATACAAAACCATGTGTCCTGTTAAAAATTTCTTGTGTTTAGAACTTTGCCTCTACCTTTATTAGTGCTTCTTATGGTGAAAATTGTCTGACTTTGCATTGTTTGAATTAATGTTGTGAACTTTAAGAACGTAATCATAACCGGAAGTGAGATTTACTGTAGTGATATATAAAGTTAAAATTAAAAAATTTGTAATGCCCACTAACCAATAACAATGATTATAATCATTGTAATTATTTGTTTGTTTGTTGATTTTTTTATGGTAATGCAAATCATATTGATTTCTGATCCAAGAGTTAACTTTCCTTTATTTCTATTCCAGTGGTATGTTTAACCAGTTTTAGAGATTGATTAAAATGAAAAGTGATTTTTATTATCTTTTTCGTAGAAGACGAGTGCGTAATAAGTAATATCAATAACAAGGAACAAAACTTATTAAAAACATGTAGCTGTTTTTATGTAATTTGTATGGTGTGTATGTGATTTCAGAATCGAAGTGCCAGAGTGTCAGTATCAAATGAAAACAACGTACTTCTTGATCCAGAAGTTCTGACAGATTTCTCAACTCAAGTACTAGTTTTAACAGTGCTAGCAACACTCGTTAAATATACAAGTGATGAAGCTGAGACAAGAATCTTGTATCAGTACTTAGCTGAAGCCTCAGTAGTTTTCCCAAAAGTGTTCCCTGTTATGTAAGTTATTTTCTTTAAACAGCACATACATAATAGTCTTGATATTCGTCATCTTCCTGATGATAACAGATGTTTTAAACATGTCAGTCCCTGTGAAGATAACGCTATGGAACTACTTAAAAGCTGTTAGAATTAATTATAAAACTTTTATAGTGAGATAAAATAACATCTGTCAGTTCTTTATAAAAAAAAACACACATTGGAAAATCTATAATTGACAACAGTAGATGCTATAGACTTAAAAATAAATTAATTCAAAATGTCTCTTGTTGATAAAGCATTCATTTAATTTTGTAATATTACAGTCACAGTCTTCTGGATGCAAAGTTGACAAGTGTTCTTCAGATGTGCCACGATCAGGTAATTCTAAGCTCAGTTCAGAGCATAATTCAAAATATGATTGCGTGTGAAGATACAAGTCAACAACAACTCCATTATCTTCAGTCATGTGGATTTGGTGGTCTCTGGAGATTTGCTGGCCCATTTACAAAAGTGAGTATATTTGCCTATCTGCAGTATAAAGTATAAAGTTTTTTGCAGCAGCAAAGTTTCTCTTTTAGTCAAAGTACTCTCGGAAAGTGTACATGGACTATACATGTACACCGGACTATACATGTACACTTATACAGATATTTATTGAACTGAATTATAACAAATATACTTATAAACGTATTTGTTAATCTGAAAAGTTGGTAGTCCTTGTTGCCTTTACAATATTGTTGAACGAAGTTCTCAGTTTTAACTCGACCGTTTGGCATTTGTCTGTCTGTCTGTTTGGGGTATGTCTCAAGATAACTTTTGAACGCATCAACTGATTTTTGTAAAACTTGGCATGCATATCTGTACTTTTGCCCTACAGAACCCTGTTGTTTTTTAGATTTATCTCCCAAAAGTAGGGGCCAGGAGACAAAATGTGGAAAACTCGCAAAAATCCATGTGGGATATCAAATTAAAAAGAAATTTAACCAAAATCTGCATGTAGTCTTAATTTTTAAGTTTTAAAATTTTAAGACGTCAGAGCCCAAAAAGTGGGTAACAAATTTTGATAAAGTCACAAAATCCACGTGAGGGTATAAATTTAATGGGAATTTTAACTTAAATCTGAATATAATGTACACTTTTGGACATTAAATTGTTTTAATTATGTAAAATTTATATTTAACTAATAATAAATCTGTATAATATTTACCTTATTTCTTCCGTCGTATGACTTCGTGTTGCGTTCGATTTGATTAACGCATTTTGAAACATATGGTTCGTCTTCAGAAATAAATAAAAATTCACTCTTAGCGAGGTCGTTACATATTAAAATTGCAAATATTGGAAAACGATTCCACACATATCCATAATAATAAATGTATTTTAATCAAAATATTGAGTGAGTTCTGCAGCTCAGGGAGCTTACTAGTTACTGAATGATTGAAGAGAGATCTCAGAACTCAAATGTTTAGCATTTGACTGTCTGCATGGGGTATGCCTCACAATAACTTTTGAACGCATCAAGCAGTTTTCATAAAACTTCGCTTGTGTGCCCGTACTTTTACCCTACAAAACCCTATTGTTTGTGTGAATTTTGCATATTGAATGTCTACATATGTATGCTAATTTAGTCTCTGCAATACCACACCTGGTCCCCCCCTCTCTCTCTCTCTCTCTCTCTCTCTCTCTCTCTCTCTCTCTCTCTCTCTCTCTCTCTCTCTCTCTCTCTCTCTCTCTTCTCTCTCTAACATGTAGATTATATAACAAGCATGCGTGCGTGCGTGCGTGCGTGCGTGCGTGCGTGTGTGTGTGTGTGTGTGTGTGTGTGTGTGTGTGTGTGTGTGTGTGTGTGTGTGTGTGTTTATTACTTTATAAATATACTTTTGAAAATATCTTGAGGAATTAATTATTTAAATATTTGTCTACAAATATCTCGTAGACAATCTTTGTTTCCAAGAAAAGAAAAATAAGGTTTCTTTCCAGCAAATTGTATAACTCATATAACCATCATCTTTATTTTTGACTTCACTATAAATATATATTACAATTTTAGAGCAATGCCACTGCTGAAAGCGCACAATTATTTGTCAACTGCCTTGAAGCAATGGTTGAGACATGTCTACCTGGAGAAGATGGAGAAATGGAGCTTGCTCAGTACCCATCAATGCTGAGTGTTTCATCAAATATGAATTTGTCATCTTCACTGTCTAGTCTTACTCTTGGATCTCCAACTGACAAAGGTGAATTGTATGATAATAATGTAATTAGTTTCTAACTATAAATTAACTCTTTGAGGACCGACGTCCGATATATCGGATGTCAATTAAAATTGCCGCTGTTTTTACAGAAATCGTTTCTTAGTGCTGCCAAAATGTCAGATGGTAAACAAACATTCATAGTTTTTAATACAACCACCAGAAAGCATAATTTCCTTTTTTTTTCAGAAGTTACATGATATTGAAGTGCCAGTGTTGTTGTTTTGTTTTTTGTTGCTGGTGTTCGGGTTGGTTATGTTTGTGTTCTTGTTTTCATCGTGTTTCTAATTTTATAAGTGATATTGTTGAATAAACATAATTCTACATTTATTTATTGCGGTTTTATAAGTGTTTTTGTTAAAATAACTATACTAATTTTGTAAAGTTGATTTAAACTTTGGTGTTGTATGAGTGTTTACGTTTTGCATTACAGACTCGGTGTATTTGCCGTGTATAGTACATAAATTTATGCTATTATCTTTCGTTCTGTTATAGACAAAGTACTAATTTTGTACACACAGTTAGACTAATATATAAGGAATCAACTATGCCAGTTTTGAGTTCCAGAGATTTTTTTGTAAGACAAGGAATGAGTTGAATACAATTTTATCGCTCAAATAGCACATTATTTTTTTAATATTTTAATTTATAAAGTAATTAATATACCATATTATAGTATATTCTGTATTCCCAAATTATACCTTAAAAAACAACAATGTATGTGTCATTGTGGAAGAGGATGAAGAAAAATCACAGCCACTACAAAAACAGCAAAAAATGGCCTGGATCTTTTGGCAAGTATCATTGTAAAAATGCCAGTCCTTAAAGGGTTAAAACCGCAAGAAATATGTTACTATACTATTAATATGACCCATTGTTAGGATATCCAAAAAATTAATGTCCAATAATTTAATTTTTAATATTTTATGTCTAATGACATTGATCCACTTCATTGGATCTGTACTAATGAAATGTCTACTGTGAAACTGCAAAAGTATGTAATATCTACTTACATTGTATCTAGTTATTTGGGTTTTGGCTTATATGGTACATGTGATTAATGTGAACTACAAAGGCACTTTTATTTGAATTAGGTGTTTATTTCTAACAACCCAAAGATATTTAACTACACTATGCATTATGTCTATATTCCATACTGACCTTTCCCTTCTCCATCTGTTCTGTAGTTTTAGGATATTACTTAGTTATTTTAGGTAAATTGCAATTGGCTAATGGTTACTGTAAGCTTGATAATTTCCTACCATTGTTTTTACTTACCTTTGATTTATGTGGTGGTTTCTTTCCACTGTGTGTCGCACTCCCTGATGGTCGCCCATAAAGTGTGGAATTAAAATCTTATTGCCCCTTTGTTCTTTTCTTGTAAGTTCCAGACATAGGAATTTTCATGTTTAGTACAGCGAGTTACTGACATGTTTGAAATTTTGGATATCATCTCTTGACAGTATTGATAGTCTTGGTGGTAGCTGTACATTCCAGATAGTACAGTGAAACTTCGATTAACCTTCAGGGTCGGGACCGGGACCGTGACGGTTAATCGAATAGACGGATAACAAAAAAACCTTAAACAACAACCCACCCCCATCCATTGCATATGAACGAATGATATAAAATGCACGTTTACGAACTGGAAATATACTGTACATACATGTATTTTATTTTACAGAAACAAACAATATACAATTTACATTAAGTACAGTATATGTAGTACAACATATGTACTGTACATATTGTTACATGAACTTACGTTCTAGACGCACATACATATTCAAATTTTAAAATAGTCTGTCATTTTCTTTTGTTTCTTCGAGGCTCGTGCTTTCTGAGTGGCAATGTTCCATACTTTACGTAGGAGAAGTATCTGCGTTGCGTTTGCCTCTTCTTGCCCCTCAAACCACTCAATGCATTTTGATAACATTGTTTCTGCTTCTGTATGGCTTAACGTAGTTTTTTCATTCAAAACATAACACTTGACTTCGTCAATTTCTTCTTCTTCGTTGTCAGTCACACTGGAAACAATTTCATCGTCGTTCAAAATGTCAAAGCCTCCGTCCAATTTGTCACATCCCAACCACTCTGTTACTTCTGCTGGCGTTATGTCTTCAGCATTCGGTACATTATTGCACAGTTGCCAATTTTGTCGACACTAACATTCCCAGTTTCCTTAAGTTCACCATCATTAGCTTCAGGCCAGAGTTTATTCCACCCATTTTTAAAATTTGACACTTGAAGATCATCCCATGCAGCAGCAACATTGAAAATTGCATCTTTTATGTTGTACGTTTTCCAAAACTCTTTTACAGACATTTCATCATCAGATGAAATCAAACTTCCAATAAAAGCTTTCCTATAACGACGTTTCATGTTTTCGATTATGCCCAAGTCCATAGGCTGGATTAGTGGTGTTGTGTTTGCCGGAAGGAAGAGGCATGTTATTTTGCCATCATCACTTTTAATTCCCCAAGTGGGATGTGCTGGAGCATTGTCCATTAGCAGCAATGCTTCCTGTGGTAACTGCATTTCAGCCAAATGAGCTCTAACTTGTGGCACAAACACTTTGTGGAACCAATCGGAAAAAATATCTTGAGATATCCAAGCACTCTTTTGAGTGTAGTAGGTAGCTGGCAATTCGTTCAAATTAAAATTTTTGAATGCACGAGGTGTTTTTGCTTTTCTAATCACAAGCAGGGGTAACCTGTGATTGCCGGTGGCATTTGCACAAACCATTAAAGTGATCCGATCTTTTTGGACTTTAAAACCCGGGTGTGATGTCTCTGAAAGTGATGCCAATGTCTTTTATGGTAAAGCTTTCCAATTGAACCCGGTTTCGTCGCAATTGTACACTTGTTCCGTAACGAGGTTTAATTTGGCCACTTTCTCTTTAAATTGTTCTCTGTACTCAGCAATAACTGCGCTATTTGCACTAAGTTTTTCACCACTAATGTCTAGTTTCCGAATGCCATGGTGACACTTAAACTTATCGAGCCATCCTATGCTTGCTTTAAAATTAGGATCTCCGTCAAGTTTTTTGTTCATTTCAACCGCCTTGGCCATTATTACGGGGCCTGAAAGTGGGATTCCTTGACTCCGTGCTTTTATAAACCATTGATACATAACAGTGTCCAGTTGGTCATATTTTGCTGATTTCATGGTTTTACGAGTCTTAGGATCTCCCTCCATCAATGTTTTGCAATTTTGAAACATGTTGTTCTATTTTTTCAGCATCGAGTTTAATCTCATTCACTGTGGTTCTTCCAACGCCGTAAATGAGAGCAATACTAGTAGGAGTTTCACCTTTTTTCAAACGTTTATTAATCTCAATTTTCTGGTTGAGATCTTACACGACCCGTTTACGCTTTTTAACCATTTTTTAGCTGTTGCACAAACACAAAAAAGAAAAGAAACCTTAACAACAACACTTACTGGTGTGAATGTCACTATCGTATGCCGAAACAATTAAGCCAGTACGCAACAAATAACATACAGCACCGAGGACAACAGCTTCTCAGCCACAACTGAAACTGACCGCGTGTGCGATAGCTAGGCGGGCCAAGAACGTGACTCATCAGTAGAACAATAGTGTGCCACTCCGGCACCTCCGCTGCTGAGCAGTAAAGTGAGGATGATTTTTCGCAGTGATCTGGTTACTGTACATAGAGTACAGAGTGACAGTTAACAGAAACTGACGGTTAATCGAAGTTTCACTGTAGATGGAAAATGTGGTGACACAACATCTCCTGCCCCCATTTGGTGTCCCCATTCTGTATGTTTATTATTCATTCTACATTACTGGGTATGAGTTCCACTCAATCACATCTTTTTACAAACTATCGAAAAGTTTCTCCACGTCTTCCTGAAACATATTGGTAAAGCAATGAGTTGTCCTATTTGATGTTTCAGTCTTATGGCAGTGTCCATTGCTTTCAGCCTTTTAGTAACCATAAACCCCCAAATTGATATAAAAAGAAATGCAAGAGGCAATCCTTGATTGTGGGAGTGAGGAAAGTTGTTCTAGAAACATTCATCATCATATTTAAAGTCTGTTAGTGTTATTTCCTGTTCCCAATCATGTACATATTCTTCAGTTGTGCCAACAGTGTTATACATTTGTTCAGTTTTCCATTTACATAGGCAGTACACCAACAGATCTGCATGGTCCAATTAGTATTCTATGAAAAATATAGTGCTATAAAACATTACTGGTATAGACTGAAAGGTCCCATCTACAAACAGTACACGGCTCAGGCACAAACTTTTTAAGCCTTCATCTGTGACAGACATCAGAATTCTATTCAGAAATTATCCTAAATTGTAGCCAGAAAGTATACTAGTAATTGTGCACCACATTAGAGCGCATGTAAGCATTCCATGGTGTCTGTTTTAACAAAGCTTGTCTTTTAGTCCAGTCAAATTAGAGTTGGAGATCAAAATAAAAAGTAGACGGAAGCGACCGTTTTTAATCAAGTATTTCCGTCTAGAACATTATTTTAAAATATTGTTCACCCCTCAGCCCTATGTCAAAACACCCCTAAACAACCCTTAAAATTCAAAAATTCACTTTTTTGAAAGTAACTTTTAAAAGATTTGTTTATTGTGAAATAAAAAATACCACCGTAAAATAGAGAAAATTTCTCACAAAAAATGTCTTAAAACTTTTTTTCCCAGAACTAATAGTTTTTACGTAAAAAAAATTGAAGCGTACAAGTAATTTGTTGCTCAGAGAGCGCGGGTAGGGCTAGTTGGCACAAGTTTTAGATGGCACGCAACCAGTTATTCGATTGTAGTTTTAAAAATAATGTTCGAATTGTAAAAAAATAAACGCTCTTGTTTAAAGGTAAGATGCAGCTATACACCTATGTAGTTCTTTATTTTAAAAACTTATGTTTTCATTAAAATATTAAGTACTATATATATATATATATATATATATATATATATATATAATGCGACAGTACAGATAAGTTCTGTACTGAGCATTGAATATAAAAATTTAAATATACATAATAAATTGTAAGCAAGCTTGGCTCAGACAAAAATATGGACATGAAAACATATTAAGTACTATATATATATATATATATATATATATATATATATATATATATATAATGCGACAGTACAGATAAGTTCTGTACTGAGCATTGAATATAAAAATTTAAATATACATAATAAATTGTAAGCAAGCTTGGCTCAGACAAAAATATGGACAGGTGTTTTGACCTGAATCGACTTGTCCACACACACACACACACACACACACACACACACACACACACACACACACACACAGATGTAACTGAGAGTGTGTACAATAGTATTTTGAATGTGTGTGTGACGCAGGTCTATGCAGGTGAGTTTGCCACCCCAGTATGAATAATTACGTAATTACTGTTTTTCCGTAATTATTCATAAACTATAAATAAGGAGTAAAATCCAAAGACACAATAAAATGTAATAAAATTAACTACATACTGTGTACGAAAACCACGTGAAAGGAACACACCGTACGAGTGTAGTGCGAAATAACTGTGTACAGATCGCAAGGGTTAAGTTACAATGTCCAAAAGTACAGTGAATACGTGTAGTGAAAATAGTTATAAGATGGGTATAAGAGTGTACTCACAGGACTCTGCAATTAGCAGAAATATAAGAAATAGCGAAATTGACGAGGAGTAGAGGAACAAAGCCCAGAGACAATTTCAGACATGTCGATTTCATACAACTGCAGGTGTTAACCAAGGCGTGGGTATAAATAGGACGCACATGCTACAGTTTATCTCTTTTGCACCCACAGTTGCGGCGGGAGCTTCTGTCCGTCCACACAGCGTATTTATTTTTTTGTAAATAGTTTCATTCTTCCAGTTACATACAACTATGTAACTAAGTTGTAAATACAATCACTTTTAATTAGTAACAGAATTACACGAGAAGAAAATCCATATAAGATGATCAACTGACGTCCGAAACAGCACGAGAAGAAGTAACATGAAGTTCCGGAGAGCGAGAGAGCTGACGACTTAGTTCCAGAGAGCGAGATGATGCTGGAGTCTAGAGGCAACTACGCTGGACAAGAGGAATGGTACTGGAGTCTAGAGCGGCTGCGCTGGACAAGAGGAATGTTACTGAAGTCTGGAAGCAAGAGACAAGAGAAGCAACGCTGGACAAGAGGAATTGATGCTGGAGTTTGAGACGAGGACGATTACAGATGGATCAATTGCGATTGAGTATGATTGACAACAATAAGGTGATAAACAACTTATTTATCTCTTAGTCAAACAATTAACTCAAAGACAATTAAAGACATTCTTGTTTTACTTTTATAGTTAAGAGCCAATGTTTCTTGTAAAAATAGAGTTAAAATGGTAGATATTATTGAAGTAAGATTAACGTAAACAAGAGCTCAAATTAGTATTGAAATGAAAAGAATGCAAAGCATTTAAGTAAAAATTAGAGTTTTATAAATCAGTACTGAAAAAGAAGGATAAATTCAGTAGCTATTAATATTTTGAATTTTGTTATAACAGGGTGTCCACCCATATGGGAAACCTGGAAATGTCAGGTAATTCGATAAATCACGGGAAAACCTGGAAATATCAGTGAATTCAGAAAAAAATCGGGAAATTCGTTCTTCTGCCAGATAAAATGGACATACCGTATTTATCCGCGTAATAGAAGCACATTTTTTTTCAGTTTTCATAACATTAATCTAGGGCATGTCTTTTATGCCAGGAAAAATTTGTAAAGAAAACTTAATAAACATTAAAAAAAAACAAGTGCGATCTCGAATGGGAAGTAACCGATAGCATCAATAGCTATATGGATAGCCTATAGCAAGCAGTAGCGACTACAATCGATCGATCGAATTTTTAATGTTTTGATCTGCTTACTATTGAATATTCTGTGTTGTTGGGGAATGGCGAGCTTGATCAATTATATTGCGTTCGTAGTTTTTCTAATCGCTTAAATGCGATACGTGGCTTCCACCACAAAATATGTGCATAGACAAAATTCCACAACCCAACGGATGACTGTGTTTGTTCACTGTGTAATGACGTGTTGGATAGTTACTACCTCGTAAAATGTAAAAACAGACAAAAAGCACTGGCTGAATACAGCAAAGTGTGAAATTCACTAAAACTTAATACTCATTCGAGTGCTCATTATTATTATTATTATTATTATTAAATGCGCTGACGTAGGCTAGCCTTGTGTAAATGTGTAGTGCATCGTGACACCGTTCGGGCTGCGCCATGTTGAGTTTCTAACCTATCTTTCGTGTGAAGGGTGCGGAAGTTTTGAGGCACAACTAGAAGCTTGTAATATCACGCATGCATAATTCTGTGAATACAGAACAAGATTTAAAATAAAGTGACATCACATTGTAAGATGAAAGTTGTTTGTTGGTTTGGAGATTTTGAGTTTGTGAAGTATGTTTGGGTGTGTATCCCAGTATAGTTCGTGAAAGACAAGTGGCAAGAATGTGACTCTGAGATCAGCCATAACCTCCTTCCTATGCCAGTCATTAGCTGCGAATAATTTATTTCTTTTATTCTTAATAATAATGTATTCTTGTTTTAGTGTCGAATGTTGTTAGGAAGTGCATACAATATCTTTGAAGTTTTTGTGAATTTGTTTTCACTTGTGATTCACGTGTGATTTTCTGAGTGCGGTATTACATTTTACGAGGGCTGTGTGCCGCAGTTGTATTGCATCAGTTGTTCTCGAAGCAGTAGAGAGCTGGCAACGTAGGTAAGGCAATGTTCACATGTTTTGCGAACTGTCAATTTAGAAGTAAAGCCGTGCGGAGTATAGAACTATTTAAAGATTTTTACAATATCCTTATGTTACTTCTTTTTTCAGCTAACAATGTCTTCATCAAAGCCAAGGAAAACTTCGTTTAATGAAAGGTGGCTGCTTGATGATACTTTCAGAACATGGTTGAAACCCATGCCTCAGGACAAATTTTCAGCATATTGCATAATATGTAAGACATCATTTTCTCTTAGCAACATGGAGAAGCAGGCATTAAAAAGTCACATGGGAGGAAAGAAGCATGCCAGTAGTGTCAAGTTCAGCCAGTTCTCGTCATCCCTTTCAAGTTATTTTAAAAAAGAACAAACGTATTTTCTTTGAAATATTGTGCTATAAGATGGCTTGAAAATTGGAAAGTCATTGAACGTGCTATAGATGTCCTACCTAATGTTGACAAATATGTGGAAGGAGCAAAAAAAAGACAAGAAAATCCCAAACTGTAACAGCTTCAAAATAGTATCAACTTCACTTAAAGATAAGCTTCTTAAGACCAAGTTGTCATTTTTATTATCACTTGTTGGAGATTTGGAACCATTCCTAAAACAGTTTCAGACAGATCTTCCATTTGCACCACTCCTGTATGAATCTCTCATAGCAACAATGAAAATGTAATGACAAGGTTTGTTAAGTCTGAGTCATTGCAGTCTTCAGGGAACGTCCTCAAAATTAATTTAGACAGTAAAGAAAATCTTCTGCCTGCATCTAAAGTTGACATAGGTTATGCTGCTAGAGCAGCACTTCGTGACACTCCTGGATTAAATGATAGAGATGTATTAGTGTTTCGCACAGATTGTCTAAGAGGAATGGTAGCTTTGTGCAAGAAGTTATTGGAATGGTCACCTCTGGCATATAAACTGACTAAAGGAATTTCTTGTTTCGATCCAAGTGTAGCCAAGCAACCACTACCTCTAAGCAGCAAACGGCTAACCATAGCTTTAAATGCCTGTGTTGAAAACAAATGGATCTCGGGTAATGAAGCCGATCATATACAAAGGGAGTTCACTTCTGTTTGTGAGAATGATACTTTCAAAGAAGTAGTGAATTCTTTGTCTTCAAAAGATGAGAGGTTAGATCACTTTTGGCTCAGCACTGTTTTGCCAACAGTAAATTTGAAAACAGAAAAGTTGGCTTCATTTCTGAAAATGATACTAATATTGTTTCATGGAAATGCTTCACTTGAACGTGGTTTTTCTGTAAATAAAGAAATTATAGTAGAGAACATGCTACAAGAATCCCTTGTAGCACAAAGAAGAATATATGATGCTATTTCAAACCTCGGTGGAGTTGAAAAGGTCTTCATTAATAAGAACATGCTCCATGCTGCAAGGAATGCTCATGCTTTGTATGTTCAAAATCTAAAGGAGAAACGTGAAGCATCGGAAGTTGAAGATTCTTTGCAAAAAAAAGATGAGAAAGGCCGCTTTGTTGCTGAAAGAATTAGAAGAAAAGAAGAGGAGGGTGATGGCAGAAGCTCGACAGTCTCTGGTGGCTATAGATGAAGAAATTTCTTCACTGAAGCAGTAATGATAATCAATTTTTTTATCTTAAAGTGAATTTAATTAGACTAAATTAAACTTCATGTTTTGAAATTTAATATGCACATTAATTATTCCTCAGGCTTTCACGGCCGGTGTCATATGAATTATTCATGATATCCGGGCTGTTTGGCCGTGGACCATGGTTTATAACAAAACCAAACGTTTCTGCAGCTCCACTGGCTGCCATCATCAGTGGTATAAAAATCCTGCACGCCGGGTGTTTACGTACAGGCCCACAGTACTGTGGTATAGACTAAAGCTGTCCTGCCATGCTACCTGTACATATAAATTCAGCAAAGTCCCACGTACAGGTAAAAATGACACCATCAGCCAATCACAATAGAGATGGTGTATGATTCGTTCGCACCAAGCTATGCCATTATGTACTCACTTGTTTTCCAAGAATACAAGCCAATACTGATAAATCTAAAATTTATAATTTGTGCCAAAATGAGAAAATAATTGAGTTTGATCATGCCAAATGCTACATGCTACTTTCGTCCTCGAATGTGGCATGTTTCTTCATCGCGTGCCTTGGAATAAAAATGATCAGTTTAATGGCATATTCATTCCTAATTTGAATAACATAAAAGGCGCTGAACAAACACGTCGCTCCAATAAAAACTTATGCCCTGACATTATTTTTGATGAGGAAATGTGTAGAACGATACACCAGGATACTTTGCTCTCAAACAAGCAGAATAAAATTCGTTTCATTAAATATTTAATAGAATATTTAAGAAATGCTAACATTACAGTCATACAAGCAGAAAATGATGCTGACTTATTAATTGTAAAGACAGCTTCACAATTACAAATAAAATGCCTGTTATGGTTGCTGACGACTCAGATATTTCGGTTCTTCTATCAGCATTAATCACGGAAGAACAGGAAGTGTATATGTTGAAATTAGGAAAAAACAGAACTCCGCCTACTATTTATTCACAGACCGTCTCAAAATATATTACCCTTTTGCAAGAAATATATATTATTTCTTCATGCGGCAACTGGTTGCGATACAACATCCTGTTTTTTTGGAAAGGGCAAGATAAGCATTTTTAAGAAATTTGAGAATAAATGTCATGATGAGACTTTTAAAAAATCGATTGAAAACTTCTATAAAAAAAATCAATCGAAAAAATGTATCTTCGAGAGTACACTTACTTGATGGAGTAAAATTCGTTTCTTTCCTACACAATAAACCAACGAGAGTAACATTAGATGACTACAGGTACATCTGCTTTAAAAAATCTTTGTTTAAACAAGGTACAAAGAAAAAGGAAACTCTTGCAAAATACGTAAAACTGGAGGAATCTTTGCCTCCAACTTCAGATGCCGTAAAATATCATTTTTATAGAGTGTATCTACAAGTACAAGAGTGAATGTTTAATGATTTACCTGCAGAAGACTGGGGATGGAAAAGAGGACAAATCCTTATCCCAATTCGAATGTCCAAACCAGTAGCCCCAAAAAACTTAATTCAAGAGATAGTTTGTAACTGTAAAAAAGGTTGCACATCAAAACAGTGTTCCTGCAAAACTACTGGGCTTTTATGTATGAATGTTTGTGGTAGTTGCACAAGTGAAAAATACAAAAAATTCTAAAATAATTGTGTTACTCAAAATGAAACAGATGACAATATTGTGAGTGCATCATTGCCAGAGGAAATAAGCGATGAAGATGAGAATGAAAATACAATCCTAGATATTGAATCTGATGACAACGAACATTCAGAGGAAGAATTCTAGCTATAATTATAAAACAAATTTAATTAACTTAATAATTAAATAAAAATGATTTTGTAGATTTTAATTGATAGTTAATAAGATGCAAAAGGTTTCGAATCCAAAGATTTAATAGTTTTTTCAAAAAAAAATTCCCAATGATACCCTTCATTTTCGCTTTTAATGTTCGTATTTTCTAGCCTGGTTGTGCCCTCTATTATTTTACGGTTCTATTAACTTTTCATTACTTTATAATAATCATTCAAGAAATTAAAATTAAATTTGTCGATTAAATTTTCATTACACTTGTTTAAAAAAAATGCCAAAAAACGTTATATTTTATATTCGCCATTTTTTTTTACGTTTGATGTGTATGACAGGGGTGAACTTATTTTTTCATTGTAGTAGGACATGTAGGGATGATGTCCTCAAATTTTCAGCCGTCTACTATTTTTTTTTTATCTAAGGTTTATTTTCGAGCTAATTTGACTGGACTATTTTGGGCGTGTGGACTAATCACTTCACCCCTCTTCGTTATCACCTGACCAACCTCTCCTTAAATGACACTGGTGCTTCATTAGCCTCATTAACAGCATGTTCTTTTAGGTCATGTTTGTTATACAGGTTGCATTGTCATATATCATGAAGTGCACACCTCCAGTCAGTTTGTCCATTTTCATCTTTAATTAATATTGTTACAACACAAATAAGCCACCCAAATACCAGGGATAAAAAAAGATGAATCAACAATATAAGAAATAATTCGTATAAAATAAAAGGTTAAGATAATGAAAATAAAATGACAATGACACAACAAACGACAACACAACCTAACCCAAGTGATTGACCAAATAAAATAAAACAAAAGGAGATGGGAAAACAAAACCAAACAAGAATGAAACCAATTGAAGGAAGTGAATGACCCCATACAACCAAATGAAATAAACCAAAGGAGAAGGGAAAAATAAAACCAAATGAGAAGGGGAAAACTAAAATAAAATGAAACAAAATAAGATGAAAGTGAAGAAGAAGGAAAATGAACATGAAACAAATCGAGTATAAAGGAAATAAAGTGAAACCGAATGAGACAACACAGACAAATAATATAGAATATGAAAAGGAGAAATGGTACACTCAAAAGTAATATTGGAAACGAAACCAATAACTAACCAATTTAAAAAATAAGTATTATTATCGATTAAAAGATAAATGTCAATGATTTGATAAAACCCAATAAAGTAATGTGAAAAATAAAAGTACAGTAACCCAAGAATTAGAGTTAGAGGTGATAAAAACTCTATAAAGACAAAAACTTATAAATAGTATAAATAATATTTGTAAAGAGAGAGATGGTGAGAATATAAAATCAAATAAGTGACAAAGAAAAAGTAATTATAGGGATTACCCACTAATAAACACTTAATATAAACATTTAAGGAGTGCAAAAGTGAAAGTGTAAAACCCCAAAATAATTAGAAACCATATTAATAGGAATAAACAAACACTTAATAATCTATAATAAACACTAAATGATTAATGGTGAACCATTAATAATTATGAATGTTGTTATCATAGTATTAGAAGTAAACACATAATAATCAGTAATGAACACTGAAGATTGATGGTGACATTATTATTTAAAAAAGAATCTTATTGTTAATAAAATTAAGTTTAATTGTATACACTAGTATTTAAAAGGGAGAATCCCATGAAAGGTAAACAGTTGGTGTTACCATGGATAGAAGGTAGAGATTATTTAAGAAATAAGAAATTAAAAATGAAATCATTAAACACCCCAGGTTATAAGGGATAATCAATTAAGTAAGTTTAAAAGTGGTGTGATGATGTTTATCACCTAAAAAATAATAAAGAATGAAATGAATTGTAAACAAACATTACCTAATAACTGTTAAAAAATTGTTTAATTAAATTTATGAATAGGATATGGCTGAAGGAATTGTACAGACCATAGGCCTAGATGTTATGTTTTATGTGATAAAGAATAGTGAGTAATAGCCATATTGTTAACAAGGGCAACATAGATAAATAAGAAATAATACAATACAGATCAAATTACACTAGAAAATCAGTTAAGAAATAATTAACAAGCCATGAGGTAGAAAATAATAGAAACATACAAATAGGATAAAAACTGATCCAAAACACGTCAACAAATAAACCAATCAATTATAATAACAAAACAAAACACATTAGAGTAAAATGAGATATAATTAGTATCAAATAAGTAAATATAATCGATGGCCACTAAGGCCTATGAAATGCCTAACTGTCAAAAACAAATAACTACAAATTGTATAAAATCAACAAGGAAATTAACAAATCCAAGGCGAGTAACTAGCCAAGGATAATTTGTAAATCATGTTAAAAGAAAAATGTTAGAATAAGGACTTAAATTAAAAGAGAAATGTAATTAACAAATATTAAGATAAATGTACAAACATTAATATTTTTAAGAACCCAACCTTATGGGATATAAAAATAATCTTTGAAAGGAAAAACAGTAGTGATAATATTTAATACTTAGGAAGGAAGACAGAAGAATAAAAGCAATCAGAAGATATACAGTAATTTTGAATAAAAATTCAAAATTGATAATTTAATTACCTTGTATCCGTCAGTGACTTCGTTCTAGCGTTTTTTATATAGACGCGTTTCGTGACATGTGTCACATCAGTAATCCTCGTCAAATGTTAAAATTCACATAAACACATAAAAACACATTTGCACATATTTACTAAATCACAATAACGACACACACAATTGTTCACACAATAATTGATAACAATGGTTATAAGTCATGATCAACCAATCAGAATTTATTCGTAACCATGACAACAGACCGTTGGTTACGAATTTTCCGTTAATTTATAGTACTCTATAAGTGACGCCCATCCAGATTAGACGCCAGATCTTGAATGACCTAAATGTTAATTTAAAATGTATAAAACGTAATCAAAATTCAAAAAGATGAACTAGTAAGAAGCAGATGAGGAACAATAACATTTAACTGATGCCAAGGACCAATTTGAAAAAAAATTAAATGTGTAAGAAATTACCGCAGCTAACATGAAAAAGATGCCAGCAGCCCAAATCATTCAAAATTGATGACTATCCTATCTCACCTGAACAACGGTTTATGTCAAGCCTACTGAATTGATAAGTATCATTAAATTACCCAAATTCCAGAAATAAACTCATTTTAAATATTTCTCACAGTTATCTGAACTCTCACTATAAACTGAATATAATTTCTTTCAAAGATTAAGTAAAATAAACAAATACTGAAAATTGATTAACTAAGAAAATAACCTACCATTAAATTGTGAACTTTTGAAACACACTTTACTACACTGCAGGAACAAATTGTAGCTACACATTATATTATTTAAGTACAAATAATGTAAGGTAGTGTACTTTTTATCGTAATCATTATTAATATTTTTCTTGTAATCACAAGGACCCAGATTTTGAACGATAATAAATGTAAACAGACAACACTGTCGCCATACTTAACTAACTCGCTCATTCAAAATCGATTTTCGCCGAACCCCTAGAGATATTAGACTCATATTAATTGTCGGTGCAAAATTGTTAATAACCAAGAATAATTTGATTGTCAAACTACATAATTACCATTCAATAATTAAAGAAATTAGTACAGAGTGTAACCATTGTTTTTATTTCATAGGGAAGTGTATTGTATAAATTGTGTATTGTATAGCAGAGACCAGCGAGAATGACGGCAAGCGCTCACGCCGCAAAATCTACGAACTACCTGCTTGATTAAGTAGGTCGAACGAAGGCAGGAACAAATTTGAATGCTCCAGGCCGTCATAACGAAGATCACTACACCACAATATTTATTAATTTCAATTGTTTTGAGTAAACAATTTGGCGCCACCCAGGATTATTAAACCCCTATGAAACAACAGGTAAGGTTTCCACTCGCGTTGTACTGGTAATTGAAGGATCGCTACAGAAATCGCTAGTGCAACACATAGATGTAACGACACCAGTGTGAGGCGAACACACAACATATACATAATTACAGAGACGACTTCATCTTGACGTTACAATATTCATAATTATTCTGAACAAGAATTTGTTTAACATTATTTGAGACAACTTTATAAAGGGCTGTTTGTTTTTAAATGTCTAAACTAAGTGAAAAATATTTATTTTTGTTACGAATAGAAAACATTGTATGGAAATTGTTTATTGTAACTTGTTTCACAAATAACATGTGTATTCTATGATGGTGAAATACTGTATGTAGACAGTGCCAAGTAAATGACCAATTACCAGAATGTGTGTGTGCGTGTGCGTGTGTGCGTGGACATTTTTGCTAAATAAATACCACTTACAACATATATTGTCATAATTTGTCTCTGTATATTAATTGCTTTTCTGGCTAAGTAAAATTCATCAGCTTATACTCACAGATGATATTAACAATTCTCCATTTCTCTGTTGGTTCTCACAGTAATACAAAGAGATATGTGGCAGTGGTTTTGCAGTGAATCTTGTTTAAATCACAAATGTATCTATATTTTAAAGCACTGCTAACATTCAAATGTAAATTATAATTTTTTAGAGCCACTATTGGACGGAGAAGGAACAGCTTCCTTAGGCCGTGGATCATACAGCAAGGGTCGACCTAGTAAAAAGTCGTCTGCAACAGGAGAATGAGATTCGCTTTGCCTCCTCAGAACAGGTTCAGACTTTAGTCTTAACTGGCTCTGAGGATTGCAGAATGTAACACGTGCTGCCTTGTTGCCTACAGTTCTGTGCTCTGTTACAACTCCCACCAAAAGTAGAGTCATTGGAACACTTAAACTACACAAGTGCAATAAGAGTTTAGACTAATTGGACATGAAAAATATAGGTTGGCCATAGGAAATCTTGTGCATATATGTTTATATTGTCAAGCGTTATATTAGTATACATATTGCACAGGTCGGCATATGTATATTTGTAGTTTCTGTATACAAGCACAAAGAGAATTAAGTTATCCATATGAAAACTGATTTGATGTTGTACAAAGTCTCAAGTGTGTATTATATTTATTTAAATAATCCACCTATAACGTTTTGTAAGTTGATTATTATGAATACCAAAGAAAATGATGTTTAGATTAGTAAGGGAGTAATAGATATTCAGTAGTAAACCATTGTGTGAAATATAATAACATTTACTATTTACTTCACTGTTCATTGTGATCCTTTTAACATAAGAGCATTGTGATGTTTTAAATAACTCATTAAGCTAATGTGGCAAAAGTTTTAGGAATAATATTATTTTTGTCTGTTAAAATATTAACCAGTAAATACATGTTAACAGAAATAAAAACTGTCATATGTAAATTGAATACCTGCTCATACTAGTTAAATCACTTATATTTACTTTGTTTCACAAGTTTTCATTTTCTTTATAGTGCATCTTCAATATACAATATTTTCAACTAACAACATAATAGGAGCCAGTTTGGAAGATTAACTAGTGATATGTAAATAAAATA
The DNA here is from genome assembly GCA_034769895.1 of Magicicada septendecula. Classification (NCBI taxonomy): domain Eukaryota; kingdom Metazoa; phylum Arthropoda; class Insecta; order Hemiptera; family Cicadidae; genus Magicicada; species Magicicada septendecula. The sequence goes on from CM068367.1 coordinate 1,091,052,471, forward strand.
CAAATTATTGTTTGAATGAAAATTAGAATTTGTATATACAAATCCACTGTCAAATTCTAAAGATACAATAATAGTGAATATAGTACTGTACATTTAGAGAGAGAGAGAGAGACAGAGACAGGGTGTGAATCATTTGACAATTAACAATCTGTGTATTTTGTATTTGTGTAGTGACCTGCTAAATGGTATATTCAGATACCATAAGTAACTGCAACAAAAGCATTTATGAAGAAGTAACTAACTTTATGTTAAATTGGTTTTAGTTAAATTTACTAGAAATTTTGTTAACTAGTAGGTAGATCACACAAAAAGTATACTATTAAATAATGTGGTTGAATGACTCAGTAGATGACAATATTCACATGCTGTGTCTGCTTTGAGTTCTGCTACTGAAAACAATTATGTATTAACAAATATTACAGCAGTTAACTTGGCTGGTTAATAACAAGGTGCTAAAAGATATCCACTCTCAATGAAGTTGTGTACAGTTTTTATCGGCTTTATCTTATATTAGAAATAAGCAGTAATTCTCAAAATTGCATAGGATTGTCAACAGTATTGCATTTTAGGATTCTAGATCAAACATATACTTCTCAACAAAAGTACAAGATTGTTGTAAAACAATTAACACAAGATTTTATGTTATTATAGAAAATTTGGTTCTCAGCAGGATTTTAATTCTTGCTTAACCATTTAGAACTTGTGAAACATCTCATTTTGTTTTTACCATGACTACTTGACTTTTAATAAGTCATTTATGCGCATGTTGCAACTCTAAATCCAATTACTATTTAATTTTAAAAACTTAAAATTATTCTTTTGAAAAGTTGTCAGTTAAAATTGTGATCTTCTCTTCATCTTTCCAAGTTATAGAATATAAATTGTGACTTACAAAATGTCAAATTTAATGTCATTGTATCACAAAGAATTATAGAGTGAATATTTCATTCAAACATAAATAAATAAGAAAATTACTTTACTACATATTTATATTTTAGACATGGATAAACAATACTTAATTTAACAAGTACATTTGGTAATAAAACATTTGCCTTTAATTTTTTAAACAGAACTGTCCATACACACAAAAGTGTATAAATTACTGTATACAATGAAACAAACATGATTAATATATTTCATCGTAAAATTTATAATTTTTCGTAAGATCAGAGTTATGCACTGAATAACATTATCACTTTGTGTATGTTATAACATTGTATATGTGACAATGATTGACGTTATGAACATGGATGTTTAAAAGGATCTTTAACAACGAATTGATAAAACTAATTTTATATTTAATACACAGCAGGTATGTAGTAAAAAGCAAAGTATCATACATTCATTTTGTAAATTCATTATACATCTATTCATTCTGTTATACTACTGTATAGAATTCCATCATTACATTCCATCAGATTGAAGAACTTTTGACGTAATGGTAAATTTTTGTAGTAATAAATATAATTATAATTCACAATTCTGTGTATTGTACGTTATAATTCCAAATATAAATGTATGTGTATTTGATTTAATTAAACGGTGTTTTAGTGTAATTACCATAATTCTGTGTGTGACCATATATGTATTATACAAATATTACATATTGTAATTTTAAAGTAAGATGTGTATAGTATACCATTGTTGTTGCATATAGTTCAAAGTTTATCGTTGTTTTATAATAAATGTATACTGAGTGGTAAGTGTGTATTCATATAGAAAATTCTTCTGTCCCTGTGAATAATCTTACTGAAACATTTAAACTGTGTTCTAAAACATGGTAACATATTTTTTTAAATATGTTATTTCTAATTCTTAAGTTGAGGCTTAACAGTATATGTAGTTTCTAAAATAAGTTGTGTGTGTTACATTATATAAAACAGAAGTCCCCTCTGCAGATTTATTGTAATCAGTGTGCATTGTTATCTTTAATGCTAACATGTTTGTCGTGGCACTTGTCATTTGTCATTATGGCAGGTTGACAATAATAAAAAAGTAAATGTAGGCCTATTAAGTACACAAATCTAAATTCTTGTATAATTAAATCTTAGTTATTCATATATGTTAGAATATTTGTTAATGTGTTTTCTTTTTTCTTCCATTCCTTTTATTAATAAACTCATAGAAATACGTAAATTTCTAAACCTCAAGTGACAGTAAAATCTTTTTCCATGTCTCAAAAAAAAAAATGTAGTTTAATTTGTAATACCCTGAAAACTGCCAGGAAATTTTCTTTGGTTGTGAATAGATGCAAAGACTTCAGATTAAAAATAAATAGACTCCAATGAAATGCAGTGAGAAGATGAAGGTTGTGATATTGTCTAAAAGTGACGTAATGATTATTATCATTGGTATTATTAAAATTTATAGTAAATGATTGGTGTGCAATGAAGAAGTACCATACGTTTTAAGTAAAGTACATACAGTAGAGCGTCGATAATTCGGACTAATTGGTGTTTGATCCAGTCCGGATTTTTGAACATATCCAAAAAAATCACTATATTTATTCCAAACACACAAATATTGTATAAATTTTTTTTATCACAAATTCTGAAGAAATTTAATCATGCAGATCAGAACTATGAAAAAGTCACTTTTTTTTTAACAAGGCTTGAGGTGTGTTTATTGGAGGCCAGGTCTCTGAGTCTCTTTAGTAACAAAAGTTGTTAGTGGAGCATTCAGGCTGCTTTTCCAGACAAGACATTGCAGTTTCGTATCCGTTGAACGCTTCAGTGTGTAAAGGTCCGGCTGATGATGCTTCATCAGCGGTCTTCACTTTCGTCGTTTTCATTATCGTCTGGGGGCTCGACCTCAGCTATAGTGTTAGTTATTTCTTCATCATTTAAAATTTGATATCCATTGTCATTTTTATCACTTTCTAACCACTCGCGTGCATTGTTTTCATCGCAGTCTTCGAAACCTGGCATTAACTTTAATAATAACGAATCAAATTTTTTGTGGACAAGGTCCGGATTATCGACGCTCTACTGTATATGAGAGTTTTAATCAATATTCTTGATAATACTTTCTCTTTTTCAACTTTATTTTAATGTTTAATTTTTAATTGCATTTCTTTTCAATGGACATCACAATAATGCAACATCTATTTCTGTGATACTGTTTTATGTTTAATATGTTTTACATTTGTATTAGACTCTGTTAATCTAGGCTTATTGTTATTCCTAGGCAGTCTGGTTTTGAGACTATTTATAAATTGAACAATATTTCAATTTAAAATATTTTGATTTAATCTTTTGTATACTGCTTACTTGAATTAAAGATCTACAGTCTTTAATCGATACATATTTCGTATATATTTGAAATCACAATCTGAAACTGATCCATCATTTCCTCTTAAAAAGTACAGGTGTATAGTGTCAATAATACGCAATAATTATAACCAGAACTGGTTCAAATTATTGATTTACTTTAATTTTTAGTGTAAACTATTATAAGAATAGCACAATAAAAATAAATAAATGAAATGTATTTGTACATTGCAAAGAACAAAAACATTGTTTGCAGTTCTCATACTGACAGCTGTTTGACGTGGCACTGGCCAACTACAAATCAGTATGAATCTTCCTTCACAGACAAAAGGAGATCTTATTTATACTTCTTTCATAAGTTATTGGGCATACTTGTATAAACACGGTACATGTTGCATGGTTCACGTACATTTATTTTTTAGATTTACAACTATGTGTGGAGTGACAGCACAAACATAACAAATAATAATACATTCAATGATATTCACTGCTTCTTTGATGCACATTTAAGGTGGAATCAGATTTTGAAAACATTTAGGTACGAGCAGTTTTTTAGGGATGACAGATTCTTTCTACAAATTGACGAATTTGTATTGTTCCTTAACATTAGTTTCTTTACATAGGAGGCTTGAGTTTCTAATTTTAAAGATTTCTAACCATTCTTTTATCTTTTACAGTCTCTGCTGCCTTAAGTAGTGAATTTTCCTTTGAAAAAAAAAATAGTTTTATAAGAATTCCTTTATCAAGTCCAAATTTTCAGTGACAATATGTACTTGTATAGTAAAGAAATTGTAACCTCGTTTATATTAATTACAGCTATGATTTTTTTTTTATGGTGAAAAAATTCTTGTAAGCACTTATAATTATAAAACATTCTGATTGATTCCTTTCAGTTAATGCATTTCAATATTATTTCAAGTTTTAAATGTTTCAGGTATTTTTATAGTGTAATGTAGATTAGGTATGAAAAAATCTGACTTCTCAATTGTGAAACCGTATAAGATTGGAGTAACTTTTTATCAGGTTACTTAATACACACAAATTTTAATTTAAATAATTACGCTTTCGAATTAAGAATCTGTATAGCAGCCGTCATCAGTCTGAAATTAGTGAGATTGAATATGTTATGAAGAATGTTTGGAAAGTAACTTCCATTTGAGTGTTAAAAAAACAGTAATACATTTTGAGGTTTTTAACATATTATACAACTTTAAGCTACACATTTGATTTTTCTACATAATTTCCAGCTATATTTAGCACTTGTTATATTAGCGAATAAGTTTTTGAATCTCCTCGTCGTAGAATTCTGCCGCATGTGATTTAAGCCATACAGTGTCCATTGTCCTTCAATTCCTCATTATTTTGAAAGCACTTGACACTAAATCAAATATATTGCAACTTACCGTCTGCGGCTTCCAGAAACAACGTCTTCACAAAGTTGACATGTTTCGGGACACTTGTCCCATCATCAGAACTTAAAATAATCGTGTATCATTTAAGTTGATACATTTGTCAATTAATTAAAATATTAAAATTCAACATGAAATAAATAATTTAAAACAATATAAATACGTAAATGTCTAAAAGCGAGCGCGAACGTTTAACGATGTACATCGTACAGAGATTGACCGCGCACTGAATTACGTTTTGCTCCCACCACGACAATATCGCAAAGCAGTGTCATACAATACATTTGATTTGAAAAGTACGTGGCTTGGTACTAAATATTTGGAATTATTCCTTTTAAACTTGACACTAGCCAATTTTTCATGTTAGGAAAAGTTGATAGTCGCAGCGGCTTAAATCATGTCTGTATTGAGGATGATAAACAACTCCCATACTCCCATTTGTTGAGTGCATTCAGCAGTGTGTGGGGGAGCTTTGTCATGGAGAAAAACAATGCCTGAACTCAGTGTGCCATGTCATTTATTCTGAATGGCTCTTTGCCGCTTTTTCAGACAATAGACAGTTTATTGTAGTGCGTCATTCAATGAACTCAACCAGGAGTTCATCTCGTCTGTCCCAAAGACAGTTGTCATAAGCTTTTCTTAAGAAAATATTTGACAGCACTTCACAGTTTTTCATGGCAAAATGGTGTAGCCCCACTCCATAGGCCAATTTTTGAGCTCTATGTTTACATAAGGAATCCATGTCTCATCACCTGTGACAGTGTGACTGAGGAGCTCATCCTCTTTGTTTTGTGGTCCTCAGAGAGAAGTTTAGGGACCCAGTGAGCACAAAATTTGTGGCTTTTAGCCTGTCAGTTACAAAACTTTGCACAGTTATAAACTTTGTCAGCTTATAAACTGTTCATGGTAAAGGAAAGAAGTTCAGTAGTTTGGTAATCATGAATTGCCATTCTTCTCAGACTTTTTCATTCACTTTTTGCACAGGTTATCAATTTGCAAATGATCGTCCACTTCTTCTCTCATCATAGACATTAGTTTGACCAACCGAAATATTTGTCACCATCACTGTCTGAAATCTAACAACACTATTACTCACATTGTTCTCACCATGAATTGTACAGATTTTGCAATGAATGTTTCCAGATTCTAATGTTCACAGAAAAAGACCATTTGAAACATCAACATCGCAGCAAGAAAGACCTGAGAAATCTTTGCACTAGCACTGTCAGATGTCTACTGACCCACACAACAGTGTAAGATATGCGTTGCTACTCCCACTCCTTCAAGCACCAGATGAAATCAAAAGTTACTTTCCAAACAGCCCTCATATGTTTTGCGTGTAATGAAAACAATATTGGCTAAACTGTGAGTCAGAAGTCACACAAAGTAATGATACAAATACAAGGGAAACTGATGATTTGTACATCAGTATGCGCTTGCACGGGTGTATATAGTGGTCAAACAGTACATATGATTATAAAACATATTTGTTACTTCAGTAGAATCTCAGTTAACTGAGCTTGTTTATATACAACCTGTTCAAACAATCAGCTCATTTGCCCTAAAATATAATATGTAACAAGATATAAAAAATAAAGTGCAGGAGTGATGATTTAGATTCAATTAAGGGGCAAGTTTTTCTGGTTTTACAATGATTATAAAATTGTCAAATTTGCTCCAGATATGGATAGCCATGAAATCTCCAGAGACGTAGGTGAAATAATAATAGAATAAAATAGAAAAATAACTATGATGCTGGCAAAATATACAATACTGACAAAATATTACAGTACTGACAAACGTCTGTAGTATTCTTTGTATGATTTAGTGTCTGTAATGTACCAATCATCCTGTGATCAACCTTATCAGCTTAGCAACCCACAACAACCTTACACATTATTTCACAAAAAGAAATAAATTGCCAAGAATTTGGTTGAACAATTACTTAATTAAATTAACAATGACAAGTGTTGCTTCCAAAATAGGCAGCTACCCAAGACAGATAGTTTATCACAACATCCATATGCATTACGTGTCTAGCGAACCTTAATAGACAGTTGACCTTATTGAGCAGTGAGCTAGAGGTCTACATAACCTAACGTAAAGGTGAGGTTGATCCACAGCCCTCCAAGCATGTATATGATAGTCATATTGCCCAAGTTGAATGTTGTGCAGGTGAATTAACATAGTCTGACCTGTACTGACCATAAATCTGCTAAGGTATGAGGCAGATAACTTCAATAATGAGCCTTAATTAAGCTACACCCAATTATAGGTTAGAAACCACTTTCATTTTTTTAAATTGAAATTCAGTATAAACTAAGAGGGTTTGTGTTCCATATTGGAAATAAAACTCTATAATGAGTTTTCTATCAGTTTTGATTAATCAGGGTTTCCAGTATCTGGACAGCAACTGCCCCAGGTACATTGGTTAACCAAAATTCTTCTGTATAGTACAGTATATGTTGTGTAGTACACAGAAATTGGTATGTAATATGTAGTTTGAGAGAGAAACAGAGTGGTTCTTATAAAATGAAGTTCATTAAATTGTAAGGTACACCACAGCCCTGAATTAAAACAATATAATCAATTTGGTTCATTTTACTTCCAATTAGAGGAAATCATTTTTGAATAACTTAAAAGTAGTTGAAACTAACACATTTTAAAATCATTATATGAATGTTATTAGTACAGAATTTGCAATTTTCTTTATTTGGTCTGTAATAACAGTGTTGAGGTTTTAATTATATACAGTTTGTGTTTTCTATAGAACTAAACCTTTTGTTTTAAAATTCTTTAATATTTACATGAACTTACTTTTCAATTCATGAAGTTTTACTAAAAATAATATGCTGATTTTATTGTACACACACACATTCAGATTAGCATACAGTATTATTAACATTCCATCTATCCAAATAAACTATCACTCTTAGTTTTCCCAGAGGGTTAAGGAATTTTTGCCACTGAAATAAATATAGGAATCACTGTAACTACAGGTTTCTAACTTAAATTGTAGTTTAAAACAATGTTATTTGTATATAATCAGAGGTATATATTTGAAATTCATTTATATGATTGTGTTATTCTGGTTTGTACTTCCAGAATTTTGAATTCTATCACTAAAATGTTATTACTGTTGTGTATTATAAATTCTATAATATAATCTATATGTAAATAACAATTATTATTGTATGTTGTATTTTAAAACACTCTAGATTTATAAATCAAAGTATCTTAACTAAGTATTCTGTATAGACTGTTGAGTTATAGCTGTTACATTGAATTTTTGTTTAATCAGTACCGTGAGTTTATATGAAAGACTTCTCAAATAATAGTGCACTTTTAAAATGTAAGGGTGTACTATAAAATATTACATGTTAACAACCTGAGTTGTGCATGGCAGCATGTATGCAATGTTTGTATTTGTTAAGTACACACAGGTTTCAGAGAGGCTGCTTGTATTGTATAGTGTTTGCTTTGATATGATTTACATTGTATGAACTAGTGTTTGCAATAGAATTTTGCTCATATAAAACAGTCTGTGAAATATATTTTTAATGCCATAAACATACTCTCAGCCTGTGATGGTAGTTCCAGCCCTAAACACTTGCCCAGTGAATAACTTATTAATAATTACATCCATTATATGCTTCAACAGGTTCGATGTCTATTTCTTACAGTTCATCATTAAAGTAATAGCATGATTTATAAAATAGTATGTTCATACCTGAAGTGAATGTAAACTCTTTAATAAGTGTTGAGTTTTTAATTAAAAAAACAGATTTTTAGAAGAACTTTCGGTTATCAACAGTTTTTTAACAATTACTTTCTGGTTGAATTACGTTTGATCTATTGCATTGCATTTTTCAGTATTTTGTTTTTATCTTCACCAACAAGCAGGTGTTTGATCAGTTGACTAATAGAACACTCATGTATAGCCTACTGCTATCAGTAAAGTTCATAAAATGAAATATAAAATGATTTCACTAAAACAAACACAATGTTGTGTAGTCTTATTGTAAATTCTATGTCCAAAAATCGGTTGAAACTACAGGTAATACCTGCAATGTTGAAAATACTTGAACTTGATCTCAGGCAAACCACAGTTAATTCATATGAAGAAAACATTTCCAGGCAAATAATCTTCAGTATTATGATTTCATAATCAGACATTCAAGGTAAAATAAAATTTAATATGGCTAACTCCAAAACTACAGTGAACATTGATTATATGGTAGTGTGAGAAAATTTTTATTTATAATGTATTATGTGTATCAAAACACATCAAAAGAAGACTGAAATTTAAACAAAACTGTTTATATTTACTTCAGAATGTAATATTCTACCTTTCTTTTATTTTGTATAAAACTTTTTGTAATGTCTGTAATATACTTAACTTATTTAATGTATTTTTTATTATGAATTCTAGTTATTAAATCTCATTTGAGTTACTGTTAGTCTCATTTGAGTTACTATTAGTCTCATTAGTTGTACTATTGAAAAATATATTATTTTGAAAATTTAACTTTTCATTTTTGGAAGAAAAAAAAGTTATTACCTGGTTGTCATCATGATTTTAAAGCCACATATGTATTAGACATAGTCACAAATATTTTATTTAATAAAGTATCTGCACAGCAGAATTCCTCATCTCTTTATTTCTAATAAAAGTATATTATCCCTGAGTACTGTCACAAGAATAAATCCTTTTTTTAAGCATTAAATTTTAGCTAATCAAACTGTTTGAATCCGAAGTGTTTATTCCATTACAAATTTGTTCGTGCTGTGTAAAGTAGAATATCATCACTGGTTAACACAGTTGGGAGGCAGCAGATTTTGATAGCAAGAAGAAATCTTCTCCTCCATGTCAAGGTGTAGGCTTACAGTCTGTTCCACCTTCACTGAAGCCATCTCTTCCGTGGTCTACATATATCTTGTCTTCTCTTCCTTGAGTTCTGTATCTTATTCCTTGTTTAGGTAGTCTCATATCTTCCATGCTCTTGATATGCTGCTTCCATTTGTTTATCCTTCCCTTATTCAACTGGCCATAGAATATACATTTAACTCGGTTGTTATATCTTCATTTCATATTTGATCCCTAAGGGTGCACCTTTTTTCTCAAGAACTTCATTTGACTTGTTTAAATTCTTAGCAAGAAGAAATCAAAATTATAATTATAGTATTTTGTAGATAATAAAATAATATTATTCAAAGAACAGCCCATGGTATACATTATATAAATAAACTCAGATAGGATGCTAATTTTAGGGATTCAAGCAATAAAATTATGTTAATTTTATTAACACAGAAAAATTATACTATTTACTAGATGTTGCGAATGAATTTTCATTGAAAGGTATTTGATGTTGTAGGGCCACGCTTTGACCTTAAATGTATATGTCGTATTCCTGTAGCTGCAACTCCTCAAGAAATTATGTACCGGTACTTTATTTTTGAACATATTATCAAAACTAGTTATCCAAATGCATTGCTCTCTAAATTCTTTTAACTCTAAACAAGGGTCTCAAGTTTTCATATTTGGGCTCTCTGGTGAATGAAAACAATTATATAAATGAAGAGATAAGCAAAAGAATTCAGAATGCTAATAGATGCTGCTATGGGGTGATGAAATACTTCAAATCACAGCTTCTACACCGTGAAACCAAAGCTGGACTATATATAACATTAGTAAAACCAGTCCTGATGTATGGAAGTGAAACATGGGTACTGTGACATAGGACAACCTGTTTCGACTTGCATCTTTTGAAAGGAAAATACTTAGGAAAAATTATGGACCCATTAGGAAAGGTGGAGATTGGAGAATAAGGTACAACAGAGAGCTCTATTATAAAATGCACACCAGAAGGAAAGAGAGGACGCGGAAGACCTAGACTATGATGGATTAATGGAATCCTAGAAGATGTGAAAATACTTGGAGTGAAAAATTGGTGGACATTGGCTAAGGATAGAGAAGTCTGGAGGAAAATCCTGAGGGAAGCTGAAGCCCATGGTGTGCTGTGGAGCTACTGAAGATGAGTTGTTAACAATTGTAAATTTTCTACAGACTTTTAGTTAAAGAATATTATCTTCAATTAATTATAATATAAGATCCATAACAAGTTAAGAGTTTAATAAAGTTGTAATTAAAATACAACTATTACTAATTGCACTGGCCTACAGAAATGAACGTTGTTTCTTTCATAAGAACAAAATATCGGTATGGAGAACCATACATGACTTCCATATTCTAAGATTTATAATTAAAATAATTTTCGAAATGAAATATTACCATAGAAACTACTTCTTTCTACTTACTGCTTCAGCCTTAACCACAGTACTGTGGTCACTAACATATACCGCCTCACGTTATCGCACTCGATTTTCACTGATGATGGAAGTCGATGGCATTGCCGAAACGTCTGGTTTTGTAGAAAACATTGGACTACGGCCAAATATCCCGGGAAGGAATTTTAACAAAAACTACTTCTTTGTTGCCGATAACGTTGTACACATATATATAAAAAATATGCATAAAATTAATGGTTTGTATAAGTTAATGATTGATCTCCATTAAGTAGTGCTCAAGTTTCCAAAGTTTTAATATTATGATGTCCGTAAAGCTGCGTTGCTTAGAATAAAGCTGCGAATCTACAGTGTACGTTTCACAGAACAAACACGCGGAAAAGAAGGAGCGCTCCGAAGTCACTCATGGACCCTCAGCATCTTGCAGAGGGTTCATTCCCTAAAGACGAAAAGTCTGTCTATGAATCGTTCCTCTGTAAACACGTGCAGTTACACTGCCCAGCGATCCACAGGAAGCAAATCGCTATCCACACTGGACACTTTTTCGGCTTGCATGTGTTATGTTGGTATGGGTTCAGCACTTTCCATTTAAAAAGCATGCAAATGTAAGAAAATAAACATGAATGAGGCCAGAAATAACGCGAATTTTGTGTGTGTGTGTGTGTGTGTGTGTGTGTGTGTGTGTCTTCCCTGCCTTTTTACTGCAGTAGTCATAATAATAAAATGGAAACGTAAACAGTACATAACTGAAATATGCTTGCCTGCCAAGCACGATATATTTTCTAATATATACATAATTTACATTAAAATGAAAAAATTATAATTTTATTGCCTGGCAACAAAATTATTTTATTTTCAACAATTACCATTGTTTGAAAAAGTTTAAATGAATTTTCAAGTACAGTCGACTCTCGATAATTTGACACTCAAGGGACCAGAGAAAAATTTCAAATTACCAAGAGTTCAAAATAACAGGAGTTTAAATAACCAAGAGGGAGGGAGGAAAAATCAAGTAAACAAGAGTTTGATCAAAATTCATGATTTATTATTTTAAACATTTGTACAATTATTCACAAATGTTCATTTTGAAAAGAAGTCCGTAATTTTCTGTTGAGTGAGCGACTTCAGTCTATCATTGTCCAATGAATTTTCGATAGTGGTGAGAGCTGCGAAGAAATCGTCACTTGTGTCGGTTCTGAGGGCGTAGAAGCGTACGGTAGTAAGAGATCTCCTTGCCTCGCTCAATGTGACTGGAATTGGCGGTTGTTCTTCTTCGTTTTCTTCCTCGTCCTCATCCAGAGGGGCAAAATTACAGTTCGGCATCGGTTAGGGCACCGTGGACACTGATGTCATCGTCAACATGAGCATAATCCTCAAATGTTAATTCTCCATAGTTAGGTAGAAGTCCCCACCCTGAGTCAGAATTTGTAATTTTTGGCGGCTCCGATGACTGTTCTACGTTTTCGGTTTGCTTAAACCCGCACTTTCTGAAGCAGTTATAAATAGTGGTAGGGTTGACATTTCTCCAGGCCTTATCAATCATGATTATAGCGGTCAAAACTGTTATGATTACCTTCTCACCTTTTTCAATGCTATCCAGCACAAGAGAAACAATTTCTCTATGGTAGAGAGTTTTAACATTTTGAATTATGCCTTGGTCTAACGGTTGCAATCTTGATGTCGTGTTGGCTGGAAAAAAATCAATTTTACGTGGTCTAATGGTGGTGGGTTATTATGCATGGTGCAGTTGTCCAAAAACAGTAAGATTTTGCGTTTTTCCTTTTTCATGTCACTGTTCACTGAGGTCAGCCATTCATTAAACAACTCTGTCGTCATCCACGATTTTTTGTTTGACCTATAAGCTGTGGGCAGCGGTTTTATTCCTTTAAAACAGCGTGGTTTCGCAGATTTCCCTATAATAAGTGGTTTCAATTTTTGAGAACCGTCCATGTTACACGCTAAAAGAACAGTTAATCTATCCTTGCTGAGTTTCCCTCCATGACACTTTTCGTCTTTGAACGTCAGAGTGCGATCAGGAAGACATTTATAAAAAAGCCCGGTTTCGTCTGTGTTGAATATGTTCCTTGGGTCATAGCCATTCAAAAGTTGGTTTAGTTCGTCAATCCATTGAGAACAAATGGAAATATCCACGCTGGCGCTCTCTCCGCAGATTTTTTTAAATGTGATGCCGTGTCGATTTTTGAAATTTGAGAGCCACCCCTCACTTGCTGCAAATCCTTTAATTCCAAGAGACTGCGCAAAAGACTTGGCTTTTTCCTTCAACATGAAACCGCCGACGGGAACGTTTTGTCCTCTACACTGACGAATCCACTTAAGCAAGCACTCTTCAAGACGGGGAAATTCACCCTGGCGTGACCTTTTTCTACTCGCAATTAAGGCACTTCCGGTGATGCGATCTTTGTTTTTCAAAATCATGGACAATGTCGATGGTAAAATGCCAAACTGTTTAGCGACATCTTTTTTTAATTGTCCATCCTCCACAGCTTGAATCACACGCTTTTTTTCACTTATGGAAAGACACTTGTTCTTTCTTGAATTCATTTTAATAACACAAATCAAACATTAACATGACTCACTTTAACGTTTGAAGGAAGACTGGAATGCGAACTGCAAACTCACTCATATCTCATTTATGTAAACAATCGACATGTCTGTACATGTATGTAAACAAACGACAGGTCTATGCATGATAAACGCTTCAAATTATAGAGAGTAGGGAAGCCCGGACTTCAAATTATTGCATGTTGGCGGGCAAGATACTATTCCTTCAACTTCAAATTACCGAGGGAACCAATTAGTATTGATTTTATTCAATTTATCGAGTATTTTTCAAGGGACCGGGAAAAAATTTCAAATTATCGAGAGATTCAAATTAACGAGTGTCAAATTATCGAAAGTCGACTGTACTTTACTCTTGTTAAAACGTAAAAGGTTGCAGGTAAACTACCCCTTCCCCTTAACAGATCTTCACCAAAATCAAAAGGCCTTGAGTCCTCTACAATTCACTGAAGTATGCAAAAAATTATTTGATTCTGTTAGAATTTGCGGCAGTTATCGTTTGCCATAGAAAATACGCTTAATAAAAAACGTTGCAGGTAAACTACCCCTTCCCTTCAACCGATCTTTACCAAAAACAATAGGTCTTGAGTACTCTACAAATCAGGGCTGTATGCAAAAAATTATTTGATTCTGTTTGAATTTGCGGCTGTTATCGTTTGCCATAGAAAATACCCTTGTTAAAAAAACGTTGCAGGTAAACTACCCCTTTCCCTTAACCGTTCTTCACCAAAAACAATAGGTCTTGAGAACTCTACAATTTAGGGCTGTATGCAAATAATCTTTTGATTCTGTTTGAATTTGCGGCTGTTATCGTTTGCCATAGGAAATACCCTTGTTAAAACATAAAACGTTACAGGTAAACTACCCCTTTCCCTTAACCGATCTTCACCAAAAATAATAGGTCTTGAGAACTCTACAATTCAGGGCTGTATGCGAAACATTATTTGATTCTGTTTGAATTTGCGGCTGTTATCGTTTGCCAAAAAAAAAAATTTCCCTTGATAAAAAAAAACCGTTGCAGGTAAACTACCCCTTTCCCTCAACCGATCTTCACCAAAAACAATAGGTCGTGAGTACTCTACAAATCAGGGCTGTATGCAAAAAATTATTTGATTCTGTTTGAATTTGCGGCAGTTATCGTTTGCCATAGAAAAAAAATCTACACACGGACACTTTTCGGAAAACGACTTTTTTTCATGTTTTGAGTGTAGTACAATCAGAATCTGCAATAATCCTGAACACGATTTTTTTTGCCATCACCATACTTCCATTTCCTTAAGGAATATGGAAGTAAAATTACTTAGTCTTGAAGTATTTTTCATGCTGAATTTAAATTACCTTCAGAATTTTTCAATCAGGCAGGATATTTCTGTGGTACTTGTTTGAAGTTTTTTACCTGTCTGTAGATTTTTTTTCTATGGCAAACGATAACTGCCGCAAATTCAAACAGAATCAAATAATTTTTTGCATACAGCCCTGATTTGTAGAGTACTCACGACCTATTGTTTTTGGTGAAGATCGGTTGAGGGAAAGGGGTAGTTTACCTGCAACGGTTTTTTTTTTATCAAGGGAAATTTTTTTTTTTTGGCAAACGATAACAGCCGCAAATTCAAACAGAATTAAATAATGTTTCGTATACAGCCCTGAATTGTAGAGTTCTCAAGACCTATTGTTTTTGGTGAAGATCGGTTAAGGGAAAAGGGTAGTTTACCTGTAACGTTTTATGTTTTAACAAGGGTATTTCCTATGGCAAACGATAACAGCCGCAAATTCAAACAGAATCAAACGATTATTTGCATACAGCCCTAAATTGTAGAGTTCTCAAGACCTTTTGTTTTTGGTGAAGATCGGTTGAGGGAAAGGGGTAGTTTACCTGCAACGTTTTTTTAACAAGGGTATTTTCTATGGCAAACGATAACAGCCGCAAATTCAAACAGAATCAAATAATGTTTTGCATACAGCCCTGATTTGTAGAGTACTCAAGACCTATTGTTTTTGGTGAAGATCGGTTAAGGGGAAGGGGTAGTTTACCTGCAACCTTTTACGTTTTAACAAGAGTAAAGTACTTGAAAATTTATTTAAACTTTTTGAAACAATGGTAATTGTTAAAAATAAAATAATTTTGTTGCCAGGCAATAAAATTAAAATTTTGTCATTTTAATGTAATATAATATTTTTCATTTAATACGGCAATAAAAAGGCAGGTAAGACACAAACACACACACACACACACAATTCACGTTATTTCTGGCCTCACTCATGTTTATTTTCTTACGTTTGCATGCTTTTTAAATGGAAAGTGCCGAAACCCACACCAACATAACGCGTGCAAGCCGAAAAAATGGACATCAATTTGCTTACTGGCGAAGCTAGTAGTTAATGAATGGGTAGGCAAAAATCTTATCTTAAATTTTTTTTAAGGAATCACTAAAAGGATGGTGGTTCAAATAGGACGCTGAGATAGAGTTTGCTGTAACCGAATGGTTCCACAAACAGCCGTAAGAATTTTACTAGCAGGGAATCTACAGGTTAGCGCAACAGTGGAACTCATGTCTTAATGTTATTGGAGACTTCTTTTAAAATCGTTGAATAAAAAATGCTTTACGGCTCTATACGTGTTTCTATTGAACAATCCTTGTATTAGTCATACACAATAATACAACTGATTGAACTTCAAATTTTTAAACTTGATTAGTTTCTATGTATATGTTTAATGTTACAAATAATTCAAATAACAATCTTGATCATCTGTTAGTTCAGCGGAATAACAGTGACACTTTTAATAACCGCATAAAATAAACACTTAGAAACAACACAGGCGCTTTAACTTAACTGTTTGGACCACAGAAGTGAGGCATGCCTCAACACTCTATGTGTACAGCGCGGGACAATCCCCCCTCCCTACACTTCCCTATCACACCACTACATTGCTTACATACGATGTATACAAAAAACACTGAGGCAAGTTCAGGTTGCCTCATTCGCTTTAAACGAACTATGCCGAATCTCACCTGTCACCATCTAGCGGTCGCTCAATAAAGCACGTTTCGGTTTAATAAATTTGACAGTCGCAGTAACAATGTATAATCTTTACGTTATGTAGTTCATACGTATTTATAATTTTTATTCTACAGAATTTTTTAGGGTAGGCATTGCCTCAATTGCCTCCATGTAACTTCGCCACTGATATATATGTGTACAACGTTATCGGCAACAAAGAAGTAGTTTTTGTTAAAATTCCTTCCCGGGATATTTGGCCGTAGTCCAATGTTTTCTACAAAACCAGACATTTCGGCAATGCCATCGACTTCCATCATCAGTGAAAATTGAGTGCGATAACGTGAGGTGGTATACGTTAGTGACCACAGTATTGTGGTTAAGGCTGAAGCAGTAAGTAGAAAGAAGTAGTTTCTATGGTAATATTTCATTTCGAAAATGATTTTAAATATAAATCTTAGAATATGGAAGTCATGTATGGTTCTCCATACCGATATTTAAAATTGGTAACTATGTGATTCAAAATGATAAATACACTCCTCGTTCTGGTTTACATAGAAAATGGTAGTTGAAGATTTTCGAGCATATTTTGCATGAGATATCTCTTGTCTTAGTCCTGCAATAGTCAGCCAGCATACTAGGCCTGCATTTGCCTAGGTACCTCTTTTTCATTGTAGAAATCAGCTGATGGAGACATTAACTGTGCTCATCACTGACAGCCCCGGGATTTTCTGTGAAGAAGTCTAGGAGAGAGAGTCCAACAAGTGAATTTTCAAAGATATGTTGCATCCCATAGCTTTGGATTAACTCACAAGACCAGCCACTATGTCACAACAGTTTTCTGATTTGTGATTTCCAAGAAAATTGCAACATATTTTTGAATGACTGCTAGGCTGCTTTTTCCAGTGGATTTAACAGTCCTTCAGAATGTTCAACGTACATTAGTGATCTTATTTGTGGCCCTATAAAAATCTCTTTTTTCTGTTTACCATCACTAACTTTAGTAAATTTCGATTTCAAGTACATAAATGCACCAGATTATCCTTTGCTTTCACAAAATATTTTATGATTCCCAATTTAATATCCAATGGAGATAAATATATTTTTCCAGGATTCCTAAAAGGGTATTTGACAAATTTTTCTCCCCAGGGATAAGAGATCACAGTTAGGCCACAATTTTCTTATATAGTGAGACTTCTTACCTTTGCCGTCCCAGTCACACAAGATTTTATGTATTGAAGTTGCAATAAAGCAATGACCTTCAAATCTCCACAGATGTTCCAGTTATATTTTTCACATTGCACTTTCTCTAACAATAGTTTCATATTTTCATGTCTCTTTCATATCAGTGGCATGTGCTACAGGTATTGATGGAAATTTTTTGCCAATATGTATAAGCACAGCCTTCAAACTAACTTTTAATGAATCTATGAACAATTGCATTCATCTGGCCGGTGTTGATACCCAAGAGTCTCCATAACAGAACAAATATTAAAAAACACACCTTTTTCTTCAGAGAAGTAGTCTTTTAAATCACTATGGCAGCTACGATAACTGCATATTCTTACATATTTCTGTAGTAGATTCCATCCTTTGAGCCTGGAAGGTAAAAGTTTAGATTGTTGTTTAGTCAGTATTAAATCCCTTAAATCATGAAAGTCTTGTTGATTTGGAAAGTAAGGTTCTGATGAACAACTTTCTTTGTATGTAGGATCACTTCTAAATCATCTGGTACTTTTTCAGTATGAGATAGGTCAGAATCAGAGTTATCACTTAAAATCGTATCTGGTTATACTGGTACAGAAAGCGCTTCAATGTGTAAGACAGGCCTCATTGCACATGGCAAATTTAGATACTCAACTGTATATTTTGTTTTAGATGTGACTCCTTTCAGGTTAGTTAAACAAAAATAGCAATCGATCAAATGGTCCTTGGATTCCCTCCGAACTATAGCAGATGCTATTGCAAAATAATTGCAAATGGCAAATGATGTGTTCCATTTTCCACCCAGTGAGCAGCCTAACACATGACACAGCATATATTCAAGACCCAGCTCTTATCAAAATCATCTGCTTGACAGCCAAAGTAAAATGCATACCACTTTGTTTACATGTGTGAAATTTCACCTCTGAAACTTGAAGGTTAGTTTCCCACAAATAGCAGAAAGTGAATGATTTACACACTTTCTTTGTATAATTAAAACAAAACACAATACACACAAACATACTACACAATACACTCCTAAAGAGAAAGGAAGTAAAATATCATACTAACAGGCTCACGGTCAGTATTGATTGCCTCCTTACACCACAAGGCCATATTCTTAACAGGTTTGAACATGTCAAAATATGAATAAACCTGCACAGTCTTGTCTTTTGATAATTCAGCATAACACAACACATTTCCTTCAATAAATCTTGAATAAAGTCACTGTATATACGTTAAAGATTCCCATGGCATGACAAAAAGAAAGCTAAAATCCAAATTTTAAAAAGTAACTGCCTGATGAAGGCAGGAATCTATGCTGATGAACAAATTCTAATTTCACTTGTGAATTCAGTATGAAAGAATGTACTAGGCTCATCATTTAGTTTTCTTGTGAAGAAAATGCCTTCTACACAGTTAATAAGACATTATTAATATCTTGGTATGTCAATATCTGTTGGGGTTTGAATTGAGCCAGTTATTTCATACACATTTCAAACCATGTACAGACTCAAACATATAAAATTGAGGCCTACAATTATCGTTAGGATGTGAGTAAACAACATTGATCCTTCTGTCCTTTGAAAAAGTACTCGCATCATTACTATTAACTGAATTGTTGTCATTAATAATACTAAGTATTTAATAATCTAGATCTTCTAAAATTATAATTAATGTATGTATTTTGTGGACAATAAATCATGGTTTATGAATGACCTTTTTAAAATTAGGTTTAATACTATTTATCATAAAAACATAGGCAGATATAGCTACTTCCAGAAGTTCCCAACCAAATTTCCCCCATTGTAGCCATGTATGAGTGAATATTAATTTTACCCGTAAACAGAATCATATGCATATCTTCAGTATCAGATGGATATTGTAACATAACAAAATGTTACCTAACCTAAACGTATACTATCAGATTTAATAAGTACATAACAATAATGTAAATAGGGAATATAGTGATAAGAATAACCAAGAAGAGAGAAATCATGGAAGAAGAAAGAAGCAGAAGTGCCACATGAAACAGTAAACCCAAATACTGTTTGACACTACAACCAGACAATGACCAACACAAACTGATGGACAGAGTAAATGTACTTTAAGCTGTCAAGCGAGTCAGTGAATAATATAAACAGAATACGATATGTTAATAACAAGTGAGTCAATAAGAATCTGAATAATGTGAAATCAGAATTAGCATTTTGGTGATAATAAATTTATCCATGACTAGTAATTTACGAATGCCAAGAACTAAAATTAGCAATGGCCACCAAAATGATAACAAAGATATATTTCAATCTCAAATATACTTATGACGAGAAAGAAAAACCATTTGTAAGAGGGAACCTTGTACAAATAAGGTACCTCAACAAATTACCGAATTGTGAACCTATAAATGTTGTTAAGGCAAAATTCCAGTATAAGCGGTATGTCTTAACAAGGCCTAGACCAAACAATAATCAGTGCGTTGATTATTGGAAGGCAACATGAGTGTAGATTAAATGCACAGAACAATTGTTATACTCAAACATAGCAGAAAACCATTGTTAAAATAATATATTTAATAATTCAATTGTTAGTTAGTAGAATAGAGCGAGTTAGTGTAAAACGAAATGTCTTAGTAGTAAGGATCGTTCATTACCATGTATAAAGATAAGGTTTATCCATAATGTTCAGTAAAATGTCAGTACAGAGTTAATAAGTGTTCTCACATAAACGTTTGAGTAATAAAATGCTATGTGAACACAAACAATATTAATCAAAGTGTAAAATCGTCGATTCAGGTAAACAGACGACAGTGCAGAGTAGTGTACCTGAACATTGTTTATATAGCAATGTCAGTAAAAGTGAAATTAACTCGGTATCAAGCGATATCAAATTAAAGAAGACAAAATGATCTTTAATTTGATGGTAATATCGCCCCAATCGCAGCTGTATTAAGTGCGTGAAAGGTGTTAGCAACATTTACGAAATATGCATCAGAAATCTGGGTACTAATAACAACAATATCGACAAGCTGTCAATCATTGCAGAGCTTGGCGGTTGGGAAACCGTTATTAACGGCCAAAATGACAATACGTCATATTCATCACACCTGCAAGAGCCAATCACAAAATTAGTTAGTAATTAACATTTTTGCCTAAAGCCGATCAAAGAGTAGAGTATATAAGAGGATGTAACCGATTTTCGACAGACACTTATCAACTTCATCGAGCGCGGAACGTGCGCCAGCCATCTCAACATTTTTATTAACTGATAGCGTCATCATCATCACACGTCAAAGGAAACAATTCGACAACAACCTACAATTACTTCAAATTATTCTACAGAGAACCATAGTGATTATGTGCAGTATTATTTCATTTTTTGTGCGGGAAAATAATGAACAGAAGTAATTAAATAATGTTATTTACGATCCATTAAGTTAGAAGCGGATCGAAATTCTCTGTTCTTGTGCGTGTGCAGTGAATAACGATAATCATTATAATCCGATTATCGAGGTGCTAAATGAGTTTTAATTAAATAATTAAAACCAAAAGGTAACAGTGCAACCATTATTCATTTTCACTACAAGCGCCATAACCTGTACGTTTTTATACACTGATCTGTACTGACGCAAAACACAGAAACATTTCGATATTACACCATGTCTCAATTTATTTGATGAATTTGTCATTATTAATTAAGCTGAATGTTAGTTATAAGTGTTCTCAATTTATAAACTTTGTAATTCAAAATCAAGCATGACGAACGCACAACCTATCAAATAGGTTATTTTTATTTGTTTACTTTATAAAGGTAACGTTAAAAACATTATTGATCAATATTATATCAGAAAATTATTAGCTATTGTGTAGGCATGACTTTCTTTTTCGTGTCTCAAAGTACTCACATCTGAGATTTTAATAATATTAATGTTAAAAATAACAAATATCTGGACTTAGCCAGATTTACCACTTGTGCTCTGAGCAAGCCTTATAGGGTATATAATAACTTATTTACAATTGTACATCATTATATGTTTTTAATTGTATTTGTTTTGAATTCTCTATCAAGGGTATGAATAAAACCCATAATTAACAGCATAACTCGACTTAATTTATTTCTAACAGATAGTTAAATATTTTGTTCAGGAAAACTTAAAACAACCTTCAGTTGTGATTAAATATTTTGGAATAGCATTGCCAGAAAGGTAATAAACAATTATTTTAAATTTTTTAAATCATTAATTGATTCAATTCATGGGTTTTGCACGGGATTTTCCCAAAATAAATCCGTGTGGCGCCCACTATCAAACAAGGCAACTTAACCTTGTAGCTGAAGTGAGTTGGTTTTTGTAAACTGTCTTGGCAGCTTATTGAACTTCTAGAAAACACGACCAGGTACTTGAAAGTATATTATATTTATTCTATTGTCCAGACATTACTAGACGTAACGTACTTAGACTATTATCGACCTGGAGAAGAAGTTTCACAGCTGGTATCAACAAAACGATCAGCATCATCAAGCGACCAACTATTACACTTTACTTTTGAAATTAAGCAAAGCTACTATTTAAATAATATTAACACAACGATTTTTATTTTTATTTAAAGGAATTCTTTTCTGACAATTATAGTTATACAATTGTAAACCCACTTTGTGTAACCTCGAATGTTACATTTTAAATCGCTTTACAAAATTAGTAACCTTCAATTAGAAACAACTACAAACATTAATACATTCAAAAATAATATTTCAAACTTAAACGTAATTTTATTTAACAACCGCAAATCTTTATTTTATTACACATTGACGCATACAACGTGTGACAGAAATACAATCAATTCACGTTAACTTATTTTAGTTTATTACAAATTGGCGCACCAACTAGTGTGGCTTAAAAATATAAAAAAAAATATTTTTTATATTAATAAACAGCCCGGTAGACGCGAAAGAATAAACATGCCACACACCCATCAGTATGATACGAGATATACGGACAGTCGGGTAGGAGAAATACAACGGGATATAGAGACCTCTGAAGCACAACCCATACACGAAATGGAAATCATTACCATCAATAATGTAGAAACTCAACCTGAAGAAACACCCCAGGTAGAACCGGAAGTAGAAGTAACAGTCGACAACCAACCCAGACGGCCTGAAGAACTCCCACAACCAAACAAACCGACTGAAGAGATGAGATGGGAAGCGATGATGAGGATAATGATGGAATTAAAGGAAGACGGTAAGAAATCCCATAAAAAACTGGATGACAGCCAGAAAAACATGGAGTCGTTAAAGGAAGATCTCCACGCGAAATTGGACGACAATAATAAAAATATAGAAGCTATTAGTAAAAATATGGAGTTACTGAAGGAAGACTTGAATAGAAGGATAGATAATACCCATAAATCCATGGACATGCTGAACAGTAAAATAGATGACAGCAGTAGGGCCGTAAGAGAAGAATTGAACACCACATTGATTGAAATTAGTAGGAGGATGGAAGAAGGTAGTGAGAAAATTAACACCAGAATAGACGTGGAGATAACGGTTGTGAGGGAAGAAATAATAGAAGTAAACAAAAGGTGCGAACAGCAAGACCAGGATTTGAAGCGAACTAGGGAAGAGGTCGAAGGGAGGATCGACACCATGGAGGAGGTGAATGAAGCCCGAATAGAATCCTTGAAAAGAATGAATCAAGATGAGATTAAACGGGTAAGGATAGACGTAGGGGAGCGCTGTGAAGAGGTAAGTACATCAGTAGACGCGGTGAGAAATTTAACCGTCGCTAATCGGGAAAGAATCGAGGAACTGAGACAACAAGAAATCGTACAAATGCGGGAGGAGATTGAAGTTATTCGCAACCGTCCTATCCAAGGTCAGTATCTGCTACCAAACGACAACCGCGACGCGATTAATTTTAAAAACTATCGGAGAAACCCTATTGAATTCTTAGCACGTGTTGAAGAAAACTTGGCACGAATCCGAGAGACCAGATGGAACAACATAAGAAGCTTGATAGACGAGTATTTCAAAGAAATATATGATAATTGGTGGACTGCAACACGCCACGAAGTCAACAGTTACGAGGAATTCAAGACTCAATTCCGCGCGAAATATTGGTCCGAGGCCACGCAAAACATAGTACGCGATCATATATGCCACGGGAAATACGATGCGAGCAGAGGAGGAACAATGACTTCCTACTTTTTGGGTCAGGTATGTCTAGCACGAAATTTAGAAACAAAAATACCTGAAGAATGTCTCGTTACAAAACTGTCTTACCACTTTGAGGAGGGTGTCGCGAAGGCACGTCAGTGGGGGCAAATTAAAACTATAGCAGCTATGTCCGCATTGCTCGAGGATCAGGAACATGAAGGGTACTACCGAAGGAGTCGTCGGAGGAATGACCATTTTAATAATATGGGCAGTAACATAAACAATAATAATAATAACAACTCCAGAAATTACCGAAGTAATTTTAATAATAATAGCCATCCAAACCAAAATTATAACAACAATAATAATAATAACAATAATAGTAGGCCAAATAACCAAAGCAGTAATAATAACAATAATAATAATGGTAGCCATAATAATAATAATAATAACAACCGGCGACCTAATTATAATAATAACACAAACCGACCATCAAACCAAGGCGGGAATAATCCACCATCACAATATCGCCGAGCCAATTATGTGCAAGCTAATTACGATCCCGGTAGAAGACGATACTACCAGCGACGAAACAGTTTCAGTGGAGACAGAGGGAGTATAAGAGGAGGACGGTGGAGGAGTAGCAGCATTGAGGGCGACAGCCGCAACTATGACTACCGGCCACAAGTGAATTTTGTGCAAGCCCATGACCAGTCCGACCCAGGGAGACCTGATGCCCGACCGCAGCCAAACACCACGAATAATGATGACGAAGGAGATTGGGTGCCAGTCTGTGAGAGGCCTGGATTTACAATAGTGCACAACCGAGCAGGCAGCTCTAGAGAGTCCAGACCCGGAGATGGCAGCCGACCCAGCACATCCCAAGACGCCAGAATACAATACCCATAATAACGTAATCATCCCCAATAATGCACCCAATAGAGTGGAAAAGCACAAGATAACCCCTGTATGTAAACCATAAAAATGATTACTATTAAGAGCAGATAAAAATAGGGGTAGGCGACATTTATCACCCGAATATTTAAAGTATAAAAAGGAAAAATGTTTTAAAAACGATTACTATAAACGGACTCATTTAGTGATTAAAAGAATCGCATATTAGGCCCAAATTATTGAAGGTAACTAATTTACTATAACAAACTTATTTGCCCTATTGAGTTACAAAAGTGTGTAGGATTAAGATACAGGCCAAACTATTTGTTACTTGTTAAAAAGGAACCAGATCTATCACACCAGAGGATAGAAAGATATGTATTGTAAACTAAATGATTTAATGAGAGAAAAGACATCTATTATATCATAAAGAGCCAGTAGTGGCATATAACTAAAATGACTATGCTATACTTAGAAAGAAAAAAATGTTTATCCAAATGAATACTGTATGTAACTAAATTTTATCAAATGATTATTGTGTACCTCTCATAAAACTAAAATATTATATAAAACCATCCAGAATAAAGGTTCACCCAACTAACCTTTGAAGGAGTAGAGAGGCAGAAGATCAAAGAGAGTATAAAGAAAGAAGGATATTATTATGGAAAGTAAAGAGAGAGAAAAAATGTTAATTAAATGAACCATGTAACCCCAAGAATGTCTATAAAATTAGATAGTAATATGTTATTATATTGTCACATTAAATTGTAATTATCAAATATTGTATGTAGCAAAATATGTCAGAGAACATCTAACAAAAAACCAGTCAGTATATGAATAGTGTAGATCCTGATAAATCAGGATAAGTATAAATGATTAAGAAAAAAAAAAACTTGTAAACTAATGTAAGAATAAAATATTGTAGACTCTATATGTGAAAACCAACTGCATAAGTATATAAGCAGCAAAATAAGTGTGTAATCCTAAGAATACTCAAGTGAACCAAAGCAAATTGTCAACTAGTATAAACAGTAACAATACGGCCGATAAAAAGCATAGCTGAGAATGTCAAGTCTGAAAAGAAATAATTACCTGTAAAAAAGAAAGCATGTTAACAAGTATAAAGATGGAAATGTGATACAAATGAAAACCTCTGATACCTTGAATATTATATTAAAGATATTATATTATTGAAAATGAATGATATGTATTATATTTTATATGTTGTGATAGTGCAACGGTTGCCTGGTGCAATGTTTATTTTTTTCTCAGACAGAGAAGAGTAATGCCTCTGAATCTGAGTATGTGTATTGAGGAACGGCAGAGAATGTAAGCCACAGTGAGCCACTCTGATTCCGAACCCACTACAAAAGTTAGGGAGTTATATTGTATTAATGTATCAAGGACTATTATGAAAGAATCTGTGAGGTATAAATTATAATAACCATTAAGATAATCACGAAAGTAAAGATATGTAATAAGAAAGAAGAATGTGTATAAGACAGGAAATTGTTAATTTAAGAAATGAGATCTATTGTAGTTAAATGACTTAAAAAGTAGGCTACTTGAAAAATACTAGTAAGTTAAGAATTATATCACTAGACAAAAAATCAAGCTAGAGTAACACACTAATAGTATATTGAAGATCAATGTAAAGAGTACAAGAAAAAAAAAACAGTAGTAATATGTAGAAACTGACATGAAATGATAATTTTATAAAAAATAAATTTTTTCTCAAATGATCAATTTTGAGGAGGGAGTATATGTAACATAACAAAATGTTACCTAACCTAAACGTATACTATCAGATTTAATAAGTACATAACAATAATGTAAATAGAGAATATAGTGATAAGAATAACCAAGAAGATAGAAATCATGGAAGAAGAAAGAAGCAGAAGTGCCACATGAAACAGTAAACCCAAATACTGTTTGACACTACAACCAGACAATGACCAACACAAACTGATGGACAGAGTAAATGTACATTAAGCTGTCAAGCGAGTCAGTGAATAATGTAAACAGAATATGATATGTTAATAACAAGTGAGTCAATAAGAATCTGAATAATGTGAAATCAGAATTAGCATTTTGCTGATAATAAATTTAACCATGACTAGTAATTTACGAATGCCAAGAACTAAAATTAGCAATGGCCACCAAAATGATAACAAAGATATATTTCAATCTCAAATATACTTATGACGAGAAAGAAAAACCATTTGTAAGAGGGAACCTTGTACAAATAAGGTACCTCAACAAATTACCGAATTGTGAACCTATAAATGTTGTTAAGGCAAAATTCCAGTATAAGCGGTATGTCTTAACAAGGCCTAGACCAAACAATAATCAGTGAGTTGATTATTGGAAGGCAACATGAGTGTAGATTAAATGCACAGAACAATTGTTATGCTCAAACATAGCAGAAAACCATTGTTAAAATAATATAGTTAATAATTCAATTGTTAGTTAGTAGAATAGAGCGAGTTAGTGTAAAACGAAATGTCTTAGTAGTAAGGATCGTTCATTACCATGTATAAAGATAAGGTTTATCCATAATGTTCAGTAAAATGTCAGTACAGAGTTAATAAGTGTTCTCACATAAACGTTTGAGTAATAAAATGCTATGTGAACACAAACAATATTAATCAAAGTGTAAAATCGTCGATTCAGGTAAACAGACGACAGTGCGGAGTAGTGTACCTGAACATTGTTTATATAGCAATGTCAGTAAAAGTGAAATTAACTCGGTATCAAGCGATATCAAATTAAAGAAGACAAAATGATCTTTAATTTGATGGTAATATCGCCCCAATCGCAGCTGTATTAAGTGCGTGAAAGGTGTTAGCATCATTTACGAAATATGCATCAGAAATCTGGGTACTAATAACAATAATATCGACAAGCTGTCAATCATTGCAGAGCTTGGCGGTTGGGAAACCGTTATTAACGGCCAAAATGACAATACGTCATATTCATCACACCTGCAAGAGCCAATCACAAAATTAGTTAGTAATTAACATTTTTGCCTAAAGCCGATCAAAGAGTAGAGTATATAAGAGGATGTAACCGATTCTCGACAGACACTTATCAACTTCATCGAGCGCGGAACGTGCGCCAGCCATCTCAACATTTTTATTAACTGATAGCGTCATCATCATCACACGTCAAAGGAAACAATTCGACAACAACCTACAATTACTTCAAATTATTCTACAGAGAACCATAGTGATTATGTGCAGTATTATTTCATTTTTTGTGCGGGAAAATAATGAACAGAAGTAATTAAATAATGTTATTTACGATCCATTAAGTTAGAAGCGGATCGAAATTCTCTGTTCTTGTGCGTGTGCAGTGAATAACGATAATCATTATAATCCGATTATCGAGGTGCTAAATGAGTTTTAATTAAATAATTAAAACCAAAAGGTAACAGTGCAACCATTATTCATTTTCACTACAAGCGCCATAACCTGTACGTTTTTATACACTGATCTGTACTGACGCAAAACACAGAAACATTTCGATATTACACCATGTCTCAATTTATTTGATGAATTTGTCATTATTAATTAAGCTGAATGTTAGTTATAAGTGTTCTCAATTTATAAACTTTGTAATTCATAAATCAAGCGTGACGAACGCACAACCTATCAAATAGGTTATTTTTATTTGTTTACTTTATAAAGGTAACGTTAAAAACATTATTGATCAATATTATATCAGAAAATTATTAGCTATTGTGTAGGCATGACTTTCTTTTTCGTGTCTCAAAGAACTCACATCTGAGATTTTAATAATATTAATGTTAAAAATAACAAATATCTGGACTTAGCCAGATTTACCACTTGTGCTCTGAGCAAGCCTTATAGGGTATATAATAACTTATTTACAATTGTACATCATTATATGTTTTTAATTGTATTTGTTTTGAATTCTCTATCAAGGGTATGAATAAAACCCATAATTAACAGCATAACTCGACTTAATTTATTTCTAACAGATAGTTAAATATTTTGTTCAGGAAAACTTAAAACAACCTTCAGTTGTGATTAAATATTTTGGAATAGCATTGCCAGAAAGGTAATAAACAATTATTTTAAATTTTTTAAATCATTAATTGATTCAATTCATGGGTTTTGCACGGGATTTTCCCAAAATAAATCCGTGTGGCGCCCACTATCAAACAAGGCAACTTAACCTTGTAGCTGAAGTGAGTTGGTTTTTGTAAACTGTCTTGGCAGCTTATTGAACTTCTAGAAAACACGACCAGGTACGTGAAAGTATATTATATTTATTCTATTGTCCAGACATTACTAGACGTAACGTACTTAGACTATTATCGACCTGGAGAAGAAGTTTCACAGCTGGTATCAACAAAACGATTAGCATCATCAAGCGACCAACTATTATACTTTACTTTTGAAATTAAGCAAAGCTAGTATTTAAATAATATTAACACAATGATTTTTATTTTTATTTAAGGGAATTCTTTTCTGACAATTATAGTTATACAATTGTAAACCCACTTTGCGTAACCTCGAATGTTACATTTTAAATCGCTTTACAAAATATCGGTATGGAGAACCATACATGACTTCCATATTCTAAGATTTATATTTAAAATCATTTTCAGCCAAACAGCCAGGGAAGGAATTTTAACAAAAAAATACTTCTTTGTTGCCAATAACGTAGTACACATATAAAAAAAAATTATCCCCTCCCCCTTCAACTATAATTTTGATTTATAGAAAATTACCCCCAGCCCGTTCAACTAGCCTCTTCATTTATAGATATTTCATCTACGTTTCTACAGTGGATTATTAAGATCTTATCAGGATACTTTATCAAAATTAAGTACTTTACTCATGTTACAACAAAAAATGTTTCAGGTAAACTGCCCTTTCCCCGTAACCGATCTTCACCAAAATCAACAGACATTGAGTTCTCTATAGCTCAGGCACATATGTAAAAAATTATTTGATTCTGTTTGAATTTACGGCAGTTATGGTTCGTCATATAAAAAATTACCCATGTTAAAACATAAAACACGAGATTTATAAAACATATCTAAGATTTATATTTAAAATCATTTTTTAAATAAAATATTTTCATAGAACCTACTAACGCTGGGGAAATCTGAGGAGCCAATCAGAGTTGGGCCTACCTGTCACTCTGCTGAATTTGGTGGAAAGCCCTGTCACTGTCGTCAAAGTATCAGCCTTGACAGGGTCCTCTTTTTCTGCAAAATGGGAGAGGCTTGAGATGGAGTGAGTGACATGGTCCCCACCTCAATGAAGAACCCATTGTTTTATAAAAATATATTTAAATTTTGAAAACTGAAAATTCTTTTCTTGTTGTAAATATTTATATTTTATAATCAAAATGACTTTATTTTTGTTACCTGGCAACAAAATTATTTTATTTTCAACAATTACCATTGTTTCAAAAAGTTTAAATAATTTTTCAAGTACTTTACTCTTGTTAAAACGTAAAAGGTTGCAGGTAAACTACCCCTTCCCCTTAACCGATCTTCACCAAAATCTAAAGGCCTTGAGTCCTCTACAATTCACTGACGTATGCAAAAAATTATTTGATTCTGTTTGAATTTGCGGCTGTTATCGTTTGCCATAGAAAATACGCTTGATAAAAAACATTGCAGGTAAACTACCCCTTCCCCTCAACCGATCTTCACCAAAAACAATAGGTCTTGAGTACTCTACAAATCAGGGCTGTATGCAGAAAATTATTTGATTCTGTTTGAATTTGCGGCTGTTATCGTTTGCCATAGAAAAAACCCTTGTTAAAAAAACGTCGTAGGTAAACTACCCCTTTCCCTTAACCGATCTTCACCAAAAACAGTAGGTCTTGAGAACTCTACAATTTAGGGCTGTATGCAAATAATCTTTTGATTCTGTTTGAATTTGCGGCTGTTATCGTTTGCCATAGGAAATACCCTTGTTAAAACATAAAATGTTACAGGTAAACTACCCCTTTCCCTTAACCGATCTTCACCAAAAACAATAGGTCTTGAGAACTCTACAATTCAGGGCTGTATGCGAAACATTATTTGATTCTGTTTGAATTTGCGGCTGTTATCGTTTGCCAAAAAAAAATATCGGTATGGAGAACCATACATGACTTCCATATTCTAAGACTTATAATCTGAAATATGCTTGCCTGCCAAGCACGATATATTTTCTAATATATACATAATTTACATTAAAATGAAAAAATTATAATTTTATTGCCTGGCAACAAAATTATTTTATTTTTAACAATTACCATTGTTTGAAAAAGTTTAAATGAATTTTCAAGTACTTTACTCTTGTTAAAACGTAAAAGGTTGCAGGTAAACTACCCCTTCCCCTTAACCGATCTTCACCAAAATCTAATGGCCTTGAGTCCTCTACAATTCACTTATGTATGCAAAAAATTATTTGATTCTGTTTGAATTTGCGGCAGTTATCGTTTGCCATAGAAAATACGCTTTATAACAAACGTTGCAGGTAAACTACCCCTTTCCCTCAACCGATCTTCACCAAAAACAATAGGTCGTGAGTACTCTACAAATCAGGGCTGTATGCAAAAAGTTATTTGATTCTGTTTGAATTTGCGGCAGTTATCGTTTGCCATAGAAAAAAATACCCTTGTTAAAAAAACGTTGCAGGTAAACTACCCCTTCCCCTCAACCGATCTTCACCAAAAACAATAGGTCTTGAGAACTCTACAATTTAGAGCTGTATGCAAATAATCTTTTGATTCTGTTTGAATTTGCGGCTGTTATCGTTTGCCATAGGAAATACCCTTGTTAAAACATAAAACGTTACAGGTAAACTACCCCTTTCCCTTAACCCATCTTCACCAAAATCAACAGATTTTGAGAACTCTACAATTCAGGGCTGTATGCGAAACATTATTTGATTCTGTTTGAATTTGCGGCTGTTATCGTTTGCCAAACAAAATTACCCTTGCTAAAAAAAAACCGTTGCAGGTAAACTACCCCTTTCCCTCAACCGATCTTCACCAAAAACAATAGGTCGCGAGTACTCTGCAAATCAGGGCTGTATGCAAAAAATTATTTGATTCTGTTTGAATTTGCGGCAGTTATCGTTTGCCATAGAAAAAAAATCTACAGACAGACACACACACAGACAGACAGACACACAGACACTTTTCGGAAAACGACTTTTTTTCATGTTTTGAGTGTAGTAGAATCAGAATCTGCAATAATCTCGAACACGATTTTTTTTGCCATCACCATACTTCCATTCCTTAAGGAATATGGAAGTAAAATATCGGTATGGAGAACCATACATGACTTCCATATTCTAAGACTTATAATCTGAAATATGCTTGCCTGCCAAGCACGATATATTTTCTAATATATACATAATTTACATTAAAATGAAAAAATTATAATTTTATTGCCTGGCAACAAAATTATTTTATTTTTAACAATTACCATTGTTTGAAAAAGTTTAAATGAATTTTCAAGTACTTTACTCTTGTTAAAACGTAAAACGTTGCAGGTAAACTACCCCTTCCCC
The DNA here is from genome assembly GCA_034769895.1 of Magicicada septendecula. Taxonomy (NCBI): domain Eukaryota; kingdom Metazoa; phylum Arthropoda; class Insecta; order Hemiptera; family Cicadidae; genus Magicicada; species Magicicada septendecula. The sequence goes on from CM068367.1 coordinate 1,091,084,835, forward strand.
TTAACCGATCTTCACCAAAATCTAATGGCCTTGAGTCCTCTACAATTCACTTACGTATGCAAAAAATTATTTGATTCTGTTTTAATTTGCGGCAGTTATCGTTTGCCATAGAAAATACGCTTTATAACAAACGTTGCAGGTAAACTACCCCTTCCCCTCAACCGATCTTCACCAAAAACAAAGGGTCTTGAGTACTCTACAAACCAGGGCTGTATGGAGAAAATTATTTGATTATGTTTGAATTTGCGGCTGTTATCGTTTGCCATAGAAAATAACCTTGTTAAAAAAACGTTGTAGGTAAACTACCCCTTTCCCTTAACCGATCTTCACCAAAAACAATAGGTCTTGAGAACTCTACAATTTAGGGCTGTATGCAAATAATCTTTTGATTCTGTTTGAATTTACGGCTGTTATCGTTTGCCATAGGAAATACCCTTGTTAAAACATAAAACGTTACAGGTAAACTACCCCTTTCCCTTAACCGATCTTCACCAAAATCAACAGATCTTGAGAACTCTACAAATCAGGGCTGTATGCGAAACATTATTTGATTCCGTTTGAATTTGCGGCTGTTATCGTTTGGCAAAAAAAAAAATTTCCCTTGATAAAAAAAAACCGTTGCAGGTAAACTACCCCTTTCCCTCAACCGATGTTCACCAAAAACAATAGGTCGTGAGTACTCTACAAATCAGGGCTGTATGCAAAAAGTTATTTGATTCTGTTTGAATTTGCGTCAGTTATCGTTTGCCATAGAAAAAAATACCCTTGTTAAAAAAACGTTGCAGGTAAACTACCCCTTTCCCTCAACCGATTTTCACCAAAAACAATAGGTCTTGAGAACTCTACAATTTAGGGCTGTATGCAAATAATCTTTTGATTCTGTTTGAATTTGCGGCTGTTATCGTTTGCCATAGGAAATACCCTTGTTAAAACATAAAACGTTACAGGTAAACTACCCCTTTCCCTTAACCGATCTTCACCAAAATCAACAGATCTTGAGAACTCTACAATTCAGGGCTCTATGCGAAACATTATTTGATTCTGTTTGAATTTGCGGCTGTTATCGTTTGCCAAACAAACAAAATTACCCTTGCTAAAAAAAAACCGTTGCAGGTAAACTACCCCTTTCCCTCAACCGATCTTCACCAAAAACAATAGGACGCGAGTACTCTGCAAATCAGAGCTGTATGCAAAAAATTATTTGATTCTGTTTGAATTTGCGGCAGTTATCGTTTGCCATAGAAAAAAATTTATAGACACAAGACAGACACACACACAGACACTTTTCGGAAAACGACTTTTTTTCATGTTTTGAGTGTAGTAGAATCAGAATCTGCAATAATCTCGAACACGATTTTTTTTGCCATCACCATACTTCCATTCCTTAAGGAATATGGAAGTAAAAAATTTCCCTTGATAAAAAAAAACCATTGCAGGTAAACTACCCCTTTCCCTCAACCGATCTTCACCAAAAACAATAGGTCGTGAGTACTCTACAAATCAGGGCTGTATGCAAAAAATTATTTGATTCTGTTTGAATTTGCGGCAGTTATCGTTTGCCATAGAAAAAAAATCTACAGACAGACACACACACACACACACTTTTCGGAAAACGACTTTTTTTCATGTTTTGAGTGTAGTAGAATCAGAATCTGCAATAATCTCGAACACGATTTTTTTTGCCATCACCATACTTCCATTCCTTAAGGAATATGGAAGTAAAAATTAGTAACCTTCAATTAGAAACAACTACAAACATTAATACATTCAAAAATAATATTTCAAACTTAAACGTAATTTTATTTAACAACCGCAAATCTTTATTTTATTACACATTGACACATACAACGTGTGATAGAAATAGTAAGTAACAATTCACGTTTACTATTAAATCGTTACAATATATGTTCACTAATATTTTCAGTATACCTTAAAGAAGCATGCTATCTACAGTAGGGTCAGTTGGTAATCTGCCGACCATTACATTTACAGTTATTAATCTGTTGGATGAGGAAATATTACAGAACCAGATTTTCTTAATAACCTATATGTATGTGGATTTACACTGTGTAAAAGTGATGAAAATAAAATTGTATACCTGTACCATTCTTTACAACTAACATGCAACTTTAGGTGTTTGTTTACAAATGATAGAGTTCTGAAATGTGATTCAATACAAGCTGATAACTAACACTTAAATCTTTTAAATCTTGAATTTTATAGTTTTAATGGCTTCATTTCCTCTAACAAGCATTTTATCTCTGAAATTTTGTTGGAAGTAAAGGGTGTTGCAAACTTGCCACCAGAAGGACAAATTTCTTGATTGTACAATAAAGATTATACTTTTAAATCTGAATTTTTAACAACTGAATATGTTGTAACTGGTCTTGGAATACCAGTATACTTTAATTTTAATATAACTGTAGTTCTGTCAGTATCTTTAATAGTGAACCACCCAGCTGGAACTGTACAAGATAAAGAGATTGTACAAAATTCATTGTAGTTACTATACTATTGTAAATTTTAGGTCTCTTCTTATTCATGTAAACTTTTAGCATTAGTTGTCTACAACTGTTCTTGCTCTAACATAGCAAGTTTATCTTGTTGACTTTTGTGGTATGGGACCAAACTGGATAAATAACTAAGGCGACTGGAAAATGATAAGGTAATGCATCTGCCTTCAACAGATGATGCCTTGCAGTATTAATCTTGCCACGTTTTACGTTGTCTTGTTTATTTACAAATCTAATAACTATTTGTCTTATAAATGAATTTAGCTTACCCTTGTATGTTTCACGGGAATAAAATCTTTTTTGGGGAATGACAGAATTCAATTCTTGGATTTCGTTGTCCATGACGTGTCCGTTACTTAACTAAATATAATTATTTCACTACCGACTCGGAACACAAATTTTTATGGGTAAAAGCTTAAATGTTTTACCTTATAACCTGAATCGGTTTTCGCTTTTCAAAAATCTTCTTCAGAGGTTCTAAGGTAAAACATTTACGTTTTTACCCATAAAAATGTGTTCCGAGTCGGTAGTGAAATAATTATATTTACAGAATTCAAGTTTGTTAACAGAATACTGTCAGTTGAAAATGAGAAAATATCCCACTTTATAGAACTTGTTAGACACTGTTAAACAAAAAATTGGTTTCATTCATATTTTCAACAGTTAGGTTTCAAAAACAAATTTTCAATGCTTCCTTTGGTATTGCAGTTGCCTTTGTTGATTATTAAAGGCCAAGACATGAAACTATCCCTACTGTTTGATGATTTTATTTTTCTAATATCAGGTACACTGCCACTTTGCCAGTTTATTAACAAAAAAATTTGCTTAATTTCCTCAGATCTTTGTAGAGGATTGACTAACTTTTCTTGTGATGCAACTCTTGGCAACATATCATCACAGGCTACTGATTTTAATTGTAGTGGAAGTAATTCCTCCAGTGCACTTTTATTTAATAATATATATATACTTTCACTTATGAACTTACTTTTGTCACTTCCCAAACGTTTCGAGATGTTGTTTCTCTTCTTCAGTGGGTTTAATACTAACTGTCGATTACAGAATAACCGTTACAGAATGGAGTGTGTGGTGGGGGTTGATGGTGGGAAGGGATTGGCGCTGAGGTTCGAATTATGTGTGTGGATCAGTGTGTCAAATAGTGTATGTGATTTGTAATGTATCTGTTCATTTAATATGTTGTTTGGTTGTAGTGTGTGATATCTGTATATTTCAAATTGTTCAGCTGTGTTTAGTTTTCTACTTTTAGGTAAGTAGTGTAATATTTCCATGTTGTGTTCTATGTTTGTGTAACTGTGGTTTTCGTTATGTAAATGTGTGGCAAATGTGGAATGTATGTAGTTTGTGGTGAGGGCTTTTAAATGTTCAGAAAACCTGGAAGAAAAAGATCTTCCCGTCTGGCCGATGTAGAATTGTGGGCAATCATTACAATTTAATTTATAAACCCCTGTTTTGTTGTATGTGTCAGTGTCTTTGTTAGTATTGTTTATGTGTTTTCAAATGGTGTTGTTGGTTCTGTAGGCTACTTTATAATTTTGTTTCCTAAATGTGTTTGCAATTTTATGTGTATTGGAATTGTAGTATGTGAGTGTTATGTATTTCTTGGGTTGTGTGCTGTTGGTCAGATGTGTTTTACTTTTTGTGTTGAGGATTCGTTTGTGTAGTTTATTTATTAATTCGGGGTTGTATCCGTTTTTGACTGCTATGTATTTAATTGTGTTTAATTCATCTTGGTAGTCATGTGTGTTTAGGGGTATTGACGTGAGCCTATGGAGCATGTAGTTGAAAGCTGCATGTTTGTGTTGAGTTGGGTGGTTGGATGTGTTGTGTATGACCATGTCTGATGTGGTGGGTTTTCTGTATATTTTGTATGTGTGTGTGTTGTTTGTTTTGGTGATTGTAAGGTCTAAAAAGTTTATGCTGTTATTTAATTCTATTTCAAGTGTGAATTTTAATTTATGGTGTATAGTGTTAATGTATTTGTGGAAATTTTCTATTTGTCTTTTGTTGCCGTTGTAAAGGAGTAAAATGTCATCGACATACCTGTGCCAATATATTATTTTATCGGTGTATTTGTTGTTGTTCAGTATGTGTTTCTGTTCTATGGTGTGTATGAATATTTCTGCTAGTATACCTGATATAGGGGAGCCCATGGGTAGTCCATCTGTTTGTGTGTAATACATGCTATTGTGTGCGAAATAATTTTGATCTGTGATAATTTTAGTTAGATGGATGATCTCGTTTATGTGTGTTTCGGGTGTGTTATTTATTTTTAGTAATTGTTCTAATGTAATTATGGTTTCTTTTATGGGAACATTGGTGTATAGGTTTGTTATGTCAAATGAAGCAAGTGTGGAATTGTGGGGAATGTGTACATGTTGAGTTTTATTCACTAGATCTAAATTATTTTTGATGTTTATTGCGCTTTGCACATTGCAAATTGCACTTTTATGTTACTTTACTCTTGAGCTATTTACCACCAAATTTTAATAGCATAGGGCTGTTTGAATAAACATGTACCGGTACAGCTATAGTTATTTCCAAGAAACAAAATTATATTATGAAATAATTGAGAATGGAAATTTAACTGATTTTGATCACAGAAATAAAGCAAATATGTTTGTGCCGTGCAGGGCCTAATTTAAGGTTATAGTGTCCTAAGCTGAATTTTTTGCACCCCCCCCCCCCCATTTAACTTTCAACCTCTCGAACAATGAGTATTATGCATGATTTACTCATATATATATTTTAGGCTATTTTATTAATTAGAAACATGTGGTTGTATAAACAAAAATTCATCTTGTTTCCATTTTTATCATGTAAATTTATCTATTACAATAGCATGAACACATTGATACATTACAATAAGTAATGGGAGTACTACAAAGTACCCATACTTTCCTTAACATTTGCACAAAGTAAATCAAAATGCCACGAACATTAATAATTTACATTAATAATTTTTATGTCCATTATTAATTGCTGAATTTGTTTGTTTTTTATTAACTTAGGCCTTATTTTTCTGGTTATTTTGCAGTTTCAAATCGATGAGCTATTTCACTAAAAGAAATGGTTTGCATTTAAAGAGATTTTGCACTTGAAATGATGTCATTTTCTGTAACAGCATGATGAATATAAAAATATATACACTACAACATCAGTATGCAGTATGATGATATATATAAAAATATATACACTGCAACATTTTTTTTTTAGTTTCTGTTCTCTTTAAGTTTTTGCACCTCCCAAAAGCAAAAAGCCTACTCAGCCTAATGGTAAATCATGTCCTGGTGCAGTGCCGACAACATTTAGGCCGGAAGGAACTGTGAGAACATGGAAACTGAAACAACACACAAAAAGTTACTAAAGACATGGACCTGTGTACTGATATTGTTTGGTTGCAACAAGTCATCAATTTAATTTTTAATTATAGACATAAAATGTACTACAAACTAATATCTGCATTTTATTGTAATGTCTAGACATATAAGCATGTTATCAGAAGTAGTGTATTTGGAATGTACTTTAGTAGGCATAAAAATATCTCCTAAGATATAGTTACAAAATGTTGAGCTACAGGGTTTAACAGACAGTGATAATATAACATCTTTATAGTAATATTTACAACAATAAATTTTTAGAAGTATTGCATTCACACTGAAAAAATTGTTAATTGCTTTAATTTCATTACTAAAAAATCAGTTTGGAGAACCATACATGGCTTCCATGTCCTAAAATATATATTTAAAATCATTTAAATATCAATTAAATAAGTGGATGTTTGAATTCTGAAGAAATGACGTATCAGCTAAAATGGTACCCTCATGTCAGGTGGGTGAAGACTATCCTCAACCTTCATGAGGAAGGACTGTACTTTTGGATAAAATGTTTGTAGGTCGAACGAAGAGCTAGCCGAAGGGAGCTGCGATCTGATTCCTGTAATGAAATTGGGCTCTCACTGCGAGTTATCAGCAGAGGGTGAATGATGTCTATAGTGTTATCAAAGTCTTTTCTGTCAATACTATACTAGTCATTTTTCTTTTTTTAAATTGAGTCTTTGTTTCTTTCTTTCCATTCGTCTTCTCATTTCCTGAACGACGATTCTGTTCACCCGTATAATTATAAATTTCTTAGCAAATCATTTCTTCCTTAATACGTTTGCGTCTTATGTTCAACACCCACCATTCTGATCCATGTCATAACGCTATATTCCACACAGGCTAGTAAATAACTAGCCATCAGAGAGGTAAAATATTTTCCAGGAGGGGCAAACAATTTTACAGAGGAGAAAAATATTTATATTTTTCATACATACACACATGCACATATTATTTTGTAATTCTTATATTATAATAGAAATAAATACAAAGATTGTATTATTTATTAAAACATGTATTGCTTCAAAACATGCATAACATTAATGGCTTGTAAAAGTTAATCTTTTATCTCCATTAAGTAGTGCTCATTTCCAAAGTTTTAAAATTATGATGTCCGTAATCAAAACATCAGAAGGTTTTAGTCTGTATGGGGGTACACCATGGACAAAAATTTTCAACATTCCCTATGGAGCGTTGCTCAGAGTAAAGCTGCGAATCTACAGTGTACGTTTCACAGAACAAACACACGGAAAAGAAGGAGCGCTCCCAAGTCTCTTATGGACCCTGAGCATCTTGCAGAGGGTTCATTCCCTAAAGACGAAAAGTCTGTTTATGGACCGTTTCTCTGTAAACATGTGCAGTTACACTGGCGAGCAATCCACAGGAAGCAAATCACTGTCCACGCTGGACACCTTTTCGGCTTGCACACGTTGTGTTTGTGTGGGTTTTGGTACTTTCCATTTAAAAAGCATGCAAATGTAAGAAAATAAAATGGAAACATAAATATTACATAATTGAGATATGCTTGCCTGCCAGGAACGATATGTTTTCACTCATAAGATTTAAATTAAAATGAAAAATATAGAATTTTGTTAAAGTGAAATGAAATGTTTCCATAGAAACTACTTCTTTGTTGTCATTAACATATTACACATATAAAATTTACTTCCTCCATCAACTACCATTTTAATTTAATAAAAAATTACCCCTTCCCCATTCAACTACCCTTTTCATTTATAGATATTTCATCTACCTTTCTACAGTGGATTATTATGACCTCCTTTTCAGGATACTTTATTTTTCAAAATTAAGCAATTTACTCTTGTTAAAACGTAAAACGCTGCAGGTAAACTACCCCATTCCCTTAACCGATCTTCACCAAAAACAATAGGCCTTGAGTCCTCTACAATTCAGGCCTGTATGCAAAAAATTATTTGATTCTGTTCGAATTTGTGGCTGTTATCATTTGCCATAGAAAAATTTCTACACAGACACTTTTCGAAAAATGACTTTCATGTTTTGAGGGTAGTACAATCAGAATCTGCCATTATCTTGAACACGATTTTTTTTGCAATTACCATACTTCCATTTCCTTATGGAACATGGAAGTAAAATATCGGTATGGAGAACCATACACGACTTCCATGTTCTAAGATTTATATTTAAAATCATATTCAAAATGAAATATTTCAATAGAAACTACTTCTTTCTACTTATTATTGCTTCAGCCTTAACCACAGTACTGTGGTCACTAACGTATACCACCTCAAGTTTTCACACTCGATTTTCAATGATGATGGCACTGCCGAAAAGTCTGGTTTTGCAGACAACATTGGACTACGGCTAAACAGCCCGGGAAGGAATTTTAACAAAGAACTACTCCTTTGTTGCCGATAACGTTTTACACATATAAAAAATTCTCCCCTCCCCATTCAACTATAATTTTCATTAACAGTGGATTATTATGAGCTTCTTATCAGAATACTTTATTTACCAAAATTAAGTACTTTAGTCTTGTTAACACATAAAACGTTACAGGTAAACTACCCCTTTCTCTAAACCGATCTTCACCAAAAACAATAGGTCTTGAGAACTCTACAATTTAGGGCTGTATGCAAATAATCATTTGATTCTGTTTGAATTTGCGGTTGTTATCGTTTTCCATAGAAAATACCCTTTTTAAAACATAAAACATTGCATGTAAACTACCCCTTTCCCTTAACCGATCTTCACCAAAAACAATAGGTCTTGAGTACTCTACAAATCTGGGCTATATGCAAAAAATTATTTGATTCTGTTTGAATTTGCGGCTGTTATCATTTGCCATAGAAAAAAATCTACAGACAGACGGGGACACACACACACTTTTCGGAAAATGACTTTTTTTCAAGTTTTGAGTGTAGTACAATCAGAATCTGCAATAATCTCGAACTCGATTTTTTTTGCCATCACCATACTTTCATTTCCTTAAGGAACATGGAAGTAAAATGTTCCATAAGGAAATGGAAGTATGGTGATGGCAAAAAAAATCGTGTTCGAGATTATTGCAGATTCTGATTGCACTACCCTCAAAACATTAAACAAAATCATTTTTCAAAAAGTGTCTGTCTGTCTATAGATTTTTACTTCCATATTCCTTAAGGAAATGGAAGTATGGTGATGGCAAAAAAAATCGTGTTCGAGATTATTGCAGATTCTGATTATACTACACTCAAAACATGAAAAAATGTCGTTTTGCGAAGAGTGTCTGTCTGTCTGTGTGTGTGTGTGTGTGTCTGTCTATAGATTTTTTTTCTTTGGCAAACGATAACAGCTGCAAATTCAAACAGAATCAAATAATTTTTTGCATACAGCCCTGATTTGTAGAGTACTCACGACCTATTGTTTTTGGTGAAGATCGGTTGAGGGAAAGGGGTAGTTTACCTGCAACGGTTTTTTTTTATCAAGGGAAATTTTTTTTTTTGGCAAAGGATAACAGCCGCAAATTCAAACAGAATCAAATAATGTTTCGCATACAGCCCTGAATTGTAGAGTTCTCAAGACCTGTTGTTTTTGGTGAAGATCGGTTAAAGGAAAGGGGTAGTTTACCTGCAACGTTTTTTCAACAAAGGTATTTTCTATGGCAAACGATAATAGCCGCAAATTCAAACAGAATCAAAAGATTATTTGCATACAGCCCTAAATTGTAGAGTTCTCAAGACCTATTGTTTTTGGTGAAGATCGGTTAAGGGAAAGGGGTAGTTTACCGGCAACGTTTTTTTAACAAGGGTATTTTCTATGGCAAACGATAACAGCCGCAAATTCAAACAGAATCAAATAATGTTTTGCATACAGCCCTGATTTGTAGAGTACTCAATACCTGTTGTTTTTGGTGAAGATCGGTTAAGGGGAAGGGGTAGTTTACCTGGAACATTTTTTTATCAAGGGTATTTTCTGTGGCAAACGATAACCGCCGCAAATTCAAACAGAATCTAATAATTTTTTGCATACGTCCCTGAATTGTAGAGATCTCAAGGACTTTCGATTTTGGTGAAGATCGGTTACGGGGAAGGGGTAGTTTACCTGCAACCTTTTACGTTTTAACAACAGTAAAGTACTTGAAAATTCATTTAAACTTTTTCAAACAATGGTAATTGTTAAAAATAAAATAATTTTGTTGCCAGGCAATAAAATTATAATTTTTTCATTTTAATGTAAATTATGTATGAGTTAATATCTTTATATATATAATTCTTCTGTACGTGTGTATGTCACTGAACTCCTCCATGTATAAAATAATATATCGTTCGTGGCAGGTAAGCATATCTCAGTTATGTAATGTTTACGTTTCCATTTTATTATTACGCCTACAGCAATAAAAAGGCAGGTAAGACACACACACACACACAATTCACGTTATTTCTGGCCTCACTCATGTTTATTTTCTTACATTTGCACGCTTTTTAAATGGAAAGTGCCGAAACCCACACCAACATAACGCGTGCAATCCGAAAAAATGGACATCAATTTGCTTCCTGTGGATCGCTGGGCAGTGTAACTGCACGTATTTACATAGGAACGATTCACAGACAGACTTTTCGTCTTTAGGGAATGAACCCTCTGCAAGATGCTGAGGGTCCATGAGTGACTTCGGAGCGCTCCTTCTTTTTCGCGTGTTTGTTCTGTAAAACATACACTGTAGATTCGCAGCTTTACTCTAAGCAACGCTCAATAGGAAATGTTGAAAATTTTTGTCCACAGTGTACCCTCATTCACACTAAACCTGCTCTGATGTTTTAATTACGGACATCATAATATTAAAACTTTGGAAACTTGAGCACTACTTAATGGAGATCAATCATTAACTTATACAAGCCATTAATTTTATGCATATTTTTTATATATATGTGTACAACGTTATCGGCAACAAAGAAGTAGTTTTTGATAAAATTCCTTCCCGGGATATTTGGCCGTAGTCCAATGTTTTCTACAAAACCAGACGTTTCGGCAATGCCATCGACTTCCATCATCAGTGAAAATCGAGTGCGATAACGTGAGGTGGTATACGTTAGTGACCACAGTACTGTGGTTAAGGCTGAAGCAGTAAGTAGAAAGAAGTAGTTTCTATGGTAATATTTCATTTCGAAAATGGTTTTAAATATAAATCTTAGAATATGGAAGTCATGTATGGTTCTCCATACCGATATTTTTTCTATGGCAAACGATAACAGCCGCAAATTCAAACAGAATCAAATAATGTTTTGCATACAGCCCTGAATTGTAGAGTTCTCAAGACCTATTGTTTTTGTTAAAAATCGGTTTAGTTTTGTTGGCGGTTTCGGTTTTGTTTACCTGCAACGTTTTATGTTTTAACATGGGTAATTTTTTCTATGACGAATGATAACTGCCGTAAATTCAATCAGAATCAAATAATGTTTTGCATACCTTCCTGAGCTATAGAGAACTCAATGTCTGTTGATTTTGGTGAAGATCGGTGGTTAAACTTTGTACTTGTTTAAACTTTGTACTGTAACATCCGCATTGCGGTGCGTGCAGTGACGTCATTTCTCCCCCGCCAAACTGCTGCCGGCTTGTATCGCAGGCTCGCAACAGTCAAATCTAGTTAGTTTAATTCCAAGACTTCGGACGGGCAACTTGCCTTCAGTTCGCCAGCCTCGGCTACATAATTATTTTCAATATTTCAAAAGTTTAGCATGATCATCATGCGCTAATATTTAGGCGATCTCGGCCTCTATTCACGTTTATGGATTTCAATATTTAATTCTACCTTATTTCTCAGGCATTTTTATGCCCCGCTACACTGCACGCGCCATGCAATTATTTTCTAACAATTTTCAATAAACAATTAACTCAAAGAACATATACAGTCCACTTCGTTGTTTCATTTCTTACCAGCTAACTCATCACCTAGCGTAATAAGACCAACTCAAGATTACTTCGAGAGCATCTAAGACGTGACATTTTGGTCTATCAGGGCCGGATCCGGATTGTGATTCGGACTAAGATTCTCAGATATATTTCATTTAATGGGCCCAAACAACGTTTGGTTCAAGCCCAAATATTCTCAAACTTAAGATTGTTGGCCGTTGCATGCCTTCACTGTTTTCGAAATACTTCATACTTAACATTACAAGATTCTGCAGAGCATCATCTCTGAGACAACAAGACACTACAAGTCATCATCATTTGTCGTACAGCAGCGAAATTCTAGAACTTCAAAATTAAACGGAGAGCTACAGCTTCAAGCGTTACCCGACCAACAGAAACAAGAGTTGCGCCAACATCTAAGGACTGCCGAACAGGATCACCAAGGAAACGACAGGATCGGAGCCATCTTGAACACGCCGGGATTCACAATCCACGTGACTATGAACTTGCATTTCTTATAATTTTTCATTTATAATTTTTATGTACAGCAAAGTCAGTAATATTTTAGCATATATTTAATAGCATTTAATATAAAATCATTAATAATTTTTACATAAACAGAAATTAGTGTCAAGTGGACATAGACTTGTATTTTTCATTTACGCAGCTTCACAATAATGCATTCAGAAACTTAAGTAATGTGATGAAGCTATACGTATATTTTCACTTTGAATGAGTCATATTTTCAATAACTTCCATAACTATTTTTTAAAGAAAATAAGTACCTATTATAATAAGTAATATATTAAGTTGCATACCGATCACTGGCTCCCGCATCATATCAGGATTTAGTAAAGTATTCAAATTACAACAATTGTTCACCTGCTCTATATTTATCTATCTTTTTCGAATCACAGTTTGCATTTCGGTCATGGCTGATGTGAAAGCGTTAATTAAAAAACGTGGTACAATTAAGGCCTCTATATTCCGTGTAAATACATTCGCTGACAATTTCGATCCGGACATAAGCGATCACCATGCCTTAAAAATTAAACTCCGCCACTTGATGGAATTGTCCGCGAAGTATGATGAAATTCAGACCCAAATTGAGGCTGATGATTCCGATTTCACATCGGTAAGTGACAGGGTTCAAACAGAGGATGATCTCTGTACTATTGAGTGCAAGCTGCACAATTTATTAGAGCCAGTAGAGGAGGTGAACAAAAAACCATTAATTCAAGCTGAAGTTACGCCAATTAGAACCTCCCCTATACAGTTAGAGCCAATTAAATTGCCCTGCTTCTCAGGCAACATTATTGATTGGCAGCATTATTATACTATGTTTTTGGAACTAGTACACGTCAGAACTGACCTGACGGACATTCAGAAGTTGCATTATTTACATTCTTCATTAAGGGACGAAGCTTTAAATGTAATAAAATCTCTCCCAATCACCCATAACAATTATGCGGTAGCAATTGATCTGTTGAGGGCCAGGTATGATAGCAAATTAATTGTCTCAGCCTATCATATAGATAGGGAATGTCTTGGGCATGAGTCCATTCAGCAAGAGTCCATGGTTGGCATTTCCAAATTCATTGACGAAATCACAGCAAATATAAATGCTTTAAATTCATTAAATTTACCGGTAAATACCTTTGAAATCATTTTCGTTCAATATTTAACGCAAAAACTCGATAACCAGACATGCCGACTATGGAAGGAAAGCCTATCCGACAAGCGATTCCCTAATTTCAACAATTTTATTAAATTTTTAAATGGTAGAAGGCAATTAATCCAAAACGTCGGCGCCTCGGCCAATTCAGTAAATAGAATACAAGTTAGCGATAAGACTCCCTATCACAAAACTATTAAACCGGTTGATCTCACTAGGTCAACCTTTCATACTCATATCAGCAATAACATTTGTCTGCTGTGTCGAGGTAAACATCGACTCTCTGAATGCCCACAATTCGTGGCTATATCTCCCTCTGAGCGAAAAAACATTTTAATCAAGCATAAACTTTGCTTAAATTGTATACATCCAGGCCATGATCTCTCACACTGTCCTTCCAAATTTGCTTGTAGGACATGTGCTAAACGCCATCACACAATGATCCACATATCAGGCAATAACGCTTCGAATAGAGGCAACAATCAATTTTCACTGAAACTGCAAACAAACAAATCTATTTTATTATCCACCGCTGTCTGCATGACAACTGACCATGCCGGTAGGAAGCACCCAGTAAGGATTTTATTAGACTCAGGATCGCAAGCAAACTTCTGTACCATGAGTTTCGCGCGTCGCATGGGTTTAAAACTAACTAAGTCTCAATTACCCATCACTGGTATAAACAATTCCTTATGCCAAGCTGACTTTAGTACAAGGGTAAGGCTACATTCTCATTACAAGGATTTTAATTTGAACGTGCATTGCGCTGTGCTTCCCAGCATTACGAATAATCTTCCTGCGGAATCGTTTGATATCATCCCTAAATATACCAAAGGGCATATTCCTAGCTGACCCGCAACTGAACTTTTCTTCGCAAATCGACATATTACTTGGTGCCCAGTACTACTTACAATTGATTGAACCTGTCAAATTCATCCGCAGCCCACATTTTCCCATAATACAGGAAACAAAGTTGGGATTCATCCTCGCGGGTAACCTGCCCTTTAATGTCGACATGACAAAACCTGTCTCGTCATTTATAGCATGCGAAGATAATAATGCCATTTCATCGCAATTAAAAGACTTCTGGCATTTAGAGGACGTTGCTGCTCGTGCTCCCTCGGTTGAGGACTCAGAATGCGAAAGTAATTTTGTCGCTAACACTTTCCGCAATAATAGTGGTAGATTTGTGGTGTCCCTACCTCGCAGGGCATACAATTCTCATTTGGGCGATTCTCTTCCCGGAGCTATTCGCAGATTTCAATCACTGGAACTCATGTTCAAGCAGAACCCTGCCCTTCATAAAGACTATGCCACATTCATGCAGGAATATTTAACTCTGGGTCACATGTCTTTGCTTGATTCATACGATTTGTCAGTCAGTAAGTCAGACACATTCTACTTACCGCACCATTTGGTTTTTAAGGGCTCTAGTATAACCACTGGTTAGTAAGAAGAATGTTGATCCGTCACGTTAGGACCAAATAAACTGTTATGTTGAGCTGCGGCCGAGTGGACCGCGTAAAAATGTGTTGTATGTCGGCACGTATGCTTTTTTCATCAGAAAGAATGAAACTTGGTGTGTTATCGCCAGGATGCAAAATGATAAAGATAGTGGACTGTATTAATAGATTTATTAAGTTTCTCCGTTTCTTACACTCAACTCATAGTAGTAAGGTTGGCTAATGCTGAAGATTAAATTTTAAGAAACTGATTCGGAAATGATACTACGTTTTGATGCGGCACAAATGTGTGCACTTAGTTACATCGAAAACGTGGAGGCCTAAGGCCTAAATAATTGTCGCGGCAACAAGAAATGAGAATGACAGAGTCAGGCAGCAAACGTAAGAACGTCCGCTGCCGGCCAAGGCTCGTAGCACTGTAACGTTATAAAAACGAGATAAGAACGATTCAGAAAGCGTATAGATTAGCCAACCTACAAATACGAAAATTACTACACTACTGTCCATAACTGCCCGCTAAAAAATCAAAAGATTTTTTAATACATTTTAATAACTTATTGTAGAAAAATACAGAGTTCTTAATAATAAAGGTTATAATTTACCGAGTACGTACGTCTCGTTCGTACCTCGTTCGTGTGTTGATTTATATTGATAATCTATCTTTCTCTAACGCCTCACGTTGTTGGACGCCAATTTATAATTACCCCCTTGTGTTCGTGTTAAACCCCAATGTTGTTTTCACCAATTTATTATGGATCTTAATTTAGTAGGTGTTGTGATATTGTTAATTATATCTACCTTATCTCTCTATTTAATATAAGGGTGTTGATGTGAGTGAAACTTATGTAGGTAGGGTGTTATTCGGAAATTCAGCTCAAGCCTATTCTGCTTTGAAGAGAATGAGAGAAATTTTGTATGGAATTCTCCTCTCTTTAATACCTGAGAAGTCCGCGAATAGCGCTGTGGTTCCCAGCCAAGGGAATTTTGTAGGTTAACCCACCGCGTACGGTGATTATTGGTTATACTCTCTATCTATTTTATTTCTTATTCACTCTTCATTAAATCATACATAAATGAGAAGATATTGAAATTCTGCAATGATTCTTTATTAGTTTTTTACTATTTAATATCCAACAAGATTGTTCTTACTTAGATACGAAAAGGCTATAAGTCTGAATTAATCGATTATCGATCGGTACAAGGTTTTATATTAAATTCAGTTATGGTTTTTTTATAATTCTTTTAAATACAGGGCGTGAAGAACAGATCTTTTCAACTGTTGGAAAGATCAGAAAATACATAAATAGGAATATACAAGGTATTACAATATAAAGTTTTATTTTATTAAATATTATTTAAGTAATTGAAGCTTTACCGTCCGCTGGACATCGCAGCTCGAGGAGGCTGTTCACGTCTAACCTCTATTATTGTTTGGTCCGTAGCGAAAGCAGATGAAATGATCTTCGTCCGTCTTGTCTTCAAAGTTGTAAATAAAGTGGAATTCTTGATCCTTGGGTGATGCAGAAATACCGCTCCTTTTGTTCACCAATGTCCAAGCTTGTGATTACGTGCTCCGACGAACTCCGAATCCAAATACGGTTTTCTATTGGAAGGTGTAAATTGCAAGTTCCAATGTAATTTGGTGGTTATTTTAGTTTCATTTGTTTTAGAGGATTAAATCTTTATGCAGGTAGTTATTTCTCTGGTTTTATTACTTCATTAATTTAACATTCTGTTCATGATCCGAAATTGGGCAATCCAAGTTCTTCCTTTAATTTTAGTTACTTATTATCGTTTTATACTACCCAATTAGACAATTTGGTTAATGGTTATTTGATCCAAACTATTGCAATTTGTCATTCATTTATTGTAACGTTTGATGTATTTAGTATTCCAAATTAATTTAGTTTTTTATTGAACATCTCTCTTAGTTAAACTCTTCTCGTTCATGTCAAAAATTTCAATAATCAAATCAACAAATTATATCCATCTTGTCGTCCATAGCAACAACCTTTTTTATTCTTATTCGATATTGTGTTATATTGTAATCATTTCATATAATATTCTTCCACTCATCAAAATAATTCCTTACTAAACTTCCATTATATCAGAATATAATCTTATTTATAGCTTGTTTACTAATTCCTATATATTTTGCCGGTTTTTCACTCTTAGTCTGTTTCTTTTAATAAATATTATTTTTCCGTTACCAAACATTATCTGTCGGTATCATTGCACTATGGCATTACCATAATTTGTTTAGTTTGAGTTTGTTTATTATTTATTATTAATTATTATTAATTTCTACTAACTCATTGAATTATATTTAGTATTTGTTACTAATTTCTTTACCTAACCTTTCTGATCTGATTTATTATATAATGTTATTGGCTGTTAGGCCTATTATTATACCTTGATCTACTTCGGAATTTAACTTGTTAACAATTATAGCCTTTTTATCCAAGTTTACAATTATAATCAACTTTTATCTACGTACATGTATACAAATAATTATCTTTATAATATCTAACAACAACTTTATCTTGACCTATAGATAACATATAAAAATGAAATTACTTAATACTCAATAACTGAGTTCAACCACAGTTCTACAACAGTAAATGAATAATACATATTACTTAATTACTTGATATTCTATCAACAGGAAAACTTTCACATGATAACACTAACTATAACATCACAGTTATGATAACAACATAACATCATACAATTCATAACAAGTATTTTTTTTTGTAACTCAGGTCATACACTATTTACTTATTCTTATCTATTTTAAAAACATCAATTACTCTGAAATAGTCAACATTAGTTTTTCTTTTTTTACAATATTTGTCAATGTTTTTTATTTTTTACCTCTCACTGAACCTTGTGGTTTATCACTATTATCATTATTACATGCTTATCTTTTATTATTATTATTACCTTGCATTCTTATTACTTTTAAACAATGCTGGGTTCATTTTCTGACCTTTTCATAAGTGTGGAAAATTAAAATATTTTCTTCCCTATTCTAATTTTAATATTTTATTTATGTAACGTTGAGGACCGCATTTCTGTTACGTTACAAGGTTAATCTCAGTAGGCTGCATTGAACCTTGAGTTGTAGTCTTAGATAACAGTTATGACATTAACTGCTTAGCGATAAGCTTGAGAGATGATAAGAGTTAAGCAGGCCAAGGTTGGCATGCAGCTTGAATCAAACATGAGTAAAATGCAAAGTTAGCAATGTATTGCCAATACATATTGTATGTATACAATATTGAACGATATAAGACATGAAAATACATAATTTAACAATGTTTAATGATGAATAATCGGTGACTCATCACATGATGGGCCCGATAAATTGTAACATTTATGCAAGTCATAGTGGTTAGCTTGAACCAGTTAAGGCCAGTAGACCTATACAAGTAGAATTGAATACAATGAGCAAACAAAATTATTATAAAATTATACATGTAAAGACATAAATTTAGCATGATGCCATATAGTTTGAACGATGCATGCTATCCTGATGTTTCAGGAATATACAATAAATTGTTATGTGAAAACAAGTTATACATAGTTGACTGATTGCAAGCACAAATTGTAATGACATGTATGTCATAATTAGCATGAATAATAATTGTGCAATGCGTGATCACAAAATGCAAAATACAATATAAAAAATAAAAATATAGGCGTGGCGTGGTTATAGACAGTAGATGCGAAAAACAATGTGTTTTACATAAATACAAGTTATATAATAAATACAATAGAAATCAGTTTAGTTAATTACAAATATGAATAAGGCACAATAGCATAAGTGACAAGTACAACAATGTGGTTATAAAAATGTAACACATGAGTTGAACAATTGCGAGAAATACATTCATAGAATAATAAAATCACACATATTGACAAATGTGCAAGAAAATGCATACATGGTTGTATAACTGCATACCATGCGAATATTATGTAAAAAATTTTATATAAAGCAATACCACCAATAACATGACACATACCCAATACCAATATCAAAATGTAAATGTGTAGGACATAATATGCCTCACAAATTATTAACATATAAATACAAAAATAGCAGAGTATACCACCATGAAATATGATAAGTATAGCTATAATAGCACAGTGCATGGTTGTAAAATTACAAGTCACATGCAAATTTAGTATAAAAACACGCAATGACGAAAAGTTAACATTAAAATGTTGTGATGATACATATCACAATTAAGTTGACCAAATGGTCATACAATGAAGTAATGAAAGCCAGTGGCCAAGTAAACTAGCATTGTGCTAAATAATTATAGTAACCTTGTGTCTAAGCCTCGTCCCGGGCTGGCAACAAGCATAGCTTATGAACGGGTCTCCATAAAATACCAGTAGGCGCGAATGTCTACAACTTTAATTAAGTTGTCTGGGCCGGGAAATGTGGCGGTAATTACCCCAAATTTCCATGATAATGGAGGTAAGTTATCCTCCATCAATAAAACCAGGTCACCAAATAATCGCGAGACCAAGCCTTCCAAATGACTTGGACAAACTTCTGGAGAAGTTGCCAACGTCCAAGACGAGAGATGGGAACGTGAGATAAGTCTGGGTCAGGTATCGCCGTTAATGGCGCGCAAATCAAAAAATGGCCAGGTGTAAGTGGCACCGGATCATTTACATCCGATGAAATGGCAAATAATGGGCGAGAGTTTAGACATGCCTCTATCTGAGACAAAACTGTCGTAAACTCCTCGAAGGTGAGTATAGACTTGCCTACCACGCGGCGCAAATGATGCTTTAAACTCTTTATACCGCTCTCCCAAAGACCACCAAAATGGGGTGACGAGGGCGGAATAAATGACCATGAAATACCCTGAGAGGTCGTAAAGGATTTGATTGATGATGTGGCATCCTTATTATGCCAAAGATTGTAAAGGTCATGCAAAACATTGCGGGCCTTCCTAAAGTTCGTGCCATTATCAGAATATAACTGGCTGGGTAAGCCCCTATGGGACATAAACCGACGTAAAGCAGCTATAAACGCGTTGGCTGTAAGGTCGGAAACCAATTCCAAATGAATGGCCCTGGTTGCTAAGCAGATGAACAAAGACACGTACGATTTTGACAGAGTCCTAGATTTCTGCCCGCCATGACGAATCATGAAGGGACCACCATAATCAACTGCGCAGAATAGAAACGGCCGCGAAGGAGTGACTCTAGGAGATGGTAGAATACCAAGCCTCTGAACCTGTTGTTTGGCACTAAACCTGAGGCACTTGACACATCTACGAATGATGGAGCGAATGACTATCTTGGCGTTAATAATCCACCAACGTTGACGAAGTGAGTGATGCACGAGTTGAGAACCAGCGTGAAGTAGACGAATGTGTTCGCGTTCAATAATAAGGCGAGTAATATGAGCCGATGGATGCAAGACAATAGGATGCTTATTGTCATAAGGTAATTGCGACTGCTGTAAGCGCCCGCCGACGCGTATTACGCCAGACTCATCAAGAAACGGGTCCAGAGAAGACAACTTACTCCTAATAGAGACAGAAGACCCATTACGAAGACAATTAATCTCGGCAGCGAAGTGGATCGACTGAGATTGTTTTACGAAAAAATTAAGAGTGGAATGAATTTCAACGGGGGTAAGAGCGCCCGATATTTTCTCAACACTGGAGAGTCTAATATTTTTGATGAATCGAAAGCAGTAAGCGTACACGCGTGTCAGACGGTGCAACGAAGAGAAGTCCCTTGAAAGATCAATAGCCAGGGTAGACGTTAGAGAAAGTTTGGGGGTTTGTTTCTTCTCCGCAGTGAATTCAGCAGACGACAGATTAGAAGGTAAAAAGGGTGGAAAAAGATTGGACTCGGAAGATTGAGACAAACAGGCGGGACCATGCCACCAAAGCGAACAATCGCGCAACACGTCGGGGTGACATCCCCTAGAAATAATATCAGCAGGATTATGTCGATAATTGATGTGATGCCATGTGTAGGCTTGCGTAAGACGCTCAATCTCGGCAACACGATTAGCGACGTAGGTTTTCCACCTCGAAAACTGGGCATGAATCCAGTAAAGGGACACCATAGAGTCAGAATATAGATGAACACTATTAATAAAGAAATGAAGAGCAGGGACGACCTTGAATACGAGTCGTGATAACAATAAGCAAGCGCAGAGTTCAATGCGAGGTAATGACACCTGTCGTAGTGGGGCCACGCGAGATTTAGAACACAGGTGACAAGAGGCCGATGAATCTTGATAAATGACTCTAATATAAACACAACACCCATAACCCTTTTCAGAAGCATCCGAAAACCCATGTAATTCAACTATCCTTGCCTTAGACTTGCAACGAATAGAACGTGGGACAACAATTTTACTGATCAGACACAACTTATCGCATAATGAATGCCAATGCAAGCGTAATTGCCCGGAGATTGGCTCAGCCCAACCGAGATTGCACAGCCAGAGTTGCTGCATAAACTGTTTGTACAGAAAAACAATGGGACCGACAAGTCCGAGCGGATCATAAATGCCTGCGATAATCGATAGGATTTTCCTCTTGGAGATGCTTGATTCAACGGGGAATGATTTGATGTCAAACAAAAATGAATCGGTAGTGTTATTCCAGAGAATGCCCAAGGTACGCACATTACCCTGTTTGTTTAAAGGGAGTGATAAATTGTCATGATTTGCAACCACCTGGGGTTCATTTGATGCCCATTTATGCAGCGTGAGACCGTATTGACTCAACAACGTACCTAAGTCAGATTTCAACTTGGTCAGATCAGAAATGGTGTCTGCGCCAGTTAACAAATCGTCGACATAGAAATCATTGGTTATAGCTGATGCTGCGTCAGGAAAAGAAGCTTCATGATCCTTACCAATTTGATTAAGACAGCGAGTAGCCAAAAACGAAGCACTAGCAGTGCCGTATGTTACAGTTCGTAATACACAGTGTTTAAACTGTTCGAGGGGAGAGTCGCGCCACAGAATACGTTGATAATGACAATCCTTCTCAGCTACCAGAATTTGTCGATACATCTTCTCGATGTCGGCGATGAGAACATAGTTATGCATACGAAATCGCAAAAGAATAGAAAAACGGTCTTGTTGGACGTTCGGGCCTACCAACAAGATGTCATTGAGAGAAAGACCATTGGTAGTTTTGGACGAACCGTCAAAAACGACGCGAAGTTTTGTCGTAGAACTAGAATGCTTAAAGACGGCATGGTGTGGCAGATAGTAGGTATTTGAAACCCCAGAATTGATAGAGTCGATAAGCGTCATGTGGCCAAGATCCTTATACTCCTGAATAAAGTTTGCGTAATCGCGCGCAAGCTTAGAATCGCGCATGAACCGGCGTTCTAAACTCAAGAATCTTGCTTCAGCGGTAGCATAGGACTCACCCAACTGGGGATTGTCTGACTTAAATGGTAGCGCAACAACGAACCTACCCTCTTGATTGCGATGAGTAGACTTAACGAAATGCTCCTCACAAGCTGACTCGTTATTAATAGGTGCATTATCAGGGATAGTTTCTGTCTCCCAAAATTTTTCGAGAGACTCCAGAATTTGACCGTCGTTGTTCCTAGCTAGGAACGAAACAGCAGGACCCTTATAACGGCAGTGTTTGAGCAGATTGCCTGCAAGAATGTAGCCTAACTTTGTTTCCTGTATAATAGGAAAATGAGAACCGCGTACATATTGTTAGCTAAGATTAAATCTAGGTAGAATTGCGCTCCTAACGGTATGTCGATGTCAGATGATATGTTGAAATTTGGATCAGCAAGAAAAATGTTATCTGGAATGTTAAATTGATTTATGTCAAAAGATTGTGCTGGCAGTTTATGGGTTAATGCAGATAAGACGGCACATTTTGCCTCGAAGCTAAATCCTTGATAACGGGAAATAATGCGTATAGACGCAAGATTAGTGGCATAACACGCGGTATTATTTATACCTGTAATCGGTATGTTAGATTTAGTCAAGTTAAGCCGTAATTTCTTGGCAAATGATTCCGTACAAAAATTTATTTGTGAACCCGCATCCAAAAGAACTCTTGCGGGTTGTCTGTTGCCAGCCTGGTCAATGACAAACACCATTGCTGTTGATAAAAGAATATTATTTGTGGATTGTAATTTGAGTGAACAATAATTACTGCTGCTGGCAGAGACTGGCTTCGACACATTGTTTATGTGCAACAATGTATGGTGTCGTTTTGACCAGATCTTACATGATTGTTTAATCTTACAATTAGATGAGAAATGATCTGGTCTTAGACAATTGGTACAGTATTTATGATTTAATATGAATTGTCCTCGTTCTGATGTGCTCAGTGCACGAAATTTATCACACATGTAAATTGGATGATTAGATTTACAGCATAAACATGAATAATTACTTGACGCTGAGTGATAACCTTTAAATGCAGTGCTGCCAGCAGCGTTTCGTGATTTATGTTTGTCAGATTTATTATTGAATCTTAAACTTAGCTTGTTGAGTTGCTGTCCGGCATCGATAGGCAGTGTATTTTCTAACAGCTGTCTACGTGCGTTTAAAAACTGAGTAAAACCTTTAAAGTTAGGAAGATTATCAGGGTCTATAGACTCCTTCCATAATTTAAAAGTAGTATGGTCGAGTTTTGCTGACAATAATTGTACAGTGATAAGCTCGAATGAATCCACTGACAGTTGCATGGCCGCCAGTGAATTAACGGAAGACGTTATCGTATTTATGAATTCTGCCAAACTTTGGACAGAGTCTTTAATTGTTGACTTTACTTCAAGTAAATTTTGAATATAGTACTTTGCTAGTATGAATTTATTGTCATATCTAGCGGACAGCAAACTCAACGCTATCGAGTAGTTTTCGTTACAAATAGGTAATGACTTAATTAAATCTAGCGGCTCATTTTTCAGAGACGAATACAAATAGTGTAATTTCTGCACTGACGTTAGATCAGATCTGGCATGCACCAAGTCCAGAAATATTGAGTAGAAATGCTGCCATTCTAAGATATTGCCTGTGAAGCAGGGCAAACATATCGGTTTTAGTTGCGTATTGCTTTTTAATACGGGAGATACAGTCTGAACGTTAGAGGTTTCTATCAATTGTAAGATATTAGCTTCTGTCGAATATAACAGCTCTTCGACCTCAACTCGGTCTTCTTGAGCAGCGTTTATGTCTTTAGAAATAAGCTCAATTTCGGACTGTACCTCATCGTATTTTGTTGCCAAGCTTTTTAGACTTTCAAGTCTGACTGTTAAGAAATGTTTGGTATTAGTGTTCTTGTCAAAGTTACTGATAGCCGAATTAATACGCACTATGACAGACTTTAAGCCGCCTCTCTTTCTGACCAACACTTTGAGGCCTTCTTCAGCCATTGTACGCACCTGATAATGATGTGGTACCTGGTATGCGATGTCCCGAAGCGTCGAGGCCGTGGAGAAGATGGCGAACACACAGACCGGAGAGATGACTGCTTACACTGGAGTACTGACGCTAGCACATGGATGATCTTGCAGTGATATCGTCAGGAGGCTCAAAGGCGACGAAAGAAATGCTGGCTAAGTCACGACACGGTCGGATCAGCGAATATGCTGAGTCGCCCGTGATGGCCAGAAATTGGGGCAGAAGAATAATGAAAAGGTGACTAACGAATCCAGGCACGGAGCGACCAAAAAAATGGTTAGTAAGAAGAACGTTGATCCGTCACGTTAGGACCAAATAAACTGTTATGTTGAGCTGCAGCCGAGTGGACCGCGTAAAAATGTGTTGTATGTCGGCACGTATGCTTTTTTCATCAGAAAGAATGAAACTTGGTGTGTTATCGCCAGGATGTAAAATGATAAAGATAGTGGACTGTATTAATAGATTTATTAAGTTTCTCCGTTTCTTACACTCAACTCATAGTAGTAAGGTTGGCTAATGCTGAAGATTAAATTTTAAGAAACTGATTCGGAAATGATACTACATTTTGATGCGGCACAAATGTGTGCACTTAGTTACATCGAAAACGTGGAGGCCTAAGGCCTAAATAATTGTCGCGACAACAAGAAATGAGAATGACAGAGTCAGGCAGCAAACGTAAGAACGTCCGCTGCCGGCCAAGGCTCGTAGCACAGTAACGTTATAAAAACGAGATAAGAACGATTCAGAAAGCGTATAGATTAGCCAACCTACAAATACGAAAATTACCACACTACTGTCTAACCACCAAATTGTGAGTTGTTTTCGACGGCTCTGCCAAAACAACAAATAATTTATCCTTGAACGACACATTGATGGTAGGTCCCACGGTCCAGCAGGACCTTTTTTCGATTATTTCTCGGTTTCGAACGCACGATATGTCCTCATTTCGGACATTGAGAAGATGTACCGTCAAATTTTAGTTAATCCCAGGGACTCTAATTTGCAACGAATTGTCTGGCGCGACGCCCCCCATAGGGAACGTCAACACTACGCCTTGAGGACAGTCACATATGGGACTGCAAGTGAGTCATTTCTGGCCACAAGATGTCTGGCACAAATAGCTCAGGAAAACAAAACTCAACACCCTATAGCCTGTTCAGCTATCGCAAACGATTTCTATGTGGACGATCTCATGACCGGTTCAGATAGCCCACACATCTTATCTAAAATGAAGTCCGACATTACAAATTTATTAAGTCAATACGGGTTTACTTTGCACAAGTGGTTTTCCAATGATCAAACCGTTATAGCTTCACGCGCCAATTCTTCCCTTGACTTTAGCAAAAATCAAACTGTACGTACATTGGGTTTTCAATGGGACATTAACGATGATAGTTTCATATATAGTTTCCAAAGACATGTCGAGGTGGAGGTATTCAACAAGAGAAGGGTATTATCAGTTATCGCAGGAATTTACGACCCATTGGGACTCATTGGCCCGGTTACATTTTGGTGCAAGCATTTCATGCAGATATTGTGGTTAACCGGTACAAGTTGGGACGACCCCCTATCAGACTCATTATCTAATCAATGGGTAGAGCTTTATACTCAGCTGATTTCCGACACTTACTTTAAGATTCCAAGGTCTGTAAAGAATTTAAATAATTCTCAAATCACTTCATTTCAGCTCCATGGGTTTGCCGACGCGCCAGCAAAGGGTTACGCGTGCTGTGTATTCAAACCACAGCATCTCATCAAACTTGTTGTGCTCTAAATCTAGAGTCGCTCCATTGAAGCAGGTGACATTACCCAGACTTGAACTTTGCGCCTGTCTCTTATTGGCTCAGTTGGTTTCCAAGGTTATAAACGCGGTGAGTTACAAGTTAGGCGACTTATATTTTTACTCTGACTCAATGATCCCCTTACACTGGATTCACCAGCAGTCTTCCAGATGGAAGGTATTTGTCGCCAACCGCGTTGCGGAGATACAACGGCTCACTGCAAAGGGTACCTGGCATCATGTCTCTTCACATGACAACCCTGCCGACATTCTATTCGCGTGGTTGTCTGCCTCGGTTTTTACACGGTCACCCACAATGGTGGTATGGTCCATCTTGGTTGTCCCATGAGTCATCATCATGGCCCATCAGTGCTTTCGATGCCCATTCACCCTGCACTCATGCCGATCTTGAGGAAGAACAACGTAAGCAAGTCCAAACCTCACTGGTTGCTGCTTCATCTACGCCTAGTTATTTTGAAAACTACTCTTCGCTTTCAAAACTCCTTCGTGTATTTTCGTATTGCCTTCGATTCATTCGGAACTCTAGGCTGCCCATAGCTGATAGAGACACTTCCTTTTTAACTTCCCATGAGTTACATGGTACATTTTTGGTTTTTATTCGCCAGTCCCAGAGATCGCACTTTAGCATCGAAATCAAGGAACTTGAGGACAACGCTGCATCCCTAATAATAGTAAAATTCTTTCACTTAACGCCTTTCTGGACAAGGCGGGGATATTTCGCGTGGGCGGACGCCTTCAGCACTCCCAGCTTACCTATGATAGCAAACACCAAATCATATTACACCCGCATTCTCATCTCAGTAAATTAATCATAGAAGGCGAGCATCTTCGTCTACTACATGCTGGGGTACAATTGACTCAGTACTCTCTACGGCAGAAATACTGGATATTTAATGATAAATCATACATACGATCAGTAATACACAAATGTATCACTTGCTTTCGATTCCGTGCTAGGGGCTCAAGCCAATTGTTAGAACAATTACCCTCTTCCCGGGTTACACCTGCTAAGCCATTTTCTCAATCTGCAGTTGACTATGCCGGTCCTGTATTTATACCTCATGGCGGGCAGCGTTCCAAATCGACGTCAAAGGCTTATATTGCTCTATTTATATGCATGGCCACTAAGGCCATTCACCTTGAATTAGTCTCAGATCTTACCTCAGACGCTTTCATAGCAGCCTTAAAACGGTTTATAGCTCGTAGAGGTATCCCTGCACAGATATTCTCCGACAATGGTACAGATTTTCGTCGTGCTAGTAGTACACTTCACGACTTATACAAACTTCTTTATTCTAACGAATTTGAACAGACTACCCAGGATTTTACCAGTGCCCAAGGCATCAAATGGTCCTTTATTCCCCCGTCAGCACCTCATTTCGGTGGCCTGTGGGAGAGTGGAGTCAAAAGCGTCAAGTTTCATTTGCGGCGCGTTGTCGGCGGAACCATTCTTACGTTTGAGGAGTATTACACTATTCTAACTCAAATAGAGTCCTGCCTTAACTCACGCCCCTTGTTCGCCATCTCAAATGACTCTAGGGATCCCGAACCTTTAACTCCAGCGCAATTCCTGGTTGGTTCTCCACTCACTGCACTCCCTGAACCTGACTATTCCAAAGTCAAAATTGGTCGTCTGGGTAGATGGCAGCTGCTCCAAAGATTCACCCATTGTATATGGAAAAGGTGGTCGAAGGATTATTTGCACCAGTTGCAACAATTTTCAATAAACAATTAACTCAAAGAACATTTATACAGTCCACTTCGTTATTTCATTTCTTACCAGCTAACTCATCACCTAGCGTTATAAGACCAACTCAAGATTACTTCGAGAGCGTCTAAGACGCATCAATCGGTTAAGGGAAAGGGGTAGTTTACCTGCAACATTTTATGTTTTAACAACGGTAATTTTTTCTATGACGAACGATAACTGCCGCACATTTAAACAGAATCAAATATTTTTTGCATACTTTCATCAATTGTAAAAGACTGAAGGCATGTTGATTTTGTTGAAGATCGATTAAGGGAAAGGGGTAGTTTACCTGCAACATTTTATGTTGTAACAAGAGAACGTTTTTCATGAAGAACGATAACTGCCGTAAATTCAAACAGAATCAAATAATTTTTTACATATGTGCCTCAGTTGTAGATGATTTTGGTGAAGATCGGTTAAGGGAAAGGGGTAGTTTACCTGCCACATTTAATGTTTTAACAAGAGTAATTGTTTCTATGACGAACGATAACTGCCGCACATTCAAACAGAATCAAATAATGTTTTGCATGCATCCCTGAATTGTAGAGGACTCAAGACCTATTTATTTTGGTGAAGATCAGTTAAGAGAAAGGTGTAGTTTACTGGCAACGTTTTATGTGATAACAAGGGTAATTTTTTCTATGACGAACGATAACTGCCGTAAATTCAAACATAATCAAATAAGTTTTTGCATACATTCCTAAATTGTAGAGTACTCAAGGCCTGTTGATTTTGGGGAAGATCGGTTAAGGGAAAGGGGTAGTTTACCTGCAACATTTTATGTTGTAACAAGAGAAATTTTTTCATGACGAACGATAACTGCCGTAAATTCAAACAGAAAAAATAATTTTTTACATATGTGCCTGAGTTGTACAATACTCAAGGCCTATTGATTTTGGTGAAGACCGGTTACGGGGAAAGGGCAGTTTACCTGAAACATTTTTTGTTGTAACAAGAGTAAAGTACTTATTTTGATAAATAAAGTATCCTGATAAGAAGGAGATCTTAATAATCCACTGTAGAAACGTAGATGAAATAGCTATAAATGAAGAGGTTAGGTGAACGAGGTGGGGGTAATTTTCTGTAAATGAAAATTATAGTTGAAGGGGGATAATTTTTATATGTGTACTACGTTATTGGCAACAAAGTAGTAGTTTGTTGTTAAAATTCCTTCCCGGGCTGTTTGGCCGTAATCCAATGTTTTCTGCAAAACCAGACGTTTCGGCAGTGCCGCCGACTGCCATCATCAGTGAAAATTGAGTGCGATAACGTGTGGTGGTATACGTTAGTGACCACAGTACTGTGGTTAAGGCTGAAGCAATAAGTGGAAAGAAGTTTCTATGGAAACATTTCATTTCGTAAATTATTTTAAATATTCACAATCATTACATATCAATTTATATACACCCGTCCTTGACTCCAATTGTGTGTGAACAGCCTGGCGAACCGAATTCCAAAGGCTATTATTGGTTTTAAAAATGGTGGTGAAACCAAGCCTATTAAAAACAGACGTTAGAATTTTGGGCATTATCTCCGTGTATGTGGTTGAGATGTACTTATTTTTGGTTTTTATATTATTTAATTGTTTGGATTTCTTAGCCTTGTGTTTCCTAAGAATGTTATCCACCATCCGGCAATCATAACCATTAGCAGCAGCAATATGTTTAATTGTATTTAATTCATCATTAAAATCGTTAGCGTCAAGGGGGACACACAAAAGCCTGTGTACAAAACTATTATATGCTGCTAATTTTTGCGAATATGGGTGGTGGGAATCCGCATGTATAGTAACATCAGTGGTGGTAGGCTTTCTATATATTCCAAATTTCAGGTTATTGTGCTGTTTACTTATGGTTAAATCCAAAAAAATTTAGTTCATTATTTGCTTCGGTTTCCATGGTGAACAGGATATTGTCATTTACAGCATTCAATGTGTTTTTCAAAGTGCTTAGCTGGTGTGCAGTACCATTGAAAATCAAAAAAGTGTCGTCCACATAACGACAATAAAAAATAATGTTATTGGTGAACTTGTGGTTATTAAGAAAGTAATTGTTCTCATAAGAGTTCAAATAAATGTCGGCCAACAAGCCGGACAATGGTGAGCCCATAGCAAGTCCGTCTCTTTGAATATAATAACGCCCATTAAAAGTAAAATAATTTTGTTGCAAGATAACTCTCAGTACGCAGATTAATTCGTTTATGGATTGTGCACCTAATTTATTGGATTTGATTAAGTTATTATATAAGATGTCCAAGGTCTGATTTACGGGAATATTAGTATAAAGGTTGACAATGTCGAAAGATGCTAATTTGTATGTGGGTAGCAATTGTATATTTCTAACTTTGTTTATAAAATCCATGCTATTAATTATGCTACGATTATTTTGTAGTTGAATATTACCATTTATTAAAGCAACCAATTTCTTAGCCGCCTTAAAACCCGGTGCCGTGGTAAAATTAACCAGAGGCCTAATTGGGACATTGTCCTTGTGGATTTTAGGTAGGCCAGTAAGTTTCGGTGCATGGGCATTGATAGGTTTTAAATAGCGTCGCGTAAGGTCGTCAAACAACTTGGTACAGTTATTAATTGTTATTTAAAATTTTTGTAAATGAATCAGTGGGGTCAGTGTTCAGCATGATAATGTTGTTATTGGAAATAAACTCGTCGACTTTACGTGTGTATACATCATTATCTATGACCACTAATGTATGTCCCTTATCTGCTCTCGTTATAAGTGCGTTATTAGCTATTAGTTTTGCTTTTATTTTCTTAAGAGTTTTGATCTCAGTTCGAGCTCTTAACTGTTTCTGCGTATTCTGAGTATTAAAATTATGAACGTTTATGATATTATTAAATTTATTGTTTATTAAGTAGCGTGATTCTTTTTGGAGATTGGGGTCCTTGATTGTTTTAATAGCGGTTTCAGCATTGATAATTTCACGTGTAACGTGACATTTATTAACATTCGGAAAGTTATACTTTAAACCCTTGTTAAGAAGATTTAATTCATCTTCATCAAATATTATATTATTTTCTAGTAAGGTTAGAAGTACGTGGGTAGAACTGATGTTTACATTCAGGGATGGGATGTCGGTTTTGTGATGCCATCAAATTTTGAAATTTTCGGGTCTGTCTTCTTTTTACATCACGCATGATATCAGTAATGTAAATATTTATCTTATCTATTAAATTATCAATGATGGCAGGATGGATCTGCTGGTATAATTGCAAATGTAATTTCAACAATGTACTGTTAAGTATGTCTTTCTTAGTGTACAGCGATTTAATTTCCTGTTTGATACGGAAGAATTCTGCATGTGTTTTCGTGTTTCTGGCTGCCTTAGTGGTGGATCTGATATGTATGGTGGCATACTTAGGAATTAGATTGTGTTTAATACATGATTTGTTAAATTTAATATGCGCGTTTGTTTTTAATAATCGAATTTTAATATTTTGGTATTTATATACCGTGCTGGCTTGACAATTTAAATAATGTTTAAATTAGATTCTTACTTTACTGAGATAATAATACTATAACAAACAATAATATAGTTAAAATAATCAGACATGAAGCAGTCACACATGCTTTAGTGATGACGAGATGGAAACAATGTAATAAACTTGAGTAGAAAAAGGGTACAGTTGAAAATATTAATCTGTACCCTCAATGACGACGAGTCTATGTATATAAGTTTTGATTTCGATTTTGACATGACTAAACAGTACATATGGGCGTTTTGTAAGATGAAACAACCAGCAAGTACAATAGAGGAACCACACAAAGATTTCACTTATAAAATGTTAAATGTTTAGTGCTGCAATTATTTTATAAACAGTGTTATTTTATAATCACCTAGACATTAAGAAACGTAAGTTTTGGAGTATGTAACACTTTGTGTTATGATTCAGGAAAAACGAAGTAATATATAGTCAACAGTGCACTGGCATCTTAATTTGTTTGAATACGTAACGTCAATAACAGGCTTGAATGTGAAATGGCTGTGTGCGTGTGCATGTGAGTGTGTGTGTTGAAAAGCAATACGATGTAAACTAGCCATAAAGAACAGGAAAGACAATATTAATGCATCAATTAGACTAAAACTATTTAATTAATGTAGGTCATACACCCAATAATATTTATCTCAGTTCTTCCACCCCACATTCATGTTTTCTTCACTGGAATCATTGCCATTATCACTCAAACCGTCTTCACTTCTACTATTCCATCCTATGTTAATTTCACACCGATTTGTTATATTACCCACTCTTTGATGTGATCTCATATAATCTTTTCAATTATCATGACCTGGTCACATCATGATGTCCAGTCTGTGGGAGAAATACACTAAAATTCCTTTTTTGGTAAGTTTATAACACTTGTAGCGTGACAGAAAATCCACTACATTGTAAATCATATGAAATGATAAAATTTAATTACATCAAAAAATGTTGTAATAATATTAAATGACATTTAAATAAATCAGAGGAATGAAACACAATAAGATAAAAATCCTCACTACATAATATATAAAAACCACTGTTAAAAGAAACCAAAGAAAGTATTGAAGCAACTCATCAACTCATAAATAATACCAGTACGTTACCCAGGAAGCTCAGAGCAGTAAACCAGTTACATAAGACAATATCCCGAAAAAAGAGACTCAATCAAAGAGTGGTGAATACCAAAATACTCTAAAAACAAATAGAAGAATAAAGTCAGTTCAGTGAAGAAATTCAATACTCCAAACTAAACCTCAGTCGTGATAACACCAAGTACCTTGGTTCCCAAGAATGAGGAAAGAAGAACAGAAGAGTGAAGACTAGACGAGGGACAAGAATGAAAACTAGAAGAGGGACAAGAATGAATACCAGAAGGAAGATATGAAGAAGGACAAGAAGGAAGACAGGAGGAGAGGAAGACATAGTATGAAAGAAACACCGTAGTAAAACCTATTATTATATAAACTACTATCAATCCCAAACCCACAAAAACTATGTCAAAGAAAGTATAACATCCCCAAAATCTTATAAAAATGTAATTATTGAGAAAACTAAAGTGTTGTATAGCGTTATAAGAAGTGCACCGGCTAAAGCTATTGTGTAATAAAGAAAATAAACTAGTCTTAACGGTCCATGATGACTAAAGGTCTGGTCTGAGATAATAAGACTCAGAATATCAGAACCAACAGTGAAAGTGAATTTGTATAAGTGTTTTTTAAAAAATGCAATAAACTTAAAGTTGGTGATACTATAACTTAGTAGTATGCTATATCACAACTTTAAAGTCTAATAATAACCAGCATGATAAAATAATAAAATGGAAGGTTTCCAGTATTTTATTATTTTAATGTAAATCCTTATTTAAAAGACCTTTGTAAAAAAGGATGATAATAAATAGAGTATGGGAATTAATGTTTGCTGATGTGGGGAATCACAATAATAATGATTTAAACCAAAAAGGAATGGTACTAATATAGTATGAATAAGTGTAACATGTTTAAATAGACTATTATTTCACAGTCCTAAAATCAATGTATTAAATAAATGTATTTGTAAGGTTTATTAGAAAATAAGATTTATGTTATGTATTTTAAAAAAGAATTATGTTTGATAAATAATAACCTACATACCAGTAATAATGTACTAAAAGGTATGCTATGTTAGATTGAAAATAGTCAAAAGAGATATGTTTAAGCTGTATCTGCAATATGTTAAATTGTGCAGATTAATAAACAATGTTCATAATTAATTATTTTAATAACTGTAGTGTTAATTAACTACTACACAAAACAATAAGTTATAGATCATGTTATTTTCATATAATTGTAGTTATGTAAAGTCAGAGGAGGAATCAAGTTTAATTTATTGAGAAAGAAAGAAATATAAAATTCTAAAATCTAGGCCATTTGATGAAATCAGAGAACCAATATAAAATAGTATAATTCACTAATAAATCCTGTAAACTACCCAGATTTATATAAGATAACACAATTAACTACTACTAGGAATGATCCTATGAATTAAAATGACAATAAGGAAATATACCTTAACATTTTGTAAATTGTCAAAATATATAAATTAATTAATTTTAGAGAGCAATATCAAATCTACAAATTAACACAAAAAACCAGTTCAAAGGTGTAATTTATATGTATTTAAGGAAAGGAAGAGAAATATGACTAATTAAAATTTATTATAATAGTATTAATAATATTTAAAATGGAAGGAATTTTATATAAAAACGGAAATCCAATTTTGAGCCTATATTTCCAAAGTGTGAACAAAATTTGTTAATTTCCACAAAATGTCTACAGATATGGACTATAATACATCAATTTAAAGGGAATAAGATGATTAAACTAATAATAAGATTAATAATTCATAAAAGTAAGGAATAAAATAGAAAAATTCCATATATAATGTAATATTTTCTAATGTGTATGAAATCGAAAAATGTTAACAATACTTTTTCAAGGATTAACTGGGCAAGATTTATGACCAAGTTAATTAGTCTTTTGTTGAATATCAAGCTGAATAGGTGTGTGACAAAAACGTTCTTTAAACCGAGTCGAACATGAAGCTAACGTTTTAGCCATTGAAATCAGTGAACGGGAGTTAGACAAATTAGACACTTTTTGAAGCCAATAATATAAAAACATTCACGACAATAGTGAAAACAAACCTTTAACTTCACTAAACGAGTGACAGTAAACAGTAAAACATTATATTACAACTGATTTACTCTACAAACCTAACCGCAACTTGAAAACTTAACCGTAATAGTTGAACAAAATAGAAAATAAACTAACTAACGCAAATTTACACAGAACACTTCACCAGAATACACTAAATAGATTAACAGACTTATTACACCAGTGCGGGGACATTTTAGACCTTGATGAAGGTAATTTTATAGTAATTTTCTGACTCGACGCATATACCATAGCCGAGACCAACCCAAGGAGCGGCCATCTTGAAAACGAAACCTGCCTACTACATCGCAGAGACTGACGTCACATCAGTCTTCATTGGTTCGACAAAACATTTATTCTAATATCATAACCTGAATTATTTAAATACTATTGAATAGTAATTATTGTATTTATATGTGTTAACTGTTAATGTTATACTTTCTCGTCACCCTTCTCTGACTATTAATTCTTAATCGCTCAAAGAACCTGTCTTTAATATAATATAACATAAAATTTTGTTCTGTATGACAATCGATAATTCCTGAGACAGAGTCGATAATTGCTCTCCATCGATAAAATATCGATTATTTATCTAAAATTGTCAATAAATCTTTATATTTCTATTATTTTGTATCTGTATTTATTTCACAGGGTATTTATAAGGCTGAAGGTATTAAGTGAAAAGAATATACTCTATTTTGAACAAGATATTGGACCAGTAAGGAAAGTCACCAATCGATTATTACCTGGAGTTAATCTATTTAACTCCAGACTTGGTGCAAATCTTCAAGAAGTGCTCGACGGTCAATAAATACTTACCTGTTATTAAAATTTTCACAGAACCCTTTAAAAAACAGATTTATCTAGTATACATACTTCTATAAACATAAACAAAATTATTTTATTGTTTGGAAATTCTAATTATTGAAATTTCCATTTTATCTTTATTCTTTTGTAACGACCGGCATACAGCGGTCTGGTGACCAAGTGGCTAGCCCAAACAGTGGGATTTGATCAGATTACAGTCATATATAAGGTCTTCTTACAAAGAAGACAGCTACAGAAAGGTCGTCTTGTTACACACTGACTATGGAAAAATGCATGTTTCTTCATTTAACACGCTCCTTCATGATGGCCCAAATCATTACTATAGGAATGAGATCTGGGTGATAAAGTAGAAGTCATAAAATGAAATGTCCATGATTTGCCAAAATAGCATCTACTTTAAAAGTTTTTTATGTTGATATATTTTGTTTAATTAGTCCATATAGTTAATCAGTAGTTTAATTTCACTAACCAGTTAATCATGTCTGCCTTTTTTGTCAATGATGTTGGAGGTAGATATATTTGTACATTACGGTAGGAGGCATTATCTGTTACTATTACACTGTTTTTATTCAATTTCGGAATAAGCATTTCAGTCAACCACTTTTCATAATTCTCATAGTTCATGTCGGTGTAATGATTGCCTTTTTTTGGTACCAGACAGTAGCGTGGCGTCCATGTAACTGCTGTTACTGGAAATAAAAGAAAATAAAATGAATTATTTCACAGAATAAATACTTTAGTTATTGAATAATTTGAAATCCGAACAATATTAGTAGGGAAACTGAAGAAAAGTGTAGCGTTGCTTTCGAACTGCTGGACACTTCCACCATCTTGTGTTGCCGGCTCAGACATCGGCAATGTTTTACTGCGTATGGTCATTGACCTCATAGTAGCTTTCACTGTACAAACTGTGGAGGGGGACACATTCGTCCACCCAATGTGTTGCCAAGTTGGCAGCTGATCGTTTTCGGAACTGACGTGCAGCAGATACTACGTACCTATTTGTGTTTTGTTCGTTTAGTTATGTGTTTCTCTATTTGTGTTTATTATTTTTAATTCGATTATTTATGTTCTGATTTATTCTGTGTAAGTATAATGAGTCAGATCCCGTTGAACCGGAATCCTCTTTTTCTCCCAGTGAATGATAGAAAATGTTCTAACAAGAACACTTGGAACAAGAAAAAAAATCTAATTAAATTTTAGGTTAAGTTTTATCACAACCAGCAACAAGCTGTGGTGGTAATATAAACGTGAATATAGTGAAAATCTAAATGGCAGTGGCAACACTGTTGATAGATGAACACATGGATGGACATTGTTACACAGTAAAGTTACCTACTACTGTGTTATAACCTATCCTTGTTAATACTTGTGTTTATAAGCTTGTGATAATAAAACAATCAAAATTCATATTTGCGCTTTCATTAAATAATAACCATCCATATTTGGTGACCCCGACGTGATTCGAACACGTAACCGACATGATCTTGTGAAATTTAGTGAATTCGTTCAGTGCATTTATTTATAACATTTACAACTGCTGTGAAATGGCGTATAGTGATTCTTCAGCCAGTGAATTAGCAAAGGTGTCAGTGAAATTTCCACCGTTTTGGAGATCCGATCCGGAAATATGGTTCAATCAAATCGAGGCACAATTTATTAACTTGGGTATTACTAAGGACGCAACTAAATATTACCACATCATTGGTACAGTAGAAAGTGATGTATTGTCTAAGGTAAGCGATATTGTTAAAAATCGCCTACTGAAAACAAATATAAAGCTTTGAAAGAACGATTAATTCGTCAATTTGCTGATAGTGAAAATCTAAAACTTAAAAAAGTACTAGCTGGCATACAGTTTGGAGATAAAAGGCCATCAGAAGTATTACTTGAAATACGCAATTTAGCCGGTCATCAATTA
Source organism: Magicicada septendecula (assembly GCA_034769895.1). NCBI lineage: Eukaryota > Metazoa > Arthropoda > Insecta > Hemiptera > Cicadidae > Magicicada > Magicicada septendecula. The sequence goes on from CM068367.1 coordinate 1,091,122,172, forward strand.
AATGATGACGTTCTTAAATCGCTATGGATGGACGGTCTTCCTAGTCAAGCACAGGCTATTTTGGCCGTTAGCGAAGATAATTTAGACAAACTTTCTATTATGGCAGACAAAATAGTAGAAACTGTCTCCCATACAAAAAGCAGCTCTATCATGGAAACGTCCTCTACCAATAATATTGAAAAACGCTTAGAATTGCTTGAAAAACAAATAACATCCCTTAATAATAATATTGCAGCCCTTAGTATTGGTCATAATTCACGATCACACAGCAGATCTAACTCCCATAATAAAAATCGCTCAATTTCAAGGCCCCGCTTTAACAAAGAAGGCAAATTTTGTTGGTACCATTTTACCTTCGGTCAAAATGCTAAAAAAGTGCTCTCAACCTTGTAGTTTTAATAATAATAATAAGGAAAACCCAAAGGCTTGAGGGTTGACCAGACGACCGATGTTCAAAGCCAAAAATCTAGTCATCTAACCATCTACGATAAAAATAATAATATACACTTTTTAATCGACACAGGTGCAGATTTATCTGTTTGTCCTCCATCAAGACTAGAAAAAATTAACACAACTTCATATAAATTATTTGCAGCTAATGGGACTACGATTCCTACCTATGGGCAAAAAATGTCATTAAATTTAGGTTTAAGGCGTGAATTTAACTGGCCATTCGTGATTGCAGATATTTCAAAAGCTATCATTGGCGCTGGTTTTTTTTTATCTAAACCTTTTAGTTGATCTAAAGAAACAACGTCTGATTGATGCAACAACAGGAATTAAAATAATTGCCACTGTTACAAACATTCCTAACACCGATTGCATGTTCACTACTTTTGATAACACTAATACGATTTACAACAAAGTTTTAGCAAAATTTCCAAATCTTACAAAACCGGTAACTGAAAACAAGTTTCTGAACATTGTAAAAACAAAACACATAATATAACGCATACCATAGAAACGAAAGGACCCCCAGTTCATTGCAAACCTCGAAGATTACCGCCCGACAAATTAAAAATAGCTCAACAAGAATTTCAAATTATGGTCAATCAAGGAATCTGCTGCCCATCTAAGAGCGCCTGGGCAAGTCCTTTACAAATGATAAAAAAGAAGAGTGGTGACTGGAGACCCTGCGGAGATTATAGACTATTAAATTCGGTTACAGTTCCCGATAGATATCCGGTACCTCACATTCAAGACTTTGCATCCGCTTTATGTAATAAAAGTATTTTTTCAAAAATAGATATTGTCAGAGCTTATCATCACATACTTTAACATTTTATTACTGTTATGTTATCTATTTATGCTCTTTATCTCAGGGTAAAAAATATATAAATGCTCAATTTTTCTTATAAATAGTTCTTCGATTTATTACAATTAGTTATGATTATCATAATTTATCATTGACACATGAATTATGTAATTTCTAATAAAAATATAAACATATTCATTTTCATAAATCTTATTTCATAACTCATATTCATAGTTCTAATAATTTAAATATTGTAATTCTTTTTCAAAGACAAAACTTTTAATAATAATTCTCTTAAATTTTAATACTATGACAGAGTTAGTTATTGATCTGCGCGGATGACCTGTGCTTGCTAACCAACAGTTTTAAGGATATGGAAGCAAAGCTGAACGATTTAAAAACCGAAGCATCAGAGGTGGGATTGAAGATTAATGGAAAGAAAACCAAGGAGATGCGTTATAATAACCGCAATAAGGCACTATTATTTTTAGGAAACCAAGAGATCGAACAAGTCAAACAGTTTTGTTACCTGGGAAGTATGGTCACCACGGAGGGAGGAACCATAGAGGATATAGGAAATAGAATAAATAAGGCTAAAGGAGCATTTGCAATGCTGAGACCAATCTGGAAACCAAGGGAACTTAACACCAATACCAAACTACGCATCTTCAATACAAATGTCAAGTCGGTACTGCTCTATGGGTGTGAAACTTGGAAGACTAACAAACAACTGATTAGCAGACTCCAAACATTCGTGAACAGAAGTTTGCGGAATATCCTGAGGATATGGTGGCCACAAGTTATCTCCAATGAAGAGCTGAGAAGAACCCATCAAACACCCATTGACATTGAGATGCGTCATAGGAAATGGAAGTGGATTGGGCATACATTACGACGAGATAGAGACAACATAGCAAGACAAGCCCTGGAATGGAACCCACAAGGTAGCAGGAGAAGAGGCAGACCAAGGAACACATGGAGGAGGAGTGTAATAGCGGAAGGGATGGAGAAAGGAGGGAAGACCTGGCCCGAGATCAAGACGATGGCGCGGAACAGAGTCCGGTGGCGGAAGTTCATTGATGCCCTATGCTCCACTTAGGAGATGCAGGAATAATGATGATGAATGATGTATCCAAATCTGGTAGAGGTTCATATGGTGTGGTTGGCATGTTGATCGTCTGGCGTAACTGCGATAATTCCCTCTGGATTAGCAGATTGTAACGTGGTCTCCTTGGGGTCACACAAGACACTGCACAACACCAAACTTCACTCACTCGGAATTAGTTCGCGTTAATTGTTATTATGGTTATCCGCTTCCACGGGCATTATTGATTATTATTTATTAACTGCGCTATGGTTTGAACTACTGTTATTCACGAGTTTAGTTCATCTCGTAATGTTACTCGATGATAAAGTTATGATTAAAGTAACATTTGAACAGTGACTTCAGATGACTGTGGTCCCCGGGCGCCATTCTCTTCACTCGTTGTAGAGCTCTCTTCATTCGCCACATTTCTATCCTCAGGCTGCTCCATCCCCATCTGATTGTTAATTTCGAATACCTCGGAATTTTCTTTCCCTCTCGCCATTTTTGCCTTTCGTCGGGTTATCATTCAGATAATTATCGACAAATAACAATAATAACGTTCTTATTCTACAGTACTAACATTTACTTATTTAACTTAGTCTATCTCTAACCACTGTCTGTCACTGCCCTAGCCTAATTTCTTTAATTAAGCCGTGCGGTGCGGCGCCAATTTAACATTTTATTACTGTTATGTTATCTATTTATGCTCTTTATCTCAGGGTAAAAAAAATATAAATGCTCAATTCTTCTTATAAATAGTTCTTCGATTTATTACAATTAGTTATGATTGATTATCATAATTTATCATTGACACATGAATTATGTAATTTCTAATAAAAATATAAACATATTCATTTTCATAAATCTTATTTCATAACTCATATTCATAGCTCTAATAATTTAAATATTGTAATTCTTTTTCAAAGACAAAACTTTCAATAATAATTCTCTTAAATTTTAATACTATGACATAGTTAGCTATTGATCTGGATTCATTTAAAATCGGTGCTCATAGATAAATTTAATTTCCATAGTTTCCTAATTTTATTTAATTTTGTTTTAAGTAAAATTTTATTTAATCCTTTAATTAATTCTTATGAGTTCTTTAAGTGAACAGACAGTGGACCTAATACTAATTATTATGGCATGAAATTTTACTTGTGGTATGTATCCATATCTGGTACAGGTTCATATGGTGTGGTTGGCATGTTGATCGTCTGGCGCAACTGCGATAATTCCCTCTGGATTAGCATATTGTAACGTGGTCTCCTTGGGGTCACACAAGACACTGCACAACACCAAACTTCACTCACTCGGAATTAGTTCGCGTTAATTGTTATTATGGTTATCCGCTTCCACGGGCATTATTGATTATTATTTATTAACTGCGCTATGGTTTGAACTACTGTTATTCACGAGTTTAGTTCATCTCGTAATGTTACTCGATGATAAAGTTATCGTTGCGTATTTGCACAACTAAATTACAGCGTTATTTAATTATCATTCGTGTTGTACTAATTCACTTGTACGTCACTAGTAAAATTACAGTTTTTCTTTTTACCGAAATTTGTTCTAGTACGAGCTTACTTTTCTAACCATCGTACCGAATTTCTCTGAGTCCAATAACTATGGAATCTCGGTCGCGGACTTACACTCTCGTTTCCGTTAAAATTTTTAGTTAAAACTCCCCGAGCGCGCCTTTCTCGCGTCCCTATATCGAATTCCGTATTTCTCCCACTTAATTCTGATTTTTCTTACGCTGTTTTCTAATTGGTTCTACTTTACGACTCTTCAGATCTAGAGACCACCTATTTTTCCGAAAGAACCTCTCTGATAGGCTTTTGGATTCCCACCAGATTACTTCCCTAGGTCACTACACTGAGGTCATTGTCGCTGCTAGATACTGTAGCAATAATTCTTGCCTGTCACTTTTTTGGAGTAAACAAAGCAACCCTTAACTTTCTCGTCGAGTATTGTTTTCGTGCACTTGGTTGTTCTAATGGCATCAACTATTGTTACTTAAAGGCCTCACCAAACTTCCTTTGTATGTCCGTTTCTTTGTCTCTGTTTCCATCAACACTTCTTACTTAAGTTCGTACATTACTCCGAGCCTTTTCTCTTCTCAGTAAGGTCGAAGTCCTGTCGCTGACCGTTTGAGTCTTTCAATAACATATACCCTTTTTTGTTTCGCTACATGCAGCTGGCGTGTATACGTATTTTGGTCTATTGTTAATACATACAGCTGCTCTTCAAATGAGTTCGTTTACATTTGCACGATTTTTTCTAAGGATTTGAGGTAGTTGTCAAAGTTTAACGTTTCTTAGTATGGAGAGCGATGAACTCAGCCTATTTGCCGTGAGCGTGTTGGGGCTTATATATGATTTTATTGCCTGTCAGTCACCTCTGCGTTTCACACAACAATTCCCTGTTACGGCGCTTAAAGATACATCTCTACTCAAAATAAGAAATTTTCAAAATTTCTGATTTTGGCGTTATATCGTCCCCGAATTTTGTCGCTTTGGATGGATTTCATACATCTAAAAGAGATTCAAAATTCTGCGCCTTGTCATCGAGGTTTAACATGACGAAATGCATACATTTTACATTCCTAGTATTGGCTCATCATCCGTTGGACGTAGTGTAGTGGATTTGCTACCTGCAGTGACCTACTGCGGGCTGTTTATTATGTAATGTAAACACTACCCCAGGACCCTTTTCCAAGACACTTTCGCTTTCCGTTTTTAAATGAATCCATTAGATATATCTTTTAACTTTCTTTTCTTACAACCCTTACTTAACATATAATATACTTACAAACTAACCTTTAGACATTAAATTTAAATTCGTCATTCAGCATTAAGTTAAAACAACTCCTTACATATCCCTTACAGGACCTTTAATATTTACAAAATTAATTTAGCAAGTTTTATTCAATGCTAGCATAATTTATCATATCAATAAATATTATATTTCTGTAAAATAATTTTTAGAATTCTCTCTTTTCCTTGTACTATTTTAACACATGTTAATCATTATGTTAACCTTTAATTTAACTATCCATTATATATTCACATTAATTTACTCTATATTACCTTGCAGTATTTATAATTATTAATTACTATCAAAATTTTTACTAATTCACCAATTACATCTTGCTATTCTAATAATATTATAGATTTCAATGACATAAATTAATCAAGTTTTCTACATTAATTCGCTATTAATGTCCTTTGATAGTCCACCTTTTACTTATTGTCACTTTTCAATCATTTCACTATTTAATTGAATTTTAAGAGTCTTGTATTACATATACATGTACATATAACTATTCTAATTTTATTGATTGTTCGCATTCAATTGTTATATTAAACACATATATTAAACAATCTTATTCTAACCATATTAATTGTCCTTGCACTTGCATTCGTTTAACATATATATATATATATATTGTCTATGTACTTATGTCAACATAATTATCGCTAAAATTTTTAGTTCACATTTCGTTATCATGAAGATTATAAGTACTACTACACTTGTTAGTATTTTACTTCATCGTTTATACAATTATCATTTTAGTGTAATTAATGTTAAAATTATTACAATTTATTTAATATTCTATTGCATCTTACAATTGCTTTATAATTTATAACTTTTCACTGGCGTCAACTAAGAATCTGAATGATACTTTTTTAGTTGCCTAGTGTTGAATATTCCTCGTATAGAATCGTTACTCTGGTCGTCCTGTAATTGGTACGTAGCGCTTCCGATTTTTCTTACTATTGTGTACGGACCCTCATATATCGCACAGAATTTTCCTATTATATTCTGAGTAGCGTCCGATATATGATGCGCTCGTATCAGAACTCTTTCTCCCACTTCAAATTCCGTAATTTTCTTTGATTTATTTATTCGGGCCGCTTGTCGCTCTCCCCTTTCCTTGATTCGTAATTGTAGTTTTTCTACATTTACTCCTTCATTGTTAATCACAATAGGGTCTACATACTGTTCCCAATGTCTGGTTGGTCTTTTTCCAAACTGAGCTTCGTATGGTGTAATCTTTATTGTCTCTTGGTATGTTTCATTCAGACACGACTTGATTGTTTTTATGTATTTTGCCCATTTAGTGTGTCTCTCTCTGACAAAAATACGGAACAGGTTTCCGAGCTGCCGGTTCATCTTTCCGCAATATTAGTGCAAGGATTCCGAATTGCTGTATATTTAGGTTTTATGTTTAGCTCTTTCAGACCCTGCATCCATTTTCGAGACGTGAATTGTGTGCCATTGTCTGTCAACACACTATCCGGTTTACCATGTATATCAATGTATTGTTGTAGTCGTTTCAATGTTATGTTTGAGGTGGCTCTACGTAAAGCATACAACTCCACGTATTTCGTAAAATTGTCCACAATAACTAATACGTACTTCACTCCACCACTGGACATCGGTAGAGGTCCGTAATAGTCCATGCTTAAGAGCTCTCCCTTTCTTGTAGGCAGGATGGGTCTTGTTTCTCCAGAAATGAGTCGATTCCCACTGTCTTTACATCTCTGACACAGGTCACAACATCTGATCAGCTGGCTGACACTCTTGCACATTTCTTCGAATGTAAAGTGCTCCTTCAGAAGCTGCAGAGTCCTTTTTGTACCTGGATGGCCATATATCTGGTGGATCTCTTGTATCAATTCCTTCCGAATTTCCTTTGGGATGTATAACTTCCACTGCGTCTTCCATCTCCTATATAGTTTATTGTTTATTACTTTGAAATGTTGGTTTAATTTATCATGGTCTCCCTCCTTAACTCTGTTGATCAATTGTCCTAACTTCTTGTTTTCCATTTGTAGCAGGTGTATTCTTCTTAACTTTGTTGTTATATCTTTGTTCATTTTTATTTCCATTGTGTGGATGTAGTATTCGTATTTCTCGTCGATGGGTTCGTTTATAGTATCACCTTCTGGGTACCTGCTTAAGAGGTCTGCAACAACATTGTCTTTACCCTTGCAGTGTAATATCTCATAGTTATACTCTTGTATCGCAAGTATCCATCTTGCGATCCTGGTATTATTTAAATTGCATTTTTGGATAAACGTTAACGCTTTGTTATCGGTTAATATAGTAAGAGGTTGGCCTATTATATATATATCCTGAATTTCTTTAAACATTGGACGATTGCTAACAGCTCCTTTTCAGTAGTAAAATAGTTTTTCTCCGCATTTTTGAATGTTCGGCTAGTGTACGCTATTACGGCGATCTCCCCTTCCTGGTCGATCTGGTATAGTTGACCTCCGTAAGCATAGTTGCTTGCGTCACACTGCAGATAGAAACGGCGTCCCTGTATAGGAAATTTTAATACCATAGATTCTATAAATAATTCTTTTACAAGTTGGAATTCCTCCTCCATCGTTTTATCCCATTTAAACTTAATGCCTTTCTTTAGTAGTTGCAATAAAGGTTGTGTGCACTCCGCGTACCTACTGGTGAACTTATTATAAAAGTTCGTTAAACCCAAGAAACCTTTTAATTGCTTTGGGTTTCGTGGAGATGGGAAATTTAAAATTGCTGAAACTTTATCCGGTGTTGGTTTGATTCCTTTTGTAGTTAGACAGTAACCCAAATATGGTATTTCCTTCCTGAAAAACTGAGATTTCTTTAAATTGACTGTGATATTAGCTTTCTTTAAGTTGTCCAACAAGCTATTTAAGTGTTCCATATGTTCTTCCTCACTTTGCGAGAAACACAAGATGTCATCTACGTATATAATCGTATGTTGCTTAACTTCCTCGGTCATCACATGGTCGAATCCCCTGGCCAAGCCTGCTAGGCTGGTGTTCAATCCAAACGGCGTTACTTTAAATCTGTAACTCTTACATTCGTATAAGAAACCAGTGTGATCTCGACATTCCTCCTTGAGTGGAATCTGCCAGAAACTGTTTGTTAAGTCTATTGTGGACATAACTTTGATGTTGCTGCACCTTGCGAGGATCTCGTTGATCGGCGGAGGTCCCTCATAATCTGGGATAGTGATACTATTCACCTTCCGAGCATCTAGGCATAATCGCACCCTCCCGTCCCTTTTAATTACAGTTACCAGAGGTTGTATGTAAGGACTGTGGGCTCGTTCTATTATCCCAAATTCCAGCATCCTTTGAATTTCATCCTAAACTGCCCTCTGATACTTGATGGGGACGGCCCACCCTTTTTGCAGGTAAGGTGTGCTGTCGGTAACCTGGAAACTATGCTGGTATCCCGTTATGATCCCTGGCCTATCTGTAAAGATCTCCTTGTTTTTATCCAGCAACTGCCCCAATTGATTTAACCTTGTCTGATCCATTCCTTCTAATTCTTCAAGTTTTCTGTAGATTTCAGTTTCAATGTCACACACATTTTCTTCTATGGTTAGTAACGGTACTTCATAAGGATGTTCTTCCGCATTTGTTACTACTTCCGGTCGTAGCTGTATCCACCCTTCTGGTATGTTAATTACCCCCTTTGATTGCTGCAGGAAGTTCATACCAAGAATACAATTTCTCACTAAACCTGGTACTATTCAAAACACACAATCGACACTTAACTTACTGCTTAATACTACTTCTAAAAATACTTGTTTTCTAATACTTTTTGACCTGTTTCCCACGGCGCTAACTATCGTGGTGTTATAGACGTTGAGGGTTTCATGGTGTCCAATCTGTTTTTTATTGCTTTCATACCATTCTTCAGATATAGCGTTCACCGCACTACCTGTATCAATGAGAGCATTTACCGGAACTTGATTTATTTTAATCGCTAGTTCAGGACTTTTTATTACCTTGACATCAATATTTTGCTCCGCTTCTTCCATTAAGTCTTCCTTGATGATTGGGAAGATTGTAGTAATATTTATCTTGTCTGTATTCGTTTTGTTTTTCTGTTTACACTTTAGGTTTATTTCACTTGACGTTTGGAGTCATTGCCTCGAACTTGAAGGTCGTTCATCCGGTTTTACAGCCGTTTGTTGTTCAATCGTGACACTGTTTATAGTGGTTTGTTTACCTCCTCCCCCGCTGCTCCTAGCTGTCGCTTCCTTTTGTTGATAGTTTTCCCTCCAGCCAACACGTGGTTTACTGCTTTCATTGTTCGGCTGGTTAGACGGCGCGTCCCTTTTGTAATTTATGGCTGGTCGGTCACTTACTTTCTGTTCATTATTGCTTCCTCTTGTATTTATATTCATATATTCACGAAGGAGTGCTTCAAAACCATTTATAGTCGTTACTCCTCTCGTAACTACAGCGATTTGCAATTCTCTGTTACAATGCCTAGCTAATTTTGTGATCATATGTTTATCTGACATGATCGGGATTAACTGTCTGCTTCTTAAGACACATCGCTCCATGTATTGAATCATGTTAAGTGATCCATTTGGTTTATAGCGCCCATATTCAAGTTGGTAGCGAACCTTCTCTTGTTGAGTCGCACTCCAATATTTGCTCATGAAGGCTTCTTCGAACTCCTTAAACGTCCTTACCTGCTCCCTCACGATTCTCCACCACAGAGCCGCTTCTCCGGTCAAATGTCGTCCGATCCACCGGGTATTCTCACCATAATACGTTTCCTGAATTTCCCGTAACTCCTTCAAGAACTCCATTGGGAAATTATCCTCCCCGTCGAAAGTGGCTTCCTTATTTATTATCGCTGTATTCATGGCTACAGCCGGTCTTTGTTCGATTTCCTCCAGCCTACGTTGTACTCGTTGCTGATTCTCGTGAACCGTTGTTAGGTTGTTGGCGATCTCATCGCGTTTTCGCCCCTTTTCTGTAGAGACTTCGTTTATCTTCTCTTCCGTACTTCGGTTAGCTTCTTTTATGCTCCTTACTTGCTGTTCAATTCCGTCGATCTGCAGTTTATTTTGATGTTGATTGTTGATTATGGCTTCTTGCCATTCCTTCCGGTCACTCTCGCGAGTTTCTTTGTTTCCTTTCGCCTGTTTCCTTATTTCTCTGCTTAACTCCTTAATTCCGCTTTCGTTCTTCTCCTGTACTTCTAACTTTTCTGACTGTCTTTGTAGTTCAGTACCCACCTGGTGGATTTGTCCTTGTAAATCTTCTCTCATTAACTCTATTTTTCGTCTAATATCTCGGCGAGTTGTTTACCTATTTCTTCATTCTGTTTTTTCGTTTCTTCAAATTTTTCGTCTATGTGCCTTTTCATTTCTTCATTCTGTTTTCTCGATTCTTCACTTTTTTCGTCTTTGTTTTCTGGTTTCTTCATGTAGCTTCTTCAATTCTTCATTCTGTTTTTTCGATTCTTCACTCTTTTCGTCTATATGTTTTCTGGTTTCTTCATGTAGCTTCTTCATTTCTTCATTCTGTTTTTTCGATTCTTCACTCTTTTCGTCTATGTTTTTTCAGGTTTCTTCATGTAGCTTCTTCATTTCTTCATTCTGTTTTTTCATGAATGACATTAACATTTGAACAGTGACTTCAGATGACTGTGGTCCCCGGGCGCCATTCTCTTCACTCGTTGTAGAGCTCTCTTCATTCGCCACATTTCTATCCTCAGGCTGCTCCATCCCCATCTGATTGTTAATTTCGAATACCTCGGAATTTTCTTTCCCTCTCGCCATTTTTGCCTTTCGTCGGGTTATCATTCAGATAATTATCGACAAATAACAATAATAACGTTCTTATTCTACAGTACTAACATTTACTTATTTAACTTAGTCTATCTCTAACCACTGTCTGTCACTGCCCTAGCCTAATTTCTTTAATTAAGCCGTGCGGTGCGGCGCCAATTTAACATTTTATTACTGTTATGTTATCTATTTATGCTCTTTATCTCAGGGTAAAAAAAATATAAATGCTCAATTCTTCTTATAAATAGTTCTTCGATTTATTACAATTAGTTATGATTGATTATCATAATTTATCATTGACACATGAATTATGTAATTTCTAATAAAAATATAAACATATTCATTTTCATAAATCTTATTTCATAACGCATATTCATAGCTCTAATAATTTAAATATTGTAATTCTTTTTCAAAGACAAAACTTTTAATAATAATTCTCTTAAATTTTAATACTATGACATAGTTAGCTATTGATCTGGATTCATTTAAAATCGGTGCTCATAGATAAATTTAATTTCCATAGTTTCCTAATTTTATTTAATTTTGTTTTAAGTAAAATTTTATTTAATCCTTTAATTAATTCTTATGAGTTCTTTAAGTGAACAGACAGTGGACCTAATACTAATTATTATGGCATGAAATTTTACTTGTGGTATGTATCCATATCTGGTACAGGTTCATATGGTGTGGTTGGCATGTTGATCGTCTGGCGCAACTGCGATAATTCCCTCTGGATTAGCATATTGTAACGTGGTCTCCTTGGGGTCACACAAGACACTGCACAACACCAAACTTCACTCACTCGGAATTAGTTCGCGTTAATTGTTATTATGGTTATCCGCTTCCACGGGCATTATTGATTATTATTTATTAACTGCGCTATGGTTTGAACTACTGTTATTCACGAGTTTAGTTCATCTCGTAATGTTACTCGATGATAAAGTTATCGTTGCGTATTTGCACAACTAAATTACAGCGTTATTTAATTATCATTCGTGTTGTACTAATTCACTTGTACGTCACTAGTAAAATTACAGTTTTTCTTTTTACCGAAATTTGTTCTAGTACGAGCTTACTTTTCTAACCATCGTACCGAATTTCTCTGAGTCCAATAACTATGGAATCTCGGTCGCGGACTTACACTCTCGTTTCCGTTAAAATTTTTAGTTAAAACTCCCCGAGCGCGCCTTTCTCGCGTCCCTATATCGAATTCCGTATTTCTCCCACTTAATTCTGATTTTTCTTACGCTGTTTTCTAATTGGTTCTACTTTACGACTCTTCAGATCTAGAGACCACCTATTTTTCCGAAAGAACCTCTCTGATAGGCTTTTGGATTCCCACCAGATTACTTCCCTAGGTCACTACACTGAGGTCATTGTCGCTGCTAGATACTGTAGCAATAATTCTTGCCTGTCACTTTTTTGGAGTAAACAAAGCAACCCTTAACTTTCTCGTCGAGTATTGTTTTCGTGCACTTGGTTGTTCTAATGGCATCAACTATTGTTACTTAAAGGCCTCACCAAACTTCCTTTGTATGTCCGTTTCTTTGTCTCTGTTTCCATCAACACTTCTTACTTAAGTTCGTACATTACTCCGAGCCTTTTCTCTTCTCAGTAAGGTCGAAGTCCTGTCGCTGACCGTTTGAGTCTTTCAATAACATATACCCTTTTTTGTTTCGCTACATGCAGCTGGCGTGTATACGTATTTTGGTCTATTGTTAATACATACAGCTGCTCTTCAAATGAGTTCGTTTACATTTGCACGATTTTTTCTAAGGATTTGAGGTAGTTGTCAAAGTTTAACGTTTCTTAGTATGGAGAGCGATGAACTCAGCCTATTTGCCGTGAGCGTGTTGGGGCTGATATATGATTTTATTGCCTGTCAGTCACCTCTGCGTTTCACACAACAATTCCCTGTTACGGCGCTTAAAGATACATCTCTACTCAAAATAAGAAATTTTCAAAATTTCTGATTTTGGCGTTATAATACCTATGGAACCTACCGACATTTAAAAAACTGCCATAACAACACCATTTGGACTTTATGAATTTATAGTAATGCCATTTGGGTTGTGCAACGCCGCACAAACCTTCCAAAGATTTATGCATTCTATTTTAGGTGATTTGTCGATTTGTTTTCCATATCTAGATGACGTTTTAATTGCATCAAAAGATGAAACATAACACACTGAACACCTCCAAACACTTTTCGAAAGGTTTGACAAACACGATATCTCCATCAATCCAACAAAATGTACATTTGGGGTAACCACAATATCCTTTTTAGGTTATGAAATTTCTAAGAACGGTACAAGACCGCTTCCAGAAAAGGTACAAGCGATTCAACAGTTCGAATGCCCAAAAACAGTAAAAGGACTCCGACGCTTCTTAGGCATGCTAAATGTTTATAGGAGATTTCTACCTCACACAGCGAGAACTCAAGTTCCTCTTCATGACCTCACGAAAGGCGATAAACAAGGCAACAAAACAATCAAGTGGACACCACTCGCTTTGGAAGCATTCGACCGTTGCAAAGAAGAATTAGCCAATGCTACAAGGCTAGCACATCCTTCTACACTTCCCTTAGTACTCATGGTCGACGCCTCCAATTCGTCAATAGGTGCTGCTCTCAACCAAATTCGCCAAGATTACTTAGAACCACTTGCATTCTACTCACATAAACTAACACCTTGTCAACAGAACTATAGCACGTACGACCGCGAACTATTAGCGATCTATAGCGCAATTAAATGTTTTCGGTATATGCTGGAAGGAAAGAACTTCACCATATATATGGACCATAAACTGCTAATATACGCATTCAAACAAAAACCCGAAAAAGCGTCTCCAATGCAAGCACGGCATTTAGATTTTATCGCGCAATTTTCCACTGACATACGACACATACCAGGAAAAAATAATGTGGTAGCTGATACACTGTCAAGGTTGGAAACAATTTCAGTCCCAGATAGTTTGAATTATGAAGATCTGAGTAGCGAACAGGCGAATGATGATGAATTACGAGACCTTTTGAACAATCCAGACAAGCATTCACTTCAGCTAATAGCTATTCAATTACCAGACACGGAAATTACTATCTATTGCGACACCTCCACAAAAAAGGCAAGACCATTCATCCCAAACAATATGAGAGAAAAAGTATTTCGTTTAATATACAGTTTGGCTCATCCTGGGATCCGGAAAAGCACAACAATGTTAAAAGACAAATGTATCTGGCCATCTCTTGCGAAGGATTCAGCACTATGGGCAAAATCTTGTCTAGCTTGCCAAAAATCCAAAATTTGGAGGCATACTAAAACAGGCATCGAACGATATCCAGAAGTAATGGAACGCTTTCAACACATAAACATAGACATTATAGGCCCATTACCACTTTCAGAAGGTAACCTATATTGCCTAACTTGTATCGATAGATACACAAACCGGCCAGAAGCATTCCCTATCTCAAACATTACAGCAGAAACAATTGCCCGCACGTTATACGCTGGTTGGTTCGCTAGGTTTGGAATACCTCAAACCATTTCATCAGACCAAGGCAGACAATTTGAAAGCAGTTTATTTCAAAATCTTACCATCCTTTTCGCCATAAAGCATAAAAGAACCACACCTTTTCACCCACAAACGAATGGAAAAATCGAACGCTTCCACCGCTCTTTAAAAAGTGAACTGAAATGCTACGACAGCGATAAATGGACCATTGCCTTGCCAACTGTTTTATTAGGATTACGTTCCTCAATCATTGAAGGAATAAGCAAAACACCAGCTGAATACGTTTATGGCACAGCGTTAAAGCTTCCAGGTGAATTCTTTGATTCTGAAACGAAAGACATCGACCCTACCACAATAGTCGGGAAACTACAAGCGGACATAAGACAACTGAAACCCGCACCGATACGACATAACACCAACAGCCAAATCTTCATTCATCCCATCTACACGCTTGCTCACATGTCTTCATCAGACACGATGGAATCAAAAAACCCCTGCAAGCTCCTTACAAAGGGCCATATAAAGTCATCAAACGCCAAGAAAAATACTTCACTGTCCTAATCAACGAACAAAATAAAAACACATCTCTGGACAGGTTAAAACCAGCCTTCGGCATTTATGATTCTACAGTGGAATCTCCGACGACGACCCACCAAGCATCTTCAACTTCTACGAGTCTCCCAGCACCAGTTTCGTCAACAAGACATGATTTTGGTAAAGTACGTGAGACTTCGACTGGGAGAAAAGTGCGTTTTCCAGCAAGGTACCTTGATTGCGTAACAACGCTGTCGCTGGAAGGGGAGTAGTGTGGTGTAATATAAACGTGAATATAGTGAAAATATAAATGGCAGTGGCAACACTGTTGATAGATGAACACTTCGACTGGGAGAAAAGTGCGTTTTCCAGCAAGGTACCTCGATTGCGTAACAACGCTGTCGCTGGAAGGGGAGTAGTGTGGTGTAATATAAACGTGAATATAGTGAAAATATAAATGGCAGTGGCAACACTGTTGATAGATGAACACTTCGACTGGGAGAAAAGTGCGTTTTCCAGCAAGGTACCTCGATTGCGTAACAACGCTGTCGCTGGAAGGGGAGTAGTGTGGTGTAATATAAACGTGAATATAGTGAAAATATAAATGGCAGTGGCAACACTGTTGATAGATGAACACATGGACGGACATTGTTACACAGTAAAGTTACCTACTAGTGTTATAACCTATCCTTGTTAATACTTGTGTTTATAAGCTTGTGATAATAAAACAATCAAAATTCATATTTGCGCTTTCATTAAATAATAACCATCCATAAGGTGTTATGTAGATATAACTATTTCACTACCGACTCAGAACACAATTTTAACTATTTTGTGTTCAGAGTCGGTAGTGAAACAGTTATATCTAGTTAAGTAACGGACACGTCATGGACAATGAAATCCAAGGTGTTATGCATCCATGCCACGCCTTGGTTACCAGATTTAAACATTAAGAGTGCATTAAGTACAAACCTGTTTTCACTACCAGCATGAACTACAACCACCCGCTGTCCTCTGTATATTGGAATTTTCAGCCACTTTTGTCACTGTTCACGTTTTTGTAACTGACGAACTATGGAAATAAATTTCGTCTGTGTATGGGCAGCAGTTGTTCGCTATTGTATTGCCGTCTTTTTCTTATATATCAACTCTTTAAGTTTCTAATGTCGTGTTTTCAATTGAAAGGTCCCTATTGCTTTTCACACGTTTCCATCGAAATCCCATTTGACGAATAGTGTTCTCAGATTAGATGCACTACCATCTTAATAAATTTGTTCTTTAAAATTTTTAAATAACTTTGAATGTTGGTCTTTTCCATTCTTTGGATTGACATTCGTGAATAATTAGTCCGACAGTACACTTGTCGAAATCGTCTAAATCGTTTTTTTCCTTTGCTGAACGTTTCTTAGGTGAAGTGCTGAAAGATTTTATCTCCCGCTTCTTTAATAATTCTACAAACACTACTTAGAGACACACACCATACTTGAGCTACCCGTTCCTGTAACTTTTCTTTTTGATATTTGTTTATCTTCCGACTTATTAAACTTCTACACATTATAAATTGTTTTCCGACTCCTATGTACAACTTTCCTTTGCACTTAAGTCCACAGCGACCCAGACTGATCAATTTCACTCTCTGAGCCAGAATTATAGCAATAAACTAAACACTACGCTTTTGATGAAAACTGGTGTTCTTTTCAAAAGTACGAACAGTGTCAATAACACAGCTTCTCGGAGAAAACTTACCCATGTTTCTACACTGACGCATGCACATTACATACCATGCTGGCACGAAAACATTTGATTTGTGTTTGGTAAATTTACCTACGCTGATTTTTAGTTCACCATTTAGTAATACTGTAGTACAAACGTTCATTTGTTTGCGATAATATAGTAATTAGGCTACTATTTGTACACAAGTTGATTAAAAATTGTTTTTTCATATTTTCGGGTGGGATTCTAACCCCCCCCCAAACCTCCCTGGGTGCACCACTGGGTCTGCATATGTAATTCCTTTTTTATTCTAAACATTAAAACCCTTCATATTGCATGAACAAAAGTAGCAGTCATTACTGTGGTCTTTAGGTTCACACGAATACAGTGGCGTAATTTACGCCCCCGCACTGCGGGGGGGCCGGGCGTTGGGGGGGCCAGAAGGCTTGGTAGGCCCTATGCATTTTTGCTGTAAACTATCGGGGCTAAAATTCCGAAAATATTTTTTCGTCTTTGCACCTACAATGCATATTGCGGAGGTTCGATCTACTATTCTTCCAGAAAAAGGGGGAAAGTAGATAAAGAATGTCGATAATAGTGGAGAAAAAAGAGAAAAAAGTGAGTTTTAATTACTATTAATGGATAAATAAAGAACTTGAATATCTTTTAAATATTATGAATTTTTCTTTTTCGTGCTACCCGTGCTAGGCCGAAAGAGACAATTTTCGTGCCTGCAGCGTGAATATAATTGCCATTTTCCGCCGGGGGGAACACAAAAAATTGTATACGCACCACGGGAAATAAAAAAGAATGCCTCTTAACGCATGTTTGTCATTGTATTAATTGTTTGTCAAGTCGTACATTACTTGATGTTGCTCAATTCTGAACTAAACGGACGAGACCGCTCCCCTCGACTGCCACTGCTGGCGCTGATGACTAGCGCTCACACTGAAAGAGGAGAGCAAGCGCTCGTAGTTGGCGACACCCAGGGGGGGCCATTCCGGCTTCCCGCGCTAATCTAGCGATCAGCTGTTTTTGCCGCGTGACGTGAAATGGTGGAAGAAATACGCGCGAGTCTTGATTTACCATGCAATCTTAGCTGAGACAATGTCCTACTTAGCATCTCTCTGCTGTTTACACGAAATATTAACAATAATTGTAATGAGCTATTCATAAAGAAAAAGGATCAAACAACAAGATAAAATGGTTTGCGGCAAAAAATAATGGTAAAATCTATTTCTACATTTAATAGAAAAGTAAGCAAGTCTGTCCACATACAACATTGACAAAATGTCACAAGATGTAAAATTAAGTCGGAAAGGAGGCGATATTATATATATATTTATATATATATCATTTTTTATTATTCGTTAATTTTATATTAATAGAATTATTTCGATTGTTATTAATTTACTTAGAAACCTCTGATGATACTGATATTTTTCAGTGAAACGTGCGTCAGGTGTTAAAAAGAATATACGAAATTGTACTACTTGCAGAAGAAACAAATTGAAAACATCACAAATTTTATATATATATATATAATATTATATATAATAACAGTAATATATAATATTATATATATAATATGCCTGCCTGGGTGGGTGCGCGTACGTGCACACGCGTGCGTGTATAAACATTTCTATGTAGTATAATATATTTGAAACAAGCTTCCAATTATTATAATTATAATCAATATCATAATCATTTTCTTTATCTACATTTTCATTGTTATAACGTTAAAAACTGAAGCTAGTACGTTCGGGGATTAGGCGTCTTTTATAATAATCCCACTCCCTTTGAAGTGCGCAACAGAATTCGGCTCTTACTTTTAACGGGTAGCACGGACGATATACCGTTATCTGGAAGTGCGTCTGTGGCTGAGGATGGTAGCATTCATTCCACCGAAGTTATGGAATCAAATGACTCTGACGAGGATTTAATCCAGTTTGTTACCAATGAACTATGCATAGACATAGTTGAACATACGTTAATACCAAGTTCTCCGAATAATGACACCGACGAAGCAGAATTGTTAAAAACAGAGGACTTGGCCCCGTCTGCAAGTGACAACGATGTTCCTCAAGATGCCTTAAAATATCTGGCCGGGTACATCGCATTCAAGTGCCGCTTCATTGATGAAAGTCTAGGTGTGAGAGGCGAAACATTCCGGGGAACATAGTCATGACTGGATATCGATTATATCAAAGGGGGGGCTTACCCATCCGTCAGACGAGTGGTTACAAAAACTGATTCAGTTTGAGATAGTTTTTACTTCTTTCCACGGACGTACAGTATCAAAACAAGTGAAAGTTATCTCTTATTTGGCCACCTTACTCAAATCTAAATTTCCAGAGGTGGACGAGAAAGTCATTTGTCTGTACGTCAGGACAAGAACATTCATCAGAATCCGCCATCTGAACAAACAGCTCAAACTCAAGTCACTTGAAAAGTATGCAGCAACAAAGAGTCGGCTCTGGGTAGCTTCGTCTTCAAAAATTTAAGTCACCTATGAAGGTATGTATCAACTAAATAACCATTTTCATTTCGTTGATAAAAGTATTTATGTTTACAACTAAACGTACTAGCTTCAGTTTTTAACGTTATAACAATGAAAATGTAGATAAAGAAAATGATTATGATATTGATTATAATTATAATAATTGGAAGCTTGTTTCAAATATATTATACTACATAGAAATGTTTATACACGCACACGTGTGCACGTACGCGCACCCACCCAGGCAGGCATATTATATATATAATATTATATATTACTGTTATTATATATAATATTATATATATATATATAAAATTTGTGATGTTTTCAATTTGTTTCTTCTGCAAGTAGTATAATTGCGTATATTCTTTTTAACACCTGACGCACGTTTCACTGAAAAATATCAGTATCATCAGAGGTTTCTAAGTAAATTAATAACAATCGAAATAATTCTATTAATATAAAATTAACGAATAATAAAAAATGATATATATATAAATATATATATATATATATATATATATATATATATAATATCGCCTCCTTTCCGACTTAATTTTACATCTTGTGCCATTTTGTCAATGTTGTATGTGGACAGACTTGCTTACTTTTCTATTAAATGTAGAAATAGATTTTACCATTATTTTTTGCCGCAAACCATTTTATCTTGTTGTTTGATCCTTTTTCTATATGAATAGCTCATTACAATTATTGTTAATATTTCGTGTAAACAGCAGAGAGATGCTAAGTAGGACATTGTCTCAGCTAAGATTGCATGGTAAATCAAGACTCGCGCGTATTTCTTCCACCATTTCACGTCACAGCGAAGCAACCAATGAGAGAGTAATTGGCCGGAGTGGCCTACCTTATATTCTAGTTACATTGGGCGACACCCATCGCTCCATAGTTCGAATAGCAGACTTTACTATGAAATCGACAGCACAGCACTACGAATTTCGTTGCGCGTAGTAATGTATATTGTCGCACATGGTGCAACGAAATCATGGTAGGGATGATATCGGCTATATTGCAACTAACAGTAGTTGCACGCCCAACCCTTGTTGTTTTCTACTGTCTTTCAAGTGTTCTTACTGCTTGTGTTGTGTTGCGTTTGTGTATCAAATAAATAACGCCTTATCAGAGTGGGGCACAGAAAAGAAAAAAGAAGAAGGAGCAGGAAACCAAAACCGCTAAACTCACGAAAATAGACACATTTTTCCCATCTAATTGGCCTTCATCCACAAACAGAGGTAACAGTAGTTCTGGCCCTAAATTTGATGGCAAGCGTAGTGAAAATCATGACAGTTCTAGTAATTCAGATATTAATGAAGACGTTCAGCCAGAGCCTTGTTCTTCAAAACAGCACTATGACCCAAGAGAGACTGAGTGGCCTCAGTTTACTAAGTATTGCAAACAAACGAGCAAGGAACCTGGATCTAAACGAAGTAATCAAGGTGTCTGCATCAAACAAAGCGAGAAGAAAAGAGAGACTGTTTGCCAAAACTAAATAAAAAGATAATGTATCTATTATTTTAATACCAATCTACTCTATATGAAAGTTTTTATTCACATATATATATATATATATATATATTATTTCTTTTTGTACCATTAAAACTTTTGGAACTTAAGTACAGTGGCTCAGATTTATCCTGGTATATCAAAGTTAAGCTATCTTTTTTAAAAATGTGAATTAAAAAAATAATACTTCTAATGAAAAGTTTTGTTGTACGCACTATTAAAATATCATCTTAGATCTCAAAATTTTATTTTATGTGAACAATGTTTCATTATGATTGTAGAGGCTATTTATAACAATGTGGCACTTAATTTATCTGTCCTAATAAATGCAGTAATAATTTGACTTTTTGTATGTTTTTTTTTTCAATAAAGAGGGGCCCGAATAAATATTTTGCGGGGGGGGGCCGGCCGAAAAACGTTACGCCACTGCACGAATACATAGGAATTCTGAAACGCAGTTTTCTTTTTTCCCTTTGTTTAGTTTCTCATGTCTTCAACACAAACACTGCAAATTGTATTAGGGGCCCAAGATTTATCTTGATCTGCTAATTTTATTCCAAAGTAGGCCTATGCTTTGTATGCTTTTTGCCACAAATGAGGTTATGTTCTGCCTTTTCTTTTTCACCACACATATAACAAAACACATTAGGGTTATTCAAACAGCTTCTCCTTTCCATTGTTTTCTACTCTATGGCAATTGAAATTGACAATAAAATACAGAATTAAAAGCATATTTTCCCTTTAAACAACTAAATATTTAATAACTGGTATAACAGAATTCACTTTTAAACACACTGTGAATGCTTCCATCTGTCTAAAACTATTTTACTTCTCCTTTCAACCAGGTTCACTCCAACTCAAACACATGGCACACTCATAGGTATAAATATGACTTTGAAATTCCAAGGAAATTCATGTGATGCAATGGACTTCATTTGTATATAATCAGCACACGGAAATTAATAAAAAAAGACTTCAAAACATTAAACAGCAAACTAGCCTACAAGCTTTGTGGATCTTCAGAAGTTGATGGATAATTAATGTATATACTTGAACATTGTGTGTGTGAAATACTTATGTATAAAACATTCCATATAAAACTGTAAAACATTGTGTGTATTATATTTTACATTTATTCAAATTGGCATTTTGAAATGTAATTAACTGTGCAAGGTAATTTTCCAGTTTTGTTGAAGAAACAATTTGATAATTCTCAGATACAATATACAACAAGAAAGCCGTATTTTATTTTATTTTTTTACATGTCTCATAGTTATATCCAGGAAAGTACGTTACATGAGTATATTACATTGTTAACACGGTTTTTTTTTCAACAAATTCTGCTCAAATTGTGATAGTTCTAATATTACTGTGCAATACACAACTGCCATTTGAGAATAAGATATGCACTGTATGAAAGGCCTATAAAGTCACAAACGAGTATTGGATCCTTATTTTCTAAGGATTATTTGTAGTACGTTACCAAAAATGATCTGCAAAAATAAAAAAGTAAGTGTTCTTGAAATAGTGGTTCAGTATAATTTTGTGTGTGTGCAAATGAAAATGTGTATATTATTTTGTTCCTTATACAAATCTTATACCCTTTGATCAATCTTAAACAAATTTTGCACAGGAACTCTACGCAATAAGGAGGAAAACACAGGCTACATAATGCCACACCACACAATCTTGAAGTGAAATATTTTTTTCTATTCTTCTATGTTATATAAACACGCGAAAAATAATTTTAAACGGCGGTCGAACCTATTTACGGAGAAAAAAAATAAAATAAATACTCCCCCATAAGCATGCGTGCAAGGTGAATGATCACCATATTAACTGTGTAGACGGTAGGGATGGCAACGATATATCGATAGTTGAAATTTATCGATATATTTCTAAATATATCGATATATTTTTTATTGATATACGTTATTTATATATTTTTGGATTATATCGATACATGTCTAAAAACGCGATATATATCGTTTTTTTGTTATTGATTTAAAAAATTTAAAACATTAAATTCACTTCTCTTAAAATGATGTTTTAATAAGGTGTAACAAACTGTGTTTTAGTACTTCAACCCTCTAACGGTAAGGTGGACTTTTACGCATGCAAGGTAAGGTCTCGAAACGCCGCAAAGTTATTCTTCCTTTGATCTCTCGTAGTTTAGTCGTCAAATCGTAAGTTCTGGATTAGAAAAGAGAATCTTTTCTGTGACATTGAACAGCGAAATACAGCCGGTCCATAGATTACAGAAAACATATCATCAAGACATAAACCAGAGTTCTTCAAAACACCGCTCATATACAACAGCCCAATAAGAGCTCTTATCTCTATCAGGTTTGTGGGAGATGTAAACCACTGTACAGATTGGTATTTGATCTTCGATCTTTCTATTTCACTGTTAGTGTGGAGAACAATTTTTTCCAGCATCTCATCGGTTACAAATAAAGGAAACAATTGTACCTCATCAACGATCCCTCGAGCATCGCCTTTTGGTCCGGGCAGGTGTGTGATAACATTTAAAGATGAGGTTCGTGAAAATTTGGAGCGTACCGGTTTGTTCGTCCAGATGGTTTCTTCGTCTTTCCCAATTCAAAAATCCTGTCTTCATCAGTGTTTTCATAGGCAGTGTTGCCAGGTCAATCAGTCCTCTTTTCCCCACATGGCTACTCAAAATTTCTCCACTTTGCTATCAAAATCCCCACTGCCACAAATGTGTGTGCTTTATGCAAAGTGTCACCACATTTTATAGAGTCTGAGAGTATTCTAAATGTTTAAACATTATTACAAGAATGACTTAAAAATTAAAAACTTGTTTGAAGTACAATAAAAAAAAATCATCAGCACTGCTACAATCCTGTGCCCTTCAGCTAAGTCGAACTCGTCATCTTCGTTATCGCTGTCTATAAGAATGTTATCTTCAGTCTCGGAAACTTCTTTGTCAAAATCTTCTTCTTCTAAGTCTGAATCTTCTTCTTCTTGCCTTTGAAACTCTGCTAATATTTTTTCAGCAGTGTACAATATTTTGTTACAAGCCATTATGCAAAAAATAAAAAATGAATAGAAAATCTAAATTCAATGAAAAAAGTCACAGTAATTAGAGTAAGTTGTATTCTATTGTCCACTCAATGGTACTGTCTGGCTCTTACACGTGTTAGTATTGCTATGATGCCAGAGCAATGTCAACCATATACTACTACGCTTTTTTGTGAATCATAACATGTACACAAAGTGTAGACATTCCAAAATATACGATTGTTGATGTCTAGGCTCGACTTTGGAGAAACAATAGAGAAACTGGTTACAAAATTACAAAACAATGGCAAGTATTGTGTTCATGTTTAGTCTACAAAACAAGACTAAACATTAGTTACAGTACTACGTATGTATAAAGTTCACAAGCCATGCATTCTTACGAAACTGCAAAAAATATATAGGAAGCGTTGAAAAATTTTAAAGCATTTTTGGTAAGGTCGGTCGCATCCGACCCGAAAAGAGAAGTGCCCGGAAAAAACAAACACAGTGATCGAGGAACAATTACCTGGAAACTGGGGTTATTCCTATGCCTTCCCTATGAATGACTGAGAGGGTATCTTAGTGTTAAACCGTTTGGAGAAAAGTTAGAATGGAGAGATGTTCGGAACAATTGTGCATGGGTCGGATCCGACCCGCACCTTACCATTAGAGGGTTAATAATGAGATTAATTTATTACTATCTGCTATAAACAACGTCGGGATTTTTTGTCGTGCTCGTGCAACACTGCATTGCATTGGAATTGGAGTTGGACAGCAGTGCAGACTGAGAGCTTGCGGTCATTGGCTCATATATCGGTCTTACCGATATATCGTAATATATCGATATATTTCAAGCAATATATCGGATATATCGATATACCAGTCAATGTTGCCATCCCTAGTAGATGGTGAGAAATGACATTTAACCTATCTTGCTTACACAGTCGTTTATATGCGATAACGGCTTCACTGATATCACTGAATACTATTTTTCGGATTGTTTCACTATAGTTTTGGATCACAAACATCATAATTGAAAACAGCACCACTAAGCTTTTACTTTTCAACATACTTTACTTTAATTCACGCGTTATGTAGTGGTAGGTCGTTCGCGAACGGCCTAGCCAAAAAGAACTACTCCGTCAAGTGAACTACTGACTACGGTGACTACAGCATATATCTAATACTCCTAACAAATATAGCGTTAAATTTTGTAATTCAATTTACAGTTTTCACAAGACTGTTATAGACAGATCTTATTCATTTTATAAGTTATGTATTACAGTACTATATTCTTAGTTCGCACTTGTTAATATCGATCGTATTACATACGTTGTTGTCAACTTTGTTCTCTGAAATAACGTATAAGTGACACTGCTTCACAATCATTTATACATATCAGATCTTAGTACATTTTCAGCTAATTCGTGGACTTTCACTATCAATGAATTCTGATCCGTCACGACTCCTAACTGTTAAGTTACGCTTTTAAGAAACTTATACTTCGTCAACACTCACGACCGTCTCTTCGAAATAATACTGTTATTAGACTCCATCAACACTTATGACCGTCTCTCCGAAAATTTCTATTAGACTTCTGACTCTCTCACTCTCTCGAAAATTTATCTTAAACTCCCCCGTTCGCGTTCTCGGCTTATTTTATATACTCAATCCACCGTATTCCCACTCTAGACTCTCTTCGACCATCGGTTCCTTCCCATTGGTTATCGTTTGTCTCTTCCACGGAGTTCCCTCCTATTTTCCCTCACTTGATAATCTGCCAAATTCCCATTCTTTTTCGTTCTAGTTTTCTTAGAAACTTGCTATTGAAAACCCGCCTCCGTTGAGCTCTGGCTTCTGATAGTATACCTCATTTTCCTATCCCATCGCCTTCCTTTTTGGATACACCCTTCGTCTCTGGCGGTAGTCCGATTTCACGCATGTCAATCATCCTGACATTTGTTCTTCTGTTCCTTTTAGACAAATTTCTCTAATTGCCACAGCTGCATCCGCTTAACAAGTACACTTAACATCGCTATAAATTTCCCAGTCTTCCCTTGCACCTGCTGACTTCTGCTACACACAAGCGTGACCAATTTCTGCATTATCTTATTCTGTCCATCTGCGTCCCTGTTAGTTCTCACGCGCTTGGTGTGGTCATTTCTAAGTAACGTCATCTCTGCTGCTGTTTCTCTGTGTCTTAGCTAGAAACCTCTCACTTTACTTTGCTTCCCGCTGTCTTTGTTAATTGGTTCACCCATTGTAACCGTATCTTACTGGATATGTCCTTTGTTCGTAATACATTTGGTCGAGCCCTTCCTTTCAGTGCGGACAGTGTCTAGTTTCCTCGTTGATGAGTTTATACATGTGGTGTGGCCTGTTTTGTTACTCTGTTTCTGCTACCCGCGACGATAGCTTTTTCAGTAACACTCCCGTGACTCTTATGCCTTTGTTTTCTTAGTTATAGCTCGACACCCCTTAATTTCTTTAAGTGACCATCTGCTATCTCGGATTTATAGCCTGTCCAGAACCATGCTCTGCCATTGCTAAAGGATTTTACGCTCCTTTTGTCCTAACTGCAACTGGTAATGTCCTTTCATTCATCATTGTCAAACCAACAGCTGTCTCTTGTGTCATCTTTCCTTTATAGAAAAAATTTTCCGCGTTTTGGCGTTAAAACCTCTGAAGAAGCTTTTTAAAAGTGAAAACCGGTTCAGGTTGTAAGGTAAAACTTTATGTTTTTACTCATAAAAAACTTTGTGTTCCGAGTCGTTAATGAAATAGTTGTATATATAAATCATTTGCTGATAGTAAATAAATAATACATTCAAAACAGCCAGACGCGCCCCCATACCCCCCACAAGTTAATACTTAATTTTTACTTCAAACTTAAGTGATTAAATTACAATAATAATTTTTTGTTTTTGTATTCGTTTGAGATTAATCACACTGAAGTAAATTCTCTGTTGTTAGTCACTGTATGTATGAAACTTTTAGATTACTTGACCTGTCAAAATGAAGTTTTGGTTTAATTCTATTGTCCAGCTGTGCCTCTGTCTATTTGTAACGCATTTTCGGGCTAACATCTGGATGATTGTAATAAAATTTAATATGAAGGTACCGTACACTGTTTTACCATTGATCGATGTGTACACAATTTTTCATAAAATATTCTTCTGAGGGTTGAAATATACAGAAAATCGTAATAAAGTACCCTGACATGAAAATACAGGGTATCAAATTAGAAGGAATAAATTTGTTATACCGTTAAATAATTAATTTATATACTGTATGTGTAATTTTTACATTAAATTGTCTAGGATTTGTAAACAAACAGAAACTATACGTATATTGTATAAAAATTTTAAATAATAGCAATTGCATTATACATATAAAAAAAATTCAAGTAAATAGAATAATACAAAATGCAGTATAATACAAAATTATTGGAAAGTTATACTAAAGTCTTCTAGTATTTAGTATTTCTTTCCATACAACATTTCATGTGTGGTGAGGATTTTCTGGTGGCAAAAGAACTTTTAAGCTGCTTCGTCTTTTTACTCTAGAAAATGCTACGTACAAAATTCCATGCATAAAAACTGATATAAGTAAGAAGATACCAACGAATTCAAATGTTTGTCCTTGAGCTTTGTGGATGGTGATAGCAAAAGCAGGTTATTGATGCCGTTGCATAGTACATCCAAGTTGGTTTTTGCTAGAATCTAATGTGATTCTTGGGATATGGACTTCTCGGCCTGCATTCTCTCCAGTGATAATCTTTGATTTAATAATATTGTTACACAACTCAGTAACTATTAACCTTGTTCCATTGCATAGTCTTTCGGAGACATCCAAGTTTCGCAAGAGCATTATTATTGTATTTTTTTAAGTTTCAGTTCATGTGGTTTAGCTCTTTTGGATCAGCCATTTCGACGGAATTCAGAAGTAAATTTGATACCTCCTTCTGGTTGATCTTTGACAGAATCATAACTTTTGTAAACCTTGTACTCTCTAGGAAGCTATGAAGCTCTAATAATTTCTGCATTAATTTTATTAACATCTTTATTTAATGGTGCCAGTATAGCCCTCTCCGCCATATGTTCATATCTGTTATTAGCCAGACAGTTTCCGAATACTTCTTCAATAACATTGCCGCTTGAAAGAATATCCTCTGGTAGTTCAATCTCATCCATAGCACTTACTGGCAAATCTCCATTGCCAACTTTTAATAAATATTCAGCAAAGTCTCTTTCCTTTAGATCCACAAGCATATTTTTGTCAGTGAAAAGAAGTTAAAATGGCGCCAAAGACTGCTTTTCTTAATCGAAAGGTCTACCAACTCACTGCGGTTAGCACGAGGTTGAACGGGCAAACATTGCCGGAAATCTCCTCCAAAGACAACAATCTTTCCACCAAAGGGTATATTAGGACTTCCTATAGAACGAAGTAGTTGATCCATATTGTGTAATCCATATTTAGGTAACATGGGTGCTTCTTCCATCAGGAAGACATTAATTTTGGCTAGCTCTTTTGCCTTAGAAGATCCAGGTTCAATATTTGAAATTGAATCAGAATTTAATGGACCTACAACAAAAACTAAAATTTTGTTCATTTATTATTTAAATAATTTAAAAGAAAAATTTGATAGAATTCAGTAAAAATACAACCTTAAGTCCAAAAGTCTTGTGAGAAATTCGCCCATTAGGAACAAGAATAGACGCTATCCCGGTAACCATGCACTTGACATTATACTTTCGTCCAGTTAATATGTAATACAGGCATTTATAAACAAAGGTTTGCCAGTACCACCAAGACCATCAATAAAATAACATCTGGGACAAGGCAGTTCATTAGTACATGACAATTTCTATTTGTCTTCCTCTAAGAAGTTGGTACATCCAGGGGTGCCCCCCCCCCAAGTCTCAGCACTCCCCCCATTGAAAAGTCCCCCCCCTGCCCGCCGGTCAACAAGCTTAGCACACGCACACATTTTTACATTAACGATTTATTATTCACGTACCCTCTGACTCATTGACGGATGTTGCTGCAGGCTGCCAGGGTCAGTTTTCTAAATTCCAAAACAATTTACTACTAGTTGTACTGGTAGAGACATTTATGCCGCCAGTTCGTTAAAACAATCATAAAGATATGCAATTACTTTAGTTTTTTACTAATAGCTTAGGTTGTTGCACAAACACGGTAAAAATTTCCATCAATGTTGGATTTAAAATGTTATTCTTGAAAAAATCCCCCCCAAAAATCCTTAAAATACACCCGAAAATCTCCCCCAAAAATTCTCAATGCGCAACTTGCGCTATGATCCCCCCATCTCTTCTCCGATAGCATCATTTTCGTTGATGTTTAAAAGCTCTTGGTTTTGTTGGTTTTTATAGCCCTCAAATCATCCATGTTGTACCATTGCACCCAGAAACGAAAATTCCTACCTTCTGTGGCTTCAGTATTTAACTTATAAGCAATTAACAATTAATAATATATATATACTTTCACTTATGAACTTACTATTGTCACTTCCCCAAACGTTTCAAGATGTTGTTTCTCTTCTTCAGTGGGTTAAGTACTAACTGTCGATTACAGAATAACCGTTACGGAATGGAGTGTGTGGTGGGGGTTGATGGTGGGAAGGGGTTGGCGCTGAGGTTCGAATTATGTGTGTGGATCAGTGTGTCAAATAGTGTATGTGATTTGTAATGTATCTGTTCATTTAATATGTTGTTTGGTTGTAGTGTGTGATATCTGTATATTTCAAATTGTTCAGGTGTGTTTAGTTTTCTACTTTTTGGTAAGTAGTGTAATATTTCCATGTTGTGTTCTATGTTTGTGTAGCTGTGGTTTTCGTTATGTAAATGTGTGGCAAATGTGGAATGTATGTAGTTTGTGGTGAGGGCTTTTAAATGTTCAGAAAACCTGAGAATATACAGATATCACACACTACAACCAAACAACATATTAAATGAACAGATACATTACAAATCACATACACTATTTGCGACACTGATCCAAACACATAATTAGAACCTCAGCGCCAACCCCTTCCCACCATCAACCCCCACCACACACTCCATTCCGTAACGGTTATTCTGTAATCGACAGTTAGTACTTAACCCACTGAAGAAGAGAAACAACATCTTGAAACGTTTGGGGAAGTGACAATAGTAAGTTCATAAGTGAAAGTATATATATATATATTATTAAATTAATAAGTGAACGAAGAGGATGCAACAAGATAATTAACAATTAACTTATTCGATAAGCTCGTTTACCAACCCAAGCGTTTTACTCTGTAATAAAACGTACCTTTCTGTTCTAAGTCACAAAGAAGCAACAGCAACAGTTTCAAAAAACTCATAAATTGTTAACTTTAGCTTACTCAATACAAACCCTTGAATTTTTTGTCCATGACGTGTCCGTATATTAATAACTACCTCAGAGAACACAGAAAACGAAAGAGCGTACAGGGAACACGTTATAAATTAAATACGTAATACATTATTGCTCGCTTAATATTATTAAACAGCGTATACAATTATTGCTCGTCTCAACTCTTATTTTGTTTATTTACATTTATTGCAACAGCTATTTATTCTTCTTCATATAGGCCTATAATGTTGTGATGTTATACAACTTGTTTCTTCTGCAAGTAGTGTACACTACTTGTACACTATTTTCAGAAGAAACAAATTGTATAACATCACAACATTATATAATTGCTGCAAGAAACGTCGAGTTAACTATATAGAAAATGATGATTGTTCATATCGATACTGCGCCGTTTGCATTTATCAACGGTTTCTGTAATTTATTTGTCTGTACGGTAAGAAAGCTGGTTAGAAATTACAGTTGCCTAGCAATAATTAATTGTTTAAAGACAATTTTTTCAATTATTGTATCGGTACTGGTCCGCGATATTTTAAAATAAAAACCCTCAGACCAAGTCTGAAATAAAGAAGGGTCTAACCAGCTTTCTTTCCGTACAGACAAATAAATTACAGAAACCGTCGATAAATGCAAACGGCTCAGTATCGAGTCCAATCGATTCCTGGTGTCAAAATACCCTTAAGTACCAACTTCCGAGAAAATCGTTAGAGCCGTTTTCAAGAAAAAAAAAAAAACAGCTACAATTATTGCTCGCTTAATAGTATAGGATAAATTTTAGAAAAAGACTAGTTCGACACATTGAACTAGTGAACTAGCTTAATGGTGTGAGCGACCTAGCTATGAGAAGTTCGTTTGGATGAACTACTTTTCCCACTTCGAGTGTTGTGTAGTCAGACGCCAAAACCCGCGAATTCATGAAGGAGGCTGACGCCTGATTGGTCGAAACAAAAATTAGCGCTTTAAAAAACCGTTAAGTTCAAAATTTTGCATATTCTCAATTGTAATTGGTTTATCGTGAGTGGGTGTGTGTCCGTTAAGAGGAAAAAAGACAATGAAAAAAGCGCCCCCAACACTACAGTCGCGTGGTGTCATTCCGTTGATTCGGTTGTTGTAGTCATTACGTTGAGTTGTGAGTAGCAAAATGGCAAGTTCTAGTGGTAGTAATAGTGCTAGTGATCGTTGTGAAGTGCGGTGCGGTGGCTGTGATGTCGGACTGTTTTATTTTGCTAGTTTGGGGGATGAGGAGTTAATAACTTGGCTCGTCAACCACGGCGTGATAGCCGCGTCGATGAATTGCCGCGTCTGTAAAAAAGACGCTAACCTCAACAAAGATACACTAAATTTCAGGTGCGGAAAATGGTGCCAGAAGTCTGCCAAAAAGAAGAAAGTGAAATGGTCGTGGTACCAATCAGCTAGAGTAAATACCTTCATAGGTAACTCCCAATTGGCTCCGCGAGTAATTTTAGGCATGTGTTCCGTGTTCATGCACCTGAAACCTCCCCGACAAGACCTACTGATGAGAGAGTTTAAAGTGTCGTCCAGAACAGTTGTAGACTGGTACTCTTTCGTCAGGAAGGTCTGCGTCCACCACATGGTTGAGGTCAGCCAGACAAAGCTAGGAGGACGCGGCAAAATCGACGAAGCCAAGTTCGGCCGCCGAAAATACAACCGGGGTCGTGTGATCGAGGGTCAGTGGGTGTTCGGAGGTATCGAGAGGGGCAGCCGTAAAACGTTCCTTGTGCCCGTCGACAAACGCGACGCGGAGACCTTAATAACTATTATCCGCGAAAGGGTCGAGCCGGGCACAACAGTAATTTCCGATATATGGAAAGCATATCGGGAACTCAACGAGGCTGGTTTCGAACACCTCACTGTCAACCACTCGCTGGAATTTGTTGACTCCGTCACTGGCGCTCATACCAACAACGTTGAGAGACAGTGGTGGGACGTGAGATCCACGATCCCCAAGTACGGGGTTCGACAGGAACAGTTCGTTGGGTACTTGGCTGAACATCAATTCAAGGCCAAGTACGACCACCCCGAACGCCTCCATCAATTTTTTACGGCGGCCGCACGACTGTACCCCCCAAACCAGTAAGGTGAGTCTTATACTTTACTTGTGATTGTCAATTTAGTTTTTAGTGAATATCACGGTGATTATTTCCTTTCTAATCTAAGCTGATATTGGGGTGAAATATTTCATATTTTTTTTCTATTGTTCTATGTAATATAAACACGGGAAAAATAATTTTAAAGGGCGGTCGAACCTATTTACGAAAAAAAAAAAAATTACTCCCATAAGACGCCATATTAACTGTGACAAATGACATTTAACCTCTTTATTTAGTACCTTTTATTTAGTAGTAGAAAAACGTGTGTTATTTGGCGCGTAAACTTGATGAACTGCAGTGATAGGTAATCCCGCGCATGATGTCATAACTCGTCATTCGCTGTGCATTAGTGCGCCGTCGCCCGACTGCGGTGATCCCACTAACTACTCAGTTAATATGGGGCTCATTCACTTTCCATGCGCGCTTATGGGAGTATTTATTTTATTTTTTTTTCTTCGTAAATAGCTTCGACCGCCGTTTAAAATTAATTTTCGCGTGTTTATATAACATAGAAGAATAGACAAAAAATATTTCACTTCAAGATTGTATGGTGTGGCACAGGTAAATACAGTGGCGGCTCGTGACTTAAGAGGCTGGAGGGCGCGGCCTTTAGGCTTCTTAATTAATTATCAATATTGAAGTTAATGCACAATGGAAATGTCGCCAATATTTGATCACATAATTCATTAATAAAATAAGAATAGTAACACGTGCAGTATGCAACGATTATTTAAAAATTTGATCTCGCCTCAAATATTGTGATCTCTTGTAGAGAGTCAGCAGCTTTATTAATAAACATAACCACAAACTGTCGAAAGTGTCCACAAAAATGTCTATGCTGTTTCCACAAAAAATGTAATATACTATATTTACATTATATTATTTTTACGATACCTACACTTTAAAAAGACCATTTATTTATATACAAAGTCCATTCGCCTTTCCTTTAAATTAACGAACTTTCTAGCATCAAAGTCCTTCATTTCTTTAACAAGTTCCTTGTTGATAGATAACATCGCAAGGGCATTCAGTGTATCGTTTTTCATTGTATTTCTCAAGAAAGTCTTTAGTCTTTTCAGAGTCGAAAGCAGCGCTCAGGTTCGGCAGTTGTCATGGGGGTAGTTATGACAATTTTCAGAAGTATCAACACTTCTTCGAAAACTGACGTAAGATTGTTTTCTTCTACAAAGTTAAGAAGTTTTATTGCGCCTT
This sequence comes from Magicicada septendecula, assembly GCA_034769895.1. Classification (NCBI taxonomy): domain Eukaryota; kingdom Metazoa; phylum Arthropoda; class Insecta; order Hemiptera; family Cicadidae; genus Magicicada; species Magicicada septendecula. The sequence continues at coordinate 1,091,155,643 of CM068367.1, forward strand.
TAATATTATAACCATGCCGTCTGTATAATAGTTCCAATTCACTCCGGAGTTTGTTTTCTTGTAAGAAAGGTTAATGCCGAATCACTAGCTTGAATTTTTCTTACGGAAAGTTTGTAGAAAAAAGTGGAAATAAGTCATTGGACATCAATGAAGCTGCTTCTAGGTGACTTGTGTAAGTAAATCTATCTTTTACGTGAGTTATAATGATGTCACGTACTTCTTTTGCATCCCCTATTCTAGTGCTGCATCCAACATTATTGGATCATCATTGTCTCTGGGAGACAATAAAATACATGGAAAACAGAACAAAGATTTCTGAATGTCGCAGCCACCCAGATCCAGTCATTTTTTTTATGCATCTTTTAAAAGCAGTTGCCATCTGAAAACACGATTCCAACTTTTCTTATTTTCTGTTTGCATCATGCAGAATTCAGGAGTTGGCCTACCTAATGACTTAAGTTCAATTTCTTGATCTAGCAAAAGTTATTGCTTTAAACGCCTGCACTGAATTATCCATGTTGGATTAAATGTTAAAACAAAAGCTAATAATTCGACACTACAGTATTTTCCTAAATTATTCGTGAAGCTATTAAAAAAAAACACAAACTCAAAACCTAAATCTAAACAAATACCCACACTCAATTAACCACACCAGAGGAACTATAAACACTAAAAAGAGCAAATCTCATATTATTATCAATAGTCTGCGATTAGTTGTACTGAGTGAATCACGCCACGTTCTGCTAAACGTGGCGCGGAAGCCGGCGCGCCGAGCGGCCGTCTAAATGCCGTATTTAAGCTTACAACTTCATTCAACTTTGGATAGAGTGGGGGAATTGAGAAATGGGCGCGATTGTCAGAGCGCCGTATTGCATGCTGTTCCGAAAACATTTCTGCTATTATCTAATACAAAAATATTTTCTTGTCCGAAGTATTAAAGAAATATGTAATGACTTTCCACAAGTAGTGATAATGGGTTGTTTAATGATATGATTTAATCTGAGGGGGGGGGCGCCTTAGCGCCCTAAGAACGAACTGCCCCTGGGTAAATATTTACCAAAATTTGAATGCCACAACAAGACACAACCCACAATGTCACAAAAAGTAAAACCAGCACGCTTTACTGAGTTACAGTGCATGGTTGACCAGATTCAACTGTGATCAATTGTTTCTTAATCAATTCCAGAAGGCCTTAGAAGATTCCGTACGGTTTTAGATGTTTTCAGAAAGTTAGAGAATGTTATAAAAGATTCCAAAAGTTTCTTGAATATTCTATGCCTTTCCAAGCTTGCTAAGATTCCAGAAGGTTCTTTAATGTTATAGGTAGTTATATAGAAGTTTCCAGACGTTTACTGTCCTGCAGTGGCGTGTGGTGCGTAAAGCTTTTATAGTTGTTTTGATTGTTCATCTTTTTTCACAGCACTACACTTTATATAATAATGAAACTTTCAACTTGTGAAACTTACTTGTCTTTTCCTCTCGAACGCGTTTCGGCGTGGTGTTCGCCTTCGTCAGCTTTGAGACAGACTGCCATTAAATTTGTAACGGTTTCTATTTGGAAGGTATAGTGGGGGTGGTGTGTGGTGGAAGGGGATTGGCGCAGGGATCCAAATTATTGTTAGCTTTTTGTATAATTGTGTCAAAAAGTGTATGTGATTTATACTGTAATTGGTCGTTAAGTATGGTGTTTGGTTGTGTTGTGTGGTGTTTGTATATTTCATATTGTTCTGCTGTGTTAAGTTTTCGACCTTTGGGTAAGTAGTGTAATATTTCAAGATTAGTATCTATGTTGGTGTAGCTGTGGTTTTTTGTGTGTATGTGTGTGGCAAACGCGGAATGTATATTGTCGTTGGATAAAGCTTTTAGGTGTTCAGAGTAACGGGATGAAAAAGATCTTCCCATCTGGCCTATGTAGAAACTATTGCAGTTATTACAATTTAATTTGTAAACACCTGTTTTGTTGTATTTGTCTATGTCCGTGTTTGTATCATTGATGTGTTTTTTATGGTATTGTTTGTTCTGTATGCTATTTTGTACTTGTGTTTTCTGAATGTGTTGGTGATTTTGTGTGTGTTGGAGTTATGGTATGTGAGTGTGATGTACAGTATTTAGTTTGTAGTGTGTTGGTATTTTGTTGTTTTTGTTTATGATGTGTTTGTGTAGTTTGTTTATTAAATTAGGGTTGTATCCGTTTTTCATTGCTATGTATTTGATTGTGTTGAGTTCGTCAGTATAGTCTTGTTTACTTAATGGTATTTTAGTTAGTCTATGGAGCATATGGTTGAAGGCCGCATGTTTATGTTGTATTGGGTGGTTTGATGTGTTGTGTATAACCATGTCGGTTGTGGTTGGTTTTCTGTATATTTTGTACGTGTGTGTATTGTTAGTTTTGTTAATTGTTAGGTCCAGAAAATTTATACTATTGTTTTGTTCAATTTCCAGTGTAAATTTTAGTTTGTGGTGTATTGTGTTTATGTATTTGTGGAAGTTTTCAACCTGTCTTGTGTTGCCTTTGAATAAAAGTAATATATCATCTACATACCTGTGCCAGTAAATGATTTTGTTGGTGTATCTGTTGTTGTTTATTTTGTGGTTCTGTTCTATGTTGTGTATATTACAACGATACATATACTGTACATAAATGTAGGCATGTCGGGCCTCAAGTTCAAGGGCGACAAAATTATACAACGATACAACGTTATTTAATATAAATTCGATATACTGTAATTTATGCAGGTTGTATAATGATACGAGGTGTAACTATAATAAGAGTATTTTATTTCTCAGTATTTAAAACTCATATTATTTATTATTTACTCCATATTATAAATATTCATAAACATCATTAATAATTGTTGGTCACGATATTGCTCATTATTAAATGTTTATATCTTATGATATGCAACATTACACATATTTAAAAATCTCTTATATCTAAACATGTTAATAATCTTCTATCTAGACATGTTAATAAATTGGTTTATTAATTAAATATAAAAATGAAAATATTTTTTATTGAAATAAATTTTCTTAACTCAGATCTGACCTCTACTCGCTCAGTCTATACCAATGTTTAAAATTCAATTTAATTTTATATTAATTTCTTGTAGACTGGCATTTGTTTTGATATTCAACTTTAAATTAATCCTTTCTATAATTCAAATATCAAATCAATTTACTATTTATTTTGATAATAAACTTTACTCTCTCTACTTTAAATTCTCTTTCATTTATTACTTCTTTTTATATGCAATCGCTCATTCTTACGACTAAACATTTATCTACATTTTAAAATATTATTACTAAGTATAAATTTTTCTTTGTTTTAATTTACTGTCTTTTGATAGTCTTTATGAGCTCTTTTTCTTTTTTTTTAATCATTTAAAAATGCATTACGCATGTCACCTCGAGTTCTGATGATCTTACGACTTGTCCGGGGTCCAGCGTTGTCCAGAGTTAGTTTTCCATTCCTCCTGTCCTGGCGTGGTCCTGGATACGTCTAGAGTCCAGCGTCGCTCTCCAGCAGTGTGTTCCTGGATACGTCTAAGAGTTGTTATCTGCTGCAAGGTAGATCTTAAACATCTTCTAACGTCCAGCATCCCTCGTCGCTCTGGTAGCTTTTCCGTATATACTCTTGGTAGACTTACTTTTTCGGTATTTACTTCTTCCAGAATATTGTCGTGAAATATTTCTTTCGTTACTGCGACTTGTAATAGAAATAAAAATAAACCGTTCTGCCGACGGACAGCATGTCCGGCTGCAACTGTGTCTTGAAATGAAGAGAAGGGTTTTTGGTCGAACCCTTAATTTATACCCTCTCGAGATTCCGCGCCAGTTGGCTCCAAAATCGTCCTGTCGATACCTGCTTATCTCGTGACAGCCCCCACTCCCGAACCTTTTCATCTATTTGCAATTATTAGCAAATAGCAATGTTTTGCACGGAATCGAGATAGCACAAATCATAGCTAATTTGATTAAGCACTCACTATATTAATTTGAGCGTCTTAGGATAATTTGCGTATTTTTTATCACGTTTATTTTGCACTGTCTTTGCATAACGTGGTCTGTTAACGTCATCTTTTCACTGGGGATAACTATAAATTTTACACACACTTTGGTGCCTTTGGTTTGTTCATACACTAATTAGTTTTCGCACAGTGAATTAAAATAATTATTTTATTAATTACTTGGGGCGGGTTGCTGAGATTCCTGTCTTGACATGCATCACTAACACACACAAGATACACGTGTAACACACATGCAATTGAGCAGGTGTTCACTGCATGTCGGAACAGGTTAATTTCTCCCCTAATCTAACAATGAAATATTTTTACACTCTCAGACCTGTCCATTTACCCGTAACTTATACAAATTCTACAAAATTTTATATTTATTTAAATTAATGCCTAATACAGCGTATGGCTGTATCGTTGCATTATTCCTCTGCCTGAGAAAAAAAATTTAATAAATATTTATTTATTAAATTTTTGTCTATTTGTTCTAGACAAATACAATCATGTTATATTAGCTTAACTTAAGTTTACATCGGTTAAACAAACACATAATAATGAGTAAGTCAGTCTAACGCTCACCGTGGTGGTATGCAATATTCACCCCCCATTATAACAGCTGATCTTGTACTGATTCAGTGGCATTGTTCCCCTCTCACTCTCTTCTCTCATTATTCATACGTAGAATTTCTTTTTCATTGTTCTCCTTTAATCTGGTCCCATCGACCTTTTATTTTTATTTTATTTTTTTTTTACATGTAGCACTTCCTACACGAGTTTGCATTCTTGCACTGGTAAACATTTTGCATCTTAATATATTATGCCATTCTTCAATCTGAACTTTTACCATATGCAGGATTATATTTCTGCAAGAGTATTTTCAAAACAACTTTAGTTGTGGGTCGCCTAATTGTATACAGATGGACGGCTTTGGAAAATACATCTATACAAACAAGTATGTGTTTCACTCCCCAACTTGATCTCGGAAGTGGTCTAAGGAAATCCACTGCAATTAGCTCTCCTTTTTGGTCCTTTCGGATACTCTGCATTTCCACATAGGTATGTAGATTCGCTCTGTACTTTTACATTTCCTTACTCGTACATTCTTACCTTCGGTTCTTAACTCTTTTCTTAACATGACCTTACTTTATCTTTCTTAACTTTTCTTATATTACTTATACAATACATTAACATTTCTTACCTTCAATTATTACATTGATCTTATACAATACATTAACCTTCATTACCTTTTATTATTACATTTCTTTACTATTACCTTTCTGATCGCTAATAATTTTCTTCATCCTTACCCTTACTTTCTCAAGTACACCTTTTTCGTTAGCTTCGTAGTGAGTCATTATCGGCTACAGATGACTACCTTAGAACACGTCTATATCCAGAGTTATCAGATTTTTATGATCAGAATTTGGAATTTAATAAATGATTTCTAAAACGTATTTTATTTTGAGAACAAAATTCGTAACAGCAATGATGTGGATGCCCCATTAACACATCAAGTCTCTGCATTATCAAAAGAAACTTACACGTATAAAGTTTTACCTGGTAGCCAAGCCTTGTATCTGCCGATTCAGCTTCTCTGTCTTTTCATTTATTATCTTTATTCTGTTCATTTCAGCATCTGAATATGGCCTATACCTATTTTTACTGCAAAACAATACAGTTGACAAATGGAGTTGCACATGCTGGTTGCCTTTTAGAATTTCTTGGATAAGAGATTCATAATGTTGGATTATTTGATCTGGATACCTGTTAAAAAGTTTTTAAGAATTATAAAAATAAACGGGTATAGTACCTATCGATAAAATATTGGAAAATAATGTGCATAACACCAAAGCAATCTTACAAATCTTTTTGATCAACCATAATCGTATAAAGTAGAGCACTAATAACTGAAATATTTTATTTACAAAATTCTATGTAACTTACCACAAATCAAATTATTTGTGCCCAAATGGATTACTACGTGATAAAAGAACTTGGTTGCTTCAACCATTGAAGCAGACACTGCTTCAACACGCATTTCTGACACCGAAAACACTGTGACTTCAAAATCATTCTGGCACTGAGTAGTCAGATGTGCATATTTTACCTGGGAGTCACCAATCATGAGGAGGCCTGGACGCACCATTGTGACTGCAAATGAAGAATACTTTATTGAAACAAGCACATACATTTACATCTGCCAATGGAAATTTAAGCTTGCTTTTTTTTGTATATTCCTCTTTCTTAGGCTTCAGAATACTCGATTTTAACTTACTTTTATTATACAACAGCACTTTGTTTTAACCGGCATTACATAATATCAGAGAAGTCACGAAAACTCACAAACACCAAAAGAAATTACAGCTCCATGTGAAAAAAATGGCTATTCATGTTTCATATCCTTAATACTCATGAAAATTTTTAAACTAAATTTTAGTATTTTAAACATAAAATAATTTCACAGTTTACTCAAAATAACTGTAAATGGCACAAACTTAGAACAAAGAATAATTAACCTAAACGAACACGTGGTTTCAAAGCAGATCAAGCCCCAAAATGCATGAAGCTTTTATTTTAAAATTAATTTTTAGTTGTTTAAACATAACATACTTCTACACTTTACTCAGTCCTTGAAAATTTTTGGAAATGTCACAGGATTAATCTAGAACAATGAATAATTAACCGTAACAAAAACACGTGGTTTCAAACCCGATAGCACAAATGAAATACATCCCAAAATTCATGAAAATTTTATACTAAATTGGAGTTTTTTTTAACACAGAAAACTTTTACCGTTCACTCAAAATCATTGTAAATGGCACAAACGTAGAACAAAGAATAAATAACTTAAACGAACACGTGGTTTCAAACCCAATCATGCCCCAAACTTCATGAAGCTTTTGTTTTACATTACGTTTTGGTCTTTTTTAAACATAAAATACTTCTAAACTTTACTCAGTACCTGAAAACTGTTGGAAATGTCACAGGATTAATCTAGAACAATGAATTTTAACCTTAACAAAAACGCGTGGTTTCAATCACAACAGCACAAATACATCCTAAAATTCATGAAACTTTTACTTTAAACAAAATGGGGAGGTTTAACATAAAAGACTTACAGTTTACTCAAAACCATTGTAAATTAAATAAACAAAAAAACATTAACCTACACGAACACGTGGTTCCAAAGCCGATATCCATTTAGTATTTCTATTTTATTTCTAAACAAACACATATAATAATAATAATAATAATAATACTCACCAAATTCCTGAAAAATTACGTAAAAGAGATACCTGTAATAAAATTAACAATATAATTTAAATCCGTAGAAACACCTTTCCAAATTGATGCACACGTGCACACGAATTCCACCGTAACTTAGACTTGACTAATTTTTAGCGTAACACAGAAATAGCAACATCCGGTAGCAAGTTCATTTGTTTACCACGTGTGGTCTGTTTAAGCGCTAGTTGTCGGTTGTCCATCACTGCAATAAGAAACAACGATCTCGCTCTACGTGCGCGCGCACTTTTCTACAGGTAACTCAAGCTGCAACAAATCTGCTTCACTTACACTAGAAGTGCCAGCGTTTATCGTCAGTCCGCTTACTAGGAATGCTAGTGAATTTTTATTATGGTTACTTAAAATTAGATTCAATTAAACAATAACATCAACACTAAATAATTACAGTTAGTGTGTCGTGAATCATTACTGAAGCAGTGGCTTTACTTGCTTCTCTTGACCGCACGCCACTGCTGTCCTGGACCATGCTTGTCAGAGTGGTATTATACATGTATCATGTATCACCATCAATAAGGTATAGGCTGAAGCAGGGGTTGATTTCAGGGGGAGCGCCGGAACGGCATTCCCGAACCTCTTGGATCCAAAAATGAATTACCAAAAAAATATATGAAAATAAAAATCTAATTATTACAAAAATTTACTACTGCTTTTTAAATTGTGGCCCTCATCAGCCCCACCTAAAAAACTAAACATTTGTCAAAATCAAACACTAGCATTAATATTTATCTTAACTACTATCATTCAAAAAATGTCCCAATAACCTATTTAGAAAATGAAATAAAAAAAAACTTGCTTCAAAATTAAAAATATATGAAAGGGAACTGATTGGGAGCTTCTGAGAATATGTGCATTCCAGAATTTTTCCTGAAAGTCTTTCTACCTTGAAATATGCTATTGAATCAAAAGCAGTATCTTCAAGTGAATGTGAGAGGGCTGATTTCTGGCCATCATACAGCATTGGACACAAAGTGTAAGGAGAGGTCAAGAAAAAAACAATATGACGACACAATGATGAACTATGAAAACTTTTTTAAAATGTCCGAACCACCGAAACCATCACTTAGAGTTTGATTGAGGCTCCGGGATGACGCCATCATGAGTGACATGTTTTCGATTGTCGTGCAGCTAACCTGACGATGAAGCTCTTTAGAAACATCAGTAAACTTTATTACCTTTTTAGATACAAGTTTATACTATGTTACATATTTTATAAGGCTTTAAAAGTGTAGACCTCCTTTGTAATAACCTGATGAAAACTTATACGATAATACAGTGGCGGCTGGCGGTTGAAAAATTTGGGGGGTGCAGTTGGGTTGGATGGTATTAAATTGTTTTATTCTCTGAACAGAAAATGTCCCAAGTCTCCTCGCCTCCAAACAATACACAAGGAAAGCAAAATAATGCAATTTTAGTGTCACACCCACATGACCACGAATATTATTTATTGTATGAATCTTTTTTAAATTTACGATTAAATATTGTGTTACCTGATTTTACACTTCAATTAAAATTTGAAAGGTCCTTTGTAAGTAACTCGTTTTGACTTTCCTGCAGGTCTCCTATGTAATATCTTCAAATAAATAAACTGCAAGTAGGTTTATTTTCACCTAGATAAACCTATTAATATATTAATAAACCTACTTGCAGTGTATTTATTTGAAGATATTATATAACCTATATACTATATAATTTGTTATAAGAAATAAATTGAAACTAAAAGTATTAACAGCGTTACTTTACACTGTGACTTTATTAAACTATTACTATTTAAAAGAAAATAAGAAACAAGAGAATTTATAGGCCTATCTCCCTTTGGGAATACCAATTTTAAGTTTTCACTAGGAGTAAAACTAACATTGGTTAGACTTTAGACAAATCAGTTGCAAAACTCGGGGCAATGAAATAATTTAGAGTACACGTAATACCACAACAAATAATGTGATAAAAACATCAGAAACATATAATAAAAAAACAGTAAGCCACAAGAGTGAATGAGAATAAACAAAATTTTACAAATAAAAATAATAAAAACACTAATAAAATAAATATAAAAAAATATATAAAAACTTATAAATAATAAGCAACAACAAAAGTAAATTAAATGCATTACATACCTGGATAATCTTCAGATTCATTCACTAATGTACACAGAATATACAAGTTATGAAATGTCACACCTATTTACATTACAATCTGCTTCACTTAACACATTATAAATAAAATTAAACAATTGAATTGTTTGTAAAATACTGGGATTTCAGTTATTCAAACACTATTTTAAATTCGCATTCAAAAATATCAACTGTTGCATTTTCCTTGATGATAATCGTGTTCGTGTTCTTCGTTCAGATATTTAAGGAACGAAATCCCATTAAGTTAAACTCCTGTGAAGTTAAATCCCATTAATAAAAAGTATAATATAGCCTTTCAACATCAGCCACTCTATAGGTTGTAACGCAATATAATTAAATACAACTATTTCACTAACGACTCGGAACACAAATTTTTTTATGAGTAAAAACATAAAGTTTTACCTTACAACCTGAACCGGTTTTAGTTACAAGTTGGTGACTAGTATAATATATAATTTATTAGCATATAATCTGTATTATGTATCTGCATATCACACGAGAATAAATGTAACATCAGGATGAATTTTTTCCTTTATTAAAAACAGCTTCGTCTCTTTGCGCAGAATGAAGTATTCAGGACGAAAAAGTAGCTGCGTACTAGTTCCTACTCGAAATACCCTTGATACTACCTGTTCCTAAAATACTAGGTGTTCCTAAAATACTACTGTCCCTCTGATAACCCAAGTATTTGAAATACTGGTTGTTCCTTGCATACCAGCGATATTTTTGTATGCCTAGTATTTGGCCTTGGCGTATTCGTTTACGTGATACTTGCGTACTTTGTGTGTGTGTGTGTAGGAGCGTAGGGGGCGTGCCTCGACTCGGAACAGCGTCGCCGCGAATAACAGGTATTTCAACTTTTCAGTCACTGTTACATCCGTTCCACAAAAATATCGTTCCAAAATACCTGTTATAGGTATATCGGCCCACCTTCCAGAGCACTAGTCCATTGTATTTCCCCATATATAAAGCGCGTCACAGTTGGTGTACACTTGCAATGTACACCACGGCAAGAGCGTGTACGGTTTTTAGTAATTGCTCTGTGCTTTTCAATCGGCAAATGATTAATTACGATGATTTAGCTTGAAAACACTATTATTACTTATTGTCTTATTCATAATTCTATAATTTAAAATACAATTTGGGATTTAATGGGGGTTGTGCAACCTAAGCACGGGCCCTCACTATGATAATATAAAATATAAGTATATTTCTGTCTGTACAACTTTTGAATTGATGCATTCCGGCACTTATAATCTTAGAAATCAACCACTGGGTTGAAGTATAGATTTTATTAGGTTTTAGATTAAGGATATACATACAGGATATAGAGTATATATATAGATTTTCAAGTGGAACAAAAAATTATTAAATAGTTTATTTAATGAACACATTACAGACTGTAATGTGCTAAAAATAAATAAGTAATTTTAAAACACAATACTGGGTATATATGCTAGTAGTAAATATAATAAAAAATGTTATAAGAAATAAAATTTAAAGAAAAGAAAGTAACTTAACAGACTTACGTGACAAGTTCTTTTTTAATTTGTTTACACATTTAAAGAACCAATTTTAAGTTGTATTATGAGAATCTGAATTACAGCTGTGTAAAGAAAATAACATAATTTAACAAAGGTGACAAGCTCTTCTTTAATTTGTTTACCAACTACAGGATTAATTTCATATTGGACAAATTATATATGTACCGACTTGGATCACAAATTTTTTGTTGGTAAAAATTATAAACTTTTACCTGAAAGCCTAAACTAGTTTTCACTCTGTTAGAACTAGTTTAGGCTATCAGGTAAGTTTATCATTTTTACCAATAAAAAATTTGTGATCCAAGTTGGCAGTGTTATATATACTGTACATAATTAATTAATAACAACGGGCACATCATGGACAATCTAGGACATTTAAATTATAGTTGTATAGTAACTCCTCTGAAGTCATGTTGCTGCAACAAATCTAATTAAATACTTTTTGTATACCCCTCCTCCATCAAACTGTCTTTATTCTCTTTTCAAATAACAAGATGTATTGCCTCCACTTACATTAAGTTAATAAGTACACAATCATTCACGCTTACGTGATGATTAATTTCATTTTTAAATAAACTTTAAAAATGAATTTAATGTTGTTAGTGGTGGTCTATGTTTTTATCTATAGACATTTTTTGTATTAAAGCTGTTTTTCTGTTGTATGTGGAGGTCTACATTAAAAAAAAAATACTTTAAAACATTTTTCACAATTGAAAGGCATTACAAATGTTTTTATAGTAACATTCTGTGGTCAAAAGATCAAGTTGGACAGTGAAACAATAAAATAAAGGTATAAAAATATGTCAAAAACATAGAAACAGTAGTAGAAACATAGAAGTAGTGACTCAGAATGCTTTATAAATTTAGACAAATTTATTGTGTTTTAAATGATTAATTAATATTTGTGTCACTGACACTGACTTACAATTTAATGAAACAACACACGCACACACACAACATGTGTGTGTGTGTGTGTGTGTGTGTGTGTGTAAGCCTATAACTTTTATAAACATCTCATCATTATATTATAGCTTCATATTTATAGTATTTCTTTAAAAATTTAGACAGTGAACCTTTGAACAGGAGAGATGTGAGTAAGGTTTAAAAAATACTATCAGAACACAGAACAGTAACTCCCCCCCAAAAGTCTCATTGACAGGATGTTGCTGCAGGCTGCCAGGGTCAGTTTTCCAAATTCCAAAACAAAATTTACTACTAGTTGTACTGGTAGAGACATTTATGCTGCCAGTTCGTTAAAACAATCATAAAGATATGCAATTGCTTTAGTTTTTTACTAATAGCTTAGTTTGTTCCACAAACACGGTAAAAATTTCCATCAATGTTGGATTTAAAAAGTTATTCTTGAAAAAATCCCCCCAAAGATTCTCAATGCGCAACTTGCGCTATGATCCCCCCCTGTGGGCACCCCTGAATGTACGGTATATGAATTTGGTATGCATGTGTATCAGTGACAGCTAAAACTTCTATGTTGAAATTTTATTATCACTAGAATGTGTTAATGAAGACTTCGTAAAGAAATTCCATTACAAGTAAGCATCTGTTATATTACATATCTATGTTTTGATTTTGAAGCTGCATACATACTTTAGGTACTGATCTATATTAAAACCCCTTTTGATGTTATTATTTTTGTATTCTAAATATGCACAATTAAATTATACTCTCATTCTCAGATATGTTAAAAATATACTAAACAGATTATATACAATTAAAAAAATAACATTAGTTTAGTATTTATTAACCTTCTAATTGCTATAAGAATTATAATGATGGTACCTATAATTAGAATCCAAACAAAAAGGCAATCTTTAAAACTGAAGGAATCTCAAATGGGTCATTCACATCAAATCAACCAATGCTCTGAACCTCACCATCTCAGATAATTATAATTTTTTGTGTATTTGTTCTTATGGTCAAAACTAATAAAAATACAAAGTTTTAGATTTTTTGGGCTTCTCATATTTATGTTATTGACTTTCAAAAAATCGAAAATCGCATAAATTTGACAGTGTTTTGAAATCTTTAAACGGCTACAGTTTAAAAAATATTTGACATAGAGGGCTGGGATTTGTACCATTTTATTCTGCTTTTATTATGCTTTAATTTGATGTAAAACACAACCATATTGGTAAAAATAATTTTTTCCCAAAAATTTTCAAAAAACTTTTTTAACAAATTTTCAAAAACGTATTTTTTTTTTGGAAAAAATTATTTTGTTTGTACACTTATAAGGCACATATATGCCAAATTTCAGGATGGGATGGCAATGGGATCATATTTAAATAAAATATTTTGTAACTGTGAATCCATAAAAAAGACATTTATTGATAGAATCACGCTCTTCCTGAGGATCTGAAATCAAAATATAAACCAATAAAGATTACTGACTTCCTCTCAGGGTGTTAAGGGTAAAAATACAAGTTTATTTAAAAAAATTTGTAAAATCACTTTACTTACCAAAAACTATTTTTAAAAATATTTCTTAAATGCCTATTTTAAGTTCTCAGTTCCTTTTGAGAAACCTTTCTAGTGTCTTTGTAGATAGCATATTTTCTTCTTTGGTTAAGGTATACACTCTCCCTGTAGCAGTAAATGGTTCTACTTTCTGAAGTAATGTTTCACCTGGTACAGTTAAAATGCCACTCGGTTGAGGGTAGAAAAATGAAGCAGCAGGTCCTTTTGGGTGTAAAAAACTAACTTCAAACTCACAGGTGTCGTCGTTCTTCTTTAGAATACATGCAAGCCACCAGGACTGATCATAGGCAATAGTTACAAAGCCTGATTTAATGTTTAGTATATCTGTCGTTGTTAAAAAGTCAAATGCCGTTACGGTGTTAGTAAACTGGTCTGAACAAGATTGGTAATATTTAACATTGATTTTATTTTCCGAGATTGGACTGTAGGAATGGAACTTTTGGGTTCCAACAATTAATATCGATTCACTAAAGCGCAATGCAAGTTTCTTTTCCATATCTTGATATTCTTTTGTAGAGCAGTACACAAAATCTATTCCAGATATTTTATCAATAGCAAATTCATACAACTGCAGTGGTGTGACTATCTGGCTATTGTAAGGTCTTTGCAGACTGGCTTTAGCAGCAAGCCGTTTAACAGTGCCACCAAGTCCATCACATGCACTTTTTCCGTGTGACGTTGCGAAAAACTGCCATTCTGCTTCGATTCCAAAATCTGTTTTGTGAAGACACAGATTGTGAAAGTTTTTCTTGTTTTTGTACTGAGTCGAACTACCATTGGAGAAGTATGTAATTTTCTTTATTTCAAATGGTATAGTTTCTTTCAATAGAGAAATCAACTCATTCTGGAATACATGAAACGCCACAGTATTATGTTCCAGGCAGTCAGAGATAAAAACATACTGTAAATGTTTAATTTTGTCTTCCCACTTGTAATACACAATAAAAGGATGCAGAGTAGCTTGGTTAGTTGTCTAATGAAATTACTGAACTTCATCTTGGAGTATAAATGAGTAATTTTCAGCAAAATCACAATTAATAACTAGTTCACCTGGTGCTAAGTTTTCTTTCTTTTCTGAGTAGCATTCTTTTTGCCTGTTTGCAATGAATGAATGAGTTTTGAGTTTTAAAAGCATTTCCAGAAATTCTTCATCAAAGTCATCACTGTTTTATGTTATAGATTCCATTCTACACCTATCAACATTTATCCACTGCTTATACGTCACTTCATCAATAAGCTCGTCTTATTTCAGATCCTCAGGAAGAGCGTGATTCTATCAATAAATGTCTTTTTTGACATGATAATGTCTTATGGCTGGGGGTCATTTGAAAATTTCTGTAACGCATCACGCTGCATGACGTCATCATTTACCAGCCGGGAATCGTTAACTAAAACCGCGACCGCTAACGTGCTAACGTCCGTCGCAGATTAAAGACCTAACAAGCAAACAACACTGCATAGCTGTAGATAGGTATGTAACCAATCAGTCAGTCAGTAACCATAATAATGTTGCGTTTAGCTGGCAGCTGAAAGACATTATCATGCTCTTAAGCTTTTACCATTTGGTAAACAGTACTTTACATTTTTTATGGATTCACAGTTGCAAAATATTTTATTTAAATATGATCCCATTGCCATCCCATCCTGAAATTTGGCATATATGTGCCTTATAAGTGTATAAACAAAATAAGTTTTTCAAAAAAAAAATGCGTTTTTGAAAATTTGTTAAAAAAGTTTTTTGAAAATTTTTGGGAAAAAATTATTTTTACCAATATGGTTGTGTTTTATATCAAATTAAAGCATAATAAAAGCAGAATAAAATGGTACAAGTCCCAGCCCTCTATGTCAAATACTTTTTAAACTGTAGCCGTTTAAAGATTTCAAAACACGGTCAAATTTATGCGATTTTTCGATTTTTTGAAAATCAGTAACATAAATATTAGAAGCCCAAAAAATCTAAAAGTTTGTATTTTTATTAGTTTTGACCATAAGAATAAATAAACCAAAAATTAGGACATTTTGAAACCTTAAGCTCCAAAATTATTTTTTTATTGGTTGATTTGATGTGGAATGTCCCAAGTGCAAATATGAATTGTTATGGAAATCCACATAATTAGTTTAAATTTCTAATGTTTTCAGTATGTTGCAGCAGAATATGCTACTAAATTCTATGTCTGTGTATGTGTCTTTCATGTTTGAAATCACAAATTGGACGTATATAGAAGACAATAAATAAGAAATAATACAGTGTAATGTAAAAAGGGGTCCTCACTATTTAAATTCAGATTCCATGCAACAATATAAGAAAAAAGTTCCTAAAACCATAGGTCCAGAAATATCTTGTTTTCTGTCTAGCAATTTTGTGTTTTTTAAGGAAAACTTTATTCTCAAGAAGGGACTGAGATATCTTAATAAAATTTGGTACTCATGTGTACATTAATGTTTATTAATAAACAAAGAAAATCATAGTTATTTTGTGATCTCAAATTTTAAAATAGTAGCCACATTAATTTTTTGATCACTAATAGTTGTGTAAATTTAATTTTATCAAATTATTGTACATCAAGAACAATGTTAAGCATTTCATTGTGAGTACTATGGCATCTAGATAAAACACATTAAAATATTTTCAGACACTAAATTTAAATTACTGATATTTTTCCAATAGTCGTGCCAAGGTGGAATGTAAGTATACATCTCCTGTGATTATATAATATGTCCTGCATTATAAAATATACAACTGAAAAAATAACTTAGAGTATCCTTATGTGCAGAAAGAATAGGATGCTGGATTGGATTTATAGAGTGACATAACCATGGGAGACTTTTCTCATGGGGGGGGGGATATTGACCAAGATTTTTTCATGGGAAGGGTTGCAGACCATGATTTTTCCATGATGTTGAGTTATAGATGACATTTGGGAAGAACAGTGATGGTGGTACTAAGAAATCCACCAGTTATTACCCCACTGTGCATGTTATATCATAGCTGCTAATGATATAACTGCAGAAATTACTTATCATTTATGCAATTGGGGAGGGAGGTTGTAATCCCTCAGTTTATGCTATGCTATTTGAATTGTAAAATACTTATCAGCCTTCTTATGAACAAACTATCTTGTGGTGCAACTGAAAATCCCAAATGTTCTTCCTTTAATAGTAAATAACATTATTCTTGTGTTTGTACTCAGTCAGTGACACCATTTTTCTTTCAATTTGAAATGACAATCAAGTTATGGAATTAACACAACTTACCTACTATTGACATTATGTTCCATAAGCTTTAAGATTAGTTCAGTATCTATAATTTGATTATTTTTTCTTCTACCTTATTAGAATGCATAACCAGATAGTGCTATGCCTATTAATATTGTTGCAATTTTTATTGTTTTGGTTGCAGAAGAAAAATAACAAAGCAGCATACTGCAAACAATTCTCAGTACAAGTAATTACTGTACTGCTACCGTAAAGGATTATTTATTATTGGATTTTGTTGTCCATGGCGTGTTCAATGTTATCACTGACTATATAAAATATACTCATGCGGAACACAATTATTTTCAATAAAAATATTAAATTTTTATCGTACTGCCTTAACTAGCGTTCGCTCTTCATGAGCTCCATATGGCATAACCTCTGATAAACCTCATAATGAGCGAAAGCTAGTTAAGACAGTAAGGTAAGAATTTAATAATTTTTATTGAAAATAATTCTTTCTGGGTCAGTATTATTTTATACAGTTAGTGGTTATTTATTGTTTATTGTTTAGTGGTATTTATGTTTATCTTATTGTTATTTTTCTGTGGTACATAATTATTGATTGTTTACTGCTATCTATTTCAACCTATTGTTAGTGTGCTGTTTTCAGTTGTTATTGTGTTATTAAATTCTTTTCTTAATACGATCATTTATTGTTTTTTGTTGTTATTATTACTATAAAGTCAATAAGAATGTTTTATTCTTTTTACTTTAACAAGCATACAATTTATTTAAAACCAATTTGTATTGTTGATTCAATCTATGACATAACTGCATTGTTTACATTCCTGTTTACATTATCATTACACATACAAATCAACACAATTCATTTAGGTTTTCAAGAAGTGTTAAGTGTACTCAAAGCTTAAGAAACAAAAAATAAACACTAATTATCTTCTACAGTAATTACTTTAATTTTTCATATTTAAGTAACTTGAGCAGCAATGTATATATGTAAATTAAACTTGACAAATGACTGATAGGCAATAGGAATCAAATGAGTAAAATTTTTATATCTTTCACAATTTTCTAGTTATACTTAAGAGTCTTTCTATCTCTTTGCTAAAGTGCTTGAAAATGTCTGCACATGCATATTGTTATGACACAAAAAGCCACCCCAATACCAGGGAAAAAACTATGATGAATGTTAAACCCATAATGATTAAGAATGTTATTGTTACAAGGGTTAAGTAGTAAAAAATATATAGTAAATGTTAAACTAATGAAAATAAAATGACAATGACGAGACAGATGACTATGACCCAACCCAAGTGATTGACCCAATAAAAGAAAATAAAATGAGAAGGAATATAAAAATGCACAAACAAATAATAAAGAAAATAAAATGAGAAGGTATAAGGTATAAACTCAAATAATAATAAAAAAGGCACAAACAAATAATAAATGTAAATGACAAGTATTAAAATAAAATAAAATAATCTCAATTAAAGTACACTAACCAGAGAAATAGATATTATATGTTATGAATAACTCTATGATGATAAGTAAATCAGAACATGAAATTTGTTAACATACTAACTAATAATTGTGAATAAAATAATAAACAACCCAGAAGTGAGAGATAGGTAGGAAGTGAAAGTGATTAAGTGAGTAAAAGAAATCAATATTAGGGAATAACCACTAGTAACACTAAAGTACAGTAAAAGAGTGCAAAGTGCCAGTGTAACCCAAAATAAATAGAAAACACAACATATAGGTAAAGACACCAAAACCAGTGATTAACACTATAGTTTAAGGGTGAAAAATACCAAAAAATAAGAATAACCAGAATATTGTTATTAAGTGATAGTAGATTAGGAATACAGTGGTATTCAGGATAAAAATCCCATAATGATTAAGAATGTTATTGTTACAAGGGTTAAGTAGTAAAAAATATATAGTAAATGTTAAAAGAAGAATAAACTAAATAATATGAATGCAAAATAAATAAAACATCCTATGTTAAGGAAAATGTTCAAAGGGATGATTAGCAAGATAAAACAAATGGTGTTATAATGTTATTCACCAAGATAGTTATTTGTTCAATTAAGTTTATAAGGAGGAATATGGCTGAAAAAAGTAAACAGACCATAAACCTAATTTTTTTGTTATGTTTTATAAGTAATATTAAAGGATAAACAAGTTATAAGAAATGGCAATAGATATGAGTAAGGAGATAAAATTTTACAAACATATTAATCTTTAGAGTAAAGACAGAAAAAGAAATAAGAGAATAACAGACAAGCAATGATTTTAGTAAAGTAATAAGAACATACAATTATTGTAAAACAGCCCAAATTAATTCAAAAGGTAAACAAGTCATAAGTGACACCAAGCAAAACATATGTAAATGTAAAATAATCTTTAATTTGTGTAAAATAAGAAGATATAGCCAATTACTACTTAGGCCTATAAAATGCCTAACTGTATAAATCCAAAATAAACAAATTGTAAGAAATTAACTATTGTATTAGAAAATTCAGGGCAAGTAACTAATTAAGTACAATTAGTGAACCATATTAAGATGTCAGAATTAAATTAAAAACATAAAATAAGAAAGAAATGTAATAACATAATATTAACATTATTGTCAAAACTTTAATACATGAACAAACCCAGCTTTGTGGGATGTCAAAATGATCTTTGAAAGAAAATATAAACAGTTGTGATAATATTTAATACATAAATAAGAAGACAGAAGAATAATAGCCATCAGAAGATATTTATTCATTTTGAATTAAAATTCAAATATAACAATAGACATAAATATGATCAGCCAATGAGAGTACAGACAGTTGCCATAACAACGGAACGTTATTTAATATAATTCCGTTATAAAAAATTAGTTCATTATTGACGCTCAAGACATACAGAAGCCAAACCATATTCAACAGAATTATTAATTAAAATAATAAGAAATTCGACCAAATTTAATAAGAAGTGGATTCAATAAGTTGAACGAAGACCTAATCAAACTAGGAGAGCCAATTAGCCAGATTATTAACAGTTGAAAATAATTAAAACTTCCAATTGATTGAAAAAGAAGCCAGACGTAATCCAAATTATAAATGATGGAAGATTGATGAACGTCTGGACCCAACCTAACAAAAAACTGAGTAACTCTTCACCCGAGTTCAACAGATTTGTTAAGTATATCTGAAATACCCGAATTTATGGAATAAATTCTGATTAACTTTTCTTACAACACAAATAACTTACAATGAACTGATAACTAAATTTCTTTCAAGGATTAATTGAAAATAAAAACTAAACTTGTATGTAACCAGAAAATAACCTGTGTACTTTAACGTATAGAAACGGAATTGGCAATTAATTGAGTAATTTTGTTTGTCGTGCCACTTATATCTAGTGTAATTATGCTAATTATGATTATTATTGAATTATCCAATTATAAATTGGTAAATTGGGTCTAATTAACTTCTTGTATTAATTATATGTATTCAAACAGAGTTGTAATTGACATTAATGTTAATACACATATGAAAGTAACATACTTGTCGGATTAGACTCAACATAGTTGTCAAATCGATCTGATTGTATCAGCCTGTTAATCTGACATTCAATGGTCGATTTGGTTGTGTCCATTGATAATTAGCATAATTCTGAGACTCTTTATGAAAATGTTTAGAATGTGATAAATTAATTGTCAAGGTTAATTTGCAATAATGAACGCAAGATTTAAGTATATATTAAAATAATTACTTATTTATTATATTGTTAGTTAAGTAAGTTACTATGTCCTGCAAATACATAATTAAAACACATAATAACAAAATACAATAATATTCGTTCATTGTTTCCTGAAAACACAAACATATGGTACATTCAAATACAACGCAATAATATACATATACAAACAATAAACAATCAAATATATTTTATCCGTAGCTAAATGCGTTCATTATGCTCAGATGAATTACTTTAATATTACTTTATAAGATTTATGATTTATATAACTTTATAAAATCTCTCGGGAGTAGCTCTTTGAAAAGATGAGACAATGCAGTAGTATATGTATCACTAAGATTTAATAAACATAAAGGCTTATCTTGCAAAAGGGTTTATCCAAAATTCCATCGGCGTAAGATGACATCCGCTGGTGGACTCGTCGTACATCCTAATCACTGTTAATTGAAGAACACTTCACTTCACTTCACTAATTTCCACTCTCGTTATGTGTATTGTGTTGTACTCCCCGCTGGTGTCGAGTGTTTTGATTTCAAGTGTTAAGATGTCAATATCGTCATTAAGATGAATTACTCTTAGAGTTTGCTGTGTGCTTGTTCATAATTAACTATTTGATCTATCTTGGACGTAGTGTATTCTATGTGCGTAATTGTGTTCGGTTTAGTTCATTCAGTTCAAATGTTCAACATAGCGAATCATTATGATGTAATAGTGTTTGAATTGTCACCCACTGTTATACTCTCAGAATTTTAATCACTTGTATTATTATGTTGCGTGTCGGTCGTAGTTTAAAGTCGCGTACGCACTGATATTTAATGATAGTTATGTTTGTACGCACTGTGGCTTATCGGAACTCATACAACTGTCGAACAGACTTTTGTGTAATTGAGATGGTATTGAATGTCTAAGTTCACTTATGACCGCGACATGGTTACGAGTTCACCGAGTTAAAAGTTCGGTAAGTCGCGCAAACTATTTCAATTACTAACTGTATTACCGCTCCAACTACTACTATAACCAACTGTCTTACTGTCGTATTAACTTACTGACTTACTTACAGACTGCCGCTCCGCGTCCTCGCAAACAGTTTTTATCAAACATACTACCCAGAAGGCCAAATTCTATATTTCCACGCCCTTTCGGATTGGTGATAGGTTCCTTTAAATTCCCACTACCCTGTAGATCTTGTCATCGGTTTCCCGATTCGTCGTTCGAACCCTTCTTACTCTCTCCACGAGTTCTTTAGGAAGATGCCCAACGCTGGTTGGTCGCCGACATCCCCGGAATATTCCAGCGACGAACGTTGTACAGATTCTCAGAAACTAGAGCAATTCCCTCGCCTGTCTGTCAACCTTTGTTTCGACGTTGTCGAGGTTTTCTGACTTAGCTTTTGTTAACAGTCTGCAGTGTCCTGGTCAATTGTTCAATTTACTCTTCGCTCGTTCCGCCGATTATCAGCTCTTCGCTGGAGACGTCCCTGGTCGAATCCCACGCTTTCTAGTCGTAAATTTAGTTATCTGTCATGGTTTGTTTTCATGCTGGGCAGGGCGTACTTTCAGTATTCACTAAGTTTACGTTCTATTGTTTATATGTTTGTCGAGATTTCTCTTTACCCCTTTGTTGCTGGGTGTTGCCTTTCTTATTTGTGCTCGTTACAACTCACCCCCACAGCATGTGTTCCATTTCATTTCTGCGTAACCAGGCAGCTGGACTAAGTCTTTGTTTCGTTCGCTAGGTGTTGTAAATTGTAACAAACTTTGAGCTGTCAACGACGTTCCTTAAATTCTTATTGTGTCGTGTACACAGACGTTTTTTCCTTGTCTTCGCACTGGCGTCGGGTCTGACGTGTCCCTAATTCGTCATTATTTACGACCCGGGCTTGTGTCCGTCAACTCGAGTGTGTGAACGTGCCACTTGATCGAGAAATTAAAATTTTTAAAATTTCGATCACTATATTGTCCCCAAATTGGATTGGATGTTGGATTAACAAGAGACATCTGATCCAATTTCTGCGCTCTGTCCCAGTCGTGGACGTCTGCTTTGGAATGGACATGGTTGAATGACATATATCTCTCATATGGAGCAATTAATAGTTATTCCCAATCTTGGCGTCTTACATGATCATATGAATTTATTGCCGCCCATCTGAGTGAAATGAACGCATTTTCTACATTCTATCCGTTTATATGCGGATTATACAATATTATTTTATGTAAATAATTTAACTAAGACATATACATCTGCCCATCAGACAGTTTGTTTTGTCATCGTCTACATTGTTTCGTTCTACCTATATAACGTAATAGATTAGCTGAAGATTAGCTAGCAATTAAATTAATCGATCATATATCGATGAATCATATAGCAATAAAATATTTTTAAACTCGTTATTAGTATCTTATGACTATAGTTGCTAACAAATAAATATATACATAGGATTAACTTGACATATTATATACGATTACATTAATAAATGAAATATGCATATTAATAAAACAATTGAGGATTCATCATACTTCATGATGTATACCTAAACGCTTATTCCTAAAGTTACAAAACGATTGTTCATATTTAAATTATTAATTGCATAAACAAATTACTCTATTCACTACACATTTTATTAAGTTATTATTATTCACAATTATTAATGTCTTTAGTGTCCTGTATCATAGTATCATAATGTCCTTTTGACACATGGTACACGTTATCAAATTACTTTATACATATTGATGTTTAAATGCCTAATTAACACAGTAAATAATGAATACATGGTGATCACAAACACGATTAATATTGAAGTATGAACTAAACACAGTATGGTAAAATGTACATCATTCTTTGGTTAGCTGGACTGGCCGCGCGAGCAAATTACCTAACCTATGTATTTCGCTTTGCAGTATCTATCAGCCAGAGTCATTGCTACCTTCTCGTGTAATCCGTACTTCTTTCGCCGGTTCATGATACGCTTTAATTTGTCGTATGTT
Source organism: Magicicada septendecula (assembly GCA_034769895.1). Classification (NCBI taxonomy): domain Eukaryota; kingdom Metazoa; phylum Arthropoda; class Insecta; order Hemiptera; family Cicadidae; genus Magicicada; species Magicicada septendecula. The sequence goes on from CM068367.1 coordinate 1,091,179,084, forward strand.
AAATCTTCCTCGCACCTTTCCGCTATCGCATTCCACGAGCTCATACGTGGTTTCGTTTTTATTTCATTCATTAATCTTCATTCATCAATATTCATATCTAATTATTTTCTTTGGTTTATGTATTCTCACACAACCAATCATATTTAATGTATTTTATTCAATACTATCTAACTTAATCATTAAATTTTCAGACATTCTTAAGATCGTCTTCTTAATACGTTTTCATTTATTCATTCTTCAATTCTATTTGTGAAGACATAGTTGTATGTCCTGTCAATATCGTGCAGTTATTTGTGCACGCATTTTGTTTGTAAACAGTAAGGTATTTGACCTTGGGGTTTGCGTCACACATTTACCCAACAGTTGCTCGCTTGTCTCGGCAACGCTGGTACAAAGCGTCCTACACTTCACACTTCCAAGATTTATTACCATTCTCTGCCTCTTTCTATGAGAGTGAGTGAGAAATGTGTCACACCGTCCCTTCTGGCGACCTTCCTCAAGCATGTATGCGTTAAACCGCTTCTCTCTCCTTTTGTGTGGATGTGTTGGAAATATTCCGCCTCTCCGCCTTAGACAACCTTTCGTAGCCGTACTACCATTATTTGCGTACACATTGGGTAGTTTTTGCCGTTTTTTCCAATAACTTTCTCTAAGTAAACACGCGCCACACTGCTTTTGTCGTCTCTTCCAAGCCTGTTTACAACTCCGTTGCTCGACAGTCATTTCACTACTCGTGTGCTTAGATAATAAATTTTTGTTTCCTAGGTTCCTAAGAAATCTTACCTCGAGTGCTTGGACTCTTCTTTCAGTACTATCACGACCTTTTACAATATTTTTAAGTCGTCTAGTAAAATTCGTTCTTCTCCTTTTTCTCATAACATTTCTTGTCCATGATGAATATGCATACGGATCTTGTAGGTCCTTCCGCTTCACATCATCCATGGCTTGCTTAAATTTGCTTTCAGCTTTATAACATGCGGTATTTGTTTCAACTTTGAACTTTCCCTTCATGCTTCTTATTGATGCAGCTCGACTACTTCGCCGATCTATGCTTATTTCACAAGCTGGATACTTCATCCTCGGATTCATTGTTGCAGTATCTATCCTCGTGTTAATTAATCTGTACCTTTTACGCATTCTATTTGATGGTAGTAAATTTTTACTATCTCTATCCATGTCAGGATAATCATCTTCCGACTTCGTCAGATACAAAGAAACAAAGTCATTTCTCTTCTTAATCCACTTGTTTCTTGGATTGTTATTGACACGTTAGATTCCACAGTTGCTAATTTCTCAGTAGCTGACACGACTGTAAAATCAACAGTGTTATCAGTATCTTGTACTTTCTGTGCATCTTCGTAATTCTTATTCACCACTTCTTCCTGCTTCTTCTGGACTTCGCTTCTGTCCACGTTCCAGGTACTCTTGTATTCACGTATTTCCGTGCGAAACATCGTGAACTGCTCATTCATATTTTGCGTAATTTCTTTTGTATAACTATCAAAATTTTCGTTTAGTTTGTCGAATTTCTCATTGATTTCTTCCTTAATCTCTTTAAAATAGTCATTCTGCTTGGCAAACATCTCGTCTAAATTTTCATTAATTCTTTTGAAGCCTTCGTTCCGTTCTCTTCTGTACTCTTCTACATTTTCCTTAATTACTTTGAGATTTTCAGCGTAATGATTGCGCATGAAGTCCATCAGCGAGCGCAGTGTCACTTCCTCTTGTGGTTGTTGGGACTCCTGTCCCCGCGCTCTGACCTCTGACGTCTCCTCAGTCATATTTGGTTCGACCGATGAATTTTCTTCGCCGTTGTCGGGTACGCCTAACTGGTTGTTAACGTCAAAGTCCATGCTGTCTGAACTACCGCTAGCCATTTTAGCTTTGCTTCGCGTTATCATCCACTTACCAGTCAAGCTAACCTTACACTACTAATATCTTATGTATTATATTATTTTAATTAATCTAAATACTACTGCCTGCTCTCTTTTGCCATGCGATGGGCGCCATTTATATTTGGTGAATTTGACTCTAATTAAATTTGTTATGCCCCACGTTCTTTGGGAGCCATTTATATTTAACGTATATAAACGGAATTGGCAATTAATTGAGTAATTTTGTTTGCCGTGCCATTTATATCTAGTGTAATTATGCTAGTTATGATTATTATTGAATTATCCAATTATAAATTGGTAAATTGGGTCTAATTAACTTCGTGTATTAATTATATGTATTCAAACAGAGTTGTAATTGACATTAATGTTAATACACATATGAAAGTAACTTATACTTGTCGGATTAGACTTGTCAAATCGGTAGTTGTCAAATCGATCTGATTGTATGAGCCTGTTAATCTGACATTCAATGGTCGATTTGGTTGTGTCCATTGATAATTAGCATAATTCTGAGACTCTATGAAAATGCTTAGAATGTGATAAATTAATTGTCAAGGTTAATTTGCAATAATGAACGCAAGATTTAAGTATATAAAAAAATAATTACTTATTTATTATATTGTTAGTTAAGTAAGTTACTATGTCCTGCAAATGCATAATAAAACACATAATAACAAAATACAATAATATTCGTTCGTTGTTTCCTGAAAACACAAACATATGGTACATTCAAATACAACGCAATAATATACATATACAAACAATAAACACTCAAATATATTTTATCCCTAGCTAAATGCGTTCATTATGCTCAGATGAATTACTTTAATATTACTTTATAAGATTTATGATTTATATAACTTTATAAAATCTCTCGGGAGTAGCTCTTTGAAAAGATGAGACAATGCAGTAGTATATGTATCACTAAGATTTAATAAACATAAAGGCTCATCTTGCAAAAGGGTTTATCCAAAATTCCATCGGCGTAAGATGACATCCGCTGGTGGACTCGTCGTACATCCTAATCACTGTTAATTGAAGAACACGTCACTTCACTTCACTAATTTCCACTCTCGTTATGTGTATTGTGTTGTTGTACTCCCCGCTGGTGTCGAGTGTTTTGCTTTCAACTGTTAAGATGTCAATATCGTCATTAAGATGAATTACTCTTAGAGTTTGCTGTGTGCGTGTTCATAATTAACTATTTGATCTATCTTGGACGTAGTGTATTCTATGTGCGTAATTGTGTTCGGTTTAGTTCATTCAGTTCAAATGTTCAACATAGCGAATCATTATGATGTAATAGTGTTTGAATTGTCACCCACTGTTATACTCTCAGAATTTTAATCACTTGTATTATTATGTTGCGTGTCGGTCGTAGTTTAAAGTCTCGTACGCACTGATATTTAATGATAGTTATGTTTGTACGCACTGTGGCTTATCGGAACTCATACAACTGTCGAACAGACTTTTGTGTAATTGAGATGGTATTGAATGTCTAAGTTCACTTATGACCGCGACATGGTTACGAGTTCACCGAGTTAAAAGTTCGGTAAGTCGCGCAAACTATTTCAATTACCAACTGTATTACCGCTCCAACTACTACTATAACCAACTGTCTTACTGTCGTATTAACTTACTGACTTACTTACAGACTGCCGCTCCGCGTCCTCGCAAACAGATTTTATCAAACATACTACCCAGAAGGCCAAATTCTGTATTTCCACGCCCTTTCGGATTGGTGATAGGTTCCTTTAAATTCCCACTACCCTGTAGATCTTGTCATCGGTTTCCCGATTCGTCGTTCGAACCCTTCTTACTCTCTCCACGAGTTCTTTAGGAAGATGCCCAACGCTGGTTGGTCGCCGACATCCCCGGAATATTCCAGCGACGAACGTTGTACAGATTCTCAGAAACTAGAGCAATTCCCTCGCCTGTCTGTCAACCTTTGTTTCGACGTTGTCGAGGTTTTCTGACTTAGCTTTTGTTAACAGTCTGCAGTGTCCTGGTCAATTGTTCAATTTACTCTTCGCTCGTTCCGCCGATTATCAGCTCTTCGCTGGAGACGTCCCTGGTCGAATCCCACGCTTTCTAGTCGTAAATTTAGTTATCTGTCATGGTTTGTTTTCATGCTGGGCAGGGCGTACTTTCAGTATTCACTAAGTTTACGTTCTATTGTTTATATGTTTGTCGAGATTTCTCTTTACCCCTTTGTTGCTGCGTGTTGCCTTTCTTATTTGTGCTCGTTACAACTCACCCCCACAGCATGTGTTCCATTTCATTTCTGCGTAACCAGGCAGCTGGACTAAGTCTTTTGTTTCGTTCGCTAGGTGTTGTAAATTGTAACAAACTTTGAGCTGTCAACGACGTTCCTTAAATTCTTATTGTGTCGTGTACACAGACGTTTTTTCCTTGTCTTCGCACTGGCGTCGGGTCTGACGTGTCCCTAATTCGTCATTATTTACGACCCGGGCTTGTGTCTGTCAACTCGAGTGTGTGAACGTGCCACTTGATCGAGAAATTAAAATTGTTTAAATTTCGATCACTATAGTACAAATTACGAATTCTTAACACACACTTTTTAACACTGAAAAAAAAACGAATTGTAATTAACTCTAATAGTATATAAGTACCATTGATGTAAGGTAGTGTACTTTATTATCATCTTATTAATATTTTTTCGTAACCAAAAGAACTCGGATTAAACGAACCGTAGAAAATAAATACAAGACGAGAGCCATGTGGATTTAGAATCGTTTTAATCAAATTTAGCAAACCTGAGAAAATTGTCTATTTATTGCCGGAGCAACTTTATTTAATAACAGTATATAATTTTGTATTTAAATGAATAACTATTAACTATTTCACGTTAATAACCTTGTACTGAGTAGTAATAACCGTCCTTTATTTCAATATAAATTGCATTATAAAGTTTGTGTACTTTAGCGACGAGCGAAATTGTCTGCCAGCGATAGACGTCGGCAACACGGCGAACTACTAGCGAGATTCATATGCTCGCCAGTTGCGAGGGTAATTTGAATCAGTCGACACCGTCTAGAACGACCGCTCAATTTCACATTTTTAATTGTTTTCATAAACAATTTGCCGCCACCCGGGAATTAAATTTACTCATTAAAGGACAGGTAAGGTTTACACTCTCCAGATATTGGTACTGGTAATTCGTGAGTTCGCGACGGACATCGTCAGCGTGAAAAGTTAAAAAAGTAAGTAAGTAAACATAAAGTAACGACTACAACGTGTGAGGCTAACACACGATAAAACCTATTTTTACAGAATACGACAGAGTTTCGTCGTTACAATATGCATGTACGTGTGTGCTGAGTAGTTTTCTGTACTCAGTGTTACTGATCAAAACTAAAGGGAAACAAGGTTTTTGCACTAAAATTTAAACCTTTATTAACAGTTATTATTAAGCATAGATAGTATTCCTAAGTTAGCATAAAATCTAGAATATATACCATCTTATAATAAGTGCTTTACATCCTATTCCAAGATCAAAATGGGGTAATTGGAGTAAGAATTAATTTTACACTAATAATTTCAGAAATACAGTTCCAAACAAGTTAAATTGGAATTTGAAAGTTCCAAACAAGTTACGTTTAAAAATTATACTTGTTTAGTTTCCTTAACCAGTACAATGAAAATGTTGATTTTATTGTTTATTTTTCTGTTTTTATAAAATCAAAATTTCACATATTATTTGTTTCATTTACTTGAAATAATGGAACTCAGTAGCAACTGCCTTATATATGATAAAACCGTTAATAAGATTATTAAGGTATTTAGTCATTTATAATTTCTTATTTTCAAAGTTAGATTTTTTACATTAAAAAATATAATTTTTACAATTCTTGGATTCCGTTGTCCATGACGTGTCCGTTACTTAACTAAATATAATTATTTCACTACGACTCGGAACACAAAACATTTTATGGTTTAAAACGTAAAAGTTTTGCCTTACAACCTGAACCGGTTTTCACTTTTAAAAAGCTTCTTAAGCTCTTTAAAACCTCTGAAGAAGCTTTTTAAAAGTGAAAACCGGTTCAGGTTGTAAGGTAAAACTTTTACGTTTTTACCAATAAAAAGTTTTGTGTTCCGAGTTGTAGTGAAATAATTATATTTAATTTTTACATTTAAAAAAAATCTTAAATCTTCTTATTCTTATGCAAAAACACAATATACAAATTAAAGAATATTATACCAGCTTATGTCCCATGTTGGTAGAGAATGAAAGGAAAAAATCCAATTGACTTTTAAATTGTTTGCGGATAATAGACGATATTTTGAAGTTTTATTTGAATAAATGAAATGCCATCTACTACAGTAGTATACACGAATGCGAAATCCATTTCCTGAAAAAATCCTTTGTGGCGATCGCAGAGAGTTTTAATATTGTAACGATGGAACCCTCTCGAAAAGTCGAAAGTGTCCTTTCACCCGTTTCTCCACTAGCCGAGCACTATAGCGCATCAGTCAAGGCCGCACTCACGTACCTTCGAGACTGTTCTGGAGAGCACTTGAAATACGCATTATGCTGGCACGCCGCAGTAAGGATGGAAAGTTATTCTGGAACACTTGCGCGTTACCTATATAAACGACAGCGTCTGGCTTTGTCAGACATGACCATGTCTCTTCCGAGAGACGCATTACAGCCGGGGTACCTCAAGGTAGCGTGCTAGGGCCTCTTCTGTTCTCCGTGTACATCAACGACGCACCCAGAGAGCCTGGAGTCCAAATGGCTCTGTTTGCCGACGACACGGCGGTCTATACCGCCGATCGGAACGCTGACAGAGCTATCCCACGACTTCAGCGCGCACTCGATGCGAATTCGACGTGGACGGAAAGCTGGAAAGTTGCCGTCAACGAAACCAAGAGCTCCGCGGTGCTATTCACAAAGCGCCGGAAAGAACCACGAGGCCGAGTGAGACTCGGTAGAACGTACTTGCCCTGGTCGAGAGAAGTTAAGTACCTCGGTGCCCACCTAGATCGTCGGCTCACCTGGCGTGCCCACGCTGAGACGATGCGAAAGAAAGCGTCCGCTCGTCTCGCGCAACTGTTTCCAATACTTGTCAACAAGGCTATGACCCGCAAGCTGGGTAAGTTGATCGTCAACGCGTGTCTGTTGCCGATCATTACCTACGCTCTTCCCGTCTGGGGTTACCTCGCAACCGTTCATAAAAGAAAGTTGCAAAGCGTTCTCGATAGAGGTCTTCGGCTAGCGGCCAAAGTCCCCTATTGGTTTTCTTCTCGTCTCTTGAGAAGAGGACTCGGTGTCCGCTCCTTGGAAGACACCGCAAGGCGACTTGCACGTAAATTTTACGTCCGAGCTGCGAGGACCCAGACAAACCCACTCATAGCCGGCCTTGGCAAGTACCGAACACGTCCAGGTGAATCTTGGAAACGGCCTCGACAAATACTGTACTAGTCGACCTAGTACGAGCATGTCGTTGTAGCGACCATTAAAAATTAAATAAATAATATTCCGTCTGGACAGGACCACTAGGCAGGAGCCCCTACCGGAGGCTCGGTACTTTATAGGAAACCATTGGGTCAAATCACGACGCGCAACCCAACAGCTCTGGCAGGTAATTTGTCAGACAGTTACAGTGAGCGATTTCTTTAGTAAGGATCGAGTCATTGTTGAGGATTAGTGAAGAGTGATTATTGTGTTATAATTAGTGTGTAACTCTTAATAGTTGACATTATTATTTAATGTGGACAAATTTAACTTGAATTATTGTACAAGTGTTTACAAATTGTTATTTGTGATTAATTAAAGCTGGTAATTAGTGACTTGTTGGTGTCTGTATTTTGTTTTCCACTGTACCATACGACGATCAGTGAGACCGCCGTAACAATATGCTTTAATTCCAGTATTGTTTAGGAATGATGAATTGATAAGCATATTGCTGTACATAGTGTTAAGGAATTGATATAATTAAAATTAATTTTTTGTTATTAATTATTGTTTTTAATAACGTATGTGGGTATCAATCAAGTCATTCGATTTCGTTAGTCAGATTTGTGATTTTTTTTTTATTTATTAATCGAGGTATGAATAAGAGTAAATTAAATACCATATGACGGTTTAGAAATAATTTATGTTTCAGCGCTAGATTTTTTGATTCTTTAATTTTGTTTTGAATTTTTCCGAAAACACCCTCTAACAGATCCTATTTATTACGAATTCTCTGCCAGCATTGGGAAAAGTTGGCAGAACCAGATTTTCTGTTGGCTGAACAGAAAACTTTTTGTATTCTGAAATTTTTTTAATGTTATTACTGTATTGTGACGGCTTTACCTTTCAGGCGCATGAATTTTTTTCTGCAGATCTCTATAAACGTTCTCATTAAACCATCGAATGTTTAACGATTTTCAATTATGGAACTATGGAACAACAAAATAAATAACAAAAATATAAATAATACAACTTTCCTAACGCAGTGGTCTCAACAGATACATTCACTTGCACACGTCAATCAGGAGTGTGTTGGAATGATGATCTGACTACTCCACTTCGCACGTCATGCAAATGCCAAGGAGCGTCCTCTCTCTCTCTCTCTCTCTCTCTCTCTCTCTCTCTCTCTCTCTCTCTCTCTCTCTCTCTCTCTCTCTCGTGTGTTCACTGAAAATAAACTTTTGATTGCGTGTCTGTGGTATGCCTTATTTGCTACGGTGTCGAAACCTAAGGACAAAACACTGCCAACTCTTTGGAAATCCTTTAGTTCCTATAATATAATAATGGCTCCCATGCGTACCACCGAAGTAGCTTAGGAGAAGGCAGGGTAGGCTTCCTTATGTAAGCCGTACGGCATACAAGGAAGGCAGTGTGGCCATCACTACGCTTCAGCCGCCTATTATTATCCCCAGGATGTTATCCTAGGTACTCATTTTCAACAGGCTGAGTCGACCTGGGGGCTGAAAAACGCACCTTGATTTTAGGGTGTGGGCCCGGGAATCGAACCCGGGACCTCTAGATTAGTAGCAAGGTGCCTTTTAGTTCCTGTGTGCTGTAAAAAAAGTTGAATAGGAAGCGTTTCAGATTGATTTAATTTCGTTCTTAGAGAGAGACAGATTAGAGGTTAATGGTGGTTAGAGGATGGTGCGTCTGCCATACCTACCATGAAAACTTTCCTCGTTTTAATGAGGACAGAATCCTGGCGCGTCTAAGTTTGTGACCATCGGTATATCGGTATCATTTTTTTCACTGTCACTCGCCGATAATATTAAAGTGTCCAGTATCGCCGGCCAAATCGCCTAACCTACTAGAAATAATGGACCAAACAAGGTTCACGTCAAAACGTCGCCACTGTAACATCGCTGTCAAGTATGTCCTCTCGTGAAAACGTCAAATAATGTCCCACGCCACGTCAAAATGTTCTTGCGTCAGCATGTCCCTGTTAAATATGTTGTCATATTGATAGGGCTCTGTTAAAACTTTTTATACTATAGAGTCTATTATTTGTTTCTGTAAATTGGAAAAGAAAGGAAGAAAAGAATATACGATAGTACGATTAAAAGCACGTTGATGTACGGATCCGAAACATGGAGAATAAAAGAACAGGTAAAAAGAATGTTAGAAGCTACAGAAATGGATGCTTTGAGACGAGCTGGTAGAACTTCAAGGAGAGAGCGAATAGGAAATGAAACGATCAAAGAAGAAGTGGGCGTACAAAAGACAATCATCGACTGCATTGAAGAAAAACAACTAGTCTGGTACGGACACGTACAAAGAATGGGTCAAGATCGACTACCAAAGAAAACAATGAGATGGATACCTAGAGAGCATAAAAAGAAGGGAAGCCCCAAGAAAACATAGATATAGTGGGCATAAGAAGATAACGAGCGATAGAGGACTAAGGACGATAGCTGAACGAAAGACAAAAATGGAGTTTAGGGATCGGACGTCGTAGGACGTTTTGACCCCGAATTAAATAAAATATTCGTTTTGTTTTATACATTACTTATAGTATTTTCTTTATGCGTTTTTTCTGTATTTATATTTTTTTGAATTTAGGAACTCATAAAGTTAGATAATGCTTTTTCGTTTATTTTTTTAATAGCCCTAAAATCTATATCTGTCCATTCTCATTGTACTGTATATTATATATAGGTCTAAATTATCACTTTTAGAAATTTCGTTTTATCGCCTGTAGGACTTCGTCTACCTTACGTATTTTATTTTCTTACATGTAGGCTATCATTATATCGTTATATTATCATTATCCCGTAAACACAGAATAATTTTAAGGTAGTTATAATTCAGACCCACGAAACAATTCGAGTACGGTAAGTAGTATTAGTATTAGAAAGAATCCGACTTACTAAACGAAGTATAAAAGTTTATTATTATAATATATAGGTCAGTGGAATGCGCTACTGACCCGTGGAGGGGGGAGTCCTGAAAATTTATCTGCCAGATAAGAAAACTGGTTTTCTGCACTACGAGGAGGTATGTCTCGCCTGTCTCGCTTGGTGTATTTTAAAAGTTGTAAAATTGATGTACTTGCAAAATTGATAAATCAATCAATCCAGTCATGAGTTCATTTTAAAACTGATAATAGTTTTTGTTTAACAAAAGTCGTATTTACGTAGGACTGTAATGGTTTCTTTTATGTAGGTGGGTGTCGTTATTCCGGCTACCGAGAATCTAAATGCCTACATTATATTTTAAACGCCTTGCATTATTTTTCAAAACACAAGTGACTCTTATATACACAGCGGTTAAAAGACCGACACGCTTGAGCGTTGTAAGCGAGCATTGTAAGCGCTATAACTGATTATATTTTGAATGACGGGGGTCGAATAGAAGAAGCACATTATGGCTTAATAGTGATTCTACTATGTTTCAAAATAAAGTACATTCGCATTGAAATAATGAATTTACATTTATATTTACATCTAAATTTGTATTTACATTTATAGGCTATGCTATTTACGTTTACAACCTTAGGATACGTTCGGTTACAGGCTACAGTGAGAGCGTCACTCATACTGTAATTATGTGATTAGGAAATTTGTCCTTAAACTGGCTATATTATTAATACAACAAATTAAATTAAAAATTGCCATTTATCATTACGAAAGTAGTACAAGATAAGGAACGTGTTTTGTTGATTTCAAACACTCGTTATTTATTATTCGTTGCAATTTTGCCTTTCCTCTGCATCATGCTATTATTCATTATTATCAATTTAAGGACCTGAAAACGAGTAACACTACTTAAAATTTTCAACAGACATGATTTTATAAGTAATGGTGACGCTGTAAGTTTTGTTTCTGCAGCCTACACATAAAGAGGTACCGTAGCAATTAAAGCAAGAGACAGAATCAGCGTAAGGAGGCGTTATCTACAATGAGCAATAACATCGTGCATATAGGTATATCTGTAATCTATTACTGTATTGCATAAAGCATACTTTATATTATTATAAATAAATCACCTTATATCCGTCGTGTGACTTCGTTACGTCGATTAAAATTACGCGTTTCGGAACATCTGTTCCATCATCAGATAAAATAGCTCTATTGAGGTCGTTAAACGTTAAAAACACATGTTACACATAATTGTCCACTATGTAATTCACTTGCTTCCTAAATTGTGCGCACCACGACAAAGCCGATCGGACACTGAACTATTATCTGAGTGATTACGCCTAAGCAGGTTCAAAGCTGTATCGTATAGCGGGTTGGATTTAAAATTTAAGTGGTCATTCAATATGAAGTCTCGACTGTTTATGTTATTATATGCTTTGTATATTTCGAACTCTTCTATTGCGTCCATGTAACGGCCTTTGTTGCACACGTGTAGGGGTATTAAATTAGATTTAAAATCAGTATAATTAAGATTGTGTAAGATTAAGTGGCGGGCAAAGTTGGACTTGATATTATTTAACAAAGCGAGATTATTTAGGTGACGTTTTGGTGTGTGCTCTTTAAATCGTTTGAGGAAACCTCTCCCCGTTTGACCAAAGTAAAAACTGTTGCAGTCGTTACATGATAATTTATATATGCCGGATTTCTTTTCTAAAGGTATGGGTTTTCTATGACGTAGTATTTTTAATAGACTATTGTTTGTTTTAAAGGTAGCAGTAATATTCAATTTATTAAATGTGGAGGTTAGAATCTTTGGCATTATATTTGTGTATGCGGTAGAAATAAATGTTATTTTTGTATCCTTATCTATTGGGGGCTTGGATTTTCGAATTTTATGTTTCTTGATGAGATTATCAATTAACGTGTTTTGGTAACCATTAGCTAAAGCTGTATGTTTAATGGTATTCAACTCCTCACGGTAATCATCATCACTGAGAGGTACTGCCAACAATCTGCGGATAAAGTAATTATAAGCTGCCAACTTTTGCGAAAATGGATAATAAGAGTCAGCATGTATTGTCACATCAGTGATAGTCGGTTTTCTATAAATATTAAATTTCAATTTATTTACTGTGTTTAGTGACAGACAAATCTAAAAAATTCAATTTATTATCCACTTCAGTTTCCAACGTGAATTGAATATTTTTATTAATACTATTCATATAATGTTTTAGGTTTTCGATCTGTCGTACAGTACCATTGAAAATTAGAAAGGTATACATAACGTGCATAAAATATATCATTTTTGTATTTGTTATGTGAGAGCAAATGAGAGTTTTCATAAAAATTCAAGTAAACGTCAGCCAATAGACCAGGGAGAGGTGAACCCATGGCCAATCCATCGTCCTGAATGAAAAATTGGTTATTGAAAGCAAAATAATTTTGTTCTAAGATAGTTTCAAGTAAACCAATTAACTCGTTTATCGTCTGTATATTTAATTTATTATTCTCTAATAAATTTTCTTTTAAGATATTTAGTGTTTCCTTTACTGGTATGTTGGTATACAAATCTATAATATAACGCGCTAGGTAGTGTGTCCGTCATCGGTATGTTACCATAGTAACAAGTAAATAAACAAATGATATTTACCGGCATCGAATATAATCTCAGAATCTACTGAACCGATTTCAATGAAACTTTGCACGCTGATAGCAGGTACCCAACGGAAGGTTTTCCACTTTATCTGACAACGATAGGTTAAAAAGAACCGAAGTTATTGCAAAAAAACGCATTTTTTTTAAACCCGCGGCTTCGATCGCGAATAACGATAGGTTAAAAAGAACCGAAGTTATAGCAAAAAAACTCATTTTTTTATACCCGCGGCTTCGATCGCGAATATTTGTATATATGATTGTTGTGGTAACTGTCGAGTTGGTAAATTGCTAATGGTACATCTGTATTAATAATATTCTTATGGAATTCTTATCAGCATATGCAATTCGTATAAACAATACAATAATTCATTGTTTGATTATATAGTACACGTTGATTCTGACAAACCATACTCTTCGACATTTGAATATTCAGTAGGCCTATGTGCAGTAGGAATAATTAATTGTCGAGAATTATACTTGACCTACTTCATCGAGAATTATGCGATGAGCGTCACTGATGTAGTATCAGTGCCTTTTTTCGTTAATTTTACGTCATCGGTAAGTAATATGTGCAATATGTATTGTATTGTATAAATTATTAATTGCCCCCTACAGATTTGTTAGTATAGATCAAATAAATAAATTTCCCTTTTTTTAGCTTTGCAATGCCAAAAAGACGATCATGTTTAGGAAGATCTGTTGCTGCTGAGGAAAGTTAGAGGCGTCTTAGAGCATCTGAAAATGCCGTCGAAGGAGTCGAAATGCAATCAGCTCCTGGAAACTCTTCGGAAAGATCTGGATTAGAAGGAGTCTCACGGGTTGAAAGTCCTACGATTCGTGAAAATAGATTAGCGGCACAAAGACGCAGGCAAGCGACTCTCAGATCACGAGGCCCTACTTTACGATGGAATGCAAAATTAAATAGTGGTTTCAATTATAATCCAGTTATTAACTACGCGAATGAAACAGATATCGGGTTACCGAGTATGGTTTGCCCTCATTGCAAAGCTTTAAAGTGGAAAAATGAATCACATGGATTATGTTGCTCTGCAGGAAAAATGCGATTAGATCCCATACTTCCTCCTCCAGAACCGTAAAATCATTATTAAATGGAGAACATCTTTTATCGAAAAAAATTTTGAATGCATTAAGATCGTACAATTCAGCTTTTCAATTTACATCATTCGGAACCAATGAAATAGTCGACGGGAGCTTCATGCCTACTTTCAAACTTCAAGGGCAAGTATATCACCTCATGGGATCATTAGGCTACTCCCCACACAAAACGAAGTACCAAAATTTCTACAGGTGTATTTCATAGCTGATTATTTACAGCAATCTGAAACAAGAATGGATCATATTCGTAACTTGGATAAGCCATTAGTAACAGAACTTCAAAATTTACTTCACGCAATCAACCCATATGTTAGTGAACTGAAAAATGCGTTTGAATTTGTAACATCTGCGAATAATAATCAGTACAATATTGTGATTCATGCTGATCGAACAGAAAATAATGAAGAGCACAGGGGTCGCTACAATGCACCGACAACTAATGCGGTGGCAGTAGTTTTAGTTAACCAGGAATGCGATAAATTCGATATAATAATCCGTGCGAGGGATCATAAGCTACTTCGAATTGCAGAAACGCATCGAGCTTATGATGCTTTACAGTATCCTTTAATGTTTTGCAGAGGAGATGGTTATCATTTTACATTAAAATTAGTCGATCCTCAGATTGGGTTACAAACTACTAACTCGACAGTTACCACAACAATCATATACAAATATTCGCGTGCGAAGCCGCGGGTACCTGCTAGTTTACTATATCAAACGATGCTAACTTATAATTTGGTAGTATATCAACATTTTTACATTTATTAATAAAATCCGTGTTGTTTGTGACACTATGACTGTTCTTTAAATTTATGTTTTCTTTGATTACTTTGACGAGTTTTTTAGCTGTTTTGTATGCGGGGGCTGTGGTAAAATTAACGAGGGGTCTGACCGGTATATCGTGTTTATGAATTTTGGGTAGGCCAGTGAGTTCGGGAGCTTTAGCATTAATAGGCTTCAGGAAGCGACGTGTGCATTCGCTAAACAAATTTACGCAATTATTGATTTTGTTATTCAGTGTCTTGACATACATATCAGTAGGATCAGATTTCAAGGTTCTAATATTATTGTTTGAAATAAAGTCGTTTACTTTCGTTTTATACACATCAAAGTCCATGACAACAAGAGTATTCCCCTTATCTGCCTTAGTAATTAGAGCATTATTATCAACTAATTTAGCTTTGATTTGTTTCAATAACTTGAACTCGTTGGAAAATCTTATATGTTTCTGTAAACCATGAGGTGGATGGTTGTTAAAATTATGGTGTTTTATAGTATTATTAAATTTATTATTTATTAAAATGCGTGCTTCGGTTTGTAGTTTTGGATCGGCAATTGTTTTTACTGCAGTTTCTGCATTGATAATTTCTTGTACGATTTGGTGTTTATTATTAAGAGGCAAGTTATACTTGATGCCTTTATTAAGGATGTTCATTTCGTCATCATTAAAAGCTATCGTAGTTAAATTAGACACACGAGGATAAAATGTGTGTTTACAAGTGATGTCGGTCTCTTGGCGATGTTTACTCTTCAAATCATGAATTTTACGCGTCTGTTTAAAGTATGTATTGTGAGTAACGTCAGAGACGTATTTATGTACTGATTCCATAACATTATTTACGATGGCCGGATGAATATCGTTGAAAATATGTAAATGCAATTTATAAAGTCGTGTATTGAGTGTAGATTTCTTAATATACAAAGATTTGATTTCCTCCTTGATCCGAAAATAGATAATAGTTCATCATACTCCTCATCAGATAATAGTTCAGTGTCCGATCGGTTTCGTCGTGGTGCGCACCATTTAGGAAGCAAGTGAATTACATAGTGGACAATTATGTGTAACATGTGTTTTTAACGTTTAACGACCTCAATAGAGCTATTTTATCTGATGATGGAACAGATGTTCCGAAACGCGTAATTTTAATCGACGTAACGAAGTCACACGACGGATATAAGGTGATTTATTTATAATAATATAAAGTATGCTTTATGCAATACAGTAATAGATTACAGATATACCTATATGCACGATGTTATTGCTCATTGTAGATAACGCCTCCTTACGCTGATTCTGTCTCTTGCTTTAATTGCTACGGTACCTCTTTATGTGTAGGCTGCAGAAACAAAACTTACAGCGTCACCATTACTTATAAAATCATGTCTGTTGAAAATTTTAAGTAGTGTTACTCGTTTTCAGGTCCTTAAATTGATAATAATGAATAATAGCATGATGCAGAGGAAAGGCAAAATTGCAACGAATAATAAATAACGAGTGTTTGAAATCAACAAAACACGTTCCTTATCTTGTACTACTTTCGTAATGATAAATGGCAATTTTTAATTTAATTTGTTGTATTAATAATATAGCCAGTTTAAGGACAAATTTCCTAATCACATAATTACAGTATGAGTGACGCTCTCACTGTAGCCTGTAACCGAACGTATCCTAAGGTTGTAAACGTAAATAGCATAGCCTATAAATGTAAATACAAATTTAGATGTAAATATAAATGTAAATTCATTATTTCAATGCGAATGTACTTTATTTTGAAACATAGTAGAATCACTATTAAGCCATAATGTGCTTCTTCTATTCGACCCCCGTCATTCAAAATATAATCAGTTATAGCGCTTACAATGCTCGCTTACAACGCTCAAGCGTGTCGGTCTTTTAACCGCTGTGTATATAAGAGTCACTTGTGTTTTGAAAAATAATGCAAGGCGTTTAAAATATAATGTAGGCATTTAGATTCTCGGTAGCCGGAATAACGACACCCACCTACATAAAAGAAACCATTACAGTCCTACGTAAATACGACTTTTGTTAAACAAAAACTATTATCAGTTTTAAAATGAACTCATGACTGGATTGATTGATTTATCAATTTTGCAAGTACATCAATTTTACAACTTTTAAAATACACCAAGCGAGACAGGCGAGACATACCTCCTCGTAGTGCAGAAAACCAGTTTTCTTATCTGGCAGATAAATTTTCAGGACTCCCCCCTCCACGGGTCAGTAGCGCATTCCACTGACCTATATATTATAATAATAAACTTTTATACTTCGTTTAGTAAGTCGGATTCTTTCTAATACTAATACTACTTACCGTACTCGAATTGTTTCGTGGGTCTGAATTATAACTACCTTAAAATTATTCTGTGTTTACGGGATAATGATAATATAACGATATAATGATAGCCTACATGTAAGAAAATAAAATACGTAAGGTAGACGAAGTCCTACAGGCGATAAAACGAAATTTCTAAAAGTGATAATTTAGACCTATATATAAATATACAGTACAATGAGAATGGACAGATATAGATTTTAGGCCTATTAAAAAAAAAAACGAAAAAGCATTATCTAACTTTATGAGTTCCTAAATTCAAAAAAATATAAATACAGAAAAAACGCATAAAGAAAATACTATAAGTAATGTATAAAACAAAACGAATATTTTATTTAATTCGGGGTCAAAACGTCCTACGACGTCCGATCCCTAAACTCCATTTTTGTCTTTCGTTCAGCTATCGTCCTTAGTCCTCTATCGCTCGTTATCTTCTTATGCCCACTATATCTATGTTTTCTTGGGGCTTCCCTTCTTTTTATGCTCTCTAGGTATCCATCTCATTGTTTTCTTTGGTAGTCGATCTTGACCCATTCTTTGTACGTGTCCGTACCAGACTAGTTGTTTTTCTTTAATGCAGTCGATGATTGTCTTTTGTACGCCCACTTCTTCTTTGATCGTTTCATTTCCTATTCGCTCTCTCCTTGAAGTTCTACCAGCTCGTCTCAAAGCATCCATTTCTGTAGCTTCTAACATTCTTTTTACCTGTTCTTTTATTCTCCATGTTTCGGATCCGTACATCAACGTGCTTTTAATCGTACTATCGTATATTCTTTTCTTCCTTTCTTTTCCAATTTACAGAAACAAATAATAGACTCTATAGTATAAAAAGTTTTAACAGAGCCCTATCAATATGACAACATATTTAACAGGGACATGCTGACGCAAGAACATTTTGACGTGGCGTGGGACATTATTTGACGTTTTCACGAGAGGACATACTTGACAGCGATGTTACAGGTAAAGGGGTAGTTTACCTGTAACGTTTTATGTTTTAACAAGGGTATTTCCTATGGCAAACGATAACAGCCGCAAATTCAAACAGAATCAAAAGATTATTTGCATACAGCCCTAAATTGTAGAGTACTCAAGACCTATTGTTTTTGGTGAAGATCGGTTAAGGGGAAGGGGTAGTTTACCTGCAACGTTTTTTTATCAAGCGTATTTTCTATGGCAAACGATAACAGCCGCAAATTCAAACAGAATCAAATAATGTTTTGCATACGTCCCTGAATTGTAGAGGTCTCAATGACTTTCGATTTTGGTGAAGATCGGTTAAGGGGAAGGGGTAGTTTACCAGCAACCTTTTACGTTTTAACAAGAGTAAAGTACTTGAAAATTTATTTAAACTTTTTGAAACAATGGTAATTGTTAAAAATAAAATAATTTTGTTGCCAGGCAATAAAATTATAATTTTTCATTTTAATGTAATATAATATTTTTCATTTATTTTACTTTTTACTTCCATATTCTTTAAGGAATGGAAGTATGGTGATGGCAAAAAAAATCGTGTTCGAGATTATTGCAGATTCTGATTCTACTACACTCAAAACATGAAAAAAAGTCGTTTTCCGAAAAGTGTCTGTGTGTGTGTGTGTGTGTGTGTGTGTGTGTGTGTGTGTGTCTGTAGATTTTTTTTCTATGGCAAACGATAACTGCCGCAAATTCAAACAGAATCAAATAATTTTTTGCATACAGCCCTGATTTGTAGAGTACTCGTGACCTATTGTTTTTGGTGAAGATCGGTTGAGGGAAAGGGGTAGTTTACCTGCAACGTTTTTTTAACAAGGGTATTTTCTATGGTAAACGATAACAGCTGCAAATTCAAACAATCAAATAATGTTTTGCATACAGCCCTGATTTGTAGAGTACTCAAGACCTATTGTTTTTGGTGAAGATCGGTTAAGGGGAAGGGGTAGTTTACCAGCAACGTTTTTTTATCAAGCGTATTTTCTATGGCAAACGATAACTGCCGCAAATTCAAACAGAATCAAATAATTTTTTGCATACGTCCCTGAATTGTAGAGGTCTCAAGGACTTTCGATTTTGGTGAAGATCGGTTAAGGGGAAGGGGTAGTTTACCTTCAACATTTTACGTTTTAACAAGAGTAAAGTACTTGAAAATTTATTTAAACTTTTTCAAACAATGGTAATTGTTAAAAATAAAATAATTTTGTTGCCAAGCAAAAAAATTAAAATTTTTTCATTTTAATGTACATCATGTATAAGAGAAAATATATCGCGCTTGGCAGGCGATATTAAAATTTAAATATAAATCTTAGAATATGGAAGTCATGTATGGTTCTCCATACCGATATTTTTCTATGGCAAACGATAACTGCCGCAAATTTAAACAGAATCAAATATATTTTTGCATACAGCCCTGATTTGTAGAGTACTCACGACCTATTGTTTTTGGTGAAGATCGGTTGAGGGAAAGGGGTAGTTTACCTGCAACGGTTTTTTTTTATCAAGGGAAATTTTTTTTTTTGGCAAACGATAACAGCCGCAAATTCAAACAGAATCAAATAATGTTTCGTATGCAGCCCTGAATTGTAGAGTTCTCAAGACCTATTGTTTTTGGTGAAGATCGGTTAAGGGAAAGGGGTAGTTTACCTGTAACGTTTTATGTTTTAACAATGGTATTTCTTATGGCAAACGATAACAGCCGCAAATTCAAACAGAATCAAAAGATTATTTGCATACAGCCCTAAATTGTAGAGTTCTCAAGACCTGTTGTTTTTGGTGAAGATCGGTTAAGGGAAAAGGGTAGTTTACCTGCAACGTTTTTTTAACAAGGGTATTTTCTATGGCAAACGATAACAGCCGCAAATTCAAACAGAATCAAATAATTTTTTGCATACAGCCCTGATTTGTAGAGTACTCAAGACCTATTGTTTTTGGTGAAGATCGGTTAAGGGGAAGGGGTAGTTTACCTGCAACGTTTTTTTATCAAGCGTATTTTCTATGGCAAACGATAACAGCCGCAAATTCAAACAGAATCAAATAATTTTTTGCATACATCCCTGAATTGTAGAGGACTCTAGGAATTTTGATTTTGGTGAAGATCGGTTAAGGGGAAGGGGTAGTGTACCAGCAACCTTTTACGTTTTAACAAGAGTAAAGTACTTGAAAATTCATTTAAACTTTTTCAAACAGTGGTAATTGTTAAAAATAAAATAATTTTGTTGCCAGGCAATAAAATTATAGTTTTTTCGTTTATGTATTTTTTTCTCAGTTATGTACTGTTTACGTTTCCATTTTATTATTATGACTACCGCAATGAAGAGGCAGGGAACACACACACACACACACACACACACACACACACACACACACACACACACACACAATTCGCGTTATTTCTGGCCTCATTCATGTTTATTTTCTTACATTTGCACGGTTTTTAAATGGAAAGTCCCGAACCCATACCAACATAACGCATGCAAGCCGAAAAAGTGTCCAGCGTGGATAGCGATTTGCTGCCTGTGGATCGCTGGGCAGTGTAACTGCACGTGTTTACAGAGGAACGATTCATAGACAGACTTTTCGTCTTTAGGGAATGAACCCTCTGCAAGATGCTGAGGGTCCATGAGTGACTTCGGAGCGCTCCTTCTTTTTCGCGTGTTTGTTCTGTGAAACATACACTGTAGATTCGCAGCTTTACTCTAAGCAACGCTCAATAGGAAATGTTGAAAATTTTTGTCCACAGTGTACCCTCATTCACACTAAACCTGCTCTGATGTTTTAATTACGGACATCATAATATTAAAACTTTGGAAACTTGAGCACTACTTAATGGAGATCAATCATTAACTTATACAAGCCCTTA
Organism: Magicicada septendecula; assembly: GCA_034769895.1. NCBI lineage: Eukaryota > Metazoa > Arthropoda > Insecta > Hemiptera > Cicadidae > Magicicada > Magicicada septendecula. Next base: position 1,091,200,053 of record CM068367.1, read on the forward strand.
ATTTTATGCATATTTTTTATATATATGTGTACAACGTTATCGGCAACAAAGAAGTAGTTTTTGTTAAAATTCCTTCCCGGGATATTTGGCCGTAGTCCAATATTTTCTACAAAACCAGACGTTTCGGCAATGCCATCGACTTCCATCATCAGTGAAAATCGAGTGCGATAACGTGAGGTGGTATACGTTAGTGACCACAGTACTGTGGTTAAGGCTGAAGCAGTAAGTAGAAAGAAGTAGTTTCTATGGTAATATTTCATTTCGAAAATGGTTTTAAATATAAATCTTAGAATATGGAAGTCATGTATGGTTCTCCATACCGATTTTTATACTTTATATCTACATAAAGTTTATCGTACAGCATTGCATTGTTACAATCTGTAATCTGGAACGGAGAGAAAGAGTGCCGCTTATACTGCAAGAGAAAATTAACAAACATATGACTACTACTTTTTTTACACGAACAGGTCAGCCGTGGATCACGCTAATATAATTTCCCTTTCTCCTCCTGCCAGAAGGCACTCATTCGCACACTATGCGCCGCCTTCCTTTCCACTGTCCACCCCATTTTCGTCTTCTCACCGCAGAGAACTTCAAGATTTTGAATTTTCTTTCTGTATGTATTTCTATCCACACAGTTCTTCAAAGAGATACCCAGTTTCAACATCTACTTTATTTAAAAGTAAATTTTTTGTCTTGATTCAGAAAATTTCCTTCGATATCATTTGCAATATGGAACAGAACTTAATCATCGCTGAAACTGACATCTTTTCAACTAGGCCTACATTTCATAAAACGAAATCAATTGGCTTACCTGGCATAGGACTTGAAAGTAATTTGGAGTTGGTCGTCATATGCTTTCATATATAAAACATCCCGATAATTTCTCCACTCGTATTACAGTATTTCCATTGGTAATTTAGCTACTCGTTGAAGAAAATAAATCGTCTGGCTCTTGACAAATGTTATACAAACATTGTCGAATCACCTTCTTCCTCGATTGAAGCAGTGTGTAACATTGTTCCTGACACGCCGTCTCATTATTTTACTTAGGCCTACATGTTCCGTAAGGAAATGAAAGTATGATGATCGCGAAAAAATCGTGTTCGGGATAAGGATTGATTCTGATTGTACTACCCTCCAAACATGAAGAAAACTCATTTTCCGAAAAGTGTGTGTGTGTGTGTGTGTGTAGAATTTTTCTATGGCGAACGATAACTACCACAAATTCAAACAGAATTAAATATTTTCTTTTGCATATGTGCCTGAGTTGTAGAGGACGCAAGGCCTATTGATTTTGGTGAAGATAGGTTAAGGGGAAGGGGTAGTTTACCTGCAACGTTTTATGTTTTAACAGGAGTAAAATACTTAGCCTAATTTTGATGAATAAAGTATCCTGAAAAGAAGGTCATAATAATCCACTGTAGAAAGGTAGATGAAATATATATATAAATGAAAACGATAGTTGAAGGGGGAGGGGATAATTTTTTATGTGTACTACGTTATCGGCAACAAACAAGTAGGTAGTTTGTTGTTAAAATTCCTTCCCGGGCTGTTTGGCCGTGGTCCAATGTTTTCTGCAAAACCAGACGTTTCGGCAGTGCGACACAACTTTGGGGGGCGACAAATTTTGAGAGATAGAAATAAAGTTTATAATCTACATTTTGAGGTAAAAATTATTCTTCACAGAACAGCTCATGGTGTAAATTATACAAATTTACTCAGATAGGAAGAGCTAATTTCAGGGTTTCTAGCAATAAAATTAGGTTAATTTAGAGGAAAGTTATTAAACGAGCCTAGCGTGTTCTCATTTATAACTCGAATTTTTGTCTCTCTATGTGTCTATACCTGTCCCTTTGGGGTATGCCTTATGATAACTTTCGAAAGCATCAACCGATTTACGTAAAACTTGGCATACTTTTGCTCTACAGAACCCTATTGTTTTTAAGATTGATCCTCCTCGTACCCCAAAGGTGGGCGGGAGGCAAAAGTAGTGTGGGGTTCAAGATTTTGAAAAAATCGCAAAATCCATGTGAGGTATCAAATTGAAGCGAATTTTAACAAAAATCTGAATATGTTGTTCAAATTTTGGAAATTTTAAAAGTTTAAGTCATCAGGATCCAAGAATTGGATAGAAAATTCTTTTGAAGTCTATAAATCCGTGCCAGGCACCAGACTAAGACAAGAATCTTAATTCAAATCCGCATGTAGTGTTTAGTCTGATTATTTTTCAACTTTATGTCATCACGGGAAAACATGGAAGTCAAAATATTAAGAACGTTGTTGACATCCACGTGGTGCATCTTGCTATAAGGAAACAGACTCTGTATCTTTAATCATTTGAGTAATTTGAGGGAGTCTCTTTAACACACCTTGCGAATTACGGATCATCTTCAAGACGTTTGTAAGCTGTGATTACAAAAATAAACTTTACATATTGTTATCACTTACATACATTTGTGAAACATGTTAGATATATGCCTATAGATATCAATGAAAACATACCGGTACCATTAAACTAATTCATTTGTCGCTTAGCCATTTTGATTATAAATTTAACGAAAAATACCAGTGCAATAGTTCGAAATTTCTAGTGTTTATTACTTCCATATTCCTTAAGGAATGGAAGTATGGTGATGGCAAAAAAAATCGTGTTCGAGATTATTGCAGATTCTGATTGTACTACACTCAAAACATGAAAAAAAGTCGTTTTCCGAAAAGTGTGTGTGTGTGTGTGTGTGTGTGTGTGTCTGTGTGTAGATTTTTTTCTATGGCAAACGATAACTGCCGTAAATTCAAACAGAATCAAATAATTTTTTGCATACAGCTCTGATTTGTAGAGTACTCACGACCTATTGTTTTTGGTGAAGATCGGTTGAGGGAAAGGGGTAGTTTACCTGCAACGGTTTTTTTATCAAGGGAAATTTTTTTTTTGGCAAACGATAACAGCCGCAAATTCAAACAGAATTAAATAATGTTTCGTATACAGCCCTGAATTGTAGATTTCTCAAGACCTATTGTTTTTGTGTAGTTTACCTGTACGTTTTATGTTTTAACAAGGGTATTTCCTATGGCAGACGATAACAGCCGCAAGTTCAAACAGAATCAAATATTTTTTTGCATACAGCCCTGATTTGTAGAGTACTCAAGACCTATTGTTTTTGGTGAAGATCGGGTAAGGGGAGGGGGTAGTTTACCTGCAACGTTTTTTTATCAAGCGTATTTTCTACGGCAAACGATAACAGCCGCAAATTCAAACAGAATCAAATAATTTTTTGCATACGTCCCTGAATTCTAGAGGTCTCAAGGACTTTCGATAACGATAACTGTATGTCACTGAACTCCTCCATGTATAAAATAATATATCGTTCGTGGCAGGTAAGCATATCTCAGTTATGTAATGTTTACGTTTCCATTTTATTATTATGCCTACAGCAATAAAAAGGCAGGTAAGACACACACACACACACACACACACACACACACACACACACACACAATTCACGTTATGTCTGGCCTCACTCATGTTTATTTTCTTACATTTGCACGCTTTTTAAATGGAAAGTGCCGAAACCCACACCAACATAACGCGTGCAAGCCGAAAATATCGGTATGGAGAACCATACATGATTTCCATGTTCTAAGATTTATATTTAAAATCATATTCGAAATGAAATATTTCCATAGAAACTACGTCCTTCTACTTATTGCTTCAGCATTAACCACAGTACTGTGGTCACTAACGTATACCACCTCACGTTTTCGCACTCGATTTTCACTGATGATGGCAGTCGATGGCACTGCAGAAAAGTCTGGTTTTACAGAAAACATTGGACTACGGCTAAACAGCCCGGGAAGCAATTTTAACAAAAAACTACTTCTTTGTTGCCGATAACGTAGTACACATAAAAATTCTCCCCTCCACCTTCAACTATAATTTTTAATAATAGAAAATGACCCACACCCCGTTCACCTAACCTCTTCATTTAGAGATGTTTCGTCTACGTTTCTACAGTGTATTATTATGAGCTTCTTATCAGGATACTTTATTTATAAAAATTAAGTACTTTACTCTTATTAAATCATAAAATGTTTCTGCTAAACTACCCCTTTCTCTTAACCGATCTTCTCCAAAATCAATAGACCTTCAGTCCTCTACAATTCAGGGATGCATGCAAAAAAAATATTTGATTCTGTTTGAATGTGCGGCAGTTATCGTTCGTCATGGAAACATTTCACTTGTTACAATTTAAAATGTTGCAGGTAAACTACCCCTTTCCCTTAACCGATCCAAAATCAACAGACTTTGAGATCTCTAAAACTCAGGAAAGTGTGCTACAAATTATTTGATTCTCTTTGAATTTTCGGCAGTTATATTTCGTCATAAAAACATTAACCTTTTTAAAACATAAAACGTTGCTGATAACCTACCCCTTTCCCTTAACCGATCTTCAACAAAATTAAAAGACCTTGAGCTCTCTTTAGTTCAAAAAGGTATGCAAAAACCTAGTTGATTCTGTTTGAATTTACGGCAGTTATCGTTCGTCATACAAAAAATTACCCTTGTTAAAACATAAAATGTTGCAGGTAAAATACCCCTTTCCCTTAACCGATCTTCACCAAACACCAATAAGTATTGAGAACTCTACAATACAGGCTTGTATGCAAAACATCATTTGATTCTGTTTGAATGTGCGGCAGTTATCGTTCGTCATGGAAACATTTCTCTTGTTACAACATAAAATGTTGCAGGTAAACTACCCCTTTCCCTTAACTGATCTTCACCAAAATCAATAGACCTTGAGCTCTCTGCAACTCAGGAAAGAGTGCAAAAAATTATTTGATTCTCATTGAATTTTTGGCAGTTATCGTTCGTCATAAAAAAAATTACCCTTTTTAAAACATAAAACGTTGCTGATAAATTACCCCTTCCCTTAACAGATCTTCAACAAAATCAACAGACCTTGAGTTCTCTTTAGTTCAAAAAGGTATGCAAAAACCTAGTTGATTCTGTTTGAATTTACGGCAGTTATCGTTCGTCATATAAAAAATTACCCTTGTTAAAACATAAAATGTTGCTGGTAAACTACCCCTTTCCCTTAACCGATCTTCACCAACACCAATAGGTATTGAGAACTCTACAATACAAAGCTGTATGCAAAACATCATTTGATTTTGTTTGAATTTGCGGCTGTTATCGTTCACTATGGAAAAAAATTACCCTTGAAAAAAAACCGTTGCTGGTAAACTACCCCTTTCCCTTAACCGATGTTCACCAAAAACGACAGGTCTTGGGTACTCTACAATTCAGGTTTGTATGCAAACAATTATTTGATTCTGTTTGAATTTGAGGCTGTTATCGTTTGCCATAGAAAACACCCTTGATAAAATATAAAACGTTGCTGGTAAACTACCCTATTCCATTAATCGATCTTCACCAATAACAATAGGTCTTGAGAACTCTACAATTCAGGGCTGTATGCACAACATCATTTGATTCTGTTTGAATTTGCGGCTGTTATCGTTTACCATAGAAAAAGTAAAAAATTACCCTTGATAAAAAACCGTTGCAGGTAAACTACCCCTTTCCCTTAACCGATCTTCACCAAAAACGACAGATCTTGAGAACTCTGCAATTCAGGGCTGTATGCAAAATATTATATGATTTTGTTTGAATTTGCGGCTGTTATCGTTTGCCATACAAAATACCCTTGATAAAACAAAAAACGTTGCCGGTAAACTACCCCTTTCCCTTATACGATCTTCACCAAAAACAATAGGTCTTTAGTACGCAAGAAATCAGGGCTGTATGCAAAAACGTATTTGATTATGTTTGAATTTGCGGCTGTTATCGTTTGCCATAGAAAATACCCTTGTTAAAACATAAAACGTTGCCGGTAAACTACCCCTTTCCCTTAACCGATCTTTACCAAAATCAACAGATCTTGAGAACCGTAAAATTCAGGGCTGTATGCGAAACATTATTTGATTCTGTTTGAATTTGCGGCTGTTATCTTTTGCCAAACAAACAAAATTACCCTTGATAAAAAAAAACCGTTGCCGGTAAACTACCCCTTTGCCTCAACCGATCTTCACCAAAAACAATAGGTCGCGAGTACTCTACAAATCAGGGCTGTATGCAAAAAATTATTTGATTCTGTTTGAATTTGCGGCTGTTACCGTTTTCCAAAAAAAATCTACAGACACAACACACACAGACACACAGACACTTTTCGAAAAATGACTTTTTTTCATGTTTTGAGTGTAGTACAATCATATTCTGCAATAATCTCGAACACGATTTTTTTTGCCATCACCATACTTCCATTTCCTTAAGGAACATTTATTATTACATTTATTATTACATTTATCCTTAAGGAACATGGAAGTAAAAATGGACATCAATTTGCTTCCTGTGGATCGCTGGGCAATGTAACTGCACGTGTTTACAGAGGAACGATTCATAGACAGACTTTTCGTCTTTAGGGAATGAACCCTCTGCAAGATGCTGAGGGTCCATGAGTGACTTCGGAGCGCTCCTTCTTTTTCGCGTGTTTGTTCTGTGAAACATACACTGTAGATTCGCAGCTTTACTCTAAGCAACGCTCAATAGGAAATGTTGAAAATTTTTGTCCACAGTGTACCCTCATTCACACTAAACCTGCTCTGATGTTTTAATTACGGACATCATAATATTAAAACTTTGGAAACTTGAGCACTACTTAATGGAGATCAATCATTAACTTATACAAGCCATTAATTTTATGCATATATTTTATATATATGTGTACAACGTTATCGGCAACAAAGTAGTTTTTGTTAAAATTCCTTCCCGGGATATTTGGCCGTAGTCCAATGTTTTCTACAAAACCAGACGTTTCGGCAATGCCATCGACTTCCATCATCAGTGAAAATCGAGTGCGATAATGTGAGGTGGTATACGTTAGTGACCACAGTACTGTGGTTAAGGCTGAAGCAGTAAGTAGAAAGAAATAGTTTCTATGGTAATATTTCATTTTGAAAATGATTTAATATATAAATCTTAGAATATGGAAGTCATGTACGGTTCTCCATACCGATATTTTTATGATAGTTGGCTTCATAATTATTATTTTACTAAAAAATGTAGAGTAATCAGGGTTTTTGTAATTTTGCCTTAAGATTGAAAAATTATCTAGTAATAAAATTTAACAATTAATAAATGTATTTAGTTGAAAATAGTGATCGAGTTCTGCAGTTCATCGAGCTTACTAATAGGCTGTTTGCTAAAATCTATAGGCCTATATGGTCGATGGAAGTAAGTGGAAGACGGTTAGTCGTTTCCTGTGTGTCGCCCCTCTCAACAATCGTATCGTATTTCTGCAGCTGCAACTCCTCAAACGTTCTGGACTTTACTGGCGAACATTGTCTGAAAAGTGGTTTTACTCTACAAACGTCCGTCACAGGTGCTGAAAGAAATTTTTCTAAATTCAAAATTCATACAAACTTAACATTCCTAGCTCAGTAAAAGAACTAACTATAGACATTACCAGACTGAAAGCATTAACATCTATACATGTATAAATAACCAAATGAATTTTCTTAATATTTTACATGCTAAATACCGAATGCCGAAAGCGGCATTGAACTATAAAGCCACTGGTAGAAGAGACATGGGTCGTCCGAGGATGAGATGGGTGCCGGAACAGGTTTATGTAACCTAATCCTTGAAGAGGAGAAGAAGAAAAAGTATGCCTATTTAGGGCTATATACGAAAATATACGTAAACTTAAAACGTAGCCCTAAATTGTTTGTCTTTGTGGTTATAGTAATAAGTTTAACTAAAAACGGATACAGTGATTTGGAACTTGTAGAGTTTATTATACGATTGTCTGCTTTAAAATTTTTATTTTCCTATTAAAAAAAAATCGGGCTTTTCGCAATTTTTCTGATAACTGAAAAATTATCTAATATTAAAATGTATCTAATAATAAATGTATTACTTTCTAAATACTGAGCGAGGTCTGCAGCTCAGGGATCTCGCAAGTAATAAATGGTTTTCACTGACTGATCATAGTTTTCTATTTAATAAAGAAGATGGTTTGAAATTGCCTGCTAGCGATCTTTCAATAATTTCTTTTGTTTAGTTTCTAACAAGTGAAAATTGTTACAGACTTAGTTGAAGAACGTGAAAACTTCAAATATGATATACCGGTAGTAGACGCCTTAACAGCTTAAGGGTTTAACACATTGAAGTTAAACACAACTAATACTAATTTCTCTTCCAGTTATGATATAGGCTAATACTTTTGCCACTATTTTAGTTGAAGGGATGGGGCGGCACAGGTATTTTTCGTCTAGAGCGGCAAAATACCTGGAGCAGGCTCTGGTAAGAAACGTTCTGAATTCACTTCTCAACTTTCATCTTGCCTAGTGAAACGTGGCGTGGGTTTTCTGGCTTATAAACGTTCTGAGAAAGGGGCCGTTGATCACTTCCTTTCTAGTTTTGTTTGAGATGGATTGCAATAATTTGAGTATAGTTTTGAAACGTTAAACGAACATAAATAGACAAACCTTAAATTTCTTCGCTACTGAAACTGACAAAACCAGATTGCATTAATGCAGCGCTATAACCGAGGCATAAATATAACAAACTTAAAAATTTAATTAGGTTTCTGGGGGACCTGGCCCACTCGGGCCCAGGCTAGGACCGCCACTATTTAGGCCTACCGTTTAAACGGGACCATTGCGAAACGACGGTTACAGTGAACCGAGGTCGACTGAATTCAGAATATGTTCTGAATATTCTGGACAGAGTACGAATAGGCTATATATGGACACAGGTTCTGTATATTTGCAGGCAGTGATGAAACTTTCTTGTTGCAAATAATAACATCCAAGTTTATGTTACTGTATTGTTAAATATCTTTACGACTGTACCAGAGTGATCGTCGTGTATGGTGCTTTTTTATCGTAATAAATATTATATTGTTACATCCTACTTATAGCAATTTCTATTACGCAATGTGACATATTCTATTTGCATTCGAATATCATGTAAATTATTGAAAATTTTGCTCATTCACATTCAGCGACGGGCGCAACTGGAGAAAAAGCAATTCGTAGGCCTACTCTTGTAATGTATTGTATCAGGAGTAGTAAAAGTTTATAATGATTAAGCACATTTTTGGCTTGGTTTTTGCAAATTATTCTCATAGGTGTAACGGGACAAAAGCAATTCGTCCTCTGTAATTTCTTGTATCAGATCCAGTAAAAGTTTACAATGACGAAGCACATTTTTGGTTTGGTTTTTACAACGATTCCCACAGACGTAAATATTCCGCTGCAACTGGTGTCGTGTTTTCGACTTGTTTTTCGGCGGCATTGAACAATACCGAGCATGCGCGGTGCAAGACAGTCGTATATATTACTGTGTATTGACAGAACTTCGAACCTGACGTGAGCTCAGTAATAAGTGCACCGGTGGACGGTGAGGATAGTACGCGTGCGATTCTGAAAACGTGATACTATTTCAAAGAATATTCTTTCAAGATTGTCGCTGTCTCTAAGAGTGAAAGTCGTTTATTCTAATTTACACCAAAACTTCGATATCACCAGAGTGAACCACAGTTCTAACTTCAGGTAATTTTGATTTATTTAAGACTTATACTTTTCATAATTACATGTCTACATATTCTTCTCTCAAATTATAAATCTTAATTTTTAAATTAACATATTGTGATAAAAAATATATTGTAAGATACTACCGTCTTTAGAATTTTATAGTTACTGCCAGTTACAAAATACTAAATTTCTTAATCTAATCCACCTCCATGGCAGATGGATAATCCGTGTTAGAAGTATAAAGATTTTTTTGTTGGAAGAGGAACAAAGTTCTGTGTCCATTAAAAGAAAAAAAAAAACATGCGTTTGGTTATATTATGGTTTTATGATTTTCGTTAAGTAAAATATTTTATGTGTATCAAATAATCGAATTTATTAATCTGTGGAATTTCTAACGACTATCAACTTGAAGAAATTTTATTTTTTTATTTACATCTACTTTTTTATTGTGGGCTTTATTTCTTCAGTAACTACGACTTTTTTAAAAGAATGATCAAGTTGAAAAACATTTTTTTTTTATTATTTCACAATGCAGAATGCAAGTTGAAAAAAGATGCATGCCTTCTAGAAACGGCAGCGTAGAAGGCAGACATTCTAATCAACAATCTAAGGAAGTCACTAACCTCAGTAGGCGTACACAGGTTTGAAATAGGAGGGGGGTTACCTTTCGGAATACCTTTGGGTTCAGCCGGTTGGTGAGTTAATGACCTTGAAGTTGAAGGGTAGTGTAACAAACCTGCTATCTTCCACTTTAATAGACATGTAATGAGATTATTAATTTTGTTAACCATGTTTTTATTTAAAGAATATTAAAGTGGACTTACGTTAATGCATTAGTTAAACAATTAGTTTAAAGTTTGTCAACTGTACTTATAGACTATCTTTTGTTTTTATCATCATTTTTGTTAACTTGAGAGAGTTTTGTTATCAGAATTATATCATAACTACTTTTAACTTAAAAATAGATTTTTTTTATATTTTTGCTCAGTTTTGTACAACAGTATATATTTATATCTCAGGGTGAATCTAGAGGGAGATTTTGGAAGGGAAGAAAGTTGTGTTTAATTACTTTTGTATTAATAATGAAAAATATATCCATATATAGGAAGAAGTAAATAAACTTTCCAAATGTCTTCTTTCAAAAATTTTAAGTACATTTGCTTAAACGATGTTGAAATATTTAAAAAATGAAACTAAGTTCACAAACGAAAAAACAACATTTTTTGTCAGATAGAGTGAATTTTTTTAAGATACGGTGGAGAGCTTATTTTCTCTGTAACCTCCTGCATGGATCTGACCCTGATTATGCTTTGTTTTCAACTGATGTGTGAAGAAAAACTGTACATTGATAAAACTAATATACAATATAAAAGTACTTATTATGGGATTTTATTGTTATATTCCACAGGACACAAATGTTTTTCCATCCTTCATCTATGGACTGAATACTTATTTCTCTTTCCTAAACTTCAACTCATGGAAACCAATCTGACTATCTGTTTCTAGAATTTTTCCCATTTGCGGATAAAACAAACGTTTGTTGTGATAGAATAAATAAGTTTAATAATATGTACTGCACCATTCTGAGATGGGCCACTAATTTTCATTAAATGTTTACCCAGACAGCTTTTCCTGCTTTGCCAGAGGCAGCCACTAGAACGTCATTTCCAGGGCGGGAAGTAGTGCTGCTTTATTTGAACTGGTTATCAGTGTGTGTGTGTGTGTGTGTGTGTGTGTGTGTGTGTGTGTGTGTGTGTGTGTGTGTGTGTGTGTGTGTGTGTGTGTGTGCGCGTGTGTGTGTGTGTGTGTGTGTGTTCAAAGAATGTGTTTTAAACCATAATTTAAGCTGATCACATTTAAAATTAGGCCAGACAATGGCTAGGTGACCCCTAATTTATAACTTAATATCATGATTATTCCCCCAATTTCAGAAATTCAAGATAGCAGTGATAACAATCAGCAAAAGATTAAAGTGCACTGATAATCATAAAATTTGAAGATTGTTCAAGGCCATTTGAATTACTCTATTAATCAGTAATTGTTTTGGAATATTTACAAGCATTGTACGTAGGAGTGGAATAAACAATCTAGTTACTAAAAGCACTAGAGAGTCTTTAAACATTTTGCTGACAAGTAACTTAAAGAACCATAGGCAAGATAAGACTTTACAAGTGTTAATTAAAATACTGAAAGTGAATACCCCAGTTTGATCCCAGAGGTCTACTTAATACACAATTATTATTTAAGATTTCGAGGCATTTCATTGTAACTTACAAACTTTTCCTTCCTTCTAAGTATTCTCAGTCCTTGAACTTTTGTTCCAGCTTTATTCAAGATTAGTACTTGTTAATACAATTGACACCAGTTACTAAATAACTGCTGAAACTTACTTTGTTGGATATGGAGTAATTAGCAATCTACTGATGAAATAAAATTTGCACTTTTAATGCAGCTTTCTCAATCTGAGATGTTTTGTCACAACACAAGGATTGAAGGATTGAGTGACAGTACACGGATAGTAGTAATCCTCTGCGTTGCGTGGAATCACATGTATTAAGTGTTGCCACATACATACAAATTTGTTTTTGTTATATATACAATATAATCCCTGAAGATCAATCGTCTGTGGATTTTCTTTGCTCCACCATCTGTCACACTTAAGAATTTTATGGCTGGGGTAGATTGCAGCTATTTTCTTGAGGTATGATGATTCTCTTGTTTATTTAAAGCCTCTCGTATAGAAACGTACCTTGTTAAATTTAATGAAGTTCTGTCATCCTGTGTAAAGATAACTTAGCCCTCTTTCCAACACTAGCCTGACATTGCCTTTTCATGTACATTTACGTTTACATTCACATTTATTGTATTTTCACATTCTTTGTACTATAAGGAATTTGTCTGGACTATCCAGCATGTAGGTTGGACTAACAGTTATAGGTTGTGGATTTCTTTGAGAATAATATTAATAATCTCTGCCAAATCCACCAATTAGACAAAATCCTGTTTTACATCTTTCGTCTGATGGTTGTTTATATAGTGTTATTTGGAATCACATTCAACTAGGGAGCTGCTATATAACAGCATTCAGTGGCAGGTGTGTGTGTGTGTGTGTGTGAGCATATTTGCAGCACCTGGTTGATTTTATGTTGATATGATGTACTTTTTATAAATATCACTATTGTTTGACGACTCAGAACACTAAGTTTTTTATAAGTAAAATCGTAAAAATTTACCTTACAGCCTAAACCGGCTTTCACCTTTAGAAGACTTCATCAGAGGCTGCCGTAAGTAGTGCTGTCCGTCTTGTTGTTGGCGACAGGATAGTTTTTCGAAAGATCGATGCTGTGTGTGTGTGGTGAGATGTGTTCGAATAATGCGTGCGATTTGAATTGTGTCTGTTCATTTAGGATGTCGGTTTTATTTGTTTTTGTGTGTTTGTATGTTTCTAATTGTTCTAGAGTGTCTAGTTTTCAGCCTTTTGTGTGTACGTGTAGAATGTTCATGTTATTGTCGATGTTTTTATATGTGTGGTTTGCTTCAATGAGGTGGTTTGCAAAGGTGGATTCTGTAGTGGTGTGGAGTGCCTTTGTGTGTTGTTCAAAAGCTTCAAACAGAGATACATTGAACACACAAAGGCACTCCACACCACTACAGAATCCACCTTTGCAAACCACACATATAAAAACATCGACAATAACATGAACATTCTACACGTACACACAAAAGGCCGAAAACTAGACACTCTAGAACAATTAGAAACATACAAACACACAAAAACAAATAAAACCGACATCCTAAATGAACAGACGCAATTCAAATCGCACGCATTATTCGAACACATCTCACCACACACACACACAGCATCGATCTTTCGAAAAACTATCCTGTCGCCAACAACAAGACGGAGAGCGCTACCTACGGCAGCCTCTGATGAAGCCTTCTAAAGGTGAAAGCCGGTTTAGGCTGTAAGGTAAATCTTTACGATTTTACTTATAAAAAACGTAGTGTTCCGAGTCGTCAAACAATAGTGATATTTAGTTGAGTAACGGACACGTCATGGACAACGAAATCCAATACTTTTTATACGTTGTAATTAAAATGTTCCTTTTAAAATACTTAAAGAAATGAAGGTGTTCTAGAAAAAAACCTTTCCACTGCATTTCTGAATGGATTGACAGATGCCTCTACTCATATTCTGCTGTTACAAATAAATTATTAAAGTAGGTGCAGTGCTAGTCAGAATCAAAATGTGATACACATTGTCTTCTCTTAATTGGTATGACCTTCACGTTGTAAAGTAGTTATAGGAATGTTAATGTGTTACAGAACATGTTATGACTATTAACATGATATAAAGTGTAAATTAGTGTACAGAATGTGTAGACACACACACATTCATATTTCAAGAGTGTCTTGAATAATAAAAGGGTTGTGAGGTTTTAAGCATGTATTATTTTATTACAACTTTGATGCTTCTAGATTTTGTTTATGGGGAACATGAACAACAAACACATAAGAAATTATTATTGTTTAGGATTACTAATTCTATGCTTGAATCCTGAAGGTACCATATAATAACAATCTTTTTATGCCACCATATTATCTTATCCTTATCTACTGTTAGCTAAATAATATTCCAAAATACAATAAAGCATATTTGTACATGCAATGAACTTCACTTTAAGGCCATGATTCCCAACCTTTCTTGATCTGAAAACATTTAAAATATTTTTCAAAACCTTCATATTTCACCCTTGTTGCAACAGTGATGTTTATGTAACAATTTAAAAAGAGTTTATGATTAAAATATAAATTATGTTTAAAATATACTATAGGGAGAAAAAAACCAGAACTAAGAGTGAAAAACTATATTTAATTTTATAACAGCCAAACGATTATTAATTTTCGAATTAATGTGACATTATGCTTATTTGTTTTCACAATAATTTTATTGGTGCCATAGTACTGACAAGAGAATTGTTCTTGTTCCATTGATAATATGGATTTCTTTGTTTGCTTTTTAAATTTGGTGAAAAAACTTATACACCAAATAGGGTGTCTTTTTGGTAAACTGGAGTAGATGTTAGTAACTCTTGCAATACCTCAGGAAATTCATTTTATTAGATAACCAGAACGTATGTAATGGCATTTCAATTAATTCTGTCTTTTATATACAAGCATACTCCAGTACTTCTACTTGTTCCTTTTCTTGACAATTAAGCATATACAGTGAACTATCTGGGAATTCTACAAACAGATTGCCCAATTCAAACCAAAATATTTATTAAGATTGTCAAATAATGACTCCTAGTGATTGAAATCAGGAGTATTTCAGTCACCCTCTATTTGATTACATAACTAACACAGAAAAGAACACATTCAGTATTACCAGTTAAAAGATTGTTTTGCAAATGGTAAGTTTATTTCAAAGTCAGTGAAAGTCAAAATAGTTTCCTTTCTCCCATGCATATTAGAGTTTACAGTGTTTAAGTGTTAATAAATATTAGGCCAAATATGGTAGTCTCAGAACCATGTGTATCTTAGCTTTAAAAAAAAAAAAAAAAAAAAAAACAGGCATTATGTTTTATTACTTTCCATGAAGAAAATGTAGAAGTTAGTTGCACACAATTCAAACAAACGTGATACCTTTTTTATCTTAAAAAGTTATCAAATCTCAGTTTGCAAAAGGACAACCAAGTGATGTTTTCCATCTTTCACTAGAGTGGACACTGCTTAATAAATTTAATAATGTTTACAACTCTGTCTTGAACTTGTATAGAATATTTTTCCAGTCATTTTTGAAAAAAGTGTCTCTCTATGAATAAAAAGAGGGATGTAATAATCAGGGGCGGATTACCCATTAGGCTGTAGCCTAGGGTGCGGCACTTTGGGGGGCGCACAATTTTAGTTAAAAGATAATAACATTTTACAGCTAAATGTAAAATTGGTAATAAATTACAAGGATAAAAATTTGAGTTCATTTTGAACTCAGGCGCCTGTTTGCGAGAAATTATGGTAAAACTTTACATAAATAATAGAAGTGCTTTCCAAACTGTTTTCTCTGGTAATGAGTCATCGGTGTAGCCGTCTTGTTAATAGAAAGTGACTTTCTGCAAGGACTTGATTTCAGTGAGGTGATTAAAATGTTTGCTCAATCTAAAGCGAGAAAAAAGAATCTAGCTTGAACTTTACATGAGTCTTAATAAATCTACAAGATATTTAACTGATTGTCTTCTTTGTGTAAATGATGTTAAATGTACTCTTAATAAAACTGTTATAATTCTGTAACTACTTAGTTAATTTTTCTCTTATAAAAGCCATGCAAACTACAAATGGTTGAAGGTGTAACTCTAAAACAATCTCTGAAAAATAGCCGCAGTTTTCAATTCTTGAGACTATTCTCAAAAATAGTAAGATATTTGAAATATTCTTAACTAAGAAATATATTGTAGAGTGTTTAAAGCTTCATTCAGCCCCTTGGAAATACACGTAAGAGTATTCTATGGGAGGTGAGGGGGACGATAAAATGTAATTAGCCTAGGGCGCCAAGATACCTTAATCCAGCCCTGGTAATAATATTCGGATTTTTTCTTTGAGAAGAGTAACAATTTCTTTTAGTGGGCTGTTGTCTGAATGTCTCCAGAGTATGCTCTAACAAAACAGTGTCATAAACAAATGGATGGAAATTTAAAATTTAAGACAAAGTTAAAAATGTCTTGTCCTTAGCATGTTCAAAGAAGTTTCTCACAGCAAATAAACTTTTCTATATTTTGTCTGTTGTATTAAAATCTTACAAATCCAGCAGTTTAAAGTATTTGTTATGCCTATACAATTATCTAGCTGTATCGTGAAGTAACAGATATTTAGTTTTCTACATAGAACTTCTTCGATGTATTGCAACATCCACACACCTAGTTATAGTGTTATGAAATAAAGAAATTTTTGTTTTTATTTTCAGCTTAATTACCTAGTATTGTTTTCACAAGTATTTTATGTGGAGTTTGATTAGGGTTTCTATGCTTGCAGGATTTTTCATTTTTTGAGTAACCATTTCAAAGTAGGTTGAAATGTGCTCTCTCTCAGTAACCATTAATTTTTTCAAATAAATCACTGCTTTCTTTGTGACTCCAAAATTCACTTACATAAGCCACAGGTTTATTTCAAAAAATGGGTACAAATAATTGTGAAATGATATTTTAATACTTCAGGCACAGCAGTATTTGTTAGATATTTGTGTACAACTAATGCATGACAAAATAGGACAATTCTCATCCCCAGTCCACAGTACTCTTTTCTAAGTGACTTTAATTATAGAAGTGTTTCTTCTTTATATCAACTAATTTATATCATTTAATATTATAATAATATTATATTTTATTGGTGTACATGGTGCATTACTTTATGTAATATGCTAGATTTTACCATTCAGATATTATCCATTAAATTTTTCAAAACCTATTGAATTTGTATCTATGAATGTATACTTATATATATTTCATATATTCTTTTTTGATATGAAAGATTTTGCTTACATTTGCATCCCAAGGTTTCACAGTCATAAAAGTGGTGCTTTTGGTGCAGAAAGGTTGGCCAGCACTAACTTAAAGGCTAAACCACAAATTGGATACTAAAATGCATTCCACCAGTGGAAGAATTGCTAAGAATGGTAGTGTATGTTAACAGTGGAGATAAAGAGATCTTTCTGTTTTGAAAGAGATAAATTTAATTAAATTGTGTAATCAGTAAACAGAATAAATTTGAAAATGTTCAGTTCCTTTTGGACATACTTCTTGTAAAAATATGTTTATCATTTTAAATTATAATAATTTTAAATTAAAATAGCATCTTTCTCATCCAACTACTGAATTTGAAAACACTTAGTTGACATACGAGTGACACTTAAATGTGAACAGAAACTGCTGAGTGACAGTCATTTGACATTTTTGCTTTGAGTTTTAAATGTTATTAAGGTCAACAGTTGTATACCAGTGTCACTGGTTTTTAATTGTTATTTTTAATGAGAGAGAGAGAGAGAGAGAGAGAGAGAGAGAGAGAGAGAGAGAGAGAGAGAGAGAGAGAGAGAGAGAAGGATAATGAATATCATATTGATTTGTGAAAAATCATGTATGATCTTTGCCACATAATCAGTAATTCAGATGTATTAATCTAGTTTGGAGTATGTTTTTAATATCTGTGTTATGTTTAGGTTGAAATTCTAAATATGACTTCTAACTGTGAATACAAGAAGGAGCCAATACCTGGTTTTATAGACCCTTCAGCACCTAGCCGTTGCACTTGGACCCCAAATACAAAAGAAAAATCCCCTCATATATGCCGCCCACTGTAAGTATTATTAACAAGTTTCTTATACCACTATTCTTACTAAGATCAATTTTATAAGAACACTTAAGAATCCATAACGACATTCCAGTCATGTTAACACATATTGAATTTAAAAAATATTTATTCAATTACCTTATGTGTTTCCTTAGTTACACTTCTGGAAATAATAGGGTGTCAAGTAACTAATTTAATAAAAATAAATAAATGAGTCTTTACTGACACAGAATATAGTTTGTACAGTTGTATAAACTAGTTACATTTTACATTAACATTATATTCAAAAGGCCGGTTTTGTATTCTGTTACTTGTACAAATGGGCTATAATAAAGACTACAATATCACAGGAAGTTAAGCTTTTTGTAACCTATTGAAAACCAGTAATTACCATATAAATGCATGTACTTTTAGTTTGAGTATCTACTGTTATGTGCGATCTTGCTGATAGTTACCAGTTATCGTCATTAATAATTTTGTTATTATTTATATTTTAGAAGCATGCAATATTATTCATGCAATTACTGGTATCAACGACAGCATTCTATTGATATCTGATAAGTTTTTGTACATATAATTGTCGTTCTTGTCATAAATGCAGTAACAAAAGAAAATCTAAGTAATGTAAGCAAATTCAGAACATTCTGAACAGATATCTAAACAGGGATAAGCAGCTGGATAAATTAACTTTTGTGATGTAACATTTGTAAATGTTGAATAGATATAAGTATGGTTAAATACCAGACAAGTGTGGCTTGGTAAACAGTTTAAAAAATTCATTACACTTTAAAATATATATGCTGAGAATTGCGTTTAAGTCTAGCAGAAATTACGCATTTTGAAGCACTTGGTTAAATTATGCTTCACTTACATATTGTTTCGTCATAGATACTAAAAGTCTCGGTGTTTTTTGCTTATTGTGTAACATTGTTATGTGGAAATGTCCATGTACATTCAAATCATGTTGAATGCATTTCTTTGTAGTTGTTTACCTGCTATAAAGAATAAATTATTAAAAGAAAAATGAATAAAAATACTGGTCAAATGTTTAAAAGGTGTGTTGATATTCATGCTTATAACAATTTTGTTTTAACAAAAGTTTTCACAATTTTAAAGATTCAGAATGTACAACACTATTGCAAAGTTATATGTATACATGTGGGTTCAAATATAATGGTTTTGCATAAACATTAAGTCTGTTATGGCATATTTTGATTGAAATTATATACATAACTTCTGACATAAGTCTCCTTTTCCTATTTTAGTCAGAAACATGTAAGAACACACTTTCCACAGGCCCAGTTTCTTGGTTCAAATCTTGTGAACAGTAAGACTTTGAATCCAGTTACATTAAGTACGGTACTGGTCTAAATCCACAATATTTCTTATCGTTTTCAACACGTTTCCTTGTTTTTGACTTATTAGCCTTTGGGAGTGCAATTTGTCTTCCACACTTTCATCATTTGGAAATTTTTTGTAGCAGTAGGTCATGGTTTGGATATGCCTATCTCAATTTCTAGTAAGTTTTCACTAATTTTACACAAAATTTGAACAATATTGCAATGGTATATGGTGTTATGGTTGTAGTGTAGCACAACCACCCGTTCAAAATAATTGAACAACAAAATAAAATATGAAAATGTTAAGCATTAAAGGGTCATCATTTTCAATAGGAATGTGTTAGTTTCTATATAAGAAATTTTTATACAGTAATCATGGCAAGTTCTAGTACAAAAAGAAAGGTTCCGTCTATTCAAGAGAAAGTACGTGTAATTAGATCATATGAAAGCGGACGTAAAATAGCTGATGTATGCTGTGAGTTTGGTTTAGTGAATTCTACTGTAGGTTCAATTTTAAAAAACAAGGACAAAATTTTAAAAAAAATTGAGGAAGATGGAGAAAAAATTAGGAAATGCGAACATAGTGATGTGGATGCAGCATTATTGAAATGGTTCAAACAGTGTCGATGTTCAGATATTCCTGTGAGTGGACCAATTCTGAAAGAGAAAGCTACAGAATTCGGAAAATTGTTTGGTATTGATTTTACGTGCTCCAACGGATGGCTAGATCGATTTAAGGCCCGACACTCGATTTCCAATGCAAAAATTTGTGGTGAGGCAAAATGCGTAGATCTGAACGTTACAGGCGATTGGGTGCGTAACACTTGGCCAGAAATTAGACGATCATATAAATATGAAGACATCTTTAATGGAGATGAAGCCGGAATTTTTTATAAATTAACTCCAGATAAGACTTTCAAAATTAAAAATGAAAAGTGCGTTGGTGGGAAGTTCTCTAAACAAAGAGTTACAGTTTTACTTCCATATTCCTTAAGGAATGGAAGTATGGTGATGGCAAAAAAATCGTGTTCGAGATTATTGCAGATTCTGATTGTACTACACTCAAAACATGAAAAAAAGTCGTTTTCCGAAAAGTGTCTGTGTGTGTGTCTGTGTGTCTGTCTGTCTATGTGTAGATTTTTTTTCAATGGCAAACGATAACAGCCGCAAATTCAAACAGAATTAAATAATGTTTCGTATACAGCCCTGAATTGTAGAGTTCTCAAGACCTATTGTTTTTGGTGAAGATCGGTTAAGGGAAAGGGGTAGTTTACCTGTAACGTTTTATGTTTTAACAAGGGTATTTCCTATGGCAAACGATAACAGCCGCAAATTCAAAGAGAATCAAAAGATTATTTGCATACAGCCCTAAATTGTAGAGTTCTCAAGACCTATTGTTTTTGGTGAAGATCGGTTGAGGGAAAGGGGTAGTTTACCTGCAACGTTTTTTTAACAAGGGTATTTTCTATGGCAAACGATAACAGCCGCAAATTCAAACAGAATCAAATAATGTTTTGCATACAGCCCTGATTTGTAGAGTACTCAAGACCTATTGTTTTTGGTGAAGATCGGTTAAGGGGAAGGGGTAGTTTACCTGCAACATTTTTTTATCAAGCGTATTTTCTATGGCAAACGATAACAGCCGCAAATTCAAACAGAATCAAATAATTTTTTGCATACGTCCCTGAATTGTAGAGGTCTCAAGGACTTTCGATTTTGGTGAAGATCGGTTAAGGGGAAGGGGTAGTTTACCTGCAACCTTTTACGTTTTAACAAGAGTAAAGTACTTGAAAATTTATTTAAACTTTTTGAAACAATGGTAATTGTTAAAAATAAAATAATTTTGTTGCCAGGCAATAAAATTATAATTTTTTCATTTTAATGTAATATAATATTTTTCATTTAATACAGCAATAAAAAGGCAGGTAAGCACACACACACACACACACACACACACAATTCACGTTATTTCTGGCCTCACTCATGTTTATTTTCTTACATTTGCACGCTTTTTAAATGGAAAGTGCTGAAACCCACACCAACATAACGCGTGCAAGCCGAAAAAATGGACATCAATTTGCTTACTGGCGAAGCTAGTAGTTAATGAATGGGTAGGCAAAAATCTTATCTTAAATTTTTTTTAAGGAATCACTAAAAGGACGGTGGTTCAAATCAGACGCTGAGGTAGAGTTTGCTGTAACCGAATGGTTCCACAAACCGCCGTAAGAATTTTACTAGCAGGGAATCTACAGGTTAGCGCAACAGTGGAACTCATGTCTTAATGTTATTGGAGACTTCTTTTAAGTATACGATGTATACAAAAAACGCTGAGGCAAGTTCAGGTTGCCTCATTCGCTTTAAACGAACTATGCCGAATCTCACCTGTCACCATCTAGCGGTCGCTCAATAAAGCATGTTTCGGTTTAATAAATTTGACAGTCGCAGTAACAATGTATAATCTTTATGTTATGTAGTTCATACGTATTTATAATTTTTATTCTACAGAATTTTTTAGGGTAGGCATTGCCTCAATTGCCTCCATGTAACTTCGCCACTGATATATATGTGTTCAACGTTATCGGCAACAAAGAAGTAGTTTTTGTTAAAATTCCTTCCCGGGATATTTGGCCGTAGTCCAATGTTTTCTACAAAACCAGACATTTCGGCAATGCCATCGACTTCCATCATCAGTGAAAATCGAGTGCGATAACGTGAGGTGGTATACGTTAGTGACCACAGTACTGTGGTTAAGGCTGAAGCAGTAAGTAGAAAGAAGTAGTTTCTATGGTAATATTTCATTTCGAAAATGATTTTAAATATAAATCTTAGAATATGGAAGTCATGTATGGTTCTCCATACCGATACAGTAGAACTTGGCTAATTCGAAGCTGAAGGGACCAGTAAAAAATTCGAGTTATCCAAAAATTCGAATTAGGAAAACTTTTAATAATGGTAGAAAAATCAAATCAAAAACCGAAATTCAGTAAAGCAATATGTTATTTTGTTAAACAATTTCCTTATACATATGTCCTACAAACGTATAAACACGTTTCAGTACAAAATATAGCATTTACAGTTTTTTAAAAAAGCTAGAAACTTTTGATTGCATTTTGCAGTTAATACACTGAGTTGTAGTAAACTCTTCAAGTTTATTAAGTGCTTTGAAAATAGCGTCACTTACGTTCTGCTGTCCTTCAACGAACCGTCTCAAGTCTTAAATGTAATTTGATGCCTGTGAAGCCGTGGGAATCGGTACCTCTGGAAGTTCTAGCTGGTCCCCTTCTTCATCTGAAGATGTACCATCATTTCTTTTGTTCATAACATCAGCCACGATCTCCGCATCTGTCTGTTCACCGCACACCGCCAAGTCTTCATCCATGTTTACAAACTCTTCGTAACGAATGCCTGCGTCATGTCCAACATCTTCCCAGTTATCCGTAGTGGGTACGACTTCTCTAGCAGCTTTATTCTCCTCTTCACCTTCAATGTGGCAGAAACCACCTTTACGAAAACAATTAGCAATTGTTTTTTGCGTAACTTGGTCCCAAGCACTGTTGCACATGCGGGCAGCTTGAAGGATGTTAATCTTGATATTTCCGTGCTCATCTAAATAAGCACCTGACAGAATGTTTTGGACCACAAGCCGTCTGTAAAAATGCTTAAAATTTTTTATTACACCTTGGTCCGTAGGTTGAACTACTGAAGTCATGTTTGGAGGGAAAAACACAACCTTTACATTTTCCATCACAGGAATAGTGTTGTGCGCTGTACAGTTGTCAGTAAACAAGACGATTCATCTGTTTTGATTCCGAAATTTCCTGTTGATTTTCAAAAGCCATCTTTCGAAAATTTCACCTGTCATCCAAGCTTTATTGTTTGATTCATATTCAACTGGTTTCGTTTTTACATTTTTGAAACAACGTGGGTTGGCTGACTTCCCTATCATTAGCAAAGGCAGTTTTTCCGAGCCATCCATGTTTGCTCCGAATAAAAGTGTTATGCGCTCCTTGCTGTGTTTGCCGCCACTACAACTTTCTCCTTTAAAAGCAAGTGTTTTGTCGGGGGTGCATTTGAAGAATAAGCCCGTCTCGTCTACGTTAAAAATGTCTTTAGCATCTCTATCAGAAATCATTTGCAACAAATCGTCTTTCCATGAATTTGCAGCTTCAATGTCAACAGATCCACTTTCCCCACAAGCAGTTTTGAAAGACATGCCAGTCCTTTCTTTAAAACCATCGAGCCAACCATTGCTGGCCTTAAAATCATTTTTCCCTAAGCTAGATGGGAATTTCTCAGCTTTGGCTCTGACGAGGGGCCCACTGACTGGAATTTTTTTGTCCCTTGCTTGCTTAAACCACTTCACTACACATTCATCCACGTCAGAATTTTCTGGTCCACGCGCTCTTTTCCTATCTTTGTCGCTGGCTTTACACACACTATTCAAAATCTTCTCTTTATTTTTTAGATACGTTGACAGCGTATTTGGCGGTATCCCGAATTCCTTGGCAATTTCAGATTTCTTTTTTGTCCCTTTTCCACTTCCCGTGTAACGGCAACTTTTTCGGCAAATGTCAATGATTTGTATTGGGTCCGTGTTGGTTTTGAAAGGGCCATGATGAACACACAACACAATAAAACTGCACAATAAGCGTCACTAAAACACACCAGTCTGTATATACAGTACTGTATAAAGAAAGGAGCGGTCTTTCACTACAGGACACAGCTCGCACAGTAGAAACTCAAAAAGACTTAACACTTGTACGAATGCAGGCAGACTGAATTGAAAGCAACAGTGAGGGTGGCTTACTGACGAGGCGTGGAACAAGGGACAATGGCGGACGGTACCGTTACACGAGCCAGTCATGTGTCATCACCAGATACTGACGGCAATTCCACGAATTTGACACAAAGGACAAGCGTCTGTTCACAAAGGCTTCTATTACACTAGGCAACATGTGGCGGGCAACTAGTTGTCCGCCCTCGGACAACTAGTTGAAGAGGGCTAAAAATGGTGCGCAACTCTCGGCCACATGTTGATGATTTAAGTCGAGAAAATGGCGTCAAGGAATGAAGAGCTTCTGCTGCTCGCTTTGTTATTAAAGAAAAGAAGACGCAGAGCTCGGAGAAAACGTATGTAAGTTACATACACCCTATGTTATTAGATGGGAATTTCTCAGCTTTGGCTCTGACGAGGGGCCCACTGACTGGAATTTTTTTGTCCCTTGCTTGCTTAAACCACTTCACTACACATTCATCCACGTCAGAATTTTCTGGTCCACGCGCTCTTTTCCTATCTTTGTCGCTGGCTTTACACACACTATTCAAAATCTTCTCTTTATTTTTTAGATACGTTGACAGCGTATTTGGCGGTATCCCGAATTCCTTGGCAATTTCAGATTTCTTTTTTGTCCCTTTTCCACTTCCCGTGTAACGGCAACTTTTTCGGCAAATGTCAATGATTTGTATTGGGCCCGTGTTGGTTTTGAAAGGGCCATGATGAACACACAACACAATAAAACTGCACAATAAGCGTCACTAAAACACACCAGTCTGTATATACAGTACTGTATAAAGAAAGGAGCGGTCTTTCACTACAGGACACAGCTCGCACAGTAGAAACTCAAAAAGACTTAACACTTGTACGAATGCAGGCAGACTGAATTGAAAGCAACAGTGAGGGTGGCTTACTGACGAGGCGTGGAACAAGGGACAATGGTGGACGGTACCGTTACACGAGCCAGTCATGTGTCATCACCAGATACTGACGCAATTCCACGAATTTGACACAAAGGACAAGCGTCTGTTCACAAAGGCTTCTATTACACTAGGCAACATGTGGCGGGCAACTAGTTGTCCGCCCTCGGACAACTAGTTGAAGAGGGCTAAAAATGGTGCGCAACTCTCGGCCACATGTTGATGATTTAAGTCGAGAAAATGGCGTCAAGGAATGAAGAGCTTCTGCTGCTCGCTTTGTTATTAAAGAAAAGAAGACGCAGAGCTCGGAGAAAACGTATGTAAGTTACATACACCCTATGTTATTAACAAGGATGGATAAAGGATTATACTTCACACTGTTCGATGATCTGTGCGTGGACGAAAATAATTTTTTTAACTATTTTCGTATGTCAAAACAATCATTTGATGAATTGTTGGACTTGATCAAAGCAGACATAACTGGCACTGATACCAAAATGAAGAGAGTTTATGTCTTGCGTATTGAATGCGAATGACAACGGACACAAGTCAGTTAAGGTGGTGTCTGTGGCGAAGTGCGCATGCGCGGAAGCGGGAGTGGTGCGCCACATGTTGCCCAGTGTAATAGCTCCCATCTGAAACAATGCCCCACGTCCAGCGTCAGCAACTTCCGAGTGGTCGGGAAGTTGCCGATGTCGTCCACCGTCATCCACTAGTTGTCGACCCATATCAACAAGTGGCTTAGTATAATAGGCTCCCATATAAACAATGTTACTAGACGACCTCGGCAACAAGTTGCCCGCCACATATTGCCTAGTGTAATAGAGGGCATAGGGCGATGCCTGCTTGTCTGTTTCCAGTCGTGTCTATTGTTACGTGGTCTAGCCCATATAGCAGGCGATTTTTTGTAGTTTGAGCAAAATTTTTATTTCGAATTAACCAAAAAAAGTTCGAATTACAGACGATGTTTTTGCATGGTTTTACATAGGATATTCAAGGGACCACGGTAAAAGTTCGAATTATCCACAAATTCGAATTATGCACGTTCGAATTAGCCAAGTTCTACTGTATTTATTATTTGTTTGTGCGAACATGACGGGAACCGAAAAAAGGAAACTTTTAGTTATCGGGAAAAGTTTACATCCTATATGTTTTAACAACATCAAAAAACTTCCTGTAAGTTACACTGCCAACAAAAAAGCGTGGATGACTTCTAGTATTTTTGAAGATGAACTAAGAAAGTGGGATAAAGAACTGTCATCGGAAAACAGAAAAATTCTACTTCTAGTTGACAACTGTGCAGCCCATCCAAAGTTAAATTTGACAAACATTAATCTGGTCTTCTTACCGGCCAACTGTACGAGTGTCCTGCAATCTATGGACCAAGGCATCATTAGAAGCCTAAAGTGTCACTACCGCAAGCAACTTTAAACAAAAATTGTTTTCTGTATGGACACGGCGCAACCTGCCACAATTTCACTCTTAGATGCAATACAATTCCTAGACGACTCTTGGAAGAGTGTAACACAGAAGACGATAGCAAAATGGTTTAGTAAAGCACAGCTCATACATGAAAATTTACCCGATGATGACGAAGACGACGACTTGCCGCTCTCGGAGTGGATTAAGAAATTCGACGTAAATGAATTTGGAAATGAACTTGATTCGTATGCATCAGTGGATGACCAAGTAGAAACATTCCAAGTGTTGAGTGACGCAGAAATTATCGCGGAAGTAAAAAACATAGAAGCAGAAGATAGTGTTGAAGAAGATGCTGAGCAAGAGGAGGATGCCGACATCGTTTGTCCGACAGTACAGGAAGCAATGAGAGCCGCCGAAACGCTTTCACGATTTTACTGCTTTAGAGAGACGTCTGACGACACAAAATTCAATGCAGCGCAGCATCTCCACAGCACAACAGAAATAATTTATTTTTCAGAAAGGAGCGTTCAAAAGAAAATTACGGATTACTTTTGACAGTAAGCCTAAATGTAAGTTACATGTACTTTCTTTTTGATCTTTTAAAATATTCTTCATACTGTTTGTATAAATGAAATGCAGTTTGTAAACTTTAGAATAAATATCACAAATAATGTTAATAATGCAAAGATCTTTTTTTTTATTTCTCCTTCCTTACTAGTGATTAAGAAGGGCCTTTTATAACGACTCTTTTATAACGTCACTCGGACATAACGTCATTATTTTTTTGGTCCCTTCAATGACGTTATAACCAAGTTCCACTGTATATGGTAGATAAAGTTGTACTAAATTATAGACTGACATAAAAATAATAGATCACACACACATACACACACACACATGTAATAGAAACATTAATAGTACTGACTGGTAATATGACTCTGATGAAAAACAGATTTCTTTTGTTTCCATAGGACACACTGTGCATGATACAGTTATGTAGAAGGCCTGCTTATTTTTTAAATGTGTTCTTTTATTTTCTAACCCCTCAAATCAACCTAACCACCAAAATTTGGAACCACCATCCTCTCTATAATGTTGTTCTAGATTTTGTTGCTTTATTTCTGTAACACATCAGTGAGAAAACATTTGTACTGATGATGACAATTATTATTATTGTAACATAAGTAAATGAGTGGATCAAATTTAGCTCTAATCTATGGCAGGATCAATAAGTTGTTTAAAAGTAAAGCAATGCATATTTTAAAAAAAATCTAGTCCTACTTTATACAAGAAATTCTCAAAATATAATTAAATCATTATTGACTCGGAACACAACGTTTTTTATGGGTAAAAACGTAAAAGTTTTACCTTATAGCCTGAACCAGTTCTCGCTTTTAAAAAGCTTCTTCGGAGGCTCATTTTAAAAGCTCTGAAGAAGCTTTTTAAAAACGAAAACTGGTTCAGGCTATAAGGTAAAACTTTTACGTTTTTACCTGTAAAAAACTTTGTGTTCCAAGTCGGTTGTGATTTAATTATATTTAGTTAATTAACGGAGATGGACAACAAAATCCAAGAAAAAATTCTCAGAAACAAAAGTACTCTAACATGTAATTTAGTATAACACACATTCATGAAATTCATATCAATATTGTCTTTGTTATAGTCATGATAGACCAAAAATTCTGCCCAACATTCTGGAAGCAATAGGCCACACCCCAGTGGTTCGACTTAATAGAATTCCCAAAGAAGAAGGAATAAGATGTGAAATGTGTAAGTTTTAATTACCACTTTATCTTGGAACACTGAATAAGAATGTGCGTGCGCATGCATGTGTGTGTGTTTTGAGAGAGAGGGAGAGAGAGTATATTGTTAATACTGTATGTATGTTATTTACAGATATATTCACCAAAACCGATTGAACTGTAACTACAAAAATTCACCAGTTATCACGTTTGAAAGATGAAGGGTAAAAAATAAAATAAATGAATATATCAAATACAGAAGAACAATCTCATGAATGTTTTCCATTAGGAATAATGTTTAATTTCATGGTATACTTAAATGTTTATCAGCTAAAGTCCATTAATTAAATCTTAAAGTTAGGGTGAATGTGCTATCCACTATCTATACACTCTTCTTTGCATTTGTCACTTAAACCAGCTTGTAAGGCCTCTTGATCCATGTCAAAGTTGACATGATAGTGTGTAGACAAGCTTTGGGTTTGGTAGCAAAGTGTTTAATTTCTGCTGTAAAGTCTCAATATATATCATTGCTACCAAGAAATGTTAACAATAGTTCTTTGTTTTAGAAAGTTGTATTTAGGTTTGGTTTCTCTTTGAAAATAGGCTGTGGCTTTTAACTTATTTGTGAGTGCAGAGAAGGCAATGTCAGCTGTTGTCTTGGATTTCGTTGTCCATGACATGTCCGTTACTTAACTAAATACAACTACCGGTATTTCATTAACGACTCGGAACACAAAGTTTTTTATGAGTAAAAAACAAAGTTTTACCTTACAACCTGAACCGGTTTTCACTTTTAAAAAGCTTCTTCAGCCCAAGTATTTGGTTTCTGCAATTTTTTCTAACAAGTATATAGTGAATCTGATATCCCAAGTGTACTCTTATATATGTGGTACAGTATTTCTGTATTCCCTAGCATCTTCCATGTGTACCTTCTGGGATGATTATTAAACAATATATTAGCAATAAACATGTCTTTTCCTTTACAAAACTCAATAAGTCTCTTTCTTATTTCATTCTTTTGTCCCAATTAAGATTCACTAACTACATGATGTATCTTTCTGTCTCTCCCCCTATCACAGTGTTCCAGTCCCCACCATGATTATTACATTTTATTTCATCTACCTCTTGATTTAATTCTTCTTACTCCTCATAAACCATATCTACCTCTGTATCCTCATATTCTAAAGTAGGCATATAAAACCATATTATTACAATGATCACCATACTCATAGTGCCATTAAACTGATATATTCTTTTGACTCTATATACCCATTACTTACGCAATACAAAACAAACTCCATCCTTGCATCATTCCTTCCTGAGTAAATCATCACTCCAAAAGCCTCCACATTGAGTGACATCACCTCACCCATTTGTAAAACATTTAAGATTATATTTTTCATTTTCATCTTCCGGGATTTTACAATTTCCTAACTCTCACTATTGACCTAACATTCAATATAACTAACATTTGTGTCTTGTTATTCTTTGCTAATTAATTTTCCCCAGACATTATACTTTCCAGAGATCTGAAGCAGGAGAATATTTTACCTCCAAAATATTTAATACCTGAAGACAATATCATTATGGCCATAGAATGTCTGAGGACCTTTAATGCAGTGAAAAACCTTTAAACAGTGGTTTCACTTGCTTTCTACATCCGGAGCTGTTGACCTTTATAGTTCTTTCATTTTTAGAGTAGTTTCGTACCACCTGGGGAAAAGGGTGTCCCAACCCATCCCCATTCATCTACCCTACAAAGAGGGCACACAGACTAAGTTTTGCATGCCTAAGTATATGATGCTTGACTTTATAAGTGAGCCATTATGCTTTAACCACATAATGTACTGCCAGGAAATCAGTAATAAGGAATATTTACTAATAAATCCTATCAGTAAGTTAATATTTTACTGAAAGTTTTTAGCACAACCACATACTTTGAGGCCCTTGTAGTGTGTGTGTGTCTTTATGATATTCACAGACTCCAAAATGGCTAATGTATTAAAAATATTAGAACAGATTGGATACAAAACTGATACTTAGTGTTGAGTCTAATTTTTTAAGAATAAGTTAATTAAATAAGAATTGTAGGGCACAAGCTAAAAGAAATAACAACTCTTATTTTGCAAAATTTGTAGGATTGACTATCGAGTCATATAATATAAGACAGTTTGTTTTATTTTGTTGAATTAACTTTCCTATAGGCTTCAAAACATATTAACTTATCTAAATTCTTGAATATTAAAAATTATATTCCATATTATTGCATCAACTGTGTTGTTTCTCATTGCAAGACACACATTTGAAAAATTACATGAAATGTTGGAACCTGGCTACAAATTTGCTTTGTACAAAAAGTTCTAAATATGAGTTCTATTTAAGAAGCACAAAGAAAGGCCCGCAAAAGAATCAGAATAAAACAAAAACAAAAATTTAATTAAATTGTAGAATTACAAATAGCTGTCAGTATCAGGGATATCATATTTTTACTAGTTATATCATATGCAACTTGTGTACGGTATCTAATTACTGTACAACACAATCAGTATATCTGGGCTAGTATCCAAACTTTATATCACAGTTAGTTTAGCTCTTTTACTAGTACATGTAAATTAAAGCAATAATGTAAAATAATTACATCATATATTTATAATTTGGAATGCCTAAATTAGTAACAACAAATGAAGATAGAAAGCCATAAGTGTTAACTTTATTGTAGACAGTTATAACAGTACTGCAATTTTTACTATGCGTAGTAAATTATAACAAATATTTAATGTGTGTGTGTGTGTGTGTGTGTGTGTGTGTGTGTGTGTGTGTGTGTGTGTGTGTGTGTGTGTGTGTGTGTGTGTGTGTGTGTGTGTGTGTGTGTGTGTGTGTGTGTGTGTGTGTGTGTGTGTGTGTGTGTCAAATAACTGAAATGCAGGTAGAACATATTTTACTAAAATATTTTAGTTGTATAGTTCACATTTTTATTTCACTGAACATGCTATGAAAATGTAACTTCTAAGATAAAACAACTGAGATGAATGTAATAAATGAACGTGTGGAAAACAAAACTGTGAAAAGCAATAATTAATGTCTTCAGTCTCTAAGAAACTTATAAAACCAGTGTATTGAAGGTAAAGCGAACAGAAGATGCTGACAAAAATAGAAGCACCTGGAGAACTGTACAATCTAAAGAAATACTGAAAGATAAAGTAATTTATTTCTAAGAAGAAGACAGGTATAAGAAAGGTCATTTAGAGTGGAAGGTAAAATGAAAAAAAAATCACACTTCAGGGGACAATCAGTAGGCTATTGTATAACGTCAGCAACAAAGCTGCAGTAAAGAGCAGAGTTAGATTGATAAAATAAATATTTTTACAGGAGATTAGTTATAAGATAAAGTATTATTTTATCTATTGTTGAAGGCTTAGTAACATAAGAAAATTCAAGAAAGGTTTACTGATGAAATAATTTGAGGAATGAAGTTTATACGTTTTGAATTTGAATTGAGGATATGGTTGTACCAGCTAAGGACCAAGTCAAAGAATGCAAATTAACATATGTGATAAGAGCTCCTATAAAACATCTACAAAAATCTGTAGTGGATGGAGAGGTAAAATTATGTTAAATTTTCTAATGTCAGTTAATTTGATTTTTATCACTCTGCTCAGTTCAAAACCTTGTCTTCAGGTTTCAAAAAAAATCTGAAAACATTTCATATATTTGAAAAAGTCTTACAGAGATTATCGTGATATTCTGTTGCCTAGAAAGCAACTACTTGATATATAATTCCAGTGAAAATTTTCTTAAATCCCACTTTTAGTGATCTATTGAAAGCTGTTGAATCTGACTCCATACAGTCAGTTTCATCAATGTTGAATTGTTCTTGCAGGTGCCAAACTGGAAACTTGAATATGCCCAAGAATAAGTTTACCAAACATTCCTTGAATCAGTAAACACACTTGTTGTAGTGTGTTTCATACCAAAACTGAAGCAAACGTGTTGTTTCTGCTGATCCTTTTTCAGGATCTATAATGAAAATTGTCAGATTGTAAAAACTTGTCAACACAAGAGTGCACTTTAAACAACTGTCAGCTAGCTCTGTAAATTTTACTGTATTGAGTTCTCATAGATTGAAAAGAATCAGTGATGATTTGTTGAAATCTGGGATAATAGAAAATACAGTTTAATAAACTATGTAGTTTTGAATTTTTTAATGAGATCTTGTCATTGATTGTACACAATGACAGGAGACAGAAAAAACAAATTGATGACCTTAGGATGAGAATGTACAAGAAATGAAGTAATTGGGTTGAGAAGCTTAGAGCTATGATTTCTTTTGTGTGTGTGTGTGTGTGGGGGGGAGTTGAGAGAGAGAGAGAGAGATTTTGTGATTCAAATTTTTAGCTGTGAAATAATAATTTTTACAGAATCTTATTACAACTCCTCAGTAACTTACGGAATTTGTAAATTCCTAAAGTTAGAAGTACAGGTTTTATTTATAGAATTTTCTGTAAGGTACTAAATAGACCTTTAACAATTTATTTTTCAGTGGCAAAATGTGAATATTTTAATCCGGGAGGGAGTGTTAAAGACAGAATTGGATTCCGGATGGTTGAAGATGCTGAAGAGCAGGGCTTGATAAAGCCTGGTGACACTCTTATAGAACCTACTTCTGGGAATACAGGTACTTGTAACTAATGATAACTAATCAGTACCTAATCAAAAATAACTAATGATATGTACACACTTTCCCAAAAAATTTGTCTAATGAATTTGTCTAAACATTTTCTGAATTTGTATGCTGCAGCATTTCAGTAGTTAATCCGAGGGCATATCTTATTTATGGATTTTGGGAAGTGCTTGAGAATATACATATATAGTAAGTAGTAGGGGCTGACGTGTTTACCCAATTTGTTTTAAACAGAATTATCACTGTTTCACACCACTATAGAAAAATTATTCCGATTAGTGCTTTCAAGCTTCTCAGCTCATCGTCAGATTTCCGATCTGACGATGAGCTGAGAAGCTTGAAAGCGCTAATTGGAATAATTTTTACTTCCATATTCCTTAAGGAATGGAAGTATGGTGATGGCAAAAAAAATCGTGTTCGAGATTATTGCAGATTCTTATTCTACTACACTCAAAACATGAAAAAAAGTCGTTTTCCGAAAAGTGTCTGTGTGTCTGTCTGTCTGTCTGTAGATTTTTTTTCTATGGCAAACGATAACTGCCGCAAATTCAAACAGAATCAAATAATTTTTTGCATACAGCCCGGTTTTGCAGAGTTCTCGCGACCTATTGTTTTTGGTGAAGATCGGTTGAGGGAAAGGGGTAGTTTACCTGCAACGGTTTTTTTTTAGCAAGGGTAATTTTGTTTGTTTGGCAAACGATAACAGCCGCAAATTCAAACAGAATCAAATAATGTTTCGCATACAGCCCTGAATTGTAGAGTTCTCAAGACCTATTGTTTTTGGTGAAGATCGGTTAAGGGAAAGGGGTAGTTTACCTGTAACGTTTTATGTTTTAACAAGGGTATTTCCTATGGCAAACGATAACAGCCGCAAATTCAAACAGAATGAAAAGATTATTTGCATACAGCCCTAAATTGTAGAGTTCTCAATACCTTTTGTTTTTGGTGAAGATCGGTTAAGGGAAAGGGGTAGTTTACCTACAACGTTTTTTTAACAAGGGTATTTTCTATGGCAAACGATAACAGCCGCAAATTCAAACAGAATCAAATAATTTTCTGCATACAGCCCTGATTTGTAGAGTACTCAAGACCTATTGTTTTTGGTGAAGATCGGTTGAGGGGAAGGGGTAGTTTACCAGCAACGTTTTTTATCATGCGTATTTTCTATGGCAAACGACAACTGCCGCAAATTCAAACAGAATCAAATAATTTTTTGCATACAGCCCTGGTTTGTAGAGTACTGGCGACCTATTGTTTTTGGTGAAGATCGGTTGAGGGGAAGGGGTAGTTTACCTGCTACGGTTTTTTTTATCAAGGGAAATTTTTTTTTTTTGGCAAACGATAGCCGCAAATTCAAACAGAATCAAATAATGTTTCGCATACAGCCCTGAATTGTAGATTTCTCAAGACCTATTGTTTTTGGTGAAGATCGGTTGAGGGAAAGGGGTAGTTTACCTGCAACGTTTTTTTAACAAGGGTATTTTCTATGGCAAACGATAACAGCCGCAAATTCAAACAGAATCAAATAGTGTTTTGCATACTGTCCTGATTTGTAGAGTACTCAAGACCTATTGTTTTTGGTGAAGATCGGTTAAGGGGAAGGGGTAGTTTACCTGCAACGTTTTTTTATCAAGCGTATTTTCTATGGCAAACGATAACAGCCGCAAATTCAAACAGAATCAAATAATTTTTTGCATATGTCCCTGAATTGTAGAGGTCTCAATGACTTTCGATTTTGGTGAAGATCGGTTAAGGGGAAGGGGTAGTTTACCTGCAACCTTATACGTTTTAACAAGAGTAAAGTACTTGAAAATTTATTTAAACTTGTTGAAACAATGGTAATTGTTAAAAATAAAATAATTTTGTTGCCAGGCAATAAAATTATAATTTTTTCATTTTAATGTAATATAATATTTTTCATTTAATACAGCAATAAAAAGGCAGGTAAGACACAGCCTGGCTGTTTGGCTGAAAATGATTTTAAATATAAATCTTAGAATATGGAAGTCATGTATGGTTCTCCATACCGATATTACTTCCATATTCCTTAAGGAATGGAAGTATGGTGATGGCAAAAAAAATCGTGTTCGAGATTATTGCAGATTCTGATTCTACTACACTCAAAACATGAAAAAAAGTCGTTTTCCGAAAAGTGTCTGTGTGTCTGTCTGTCTGTCTGTCTGTAGATTTTTTTCTATGGCAAACGATAACTGCCGCAAATTCAAACAGAATCAAATAATTTTTTGCATACAGCCCTGATTTGCAGAGTACTCGCGACCTATTGTTTTTGGTGAAGATCGGTTGAGGGAAAGGGGTAGTTTACCTGCAACGGTTTTTTTTTAGCAAGGGTAATTTTGTTTGTTTGGCAAACGATAACAGCCGCAAATTCAAACAGAATCAAATAATGTTTCGCATACAGCCCTGAATTGTAGAGTTCTCAAGATCTGTTGATTTTGGTGAAGATCGGTTAAGGGAAGGGGGTAGTTTACCTGTAACGTTTTATGTTTTAACAAGGGTATTTCCTATGGCAAACGATAACAGCCGCAAATTCAAACAGAATCAAAAGATTATTTGCATACAGTCATAAATTGTAGAGTTCTCAAGACCTATTGTTTTTGATGAAGATCGGTTGAGGGAAAGGGGTAGTTTACCTGCAACGTTTTTTTAACAAGGGTATTTTCTATGGCAAACGATAACAGCCGTAAATTCAAACAGAATCAAATAATGTTTTGCGTACAGCCCTGATTTGTAGAGTACTCAAGACCTATTGTTTTTGGTGAAGATCGGTTAAGGGGAAGGGGTAGTTTACCTGCAACGGTTTTTTATCAAGCGTATTTTCTATGGCAAACGATAACAGCCGCAAATTCAAACAGACTCAAATAATTTTTTGCATACGTCCCTGAATTGTAGAGGTCTCAATGACTTTCGATTTTGGTGAAGATCGGTTAAGGGGAAGGGGTAGTTTACCTGCAACCTTTTACGTTTTAACAAGAGTAAAGTACTTGAAAATTTATTTAAACTTTTTGAAACAATGGTAATTGTTAAAAATAAAATAATTTTGTTGCCAGGCAATACAATTATAATTTTTTCATTTTAATGTAATATAATATTTTTCATTTAATACAGCAATAAAAAGGCAGGTAAGACACAGCCTGGCTGTTTGGCTGAAAATGATTTTAAATATAAATCTTAGAATATGGAAGTCATGTATGGTTCTCCATACCGATATTTCTATAGTGGTGTGCAACAGTGATAATTCTTTGTGATTGTAACCAATAACACAACTTTCTTCATTAAACCAATTTGTTATAGGTGGGGTTTTTGTTATCTGTTATGTGTTGTTTGGCTTTGGTGATAAGCTGTTTTATTGTATTTTGGTATTTTTCAGTGAGATATGGTTTAGGTCTGTGATCTTGTTTTCTGTAACAAAGTTTTGTACTTTGTTATGCAGTTCATTAGTAGAAATGATAACTGTAGTGTTATCTTTTCCTGCTGTTACAGAATTCCTTCATTTATACCAAAAACTTTTATTAATAAAAAAAAAAATAAAAAACAATTTTTAAAAACTTGCTTTTCTTAAAGAGAAAAGAAAATAAAAAGTAAAAAATTAAAGTAAAAAAACAAAAATCAAACAAAAAAGTCGCAGTAAAAAGTAAAAAATAATTTCTTTGCCAAATAATTACTTTAAAAAATTTTTTATTCATGTAAGACTGCAAGAAAAACAAGGTGTGCGCACTTTGTATGATTGTACGCATGATTGTATGTAAGTACAATTTATATTTACAGTAGAACCTCGTTATAACGGACCCCGTTACTACGGACTTCTTTTACAACGGACACGTCTTTTACGTCGTACCCCCACCCCCTAGTAACTAAGTCAATGCACTGGAATGACTCACGTCCACCCGGCAGTGCCGAAATACAGTTTTCAGAGACAAACACCCTTGTCAGGTATAAATCGTTGAAAGTTAAAACCCAACCCCAATCCACCATTCAATTAACTGGTTTGAGAATTAACTGTTGAGATAATAACAACAAATACAGGAAACTGTTTGTTTGAATGGTAAGGGAAAGGGAGTTGAAAACAAAGAAAGGTTAACGCCTTAGCCAGGTATATTTTCACTCCCACCACTACTGGTCAGTATTGTTCAGTTGTTTGTCGCGCACAGTCACACGTCCTGCCTATAAATTTGTTTAATTTATTCAAATCATGTCGTTAAGTAAGCCAAGTGTAGGACAGAAATGGAAGCATAAGGCGCTCAGTCTTCAAGATAAACTCTCCATTATAGAAAAATTAGAAAAAGGAGCGTCTGTTTCTAGCATTTGTCGTGAGTATGACATCGCAAAACAAACTGTATTGGACATTAAAAAACCAAAAAATAACATTCGTAACTTTGTTCTCACGTTCAATGTAGAAAAGGAGAAGAGTGCAGCTAAGCGTATGCGGCTGCCTTCTATGGCAACACTGGATGATGCAGTCTACAAGTGGTTCTCTCAGCTTCGTTCATGTGGAATGGCTGTTAGAGGAATTGAAATTCAAGCGGCTGCCGAAAGACTCTCCAAACAGATGGGACTTGAACAGTTTAAAGCGAGCTCTGGTTGGCTATTTAGGTTTCGTCGACGTCACAACATTTCAAACAAGAAGATTAGTGGGGAAATTCTTAGCGCAGACTTTGAAGCTGTTGAGCCTTTTATAAAAGAATTAGACGATTTGATTAAAAAAGAAGGTTATCAATTGAGCCAAATTTATAACTTTGATGAGACAGGTTTGTTTTGGAGAACTCTACCTGACAATACACAAGATTCAAAAGCCGATGAAACTACGCCTGGTAGAAAAGTCAGCAAGGAGCGTGTGTCAGTTTTGTTGTGTGCAAATGCAGACGGCACTCATATGCTTAAACCTGCTATCATTGGTAAAAGCAAAAAACCAAGGGCACTTAAAAATGTGATGGTCAATTTACCAGTTCACTACCATAGTTCCCGAAATGCGTGGTTTACAACTGAAATAACAAGTGATTGGTTTCTTAAGAAAGCTGTGCCAGCAATTATAAACCACCAAATGGAAATTTTGAACATTCCAAAAGAAAAAAATAAAAGCTTTGGTTCTTTTGGATAACACACCAACCCACCCTGATGTTGACAAACTCTGCAGTCGAGACAAGAAGATAAAGTGTAAGTTCCTGCCTCCAAACACAACATCTGTGTTTCAGCCCATGGACCAAGGAGTAATTTATACTGCCAAGCGGCTTTATAGAAGAAAATTTCTCAATGAAATCTTAGAAGTTGATGAGCCATCCGCTGCTGAAGAAGATAGAAGGGGCTAAAGACTCTTCAAAACTTGAAGGCCTACAACATTCGATCTATGATTCACAACTTTGCTGATGCTGTAAAAGAAATTAAACCAACTACTTTGGTGAACTCATGGAAAAAACTGTTAAAGAATGAAGAAGCATGTTTAGAAATAGAAAATTGTGAGACAGAAGATATCCGTGAAACTTTGCAAAGAGGAGAGGAGGAGGAAGTTTTATTGGAAGATGTGGAGACCTGGCTTGAAGAAGATGAAGATGACCCTGGGTTCCACTTGTTGATGGAAGAGGAGATTGTTGGCAGTGTCACTGAGAAAGAAGACTCTTCGGAGGACGAGGAGGAAGGCTTACAAGCGGAAGACAATACTCAGGCAACAATAAAAGTGAGTGAAGTGGAAAATCATTTAAATTTTGTCATTGAATATGTTGAACAATCAAAAAATGAAAATGTGTTTTCTTACTATGAACACTTGCGGCATCTTCGTCAGTTACTGACCAACGAATTAAATAACAAACAAACACAACAAAAAATCAATACTTTTTTCAAACCAGTTAATGTTAGTAGTAATAACCTAATGAATAATAATGAACCAGGGCCTTCTTGTTCAAGAGAATAAAACAATAGAATGTATATAAAGTTTCAATTCTGGTCTGTAATGTAAATATGAACAGTATGATCTCATTTGTCATGTATCCCTATGCAAATGATGTCAAGTAAAAATAAATATGTTTTATACTAATTTACCGAGTTTTATTGATGTAAATACGACCTAACAAGACTTATTTGTTATATAACGGACTTTCATTACAACAGACAACCTTTAGCCCCAATTAGTCCGTTATAATGAGGTTCTACTGTATATGTAACCACGGATGTATATATATATATGTGTACATAATATACATGTATAATGTATATACACATGTTAGAAATACATTTTTCTAACATTTTGGCGTCTTTTCAAAATATATACGTTTTGGCGTCTACCCGAAAACGAAGAGTATATTGAAATTTTATTGTAACATTACGTTCTTGTGATTATGTTATTTGTGTTTTGCATTTTATATTTCAATATACTCTTAAAATAAGCAAATAATTTTTTTTGTACAAAACGCTGTCATTATGGCATCTTTTCATAATTACGACAATAGGGCGTCTTTTCAATTTCCCAACAATTAAGCGTCTGAAATGTATACTTTTCGAATTTTCGCCGTTTTTGCTTCCAGTGACGTTGCCAGATTTCAACCCTGGGTATCCCACAGTTTACGTTGACGCTTATTTGTTTGTACGAAAGAGTGACTAACTCCAGGCGAATGAAAATTATTCTTTTCCTTCGTTCACGCGCCAACTTTACATCATAATTTTAACTAAATATTTATCAACAATTTTTAAACTTCACTATCCAATTCTATTAACCGTGGTAATATAATTATTGTGTTTTACGAAGCATGCCAACGTAGCGTACTGGCCTTTCGAATTATGTAAAGATTGACCACTTCTCGTCGGATCAAATAACGTAATTAACGGGCATGTTAGTATTTTCTCACATGCATTGACACCGGGTGATAATGTAACTTCGATTTCTTTTACTAAAGAAATTTCCTGTGCATATTGGCAGTCAGAAATAATAAATGTAATGCCAGTCGTTATGAACTAGTTATATATATATAATATATATATTATATTTTAATATTTTATATTAAATATTTATATTAATATTTTATATAAATATTATAATATTTTATATACTAGTTATATAAAAAGTATAATCAGTTATATTTCTGGTCAGTGTTCATCATTATACGTACAATCTTTTGAAGTAATGCTATAAAACATTTATTTGTATCAGTTTTGCGGTTAACAAAATTGTATAATTTTAGTTTGTAGTTCTGTAGTTCTTAATAGTCTATAGTTCTGTTTGGGATTGAGATTGGTAAATAGATAGAGATAGTGAGTGAGAGAGAGAGAGTAAAATGATAAAAGTGCGTAATTAAGAGAGTATGAGAGAGAGGGTGAGTAGGGGGAGAGAGAGAGAGAGAGAGAGAGAGAGAGAGAGAGAGAGAGAGAGAGAGAGAGAGAGAGAGAGAGAGAGAGAGAGAGAGAGAGCTAAATGGGAGTAAAGAGTCAGATACACAGACAAACACAGAAACTACTGTACGTATTTTTTTGTTAATAAGATTTCTATTTTTATTATTAAGAAATATAAAAAGGGGAGAAAAGAGAGAAAGATAGAAGGAAGGAGAGAGACAGAGGGTTGTGAGATAGCATAAATTTTTATATAAAAATTGTTATAATATTAGTTCTATTTGTGTTTTAGATAATAGCTAGATGATGCGATATGCAGGCAAGGAAAGGGAGAGAGATACACGCAATATTAAAATGTTTTGGGCTGAGGGTACTAGA
The DNA here is from genome assembly GCA_034769895.1 of Magicicada septendecula. Classification (NCBI taxonomy): domain Eukaryota; kingdom Metazoa; phylum Arthropoda; class Insecta; order Hemiptera; family Cicadidae; genus Magicicada; species Magicicada septendecula. The sequence continues at coordinate 1,091,240,582 of CM068367.1, forward strand.
AGTCGTCGGATACCTGCACTTTTTGTAAGACCAGGAAAAGGTTATTTTATTATACTGTTCACTGACATGTCTATTGTTATATAGGCGTGTGGGTTTCTCCACGGATTATAAACGTAGTGGGTACATCCAGTGGCTTGAGAGGCATTTTCTTACAGAGAATGCTCATGGCCGCTAATACATGTATCAGAGAAATGCTGATACTTATTTCAACAACAATTGCTTCACTTACTAAAAGCGGTCAGTGAGGCCTTGTCGTTTTTTACCTCTATGTTTATATCTTTACATCTATTTTTATATTTTAATTTTATGTATTTTTTAGATTTGTTCTAATTTATTTCTACTTTAGCTAAATTTATTGACTACAAATTACTGTATATTCAATTTAAAAATTGCGTGTAAAAATAATGAATAGCCGCTAAAAAATCATTAAACAATTCTTCTGCAGAAAAACAGTTTTCTCCATACGTATTCAATTAAATGCGTCTGAAATGTACTAACAGACATTCTGCTGACTCTTCTCCGCATAACACGCTTAATTTTAGACCATTAGTTCTGGATCCTTTGGGTGTGAACAGCAGAATTGCGAGGACATACAAAATTAAGCGAATAGTTCACAGACAAAAGTATATACCCGTACATTTTGGTATGTATGGGTACTCGCGAGTTGTACCCGCGCCACATATCTGCAACTATAGTGGTTCCTGGTTCCATGTTATTTAAAATTACACAATTTAGTGGGTCCACCACTTTTAGGATACACTTCTTTATTCTCCTGCCAATTCCCTCAAGTACCCAACGAGTTTTGGTTATACGACTCCTGTTGTACTTCCTTCAAGCGAACGCACTTTCATCAATTTCAGTATCTCCCAGGCTGTCAGTTTTTGAGCTGTTGTCCATCGGCCAGACAGTAAGGATCTCCCTAAACTTGTTTATTAATTTTTGTGTAGTTTTCCTGTTTATGTCGATCTCTTTCGAAATGACTGAAATTTGATATTTCAAAATACAAGCGACTAACACACATAATACAGATAATGCAGGAACACGCGCTATTTCGAAAAAAGTGTCATCATATATGTTTTTTGTAGCTCTGCAATTCCGTCTACCACATCTGAAGATGACGTTTATTTGTCCTTTTACATTTGTTAACATATTACCATCACACTTTACACATTGTTTTGAAAACGGAAGAATATTTCAGTAACAAACACATTTTCTGATACCTTTTTTTTTTAATGAAACACCGAAAATTATTAACAATTTTGTATTATGAGGTTTGATTTGCAGGCGTAGATTTCAGTAAGATACGGATGTGAACAACGCTGATGAATGAATGTTAAACAAAATTAAATAGATTTAAAGATATAAACATACATGTAAAAAAACGACAAGGCCTTATGGCCACTTTTAGTAAGTGAAGCAATTGTTGAAACAAGTAACAACATTGCTCGCTTATCATTTGCGTCATTCTCTGCATAAAAATATCGGGCTGCATGAAAATGTCTCTCAAGACACTGTTGGTAGCCACTTACATTTATAACCTTTGGAGAAACCACAAGCCTATATAACAATAGAAATGTCAGAGAACAGTATCATAAAATAACCTTTTCCTGGATTTACAACCAGTACAGGTATGCGGCGACTTCTAATACCTTCAACCCAAATGTTTCTTTATAATACGAGTAATTATACAAGTAGTTACATAAGTGATAAGTAGGTGAATAGATAGATAGAAAGAGAGCAAAAGAGAAAAAGAGAGAGAGGGGTAGTATAGATAGTGTATGTTTATAACAAATGTGTTACATCGCGTTATAATCGTTTATTTAAGTACTAAGTAGGCCTGTAATGTGAACGCTGATGTTGCTTGGTATAAGTCTATGTAGGCCTACTTGTGCTTCGTATTAGGTAACTAATTAATGATGGCTACATGTTCATAATAGTTCTGTTACATCTTATAACGTGTATTTTGTCTTTGTTCCTGCACTACTAATGATGGCCGTAGTGGGCACAGTAGAAACATCTGGATATTTCTACATCAGTATTCAGTGAATGGCGGCCTAATAACCTGCATAATAAATTTAACGCTACTGATAATGGGAGTCTTTCAGACGAATATGTGGAGGGAGAGGATTATCAAAGCACCTCAAGCTGCACTAAAAGCTAGTCTTGTAGTCGTAATAGGACTGAAGGATATGAATTTAAGAAAGCTTCTTTTCTAACAATTTTCCGCCAAAAAAATTTTGCGAATACAGTGATGGTACGGACGATCCAGAATTTGAACAATAGTGTAGAGACACCGCATCTTAAAAACAATTCTGTTCTTGTTATGGGCAATGTCTCGTTTCAATGTAAAGCATTACCAACGACATCTCATACGGAAAAAAGTATGAATTGGTTTGAGGAAAAAGGAATAAATTTTCTAGAGGACGGCCGGAATAGTCAATTATTGCATTTATAGAGGGAGGCGTATAAGGCAATATTCAGTGAATACGATGATAATGTAACCGAAGAAAATGAGTGTCTTGTGCTCTGGCTTATTCCATCAATACTTCTGTGAAGTCAACCCGATAGAATGAATTAGTACTGAGTAGGCCTACCGTAATGCAACCTGTAGCAAGAATTATTTGTATAACCTGTTGTGTATAGATTCTTCTTGTGCAATTAAACAATAAATTACTAACGTTAAGGTCATTGACATGAAGACATAGTCCAACAATTGTAACATACTTACAAAAATCAGTGTAACACACATTACTGAACGCAACGCATTTGTTGTAACCATCTTTATTAATAAAAATAACTCGCAGCCTGACAAGTTTGCCTAAATTTTACATAATATGGTTTGTAGCGTCCGCCAATTTGTTTTCCAAAATTTTATATCTTTGCTGACTCTTCTAAAATCAAGACAAGTGACTTCATATCCGACTTCATATCTCGTGCATCAAAACTGGTCCAGCCGTTTTATGGTTACAAGGGAACAAACAAACTAACAAGCATTAACACACAATTTTCGTACAAAAGTAAATAAATATGGTTATTTAACAGAATACGAAATTCCTTGAATGATTATAAAATACACATTATAAGATATAACATAACTATTATGAGCATGCAGTAAAATCATTAATTAGTAACCTAATATGAAGCACAGGTAGGTCTATAGTAAGCAACATCAGCGCTCGCATTACAGGCCTATTTAGTATTTAGTAAATGATTATAACGCAATGTAACACATTTGTTATAAATTATAAAGTACTCAAGTAAATATTATAAAAAGTAATACAGTAGTTACCAAAAAGAAACTTATGTGAACTGTACAAACCTAACGTATTGTGTCGCACAGAGGCGTATGAAGGGGGGCCAAGGGGCCAGCCGCCCCGGGCGGCATAGCAAGGAGGGCGGCAAAGTGAGCATAGTCTTGAAAAAATTGTTTTCAATTTATAAAACTACAAACAACTTGTTTCTTTGATATGACTATTCCTTTCATAAAAGAAGCATAACCAGCCAACTTCTCTGTTGTCATAAACCTTGCGTGATAAACAATACTAATCTATTTATGCTGAAGCATCGTAATTATGGTTCATTATGGTAACAAATTTGTGGTGATTTTGTAGTGAGTTGTTATGCTGGAAAGGAGAACTGATAATCATACAGTATTAGCTTTGTATAGATAATGTTAATTGCTGTTCGTATACAGACGAATATATTATTTGCAAAAAAACGTTACGTGGGCTAGGTATGTGCAATTTTTCCCGGTTCGACGCAGCGAACGTGTTGATCATCGATGAGTATCTTGAATGTGCGGTTTGTTTTTGGTTTGTGTGTCTTATGGGTATATCTATAATACTTCACGTGTATGACATCATACTAATACTTCATAGATTTTATTTCTTTAAAAGTGAAAACAGCGGAGGGGATCACACAATCTATTACAAGTAAACTTGAGAGTGATGGATTGAATCTTAGCGATTGCAGAGATCTGTCGTATGGCAATCAAACAACAATTGCTAGTATCCATTCAAGAGTTCAAAAGAGAATATTAGTTTTGAATCCACTAACTATGTTTGTTCCTTGTGACAACCATTCACTTAACTTGGTTCGAGTTCAGCAACTCATGTAAATGTTCAGGCAGTGACATTTTTTGGGACAGTAGAACGTCTATTCACCTTCTTTTCCTGTTCCACTTATAAATTGAGTGTTCTTAAAGACTTCGTATAAATTATTCTTAAAAGATATTGTGATACCAGGTGGAGTTCAGAAGCAGATGTGGTGAAAGCAATATCCACTCAGCTGGATGAAATGATCGCTGCACTGGAGAAAGGAATACACCGACTGAAACAATTGATACGAGGGAAGATGCAGCAATAATAATTAATGCGATAGAAAACTTTAATTTTGTGACATTGGTCTTTTTCTGGACGTATATTCTTTCTTCTATAGACAAAAACCATAAAATCTTGCAGACCAAAGAAATAAGCTTTAGTCAAGCATTAACACGTCTGGAGAAGCTAACGGACAATTTAAATGTTTGGAGGAATGAGCTGTGTGACAATGTCATTTCTAAGGCCGAGCAGGTATGTACGTCACACACGTCAGTCTTTTCTACAAACATTGTGCACAGTTTAGTCTGAGCTGTTGTATCGCGAACTCATAAATGGTTAATATATGTCAGCCACTGCTGTGTAGCGTGATAATGTGTTGTGTCTATTCAGCGTAACACCACAGGTCACCAGCACAGAGATTTGTCATTCATCTGAATCCCGCCAAGAGAGTATTCAAGGTCAAGTGACATTCCTAATTTTTAATAGCTCAGCAGCGTTTGTTTACAAAACATACTACTGTTTTGGCTGACATATAAACAGATTATGTCTGAACTAATGCAACCTCTTATTTATATGTACATCTGTCTGTTTTTACGTTTCCACCAAACGTGTTGGTAGGCTGATGTGTTCGTACTCCTTAAGAAAATAATATTAAAATAATATGAATATTTTATAGTAAAAACATAACAACAATAGTAATAACAATAACAATTTGTAGGCTTAAGCATTCATAACATAAAGCAATTTTTTAACGTTCCATTCTCCCCCCTCCAACCTAAGACACGCACACGCACGCGCACGCACACGCACACACACACACAAATAAAATACGTATTAGACTATATTATTGTGTGGTTAGTACTGCAGATAGGTGAAATAATTGTGCCTTTAATGATAGAAGCTTACAACTTGGGGCACATATACTACATATATGAAGATTTAATTTTGGATATGAGGCCATCTCAGATTTCGCCTATTGCAGTAATGGCGGACATTCAAAATGGCGGCTTCTGAATATTTTTTATGTGCTCCTTTTAAATGTTATTTGATGATGTTAAATGACAGCTATTAAAGCAATGGCGAGTAATTGTTGTTTTGTGCATGTAGTTTGCTATTTTTAATAATATATACCATATTTTATTTATATTCTATTTATAACAAATGTTGATGGATTATTTAATGGAAATACTAATACTGCATTGTCTGTATTGTATAGAATTCTGATAGATAAACACATAATAGATTAGATATAATAGATAATGATTAGATTCAAAATCTGATATCACTCAGTACAAAGAGCACCACAAGCACAAAAGCGGTACACTGCAGCCTTCCTACATTGACACTGTCGTGTGCAGCCTTTCTTGCAGCCACATCGTATGAGTTCCCTGCATGCTTGCGAAGCCTCTGGTAGGGTTGTCCAATATATTTCCCATCCACCTTCAACCTTCTTCTTCCAACCCCAATCACCTGGTGACGGGAGCACTGGGGTTGCGACCATCATTTGAGCCCAGCAGTAACCAGCCTGGTAGACAGCTCTCTTTGTATGCTGAATGAGAGCATCTTGTGAAGGAGGCAAATTGTCAATTGCTCTACCTTTCTGAGTAAACAGGTGTTTTTTTGCATCATTAACACATTTGTCACTGCTAGTATGGTCATATAGCAAAACTATAAATCTCTCCAATGGTTTCAGCATATCTTGTACAGTCTGCTGAGTAGGTCTGTCAGCCAATGCACAAAAAGTAGCGGTGATGTCTTGATATGCATTCCAGGTGTCCCATGCGGTCCTTTTGCCTCTTCCTCCAAAGAAGGATACAGTGTCACACCCAGTTATTGTGTGAAACAATGGTAAGGCAGTACAACGATCACGACCCAAAGATCTTGCTAAGTCATGCGCGGCGAAGATCCGGTAGTTCTTTCCCACTCCAAAAGCAACCCACAGTTCCACAATGTTTAGACGTTGTGCTGATAAGATGGCAAGAACTAAAACATCGGTGTCCACAGTGCGTATTTCGGCTTTGGTATATCCTTGCTGCACAGCATCACATAAATGAAGTAGGAGTCGAGTGTCAGCTTCTTCATGTATGCATGGAGCCAGTTCTAAGACATCTTGACGATTTATAGTAAGAACATCGCTACCAATTGTGGTAATCACTTGCTTGTCCATGGAAATAGCTGCTAATGTTGTAGCCAAGAAAGAGAACAATTCAGTCTTATTTTCATCAACCCGGAGAAACTCCTCCCAGTTTTTAGGAAGTGAACTTCTTGGTTCAACACGCTTTCGAACACCTTTTCCCCTTTTGCTGAGTGTGTCACTCTTCAAGCTGTCAGGCATGTACACGTCCCAGATGATATCTATCCTTCTTACATGTTGAAGCTGAGCTTTGATGTAGGGTATGAATACAGCATTGGCATAATCTTCAAATGTTTTTGCCAATCCTGGTCGCAGCATGTTGACAATTGTAGCACCGTCAATGATTGTAATTTCTGCTGTTGGTTTGGTAGTGCTAGTAGGTGCGAGTTCTTCAAGACAAGTCAATAAATCTGACTTTGTTCCAGTTTTTAGACTCCCCAACTTCGACAGTGCTGGAGGATAAGCTTGGTTCTCATGTCTAAAGAACTCATCCAAATCTCCATTACATATCTGTGATGCAATGTACAATCTAGAGAACAACGAGCAGTCATTCTTTAGTGATGTCAACTGTAACTGTTTATTAGACTTTTCACGAACTGGAGGACGGCTGAAGAGGTGTAGGTTATTCCGCTTAATAGGATCTGTAATACGTTTATAGTTTTATTAATAAGCCTCTTGCTAACATATAACTCATACTGTTCAATTCAAATTTTTTCAATATTTAACAATGTATCTGAAACTGCCGTATTTACAATATTTCTGCTGTCAAGTACCAGAAGATCAGAGCTGTTTTCACTGAATGGGTTTCCCAGATCTTGCATTACATGAGTCAGAGACTTGACATCTTTTGCAAATGCCATCTGTGAATGCTTGTTGCTTCGTGGTGACGCTCATCTTTTTCCCATCTCTCTGTCTTGGTAGAATTAAATTCTTCAAACTAAGCGGGCCATCTCAGGTCCAGACACCATCCAACGAAGCAGAGCTTTTGAGTTTTCTGTTAGGCCTACAGCTCCTCCATCACCTTTGACTGATGCGTTATTTTGTTCATGGGCCTGATCAATAGCAATAGCAGAGAATGCCCTACTTGATTTTTTGGTGACAAACTTTCCTTTCATGAATTCTTCATAGGTGGCAAGGTGATTCTGTTTAAGTGAAATCATGTCATGTAAGTGGACAGGAATCCATCTCGCATAGTGAGTATGGTCAAGAGAAAAGAACCAGGGAACAATACTGGATAGCGCCTTTACATAGAGCTGAAAATCTCTTTCTCGTATTGCTCTAACAAAAGTCAACAAAAGGAGTTCTAGTTTTAGAACGATAAACCAGAATCTAAATTGGGGACATACATAAACTCTTTCTTTACACCACTCTTCAAATGACTTAACTTGACTGCTGTGCTCTATGTTGGCTGTAGTCAATGTAAGCATGCTGCATAAGTAAATATAGGCTACTGGCTGTGATTTGATGAGCCCTGTGGGTACGAGTTACATGGGAACCCTTTACAAATGAATCCGCTTTTCCAGCTGTTGTAATATCAGCCTGAACAAGTGCTTCAGTCCATCCACTTTCATCCAAGAGATTTCCAAGGACCCTGAGAACTACAATCTCGATATGAAGCCCACCAAACAGTATAACAAATTGACCTTCACCATGAGTTGTTGGCCAGTTCCACTGGATTTGTTTTGCCAGTGCGTAGAGTGGCTGGTCAAATGCAATGATAGGAATCTGCCCCGGATTAAGCCAATCAATTGCTGTCTTAACAATATCCATTGAATGGTGAATAATGGCCACTGATGTAGCATGGTCTGGAAATAGAGGAAGCAACGAAGAAATTGTTAAATCACATTCTTTACGTTTATTGACTTGTTGACTAGCGTTGTATGCTGCCCAGGTGATTATTTCATCCCCTTGTAGGTTGTCAGCAGCCAAAACAGTTTTTACATGCTTCAGCCAGGTGTATTCTTTAACCATATCTTTCGACGACAGTTGGTAGTCAACAAAGTTTTCTTGTACTGTTGGCAAAGGACAGTCAGTTCTAATAGGAGGAACAGGGGTAACACTTGTGTAGCTTTCAGGAAGATGTTTGGTTGCCTTCACGACAAAAGGACTTGAAGTCCTAGTTCGATCAGTCCCTCTGGAATTACCATCTGGATGTTGAAATAGGGATATTCCTGTACCATGGAAAGAATCATGAGCTGTAGTAGAACTTGGATTGTGGTCAATATTATCAACCGCACTAGTTGTGAAAAGCCCTCCTTTTAACTGAAGAGGAACGACAGCATTTTCCATGTGATACAGATAACATATTTCATTTCCAAGTTCTGATGAAATGTCTAGCACTCGGTCATATGATATGCTTAATCCGAGCTCGTGAAGGTCTTCAACTAGTTCACGCTTGCGAGTTTTTGTATGAATTAAAATATCTAAGTATATAGGCAAAGGTGTTTCCCGTCCTCGATTGTGCTTGTAGACTGTTCCAGAATGACACTCCCGACGTCTCACCAAACTGTTATACATTAGTAACTGTGCAACAGTAAGGATAGGTTGTGGTATTGTTGAAATACTTGACTGTGCTTTAATATTTGGACCATTTGTAACCATAGCAACCAGTGCTAACAGAGATGATGGTACGGAGTCTTCCTGACAGGTTTTTTCAAATGATCCATTGAAGGGGTTTTTCATTTTAAAGATGTCTCTTCTAACTATATTTGCTGCTTTAGCAAGATGAATAGCGTCACTATCTGCATCGTATTCACAAGCTTTCTTCAGAGCTAATCCAACATCATTATTAAATATTAACATCACATCTCGACCTTGCTTATGTGCTTCCATGTCAGGAAAGTATGCAAGTACTCTGTTTTTTAGTTTTGTGGAATGTGATGACATGCACACATATTTATAGCATCAGTTCATGTAAAATCACATATAATACGCTATTAACATTATCAAATAACAATAAAAAAGGAGCACATAAAATATATTCAGAGGCCGCCATTTTGAATGTCCGCCATTACTGTAATAGGGGAAATCTGCGATGGCCTCATATCCAAAATTAAACCTTTATATATTTAGTATATGTGCCCCAATTTGAATGCTTCTATCATTAAAGGCACAATTCTTACAATTATTTCACCTATCTGCAGTACTAGGTGTCCAATGATCAATCACCTATCGCGGTGGTCCTCAAGGCCCCTTTCAGTTTCGAGTCTATACTACCTCTCCAGCTACTTCTTGGCCAGCCTGGTTCCTTCTTCCCTTGTGTTTCCACTTTAACACGTGTTTTTGGAATCTCTGCCCACTCACTGTATATGTCCGAAGTAGATTAGCTGTTTGTTATCTGATCTCTCTACAGTCGTTACTTTCTCTTATATTCCTTTATTTTGTAACGTTGCATCGTTGTTGGCTTTTTCATTCTGCGGATAAACGAAATTCTTTACTTGCATCTGGAAGTACTATGTCATCATGATATTATAGATTGCAAACCTTCTTACTTAACATTGCAATACCTCCTTCCCATTCATCCGTGTCTCCTGTCTATTTAAACCCTTAGAATTTAAATCGTATAAGATTGAGAATTCATCCTTGTCATACCCCTTCTTTACGATGAGAAATTCCGTGAGCAGGGAGTTAACCCTGATTTACCTTCCCTGTTGTGATGATAGTGATACTGATTTCTTGTAACCCTTCCATGTTTACGTAAAGTGATTTTGTGTTACGGTGTCTGTAACGGGACATTTTGGCCTACCTGGGATAAAATAAATAAATTTGTATTTGACATAAAAGCAAATAACATTTTTTACGATAATTGGGACAAACGTAAACAAAAAGGTATATTTTATTAGTAGCGGCAGTGGTAGCATTGATTGTGAAAATTATTCAAGAATATTTTATAAAACGAGTAAAACAACCGACAAAAGTGTGCCAAGGGCAGCTTCAAGGACTTCAAACTGTAAACAAGTGATGTAACAGCATCACGCGATGTTACGTCAGCGCCTTACATAACGCTAGAATGTGGGTGTAGCAGCGCTAGCAGTGTTTCGTTGCACTGACAGAACAAAGACAGTCGGCAAATAACAACTACCAGTGTCGGACGCATAGAACTGTCGCGTCCGCCGGCTAGCCGGTTTAGGCGAAGTTTTAATCGCCCGCACCTAAAATGTGAATACCGCATACAAGTAAAAAGTAAAGTAATGCAATTTTAACATAATGTGAATCAACAGTATTTTGTTTTGAAATAGAACGTTAAATGTGAAAGGAAATAAGTGAAATTCGAGGATAAATCGGGAGTGCGTGGGACCGTTGGAATAATGCGCAGATAAGTAACCAACAAATAATAAGTTTATTCTAAATTATGTAATCATTCAATTGGCCATTCAAAATTTTTTAAAGAGAATCATGAGCTCAAAAGGGGGTCGTGAGAGAAAGAAATTAAATATGTAAAGTATGAAAGTGTGCGTGGCTGGGTGAATGTACAAAATATAATTAAGAGGTGCTGGTTGCGATATAGTTAAATAAATAATCTAATGTAAGTAATTTTGGGGGAAACGATAAAATGTTGATGATAATAATTACTATTTGTTTTACCAAGGGAGCCTCGTGGCCAAATATGTTAAAATGCTTTGAATCAGGGGTTAAATGTACTAGTGGTAGAAAATGAAAATAAAATACCATTTTTATTGTGCTTGCAAAATATGTATTGGTTATTGCGTTCACCTGTTTCTCTCTGCTAATGAGTACACCAGACGAGACCCTGGAAATTTCACGAAAGGTAGGTAAAAAAAAAACAAAAAAAAAAAACTGATCAATATCAATATTTCAACATTAATAATTTTTTATTAACTCGTAATGTTTTAAATGGCGCCCGTCTAACAGTGACTTTTTGAATTAAAAAATTAAATTAGTTTACAAACTGGTCGAAAATGGCAGAGGGAAATAAGAATGCAGACTTAGGTAAAAGTAGCGTAGAAGAATCTATTTTAAATATTACGCAAGATCATATGGTAACAACCAATGATTTTGTTGATGAAAGTGTTGAAACAGATGTAGACGAAACTGTAGTAGCGGGGGGTAGTAAAGACAAGGGGGTAAATATATTTATCCAATTAGCATTGATGATGCAGATGTCAGGAATGAAAACTGAGATCAAATCAGAAATAAATATCGTAAATATGAGTTTAAATGAAATGAAAACAGAAAATAATAATTTAAAATCTGAGATCAAATCAGAAATAAATGTAGTAAAAGTAGAAATGAATAACGAGTTTACAAAAATAAGAAGCGGACTAAAAATGAGTGATGTAAACATGAATAGCCGATTGGAAAGTATGAGTGAGACTATTGTTGGAATGAGAGATGAACTGACTAGTGTTATAAATAAGATACAAAACGAAATGAAAAACGATAGAAAAATAATTAACGAAAACCAAAAAGAGAAAATGTTAGAGACAAATACAAAATTGGACACATTGACAAGTAAATTTAATGATAAAATTAAAAAGCAAAATGACAAAATTGACTGTAATGTTCAATGTATAATTAATGAGTGTGAGCAAATCAAACGAGCAAGTGAAATACAAGAAAATATAAATGATGAATTCAGAAGTAACTCTGAACCAGTTGATGCAATTAAAATTAATGTAACTAGTTTAAAAAATAAACAAGCAGAACATGAGCGTGAAATAGTTAAAGTCAGAGAAGACTTGAATGTAACCATTAATCAGAAATTAACTAATGTGAGTGAGAGAGATTTAGATAGAGAGTTGTGTGCAGATAGAGAAATAGAATTATATAAGTTAAAGAGAAATTATAATGAGTTGAGAGAAAGATTGGAAGGGGTGAAGATAAACCATATAAAATACTTACCTGTTGAAAGAGAGATAGAGAATTATTTTGATAATATCTTTATAAACGATAATGACTTACATGATGTAATAGTAGAGGAATATAAAAATGATAAAATAGCTTACCTGACGTTAACCAATAATACTGATGGAGACTGGACAATAATAACTTATGTTGACAAGATTTATGAAATATTAATAGGGAATAACCCTATAAATTATAATGGCATAGTGAATGAAATAAAGTTAATGGATTATTATAATAATAATAATACCAAATTGAATGTGGATAACAATGATGCATGTTATAAATATATTCGTTATATCTATGATGCTGGAGGTTGAAATTAAAAAATCAGTGTATGGACAATTTTAATATTGTAATTTTTGGTAATGACCTGGCAGACTTGGACAATGAAGTGTGAAAAAATGGAACAGTTAATGACAAAAGTTTGTAAATATATTTGTAGTGAATTCAATTGTGTGTATTGTAAAATGTTAGGTGAGCAGTGTGTATATGTAGTAGAAAATGTTGTGATAATAATAATAATATTATTAATATTTTGCAGTCTAAATAAATAATAAAAATAATTATGAAGACAATAATTAATGATTTGTAAATTTTTGATAATATTTGAAATATGTTGTGTTTTAATAATCAATTGAAGTAAATAATTTGAGATGTTTAAATATTGTGATTGAATGTTATATGTTTGAATTTTTATAATGAATTTAAATTATGTTATGAGATTTAAATTAAATAACAATTAATGAATAAATAAATCTTAAATAGTTTAGTTTGTGGAATAACATAAAGGTTAAAAAATAAATGTTAATAATAATTTTGAAATTTTGAGGAATCTAATTGCAACGAAGGATAAATAATGAAATGGTGATATATAAAAGAGTAAATGAAAATTACACATTATAATGTTTATAAGTTTCTATACAAATTGTATAAAAAGTGAATTGTTTATTTTCAAATAAATTTGTGATAGTTAAAATTTTCAATGGGTTGTAAGGAATAGAAGTTGGGTGATAGTAATTGTTTGAGTAAAACGTTTGAGTCAGTCCAAGTTGAATATATTGGGGTGTCATATTAGATAAAGATTTTGTAAGGGAGTGTTAGAGTCGTAAAAGGGGAAGATTATGGGTAAATGCTAAGTTGATAAAGTGAATTATAATGAATAACTGAGAATTACCCAAGTTAATGAAATGGAAAAATAAATGAAATGATGTGTAAAAAAAAAAATTTTAATTTTTTTGGGAAATGAATTAATAAAAGTTAAATTGAGATTAAAAGGGAAATTTTATAATTTTATATTCGAAGTTAATGATGTAAAGTGTGTAGATTATGTTCAAACTTAAATGTGAATTGTTTATTTTAATGTAATAATAACAATATGAATTATGAATGTACTATGTTTTCTTATGTATTATTGTGTTGGTTAGTATTTAAGAGAATTTCATGAATATAAAAAAAAAATATTTTTTGGTGCAAATTGGGTATAAGAGAAATGTGTAATATGGTAATGGGAAATGTTTATTTAAATTCTGATGGGAATCAGAGCAATAATTTTGAATTTTGGAATCAAAGTTAACAAGAGAAAGTACACAGAATGAGATTATGGAATTTTAAATATGTTATGATATGTCTTCATATATGCTAGAAGTAAGCGAAAACAAAACCAGTGCTTCTTAGCGCAAACCAGCACCGCTAGGGGGAAACAGATCAGTTGGGGATATGGTGTTGTATAAGGCCACTGTTTGATATTTTAATTTGTTGTTTCAGAGTTTGGTGAGGCTGTGGCGGCGGTCCTGAGCTGGCCAGCGCGTCAGAGCAGGGGCGTTAAGTATCTGTCTGACTCTATGGTGTTGGGATCTCGAGAGAGAAGTCCAGTATTGTCATTCAGGTGCGGTCACAGTCACCGGACCAAGGGTGAGTTAATTATATATTTTTTTTTTGGTAAACCATCAAGGGGGTTGTGGCAACATATCCTGGCTGATCCCTTTAGCAAGTATGAATGTGTCAATGAGATTTTTTATGCTTCGGCATAAAATCTCTCATTGAGGGGGTATTGTAACGGGACATTTTGGCCTACCTGGGATAAAATAAATAAATTTGTATTTGACATAAAAGCAAATAACATTTTTTACGATAATTGGGACAAACGTAAACAAAAAGGTATATTTTATTAGTAGCGGCAGTGGTAGCACTGATTGTGAAAATTATTCAAGACTATTTTATAAAACGAGTAAAACAACCGACCAAACTGTGCCAAGGGCAGCTTCAAGGACTTCAAACTGTAAACAAGTGATGTAACAGCATCACGCGATGTTACGTCAGCGTCTTACATAACGCTAGAATGTGGGTGTAGCAGCGCTAGCAGTGTTTCGTTGCACTGACAGAACAAAGACAGTCGGCAAATAACAACTACCAGTGTCGGACGCATAGAACTGTCGCGTCCGCCGGCTAGCCGGTTTAGGCGAAGTTTTAATCGCCTGCACCTAAAATGTGAATACCGCATACAAGTAAAAAGTAAAGTAACGCAATTTTAACATAATGTGAATCAACAGTATTTTGTTTTGAAATAGAACGTTAAATGTAAAAGGAAATAAGTGAAATTCGAGGATAAATCGGGAGTGCGTGGGACCGTTGGAATAATGCGCAGATAAGTAACCAACAAATAATAAGTTTATTCTAAATTATGTAATCATTCAATTGGCCATTCAAAATTTTTTAAAGAGAATCATGAGCTCAAAAGGGGGTCATGAGAGAAAGAAATTAAATATGTAAAGTATGAAAGTGTGCGTGGCTGGGTGAATGTACAAAATATAATTAAGAGGTGCTGGTTGCGATATAGTTAAATAAATAATCTAATGTAAGTAATTTTGGGGGAAACGAGAAAATGTTGATGATAATAATTACTATTTGTTTTACCAAGGGAGCCTCGTGGCCAAATATGTTAAAATGCTTTGAATCAGGGGTTAAATGTACTAGTGGTAGAAAATGAAAATAAAATACCATTTTTATTGTGCTTGCAAAATATGTATTGGTTATTGTGTTCACCTGTTTCTCTCTGCTAATGAGTACACCAGACGAGACCCTGGAAATTTCACGAAAGGTAGGTAAAAAAAAACAAAAAAAAAAAACTGATCAATATCAATATTTCAACATTAATAATTTTTTATTAACTCGTAATGTTTTATGTCCTAATGTCGGCTACAATTATCCAAATTTTCTAGCTTCTAAAATAATCTAAGTTTTATTGTATTTTGAAAAATAATGTGCGATTACCTACATTTTTTTAAAATCTTGCTAGTATTCAATAATATGGCAAAACGTTTCCTAGCTTACGTTGTATTTGGGGTAGTAGGTATACTTTAATTGTTATAGAATTCTTGTAACTAAACTTTAATAGTAGGTGAAAAATAAGATTATTCTGTCACAGTGATCTTTAAGTACTTTTATGTATTGGGAGGGGCATATACTGAACTTCTTCAATCATCTAGCCTGTTTCAGAATTTCACTGTTTGTATCAAAATTGTTAACACCACTTAGATTTCCATTTCACCGAGACATAATCATTTCTATTACTATGCAGTCTTTCTCAGCAGCTTTCTTTTGTTTTATTTTTTTCTAACGTGGTTATTAATATTGCATGGTAATGTTGACTTCCAGGTCAAACGCAAAGTTGCCTGTATTCTCTCTCTATACATTTATCTTTGAATAGGTTTTTATGCAGTAGCTTCTCCGTCGTTCATTTATATTGGCATCTTATGTTCTTTAATTTGTTACAAATTTTCTTGTACTGTTTTAAATTTGAAGACATTATAATTGATATTTGTTTCTATTTGTTTTTAATCTTTCTAGATTTTATTTATGTATTTATTCGTGTCGTACCTACATTGCTGTATTCTGGCTTTGCTTATTTGAGGATACTTGTCTCTTAATTGTGTAGTCCCGTTTGCTGTTTGTATGTGTTAAACGTATCTTTATTTATCCATTTTACTTCCATATTCCTTAAGGAATGGAAGTATGGTGATGGCAAAAAAAATCGTGTTCGAGATTATTGCAGATTCTGATTCTACTACACTCAAAACATGAAAAAAAGTCGTTTTCCGAAAAGTGTCTGTGTGTGTGTCTGTCTGTGTGTGTGTGTGTCTGTAGATTTTTTTTCTATGGCAAACGATAACTGCCGCAAATTCGAACAGAATCAAAAGATTATTTGCATACAGCCCTGATTTGTAGAGTACTCACGACCTATTGTTTTTGGTGAAGATCGGTTGAGGGAAAGGGGTAGTTTACCTGCAACGGTTTTTTTTTATCAAGGGAAATTTTTTTTTTTTGGCACACGATAACAGCCGCAAATTCAAACAGAATCAAATAATGTTTCGCATACAGCCCTGAATTGTAGAGTTCTCAAGACCTATTGTTTTTGGTGAAGATCGGTTGAGGGGAAGGGGTAGTTTACCTGCAACGTTTTTTTATCAAGCGTATTTTCTATGGCAAACGATAACAGCCGCAAATTCAAACATAATCAAATAATTTTTTGCATACGTCAGTGAATTGTAGAGGACTCAAGACCTATTGTTTTTGGTGAAGATCGGTTAAGGGAAAGGGGTAGTTTACCTGTAACGTTTTATGTTTTAACAAGGGTATTTCCTATGGCAAACGATAACAGCCGCAAATTCAAACAGAATCAAAAGATTATGTGCATACAGCCCTAAATTGCAGAGTTCTCAAGACCTATTGTTTTTGGTGAAGATCGGTTAAGGGAAAGGGGTAGTTTACCTACAACGTTTTTTTAACAAGGGTATTTTCTATGGCAAACGATAACAGCCGCAAATTCAAACAGAATCAAATAATTTTCTGCATACAGCCCTGATTTGTAGAGTACTCAAGACCTATTGTTTTTGGTGAAGATCGGTTGAGGGGAAGGGGTAGTTTACCTGCAACGTTTTTTTATCAAGCGTATTTTCTATGGCAAACGATAACAGCCGCAAATTCAAACATAATCAAATAATTTTTTGCATACATCAGTGAATTGTAGAGGACTCTAGGAATTTTGATTTTGGTGAAGATCGGTTAAGGGGAAGGGGTAGTTTACCTGCAACCTTTTACGTTTTAACAAGAGTAAAGTACTTAAACATTCATTTAAACTTTTTCAAACAATGGTAATTCTTAAAAATAAAATAATTTTGTTGCCAGGCAATAAAATTATAGTTTTTTCATTTATGTATTTTTTTTCTCAGTTATGTACTGTTTACGTTTCCATTTTATTATTATGACTACCGCAATGAAAAGGCAGGGAACACACACACACACACACACACACACAGTTCGCGTTATTTTTGGCCTCATTCATGTTTATTTTCTTACATTTGCACGGTTTTTAAATGGAAAGTGCCGAACCCATACCAACATAACGCATGCAAGCCGAAAAAGTGTCCAGCGTGGATAGCGATATCCTTCCTGTGGATCGCTGGGCAGTGTAACTGCACGTGTTTACAGAGGAACTATTCATAGACAGACTTTTCGTCTTTAGGGAATATTTAGGTAATATTTCATTTCGAAAATGATTTTAAATATAAATCTTAGAATATGGAAGTCATGTATGGTTCTCCATACCGATATTTTACACTATTTTTACTGAAATTACAGGTTTGTGGTTACTCTAGAAGTTTCTTCTTATAATATTTTTACTTTTAGCTAGGCGCTATCTGCATGCCTCATAGGTTCATTGCCGACCAACAATTTTCCTCTTCACTCTTATATCCGCATTTTGCTAATACGACATGTCTATTTTTAAACACGATCATGTTTGTTGACTTTCTTTTGATGTACGCCTTTCCAGGTTTAGTTCTACTTTAGGTGCAAGAATCTGATTACTGTGAAAATCTTTCTCTGGGGAGCTCATAGAGTCTTTAATTGTTTGGAAAGGTCGTAGAGTCCACCTAGCGATAATTAAGATGTAGTCTACTTGATTGCGAAAGCTATCAGTAGGGGAACGTTATGAACATATTATCTTACGTAATGATGACTTCTGGCTTACAAGTAATAAAGATTGTTATCAGAACTGAAGTAAATTTATTGTTCACCTATTCATTTCGTGACCTTAATCCATTTTTCCATTATTCTGAATCTCTAGCCATTCTTTTATTTTTTTTATTTAAGTCTGTAAGTATAGTTACTCTTTGCGTTAACAGTTTTACTTCCATATTCCTTAAGGAAATGGAAGTATAGTGATGGCAAAAAAAATCGTGTTCGAGATTATTGCAGATTCTGATTGTACTACACTCAAAACATGAAAAAAAGTCGTTTTTCGAAAAGTGTGTGTGTGTGTGTGTGTAGATTTTTTTTCTATGGCAAACGATAACAGCCGCAAATTCAAACAGAATCAAATAATTTTTTGCATACAGTCCTGATTTGTAGAGTACTCACGACCTATTGTTTTTGGTGAAGATCGGTTGAGGGAAAGGGGTAGTTTACCTGCAACGGTTTTTTTTTATCAAGGGTAATTTCTTTTATTTGGCAATCGATAACAGCCGCAAATTCAAACAGAATCAAATAATGTTTCGCATACAGCCCTGAATTATGGAGTTCTCAAGACCTATTGTTTTTGGTGAAGATCGGTTAAGGGAAAGGGGTAGTTTACCTGCAACGTTTTATGTTTTAACAAGGGTATTTTCTATGGCAAACGATAACAGCCGCACATTCAAACAGAATCAAAAGATTATTTGCATACAGCCCTAAATTGCAGAGTTCTCAAGACCTATTGTTTTTGGTGAAGACCGGTTAAGGGAAAGGGGTAGTGTACCTGCAATGGTTTTTTTATCAAGGGTATTTTCAATGGCAAACGATAACAGCTGCAAATTCAAACAGAATCAAATAATTTTTTGCATACAGCCATGATTTGTAGAGTACTCAAGACCTATTGTTTTTGGTGAAGATCGGTTAAGGGGAAGGGATAGTTTACCTGCAACGTTTTTTATCAAGGGTAATTTTATATGACGAACGATAACTGCCGCATATTCAAACAGAATCAAATAATTTTTTGCATACGTCACTGAATTGTAGAGGACTCTAGGACTTTTAATTTTGGTGAAGATCGGTTAATGGGAAGGGGTAGTTTACCTGCAACCTTTTACGTTTTAACAACAGTAAAGTACTTGAAAATTCATTTAAACTTTTTCAAACAATGGTAATTGTTAAAATTAAAATAATTTTGTTGCCAGGCAATAAAATTATAATTTTTTCATTTATGTATTTTTTTCTTAGTTATGTACTGTTTACGTTTCCATTTTATTATTATGACTACCGCAATGAAAAGGCAGGGAACACACACACACACACACACACAATTCGCGTTATTCCTGGCCTCATTCATGTTTATTTTCTTACATTTGCACACTTTTTAAATGGTAAGTGCCGAAACCCATACCAACATAACGCGTGCAAGCCGAAAAAGTGTCCAGCGTGTATAGCGATTTGCTTCCTGTGGATCGCTGGGCAGTGTAACTGCACGTGTTTACAGAGTAACGATTCATAGACAGACTTTTCGTCTTTAGGGAATGAACCCTCTGCAAGATGCTGAGGGTCCATGAGTGACTTCGGAGCGCTTCTTCTTTTTCGCGTGTTTGTTCTGTGAAACGTACACTATAGATTCGCAGCTTTACTCTAAGCAACGCTCAATAGGAAATGTTGAAAATTTTTGTCCATGGTGTACCCTCATACACACTATACCTGCTCTGATGTTTTAATTACGGACATCATAATATTAAAACTTTGGAAACTTGAGCACTACTTAATGGAGATCAATCATTAACTTATACAAGCCATTAATTTTATGCATATTTTTTATATATATCAGTGGCGAAGCTAGTAGTTAATGAATGGGTAGGCAAAAATCTTATCTTAAATTTTTTTTAAGGAATCACTAAAAGGACGGTGGTTCAAATCGGATGCTGAGGTAGAGTTTGCTGTAACCGAATGGTTCCACAAACAGCCGTAAGAATTTTACTAGCAGGGAATTTACAGGTTAGCGCAACAGTGGAACTCATGTCTTAATGTTATTGGAGACTTCTTTTAAAATCGTTGAATAAAAAATGCTTTACAGCTCTATACGCGTTTCTATTGAACAATCTTTGTATTAGTCATACACAATAATACAACTGATTGAACTTCAAATTTTTAAACTTGATTAGTTTCTATATATATGTTTAATGTTACAAATAATTCAAATAACAATCTTGCTCATCTGTTAGTTCAGCAGAATAACAGTGACACTTTTAATAACCGCATAAAATAAACACACTTAGAAACAACACAGGCGCTTTAACTTAACTGTTTGGACCACAGAAGTGAGGCATGCCTCAATGCTCTATGTGTACAGCGCGGGACAATCCCCCCTACCTTCACTTCCCTATCACACCACTACATTGCTTACATAGGATGTATACAAAAAATGCTGAGGCAAGTTCAGGTTGCCTCATTCGCTTTAAACGAGCTATGCCGAATCTCACCTGTCACCATCTAGCGGTCGCTCAATAAAGCAGGTTTCGGTTTAATAAATTTGACAGTCGCAGTAACAATGTATAATCTTTACGTTATGTAGTTCATACGTATTTATAATTTTTATTCTACAGAATTTTTTAGGGTAGGTATTGCCTCAATTGCCTCCATGTAACTTCGCCACTGATATATATGTGTACAACGTTATTGGCAACAAAGAAGTAGTTTTTGTTAAAATTCCTTCCCGGGATATTTGGCCGTAGTCCAATGTTTTCTACAAAACATTCACTAACGTATACCACCTCACGTTTTCGCACTCGATTTTCACTGATGATGGCAGTCGATGGCACTGCCGAAAAGTCTGGTTTTACAGAAAACATTGGAAAGTACTTTACTCTTGTTAAATCATAAAATGTTTCAGGTAAACTACCCCTTTCTCTTAACCGATCTTCTCCAAAATCAATAGACCTTCAGTCCTCTACAATTTAGGGATGCATACAAAAAAAATATTTGATTCTGTTTGAATGTGCGCCAGTTATCGTTCGTCATGGAAACATTTCTCTTGTTACAACTTAAAATGTTGCAGGTAAACTACCCCTTCCCCTTAACCGATCTTCACCATAATCAACAGACCTTGAGTTCTCTACAACTCAGGCAAGTGTGCAAAAAATTATTTGATTCTCTTTGAATTTTCGGCAGTTATCGTTCGTCATAAAAAAATTACCCTTTTTAAAACATAAAACTTTGGTGATTACCCTTTCCCATAACCGATATTCAACAAAATCAACAGACCTTGAGTTCTCTTTAGTTCAAAAAGGTATGCAAAAACGTAGTTGATTCTGTTTGAATTTACGGCAGTTATCGTTCGTCATATAAAAAATAACCCTTGTTAAAACATAAAATGTTGCAGGTAAACTACCCCTTTCCCTTAACCAATCTTCACCAGCATCAATAGGTATTGAGAACTCTACAATACAGGGCTGTATGCAAAACATCATTTGATTCTGTTTGAATTTGCGGCTGTTATCCTTTGCCATAGAAAAAAATTACCCTTGATAAAAAACCGTTGCAGGTAAACTACCCCTTTCCCTTAACCGATCTTCAACAAAATCAACAGACCTTGAGTTCTATATAATTCAAAAAGGTATGCAGAAGAGTAGTTGATTCTGTTTTAATGTACGGCAGTTATCGTTCGTCATAAAAAATTTACCCTTGTTAAAACGTAAAATGTTGCAGGTAAACTACCCTATTCCCTTAACCGATCTTCACCAAAACCAACAGGTCTTGAGAACTCTGCAATTCAGGGCTGTATGCAAAATATTATTTGATTATGTTTGAATTTGCGGCTGTTATCGTTTGCCATAAAAAATACCCTTGTTTAAACAAAAAACGTGGCAGGTAAACTACCCCTTTCCCTTAACCGATCTTCACCAAAAACAATAGGTCTTGAGTATTCTACAAATCAGGGCTGTATGCAAAAACTTATTTGATTCTGTTTGAATTTGCGGCTCTTATCGTTTGCCATAGAAAAATATCTACAGATAGACAGACACACACACAGACACTTTTCGAAAAATGGCTTTTTTTCATGTTTTGAGTGTAGTACAATCAGAATCTGCAATAATCTCGAACACGATTTTTTTTGCCATCACCATACTTCCATTTCCTTAAGGAACATGGAAGTAAAATTAGGCAGTGGCATATCTACGGGCAATGTCAAGGGATCAATTCCCTCTCCAAAGCTAGTAATTAGTTTTTAACTCAACACAGGCCAATATCTGAGCCTGCTGCATGTATCAAACTGCAACTGTCATACCGCTCAGAAATAGCTGTTGAAATAAAGGCATTAACAATATTTTGTAAATTTGAGAAAGTGAATCAAAGTTTCATTAATAATGACTATGAATTAAAATGTAGTAATTAACGTTGAATTCAAAAAACATATTACTGAATAGCTTCACGTAGCGGATTGTGTTAAACAAACGGGGACATGAATCTTCTAGATATGGTGTCGATTAGAGGATTTGAACCACAAAAAGTATAACTAGTCTAAAATTTCCTAACTAAAGAGGACTCTCTGGGGTAACATGTTTTGTACTGAAGAATCCGCTCTTTCGTTTTTATTGTTGCCTAATACAAGACCTCACTTATAATTAAAAAAAAATTGTTAGTTTTCTTGTGTTTGATGCAGTTTCGTGTGTTATTCCCTGATAGTAAATAATATACTACCTTCTCCCATCTATGTTTGTATCTTCGAATTGGTCCTCCTTATTTATCTTTGCTTTATTTCTCATCTACCTTCAACATTTGTTTTAGCCTTTTGCCTGCTCGTTTTACATCTCGTCACGCCCATAATTTTGTATTGTCTTGAATTTTTCTTTCTGTTTTGTTAATTTACTTTCAATTATATAAAACTATTATTTATAGGAAAACAAATATTTAAAAATGTCATAGAAACAACAGTGTTTTTTAGACACATTAAAATACACATTTATTTTTCATCATATCTTTGTTTACAAATTTCCATGGCAACTAAATGTGCAATGTCATTATAGGCTAATTGAGATTTTTAAAAATACGAATTACGGTTTGCGAACACAATGAGAGAAAAATTATAAACAATGTGAGTGAAATATAGGTTTTCTGTTAGAGCATTCCATTACAAATTTATTCTAATTTCATTACTTAATAAATACGCAAAATTAAAATTTTTTGGAAAGCACTTTTGACATTTTCCCTCCGGTTACATCTTGCTTGCGACCGTTTGATAACTAATATGTCTCCTGAATATGTTACTTGCATATCGCACGGCAATGCGATAGTGGGGTTGCCACCTTTGGGCTTAACGTCCAGTCCGATTTCTGTAGGTTGTCTCCCATAAACTGACTATCTTTCATACTAAAGAGACCAAATTTCCCTGTACACAATAGTACAACCCATTAAATCCAACTTAATTTGCGCCTGTAATATTCCAAAGATAAGATAGTCCAGAATCATTTCCCTTATGCCTCAACTTGGTACCGTTGGCTACTACTGATCTCCAAAGAATATTTATCGACTTTCCGGTCTAAATCTATACTGTTCAACATCAAAAGGGTAACCTCTTATAAGATATTGCACTTTACCCCGCAGAACCGTCTTGGCTTGAGAGAGGTGAAGGCTTCTTTGAAAGCTAGCATTACTTCATCCAACACTAAGAATATGAGGACCAGTGCCTAGTTAACCCGGTACAACGAGTACCCAACCCATTTTTTTAATCAACGAGTAAAGAAACACGCTTGAAGTTCTTCATTGTCTATGGGTGTGAGAATTCCGACTTCTAAGGACGAAATCGCAGAGCAGTCGTTTTCACGAGGTCTCGGAAGCGTAATATGATATACTCTTCACAAATACTGATCCCAAAATAAATCTTGATGTACGGAAGAAACTGAATGTTATGTGAATATTTGATAGGACTGCCCATTATAGGCTAAAATGTTTGGAACTTTTAACTGAAACGATGACTGAAGCATTCTCAAACACCTATTGAACTATAAGCCGAAATCGATGGAGAGGTATGGGGCATCCCAAGAAGCATTAGAAGGACCAGTCTATCTGCTTAGGCCCGGAACAAACCACTTTTGTATAACCCTTGCTGATGATGATGAGTAGTAGGCTACTTTTGACGTTTTCATTTATTTGCTTTTCCTCAAATTTATGGAGTGGTAAATGAGTTTAGTGAAGATATCCAATATGGTTCTTATTAATATACCGTATTAATAAAAAACAGTTACTGAAATGTTGTCCTTGATTTGATGAATTATTAGAAAGCTAAATTAAGTGTAGAGAG
This sequence comes from Magicicada septendecula, assembly GCA_034769895.1. Taxonomy (NCBI): domain Eukaryota; kingdom Metazoa; phylum Arthropoda; class Insecta; order Hemiptera; family Cicadidae; genus Magicicada; species Magicicada septendecula. Next base: position 1,091,265,219 of record CM068367.1, read on the forward strand.
AACATTTCAATTTAGATCATTACAGGCAGAGTACATAATTATATCAATTTTAAACAAAAATATTTATTTTGAGAAAGGAATCAATGATAAACTTTGTGATTAAAAAGAATTATAAACGAAAAATTTTGAAATTCAAAATTCTAATAAAATGAAGTATCCAAAGTTCAAAATAAAGGTAGCTAATTAAACGTTAAACTGATTGAATAAGTCAGCATTTTTTATCTATTTGAGAATTACAAAATGTTAATAATTACGATAATTTGGTTAATCAGTAGCGTTAATCTTTATGGGCACTTCATGGGAAATTTAAAAATCTTATGGGCACATTAAAGTTAGAATTTTAAAGCCTAAGAGTGGTGTTACAGGTAATAATAAGAAAACAACAGGGTAAAAACCTTTTTCAATTATAAAATCATAAGGTGGAAAAAATAAGTTATGCACATACAAATGTCTTGATAGTGATCTGCATCAAAGTAGAGCATCAGTATCATAATAAATTGGGATCGAGAGTCATTCGGATACAAGAATATTTGGATGTCCAAACGGACATAAAATTTGTAATAAAATATATTAAAAACTGAGGTTGGCTTCATACACTGTTCAGATATATACTTCAGTAGTGTCAATACTGTCAAATACTGATTTACGGTTTCTTTAATATACGTTTTCAGTACACTTATCACACACTACACAAAAAGTGCAAGTCGTAATAAAATGCTCAGTGTAAAAACGGAATGTTTTAAAAATGTATTTATAACTTTTAATGTTGGGACATAACAAGCACAGTAACAAATTGTTACAAAATATAAAGTTATAATAAGCTAACAGTTCTGGTATTTATTTGGTGCTAATTCTGTGCATGCTACATATTTTGTAATAAAACATTTTGGACATATATTATTAGAGGGAACAGCTACGTAATTAGATCTACACAAAATTACAATCTAATCCCAAACAAAGACATAATTATCAATTGCAGTACTTTCATTGCCAAATCGGTATGTAAAAAAGATCATTGTATATGTGTAAACAGTTAAAAATCTAATACACCCTCGATCAAAAGGATGGGAGTCGTCATCAGTGGTTATTAATTTATATGTGTAGTTCGTTTTTGTCATGTTTCTGTAGATTAATAAACAACGACTATACCGACAGCAAAATGACGACGACACGATAGGCCGATTCACTTCAAGCTGCGTTTCATGAATACTAATTGTGACTACGCTGCGTCAATGTGCACTCAATACGGTAATCTAATCTTACTAAAGGTCTAATCTGATTGGTGCACAGATATAGTGTCGGAAAGTGCTGCGTAATTAAATACAAGTTATTACATGAAAGGCTTCTGATTGTCATGCTTCTGCTCAAACAAGTACTACAGCCACATCTAGTGAATGCACAGTATTGATTTTACTTCCATGTTCCTTAAGGAAATGGAAGTATGGTGATGGCAAAAAAAATCGTGTTCGAGATTATTGCAGATTCTGATTGTACTACACTCAAAACATGAAAAAAGTCATTTTTCGAAAAGTGTGTGTGTGTGTGTGTGTGTGTAGATTTTTTTCTATGGCAAACGATAACAGCCGCAAATTCAAACAATCAAATAATTTTTGCATACAGTCCTTATTTGTAGAGTACTCAAGACCTATTGTTTTTGGTGAAGATCAGTTAAGGGAAAGGGATAATTTACTTGCAACATTTTTTTTTAATCAAGGGTAATTTTTTTCTATGGCAAACGATAACAGCCGGAAATTCAAACAGAATCAAATAATGTTTTGCATACAGCCCTTATTTGTAGAGTACGCAAGACGTTTTGTTTTTGGTGAAGATCGGTTAAGGGAAAAGGATAATTTACCTGCAAGTTTTATGTTGTAACAAGGGTATTTTATGTTTTAACAAGAGTAATTGTTTCTATGACGAACGATAACTGCCGTATATTTAAACAGAATCAAATAATTTTGTGCATTCCTTCCTCAATTGTAGATAACTCAATGTCTGTTGATTTTGTTGAAGATCAGTTACGGGAAAGGGGTAGTTTACCAGCAACATTTTATGTTGTAACAAGAGAACGTTTTCCATGAAGAACGATAACTGCCGCAAATTCGAACAGAATCAAATGATTTTTTACATATGTGCCTAAGTTGTAGAGGACTCATGGCCTATTGATTTTGATGAATATCGGTTAAGGGAAAGGGGTAGTTTACCTGCCACTTTTAATGTTTTAACAAGAGTAATTGTTTCTATGACGAACGATAACTGCCGCACATTGAAACAGAATCAAATAATGTTTTACATGCATCCCTAAATTATAGAGTACTCAAAGCCTGTTGATTTTTGTGAAGATCGGTTAAGGGTAAAGGGGTAGTTTACCAGCAACATTTTATGTTGTAACAAGAGAAATTTTTTCATGACGAACGATAACTGCCGTAAATTCAAACAGAATCAAATAATTTTTTACGTATGTCCCTGAGTTGTAGAAGACTCAAGGCCTATTGATTTTGGTGAAGATCAGTTGGGGGGAAAGGGTAGTTTACCCGAAACATTTTTTGTTGTAACAAGAGTAAAGTACTTAATTTTGAAAAATAAATTATCCTGATAAGAAGATCTTAATAATCCACTGTAGAAACGTAGATGAAATATCTATAAATGATGAGGCTAGTTGAACGGGGTGGGGATAATTTTTTATATATGTACTATGTTATCAGCAACAAAGAAGTAGTTTGTTGTTAAAATTCCTTCCCATCCTGCTTGGCCGTAGACCAAAGTTTTCTGCAAAACCTGACGTTTCTGCAGTGCCATCGACTACCATCATCAGTGAAAATCGAGTGCGATAACGTGAAGTGGTATACGTTAGTGACCACAGTACTGTGGTTAAGGCTGAAGCAATAAGTGGAAAGAAGTAGTTTCTATGGAAACATTTCATTTCATAAATGATTTTATATATAAAACTTAGAACATAGAAGTCATGTATGGTTCTCCATACCGATATTTTTGAGAACGTAAACAAATTGGCATTCATACACAGACTGTAATGCCCTTATTTTTCAAAAGAACAATATTGACAACTACTCGAACCATTTTAAAAACTTCCTCGCGAGTGTTCTTTTTTTGAAGGAATTAAATACATAATGTTAGCAAATGTTTTTAACTTGATTATAAATAGTATGAACTGAATGACAAGGAACCTACAAATTGTATAAAACATTTTGATTATTTACTTACCATCTAGTAATACCAGGTCTAAAAAGCTTCATTATTTGTAATAGGAATTATGTTCCTTCTTTAATAGTGACACACTGGACTGGATTACTAGTGATTTGACCTGAATTGTAAATTTAAAAATGTGAGTTGTCGTTATTTAAAGCGTATCAGAGAAGAACACATGACAGTAAATTCTTGTGAATCAAAGGCACTTTCAGTCTTAATTTAAATTAGAACTTTGTAGATCATACTTAATACAAATACATTAAAAAACGTAATCGAATTTAAGTATCTTATTTTAACAGCTGAATAAAGTAAATACATTTCATTTAAAGTTACTGTATTCTATTCAATATGTTTCCCACAATAACCAAAGTCTAAAAAAGGTTGTATCTATAAAATATCCACGATTGGAGTTTTCAACATCAGATTGTCGAAATCTCATACAATACTGTTTTATTTGCTATGCTTAAAGCATTTTAAACTAATAAACACTAAATTAAGAGAACATTACTTTTGTTCTTATAAAACTTACGTGAACACTGAAATATTTCTAGAGTATTTGTGTAAATATCTAATAAAGTAGGAGTATTAATGTAAATACTTGTTAGACTGTTACGTATAATTTACGTATAGGTTTATCAGAAAATGTAAATAAATTATCTAAAATGGACATTATTATTTTAAAATTTCACTCGTATTTACGAGAATATAAAGCATGGCTTCTTTCGTTCATCAACCTGTCTGGTGTTTATAATCACGTAACAGTTAGTTATGACTACTTATGCAAGATCGCACGCTGAGAGAATAAGAGTTTGTTTATTTGAACAGGATTGCGTATTATGTCTTCAACTGCCTCGTGTGCGTATACACAAGACAGCTGATGTCTGTTATTAGCTAGTTCTCCTTGATAGTACCACAGCTGACAACAATTTATTGCTGCATACCTTCATAAAACAATTTTGTTAGTCATCAATACGAAAACTTTTACACATGACAATTGTAGTAAGCAATTGTTACTTTCGGGACAAAAATCTCGTAACAAATAGAATTTACGTAAGAATGTATGCAACTATTTCTTCAGGTTACAAATAAAACTTTTCTATGAGAGATTACTGTCTATTATGAAGCCAAGATATTTCATTTGTTTAGTTTGTTCAGTCACCAAGCAGCTATACATGTTTGACATGATGATTCATAAAAAAACATTATGAAAATTCAACCTTGTCTCTCAAAAAGAAAATCATATATTTTTTCATGTAAAACCATACTGTATTTTATTAAATCAATACTGTAATAAATCTAATTCGACAATCATTTAAATAGGAAATAAACAAATACATACAATAGTTATTTATTTTTAATTTACTGTTTTAATAAACGTCATGCCATGGCTGACACCTCTCTGAAGAGTGCTCAGCGGGAAAAGTTGGGACAGGACTACTTGCCCAAACTTACAGTCTAGTGTAAACGGAGTTTCATACATCTGTCGGAATAAATTACGATAATAGCTCGCGCAAGCATGTAGTGAACACTTGGACTATCTCTCGCGGTAGAAACTACGGCTTAGTGCAAACGCCTTCTGGACACTGCTTGCGTATTTCCGTTGAAATTTTCTCGCAGTGTAAACGTAGCAGAGTCGCATATTCATTCACTAGCCTCTCCCCCTCCTCAGGCGTAACGCTTCTCGGTAGAAACGTTAATGCACGTACTATGCGTTCTATTCTCTCTCTCTCTCTCTCTCTCTCTCTATCTCTCTCTCTCTCTCTCTCTCTCTCTCTCTCTCTCTCTCTCCCCTGTCTCACTCTAATAGAAATTAAATTGCAAATGACAATCAAATTTTTAATATTTTTATCCTGTCACCAACCCCTCTCACTCGCTCTTTCTCTTTCCTTCCCTGTTGCTCGCTCACACTCACTCTTTCCCACACCATGTATCCTTTTGTTTTACCTCTCTCTAATCCTTCGACAGAAAGGTATAACTTTCTAATATAAGTGTTATTCTCTCTCTCTCTCTCTCTCTCTCTCTCTCTCTCTCTCTCTCTCTCTCTCTCTCTCTCTCTCTCTCTCTCTCTCTCTCTCTCACACACACACACACACACACACACACACACACACACACACTTTCTCTTTCTTCACACAAAAATTAAACTGTTGTGAAGAATCAAATTTTTAACGTTTTTGTCCCGAACACTTTTTCTCTCTTGATTCAAAACTTAAACTATTGTAAAGCACATATCAAACGGTTTATAAAGAGACTAAAATCAAAAGTGCGGAAGGTAGGAGAAAGTAAAATGAGGTTAAGTGGGAAAATGAACTGATAAGTGAACATGAGAATATCAGAAAAACGAAGCGAATCATTAAAAAAGGACATAATCTTTGACCCACTTAGCACAGTCTGCATCAGGCTTGGATTGCGTTTGTCATTTGACCTGTGCGTTTATGCTGTGACAGTGTTGCCAAATCTACGGATTCCATAATGATTGCAAACTAAATGAAAAAAAGGCGCGCAGAGTGTATACAGACGATGGTAGTACTACGTGGTGGACAAACCATGAACTACATATTGAATATCAATTTTCAAAAGTCTGTCAATTTGGCATCCGCAGATAAAAATTTAAAAATTCGTGGTGCCAAAATAATGAGTTGAAAGTTAAAAAAATTAAGATGTTTCATTAACGATGTGCTCATAAAGGATTTTTGTGGAACTTATAAACTTTTATTCCACAGAACACATTTTCTATAAGGGATTACATTTTGGCGTCCGATATATGGACGTCAAAATCTAACAGACGCCACTACGATGATAAAATTTGTTAAGACGGACGCACAAATGTTAATTAAACATATATATATATACATATATGTATATACGTATATATATATATATATTTACATTCCAACGTTGAAGTTGCGTCCATACATTGAAAAGTTACATTCAGTGTGAAGCCCATGTGCATATGAGTTCCGTATATGGACTCCAGATTACAAACCTTAATAAAATCGTGGCTGACCGGCTGTTAGTAACAATAACTTCGTTCTACAGACTCTATTTTATTTATTAATATGTAGGGATTGCCAACCCAAGGGAAAAAAAAAGATTTGACTCTTATTACGGATTTGTTTAGCAATTTTATCAAATTTTGACGGACGTCACAAGTATGGGAAATTAAATGACTATATACGTCATTAGTTCGAGGTTTGGCCACCACGTAGCGCTTGTCCGTTTCTAGCCCTCCTCCCGCTTCCCCTCTGAAGCGTATACTTACCTTTCAAACCACAGCTAATCTGAAATCCTTGTTTTGGCAACACTGGCTAAAGATAGTAGAACTTATCTTGTTTCAGTTCATATACCTTCTCAATGACTCAGTTTTCCGCTACTCTGTGTGTGTGTGTGTGTGTGTGTGTGTGTGTGTGTGTGTGTGTGTGTGTGTGTTCGCGTGGGCATGTTTTATCAACTTGTTGATAAGACATGTACATTCCGAGCAAGTGTTCCAACCTCGTATTTAACAGAGCTGCGACAGTTTTTGCGAGAGTATTTAACAGTCCCTCTTGTCAGGCGCGGATCCAGGATTTATTTTTGGGGGGGAGCGAACTAGAGCTAGTGGTCAATTCGGGGGAGGAGAGGCGTAAAAAAAGGAAGAGTGACTTCTGCAGATTACAATAGTAATTAAAATAATAATAATAAAAAGATTATTTTAATAGTAAAATATATTTGCGTTACAAAAATGTTGATATTAACAATATACTATAATTACAATGTAAACTGGAAACAATTGTTTCTTAACTCGGCATACATATCAATTACATTTACTATGTCTATACTTTCATTGTAATGAACATGCACTAAAGCAAGCCCATTGAGCCTTTCTTGGCCCATAGAAGATCGTAGCCACGATTTCAACAATCTTAAGCACGGAAAGACACTTTCTGCTGTTGCTATAGGCGGGATTTCACCTACGGGATTGGGGAGGGAAAAATCGACGACGGCAGCCTTTTTTTTTTTCAAGCGAATCGAGGTGAAGGCGTTCTACCTTTATTGAGGAAATGACTAGAAAGGCAGGAATTATCAATGGCGGTGTTCCGGTGGAGGCATTGGCATTACCCCAGAAAGACACACTGAAGACAATTCTAATCTGTAACGGGCAGAAAGATAGGCTAGCGAATTCTAACCTCCGAACGAGTGAAAAGCGGGCTAGCGAGAATTTTAACCTCCCAACGGGGGAAAAGGGGGGAGGTGAGCGAGAATTCTAACCTCAGAACGGGCGGAAAGGCGAGTTAGCGAGAATGCTAACCTCCGAACAGACAGAAAGATAGGCTCCTAGCCCGCTTTTCTGCTCGTCTATCTGCCCACTCGGAGGTTATATTTTTTTGCTAGCCCTTCAAGACACATATACACACAAAAACACACACACACACGCACAAACGTGTGTAAACACATGCACGCACACAAATATGAAAAAATTAAATAATCTGGAGGGAGCCTCGGTTATTCTGCTGCCTAAGGGCCCCCAAGATGGTTAATCCGGCATTGGATGTGATAATTCCTGGGGAAGTTCTTTAGTTTACCAAGTGGCTAACTTTACATTACATATAGCATAGCTTGAATAAGTTAAACTACGCAAGAAAACTAGATTTGAAAAGCCTTTCAATGCCGTGTCAAATACTGTACAAAGCTACTGTTCACTGATTTGTAATTTATTTGATAGTATGGGGGGGGGGCAAGTGCCTCCTCTTGCCGCCCATGGCTATCGATACTGGTAACATTAGCAAAAGCTTAATAGAAAAATGTATACAAGGGTACATCTGTTTATTACATTTTGATATGACATCTAATGGACTGTGTGGACCAACGTTTTCTTCTCTATCCATATGCAACTTCCAGAACTCCAATTCAGCTTTTAGTTTTCTTTTAAACACATCTACAGTTTCGTTGAAGAATAACTAATACTTTGTTACCAAGTTATGTATAATTTCATCGAAATTATCTGGTTTGGTCGTTGAGAAGAAAATATGTGTATTATAGAAATGTAATGTTTCTTTAGGAAAACGATCTTTTAAATCCAGAATAAAATTATCGAATGCCTGTAGGCCTATATACATATATAAGTTATATATATCGTCTGCTTATAGTACCGGTATGTAACTATATCGTTTGTAGGATGATTTTCTCGAACAGTTGTCTGGAAGCTTTTCTGGGTATCCTTATTTCCACATCCAATTCTTCAGCAATACCACATATACTTCCTCATATATAGTTTTAAAAACAGCTTCGCAGTTGTTACAGCGTCTTTGTAAAATTTTACAGTATCGCTTAAGTAATCCTGAGCAACTTTTGAGTCGACTTGAGTTCCTTGAAAAAATTGCTTCAATTGGAATGTGCAAGTAAGTAAATCCGAGAGACATACAATTGCAACAAGTGTTTGGCCATCACATTATACTATTCTTAACCCTCGAGCTTTAACAGCTGTTGCAGAATCTTTCCATTCAGTTATTGAGTCTAAAACTGATATAATTTTTAGAAGAGCGGATCGAAACTGGAGTACTCCATCATGCATTCCTATCCAGCGGGTCTCGCGAAGCCCCGAAAAGTTATGGCCTAATGTTCGTTTTAGAACATCTTCTCTCTTGGATGAACCTTTTAAAAAATATATTGTCTCTTGCATTGCCGAAACAGCATTTTTAATAGCCTGTACTTGGGATGTTCGAAAAATACTTAAATTGAGGCAATGGCTGTAACAAGGGAGGGGAAAACAGCATTAGGGGCTTCTTCCATAACTGTTTTAACGGCTCTGCGTACTTCAGATACCATAGTACTACAACCGTTAGTTGTTATGGCAACGCAGTTCCTTAGATTTAAATTACATTTTTTTAGAGCATTTATAACAATGTTTCCAATAGCTACTCCAGTCAACTTCGGTTCACCATTATTTTCATTATCCTCATTCATTTTGGCGCCAGAATCAATAAATTGAATGAATGATACGTAAATTTTTATCGTCAGTATACCTAATGATTAGTGATAATTGCGATTTGTTTGAAAGATCTGTCGTTTCACCAAATATTACACTAAAAATTTGAGCAACTTGGATTCTCTTAGGTAAAATGTCTCATCCACAGCAATCAGTCAAGTCATTTTGAGTTGTCTTGCTTATGCATGTTGCACGAGATGTTGACTCTTCGAGATATTTTTTCAAACCTAATTGCCGCTATCAATCCGAAACTTCAATAAAGCTCGGAAATTGCCAGTATTTATGACCGAATCAGATTCACCAGTTGTCAGTTTGCCATCGTCTCGGTCCTCAAAATTGAATGTTCTGGCGACCCAGAAAATAATGCTTTTTATTTATAGGCACTAATCGAGAACGATTTTCTTTCACGATTTTTTGACGTCCAGTATGTAATTTATTAGTAGCGGATAGCTCAGGATTTTTGTAAATTTTTAAGAAATATTTTCCTTTTATCTCAGCTTCCTGGTGATATTTGTTTTGTGCACGCTTTTCAAAGTCTCCACCTTTGTCCAATACTGTAGCAAAGTTGGTTATTGGTTCTGGAACTAATTTCTGGAATCGAATACTTCCATGGCGTCCACCCTCAGCAGAACTGACAAAAAAATGGACAGTATTTACAAAAGAATCCCTTTTTTCGTGCGAGAAAGGGAATTTCATAAGAATTTAATTGGTTGAAATATACATATCGTTTATCATATGTTCCAGTTTTGTCACTTGAGTGAGTAAGTTAAAGAATAAACGTCTTTGTCCAAAAAATAAATGTCTCTGTATTTGATTTGAAGAAAATTTAATACCTCGTCTTTAAAAAAAAAAAACACACAGACTATTAAGGCATTTTACATCCAAATGTGATAATGAAGATTTGATGATGTTATGATTGTTTTTTCTAACATATACTCAGTATCGCAGTCTAAATTTAACAAATGTAAATGTGAACTGTATGACTGAAGCTGAGACCGTTGGATAGCAAAGCGCATACGCATATGTTATAATTTCGACATGCAAATGCGCGAATTCAAACCGAACTACCTGAACGGTACGAGGATATAATAATAGAAAAAATTATGATATTGATTTGCAATAATCTATGTCATTATAAATTACTGTGTTGTACATAAAAATTGAATTTCAAATTACTTTATGCTAGTTATGCTATCACTATAATTTTCTCCTTAAATATAGTACTATAGTTAGTGAACAGAAATTCTGTCTTTTTCGGCTGTACCGGAGCTTTTTGAAAATAATGAAAAGACGTCAAAATCCATTTTATCATAAGAAATAATTTTTGAACGTATATTTTAATTTTCAACATGCCTTACAAGACTTATTAAAATATTACAACTTATTACAACTTTTTTGTGATTTTTTACGCAGAAAAGTATAAAAATGTCTTTGATTATAATATTAAAATTGAGGCGTTTGGGGGGGAGCCGCCCCCTTCGCTCCCCCCTGGATCCGCGCCTGCTTGTTTAGTAAGTTTTTTAAGATCCTTGTCTTTTGTCAAGCTTCGTTGTAAAAGAAAAGTCATTTTTATCGTATTATTCTATATTTTTGTAATAAATACTTATTTAAATTCAACAGTATTAACTAGTTAATTAATCCATTATTTTAATTATTTAATTATGTACTATATTATTATAACTATTGTGTTAGCTACTTTATTTTTTAGTTATTTGATAATTTTTAAGACCACAAGGTCTAGAAAATTATTGAAACCGCGAACATGAGTATAAGCTGAGACCACTTTCAATATATCGTTCTTTTTTTTCTGATGATGTAACTAACGGTAGCGTATTTATTCCCGTAATTTTATCTCGTGCATCCCTGTTTTATAAATGCAGTTTCCATTCTCGAATTTGACCAGTGTCACGTAGGTAATTCTACAAAACAGCAATTCCTGAAATGCCAGTCAGTTATCACACAACGCAACATAGCAGCGTGTTTTCTTTTGGGCTATCTCGTCAAGGTCATTAAAACAACTGTATGATTTACATTGTGAGAAGGATAGATCTCGCACTCTTATTGTAGGGTATATAAGATATAGTTTATTACCAATACTTACTATTTTTTTACTCTTTTTAAGCTATGCTGGTGGAAAATCCTTTTCTTAATATTCTTCTATCATATGTTGACATGAAAAACAGTTTCAACTTGGGTCGTACTATTACAACAACGTTTAGTAATAGCTAATTAAAACCACGTAACAATGAAGAATGTTCTTGAACTCAGTTTTATTTAGCCCTACAAAATTAATTTTGCACGGACCTTGAGTACCCGAGAACGTTTTGCATGCAACTTACTAAACAGAGGACGTCATCAGTGTTTACTATCATTTAATATGAGGAATTGGTGTATACAATAATAATAATCATCATCAGAGTTACTGTGTGAGTCAGTATTCAAATCATGCTTAGAACTTACCTATTAGGCATAAACATGTAGCAGTCAAACATTGTTTAATAACTTTTTTATTTTACATTTCCAACACGCATTTTTGATACAACATTGCCATTAGTAAATTACAAGTGAAATATTTTTTAGCATAAAAGAACTCGAAGGTGATACAATAACTCCGAGTGTTATTAGGGTGTTTCGATGATTACTAAACCCGATTACGTGACTTCTATTGACTCCTGATGGTACCTTCTGATGTAATTTATTTTAACCATCGTGTTTTTTTTTTCTAACAGAAAATTAAAATTGATGTTGGATAACAGTAGGCCTATATAGAGAGTCACTACTTGTATTCTAGTTTTCATAAAAAACTTGAAAAATCAAGCTTTTCTGCGTTTCTGTGTATACTATAGGCCCAAAAGTGGCGAGGAAACAAGAAATTCATTAAACAGCTTTTTTTTTCATAAAAAAAATTGTACATGCAAATATTACGTAGTTAAATATGCGAAAACCATTTTTTAGGATTTCTATCTACAGGCCTTAACTAGATTTGAAGTGAAACATCTGTTCAAAAACTTGCTAAATCAGCAAATTTGTAGATCGGCTTTGCAAGAAAGGGTGCTCTGTATTTAATGCTTTCATTACAGAAAGGAGAAAGGTTAGATTGTTTTGGGAATTAATTTTTAAAAATTACAGATTTTCTTTGCAAAAAAGACTGCAAAACGATACCTAAATTAAAAATTATAATCGGAGTTTTTTGTTTCTACTCCTAATTTATAAACGTGTACCTGTCATATACGTAGAATCAGTAAAAACACGTTTTTTTTTACCTTTGTGAAATGTAGGACACATGTAGTATCACTATAATACTACTATTACTTATGTGCAGAGGTGCACCCATGATTTTTTTCGGGGGGGGGGGTTTAAAAAATTAGGAACAAGGTGCACAATTTTGGTTTTCGTAATTCATTTCTTTACAAGCAGGGCTTTTTCCTGGAGAAACGATAATACGCAACTTATAAGGAGCCAATGTCAAAAGAACAGGAAAAAATTAACTTTGCTTCATAGAATTTCACTCATGTACGTTCCACCTATAATGCTGCAAAGGTCTCTGTTACACATACTGCACGAGTAACAATCATACACACAATGTTTGTAAGAATCATGAGTTAAAATCATGTTGAGCACAGGGTTACTAATTTGCATATGCTTATTGAATAATTTAAATTACTTAATCAGTAGACGCCGACTTTATTGAAATAGTAATACAATAATATAGTTAAAATAAACAGACATGAAGCAGTTGCGCACTTTGTAGTAGGGATAAGGCGGGAACAATGTTATAAACATGAGTAGATAAAGGCCTTTTGGAAATATTAGCCTTATCCCTGAATGACGAGTCTATGTACGGAGGTTTTGATTTCGATTTCTATTTCGACACTACTAAAGAGTAGACTACATACGGATGTTTTGTAAGACGAAACAAGTAATAGATACAACAGAGTTACCATACAAAGATTTCACCGAATTAGAAAATGTCTAACATTTAGTAGGCCTATTGCAATTATTTTGTAAACAGTGATTTGGCATGTTGTGTCTATTCCAGTCTTTCTTCAGATCTCCTAGTCGAGCCTAGACATAACAAACATTGTATATTTTGGAGTACATAATAGTTTGTGTACATGTTACGATTCAGGGAAAAACGTAGTAATATCGGTAAAAATGAGTCTCTGACGAAACTTGTAATAAGCGAAAACTAGTTCACGCTACAAGGTAAAAGTTTAACATTTTTGCCAATAAAAAATTAGTAAAAATAATTCCGAGTCAGTAGTGATATATTTATTATTAGTTAATCAACGGACACGTCATGGATAACAAACTCTATGAATATAGTCAACATTACACTCGCAACTTAATTTGTTCAACAACAACAGGCTCGAATGTGAAATGACTGTGCATGTTTAAAAAAAAAACAACAGATGTAAATTCTCCGTAAAGAATAGGAGAGACAATATTAATAAAAAAATTATACCAAAACTGTTTAAGTAATATAGCATTTAATTACTTACAACCAATTACAAATATTTAGCTCAATTCTTCCATCCCACTAATGTTTCCTTCACTGTTATTATAACTCAAATCGTCTTCACTGCTACTATCCCGTTATTTATTAATTTTGAAAAGAACTTTTACACTATACACTCTTCGGTCTGATCTCACGTAATCTTTTCAATTTCCATGACATGGTCACATCTTGATTTGCAATCTATGAAAGAAATACACTCAAATTCCTTTTTTGCTAAATTTCTAACACTGTCGATGCAAAATGCACGTTTTTTTAGCATGCTTCTTCACGATTGCCTAAATCAGTTCTAGGATTAAGATCAGTAACTCAGGATGATAGAGTGGAAGTCGTAAAATATAATGTCCATGGTTTGCCAAAACAGTGGTTATTATAAAATTTCTGTACGTTGGTTTACTTTAGTGAACAGAGCTCAGGTTAAGATAAATGGACTAAAGAAATCCCATAATTCACTAACCAGTTAATCGTGTTCGTCTTTTTGTTAATGATGTTGCAGGTGGATTTATTTATTAATTGAAATTTTCATCCACATTTGTGGATATAAACGTGCCAAAAGCAAAGGAAACTTTTAATAGAATAAAACATTAGGAAGTTAAGAGACAATATATATGAAAATTACGGCAATTCAGAGAACGGCGTCTATCCACGTTTTTTTACTGACGTTGAATTCAGTTTCGTCTGTGTATACTGTGGGCTGCCGTTATTCTCTGAATTGCCAAAATTTTCTTATATATTTTCTTTTAACTTTATAATTTGTTATGCTATTAAAAGTTTCCTATTGCTTTTGGGACGTTTTCATCGAAATCGTATTTGACGAATAATGTGGTTCAGACTAGATGCACTACCATTATAATTAATTCATCTCTTAAAATTGTTTAAATTACTTTGATTGTTGGTGTTTCCCCTTCTGTGAATTGATATTCGTAAATAATTAATCGAATAGTACACTTGTCAAAATCGTCTAAATCAGTTTGTATTTCTTTTGTTGAGCATTTTTTATGGGAAGTACTGAAAGATTTTATGTCAGCCGTATACGCGGATGCTTCTTTAATAATTATAAAAACACTACTTAGAGACACACCGCATGCCTGAGCTATCCTTTCCTATGACTTTCTTTCTGATATTCCCTTATCTTCCGATTTAATAAACTTGTACACATTATACATTATTTTCCGACTCTAACTATGTATGACTTTTCTTTGCACTGAAGTTGACAGGCCACCCAGATTGATCCAGTTCACTCTCCAAAACCGGAAAATATAGCAATATAGGCTACTAAACGATACGCTTTCGATGAAAACTGGTGTTTTTTTAAAAGAACGAAGACAATTACATATCATGTGCCGTTGACAAAAGAATAGTTTATTCACGTCTGGTAAACTTAACTATGCTGAATTTTAGTTTATCATTTAGTAATGGTAAAAATGTTACTTTGCAAGATCATAGTAATTAACATATAAAAAAGATACTATAATTATTACGTTTAATTATTACGTTCTTACTGTTTGTATGTACATATGTTGATAACAAAATTTTTTCCAGATTTTTGGGGGGGTTCTAACCCCTAAAACCCCTCCCTGGTTGCGCCACTGCTTATGTGCCAAAACCTAAATTTTACAGTAGAAGCAAAATACACAAAGGCCTGTTGAATCAAATTTAGAATAATTGCTGTTGGCGTTTTGTTTATGAATACAGGAGTTTTAAAACAAATCAGCAGTAGACTTTAAAGGTTAAATACAAAACTTGTCACATGGAGTGAAGACACCACACATTACTTCTGCACAGCAAGTCTTACATTTCAATGACACCAACAAGTTAAAACCGGCAATGTTGTCGGAAGTCAGATTAGCGATTTTCCGAACAACAACATTCGCACAAAGCGCGAGTTTAACGAAAAAATGTAAAATTTATACATCCGGATGTACAATTACAGGGTTTTGAAAAGAGCCCAAATGGGAGGCAGTGTGAAAAAAATTATTCTTGAAAAAATGTGTATTTTTTCTTAATAAAATCTAAAATCAAAGTATGAAAGTCAGGGTATAAGCCACACATTTTTATATATACTCTTATGAAAATTAAGTATACTCCACGATTTCAAGGAGATGCCAAAATGGAGGCATTTTGAAAGGACGTCTAAATGATAGCGGGATGTAAATATATATATATATATATATATATATATGTGTATATATGTTGTAACGAGGAATGTTGTACGGCTGTATAATGTGTACAACACATTGTATTACAATTTATACATTGTAAATATATTTACATACTTTGCATACATATTGTATGTAAGTGCGCACACCTTGCTTTTCTTGCAGTCGTACATGAATAAAAAATTTGTTAAAGAAATTATTTTTTACTTTTTAGTGCGACTTTTTGTTTTTTTATTTTTTACTTTTTATTTTCTTTTCTCTTTAAGAAAAGCAAGTTTTTAAAAATTGTTTTTTATTTTTTTTTATTTTCTACTTTTTAGTCATACTTTAATTATGACTAAAAAAAACCGCATAGCCGTTTTGCAGATTTTTCAATTTTCACCCCCGCACCCTTATTTCCACCCTTAATGTACCCCCTTCTTTTTAGTCATACTTTAATTATGACCAAAAAAACCCGCGTAGCCGTTTTGCAGAGTTTTCAATTTTCACCCCCGCACTCTTAATTTCCACCCTTAATGTACCCCCTACTTTTTAGTCATACTTTAATTATGACTAAAAACCTCCGCATAGCCGTTTTGCAGATTTTTTCAATTTTCACCCCGCACCCTTAATTTCTACCCTTAATGTACCCCCTATGGGGGGATATTTGCAAAATTACTGTGAAATATTGTATTGTCATCCGACCTTAGTAACTGCAAAATTTCATCAATAGGTTATGTCAGTAAGTGTGTTAAATGAAGGATGCAAGATTCCAACACAAACAAGATTGTGAGTTAAAGAAAAGCAAGTAAAAAAGGATGAAGGCATATGGTTGATTACATGAGCACATCTGGCATATTAGTTGCTATCTTTTTATAACACATAGAAAAAACTTTACAAACATTGACAGACACTCACAAAATAACACATGTTGATGTTTGTCTTAAGCTTACGTGGCTGGTGTCAATATTCTAGAAATGATTAAAAACGGTCTGTTAAGCTGTGGTCAGGTGTTGTAAATTCTCGACATTGTTGGCAACGTTTTGTATTCTACCCTCAGGGATTTTCTTTAGGCCACAAAAAAGTGACAGAGTGTTACAAAAACATTTACGGCAGATCTTAGGCTGAACGATACCCAACACTTGTTTCACAACCAAGTGCCTTTAACAAACAAGTTCGGCCTAAGATCTGCCGTAACTGTTTTTGTAACACTATGTTGCTTTTTGGAGCCTGAAGAAGATTTTTGAGGATGGAATATGAAACGTTCCCGATGATGTTGAGAATTTACATCAACTGACCATGGCCTAACAGCCTGGATTTAATAACTTTGAGAATATTAACGCACGTTAAGCCAAAGAAATTGGCGATTTTATATATATATATATATCCTGACATATATCCTAACAGCCTGGATTTAATAACTTTGAGAATATTAATGCACGTTAAGCCAAAGAAATTGGCGATTTTATATATATATATATATATATATATATATATATATATATATCACGTTTCTCTGATAACATTCCAGTATGTTTGGTTATATTTGATAACAATCGAAGCTTCCGTCTATAACATTTAGTTATTAAAAATTGTTGAATTTATGAAGAGCGTCCTTTTGTTATTATGGCATATTACAAAAATTGAGATAGTTTTGTGTCTGCGCAATGGTTGTTCCGACGCCACTTAAATATCCAACACAATGATACAGTGCCATGAGCACATGCTTTTAACATCTGGGTACAGAATTTTGAAGCAACTGGTTCTGTGTTAAAAAAAAGAAACCTCCAGGAAACCATAGAACTGTACGTATACCTGAAAACATTGTGTGTTATCCTAATAGCCCCTAAACGTTCTGTCCGTCACCATGCAGTTACACTTTGCTTGCCAAGTACCAATGTCCAAAAAATTCTTTAAACACACAGTCGTACAAAATTCAAGTATTGCAAGCATTGAATGATACCAATAAAGTAAACCATGTAACTTTTTGCTATCAATTCTGGACTGTCATAAATGACAATGATAGATGTGAGGACAAGAATGGGAATTCCGTTACCATTGCATCAGTGAGGTATGAGCAACCTAAATCATGAACGAATTTTTCTCTCTTGAAGTAGCAGAAAGATTTGAAAGATCACACCAAACATGTGGTTGCATTAGGATGGAACAAACAGTTGTATGGTAGGTGATCAATGGATGCAGTTAAGCATGTATTTCCAAACATGTTATTTCCAGATATGACAGCAGTTCATAGCAAAATTGATGGCCAGATCTGAGGCGTGCTTTTTTCCTTGTAGTCCAAGAGCTGACCGTAAAAATTCCAGCCAATAAGTAAACAGAAGAAAATGTTTTGAAAATGGTAGTTCACACAGCGAGAATGAAAAAAATCATTTTGTGCCTGGGTGGAAGTTGTTCAATAATTTTTTCTACCCCCACCCCCGCAAAATTTTTTGCACAGCAATTCAGCCAATAAAGTAACAACTTAAAATTACTGCGAAAACTTAGTGTTTATATAGTTGAGTAAAAAAATATTTTTGTGCCTCATTAAATCTTGTTGGAATGTTTTGGCACAATTGTTTTTTTATTTGTTTTTTTGAGCTGTTACTATACCCATCGAGTAACAGCTTCAAATCATGATTAAATTCAAGTTTATACTTTCTTTTAATGAAATATGCATTTGTGCCACGTCTAAGTCTGTCAGAAGTACCTGGCACAAAGCTTTGTATTTCTAAAAATAACATGGAATTCCCATCCGCATAGGTTCTCCTTGCAGGTATATTTCCAGCTGGTAATTTTAGAAAACTATTGTTATTATTATTATTATTTTTATTTATTTTTAGTCGCATGCCTCGAAAGAGTATGAGCGACCAGTTGATTTAACTCTAGAACAAACAATCAGTGCCGATGCAGCTAATTCTCTAACAGGTATAAGCCATTTCACCAATTCCATTACCGCCAGGCAACGTTGGGCGTTGAGTCATAGCATACGAACAAAAATTATATCCACAGTCTTACAAAACTTGAAAATAACCAAAGCAAAATGATACCGTCAAAGAATTAGACCCGCATAGAATAAATAAAGACCAAAAATGCTTAGAAAACATAATCGATAAGATAAATAAAAATATAAATCCATTTGATGAAATAATAGATAATAATAGTTTATTTAATATTGTCACCGGTTGGGCTGCGTCTAAGGAGACTGCTTGTTTTCTACTGAATGTATATAAATTAGGCGAAGAACAGAATGAAGAATTTTATAATAGCTTGCAATAATGATCGCTATAGATTTGAAGCATCAATAAAAAAGAATATCATTAAGAATTTTGCGTCGGAATGTCTGAGAAAAATGCAAAAAATTACTGATGGTAGTAAAAACGTCTTAATTAAAATGGAGCGTGATATTTTTGGCCGGTTGCTGGCAATTGCCTTAGAAGAAAAAATTGATATGGCTCAATGTTTATCATATCCATTATCACCAGCACCACCTGCTTTATGCCAATGTACTGCGGAAATGCACAAAACAGATAAATCAGCACTTACAAAAATATTACGCTCTTCTAACGAGAATTTACCACCAACTCGAATAGATGTTGATATAATTGATGGGTTTTACTTTTTATACCATTTAGGTCCATCAGTTCCTCAAACGTTGATAAAATAGCAGAAGTAATATTGTCAAATATTTGTAATACAACCGCATCCGAAATTCATATCATTTTTGATCAATATTTCATCCCCTCGATTAAGGAAATAGAAAGGCTCAATCGTAATGAAATTAGTACTCCTTATACAATACTTGGACCATCACAAAAGAGGCCCAATGATTTTTATAAGGCTTTAAAAAATATGAAATTCAAAAGAAGCATTAATTTCTTTTTTATCAGAATATTGGTGTTATAATAATGTGGTACCATTTTTGCGCAATAAAAAAGTTTATATTACAAATAGAGATCAATGTTTCTTATATCGAATTATGGATAATACTGTTTTAAAAACAGTTGAACAAAATTACGATTGTCACCATGAAGAAGCTGATACCCGAATCATTTATCATTTGAGTAAACTGGAAAATAATAAAAGGTCATGATTAAAGCGTCTGACACCGACATCCTTGTTATTGTACTTGGAAATATACATAAATTACCGACATTAGAAATATATTTAAGCACGATAGGATCAAAGCCTAACGTAATAAATTTTATAAATTGTACAAAATTAGCTGAAACACTCGGTGATCTTTTGTGTCGTGCTTTCCCCGGTGTTCACGCATACACAGGGTGTGATTACACCGCTAGTTTTTATAGGAAAGGAAAGGTAAAGCCATTTAAAGAGCCAGATTGTTAATTTTTCAAAGTCGATTTTCATCAACGTCGGTCGCGGAATATTTTGTAAAAAAAGTGAAAAGCTTTGATTCAACCCTAATTCCTCCATGCTGGAGATCACAGAAACAAAAGATCTTACGTACAATTTATGTAACGTCAATGTGGCAAAATGCTACAGAAGTAAATTGCGTCAAACTGTTACCAGAACAATGTGGTTGGATTGTCGATGACGACAAAATCGAACCACTTTAGTTCGAAGGTGAACCCACACCTCTTTTAGTTGAAGACATTGTCCTGGTAGAGACAGACGAAGATATAGAATTTAATGAAGTTGATAATGATAGTGATGATTATAATGATGTTGGGTAAAAATTAAAAAAGTAGTAATTAACGCATGAAAAAAATGAACAAAATTAATAATATTACAATTTTCTGTATAGTTCAATTCATTTAATTATAAGTGCGTTAAAGACCAATTTAATTATATTATATATGTATGTTTTGTAAAATGCTGTAATAAATCATTATTACTTTTTGTAAATAGTGATAATTATTCCCATTCCCATAGTGTTTACCATTTTATTCCCAAATACTCATGTAATATATGATACTAGAAATTGCATGTTATTGCGTCACTCTCCATCTTATTTTAGTGGTATATTGAAAAATAGAGTATTCAGAAATACAGTACAATGGCATAGCATAGCATTCGTAATCACTAATTGGACGAACAACAATAGTTTTCTAAAATTACCAGCTGGAAATATACCTGCGAGGAGAACCTATGCGGATGGGAATTCCATGTTATTTTTAGGAATAGAAAGCTTTGTGCCAGATACTTCTGACAGGCTTAGGCGTGGCACAAATGCATATTTCATTAAAAGAAAGTATAAACTTGAATTTAATCATGATTTGAAGCTGTTACTCGATGGGTATAGTAACAACTCAGAAAAACAAATAAAAAAACAATTGTGCCAAAACATTCCAACAAGATTTAATAAGGCACAAAAATATTTTTTTACTCAACTATATAAACACTAAGTTTTCGCAGTAATTTTAAGTTGTTACTTTATTGGCTGAATTGCTGTTCAAAAAATTTTGCGGGGGTGGGGTAGAAAAAATTATTGAACAACTTCCGCCCAGGCACAAAATGATTTTTTCCATTCTCGCTGTGTGAACTACCATTTTCAAAACATTTTCTTCTGTTTACTTATTGGCTGGAATTTTTACCGTCAGCTCTCAGTCTATTGTGGGATATGTGAAGAACAAAGATGCTGTACATTCTGTTCACATGTAAAGTAATGCATTTCATATTGTGTAATGGAAAATGTAAAAACTTAACCATAACAATGTGTCAGTTGTAGTGTTCAACCTTCAAGATGTAGTGTTCAGAAATACTACTTATGGCTAGTTAAATGCTATTATGTATACTTTCAATGTAATGTAGATGTTAATTTTTTAGTTAATAAATAGAAACATTGTTGGATTTTTAAAATAGCTGTTCCATTGGCTCAATCTGTATATTGGTACAGATATGTTAATGATATCATACTCTTATACAATGGAAAGAAAAAATGTGTGTTGACATCTACTAACTAATGTCAGTAAGGCCACAAAAATATCACTTTTTTTCTGAATGTGGAACAACAATAGCATACATTTCTTAGATGATACTGTTACCAAGTTTTAACACAGACACAAAATAAGTACAGTAGACTCTCAACTATCCGACCTAATGAGGCGGTCGGCCGGGTCGGATAGCAAAAAAGTCGGATACACCGGAGCCGTAGGCATACCAGCCTCTGTAAGGTCAATGACCACCACCCTATTGCGTTGAATGTACTTGTTGCTATTTGGATGCGTACGTCATATCAGTTTGTCCTTATAAATGACATACAGTAATAAATGAATTAGAAAGAAATGAAATAAGAATTCGCAACTACAGTATCTTTCACAAACCCTTTATTTGAAGGGCGAAACAAAATATGTAGTTAACAATAAGTTGAATGAGTTTTACTATGAGTTTTAATTTATACGAAAGCTTTCAACCAAATTAGTTGTTAATATAAATCAAATTATAATAACCTAAAACTACGTACTGTATAATGAAAGAACAAGTGAAACTTACATTGTCTAAGGTTTGAAAAAGTCTGTAATTGAGACCTGCTTCTTTCCTCGCCGCTATATCCTTCCACTTACGTAAACATATGCTACGACAACACAGAACAATGTACGCGTTTATCGAATATGCCAGAAGGATCTCGATGTAAGCGTGTGGTGTACGTGCTACTAGACGCATTTTGCGAGAATTTTCTCGACTGTGCCGGGCTTCGCTCGGGCGCTCGGACTGTGTCAAGGGCGTAGTAATTACGTAGTTTACGAGAGATAAGACGCAGTTTGGAAGCTTCTGGTGTGTGAGCGTGACTATAAATACATCGGGTAGCGGCCTTAGTTTTTCAGTTCAATGCGAGATATTTGATAGTGCGGTTCGAGAGTATTAGTGCGATATATTTCCAGAGCGGTTCGAGTTATTACTGTGTACGTTCAAGTAGTTATTATTGAAGTGTTGCGTTTTATATTCGGACGGTATAATTGTAATACAATTGAGTTTTAATATTAGTGGACATTTTATTGCGTGTGAACAATTTTCATTTGATTTGCTGTAGACACTGTTGTTAATTACGAAATGTTTTACTGTAACAATTAAAGGTGTGATTAGTGACTTAATTGGTGTCTTGTACTTATTTTGTTTCCACTGTACCTACGACGATCGAGTAGACCGTCGTAACAACATGATGTCTGCTGGTGTTGCTTCTTCTTGCTGGCCAATGTATTCCACTGCTGTCTCGATCGCCTTCAGGCCTTCGGAGTGGGTTATACGATCGGAGGGTTCATCACCTTGTTCCTCTTCAATCGGCTGTTCATTTAATACCATCGCTACAATATCTTCGTCTGCAATTTCTTCGATTTTGTCCTTTGACAACCATTCTGTGATGTCTTCCAATGAAGCTTCCTCACATCCGGGAACTTTTTCTAACAGCGATACAAGCACAGTGTTTATCAGTTGCATTTTCCACATCACATTGCTGTTCTACCTCTTCCCACTTATCACTGGCTCTGTGATCCAGCAAAATTTTCCACGATCGCACAAGTGTTAAAGATGGAATTTCATCCCATGCCTCGGACACCCATCTGATGATGTCAAGCATGTCTACTGACTGTAGTTCCGTCGCGACTTCTGTATTATCAATTGTCGCGATGATATAGCTTAGTAGCCTACGTCGATATTTCTTTTTCAAAGCGTGGAGCACTCCCTGATCCATTGGCTGACATATAGATATAACATTTGCAGGCAAGAACAAAGCTTTTATGTCTCCATCTTTTAATTGGTCATTTGCTGGATGTGAAGGAGCGTTATCCAAAACTAGGATTGCTTTCCTTGTTAAATTGTTTTCAGCTAAATGTTTTTCAACTTGTGGCACAAATTCCTGTTCAAACCAATTTTTGAAAATTACTTCATTCATCCACGCCTTTTTTTGATGGGTATAATGCAGGGGCAAAGAACTTAAATCTTTAAGATTTTTAAAAGCCCTAGGCTTGCGAGATTTTCCAATCAAGGTCAGTCTCAACTTGTGGTTTCCGGTTGCGTTACTACAAGCTAAAACTGTAACGCGGTCCTTGCTCTTCTTGAACCCTGGTGTGGCCTTTTCCTGTTTAGACGGCAACATACGGTAATTCAAACCCGTCTAATCACAGTTGTACACTTGTTCTCCGGAAATACCTTCCTTATCAAGCAGGTCAAAAAAGTGTTTTTTAAAGTCAGGGACAGCGTCCTTATTAGCAGACAATGCTTCACCACTAATCGTCATCTGACAAACACCAAAACGTTTCTTCCAGCAATCAAGCCACCCGTCACTGGCAGTAAACTCACCATCGTCTCCTTCGATCTGTTTTTTAAACTGAATCGCTTTTTCTTGGAGCAAGGGGCCTGAAACCGTCAATCCTTTCCCCTTCACATTTTCATACCACAGATATAAAGCCTCTTCAACTTCCACATGTTTCCTTTTTGCATAGTTTTTCTAACTTTCACGCCACTGCCACTTGCTTGCTTAGAACACCATTTTTCAATCTCTGCGCGATTTCTTCGCCAATCACCCACAGTAGTTTTTCCAACTCCTAACTCCAGTGCAATTTTGTTTACCGACTCACCAGAATCCATTCTTTTTATTGCTTGTAGTTTTTCTTCCAAAGTTACTACCACTTTCTTTCGTTTGTCACCCATATTTCACTTAAAAATAAAAGCCACCAACAATAACTGTATACACACTTTATAACAAATTAACAATCCACGAACGACTGAACCGCACGGACTGACTTCTGGATACAGACTGACTGATGCACCTGTTACACACTCAAGTAGGAACATGAAACTTTCCTGTCACAACATGAATCAATTGGCGTACTGTATTGGTAACTGGTGATTCACGCATAAGCGCCTTCACCCGCGTGGCGGGGTTGCTCACATGACGTTTGAAGGCGCTAGTAATCCGATTGGAAATATTGCATATGTACCGTACTCAAAATACTACTTTTTTTTTTTTTTTAGTAGCGGGTCGGATAGGCCGGAGGTCGAATAGGCGGGAGTCGGATAGCCGAGAGTCTACTGTATGTACAGAAAACCCACTACTACTGACACACTAATACGTAACTCCTCTAATTATGTCATACAACACAAACTATCAGCTTTCAGATCCATGATACTCATATGAAACAACAATCTGCTACCACAGAACAGACACAGTTTAAATCATATAAACTCTTTGACCACATTACTT
The DNA here is from genome assembly GCA_034769895.1 of Magicicada septendecula. Taxonomy (NCBI): domain Eukaryota; kingdom Metazoa; phylum Arthropoda; class Insecta; order Hemiptera; family Cicadidae; genus Magicicada; species Magicicada septendecula. Next base: position 1,091,290,205 of record CM068367.1, read on the forward strand.
ATCATACACACAATAGCAATATGTTAATCAATTCAAACAACACTATATTCCCATCGTGGATAACAAAATCCAATTATCTAGGTTTCGTTTTTCAGCTCTCTTGAATATATGGATCACAGTACTTGTTTCCCATTCTTCAGGTATGTTTGATTCACTAATGATCTGATGAATTAGAATATAGATTACTTTTCATAGACTATATTTTAACATTCCATTTATGTTGGAACATCTACCCAGCAGATTTCCTGTTCTTCAATGTTTTCATTGTGTTGTCAGCCTCGATCTTAGTATTTACAATGTTATTGGCCATGTCTTTTTGCTAAAGGTCCTCAATTGTCCCAGGATTAAGATCTTCACAATGCTTCATCTATGTTATAGGTGTGTACTCATGGATGTCCTGATTCTGAATCATTCTCCACATTTTTTCTGCTTTCCCTTTTGAGGATTTTTCTGTGGCCTAATTTCTGCTAATCTGAGGATTTGATGTTTGTTTGTCTAATACAAATATTTGCTTCATTTCTGGTTCTTTTATAGAAGTTGTTTGGTTCAAGTGTCCCCATACTTTGTATTTAAAAAAAAATTTGTCAGATAAGTGTATTCTCTTCATAAAACCATGAGGTTTCCTTTCTTACTCCTTGGGGCCTCTTTAATTGTAGTTTGTTTATTTTATTTTATTGTTTCCCCAAAATAATTGAGAATTTCAAGATATCGTAATATAATTTATAACAATTTATTCTGTAGAGGAAAACAAGATACATTTATACATTTTTCACTGAATATGACAAAGTTAATTGTATGTACAGTGTTTTCTTAGTGGAACACCACAATGTCATGGATCAATAGTGTAGCATACGTAACCAAGAAGAATGTAACTATACTTTCTATAGTGACCGTTATCTGTGTGTTTATAATAATGAAAAATGGAATTCACTAACTTTTTTTAATAGAAAAAGCACCTGTATATGTGCACTGCATGGCATTGGTCCAAAACAAGTGGGACCAAGTTTTGACCTTATCATGGTAAATAGCATATGTAAATTTGATGTTTGAATTTAATGGAACTTACAAAGTAACATTAATATTCTTTACCAAGTGACATTATGGGTACTGACAGGCCAGTTCTGAAGACATCTGCAGTCAAATATGAATAGTCTTGTTAATTTATATAAAGAATTATTATAATTTATAGGTTACTATCAATCCACCAGTCCTATCAGCAGAAATATTTTTCAGTCCTGTGCTTCTAGTTTTCAAATGTCTAATAACACAGTCTAAATTATTATTATGATCTCTCTCTCCTGTTTGGAGCTCCATAAGAGTACATAATTTTCATTGAATTATTGTAATATATGACTAGTATTATAATAAATTTATGCCATTTACATAAAAATGTTTTCAGGTATTGGAGTTGCAATGGCAGCAGCTGTAAAAGGTTACAAGTGTGTTGTAGTAATGCCTCAGAAGATGTCTAATGAAAAAGTGAGTACACTGAAAGCACTGGGAGCCAAGATTGTTCGCACACCTACAAGTGCAGCCTATAATTCACCTGAGGGCCTCATTTGTGTAGCTCAAAAAATGAACAAGCATGTGCCAAATTCTTTTATTTTGGATCAGGTATTAGAACTGTGAGATTCTTACTTACAAGAAGATACAATATAGGTGTATTCAAAGATTAATTATTACTAATATTTTATCTACTAACATATTCTTAACATATGTAGAACTACAGAAACTAGTTCATTTTTGTATAATTTGAACTTCATTTCTATAGTTGTCTTGATTGTTCATCATCTTCTTTCACAGCACTACACTTTATCTAAAAATGAAACTTTTACTTGTGAACTTACTGTTTTTTCTCTTCTCGTCAAACGTGTTTCGGTGTCGTATTCGCTGAAGGCTGAAGAAGGCGAATAAGACGCCGAAACACGTTCGACGAGAAGAGAAAAAACAGTAAGTTCACAAGTAAAAGTTTCATTTTTAGATAAAGTTCATTTCTATCTTGTGTGTTTACTATTTAGAATCTCAATGAATCTCTAATTTATTTTAGTTGACAACCATGTTTTATTGATATCATTGTGAATATAAAATTCCATGCATTGCACAGATGGTGACGTGGATTAAGTGGTCAGTGGGTGAAAAGGTGAAAGTACACATCCAGCACATGAAAAAACTATAAAACAGAGATCTTAGCTCCTGCTAAGCACTCTTAAAGGATGAAGTATTTTATCACATTTGATTGAATGAATAATTCTGAGCAAGGCAACAGAATTATTTTCCAAGACTAGTTAGAGGCAGTAGAGATTATTAAAAATCCTAAATGCTTCAACAAAGATGAGGAATGTAAACTCCTAACATGTGGGAAAGAGCAGTCAACACATTAGACAAATAGCAGACATTACTAGGATTACAAACACAATTATTTGCTTGTGGTACTATTAAGTTTATTATTATTTTTACTAATAGCTTTCTCTTGTTATTATAGATTATTGCTATTATTATTATTATTTGTTATTTTTTAATTCGATTTTTATTATTACTACACTTTTATTATGTGTACCATTATTTTATTATTTTTTTGATACTATCATTAATTATGTTGTTTATTTCTAAATGAATGGTTTTTTAATACATTGTCAATTATAAAATGGACCTGCCCGCTGAAGGTGTGTACAAATAACAAGGTAAATCAAACTGTTGTTCATTCTCTGCGTTAGCACTGAGGTGCTACATCATATGTGGGCAAAACATTTGAAATTCATGGTGTTATCAATAAAACTTGATTGTCAAAACAAAAACAGTTCTGACCACACAAGTCTATGACTGAAGAATATATACACACCAACTTTCAGAAAGAAGTTGTATCAGATGTGTTCAAACTAATACAGTGGTTAAGTAATTTGATTAAAGTCCTGTGTAAGTAACTCGAAATATTACACATAAAGTTATAAGTAAGTACAGTGGAACCCCTCAAATCCGAACTAATTGGGGCTGTAGCCTGTTCGGATTCGGAAAAGTTCGGATTAGCCGGAAAATCTGCATACATAGTACTCAACACTAGTTAGGGTGTACGCGCCGCCCGGTAATGTTGCATAGGGGTGAGACGAAGCCGCCGGAGGTTGCTGACCTTGACAGCCCGTGAATCACTGTTGCTGTCGGGCGGAAGTGCGCTAAAAATAGCCCAGTCCTACTACAATAGGTCTAGAAATCTTTGTATTCCAGTTAGTCCTCTGGCGTTTGTTGTCATGTGCGTTTGTCTGCTGTTACTGTTTCCATCCAGTGTACATAGTTTATTCGAGTTTTCGTTTAAGGTTTATTGTTTTTGCATTTGAAGTGAGCAGTGTAGATCGGGTTTTTTAGTTTTCTTAAATTATGGCAAGCAAACGAAAACATAGTTCTTGTACTTTAAAAGAAAAACTCGAAGTGTTAATGCGACTAGACAAAGGGGAAAGTTTGACGAAGTTGGCTGTTGAATTTGGTGTTGGTAAGGCAACAATCAGTGACTGGAAAAAGAATCGTGCGAAAATTGAACAGTTTTGCAGTGCAACAAGTGAAAAAAACTTTGAAACAACGTAAAAGTTTCTGTAAATGAAGAAATTGACAAAGCAGTGTTTTTGTGGTTTACACAAGAGAGGCAGAAAGGAGTTCCTATTAGTGGTCCATTATTTCAAAGGCATTGCGGCTGAACAAACTAATGAACGGAGATTTGGCATTTACTGCTAGCAGTGGGCGGTTGGATCGATGGAAGAGAAGGCATGGAATCATACAACTGACGATAAGCGGAGAGAAGTTATCAGGTGATAATACTGCTGCAAAAGAATATTTAGATGAATTTGCCGATTTGATTTCGTCGGAAAATTACTCGCCCCAGCAAGTGTATAATGCGGACGAGACTGGATTGAATTGTAAAGCACTTCCCACTAAAAGTCTTGCTTCTAAAGAGGAATCTTCTGCGCCAGGCTTAAAATGAACAAACAGCGTCTCACAGTTTTGGCCTGCAGTAACGCCGCGGGAACAAACAAGCTACCATTAATGGTGATTGGAAAATCTGCCAAGCCATGAGCCCTTAAAAATATGAACATGAATTCTCTCCCTGTTTATTACAGAAATCACACTAAGGCGTGGATGACTGGTAATCTTTTTAAGGAGTGGTTTGAAAAGAAATTTGTTCCTTCGGTAACAAGATTTAATGAAGAAAATGGACTGCCACCTCGAGCTCTACTTTTGATAGACAACGTTCCGTCACATCCTTCAGACATGCAGTTGGTGTGCAGAGACATAAAAGCAATTTTTCTACCACCTAACGTGACATCGCTGCTGCAGCCTATGGGTCAAGGTGTGCTACTGTTGCGTGCTTAACGCTCTCGAAATTATCTTGAGTTAGTTTTGCAAGCTTAAGGAAGCTGGTAGGAAGTCAGAAAGTGTTTTGCATTAATTAGTGGACTGTAAATTATGATTAAGTAACGTTTATTGAAATCATTCAGAAGCGCAGGCCCACGCAATTACGTCTTAGTTCATAGCCAAAATATAAGATGTGGCGTAAGTTAGCAGGCTACGTAATGTGTAGCATTGAAATTAGATCAAATAGAAGAACATAGAAAATTTAGGTTGCCGCGGCTTGGCGAGAAAGCAGTGGTGCAAACGCACTGTTCAAAGATTGAGTGATGACTGATTAGTCGCAGCGGCGTAGCCACGTGGAACACCGCTACGGTGACGTAAGTGCGCTAGGCAGATTGCGCGTGAGCAAGTACAATGTACAATGCATTAACATACTGCCCGCCTCAAAATCGGCGATTTTGACATAGTTTGCAGTAAGAAAAAAGAACAAGTTATTTAGCGCATACAAGTATACATGAATATTGGCAAAAATACAAATATAATATAAACGAGTACATCATTAATATAATTAAATACATCATTAATATAATTAAATACATCATTAATCAATGCTCCATAAGTAATATGTAACAATAATCCAAAGGCTTGAATATGCGATAAACCATAAACACTAATAACAATAATACATGGCAATAAGGACATCGTGGGTGGCCTTGCACAAACATTAAAGAAATACAACTAATTTAAAAATAACAGCGTGACACTTAGCGTGTAATAAGCAGTATTGCGCAACAATACAAGGTAATATACCTGGAAAATTTACTATGACAATATACAGTAGAAGTATGCCACAAATATTGATAATAATGTATAATAAAAATACCCAAAAAATTTAGTATAATAATACAATGAAAATACCCAAAGAATTTAGTATAATAATACAATGAAAATACCCAAAAAATTTAGTAAAATAATGTACACTGCACCACACCATAATTGACATCACACTAAGAAAAGAAAAACGTTTAAATGTTCACCAATGCACCGCTACATGGCGTCCATTAATGATACAATAAATACAAGTGCATAAATGGTATACCTTATATAAGTTACATAATATAAATTACATAGACAACATAGTAGTCAGTAAATGTGCATGGTAGAGCATGTGCTCGACCGGCAATGTCCCGGGCATGAAACACCGAGGCGCAATCAGTCTGATGCCACTGGAAGTGGGCACAGCTTATGAATGGGTCTACGCAGAATGCCGTTAGCAGTGCGGACGTACGCGACACGTACCAACGAATCCTGCCCAAGATATGTCTGAGTGACAATACCGCGCTTCCAAAGCAATGGTGGAGCATTGTCATCCAGAATAAGGACCAATTGTCCTACCGATAAATTTTTAGACTGCTTTTTCCACTTGTTTCGCTGCTGCAACTGGTGCAGATAGTCTCTGGACCAACTCTTCCAAATGGAACGAGTAAACCCTTGCAAAAGTTGCCATCTCCCCAAGCGACTCATATTTGTATCCGAATAATCGGGTTCCAGAAGAGCGGTAAGGGGGCAGCCAACCAAAAAGTGAGGTGGAGTCAACGCCTCAGGATCCCCGGCGTCATTTGAAATGGAAAACAAGGGACTCGAGTTCAAACAGGCTTCAACTTTGGTTAAAACAGTGGAGAACTCTTTGAAGTTCAGGATCGTATTGCCTATGACGCGCCGCAAATGGAACTTAAAACTCTTGACGCCACTCTCCCACAGACCACCAAAATGGGGGGCTGAGGGAGGTATGAACGACTATTTAATTCCGCGTGGACTGGCGAAGTCCTGAGCGGCCCTTTGAAATTCGTCCCGCTGGAAGAGCTTGTATAGCTGGTGTAATATAGTGCCAGCCCGTCAGAAATTAGTACCGTTATCGGAGAATATTTGTTCGGGGATGCCCCTCCGGGATATGAAACGTTTCAAGGCGGCCAAAAAGGCGTCTGCCGACAAATCTGAAACCAATTCAAGGTGAATAGCCTTGGTGGACAAGCAGATGAACAGAGAAATATAGGCCTTAGTAAAGGATTTGGACCTCTGCCCGCCCTGGCGTAACAACATAGGACCGGCGTAGTCTACGGCACATTGTGAAAATGGCTTGGAGGGAGGGGTGACCCTAGGCGCGGGTAATTGACCTAACAGTTGGTTAGAACCAGACGCGCGAAAGCGAAAACAAGTGATACATTTGTGAATGACCGAGCATATGTACGACTTGTCGTTTATAATCCAATACTTTTGGCGCAGCGAACATTGAGTAAGTTGTACTCCACCGTGGATGATTCGAATGTGTTCATATTCAATAATTAATCGAGTAAGATGAGCCTGCGGATGTAGTATGATTTGATGCTTGTTATTGTAACTTAGCTGAGACTGCTGAAGGCGACCGCCAACACATAATATACCAGCGTTATCAAGAAAAGGATTAAGTGAGAATGTTTTACTATCAGTAGGTACAGGGCGATGTGCCTGTAATTCTTTAATTTCAACATTGAAATGCGAAAACTGGGCTTGGCGAATAAAAACCAAGAGCGCGCTGTATAACTCATGCGCAGATAAAAAGGAGGTGCTTCTACTGGAAGCGGGAGACTTAGCGTTATGAATAAAACTCAGGCAGTAAGCAAAAACGCGTAGAAGCCTAGTGAGAGAAGAGTACTTTTCAACATAGTTTGGAAAGTGTGAAGCGGTAGCCAACGCGAGCAGGGCCTGTTTACGTACTTCCTTGTCCAACTCCAGATGAGCGTAAGCGGAATTGGGATCGAAGGGACGGGTAGGCCAGTCCGAAGGCTTCTTTAGTAGCCAATAAGGACCATGCCACCATTGCTGGTGGTTGTGTAACAAACGGGGTAAACAACCGCGGGATAGAATGTCCGCAGGATTATCATGAGATGAGACATGATACCAATTGCCCAGACTAGTGAGCTGCTGAATTTCAGAAACACGGTTCACTACGAATACCTTCCACCTGGACGGCGTTTGATGAATCCAGTGAAGGGCAATCATCGAATCAGAGTAAAAATATAACTCGCTAAACTTGTAGGCCACGGCATGGACGACCGTAGAAACCAACTGCGATAATAACAGACAGGCGCACAGCTTGAGACGAGGGAAGGAAATTTGCCTTAAAGGGGCAACTCTTGATTTAGAGCACAATAAATGAGACGAAATACTGTTATCGGAATATACCGTGCGCGCATAGATACAGCATGCGTAACCTTTTACAGACGCGTCAGCGAACCCGTGTAGTTGGAATGAGATGATTGACGAACCAACTGAATCCTTGTGTAAAGACTGGTTTTGCCTAAACTTGAGTTCAAGGGTTTGAAACCTACGAACCGCTCCGGTGAGGGAATCTTCGAGGCATTCTGTAGTGCGGGGTAGCGACACACCGAACCTACCACTATCATTACGATAGGTGTTTGCGATGAAGTGATTTTCACACTCCGAATCCGCATCTGAAGGAGTACGGCACGAAACATCCTCCAACTGCCAGAAGGCCTTGAGTTGCAATGAGATAGCATTATTATCGTCGAGGGCAATGAATGAAGAGACGGGTTTGGTCATGTCCATGTTGAAGGGTAGATTCCCGGCGAGTATAAACCCTAGTTTAGTTTCTTGGATTGTCGGAAAATGTGGACTTCGAACGAATTTAGTCGGCTCAATTAACTGCAAAAAGTATTGTGCTCCAAGTAATATGTCAATTTGTGACGAATTATTAAATTGCGGGTCAGCTAAAAATATCCCTCTAGGAATTTTCAAGGAAGCGATGTCAAAGGATTCGGTTGGAAGATTGTTTGTGATTCGGGGCAGAACAGCGCAGTGGACATTTAAGGTGAAGTCCTTATAACGTGAGTTTAAGCGCACGCGCGTGCTAAAATTGGCCTGACATGATGAGTTATTTATACCCGCGATAGGCAGCTCGGATTTGTTTAGTTTTAGGCCCATGCGGCGGGCGAAACCCATAGTACAAAAATTAGCCTGCGACCCTGAATCCAGCAGGATTCTCACCGGGCGCCTTTTACCATGATGATCGATAGTAGTGCATACGGCGGTGGACAATTAAATTGATTTATTCGTCTGTAGCTTCAGGGAACATTGCTTATTGTTCCTGTTGCTAGACTGATTTATCGAAGCATGGAGCATAGTGTGGTGCCTTTTCGCGCATGCCTTACATGAAAATTTGGAAGGACAACACGAGCTGTTATGGCCCGAGCGAGTACAATTCAGGCATAGTTTATTATGTATTAACACATCTGTACGTTGTATAGGCTGTAGGGCGATAAATTGCGGGCATTCAAGTAGTTTGTGACTACCACGACACAGCTGACGAGATTTATTGTTTGGAGGAGTGTGCACTAGTGACCCAGTGAACTCCGCGCGCTTAGTTGATTTGCGATAAGAAGCATTATCGCTAACCTGTCTAAAGCCAGACGAACCGGTCGGTGCATTTATGTTTTGTAACAGCTGACGTCTTGAATTTAAAAACTTAATGAAATTATCATAAATAGGAAGTTGTTTTTCGCCTAAGGTTTCCTTCCACAACCTGCACGTATGCTCATCAAGTTTTTGGGATAGAAAATGCACAAAAATAAGCTCGAACGTATTTACAGAAAGTTTTAATGAGTTCAGCGCATTTATGTTGGCGGCGAGCTCATCTATAAATTTAGAAATGCTGAGCACGGACTCACGTTGAATGTGTCTCATGCCCAGGACGTTTGCTGCGTGATAAGTGGTTACAATCAATTTATTGTCATAGCGCGCCCTTAACAACTCAATGGCCACCGTGTAATTTTCGTGCGTGATAGGTAGCGATTTTATGACATTCAGCGCCTCGTCTTTTAATGATAAGTGCAAATAGTGAAGCTTCTGGATGCCAGTCAGGTCCGTTCGGACATGCACTAGCTCCAAAAACATGTGGTAAAAGTGTTGCCACTCGATTATATCACCTGAGAAGCAGGGTAGCTTAATAGGTTGCAATTGAATGGGAGGCGTGCTGAATGTAACTACCTCAGATGGACTTGCTGCCTTCCTGGTCATTTCCTCGGCATGGTCTATTAAATTTTGCAGCTTGCATTCTATGCTGCATAAGTCGTCTTCTGTTTGAACCCTATCGCTAGCAGAAGCAAAATCGGAGTCCTCAGACTCGATTTGTGTTTGGATCTCATCATATTTAGCCGATAGTTCCATAATGTGGCGAAGCTTTATTTTTAATGCATGATTGTCATGCGTATCATGATCGAAATTGTCGGCATAAGTATTTATGCGCGATATAGAGGCCTTGATCGTGCCACGTTTCTTGAGCAGCGCCTTCATATCCGCCATGATTGGGTATGAACAAATAAAAAAGAACAAGAATTTAAATGATGCTACAAAGGCCAAGTTAATGCAACGAGATGAGCCAGACCAGGCAGGAAGTCCAAATCATAAAGTCACGCAACGACATGGTTATACTTACTTAACATATCTTAACTAAATTTATGTGACAATAAAATCCTGACTTAGGCATTACAAACAATATAGCAGTAATCATTAATGACATGAGTGCTGTTTGAAAGACATGACTTACAAATAAAGAGAATATTAATCGAGTTCGCAAAAATTATAGGTTCATATTTAAATTATTGAAAAATATTTTAAATTATTAGATCATATTATTATTTCTATGCTGCTTGATTAATTTAATGGTATTGAGAAAAAATATGCGAATTATGCAAGTTGAAACTAATGTAAAACATGAGTTCAGTCAGTTGAAATGGTACTTATCGGCATGTTCTAGAATGCATTGAAAGCCTGTCGGAACCCTCGTAGTCGTGTTAGGTACTCAAGCATGGATAATGTAGACATGGTCGTTGCCTGTCCGGTGATGTCCAATGCAGTGGAATCCTGTTTAGATAGGCTGCTCTGGATTTTCCCAATGCTGCATGCCACGTGCTAGATGTGCTGCAATGATGATTCCAATGTTCCGCTTGGCGAAATATGACGTCCCCAATGTCGTGTGATACGATTCCCAGAAGTAGGTGCTAATTGACGAGTTGTTGAATTTAAATTGAAGAAAAAGAAATGCTGATAGGCCTGCTTAATGCACTAAACCATGAGACGAATTGTCCATGGTTTTAGTCACGTCCGTGAAATACAAATCCAGGGTCGGAGGACCATATGTTGTCGCTGGACGAAAGTGCGGTCGCTCGCGAGCCGAAAATGTCGCTTGTGGACAGAGAATGGCGGTCGCTTGTGGACAAGAAATGCGGTCGCATTGGACCAAAAATATTGCCTGTAAGGCTGAAATAAAATCCGGTTGCGGAGGACCATATGTTGCGTGCTTGACGCTCTCGAAATTATCTTGAGTTAGTTTTGCAAGCTTAAGGAAGCTGGTAGGAAGTCAGAAAGTGTTTTGCATTAATTAGTGGACTGTAAATTATGATTAAGTAACGTTTATTGAAATCATTCAGAAGCGCAGGCCCACGCAATTACGTCTTAGTTCATAGCCAAAATATAAGATGTGGTGTAAGTTAGCAGGCTACGTAATGTGTAGCATTGAAATTAGATCAAATAGAAGAACATAGAAAATTTAGGTTGCCGCGGCTTGGCGAGAAAGCAGTGGTGTAAACGCACTGTTCAAAGATTGAGTGATGACTGATTAGTCGCAGCGGCGTAGCCATGTGGAACACCGCTAAGGTGACGTAAGTGCACTAGGCAGATTGCGCGTGAGCAAGTACAATGTACAATGCATTAACAGCTACAGAACATAAAACTAAGCTACAGAAAAATGCGTCTGCAAACTCTTATTGAAGAAGATTGTTCTCTTTCTATTCTTGAGAAGCTAAAGAAGATAACAATAAAAGATGTGATTTACTGGGTTCCAGAATCCTGGAACAATACCAGTAAAAATTTACTGCAGAGATCTTGGACTAAACTTTGGCCCAGCCTCGAATTTGTGGAAACACCACTTACAACACGAGATGATGAAACTGAGCTCTTCATCTCTTTCAAAAAGTACCAGGATGTGAGGATGCTGAAAAAGGTTATCTGGAGGAGTGGGCAGCACTAGACGACAATGAAGAATGAACCGAGCATGACATAGTGTCTGTGGTCCAGGATCAACATGACAATTTATCAGGTAGCGATAAGGAGGGAGAAGATGCCTCAACAAATGTGACTCATTCTGACGCTGCCGTCGCTCTCGACATCGCGTTGCGCTACGTAGAACAACACGCAGCTGCTACACCCAATGATGTCATGTTTATGCGATGCTGGCGCAACATCGCATCCTCGGGAAGGTTTATGTCACTTCGCCAGATGAAGATCACTGATTTTAAGTGAAAAAATGTAGTGTAGTGTTTGTGTGTGTTTCTTTTGTGTTTTTCCTTGGCCATTCAGCTCTGATGTTAATGAAATGCTGTATGACGTTGTTGTTTTTATACAGTGTTAATTCCAATATTTTTTACATTTCAATCCTGTTTTACGTAAGTAGCAATACTTTGAAACTATATAATTTTATATCAAATGATATAATAATCGAGTCCCTGTTCGGGCGCCAATGAAACTATAGAATTTACTTTGAATTATATAATATATTCGAGTCCCTAGTTCGGGAGTCAATGAAACAATATAATTTTTGCAAATAATATATATATCGTCGAGTCCCTAGTTCGGGGCCAATGAAACTATATAATTTACTTCAATTCGTAATATCTTACCTTAGGGTTCTTCTCCAGGATCTTACAGACGAAAATCAACTGCTGACAAGGTTATCTGGGTTTAAGTGCGAAATAATTACGCTAACACATTTTATACTGTCTAAATCACATGCTTATTTTTATTTGCTATCAAAACCTCATACCCTTCTTTTACGTTCTATAAAAGGCTGTACAACTATTTTATATCAAACCATGAAATTAATTCTTATCTCTATTAAGTTTTTTAAATACTATTATAAGTGGTATCACTAGTTGGATATGAATATTGAAACAAACCAGTACGTAACCTCTACATTACCCCCCCCCATACACACACACACACAATCTTTCTTTTACATTAATATTCAAATAAACCCCATTCCCTTAGAGATCTCATAATAAACAGGTGTAGATTTTACGGCTGTTCAAATTTTATAATTAGAAGAAAGTGATTAAATGAGTACTCAGCCTGGTTGTAGACCTGATCCTATTTTGTAAGCGCATATTTTGTCCCGCACTCCGAAAGTCACTTGAAGTTAGTTAGAGTTATTTTGTCATTTGTATAGCGTTAATTGTTTGCGGGTTACTAGAACTATTTTTCTCACGTTTTAATACTTGTCGCCCGACTTTACTTTTGCTCGAGCGCTAATGGTTTTAGCTGACCGCTATATAGTTCACACTTTAATAGCTGTACTGGATAAGCCTACTTTAATTTCGGCCTATCTTACACGCCCGAGGCCACGGTTTTTGGTTAATACACTGCTCTCTGCTTAAGGTGACCGTCTGATGCAAACACTGGTGTGACAATGTTCTTACTGTGATTTACACAGAAACTGCTGGCAAGCTGTTGCGTAATATGTCTGGCTGGTTGACTGTAGACATCAACAGTTTATAATAACATTGTATGTTGCTGGTTACAATGGGGTACCCCTTGGGTGAATACTAGCTGCTTTGAAATTAACTGATTTAAATCTTTACTGTCTCCAACACACAATTCTGTACCGTCACAATGCCCCCCCCCCCCCCAATGAGAGGTTTTATGCCGAAGCATAAAAACTCTCATTGCCTAAAACCTAAGAGGATCAGTGAAAATATGGCGCCACAACCCCCCTGAACTCTCTACTAAAATCATGGGTACTTACCCCCTTAGTCCGGTGGCTGTGGCTGCACCCATCCGACCTTACTGGACTTCTCTACTCGAGATCCCAACACCATAAAATCAGATAGGCACACACCACAGTATCACCTGACTCTGAAACATTCAATTAAAATATCAATAAATGGCCTTCCATGATACCCTATCCTCAACTGAGTCGTTTCCTCTTAGTCATACCGGCTCATTATCAGCAAAGTGCTGGTTCTTTTTTACACAGAGTGCTGGTTATTCATTTAGTTTAGTTGCTCTACAATGGCAGCTGTTCTATATTCATACACAATTACATAAACAGGATACAACATAATAAACATTCCAAATGGACATTACCATTTTACCTTGAGCTATAAACAAAACATTACTACCTTATTCATTACAAGTCAAAAATAAATTACTCCGACCTGTTAGATAGTCCATCTGTTAAATTACTTAATTCAACTTTGATTAAATTCAATTTATCATCAACATTGGTTTCCATCAACTCTATAACAGGCCTTCATAAAATACAATGTCCACCTGGCCCTATAAACTTACGGTATACTTACAGCTAAATCATATAAATTCCATACAAATTGAATAATGTTCACACTACATTATTACCCCTCCAAAATAACACATTGATTAACCCAAACATTTTTGATTATTTTTACCCAAAAATTTCCTTCAGTTTCCAATTTTAAATGAATATTTCAATCATTACGTTTTCATCAATTATTATTTAATTTACCATTACAGTTAAAATTCAAATCAAAGTAAGTTAAAAATCAGTATTAAAATTCACCTTTTCAATTAATTTAATTCCTGAATTACCAATTTAATTTAATTGAATTCCTCAACTCCTAATTATATCAATCTCATTTGTTCAAAACAATTTCATTTACTTTAATTACATTTTTCAAAATGATTCTACATTAACAACCTCCTCTCACATAAATATTAACTGCATTACAATCAAAACACTACGTTATTTCCTTATGTTATTCATAAAAAATTACCTTCAACACATCTGGTATTTCTTTTGTTTCCTAATAGAATTTACTACTAGCAGTGATTCAGCAAAATAAAACATAATTATCAACTCCAGCAGAAACAAACAATCTACCTGTTTCAACAGTTGTATGCCAGACTGGTTTTATAAACACTGACTCAGTCTCAACATTCCTGATTACAACACCACTAACACTTCCTTCAATTTTTTAGTTTCTATAAATCTTTTAGTGTTGACATATTACTCACTTACTATTTGTTACAATTCATATCAAAATTAATTTGACTTCATTAATAAAATTAACCTTTCTTATTACTTTAATTCCACCTCCACTCAAAACAATTTGGCTTTAGTTATATTATTTGGAACACTTTTAATTTAAACACACAATTCAAAATAAATTCCTTAGTACCTTCTATTACTTATTTAGCAAAATAAAATATTATTATTACTATAACATACTACAAACATGTGTTACATAAGCATTCTCCCAACATACCCTGACACAATACATTTAACCTGAACACATTTATTTACAAATTTTCGTCATAATTTTCTTTTTACCACACTTCATTACCTAAATCAGCCAAGTAATTCTACCATTGACTCAAATAATTAAATGTTCATTCATGATTTTTCTAACCCCGTTGTCGTATATTAGTCTTATATATTTATAACACAAGTCATTCTTGTCAACATACATTACATTGTAATGATCATTATAATGACTACTTTCGTTAATTACCTTAACACAGTAATTAACTACATTTTTGTCTACCATTAATTCACAAAGCCCGTCTACATTGGTGATTTTAGTTCTGTCTCCATTAGTATTTTTGTTCAACATAAGGTAAGTTATTTTATCATCATATTCCTCCACTACATTCATCACAACATCAAAATAATCATCCATCTCTATTTTACAAGGTAAGTATTCTATATCGTCTATCTCCTTCAATTCTAACCTCTCTTTCAACTCAATATAACTACTTCTCAACGTATATAACTCTATTATTCTCTCTCTCTCACACAATACTTCTCACAACCCCCCATGAACTATCTCATTCTATGCAAAGGGCACCACAAAACACTTATTACCTCTCCTGGCTTTACCAGGTAAATCACAAAAAACTAAGGGACCATACGAAGACACCTCGTCTTCCACATAACTTTTGGAGGAAACTCTGTCCTCATAAAACACTTGTGAACCTTCCATTTCACAATATACTTGGGGAAAATCTGCCCTTTGCCCACCTAACCTTACATTACGCTCTCTCTCACTTTAATTAACACTTTCTATGCTCAACCTTGCTCTCTAACACCACATTTTCAATTATCTCATTGTTATCACTTGTTAACACATTATTATAATCATCGGTATTACTCACCTTGTTATTAATTTCTTCACTATTTGTTGTCATATTACCACTGTTACTTACCTTCTTATTTTCAATATTTCTTCCAAGCTTATCTGACTGTTGTATTACTTTAATATTTATTTTATTTATAATATTCTTTTGTGACTCGGTCACTTTTATATTTATTTCATTAAATTTGTCATCAAACTTATTATTCTGTTCATCGAAACGATTATTTATGTCGCTACTTAATGCATCAAATTTCTTATTGTTATCACTAGACATTTGTTTAATCTCATTTTTTAAACTAGTATTTTGATTAGACGTCAGTTTAATTTCCCCCATTATCTCACGCAACCAATCCTCAGTTTTATTACTTTTCCTAGCCGAGACGGGAGTTGAATGAACTCTCGCCTCGTCCATTACCGCTGATTCGGTCAGCGACTGATTTCCCGACTCATTCGTAACAGTTACGTCAGCTGTATTTGTTTTATTCTCTGTATTAATTTCAGTTAAGTCAGTTATGCTGACTTCATCATTATTATTCTTCATTTTGTATAGTGTTTTTTTACATATACTATTATACACACTTTAGCTTAAACTACAATCCTTTACAACATCGCCCTCACTCCCAAATAACCTGTTCTGCAGCTTAATTAGGTCCGGTTAATGTAATAAAATTATACTCACCGTCCCTGTTCGGGCGCCAATGAAACTATATACATTTATATCATAATAAAATAATCGAGTCCCTGTTCGGGCGCCAATGAAACTATAGAATTTACTTTGAATTATATATTTGAGTCCCTAGTTCGGGAGTCAATGAAACAATATAATTTTTGCAAATAATGGTAAATATTTACCTGTGCCACACCATACAATCTTGAAGTGAAATATTTTTTTTCTATTCTTCTATGTTATATAAACATGCAAAAATTAATTTTAAACGGGGGTCGAAGCTATTTACGAAGAAAAAAAATAAAATAACTACTCCAATAAGCGCGCATGGAAAGTGAATGAGCCCCATATTAACTGAGTTGGATCACCGCAGTCGGGCGACGGCACACTAATGCACAGTGAATGACGAGTTATGACGTCATGCGCGGATTACCTATCACTGAAGTTCATCAAATTTATGCGCCAAATAACACTCGTTTTTCTACTACTAAATAAAAGGTACTAAATAAAGAGGTCATTTGTCACAGTTAATATGGCGTCTTATGGGAGTAATTATTTCATTTTTTTTTCGTAAATAGGTTCGACCGCCGTTTAAAATTATTTTTCCCGTGTTTATATTACATAGAACAATAGAAAAAAATATTTCACCCCAATATCAGCTTAGATTAGAAAGGAAATAATCACCGTGATTACTAAAAACTAAATTGACAATCACAAGTATAAGACTATGTATAGGTATAAGTATAAAGTATAAGACTCACCTTACTGGTTTGGGGGGTACAGTCGTGCGGCCGCCGTAAAAAATTGATGGACGCGTTCGGGGTGTTCGTACTTGGCCTTGAATTGATGTTCAGCCAAGTACCCAAAGAAAGTGTTCTTGTCGAACCCCGTACTTGGGGATCGTCGATCTCACGTCGTGCCACTGTCTCTCAACATTGTTGGTATGAGCGCCAGTGACGGAGTCAACAAATTCCAGTGAGTGGTTGGCAGTGAGGTGTTCGAAGCCAGCCTCGTTGAGTTCCCGATATGCTTTCCACATATCGGAAATTACAGTTGTGCCCGGCTCGACCCTTTCGCGGATAATAGTTATCAATGTCTCCGCGTCGCGTTTGGCACAAGGAACGTTTTACGGCTGCCCCTCTCGATGCCTCCGAACACTCACTGACCCTCGATCAAACGACCCCGGTTGTACTTTCGGCGGCCGAACTTGGCCTCGTCGATTTCGACGATTTTGCCGTGTCCTCCTAGCTTTGCCTGGCTGACCTCAATCATGTGGTGGATGCAGACCTCCCTGATGAAAGAGTACCAGTCTACAACTGTTCTGGACGACGCTTTAAACTCTCTCATCAGTAGGTCTTGTCAGGGAGGTTTCAGGTGCATGAACACGGAACTCATGCCTAAAATTACTCGTGGGGCCAATTGGGAGTTACCTATGAAGGTATTTACTCTAGCTGATTGGCTCCACAAGCATTTCACTTTCTTCTTTTTGGCAGACTTCTGGCACCATTTTCCGCACCTGAAATTTAGTGTTTCTTTGTTGAGGTCATCTCTTTTTTACAGACGCAACAATTCATCGACGCGGCTATCACGCCGTGGTTGACGAGCCAAGTTATTAACTCCTCATCCCCCAAACTAGCAAAATAAAACAGTCCGACATCACAGCCACCGCACTACACGACGATCACTAGCACTATTACTACCACTAGAACTTGCGGTAACCGAACTTGCCATTTTACTACTCAGAAACTCAACGTAATGACTACAACAACCGAATCAACGGAATGACACCACGCGACTGAAGTGTTGGCGCTTTTTTCCTCTTAACGGACACACACCCACTCGCGATAAATCAATTACAACTGAGAATATGCAAAATTTTTGAACTTGACGGTTTTTTAAAGCGCTTGTTTTTTGTTTTGACCAATCAGGCGTCAGCCTTCATAAATTCGCGGGTTTTGGCGTTTGACTACAAGGTGGGAAAAGTAGTTCATCCATACAAACTTCTCATAGCTAGGTCGTTCACACCAGCGAACTGGCATATTGAGCTAGTTCACTAGTTTAATGTGTGGAAATAGTCTTTTTCTAAAATTTTTATCCTATACTATTAAGCGAGCAATAAAATTGTAGCTATGTTTTTTTTTTGCCTCGAAAACAGCTCTAACGATATTCTCTGAAGTTGGTACTTAAGGGTATTTTGACACCAGGAATCGATTGGACTCGATACTGCGCCGTTTGCATTTATTGACGGTTTCTGGAATTTATTTGTCTGTATGGTAAGAAAGCTGGTTAGACCCTCTTTATTTCAGACTTGGTCTGAGGGTCTTTATTTTAAAATATCGCGGACCAGTACCGATACAATTATTGAAAAAAAATGTCTTTAAACAATTAATTATTGCTAGGCAACTGTAATTTGTAACCAGCTTTCTTACCATACAGACAAATAAATTACAGAAACCGTCGATAAATGCAAATGGCGCAGTATCGATATGTTTGTATATTGTTACGACGTCACAGAACAATCTACGTGTTTATCGAACGGTCCAGAGAGATCCAGAATGTAAGCGTGTGTCGTACGTGCTACTAGACGCATTTTGCGAGAATCTTCTCGACTGTGCCGGGCTTCGCTCGGGCGCTCGGCCTGTGTCAAGGCTGCAGTTAATTACGTAGTTCACACGAGAGATAAGACGCAGTTTTGAAGCTTCTGGTGTGTGAGCGGGACTATAAATACATGGCGGTAGCGGCCTTAGTTTTCAGTTTTAGTGCGAGATATTTACAGAGCGGTTCGAGAGTTATAAGCGAGATTACTGTGTATGTTCAAGCAGTTATTAGTGAAGTGTTGCGTTTTATAATCGGGCGGTATAATTACAATTTATTGTAGCCTAATACAATTGTGTTAATATTAGTGACATTTTATTGCGTGTGAACCATTTTGATTTGATTTGTTGTAGTAGACTGTGTTGGTAATTACGAACTGTTTTACTGTAAAAATTAAAATGATGTGATTAGTGACTTAATTGGTGTCTTGTACTTATTTTGTTTACACTGTAGGCCTACCTACGATGATAGAGTAGACCGTCATAACAATATGAAGAATCATCATTTTCTATATAGTTAACTCGAAGTTTCTTGCAGCAATTATATAATGTTGTGATGTTATACAATTTGTTTCTTCTGAAGTAGTGTACACTACTTGCTACAAGAATGTTACAAGAAACAAGTTGTAGGCCTATAACATCACAACATTATATATGAAGAAGAATAAATAGCTGTTGCAATAAATGTAAATAAACAAAATAAGAGTTGAGACGAGAAATAATTGTATACTCTATTTAATAATATTAAGCGAGCAATAACGTATTACGTATTTAATTTATAACGTGTTCCCTGTACGCTCTTGCGTTTTCCATGTTCTCTGAGGTAAGTATTAATATACGGACATGTCATGGACAAAAAATTCAAGGGTGTGTATTGAAACGTTCGAAAAAGGTTTTTAGTGAGCTAAAGTTAATAATAATTTATGAGTTTTTTAAAACTGTTGCTGTTGCTTCTTTGTGACTTAGAACAGAAAGGTACGTTTTATTACAGAGTAAAACGCTCAACCTCGTGCTAACCGCAGTGAGTTGGTAGACCTTTCGATTAAGAAAAGCAGTCTTTGGCGCCATTTTAACTTCTTTTCACTGACAGAAAATATGCGTGTGGATCTAAAGGAAAGAGACTTTGCCGAATATTTATTAAAAGTTGGCAATGGAGATTTGCTAGTAAGTGCTATGGATGAGATTGAACTACCAGAGGATATTCTTTCAAACGGCAATCTTATTGAAGAAGTATTCGGAGACTGTCTGGGTAATAACAGATATGAAGATATGACGGAGAGGGCTATACTAGCACCATTAAATAAAGATGTTAATAAAATTAATGCAGAAATTATTGAAAAAGCTTCCTAGAGAGTACAAGGTTTACAAAAGTTATGATTCTGTCAAAGATCAACCAGAAGGAAGTATCGAATTTACTTCTGAATTCCGTCAAAATGGCTGATCTACCACCACATGAACTGAAACTTAAAAAAAAATACAATAATAATGCTCTTGTGAAACTTGGATGTACTATGCAACGGCATCAGTTCCCCGTAAGATCTGCTTTTGCTATCACCATCCACAAAGCTCAAGGACAAACATTTGAATTCGTTGGTATCTTCTTACTTATACGTATCAGTTTTTATGCGTGGAATGTTGTATGTAGCATTTTCTAGAGTAAAAAGATGAAGCAGCTTAAAAGTTCTTTTGCCACCACAAAATCCTCACCATACACGAAATGTTGTATGGAAAGAAATACTAAATACTAGAAGACTTTAGTATAACTTTCCAATAATTTTGTATTATACTGCATTTTGTATTATTCTATTTACTTGAATTTTTTATATATGTACTAGCGAGTACCCGGCATGCGTTGCAATGCCACTCAAAGAAAGAAAGTGTTTGTATATATATAATATATAAAGACTTCGTTCGCGTGGTCTTCAATTTAATGCGATAATATATTTAGAACAGAATCTATTCCATTGGGTTGCCATAGTAACCAGATCTAATAAGTTAGTTTTTTAAGACTCCAAAGGACCCCCCAGAGGATCGTATCGAAAAAAACACCTGTCCTATGTTGGTTCTCCCGTTGCGTAAAATATTTGTGCCAAGTTTGGTTGAAATCGGTCCAGTGGTTTAGGAGGAGATGTGGAAGACCCAAAAGAACCCCATCGAAAAAACACCTATCCTATGTTGGTTCTCCCTTTGCGTAAAATATTTGTGCCAAGTTTGGTTGAAATCGGTCCAGTGGTTTAGGAGGAGATGTGGAAGACCCCAAAGGACCCCCCGAAGTATCATATCGAAAAAACACATATCCTATGTTGGTTCTCCCGTTGCGTAAAATATTTGTGCCAAGTTTGGTTGAAATCGGTCCAGTGGTTTAGGAGGAGATGTGGAAGACCCCAAAGAACCCCCAAAAGAACCCCATTGAAAAAACACCTATCCTATGTTGGTTCTCCCTTTGCGTAAAATATTTGTGCCACGTTTGGTTGAAATCGGTCCAGTGGTTTAGGAGGAGATGTGAAAGACCCCAAAGGACCCCCCGAAGGATCATATCGAAAAAACATATCCTATGTTGGTTCTCCCGTTGCGTAAAATATTTGTGCCAAGTTTGGTTGAAATCGGTCCAGTGGTTTAGGAGGAGATGTGGAAGACCCCAAAGGACCCCCCAATGGACCCCGTCGAAAAAAACACCTATCCTATGTTGGTTCTCCCGTTGCGTAAAATATTTGTGCCAAGTTTGGTTGAAATCGGTCCAGTGGTTTAGGAGGAGATGTGGAAGACCCCAAAGGACCCCATCGAAAAAACATCTACCCTATGTTGGTTCTCCCGTTGCATAAAATATTTGTGCCAAGTTTGGTTGAAATCGGTCCAGTGGTTTAGGAGGAGATGTGGAAGACCCCAAGAACCCCCCATAGGACCCCATCGAAAAAAATTCATAAACCTTCGCGGGCGTGCGCACAACAACTCACCGAAGTTTCATCGCAATCCGATGAATGGTATAGGAACGCATACGGGACAAAGAAAGAAAGAAAGAAACAAACATTCATTTTTATAGATATAGATAATGCAATTGCTATTATTTAAAATTTGTATACAATATACGTATAGTTTCTGTTTATGTTTACAAATCCTAGACAATTTAATGTACAAATTACACATATATAAATTATAAATTAATTATTTAACAGTATAACAAAATTATTCCTTATAATTTGATACCCTGTATTTTCATGTCAGGGTACTTTATTACGATTTTCTGTATATTTCAACCCTCAGAAGAATATTTTATGAAAAATTGTGTACAAATCGATCAATGGTAAAACAGTGTACTATCATATTAAATTGTATTACAATCATCCAGATGTTAGCCCGAAAATGCGTTACAAATAAACGGAGGCACAGCTGGACGATAGAATTAAACCAAAACTTCATTTCGACAGGTCAAGTAATCTAAAAGTTTGGTAGTTTCATACATACAGTGACTAACAACAGAGAATTTACTTCAGTGTGATTAATCTTAAATGAATACAAGCACAAAAATTATTATTGTAATTTAATCACTTAAGTTTGAAGTAAAAATTAAGTATTAACTTGTGGGGGGTATGGGGGCGCGTCTGCCTGTTTTGAATGTATTATTTATTTACTATTAGCAAATGATTTATATATACAACTATTTCATTAACGACTCGGAACACAAAGTTTTTTATGAGTAAAAACATAAAGTTTTACCTTTCAATCTGAACCGGTTTTCACTTTTAAAAAGCTTCTTCAGAGGTTGCCGCTGGTAGCGCTGTCCGTCCTGTTGTGGGCGACGGAATCGAATTTCGAAAGATCGATGTTGTGTGTGTGGGGTGAGATATGTTCGAATAATGCGTGTGATTTGAATTGTGTCTGTTCGTTTAGGATGTCGTATAAACACACGAAAACAAATAAAAAATGCATCGCCTTTGAAATAATCACAAAATTACCATTTAACAATAATAAAAAAGTAACACGCAAAATACGAATCTTTAAAGGTAAATTGACAATGACATGCTTATTTTTACTATGCATGTGCGCCCTCCCAATATTTTTTGGTGTTTCAACATAAAGATTTTAAGAAAATAAATTTATTCATGTCGCCTTTGGCCAGAATCGTGATACCTATCTCTCATTTTAGAATCGTAATAAATAATATAACACATCTAAAGTAACAAAAATTATTCTTTTCAGTTATGTAATTTGTAAATCGACTTCTCCCAATCCCAGAATACGATATTCTCTGATATTTTATTTTTATCACACTTATCCCAAAATTTGTTGAAAGAACAATCAAACAATGAATCAGACAATAAAACAAAAGTTTCAAATAGTCTGTTCTCTCACTCTGTTCCGATTCATCGGAACTGATAGACTTTTCCAAATCCAAAAACCGCTGATTAGTTTTATAACTGGCCGATAGGAGCGTGGCTAACGCGAACTACTGTTCAGCGGCGCGAACGACTGTAGTCAATAGTTCACTTGACGGAGTAGTTCTTTCTGGCTAAGCCGTTCGCGAACGACCCGCCACTACATAACGCGTGAATTAAACCGTAAAATATGTTGAAAAGAAAAGGTTAGTGGTGCTATTGTGAATTGTGGTGTTTTTAGTCAATAGTTCACTTGACGGAGTAGTTCTTTCTGGCTAAGCCGTTCGCGAATGACCCGCCACTACATAACGCGTGAATTAAACCGTAAAATATGTTGAAAAGTAAAAGGTTAGTGGTGCTATTGTGAATTGTGGTGTTTGTGATCCAAAACTGTAGTGAAACAATTCGAAAAATAGTATACAGTGATATCAGTGAAGCCGTTATCGCATATAAACGACTGTGTAAGCAAGATAGGTTAAATGTCATTTCTCACCGTCTACACAGTTAATATGGCGATCATTCACTTTTGCATGCATGCTTATGGGAGTATTTATTTTATTTTTTTCTTCGTAAATAGCTTCGACCCCCGTTTAAAATTAATTTTCGTGTGTTTATATAACATAGAAGAATAGAAAAAAATATATTTCACTTCAAGATTGTATGGTGTGGCACAGGTAAATATTAACCCAAATAATATATATATCGTCGAGTCCCTAGTTCGGGGCCAATGAAACTATATAATTTACTTCAATTCGTAATATCTTACCTTAGGGTTCTTCTCCAGGATCTTACAGACGAAAATCAACTGCAGACAAGGTTATCTGGGTTTAAGTGCGAAATAATTACGCTAACACATTTTATACTGTCTAAATCACATGCTTATTTTTATTTGCTATCAAAACCTCATACCCTTCTTTTACGTTCTATAAAAGGCTGTACAACTATTTTATATCAAACCATGAAATTAATTCTTATCTCTATTAAGTTTTTTAAATACTATTATAAGTGGTATCACTAGTTGGATATGAATATTGAAACAAACCAGTACGTAACCTCTACATTACCCCCCCCCCCATACACACACACACACACACAATCTTTCTTTTACATTAATATTCAAATAAACCCCATTCCCTTAGAGATCTCATAATAAACAGGTGTAGATTTTACGGCTGTTCAAATTTTATAATTAGAAGAAAGTGATTAAATGAGTACTCAGCCTGGTTGTAGACCTGATCCTATTTTGTAAGCGCTTATTTTGTCCTGCACTCTGAAAGTCACTTGAAGTTAGAGTTATTTTGTCATTTGTATAGCGTTAATTGTTTGCGGGTTACTAGAACTATTTTTCTCACATTTTAATACTTGTCGGCCGACTTTACTTTTGCTTGAGCGCTAATGGTTTTAGCTGACCGCTACATAGTTCACACTTTAATAGCTGTACTGGATAAGCCTAGTTTAATTTTGGCCTATCTTACACGCCCGAGGCCACGGTTTTTGGTTAATACACTGCTCTCTGCTTAAGGTGACCGTCTGATGCAAACACTGGTGTGACAATGTTCTTACTGTGATTTACACAGAAACTGCTGGCAAGCTGTTGCGTAATACGTCTGGCTGGTTGACTGTAGACATCAACAGTTTATAATAACATTGTATGTTGCTGGTTACAATGGGGTACCCCTTGGGTGAATACTAGCTGCTTTGAAATTAACTGATTTAAATCTTTACTGTCTCTAACACACAATTCTGTACCGTCACAACTTGTACATACTTTATTAATTTTTCAATGGTTCTTTACGTAAAATTAGGTTACATATGATAGTTTTATGTAATAATAAATGTGTTTCTTATGTCTTTATGTGTTTTTTTCAAATGTTGTTTTTCTTCAAAATCATGTTCAGATTTCTGGGGTTCGGATTTGAGGGGTTCTACTGTTGTACATTTTCTGAAAAGTGATACTTTAGTAACTATGGAGGGTAATGTTCTGCTCAAAAGTTGTACAAATTGTAGAAGAATTATGTAATTAAAAAATAATATACTTCATTAATAATGTTTCACGCAGTTAATATTATTTCAACATTAATTTCAGAAAGTACTAAGGAGATTTTATGTGGATTGTACTGAAGAATAGAATTTCTGTTATTTCTCTTACAATTTGTTCAAAATATCATTTTCAAATCTTAATGTCCAAACGAAAATAATTATTTCAGTAGTCTGAATATTAAAAAAGGTAAACGTTTTAGTAGTTTTTATGTTTCTAATGAAATTAAATGTGTTACAGTATCGTAACCCAGGCAATCCTCTTGCACATTATGATGGAACAGGAGCTGAAATTTATCATGACTGTGGTGGAAAAGTTGATGTTATTGTTGTTGGAGCAGGTACAGGTGGGACAGTTACAGGTATTGCCCGCTACTTTAAGGAGCATGCACCCCATGTTCGCGTAGTTGGTGTAGACCCATTAGGCTCAATTTTAGCAGAACCACCAAGTTTAAATGATACAGATGTCACATACTACGATGTTGAAGGCATTGGATATGATTTTATCCCAGCAGTCTTGGGTATGTAAACAATTTAAATAGTTAACATAATTTTATAAAAGGTAATATGTAATACTCATTTGTTTTATGGTATAAAAATATATATACTTATAGAAGTTTTAACAGTAATCAATAAATTAGTCATATCTGGGGTTGGTGATACATTTTTGTATAACCCATTGAAAAAAATTATGAATATAAGTAAATAAAATAATTTTTCGTACATGAAAGCTAAATGATTGTATCAGTGTATAATAAAAAACCTAGGACATAAAACAAGAATATGCATATAATTGACATTTTGTTTTATTTCTAAACATGTTTTTACTGTGAAACAAAAGGCCTACTTTTTACTGTGAAACATTAGAATTCAGCATAGCTAACATGTGTCTGATCTTATTCGTAATTGTAGTCATATTTCCTTAAATATCCTCTTCTTAAATTTCTTTAACACACACACTTGTGTGCACCTCACGTTTGCCTTGTGACTCATATTAAAGAATACTATGAACGCACTATAAATGAATAAGCAGGGGAATATTCACTGACTTGGAAAAATTTTTAATAATGTGAAAATACTCTCATTTGCAGTTTTGAAGAAAGTATTCATTAACTGGATGATAAAAGAGTAGTAATTTCTTAGCTCTACTAAAACCAACATAATAAATAAATATATGATGTGAATAAAAGTGTAAGATCAGGGAGATAGTGTGAATACAAAGGAAGAGTGTGAAGAAACAAACATTTATAAATTAAAAAAAATATATATATACACACTGCCAGAATCTTACCTTGCGATCTTTTCTCGCTGACTTACCTTTTGTAAATACCAACAGAAGTTCAGGGCCGCCACCTATATCTTTGAAGGACAGATATGGAAACCTTTATACTTCACCTTAATTAAAACACTGGACAATTTTGCAATCTGACTTCCCACAATTCAGAAAATTCCCCGGAACGTTTAGACAAGTTTTTCAGCACAGAACACTAGGAAATGGTAACGGCGAAATAACTACGCTAACACATATTTAGGTTAGTAATAATCGTCTTATTTATTGTTATTCAAAAATGAACTTCTCTTTTCCTTATAACATATTATTTCATCTTATTTCTATTATGTAAAATTTTCTTATACTAATTTCTTTTCGCTAAGCAGTACTTGGATATTTTTCCCACTCACACACGCTCTTACTCTGTACAATTCCTTAATACCCCCCGTTTCATTAAAGAGCTCTTTATTATTTGAAATATACAAAACTGTTAATCAGACTGATTGTTTTTAGAATACCTGCACGTGCGATTCGCATATTCCCACCATCTTTCTTACTTCACTTTCACTTTTCTCCCCACTCAACACTGTTCTAACTCTTTCCACTCACCGAATTCATTTTATTTCACACTCATTAATTCGTTATTATTGTAATATGTTTCGGCAGGTCTAGGCTACTATTATCGCTTTGACCTACCGAAATTTCCGAGCCCGCTGTATTTACGGCTGTACTGTGTGATTAGTTGTAGTGAACTGCTCTGCGACGATTCTGTGAACATCGTGCGCGGGGTTGCCTACCCGCCAGGCGTTAGGCATCGCCGTCACCTCGTACTGTGATTCGTTGTTTGCATCGCATGTTCGGCTATGAAATTTCCTGTACGTGACTTTCACATTGTGAAAAGGTGGCACACTCGGCGCTCGTACACATTCCCAGACGCTAATAGCTTTTGTGCCTCGTACGGCTTGGTACGAGGTGGACTACAAGGTGTTCAAAAATTTCAAGCATTCGTGATCAAAATGTTATTCAGCTTGGGTTGCTACTGGTTTTTACAATTATTATGAAAAATAAAATAAACCCCTGGGTTTTTCCCCGTTACAAGAGAAAGAGAGTAAGACAAGAATGTCTCGTGCTTACTGTACAGTATACAGGATATTGGAGTGGCAAAACCTCACCAAACAAAATTTGTTTATGACATCAGTTTCCTTGTGTAACGTAAAATAATTCTTGACATTTAAAATTAAATTACTTAGGTTTTATTGTTTCATAATGTAATTAAACATTTTAAATACCAGCTTAATGTAATACATAATGACACAAACTTATGCCATGACAAGTGATACATTTATGTCATGAAAATCTTAAATTTCAAACTAAAAAAGAAAAAATGGCAATTTTTTCTTGGTTATATTTGAAAATTTTCCTTAAAATTTGGCTCATGAGTGTACTGAAATGTACCATCATTTAGTTTTGTACAGCACCTCTGAGCACCTGTATCATAATGAAATTCATTTTTCATTTTGTTTTAATTGTCTCCAAGTCACGTTACTAATATTTAGAATTAATATTAGGCAGTTACCTGTATTAACTTCCGTCTTGTGACTGCTTTAGTTTTTTCCTTAAAACAACACTTTTCGAGAATAAATTCTCATCATCAGGTTTAAAAAACTATAAAAACATCAAATTCACCCAAAAGGGGTCGTCAACTATTTAAAATACACAAACACAAAAACACCACACATAATTAAACACCGACACAGTCACGGCACAATCCGATGCGCATCGTCTCGTTGCCAACGACCAACTGTTGCACTTTGTCTTATACGACCGTTATCATTGCCCGCTGACCCATCGATATCGATGGCCGTGTTGTACAGCAGATTCGATCGGAATTAAACTTTGTCATTAAGTAGCTGGTCCGTTTGTAACTTAGAAGCCCTGTATATCTCATATTCCTCCGCAGCGTTCATGTATGCACCCTTTTTACAATAATTATGAAGCAGTTTAAAGTTTGTGTGGAAGTCAGTACTTATGATTATACAGCATTAAATGCTGAGCGTAACTGGATCTAGTTTTCGAGATATCACTTTTGGGCAGGTGTTCTTTAAAACGTTCGGCTGACGGCCTGCCCGTTTGTCCTATATAGAATTTGTCACAGTCATCGCATTCAAGCTTGTACACTCCAGTTTTCTCTTCAGCCGGGATATGAGTTCTTTGTCCCAAACGTTTTTTGATGTTATTTGTGGTTTTAAAGGCCACTGCTATTTTACGTTTTTTCAGCTCATTCTTTACAATGACTGGTAGTACATTTGTGTACTCAGTTACTATAAATTTAGTATCTTCTTTAGATGGGCCGGTTAATCTGCTTTTACTATTGATTTTTACCGAGTGTTTTCTTATAAGCTTGTCTATGATTCCACTGTTATACCCATTAGCGATAGCTATACTTTTGATTATATTAGTCTCTTCCACTCTGTCTTTTTGCTCAAGGGGAATAGCAAGCATTCTATGAACGAACGCGTTGAAGGCTGCCATTTTTTGGGAATATGGATGGTACGAATCAGCATGAATAGTAATATTCGTGGTGGTGGGCTTTCTATAAATTTTGAATCTAAAACGGTCATTATATTTGCTGATAGTGAGATCAAGAAAGTTCAGGCAGCTATTATTCTCCATTTCTAGGGTAAATTGGATTTTCATGTTTATGCTGTTCATATATCCTTTCAAATTTTCTATTTGTCTACTCGTCCCATTGAATATCATAAAAGTGTCGTCAACGTAGCGTACGTAAAATTTAATTTTGTCTCGCTGTTTATTAAGACTAGACATTAAAAATGTATTCTCAAAGTGGTTCAAGTATAGGTCCGCTAAAATCCCCGATAAAGGTGACCCCATTGCCAGACCATCCTCCTGCATGAAATACTCATTATCATAAGAGAAATAATTTTGTTTGAGTATTGTTTTTAGCAATTGCATAAGTTCATCAATTTCATTTCTACCTAACCTATTTGTATTAATTAAGCTATTTCTGAGAATTGTCATTGTCTCATCTACCGGCACATTGGTGTACAGATTAGTTACGTCAAATGAAGCCAACCTATAATGTGGTGCTGATTTAATAGTTTTAATTTTTTCAACGAGATCGTAGCTGTTTTTTATGCTGTAGTTATTTACTATGTCAATGGTCTCTTTTATGATTTTTACTAATCTTTTAGCCGTTCTATAACCAGGGGCAGTCGTGTAATTTACAACCGGGCGTATTGGCATATCTTCTTTATGTATTTTGGGTAAACCCGTAAGTTCTGGGGCCCTGGCATTTATGGGTTTTAAATAACGTCTAGTGCTTTCATTGAGGAGATTGGGGCATTTATTTATAGCGTTGTTTAATTCCTTAAACAATATATGATATATGAACAGCATAAACATGAAAATCCAATTTACCCTAGAAATGGAGAATAATAGCTGCCTGAACTTTCTTGATCTCACTATCAGCAAATATAATGACCGTTTTAGATTCAAAATTTATAGAAAGCCCACCACCACGAATATTACTATTCATGCTGATTCGTACCATCCATATTCCCAAAAAATGGCAGCCTTCAACGCGTTCGTTCATAGAATGCTTGCTATTCCCCTTGAGCAAAAAGACAGAGTGGAAGAGACTAATATAATCAAAAGTATAGCTATCGCTAATGGGTATAACAGTGGAATCATAGACAAGCTTATAAGAAAACACTCGGTAAAAATCAATAGTAAAAGCAGATTAACCGGCCCATCTAAAGAAGATACTAAATTTATAGTAACTGAGTACACAAATGTACTACCAGTCATTGTAAAGAATGAGCTGAAAAAACGTAAAATAGCAGTGGCCTTTAAAACCACAAATAACATCAAAAAACGTTTGGGACAAAGAACTCGTATCCCGGCTGAAGAGAAAACTGGAGTGTACAAGCTTGAATGCGATGACTGTGACAAATTCTATATAGGACAAACGGGCAGGCCGTCAGCCGAACGTTTTAAAGAACACCTGCCCAAAAGTGATATCTCGAAAACTAGATCCAGTTACGCTCAGCATTTAATGCTGTATAATCATAAGTACTCAGACTTCCACACAAACTTTAAACTGCTTCATAATTATTGTAAAAAGGGTGCATACATGAACGCTGTGGAGGAATATGAGATATACAGGGCTTCTAAGTTACAAACGGACCAGCTACTTAATGACAAAGTTTAATTCCGATCGAATCTGCTGTACAACACGGCCATCGATATCGATGGGTCAGCGGGCAATGATAATGGTCGTATAAGACAAAGTGCAACAGTTGGTCGTTGGCAACGAGACGATGCGCATCGGACTGTGCCGTGACTGTGTCGGTGTTTAATTATGTGTGGTGTTTTTGTGTTTGTGTATTTTAAATAGTTGACGACCCCTTTTGGGTGAATTTGATGTTTTTATAGTTTTTTAAACCTGATGATGAGAATTTATTCTCGAAACGTGTTGTTTTAAGGAAAAAACTAAAGAAGTCGCAAGACGGAAGTTAATACAGGTAACTGCCTAATATTAATTCTAAATATCATAATGAAATCCTTAATCAACATTTTGTAACTTTTGATTCAGAAAGACATGTGGATGTTTGTCTTATATTATGTTGGTTTAAGTAGTATATGCTTTGATCAGGTTCCCCTGGAAAAAGAAATTTGTAAAGAGCTGAGATATAAATAGTTAATAAAGTGGTGATGTCTGTAATAACATGTGATTATTAATAGAAAACAAAGAAATAAAAAAGAAACCATTGGAACGTGAATTTTTATAAAACTGTATAATAAAAAAGTAGATAAAGAAAGAAATATAACTTATTCTAAATATAAGTATATCACTACCGACTCAGAACTTTGTTTTCTGAGTCGGTAGTGATATACTTATATTTAGTTAATCAACGGGCACGTAGTGGACAACAAAATCCAAGAATATAACTTATTCATTAAAAAATGTGAAGGCATTAAACAATAAAATAAGAGAAGCCAAACTGACATAATATGGGAATAAAAAAAAGAATGGGTGAAGCCAGGAGAGTGAAAAAAGTAAGAGGTAAAAGAAAGAAAATAGCAGCAGAGAACAGAGAAAATGGGATGACATGACAAGAACTGAACAAGACAGAAACAGAAGGAGAAAAAAAAGATCCATTTAGACTACTCAGTTCCCAGTCATGCCTTTTATCCATGAGCGTAGATAAGCATAAGAATTAAATAAGTATGATTTAATCATGACAACGTGTTAATGTTATGCATTTTTAATTTTCAGATCGTCATGTTGTGTCAGAATGGGTTAAAGTAAATGATACTGAATCCTTTGCAATGGCTCGCAGATTGATACGAGAAGAAGGATTGTTATGTGGTATGCTTCATATATTATATATGCAGTAAAAATTATATTTCAAGTATAAATTAATTTTTTAAATAATATTTTTAGTGCCCTAAATAACACACACATCATGAAGTTGGTTAGGTAAAGCTCTAATTCATGCTAATTAAACATTTCAGGTATTTTGGTAAAATAGTCACTGAAAGAAAGTGAAATGAATTTACAAAATAAGATAATAAAGAATTTTTATTTTATTTGCTAGCCAAGTATAGACAAATTTTATTTTTCTTATAATGGTGTGTTTGATGACAGTAGTGTCACTCAACCCTATCATCCAAAAGATTCACAAATTACAAAAACAAAAAACTCGTGTTCTTTTGCTATGTCATTGATTTCACTATATCGTCTACTTGTGTTATTTGTTAAAATTTCATTCATTTATTTTTAATATTATTTGTTATTTTTATTAGACTAGTTTAATATTAACATCCATCCTATAACTTAGACTGTTGGTTGATTCTGTAAATCTATCTGACTCTCTGGCACATTTAGAAACTGAGTAATGACAATTTCTGGCCTTAGTGTACCCTCAATAATTGAAGAAATGAGGCTACGTGTATGAAAAATGTACATTATTTCAGGTGGAAGCAGTGGTGCGGCAGTAAGTGCAGCATTGAAAGTGGCAGCCACCCTTGATAAAACCCAACGCGTAGTTGTTATTCTGCCTGACAGTATTCGCAACTACATGACTAAGTTTGTGTCTGATGAATGGATGGAACAAAAGGGATTCGAAATACCTTCTTGTGTAACACACTCTTCTTAATTTGAGATGAGTTTTATAAACAAATACGTAATATAATTGAAGCAACTTGAGCACAGCTACAAACTCAGTAAGAAAATGTTAATAAGCAATAATAAATACCTTACTTATGTGGATTATGTTTTGCATAGTAAATTCATAACAGTTTTGGGTGCCTGTATCTATTCACCTTTTTTCCTTTGCCTAAAACTACAAAGTATATACTTGAAATAAGTAGCTTAATTTTATCATTATGGTCTTTATAATTTATCACACGCATTTTGATAATTCACACTTTATATGTATATTAAATTTGAAAATAAAGTATATTATTGTATTACATTAATATATTATTATATTTTAAATGTTTGTATATCAACTAAGTTAGATTAAGTGAATAAACCTTAAAAAAGAATGTATGCATATTATTGGTTAAGCACAGACAATATAATGATGCTGTTCTGTATTGTAACCCAGTTATCATTATTAATTATGGTCACTTACATTGTTTCTGAAGTTAAAGACAAACTATCAAAAAGGTAAAAGTATCGTCAATTATAATCATCATGTAATGAGATTGTGCATTAATTTGTATATCTGTAATTCTGCAACCAATTATTGGTTGAATCTTCACACTGATAGACATGAAAACAGTAAAAACCGAATTCTGTACCGTAAAAAGATGTGTGTTTGTTGTTCTTCAAGTAAATTTGATATTGGCTTTAAATGACCAAAGATCATATTGGAAATTTAATGTCTTCCATGTAATGTTAGTTTTTGAGACTGTAATGTGTAGTGCATTTATTATTCTTGTCACCGGAAATACTACAATTATCATTGTGTTATACAGTTTTTTGTTTTGCGTAGCCACCAAAAGATTTCGAGCAGCTGTGTGTTGCATGTTTAAAATGTGTATGAAACTTTGTCTACTACAATATAGTTTTTGGTGCCATTAGTGTTGCTAGAGTTTCTAAAACATTAATGAAGTAGTACAAACATGTTGTGCATTAAATCAAATATTTACATCCCTAGTGTACAAGGACAATTCAGGTGTTTATTGCCTTTTAATTTTTTATATAATAGGATTATTGTTGTATTTTGATGCTCTTTATATGGTAAATCACATAAATTTTGAGATAAGTATAAATAAACAATGAATCTCTTTTCTCACAGCTGTACATTAAGTTTGTTCTCTGTTATTATGTAACTGTACATGTAACAGTCCTAATGATGACAGATACTGCTTCTTGCATTCTATCTCAATATCTGTACTTATATTTTAACCTTAAAAGTAAAAGTCTCTAGTAAGATTTTACCCTGAGTAAATTGAAATCAATTAGCAGTTTAAATCTGAGGTAGACCTATAAACAGATTAATTGTTTTATTATTATACAACTAATACTGTAACAGTATTTTATATATTATCATTATAAGTGTAATGTAATACGTAAATAATATAATGTTCTGTCTATTGGTAAATTTAATTATTTTCCAAGTCTGTGTTCATATTCAGGTTTACATAAAGTGGTGCAATATACCAAGGTTCTTTACATAACAAAAGATCTGAGTAGATAATTTTATTGTATTATTCATAAACAATAGACTTAAATGTGAAACTGAATTTTACAAAATGCTATACCAAGATGTACTGTAAATTAATTTTTTTTTCAAGAAGAGGATTTTATTTAACACCGTCCATTAAGTACATGTGGTAAATGTATGCGAGTGTGTGGGGTGAATAATTTTGTAATTGTATATACTGCATTACTATAGTATACTTGGTGGAGAAAGGCTGTTAAGTAGCTATACTCTATGAATTGCTAGGTTAAGGATGTGTAAAACATGAAATGACTATTTTAAATAGAGAAGTTAACCATATTTATTACATATTGTTAACTAAATATTAACCACTAGTGATTGTACTTGCATATGGAAAAGACAAATATATAAAATCAAATATTCGTTTATATTTTTTGAATGTGTTGCTGTAATGTAAAGGCTTATATGGTGTGTGTTTGTGTATGTGTGTGAGTGATATTGAAAGTCATCACATTATGTGTATATTGAAAGCAGAGGTGTCAAAATAAATGGTAAAGAAGTGTTTATTCTTAAATGTAAAAAGTAGAACATATAAACAATGTGTGTAATATTTGGTTTGGTTAGGTACTTAAATTGGTTGAACAACCAAGTAAGGAACAAGTATTATGCTTAGAATAAATGAAAATTTGCTGTTAAACTCACACTATTATTTTAAAGTACGCATATATACACTTAAAATTATTTTTTAAGTATTTATTTAAACTTAACTAATATTGAACTAATTATTCTAATTAAGATATCACAGGCATTAAGAATTAGTACATTCCTTTCTAACAGCAACAAAATATGTTTTCTTTCAATACCAAATGGTGCAATGAATTTTTTGTATCCCAGGTTTAAAAATTTTTTGTCAAAAATTGTTTATTGCTATAATTTTATTAAAAATGTTACATGTTAAATGGAAACAATTTCAAGTTTGCCAGTGAATTGAAAGTGACTACAGAGCATGCTCAACATTGAACACAACACTGAATAGTTTTTAATAAGGATTATAGAAGACTATGAACAATGTATATTATTGCACAAGATTTATTTTATTTTTTATGTTTCACATGCATTTTTATTTGTGAGAACTCCATATTTGGTTTCGCTTGCTTAATCAAATATAGAACTCTGTTCACAGTTTTGGGATGTATTTAAAACTATGTTGATTGCTTTGTAATAATATTGTTAAATATATTTTGTAGTTACAAATAAAAAATTGATTTATAAATCAGTATGACATTATGAACTGTATTTTCCTTTACTGTTTGATATTATATGATATTGCCTTAACTTTTTATTGTTTTCCTTTTTTAAATTTGTGTTTTCTTTTTGGACATGGAACACTAATATTTTAGGTAAACATTAAAAAAATTTGTTATTTTTGTCTCAGCCAGTTTTATTAAGACCATCATCAGAGCGTCACTGTACTTTCTTCGTTTTCATATATTCTTTTTTCAGTACATGTGCACTTAAACAAAGCAAAATATGAAGACAACTTTTATTATCATTTATTTTATAATAACTGGTTGTTACAGATCACCTGAACTGTGAATTTATTTATCAGAATTAAGAGTAGATAGATTTACTGGGATGGATAACTTGGATAATGATTTGAGTATTTTGGAGTACATATTTCAGGAAAAGTAATGTCTTTATGTCTGTAGT
Source organism: Magicicada septendecula (assembly GCA_034769895.1). NCBI lineage: Eukaryota > Metazoa > Arthropoda > Insecta > Hemiptera > Cicadidae > Magicicada > Magicicada septendecula. The sequence goes on from CM068367.1 coordinate 1,091,326,110, forward strand.
GTTTGGTAGTATTAATCTTTGATGTTAGGACAATAACTGGGATGTGTGAAAATGATTGCTGTGTAGGTGGAATGATATGTTTTGCAGTGGCGGCTCGTGACTTAAGAGGCTGGAGGGCGTGGCCTTTAGGCTACTTAATTATTTATCAATTGAATTTAATGCACAGTAGAAACGTCGCCAATATTTGATCACATAATTCATTAATAAAATAAGAATAGTAACACGTGCAGCATGCAACGATTATTTGAACATTTGATCTCGCCTCAAATATTGTGAGCTGTTGTAGGGAGTCAGCAGTTTTATTAATAAACATAACCACAAACTGTCGAAAGTGTCCACAAAAATGTCTATACTGTTTCCACAAAAAAAGTAATACACTATATTTACATTATATTATTTCTATGATACCTACACTTTAAACAGACCTTTTATTTATATACAAAGTCCATTCGCCTTTCCTTTAAATTAACGAACTTTTCTAGCATCAAAGTCCTTAATTTCTTTAACAAGTTCCTTGTTGATAGATAACATCGCAAGGGCATTCAGTCTATCATTTTTCATTGTATTTCCCAAGAAAGTCTTTAGTCTTTTCAGAGTCGAAAAGCAGCGCTCAGGTTCGGCAGTTGTCATTGGGATAGTTATGATAATTTTCAGAAGTTTCGACACTTCTTTGAAAACTGACATAAGATTGTTTTCTTCTATAAAGTTAAGAAGTTTTATTGCGCCTTTAATATTAAAATTATGCCGTCTGTATAATAGTTCCAATTCACTCCGAAGTTTGTTTTCTTGTAAGAAAGGGTAATGTTGAATCACTCAGCTGAATTTTTCTTCCTGAAAGTTTGTAGAAAAAAGTGAAAATAAGTCATTGTTCATCAACGAAGCTGCTTCTAGGTGACCCGTGTAAGTAAACCTATCTTTTACGCGAGGTATAATGATGTCACTTACTTATTTTGCATCCCCTATTCTAGTGCTGCATCCAACATTATTGTTCCTTTTTCTTGGTTCCTCAGGGAACTCCTCATTTATTTGTGTTTCTATTTCATTTATTTTCTCCCTCTCTGCATCTCATTTTCAAAAATTCCGATGTCACTTTGCCACATTACACTGTCTTTGTTCCTACTCTGTAGTTGTCGGTACAGTATGTCCACATGGGATAGAATTCTATAGAAAAAAGTTAGCCAGCACATGAAATTTTGGTCCTGAAGAGCCCTTCTGTGACCACTTGCCTCATTAACTGTGAGTCTCTTTGTACACTTTCCTTCAAGAACTTCGAAACATTCCTCCAACAGATATCCGTTTTCGTACACAACGTTGACTGTACGAATGTTGTAATTCCATCTTGTTATAGAAACTCTGGGTGACCTGGCTTGTATAACGAAAACGTCCGTTCGTATAGGTGAGTGTGAAAAAAATGCTGGAATGGCAGACAGATTTGAGAAAAAATTAACTTTGTTGCTTACACTTGTTGCTTTTTCTAACAGCAAATTAAGTTCATGAGCGTAACAGTGTACAAAATATGTGAATGGATTCACTTCTCTAATTTTTGCCTTTACACCTCCAATAGAATCACACATAACATTAGCGCCAACTTAAGTCTGAGCTATTAACGTTTCCTTTGATGTGTACAGAAGATAATAGATATTGTTCATTATGCACTTTGCTAATGTTTCTGCACATTTACCTTCAGGACTGAGAAATCCCCAAAACCTTTCGTACACCGACCCCTTAAACACGTAGTTAAAAACTAATACCATTTGAAAGTGGTTTGTCACATCAGTTGTTTCCTCACATTCGATTGTCACAAATTCAGAAGCTTGTATCTCCTTTCCTATTTCTTCTCTGCAGACACTAAGCATACAGTCCAATATATCATTCTGTATTATTTTCTATGTACCTTTGAATACAGTGGCCGATTCTAAATTGTCTTTCATTGCAGAATCCAGCTCCGCAGTAAAATTAATTAAGCCTTTGTATACCCCCGGATTTGTAGACGACGCTGATTCGTCATGAACTCTTAGAGACAGCTGTAAACACTACAGAATTTGACACCCGAAATCAGCTGTTTTAAAATGTGTCCGTTTTTGCTGACTTGAACATTGTGCTTTTCAATGTTTTGTCTAAATTGTGAGTCCACACTAGACAGAGAAAAATCAACAATTGCCTAACAAAGAAAAATCAACAACACTATTCATGTGATGGACGGATATTTCATGCTTCTTAATTTTTTCTGTAAGATGTTTTATATCATTAACCTCTTTTAGAGTCCAACAGCAATCACCATTGTCTCTGGGAGACAATAAAATACATGGAAACAGAAGATTAGTGGTGAAGCTATTAAAAAAAAACACAAATTCAAAACCTAAACACTAAACAAATGCCCGCACTGAATTAACTATGCCAGAGAAACTATAAACACTAAAAAGAGCAAATCTCATATTATTATCAATAGTCTGCGATTAGTTGTACTGAGTGAATTACGCGACTTTCTGCTAATCGTGGCGCGGGAGCCGGTGCTCCGAGCAACAGCGTAAACGCTGTCTATAAGCTTACAATTTCGTTCAACTTTGGATAGAGTGAGTGAACTGAGAAATGGGCGTGATTGTCAGAGCGCCGTAATTAATGCTGTTCCGAAAACATTTCTGCTATTACCTAACACAAAAACTTTCTTGTCCGAAGGGTTAAAGAAATATGTAATGACTTTCCACAAATAGTGATAATGGGTTGTTTAATGATATGATTTAATCTGGGAGGCGCGTGCCCTAAGAACGAGCCGCCCCTGATGTTTTGTGTAAGTACATTGTTGGAATATAGTTATTTATAAAATAGAAAGACCTCTATAGTTACAACTTGCTCTTACCAAGTATAGTGTTGTATGTGCGTCCAAATGTTTTAAACTAATGATTAGGCAAATAATTCACAGAGATGATCTTTATTTCAATCACAATTCATAAATATCGGTATGGAGAACCATACATGACTTCCATATTCTAAGATTTATATTTAAAATCATTTTCAGCCAAACAGCCAGGCTGTGTCTTACCTGCCTTTTTATTGCTGTATTAAATGAAAAATATTATATTACATTAAAATGAAAAAATTATAATTTTATTGCCTGGCAACAAAATTATTTTATTTTTAACAATTATCATTGTTTCAAAAAGTTTAAATAAATTTTTATTTAAGTACTTTACTCTTGTTAAAACGTAAAAGGTTGCAGGTAAACTACCCCTTCCCCTTAACCGATCTTCACCAAAATCGAAAGTCATTGAGACCTCTACAATTCAGGGACGTATGCAAAAAATTATTTGATTCTGTTTGAATTTGCGGCTGTTATCGTTTGCCATAGAAAATACGCTTGATAAAAAAATGTTGCAGGTAAACTACCCCTTCCCCTTAACCGATCTTCACCAAAAACAATAGGTCTTGAGTACTCTACAAATCAGGGCTGTATGCAAAACATTATTTGATTCTGTTTGAATTTGCGGCTGTTATCGTTTGCCATAGAAAATACCCTTGTTAAAAAAACGTTGCAGGTAAACTACCCCTTTCCCTCAACCGATCTTCACCAAAAACAATAGGTCTTGAGAACTCTATAATTTAGGGCTGTATGCAAATAATCTTTTGATTCTGTTTGAATTTGCGGCTGTTATCGTTTGCCATAGGAAATACCCTTTTTAAAACATAAAACGTTACAGGTAAACTACCCCTTTCCCTTAACCGATCTTCACCAAAAACAATAGGTCTTGAGAACTCTACAATTCAGGGCTGTATGCGAAACATTATTTGATTCTGTTTGAATTTGCGGCTGTTATAGTTTGCCAAAAAAAAAAAATTTCCCTTGATAAAAAAAAACCGTTGCAGGTAAACTACCCCTTTCCCTCAACCGATCTTCACCAGAAACAATAGGTCGTGAGTACTCTACAAATCAGGGCTGTATGCAAAAAATTATTTGATTCTGTTTGAATTTGCGGCAGTTATCGTTTGCCATAGAAAAAAAATCTAGACACACACACACACATAGACACTTTTCGGAAAACGACTTTTTTTCATGTTTTGAGTGTAGTAGAATCAGAATCTGCAATAATCTCGAACATGATTTTTTTTGCCATCACCATACTTCCATTCCTTAAGGAATATGGAAGTAAAAACTGCTTGAACTCATGTAAATCAGGTAACTCAGGTATAACTTATTGTTATAATACCATAGATGAGTTTCTAAATATCCGACTTTCTATCAATACAGAGGAGTTTGATTCAGTACATCAGTGGCGAGGCGTGAGTTTTTAGAATGTGTATGCGGTTATACCTATATCAGCCATCAACAAATAAAATCTCTCTCTCCGTGTGATAATCAAACCCGGTCAACAGTATTAACAACAGATAAGAAAAGAGTAAATATTACAATTTTTCTTTTTCTAATAGAGACCAATATAATATTAATTATATAAATTGTTTTAGTAAATCGAGCAAACTGTATTAGTAACTTACCAGTACGTTGAGTGGCGTCTTGTGGTACCGATTCATCTGTTATTTCCACTTGTTTTAATCACATACAGCCACAGAAACCATAAATAAACACACTGCACAATTATTTATTTAAAATAATTTATAATATCTTGTATCTGCTGTTTAATATGTCATACGTAATCAATACAGATTCACAATAGTAATTAAAATCGTCCACAACGACACTAATTCATTCATTGTAACAGCTCACAATAATTTATTATTCACATTATCGTTAATTATTATGCGTTAGTTGTAGGAGTTATTTTTTAAACGATAGTTCTATGCGCCTGGTTTTTTCAGCGAATAAGTCAACAACTGTATCGTAAAAAGCAGAATTAGTTGTTAGTTTCAAAAGAAGCAGTTTTTCAATAGATAACACTGATAGAGCCGAGAGTCTGTGTTCAGTTTGCGAGTTACGCAAATACGTTTTTATTCTCTTCAAGGCTGAAAACGATCTTTCTGTGGAAGAGCTTGTAACTGGAATTGTCATTATAAGGTTTACAAGCCTCCACACTTGAGCAATGGTGTCACTCAGATCTGCTGATGTTAAGTACTTTGACAAATCACTAACACTATTTTTACAAAACCGCTCATTTGAATAAACTACAGAAAGCTCACTCCTTAGTAACGGAAAATCAAAATACTGGCCATACGAGCGTTTTAGAGATTCAAAATGCTCTTCTGGAAACATTTTAGAAAATTCTGGAAAACGTGATTCTAGTAGAGTGATAAAATCAGTTGACCTATATCTGCAAACCTCTGATTAAGTCTACATTTTACTGAATCAATAATTTAATAATACAGCCTACGATAAGAGCTTTCCAAATCCGACATGTTATCAATACATAATCTTTTACTTCTGTGAGTGCTTGTAGGCTTGTCCCACCTCCCTATTGGAATATTCTGAATTTCATTCCGGTCACTCCAGAATTTGTTGTAGTTATTCCTTGAATTATTAAGATATTTATCAAAGTCTTCAATGTGTTTCATACAAAAACTGATTTCAGAACTTTTTTTCTGAAAAATTTTGAATATGGAATCCGCCTGTGGTAGTATTGAACCGAACAGATGAAGTAAAAATGTGAAGTCAAAATCTTGAAGAGTAGCAAGAAAACCTATTGCTCCAGTATAACTTTCGTTGTCCCACTTATCTCCGTTCTCAGTCATAGACTTGAAGAGACTTATGATGTCAGCATTGTGTTCTATTACAGTGGCCATTAGTCTGCTGTTGTAGTTCCATCTCCAAACTGATGGAAATCGTTTCTTTACTTCTTGATCAAGTGCGTGAGTTCGTCTGGATGATTTTGAAAAAAATGAAGCTAAACCAGATAATGTGCTAAAAAATATTTTACATTCTTTAATGTGATCTACTAGTTTTTCAAGACGAAGTTCATTTTATGAGCATAACAATGGATAAATACTGCTTGGCTGCACTTACTTTTGATCAGGGCCTGTAACCCTCCATGTTCACCAGACAACAGCAGCACCATCGTATGTTTGTGCAACTAATTTTTCTTCACAGTCGTATTCAGTCAGGACATTAAAATACGTAGTTTGCCAACGCGTTAGCTGTACGATCGTCACTAAATCTTTCCTGAACGGCTCCGGACTTATTGATGTAACGAAACAGTTGACACCTGGCACGTATTTGTGATATCTGTTGTTTCGTCCATTATTATTGCTACAAAGGGACTTTGTTTTAATTCATTTTTTATTTCTGTTAATAAGACTTGAGAAATGGAGTTAATCAAGTCATTTTGAATATCTCAAGATAAACCAGAAAAGACTAGAGTTTTTAAGGTGGTTGTCTAACATTCTGTCATAATTTCGTAACAAATTTAACAGCTCTACATAATTTCCTCGATTTGACAATGTCACAGATTCGTCGTGTCCACGAAATGGGAGTTCATTTTCAGCCAAAATACACTACGTCGATTAGACAACAAAGAATGTATCGGTTTGTTTTACCATGTCATTGTGCTGTTTGATGTTAATTTTAAATTCTTCACTAAGGGCATATTCAATTCTGGCTTTACCAAACTGTTTTAAAGCAAGAAGGGAAGCAATATGACTGTGAAATCTCATGGCGTTTTTGTAAATTAAACAAATTGTTCAAATCAGAAACTCCTGAATTTGTCCAGACTTTTTTTTCAGTTGAAAAAAGAATGCATGGCCAACAGTATAATTTTGAAGTTTTTCTACAGCCGCAAAGCTAAGTTTTTACTTCATAATGTTGTTCCTTTAAATGTTGCGTATAATTTTTTGTTTTTGATGTTAACGTGGGAATTAATGGGGTTGCTCTACCGCTAGAAATAATGTTTAGTTTATCTGTAAAACTTCTACTACTGAATGGCTGTGTAAATAAACTTACAATTGCACTCAACTACACACGACGATGATGTTCCCGCCACAGGCTCTACTACGAACTCATCTCATAATTAAAAAACTTTAAACCACATAGTCTGCATACGCACTAAGCACTGTATATGCAGAAACAGTAACGCATAGTGTTATAGCTATTCACAGACAGTATATAATGTAGGGAGTGGGAGCGCAAGTCAGAACACCTGCCTGTTCAAACTGCTACATGGGTTAATGACCGCTATCGAGAGAATGTATTCGTTAGCTACAACGCATACTGTGCGCCTGGTTGTAAACAGTAATGCTTTATTAACTGTCGTTATATCGCTCAAGTGAAAATTACGTTTTGGCTTTTGAGATGACAAACTTTTACGTCTCAAATAATTTAAAATTAATTACAAAACTTTATACGATTTTACATACAATTTTAAATTGTTTGCGCCACATACACCGCATATATGGATGCTTCGCCACTGCAGTACGTATACAAACATTTCAATACTACAGATATAAACAGCATACTCTTACATAATTTACAGTTTGTAAATTACAAAACTCAGTCTCAGATAACTCACAAATAATGGTAAGCACCTCCTCAACTGTAGTTTTGCTCAGACCAGGGTCTATCATAAAATTTCATCAGACCTACCAATCTACCTAAAATTTTTCATAAAAACCTCCTTACCAAGAAGTAATGGGCAAATAAATCTCTAATCAATCTTTTGTCCTCCTAAGCACTGCAATCTTTGTTCAACCCAAAACAGCAAAAATGTTATTGGTATCCTTAAAATTGGTTCTGTAGTCACTGTTTTCAACCTTGGGTCTTGCAATAAAACATTACAGTGCTTCAATGAAGAGTTCTTTTGATATGGAGGGGATGACTCTAAGTAGTGGATGCTCTGTAAATGGCACAGGAAAATAAATAGATCCAAACTTCTCTCTACTCCATAACATCAGTGCTCCAGTCACATCTACTCTTCTCACTTCGAAAACAAGCATTATCTACTCTGGTAATTGGTAAGAGATATGAACATGTGTCAGTTTTCCTGAAAAACATCTGTAATTGGTACACCTCCAGATAATTTTGCAAGCTGTCTCCTTTCTTTTACGAGACAGAAGTGTTCTTTCATCTGCCTAGTAATGACACCACTCCCACATTACTTCTTTTGGCATGAGTATCATGAATAAGATGTCACCTATTTCTGAGATATTTGTGTATACTCTGATAACTCTATATGAGATCTAGAAAGCCCTTGTGCAGTCACTTCAGTTTCATTTAATCTCCTCGCTGATTCTACCTGGAGTATTCAAAAGACAATGTTAGTTTTTTTTGTTTACCTTCTGATATACACAAATTTCCTAGTAGCCAAACCCTTCATTTTGGCTGACAGTTGTCTATAAAACAAAGCCACCAACCATACAATTTTCTTAAATTTTGTAAAGTAACTGTAAATCCTCATATTAAATCTATGTCATGACCAGTGTCATATCTTTCATCCTTAATTTCTTCATTACACAACAGATCCGATAGGCTATGAATCGTCTGGTTGATGTAGACACTTGGGCCCTTCCCACTACCTGAACATTACTAGATGATCTATGCTACATACTGTACAAGGGGGGGGGCTGATGGGTTCATGTGACCAGGAACAGTTCACCATCTTGTACAGTGTTAATAGGTCCTCTTATTTCACTTACCCAACTGTGCTCAAACAAAGAGGTGAAATTATGATTATCTAAAACTTCCGGGCTGAAACTTTTCACCTCTAAAAGAGGTGAAACTTTTCCTTCATTACAAGATAACACTATACTAGTCAGTCCACAAATACATAGGAACCTTACACTACTAAAGTCCTTCATTGATGGAGGGCACTAGGCAAGTCCCAACAGTTACAGATAATAGTTCTAATTGTGGTGTGTGAGATCCTTCAATGGAGTGACTCTCGATTTGGCCTGTATAAATGTTACCTTACCTTCACACTTTCTTTTCCTTCTGAGCATTCAAAAATTATTGCTGTATATATGGACCTTGAGTAGCATCAAGAAACAGATATGGAATTAACTACTTTGGTACCTGAGTACAACTGACTTGTATCTCTCCTAACCATTTTGAATTGACTTGGTAAATGGTACACAGACCTCTTGCGGTAGGACTTCATCTTAGTCCACCTAACATTTCCACAACTCTTGAACCATCACTCTAATGTTGACACTATTATTGCATGTGGACAAATTTAACTAGAAGTGCTGTATGGGAGTATGTTGTAGATTTCAAATTGTTATTTGTAATTAATTAAAGCTGGTTATTAGTGACTTCATTGGTGTCTGTAATTTGTTTCCACTGTACCTTACGACGATCAAAGTGAACCATCGTAACAGTGGGACAGAATATTTAACAGTGGAAACCGAAGATACTTCGTAGAAGATTAGTGCGAGTGGTAATTGATAAAAAAAAGAATGGATACCAGTCAGATGATAGAAGCATTCCAAGCAATGCAACTGCAGATCAAGTAACGACGCCGACAGGAAGTAGAAGAAGCAGAAAAACGACAGGTCGAAAAATGTAAGCATACAAATGAAAAACCAAGTATGTCAAGTTCAGAAGATTCTATTATACATTCAGTAAAACAAATTATATTTTATGTATTATTCATGTTATCCAGACTGTTTGGCCGTGGTCCATGGCTTATTACAAAACCAAACGTTTCGGCAGCTCCTATGGCTGCCATCATCAGTGGTATAAAAATCCTGAACGTCGGGTGTTTACGTACAGGCCCACAGTACTGTGGTATAGGCTGAAGTTGTCCTGCCATGCTACCTGTACTTATAAATTCAGCAAAGTCCCACGTACAGGTAAAAATGACACCATCAGCCAATCACAATAAAGATGGTGTATGATTGGCTCGCACCAAGCTATGCCATTAGGTACTCAGTTGTTTTCCGCGAAGTACTGTGGGGAAGGCTAGTGATTTTCCGCGATGCCACCTGTGCTAATTGTTTTGCTAATTTCAACCCCCGCACACGTAAGAACTGCATCAACGGCCAAGTACTATAGGCGTACTATATGGCTATAGGCGTATCTTCACGTACGCGAGCTGGTTTCACGCCTGACTACCAACGCATCCCTGAGGAAGTCTTCTCGCTCGCGAGAGGAATTACTTCCGGAAACGTTGGCAGAGGACCCGTGATCCAGCCGATAAGGCAGCATACAATCGGCTCACCGGACGACTGTGTGGCAGTCTGAAGGCGTTCCGACGTAGCTGTTGGGAACTCGCTGTGGCCCGAACGGGGGATGCGGACCCACAAAGTCACCCGTACAGAATACCTTCCGCTTTGACGGGACGGAGGCGACGACCTCCACTCCCCGCCATTGTTGGACCGTTCGGACGACTCCTGGGTCGCCCGGAGGAGAAGGCCGAGTACTTGGGCTTGTGTTTCGAGCGACAGTTCGCTCCCAACCCGCCACTGATTTGTTCAACGCGTGTCTCAGACTGGCCTACTTTCCCAAGAAATGGCGAAAGACGACGGTCATCGTGATCCCGAAGCAGGGACAGGATGCTTCCCGCCCCGACAACCTCCGGCCTATCAGCCTACTCTCCGCTACGTCCAAGGTTTTTGAGCGCCTCGTGCAGCGTCCTGTACGAGAACATCTAACCAACTTTGACGTGCTGGTCCCCGAACAGTTCGGTTTCCGTGTGGGGCATTCGACCACTCGTCAACTGATGAGAATGGTGGAATACGTCACGGAAGCCGGGTGTCGGAGAGAACTGTTTGTTGTTGGCTGTTTCTTAGATGTTGAAAAAGCCTTCGACAGCGTATGGCATGATGGCCTATTATTTAAGCTTAGGGAAGTCCAGCTCCCGGACTGCTACCTCCATCTGGTTGCTAGCTTTCTGACGGAGAGGACCTTCTGCGTGAGAGTTGGAGATTCAGTCTCTTCCGAGAGACGAATCACAGCCGGCGTCCCTCAAGGTAGCGTTCTTGGCCCCCTTCTGTTCTCGCTCTACGTCAACGACGTGCCGAGACAGCCTGGAGTCCAGGTGGCCCTTTTTGCGGACGACACGGCCGATCGTCATGTAGAAAGAGCCGTCTCACGACTGCAGCGCCAGCTCGACAAGCTAGGGGACTGGACTGAAAATTGGAGAGTGCAACTCAACACTACCAGCAGTGTAGCCGTCGAATTCTCGAAGCGACGGAAGAACCCTGTTAGGCAGTTACGTATCGGCAGAACGTACTTGCGCTGGTCCAAAGAGGTCAAGTACCTCGGCTTACACCATGACCGTCGGCTCACCTGGCGTACCCACGCTCAGACAGTTCACAAGCGAGCATCCGCTCGTCTGAGCTTACTGTTTCCACTCCTGATCAGCCCAGCCATGTCCAGGAAATTGGGCAGTATTATCGTCGGCGCGTATCTGCTGCCGGTCATTACCTACGCTTGCCCGGTCTGGGGTTACCTCGCCGCAATGCATAAAAAGAAGTTGCAGAGCGTCCTCGACAGGGGTCTTCGGCTAGCGACCAAAGTCCCCCGTCGCTTCTCATCACGCCTTCTAAGGAGAGGACTTGGCATCCGCTCCTTAGACGAAACTTTCAGGCGGCTTGCACGCAAATTTTATGCACGTGCGGCGAGGTTCCCAGACAATCCTCTAGTGGCTGGGCTGGGAAGATATCGTATACGTCCAGGTGATTCGTGGAAACGCCCTCGGTGTATACTGCGCTAGTGTAAGCTAGCACAACAGCCGAGAATCGGCCTGCTATAGAGCACACGCCCTACTTGGGCAGGAGCTCCAGAAGGTAGCTCGGAATTCAGATACTAAGCGGTTCGTCTCTGCGACGCACAGCCCAGAGCGTCGTCGTCGCCGATTCATAATCTAAGAAACTTCGATGTACTGGTCCCCGAACACTTCGGTTTCCGTGTGGGGCATTCCACCACTCATCAGCTGATGATACTGGTTGAATACATCACGGCCGCCGGCTGTCGGAAAGAGCAGACTGTCGCCTGTTTCTTAGATGTGGAGAAGGCCTTTGATAGCGTCTGGCACGACGGGCTCTTGTTCAAGCTCCGGGAAATCCAGCTCCCAGATTGCTAACTTCGCTTGATTGATAGCTTTCTGACGGAGAGGACTTTCTGCGTGAGAATAGATGACAATGTCTCTTCCGAGAGACGCATTACAGCCGGGGTACCTCAAGGTAGAGTGCTAGGGCGTCTTCTGTTCCCCGTGTACATCAACGACGCATCCAGAAAGCCTGGAGTTCAGATGGCCCTGTTTGCCGACGACACGGCGGTCTATACCGCCGATCGGAACGCTGAAGGGCTATCCCACGACTCCAGCGCGCACTCGATGCGTATTCGACGTGGACGGAAAGCTGGAAATTTGCCGTCAACGACATCAAGAGCTCCGCGGTGCTATTCTCAAAGCGCCGGAAAGAACCACGAGGCCGAGTAAGACTCGGTAGTAAGTACTTGCCCTGGTCGAGAGAGGTTAAATACCTCGGTGTCCACCTTGATCGTCGGCTCACCTGCCGTGCCCACGCTGAGACGATGCGAAAGAGAGCGTCCGTTCGTCTCGCGTAACTGTTTCCGATATTTGTCAACAAGGCTATGACCCGCAAGCTGGGTAAGTTTATCGTCAACGCGTATCTGTTGCCGATCATTACCTACGCTCTCCCCGTCTGGGGTTACCACGCAAGCGTTCATAAAAGAAAGTTGCAAAGCGTTCTCGATAGGGGCCTTCGGCTAGCGGCCAAAGTCCCCTATCGGTTTTCTTCTCGACTCTTGAGAAGAAGACTCGGTGTCCGCTCCTTGGAAGACACCGCAAGGCGACTTGCACGTAAATTTTACGTCCGAGCTGCGAGGACCCAGACAAACCCACTCATAGCTGTGGCCTTGGCAAGTACCGAACACGTCCAGGTGATTCTTGGAAACGGCCTCGACAAATACTGTACTAGTCGACCTAGTACGAGCATGTCGTTGTAGCGGCCATTAAATAATTAAATAATATTCCGTCTGGACAGGATCACTAGGCAGGAACCCCTACCGGAGGCTCGGTACTAGGAAACCATTGGGTCGTCTCACGACGCGCAACCCAACAGCTCTGGCTCTTCTCCGCCGATTCATAGCGATCGCAGCATATTTATGAATCAAGACGGACTCCATATGGAGAAAAGGGAAGTAATCACTCACCGCCGACAAGAGTTTCGTCTCATCGAAGCGGATCCGATGGTCGGCATTGGCGAGCGCGTGCTCAGCTACGGCAGACTTCTCCGGCTGTCCCAATCTACAGTAACGGCTATGTTCACCCACGCGTGTGCGGACGCTGCGCTTCGTGGTACCAATATATACCTGGCCGCATGTGCAGGGAACTCTGTACACACCGCATGATGACAGAGGGTCTCGGACGTCCTTCGTCGGCCTCAAGAACTGGTTGATCTTCCTTGTCGGCTTGAATATTGGCCTCACACCGTGCCGACTGAGCAGCCTACCAATGCGGTCCGTCACCCCATGAATGTAGGCATGGCCCCCACATCCTGAAGCGGGCCCCCCTACCTACCGCTAAGTTTAAGGGCAGCGTAATGTTCTACAGGATTTAGGATAAAATAAGTCAGTTTAAATGATGACACAAAAGTAATATTTATATTTATTTAAAAAACTCTATGGATTTACATAATAAAAACTTACAATAATATAAAAAATTATCTCAAAGTATATTTTCTAGCTTTTGTCAATGCAAATTTTTCAATAACTTCAGTGAAATCAACTTGCTTAGCTAAATCATTTTCGATGCACAATAGTGCTAGATGATTAAGTCGCTATTGACTAGTTGTGCTTCTTTGCCATGTTTTCAATGAATTTGCCAGTCTGCTGAACGATCTTTCAGCTGAAGAAACAGTAACTGGTACTGTACAAAACAGTTTAATGGCGAGACAGACATTGGCAAATATACCTTGCAGTTTTTTGTCGTAAATTGCATTCAGAAGTCTAATTGGGGTTCTTTCAGTACCGAAAACTGTCTTGTGAATACTTTTAAGGTGAAGGATTTCGTGCAGAAAGTCTTCTGACAAATCTTTCTCATATGTATTTACAAGGTTTGCTGCTTTTGCGGTAAGTTGACCGTCTAAGTTCTGGAGGCTCAAAATGGGTGAGAATAATTCACATATGGTATCTGCTGCTTCAAATCGTGTCATTAAATCATTGATAATAAAATCCAATACTGGGTAAACTACGGAAATTCTGAAATCTTGTTCAGGTTCTATAGAAATTTTTCGGTTTTCGGGAAATTGAGGTTGCACTCCTACTGCTTCAGCAACTACTTTTGTTTCTTGAACAACACTTTCCCACGAGTCACGTAAGTGCTGCATCTCTTGCACTAAGTCTCTTATAAGTGCGGTCTCGACATCAAGAGATATTCCCTTTACCTTGTATGACAACGTTCTTCTTGTCAATACTTGCTAATATTTTGTGCCAAAACACTGTCATTAGGAGACCTTTATAAGATCTGAAATATTTTTTTAGGCCTTTAGTTGTGTTCAGTGCTGAAGGAGTTAATCCTGTAGCCATCTCTCCAAGAATGACATCTAACACAGCAAGTATGCCGGGATAATGTTTAACAATTGGGCGCACAGCTTGAATTCTTTCACTCCACCTTGTTTCTGAAAGACTTTGAAGAGATAATGTTACGTGTTTTTTCAATACTTCCCAGTGTGCAGGACTGTGAGCGAACAAAGAGTAGAAGTTTTCTATATTCCCGAAAAATGTTATAACATCTGGGTTGAGCTTTGCAGCGTTGACTCCTACGCGATTCAATGAATGTGCTCTGCAGGGAGAGAACAAGGTACATTTGTTCTTTTCTAAGATGCGGGACTTAACACCGTTTATTTCGCCACGCATATTTGCGCCATTATCGTAGCCTTGCGAACGCAATCATGGAGAGGTATATTGTTTTTTTCCAGAGTTGCAAGTATTTCTTCAGTTATTTTTCTCCAGTTTTTCCAGTAAAATTCATGAACTCAATGAAACGTTCATTCACTTCGAATTCGTTTCAGTCTTGGTTTTGGGATATGTGTCTGAGAATTAGGACGTTTTGTTCACTGTGAGAAATATCTGGTGTTGCATCTACTATTATTCCGTAGAAAATTGCGTCTCTTCTTTGGTCAAGAATGGTTTGGAGAACTTTGTCTGCACAAAGGCCAATAAACTCATTTTGAGAATACCACGACAAATAATGTGCATGTCCTTTCATACTTTTACCTTCCACCTGATTTTGTTGAACTTTGGCTAGATGTTGTCGTGTCACTTCATCGTACTTTCCAATCAACTCTAAAATTTCTAAAAAATTCCCATTATGAACATCTCCAATCTTTGTCTTCTCCTTGAAAAGCTAAACCTCTAGATGATAAAAATAATATTACGTCTACAAAAATTAAAAATTAAAAATCGCAAGAGTAAAGTGGCACTTCCGATTACCCGATTTTAGGATGGACGAAAAAATGTACGCGGTTCCAAGAAAAAAACGAAGTAAACATACCTGTAAAAACTTTTGGCGCGCCGGCGAACAAAACAATGAAGTAATACACTAACCACGTGGCAGATCACTTTCAAACTGAACATAAACATTCAGCAGAGCTTATCCCATAGATATTCACATACCGTAAACATTCGTAAGTAAACACGCATTGTATAGGCAAACATCAGCTGTTTTTGTTACTTTTCAAGGCTTCCAGAGAGGGCAGCACTAATCACAAAGCATTTCTAACGATGTCATACCATACGGACAATGTTGTCGAATACCGCAGCAAACGGAGACGTTTTTTAAACGATGTGGACTATAGGCAAATTGCTCAGCGAACGGAGACAAATTTATTCGACTACATTCGAATTACGCGGCGAAAGGGTTATTAATTCTTCCACTGACAATAATGAAATTAAAGCGTATTCATGTCCACGTGGGTGAAGCCGCGGGAAAAAGCTAGGATTTTATAAAGAAGTCGCTTTTTGTCTTCTGTTCATCTCACTTAGCTATCCGACCCACCACGCCGGGCCCCCTCTAATCCCGGGCCCCCAGGCTAGAGCCCCGTCAGCCCCCCCTTGTGGGGGCCATGAATGTAGGGCTACGCCGCGAAACCGACGGTCTCCCGTGACTCCACTACCGGCCTGGCTGTTCTTCTCGGCCAGACCGCCCGTCTCATCTCCCCGACGGAATATCCATTGGTCAGGAGCGCTAGTTTGAGGTGACGCAGCTCCTCATCGATGTACCGGGGCTCGCATATCCTCCTAGCCCGGTCCACCAAGGTCTTCAACTCCGCCCTCTTCTGGTTGGGATGGTGGTTTGAGTGTTTATGGAGATAGCGGTTAGTGTGCGTCAGTTTTCTATACACTTTATGTCCGAGGCTGCCATCGGTCCTTCTAAGGACCAACACGTCCAGAAAAGCCAGCTGATAGTCGGTCTCCCTCTCAACGGTAAACTGTATCCTTGGGTGAACCTGATTGAGGTGTGCCAGGAACCTACCGAGTTCTTCCTCTCCATCGCTCCAGATAACAAAGGTGTCATCAACATACCGGAACCAGCACCTCGGCTTCAACGGAAAAGATGAAATTGCCCGCTGCTCGAACCTTTCCATATGAAAGTTCGCCACCACAGGACTGATTGGACTCCCCATGGCCACACCATCAATCATTTCAAAGAATTCGCCGCCGTACTGAAAATAGGTAGTTTTTAGAACATGCCGGAAAAGCGCTGTAATGTCTGCCGGAAAAAGGTTAGCTAAGTGGCCAAGGACATCATCCACGGGCACCATGGTGAACAACGAAACCACGTCAAATCTGACCATTATGTCTCCAGGCCGCAACGATAATCCACCGAGCTTTCCAAGAAAGTGGGTCGAATCCCTCACATATGACTCCGTACCACCTATATGTGGCCGGAGAAGATCAGTCAAGTGTTTAGCCAGATGGTATGTTGAAGACCCTATGGCGCTGACGATCGGTCTGAGCGGGGCGTCCGGCTTGTGGATTTTGGTGAGCCCATAAAGCCTAATTGGAAGGGCTTCCGAACACCAGACGGCTGCCTTCACATCAGGCTCCAAGGAAGACCGCTTAACCAGAAAATCGGTCCTTTTAAGGACCACTGTAGTCGGATCTCTTCGCAGTTTCTTGTAGGTTTCTGCGTCCAGCAGTTCTCCGATCTTCCTTTGGTAGTCATCAGTGTTCATTACAACCGTAGCGCCCCCCTTATCCGCCGGTAATATGATGGTAGTTTCATCTCGCCTTAATGTTCTAAGTGCCCGCAGCTCACCTACTGTTATGTTGCATCGCGGCGGTTTCGCTATAGCCAGGATCCTCGAAGCTTCGATCCTAACTTCATCTGCCTGTTCACGCGGCAGCCGCCGCACTCCAGCTTCAACGTTGGAAATGATGTCCTCCACTGGAATCTTCTTAGGGGCCACTGCAAACTTCTCCGCCCAAACCAGGACAGCAGTTTCGGTGGTGGTAAGCTGGCGGTCCGACAAGTTCACTACTGTCCGGTCCGTCTCTAAGCTGCTTCGCTGATGTCCCTGGTTGTTCTCCTCGGGGCTATCTCTCCAGTACTTATTCTCATGGCGCGATCGAACACTCTCGCGAACGGCCTCGGAAGCGCTGGAACTTAGGCTATACACCAGATCAGTAGTGTATCAGCGCCATAGGGTCTCCAACATACCATCTGGCTAAACACTTGACTGAGCTTCTCCGGCCACATATAGGTGGTACGGAGTCATATGTGAGGGATTCGACCCACTTTCTTGGAAAGCTCGGTGGATTATCGTTGCGGCCTGGAGACATAATGGTCAGATTTGACGTGGTTTCGTTGTTCACCATGGTGCCCGTGGATGATGTCCTTGGCCACTTAGCTAACCTTTTTCCGGCAGACATTACAGCGCTTTTCCGGCATGTTCTAAAAACTACCTATTTTCAGTACGGCGGCGAATTCTTTGAAATGATTGATGGTGTGGCCATGCGGAGTCCACTCAGTCCTGTGGTGGCGAACTTTCATATGGAAAGGTTCGAGCAGCGGGCAATTTCGTCTTTTCCGTTGAAGCCGAGGTGCTGGTTCCGGTATGTTGATGACACCTTTGTTATCTGGAACCATGGAGAGGAAGAACTCGGCAGGTTCCTGGCACACCTCAATCAGGTTCACCCACGGATACAGTTTACCGTTGAGAGAGAGACCGACAATCAGCTGGCTTTTCTGGACGTGTTGGTCCTTAGAAGGACCGATGGCAGCCTCGGACATAAACTTCATAAAACTTTATATAAAGTTTATAGTTTATATAGGCTGCTCTATAGAAAACCGACGCACACTAACCGCTATCTCCATAAACACTCAAACCACCATCCCAGCCAGAAGAGGGCGGAGTTGAAGACCTTGGTGGACCGGGCTAGGAGGATATGCGAGCCCCGGTACATCGATGAGGAGCTGCGCCACCTCACACTAGCGCTCCAGACCAATGGATATTCCGTCGGGGAGGTAAGACGGGCGGTCCGGCCGAGAAGAACAGCCAGGCCGGAAGTGGAGTCACGGGTGACCGTCGGTTTCGCGGCGTAGCCCTACATTCATGGGGTGACGGACCGCATTGGTAGGCTGCTCAGTCGGCACGGTGTGAGGCCAATATTAAAGCCGACAAGGAAGATCCACCAGTTCTTGAGGCCGACGAAGGACGTCCGAGACCCGCTGTCATCGTGCGGTGTGTACGGAGTTCCCTGCTCATGCGGCCAGGTATATATTGGTACCACGAAGTGCAGCGTCCGCACACGCGTGGGTGAACATAGCCGTTACTGTAGATTGGTACAACCGGAGAAGTCTGCCGTAGCTGAGCACGCGCTCGCCAATGCCGACCATCGGATCCGCTTCGATGAGACGAAACTCTTGTCGGCGGTGAGTGATTACTTCCCTCTTCTCCATATGGAGTCCGTCTTGATTCATAAACATGCTGCGATCGCTATGAATCGGCGGAGAAGAGCCAGAGCTGTTGGGTTGCGCGTCGTGAGACGACCCAATGGTTTCCTAGTACCGAGCCTCCGGTAGGGGTTCCTGCCTAGTGATCCTGTCCAGACGGAATATTATTTAATTATTTAATGGCCGCTACAACGACATGCTCGTACTAGGTCGACTAGTATAGTATTTGTCGAGGCCGTTTCCAAGAATCACCTGGACGTGTTCGGTACTTGCCAAGGCCAGCTATGAGTGAGTTTGTCTGGGTCGTCGCAGCTCGGACGTAAAATTTACGTGCAAGTCGCCTTGCGGTGTCTTCCAAGGAGCGGACACCGAGTCCTCTTCTCAAGAGTCGAGAAGAAAACCGATAGGAGACTTTGACCGCTAGCCGAAGGCCCCTATCGAGAACGCTTTGCAACTTTCTTTTATGAACGGTTGCGAGGTAACACCAGACGGGGAGAGCGTAGGTAATGATCGGCAACAGATACGCATTGACTATCAACTTACCCAGCTCGCGGGTCATAGCCTTGTTGACAAGTATCGGAAACAGTTGCACGAGACGAGTGGGCGCTCCCTTTCGCATCGTCTCAGCATGGGCACGCCAGGTGAGCCGACGATCAAGGTGGACACCGAGGTATTTAACCTCTCTCGACCAGGGCAAGTACGTTCTACTGAGTCTCACTCGGCCTCGTGGTTCTTTCCGGCGCTTTGAGAATAGCACCGCGGAGCTCTTAATGTCGTTGACGGCAACTTTCCAGCTTTCCGTCCACGTCGAATACGCATCGAGTGCGGGCTGGAGTCGTGGGATAGCCCTGTTAGTGTTTCGATCGGCGGTATAGACCGCCGTGTTATCGGCAAACAGGGCCATCTGTACTCCAGGCTCTCTGGGTGTGTCGTTGACGTACACGGAGAACAGAAAAGGCCCTAGCACGCTACCTTGAGGTACCCCGGCTGTAATGCGTCTCCCGGAAGAGACATAGTCATCTATTCTCACGAAGGAAAGTCCTCTCCGTCAGAAAGCTATCAATCAAGCGAAGGTAGAAATCTGGGAGCTGGATTTCCCGGAGCTTGAACAAGAGCCCGTCGTGCCAGACACTATCAAAGGCCTTCTCCACATCTAAGAAACAGGCGACGATCTGCTCTTTCCGACAGCGGGCGGCCGTGATGTATTCCACCAGTCTCATCAGCTGATGAGTGGTGGAATGCCCCACACGGAAATCGAACTGTTCGGGGACCAGTACATCGAAGTTTCTTAGATTATGAATCGGCGACGACGACGCACTGGGCTGTGCGGTTGTGCGTCGCAGAGACGAACCGCTCGGTTTCTGAGTTCCGAGCTACATTCTGGAACTCCTGCCTCGTGGCCCTGCCCAAGTAGGGCGTGTGCTCTATAGCAGGCCGATTCTCGGCTGTTGTGCTAGCCTACACTAGCGCAGTATACACCGAGGGCGTTTCCACGAATCACCTGTTCTTACCTGTGCGGGGGTTGAAATTATCAAAACAATTAGCACAGGTGGCATCGCGGGAAATCACTAGCCTTCCCCACAGTACTTCGCGGAAAACAACTGAGTACCTAATGCCATAGCGTGGTGCGAGCCAATCGTACACCATCTTTATTGGCTGATGGTGATTGGCTGATGGTGTCATTTTTACCTGGACGTGGGACTTTGCTGTTCGATCTGGAAGGACCTCCTCTCTTGGACCAGCTCTCTCTGGACGGTAACGGAAGCGATTTCGCTGTTTTCAGCTGCTGCCCTGCTGCCTTCGTTTTGAAGAGGACAGACAAACGACATCTGCTGCCCTGCTTGCTGGATTTCATCAGGCCCAAAAAGACAGAAGAAAACAACTCAGCTGGCTGGGCTAAGGTCCACCATCCGAGCGACAATTTCAGGACCACCAACTCGCCGCTGAAGAGGAGACTAGCCTGCCTGAGCTAATTTGCGCAGCGCATCTGTTTCGCTGACGCTCAGGCTCATAGGTAGCGCTGCCCAGGACGATCCTTGCGAGCCCCCACCAGTGGTAACCGAGCTTGGATATCGCCTGGGTAACGAGGCCGGTGGACACCTCTCTTGGTAAGGAGAGATATTCAATGAAGCCGGTCATTAGCCCAGCTCGTAGACAGCCTGAGCGTTCCACTTCCCCTGCTCGCGGTCCGGCTCGGGCCGGACCCTAGGTCCATGGTTACCGCCGGAGGCAGCCTGGCTGCCTCAGGTCGGCGAACCTCCCGCTCGTTGCCGGATATGCCCGGTTCGGGCGCGTCAATGAGCACGCAGTCGATCGCCACTGCCATTCCTAACTCGAGCGACTCGCCTAGTTCTCCGCTACATGCGGACCAAGTCGATCCCCGGACGGTTCCGCTGCCCGGTGACGAGACCGACGCTTTCGTGGCGGTTGGGCCACGGGGGCGCCCGGTTAAGAAACCGAAGAGGAACCGGTCCTCCTCTACCTCTTCCTCGGCGTCCGCCGTGGAAGTTGTCCCCGCCGATCGTGAATCCGGCACGGGGCCGACTGTGCCCGGCGATGCCCAAGCACCGCCGGCCACTGATCGCATCCCGTTCGTGGAATCATGTCAATTCCAATTCCACATCTTCCACCCAAGCACGTGAAGCCTCTGTCTTTTGTGCTCAGGGGCTTGGACGTCGACTCTCTTTCTCGAGGAAATCCTCGATGAGCTGCGCGAGCTAGGCTATCCGGTTTGCGCGGTGCATCGAGTATTTGCTCCAGCCGGACCAAGGCGTCCAATTCCCCTGGTCCGTATCATGACGGAGAATAGCGAGGCAGGCGCAAGCCTACTCTCTCTTACGCGGCTTTTTGGATACCGCGTCAAAGTGGAGAGAAGCCGCGCCCCCGGGGCTCTGCCTCAGTGTTACAGGTGCCAACGCTTCGGGCATCATTCAGACACTTGCTCAAACGCTCCTGCGTGCGTGAGGTGCTCCTTACCTCACGCCAGTAAACTTTGCGATGCGCCTGCTTTCAAAAGGTGCATCAACTGTGGCGGAAGTCACCCCGCCAACTACCGTGCATGTCCGGTGTTTCAGCGGGATCTCGAGCGGCGAAAGCCGAAAGGGCGCCTGCCACCACCGAGGCATCCGGTAGCCGGTTGTAGACCTGCAACCGAGCTCCTGCTACCTGTTCTTCGCCTCCTGCTACGGCTGCCGTGTCTTTCGCCACAGTTGCTAACAAGCAACAAACACGTAGCAAAGGCCCGAAGCCTTGTTTGGAGCGACAGTTTGCTCTTAACCCGCCCATAGACTGGGACTTCGATGAAGAAGTCGAGAACGAGGTGGAAGACTTTCTGTCTCTTCCGATCACTGCGGAGCCCGAACCAATTACTAGGGAAGAGGTCACAGATCGGCTCGTTGAACTCGTACCGAGAAAAGCTCCCGGCCCGGACGGTATCTCGAACGCCGCTCTTACTCGACTTCCGGAGCAAGGAGTAATCTTCTTGGTCGCGCTGTTCAATGCGTGTCTAAACCGACGGTCATAGTGATGCCGAAGCAGGGAAAGGACGCTTCCCGTCACGGCAACCTCCGGCCCATTATTCTACTGTCAGCCACGTCAAAGGTTCTCGAACGTCTTGCACAACGGAGAGTCCTAGACCATCTACGAAACTTCGATGTACTGGTCCCCGAACAGTTCGGTTTTCGTGTGGGGAATTCATCAGCTGATGAGACTGGTGGAATACATCACGGCCGCCCGCTGTCGGAAAGAGCAGACTGTCGCCTGTTTCCTAGATGTGGAGAAGAAGGCCTTTGATAGTGTCTGGCACGACGGGCTCTTGTTCAAGCTCTGGGAAATCCAGCTCCCCGATTGCTACCTTCGCTTGATTGCTAGCTTTCTGACGGAGAGGACTTTCCTTCGTGAGAATAGATGACTATGTCTCTTCCGGGAGACGCATTACAGCCGGGGTACCTCAAGGTAGCGTGCTAGGGCGTCTTCTGTTCTCCGTGTACGTCAACGACACACCCAGAGAGCCTGGAGTCCAGATGGCCCTGTTTGCCGATAACACGGCGGTCTATACCGCCGATCGAAACGCTAACAGGGCTATCCCACGACTCCAGCCCGCACTCGATGCATATTCGACATGGACGGAAAGCTGGAAAGTTGCCGTCAACGACACCAAGAGCTCCGCGGTGCTATATCAAAGCGCCGGAAAGAACCACGAGTCCGAGTGAGACTCGGTAGAACATACCTGCCCTGGTCGAGAGGAGTTAAATACCTCGGTGTCCATCTAGATCGTCGGCTCACCTGGCGTGCCCACGCTGAGACGATGCGAAAGAGAGCGTCCGCTCGTCTCGCGCAACTGTTAACAATACTTGTCAACAAGGCTATGACCAGCAATCTGGGTAAGTTGGTAGTCAACGCGGGTCTGTTGCCGATCATTACCTACGCTCTCCCCGTCTGGGGTTACCTGGCAACCGTTCATAAAAGAAAGTTGCAAAGCGTTCTCGATAGGGGCCTTCGGCTAGCGGCCAAAGTCCCCTATCGGTTTTCTTCTCGACTCTTGAGAAGAGGGCTCGGTTTCCGCTCCTTGGAAGACACCGCAAGGGGACTTGCACGTCCAATTTTACGTCCGAGCTGCGAGGATCCAGACAAACCCACTCATAGCTGGCCTTGGCAAGTACCGAACACGTCCAGGTGATTCTTGGAAACGGCCTCGACAAATACTGTACTAGTCGACCTAGTACGAGCATGTCGTTGTAGCGGCCATTAAATAATTAAATAATATTCCGTCTGGACAGGATCACTAGGCAGGAGCCCCTACCGGAGGCTCGGTACTAGGAAACCATTGGGTCGTCTCACGACGCGCAACCCAACAGCTCTGGTAGTAGGACAACTTGAGAACACGACGATTCTGCTTCTACTCTTCGATCTGGAAGGACCTCCTCTCTTGAACCAGCTCTCTCTGGACGATAACGGAAGCGACTTCGCTGTTCTCAGCTGCTGCCCTGCTGCCTTCGTTTTGAAGAGGACAGACAAACCACATCTGCTGCCCTGCTTGCTGGAGTTCATCAGGCCCAAGAAGACAGAAGACAACTCACCTGGCTGGTGAACTGAGTAGCCAGCACAAGAACAGCTGAGTTCGTCGGACCTTCTAAGGGCCACCAGCCGAGCGACCCTTTTCAGGACCAACATCTCGCCGCTGAAGAGGAAAATAGCCTGCCAGAGCTAATTTCCGCAGCGCATCTGTTTCGCTGACGCTCAGGCTCATAGTTAGCGCTGCCCAGGACGGTCCTTGCGAGCCCCCACCAGTGGTAAGCGAGCTTGGATATCGCCTGGGTAACGAGGCCGGTGGACACCTCTCTTGGTAAGGAGAGATATTCAACGAAGCCGGTCATTAGCCCAGCTCGTAGACAGCCTGAGCGTTCCACTTCCCCTGCTCGCGGTCCGGCTCGGGCCGGACCCTAGGTCCATGGTTACCGAGGGAGGCAGCCTGGCTGCCTCCGGCGAGCCTCCCGCTCGTTGGCGGATATGCCCGGTTCGGGCGCGTCAATGAGCACGCAGTCGATCGCCACTGCCATGCCCCACTCGAGCGACTCGCCGAGTTCTCCGCTGCCTGCGGACCAAGTCGATCCCCGGACGGTTCCGCTGCCCGGTGACGAGACCGACGCTTTCGTGGCGGTTGGGCCACGGGGGCGCTCGGTTAAAAACCGAGGAGGAACCGGTCCTCCTCTACCTCTTCCTGGGCGTCCATGGAAGTTGTCCCCGCCAATCGTGAATTCGGCACGGGGCCGACTGTGCCCGTCGATGCCCAAGCACCGCCGGCCACTGGTCGCATCCCGCCTGTGTTCGTTCACCGCGTGATCAACGACACCGGTTTTAACCGGCGACTGATAGTGGCTCCCGGACTTTCCCCGATCAACGTTGGCTTGAAGCTCCTTGGGGGCGATACAGTCAAGATCGTTGTCCGAGGAATGGACGTGTACCGCAGCGTAATGGCGTTCGTGGAATCATCTCAATTCCAATTCCACATCTTCTCACCCAAGCACGTGAAGCCTCTGTCTTTTGTGCTCAGAGGCTTGGACGTGGACTCTCCTCTCGAGGAAATCCTCGATGAGCTGCGCGAGCCAACGCTGGGCTATCCGGTTCGCGCGGTGCATCGAGTATTTGCTCCAGCCGGACCAAGGCGTCCAATTCCCCTGGTCCGTATCATGACGGAGAATAGCGAGGCAGGCGGAAGCCTACTCTCTCTTACGCGACTTTTTTGATTCCGCGTCAAAGTGGAGGAAAGCCGCGCCCCCGGGGCTCTGCCTCAGTGTTACAAGTGAGTAGGGTATATATGACAGTTCTAACGCGGAAGTGACGTCATCCCCCACTTTTTGCCGGAAATTCAAATATCCTGGTGGTGGGGGTAGGTGGTGTGTTGACTTTCGGTGGCGGTAAATAGAAATCAAGTGGTGGGGGTAGGTGGGGGTAATCACGTGACGTTTTTGGGGGTATGTGGTGGTATCACGTGACGTTGTTTGGGGTAAGGTGGTGGTAGTCACGTGACAGTGTTGGGTTGGTCACGTGACAGGTGTAAGAGGGGGAACGATGTGTGATGGTGTGTTAGTCGTCCATGTTGGAAAATTCGTCGGCGGAAAATTCGTTGTCCATGTTGATGACGTGGTGTGAGTTGATTGGTTGTTGTAATATTTGAAATGATGGCGGACGGTTCGATCTGCCGTCGGTCGCGGCGAACGGCGGCGAGGGTTCGGAAGTCCGTGGTGTGATCCGGTTCGTCGTTCGCCGACCGTCGGGTTGTTCTGCTGTCGGTCGCCATTCGCCGCCGACGGCGAACGGGTTATGAAGGCTGCGTTGTCATCCGGTTCGTGCCGTTCGCCGTTCGGGATCGTCGAACGGGTTAGGCTGTGATCCGGTTCGTCGTCGAAGATTGGTCTATGTGTCGGTGGTAAGTAAAAACAAAGTGTTCAGTATCGTTGTAAAGATACACATGATGACCTTCACTTGTATAAATTGTATAATGCATATTATGCATGAAAAAGTATTTAAAAAATTATTATCATTTATATTAATGTGTTGGGTACCGTAAGCGGGGTGACTTTGGGACACTTTTTTGAGTTTCTTTCGTGTAAACCGGATAAAAATGATTCAATCTCAGATATATTTACTACTATGTGTAGCTACACTCTTTGGTTATATAATAACATATAAGCACAAACTAAATATTAAAGTATGACCTAATTATAAATAATAATAATTGTCACAATCTCACCCCGTAATGCGGGGTGACTTTGTGACAGTTTGGTTTTTCTACTAAAACTAATTGGGAAAGAACACAGTAACAATGTAACCCCACAAAACTTTATTTTAACATCAGGAACAAGTAAAAAAATTATAAAAATGAATTTTAAATGCCAGGCTTTGATAAAAATGATACCTATTGTTTCAGGCGTTGCAGTTCAACAACTTACCAATTAACCTAACCTTATTAATCTACACCAATCACTTGAAAAAAAACCTCTGTTGCTTATTTGTTTGGGTGGGTTTATGCTGTACAAAACTTCTTCTGCGTCATAAAAAATGGCATCGGGCTTTGATGGCCATTTCCAACTCTTCTTCGATCGCTCCATAACGGAAACAGTGTAACCACCAACCTTTTTCTCGATGACCTTCCCTGGGAACAAATTACCCACAAAATTGACGACAACATAATTTCCAACTGAAAAGTTTGTGTTATTACATTCTTCAGCTGCAAACGTTTCTTGATTTACATTGCTTGTTCCTTCAAAACAGTCGTCTTCATCGGGATCGGACAACTGTTCACGTAAAAAGTCCAAATTGGTTTCATCGGAATCCTGTAAAGAAAACGTGTCGCTGACCTCAGTTTCATCATCCGACTGACTCTTCTTTCTTTTCTGCTGCTTCCTTGCCTTTCCTTGTTTGTTTGTGCAAGTTGTCAGGTATTCCTCATTTTTGTTGTTTTCCGAATTTAAAACATCTGATGTTCCAATGCTCCTCCCTGCTGGAACATTTAACTTCTTACGTCTTTTCTTTTCTCTTGGCTTTGTCTCATTTTGCCTTCTTTTATTTAACTCCTCAAGAAATGATTCTCCAATGAGGTCTGCCATATCACCCAAATTGTTGTCTAGGCTAGCTTTAGGAAGCCTCGACAAAACTTGTTGTTTGTTTAGTGGAAAAATTCCTGTTTTGCGGAAACCAGACTTCAGATTTTTTTCTATGTTCGTTTCCATGGTTGCCATACGCTTCTTTAATAGACCAGGAAATTCGTCCTTGGGAATAGATGAGCATCTGCTTCCTGAAGCTGTCATCTTCCATGAAGAAAGTATTTCCCTCTAATGGCTTTTCAAAGGCCGGAACACTGCCACATCGAGAGCTTGGAGCAGGTGGGTTGTATTTGGTGGGAGGGCTATAAATTTGATTTCATTTTCCTCACACTGACGTAGCACTTCCAGGTTGATGTGGGAGCTCAAATTATCTCCTATTAATACTTTGACACCCTTTTGTTTCTTCAAAATAGGCAACATGAGAGAAATGAACGAATCTTCAAAAACCTGGTGATCAAACCACCCAGATTTGGTTCTATTATACCTAGACTCATTTGGTCCATTCTTGGCCCAAGTGGACCAAATCTTTTCTGCTTTATAGTTAATATATAAAGGCGCTAGATTCCCTGCGGCATTCCCACAAAACATCAAAGATGTACAAGCTTTTGATGAATTTCGAATTTGTTCTGGGTACTTGCATCCTCGCCGTGTGATAACCTTTTTGTTTCCTGGGTCATCGACGAGATTTGTTTCATCGTAGTTCCAAATTTGTTCTGGAGGTACACCAGCAATCACCTTCTCAAGGTTTGAAAAGAAATCATTAATTATTGTTTCATCAGTTGAAGCCCTTGAATAGGTAATATTTTTGGCTGTTCTTTGTGAAATGAAATCTTTGTGGCGTTGCATAAAAGATTCGGCCCAATCTCTGCCAGGAAAATTATTTCGAAAAGCAGGTACTTTCCGCCCTGTCCTATCCAGATAGTTCTTAGCAATGCAGCGAAGGTCGAAACAGGTAATTGGAAAGCCATATGTAGACATGGAAACGGCATGTACCGCAAATCCCATTTCCTCATCGTCTGTAAAAACTCGCTGACCGCCCGGTGTTTTCATTGGTACTGGTATTGCAACTGGAACATTCCGGGCCTCTTTTGTCTTCAGCCACAGTGTGTTCTTATGGATGTTGTACCTGAGAAGAAAAGATAAAATAAGATTGTGCGTTGTAATAACATGTATTCGTAATAATTCCGTCTATGAGTATGTTACTGACCTGTCGGAAGCTTCCCTCAGTGATAGCTGTTTGTCCAGAACTTGTTTGACAGCTTCTGCCAGAGTTTCTTCAGTGTAGTTGCGGTAAGAACGAGCCCCAATCCTTCTTACATATGTTCTGGGCATACTGGACAATCTTACTGTGCCAATATAGTTGGTTCAACTGACGATAAACTAAAAAAAAAATTAGAAAAAAAACATTGCGGGGTGACTTTGTGACAATCTGCATCTGTCACATAGTCACCCCATCAACCTTTGAAATTTTCGTTATGTCTGTATAACTTTAAAACAAAAGAATATATACCAAGTTTTCTAAACGTTAAATGATTGCAAACAAACATGGTTATTAATATAATTACCTGTAGAAACGCCAGCATGTAAGTTGAATGTTGTGTAATACAAAGTTTGTAGGTTTTCTCTTCGGATGAAAAACATGTGGTTTTAACTAAAACACAGTAGCAGCCATGACAGTTCGCCTAGAAGTACAAGTGATGACCGATAGATAGCAGGACTTGCCAGGCACCTGACACAATCGTTCCTAGCCCTGTAGCAAGCACAAAACTGGTGCAATATTTAAACGAGTCAAAAACGTTCACGTGTCACAATGTCACCCCGGTAGTCACAAAGTCACCCCGGTAGTCACAAAGTCACCCCCGCTTACGGTATGTAATAAGTGTATGTTCAGTGGTGAAAATTATTTCGTACAAAAAAAAAGAATTCACTCATCATGCACGGAAAAGGATAATTGAAAATAAACACAATTGAAAACCGCTTCACTTGTAAAAACTGTATAACGCACATTATGCATGGAAAAATTATTATCATTTATATTATTGTGACGGGTATGTAATAAGTGTCTGTTCGGAGTTGAAAATTATTTTGTACAAAAAAAGAATTTAATTATATATTGTGGTAGTAAGGAAGTCTGGGCGTTAGCTGATATTCGGTAGTGGTCGACCTTGTCCTCGGGGGCGGTTAGTCAAACAGGTCTCGAAACATCTGCCTTCCTGAGTCGTTAACTTTTTTTTGTTCATGACTGCATATCTTCATTTCCTCAAGCGGGCTGTTCAGCAATGTATAAAAGCCGATAGATTTCATCTGTTGAAGTACAAATCATCGTCGGATTCTGCTTTGACATCATCGGTGAAAGACAGAAGATCTCGTACAGGGTAAGTTGGTTTAAAATTATTCTTTAGTTTCTGTAATATATTACCATTATGCAATTATTTTAATAAAAATTTGATTTTTTTTAATCGATTGTATGTAATAACGGACGGTGCGCAACGAGCGTTCAAGCTTGTAGATTGAGTGTTGTATTGTTATTTAAAATAGTGATAATATTCAAAGGATTTTTTGAAATTAAATACAATGAAATGTTAAGGTAATATCGTTTAATTTTATCAAATTAAATACATATGAGCACAATATATTACAAGTTAAAATATTTAACCACACACACAATGAACTGAATTGACAATTGCATACAATTAAAACAATAGAAATACGTGTATGCACACTAATTACAAGTTAAAATACATAATATGTAAACACATGTACATTTTCAATTGTGTACAATTAAGAAATACATGTATGCACACTAATTACAAGTTAAAATACATAATATTAAACACGTGCACATTGTCAATTGTGTACAATTAAGAAATATATGTAATCACACTATGTTACAAGTTTATGAATGCATTCAAGTTAAAATACATAATATGTATATGCATACACACACACACACACACACACACACACACACACACTGAATTGTAATTAAAACAAATGAATTACATGTAAGCGTTATATATATTACAAATTTAATAATGTGTACATTATGAAATACAAATATAATTGTTACTTCATAAGATGTCCATCCAGTATTACATTAAAATGTCCACCACGTAAGCCCTGTTTTTTTTTTTTCTCCGCGGTAAACGAGATATAGCGAGTTCGGTGCTAAATGTTTTAACTCATCGTCTTCCCAAACGCCTGCGTATCTCCTCGGAAGATAAACGCGATATTTCAATTTATCGTCCGTATAGTCCTGGATAGTGGCGAGTACAGCATTTCCGTATTTACTGTCTACGTTTTGAAGTTGCTCTATGGGATATTTTACACCCATTACTAGTTCTTTAATTTTCCTATATTGTATAGCACTAATGTCCGCGAACTTAGCAACGAATGAAGCCATTTCTAATGAAGAATCACTATTCGCTTGCGCCTCTGTCAAGGTCTGAATTAAATAACGCTCGTTCCCGCCGTTATAAGTAGGGAGGCTGTTGAGGAGAGGGAAACCAGACAGCGCGAGGGAGGGGGAACCAGATGACGAGCAGTAAACGGTTATTATTAACCCTGTGAAACAGGATGAAAGCCGCTGTCACACGCCATGTTCGGTGGGGGAGGGGAGGCAACCAGTCGGCAACAGTTATTTTTTTATCTGTCTAGACAGGGTGTTGTAATCGACTAATGCTGAGCGCGGAAGGGGGACAGGCGACCAGACGACGCCGCTAATTTTTTTTACGTCTAGACAGAGTGATGTCATTGATTCCCGTCGAGCGCGGAAAGGGAGAGGCGACCAGACGGCGGCACTAATTATTTATGCGTCTAGACAGGGTGATGTAATCGACTTCTGGCGTGAAGGCAGTTATTTTTATGCAAGCGAAATGATGCTAAATAAAAACAAAAACGTTAATAATTTACAAGAAACCTACTGATGAGTCTAAAATCCGATACAACCCACTCGCGTAAAGCATGGACTCTATTATTTGTACATATTTCTGGAAATAAACGGTGCGCGAAACAGGCTGTTAGTGCATCGGACGTAATTGTTCGAGTTTAGGACAACCGAAATCTTCTAAATTTATAATATTGTAATGCACGATACGCTTTTCCAGAAATCTTTTTTTCTGTAATCCTTTTACGAACACATAGTTAAAAGGAAACGTGTACCTTACTAATATCGACACAAGATGTTCGTACGATGTCTCCCCGTCCCTCTACTCTAGTCCGTGAAAATGCTCCGTTAACCATCGGTTCGTCCTCATGTGTTTGTGATTCGAAACGATCGTGTCCACTGGTGATGCAAATATCCTATGTCTGCTGGTAAATGCGGTGACATCCATAACGGCCAGTTCCTTGACGAGTTCGTTTCCGTTATCGTCCACGAAACAGTGAAAGTCAAGTATGACTGCTAGCTCGTCGACTGCCATCCTTTTTTCGTTACAAACAATGTGTTCGGTGCTACTAGAAGCGCTGCCGATCCGTCCGTCTCGCGAAACAGACACGTTGTATGTTGTGAAACGTTCGTAAAGAATTTCTTCGGAACGTTTACTTTGTACCTTGTCTCCACGTCACTGATCAGTGCAACAAATGTTTGTGTCAAAACGTTGTATACAAAAAGATCTACAGGGTACAGTACTGCGTGCGTTAAGTCACTGCATCGTCTGTACTCGTACGAAGTCAACAGCTCCATGCGTCCGTTCTCGACACGTCCTTCCGAAACACTGAGGAGGTAGTGAGATATCGTTTAATTATAAACACTTCCGTCACAGCAGCAGCATTGTTTTTCAAACAATTTTTACTCGTTTATTTCATGCATTCGACGAAACGTTCTTGCTCTTTTATTAACAGTCGGTAAGCGCGAGTATGAATTTGCTGTTCGTTTTCTGACTGCACGTTGTTTAGACGTTCTCGGTAGTCGATATAGCAAAAAATAGGCATTTTTATCGGTGTATCCTGAATAAAAGAAACCCGCTTCGACTAGTTCTTTGGATGGTATCGGGTATCCTATAAACTTTAAATGGTTTCCAGGTGGGAACGCTGATATGAATTTTGCTATCATAACGTGTTGTACATCTTCATCGTCCGAAGAAACGTACTCGTACGTTTCGCTCTCTTCGTCAGAACTCATCGTCTCGATGTAGTCGATTCTGGATTAAAACCAAAGAAGGAAATTCGTAGTAGTCACTGTGCGTGGTAGGTTGAAACTGATGCATGAAAATGAACTAGAAATACGCTCTCATGTAAGCGGTGTATGTGGCTCTACATAAGGGACACGTATTTAGAGTGATGGCGCAATTCACACATGTGACAAAATGGCGACAGGGAAGAAGTACGACTTCAATGATGTGTGCGTAACAAACTTTGCACATCGTATCCCGATCCGGATCCCCTTCTCCTTTTTTTTATTCTCTTTGATCGAGTAGGTGCTTTGTCCGTTCTCTGCTGCCACTGCTGTTGCTGCTGCTGCTCCCGGTTCGGTAATGATACCCAATGCCTTTAGGATGAATTTTTTATCTTTCACTAACATTACATAAGACCACACGGGAAAATGACGTGCGTGTTCCGTCCAAGCATTTTCTCCTCGTTCCCTTTATTTAAACCGCCTCCACAGCAAAAACAAATCACTCTATCGTTGCATCCGTTGTAAAAGAAACCAGCTTCTGCTAATTCTTTAGGCGTTATCGTCAACGATATCGGCCAATCTTTAAAACTCTTTAAACGGTCTTCAATGCTTCTGTAACGCGGATACGAGGATATGATTTTTTTATATCAGTGCGATCTGCACTTCTTTGTCGTACGGAGATACGGACTTGATCGTCGTCGCTTCACCGCACTGTCTGAAATAGCGGTTTTCGTTAGGATCGTTATCGTCATCCTTGTGATCGTACGAAAGCATCGTGCACGTCCTCTCACGACTCGCGCTGATGAAACACTGAGCGAAGAATAGGAGGGGAGACGCTTCCCTCTCCCACCGTTCGGAAAGAGGGAGGTTACAGGTATTAAGAAAATAAAATACATGAAAATTGATTACATCTTTTAATATAAAAAAAACACTAGTGAAGAATAGGAGGGGAGTCGCTTCCCTCTCCCACCGTTCGGAAAGAGGGAGGTTACAGGTATTAAGAAAATAAAATAGATGAAAATTTATTACATCTTTTAATATAAAAAAACACATACATGAAATACACACATAATATTGTAAAAAGCAACATACTATTTACAGCAAAAAAAAAAAACAATAATATACAGAGTGAGTTTAATTGTGTCTGCGCACCGTGTTGGACAGCGGAGTGTAGACGTTGAGCGAATCGTGCAGTAGGCCGCGGTCTGAGGGAGGAAATTGGCCGATGACTCGAATTCCAATCTGACGTCGACCGGTGACGACTTGAGCGACTCGTCCTGTCTGCTACAATCGAAGACGAATAGCGGTGCTTTTATTATGAACTCGCTCGGTGCTAGAAGTACGTTGGGTTGAGTTCTATGATACTACTATTTTTGAAATATTGTATACATGTCTTACAGCAGAGCGTAACGTCTGTTATCGACATCCAGGTTCAGGTTATCGTACGGGTAGTATTTGTCGCTCAGAAAGAGTCTCGCGTTGGTCACCTTGCAGTGATCGAATTCGTCCGCGTGTTTCTTCAGATCGTTCTTTCTAGCGGTCTGGAAGGTGAGTATCACGTACCGCGGTTTCTCCAGTTGTGTCGTTGTTTTTACCGTCCAAGTCTGTCCGTCGGTTGAAGGTAAAGCCGGGTACTCGTGCAGTTCCCAACTGCGAAACGGTAAGAATAGCGGTAAATCCTTGAGTACGATGTCCAACAGTCGTATCTGCACTTCGTTGTTCACGTACACGAACGGAATCATCCAAGAGATTTTGGTCAGTTCTATATCGGCATTAGCTGGCGTATCCGTGGACGAGAACAGTGGGTTAACGTCGGTGGAAGTGCGCAACAGTATCAGTTCCTGTTTCATGTTTAATATAACGTGCGTGAAATCCTCAGCGAATCCCATCAGCATCCTCAACGGTATGCAAAAGTTGAATTCACCGTTTTTACCGGAAGGTGTTAGCTCGTTAACCGCGGGTGCAACCCAACCGGCGTTTTTTTTATCGAAACTGCGTGCCAACGGATAGCATGGTTTTAATAGTGGACGCGATGACAACGCTCTTGGTACGATCCACTTCCACACCGGCCAGTTCGTATCGGATTTCTTCGAAGAGAAACGCGATCGTGTTGTTGACCATTTTCACGTTCACAGTATCGGTGCTGTCGGTTTTCTTGCTCAACTTGCCTTCGACGTACAGGAAACTTTCCATCGGTAAAGTGAAGACTTCCTGTTGCAGGATAGGTATACGTATCTCATCGTTATTTCCGTATCGCGACGTCGACGCGTACGGTGCGTGAGGATGATATTCGTAATGCGTGATGTTGTCTTCAAAAAACGGTCGTCGTTCGACCGAAAAGACGATACCGCTGTCCGCCATATTACTTGTTTTTCTTGAGTTTGAATCCTTGTGAAATCAGGTAGCGTCGGTTAGCGGCTGCTAACCGCGTCAACGACGAACGTCTACTGATACCCTTTCCAAAAGTGTCGTCCTCTTTTATCTTGTGCGCGCCGCCGCTCTTCGTCACCGATGCTGTAGGTAAAGCGGTATCGTTGAAATAAAATCCCATGATTACTACGCACGTTTCAAATGTATACGCGCGGTGATGACTTCGTCACGAAAATTCACAATATCACCGTCCTGATCGTGTACGGACACTGTAACGTTACGCAAGTGTAGTACGTTAAGCGGAAGATAAATGACGTTGCCAGGCGTTTCGACTATCTTGAATCCCGGCTCGACAGTCGGGTAGAATGAGTGCAATATATGCTCGTTTCGTCCCGCCTTGTACGACGTTACACCTTATCTCCAAAACGTTCACTTTGTTAATGTTTACGGGCGTGTCCGACGTGTGTAATATATACGCTTCTAACTTGTGGTTCTTGGATAAACCCAGCATGGTACCGATTCCGTGTTCCGTACGCTCGAAATCGATCTCGTATTAGCAATAAAGTTCACATTTCAACGTGTTGTTGTTGGGACGTAAAGTAAATTTCGGGTCTGATAGCTCTTTCTTCAGGTACGTTTCGATATCGCTGATTACGTATGCACCGGTCGGTATTTTGATGAGTTCTAGCGTTTTACACGGACCCTTTAGTATAGGAAAGACGTTGTTTCTTCCGCTTTCCACGTTCGGTATAGAGTTGTACGTGGTAAAGTCCAGCAGTCCTGGACCTTATTTCACCGTCCGTCAGTTCGAGCGGTGGAGAAAAGTCACAAACCAGTGCGCTTGGATCCGTAACCGTGACGGTGACCGTAAGCGAAAGACATCTTGTCGTTTACTGATCGTTCGATGTCAAAAACTCCAAACATAAATGTCCGCAGACGACCGTGTCCGGCGGTTGTTTACGCGCGTAACTGTAACGAACGTCGTTCACGTACGATCCAAAGTACCGTATTAGCTCGACAGGAGGGCCCAGATTGCCGAATCCATCAAAGTACGTGACTCCGTCACCACGCTTCTTGTAGCATACCCAGTGCGTGCCCGGTCCGGTAGCGTCGTCCACATTCACGATCGCGCTTTCGTTCTCCCACGGTGAGCGTGTAAGTGCGTCGCGCATGTACACGCCTCTGAAATAAGGTACGCGCAATCGTATCGCGTACTCGTACAGATCTCGATCGGACAACGGGCGCACGGCTATTTCGATTAGTTTTGTCGGTACGGATAAAGGTAGAGTCCCGAAGCCCTTTTACCGCCGCCACCGGTCCGTCTTCGTCGTCCTCCTCCTCCTCCTCCTCCTCCTCCTGATTATCGTGCGCCGAACCGACTTGCGTCGACCGGTGCGACGACGACGTTTACACACACCGCCACAGCATAGTCCGCTGTTTAACGCCGATTTCGCTTTTATCCCTGCCGCTACGGCCGCCGCGTACGCTCCTTCGCTGATGCCCGAATTCAAAGCTTTCACTCGTTCCCACGCCTTGCGGGCTAGCACACGATCCGCTACGCGGCTTCGTTCGTTGTCCTTGTACTTGGGGTAGGCAATATCGTGTTCGCGACAGGCTTCGTCCAACTCGTTGATTCCTCGATCACCGCGAGCCAATCTCTCCTCTAGTTTCGTTCCGGGAATCTGTAGCCGGGCAGATGTAGTTCCGCAGGTAATACGTCCACCGCTCGATTGATCAGTGTAGGTACTGACTTTGTGACGAATGGTACCGCGCTTTTAACTATTTTTCCTATGAGACCACGCCCCTTTTTCTATCAACACGCTACGAAGTTCGTACATGTCTACTGTTTCGCCTGCTGTCGATAAAGGGATCTCCAATCGTGCTCGTCCTTTTTGTCAAAGGACTTGTCCAGATCGCTAATCGATTTGCTCGTCTCCGCCTTGCTCGTGAGTAGTAACTCTGCCTCTTCGCCGCCGAGTGAAGTACCCGCTGCGTGCGTATGCAATTTATAGATATACGATACCACTTTCTCCCAACGGTGTTGGAACACTTTTGCGAGTTTGTACGTTTCGCTCTTTGCGTACTGCTTCGCGTCCTCCAATTGACGCACGTTCACAGCGTCCGTGGGCCGTGCGCCACCGTCACCGACGTTCAGAATAGTCTTTCCTTGCGCGTTTAAATAAGAGTCATTTACCGCTGTGATTGTATGCTGGTTCAAAAATTCCAAGTTTACAGCGTCTTTGTTGTTGACAGGCGGCTGTAACTGCGTTATCCGCACGTTGCCGACCATTAGGTTAGAGTTCGTATCCTTCGGTATGATCTTTGCGTCCACGTATACTTTGGTCGCGGCGTCTCTCGCACGAATCGGGTCAGAGACTGTATGCGATGGTCCCGCGCGTCGATGACGGTGCCGTTCTTCTTGTTCGGTACCGTCGTGAAACGCAAGCACGTGTAGTCTACGTACTGCTTGTTGACAGCGTCCGTGAGATCGACGGGAGCGGCGACGTTGACGAGATTACGACCTTTCATGTCTATTCTCGAGGAACCTTGCGTCGACGGATCGACGACCAGACAGTGGTCTTGCACGAACCGCAGTAGAACGGTATCGTTACCGACATGCGGCTCGCCCAAGTTGTGTATTTTTTCCCCGCTACGTCGAAGTGTCCGTCCTCGGTCATCGCGATACCGATATCCTCCCGCAGACTGCGTCGCGTCTCCTTTTACACTCTGACGGCGCTCTGGTGTCTGCCGAACTTGTCAACGCTCATCTCGTTAATGATGATCGTCGACCGTCGTACTCGGAATTTATACGTATTCACGTAATAAATCGATTAGTTTTGATACGATCGTACTGTCTACACATTTTATTCCGACGACGGAGAGTCCGTCGGTATGTTTTCCTTTCACGATCGTATTTAGAAATTCATCGTACACGTATACGCGTCCGTCTTTGAAGAAATAAATCTTTCCGTCGGTGTATCGGAACGCGCTATCGACGGCTTCAGGTAAGCCGACAAAGCGATCTTTAACTTATCCGTGTTTCTTGATCATGAACGAGCACTCGTCCATCTCACCGTAATACATATCGTTATACAGCAGAAATGAACGTCCCGTGTAGGTGTGTATCGCAGCGTTTATTTTTGTCAGCGTGCGAACGCCGAGAGTCGTGATTACTTGTGGATACCCGTTCACCGGCTGTAGACTGTGTATATCGAACATGTACACGTATCCGTCTACGAAGAGCACCACTTCTTCGGTGCGTGGTCTCTGGTACATCGCCGAAACTTTGGTGAACGTCAACGGTAAGAACGTCAACCAATCTATCAACAGAAGCGGACTCCCGCCACCACCCGGACGCTTCGACTCGAGGCGCATTGTCCACAAAAGTTATCGTGCACTATATACACGTGTCTGTTGATTATTAAAAATTGATTAACGTTCTTTAGTAGACATAAATCCGTCGTCGTCCGGACGGTGTCGTTCATCGTCAGCGTCTTCGTCGTCGTCGTCGTCGTCATAGTGATCGACGGCTTCCAGTACAAGTGCTGAATGCCTCTTATATCGTCGTCTCTCAGGTCGAACGGTCCGTCCGACCGCGGTACGTAGAAAGGGTACATGATTGAATCCCTCTCGAGGGAATGAGCCAGTCCTAACGCGTGTCCGATTTCGTGCGTTAGCACCTGTAGAAAACTGGTCTGATCGTCAGGTATTTCGGTTGCGTTCGTATAATTCCACGATTCGTAGTAGTCCATGTGTATTTCGGAAGTGTTGTACGGTAGATCGGGCGGGTAGTAAGCGTGAGCGAGTATACCTCCCCGTCCGTCCAAATCGTACCCGCAGATCGTACACTTGGAGGTCAGACACCTGTTGTTAAAGTATATCATAGCGATGGCTATGTCCGCGTTTATGTCGTTGGGTCGATAGTCGAATTCCAAATTCGAATGTTTCCGCCATATAGCGAACGCTTGTCGTGTCGCTTCTATAGCGTCGGCGGTACCGTGAACGAACCGCCACGACAGTCGTCTCTTTGTCCACGGCGTTCGTAAGGTGTACGATGCGAAATCTTCGTTACCACATCTCCGCGTCAGATTCATCGTTTCGTTGTTAAATTCTCCGTTTACGGTTAAATTGTAATTCTCTTGAAACGTCCGCAGGTAGGACGAAATAACGCTGGCGTCGAAGGTGGCGTTGTCCGTGACTCGTAAACTATCGTCGGGCACGTATCCATAACGCGTCAAGTAATCGATAGCGAAGTCTATATCGTTCGCGTTATTATTCTCGAAGGATGATGCGACGACGCCCGTGGACGCGATAACAAACACTAGCGTGGTATACATGTGAGAATCGTGTCTCGATGCTGTTGCTATTGACGGAGGTCGTCGTATACCGGTCTTATTTATACGATGATGACGGCTTCACGTAGTTCTTCCACTATGGATACGATTTCGTTCGTCTGCCCACCGTTTCCAGCGCGCTGTGACGCTATCAACACTCGCAATCTGTGTTCATTCGGATCGTCTCAGTGCACGTAATCGATTTTGTCTTTTTTTCTCGACGCCACCATATACGTTCTGTTGGTATTATGCCCGTGTCCCGTACGTTTCGGTGGGAACAGCTGTGATATTATCCGTTTATACTTTACACCTCTGTTCGCCTTTACCTGAGCGTTCGCTAAATAATAATGGTTGTGCGCGTTGGTGGCGCGCAGTATATCTTTGTACGCCTTCATATCCGTCTCGTTGTAAACGTTTTCGTTAGGGTGCTTCATGAACACGAGTTCGTATAGACCCGGTGTACCTTTATATCGTTTACCGTTGATGAGGATCGTATCGTCCGTTTCGATTTCAAACGGTGAATCACCGATCATCCATTTTCCGTTTGCGTGTCATACGCCGTACGTATAGTCCATCAGACAATCGCGTTCGGCCGACACGATCATGCGCATGTACTTGTTCGCTAACGATTCGCTGTCGTATTTGGTCAGAAAATATCTACGCGCTTCGCGCCTTCCTTCCGGTGTGTCTAACATTTTTTCGATGTTGAGACTAGGATCGTCCTCGTCGTCGTCGTCGTCGTCCGATGTATCGGCTATCACGGGCATTTTCAGGAAACGTGGTGTCGATCGGGGATGGAGCGGTGTTCCTACATCGATCTTGCTACTCGCGCCCATCATATCCTCCTCTTCCTCCGCCTCCTCCTCCTCCTCACGCTTCATCTTTTTCGTCGGCTTTTCGTTTGTTGTTTTACGTTTTTTTCAACCAACGCTTGCGGAATAGTTTGTAACCATTCCAGTATCGGTACAAATCGACGGATATGTAACTGCACACACAAGTGTCAGGACCCGTTTCACAGTTCAGATCTGACCAAACACATTCTTTGTAGTGATCGAATCCGGTGCCGCTATGTACTATTTCGCTGAGTCGGAACCTCGTCACACGATTGGCGGATTTACTGATTTCGTGTTCGTAAAAACCGCCTTTCAACACTTCTCCCGTATGATCCTTTAGCGAATAAGTGACGGGTACGCTGCCGGTACGTACCGTGTGAACATGGAATACCTCGTTTGTCCAGTTAGGCATGTATCCTTTGGCGAACGTCATTTTGTATTTGCTTATACGCACTCGATCGCCTACTTTGAACTTTGGTCGTTTATAGTCGATGCTTCTCGCTGTGTTCTTGTGAATCCGTCGTAGCACCGTGCGTTCGTTGGATTCGTTCACCTGGCGTGGTTTCATTCCGATCGTTCTGTGCACGTTGTCGTTGTACACTCTGACCAGTTCCGGTAACATATCCAACCAACAGTAATGACCTTGTTCGCTGAACGCACGATACATGTGCGTTTTCAACGTACGGTTGAAGCGTTCCACGACGGACGCCTTTTTCTCACTATATGTAGAATACAGTGTGACGCCGTATCTGCTCAGCAACGTTTGTACGACGCTGTTGTAGTACTCTTTCCCGTTGTCCGTCTAAAGATATTTCATTTTATTAGCGCGCAGAATCGTTTCTAGAGCTCGTGCGACCTCTACGCTCGTCTTTGTTTTCAACGGAACAGCGTACGCGTACTTGCTAAACGCGTTAATCATCGTCATGAGGTACTTGAATCCCTTGTTCACCTTCGCCTGCGGTATCATCTCTACCAGGTCCGCTTGGTACAAGTCATGAAGTCCCTTCAACTCGACCGCTCGTCTCGGAAAATTCCTTCTTACCGGTCTGTGCAACTCCGACGCGATAGTCTTGCGAACGGTCTGCTGTACGTTCTTCGTCCGTCGTTTCATTCTCATGTCGTCGCGGTGCGAACCGTGATTCACAATACGTTGGCATGTAGTAAACCGTCCGCTCGGTCCTGAACGCAACTCTCGTCGGTAGCGTTCTGGTACGACTGCCTTCCATCACGTGACTGTCGCGACGCCGCCACACCACACCCAATTATATAATCTCGACTGAACGGAAGAACAGCGCGTTCTTCTTGTGATTGCGCAAGTACGTTAAGACCTGAGCTAAACTGATATTCATTCACCCATTACGAACGAGGCCCATTCCGCTGTAATATCTCATGAGCGTGTGTTGTTTCGTGTCCAACGCTCGTACGGTCTTGACGGAATTCATGTCTTTGAATATGACGCTACGTATAACGTTGTCGCGATACTCGTGCATTTCCGCGACTACGACGTTATCGTTCTCGGGTAGGCGCTCGCACATGTGTTTAGCTTTGAGTTCAGCGATCGGGCGCTGACTTCGTGACTCCAAGTGCAGGTGTATCAGGTACGAGTTCAACAACCAAAATTCGTCAGCCATAGCGCCGGTGCACCGCTGCCACTGTTCGTACAAACGTCGGTCTTTCACCGTGTACCCTTGTTCGTGCGAATACTGCAGACCGAAGTATTCACAATACTCGCGGAGCGTAGGCAACGCCTCCTTCAGAAAGAGTACCGAAAACAATCCCTGCGCCTTGTTGTTCACCATCGCGACCTGTTTGCCTCTCGCTAGTGTCGGTAACGAGGACGGTGGACAGTGCACGTCAAAACTTACGTTGTAGCTAGGATCTAGTGCGCACTTTGGCGTTATCGCTGTCGCGCTTCTGTATATTTCAATCGGTGTACGTATCGGAATAGTGCGCTCCGTAATGAGGATACAACACGAAGCGTGAGTGATCGAACTTCCATAGGCGAGCATGTCCGTGTACACCGTTGCGTTGTTCATCCGTCCGTGCGAATCGTGTAAACCGTGCACGCGGTGAACGGCGCGATACAGTTCGGGAATCGGACGGAAACGTGAAAGAAAATTCCATCCGTGACGTACGGTACACTTGAACATACTCTTTTCGTAAACCACGAGTTCTATCGGTACGTTGTTTCGTTCGCACTCTTCGATAAATTCAAGCTAACGTGATTTGTTGTGTATACGATCGGAGACTATCATCAACAGCACGATTGGTGGCAGATCACCGCTATGTTTTTTTATGTGATGGAAACAACGTCCGTGATATCTGTCAACACCGAACTTGTAACGTGTACAGTAGTTGCCACAAAATCGTTTTTTCTTCACAAAATACATGGAACACAAGTTGGATCGTATCGTGCTTTGTGACGGTTTTGTTATCACGAAATGTTTCCCATCGTTGTATCGATAGACGTCCATCGTGTCGGTGATCTGTGAAGCAACTGATACGTGCTGCGACATCTACACGATATTTAAAGTGTATACGCATATTGTTTGTGGATTTTTTTTTAATCAAGGGCACCATCACTCAGACTTTGTACCGGCTACTGTCGTTTAGTAGTAGTAGTAGTAGTACTAACACATAGTACTTCTAGTACTACCCAAACGGGTTTGTAGGTGAGTTTATGCTGGCTCTGAAAAGAGCCGTTTTTGTGTGGTCGACTTCTACAACCACTCGCGGACGAAATTACATGTGGATATTGACGCCTTATGGACTTGGGCGGGATTGTCGCCCGCCTCCCAATCCATAATTCTTATTTTGCATACACAACATCTTACAACATCGCCGTCGCCTTCGTAAAAGAACCCGGCTTTGGCCAGGTCGTACAGTTTCACGTTCCCATGCGGATATATAGTAACGTAAAATTTAATATGCCCACGGCGTTGGATGTTGTAATAGCTGTTCAGACGTTTTGTAAAAAAATGTGCGTATTCGTCCATATCTGAAGCAAGAATGCTCGTTTACTTCGGCACATTCCACCTCAACGAGGATAGCTGCGCGCGCAGTCGGTAGTGGGGTATTGCTATCACCAATAGGTAGTAGGAGCGTTATGAAATAAACCAAGGTAGTGGGAGCGGATAGCTGCGCGCGCAGCCTGAAGTGTAAGCGGAGAGGGGATCGCTGTCGACGTTCACTTTGTAGTTAACCTGCGAGTCTCGTGCAGACTAACTTTCTCGTGGTGCATATAAAGTGCTGATTATTTTCTAACTTCATATCAGTCTTACATTGTTCCTCAAGCGAGCAAGTAATTGTTTTGCTTTTATCGTTTCAAGTTGTTTTCTGTTGTTGTGATTAATAGTGCCAAGAATGCAGTCGCTTGCTGTTGCTCGTAAACATTCGTGGCGTAGCGCGTTGGTATCGTACGTTTACACGCCTGTTACGGAGGACGAAGGATGTGTCAACGATGTCATAACCTTTTTCGATGAAATGCACGATACGTTACGTACGGACATTCTAAACGAACTGACACGATTGCTTAGTATAAAGTGGCACATAACGGTTAAAGCGAGATTTGTCAAGTACATAGTAAACGCTGACACAGACTAGGATGAAGAAGTGACGACCGAAGCCTATTTTCACGGACGATGTCATACGATGCTGATCGGTGACCGAGACGTATTGCCCGATCGTTTAGAAGCTTCGTACGAAAAATCATTGAATCAATTTATAAATTCACGCGCGAGAGTAGCGGTTGGGCGTTGGACCACATCGTCTCTTTGGAACTCGTTCTTTCACGGTACCAACCGCATGGCCGCCTCAAGTTTCA
The DNA here is from genome assembly GCA_034769895.1 of Magicicada septendecula. Taxonomy (NCBI): domain Eukaryota; kingdom Metazoa; phylum Arthropoda; class Insecta; order Hemiptera; family Cicadidae; genus Magicicada; species Magicicada septendecula. The sequence continues at coordinate 1,091,369,488 of CM068367.1, forward strand.
TCCGTACACCCCCCGAATTGTCTCGTACTAAATCCATCATCAACGTGAACAATACGGGCAATAAAATGTGTTTCGTATGGTCAGTATTGGCCGCTCTGTTTCCTCAACACAGAGACAGCGAGCGTGTAACCAAATACAAATCACATTTCCACAGTATCATCACTTCCGGTATAACTTATCCCACCCGACTATGCGACATTGTGAAATTCGAACGAGACAATTCTGACATTTCTATAAATGTTTTCGGATACGAAGACAATGAAATTTACCCGTTAAGAATAACTCCTTCCCGTGGCAGACGACATCACGTTAATCTATTACTTCTTACCACTAACGACCGAAAACATTACTGTTTAGTAAAAAATACGAGTCACTTATTGTCTTGCACTAACCAAACACGACGGGCATTCTTTCCATTGCGATTACTGTCTGCACAGGTTCTGCGAAGAACGACTCCTTACCGAACACGTCCCCCACTGTTCGCCGTACGGCGAACAGAGAACTCGTTTACCTGTGAAGGAGGAGGAGAAAGTGATGTGTTTCAAAAATTACACCTACTGCCATAAGGTCCCTTTCGCGATATACGCAGACTTTGAATCTTTTATCGTCCCTTGTCATCGCTGCGACGCTCCTCCTCACACATCGTCCACCACAACGGAGTCGTTATACCTTCCTTCAGGTTTCTCCTACCTCATAGTCGACCACGAGCGTAATATTTTCAAACCCCAGGTCGTTTGTCACGGTGAGAACGTGGTAGAGACCTTTCTCGATAGACTGGTCGTCGAAGAGCGTGAACTCTTCAGAATAATACGTTCCATCGTGCCCATGACTATGAGTGAGCGTGACGTGTTATTTTTCGCGAATGCCGTCGTATGCCATCTCTGTGAAAAACCTCTGACTGACGACGACAAGGTGCGCAACCATTGTCATCTGTCAGGACGATACCTAGGCGCAGCGCACAACTTGTGTAACCTCAACTTCAAGACTCCGCGACACATACCCGTCTTTTTCCATAACTTACGAGGTTACGACACGCATCATTTGGTACAAGGGTTGGGTAAATACACTTCGAGCTACTCTTACGTAAGGGCGTGTACCCTTACGATTACATGACGGGTAGCGAGAGGTTCGACGAAACACGTCTGCCCGCACGCGAACACTTTTTCAACAGGCTGAGTGAATCGCCCATGTCGGACGAAGATTACGCTCACGCGCAGAACGTGTGGCGGACTTTAGGAATCCGTACGCTGGGTGAATATCACGATCTGTATCTGAAAACTGATGTACTGCTGCTGGCCGACGTCTTTGAGGCGTTCCGTGAGATGGCCATGCGGTACTACCAGATCGACCTGGCTCATCTTTACTCGCTTCCTGGCGTCGCTTGTCACGCGATGTTAAAGATGACCGGTGTGCGACTGGAGCTGTTGACGGATATAGATCAGCATCTCTTTATCGAATCGGCGGTTCGCGGCGGCGTTAGCATGGTACCCAACCGCCATGCCAAGGCCAACAACCCGCTAATCGCCGATCAGTACGATGCTTCAAAGCCGACCCCTTTCATACTGTACACTGACCGCAACAACCTTTACGGTGCGGCCATGTCACAACCGCTCCCTTACGCCGACTTCAGATGGCTTGATCGTAACGAAATCGACTCACTGGACGTGCGTACTCTGAGCGATGACGGTGACACAGGCTACGTACTCGAAGTCGACCTACACTATCCACGTGAACTTTACGACCTCCACTCCGATTATCCACTGGCGCCCGTCCGTTCCTGCGTCAATCCCGACAAGATTTCACCATACTCTCACCGACTCCACACACGACTGCACTATACAAAAGGGTTAGCGAATCGGAAACGCCTTCGTCGTCCGTTCCCACGTTGCTGACGACTTTGGACGTCAAGCAAAAATACGTTCTCCATTTTCGAAATTTAAAGTTGTATCTGAGTCTTGGTCTAGAATTGAAAGCGATCCATAGGGTGTTGAGTTTTAAACAGAGAGCGTGGATGAAACCGTTTATCGATTTCAACACGCAAAAGAGAGCGGCAGCCACAAACAATTTTGAAAAGGATTTTTTCAAACCGATGGTCAACGCCGACTATGGTAAATCGCTAGAGAACGTGAGGAAACGAATAGATTTTCAACTAGTCTCTAACGAACGACGGCTGCAGAAACTTGTTTCCAATCCACGGCTAAAGCGTATGATCCGCTATACCGATGACTTGGTCGGACTGGCCTTACGAAACAGGAGGATATTTCTTTCCCGTCCGGTGTACGTCGGCTTCACAGTACTCGACGTCAGCAAACTAATAATGTACGACTTTCATTATCGGTACGCTGTCGCCAAGTACGGTCGACGATTGACATTACTGATGACTGACACGGACAGTTTACTTTACAGCATACGGACTGACGACGTGTATGCTGATATGAAAGAGGATCTCCACCTTTTCGTCACGTCGGACTATCCCGTGGATCATCCTTGTCATAGCGACGACAACAAAAAGGTCGTGGGGAAGTTCAAGGATGAAACCCACGGGAAACCCATCAGGGAATTTGTCGGACTCAGAGCGAAATGTTACTCGCTCCTGTTGTCCGACCGCACCGACAAAAAGGTGGCGAAAGGTGTGCCAAGGACGGCAATAAAAAATAGGTTACGTCATCGATTGTACAGCGAGTGTCTTTTCGATAGTCGTACGGTTTTCACCTCTGCCGAGTGTATACGAAGCGATCGTCATAAACTGTACACGCAACGTATAACAAAACTTTCCCTGTCACCTTATGACGATAAGAGGTACGTACTGGACGATGGCGTAACTACGCTCGCGTACGGACACTACAGAACGCGTAAACGCATGATATCCGACGACGATGCTGGTCCTAACAATGAAGTGAAGAGGCGGAGGTATACGGACCAATAACTCACGGTAAGAATAAACTCGTATTTCAAGTATAAAAATTATTTAATACAATTGACAGAGTGTAAATTCAAGAGACCTTCACGGGGAAGGGGGGAGGTAGGCGACTAGACGACGCCGGTTTAACCTTGTGAAACCGGACGCAAGCGGCTGGTGATGTAATTGACTCCCGCCGAGACAAAGGGGGAATATGCGTTTAATTTTAAACAACAAGATGTTGTCTGACCTCGTGAACGTTATGAGGGTGGGGGAACCATGTCTGTAGCAGACTCCCACCGAGCAAATGCATATAAGACTTTTGTCGCTACGATTATCATATTCAGTTTGTTTTACAACTTGCATGTAAGTACTTACTGTATTTTCTGTTGATTTTCAGCATTACACACACACACATACACTTCATTATGTTCTTTCACTAATTAATATACATCTTACATTACATTTTACAGAATGCATAATAACGGGCGAGTATGCAAACACCATTTACAAGAGGAGCAGCGACGTGTAAGATAGTAAGTACACCTGTTTTTTTATTTATTAATGAGCACAAACAATATATTCCATTCGACTGACTTAGTGTTTTTTTATAGTTCACAACGGATACAACGTGAGTTGCTGGCAAACACGAGTCCTTCATCTCTTCAACCCGGGACGAATCGGTAAGTGCATTTTCATTGTCAATCTCTTATACTATTGCGATTACAGTATACGTTAAATGTATATATATATATATTTTATTTTCAGTGATGCTGATGGTCCACCCGCTTCTGTCAGCACGAGCCCAGCGTCTCCTCAACCCGACACGAGTCGGTAAGTCCGTTTTCATTAACAAACTATTGCACTAATACGTTTGCATTGGGTGTTAAATTTATACTTATTTTTTCAGTGATGCTGTCGGTCCAACTGCTGCTGCCAGCAGAACTCCTTCATCTCCTCAACCGGGCACGAGTCGGTACGTCCTTTTTCATTAACATTCCGTTGTACTATTGCTTTTACGTTCGATATTAAATTTGTACTTTTTTTCTGTAATCTAGAGGATACAGCGGTGACACTGTCAGCGGTGTCTTTATGCACATGGACGTAGTGGAATTTGATGAGCGGATCATCGATCTTGGTGATGATGGTGATGATAAAAATGATGATGACAGGACGAAGATGGTTTTGATGAAGAATTTAACAACTCATCGTCATCAACGATTTCCATAATCGACGTCAGTATGTAAGTCATCTTCTTATGCGTACATATTTTTTTCCATGACTGTACACGTTTTTATATTTTTATTTTTATTCTGCCACACAGTGACATTCAACCGTACCCACAGCCGCAGCATCGTCCAACACGACCTCAGACACCACAGCCTCTACCGCAGCATGAGCCGCAACCGTTGTCGCAGCATCAACCGCAGTGGATAAACACTCGCCCGAACTGCATACACCATCCGCTGCATTGTAGACACCATCACCCGCAGCCTCAGCCACAGCATCACCCACAGCCTCAGCCGCAGCCTAAGCCACAGCATCACCCACAGCCTCAGCCGCAGCCGCAGCCTCAGCCACAGCCTCAGCCGCACCCACAACAACGGGAACCACGGTCGCTGTTCCCTACACAACAAAGATTACCGCTGTTTGAAATCATTGACACTATGACACCAAGGGTGCACAACAACAACAACCCCGCGTTGATGATGATATTATTTAGAAGATCATTACCAACGTGGTGTTGGACCCGTGGAGAGGACTGCCCGTCCAGGGTGTGCTACCACACGCCACATGCGGTGCGTGTATAGCTCCGATGGGGAGAGGCTCCTCGGGTTGGCGTGCACCCACACGTTCCACTCGAGGTGTATAGTCAACTGGGTCGAACCATGGCGTCGAAGGGGGCGGAACCGAGATGTCCACAATGTCGCTCTACGCGTTCGGGAAGCCGGAACGCGAATTCTACAGACGCATGCATTTTTGAGATATGTTACAGTAGTCGTAAACGTTATTCTAAACCATCTTACTCGCACCAACTGTGCGTCACTAATACTGTTTCTTTTTTTTCTTACAGATGAGCGTGCACAACAGTTTTTTGTATATATATTTAAAAATGTATTTATTTTTAATTTATGTTTTTGTAAATATTTTGTAAATAAGATGTCTATGTAAATAAATATATGTGTGTATCTGTAATTGCTTAAGTGTTTATTTTCAACTTTCCTTTTCCATGCATGATGCGCGCGCGCGCGTGCGCGTGTGTGTGTTCCACAATTTTTACAAGTGAAGTGGTTTTCACAGGACATTATGCACACCTCATCATGTGTATCTTAACAGAAGAAGAACACACATATGCTGAACACTTTGTTTTTACTTACCACCGACACATAGACCAATCTTCGACGTCGAACCGGATCACAACGCAGCCTTCATAACCCGTTCGCCGTTCGCCGTCGGCGGCGGATGGCGACCGACAGTAGATCAACCCGGCGAACGGCGAACCGGATCACACCACGGACTTCCGAACCCCCGCCGCCGTTCGCCACGACCGACGGCAGATCGAACCGTCCACCATCATTTCAAATATTACAACGACCAATCAACTCACACCACGTCATCAACATGGACGACGAATTTTCCGCCGACGATTTTTCCAACATGGACGACTAACACACCATCACACATAGTTCCCCTTCTTACACATGTCACGTGACCAACCCAACACTGTCACGTGACTACCACCACCTTACCGCAAACAACGTCACGTGATACCACCACATACCCTCAACAACGTCACGTGATTACCCGCACTTACCCCACCACTTGATTTCTATTTACCGCCACCGGAAGTCAACACACCACCTACCCCACCACCAAGATATTTCAATTTCCCGCCAAAAGTGGGGGGATGACGTCACTTCCGCGTTAGAACTGTCGTATATACCCTACTCAGGTGCCAACGCTTCGGGCATCATTCAGACACTTGCTCAAACGCTCCTGCGTGCGTGAGGTGCTCCTTACCTCACGCCAGTAAACTTTGCGATGCGCCTGCTTTCAAAAGGTGCATCAACTGTGGCGGAAGTCACCCCGCCAACTACCGTGCATGTCCGGTGTTTCAGCGGGAGCTCGAGCGGCGAAAACCGAAAGGGCGCCTGCCACCACCGAGACATCCTGTAGCTGGTTCTAGACCTGCAACCGAGCAGCCAGGCCCTTCGCCTCCTGCTACGGCTGCCGTGTCTTTCGCCACAGTTGCTAACAAGCAACAAAAACGTAGCAAAGGCCCGAAGCAGACACCTGCAGCACAGTCAACCCCTACTCAGGCTCCTTCCCAGGCCCCAGTCCCGCCTACGGCGAAAATGCGCCGAAACCTCGCGGCATCTCAAAAAAGTGAGACAGACCAGCCTTTAACAAACATCTCGGTTGTGGAGCCTGAGACAACTCAACCCTCCTCAACACCGGAGAATCCAGACCCTGCTTTAGAAGCAGCCTCGCCTGACCTCCCGCCCCCGCGGTTTCCTAATGCACGCAAAAAGAAGCATGGTAAGCCCCGTGGCGCTTGCTCCCGGGCTCCTGCCAACCCAGCCGCACAGTCCAGACAGCCTGCGCATGGCGTGAAGACCGACGTAATCGCATCTGTCCCTCTTCCTAGCACCTCCGCTAGAGGCGCTACACCTGGCCCTAAAACACCCTTGGCTTCCACCAATCCACCGATTGATAAGTCTCGGCGCTCTTATGCGCAAACAGTCTCCGGGCACTCTGCCTCAAAAACCGAACCTGACGACTACCAGGTCGTCAAAGACTTCCTTGCGGAATTCGACCTCCGCAAAGTTGCCCAGACCTTCAGGTCCATCCGCTCCCGCTTGGAGACTGCTGATACAACCGAGACGTTCATGCTCTTGGTGGAAGCTGCCACTTTTGTAGGACTTCTATAAGTCGGGTCCTCAAACGTGACCTCTCCATTCTTTCCCGGAACGCCAACGGGTTGGCTAACAAGATCCAGGAACTCCAAGAATTACTGGCCCGACTCAAACCCGATGTAGTGCTTCTCAATGAGACCACTTGACCCCTGCGAATCGGTTACGACTGGCCAACTATGTGTGCTATCGAAACGACAGATCGGGCACTGCTGGTGGCGGTACTGCCGTCGCGGTGAGGCTCAGTCTCGAGCATCACCGAGTCGTCTTGCCTGCAACGACTCACCTGGAAGTCACCGCTGTGGAGATGTTGAACAGTCTAGGCCCTGTACTCTTGGTAGCGGCGTATAAACCGACGCACAAAGAGCTCCTTCACCCCGATCTTGCTGTCGCGTTCGATGCACACAGGAGGGTCATCATGGCCGGCGACCTGAATTGTAAACATCGCGATTGGAACAGTCGCTTGACTGCCCAAAACGGGAAGCTTTTACGCAGGTTTGCTGATTTACGCAGGGTAACAGTGATTGGACCCGCACAACCTACGTTCTACCCCTCACAACTCCGCGCGGCTCCCGATGTCTTGGACATAGCGGTGGTCCAAGGAATTTACTGCCCGGTCCATGTATCCGCGCTAACGGAACTATCGTCCGATCATCTCCCCATCTTGTTACACGTCGCTACCCAGCACGTCATACGCAGAGATGTCAGGAAGGTGGTAGACTGGGACCGCTATGGCCCGGCGTTAAGTCGCCGATTGCCAGAGTCGGGACCAGTCGAAACCGTCCGCCAAGTCGACGAGGCAGTTGCCGCGTTTTACGAGACTGTCGTATCTGCGATCGACGCGTCTTCCAGGATGAAGCCTGGCGTCACGCCCCACTGGCAGCAGATCCCAGAGGAGACGAGTGCTCTCGCTTGCGAGAGAAATCGCCTCCGGAACGCTGGCAGCGGACCCGTGATTCGGCCGACAAGGCAGCGTACAACCGGGCGACCGGCATTTTACGTCGTGAAATGCAGGCCTACCGGAGACGCTGTTGGGAACTCGCCGTGGCCCAAGCAGGGGACGGATCGGACGAAAGTAGCCCTTACCGGATACCTTCGGCGTTGGTAGGGAAGAGGCGCCGACCTCGTATCCCAGCCATTGCTAGACCTTTCGGTCAAATCCTGGCTCGCCCGGAGGCGAAGGCCGAGTACTTGGGCGCGTGTTTCAAGCGACAGTTTGTCTCCTAACCCGCCCATGGACTGGGACTTCGATGAAGAAGTCGAGAACGAAGTGGAAGATTTTCTGTCTCTTCCGATCACTGCGGAGCCCGAACTAATTACTAGTGAAGAGGTCACAGATCGGCTCGTTGAACTCGTACCGAGAAATGCTCCCGGCCCTGACAGCGCGGCGTCTCGAACGCCGCTCTTACTCGACTCCCGGAGCAAGGAGTAATTTTCTTGGTTGCGCTGGTCAACGCGTGTCTAAAACTGGCCTATTTTCCCCAGAAATGGCGTAAGGCGACGGTCATAGTGATCCCGAAGCAGGGAAAGGACGCTTCCCGTCCCGGCAACCTCCACCACGGAGGTTTACTGTGAGCCACGTCAAAGGTTCTCGAACGTCTTGTACAACGGAGAGTCCTAGACCATCTACGAAACTTCAATGTACTGGTCCCCGAACATTTCAGTTTCCGTGTGGGGCATTCCACCACTCATCAGCTGATGAGACTGGTGGAATACATCACGGCCGCCGGCTGTCGGAAAGAGCAGACTGTCGCCTGTTTCTTAGATGTGGAGAAGGCCTTTGATAGTGTCTGGCACGACGGGCTCTTGTTCAAGCTCCGGGAAATCCAGCTCCCAGATTGTTACCTTCGCTTGATTGCTAGCTTTCTGATGGAGAGGACTTTCTGCGTGAGAATAGATGACCATGTCTCTTCCGAGAGACGCATTACAGCCGCGGTACCTCAAGGTAGAGTGCTAGGGTCTCTTCTGTTCTCCGTGTACGTCAACTACGCACCCAGAGAGCCTGGAGTCCAGATGGCACTGTTTGCCGACATTACGGCGGTCTATACCGCCGATCGGAACGCTGAAGGGCTATCCCACGACTCCAGCCCGCACTCGATGCGTATTCGACGAGGACGGAAAGCTGGAAAGTTGCCGTCAACGACACCAAGAGCTCCGCGGTGCTATTCTCAAAGCGCCGGAAAGAACCACGAGGCCGAGTGAGATTCGGTAGAACGTACTTGCCCTGGTCTAGAGAGGTTAAATACCTCGGTGTCCACCTTGATCGTCGGCTCACCTGGCGTGCCCACGCTGAGACGATGCGAAAGAGAGCGTCCGCTCGTCTCGCGCAACTGTTTCCGATACTTGTCAACAAGGCTATGACCCGCAAGCTGGGTAAGTTGATAGTCAACGCGTATCTGTTGCCGATCATTACCTACGCTCTCCCCGTCTGGGGTTACCTCGCAACCGTTCATAAAAGAAAGTTGCAAAGCGTTCTCGATAGGGGCCTTCGGCTAGCGGCCAAAGTCCCCTATCGGTTTTCTTCTCGACTCTTGAGAAGAAGACTCGGTGTCCGCTCCTTGGAAGACACCGCAAGGCGACTTGCACGTAAATTTTACGTCCGAGCTGCGAGGACCCAGACAAACCCACTCATAGCTGGCCTTGGCAAGTACCGAACACGTCCAGGTGATTCTTGGAAACGGCCTCGACAAATACTGTACTAGTCGACCTAGTACGAGCATGTCGTTGTAGCGGCCATTAAATAATTAAATAATATTCCGTCTGGACAGGATCACTAGGCAGGAGCCCCTACCGGAGGCTCGGTACTAGGAAACCATTGGGTCGTCTCACGACGTGCAACCCAACAGCTCTGGCTCTTCCCTTCAGGACAACTTCAGCCTATACCACAGTACTGTGGGCCTGTACGTAAATACCCGACGTTCAGGATTTTTATACTACTGATGATGGCAGCCATTGGAGCTGCCGAAACGTTTGGTTTTGTAATAAGCCATGGACCACGGCCAAACAGCCCGGATAACATGAATAATACATCTGACACCGGCCGTGAAAGCCTGAGGAGTAATTTAAATTATATTTGAATTTGAACATTTAGTGAAAAAAATAGTTGGTAAAACATTAATAAACTCTGAAGAAGATCCAAAAACTAAGAGTAATAAAACTGTGCCATTATCTGTAGTAAAGCCAGTTTACACAAAGGCCCCAAAGTTTGATGGAAGCAGTCACTGGGCAACTTAACTTTGGCAATTTGAAATTGCTGCTCACTTAAATAAATGGACGGAAGAAGAGAAAGAATTTTCACTCATTCTTGCTTTAAAAGGACCTGACACAGAGCTAATCAGAAAGTGCCAGAACAACTATACCAGTACCAAATTAACAAAAACTCTGGAACTACGGTACGGTAACCAACATTTGTGTGAAGTGTACCGTGTTCAACTTAAAGCGAGGTGACAGCCGTCAAGAGTTTGAAGCAAATGTCGACCAACTGACGAGATTGGCTTATCCCAAAGAATCGGAGGACAGCTGAACATGGATTGCTCGCATTGTGTTTATTGACGGTATCAGAGATAGTCAATTGCAACAAGTGTTAAGAATGGCATGGCATCATAATAGCTCAGACGGTCTTGTTCATGCTCTCCGTTTTGAAGCTGCCAAGTCGGTGACCTACATTAATCAAAGTATGTCATCATGTTGTAGCCAAATGGATCCAATATCACAGTATCATCATAATAGACAGAATAAAGGGACAATTCAAGAACGAGAGTTTAAAAAGTCAGTAGCACCACAACGATCTTTCGAACCAAAGGATAAAGTCAAAAGACCTAAGTGTTACAACTGTGGGAAATGTGGCCATCTTCAAGCAGATCGTTGGCAGACGAAAAATTGGAGGGAAGAGTGTGAATGCACCAAGTGGAGGTGTAAAGATACAGAAATGCACACAGTCTCCATGCTTCATAAAACCACAGGTAACCTGATTGTCAATGGATTAATTAAAGACAAACCCGCATAATTTACAGTTGACACGGGCACTACAGTGTCCATTGTGTGCCCTGATTCGGTAAGCAACCACCAGCCTCAATGTAGCTCTTGTGCAATACAGACTGTGACTGGAAGCCACGTCAAAGTGTTAGGAAAGATAAATGTGTGTGTACGCCTGGGTCTCCTCGAGTTTTGCCACCAAATGCTCATTGCAGACATTGTCGATGAAGTGATTCTTGGCACGGACATTGTGATTGCCTACGGATTTGTTGTGGACTTAAGAGTGAAAGTCCTGAAGGTTTGCCAAGACAAGATAAAGCTTTGCATGGCTAAAATGACAGTGTATGCCAACTATTCAATCAAGCAAGTGGCATTGGCCAAAGAAAAACAATAGGTGTGGTCCAGAGAAACCCTTCCTATTGCAAGTTGAAATAGAAGAAGAACTAGCAGAGGAAGTACGAATGTGTGTAACAACAAAAGAAGTGATTGGAAAGCCAACTATGGGTATCAAGGAGAGGCCCTTGCTTGTTCCCTACTCGATGAAAGTGCCCAAGGGAAAAGTTGTTGAAGATGAAGTTACGCAAAAGATTGTTGATGAGAACCAAACAGACTTGGACCAGCTAATGGCATATAGGTCATCAGTACACAATGCAATGGGAGAGATTCCAGCAAAACTAGTGGTTTTAAGAAAGATTCGTCTTCCTGGGAACTTATGTTCGGATTACACAAGACTGAATTCGAAGAGCCAGAGAATTATTCTTCGCAAGTAAACCAACTGCCTAGATTGCCTGGCCAAGTATTACTTCAGAAACAGTTTGTCAGTTCGGGATGAACAGGTTTAAGGAGGGGGACAGTGGAATGACGGAACATTCTCGAACAATGGAGAGTGTTGTTCCTCACGTTTCTTGGCTAGCCCAGCAGGTGCGTGTTTCTGCCAAGACCACACTCAAGTACCCTCTAGAGTTTTCGTGTGCTTGTTAAGGATCCATATTATGGAATAATAATCTGGAACTCTGCAGGCTATATATAGGCAACAGCTGCCAGGTTATAAGTGACTTTTTATTGAAGTGCGGTTCGAAGTATTGTGGCGAAGTGATAATTAGTATGGAACTCTAATAGTTGCCACTATTAATGTGTGTGGACAAATTTAACTAGAATTACTGTATGGGAGTATGTTGTTGATTTCAAATTGTTATTTGTGATTAATTAAAGCTGGTTATTAGTGACTTCATTAGTGTCTGTAATTTGTTTCCACTGTATCATAAGACAATCAAAGTGAAACATCATAACAAAAAAAATTATATATGTATTCCTTTGTAAGTAACTCATTGAGTTTCCTGCAGGTCTCCCATGCAATATGATCAAATAAATATACTGCAAGTAGGTTTATTAAACCTAATGCACGTTTCACAAAAATTATTCTGTATCTTCAGAGGTTTGTTTGAATTGTAACTGAATCTTTTGCTTACAATATAGTTGATTATATTGTAAGCAAAACTATATTGTAAGCGAAACATTCAGTTACAATTCAAACACACCTCTGAAAATACAGAATAATTTCTGCAAAACGTGTGTCAGTAGAAAATAAACCCACTTACAGTGTATTTATTTGAAGATATTATATATATATATATATATAAATAAATAAATATATGTGCATCCTGATAGCTAGTTCTGGTGCTACGGGTCTGTTACCAATCTATATCTTCTATATCTGACAATCTGACATTAATGTTAGCCTGGCGAAGTATTTTAAACATCCATTTCTAACACTGTCAAATGTTTCGGCACTAAAACTCAACCAACATACATAATGTGTACATGTTATAATTCAGAACAGTACATGTGTAATAGAATGGAAAATATATTGTTACTATGGTCAACTGATTGTCGCATGGTACAAGACACTAATGAAATCACTAATAACCAGTTTCAATTATCACAATTAATAATTTGTAGTCAACAAGATAGTCTCTTACAAGAAATCAAGTAAAAATTGTCCACAAGCAATAATAATGTCAATTATAAAGAATTCCGCACTAATTATAAATGATAACACTTCACACAATAGTTCGACAAACGCTCAATCCATGCTAACGAAAATTGCTCAACACAACTGAAGTGACAAGCTGGCTGCTATGGCTTTTTATAGGTAGCGCACACATTCTAGAAATTTTCCATCCTCACTTCATGCCACTTAAGGCGTATCTCAAGGGGGGATGAGTGGAGAATGACCTGGGCTGCTCGATGGGCTTCTCGTTATAATAAATGTTTTGCCTGTCCTGATAGCTAGTTCTGGCTAGTGGCCTGTTACTAATCTATGTCTGACATTAATCTGAGTCTGGTGAAGTATTTTAAACATCCTACTCTGACTAACACTGTCAGGTGCCTTTTCTGTTTCTATGAATCACAAGAAAGTTTTCTTTTTTTCTCTATCTTTCTTTAGTCACTAGGCTTAAGGCTAATGTAGCTTCTATCGTCCCTCCACTCCTTCTTAATCTCAACTAATTTTCTGTAAGTTTGATCACTATTTTACTTTACATCCTAGTAAGAATAGATTAATAATTCAGTAATTCTAGTAAGTAATCTGTAAGTGTAAGTTTGTAAATTAATCGCAAGTTAATTGCCCCTGTATTAGTTTCCACTCCACTTTGTGTAATTTGGCATTGTCCCGTTCTGTGAAGGAACCGTAACAAAACAGTATTTTCTGCCAGTGTTGTCCAATGTTGAGCTCTGTATGCACATTTGTCATTAAAATTTGTTGTTAAATTTTGTTTATTTGTAATGGTTTTGTGCTATAGAATCCAATTCAGACATTTGATTGTTGCTCTCATGATTGATTTTTTCCTCTCATGACACTTGTTGGTATTATCTTTTTTGTTGACAACAAACATACATATATTAATTCATAATGTAATAAGAGTGAGATTGTTTCTGGGATTGTTTTTAATAAAAATTTGCCTTCTTTCATAATGTTTTACGCTGACAGCCCATAGGCGTAACTTGGGTGGGGAAAGGGGGGGACTTGCCCTCCCAATGTTCCGAGCATTATAAAATTTTGTTTCCAGTTGTTATAAATAAAAACTAACAAATAGTCAAACAGGAGACAGTTTCTATGCTTGTGAGCACAGTAAGCACTATTTATCAACATCTGTACTGTTATCAGATGACTAGTTGCCATAAATTTATTATTATTATTTCTTTCGAAGAAACTTGTAAGGGGAATGTTTGACATATTTGAATGCCAATCAGAATGATCACTGTTGCACACCACTATATAAAAATTATTCCGATTAGCGCTTTCAAACTTCACAGCTCATCGTCAGATTGGGAATAGACAGGAAACACAATAGAACTAATATCACAGTAAATAAAGTTATTAAGTTAATAAACGATAATAATATGGGAGAATACAGGTATAAAAAGCAGTTGATGAAAGTAATTAAAGAATGTGTAAATCAGAACTATTTTAGGTTTAATAACAAGTTTTATATACAGAAAAAAGGTTTACCTATGGGGTCTTCATTATCCCCTATTCTTGCTGAAATATACATGAATGATTTTGAAAAGCAATTAATAACTTCCACTAAGTATAAAGACAATATAAAATTATGGTCTAGATACGTTGATGATGTATTAGTAATTTGGGAAGGAAGCATAGAAGAAGTGCATGAGTTTATAAAGGAGGTAAATAATAAGGATAAAAACTTACAATTTAAGGAAGAGATAGGAGGTAAGCAAATAAATTACTTAGATTTAAACATAGAAATTAAAGATAATGAGAAACTACAGTTTGGGATATTTAGGAAAGAGTCGTATTCTGATATAATTATACCAAGAGAGTCTTACCACCCGTACAGATATAAAATGGCGGCAATCAATTCCTTTTGTTACAGAGCTCAGAAGTGTTTAAAAGAGACCGAATCAAAAGATAGGGAGTTAAAAACGATAAAGGGAATTGTAAGGGATAATAATTATAGCACCAACATAGTGGATAAAGTTATGAAAAGGGTCAACATACAAAAAGCTAAAATAGAACCAGAACAAAAGAATTATGCAGGGTCATTGACATACATAGGTTCACATACTAGAAAAATTATAAAATGTTTTAATAAATATGGAGTAGATATAGCTATTAAAAAATGTGAAACGGTATTTGATAAGATAAGGAATAAGAATATAGAAAAAATTCCAGTATTACAGAAAAGCGGAATTTATAAATTAAAATGTAAAGACTGCAACAAAGTGTACCTAGGGGAGGCAGGACGAAAATTCGTATGCAGGTTGTCTGACCACAAACGTGGAGAAGGTAATAGAACAACCAATTCGTTATATGCAAGACATTTCATAGAAGAAAACCACAATTTTGTTAATCCTTTGGAAGAATACGAAATTGTAAAAGTAGTAAATAACACAGTTGAAAGGAAGCTTAGAGAGGAGTTAGAAATATTGAAAGAAAGAGAAAAAGGGTTAGACAATTTAATTAATATTAAAATTAAATTTGATAATGAAGAAATATTTTATAACATGATTAAGAAGTAAATGAGAGAGGGCAGATAGATAAGATTAAGAATTATATTACATAGTACTAATTGGTTGTTTTAAAATAAGGGTGTGTGACTGACCCAGGTGTGTGGAGAGGAAGAGGGTAGTTTAAAAGGATGCGCGCGCGCGCGCACACACACACACACACACACACACACACACACACTCACACTCACACTCACACACACACACACGCGCACACACACACACACACACACACACACACACACACACACACACACACACACACACACACACACACACACACACACACTGAAACACAAGGAATTTACTAGAAAAATATGTAACTGTACAGATGGTGAGACAGAGTTTAGGGGGTGGGGAAGGGTCATTAATTTTTAGTTTGTTGTGGGTGAGCAGGGTGGGGGAGAGGGGTGAAGGGTTGGGTTTCACATATTTCCTGTCTATTCCCGATCTGACGATGAGCTGTGAAGCTTGAAAGCGCTAATCGGAATAATTTTATATAGTGGTGTGCAACAGTGATCATTCTGATTGTGATTTCAACCACTAACACAAATTTCTTCATTAAACATATTTGAATGATATACGTCAAAATAATATTTCTGTTAGAAAAAAACAAACGCTAGAGACGTAATTAACTGGAATACAATGCGTGCCTTTTACAGAAAAAAAGACTTGTTTTGGATCACTTAAGTTCCTAAGTTCTAAGAAATGGGAGATAAGAAACGCAAAGGAGTAACACTGCTTAATTTCTTTGAAAATTGCCTGACTGGCAATTTGAAAATTTCTTTGTGTTGTGACTGATTCGGCTTACTGCTACTACTGCCGAGCATTTTGTGACAGTGTGCCTAAGGGAGAGGATGCATTTATGAAAATTGGGTTTAAGAATTGGAAGAACTGAAATTGTTTATGTTTATAGGCCTACTGTATATTTGTTCTAGGTAAACGTAACTGGAAGTACAACTTAAGAAGAAAGCTTTGTTGATCATTAAAAAAATGAATTGTCCCTCGTTTACTACCTAAGATTACTACACTTTCTAATTTTGTATATAATATATTTTATTATATAGATGGTCCACTACACACTTGAATTTATGAAGCTTTACCCTGCCCCACCAAAGTTAGGCCCCAAGTTACGCCCATGTGACAGCCTATTACAATTCAATCGCGGGTGACTAATTAAAATTCGTTGGGTGTTGGTGGAACCCAAAAATAATCAGTGACTTTCCATATTATCTTAAGTGGCTAGAGATACATTATACAGAAGGGGGTAAGAAAAATATATAGTAAGTATTTAAAGATATTAGTCTTATTTTGTTAGGACAAACAGTAACAGAATAGTTATTGTTCAATCCGAGTATGCTCATTTTATTTTAAAATGTACCTCAAACAATTTAATGGGACCGTCCTAAATTTTACCTGTTATTCCTGCAGTCATTGTATTTTGGAACAATAAGCGACCCTTTTAAGGTCGCAAATGCAGGCAGTCTGACTAGAAGGCCCTGTCAGGTTTCCATAACCCACTTACTTTAATAAATAAAAAAAGAAATCTAAATCATGCAACCTCAATCCAACGTTTTGCTCACTTGTTAAATAAAAAAAAAAAAAAACATAAAGGATATCATAGAAATATTACATAGTTACATTTATAATCATTCAGTTATACTAGGCTGGTGTGATGACACTCATCACAAGGGCACAAGGAATTAGGCTCAACCAATCATCATGTGTTAGTGTGCCTTCACTTTGTGCTACACTTGAAACAGTAGCACAGATAGCATATACCATAGCCAGCTAGCATGAGAGTGTTAATGCCCATCACCAAACATTTTGTTTCTAAACAACTGCTAGTGTGGAAAATAAAAACAATTGAAAATACACAGACTACAATTACTTTTATATAATTACTCATGTGCTGTAGTCATCACTGGATTTGACTTTTAATTGAGTAAGTTGTGTTTGAAGTATTACATAACTTTTTCAACATTCTACAGTACAAAACTGCAGAAGTTGTGTAAATTCTTTAAATTTTGTGGAAAAACTGAAATAAACCATCTAATGTGGCGAAAGGACTGCAGAAGGATTTTTAGCAAGCTGGTATGATTGAATAACAGCTTACAAATGTACAAAAGTTTGAAAGACAGTTGTGAATGAGTAGAAGATCGTGATAGTAAATTGAAGTATTGTGCTCTACAAATTTTTGTCACTAGTTTTTATGCAATGAAGAGGAACATTTGGGATTTTATGCTACATTCATGAAGTATTCATAGAAAACAGCCAGATTTTTATTGGCATATAATTTGTAGAAGTGGATGTGATAATGTGCCAACACCAACACACGTATCATTGAGTTTTCAAGAATTTTATGAAAAACATCTTAATGATACTGCTACAACTGAATTAGGCACATGTGTCCTTGTAATATCTTCTCATCTTCCCAAGAGTAAAAAAAAGAACAAGGAAAGACGTGCTGTGGTTGTTGAGGACATAGAACAAAAATTTAGGCCAAACTCAAGGCCACACCAAAACTTTCATTCCTTAAAAGTGGAAGTGAATAAAGAGATCATTTTTTCAGTAAACAAATATTGTGTGAATCTTCTGATCTAATATCATAAAAATATCTGCATAAAAAACTGCAATTATTATGAAATGAAATATTAAGAGAAAATAGCTTATCTGAATTACAGAATATGTAAAGTTATTTAGTAAAAACGTAATTGAGATCAACTAGGAAGTCTAAGTTTTGTCTTAGCCAAGTTAAAAAATAATAAATTCTCATGTAATTTTAATGAATTACTTGTAGAGTGAGAGAATAAACGAGACTGAATCAGTTTCTGGAACTCACATACTGGTTAACATTAGGTGAGATAGCCTTATGAGTACGTATGGTAGTGTGCCTATAATAAAAATCTAAAACCTTGGTGACATTCCATACATCATATTTTTCAATACTGAATGTTTAGTATAATGTAACTGAAAAATCAGTATGGAGAACCATACATGACTTCCATGTCCTAAAATTTATATTTAAAATCATTTAAATATTAATTAAATAAGTGGATGCTTGAGGTCTGAAAAAATTACATATCAAGCTAAAATGGTACCACCATGTCAGGTGGATTAAGACTATCCTCAACCTTCATGAGGAAGGACTGTACTTTTGGATAAAATGTCTGTAGGTCGAACAAAGAGGTAGCTGTGATCTGATTCCTGTAATGAAATTGGACTCCCGCTGTGAGGGGCCGAGGGATGTCTATAGTGTTATCAAAGTGTTTCCTGTCAAAACTATACTAGTCATTTTTCTTTTTTAAAATCAAGTCTTGATTTCTTTATTATTTCCATTTGTCTTCTGATTTCTTGAATGACTATTCTGTTCACCCATATAATTATAAATTTCTCAGCAAAACATTTCTTCCTTAATATTTTTGTGTCTCCTGTTTAACACCCACCATTCTGATCCATGTTATAACGCTATATTCCACACAGGCTAGTAAATAACTAGCCATCAGGGAGGTCAAAATATTTTCAAGGAGGGGCAAACAATTTTCCAAAGGAGAAAAATATTTATATATTTTTCATACATACACACATGGACATATTAGTTTATAATTCTCATATCATAATAGAAATAAGTACACAGATTGTATTAATTGCTTTAATACAAGAACACTGCCCAGCGATCCACAGGAAGCAAATTGATGTCCACCTTTTCAGCTTGCACGCGTTGTGTTGGTGTGGGTTTCGGCACTTCCCATTTAAAAAGCGTGCAAACATAATAAAATAAACATGAGTGAGGCCAGAAATAATGCGAATTTTGTGTGTGCGTGCGTGTGTGTGTGTGTGTGTGTGTGTGTGTGTGTGTGTGTGTGTGTGTGTGTGTGTGTGTGTGTGTGTGTGTGTGTGTGTGTGTGTGTGTGTGTGTGTGTGTGTGTGTGTGTGTGTGTGTGTGTGTGTGTGTGTGTGTGTGTGTGTGTGTGTGTGTGTGTGTGTGTGTGTGTGTGTGTGTGTGTGTGTGTGTGTGTGTGTGTGTGTGTGTGTGTGTGTGTGTGTGTGTGTGTGTGTGTGTGTGTGTGTGTGTGTGTGTGTGTGTGTGTGTGTGTGTGTGTGTGTGTGTGTCCTGCTGGCCTTTTTATTGCAGTAATCACAATAATAAAACTTTGGAAAAGTAAACATTACATAATTGAGATATGCTTGCCTGCCAGTAACGATATAGTTTCACTCATATGTGATTTAAATTAAAATGAAAAATATAGAATTTTGTTAAACTGAAATGAAATGTTTCCATAGAAACTACTTCTTTGTTGTCAATAACGTAGTACACATATAAAACTTATAAAAATTTACCTCCTCCATCATCAACTACCATTTTAATTTATAAACAAAATTACCCCCTCCCCCTTCAACTACCCTTTTCATTTATAGATATTTCCAGTGGCGGCTTGCCCATAAGGGCTCTCGGACACATCCCTCCCAATAAAATAAAAAGTAATAATTAATTATTAATTTTTCACCAAATCAATTAAAAAAGTTCCTATACGCATCAAAACAATAATACAACGGAAAACATTTGACGTTTAAAGTCCAGAGTTGAGTTACGGGCGTTGGCCATAGAGCCCAAAGCTTGTGTGCAGTGTAAATGGAAAATACAGCATACAGCTCTAACGGTGTGGTGACGTCAATCAACTGTGTTCTTACGGACATGCTGGGACTCCATCCTTGGCCACGCATGCGCAAATCATCTCAGCCAGCGCCAGCGGCCAGCAGTGTAGCAGTTATTGGCACTCCTTGTTTGCAAACAGAGTTATTGTGTTTAGCGTGTGATTAATGTGTGTCATAATGAATAACACGGATTCTAACTTTGTAATTACGAATGATGTAAGTAAAATTATTAGCCAAGGGATAAAGAACTTAGAGCACAGGGTTGAACTTAAAAGATTAGGGCCTCCTAGGCCTAATAAGGTGATTAATCAAGTACAAAATCCACTAAGAGTAGGAATAGCTACAATCGGAAATTTAGTATTCATTTGTATAATTATGCTGATTGGTTGTGTAGGTGTGGAATAAAAAACTCATTTTTCTGTTACCCGTGCATAGTAATGGGCGTACAGGATCGCACCTGGACTGTAGATGGTGTCTCGGATATTAAGCATTTGAGTAAAAAACTTAAAAAACATAAATTAAGTGAAAAAAATATAAATGCTGTAACAAAACAGAACACTGTAAAAAATAATTATAATGACAATAGTGAAACCTATCCAGGGATGGAACCCAAAACAACGCTCAATAACTTGTTAACAGAAAATATCAAATTTTGAAGATCAGTAAGGAACCAAATATGACTCAAGAACATCAACCTTTGACTTAATTAATACTATCAAGACCCAGCCAGAAATTACCCAGTAGAATAGGGCAGTAAACGAACCAAATTTAAAATAAAGAACCCTAGTAGGCCTAAATAACTTGCAATGAGTAACCTAAACAGACCCAATAAAGAATACAAATTCAATAAAGTAAAATTGTATTAACTTTATTACACCAAATTGTATTAAACTAAAGAGAGAAAAAGGGCATAACCCCTTACAGTGATAAAAGTGGTGATAAACACATAAAAAGTGGCATAATAATAATAGTTACACAAACTATAGTTAAATAGTGTACTATTATTTAGTAATAGTTTTGATTAATCCAAAACGAACAATCATTGGTCACATCAATAACTCACACCACAAATAATCACTAGTGGACATTTCATAAAGTGAAACACATTATATAAGAATCAGTGACTACAAGGAACACATTTATTAAAAAAAAACATTGGTACAAAACTTCATACATTATCAGAGACGAACGGAGGCGGCCATGAGGGTGACGTCATTCTAGGACCAGCATGCTCTGCATGTAGCGGACTGAATATCGCCAGACATTTTGTTGGTCTGAATATTTTTTGTAACTCTCACATTAGATTATAAGTATTAGAATTATTTGTAATGTACTCTATATTGTTGTTTATTATTTAATAGAACCTTTCGTAGCAGCCAAAAGAATTCCCACATTATATGTTTAACCCATTTTTTACTATTCAATCCTGAGATACATATCGATTATTACTAGCGTGTATATCAAATGCAAAATTCCATCAACTTGAATTAAATTGCAAAGATTAAACGATAATATTAATAAATCATATCCATGCATTCTTATTTCTTGAAGGTAAGATATAATCAATATTTATTTTATACTTACGAAGATTAAGAAGATGTCGAGGAGTCATTGGAACCATAGAAACTACAAAACCAAGATTAACCTCAATGAATAGGGTTAAGCCTAATATCGAAAGTGAACATTGGGAATTGTTTGGAACAACTCGACCGTTACATTCAATTTAATTTAGAACAGATTAACTGACGAATTAAAATAACAAGTCAATTCTAATTATTAAACAAGGCAGAATAATTCAGTCATTAAAATTATATCTGAAATCACTTCACACAAAACACGCAATGTAAATAAACCACCGAACAACTGAGACACTTAGAGCAAAAAGTTTTCATCATTAAACCAACGACCTTTTATTACAACTTCACAATAAAAATAAGAGGGCGAATTATTATAAGGTAAATTAAATTGGTATACACGAGTTCAGTAATAATGCGTGTATCGAGTATGCAGTACTTGGGAAGGTTGACATTAGATCTCAGTTAGACAGTGCATACAGATTAAGAATTCAAAAGTTAAATGAGGAAGTATAAAAAAATCGGTACATTTTAAGTAAGTTGATTGATGCTGTGAAGTTTTGTGGGGCTTTTGAACTTGCATTAAGGGGGCATGACGAAAGTGGCACTGACACATCTAACAACCCTGGCATATTTCGTGGTCTTGTCAACCTAATGGCAGAGTTAGACTCTACATTAAAACAACATATTGAAAAAAGCAATAACCGAGTATTTTTAGAGCTTTCCAAAACCATCCAAAATGATTTACTTGATTCCATATATGCCGTGTGCTTGGAAATTATATGCGACGAAATTACTCAAACTAAATATATTGATATTGAAGCCGATGAGACAACTGACTGTGTTACATTGTCTCAGCTAGTGTTTGTTGTCAGATACGAGTTAAATGGGGTTGTAAATGAAAGATTTGTTAGTTTTGTAGTACCCAAAAGTCATGACGCAGCATCTGTTAGTGAAGCAATTATTAACGAGCTGGAAAAGCTAAAAATTGACAAAACACCTGAAAGAGTGATTGCTCATAGCTACGATGGCACTTCTGTCATGAGTGGCCAGCACACAGGTGTGCAGGCAAGAGTCAAAGCTGTGTACAAAAATGCACATTTCGTACACTGCTATGCGCATCAACTAAATTTAATCATTGAACGCAACACAAAATAAACAGATAAAAATATTTTTCAGTAATGTTGAAGCATTTTCATCCTTTTTTTCACAATCGACTAAAAGAACAGCAGTAGTTGAAGACATTATGAAAAAACGAATACCAAAGAGCTCTGGCACTCGTTGGAACTTCAAGTCTAGAATTGTCAGCACATTATTTAAGTATAAAAATGAAATAGAAGAATGCTTAAATAAAATATTAGACGACGACAGCAATGATTATACAACTGTAAACAAAGCAGTTGGTTTAAGCAACCTTCTTAAAGACAACGATTTCATTTTCTGGGTAACATTTTTTAATAAAATAATGCCCCATTGTGATATTTTGTACAACGAGCTTCAGAACAAGACAATCGACTGCATCAAGGCCTTAAAATATATAGGCGAATTTAAGTCTATAATCCAAAAAATAAGAAACTTGCCTGAGGTTGAGCAGCCCAGTTCTAGCGAACTTGATGAAACTGAAAATGATTTATCTTGTTCAGGCCCCAGTAGAAAACATGGCCAATTTGAAGATAGAAGACACATTGTGGCAAAAGAACTGTGTGATGTTATCATGACTGGAATTGACAATCGCTTTAATTTCTTAGATCATTTGTCGGTAGCTAAGTTATTTCAGCCAAGTTTGTTTCCTGAGTTCAAAAATAAATTTCCTGAAAATGAATTAGAAATTGCTGTAAATTTATTCCAGTTGAATAAAATAGAACTGAAACAAGAGTTGGTAGTAATATACAGTAGAAGTGATTTTTCTGAGGCAACAGGCTTATTACGGTTGCTTAATTTTATTTATGATAATAATCTGAGAGATGTGCTCCCCGAATCAGTGAAATTACTTCAGATCATCTGCACAATCCCAATGACCACTGCAGAAAGTAAAGATGTTTTTCAACTTTAAAGCGAATAAAGACTTTTACCAGGAGCACAATGAAAGAAGGTAGACTCAGTGTACTCGCCATGTGTTCAATTGAAAAGAAATTATTATCTACCCCCAATTTCAATGAACGTGTGATCAACCACTTCGCTGCACAGAAGGAGAGGAGGATGGACTTCTGCTACAAACAATATAACTAAAGGTATGAATTTTCAGTCGTAGATTAATTTATTTTTGATATTAAATGTGACTAAGTATATTTAAAGTGGTAGAAGATTAATACCTTGTTACTTAATACAACTTCCTCCTGAATTCTGATGCTTGGTCTAATTTTAAAAATATAGCTTTCACATTTGCCCTGTGGTATATAGCTATGTACTTCTGTTCTATAAAATATTTTGAATTTCCACTCTTATTATTCACATATCTTAAAAATAAATACTTACAGTAAAATCAAATGTTATAAGTAGACTAATTTTGACAATTTTATAAATTTATAAAAATACATAGAAGAAAGTGAATGAGTGTGTGTATCTGTGTGTGCACGTTCGCGTGCATGTGTGTTTGTGTAGAGATAGTTATGACCTTATGAAAGAGCCCCTCCCATGTTCATAACGACGAGCCGCCACTGGATATTTCATCTACCTTTCTACAGTGGATTATTATGACCTTCTTTTCAGGTACTTTATTTATCAAAATTAAGCACTTTACTCTTGTTAAAACATAAAACGTTGCAGGTAAACTACCCTTTCCCTTAACCGATCTTAACCAAAAACAATAGGCCTTGAGTCCTCTACAATTCAGGGCTGTATGCCAAAAAGTATTTAATTCTGTTTGAATTTGTGGCTGTTATCATTTGCAATATAAAAAATTCAATATTCAAAATTCAATACACACTTTTCGAAAAATGACTTTTTTTCATGTTTTGATGGTAATACAATCAGAATCTGCCGTTATCTCGAACACGATTTTTTTCGCCATGACCATACTTCCATTTCCTTATGGAACATGGAAGTAAAAAGTACAAAATTTGCTTTCCCAGCCATATAATCATTTATGTAATTTCTTGGTATATTCAAAAAGTTATTCAACTACTTATGTGTTTAATATGTGCATGTTTAACATGTGTACACATTCTCATGCACACATATTAAGTACACTTGTATAACATATATGGACAAATACAGAGGTAGATATGTGAATGTATTTAATATGTTAATATAAGATTTAATCTATATTGTGTTGTGAGGAGTTCAACATATGGATTTAAAATAATTGTATAATAAATTTTAATTTACACTTTACCTATATGATGTTACGAGGGATATCCAGAAAGTAAGTTCCGATAGGTTATTAAAACAACCCAAGAATATACTTTCAAAACATTTTTATTGCAACTTGAAGTACATCTTAAACTACTTTTCTAAACAATTTTTGACATTGTGTAGAACTAGAAAGGGAAAATTATGTTTATAAAAGATGTGAGAGTTATTTTCAAATTTAATATAGGTAGGGAACATAGACACATAACCAATACAAAGTCATCAGTAAATACTGAAGGTGAAATACCAGTGGCAGCAGGTGAGTTCTGAGGATGGGGAGGCTACAAGGCAGGCATGTGAGCCACTCTCAGTTATATCAGTCATAGCACCCCCCCCTCACTTGTTATTTCACTATTAACTATGGTAGAGCTATCTGATTTCAACAGTATATATGTCTTAGAAATATACACTTATCTTTAACAAGATAAACCAAAGATTAATTTACTTTTGTTCTAACAAAGAAGTAAACTTCTGAGTAGAAATATGTTTTGTAAGCTGCAACGAATTTACTTGTAGACCCACAGCAAATTCATTCAACGGTCCTTCATATCCTCAAAATTGTCAGTTACCATCATGCCATGTCAGTCTACTTTACAATTTGCTGAGTATTCCCTTTTCAGTTGAAACTAAAGCAATGGTGGTGAAACGATCTTGAGTCATTGCAGTTCCTTAAGGATTCTCTTAAGACAAAAAAATCTTCTCTCTACATAAGAATAATTACAAGGGAGAATTGTTGCAATAGAGTAAATAATTTATACGTTTTGCAAAGAATTTTGTTTGCACGAAATTCATCATCATCTTTCATCTTTTTTATTAATCTGGTTAATTTCACTGTGTAATGGCAAGAAAATGGTTTCAAGTCCTGTTCTTAATTTTTTCTTTGTTAAAATGCTGAGCATATACCAAAAGAATCAATAAGGAATATTTTATCATAGTGAGAAAAGTTTTTAGTGTCAACTAACTTCATAAATTTTAATTCCTTACAGCTGGAAAATCATACTTCTAGTTGAGCAATAATATTGTTTAAGAATAAGCAGGGCCAGCAGAATAACTTTGACTTTACTCCACTACTGCATAGCCATTTATGTTGGTCACACCATACTGACTGGAAAGTTCTAGTTTGGTTTTTGTGCCTTTTAAGAAATAAAAATTTTAGGGTACATTTCACTTCTTTCAAAAATCACTCAACTGGGAAAATGGTTTTTCGTGTAGGTAGTGTTGTAATAATGTCTTTGTTCGATACTGCAATATCACTTTCACTTTCTTCTGCCAAAGCCATTTTATCCTCGTGGTAGATATCAAAAACACATGGCAAGAAGAGTTAAATAATAATAATACAGCACGAGAACATAAAGACTGCGTAAAACTAACACAAACCACAATAACTGTGCCGAGAGGCTAACTCACTTGTTGCCTCCGTGGCGCGGTTACATAATATGCACTAGCATACCTCCACCACTTGCCGGGCACGTAGATGTAGGAGTACTATGGCGGTTACTCAGATCCCTGCCTCTGCCTGCTGCAATTCTGCACTATTATTGATAATGGCGACTTAAAAGATTTTTTGTAAGTAATCAGATAATTTTAAATGCCAAATTGTGATTACAGATTGATTACAGGTTCAGGTACAATAAAAATTAGAGCCCATTACTAGTTGTTTATTTTTTAATAATTTTCTAAATTTTACTGGGGAGGCTTAGCCTCCCTTGCCTCCCCTGATGAGCCGCCATTGTGAAATACACAAAGTAATGGTAGATTAAGAATGAGTAATATTAGAATTCTAAAGCCTTCATTAACTTTTGTGTTGATTGAATCCAAATCTTTATCATACACAGAGGCCAGTGGTGCACCCAGAGGGGATTGGAAGTTAGAATCCCCCAAAATATCGAAAACAAATTTTGAAATCAATATACATGTTGTTTTGTATAGCAACAAATAGTAAGAACATAGTAGTTACTATATTCTCACAAATAAATGAACATTTTTACTACTAACAAATGATAAACTAATACTTCCATGTTCCATAAGGAAATGGAAGTGTGGTGATGGCAAAAAAAATCGTGGTCGAGATTATTGCAGATTCTGATTGTACTACCCTCAAAACATGAAAAAAGTCATTTTACTTCCATATTCCTTAAGGAATGGAAGTATGGTGATGGCAAAAAAAATCGTGTTCGAGATTATTGCAGATTCTGATTCTACTACACTCAAAACATGAAAAAAAGTCGTTTTTCGAAAAGTGTCTGTGTGTGTGTCTGTCTGTCTTAGATTTTTTTTCTATGGCAAACGATAACACCCGCAAATTCAAACAGAATCAAATAATTTTTTGCATACAGCCCTCATTTGTAAAGCACTCACGACCTATTGTTTTTGGTGAAGTTCGGTTGAGGTAAAGAGGTAGTTTACCTGCAACGGTTTTTTTTTATCAAGGGAATTTTTTTTTTTTTGGCAAACGATAACATCCGCAAATTCAAACAGAATCAAATAATGTTTCGTATACAGCCCTGAATTGTAGAGTACTCAAGACCTATTGTTTTTGGTGAAGATCGGTTGAGGGGAAGGGGTAGTTTACCTGCAACGTTTTTTTATCAAGCGTATTTTCTATGGCAAACGATAACAGCCGCAAATTCAAACAGAATCAAATAATTATTTGCATACCTCCCTGAATTGTAGAGATCTCAAGGACTTTCGATTTTGGTGAAGATCGGTTAAGGGGAAGGGGTAGCTTACCTGCAACCTTTTACGTTTTAACAACAGTAAAGTACTTGAAAATTCATTTAAACTTTTTCAAACAATGGTAATTGTTAAAAATAAAATAATTTTGTTGCCAGGGAATCAAATTATAATTTTTTCATTTTAATGTAAATTATGTATGAGTTAATATCTTTATATATATAATTCTTCTGTACGTGTGTATGTCACTGAACTCCTCCGTGTATAAAATAATATACCGTTCGTGGCAGGTAAGCATATCTCAGTTACGTAATGTTTACGTTTCCATTTTATTATTATGCCTACAGCAATAAAAAGGCAGGCAAGACACACACACACACACACACACACACACACACACAATTCACATTATTTCTGGCCTCACTCATGTTTATTTTCTTACACTTGCACGCTTTTTAAATGGAAAGTGCGAAACCCACACCAACATAACGCGTGCAAGCCGAAAAAATGGACATCAATTTGCTTCCTGTGGATCGCTGGGCAGTGTAACTGCACGTGTTTACAGAGGAACGATTCATAGACAGACTTTTCGTCTTTAGGGAATGAACCCTCTGCAAGATGCTGAGGGTCCATGAGTGACTTCGGAGCACTCCTTCTTTTTCGCGTGTTTGTTCTGTGAAACATACACTGTAGATTCGCAGCTTTACTCTAAGCAATGCTCAATAGGAAATGCTGAAAATTTTTGTCCACAGTGTACCCTCATTCACACTAAACCTGCTCTGATGTTTTAATTACGGACATCATAATATTAAAACTTTGGAAACTTGAGCACTACTTAATGGAGATCAAGCATTAACTTATACAAGCCATTAATTTTATGCATATTTTATATATATATATATATATATATATATGTGTGTGTGTGTGTACAACGTTATCGGCAACAAAGAAGTAGTTTTTGTTAAAATTCCTTCCCGGGATATTTGGCCGTAGTCCAATGTTTTCTACAAAACCAGACGTTTCGGCAATGCCATCGACTTCCATCATCAGTGAAAATCGAGTGCGATAACGTGAGGTGGTATATGTTAGTGACCACAGTACTGTGGTTAAGGCTGAAGCAGTAAGTAGAAAGAAGTAGTTTCTATGGTAATATTTAATTTCGAAAATGATTTTAAATATAAATCTTAGAATATGGGAGTCATGTATGGTTCTCCATACCGATATTTTTGATAAGTGTCTGTGTGTCTATAGATTTTTTTTCTATGGCAAACGATAACAGCCGCAAATTCAAACAGAATCAAATAATTGTTTGCAAACAGCCCTGAATTTTAGAGTTCTCAAGACCTATTGTTTTTAGTGAAGATCGGTTAATGGAAAGGGGTAGTTTACCTGCAACGTTTTATGTTTTAACAAGGGTAATTTTTTTCTATGGCAAACGATAGCAGCCGCAACTTCAAACAGAATCAAATAATGTTTCGCATACAGTCCTGAATTGTAGAGTTCTCAAGATCTATTGTTTTTGTTGAAGATTGGGTTAGGGAAAGGGGTAGTTTACCTGCAACGTTTTGTTTTAACATTATAAATTATAGTAAAAAAAAAAAACCATAAAATAGTTTTAGTGATTTTCACTCGTCAATTTATTAAAATTATAAATCCATGACAGCTGTTTCGGCAGCACAGTGCCTTCATCAGATGGTCAGCTTACACCTTCTGATGAAGGCACTGTGCTGCCGAAACAGCTGTCATGGATTTATAATTTTAATAAATTGACAAGTGAAAATCACTAAAACTATTTTATGGTTTTATTTTTTACTATAATTTACAATGGATTTTCACCAAGTAAAGGATCAAGCATTAATTGTTTTAACATGGGTAATTTTTTCTATGACGAATGATAACTGCCGTAAATTCAATCAGAATCAAATAATGTTTTGCATACCTTCCTGAGCTATAGAGAACTCAATGTCTGTTGATTTTAGTGAAGATCGGTTAAGGGAAAGGGGTAGTTTACCTGCCACATCTTATGTTTTAACAAGAGTAATTCTTTCTATGGCGAACGATAACTGCCGCACATTTAAACAGAATCAAATAATTTTGTGCATACCTTCCTCAATTGTAGATAACTCAAGGTCTGTTGATTTTGTTGAAGATCGGTTAAGGGAAAGGGGTAGTTTATCAGCAACATTTTATGTCATAACAAGAGAACGTTTTTCATGAAGAACGATAACTGCCGTAAATTCAAACAGAATCAAATAATTTTTTACATATGTGCCTGAGTTGTAGAGGACTCAAGGCCTATTGATTTTGGTGAAGATCGGTTAAGGAAAAGGGGTAGTTTACCTGCCACTGTTAATGTTTTAACAAGAGTAATTGTTTCTATGACGAACGATAACTGCTGCACATTCATACAGAATCAAATAATGTTTTGCATGCATCCCTGAATTGTAGAGGACTCAAGACCTATTGATGTTGGTGAAGATCAGTTAAGAGAAAGGTTACCTGCAACGTTTTATGTGATGACAAGGGTAATTTTTTCTATGACGAATGATAACTGCCGTAAATTCAAACATAATCAAATAATGTTTTGCATACTTCCCTACATTGTAGAGAACTAAAGGCCTGTTAATTTTGGTGAAGATAAGTAACGGGGAAAGAGTAGTTTACCTGAAACATTTTTGTTGTAACAAGAGTAAAGTACTTAATTTTGATAAATAAAGTATCCTGATAAGAAGATCTTAATAATCCACTGTAGAAACGTAGATGAAATATTTATAAATGAAGAGGCTAGTTGAACAGGGTGGGGGTAATTTTCAATAAATGAAAATTATAGTTGAAGGGGGAGGGGATAATTTTTTATATATGTACTACATTATCGGCAACAAAGAAGTAGTTTGTTGTTAAAATTCCTTCCCATCCTGTTTGGCCGTAGACCAAAGTTTTCTACAAAACCAGACGTTTCGGCAGTGCCATCGACTTCCATCATCAGTGAAAATCGAGTGCGATAACGTGAGGTGGTATACGTTAGTGACCACAGTACTGTGGTTAAGGCTGAAGCAGTAAGTAGAGAGAAGTAGTTTCTATGGAAATATTTAATTTCAAAAATGATTTTAAATATAAATCTTAGAACATGGAAGTCATGTATGGTTCTCCATACCGATATTTTTTATTCAAAAACAAGAGCTGTTTGATATAAGCTATTTAATTTTTATATATTTCTGACAGAATATAAGAATAGCTCTTTCCTGTCCTTTGTTCTCCTAAAGCCTTTGTTAGCTTTTGTGTAGACTGAACTAAAAGCTTTACCATAGATAACGAAAAGCTTTGCACTGTCCATATCAGAGCAATTGTCTAGTTTTTATATTGTTAGTTAAATTTTGGGTCCCAGGCTCTTTCATTTGTGACCCTGTCTCTACTTAAAAATTCCTGAAGGTAGCCTCCAAGGTATGTTTCTGTGGCACTCAAGAGTTGTTCTGTTCATACTTTCACTGTCTATAGCTTGGAACTATAAGTCATGATGGTTCTTATTGTGTAGTATATGTAAGGGTCTTCTTATCATTTTTGTTTATCTTATATGATTCTATTTAGTGCAGTTATTAGCCACCTGCCTTCATATTCCTTTCTTTAATAGCTGGATCAAAGCCTCTGTCTTGTGTAATCTTCATGCCAGGTAATTATATTATAGGTCATTCAACACTTCAGATTGACCAGTCTCTAACATTAAACCCTGTTTTGACCACTACTACACATGCTCTTTCTTTACTACAGTACCTACCTTTCAGTGCCCTTACCTTGTAATTGTGTCATTGTAGTCTTGTGCTATTACTATTTGGTCATCTGCAATACTTAAAGTTAATTTTGAATTCAATAGATCCCTGTTTCTTTGCTTTTGTTTTCCCATTGCCTTTAGATTTTCTAAAAGATTTTAATTAATTTTGGTAATGTAGAACAACAAGCCTGTTTCCGTCCCTTGCATATTTAGATATTGCCTGTTACTATGTTTCTGTACCTTCAATATGTTCTTTTTATAAAGACTTTAACAGATTTAGCAAGGTATAAAAAGGGCAAGGTTAGCAAGGTTTAGGCAGATTTGGCTTAATTATATTAATCACACCAATTTAATAAAACCTCTTATTAAGAACTTTATTTATTTTAATTTTACATGGTGCTTTTGAAGACCAGTTATGTTTACTTCTTCATTGAACTGCACTGATAAAAAGGGCCCAACTGGTACTCTATAGTAAATTCTTGACAAGTGGCTTTTATTTAATTACTATAATAATATACATGAAGCAAAATGACAAAACCTGTAGTGATCTTGTGTCAAAAACTATTTGTATTTTTATAATAAAATTTTATGGTATAAGTAGTATAGTAAACGTAGTAGCTGCATAATTTATATACTTGTTAGATTTTTCTATATAAACAAACTATACTGTATATGAGTAGTGTCTTTGCACAGAGACTGGTATGAGTTGTTTACTGCTTTGTTAAAATTGATGAGCAGAACATGTTGTCATCTAGGCAGCGATTGATATAAAAACACTCATATTTCTGGTGATACCTTTTTGTTTTTCGTTATCACAAATAACTTTTTACAAGCAAATATATAACACAGAAATACAGATTTTGATTCACAACTGTGTAATTGATTATTGACACAGCTGTAATTTATAGATTTATCAGTCACACACACTAATCCGTATAACTAACTTAACCAAACTCTCAATATAGACTGACCAACTCTCTCTCTCTCTCTCTCTCTCTCTCTCTCTCTCTCTCTCTCTCTCTCTCTCTCTCTCTCTCTCTCTCTCTCTCATATAGGTTGGTAATGATATCTTTCACCAACATGCATCAGTTAGTATAACTATCTAGTTTGATCCCAGGCATATATTCGAGAACCTGGTAGAATAAACTGTCAATCCACAAATGCACTGTATGTTGATACAAAACGTTCTAGTGTACGGTATTATATAAATAGTGTCTATCAATTACTTATGTTATACATAAATTGTGGCTAACGTAAATACAAATAACATAAGCTACATAATTAACCAGTGTGTTCTAATGACAAATAGTTTTAATAATACCAATCAAAATATTATTATTTATATATATATATATATATATATATATATACAATATTTATAATATTACTTTGAATGTGGGTTGAGGGGTTCACTAGTTATTAACTCCTAAAGGCAATGCCTTGTCGCTGTAGCCACGTCACTCTATCCCTTGCGATATTCTTCATTTCTTCATAGGACCCACTATTCACGACACTCATTGTGCTGCGGAAGTATGCAGTTCTTGGTATTCCTTTGGGCTTCTTCCCCACTACTTTGCCCTCAAAGATGTTAGTTAAAAAAGCACTATGTCTGATCACATGCCCTATAAACTTAATCTTCCTCACCTCTATACTCCTAAGCAATGTTCTATTACTCTTCCATTCACCTCTTAAGAACAATGCTACTCCATTTCTTCCTGGTTCTTCCTTTCCACTGTAAATAATTCTGAAATCACCTGATACAAAATCACCACATCCTGCCCATTTTGTCTCGCATACACCTAATATATTAAGCTCTGCCTTTATCATAGAATGCTTTACCTCTTCCATTTTACCAGGCTTCAGTAATGTTCTAACATTCCAAGTGCCGATTTTGCATCCATTTTTTCGTTTGTAGACAATAGGATTTACTTCTTCAAAATTGATTCTGTCCAACACCTCCCCCCCCCCCCCCCGGAGAACCGAATGGGGGAATTGAAACTCCGGAATATTTTGCATTAGACGTAGCCATCATGCTAAAAGGCTGGGGATATCCTCAGATCTTTAATGCAGTGGTTTCCCGTTGCCTTCTGCATCCTATGCCGTTGACCATCTCTGGTTCATCCGCCTTCTGGGGTATTTTCACACCCCAAGGACAAGAGAGTGCCCTAACCTACTACCCACTCATCCGCCTTCAAAGAAGCCGTTGGCACTTGGTAGTAGGGGGACCACTTATACCGGCGGTCACTCGGTCGTCAGAGCCTCGTTAGTGTGAACAGGGTTCACTAGTATACAACAATATAGTTGCTGAATTCATGGGCATATGTAAATTTCATTTCAGAGGAAGGGTTAAAAAAATATGGAGGGATAAATATTATGATTACCCATCTTGTAACATTTCTGTATAAACACAGAATTATTTAGGAATGATTATTTCAAACAATATTTAGACCTAAATTAAAAGGATAATAAAGTAAATATAATTATTTCACTACCAACTCGGATCACAAAGTTTTTTATGGGTAAAAATGTAAAAGTTTTACCTTATAACCTGAACCGGTTTTCGTTTTTAAAAAGCTTCTTCAGAGGTTCTGAAATTACATTTTTCCATTTCATTTACATTACATTTTTACCCATAAAAAACTTTGTGTTCTGAGTCGGTAGTGAAATAATTATATTTAGTTAAGTAACGGACACGTCATGGACCAGGAAATCCAAGATAATAAAGTGATACAATTTTAACATAGTGGTTGTTTAACCTATGGCTGAACTGTTGGGTTGTTTAAGAAAATGTCTAACACAGTATCTAACGTCTGTACAGTGTCAGAACCCCAGTAGGATAAATAAAACTCATCTTACAATGGAGACAATAAAAGTGTTGTAGGCAACAAAGGATCATTTGCTTCTTACATGCTGGATGTCAAGGCCACAAAATGTTGCTAGAGGATAAATGCATCTATCTGTAAGTCAAGTGTTGCCTGTTTCATGTATTGTAAACACATCCAATGACACCTAGAGATTTGTTTCAAACCCTATACTATTTTAGATTATTGCTGTTTTTTAGTTTCTATATGGTATTCATAAAACATTTTTATTATAATAATGAAGCAAAAAAGAAACAAAAATTATATTCAAATGGATAGATTATCAAAATTGATTGGCCTAGAATTATTATAGCCCAAATCTAAAAGGAAAAAATCGGTATGTAGAATCATACATTACTTCCATGTTCTAAGATTTATATTTAAAATCATTTACTTGAATTCGGTTTGATAATTTCTAAAAAAAATATCACCCACCCTCAAACTATTTGCACTATTTATAGATATTTTTGTATTATGGTGTAGTCGTTTAATATAATGTTATTTTTGAGTCACTTTATCTATAAAAATTAGGGTACTTTATTCTTATAAAAAAACTGAACTATGGAGATAATCACTCATTAATTACATATTTATATAATTATGTGGCCACAAAAAATTATGTAATTGGTCTGCTGCGCCACGGTTGCAGATCTTCATGCATAGATGATTTAAATTAAAATAAAAAAATTATAGTTTTATTGCCTGGCATACACAAAATTATTTTATTTTTAACAATTACCATTATTTGAAAAGTTTAACTGCATTTTTATTCAATTTTGTCAAACTCATTTTGTCACACTGGCCAGCGATCTACAGGAAGCAAATCTCTGTCCACCTTTTCGGCTTGCACGCATTGTGTTGGTGTGGGTTTCGGCACTTTTCATTTAAAAAGCGTGCAAACATAAGGAAATAAACATGATTGAGGCCAGAAATAACGCGAATTGTGTGTGTGTGTGTGTGTGTGTGTGTGTGTGTGTGTGTGTGTGTGTGTGTGTGTGTGTGTGTGTGTGTGTGTGTGTGTGTGTGTGTGTGTGTGTGTGTGTGTGTGTGTGTGTGTGTGTGTCCTGCCGGCCTTTTTATTGCAGTAATCACAATAATAAAACTTTGGAAAAGTAAACATTAGATAATTGAGATATGCTTGCCTGCCAGGAACGATATATTTTCACTCATACGTGATTAAAATTAAAATGAAAAATATAGAATTTTGTTAAAGTGAACTGAAATGTTTCCATAGAAACTACTTCTTTGTTGTCAGTAACGTAGTACACATATAAAACTTATAAAAATTTACCTCCTCCCTCATCAACTACCATTTTAATTTATTAAAAAATTACCCCCTCCTCCCTTCAATTATCCTTTTCATTTATAGATATTTCATCTACTTTTCTACAGTGGATTATTATGACCTTCTTTTAAGGATAACGCATTTATCAAAATTAAGCACTTTACTCTTGTTAAAACGTAAAACGTTGCAGGTAAACTACCCCTTCCCCTTAACCAATCTTCAGCAAAAACAATAGGCCTTGTTGACTCCTCTACAGTCCATGGCTGTATGCAAAACATTATTTGATTGTTTGAATTTGAGGCTGTTATCGTTTGCCATAGAAAAAATTCTATACACACACACACACACACACACACACACACACACACACACACACACACACACACACACACACACACACACACACACACACACACACATATATATATTGTAACGTAACAGATTTGAGGTCCCCAACGTTACATAAAAAACGAAGTAAATATGGTTTAAAACAATACCCAAAATATTAAGGTTACTAAGTAATTAAGACATCTGAAGTGTACCTAAATATAAAAGATGTAATAAATAATATGGGATGTAAAACATAAACATTGTATCTAATGGGAGGAGTTTAATATGTAGTAATGAAGTATAAAATACTATTCAAATTAATATTTAATGTGTTGCAAATTGTACTTGTTGTTATGCTGTAACATGATATAGTGTTTACAGAATATTTATCTTATGTTTTGTGGATAGTAAGAGCGGAGTTGTTGCTTTAAAGAAGTACTTAGTCTGTGGTACTCCTTTTATTTATGTTAAAATGGTATTTGAATAATTAAGTATAAGTACATGGGTTAGGTATTATATTATGTTGAATGTATTTATTGTAATTGATTAATGAAAATGTTGGAAATAATGTTTGTAAACTTGGCCAAGAAGGCAATAAGTGTTAAAAAGTTGACAAGTAGTTCTTATAGTTATGTCATAAAATAATGAAGGTTCAAGTATGAACTAATTAATATAATGAATTAAAACCAGGAAATTAAAATTAATGTAAGTGGCCATAAACCAGTGACTATTTGTACAGTAGGTCAGGTAAAGAAAAATTAAGTTAAAAAACCAAACAATATTATAACAGTTGTAAGAAAACCTATAGGCCTAAATTTAATATTTGTAAAAGGAAATTAATACCTTTTTAATAAGTCCAGTCCAATGAAACTATAGTAAAATATATACGGTTCAATAAGGTAGATTGGGTGAGAGTTTTAGGTAATTTGGTATAATTCCAAGCATGGAGTATTTTATTAAAAAAGAGTAGTAATATTTTATAATTCTGGCTCTAGGATATCAAATATCATCCAATGACAGAAAGTAGTGGTTGTTAGGGTAACTAAAATGTAAAAAATCTTGTTGATTTTCAATTATTCGATTGTTATATGCTATTGAGTTGAGATCAGTAGACAAATTTAAAAAAAAAGAGGAAATAAATTAACATAAGATGAACAAAAATTAATAAATTAAAGTAAAAACCAATTCCTGTAAACTAAACCGATGAATAATCAATGAATTAGATTTCAAAAATATAACCATATACCTCCAAAAGGTCGAGGAATTCTTATTTCACTCTTCAAGATAATTCCATTGGATTTAACATTGAACTCGATTTCCCATCTAACCAGGAGACTCATTGATGGAATAAAAAGTATGAATTAATGGAATTATAGAAAAAAAATATACTCAAGGACCTTTGTTTATGAAGAAATAAACTTCACTTTCAAGAAAGAAATTATAATACGACACCAATTCCACCGGGACCGACAACCACAAGGATCGTGAAGGAGAACGAAGATTAGAAGAGTTCCCGTTGCCTTCCAGGACATCATCCATTCAATTTTATTAATAATCGGAACACCTTTTCTGGATTAACGTAACCTCAACTGTAAATCTTCAACCGTTTGCAAACGAGCACTGCTGCCTTGAGAATCGTCCATTACGGTAACACCAGCTTATACATAATTTTAATATAGTAAGAACTAATAACATTTTGTAATACTAAGTAACCTTAATTTTGCATTACCTGGCCTTACTAATCGTTAAAAGAATCAAACGTACCCTGGGATAAGAGATAATTAACATTATATTTAATTTGTATAAAATAAAAAGGCAATAGTCAACTAACCAATCGATTCATCATTGTACAATCGATATAACTATATTATAACCATGAAGAGCACTGTTAGAAGTTGAATTGAAAGGTAATACAAATAAAGAATCCTTCTTGTATATGATGATGTTTTATTGTAGAATAGGTATTGTATGTTGTGGGTGGAGTAATTTACAGGTAAAAAGGGTGATTAAAATCTGGCGAACAAGCTAACCTAGAAGCGTAAGTCAATTACGAATAACAGCGCTTATAGTCGACAGCTGGTAGAACGTGAGATTACCGAACTAGCGTGTTTCCTGCACAATTTTTGAATTGATTTACACAATACGGACTGACTAGAGTTGGAGAGAATTCTCAATTTATTAATTAAATACATGAAATATAGAATTAACATTGAGTAAACATTGAGTAATTAGGTAAAACCGTGTTATGGTCTAGATAAAAGTTGTAATAACAAAATAATAAATAAACTTGTCTATTAAAATTGAGTTACAGGAGGTCACCTATAAGACTGCATAATAAATAGTTCCATTAATAACAGATTGATTAAACCCCGTAAGAACATAATATAATTCAATAAGAACAACTATTCTTGTAAATTGATTTATTACAAATTGCCGCTTTCAATGTGGGGCTTAACGTTGATACTGGTAACGAGATATGAGAATAGCCCGCTTTTTGCGGGTGAAAGAGGGGAGTGACGTCACACGTAATGTGCACTGTCTGTTCCGAGAATATTGGCTGTAGAATTTTTGACTGTGGCCTGCATTAAGTTTTTTACTATCTTTGTATCTTATGTACTTTGCCCAGATAACTATATTGAAATGGTTATGTCACGGTTATATTATATTCTTACTTTATAACATAAAGTACCACAAAGATTATAAGCTATTAATGAAATGGTTATATTGAATTGTGTATGTTAACAAAAGAAACATTAAACGAAGTAGTCGTTTACTGATGAAACGGCTCAAAATTTGTTACTGCCTTAAAAAGTAAAACAATACGAACAGAAATTTCTACTAACCTGTTACGAAGAAACGCCATTAAAAAAGAAAGAATATGCGTGTTATTACACGAAATAAAATAGTTCCAGAGGCCTAGGTGTAAGGGAATAATTGTATAGTTTTTACTTAGAGCTTAAGAAAAAAACACTTTCACTCAATTGTCTTTAAAAGAACTCACGATTTTACTCCAGTGGCTGCGCTAAATCACTATCACTGACAGATTCGTCACTTCCATCACTGCTCAGATCGGTGTCATCTTCATCACAACCCCCAACACTTACAATGATACGATCAATCGCGTCTTCCAGTATTCCATCCTTTTGCCAATATTCACTTTCTATGTTAATTACATGCCTACTGTAACTAGACCAGTCTTCTGGTGTTATAGCAGCTAATCCTTCAGAAAGTATTTGTTGTAGTCTCGTTAAAGAAAAGTCCCCAGCTGTATTATGTGACCTTATAAAATATTTAAGTTTTGACCACGCCAGCTCTATAGCACTCAGATCACACATGTATGGTGGAGTTCTCAGCACCTCATGGCCGTTAAGTTGAAGTAACGTATCGACCGCATAAATTTTATTTTTTGGTCTCACTTTTTCTATTTTTTCGTGGAGATCAGATTTCCTCATAGATGCATCGCATTCAATGCCTTGCTTCCGTAACCAAGTTAACATGTCACTTTTCAACGAGTACTGAGATGGTGGTTTATCTTCTTGCCAGCAATGATACGGTGCATTGTCCAATATAACAACCGAATTCGCTGGGAGATTAGGAATGACCTTTTCACAGACCCACTTCTCAAAGTTTGTACTATTCATTTGGCCATGATAGTCACCTGTCGAATTACCTGCCTTAAAAATTAATTCCGCATTATTTAAAAATCCGTTTTCTGATCCTAAATGCGCTACTATTAAACGGTTTAATGCACTTATTGTCGTCATTATACCGTCAACTTCTTGGTGTTGCCAGCACTTGTGAAACGTTAAATTGGCATCAACCCACGTTTTGTCTAAATAAAATATAC
Source organism: Magicicada septendecula (assembly GCA_034769895.1). Classification (NCBI taxonomy): domain Eukaryota; kingdom Metazoa; phylum Arthropoda; class Insecta; order Hemiptera; family Cicadidae; genus Magicicada; species Magicicada septendecula. Next base: position 1,091,409,149 of record CM068367.1, read on the forward strand.
ATCTTCCTTGTTCCCTGTATTTCTTTAATTTTTGCAGGTAATTACATCGCCAATTGATAATGTCAGGCCTATCAATGAGAATTTTTCTCTTGGACATGCACCTCTTCCACACAAACCCCATCTCTTTCATAATTTTTCTTAAAGTCCATTCACTCCATTGAAAGTTAATCCGTTCTTTTAAGATCGGGAGCAATTTTTTACAAGTTGGTACGGTTTTTTTATTTACATAAAAGTCGTGTATTATATTCAAAATGACACGACGGTCAAAGTTATCGACCAGGAAGCTGTCCGTTTCTCCGCACAACGTTTCTTACCAGGTGTTCCTAGTGTTTCACTTGGACGATTTTCCTTCTTTTCTTATATTTTTTATTGTACAAACTGACACGTTACAGTATAATGCAGCTCTTTTAGTAGCTTTGTTTATTGGGATTGTTAACGATTTTGCGTCTTTCTCACGGTCACACTGTTTTATAACATTCCTAATCACTTGTCTTTCTTTGCTTCGAATTGTTTCACCTCGTTTACGTTCAACACTCATGATAAAATCAGTCTAAGATAAAAAAAATGGAATTGTTGCTATAGACTATTTATACACACGCACACGATTAACAAAAAAAAGATCACGGTACGAAAAAAGAAGCAATTTAAAACATATATACCAAAATATTTACAACTCACGGCAATACACATTACAGGAACACGTACATGATGCATAAAAGAAACAAGGTATGAGTAACTGTGCAGCGGGCTGCGGGTTGATATATTTCAGACAGCGTTGTTATTCACTTTGCAAACAGTGACCTTCACATTCTTTACACAGTGGACAGGATTGCGGGTCTATTCATATGTCTCGTAGACAGTACACGGGAGTCTCATATAAGTAATTAAACCCTATAACAACATTATAAATTGTTTTATTACAATATATATATATATATTAACACTTTCACTGTGAACTTACTTTTAGGTTTTGATTACCCAGACATTTCAACGTGGTATTTGTCTTTCTCAGTGGGTTTTAAATACTGAATTCAGTATTCAGAATTCAGAAAGACGAATACCACGTTGAAACGTCTGATTCAGTATTTAAAACCCACTGAGAAAGACAAATACCATGTTGAAACGTCTGGGTAATCAAAACTAAAAGTAAGTTCACAGTGAAAGTGTTAATATATATATATATTAATAAGTGAATGAAGAGGATGTACCAACAAGCTAATTATACACAGACACTTTTCGAAAAATGACTTTTTCATGTTTTTAGGGTAGTACAATCAGAATCTGCTGTTATCTCGAACACGATTTTTTTCGCCATGAACATACTTCCATTTCCTTATAGAACATGGAAGTAAAATAAAAAAATTATTAAATTGTTTTTGTTTTGGGTGGCATGAAGTGGTCTCTATTTGTAGTAACAACTTGGATTATTTCCAAGTAAGTCTTTTTACATACAAAATAAATCATACAAATGATCCCAAGGTGTGATATCTTACGATGTGAAACCATGACAAAAACTGAACAATCCTTGATCAACATTAGCAAGATTTCAAAAAAGTAAACGTATAACAATCAATAACCTATTAATTAATAATTCAACTTCATTCTTCTCATTACTCTGCTTTTTTGTTAAAAGGCACATTTAGCTGTAATTTAGCACTAGGACATATTTAACTAGGCACTAGGACAGTAATTTAGGTACATTTAACTGTTTCATATCCTAGTTAATGCTAGCAAGGTTTACAACAAGTCTATGTTAGACTGATTTTTCAGGTATTAATTAATTTAGTGAGAAGTTGATTCTAAACACTGAACAACACAATTTTGAGACATATAGGTATTTATTAGACATATAAATTTACTGGTATCATTGTGAGTTTATTTAAGTCTCATTTGATAAACTAATGTTGTAATATTGATGTTAGCATATGACTAATATTGTAATTACATAGTGCTGTAGAAGTCCTGTTTTAATATCAGTACATAAAAATTAGCATCGGCACAGTGAGTCAAGTAATGAATCATTTCATTTCTTTAGTGTGACTTCTGCACCTAGAGGCGCACTTACAGCTGCGTTTTGTGAAATACACAAGCCGGCAGCTCCTACACTGAAATAATGCATTAACTGTTTTATGAATTACTTTACAAATTTTAATTTGAGAAAACCTTATTTAAAAATTTTCACTATGAATAAAATCATGCTTGCAAACAATGACTTATCTGAGTGGGTTATAGGAATTTAATAGATAAACATACTAATAATTTCTATTTCATTTATAGAAACAGAAATAAAAAGAATGGATTTATCTGGTCTTGCTGCAGCTGTGATGTAAATGGGATGATATCTGACTTGAGAATTACATAGGCCTATGTTGATGATACATACATACATTTAGAGTACATAAATATCGATTCACAAAAATAAGGTTAAAGACAGTGTTACTACATAATTAAAACATTTGTCTATTCCTCAAACTTTCCTTTCTACTGCTAGCTCACTTTACCCGTAGAAAAAAAGAAACAAGAAGTATGTTACTAATTTGAAAAGCTATTTAGTATATTGAACACTCATGACATATCTATAGTAACCTTGAAGTAACTGGCTTTCTCCACATCAAAATGTTAATTCTTGTGATTTGGGACAGAACTAATAATATACATTTAAACAATAATATATAGTTAGGCATACATAGTTAAAGAATGAGAAATAAGAAATAATTTTTTCCAGGACAGCAATTTCACACCCTGCGGCAGGAGCTCTACATGAAACTCGGTAAGCAGCATATGAACGTGCGACGGGTTGTCCTTCGTCTCGCACAACACCTCGGACTGGAGGACTGCAAACTGTTAAGACAGCTCACCTAGTTGAGCCCATGGTGTTATTATTTCACCGCGTTACGTATACAATTTTGAAACATATTGTAACGAGACAAAATGTTACAAAAGAATAGTAAATAATAGTGGAATCCGATCCAGAGAAGAAACAAGAAATAATAATTGAAAGCAAATTAAAGGAAAACTATTTGGTTTGACTTATATAATATTATCCAGAAACCCAGAAATAACCCAGTAGAATAGGGCAGTAAACAGAAAAAAGTGAAATAAATAAACCTAGTAGGCCTAATCAACGTACCCTGAATAATAATCCAAACCCAATAAAGAGTACCTAATCCATATAATAAAATTGTATTAATTATAATCATATAGGCCTATAATCAAGGAAAGGAAAAGGGACACAAACCTTTAAAGTAATGAGTGTGATCATAAGAAATAGCGACACAGACTACCGTTAAACAGTGTAATTATTTTTGATGGAAGTGTTTTGTTATTATTAGACAGAATTTTAGTTTATCATACAGACAATAGTTTAGCAGTATAAATAAACTAAAACTGTCAAAAACAATTATTATTATTAAAAGTTTTTTTGTATGTTATAAGATTTTATGTCACCAGTTAATTTATGTAAATATATTTATCTCAGGTAGTCAAAGTAGAAATTACAATAAACCATAAAAATTGTTCCACCACATATCATAGAAATTCAAATTAATAAGGTTTTACAGTTATAAACTGAGGCATGTTTAGTATCAAATTGTTTATAATTATCTAATTATTAATTGTATAAACATTGCATATATAATTAGAGTATAATAATAAAATTATCTATTAAAGGTAATTTATAAAATATAAAGTAGGTAATGGGTGTTGATCCTATAACATTTAACCTGTACATAAATGACCAATCAAAATTTAAGAAATTTGTATGAGTTTTATGACTAAAAAAGAAGAAATAAGACTTAATTGTTAATTGTGATGGAAAGCAGTTGAATAGTGCGTGTCTAGAGGTAATTAAAAGTATATAAAAATAGATGACCCGTGTGTGAAAGAAGATCTGAAGGACCATCATCGAAGATAATAATCCTTCCACTACCATTTTCATGAACAAATAATACACACAATCAAGAAAAATATTCAGAAACGACCAGGAACCCTTCAGCAATATCGTCTAGATGTGTAAAGTATAATTTGACAATATTTTTTTTTCAACAAGGAACAACCACTAGACAATATAACAATTTACACTAACACTAATCACTAGTCAACATTTTAAAGTGCAACCAAATTCAATATATAAGCTAACAGTGATTACAAGGAAACATTTATTGTACACATTGATAAACTACATTATTTTCTGAGACGGACAAATTGAATATCGTCAAAACTTGTATGTAACTTAATATATAATTTGTGTAAATTTTTAGATTATAAGTAATATATTGTTTGTAAAGGTACTCTCTATTATTAATCAACATGCAAAGGAACTTTTCGTAGCAGCCACAAGAATTCCCACGAAATATATTAAAATTATTTAATTATATATTAAATCCTGAGATAAATATCGACCCTGTGACAACCTTATGTATCGAATGGAATTTTCCAATAATTGAATTTATGTTACACAGATTAAATCATTATGTTATTAAATCATATCCATGAGTTATTATTTCAGGAAAGTAATTTATATAATAGTATTATAAATTGGCGCACCAACTAGTGAGGCTGAAATTAGGGAATATTAGGTGAAGAAATTGAAACAACCAAATTAATTTCCTAATTTTTAGCTGGCGACTGCTATAAGTTCCAAGAAATAATAAAGATGCGTAAGAGGGCTACATCATTGAAACGGACGAAGGAGGCAGAGAAAGAAGTCAGGATGGAAGAGAAAGAAGTAACATCGGTGGAGGATGTGGAGACGGTAGCAAGAAAGGAAGATAGGGGAGACCCGAATCTTATAAAATTAATGGAGTTAATGAATAGTATGAGTGAAAAATGGACAGAAATAAGGAAGAAACGAAGGAAGATTTGAAGAAGCAGAAGGAAGAATTCACTGAAAACTCAAGGAAACAAAATGAAATTTTGAGTCAAAACTTATTAAAACAAATGGAGGAAAAATTCGATAACATCAAGGAAGATAACAGACAAACAAATGAAAAAATTGATAGTATCAAGGAAGATCACAGGCAAACAAATGAAAAAATTGATAGTATCAAGGAAGATAACAGACAAACAAATGAGAAAATGAGTGAAAATTTAATAAAACAGATGGAGGAGAGATTTGACCAAAACAAAGAAGAAACTAATGAAAATTTTAGGAAACAAAACGAAACCACTAATGAGAGTTTAAAACAGATAAATGAGAAAATTGATAGTATTAAGGAAAGTACTAATGAAACTTTAAGGCAAACTATAAGTGAAAATAATAACCAAATGAAGGAATAGTTCAGACAAATCAATGAAGAGAATTTAAGAAGAATTAATGGTAGAATTGAACAAGTCAATGATACAATTAACCAGAAGATGGACAAAATCGATGAGGAAAGGAAGCAAGAAATAGCTGACACTAATGAGAGATTGAGAAAAGCTAACGAAACCATCATACAAAATAAAGCAGTGATAAATACTAGAATAGACCAGGTCCAAGAAAATAGTCGTATTCAAATAGAAGGAATACAAAAGGAACAAGAAAATTTAGTGAATTTACAGAAACAAACCGGAGAAAGGTGTGACAATATTAACACTACGGTGAATAATTTAACTGGTCAGGTACGCCAAAATCAAGAAGAAATTGAGTTAATTAGAACCAGACCACATAATATTACTCATGTTTCCACAAATGAAACCAGAGAAGGAATTAATTTCAAAAATTATCGCAGAAACCCCATGGAATTCCTGGCCAGAATTGAGGAACATTTTAATAAACATCGAATAACTATCTGGAGCTCGATTAGAGAGATGTTGGATGAGCATTTTAGGGAGATTACGGACAACTGGTGGACAGCAACCAGGAATGAGATAGTAGACTACGCTCAATTTAAAAAACTGTTTAAAGAAAAATACTGGTCCGAAGCTATACAAAATATTATAAGGGACAACATTTGTCAGGGAAGATATGATGGAAATAGAGGTACATCCCCAACTACTTACTTCTGGGGAAAGGTGTGTTTGGCGAGACACCTAGAGCCAAGAATACCAGAAGAATCCCTAGTAACTAAAATGGCATACCATTATGACACAGGAATTGCCAGAGCACGCCTGGGAAGCCAGATTAAAACGGTCCACGCAATGGCTGACTTATTAGAAAATTATGAACACGAGGGTTACTACAAAAGAAGCAGACAACGAACTGATCAGTGCGGTTCAAAAAATAATAACCATGGTATGAATCATAATCAATATAATAACATGAATAACCGGAATAGTTATGTCAACGATCGTAATTACAACCAAAATTTTACCCCAAATAATAACCAACCAGCAAACTTCAATCGAAACCCAATTAACAATAATGATAACAACAGGCCCAATCAAAATTACCATCCGGGTAATAGAAACAATAATAATTATAATAACTACCGAACAAACCAAAATTATAATAATTTTAGGAGTAACTCAGGAGTTAATAACAATAATAATCAGGGTAATTATAATAATAATCGTTCGTACCGACCCCGAATAAATTACATCAGTGCCGAAGAAGGGGATTACTGGAGATACCATCAACCTCGGAGGAACAGTTTTAATAACAGTTATGATCAAAGAGGAAATCCCAGAGGGATGAGTCACCATTATAACCGAGTCAGAAGTAGAAGCCAGGAGGACTTCCGAGAATCAAGGGGAAGTGAACAATTAGACAACCGAGAGGTTGAACAACCAGGAACCAGCACACCAGTCCAGGCAAATCAACAGTCATGCCCGGAAAATAATCATGATAGCCTTAATTTAAACGGAGTGAGGCAGTAATAAACCCTCGCGACCCCTTACTGCTACTAACTACTGGGTACAATAACCACCAAATTCAAAAACATAGTAATAACAAATTACTACCAACTAATTATGAAACACTAATTATGGAAAATAAAAGAATTTTGAAGTATAACAACAACCAAAGTTTAAGGACGGACAGTCAAAATCTTACTATTATTTACAATTATTATTTGAAAAATCTTCGAGATGAACTGTTGGAGGAAACGGTGACAAGTAGAATCAACCAGCATAATGAAATTTTATACATAACCGCTCAAATTGAAGGAATTCCTACACGAATAATGATAGATACTGGTGCAAATGTATCACTTATTAACGACGCTGAACTGGAGAGAATACAGAAACAAAGTAAAAATATAATACCTACCTTACCTGTCAATAATGTTATTTTAATAGGTGCCACTGGGCGTCAAAATAAAACAGTGAGAAAACAAGTGTCATTGGAAATAAAAAGCAAAGGTGTTACAATTAATATTATATGTTTGGTCGCAATCGGCCTACCATTCAAATTATTAATCGGATGCGATATGCTGAGGAAATATTCAGCCATTATTGATTTGAGCAAGGAGAAGGTGTCCTTGAACTCAGAAGGTGTTATGTGGACGGCAGAGTTAATAGGAAGCGATGGTGCCCCTCTGAACCGTACCCATCACCAAGTTAGGGAATTAAATTTTTTAAATAATGACACCCAATGCAGAAAAATAATCTATAATATGACAAATGAAGACCTGTGGAACAGTAAATTACAGGAGATAAGAGAGTTTAGACACCAAGGCACAAATAGTTTGACAGTAAAACAAGTAGAAGATCTCATTATGATATATAAGAAGTATAAACATGTATTTTCAGAAAAACCAGGAAAAGTAAAAAACTATCAGTGTAGAATACAATTTAAAGAACCAGCAGAATGTCACAAATGAAACATAAGTAATTATTTCCTCACACCTAATGAAGTGTTCAGAAATAATTACTTCTGAAGGGAGGCAATTTGTAACGAGACAAAATGTTACAAAAGAATAGTAAATAATAGTGGAATGCGATCCAGAGAAGAAACAAGAAATAATAATTGAAAGCAAATTAAAGGAAAACTATTTGGTTTGACTTATATAATATTATCCAGAAACCCAGAAATAACCCAGTAGAATAGGGCAGTAAACAGAAAAAAGTGAAATAAATAAACCTAGTAGGCCTAATCAACGTACCCTGAATAATCATCCAAACCCAATAAAGAGTACCTAATCCATATAATAAAATTGTATTAATTATAATCATATAGGCCTATAATCAAGGAAAGGAAAAGGGACACAAACCTTTAAAGTAATGAGTGTGATCATAAGAAATAGCGACACAGACTACTACCGTTAAACAGTGTAATTATTTTTGATGGAAGTGTTTTGTTATTATTAGACAGAATTTTAGTTTATCATACAGACAATAGTTTAGCAGTATAAATAAACTAAAACTGTCAAAAACAATTATTATTATTATTAAAAGTTTTTTTGTATGTTATAAGATTTTATATCACCAGTTAATTTATGTAAATATATTTATCTCAGGTAGTCAAAGTAGAAATTACAATAAACCATAAAAATTGTTCCACCACATATCATAGAAATTCAAATTAATAAGGTTTTACAGTTATAAACTGAGGCATGTTTAGTATCAAATTGTTTATAATTATCTAATTATTAATTGTATAAACATTGCATATATAATTAGAGTATAATAATAAAATTATCTATTAAAGGTAATTTATAAAATATAAAGTAGGTAATGGGTGTTGATCCTATAACATTTAACCTGTACATAAATGACCAATCAAAATTTAAGAAATTTGTATGAGTTTTATGACTAAAAAAGAAGAAATAAGACTTAATTGTTAATTGTGATGGAAAGCAGTTGAATAGTGCGTGTCTAGAGGTAATTAAAAGTATATAAAAATAGATGACCCGTGTGTGAAAGAAGATCTGAAGGACCATCATCGAAGATAATAATCCTTCCACTACCATTTTCATGAACAAATAATACACACAATCAAGAAAAATATTCAGAAACGACCAGGAACCCTTCAGCAATATCGTCTAGATGTGTAAAGTATAATTTGACAATATTTTTTTTTCAACAAGGAACAACCACTAGACAATATAACATTCTTGGATTTCTGATGAAGCCTTCTATAGCTGAAAGCCGGTTTAGGCTGTAAGGTAAAACTTTACGTTTTTACTTATAAAAAACTTTGTGTTCCGAGTCGTCAATATTATAGTGATATTTAGACAATATAACAATTTACACTAACACTAATCACTAGTCAACATTTTAAAGTGCAACCAAATTCAATATATAAGCTAACAGTGATTACAAGGAAACATTTATTGTACACATTGATAAACTACATTATTTTCTGAGACGGACAAATTGAATATCGTCAAAACTTGTATGTAACTTAATATATAATTTGTGTAAATTTTTAGATTATAAGTAATATATTGTTTGTAAAGGTACTCTCTATTATTAATCAACATGCAAAGGAACTTTTCGTAGCAGCCACAAGAATTCCCACGAAATATATTAAAATTATTTAATTATAAATCCTGAGATAAATATCGACCCTGTGACAACCTTATGTATCGAATGGAATTTTCCAATAATTGAATTTATGTTACACAGATTAAATCATTATGTTATTAAATCATATCCATGAGTTATTATTTCAGGAAAGTAATTTATATAATAGTATTATAATATAAATATAATATATATATAGGCCCTAATATGATATTTAGTTAAGTAACGGACACGTCATGGACAACGAAATCCAAGAATATAAATATAAATTTTCGTCTATGCTTATGAAGAATTTTGGGTTTACCGAATTTTGTCAGAACATTTAATAAATAAATGTTTTAAATATTTTCAGGACATTGAAAAAAATAAATCGTTAAAAGGTAACGTAAATAAATCTTTGTGAAATGCACGTTATTGTTTAAAGCTATTTTAAAGTCCTTCAGAGTTTTCTTAGTTTAGTAACTGCCACGATGTTTCGCAGTCATCTTATGCCAAAATGTCGGATACTGTCTAGTATCTTCCTGTTGTTTAATATGCGAAAATGCTGTGTCAGTGCCATTTAGACCATGCGACTAAGAGATCTTGCGTAGAGATTTTCTATCCAGTCTTCATGGACATCAGCAGTATCATATTTTTGTTGCGTTACTAGATTAATGATGTCGTTATCAAGCGCTTTAACCTATTCAGCAGTCGTGGACAAACTTAAGCCAACATCATTACACATAGAATACTTCAGGGAAATTGTGTAGCTACTTTGGAACAGAAAATATTTTAATACAGACAGCATAATACAACATTATAGCGGACACTTTTGTTCTTCCGCTACAAATCCTTAAATTTGTAGTGACAGTCAATTAATAAATGTTTAGCGAGGACCCGTCGATAAGTATAGACACAATTATTGCATTATTTATTACCCACAATATATATTGTAATCATCATCATAATTAATTGTTGTTGAGTTGTTACCACACCAAACACAATGGCAATAAATATTGTCGAAACGTCGACACAAATAATGTAAACATTGTGTCTATACTTACTGACCGATCCTCGTTAAACATTTGTTCTTAAAACTATTTTAGACAACAGCTTTATAATAAATAGTGTATACTTTGCTTTGTTTTTGTACAATTCCAACATCGTTGAAGGTATAAAAAGAGTGTTAAAAGTTATAATGTAACAACGTGTAAATTTACGACATTTTTAATCTGTAGTGGTTAAGCCGAAATGGCAGAAACAATCCGTTATCCGAGATAGCAGCGCAGCGGTTGACATTACCTCGGTTAATCGTATCGTCGCATTAAATCGCTTTAACTGTATCTGATAACAAATTAAATTCTAAAGCACTATCGACATGGAAGTCGTTCAAATACATTGCACAGATTTTCTTTGGAACAAAAAACAAAAATAGTACCGGTAATCTGACAATACAAATCGCTAGGTGAATTACCAGTACTAAAATTTAGGCTGAAAAATAAGACTGAAAACTTGTTTTTTTTTTTTACATTATCAAAGAGAAATGTAAATGTTTAAGTTTATAAATAAGTTGAAAGTTTCCACCGAGATATACAGTAATACACAGAGGCAAGGTATCAAGTCAGGCGAGACGAATCTGTGATGAATTTATATATTTACGATTGCTGAGTTTTACATAGAGACGATCTTACAGTCCATAAAAAAGAATAATAACGTTAATTACGTAAAGTAAAAGGAACAACAAAAATTTGAAGGTGATAGATAAAAATTGATTTGACTTAAAGAGTGGGCAAACAAAACAGATTAAAATCTAATTACTTGAGGTCGAGTTCCAACTTTTTTGTGTTCATCGGAAAAATAATAGTAGGCCTACATTAAATTATTTTTTCCAATTATTGAAATGGTCCTGAAATAAAGAGACAAACAGTTTGTCCCTCCATGAGAAATCTGCGTGTCATCTGTCGGCCAGCACAACTATGTGTTTCCGTGGATTAACTCCAGGGAAGTTTCGAAACCGTCGCCTCAAACGAGGGGCAGGTAGTGGGCAACTACCACTCTTAGTGAAAATCCGCCTTAGCTCCGCTGTCGTCTGTATCTGGGCTTCGACGGTTGTGTGAGCCTTCTTGTGAAAACCACCGTCCTCGCCGTTAGCATTTCGCTGAAAGCTGCTGACGACCCCAAGGCAATATTAAAGAAAATTCATACTCTCCCTCGACTTTACACGCAAGTTGACGCAGTGAGGACTCGTGTCCTAACGTCCTTGTGCTGCTAAGGAAAGAAATTGGCGCTCATAGAACTGCGACTCGAACCCCGTGCAAAAACATTAACATTTAGTGTGCATCGAATTGCTTGCACTAAAAGCGAAGGAAGTTGAGTCACTGCTCCCACATTTTGTGACCGACACCTCCGTCGTCCGTGCTTTGTTCCTACGTCTCAGCTCAGAACAGTTATTAGATCTACCTCACTTTGCAGCTAAGGAGTGCACAGTAAACTACAGATAATAACGTCAGACGCGGTATTCACGAAAACAATAGAGATAAAATTAAGCAACAGCGTCTTCCAACAGACGCGATGCGTAAATAAAGCATACACCTGTAGCACAACAATGACAAACGCTCGGTCTGTAATTAGTGTATTTAACGTAGCAAGCTCAGAATTTGGTCGTCACCATACTGTAGTTGCTAAAACACAATTTAGTAATTACGACGCGAGACAACACTTGTGCCTACATGAACACTGAGATGCTAAACAGATGTTCCTCTCGCTGTATGCTACACACACACACACACACACACACACACACACACACACACACACACACACACACACTTTAAGTTTGCTATAATTCTTATTGTGTACCATTAATTTTGTTTACATGTCCTGTTACATCTATAACATCTCTAGTCTCAGTTATTGTACTGATATTTTGAAATATCCACCGAGTAACTTGACTCCTAACTAGGTACAGTACTTGATAATGACGCTATACATTACTACGTGGTCAACAATAGTGCATTGCATGTACAAATGATTAGCTATGCTTTTTTAGAAGTTAACATACATTTCTACTTAATTCACAGCTGCCTAGAAAGATTTATGGTAATTAAGTCAAACGGCTACAGCAGCAGATGTTTAGATGAAAGATGAGGTGTAACTTGTGTGTGACGTTATCACTATGATAGTATTGATAAGGTACTTTTATTGACTATTCTAAGGTCTGTGTCATTACCGGTTCTTATTAAAGGACTTTTCGATTCATTTACTCTTTAGATTTACAGTTATATTGAATGCCAAGAACTGTGGCCACAAACGTAGGACTGCACACTGTAATTCACACTTACACACACAGATACTACTATAGCATCTCTGGCCATAGACATATAAATGTGTACGTGAAATAGATCTATATACTTACATGTGTCTATATGAATCATGTGCATCGCGTGCATACGTGTACGATATTCTTTAGAAAGTGATTGTATAATAAGCTCGTACCTGTAGGCACACATTACTTTTTTGTTGTTGCTGTCTATCTTATGTTGATTCACCATTATGGTGTTATCTCCATTTTTATGCTATAAACAATGGGTTGGGACGAAATGACTGCGCAAAATTTTATTCATTTAAACGATATTCAAATGACAAAAGCGATTTAGTCTAGCTAAAAGTAATTACTTCACAAAATGTGACCACCTTTTACCTCAGTTTTTGATTATCATAGGAGCTTTTTGAAGCTCCATACTCACGGAGTTATTTTAAATTCAATTTATGCGTATAAGTGAGTGTTAAGTAATAAGGAAAGAGACTGGACTAAAATTTTATAACTGGGTTCCGGCGAAAAAACATCTGAATAGGATACACACATCAGAGATGAGATTCTTGCGATTTGTTAAATGTTCTATAATGAAGACATTCATGAAGAGTTGAACACTTTTAATAGCCAAGATCGTATTGCAGAAAACAAAGAGAGATGGATTGCTCATCTGAATAGGATGCCAGGTGGCAGGTTACCTAAGGAGGTTTTGTAATGCAAAACTATTTGAGAACGAAGATTCAAAACGAAGACTTGCTGCCTTTCAAGACGGTTAATAACTTACTGCATTAATTGTTTTACTCGAATGTACATAAATCAAATTTGTGTAAATAAATTATTACATAGTATTTGACGATATGTTTCTTATTAGAGGGAGTTTCCTCCTATATCAGAAATTCACAAACTTGTTGTCCCTGTGATTCCCTTTGCAACCACATGAGAATATCACAATAAAAATATATTATTTGCTTAATGTGCATATTTCCTTACTTACACTTATGCATACGCATTTTTTGTTTTGTAAAGACACGAAGGAAATATAATTCAAATTATAACGATCCATAAGTTTTAATTTGTCAACTAAAAATTTACAACATGTAATCTGATGTTTTATAACCGAGAGGTCAATATAATTGTTTTAGTACTAGGCTATGTATTACTTAGAAGAATTAAATTAAAAAATAGATTTTATAGAAATATTGTATTTTTAAACTCTACACAAATACTACACAAATTCTTCTTGTAAATAACACAAATGCGTTTTTCTGAATTACTTTAGATAGAAATAATATTAATTTTAACCCCGAAAAATTTTTGCACCTCCTTTTCAGAAGGATCGCGGCCGCGTTCCTCAGTTTTAGACTTATGTTCTATTTTATTACTTAGGTCTATACTTCGGTGTTGTAACTTCTGTGTTACTTAGAATCACATGTGTGCACGCGAATCATACACGATGTACACTGCATAGAGTGATGTAGTGTAACACTTATTCTACGCTGATAATTAACCATTACACACAAAACAAATGCGATAATAATTAATTTTAACTTTTAGTGTAATAATTTGCGTTCATTTATGAGCATTCGAACGCCTACGGTAAGTTGAAACGTCACTATAAAAAATTAATCAAATGATAATTGTAAGCAGGAAAGATAAAGAGGATTCAGCATTGGCTACAAAATTGTTCCAGTATGTAGGTAGGCCTTAGGATTGTTTATAGACCGTGTTGTACTTACGTTGCTTAATTACTATCGTCGCGTCTATTAACGTGGACGTTGGACTAACGGCATAGGAATGCCCTTTATCCACGCGCCATGCCCTTTGAGTATTAATACTTTACGGGACAATAAACAATATAGGTCGCTGATTTCTATAATACAGCTGAAGTTGAATACACCCTGAAAAATTAAGGTCTGTTTGCGGATATGTTGAATAATCCGATATCAGATATTGTATTATTTACCATGAAATCAGTCTATTTATCAGATAAATAGCGCATTCAAAACACACCTGTAACAGACTTGCATTATCACAAAATCGTTTGCTCGTAACAATGAAGTACGCAGCCCTGAGATCATAGCTATTCTGATGTATACATTAGGTATTATGTAAACTTGCTGCCTGGACAAATGTGAATCTCCGACAGTACGTAGGGTCAGTACGACCGATGCACTGTTACCACTGCGTGGAACTCCAGGATATTACATAATGACGTAGCTGGCAAGGTCAGTGTGTGTGCGTGTGTGTGTGTATGTAAGGAACCACTCAGTACTCAGTATTCGGCTTGGCTTTGAGCGGTCCGAAAGGCTTCATATCACCTGGTGAGTTACGGGATTGTCATTTATTACATACACATATATATATATATATACAAATTTTGTTTACATCGGACAAGCTAATGTACTGTGACTAGTAGTTTGAGTATCAAATAGACCACTTGTCTTAGTTACAATTAAATGCATAGATAAGATTTCGGGCAATTAATAATTTCCATCTAAATGTAAACAGATACATAATAATTAGTTGGGAAACGTTTTGAGAATGTGTTTCTTACTATAGAAAACATTGTTAAATATTCACTCTTTCTGTAGAACGAAATAGCAATAAAATAATAAATTCTTCAACCATCTAGTCATCAATTAATTATATGTATAACGTTACCGACTTGTATCACAAATTCTTTATTGATAAAAATGTTACTTTTACCTGCTAGTCTAAACTAGTTTTCGCTCCGTTAGAACTTCGTCAGAGGCGAGCGAAAACTAGTTTAGGCTATCAGGTAAAAATTTATCATTTTTATCAATAAAAAATTTGTGATCCGAGTGGGTAGTGTTTTATATATATATAATTCATTAATAACAACGGACACGTCATGGACAACAAAATCCAGGCATCTGGTCATCGTTAATTCAAATACATAAGTGAAGTGAATCGTTTAGTAATACGTTAAACTTAACAACTGCAGGAAAATGATACGTTTAATGTATTTTTGTATGACGTTTAAAGCGATTTTATATTCAAAATAATAAATACGAGACGATTGAGGTTTTCAGAGTGTTTTCCATTTGTTTGTACAGACTGGCTGGTTGAATAGTTTATGGCGTCCTGAAACACTGACGCATGCACATAAAATAAAATAGCGATCATAAACATAGGTAAATGTTAATAAGGCAATATATTGTGTACATATAACTTACTGTGTAAATTGACGAAACAATTAATTATAAAACGCCAACATGTGTGCAAACATCGACAGATGCAATGAGATCTTGTTAGGCTGACTTTAGCGAAACGACATACAATTCGTATCACAACGACAATGAATTTGTTTTCCTGTATGCAAAATATCAAACCATTACACGAAGTATTACAGGTACTCAGACATACAAAACTTCTCATTATATTGTTATTTTCCGCTTAAAGTGTCTGGGTTTTCCCTCACCCCGGCATCTAATTTCCATACTATATGCAAGTCGCCGTTACAGATGCAGGATGTATTGCACACGTCGAAACGTAAGAATCTGCGTTGTAATATTCAGGTGCTGGTAATTGTTTACTTACCCGTGCGCGCGCGCGCTCGAGTCTGTTTTGTCCTTTACAATTATAATTTCGTACATCAGTTACTGTTTGTACAGTTAACTTATACACAAAATGAATATTCCGAACATGTAGCCATTTACTTGACAAAAATGCATATTTGTGAAATACTTATTATAGGCCTATACGTAGCCTATACATTGTTAAGTGAAGGTTGTACATTTATTTGCTTGTTATGATGGTTTACTAGCTAATGAATGTCAACACTTATTATCGGTGTTTGATATTCAGTTTTGATTACACTGGTTTTGTCTTACGTACACCTCTAGTTGGAAGTTTTACTTTAATGTTATTTGTCTTCATAAAGAGGCAATTTTTCAATAAAACGTCCCCAAAAGCCAGCCGCCGTTTTCTGTCCTGCGTTCATCTACTACTACACAGGCTGATCAAAATATGTCAATGAAAAACGTTGTTACAATCCTCTTGATTCAGGTTTATTGAATTTTGCGAATGCTTGAAGAACGTATCCGCAAATTTAAACTATTGCCTGTTGGAAACTGGAGGTCCGCTTCGTATTGTGATAGGCCTATCACACAGTAGCAGGTACTTGATTAACTAATTTTGTGTAGACGTTAAGTGCAAGATAACTCGCATATATATATAAACGTATTGTAAGAGCAGAGTTGTGACTGTCCAGTGTGAGTGTGTGTTGTGTTTGACAAGTGAGCAGAAAGTAACAAAATGAGACGCCAGTCCGAATACGTTTATCTCCCACAACAGGTATGTTCCGTGCAGACGCAACATAGTTAAGTGTAGTTTACTTTCAACAGCTGACTAATACAACACTTGATTCTACTTTACTCTTGTCAATTAATATTACATTAACTAAAGTTTTGTTAAAACACTTCATAACTTTTGATTAACTTTTGTTAGCCTATTGATTTAGTTTGACAAGTTACTGAGAAAACACCCCTGTTGGAGATATTCTCTTAATTAACTTTGTAATTTTGTTATACTGTTCTACCGACTTAGCTATTCTACTGGACAGCATTTAATAGAGAAACTAGATAAGGTAAACCTACAACGTGAACATAGCTATTGTAAAAAAAAAACACACAAATTACGCTGTTACTTGTCACTAAGTGGACAAGCAAGGCCGTTTGCTCAAAGCCTCCTCAAATAGCTGCACTGCCTTTAGATATGATTGCCTTTGGTCTGGAGTGGGGGCGAACAAGAGGAAAAAACGTACGTAAAACTCGATGAAATCAGGTACATTATAAAAAAGATATTAAATTAGTAACATCCCTGAGCTGCGGAACGTGCTCATATTTACATACATTCATTATTAGGTAAATTTAAATATTAGATAATTTTTCAGTTATCAGAAAAATTACGAAAACCCTGATTAGTCTACTTTATATATAAATAAATAAATATATATATATATACATATACATATATTGAAGTACAATTGTAGAGAAAACGAAATAAACACTAAAAATTCCAAACTACTGCATTGTTTTATTAGGTAAATTTATAATCATAATGCATCAATTACAAATACTGTAGTCCTAGATATTAAGTTTATATATGTTTCTATAGATATCTATAGGCCTATAGAAACTACTATCTATAGTGGATACTACTTTTCACAAATATACATAACTGATATCAATATATAAAGTTTTTTTTGCAAACGTAGCTTACAAACTGTGTGAAGACGATCTAAAATTTGCAAGAAATGTTAAGAGATGTTAATTCAAATTGTTGAAGATACTAAGTTTGCATTTTGAATAAATTTCCTTATAACTCAAACCTCCACATAAATTTTTATAATTTTAAAAAATTTTTATTTATTGGCCTGTAGTGCCCCGAAAGTTAACAATTTTCATAGTAAACGCTACATTCGGATTTGGGTTAAAATTCACTTTAGTCTAACTGTCTGGATATTTACAATTTTTACAAATTTTGGTCCCCTTTTGGGCCCTGGTACCCTGTAATTTTGAAGATTCCAAAACTAAATAGTATATTCAGAATTAGTTATAAATTCTCTTTAAGTTAATATCGCACATGGATTTATGCGAGTCAATCAAAATTTCTGCCAACTTTTTGGGTTAAGGAGTCCAAAATTTTGAAATTACCAAAACCGAATACTGTATTCAGTTTTTTATTAAAAATCCCTTCAATTTGATATATTAAAGGGATTTTTGCGATATTTTTACAATTTTTACTCCCTTACGTTCTTTCTTCTCGCCCCTCTATTTTTTGGAGTTGGACAATTTCAAAAACAATAGAGCTCTGAACACTCATCAAAGTTTGAACACGCATGCCAAGTTTTATGAAAATCAGTTGATGCGTTCAAGTTATCGTAACTCACCAAAGTTATCTGGGTACGTCATACCCAGATACATGGATAGACAATTGCCATACGGTCGAGTTAAAACTGCGTCCCGCTTCCCTCCTTCAACAATTCGATGACAAAACTTATTTAATGTGCATTTTCGGTATTTAAATTTATTTACAAAAATGGAAGGAAGATAAATTTGCCCCTACATTTTAATGTAAGTTGCCCCACATTTAGCTGTTTTCTTTGCGTTTTTATGAGTGTTGTTTATTTAGACGTATTTAAATATAAAACTCTATGGAAACTTTTCATCATTTTATCGTGCTAGACTAGTGTGCTCCCTGAGTTGCAAAACTCGGTCACTATTTTATAGGAAGTACATTTATTATTAGATAAATTTCGAAATTAAATAAATGTTTAATTATCAGAGAATTTCGAAATCCGATTACTTTACTATTTTCTTTTAGTGAAATAACATTTGAAGAGCAGACAATCATATAATAAACACTAAAAATTCCAAACATTCGGATTTGGGTTAAAATTCCATTTAGTCTGACGCCCGGCTGAATTTCTTACAACTTTTCCACACATTTGGGCACCAAACATTTTGAAATTTCAAAAGTGTAACTAATTTAGCAATTTAAATTTAACTAACTTCACTAAATTAAAGTGGTCTTTAATGTAACACGCCACATGGAATTTGCGGTTTATCAAAATTTCACACACTTTTTGGACTCTGGCGTCATAAAATTACACCTTTGAAAGGAAAATCCTCAGACGCATTATAGGCCCAATACAAGAAAATGGCTCATGGAGACTGAGATACAACAACGAACTGTGTCAAATATATAAAGAGATACCAGTCTCAAAATTTATAAGAATACAAAGATTGCGTTGGGCCGGACATGTTATGAGAATGGAGGATGGCAGGAACCCCAAGTGGGCTTTGCTGGGTACACGGGAGGGAACGAGACCTAGAGGTAGACCGAGGAAGAGGTGGGAAGGGGCGTTGCAGAGGACGCGAGAGACATGGGGATAAGAAACTGGAGGAGGGTTGCAGTGGATAGAGTGGATTGGAGGCGGAGATTGGTGGAGGCCAGGGCCCGACTTGGGCTGTAGCGCCATAGGAGGAGGCGTCATAAAATTTTGAAATTTTCGAAAACGAACACTACATTCAGATTGTGGTTATAATTTTCTTTAATTCGCGGTCAATACCACATGGTTCATCTTTTAATTTGCATTCATTTACTTCATCTTGATATCCACATGGAGTTTGATTTTTTCCACGGTTTTGACCCCTCACATTTTGCCTCTCACTCCCCTATTTGGCAGGGGATCAACTAAAAACAATAGGGTTCTGAAGGGTAAAGTATGGACATCGGTTGATGCATTCAGAAATTATCGTGAGACATACCCCAAATAGATAGAGAGACAGACATACGTCAAACGGTCTAATTAAAACTGAGAATACTTTTCGCTCGTTCAGTGATAGCTGTTTTCGCCTTTTTTGTAGAAATTTCGACTTAAACTATCAAATAAAAACGCGTTGTCCAATCATGACATATACGTTTGTCCAGTGATTGACCTTCTAAGTTTCAACCTTTCATCGTCACTAAAAGAGAAAGTTGTGAAACATGCGAAGAATAATTCAGATGAAGTCTAACTTAGATCGGTTTGCCTTCATCTCTACATGTATATCAAACTATTTGAAACAACTTACACGGATGTAGGAATCCTGTATTACGTTTTTATTTGATAGCGAATGGTACACGTTGAAGCGTGAACACGAAACGGCCGGCTGATTGGTTCAAAATATTAAGTAATCGTTTAGAAGTATTAAGAGACTGACACACGTGAATCGGTAGTAAAATGTAATTGTTTAAAACGTAATTACTAAGAAAAATCAAGTAACTAAGTATTTAATTAAAATAAATGTTGTTACTGAATCGACTACAGCTTAAAAAAAAGACAGTTTGCTAATAATTGTCTTTTCAAACAGTGAAAGGCAATTATTTCCTACTTTAATTTGTATGGGTAGACTTTAGAATGGATAGTAGCAAGAAATATTTGTTTCAGTTTAGGTTTTTAATGTCTCAAGGACAGAAGTTTTGAAAATAATTTTTTACTCCAATTGCTACTTACATTGCGGTAATAGAAGCACGATGTATTAGGCTAAAGCGTGGTAGCTTAGTGAAGATTTATTATAATGCAATATTTAAATTATTGAAAATGTTGACCTTGTGATTTTAACATACCAATCGGGCGCATCACTAACAAGCAGGACAGAAAACAAGGTGATATGTTCATCACAACCATTTTTACGTTGCCCACTATCCAACTCTACGTAGGAGGACATTTGTATTTCAGGCACATCTCAGCGACAGATTTACACATGCTTTCTAAATTTTGTGGCTTTTTGGTCATCGTTGTTACGTGTAATGTAGGTTCAATCTTCATCGTTATCCTTGACATAATATTGTTGTTTTTGGTGTTGTTTTGTTGTTTTCCCGTTTGATTAAATTGTTTTATTTTCAATTTGATGTTGGTTAAAATTAATCTCGTTGTTTAGGTGGTTTGCCTTGATATTGGTAGAAAAACTTTTAATGGAACATCTACTGGACACAATTGGTTGATACATTAGGAACAATACACAGGGATTTCGCTTATTAGTATACAAGTCATTAAAATAATTAGAAAATGACACAAGTATTCTAGTACTCAAAGAATGTTCTGCTCCTTCACGTAAACGCAGGCCGTAATATTGGGTAAACATTAACGACGCGTGCGTGCACACCATAGAAGTGACCTGAGTCTGCAGACTGACGAGCGTGAAGCCACTCGGGCAACTTCGTTCTCATCTATGCCCGCCTATATTATGTTGTCAGATGTTAGGTAAACGTTTGGTTAAAGTTTTGTGTATTTACTTTAGCACAATAATTTTATTAAGTTCACGGCTTCAAATACGTATACTCAAGTGTAAATTTTTCGTGTATTCAAGTGTCTGTGTGTATTCGTGTAAAGTTTTCATGTACGAGGGCTGCCTTTTAAGTCTTTACAAACGACCACTAGATGGCGCTAGTGAGATGTGACATTATCATTGTTAAAAAATTTGTCATATGTTATTTGTAAAACAATTGCAGCTCAGATATTGGCCGAGTAGTTTGTTTACAGTGAGCGTTTAAAACAAAAGTGTTTGTGAAAAAATGGAAATTTCATGTGAAGGTTTCCGTTGGATGATTTCTTACGATTTTAATAAAGGCCTAACTCAACAACAATGCCTCGAATCGCTTCGTACAACTTTTGGTAATCAATCACCATCAGAAAAGACTGTTTACAATTGGTTTGCAGAATTTCGCCGTGGTCGAGCTTCAGTCAGCGATGAATTTCGTGAAGGTCGACCTAAATCGGTTGTTGTTCCCAAAAACATCGATGCTGTGCACAACATGATTAAAGAAGATCGGCATATGACTTACCGTGAGATAGAGGCATCCTTAGGCATATCGAAGACTGCAGTACATTCGATTTTACATGAACATTTAGCTGTTAAAAAGATCTGTTCCCGATGGATTCCGCATAATTTGACCGAAACTCAAAAACAGGCTCGTGTCAATTGGTGTAAGAAAATGATCCAAAAATTCGACCGAGGAAATGCAAAATCCGTATACAACATCGTAACAGGAGACGAAACTTGGATATATTCGTACGAGCCGGAAACTAAGCAACAATCAACTGTTTGGGTGTTCCAAGATGAACCGAAGCCAACAAAAGTGGTTCGTTCACGAAGCACTTCCAAGAAAATGATCGCTTGTTTCTTTGCTTACACTGGACATGTCGCGACCATTGCTTTAGAGGATCGAAGAACAGTTAATGCTGAATGGTATACAACAATTTGTTTGCCACATGTCATCGATGAAATCAGGAAACAACCGAAACGTCGCATCATTCTTCATCACGACAATGCCAGCTCTCACACAGCACGTCAAACAATTGACTATTTGAAGGAGGAAAACATCGAATTAATGTCTCATTGCCCGTATTCACCTGATTTATCGCCAAACGACTTCTTTTTGTTCCCGAATGTCAAACGAAAAATGCGTGGACAGCGATTTTCATCACCTCAAGAAGCCCTAACCATAGTCACCAAGTCCTCAACCTCACCTCAAGTCCTAAACCATATTTCTGAGGTACCAACATCAGAGTGGAAAAAATGTTTCGAGACTTGGTTCGAACGCATGCAAAAGTGTGTAAATCTCAAAGGCGAATATTTTGAGAAACAATAAAACGATTTGTATCAAAAAATGTTTTTTCTTTCATTGTCTTTGCAAAAACTTAAAAGGTAGTCTATGTATAACCTACCTATACATGTCCTGTAAGCATTTAGATGTTTCATTTTATTTTTAGTGTAACAGTTTTTATTTGGTACACGCGCTGCTGTAAGTGTTCGATGTGAAGTTCGTGTAACATTTCAAAGGAGTCTTGTCAATTTAAGGGGGATGGGAACCATACGTATATATGTTAAAATACTTCAATGATTCACATACTGTCTGCTACTCAGACTTAGTTCACACACTTGCGTATTTGTCCCAACGGGGTTTTTACCAGCAGCTAATGTTCCTGCGTTCTGATTGGTCATCGTTTTTGTTATCGTCTGCAACTGCAGAACGTTCAGTTCTGAGTTTACAGAGAAAAAATACATTTACTATTAAAATGAATGTTGATTGTAAAGGTATGTAACTATATAATTCTCGAAGATAAATAATAAACACAATTGAGAATTAATTCATATCATATCGTTTCTTACATTTATTACCCTGAATTGTATATTTTGTTTCAGCGTTTATCACTCCAGAAACAAAAATAATTGATTAATTTGACTCCAGATAAATACGAAACCAACCTGCGAAGTTAGTGCACAGGTAAAGAGGAGTTTTACCACAACTGATTACAGCAATATATCAAAACCAACATTGTGAGTAGGCCTACAAAAAACTGAACCTAAAAACCGGCAAAACAGTATAAAATAAGTAAATATCACTATTACTTTAACGACCTAGTGTTCCGAGTCGTTAAAGTAATAGTGATATTTAATTAAGTAACGGACACGTCATGGACAACGAAATCCAAGAATAAAATAAGTTTTCTTAATAAACGCATAGGCCTATTTCATATACTAATGCGACGATGGAGTCGAAAGGTTCATATTTCTGGGGAGCCACTGAAATTGTGTTTATTTCTGGAGGAAAGATAGGTTAAAACAAAAACTACAATTCAGGGTAATAAATGGAGTACAACGATATGGTTAAATTAATTCTATATTATGTTTTAATATTTAACTGTGACCGCAATCAATATTCATTGTAATATTCAATTCATCCTCTATGCACACAGGGAAAACCCGATTTGGATAAAAATACGTGGATTTCACTATATATGTAAGTGTGGAGTGAATGGGTTGACGAGAGACTAGACAATAGCGGCGGACGAACAGTAACTAGTTGCCCGAATGGCTTCACGCTCGTCAGTCTGCAGACTCAAGTATAGAAGTGCACTGGTCATTGTCATAGTATTTCTAGTTAATAAGTCACACGAGGCTTTTTAAGGCTCGCATTTTCTTGCTTTATCTACTTGCCCCCGCCACAAACGGGAATAATGCAGCGTCAGTTAGACATTCTTGTGGAGTGGTGTTTTTCCTAATGTGGTTTGTTTTTTCATAAATAAGGTTTTAAATGAATGATTTGATTTCCATGAGTAAATTTAACATTATGTGTTTGAAAATTTAACATTTAAACAGTTTAAATATAAACTGTCACTATTATGAACATCTCAAAAAAATGTTTGTACTCTTAGTTTCACACGTTTCATTTATGATTCTTTATATACGTTTTAATCAATACCTTTCCTATAGTTGATAATTTTATTATTTAATCATTTTTAAATAGAAACGTGTTATTAGACCCATTTGTGTTTCTGACAAATAATGGAGTGTTTCTGTTGACCAATAATTAACAGTTTTTGCCATTTTAATTTTAGTAAGAATTTTAAAGAACTTGCAAATTTTATTAAGGTGTTTTTGACAATTCTAAGTTAATATAAAAGCCAAAATCAGCATTAAAAGCTCTGAATAAAAGTAATTCAGAATAAATAAATTTACTTGTGTTAGTAGTATACTGGTACTTATCATCTTTTATAAAATAATAAATTAATGTACTTACTAACATTATGGTTTATGTTATCACAATTTTCCAGGCTGTTAGGCCGTGGTCTAAGTCACTCATGTTTATCACCAGACGATTCCACCATGCCAAGGATGGACATCTTCAGTGGCATGGGAAGCACATATCATAAACACCCACGAACGATATGTTTTACGTTTCATTTCTCTATTAAAACAGACATTTAAATTATTAAATTTTAGTGTAGAATATTGATAAACCAATTAAAAACTCATAATATAATAATAATAATAATAACTAGACTGAACTGTGACCAGCCTAGAATGTGATTATAATTTGAAGAATTAAGAAAATAAACTGGAGCTAGGCGGACATTTACTAGCATGAAGACAATGAAACTGTTATTCTAAAGGACAAAAAACTTAAAAAATATACAATAATGGGCTTTTGCAAGTTGGAGAAATGATGTGGTTACTAGACAAGATTTGTTCATTGGAGAATAACTGAGGAGAAAATCTCTAAGTAGAGGCAGACAAATGCTAATGATGAGATTCGCACCCACACACACACACACACACACACATACACACACACACACAACATATCAAACGACACACTTATACCTCTGCTGAAGGTATTTCTCTTGAAGGTTATTTGAGTATGTTAGTTTGGGAAATATGCTAATTGATAATGTCTACTTTTTATACTCTTAGTCAAATGCATACTTATATGTATGTGTGTGTGTGTGTGTTTCTTTATAACTGGATGTTTATCAATATCAAGACAATAGTAATGAATTTGTCTGCATATATAATTTATAGTCAGAACTAAGCACATTTCACGGAACTATTCTGCGCCATCAAAGGCTTCTGAATATTGATATTGTAAAAATAATTTCTGAAAAGAAACTGTTGTGTACATGTTAGTATGCCATTTTAGTCCTCTCTGCTTACATGCTAATTCAGCTAATAAATCTAGTTGCTTATTCTATGAAGAGGTAATAAATACCAAACTGATTCTTCAACTAGTTGGATGGTTACTCTAAATATTAAACATTTTTGTAAACATACAATATGAAATTCTTCAACATTGAATAATAAAGTTGTATTATTACTAAAGATAAGAGTGTGGTTGGTTTATCTGTAATTATAGTCTATCAGGTTAAAAAACAGAAAAAATTATAGTTATTCACTAATCTGCATTGTCAGTCTGGATCAATACACACACACTCTAGACATGCATAAAAATTGTGTGTGTGTGTGTGTGTGTGTGTGTGTGTGTGTGTGTGTGTGTGTGTGTGTGTGTGTGTGTGTGTGTGTGTGTGTGTGTGTGTGTGTGTGTGTGTGTGTGTGTGTGATTTTGGTATAACACACTGCTACGTATAAAACTACTTACTACTTACTACAATGTGAATGGAAAAGTTGGCTTGCATGTTCATACTTTTACCGTACAGAACCCTATTGTTTTTGAGATTGATCCCCAAAAAATTTGAGAGGGAGAAAAAATATGAGCATCAAAATAGTGAAAAAAATCTCAAAAGTTCATGTAGGGTATCAAATTAAAGGGAATTTTAACTAAAATCTGAATACAGTGTACAGGCATAAGAATTTCAAAATTTTTAGACCCCAAGGCCAAAAAAAAGGACCATTAATGATAAAATTGAAAAATCCATCCGGGTGTTAGACTAAATGGAATTTTAACACAAATCCGAATGTTTGGCATTTTTAATGTTTATGTATGATTGTATGCTCTAAAGTCGTTACTATACTAACAAAATTAGCAATAAACGTAATAAGGATTCTTATAATATTTCACTGAAAATTTTCTACTATCTAGATTTATCTATTACTATGAACAGCCTACTAATACAGTATAATAATATAATTTATATACTTTGTTTAAAATAGTGAGCACGTTCTGCAGATCAGGGAGCTTACTAGTTGATATTTATTCATTGAGGCTCTTTTGGTTAAAAAAAATATATTTCACATTATATGACTTCCATTACTTTGTAGAATTTTTCCCTTCCCCACTTACTTCATAAGCCAGAGGAATGAACGTGCATCATTTGTACCCCCCTCTCAGCGTCTATATGAATATGTTACCTTTAAGCTGATGTGTCCATAGTGCATGTAGGCTATATTGCTATATTACACTCTTAAGTATTGTTACAATACACTCATTCATGTATTGTTAAAAATCTTTGGAAAACATTTATTCTTGTCTTATTTGATATAAAATGAAGAAAGTACATTTTTTTGGAATAGCAAGCACCTTTTTTTTTTAACTTATCCAATGTTTGGCTAGAAAAAACTCCATATCTCCAGTGACATAGGTTTTGATACTAATTGAACGAGCAAAGTGAGTTCTCAGTTTTTACTTGACCGTTTGCCATTTGTCTGTCTATCAATGTATCTGTTTGGGGTATCTTTTGGATGCATCAACTGATTTTTGTTAAAATTGGCATGCATTCCATACTTTTACTCTTCAGAACCCTACTGTTTTTTAGATTGATCCCCCCAAAAATAGGGCGGGAGGCAAAAATGTGAGGGGTCAACATTTTGAAAAATCAAAAGTCCATTTGGAGTACCAAATTTAAGACAATTTTAGCCAAAAAAAACGAATTTAACTTCATTAAAAAAATTTAAATTTTGGGACGCCAGTGGCCATAAAGAGAGTTTTAATTATATAATGTTTAGTTTTCGAAATTTCAAAATATTGGGATCCCAGGGCCCAAAAAGTGGGGCAAAAGTTTTATAAAATCGTACATTCCACGTGGAATATCAAATAAAAGGGAATTTAAATCAAAATCTGAATACAGTGTACAATTTTGAAAATTTCAGTCCACGTCATTTTTTGACCATATGGCCTAAAAATTGAATCAAAAATTTTTAAAGTTTTAAAAATCCAGCCTGATGTCCGACTAAAAGGAATTTTAACAAAATCTGATTGTTTGGAAAATTTAGCGTTTATTGTATGATTACGCTACAATGGTTACTTTACTAAATAAAAAATAGTAGAATAAACGGGATTTTCGTAATTTTTCTGATAATTGAAAAATTATCTAATATCTAAATTTATGCAATAATAAATGTACTTCGTTCAACATGGTGAGCGAGTCCTGCACCTCAGGGAACAGCTCAGTCCTGCAGTTTAGCTGTTTATAACTAATATCTAAGCTCAAGGCTATAGCAATGTTACTCTGCACTAAATGACTGAAAGCCGCTTCTTCATGAATGTGTCAATACAATTTTCGCGTATATGCTACTGTTCTATCATTAAATTGATTTGTGATAAAAATATTGTTAAATAATTTACTGTCTGACCATTTAAAAGCTGACGTTTATACTCATTTATGGAATTTATGATCTCTTTAGTAATAGAGCCATTAAAATACTATTGGCGACATTATGCAGTGTCGTAAATCAAGCGAATGTTTTCTAATTAAGGTTTTGTGATTCATAACATTCCATTTGTCTGCAGCTTGTTTCCAGTGTTTCCAATTTAATGTCAATTTGCTGTTTACTTAATATCCCTGTTAACAATAATGAACACAATTTTTCAAAATAGGGATAATAAGCTTCTCGCCGCAATTATACAGACAAAGAAATTTCAGTTTTATCTTTTATAAACATATCGTGAACGTTGTACAATATCGAAACAAGACTTCCTACAAAACCTGATCTGGAACTATATAACCGTAATCCATAAGCTTCTGTAAAGTACAGAAATATGAATTATTATTGTTGGCGTATTGCTCTCGTGGCGCTCTCTGTTGCCTACAACACCTTTCATGCAAGAGAAAGTTGTCTCTAAACAGTCCACCTTCATTGACATTTCATAGTCTTATTATCACCAGGTGCCGATATATTTATTCGTGTTGAATTACTAGTTATATTTCTCTGGTCAGTAGGCCTATGGGTTACGAAATTCCAAAGGTGCGTGATTATCTTAATTTTTTTGCTTTCTTTAATGATTATTAAAGTTTGCGTTAATAAGGCATTCACTACAGTCATTATGCATTAAATTCTTTATGTCAGTTCAAGTTAGAAAATTAAAAATTATATGAATATCACATTGTGTGTGTGTGTGTGTGTGTGTGTTGATATGTAATATCACTGTTTTTAACTTAACAGTCACGGTTTAAGGAGTCGGTCACAGAAAAGCCACCCACTAACTTTCTTATTATCTCTGTTTAGGCACTTTGTCTTTTATTAGGAGGTATTCTTAATACATGACTTTTATGTTATTAAAATGAGTTCTCATAAAATATTCTGGTAGTATTCTGAAATGTTGCATTATAAATTATTCTCCATATACAGGAGAATAGTTATTTAGACAACTTTAATGTAAAAATTGCGATATTATATTCTTCTGTTATGTTAGAAATTGCTACAGTCTCCAGTGTTGTTTTGTGGTGATGTGTGTGTGTGTGCGTGTCGTTATCAGAACAAAGACTATGCACTTCTATTAATAGACACATAAGAAGCAATGTATTTGTGTGTATAATTTAAATACAGTATGGTACATAAAACATTCATGTGCTAGGTTCTACGCAAACGTAACCGTTTATTGTCATGTCTGGTTTTGTGTGTGATCAAAACACACACACACACACACACACACACACACACACACACACACACACACACACACACACACACACACACACACACACACACACACACACACACACACACACACACACACACACAGAGAGAGTTATTATAATATACTTGTCACAGGTTGATAATATATGTGAAACGTTACCTACATGTCTTAAACCCAATACTTGAACAAACAAACTAAAATATTGACCAATTTTTCACTCTCAGTATAATGACAAACAGCGTTTGGTATTTGATGTCAGGTGGAATAGTTTAACGTCACATTGCTTTATACAGTTTGTATGTCGAACAAAAGTTTTTGTAATAAATTGAGAACGGAATCGTGACAACTAAAAATGGGATATTTCATTAATGTTATTGACAGTTAACAGAACGATTTTGCCATTTTCTGAAACGATTGCTTCACGAGAATTACGTACGGAGTTTATGTCGAATTTGTAACACGGCGCTCATTAATAAATTTCATAATACCGAACGAACCATAACTGCACGGACAGAAATTCACTAAAACCACAGTAACTAATTAATGGTAAATGGAGAAAGTAGTTGTGTAATGATTGAGAGTGACTCAATTTCAATCCAGCCTATAGTGAGGTAGGCGAAAGTGCCAGGCATCTCTCTCCCTCTTCCCCCCTCGTCACTCCCCAAAACAATCAGTCCCCTCGTATAGGAACATTTAATTAGTGTATACCATTCCTAGACTAAACGAACCATTATGCCTACAGGGAAAGCATAATATTATATCACCCAAAGTTAATAAGATACCTAACTTTAAGTAAGGAGTTAAATCAGTTTTAACTGAATTCTAATTCTAGACTCAATTGCAAAGAAACTGTCTATAAAAAAAAAATTAAAAATGAGGAGAAGGAGAATAATGAGACAAGTGAGAGAGGGTGATCGGTAGTGAGTCAGAAATAATATGGAAGTAGCACAATTAATAAACAATAAAGACAGCCCGCTTCATCAAATATCAAACACTTTCATGGTTGGGGTCACTTCTAAAAGATGTCGGATGAAGTGGTCAGAAACATTTTTTCGGGAAGAACTGATTGTAAAAAGAAAAGAAGGGAAGACCAAGAAGCTGGTGGTTGCATGACGTAGAAGAAGACT
This sequence comes from Magicicada septendecula, assembly GCA_034769895.1. Classification (NCBI taxonomy): domain Eukaryota; kingdom Metazoa; phylum Arthropoda; class Insecta; order Hemiptera; family Cicadidae; genus Magicicada; species Magicicada septendecula. The sequence goes on from CM068367.1 coordinate 1,091,439,620, forward strand.
TGAAGGGATAAATTGGCAGTTGCTAAAACAGTGATGTATAGATGAGAATGTAATGGCAAGCGAAGATCCACCAAGCCTGTAGCTACATAAGCTAAGTAAGTTAAAAACTAAGAACCAGCGAGACCGATTTCGAAAATCCCTACAATTGATAGAATTAAAAATGCTCTGCCTTATATATAATTTTTACACACACGCGCATGCGCGCACGCGCGCATAACATATATGAATATATAACATTTCATATTTACTACTAGTTTTCAGTCAAGATATATATTGCTTTCCTTACTTAGAACATGTTTCGGGCATCCAATAGTTTGCCCGTCCCCAGCGATCTTAGTTTTGAAGTCTTGTGGAATACTTGTGTCCAGGTTGGTTGTGTGTGTGTGGTATATATTTTTTGTTTTTTGAGTGTTCCAATTTTAGTGTTATAAAAATTGTGTCGTGTTTTGTGTTGATTTGTATTTTTAAGCACACAAATATATACGCGAATACGCACACGCGCTCACACACACACACACACACACACACACACACACACACACACACACACACACACACAATGTACATATGCATACACAATTATGTACAATCGCGCGCGTACACATCACAAAGGAGAGAGGCGGCGAGTCGTACATCTTTCTCTTCCTAGCATCCATTGTTTGTGGTACATCCATACATTTTGCTCTACGGTATATTCCATGACAATATCATCTTCAGCTTTCTTGTTTCAATCCCTTTTCCTTCTATTTGAAGAAATCGCCATGTCTTTATCCCTTAGTTCTTAAATATGTTACAGGAAAAATTAACAGAACAGTTTTTCAAAGTTGTGAATCCAGACTATTGGATTTTTAAGTTTTTTTTAAGTTTACTGTTATTCGGAATTAATATATTTTCCATCGATTAATCCGAGTGTATCAGTGTTGATAAATTTAAGGATATTTCTTAAAGAATGGGGCTTCTGATTACTTTAAGGGACATTTAAAATATTTTCTTTATTTTTATTAAACACTCAGAACACAGGAACATAATTTTTCTGTATACCGAAAAGTTTCATTTAAATAATTGAAATATGAAACAAGTTTACTATAATAGCGATCCTCAGAGTGATTGTTAAACAAGGTGAAGACAAGACGTTTGAAGTCTTAACTGATGTGCGCGAGTAAAAATAAATAATGTGCGTTTTCAAAATATTATTTTCATTTTCGAATTAGGCGAAGATCTCAAATGCATGACGAAAATAAATCAAAATTCTATTCCAATGTCAAATTTTGTTGCATAATTACATTTTTCTTTCAGGATTATTTTCCAATATTTTTGTAGTTTATTAATTAAATACCATACTAATATTCATTTATTAGTATTTATTCTCTTTCTTTTTTTTATTATCACTGCAAACTTGACCATTATTAACACAGAAAGTTCATCCACACAGACTTCAGAGTACAATAGTAAACAGAAAAATTTTTCAATCTTGCATTGATTGTTGTAAACGATTTTCGTATTACAATTATTGTTATTTGTTATTGCTGTTTAATTGATATGTAAATACTTACGATCTCCAAAACTAAATATTACACACGCTCGCGCAAAATACACACACGCGCGTGGAAAATGACAACCGAGGAACGTTTTCATACCACGCAGAAGTCAACCACGACACGATTACCACACAGGCACTACAATAGGTAAGAGGTGCCACTTTTTCCTGCTCTGGAACATTACGTATTATGTCAGTCTCAAAGTAATTGGCATTATTGGTTCGTAGCGACAGGAAATACTTGAAAAGTTTCACTGAGGAAACTACGCTTCTGTTAGGTGGATCGCACGGATCGTGATCTTCAAGAAGAGGAATAAATTATTGAACGCGAGAGAAAACTTTACAATTTCTATTAACACTTGTATAAAACATTCCCTCTATCATTAATACAGTTCCCTTTGTTATAGCATTTATATTCTTCGTACGCATTACACACAAATAATAACGGCCACCAAGTAATTTAAATTACAGTATTTCGCGCACAGCAACTCTTAAAAATTCTCTCATGAATGTAATATAGCGACTATCGCTAAATAAAACCGAATCCCCATCAATAAATGTCTGCACTGCAAACCCAGTTCGGAATTCCTTTGGAGCTTCATGAAAGGCCAATAGAACCAATAGGTCTACAATAGTTTCAAACCCTGGAGACGACCCCGGAGCTCTGTCGTGTCGCTTTTAGGATAATATAGCGCAGATGCCGATCCCCATACCTCAATTCTTGAGCATTTGTTAATTTGTCGTAGGTATTATGGCTGTCAGGTACTGTTTTTTTATTAACGCCTCTGCAGCAAGGCCTTTAAGATCGAAAGCGAGTGAAATTACTTTCTGTCTTCTGTCCAACATTGTCCACGAGCACCAGCTTCAGATTGAAGAAGGTAAGTCAACCTAGTGAATGATTTCAGTAAACATTAGGATCTCGGCGTGAACTGGCCCATACTAAAGTTAATGCCACTTCCTTTTTTCTAAAGTGTTCTGAGTCTTTCTCCGATTCTGTTATTGCCACTGTCTGTTCACCTATTTGTTTTGAAGTACATGGTGTACTGTGAACAAGCTCGTAGCTATGGGGACCAGGATGGATGCTCCGCCCTAAAACAAATCCCCGACATGTTTTTTAAAAATTGATCCCAATCAAAAATTTTGATTTACGATTTTTATTTTTTCAAATCCCGTTGATTATAAAGTTTGCATTTAAAATCCACGGGTTAATATAAAAAAACGACCAATTAAAAATTGTTGATTTAGTAGGGAAATAAAACTAAGTTTCCGCTATTCGAACTTGTGTGGCCTCCAGCGTTTTGTTATAGAAATAGCCTACCAAACACATTAGATCACGTAGTATGTTGTGCTGTTGCAGTTGACTCATTCAAATTGTGGATCTGAATCAACAGCAAATCTTTCTGAACCAAACTTTTTGGACGTCAGGGTGGTGAAAATTTTGACAAATTCGCAAAAATTCATGATAAATATATAATTAAAGAGAATTTTAACTACCCTCTGAATGTAAAGTTTCGGAAATTTCACAATTTTTGGACCAAGGATCCAAAAAGAATTAATATTTCGAGATATTTGTGGAAATCCAGCAGAGTGTCAGACTAAAAGGATTTGTAACCCAAATCCAAATGTTACAAATTTTTAGTGTTTACTGTAGGATTGTCTGATTTAAAATTATTATGTTACAATTGTTATATTGACAAATTATCTAATATTGAAATTTATGTGATAATAAATGTATTTCGTTCAAAATATGACCGAGTTCTGCAGCTCAGGGAGCATACTAGTAGTTTTAACTAATATACAATTTTTTTTATATTTCGTACCTAGTGGTAACTAGACATTTGAAATATAAGTCTAAACACCTAATTTTGACAGTAAATGTGATTTAGTCTTCAGCAGAATGGGCTTAACATCGACTTCGTGGACATGAATCGGTCTGGCATTGTAGAGCCGTTCTTACGCTCTCCCATCTATATATACACACAGATACTGTTTGGATTTTTTCTTTTTCAAGGTTTTAAATTACGTATTTCTCTTATGTTAAATGAGATTTTAACGCTATCACCGTGAAACCTTCATAGAACCGTGTTTTCAGTTTATTTCTAAACAATGTGGATTACTAGCCAAAATAGTACATTTTTCAAAAATTTCATAATATTGTTGTATTTGGGCGCAGGTACGTGTGAGTCCTGCGCCCAAAGTATGAAAGTATGAAAAACTAAAAATTATGAATCTTTCGTATTTTTAGTTTCATACAGTTCTCGAGGTATGGCAGGAAGGGCTAGTTAAAGTCCTTGGACGGCAAGTATCACTATAAAATAGTTTTCTACTTTTTTTTTCAAAATCAGGCCGACGACTTTCTTTAAATACGTGTACTATATTTATTGAACGGTTAGTTCTTAATGTTTGTCACTTTTTACGTGAAACTTATCGACACAAAATTTACAAGGATTCGTGTTACATTGTTACTATATTATGTCGAAATGAATGATGAAATACTAAAATTTTAAAAACATAAAAATAAACATTTTTACTTCAGTTATCTCTAAAATTACTCTTGTAAATATGGTAGAATAAATTCCTGAATATGTAACATTAGGGAATATATCTAATGGATACATTGTCTATCTTAACAATGAACTCATTCCTTCCTTTTTTCGTTGTAGCCATATATGGACTAGGATTACACATCTTCTTTCAATTTAAGTTCCACAACTCCGTCACCGGCATTCCTTCATTCTCTTGCAATAAATTCATTATTCGTATCTCTATAATGTGTTTAACTAGCCGAAAAAAGCTGTGTACGCTACGTTGTATACGCTATTGCACTCTTACTGGTTGTTTTAATAGTGAAAATATGTAGGAATATTGGAAGTATCAAAATATTCCAACACAGCAAGCATTTTATACAAAGAACAGTACCGAATAGTTTTGTTAAATAAAACGATGGTTGAAACACTTTTCCGCATTCCAAATTCTACCGTGTTCAAGATGTAACCATCACATATATTGTACAGAACATGATTACCTTTCTAATTGTATGTGTGTTTTATTAATCACCGCAAGTGTTGTTTAATTGTCATTCCAATATTGTTCATTAACACGTAGCTCTGTTATGGCTCACGTTTCTTCCTTCAACAGTCTCTCAGGATTTCTATTATGCTCTATCTAACAGTAATATGAACCTGGAACTAACTGCTAGACCTAGGCCTATACAGCCGTGTCTTTTGTCGTGAAGTACGTATTTATCATCACTTTACTGTCTGCATAGTTCCTCTTTGAAAAATATGCCCTAAATCGCTATTTTTACTGTACATGCGTATACATGAATTAAGAAATTTCGGTGTGACGATTTTCTAGATGAAAGAAGTCGTAGAAATAATTCCATCCTGAATGTGTAATGATAAAGTCCCCAAAGAAACGAAAACCCATTGTACATGAAGTTCTTGAAAATGTTTCAATCTATGTTTCAAAATCTGATAGCTAACAGAAGGAGCGAAATTGAAGGGATAAACGGAATAGCTAAACGGAAGTGGATTGCTGGCACATATTAGATGGAATTTCATAGACAGAACACCGTACAAACTAGGTAAACAAGATGTCATCCAGACGCATGGGAATATCCTAGACACAGCGACTCAAAACAATTTATATGGTTTGAGTCCATTCCACAGGATGGACAATCAAGAAGAGTTTGAGATGGAAGAAGGAAGAGGTATCCACAAAAGTCGTGGAATGTCCACAGAGGATGTAGAACGTTGTCATCTAAGAAACGATGGTAGTAGCATTGGTGTGACCAGTTAAAACAACGCAAAGGAAGCGAGGTGTCCCTTTGGGTTACAGAAACATCTCAAGTAAATTGTGTGCGTGTGTTTGTGTTTACGTATGTACATTTATAATATATAAGCGAGTGTATTCATAGTAATATATTTCATATGCTACAATCTGAACATGCTAATGTAGGCTATTCGACATGGGGCTTGCTGATGGCATTACGCCATTTGTTAATTCGAAGAGAAACTGGAAATAAATTCGAAACTGTGAGCATATATATTAGGTGTGCAGTGCCTCTTCCTGAATATAGAAAAAACTTGAATCTTCGTCATCAGTAAAAGAGGAAAAGAAGTTAATGTTTCACTGGGCAGTAAAGTCATTTAACAACCAGGACAGGTTGGAAGATTAACAACAAATACTTGGAAGATCACATGTTGGAACAGTGACGTATCTCGAATTTGCCTTGGGAGGGGGGGGTCCGAGGTCTGGTTGGCTTCATACAAAATAAAAAACAACTTAAGACTAATCAACAATATTATCTTTAAACGGCTGAAAAACACGTGATAACATCCTGAAATCGGTCCCATTAAAGTAAACGGTAATAACACAATAAAAATACGCGTTATTGACACATTGTTAAAAGATACTTATTAAATGAATATTTCCTATATTTCATATTTCAACCGTATTTTCAAATGCTGTGTAATAAACCTGTTTGTATATTTTAAAAAGAGCTGCTATTACATTAACGTACACAGCTGAAAACAATAAAATAAAACAGCCTAAACATTAAGAGATTATCAAAATTCGTCAACTTTTTCGACTCTCTGGGGGGGGGGGGTCCGGTCCCGTTTGCCCCCCCCCGTAAATAGTCTCTGTGTTGGAAATATAAACAAATACTTGTGAAGTTTAACGATAACGGGGGAATATAAGCGGTGAACTAAACTGGAGAGTCACAAGGAGATAACCATCAAAATAATGATGTCGGTTTAAAAATCAATGTTCTACCTGTACTGTTATATGGCAGAGGTAGGAGAGGGGAAGGGGGAGATGGAGAGACTGCATGATGTTAGATGAGATACTTCAGACGAGTCAGAGTGTTGAGAAGGATACGTAACAAAAAAAGTCAGAGTAGGCGTATATGGAAAGGAATAAGAATTATTCCAACAGCATTAACAAAATGCTGTGAGATAAATAAAGAACAGCTTTGGCTGGAACACATAGTGAGGTGGAAAGCAAGTAAAAAACATCAAGGACAGTGAAAAATAGAAGACCAAAGAGAACTTCAAACAATCACTGTAGTATCTGCCTCACTGCTACTTCAGTCGGTCACCATTAATTTTTCTCCAGATCACATCTTGTGAAGTTCACTACTGAACCGCGGTACTTACAAATGAATAATTCACTTACGGAACAAATGAATACTATGGAAGACAAAATAGTATAACAGAAATTCAAGAAAAGAAGACAAGTTTTTTTCTTTTACAAGAAACTCAGCACTACATAAGGGTACGGTATTGTCGGAAACAAAATTAGACGTTTCTGAACTAAAAATGTAATTTTGTTCTTTCCTTAATCGTAAACTGCCTATTAAGTAAATTAAGATCATGTTTACAATTAGTTTTTCTGCACTCACAAAAACTGCAAGTATTGAATAAAAGTGTCAAAATTTAAATACATTAGGCCCACAGAGAAATGTCAGATTTATTTAACATAAAAGCATGCTTTAACTTTCATAGATTTTACGATAACTAAAATGTCTTCTTCGAAATCATTTTTATTTTGTTTTTACGTATGCTGGTTTTAAAAAAATATTAGTTTACCGAAGCGTGAACATAAACGTCGACGATAAGGTGTATACAGGCCATAGAACAGCATGCGAAACCTCGAAACTTTAATAAAATTAACTCTGTAGAACTATAAGGCCTACACTTCAGTGTACAAAACTTTACATTATAATCTAGTCCCCGTACATCATCAAGGATTACACGTTGCACGTGTTTTGGTATTACAGTCACGTCGCTGCCTTTCAGTATCCCGTACATCTGACGGTTGTACATTTATTTTGATAACCGTCAACCGATGACATATACCGTTTTGACGGTAACATTTCGTACGCCAAGTTGTATTTCGCAAAAACTAAGTAAACAGAACTTGGAAGAGCAAAATAGCCTTATATTCAATTTATCTACAAACTTTCAAAGCATCTGTCGTATGTACTTTTGTAGCGACGTCGCCGTAAGGCTGAATTGGTGTAGTACGTAAAAAACAGACTACAATGTTGTAAAACGAAAGGGCAAACATTAGTAAACTTATTAATTAGTTTAGTGTAATTTAAGAACATAAAAGCAGACGACTTAGATATTGACATAAGCTGGTTTAACAATGATTCACGTAGAAAAATTATGAAGCGAACACATTTAAACAACGTACTTAAATACAGGGGTGACGCATGCGAAATGAATAATCTCGCTACCGAATTCGGTTATGTTGATCTATGATGTCACTACGGATGCACGGAGTCGTGCAGGTTCTCGGCACGTTCTCTGTAGTGATCAACATGTCAAACGTTTCTGTGTGGAACATAAAGTAGTTCACTTGCGTGTCTACGTAAGTGGTAGGCCTATTCAGTTTTCACTCTCTGTTGCTCAATGGCGTATCTAGAATTTAGTCTTGGGAGGGGGGTGGGTCCGATCAAATCGGGTTTATACAAAATAAAAACAACAAGTGAAGGCTAATCAACATTTGTATCTTTAAAGTGATTGATAAACGTGTGATAATGTCCTGAAATCAATCCCATTAAAATAAATGATAAAAACGCAATAAGAATACGCGTTATTGAAACATTGTTTAGAAGATACTTATTGATTCAATTGTTTCCTATATTTCATATTTGAAACGGATATGCAAATGCTGTGTAATAAACCTGTTTTTATATTAAAAAGAGGTACTATTGTATTAGCTTACACAGCTGAAAAAATGACACCCTAAAAATTAGGAGATTAACAAAATTCGTCAACTTTTTTTCTACCCTCTGGGGTACATTCTTTCATTGACTTCCCACATTTTACTCCCACACAACCAGATATCGTAAGGTTAATAACAGAAAATAGATTTATTTTATTCCAATGAGCATAATTTCTCTGCTCATTTTATTTAGCACGAGTTAACTCATGTACAAAACCTTTAACAGACTAGCTGTGATAAGGTTAAGCTTATCAAATAATTTTGTACTCAAAGAACCTCCACCTGATCGCGGACTGTGATCATTTACAATGACGTTCTATGTAATTATCGTCATCTATTAAGTCGTTTTGTACTCCCGTGACTTAAAATACGAATCATGAGATAGGAGCGTGTGGCACATTTAGCTCAGCGGAATATGTCCTTCACCACCTTCTAAAGGATGCCAAATCATAGCCCGGTTATACTGTAACCTTGTATTGGAACACTGTACCGCTGGCCTCACATGATTAGTTGTGTGTGCACAAATGTCTAAAATTGTAGACTGGTAGGGAAGCGGACAATTAATGTCACTATAGTTGTGTTGGGTATTTAACGTCATTCAACTGTGAAAAATTCCAAAAACCAAAAAGTCAAAGTAAAAAGTTTTATACTGTACCAGCAATTGAAATTTCACTGTCGTTAACAACGAGAATTTCAACTTATTTTGTTCACTGTTCTGAACAAAATACACCTATTATTGAATACATTTCAATGTTAGACAATTTTCAGTCACCAGAAAAATTACATTTACTTTTTACATTGCCCATTTACTACTTAAAAAAAATAAATAAATAAAATAACAGTTGTACATCAGACATATAATAAACACTAGAAATCCTGAACTAGTGCACTTTTTTTTTTAAATTTTATCAGCATAACCATAATGCTAAATGATAAAACTTTAATTCCAACATTTGAATTTATGTGTGTTTTCATAAATATCTATATGCCATACCTAATAGTTTTCACAGATGAAAACAACACACAGATAGTAACAATATGTTACCTTGGCTAAGCAAAATAAATTTTAAGTACTGAAAGTGAAAATTACGAAAGGGTACGAGCGAGAGTATATACACAGTATTGTTAGTCATGAAGGTTTCCTCAATAAGATTTCAATGTTTCATACCAACACTTGAACAAAATAAATGGCCATTTCAAGCGCAGGAAGCGTATTAGTTTAATTTTGTTTCTTGCCGTCAGGTTTTGAGTTTCCTGTCGTAAGCTCTACGGTAGGTAGGCTACCTTCTAAGGTAGACATTAGAACGCATTCGTTGAAACCGTCAGTTAAGATCTTGATTAGATCATCATCATCATCTTCTTAACGGTTTTAGGCTTTAGCGGCCTATTCCTATTCCACAGTCCACATTTTCTTAGGTCTACCAACTTTTCTTTTGCCTCTAGGGTTGTAGTCTTTCGCCATCTTCGGTATTCTACTTTCTTCTACTCTACTGATGTGTTGAATCCATTTTCTTCTGAAGTAAGACATTTCAACTATCTTGGACGTGACATTACCTACTTACGATCAAGATAGAGATATAGAAAATAAAGTGACGAATTTCACAATAATGTGTGGAACGATTTGGAGAACGTTGGGAAATAAATGAAGAAAAGAAACCCAAGTAAACTTTTATGAAACAGTGGCAACACCTACACTACTGTATGGTTCTGAAACTTGGGTCATAAAGAAAAAAGATGAACAGAAGATACAAACAGCAGAAATGAAATGTCTGAGATCAGTTGATTATATCCTTCTACCAAAAAAGATTCATTTTTTTTTTCAAGCCATTGGTGGACGAACTAGTCGTAACAACCCGAGAGCTTTAATTTTTTCAAGACTGTCTTTACAGATGAATAACTAAACGGTCGTTAATCTTATCTAGTGATACGTGTGTCAACGTATCACACATTAAATGCGAAGGCCTGTCTTTCTGACAGCTGTCTCCGGGCGAACGTTACTTCCAGCAAATATTACAAGCTGAATTAAATACGATGGTCACTATTCGAAGCTTATATTTATTTAAAGTTTTATATCAACATCTCGTACCGATCTGCAGTTATCATGGCGATAAGCATGTAGACAGACATGACTGTAAACTAACGACTTCAATAAATGGCATCTGAAAATGCACATTTAAATTTAAATTTTTCATAAATTGCTTGTTTTAAAATTGCAAGTCCAAACTTTTTACTAATCTACCCATTAATATCTTTACTAATACGTTTGAGAAAATTATAACTGCTGTGTCTTTGTAGTTAAAGATAAGAATGAACATTACTGATGTTTTTGTCACGTTTGTTGAATTTCTGTGTTGTTATGTGCGTCTTATGTAACAGTTATATGTGCTACGTGACACAATGTTTCTCATTCTGTAGGTTAATTAATTGTTCGTGCTGGAAATTGTGTTCACTTTTCAGAATAACATTGTGAACTATAAAGTGTAATTCACAATAATATAATAAATCTGACATAGAAAGTATAGGCCTACTGTAGAAGATAATGATAATTTCATTGTATTACTTTCAACGGTAATGCTGTCAGAACGATCGGAAACAGATACCGGTACTGTTCTGTTTGAGATCAGTTTTGCTCAGCTACCTTCAAAAGAAATACAATGTGTCTTTTTATGTTCTGTTGTTTTCAATACAAAAAAAAAGCAAAGCAGTTTTTCCTACAGATGTGTGTGTGTGTGTGTGTGAGAGAGAGAGAAATCAAAACTTTTAGTTGCAAAACAACACATGTACGCAGAAAGAAATAAACTTTGCAGAGTATGAGTGTATCTGTGAAGAGGCAAGGTTTTTTGAGTCCTTCGAGTATCTCTCTGAAACTTCCAACTTATAAACTCCTCTTGTAAACGACAACTGGTGATAAATATACGATTGAGATTAACCTATAAAGGGTGGTTACAGTATGTAAGGTCAAGGTGTATTGATTGATTTTGCTAATGACTGGATAATAGTTTCATTCATGTAACTTCACATATTGATGAAATACGTAGGCCTATATATTTTTAACACTTCACTTCATACATCAGTTGACACAAAAATTTACAAATGGAACAAAAAACAACAGTAATCTCCTTACCGTCAAAAAGAGAGGAGAACAAAATTTCAAACTGAAGTCTTCCTAACTACTATCGACAATAACGCATACAACTCAGGAAGAGAAGATATACTGTGAGGTAAAACGGCTGTGGATCCCAAAGGCTCTACATCGGAGAGAAATACTGATAACCGCACCCGACCGAAATAATGTTTATACTTTTTTTCAGAGCGACATTGACATTAAACGCGGGACTAGTAGTGTGTTGTCCTCATGATGATGTGTGATGTGTGTTGAAGTCATACAGTGTTCCAAAAGCTTGGAGATGAGCTTGGAGATAAACTGTGTGCGTGTGTGTTATTCCTGTTGCTTAGATTTTTTTTTTTTTTTTTTTTTTTTTTTTTTTTTTTTTTTTTTATTGGAGATCTGTAAGCTGTTCGACTGAGCGAACATTTAACAAATTGGCTGACAACACACACAGGATTATGGAGAGCTGACCATTGACAGCTCTTCTGGTTTTGATAATAGATTAAAGAGGTAACAAAATACAAAACTAAATGATAAAAACATGTAAACAAATGAACAAAAGTCACTATCACTTCCTGCTGGCATGATACAATAAGTTCAAACATTAAACACTGGGCCCATAAGGCACATATACAGGTTGACATTAACACGTATGAATGACACGAATACAAAAACATACAGAACAGATATCACAGACAGTACAATACAGAAAATACAGGGAATACATTATGAGTTAAACCTGAATGGTAAGTCTAATAGTTTGTGTCTTTTTAGTCTATAAATATCTTCACTGTTGTCTAACAAGTTAATAGCCAGGTGGTTGGGATGCTGTTCTAGTTTGGAGATGTGAGTCCTGCAGAGGCGCATGATTTCTTCTTTCACGGTTGAAACTTTGAGGTCGCGGTGTATAGAGTTATTTGAGACAAACCAAGGAGCGTCGACTATTGATCTAAGTGTTTTGGACTGAAAGCGCTGGATAATCTCAATATTACTTGTACTTGCAGTACCCCAAAGTTGAATACCATAAGTCCATACCGGTTTAAGCACGACTTTATAGATCAAGAGTTTGTTGACGAGACTTAACCGTGATTGTCTGCCTATAAGCCAATAGATGTTTCTGACCTTGTGATTAAGTTGAAGCTTCTTAGATGTTATATGTTTTTTCCATGTTAATCTCCTGTCCAGATGCATCCCAAGGTACTTAGCACTTTCAGCTTGCGGTACTGGTTGACCGTTAATTGTGACTGGAGGGCAGTTTGCCTTACGTGTGGTGAAGGTAACGTGGACTGACTTCGATGAATTGATTTTTATGCGCCAATTATCAAGCCATAACTGAACGCTGTTTAATGATTCTTGTAGTATAAGAGATGCTATTGAGGGGTCGGAGTGTGTCGCTAGGATCGCTGTGTCATCGGCGTAGGTAGCAACAGTGGTTTCACTTGCTGACGGTAAGTCCGAGGTGAACAGGAGGTAGAGCAGAGGACCCAGGACACTACCCTGCGGAACACCCGACCCCACTGGTAATAGAGGAGAAGTAGCATCGGAGTACTTGACTTGAAACACTCTGCCCACTAAGTAGGAATGTAAGATACGGTAACAATTATGTGGCAGATTTTTCTTTATTTTATATAAGAGTCCAAGATGCCAGACTTTGTCAAATGCCTGGGAAACGTCGAGAAACACACCTGAGCAGAACATCTTCGATTCCAGCGATTTATTGATAACATTTGTTAGTCTGTGTATTTGATCTACCGTAGAGTGCTTTTCTCGAAAACCAAATTGGTGATCGGGAATTAGGTTGTTTTCTACAATTGTTGGCATAAGTCGTTTTACAAACAGCTTTTCAAAGATCTTACCAAGTATCGGTAGAAGGCTTATGGGTCGATAAGAAGAGGGCTCTTGAGGGTTTTTACCAGGTTTTAAGACCATGATAACTTGAGCCGATTTCCAGAGAAGAGGAAAGTATTCGAGTCTGAGTATGGCATTGAAAATGTATGTTATTAGTACAACGCCTTTGTGAGGCAGCTCCTTTAGAACTTTCCCCGATAGCAAATCAATGCCGGGAGCCTTTTTACTTTTCAAATTATACAAGATTATTTCCTTGATTTCCTTAACTTTAAAAGGCTTAATAGGTAGAGTCATTTGGAGCGGGGAGTGTAAGTATCTTTGTACCTCTTCATCGAAAGAGACGTTCTTGCTGGCTTCAGGTTGAAAAACGTTGACCAAATGTTCGGCAAAAACCTGGGATTTCTCTGTATTGCTGCGCGCCCAGCTACCATCTGGTTTATGTATTGGTGGTATTTGTAATAGTGGCCTTTTTAATCGTTTAGTAGCCTTCCACAGAGAATAATCAGTACTTTCATTTGGTGACAGATTTTCTAGATAATCCTGAATCCCTTCATTCTTTAGATTTTCCAACAATCGTTTAAGTTGTCTGGCCGCGGAATTCCACTTTCTTTTATCATCCGGATGATGAGTTGCTTAGATGGCAGGAATACTAGTGAAGAGTGTTGTGTTACTGTACATTCAGCATAGTGCTGGTGAAAGTATGTTTATGAATTGTCTGGAAATACACATATACGCCATGAATTAGAGTAATAAACGCGAAATAAATAAAGTCAAATCCGAAAGGTCCAGGACTCAATTACACCGGACTGCAGTATCTACAAGAAAGCGCGCGCGTGCGTTCTTATAGATTTCCGCAGCCCGTGAATTTTCTAAAAGACACCAAACAAAAATTAAGCAAACTATACTGTTAGCAATTATAATGATGATGATGATGATAATAATAATCATCATCACCATTAAATAATAATTATAATGTGGAAACCACAAAATAACCGTGGCAATTGGTGGAGCTCAAACGATACTCACTGTAACATATGGATAACATGTTACATCAAACTTTATGTTTAAATGTTTTTTGTAAGTTTGTTCTCCTTCTTTTTGTTCCTCGGTGGAAATCAAATTTGCAAAAACGAGAAATTTGTAAAAACATATGTATGATGAGGCCTCCATACAATTAAAGCATAAACTATCCAAATTTTAATAACAAGTGAGGAAATAAAAGATATGCTTAATTAAGTTAAATAAGTTCTATCACCCATAACAGACTCATTTTAAAACATGATTCGAATTTTTTTTTATAAACATATAATGGACATACTCATCTTATCATTAGCAAGTATTATGATGCAACAAAACGTGAGAAACACGAATGTGCAAACATTAAAGCGTTTGTGAACATAACATTAAACGGTCACATACATGATGTGCAAATGGTTTTGTGAAGTAGATGGAATCATCAGAACTGCAAAGTTAAAATTAATTTTAATTCACAGATAGTCGTTGGTGTTGTGGGGAATCAGTTATTCGCTGTAGAAAGCTCGAAAAAGGATGAATCAAGGAAGTTTATGTAGATTCTGATATGCCTTTCGGTAACTTTCTAGAGCACGTAATTGGTGTTGTGAAGGAGGTGCTTATTTCCAATGTGATTATATTAAGCAACGCAACGGTGGTAGGATACTGTAATAAGTGAATAAATTTTCAACACGAAGTTAACAAACGGTTGCTCCTTTATATGTGAGTTGTTATGTAAGCTGTTTAATCCTTGGACGACATCGCTAATAATTCGTATATCTACGTAGTACGAATATCTTGTATCTTAATAAGAAGATAGCGTTTAATCACCTCAGGAAAAGATCAGAATACACTTGAGTCGTTCAAATTTACGATAAATTGTTCTGAGTTCTGATTACAAGTAGAATTTCACAGACGATGTACAAGAGTGAAGAGCAGTAAACTTGAGACTGTATACCTGTACATTGCGCCGAACGACAAACAGAACAACGAACCGAATATCAAACAGAACACCAGTTTAGACGGGGCCACGAACGCGTTTGCAAACAGATTTGTAAATCCTACCCATTCGCGTTCTTGCGCGCGGTCGATCCATCAGTTGTCGTTTTTTTTTCTATACATCAAAGGGAAAGCGCGCGAATGTGTTTGCAGGTTTGGACGG
Source organism: Magicicada septendecula (assembly GCA_034769895.1). Taxonomy (NCBI): domain Eukaryota; kingdom Metazoa; phylum Arthropoda; class Insecta; order Hemiptera; family Cicadidae; genus Magicicada; species Magicicada septendecula. The sequence continues at coordinate 1,091,455,025 of CM068367.1, forward strand.
GACCACAAACAAAACGGCGAATGTGCGGAGAACGCAGTAAGGTTTATGCCTGTGTTTTATTGTAATTTTGTTTATTATTATTCTTTATTATTTATGTAATTGTATGGTAGGCGTGGGTACTTGAGACAGCAGCAATGGAGTGGTCAGAAGAGAAATGTTTTCAATTGATTAGTGTGTACCAACAACACTAGTTACTGTGGCAAGCAAGACATCCTCAACATTATAATAAATTGAAAAAGCAAGACACATGGGAGGAAATTGCCCAAGAAATAAATACAGATCCAGAAGAATGTAAAAAGAAAATGGGTTCGTTATTATCATCCTCTCGACGGGAAAATGCCAAAATTAAAAAAAGCGGAGGAACAGGGACAGGTAGGTTTTTAAGTAAAAAACTATTCATTATACAGGGTTATCCAATTTATTTTATTCTTACTTACACTAGAATTTATGTTACAGGAAGAGATGACATATATGAGAGTTCTTGGTTTGCATTCAAAGCAATGATATTCCTGCAGGACAAAGGTGAACCCAGGCCAAGATTAAATACAGTAAGTTTTAATTAATTTTTTCCCTTAGTAATTATTATGTACTTGTAACCACAATTTCATGCATATTCGTTTGCCATTCAATTCGACCTCCTTCTGTTAACTTCTTGAGCTGTATGAGTTGATCTACGTGGAGTGTTTCGGAGAGGAAGGAGCTGCATTTTCGTCAACCATTGTCCTCCAGTTCCCTTCTATTAAATTTCCTTGTTCCGTCTCTTGATCAAAGGTTCCTGGTGGTGTGTAAAATTGTCGAGATGTTCTATCTCTTCGCAAAAAATTGTGTAGGTGCGCTACTGTTAATACAATCAGCTGCGCTTTTTCGGGCTCAAGAAGGAATGGTTCTCTCAAAACTCGAAAAACAGCTGACATAATTCCGAATAAGTTCTCCACTACCCTACGAGCTCGACAGATACGATAATTGTAAATTCTCTGCAAAGATTGTCTAGGAAAATACCCTGAAAATGGTTTCATCACATTTTCACATAGTGCAAAGGCGCCATCACCAATTAAAAAAAATGGAATTGCCTTTTGTCTTGTTCTTAAAGCAATCGGTTGAGGGAAGTTTAAACCTGTCTGCTCCATTTTTTTATATAATATACTGTCTTTAAAGACACCTCCATCCGAAATCCTTCCCTGGCAACCAGAATCAACAAACAATAGGTTGTAATCAGCATCCACTAAGGCAAAAAGTACTATGCTGAACGTGGATTTATAGTTCATAAATTCAGAACCACTCAACATTGTTTTCTGAATTACGACGTATTTCCCGTCTGGGGCTCCTAGACAATGCGGGAAATTCCAGTTTCTTTCATATTGCTTTGATACTTCAGTCCATTCCGTTGCGGTTTTAGGTATGTGTAAACAATAAATAGACACTATTATGCCTGAACCGTTGAAATAAACATAGTCTTATTATTATAACAATTTAATCAATAGCATATACTGTCTCCTCTGTATTAGACGACCCTATGTAGTAAGTATTATATTGTGTTTAATAATAGGTATGGTTTATTTTTAGTTATTGGGGAACGACAATTCTGACTCATCTGAAGAAAGAGAAGCGCCACCGGCAGATACAGTTTTGCAGGATACGGTAGAAAATGGAAACCAAACGCCGCCACCCTCAGTAGAAAATTTCGACCTAATGCCACCGCCCTCAAAACCTCCACCTCGGAAAAGTATAAAAAGAATGAATGATGAAAAGTTGGATAAGGCTTTCAGTATGTTACAAGCATCAGCATCGGTGGCATCATCGCTATCGCTAAATGAAGAAAGCGAACACGACATATTTGGCAAGTTAGTAGCTAAGAAATTACAAGGCTATAGTCCTGGTGTGAGCAGTACTGTACAGGAAGAGGTAATGAAAATACTATTTAAAGCCGATAGAGGCTGGTACAACATTAACAATCAACAACTCCCTCCTATACAGTATCCTTCACAAACCTATTCTCATTCAAATCCAGACTTATCACCAACCACAACCATGTCATTACAATTACAATCCCAATTCAAATTCTTCCCATCCGAAACCCCCAAATCCCAATATACCTTTATCTGTAACTCCTGGTCAGATCTCACCTCCCGCTACTATACCAACTCTTCAGTCTTCCCCAATAGGCCAGTACTACTCAAGCTTTTTCCCAAATACTCCAGATACTTCAAATTCGACTGATAGTGTTAATAGCGAAAGATACGAAGAAATGTAGGATGTAGGTTCCTGATTATATTTATATGTATTTTCGTGAAGGAAACATTTTGTGTTGTATTTTTGTTTTGATGTACTTCGAGTGTTTTGATACAGCATAATAAATATTCATTTTTGCAACAAATGTGTTCCATGTTTAGTTTTTGACTTTTTTAAATTTTGTTTATGAATAAAAATTAAAATTATTTTTGTACTTACTTTGATATTTTCCTTTAAAACATCTGCGAGTGCCTGACAAACCTCTGGGATGATGCTGCTTATCGACTGTTTTGAGATTCTAAATAAATATTGAAGACTGCTGTATGAATCTCCTGTTGCTAAGAAGCGGAGGGTTAATGCTAACCTATCTTGAGCTGATATTGCTTTTCTTAGTACAGTATCCTGTTTTTCTATTTTTTTACCAATTTTGTTTAATAAATACTCAAAATCAGAAGGTGTCATCCTTGTGAAATTTTTGTAATGTCCACTTACAGCTTGAAACTTTAATTCACTAAACTGCCAACATTTTCTGCATTTCTTTGTGTATATAAATGTGTTTGACACCATCTTCTTGATTTTCTTCGTTTTTTCTTCGCGGCTAACGAATAATGAATATAAATATACGCCGCTGCAGCTTCCATAGTTGTTTGCAAGAAACAGCACAGACCCGTTCCTTTCGTTGTTCAGTTCGGCGAAATTAATGTCCATTCTCCGATCTGTTTGATATTCGGTTCGTTGTTCTGTTTGTTGTTCGGCGCAGTGTTCAGGTCTGTACGAAGCTTTAGAACAATCACGAATGCATTGCATATAGTGACCCTATAGTGTAAAGAAGCACGTATACGTTGCTCGTACCAATGAAAACAATAGTTAACAAGTCCCTATTCAAATTGGTGTCAATTTTACAATAGGAACTCATTTACCTTATCTGGTGAATCTATTTGTATCTAAACGAGCGTGCAACTAATAACTGATTATTTCCTTTTCTGTAAATGAATAAACCAATGTTTCATAGTAAATATTTGTTAACGTTTTCTACGATACGAATTTCGAGGATAGACTTGATCTAAGGAAGTAGATTTATAAAAAAAGCTTTGGAATTGTTATGCATAGCTTCCAATGCATTTCCACTTAATACCTCTGGCTCTTCACTTTTGACCTGTTTTTTCCATTTTTCTTAGTCGTTTAATATAATTTTTTCGATAATTAACAGTTTAAAAAAATTCAATTAAGGATTAAATCTCAGTCTAGAAGCAGATATACAACTAGACAGAATACAAGCAGAAGCGTGTATATGACTATTAATGGCATGGCATTTAATTATTTGTCATGCCATTAAGTAAATCTAAATAACCCGTTGACTATTTCCAGTACTCAAACATGATTACAGTAAATAAGAATCACAGTTCGTAAAGAATATTGTGTCTTACGTTTAGTAACCTATTTACCCGAAATTAAGGTAAAAATTTTATGTGACAGCTATACAAATATTAAATTAAACAGTGATCTAGTAAAAGATCTGATTGTTTTCGTAAAAACAAAAAATCGCTGAAAGGCATTGTTAGACTATAGTTTTCGTCACCAATATACTGCATCTTGATATTGTATGCAACTGTATGGGTGCTAACAAAAAGATAAATAGAAATGAGAAGAGAAGACGTTTCGTGGTTTTTATTCTTTGCAGCATTTATTAGATTAAGACAACAGCTTTAATAATCCCAGTTGACAACCACTTTTAAAATCCTTAAAGCCATCCAACTTGACTACAGGACTAGGATAATTATATACGACTTTTATTGAAGTGTGTGGAAATAAATGTGAGGATATCTCTGCATCATATAAGGAACAACTCAAATATGAGATGGGTAGAGCAGGACTAAAGGCCTACCTTGTTAGTGCTGCTACAGTTGAACAACGATCAGGTTTTAGAGATTATGCAACACAAAGATTACCCAGGCTTTAGATACTGTATACAACATATACAACATGCAAAGCAGCGAATTTAGACGGATAAAATGGGAGTGAATAATCATCGTTCATATGTGCAGATGATATAGCTCTAGGCCCAAAAATTACGGGTTAGTACCGGGTCCGTGGAGTCTAGGAAATTGGGTAATAACGCTCATAAAATGTGAGAAACTTTATACCATTATTATTTCACTTTATCAAATTTAAAACGGGTTTGTGTTATAACAACTATAGGTATTTGTTTATTGTTGTATTGGAGTGTTAGTGGTCTCAAATATTTCTACTAGTAATTTTATACAAACCATGTTGTCTTTGGTATTGACGAGCGCTTTCGGCAGTCAAGCCATCTTTGGTAAAAGACAACATAGTGGTTTGTATAAAATTACTAGTAGAAATATAGGTATTTATGTATTAAACTACGCTGTAAGTTGTGAATAAAAATTTAACAGATTAAAGAAGAATTATTTGTACAAACTCGCTGACTTTTACTGACTGTAAAACATTGCCTACCTTCAACTTTGGACCTTAAAAAGGTCAGAAATTTATTAGAAAAAAAGAAAGAAAGGAAAATATAATTTAGACCAAACTTAGCTCACAGTGTTTCTGTGTTGTTTTCGCCGTGTATGTTGTTATCGCCCAAAAGAGGGTTATCGCAAACTCCCTCCAAGTAACAGTCTTTCTGTAACAAGCCCCCCGAAGCCAGATCCCTACAGCCGCATACAGAATGCAAACAGTTGACAACAGGTAGTGCCCGTGAAAAGTAAAGCAGTAGACGTAATTCTGAATGTGAAAGAGAAAGGTATACTTAATGTGAGTGTAGAGGGGATCGAGAAGAATCTATTCCTTTATAAAGGTGTCACACTGTATGCTTTTCTTTAATTGTTTATAATTAAATTAATTAATGATTTATAAATCTGTAGTTACCATTTATCATTTTGATCTATGGCGTGACCGAGAAGGTTGATATTCGGAAATTAGGGGAATGTGTGTGTGTGTGTGTGTGTGTGTGTGTGTGTGTGTGTGTGTGTGTGTGTGTGTGTGTGTGTGTGTGTGTGTGTGAATTTGCCTTATAGGATGTGTGAATTAGCACTCCGAATCCGTTTACTTGTAAAAACGTGCTGCGCATAACAAAAATCTACTTGATTCAAAGCCGAAAGAATTTTACGATATGAAAACTATTTTAGTTGAAAATAGTTCACTTAATATACACATTAAGATAGTATTTTAGTAACTGTATATTGCTATACTAGATTTAAATAATAAATGAAACATCTTATGTTATTTCGGCGTAAGAACAATGCCTACAATTGTTACAACACTAAAGAGCAATTCTCTACGACACTTAAAACAGCTCCTACAATTCTAACGGGGTACTGCAGACGGTAGTCACACCACGCATAACACTTTATTGTAAAATGTATGTGTGTGTGTGTGTGTGTGTGTGTGCGCGCGCGCGTGTGCGTGTTTATTTTTCTTTTTATCTGTCTATATGAGTCGTTCTGCCCCTCTATTCCTTCTTTATAAACTATAAACATCAGTACTTTACATCAATAAATGTTAATTTGATAGAATTTAACGTCAGAGAATATTAAAATTAACTATTCCAAATTTTTAAAAAGGAAAAATCATTCCTATTATGTAGACATATGTATGTATAAGCAGAATGTAAACATGTACTGTATGTGTAGGTATTTGTAAGCGTGATTTTTTGTAAGAAAGCCCGCATATATAGAAACATAGCGTACCCTTATCTGTAAAGATAACTACTAGACGAGAATGTACACAACGTATGACCACAGTTTCCTCACCACCCTGTCAGCTGCGACAATGTCCAGTCCAGTATATAGAAGCAGTTTCAATCATGTATAAATTCAAGTTGTGTATGTGCTCTAAAAAAGTGAGTTTTTTATAATTATCATGTAGTTTTTGAGTTAGAAGACTAAAGTATGCACGTAATCTTATAAACCATAGACAAATCATACAGGTTGTAAATCATGTTTTTACATTACGTCCGTATCACTTTAAAACGTTTTCTGTCAGGTATATTCTGAATTCTTTTTAGTAGATAGCCTTTTAACTTTGAATACCCAAATTTTGTCAGTTAAAATTTGGAGTAAACATCTTTTGGTAGTAAATGGTTTATCTGAATTTACTTTCTTGTGAAAATAACCAAAAGGTATATAAAATGATCGATGCTGATCCTTAGAATAGGTGTCTAGCTGTTCAAGTGTAAGTAGTTTACGATATCAAATTTATTACCACTCTGCTACCCCAATCGTTTACAAAACTAAGATAGTGACTACACAAGTTTACTTCTTTTGTTGAGAACACTTCACTCTTTTTCTATGTTTCTATAAACTCAATGCCCATACAGCTTCCGCGTAAATGTAATTTGATAATTTGACTAATGATTACCGTAATATTAGTGATATTAATGATAATGGTAATATTAATGATTACCGTAATGATTAATTTGATAATATGATTACCGTAAGTGATCGGTTGAGTTTTTCACGCTGTCTGCTCTTTGCTCCTACAAAAGAGATAAGTGGGTAGACTTACTGCTCACCGCTTATTTTGGAAGAGATGAGAATAGTTAAGACTAGTAAAACTAGTAAATAATAATAAGGTAAATCTGAGATGATTATTATTATCAATACAATAAACCTGTGTTGTAATCATGATTCTGAAATCAGACTTTGTCAGTTCATTACACTGCACGATTGTATCCAGACTTCAAATCTATTTGAAAGTAGGCCTACGTTAATGTCCTAAATAGGTTCTAGTAACAGCACTAATGGCTTACTTCCGTTCACGTTTACAACACCACATTCAAGCTATGCCGGCGTTCCAAGTTGCATGGCATCTGAGGGATTAGGAGACTCTTAACACACACAAACACAAACGCAACTGGCCCGCACGCCTGGGGTAGAATCATCTACTGGGGCGTCCACTATGTAACTGCAACTTTTATAATATGAATTTTTTAACAAACGAGCTTAGCATATTTGTAATCTCCATAAAATTTTAAAGAAAATGACGCCAAACACGACGTGGTTGTGATTTATGTTAGATGTATAACTAAGTCTATCTTTATTAAGTACGTACCTATTTCAATTCTGCGTTTGCTTTAGAAATCCCTAAAATACTCATATTTATCGCCATTATGTGTTGTTTGGACTCATTTTTCTCACAATTTCACGGAGATTACAAAAATTATAGTTTAATTTGGATTATAAGCTAAATTAAAAATTTTATAGTTTTGAATTGGACCGAATACTTATACCTGAACCGCCCGGGTCGTACCTGGCCGGTTGAGAGTGCGCGTGCGAGAGTAAGGGTCTTCTAATCCTTAGGTGCCATGCGGTTTGGAACATTCTATATGAAACATACTTCGTTAATCGGCAAGGGACATATGATTTGTAATGAGACAGCAAAGTTATTCGCGCACGCACACAGAAGCACCATAGTATTTCACTTCTACGTCACTTGATACCCCGTAATTCACTTGTTAATCTGTGTGGACTGGTTCGTTTCCACACATATCTAAATTGATAAGTCACAATAAATTTATTGTCACAATTTTGCCGTCTGCGGCTTTTCAGTAAACTTCCTGTTGACTTTACCAGCGAACTGCTTACTCATTTTGTCACATACATAAATGTTACTATCCAAGTGCTGTGTTTACCGTATAGGCTATTTTATTTTCGTTTTGAATAAGTTTATTTATTATACAGATAAAATTGATCAACTGCCAATTAGTGTTGGTATTTAACAATTAAAAAGCCTGTCCTTTGCGTTTATTGTATCTTTATCGATTATCTTAATAGCGTATTTGTAAACGTTCACACACACAGTACCATCTTTGTACATGTAATAAACTACATTATGTGGATAACATTATAGTAGTGTTATGCATAGTAGCCACGCACCCGTTATGGAATACACTTGCAGTTCGTGTCCTCAACAGGTAAATACGGTTTTTTAAATATAAATTTTACGCTTATAAACACAATCTGAATGTGTTCTTTTGTGATATATTACTCGCGTAAGGTATGCTCATGTTGTTTATGATCACATCAGTTCGTGCGATGGAAGTTTCCGTTAGAAATTTTACGTTGTAACCAGATCCAGCGGTGACACGTAAATCCTGACAATAAAGGGCATTCAGTCAGGGCCGTATTTACGGGAGGGGGACCAACGGGACCTGACCCCCCCCCACATGATCGAAAAAAGTTGACGAATTTTGTTAAGCTCTTAATTGTTAGACTATTTTATTACTTTTTCGCTGTGTACGCTAATAGTAGTAACTCTTCTTTAAATATACAAACAGGTTTATAATTATTATTTAAGTTACTTTCACTTGTGAAAAACTTATTAAGTGCTGTGAAAAAAAGTGATGAACATTCAAAATAAACAGGTTTATTACACAGCATTAGCGTATACATTTGAAATATGAACTACAGGAAAATTATATTCTCACGTAGGCTTCAGTGGCCGGTGTCATTGTTTTTGAAGTCTTCTTCCGGTATGGACCGCGTAAAAAATGTCTTGTATGACTACATTCAGGATAAACAAGACATTTTTACGCGGCCCATACTGGAAGAAGACTTCAAAAACATATAGGAAAATTAATTCAGTCAATAAGTATTTTCTAAACAATGTTTCAATAACGCGTATTTTTATTGTGTTAGTACCGTTTACTTTAATAAGACTGATTCCATCAACTTTAAAGATAGTAATGGTGATTAGTCTTAACTTGTTTTCCCTTTTGTATGAAGCCGACTCGACCGGACCCTCCCCTCAGACAAAATTCTAGATACGCTACTGCATTCAGTAGGACTGGTCTTCTTACAGATTTATACACACTGTAGACCTGATGTTTATTACGTGGACAAAAGTTGTAAAGTAACACAATTATTGTGTATTACTCTCACTTCATTAGTTATTACAAATGACTGACTTTTACGCTTAAGCCTACTTTGTAAATTTGTTAATATAATACAAAATACAAACAATATAACCAATTAACAAAATTTACAGTTTACAAATGTAACAAAGCTTGCTTTAATTAGTCTTCGAGTAAGTACCATAACAAAATTAACGTAACAACGTTACCTAATTACCTAAATTAGTGAAATATAATTTAAGTAAAATATTGTCACAGTCAGTATTTATATGCTTGTGAAACGAATATAAATTTTCTCTACAATAAGGTACAAACCGATGTGCAGAACACATAAAGTTTCTTAACAAAACCGACGGATTACAATTTTGACGTGTACCTGTCAATCACAGCCCTTTAAAAATTACGATTATGTACGAGACATATGGCACTTTAAGCAATAAACGGCTTAGTGAAAAAGGTAATGCTATTCGGTGTTTAATTAGGCCTACCACTGATTGAAAAACTCTCGGTAAACAACTACAGAATCCTCATAACGTTCGCTATAACTTCGCAACTGCGATGACTGTACAAATAGCCTTACGATTTGCTGAAATTGTTTAGAAGCTGCACTTCAGTATACCACTATCCTTAACTGCAGTTTACAGTCCTCCTGTATAATGCAATCAACAACGCAAAGATCCACCTACAATAAATAAGGTACTTATAACACGCACAATTCTTGAGAAACCGAACGGAAAACTCAACAAGATTATTGTAAATAAATCGCGCGCGTATGTTATGCATTTTATATACATGTGTGTGTGTGTGTGTGTGTGTGTGTGTGTGTTTATTATCATACATCCTTTTATTTTGTAAACAAAGAAAGACTTGGGGTCAATATAGTAAGTAGGGAGGTAATCCAACAGTTTTGTTTTTATAAGTAAAAATTGTCACATAAAGTGCTATATGAATTGGGCATTTCTCATACGGATTGACAGGTTACTGAGAAAACGTCTAACCATTTAATCTGACTTTCCATATAACCTTCTCAACACTCCCAAATACCAACTCTCGTTGACTATGCACTCATTGGTAAAAATTCAGATGGAATAATTCCGTTAACATAAAAAAACCTACTTATGTTTGTTAACTAAAACAAACATCCAGTTTGTTTTGCTACTTAAAATTTGGACTGATAAAAAGTTGTTTGGACAGGGATTCTTGTTAATATTCTCCTAAAAACTTTCCAAGTTTGTTTTAGTCATCACTCATCACATGTGAGTAATGTTATTTTTGGCCCCAAAATATTCTTGCATCTCAAAAACGTCTCAAAAGCTTAGCCCTTCTTTTGTTTGCTAATTAATGAACTGTTTTGACACCATTTGCGCTTACACTTCCTTCCTCAGAAGAATTCTTTAATACACATCTACATTAATGTTCACTTCCTCTCCCATGGTCATGACAGTATATTTTCACGCTAATTTGATGAACTTCTATGATATTTTCGATTTCTGAAATCAAAATTAATTTTCTGGGTAAGAGTGAATAACAAAATTAAAATTTGAAAAAAATGTTTTATCCTTAAGAATTATGTCTTCTAATTTTCTATAAAAAAAGTTTTCATTGTCAGACCTAAATCAAAATACTTATTTAAACAGACACCATACTTTCTACTTAATCTATTACAGTTTTTTACTGTTCTTTATTATCATTTATTTAAGTTCATACCACTTACGGCCATGGGCATTGCAACATTGGCATTCTTTTTCTATTTCTGATTTGTTTTTGAAATATAAAAATAAAAAATTTTTTCATCAAATCATTGTTCATTACCGAGTTATAGAAATTAAGTTTATTTATATTTATTGTGCACCAAGCAACTTAAACTTCCTTAGCAAATGGGATAAGGGATGGGATTCCTTGTTTCATTATAAGCTCAACACTATAGCTCAAACTTAAGAATCTCATGTGAATGTGACATTCTTAGAAGTTTATCAGCTGAACTTGTTTGTAAGACCACAGAGATTTATCCTATCAACAAAAATATTGTCAATTTTATTCATCCTAGTTGTTGAAGTGCCTCGAACATTTGCCAAAACTTGACCACAAAGCATAATAATTAGCTGATGTCAGTTTATTATTGTGGATTTGGATTTAATATAAATATTACTACCTCACCTTGTGGATTTTTGTAGAATTCTAGAAGAATTGACAATCAGTCTGAGACTTTATACATTTATTTAAAAGACTTTATATTTTTTCTTTTAAATGAAACAAAACCTTTGTAGAACCTGAAGATTTTCAAGTCTACCTTCCAATTCATAACACACAACATTAATTGAAGACAGTGGCATAAATTAATTGTCCACGGTGAATGGGTACCTCATTTGAAAAAATTTTCAGATATTGGTATTCCACTATATGAAACATGTCTGATTGCTTTAAAGTTACTTAAATCAAACTAATTTTATACTCTAAATAACAAATACACACACACACCACCTCAATAAATATCTGAATTAAAATTATTAGAACTTGCTTTATGTAAAACAATTGGAATACGTTATATATATATTTTTTAACAGATTTCTGTTACAGTTTAAAAAAATGTAATTAAAATTATAATTATTCTAATTTCTAAGACAAGTTAATCCGCAGGGGAATTATTAAAGTACTTAATATATGTGCAAACTTATAATTCATTTAATTAGTTCTTTTGTGTATGCTAAAGGAAATGTAATTAATAATTTATCACCTTTTGTTTTTAAGTGGCCAAGATAATTAGTTTTATTATAATTTATATTCTAAATTATACATTTTAATATGTTTAAAGTGATTTTAAACGTGTTTAATTCAAAATTAACACTCATCCATCCTTCCAACTATAAATGTGAAAAATGTGAATAAATAGTAAAACTGAATTCCTCATCCCCCAAATGCTGTAATTAGTCACTAATGATATTTATAATTTAAAGTTTTTAAACTGAACAAGATACACTCACATTTAAAAATAAACATCTTTTCTTAGATTCAGTGCCTTGTTCTATACCAGTATTACCCAGGCCTTTTAGGCTCACATGCCCCTTTTGAAAAATAATTTTTTCAGCACTCTCTTCAGCTAACTCTGTCTCTATCACAACTAATAATAAAATTATAAGTGTACCTGCATTTGAATTTTTTATTTTTTACCAAAATATGTACATAGCTGAGTCTGTAATTTGTGATTCTTATATAACCAGTTTAAAAACACAATTTGGAACTGAAATTCTAAATTGTTTTATAAAGTGAAGTGCTAAAAATATAATTTCTCACAAAAAAGTAACCACACTAGATAATAGTGGTTGCTTACTATTAATAGTAACTAGTATCAACCAAATAAGTAAAGTTAAATATGTTTTAATTGAATAACTTCAGTGTTTTCTTGTTACCCACTTGCTCCTCAATGTTCCCTACTGCCCTTGGATCCATCACTGCCCCCCCCCATATATCTCAAGCACCCACTGGAGAAGATTATGCCCACTTTGGGAAACACTGTTCTAGGCGAAGGTTTGAAATGAAATGAAAATATTACTTGTAAAGATTTTTTTGAAACTGTCAGTTGATTATATAATATATAATAGTAAAACATCTTATTAATTCTTTCATTTGCTTATTAGACACATGAGTTTTCAGTAGAATAGAAGATCTAAAACTGTGGGGACAACATAATTCACAAATTTGTCCTTTAGTTGGTATATTTAAACAAAAATTAATCCACCTCAATATGTTGTTAATTATCACGTTGTGAAAATGTTGCATCAATGAAGTCATATTAGTCAGAGGAAAACACCAGTTTTATATTGGGTGATAAAAAAAGGAGTCAATTCAAGAATAATAGTGATTACTGTTGTTAAGCTGAAAAAATTATCTCTGTGAATTTTTCTGTACTGTATTTAAGTGGCATTGGTTACAGACTTCATAATATATTACAGTCACGAATTAGTAATAATAAATCAGTTTAAAAAATAATTATTATAATACTTATTATTGTTATAATATAATAGGAAAGTTAAATATGTACAAGAAAGTGGGTCATTTTGTATAGTTCTGTGGCAGCTGATTTTCCTTTGTGCCTAAGGATGTTATATTAAATAACTTGTTAAAACTTTCTTCTATCTCTGTTACCCTGTTCATAAGGAAATTTCAGTTCCTAAGTCATAAAGTATACGAATAAAAATATATCCATAATTCTGTGTAAAACTAAGAATGAAAAGCAAGAGGTTTTTTTCAGGGAGTGGACATGCATATTCTAAAAATAAAAAGAAAATAAATCAATAGGAAAAATTTCTCCATTATTCTAGAGCAGTGGTTCTCGCCAGTGGACCATATACAGTGGCAGATTATCCATAATGCTAGGGTATGCTCACCACCAGGCACCAGGGCGTCAGCTGTCAGAGGGGGCACCATCCAGCTGAATTGACTAAGCGAAGCAAAGCTTATGATCACATTACACAATTGTTTGGTTTTCTTATGCATTTATTAACCATGGAGAGTGTTGAGTTGGAAAATCAAGCAAAGCTCTTATAGAAGCTTACTCGAACGATTTCAATAACAATCTTACAGAATTGTAGCACTGTGTGCCACGAGTAAAATTGCAGTAAAGAGGGTTTTTTTCAAATCGTTCGAATACAAATGACAGATTCCATGATACTACAGTTTGTCCGCTCAAAGTATTAAACTGATATATTGATTGGAAAATGATTGATGTATTTCCGGATATATACATTGCTTACCATCTGCTTTTGACAATTCCAATAGCTAACTGTGAATCTGAATTTTTCTGTATTAAAACACATTAAAGATATGTTGAGTTCAACTCTGGGAGATTAGAGTTTAACTGTGGGAGTGGGATATTATCTTCATTAGCAAGGCTGAATATTGAACGTGAGATACTTGAATCGCTCGATTTAGAAGAAATTATACGAGACTTTTGTTAAGGTAAAATTAAGAAAAAAATTGGTCGATTAGTATTTTCTAAGCTTAAGTACTACTGTACTCATTGTAATCACTATTTAGCTAAATATTTGTTGTAATTCGAGAGTATAAAAAAATAATTGTTAACTTTTGAAATTTTGTATGCCATTTATCAGTGTAAACAACGGATAAAAGGTTTAATTTTGAATCAGGGGAGGGGGCACCACTCTGATGGCAGCATAGGGCACCTTGAGCTTCTAATCTACCCCTGGCCGTATACCTCAGGATATTGTAAAGAGGGCATGGCAAAAAACTAGGAAGCCATAGGGGGAAACAAAGTGCAGAATAGGGTATTATATGTTTACAGAATAAATTTAATCTATTATAGTATAATTGTCACCTTCTGTCTACCCTTTCAAATGTAGAAGTCCCCTTCTACTGTATAGTCATTTATCCAGGTCTCTGTACTCATGCATGACTTCGGTAGTGAAGCCATGGCACTATAACTACACAAACATAGAATGTTAGGTTGGAAAATAAAACACCTGTGTATTTCTTTTACCACTCAAAGAAATGCTTCATCAAAAGTGTATAAGCCAGCATGTTGCAGGAGTCTTCTGTGGTTGCTGCTTGAAAAGTGATATTGGCATTACGTTGCAACAAATGCTCTTGGAGCTACAGAGTAACACAGCAGCTAAAATACCACTAAGCCAAGAAAAACACCATTTTGTATTAAGTGATGACATATCCTATTTCTTGTTTGGAATTCCTTAACATAATGGACAGACACGATCTTTGGTAATCCCTCATGTGAATGCAACTGGCTTTAAAAAGCTTGTTTCCAGTCATCAAACAGAAGGGTCATCTATGTACTTGAAAGTTTATACATTTTAATAAATGTATAAACTATAATTATACATTTATAATTACATTTAAAAATTTATACATTTATAATTGTATAAATTATAATAATTATATACAAAATGTACTATTTACAAACAAAATATACCTTCCTATCAGTAGAACATAGAAAGAAAAAAAGGATGGAAGGGGCCATGGACAGGAAAAATTGAGAAACCCCGTATAAAGGTCCATTCCCCTATGACTGTCTTTTGCAGGGGCAAACCTAGGATTTCATTTCGGGGTGGGGGGGGATTTTTTTGCATTTGAAAAAATCTTCAATCATAAACTTCCTTTTTGACATGTTGAACACAACAAATAAAGGCTGATATCACATATAAAAACGCTATTAACTTTAAACTACACAGTCATAAAGGAAAAAAGAACACAAAACACAAAGCGATATTCACCAGAGTGAGGTTAACCTCAGACCATTTTTTAATTTTTTTGAATTTTGGGGGGATGTATCCCCCATATCCCCCCTTAGGTTCGCCCCTGGTCTTTTGCCCTGAGTAGTTCATGAAAATGGACATAAATTTTCTTATAATAAATAAGCAACACATGCACATACATTTTATACACAGCAACTAAAATGAACTTGACAATTTACACATCAAAACCTTCAACAACAAAACTAACAAGTTGTTAGTGTATGTGTATTATTCAGTGTCTATACATTTGTTCCGTGTTTGTATTAATTATTGCAATATATGTAAAATGTTTGAAAAATCATTACATTTTTCTATTATACCTAATCAATACTTGACATTTTTCAGATGGAGAATTCTGGTTTTGAAGGAGAGGCTGAAAAAAAATCAGGTGTTGAACTGGTCGAAGTTACTTCAGAAAATGAAAATAACAGAACTAATGGCCATGGCTGTCAGCCAGAAATCTGCCAGCAGCTTCATAACAAGTACCTGCAAGATAAAGAAAAGATTTCTGCTGATCCTTGGGACAGATTGAAAACTGTATTTCTTGTGATAATAATAAGTTTATTTATGGTCTGGCTTATTGTATATATTACATTCTCCAAACTTGATTATATCTGATTCATTAAAAATACAGATTCCAAATCTTATGTTTGATGAAAACACCATTGGTAGCTTTTTGGATAATGTATTTACTAACTCACCAAAATGAGACTGTGTTTATTGTAAATAATTTTATAATGTTGTTTAATAACATGATATTTTACTTTTTTTAATTACTTCATTTCTGTGTACAAATATGTTTTATATATGTGTGAAGCATAACAATAATAGGTATTATCTAAAGTTTTCATAACTTAATATTGTGTGTGTGTTTGTATATATATATGTAATTACCTAATAAAACAAATTTTGTGTAAGTGTACAATTGTGTAGTTGCATTGAACAGGTCAGCGTGATGTAAATATGTGGATTATTTTCAGTACCATTAGTGTATATGTTAAAATACCATCATTTATATGTTGAATTTGTGTAAAGAATAAACAAAATTTAAAGTATAAGTTTATTGAGTTGTCACTGCTAAAAACCATGCCGTAAAACAATAATAAATTAGGGAGTTTTTAAACAACTAAGTTTCAAATTTTAGATAATGCTACTATATAAGTATATACAAAATATGTAGCCTATTTCATTTTGTGGATGTTCTAATTGTACTCCAGGGGACACAACCCTCAACTAGGAACAACTTCAGATTGGCATGTGTCCAAGTCATAGCAAGAATCCAATAGCCTACTCATCTGCTGAGATAATCCTTGGCATGAAGATAAAGTCATCTGTTTACAGAGATCTGATCTGTCATTTGACCTGTTTACAAAGATCAAAGATATTTGTACATGGTGATAATTCTGGTCAAGAGGAATGCCCATAGAGTTAAGTAGGCAGCAATGTGATGAAAATGCAGATCACCTGTAATGACTGCATGACTCCTACACTGATTAAATACCAATTCCATCACCACCTTCTTGGTAATGTGAAAATAGTGCTAAAAGTTTTCGAATTCTGTTAACATTTTTGAGAGTTTGGTGGTGTGTAGCCTTTCAAACTTATCATTCTCCAGCAACAACAAACTTATATTTTAACAACAATACTGCCATACAAAACAGCGAGTTCTATTTGAAGCACCATTACTATAGACCTGTGGAAGCAATTCTAGTGTCTCTGGCAAACTTCCCAAGTTTAGCACAAAACTTCACATTTTTCTTCATTCTAATTTCAAGACTATTTTTAAACCACAGCATAATACAAATACAGTGTTAACAAATTATTCATACTTAACATTACAACATGTAAATTTCAATGCACCTGGAGCAGTGACCCTTAATGGTATTAGACTGTAACTAACACTGGTGCTGAGAGAAAGCAGCATACTCCAGTTACTTTTATATAATACCTGGTATTTATTTGTATGTATTTTTTCTGTGATAGGATTATAACAACCATAGTCTTACAAGTTAACTGACTAGTTTAAAGTTTATTTTGCTTTTAACTATACAGAATTGGCCTTCACTTATACTACTTATATTCACTCCCATTCAGTGTTATACCTTCACTTAACAATCATCAATCACGACTAACATTTTGACACTATTTAAAAATTTGTAGGTTTATTAGGTGAATTGAAAAAATATTGTTTTCTTTACGGGGACTTTGTTTTTAGTCTTCTGTATAAGTTTTTAGTTATAATTCACAGTGAACGATGCTTGTAATGCTTAACTTAGTATTGTAATACACATTTGCATAACAAAATACAAATATTGTACAGACTAAAAATTCTATTAAGGATGTATAGAGCAGATTTAAATTCACTTTTGCAACTCAGGATGCTGTGTTACAGAATGGTGAAATGTTTAGTGCCATCAGTACCAACAATAATCATGATAATTTGCAGTACACAACTTCACTAGTTCAAACGTAAAATACATGGGTGAACACATTGTGGAACACATGCCAGAAGTGAGAACTTAAGTGTCGAGTGGCAAATGAACTGAGTCAATGTGTAAAAGGTTGCTAAATGTATTTGGAGTAAGAGAGATTTTGCTATAAAGAATTAGGATTCAAATAAAGAGTGAAAAAATAATTAAATGAGATGAGGGCATAGTAATGTTTATATGTATTTTATTACAAGAAATCAGTATTTCAAGGAACATAGAATCATATCACACATCGTATTATTTTCAGTATACATAACATATACAAACAATATGTATCAAATCATTTTTTCAATTATATGCAATGCTTAGTTGAAAATTAGAATGTGATATTCAATAATTTGTTGTTGCAAGTGGTTAACACCTCTATTAGATTTGTTGACGTACTAAATGACTTTTTGTGCACAAGAATATTCTTCTGTGCTGAATTGTAAATACATATTTGATGTTACCTTGTTGAATATGTGAGAATTAACCTGATTGAGTCATTTTTCAGAGGCTAATTGAGCATTGAAAACTCTAGGTCTCATTAGATTGTTCTCTTGTACCTCTAAAACACTACACCAATTTTGATAAAAGAGCTATAAAATCACTGTTGTCTAGATTTTAGCAGTGTCAACAAACATATATTTCAGAAATAGCAAATTGGCAAATGTTACACACTATCACGTCATATTGTGTAAAATGTGGGGCAACCTTTAACAAAATGTGGTATTATGTAAAATGTTGAGTTGGTATTTATTTTAATTTAATAAAGAGCACACAAAAGGATGACTATAACAACAACAAATATTAAAAAAGTAATTTTCTTTGCCAAGGGAAATGCTGTCATCCATATGAGACGCAATGGACCAAAGAACTCTTTTCCGATAAACAAATTTTAATGTCTGAATTATTCGTTGGTCCAATGGCTAAAGATGGGATGTAGTGTTTGGTGGAATAAGTAAGAGTCTCACATTGGATAATTATGAAATGACATGTCGCATTATCCAATAATAAAATTACGCGATAAATATTGTGTTGCCAACTAAGCCCCCGTAATGTTGCCTCCAAATTCTTAAAACACCTTGGTTTTCATGGTTTTCTGAAAACTAACACCTGCTATTTTTTGCTAGCAGTATTATAACATAACATAATCGTTAGTCGTTGTTTAGCCATTTTTCCAACATTACATGTTTCATTTTGTAATGATAATGATTTATTTAGTACTGGATAGTACAAAATATATCCAGTCTTATCAACGTTGTAAATGTCATTTAATTCATGTGGTATGTCTCATAATTTGGTAACGTCTGTTTCCAGTCACTGAATTTATTAACAGGCATATCTGCACCTTCACCCGAAATTGTTTTGAACGACCGATATACCTCTTTGTAAAACACTCCAAACACTCATGCTTTCTACAAATTTCTTAACTTTAATTTCAGTATCAATTTCAAGTGCCTTCTCCCATGACATACTTCCTATAACTGGGAGTTTTTTTTAGCGAGCACATTTAAACCATTCATAAAGAATTTCATTTACTTGTCAACACTTTGATTCACATTTTCCTTTTATGCCCTATTCATACTGCCCACTCATTTCAAACGTGGTCTTTATTTTCATTATACTGTTGCTCCAACATCATCGTGCTTATTTGCTAAACTGCTAAATGACATGTTCTGGATGAGGCCTTTCAGTGTCTCCACCATTTTCAAGTCCTAAACCACAACAAAAAATATCCCGCTGGAACCTGTATATATCCTGTACCTGCCTATACAGTACCCTGTTGGCTCAGCTCCATTAAGTCACACCCCTACTACTTGCTACGAAGCTTCATCCCTCCCTCTAATACGTTTTTGATCCACACCTAGCTTTGTCAACTTACCTAACCCCTGACGGAATACATATATCTCACTCTTGCAAAATATGAAAAAATATTTCTTCATTACTAAATTCTGTTTGTATATTCATTAGTATACTACTGTTCTTCTTTTTTACCTTTAAATTTTCTAACTCTTCATATATAACCTCCTTTTATTTAAATTATTTTCTACTTTTAATATTTCAACAGTTTCAAGATGGTTGGCGAATTTATGCCCGGTTTCCATGAAATGACTAGCGTATAGTGAATTAGTAGTCCTATCTCCTTCCCCCTTGCATGTTCCCTCAACCTAACCTCAAATTCTCAAATTTATGTCCAGTTTCGCCCATGTACACCTTATTACATTCTTTACATTTTAATTTGTACACCCCACTCTTCTGTAATTTTGGGGTTTCTTCAATATTATTATTCTTAACTTGATCAAATACTGTTGGTGATTTACCTATGGCTATATCTATATCATATTTCTTAAAACAAATACTTTTTAATTGTTTAGTCTAAACAACATTCCACTAGATGAAAAAGACTACAAAGACGAACTAAACATGATAAAATATCTAGCAGAATCCAACAGATACAACAGAACAATAGTCAATAAACTTCTACACAGAACACAAAACAAACAACAGACAAAGACAGAAAACAACAAATTCATAACACTAACATACATCAATAACTAAACTGAAAAAATAGCCCACAAATTTAAAAAAGCAGGATACAGAATCGCATACTAAACTACAAACAAATCAGAACACACTATCAAAACACACACAAAGAACAAAACAAATTTGCTCTACCTGGTATTTACAAACTAAATTGCTCAGATTGCAACAAATTCTACATAGGCCAGACATGATGTTGCTTCAAACGGAGATACTTTGAACATACAAAGGGACTACACTCCACTAACGAATCCACCTTTGCAAACCACCTCATTGAAGCAAACCACACATACACAAACATCAAGCACAACATGGATATTCTATACATACACACAAAAGGCCAAAAACTAGAATCTCTTGAACAACTAGAAATATATAAACACACAAAAACACATAAAAACAACATCCTAAACGAACAGAAACAATTCAAATCACACATTTATTCGAACATATCACACTCCACACACACAACATCGATCTTTCAAAACATAGTGCTGTCGCCAAGAACAAAATGGACAGCGCTCCCAGTGGCAGCCTCTGATGAAGCTTATAATAAGCGAAAACTGGTTCAGGCTATACGCTAATGTATCAAGGTAATGTAAAATTTTTACCAATATAAAACTTTGTGTTCCGAGTCGGTAGAGTTATCCTTATAGTTAGTTAATCCCCAAAATGCCCATGATATTGGCTCTATAAATTATTATCTAGAGTCATAAAATTGTTTTTTGCAAGATGTATAAAATTTACAAATGCTAAAATCCAAATAAATAATAGCCATACCATTGAGTTTTATAATATTTAATTTGGCCAACAAACCTACTAAAGATTAGGTTTTATTTACTAAAGTAAATTTATTTTTTTGAATACTTGGTAAACACAAGCCATGTTCAAAAAGCTACGTTCTCACACAACCCTTTCAGTACAAGATTTATAAGCTTTAATGTATTTAGTTATAACTATACTAACATATAAAACTCCACTTATTTGCAGTTCAGATGAACAAGGTTTGATTAAAAAGTTTATGCAAATTTTGTTTTATTTGAAATTGCCTTGATTTATCTAAATGTATATAGCCTCTGTCATAGTAGCCTCAGTCAGGTATAGCACAGTTATACTAACATTTTTTTTTAATTCTTCAGAACATTTCTTGAATGCACTTCTTTGGTGTAGCCTTCATCTCACTGAGTAATTTTTGTTTTCTGCCTTCAACAGTTATGAAACATTGTCCTCTTGTGGTATTTTTCATTGTTGGGGAGAAGAAAGATCACATTGGAACACATTTCTTATTCCAATGATATCATTATGATGGCTTTTTTGCCTAAACGATATTATATTGCTTTTGGATAAACAATAAAATGCATCCTGGTGCATTATTGGGGTGCAATTTCCATAGATTATGCTTCCATAAATCTGCCTGTTTTCTACAAATAGCTTCAAACAATGACATCAAATATCCAAATAGTACTCTTTTATTTGCCATTATATACAGGATATCCCATGAGAAATGGGACATACTTCAGGAATGTATTCTACAGGCTGAAATAAAGAAGAAATTCCATATAAACATAAGTCCGAAAATGCTTTGTTTTCGATTTATACAAAATGGCTTGCAAAAATTTCACCTTGATTTCTGCTCCAAGGCTACAATTAAGTTCTACTGGAATTCTTTGAACTTAAATTAAGGAGTAAGTTTAATGGTTTTATAAGGGGTTTGACCTGAAAAATTGAATCAAGAGGGTTCCAGAACTGTATCATGAACAGTTTTATAGGAAAGTTTCTTAAATTACAAAAGTATATACACACAGACACTTTTTTAGTTTTGATGTGAATTTATTTATTTATATTCCCAATAAATAAATGTTTTGTAATATAATTTGTACATAATTTAATTATGAGAAATATGATGTATGAAAGTTAATAAAAAACAAATGAACATCATAAAAACTCAAATTTGATTTAGCACTGTCTAGCTTCATGTGAATAATGAGGTGGTGCACTGTCATGTTGAAAGAACATTTTCAGCCTTTCTCCAAGATGTCTTCTAACAGGATTGATATCTGATTTTGTTAAACATCTTTGTATGCAATACCAGTAAGGCGAAGTTGAATAATAATGGGTACAATTAACTGGTCCCCAATTATACCACACTAAACATTACATGATAACCAGTTTTGAAAGTTTGATTCTATTATTTAATTTGTATTTTCAGGTAGCCACCTGTGACTGTTTTTCAAATTTTGTGTTCTGTTTCTTGCAAAAGTAGATTTATCAGTGAATAAACAGAATTTAAAATATTTCAGTGTCTTTGTACCAACTGGCAACATTTAATCTTAATTCACAGTCACCTAGTTGAAGATGTCGAATAATATGCAAATGATAACGATAAAAACTTTCTTTCTTTAGTGTTCTTCAGACTTTAGTACGAGGTATACCTGTTTGATGTGAAATCCTCCTGGGGTTGAGTTGAGGAGTGCACTGTGTCATTTGAAGATATTTTCTTATTCAGATACAGGCTGTTCTACAGTGTGTGCAATAGAATAAGCAACCATTGGAAACAATCTGTTAGTTCGTAAATTATGAAAGACTAGAGAAATGTATTTGCTATGAGGTACTCTCATCTTTAGAAATCTTCATTGGTAATCATGTTTTGCAGCCTGGAAATTTCCATTACTAAAACTAGAGACACAAAAACAATATCTGCACACTCATGATTTGAAAATTGCAATGCCATCTAAAAATTAGGTTTAAAAAAACACTACAAATCACAGATTACAGGTTAGTTATAATAAATAGTTAAACTACTATACCATAAATTAATTGTTAAGCTGGTGTTTTCTGATATTAATTCAGTTCTGAGTCTGAACAGTAGGCCTACAGTATTACCAACTGAAATTAATGTTTCTTATTAACTAAATAAAGTGTTGTTATTAATAAACTGTTATTATTAACAAATAAATAAATTGTTTGCAGTACATTACCAGAAGAAGAAATTTCTTATATTTTTTTGTTGTGTTTCTTCTTCAATAAAATTTGAGTTTTTATAACATACCGTACATTAGTATTTTTTTTCACTTTACTTATGTCACATTACACAGAATTAAACTCTGTATAACATGTATTACAAATTTACATTTACTCATTGGCAATTTAAACAAGTAAATTTACATCAAACCTAAAAAAGTGTTTTTTTTTTGGGGGGGGGCATCGCTTTTTTGAGATTTACAAAACTTTTCTATAAAACTGCTCACAATACAGTTCTGAAACCTTCTTTTTTCAATTTTTCAGATCAATAACCATATGGAACCATAAAATTTATCCTTTACTATAGGTTCCAAGAATGTCAGTTGTCTTAATTGTAGCCTTTGACCAGAAATCAAGATGAAATTTCTCGCAAGCCATAAATTGAAAACAAAGTGTGAAGTATTTATTTTCTGAAGTACATCCCATTCTTCATGAGATATCATGTATAGTGATGAAAATTTGTGGAACACAAAACCACAATCTTCATCTGACTACTGCAATGTTCAACACATTCACAACCTTCTTTGAAGTTTTTGTATCATATCTAAATGAACAGCTTATGCATAACAAACTCCCAGAAGCCTTCTGTACCACTTTCACCGCGATAGTAGTTAACTCATTCTTGACACAAAATTCAATCCATGTTCTTCAATCATGCTTCAACCATGCATTATAGAAAGTAAACAGAAAAAAAAAGCTAATGCACCAAAACACAATTTACTTTTAGCTGTCAAAGCTAACCTAGGCATGCAACAGAGCTAAAATTTTATGCAATTGTCACCGAGTTATGTATCAACATGACGTAAAAACAATTCTTTAATCAGACATTTGTAACAAAGGAAATTCAAAAGTTGCACAACCATTCTGATCAAACCTCATACGTTATAATAGGGGCTGGAGTCTTTGGCATTTATATGGTTTTAGTTCTTGTTTACATTTCTCATAACAGTAATTTCTATTCATTTGTTGAATTGATACGGTTTTATTAACTACCCTCATGCAACATACTAGATAGCAGTATTACTTTTTTTAAAGTATTGTTTGCATTTTATGTTAGTGGGCCATGCCATTAATAAAAACACGTTGTTATATGATCTTGTTCTTACAATAGTGAATACATTTTTGAATACAACAGAAATCAATATTCACAATTTTATTAACTTTTCTAAAACAAACATACTTGTGTATACAATTAGAAGTGTCCAGTATATAGTATACACAGATACTGATATGAGTTACCACGTTAAATAATTACAAAAGTCCATAATATAAATAAACAGTTAAACACTTTAAACAGTAATTTTACACATTTGACACTTTTACTAATACACACTCTTAAGAAATATGTTTTATTGCATGAGTATGACCAGACAATCTATGTCACTGAACTTCGAAAGCTTATTTGGCAGCTGCTGTTAAAACACCACTATTTATATTCATCCAGGTTGTCTGTGTGGCATGTAATGTTTGCAAGAAAGTACCAAAGGAATTGAGCAATACCACAAGAACAGCTCTAGCATACTACCATCCTGCTGATTATACAGTAGTGTTAACAAATGCCCAATAACTACTACATATTTTATTTATGGCTTTTGTGTGTCACAATATTATTTTCAAAATTATTTCAGTTATATGTTAATTAATTATTTATTAGTTGGTATAACTTAACAGAGGAGATATATCTCAATGATGAACGTTGTCAACAGAAAGTGTCTCCTCAGTTTGGTCAACATGAAAAGTAATGCTAATAGAATGTTCTTGAGAGTGAGTGCCATGCAAAACAGTGAAGAATTTCAAACTGTCTTTGTGGACTTCATTTTTCCCATGAGATATACTCATAGTAGCACAGATTTTGAATGTTGAATTCTCATCACATCTGGTGTATTCTGCATTGTGTAACTGCTGCTTGAAAACAATATTAAACAAGATTGGATTACTTACCAGAAGTGTTTACAAACTGAAACGGAATCATTCTTAAATAAAATATTGAGTGCGATTAGTAGTCCTACTTATGTCCATTACCATTGTATATGTTACTAAAAACAACTGTACACAGTAATGCTGATGAAGTAAACACTCTTTCAATAATAATGAGAAACAGCTTATTAAATTTTCTATATTGTTTTTTATCTTTACAATCTTGCTGACAAAAGTTAATCACAAATTTGCATGGTTTTCTCAAATGTAGTTTTATTATGATGTATTTAATTAAACTACAGATAAATTCTATAACAGGAAACAGATAAGAGTAAACAGGATGGAAATGTCCATTTGGTATCACATCAACAACTGATGGACAGACTCCCAATCCACAGTTTTACTGGGAATGTGTGCAGGTGAACAAGACAATTTAATTGTATAAGTGACAGAGGTCTTTTTTGTACAACGTGTCTGGTTAAACGAAACATACAAAACAGCTTTCAGGACAAATTAACCTTTGTGATACCTTTGTCAAGTTTGTCAGTGATATCAGACCTGTTAGCGATACTAAACATGGTGTTCAAAAACCATTCAAGGATTTGAAGTCACGTTCCCATGTTTTGATTTGTGTTGACAACCACATCCTTTGGAATTACCATACATTGGACCATTTCATGTTGTTGAGAGAACCAACAACATTGCTATAGTCCCAATGAACAGCCAAGATACAACAGTATCACTGACTGTCTCAAGTCTGCTTATATTCTTTAATATTCACTTCATCCCATCTCTCTTCCTGTCTCATCACATCCTGATTATCTGAACGAGCAGCCTCCTGCCTGTCTTTCCACAGCCCAGGAGGGTGTCATAACTACATATTCCAGTCATCATCTCCCTTCCACTTACTGTTCCAGAATCCGTTGTGTCGACTATGTACTGTATTGTGTTTGTGTCTTGTGATTCTCAGGCCAAAACAATGACAGGATTTGGTCATATTCTGACTTGCTCACTTTATTTTAAAACTTTTATGTTGTTTATTTTTTATAACATGTCACATGACATGGATTCATTCTGTGGTTGATTTCTTTATTTGATGATTTGAAAGGCTTTGATATTAATATTGGTATTGTGTTTTTATAAATGTAATGTTCTTGAGATTTTGTATTTCTTTCATACATAAAATGTTGTGCATTCTGTTTACCTCATTATATTTCCTTTATGTCATTATTCAAATATAATTAATTTGAATATATTTAATATTATAATATTATTTGTTTTCAGTTTTTTTCTTGGTGTAATTATTTGCCGTGTATACATAATTTAAGATCGTGAATGCAAAATGTGGTCACAAGCTGATCTGCTCGAGCTGCAAGATACAATTGCTGAGAAACTTGTAGACAAATAGATGATTTGACAGCGGATGATGTAAACAAGTAGCTAGCAAGTGATAAAGATGAAAAAAAAACACTTTATGACAGACAATGAAATAGTCGATGGGATGATCAGAGAATAGGATGAGGAGAAGGAAGAGGGAGAAGCATCAACAGCTGTTCATACAGTAGGCCATGATATGGCAGGTGACGCCTTCACAACTTCTATTAAGTGAGCAGAAGAAAATGGTGTGTCTGCTTGTGAAATTCTCGTGTTGAAAAATCTGCAAAAAAAAGTGTCGTTTAAAGCCAAGAAACAGAAGACAAATTGACAGCATTTTCCCCACATTCGACTAAATTACGAGAAATTTTTAAAAAGGAACTTTTTATTGTGAAAACAAGATGATAAGTAACATCATTTCTCTACATAATCTCCCTCAACTTCTATGCACTTGGTCCATCTCTTAACAAGCTTCGTAATTCCGTCCTGGAAGAAGATTTGTGGCATCGTGCACAGCCACTCGTGCACTGCCTCCACAACCTCGTCATCCGACGAAAACTTGAATTCACGCAGGTGCTCCTTCATCGGACCAAAAAGGTGAAAATCACTTGGAGCTAGGTCAGGACTGTACGGCGGATACTCCAGCAGCTCAAAACCAAGATCTTGAATGCACTGGATCGTTTTCCCCACAGTATGAGGACGGGCATTGTCCTGAAGCAAAAGCACACCTTTTGAAAGTTTTTCTCGCCTCTTTGTTTTGATTTTGGGTTTCAGATCTCGCAGTAGCTCACAGTAGCTGTCACTATTCATTGTTTGACCTTTAGGAGTGTAATGAATTAGAAGTGGACTTTCATATCCCTAAACACTGTCATCATCAACTTTCCTGCAGAAACTTGTCTTTTGAACTTTTTTGCTGTAGGCGAGGATGGATGTTTCCACACCATACTCTGCCGCTTACTCTGTGGTTCGAAGTGATGGACCCACGTCTCATCAACGGTTACTATGCGACTGAGAAACTCTTCTCCTTCCTCTTCTAAATGCCTTAAATGTGATTTCAAAATTTCCAAACGTTGCTGTTTGTGCTGGTCTGTCAGT
This sequence comes from Magicicada septendecula, assembly GCA_034769895.1. Taxonomy (NCBI): domain Eukaryota; kingdom Metazoa; phylum Arthropoda; class Insecta; order Hemiptera; family Cicadidae; genus Magicicada; species Magicicada septendecula. Next base: position 1,091,482,810 of record CM068367.1, read on the forward strand.
CGATGTGGTACCCAACGAGCACACACTTTGCGATAATTTAGTGATTCGTGGATGATTGCAACTGCTGAACCGTGGCTAATGTTCAACGCATGCGCAATATCATCAATTTTGACACGACGATTATCATGAATCATTCGCTCAACTGTCTCGATGTTCTTGTCCGTCTTCGAAGTGGATGGCCTACCTGAACGCTCTTCATCGCAGATAGATACACGACCATTTTTAAAGCGATTTATCCACTCATAAATTTTGCGTTCACTAAGACAGCTCTCACCATACTGCTGCTGCATTCTGCGAATAATCTCCGCAGGTTTAGTCCCTTCAGAGTGCAGAAAACGTACCACTCCCCTCATTTCTTCCTTGGTGCACACGGACAATGGGGCACTCATAATAAAATGCCCTGAAATCACTACGAATGGAGCTGAGCACTGAAACAACACAGCTAAAGAACAAAAAAACTTTGAGGTTATGATATGTTATTGTTCAGTCAGTGCTGCCATCCATTGCAGCAGGGAAAATAAAATTTGCCTTTACTTTTTGACTTACCCTGTATAAACATAAAACTAATTTGACTAATTTTGAGATAATTTACTACATTTTAATCTGATATTTTAATCAGGTGTAAGTTTTTTCATGTTTTACCATTATGTACAATATACGTTACTTTTTGTCATACTTTTTTTTTTCTAATAACCATCGACTATTAATCTGGCATTTCCACTGATCTGGCACTACCCTGGTCTGATACCTGCCGAATCAGCGAGAGTATGTACTGTATGTGTATGTGTATATACAGAGGTGTAGCTGGGGGGGGGCAAGGGGGCAGCCGCCCCGGGCGGCATAGCCAGGAGGGCGGCAAAGCGAGCATAGACTTGAAAAAATTGTTTTCAGTTTATAAAACTAAAAACAACTTGTTTCTTTGATATGACTATTCCTTAAGACCCACAGGAATATAAGATTTTCTTAATATAAGATTAAGAACTACAACAAGTGCCAAAGAGTTTATGAAGTCTTTTATTCAAGGAAAATCGAACCCCGAGTGCCAGAATATTACAATTAACAAGGAATCTACTTGCTATCATAAAATGGATGTTATTAGCGACGAGGCTGTTGATACATACAGTAAAGTTAAAAACATGAATACTTCAAACTGTGAAAGTGGCAAAGTACAGTTACAAAATTAAGTTGGTTCTAGTACCATGGATGATGTTGCATCGTGCAGTCTTGAAATTACAGGCGATGAAGGACAAAACATTACTAACAACAATGTAGACCGTCTTCCTAGTGCTTCTCTACAAGATACGGGAGCTTGGCCCAGTGAGAAATCTCAATCCTTCCGAGATTTAATGGTGAATAGAGGAACATATCAGTTGCAGAACAAAGACAGGCATTTTCCTGAAGATGAAGCTGGACGATCCTTAAACAAAAATCTTGATAGAACCTTGATAAAACCTTGATAGAAAAATCCTTGATAAAACCTTGCAAAATGGTGACAAGATAACACTTGGATGTGTTCTCTAACAAATCTCTATTTTGCTTTTGTTGGACCTTATGTCCACAAAGAAACTATCAAAGAAGCCATTTCAATAGTAAAAATGGGTTTTCGTCGTGGCGAAAGTTAAATCACCTTATTCAGAATCATGAAAATAGTCGTGCTCTGCGTTTTTTGAATGGAAGGAATTGGAACGTTCTTTAAACAAAGGGGGACTTATTGTCGATCTGCTACAGGAATAAATGAGTAAAGCAGTTAAGACATGGAAAGAAATCCTCGAACGGGTCATTGCCACAGTACAAACTCTTGCAGAACAAAATCTGGCACTGATAGGACATCGGAGTCAATTACTAACAATCCAAAACCTGGAAACTTTCTGGCTTTGTTAAAATACTTGAATAAATTTTTAATGTATAAAAATATACTTTGTGCATAATGTGTTAAAATACTTTATTATGCTTTAGATAAATAAAGCATTGACACTTCTGGAGATGCTAACGGACAAATTAAAAGTTTGGAGAAATGAGCTGTGTCACAATGTCGTTAATAAGGCACAGCAGGTATGGAATGAATGGAGTGTCAGTACAACAAAAAGGATAAGAAGGAAGGGCCATAATAAATAATAATAATAATAATAAGCGCACGATGCCAGGGGAGTATGCAGATGATTCTGCATTAACCGTTCAGCAAGAAATACGACGTTCTCTAATAGAAATTTGGACAAACTGTCAGTTGAAATTTCAAGCTGTTTCTCTAACATAAAAGACTTAGAAAAATACTTTGGATTCCTCTTAAATTTGAAGCGTACGTAAATGATGGGGATATACATTTTAAGGAACAGCTTTCCCAGATCAATATTAAGTGCACAGTGCTTGCAAAACTGTATCCACATGACCTAAACAATGAAGAATCGTTCAATGATTTGAAAGACGTCATACTTTTATTAACAAGAGCAAAAGTTAACGGAGAACAAATGAACTTTACACCTCTTGGATTGCTACAGTACATTTCTTCAATGGGATTAGAAGCCTACAAAACACTAGCAACAGCTTTACAAATTTTTCGTACTTTACCAGTGTCTGTGTCTTCTTGTGAAAGATCGTTTAGTAAGCTTAAATTGATTAAACTGTACCTACGATCAATATCTTAAGACAGGGTATCAAATCTAGCCAGGGCCGGCCTAAGAGCAAAATGCTGTGTGTGCAAGAATGAGTTTTGGCGCCCCTTACACTGAAAATGGGTATAGAAAACCCTCCAAAAAATGGTATGGGTGGTCTATAACTGAAATTTTTACCATATTATTTTTTTATATTTTTTCTCATTTCGGCGCCCCTTCCAAAATCGCATGTGTGCGACCGCACACGTCGCACATGCCTTAGGCCGGCCCTGAATCTAGCGATACTTTCAACTGAAAACTAAATTGCTTCGTCTTTAGATTATAGTGATTTAATAACCCACTGTCAAGCAATTAAGACCAGGAAAGTTACATTTTAAAATGTCTCGTTTTAAATATTTATTATATATTAATAATAAATATTAAGTGTTTATTAATAGAAGACGGAATCATTAACCTGTAATGGTAAGTGACTTATTTTGTAACTTTTAATGTAATTCTTTGTTTAACTTTATGTTGCTATAGGATATTGTTTTGACGATGCGCTTTAGACCTACAAGGAATTTGCACGTTTATTAGAACATTTTTAGGTTATACATTTTTTATATTACTACATTTTTATAGTCTACATTTCTTAATAATAAATGTATACAAACTGAATACCGGTAGTATTATAATATGTAATTTCTTAATTTAGACTTAACAAATATTGTGTAAGACGTTTGCTGTACATGCTTTCATACAAAAATCTACACATTTGCATTTATTAAGTACTTTGTTCACTGGATGAGCCTTCATTTCTGCTCTTTTATCCCCTTTTAATTTGAAGGTGAGGTGGCCGACGATTCCCTTGCCCTGGGCACCAAAATACTTAGCTACGCCACTGTGTATAAATATGTGTGTGTGTGTGTGTGTGATATTTTTATAAAGAAGAATAAACCTATATTGTTTTTAAAATGTTTTGACGGTTTTAAATTATTGTCATGTTGTTTATAAAAATACAAAATATTATTTATTATTGATGTAAATAACAAAAATAATGTGAGTAAATTACATGTGAGTGTGTAAATATATCTATTTTACGAACATATATACCCATAATTTACACACCTAGTATGGGAGTTTCCATTTTTCTACCAAGAAAAGAAAAGAAATTTACATACATGAATATTAATTGTTAAACTTTCACTTGTGAACTTACTTTGTTTTTCCCGTACGCATTTCGGCATGACGTGCACCTTCTTCAGCGGTGCGAGACAGAATGTCCGGAACTTGTAACGGTTTTTTAGTTGGTAGGTTGAGTTGGGGGGGGATTGGTGCGGGGATCCGAATTATTGTATGTTTTATGTATAATTGTGTCAAAGAGTGCGTGTGATTTAAAGTGTAATTGGTCGTTAAGAATGTTGTTTGGTTGTGTTGTGTAGTGTTTGTATATTTCATATTGTTCTGCTGTGTTAAGTTTCTGACTTTTAGGCAAGTAGTGTAATATCTCAATTGTTTGATGTTTCTGTATTGAGATATTACACTACTTGCCTAAAAGACGGAAACTTAACACAGCAGAACAATATGAAATATACAAACACTACACAACACAACCAAACAACATACTTAATGACCAATTACACTTTAAATCACACGCACTCTTTGACACAATTATACATAAAACATACAATAATTCGGATCCCCGGGCCAATTCCCCCCCCACACAACCTACCAACTAAAAAACCGTTACAAGTTCCTGATATTCTGTCTCACCGCTGAGAAGGCGCACATCACGCCAAAACGCGTGTGAGAAAAAACAAAGTAAGTTCACAAGTGAAAGTTTAACAATTAATATTCATTAAGTGCTGTGAATGAAGAAGACGAACCATCAAAACAACTGTTTACATACATGGGTAAATTTCTTGAATCTAGCCCGTTTTTTGTAACTCTATATCCTCTTCAGCCACAAAATGCACTTAAATCAATCACTTCTTTCTAAAGCAAAGGGTATTATGCAATTAGCAAAACATTTTAATTTTTGTTGTATATATTCAGTACGAATGTAACTACAACATGTAATTTATCTGCCTTTCCCATTCTTGCAACTATATCTATTCCTACAATTAAACACAGAACAGGGCTGCACCATTCTAGTCGATTAATTACTGCAATAATGTCAATATTGTTAAGACGTCACAAAACAATCTACGTGTTTATCGAACGTTCCAGAGAGATCCAGAATGTAAGCGTGTGGCGTACGTGCTAGTAGACGCATTTTGCGAGAATCTTCTCGACTGTGCCAGGCTTCGCTCGGGTGCTCGGCCTGTGTCAAGGCCGCAGTTAATTACGTAGTTCACACGAGAGATAAGACGCAGTTTGGAAGCTTCTGGTGTGTGAGCAGGACTATAAATACATGGCGGTAGCGGCCTTAGTTTTCAGTTTTAGTGCGAGATATTTACAGAGCGGTTCGGGAGTTATAGTAGCGAGATTACTGTGTACGTTCAAGTAGTTATTAGTGAAGTGTTGCGTTTTATAATCGGGTGGTATAATTACAATTTATTGTAATACAATTGTGTTAATATTAGTGACATTTTATTGCGTGTGAACAATTTTGATTTGATTTGTTGTAGTAGACTGTGTTGGTAATTACCAAATTTTTACTGTAAAATTAAAGGTGTGATTAGTGACTTAATTGGTGTCTTGTACTTATTTTGTTTCCACTGTACCTATGACGATCGAGTAGACCATCGTAACAATATGAAATACACACTTCACATTCTGTCACCCACACTATGGCAGAATCAGCTTGAATCAGAAGCATTCAATTTGGGCCATGACAATGATGTTTATACATCTAGTGCATATTACAGTGCCGGCTTTAGGCTTTTGTGTTTAGAGGGGCAAGATTTCCCTCGGTGCCCCTTGTGAGGGTAAAGTATCGGGATATGTTTAATATTTTTTTAAAAATACTTATTAATTATGTTTTGATAATAAAGCATAATATATTTGTAAAAAATTAGTACAACTAAGAAAAATAAAATAATATTTTTATAACATTATAATAAAGAGTATAACATTTTAATTATATAAATAAATCATTTACAATTAACTTTTCGCGCTTTTTTGTTGGCAAAATCTTTTATTAAATCACCAAGATCTAACACTTCAGCAATTTCATTCTCGATTGAGATAGTTCCTAAAGAAGTGAGTCTGTCTTGTAGCATCGTACTCCTTAAATATGTTTTTATAAGTTTGAGCTTGGAAAAGCTCCGTTCCCCACTGGCAACAGTTACAGGAATCGTCAATAAAATGCGCAGCGCAATCCATACGTTTGGATATAATCCTTGAAGCGAATGTTTTTTAATGAAATTTAGCACAAGAAGAGGCGTGAATTTTTCCTTGTCTAATTTATCATTCAAAAAAGCTCTTATACTAATCAGTTCATCGCATAACAAAATGCCATTGATATCGGCGGAGTTCTCAACTGTTAACTTATTTTGTAAGTCTGTGCACGATTTTAAAAGCTCCGTTCTGTTGGGTAATTTGTCCAAACAAAAGAGGAAATTCCATGATTTCGAATATGAATTCAATTGTTTAAATCTTTCTTTGATGGATGAAATAGCCGTATCTAACAGTGGGTTAAAAAATTCAACTTCCAGTTTTTTTTCTGGGCTCTCAATTGGTTCATCCTGTGTGTTTTCATCAAAATGATGTTTTACATGTCTTACCCTATTAAGCGGTTTAAATATCGGTTTAATTTGCAATTGATCTGCAAGTTCTCTTACTCCAATCGTTGCTTGTTTAAAACCATCTTTCCTGTAATTTTCTAAAAATTTAATGCAATTCTCCAACATTTTGATACATTGTGCAAGGTCCATTTTTTTTTGCCTGAAGTGATTTACTTACAACGTCGACTTGAAACAATACATCGTACCAAGCAATTAAAGATACCAAAAATACAGTCTCCTAATTGTTCTGCCAAGGTGATTGCTTCGTGCGCTACGGCAGGATTTTTTTTTCGTTTTCATTTAATGTTATCAAAGCATCATGCACACTGTTTATTTGATAACGTATTGCTTTCAATCTTTGCCTCCCAACGTATATCACTCAATGTTTTGAGAGCGAAAATTTCTGCATGACTAGTTAAGACACTCCATCGATAAGTCGAAGCAGAAAAAAGAGTGATAATCATTGTACGATCCTGAAAAAGTTTACGGAATTTAATGACGACTTTGCAGCATCACGTAGAACAAGGTTGAGTGAATGACTTCCGCAGGGAACATAGGAAGCTAAAGGATTTAGCTCTAAAATCCGTTTCTGTACGCCTACATTTTTGCCTTTCATGTTTGCGCCGTTGTCATATCCTTGACCTCTGCAATCGCTAAGTTTGAGTCCAAATTTTATTAATGTATCGGTTATAATTTCAGAAAGGCCGAAACCCGTAGAATCGTCCACCGTAAAAAATCCTATAAAATGCTCCTTGATTTCGATGATATCGGTAGATATATCAACAAATCGAATTGTGAGAGAAAGTTGTCCTTGTGGGAAATATCAGGAGTAGTGAGCAAAATAAATTGCTAGTGAAGCTCTCGCTAGAATGGTACTAGTTATTTTCGTTGCCACCAAGTCGATCAGTTCATTTTGAATTATTTTTCCGCAATAGTGATCGGAAATATCGCCATTAAGTGCAAGTGTCACATGATTTGACATTACAGGGTCAAATTTAGCCAGCAATTGAACGAGTCCTAAAAACTTACCATTGTTTGGTTTGTATAATTTATCTGAGCTTCCTCTGAAAGCCATGTTATTGATTCCCAGGTACAAAGTAATGCTTATCAATCGCTCAAGTATGCCTTGCCATCGTGCGCTCTCTTTTTCAATTAATTTTTGTTCTTCTTTGTCTATTGTTTTTCCTGTTTGCATTCGTATTTTAGTCTCTATCCACTGCTGATAAGCATTTTTATGAGACGCACTATTTTCATGATATCGAAGAGTTTCAGATAGCTTCTTCCAATTATTAAATCCATTTTCTGCTAAATCTGAAGTTTTGTTTCTCTCAAAAAGTCGACAGTGAAAACAAAATACAGCATTTTTAGATGTTGAATAAATAAGCCAACATCGAGGAAAAACTGCACCATTTGGAAGTTTTCAGTTGTAATAAAAACTAGAAAAATGACGACCCTTTTCATCGATAGGGTATTTATCCAAAATGACTTGATTGGGACCCATTTTAAGAATATAATCAACAACTTTATTGCTCCGATGATCAAGGCGCAATCCGAGAAGTTTAATGACTTGGATATTTCTTCTATACTTTTACAAGTACCTTCATCCGCCACATCTTGATTATTGGGCTTGTCATCATCAACGTTAAACTCATTTGCATTCGAAGTTGGTTTAGGCGATTCAGATCTAACTTCATTATAAATTGGAATTGGTTCTGATGCAGCGACAGTATTATCAATGATATTGACCATAGGAACTAAAGGCGCTTTGGTATTAGAGTCATTAGAGAGATTTGTATCTGTCGGTAACTTAAAATAATTATCAAGGCTTTTATGTTTTTTCGAATTTCTTCCTCTTTTTCTGCTTTTATTTTTCTATACTCATATCCGGAAGGTTTAGGTTTTTTCTTAGAATTCTCGCTCTCCATCGTCAAAATGAAATGTTATCAGCCTGCGTACAAAAAAAGGATAACAAATGTAGATAGGAAAAAAATAATTTTGAATTTCATATAATTTAATATTTTATAATAATCTGAAAACTACATTTAGTACTGGACATGTGACACTGGATAGAACAGACTACAAATACAAAAAATTTGATGGACGAAGATACCTTTCATCCAATCGTCTTTGAAATATATTCTTTTTCCGTACCTAGTTGTACCTAGTACCTAGAAATGCCCTTTCACTAAACTGCAAAGCCTTGCCAAAAAAACTTGGAATAATAATTAATAAAACTAATAAATATTCCAAACGCAGTTTGATGTGATGAAATCAGTTTAATATTTATAAAGTACTAGCACTACCCGTCGCGGCTTCGCCCGCGAAATCATGAATAGCTAAATATCGAAAGCATGAAAAACTTATACACAGGAGCATAGGGAATTACGAAAAATTTTTTGTCTGAAAATCTATTATTCCCTATGCTCCTGTGTATAAGTTTTCATGGGAGCTATCCAGTGAGTCGAATGTACACACGCTTTAAGAACCAGACACGAATTCCCAAAAATAAACAACATGACACTGATCAAACCAAAATGAAAAACCATTCACCCCTTTTTTACCCCATTAGGGGTGGAATTCTGAAAAAAAAATAGAAATTGCTTTTTAGATAGTAATATGAAGAACATTCACTCCAAGAATCAAATTGATATCTTAACTCGTTGCCGAGAAATGCGCAAAAATATAAAATGTCATAAAAACAATTTACCCCTTTTTCACCCCTTTATTTGTGGAATTTCGAAAAAAGCAGAAGTTAGTTTTTAGATATTAATATGAAGAACATTTGGTCAAACAATTAAATTGATATCTTAATTCGTTGCCGAGAAATGCGCAAAAATGTAAAAGGTCATACAAAAAATTTACCCCGTTTTCACCCCTTTAGGGGTGGAATTTCGAAAAAAGCAGAAATTAGTTTTTTAGATATTAATATGAAGAACATTCGTTCCAACAATTAAATTGATATCTTAATTCGTTGCCGAGAAATGTGCAAAAATGTAAAATGTCATAAAAAACAATTTACTCCGTTTTCACCCCTTTAGGGGTGGAATTTCTAAAAAAACAGAAATTGTTTTTTCGGTATTTGTGTAAAGAGTATTTTAGAACAAAAATCAAGTCCGATACACCATTTATTTTCTGAGAAAATTGTAAAAAACGTAAATGTCAATTTTACCCCGTTTCAACCCTTCAAAATTGATATTTTGTAAAATCCTTTCTCAGCACACCTCTACACACTAATAGGAACATATCCTAGAAATTTCATGTCTCTAACTTTAATAGTCTTGGCTGGCCGTTGATGAGTGAATGAATCAGTCAGTCAGTCAGTCAGGACATTCTCCTTTATATATTAAGATTTGAAAAATTGAAAAAATCATTTCTTATTTACGTTTCATAAATTATAAATTTCTATAACTTATGGTAATTTTCAGGTAAATTAGAATAACTTTACACCATCAGAAATAAATACAACATAAATGTATAATATTTTTTATCTTGATTTTCTCTCAATCACTTAGCTTCTATATCACTCTTAATCCTTACCTGTAAAATGTTTGAAGTTTAAATGAATCAAGAGGTAAGCAAATCCGACGACTATTCAACGAGAGCATGTGATCTATATAAATATCAATCTGCAGGTATCGCTCACAAAAATTTTATGCAAAACTCTTAGGTTAGCCCAGAACATTCGCGTCGTCCGCAGCGCACGAGTGATAGGTGCAGTCTGCCAACTGCCAAATATACAATATACTTTGTATATTTGAGATAATGTTTTATAAATCATTTTTGCTGCAGATTTTTTGTAAAGTTTTATAAAAAAATAAATAACATAATCCTCAATTTATCCGAAAGCAATTAAATAAGAGAATGAGGAAATAAATTATTACAATTAAATTATTTCAAAAAAAATTTTTTTTTTAATTTGAGAAATTAGTTTTACAGTTAAGATTGAATAAAAACAAAAATCGATCCAAATGGAAGAACACAAAACTTTCTTAGTATTAAATTTTGCTGATAAAAATATAAATAATTTTTAATTAGGCGCACTCAATAGGTAATACCCGAATTTCGCAGATATTTTTCTATAGCATTACTGCAACTTCTACCTACATTCTTATTCTTCTGAAGAATTTTATTACCTTAAAATTCCAAAACCAGTTGGCGCCCTAAAGCGTCCAGCGCCCTGGGGCACCGCCCCAGCTTGTCCACCCCAAAAGCCGGCACTGGTATATTATATATATTTTATATTATTATTAATAATAAAACTGTTTACAATAATATGATGACAGTTGGATTACTATCGAAACATATGTAATTTACAAAATAAAATATATTCATATAAAAAGTTTTATTATTAATAATAATAAAATATATACATTAATTGATTTTCAGAAGGCCTATGAATCAGTGGATCGAGAAACCCTCTTCCAGTGTCTGCAGAAATGCGGTGTATTTGTAGGAAAACTTAGTGACTCTTCTCAATTCACACTGGCATATGTCAAGGGGATGGACTCCCCCCTATTCTCTTTAACTGTGTCCTAGATAAAGTCATGAATACCTTCCATAAAGTAAATTCCACTAGCGTTAGACTAGGTAACAAATCCAAAGGCGTTGAATTAATCTGTTTTCACAGATGATCTTGCCATCTTCGCCCACTCAGAAGAAGAAGTAAGAAAGCAAGTAGAAGATCTCAAAGAGATAGCAGAGAAAACTGGCCTCCAAATCTCCTTTGCTAAAACGGAAATTATGACCACCGTATTTAAATTCCCGAAAACGTGCCTGGACACTATGTACGGAGAAATAAAATATATTAACAATTTTAAATATCTTGGGGAAAACATAACTCCAAAACGCCTCAGACAAAGATCATTTAAGATAAGGAAACTCAAATTGGCAAAGGCCTTTACTCTAACCTGCGAACTATATGGAAAGAAAAACCTTTCCAGAAGTGCAAAACTCCACCATTATAGCACTGTGATCAGGCCGCTGATCATGTATGGAGTGGAAACAATATGCTTTCAAAATTTGGAACCTCTTCTTAAAATTGAATGAAGAATTCTTCTGAAAATTTATGGCCCCAAGAAAACCGAAGATGGGTACAGGTATAGACCCAAAGAAGAGCTGTACAGCAATCTGGAAGATCTGAAAATGGCTTTCTGAAGGAAAAGACTGAGATTCCTTGGACATAAGATTTGGATGGATCAATACAGATTAAATTAACAAATTTTCAGCTATATTTGACAACTTTCCAGTTTCAACAGATACACCAAACAACTCAAGGAGGAATTGATGAAACTGGGTACAGTATCTCTTTGAACGACTGTGTGGATAGAAATACAGACAGAAACAAAATTCAAAATTTGGAGGTTCTCTGTGGTGAGTAGAAGATGAGAAAGGGGTGGATAGTGGAAAGGAAAGCATAGTGTGGGAATGAGGGCCTTCTGGCAGGAGAAGAAAAGGAAATGATATTTGCGTGGTACAAGCCTGGCATGTTGGTGTTAATATATATATTATAACGTTAAAGCTGTTTATTAGCAACATTACTTACGCTACAAAATTATGACGGGTGTAATCGTAATAATAATAACACAACGTGAAATTGTTTAGAACTATTTAAAAAATTTATTAATTAAAAATTTTCAATTCTTTTGCGATTTAAACTATCATTATTATTCGCATGTGTACACATCTTGTTACTAACATATAAGTAGTACCTCGTATTAGACATAGAACATAATATACACACTTATACTACAATAAACATTTGTTATTATATAATATTGCTCTCGACTTGCTCATTTCTTTGATAACTATTAAATTATCTGATCTCTTTTTAATAATTTTTTATTTTTTATTATTGCATATGCATTTCTTTGTTTTAAAAAATTTACTATTTACTTTCAGATTAATTTAAATATTATTGATTAAATTATTTATTCAAGATTATACTTTCATACGTTTAAACATTACTCTAAACTACTATACAAATAAGCATTTACATTTTCAAAAATTATTAATTCCACTTTTGAATTATAGTGTCTTTCTTTTTACATGGTTAATTGTCTTTACTTGAGTCTTTTTGTTTTTACAAATACATGGATTGGTTTCACCTTAGTTGTAGCGGTAATACTCAGCGTATCCTCTTCGGTCCTAGGTCCTCGATCCTGATGCTCCTCTGTAGTCGTGCAGTCCTGGAGTCCTTGATCCTCATCCTTCAGATCATCTCCGTAGTCCGTTGCCTCATTCCATACACTGGACTCTATTCCATGTATTTGGCTGCTTCCTCGTCTTTCGTCATAGCCTCTGGCTGCAGCGTTCTCGCGAAAGTGATGAGTACTTGGGTAGAGCCTCCGGCTGCCGCTGTGGTTGATCAAGAAAGATTTGTTGTCGTTGGGCAGAGCCTCCGGCTGCATGGTAGTTGAACGAGAAAAAGAAATAAGTTGGTGTGTCTCGAGTATTTATACCCTAGGGTGCAAAAATCATGTTTCGACAATCCTCTGCAGGTATCAGTCTGTCATTAGTGTCCCTTTCTAAACACGATTATTTTCACACTTATTTCGCTTGTCTTCGCAACATGCGAAGTCTTTTGCAAATTACCCGATATTCATCTTGTCGGTAATTTTTATGTGTACACAGTGTGTAAACCGTTTTTCCCTATCTTAGTTAATATAAGTTTTATTTATATTTATTTTCACTATATTTGCACTTTTTATTATTTTTGCACTATTTTTTGTACACACGTGCGTCTTTATATTATACACACTGTGGCGTATTTGGTTTTGTGATATTATGCACACACTCTCCACAATTTAAATAATTCATATAATTAATAGCGTTTATTTAGGGGTGACACTTTACAGGAATCAACTGGTCTCACACACACATGTAAGATACATGTGTACACACAGACACAGCTGAGTGGCGTGATCAACCTGTCCAAGCATGAAATTTGGTTGTTCCCTTTACAGTTCAGATTGAAAGCTGAATTATTATTACTAACAATATGGATTATTTATTTAATTATATTAATTATCTTAATTAATTGTGCAATGCACAGTACCCTATACATTTGTTCTGTTGCTATATATATAATTTGTGATGTTAATCAATTTGTTTCTTCTGCAAGTAGTATAATTTCATATATTCTTTGTAACACCTGACGCACGTTTCACTGAGAAATATCAGTATCATCAGAGGTTTGTAAGTGAACTTACAAACTGTAACTTACAAACCTCTGATGATACTGACATGATATTTAACACCTGACGCACATTTCACTAAAAAATATCATACTTGCAGAAGAAAGAAATTGAATAACATCACAAATTTATATAATTACTGCAAGAAACGTTGAGTTACTTAAAAAAAAAAAAAATATATATATATATACATACAATATATAACAAGAAAAGTTTGAGCATTTAGAATATTATATATATTATATCTATGAACAAATTTGGAAGCCTGATGAAATGGGTGTGAGCAGTGAAATTATTATTAACGGTTTTGAATTATCCGCCCCGTTATTGGAGAAGCAAAAGTAAACGGTTGCGGGTTGAAATTTTTGTTACTGTATACTTTCCTACATTAAATCAGACATTAAAATTTGGTCGTTGCTTCTGCATTAATTTTAGTTACCGTACTGAATCTGTTTGTAATCAACTTATTTTTGCTAACGTAAATAAATAACATAATACATGACAACATTAACTTTAATAAATTTATAAAAATATCGGGTCTTTCACTGTTTCCTGCGGCCAAATATAACTTCCGTCTCCACGTTTGTACTTTTTTTCCGTGTTCGATGTGTACTAGAACTGTTTTCTTCACAAGTAACTAATGCCAGTTTATGGAGGTTATGTAGACAATGTAACTTAAATAAAATTTACTTTGTTAGTGTACAATAAAAGGGTGTATTTACTGGAAGTACAGAAATAATTTTCCATTTATCGCACATAATTACGGTACACAGACGATTTTTTGAGGTTGTGTCTACGTTTAACAATGCAACTTAACCTTTTAGATTTTTAAAATTAATTAGATTTAACAAAAATTTCCTTTGTTAGTGTACATTAAATTATTGTATGCATACAAGGCTGCTGTACATAACATTAAAGGCTGTATTTATTCGAAGTACCGGAATTAAAACCTAGTTCCAATTTAGAACGTAGACCTATAACCTATTTGCATATTTTATTGGGGTTTATTGGCACATATTTTATTAAAAGGGTGTATTTATTGGAAGTACAGAAATTATTTTCCATTTATCGCACATAATTACGGTACACAGACGATTTTTGGAGGTTGTGTCTACGTTTAACAATGCAACTTAACCTTTTAGATTTTTAAAATTAATTAGATTTAACAAAAAATTTCCTTTGTTAGTGTATATTCAAAGGCTGTATTTATTGTATGGCTAAAAGGCTGTATATACATTAAAGGCTGTATTTATTCGAATTAAAAACTATCGGTACTTCCAATTTAGAACGTATAACCTAGTAGGCTACGTTATTCGTACATACAGTATTTTATTGGGTTTATTGGTACATATTTTATTAAAAGGGTGTATTTATTGGAAGTACAGAAATTAGTTTCCATTTATAGCACATAATTACGGTACAGAGACGATTTTGGGAGGTTGTGTCTACGTTTAATTATCTAACTTAACCTTTTAGATTTTTAAAATTAATTAGACTTGTAGGGGTGTGCATGGCAGAACTACTTGTGCACCCACTTTATAATCATTTTTTGGGTAACACTGAGAACTTTAAGCCTTCTTTTATGCTTAAACAAATTATATATACACTTAATTATAGAAGACCAAAAAGCAAATATGTAATTCAAAAGACTAATTGCTCTAATAAACACATGCTGAAGTTAAAAACAAAAGAGTTTTTACTTGCCTAACTAATCATTAGTTACTAATGTGACAGTTGGAGCTGCTTTTTCTGCAAAAGCTGGAGTATGTTGGATTCAAGAGTGGTTAAATTAAGTCATAAATCTGAGTGTGCGTCAAGTCTATTTGTGTGCTTGCTTTTCACTTGAGATGAAAATCCCATTTCACTCAAGAATGAGGTGGTGAATGGGATGAGCAACTCCGAAAATTCAGGATATTCATCTCTTAAAGATATCCAGAACTTTGTTAAGTCAGAATCTAAAAGTTTATGGATTTTGTTGTCCATGACATGTCTCATGTTATCACTAACTATACAAAATAATTTACTAAAAATTTAGTTTTAATCCCAGCATCACAGATGATATCACACAATTGCTCATTTAGTTTTACTGACAACATGTTAGAACTTTCAAAATACAAGAATGGGTCTTGAATCCAATTGAATTCACTGTATCCCTCTGGGAAGCAACTTTCAATCTGGTTATAGAGAGTTAAACATCAGAGCTGGTAAAAAACAATGGTAGAGCATGAATAACAAAAATGTACAGTTTAGACTATGTACAAAACAGGTTGAATTTAAATTGTTAAAATGATATATCTTTGTTATTTACATGTAGTAGCTTTTTAAGACACAGTAAATAAATTTCCGAACCTGACTTTGCAACCCACCAAATGCCCTCTCGGGACCCTGCAGTGGCTCATGCCCAATAGGTTAAGAAATGCTGAACTAAAGGCATGTTTGTGGAGTGAAACATAAAAGATAACCCAGACTTCTAAAATGCTCTTAGTGAAATGGGATTTTCAGGAGTAACAACACACTATTTGGTTAACAAGCACATTTTACTATTCTAATACCAAGTCAATTAGATAGCTTAAATGTGTAGTACTCTATGTGATGCTGATCACATACTGTTAATCAGCAGCACTGCAGAATACTCTAGAGCCACACTCTTGGCATTCATCTGGAACTTTATCACATTAGCCTGATAATTAGGATGTTGCCACCAGCTGAGTTTTAGAAAGTTTGTGTAGTAGGTTGTGCATTCAGATAGGATGATATTAGACAGCAGTTTTTAATAAAAGTGACAAATGATCAATTGTTTACTTGTGTTGTAAACTATTGTGATTTTTTTATTACTGTTTGTAGGCTATACAGTGTGTCCTGGATAATTATATAAAGAGAACTGTTGTAATATAAGTGTGTTTGTTTTAGCAATTGAGAGTATCTGGTATTCAGTAATTCATTCCACTGTTTTAAGTTCATAATTCTTGTCACTGGTTGTAAGAATATTATTCTCATTAATTTTCCAATTCTATGAAGTCTTCAGTAGTTTTACCACGATGAGACTCAGCTTTATCACTGAAGATGCCACATCACTGAATGAGCAAAACTTTTCTTTAATAATCTCAACAAAGCATGGTTATCAGCTGAAAAAAAGTTTTAGTATTAAAAGTTTTGATCACGCAAATCTATAAGGGATACTAAAAAGAAATAACATAATAATTGTATTGGACATAAAGTTATGTCCACAAAACAGATTTTGTTTGAAATAAATAAAACACAATTTGACACAAATATTAATTTTATGAATACTTGTTTGGCACATATTACAGAAGGTTACACCATTAAATGAGTTTGCCTAAGTATAAAATTCTTGTCAGATGAAAAACGTGTACAGTCAGAATACTATTTGTTATGTACAATACAAATGATTCACTATGGGTAACAGTGACACATAAACACTAGACATTGACACTGAATGTTACTTGTTTTGAATGATTCATTGTGTCCTACCTGACCAGAGTACAGGTATTAACCAAGAGATGTTTAGTATACTGCTGTGTAACTGCTACAATGAAGAATTATAAGTAGTACTTTTTGTTTTGGTCATCAACCTTGAAAAGGATAATAGAAACTTTGTATACCTTGCTTCCAGCAGTTTTACATGATACATTCCTAGCACAAATAAGAAAAGTTTAAATCTGCTGATGATCTAAAGGAGTGATAGTTATTTGCAGACTGACAGGGTTATAAAATAATTCTGAAAGAATTGTTGCTTTTACAATACCATCCTTTATCAAGTGGCTACTCAAATCTGCCAGCTTTTCACAGAAACTGAAGTTTGATTATTAGATCCATCATGATGACCTACTGATGCTCCAAACATTTCAAGGATTCTCCTAGCCTTAAAAAACTAGACTGGCCTCATTGATTGACATGATTAATGTTAAATTTACTTTGGGATACTTCCAAACATAATACAGTTTAAAATAAACAAAAAAAATTGTATTTCTAATATTTGCAGAACTGTATACACATAATTTGATCTGGATAGAACGTGTATTAAACAATAATACTATTTGATGCAAATAATGAAAATATCCGTGTGGAGAACTATACATGACTTCCATGTTTTAAGATTTATATTTAAAATTGTTTTAGAAATGAAATATTTCTACAGAAACTACTTCTATCTTCAGCCTCAACCACAGAAAACACACACACACACACACACAATTCCTTTTTTCTTTATTTAATTTGAATTCAGAGTATTGGCACATATTTTATTAAAAGGGTTTATTTATTGGAAGTACAGAAATTAGTTTCCATTTATTGCACATAATTACGGTACACAGACGATTTTTGGAGGTTGTGTCTACGTTTAACAATGTAACTTAACCTTTTAGATTTTTAAAATTAATTAGATTTAACAAAAAATTTCCTTTGTTAGTGTATATTCAAAGGCTGTATTTATTGTATGGCTAAAAGGCTGTATATACATTAAAGGCTGTATTTATTCGAATTAAAAACTATCGGTACTTCCAATTTAGAACGTATAACCTAGTAGGCTACGTTATTCGTACATACAGTATTTTATTGGAGTTTATTGGTACATATTTTATTAAAAGGGTGTATTTATTGGAAGTACAGAAATTAGTTTCCATTTATAGCACATAATTACGGTACAGAGACGATTTTGGGAGGTTGTGTCTACGTTTAATTATCTAACTTAACCTTTTAGATTTTTAAAATTAATTAGACTTGTAGGGGTGTGCATGGCAGAACTACTTGTGCACCCACTTTATAATCATTTTTTTGGTAACACTGAGAACTTTAAGCCTTCTTTTATGCTTAAACAAATTATATATACACTTAATTATAGAAGAGCAAAAAGCAAATATGTAATTCAAAAGACTAATTGCTCTAATAAACACATGCTGAAGTTAAAAACAAAAGAGTTTTTACTTGCCTAACTAATCATTAGTTACTAATGTGACAGTTGGAGCTGCTTTTTCTGCAAAAGCTGGAGTATGTTGGATTCAAGAGTGGTTAAATTAAGTCATAAAGCTGAGTGTGCGTCAAGTCTATTTGTGTGCTTGCTTTTCACTTGAGATGAAAATCCCATTTCACTCAAGAATGAGGTGGTGAATGGGATGAGCAACTCCGAAAATTCAGGATATTCATCTCTTAAAGATATCCAGAACTTTGTTAAGTCAGAATCTAAAAGTTTATGGATTTTGTTGTCCATGACATGTCTCATGTTATCACTAACTATACAAAATAATTTACTAAAAATTTAGTTTTAATCCCAGCATCACAGATGATATCACACAATTGCTCATTTAGTTTTACTGACAACATGTTAGAACTTTCAAAATACAAGAATGGGTCTTGAATCCAATTGAATTCACTGTATCCCTCTGGGAAGCAACTTTCAATCTGGTTATAGAGAGTTAAACATCAGAGCTGGTAAAAAACAATGGTAGAGCATGAATAACAAAAATGTACAGTTTAGACTATGTACAAAACAGGTTGAATTTAAATTGTTAAAATGATATATCTTTGTTATTTACATGTAGTAGCTTTTTAAGACACAGTAAATAAATTTCCGAACCTGACTTTGCAACCCACCAAATGCCCTCTCGGGACCCTGCAGTGGCTCATGCCCAATAGGTTAAGAAATGCTGAACTAAAGGCATGTTTGTGGAGTGAAACATAAAAGATAACCCAGACTTCTAAAATGCTCTTAGTGAAATGGGATTTTCAGGAGTAACAACACACTATTTGGTTAACAAGCACATTTTACTAATATTCTAATACCAAGTCAATTAGATAGCTTAAATGTGTAGTACTCTATGTGATGCTGATCACATACTGTTAATCAGCAGCACTGCAGAATACTCTAGAGCCACACTCTTGGCATTCATCTGGAACTTTATCACATTAGCCTGATAATTAGGATGTTGCCACCAGCTGAGTTTTAGAAAGTTTGTGTAGTAGGTTGTGCATTCAGATAGGATGATATTAGACAGCAGTTTTTAATAAAAGTGACAAATGATCAATTGTTTACTTGTGTTGTAAACTATTGTGATTTTTTTATTACTGTTTGTAGGCTATACAGTGTGTCCTGGATAATTATATAAAGAGAACTGTTGTAATATAAGTGTGTTTGTTTTAGCAATTGAGAGTATCTGGTATTCAGTAATTCATTCCACTGTTTTAAGTTCATAATTCTTGTCACTGGTTGTAAGAATATTATTCTCATTAATTTTCCAATTCTATGAAGTCTTCAGTAGTTTTACCACGATGAGACTCAACTTTATCACTGAAGATGCCACATCACTGAATGAGCAAAACTTTTCTTTAATAATCTCAACAAAGCATGGTTATCAGCTGAAAAAAAGTTTTAGTATTAAAAGTTTTGATCACGCAAATCTATAAGGGATACTAAAAAGAAATAACATAATAATTGTATTGGACATAAAGTTATGTCCACAAAACAGATTTTGTTTGAAATAAATAAAACACAATTTGACACAAATATTAATTTTATGAATACTTGTTTGGCACATATTACAGAAGGTTACACCATTAAATGAGTTTGCCTAAGTATAAAATTCTTGTCAGATGAAAAACGTGTACAGTCAGAATACTATTTGTTATGTACAATACAAATGATTCACTATGGGTAACAGTGACACATAAACACTAGACATTGACACTGAATGTTACTTGTTTTGAATGATTCATTGTGTCCTACCTGACCAGAGTACAGGTATTAACCAAGAGATGTTTAGTATACTGCTGTGTAACTGCTACAATGAAGAATTATAAGTAGTACTTTTTGTTTTGGTCATCAACCTTGAAAAGGATAATAGAAACTTTGTATACCATGCTTCCAGCAGTTTTACATGATACATTCCTAGCACAAATAAGAAAAGTTTAAATCTGCTGATGATCTAAAGGAGTGATAGTTATTTGCAGACTGACAGGGTTATAAAACAATTCTGAAAGAATTGTTGCTTTTACAATACCATCCTTTATCAAGTGGCTACTCAAATCTGCCAGCTTTTCACAGAAACTGAAGTTTGATTATTAGATCCATCATGATGACCTACTGATGCTCCAAACATTTCAAGGATTCTCCTAGCCTTAAAAAACTAGACTGGCCTCATTGATTGACATGATTAATGTTAAATTTACTTTGGGATACTTCCAAACATAATACAGTTTAAAATAAACAAAAAAAATTGTATTTCTAATATTTGCAGAACTGTATACACATAATTTGATCTGGATAGAACGTGTATTAAACAATAATACTATTTGATGCAAATAATGAAAATATCCGTGTGGAGAACTATACATGACTTCCATGTTTTAAGATTTATATTTAAAATTGTTTTAGAAATGAAATATTTCTACAGAAACTACTTCTATCTTCAGCCTCAACCACAGAAAACACACACACACACACACAATTCCTTTTTTCTTTATTTAATTTGAATTCAGAGTATTGGCACATATTTTATTAAAAGGGTTTATTTATTGGAAGTACAGAAATTAGTTTCCATTTATTGCACATAATTACGGTACACAGACGATTTTTGGAGGTTGTGTCTACGTTTAACAATGTAACTTAACCTTTTAGATTTTTAAAATTAATTAGATTTAACAAAAATTTCCTTGTTAGTGTACATTCAAAGGCTGTATTTATTGTATGGATAAAAGGCTGTATATACATTAAAGGCTGTATTTATTCGAATTAAAACCTATCCGTACTTCCAATTTAGAACGTATAACCTAGTAGGCTACGTTATTCGTACATACAGTATTCTATTGGGGTTTATTGGTACATATTTTCTTAAAAGGGTGTATTTATTGGAAGTACAGAAATTAGTTTCCATTTATCGCACATAATTACGGTACAGAGACGTTTTTGGGAGGTTGTGTCTACGTTTAATTATCTAACTTAGATAGTAGGCTTCGTTATTGGTGCATATTTTATTGGGGTTTACTGGCACATATTTTATTAAAAGGGTGTATTTATTGGAAGTACAGAAATTAGTTTCCATTTATCGCACATAATTACGGTACAGAGACGATTTTGGGAGGGTGTGTCAACGTTTAATTATCTAACTTAACCTTTTAGATTTTTAAAATTAATTAGACTTAACAAACATTTCCTTACTTAGTGTACATTCAAAGGCTGTATTTATTGTATGAATAAAAGGCTGTATTTATTCGAAATACCAGAATTAAAACCTACTTCCAATTTAGAACACAGTACATTCTAACGTAGGCCTATAACCAAACAAGTACATTAAAATCCTTTTTTCAACATAATGCAATAAAAAGCAATTTGCAGTTTCTGTTAACACCCAAATGATTAAGTATTAATAATGGGTTAGAGTGGAATACTGTTAGCCAATTCATTTGTAATAGCTAAAATTGCCAAATTATTAAGCCTTTCTTGGTAGGTAGTGCTTCTCTGCCAAGTTTTCAGTGAATTCGCTATACTGCTCAAAGATTTTTCAGGAGACGAAACTGTAACTGGAATAGTACAGAAAAGCCTATAGGCAAGACAGAAGTTCACAAATACAGTTAGAAGGTTTTTGGAGTAGGCTTAGTGGATTCTTTTCTGATTCAAACTCTGTTTTATAAATGTTCTTCAAGTGTAATATTTCTTCAAATAGATCCATTGCCAATTCCTTTTTAAACTTGCTAATGAGAACTTTTACTTTCAACTCTAATTCATCATTTTCCATGTCCGTAAAGTTCAATACTGGTGGAAACAAGTCACGAATTGAACTAATTGCAGTGAATCGTGTTTTTATGTTGCCCATTACAAACTCTAATACTGGGTACATGACTGAGGTTTTAAATTTATTTTCTTGATCTTTGTTTACTGAAAAATCACTATTGGATTGATCTGTACTTTTTTTCCACCTTTTGGGAGATTCAGGAGGAATTTTTATTAGTTCTTTTAAAATTAAGTTTGGTTCTTCAATTATGCTGTCTGGGTTATCACGCAACAATTTCAATTCTGTCAGCAAATCTTCCACTAGAGTTATTTCAACGAGTGTGATTCCTTTGCTTTGAATAACAACATTTTTTTAGTCAATATATGAAAGCACTTTGAACCAAAATGATGCCAACATTAAGCTCTTTGTGGAATTGAAATATTTCTTAAACCCTAATATGATGTTGTAGGCAGAGGGAGTTAGACTAGAAGACATCTCTTCTAAAGTATATCCAACAATTTAAGTACTCCTGGGTAGTGCTTAACTATCGGTTTGACAGCTTGGATCCTCTCACTTCATCTTGTTTCAGGGAAGCTCTGCAGTGATAAAGGAATGTGCTTTTTCAAAACTTCCCAACATTTTTCTCTAGGGCTGCTAGAGAAAAATGAGTAAAGACTTGCAATATGCCCGAAAAATGTCATCACATCTGCATTGAGTTTTGCAGCATTAACACCCACATGTTTCAAGGAATGCGCCCCACATGGTAAAAATATTATGGATTCGTTCTTTTCAAGAATTCTACTTCCAATTTAGAACCCAGTACAATCTAATGTGTGGAGAACCATACATGACTTCCATGTTTTAAGATTTATATTTAAAATCGTTTTAGAAATGAAATATTTCTACAGAAACTACTTCTATCTTCAGCCTCAACCACAGAATTGTCGTCACTAACATCTACCACCTCACATTAGCGCACTTGATTTTCACTGATGATGGCAGTCGATGGCACTTCCGAAACGTCTGGTTTTGCAGAATACATTGGACCACGGCCAAACAGCCTGGAAAGGAATTTTATCAACAAACTACTTCATCGTTGCCGATAATGTAGTACACATATAAAAATTATCCCCTCCCCTTCACCTATCATTTTAAATTATAGAAAATTATCCCCTCCCCCTTCAACTTCCCCCTACCCCTTTTCATTTATCGATATTTCATCTACCTTTCTAGAGTGGATTATTATGACCTTTTCAGGATACTTTATTTATCAAAATTAAGTACTTTACTCTTGTTAAAACATAAAACGTTGCAGGTAAACTACCCCTTCTCCTTAACCGATCTTCACCAAAATCAACAGACCTTGAGTCCTCTACAATATGCAAAAAATTATTTGAATTTGCGGCAATTATCATTCGCCATAGACAAAATTCTATACACAGACATCTTTCAAAAAATTACTTCTTTATGTATTGAGGGTAGTACGATCAGAATCAGCCCTTATCTCGAACACGATTTTTTTCGCCATCCATTTCCTTATGGAACATGGAAGTAAAAACAATATCCTTCTTTTTATAATATGTATTGCACATGTTTTCTAACTCGGGACACTAATTATTAGATAAAATGTTTACCTTCATTTAAGCCAGCTTCCACTCACTGTGTTCTTTCTCAGAGGCCATAACATGTTTTTTTTTTAACGTTGCTGAACATAAATTGATGTTGAATTAAAAATAAAGTAAAGGATTAGCACCTGAATTTTGCAACGTGCAAGTTGAAGAATCTATTTAATTATTGCACTTAACTTGATATAAGTACTGATTACATTTCAGGATTATTATTTTCAGAAATAATGTTATGTAAACCAGATTTCCCCATATAAAGTTAATTAAAATTCTTTAACGCATAGCATTCCAGGCCTTTATGGTAGTAGATTTGTATTACTAAATTTGAATTTACACAAATAATTCTCTTTGATTAACCAGAGTTACACACACAAACTAAATGCTGAGTGTCCTCCTAGTGTATAAATTCAGCTAAAACACTATTCCAAAAACTTACCTTGTTACTAGAATATGTGACATGATGAACTTTTCATGTTAAATAGTTTAAATACTTTGTGTTGAGAGTTAAGCAATTTAATAATTTTTATTTATGCAGGCGTATAGCAAAATCTGATCGTCATGAAAAAGGAATAAGGCATTTTGTAATAGCAATTAACTGATTAGTTCCTGCTGTATTACTGACTGATATTACAAGACCAATTTTTGTTTAATTGAAAAGATATATTTTAACTGTTTCTTTTGGTGCAATCTGTAAATTCCTTGACACACATCCATAAAGGTTTGAAAATATGCTTATTGCAGTTTGATAGGAACAAATTCTCAAAAAACTAATACAAATTTGTTATGACTGATCACACCAGCTATCCTTTCTATTTGAAATGAGCCTTTTATCCAAATTTATTACATAGTATTGTGCCAAGATATATCACTACATTTGTATACTGTAATACAGTAGTGGTAGAATATTATCATTCCACTAATATTACCCTAACATAATAAATGAAAATACATTATATACACATCTTTTGACATAATCATCCTTTCACTTATCACTTTTTGCTTATCAATTTATTTGATGAATATATATTTAACGATTTATGTAAAATACAACAGGTGTTTAACGGACACGTACTATGTGTAGACCTCTTATTTCCCTCCTCGGCAGGTTGAAGCTCAACTGGCACTAGAGTTGGGTATGAAATTATACTATGCTCATAGTCTGTCTGTTAGCAGCTAGTGGCATCTATTGACATTCACTCATGTAAAATTACAGAGTCGGTAAAGGATGTTCGAAATTTGAATGTAAACAAATTAATAGTTAAATAATTAATATAATGGAAGTATCACATATATAATGTATGTAAATGTAATTGTGAAAAAACGATGTAGGGCCTACTTCATATACAGATCAGAAGTAAATGATGAACTATTCTCTTTATGTAATAAGCCTTGTTACTAAACAATATATATTTTTAAAAGCTTCTTATCATATTGAGATGAAATGGAGCGGCATTTGAAACATCTCTTAGGTATAAAAACAACATAACAACCTTTACAAAATTTGCCGCCCGTAGGCAGTAGCCTACTTTGCCTATGCATAAATCTGCCTCTGGTGTACATGCTAAATGCATCTGAACAGTAGTAAGAATGACTTAGTATCCTGTTGAGTTATTCACATTTCTGACGGATGATACGCAAATACTGGAAGGTAGGATGTGAGAGCCAGCAATAACCTTAAATAAAACTCTCATATATTTCAGTTATTACAGACAAGTGCTTGATTTGATAATTTTTTTTAAATAAAATTGTATATTTTAATGTAGCTTTACAGTAGCTTGACAGAAAGTGTAAAAATGTAAAGTAAAAACGGCATGACTTAGGTGTAAATAAAAAGTGAACACTTTACAGTAGCACAAAAAATTACAAAAAACTGAGACAATGAAATGCTACAGTTCAGTTAAAAATTTTGCAATCTCCCTCACACAAAATTTTAAAGAATAAAGACATCAACACAACAAAATATTTTTTTTGGAGCAAAAGGAAACACAATGGAAAGGCATCTCAGGTAGTATCACTTTGAAATTATGGTTTCAAAATGTTTAGGGAAAAGAATAAAAAAATGCTAGCATTAACAATCCAACAATGTATCTAAAAGATCAGGATCTTGCTAAGTACATTATAGGGAAAATTGGTTTTGTAGCTGCTAGTGGATGTTTGTTTCTATAAAAAATAATTGCAGTATTTAATAAATTATGGTACATATTTAATCATTTATTGAATAATTTGTCATTTATATAATTTTGTTTTTTTTTTAATTTCTATAGATACTTTTGGTGTGTTTGTTGTAATTTTGTGTTTTACATAATCTTTTGTGATTAAATCATTTGGTATAAAATGTTCCAGATTATAAAATACACCTCACAGTTTTAACATACAATATGTATAGTAACACCTCTATAAATAGTAACAGGTATATCAATATGCCTGTAATCACAGGTATAGGAAAGTAATGGCAAATCTTGAATAATCTTGTTATCAGTTATTGTTATTATTCGGCTAGTGCTATTAAATTCATATTGGCCCAAAGTGATCACAAAAGGAATTTATTGTATTTGTTTACAGTCAACAGTGTAGATTCCGGTGATGATTTGAGATTTATATAAATTAATTTTCACTCACATGAATGAAGTTGCAACCGTAAAGAAATACAGAATATATTTTCTATGACAGCAGACAAGACAGAACACTTGTATTTTGCCTGTTATGTGTGTACTTACATTCAGACATAATTTATTTGGATTGACTCTGCAAGCTTGAAATCAGATAACAATAATGTTTTATATTTTACATTAGTGTATATGTAAAATTATAATCCTCAACGTATAATATTGAATTAATTGGGATGTTTCGTTAAATTGTTACGACGGTCTCACCGATCGTCACATAGTACAGTGGAAACCAAAATAAAACACACTTATGAATTAGCTAATTTATTGGTGTTGTTACATTTTCATTTGCTTGTTCAGTTTCATACATTTTTAATTAGTGTTGTGTTGTAAGTAGCTACGATGGTTGAGTGTTATTGGTACAAAAGAGGATGCTGCAGTTTCGTTTCTTCAAGAAAAAGGTTTGGTTCACAATCCTCATCAATGTGAACAAGGACACGACATGGTATTAGCCCTTGGCCAGCAACAGCATTGGTGTTGCAATAAGACGACTTGCCATGAGTATAAGGTAGTTCGCAAGGGCACATTTTTACAGGGGTCCAAATTACCGCTGGGAAAAATAATAAAATTTATTTATTTCTGGTGTGAAGGCGTAGTAGTGTGAAAAACAGTAAAAATCAACTGGAAATCAGTGTCAACACACACACAGAGTGGACGGCTTACTTAAGATATATCTGTGCCGTAACGTCATGAGAAACCCACGGAAAATTGGAGGACCGAATTTAACAGTTGAAATTGACGAGAGTGTGTTTGCCAAGAGAAAAAATAATGTTGGCCGGGTGTACCCACAACAATGAGTATTCGATGGATACGCCGAGAAACGAAGGAATGCTTTTTGTGTTGTGTGGAAGATAGATCAGCAGCTACCCTCCTACCTCTCATAGTGGCAAATACTGAACCAGGGTCTACTATAATGTCAGATGAGTGGCGTTCGTACCGTCAAATTGTTAATTTGCCACAACAGTACAGTCATTTGACTGTAAACCATAGTTATAACTTTGTGGATCCTGAAACGGGAGCGCATACACAAGGCATAGAAAGCATGTGGCGGTCCTGTAAACGCTGAAACATGATTGAATGTGGTACGAGAAGGGAACGCTTAGATTCCTATTTAAGTGAGTACATGTGGAGGTCCACAGAGGTCCAGAATATC
Source organism: Magicicada septendecula (assembly GCA_034769895.1). Taxonomy (NCBI): domain Eukaryota; kingdom Metazoa; phylum Arthropoda; class Insecta; order Hemiptera; family Cicadidae; genus Magicicada; species Magicicada septendecula. The sequence goes on from CM068367.1 coordinate 1,091,510,486, forward strand.
TTTCCAGGTGATGTATCGAGAAGCGTATAGAGTCACCTCCTTACCACTCATGACTACCTGTGGCTAGCTGGTGTTTCTGTAAAAACAATATTCAACGTCTAACATTTTCTAGATAAAGAAGGAACATGCATTATGGTTAATAAGTTAGTATTATTAAATACACAGTTTTAATAGGTTAGTATTACATATCTACCACTTTTTAGATAAAGAAGGAGTATGCACTACGGTTAATAGCTTATGCTACAAGATACATGTGTTTATTTTAAAAATTAGTACAGTAACATACAAGACAGGTTACAAGAACAATTGCTGGAAGAAACGGAGAATAAACAGTTACAGTGAGATCAAAAGACTTAGAATTGAGCACTACAGAGTCAATTGGGTTTGTAAAGAAACGTCTAACCCAATGTACTATCATTACACACAATAATGTACTATCATTACCTAACCAACCACAACACTCATGTAGAGTAGACGTATTATTTAAGAAGTATCTGTGCCTCAACCCAGTACTAAATCCAGTATACTGTAACAGGATCTACTGTTCCACACTGTAAATAAAGAAGACACGCAATAATATATATCTATGTGTAGGCTGAGGAGATTGGAATGGCTGTTTACTTACCACTTCACCTGGTATTTTGGTCACTTAACCAAATATCGGTATGGAGAACCATACGTGACTTCCATGTTCTAAGATTTATATTTAAAATGCAAAATGAAATGTTTCCATAGAAACTACTTCTTTCCATTTATTGCTTCAGCCTTAACCACAGTACTGTAGTCACTAACGTATACCACCACACGTTATCGCACTCGATTTTCACTGATGATGGCAGTCGACGGCACTGCGGAAACGTCCGGTTTTGCTGAAAACATTGGACTAAGGCCAAACAGCCCGGGAAGGAATTTTAACAACAAACTACTACTTTGTTGCCGATAACGTAGTACACATATAAAAATTATCCCCTCCCCCTTCAACTATAATTTTCATTTATACAAAATTACCCCCACCCCGTTCAACTAGCCTCTTCATTTATAGATATTTCATCTATGTTTCTACAGTGGATTATTAAGATCTTCTTATCAGGATACTTTATATCTAAATTAAGTACTTTACTCTTATTATTATATATATAAACTTTCACATATGAACTTACTTTGGTTATCATTTTCCCATACGTTTCAAGGTGATGTGCCTCTTCTTCAGTGGGAGTAAATACTGAATGTCATTGTTACAGAATATTACAAACTAGCTGCCTTCAGAACCATGATACATAGACTTAACAACATCCCCTTAGATGAAAAAGACTACAAAGACGAACTAAACACGATAAAATATCTAGCAGAATCTAATGGATATGACAGAACAATAGTCAGTAAACTCCTACACAAAACAAACAACAGACAAAGACAGAAAACAACAAATTCATAACACTAACATACATCAACAAACAAATTGAAAAAATAGCCCACAAATTTAAAAAAGCAGGATACAGAATCGCTTACAAAACTACTAACAAAACAGAACACACACTATCAAAACACACACACAAAGCACAAAACAAATTCGATCTACCCGGTGTTTACAAGCTAAATTGCTCAAATTGCAATAAATTCTACATAGGCCAGACAGGACGTTGCTTCAAACAGAGATACATTGAACACACAAAGGCACTCCACTCCACTACAGAATCCACCTTTGCAAACCACCTCATTGAAGCAAATCACACATATAAAAACATCGACAATAACATGAACATTCTACACGTACACACAAAAGGCCGAAAACTAGACACTCTAGAACAATTGGAATATACAAACACACAAAAACAAATAAAAACGACATCCTAAATGAACAGACACAATTCAAATCACACGCATTATTCGAACATATCTCACCCCACACACACAGCATCGATCTTTCGAAATTCGATTCCGTCACCCACAACAAGACGGGCAGCGCTACCAGCGGCAGCCTCTGAAGAAGCCTTTTAAAGGAGAAAACCGGTTCAGGCTGTAAGGTAAAACTTTACGCTTTTACTTATAAAAAAAATAGTGTTCCGAGTCGTTAATGTAATAGTGATATTTAGTTAAGTAACGGACATGTCATGGACAACGAAATCCAAGAAATAACATAAGAATATAGAATAAAGTAATTTGTAAATATCGTTATACTTCTGACATGTAAAGTAGTATACATCAATAGTCTACTCTCATACAGTATACGAATTTGTTGGAAAATATCAGGCACACTACTTGGCAAGTGTTCAACACTGATTTAAATGTTTTGTTTAATGCAAACACTGAAACACACTATACACAAGAAATAGAACTCATCATGAACATGACGTGATTATATTACTTCTTATGGTATAAGAATATGATATCGGTTTTTTGTTTAATATCCACTTGTAAAGGAAAAAATACAGCAGATAATTATTTTATAAATAACTTTGTTACAGCTGCTGTGAAGTTGTTTAGATTAAATAATGTAACCTAACCAACTTTTAAGTATTGAATATTAAAGTATAAGTATATTTAATCCTGAGAGAAATTGAACAATTAACACCAGTTTTTGAAAGAACCATGAAAGGAGAGAAGATGAGCTTGTGTACGAAATGCAAAGTGGAGTATCTTATGTAGAGATGAAAGCTCAAAAGTTCAAGGCAAATACATATGAATGGAGATGATTGGTAATATCTGGGACCTGTCACACAACAGAACACCATACAATGATGATACTGTGTATGTATGATGTAATGTGCCCGCTTTTAATATTTTCAAAGGATTTTAATACTTTGTTTCGACTGGTTTCACTGTGTAAATTACAAACCTGAATATAGTGCTAGAAGTTTCAGTTCCTCAGCCTGCGTAATGATGATGTAGGCCTAAATGTTTCTACCCTTTTCTTGTGCCTGCAAAGAAAAATAAATTAGGTCTACATCACCGGACACACAAAGTACTGACATATGAACATTAATCAATTATTTTGTTTAATCAGTCAACATTCTAGGAGACCAATATTAAAGGGTTTACAGATTATTGACCCGTCCACCAAAACACACACACACAGGTTCTGATATGTGTTACAATTGTATCTTATTTTCAGCCAACCGTTCTTTTACAAGTGAAATCAGTACAATTATACCTCGTGAGTATAAGGTTAGTTTAATCTGTAACCTATGATATTAAAAATAATAATACACTGCACATGATTATTACACTTTATATGATATCAGCTTTTTGGCTTAATATCCACTTGTAAAAGAAAATATACAAAATGATTATTATTTTATAATTAACTTTGTTACAGCTGCTGTAAAGTTGTTTAGATTAAATAATGTAACCTAACCTACTTTTAAGTACTGAATACTTTTAATGTGTCATGTACTGTGTTCAATAAGGAAACAAAATACTTTTACAGAATACTTAAAATCCTTGAAAATGGTATTGGATTAAGCTTGAGCAATGAATAATTAAACTAAGCAAGTGATTTCAAAGTCAATATCATTATGAAAACGTATTCTAAATAGAACATACTTACCAAAATTTATAATACTTACCAAAATCATATTTGTTTTTAGTAAGAAGGGGGCTCATATTTGTTGATGGTTTCCAGCATTTTCTGGAACAAATCCTCATTTCTATTTCTTGTTCGCCACATGAACTCACTTAAATAGGAATCTAAGCGTTCCCTTCTCGTACCACATTCAATCATGTTTCGCCGTTTACAGGACCGCCACATGCTTTCTACGCCTTGAGTATGAGCTCCAGTTTCAGGATCCACAAAGTTATAACTATGGTTTACAGTCAAATGACTGTACTGTTGTGGCAAATTAACAATTTGACGGTACGAACGCCACTCATCTGACATTATAGTAGACCCTGGTTCAATATTTGCAACTATGAGAGGTAGGAGGGTTGCGGCTGATCTATCTTCCACACTACACAGAAAGCATTCCTTTGTTTCTCGGCAGTATCCACTGAACACCCACTGTTGTGGATACACTCGGCCAACATTATTTTTCCTCTTGGCAAACACACTTTCGTCAATTTCAACTGTTAAATTCGGCCCTCCAATTTTCTTTGGGTTTCTCATGACGTCTACGGTACAGATATATCTTAAGTAAGCCATCCAGTCTGTGTGTGTGTTGACACCGATTTCCAGTTGTTTTTTACTGTTTTTCACACTACTTTGGCCTTCACACCACAAATAAATAAATTTTATTATTGTTCTCAGCGGTAATTTGGACCCCTCTAAAAATGTGCCCTTGCGAACTACTTTATACTCACGGCAAGTCCTCTTATTACAGCACCAACGCTGTTGCTGCCCAAGAGCTAATACCATGTCGTGTCCTTGTTCACATCGACGAGGATTGTGAATCAAACCTTTTTCTTGAAGAAAAGAAATTGCATCCTCTTCTGTACCAATAACACTCAACAGTTCATCGTAGCTAATCATTTTTTAATTAAATGAATGTCAAACTCACAACACAACACTGATTAAAAATGTAATGAAACAAGCGAACAAGCGTCATACCTATTCGCGCGTCAGCCATCGTAACAACACAATTTTACCGCGTGCTGTAAAGTGTAATGTAAAATAAAAGACCACGTGGTGTCTTTGGCTATTCTAAGCAAAATTAAAGAGCTTTAGGAAAAAACTTTAAAACAAATTTAAAGACTCCCTGTATTAAGTCTTTTAAAGTCTACTAAAATAAACGTTTCTTTTTCATACATGTTATTTCAATTTATTTTCATAGCAATTAAAATTAAAAGTGCTAACTGAAGATAGCGACACACCATACATTTGCGGTTAGGTGGGGTAATTGTAAACGGAAAATGGATTGAAACATTTTGATTGATTAAAAATTGTGTATACATTTTAAAATTGAAATAACTGCAAATATTTCAACCTTTTGTTATTATGTTGCGTACAAAAAATTGTTTAAATATAAATAATAAATACAGCTCTAAAATTCAATTTACGGGTACCCCAATTTACAATTACCCTTGACATCTTAGAAGTAATTGTAAACAAGTGTTTTCTTTATCCTTTGAAACTAAAAAACTGACACTCCTCTTGAAATTGAAAAAAGATTTTAGGGTACCCAGATTTTAATGTACTTGTTTGGTTATACGTTAGATTGTACTAGGTTATATTGTATTGGAAGTAAATTCCGGTACTTCGAATAAATACAACCTTTATAATTCTACACACGGATATTTTTATTATTTGCATCAAATAGTATTATTGTTTAATACACGTTCAATGAGGCCAGTCCAGTTTTTTAAGGCTAGGAGAAACCTGGAAATGTTTGGAGCATCAGTAGGTCATCATGATGGATCTAATAATCAAACTTCAGTTTCTGTGAAAAGCTGGCAGATTTGAGTAGCCACTTGATAAAGGATGGTATTGTAAAAGCAACAATTCTTTCAGAATTATTTTATAACCCTGTCAGTCTGCAAATAACTATCACTCCTTTAGATCATCAGCAGATTTAAACTTTTCTTATTTGTGCTAGGAATGTATCATGTAAAACTACTGGAAGCATGGTATACAAAGTTTCTATTATCCTTTTCAAGGTTGATGACCAAAACAAAAAGTACTACTTATAATTCTTCATTGTAGCAGTTACACAGCAGTATACTAAACATCTCTTGGTTAATACATGTACTCTGGTCAGGTAGGACACAATGAATCATTCAAAACAAGTACAATTCAGTGTCAATATCTAGTGTTTATGTGTCACTGCTACCCATAGTGAATCATTTGTATTGTACATAACAAATAGTATTCTGACTGTACACGTTTTTCATCTGACAAGAATTTTATACTTAGGCAAACTCATTTAATGGTGTAACCTTCTGTAATATGTGCCAAACAAGTATTCATAAAATTAATATTTGTGTCAAATTGTGTTTTATTTATTTCAAACAAAATCTGTTTTGTGGACATAACTTTATGTCCAATACAATTATTATGTTATTTCTTTTTAGTATCCCTTATAGATTTGCGTGATCAAAACTTTTAATACTAAAACTTTTTTTCAGCTGATAACCATGCTTTGTTGAGATTATTAAAGAAAAGTTTTGCTCATTCAGTGATGTGGCATCTTCAGTGATAAAGTTGAGTCTCATCGTGGTAAAACTACTGAAGACTTCATAGAATTGGAAAATTAATGAGAATAATATTCTTACAACCAGTGACAAGAATTATGAACTTAAAACAGTGGAATGAATTACTGAATACCAGATACTCTCAATTGCTAAAACAAACACACTTATATTACAACAGTTCTCTTTATATAATTATCCAGGACACACTGTATAGCCTACAAACAGTAATAAAAAAATCGCAATAGTTTGCAACACAAGTAAACAATTGATCATTTGTCACTTTTATTAAAAACTGCTGTCTAATATCATCCTATCTGAATGCACAACCTACTACACCAACTTTCTAAAACTCAGCTGGTGGCAACATCCTAATTATCAGGCTAATGTGATAAAGTTCCAGATGAATGTCAAGAGTGTGGCTCTAGAATATTCTGCAGTGCTGCTGATTAACAGTATGTGATCAGCATCACATAGAGTACTACACATTTAAGTTATCTAATTGACTTGGTATTAGAATATTAGTAAAATGTGCTTGTTAACCAAATAGTGTGTTGTTACTCCTGAAAATCCCATTTCACTAAGAGCATTTTAGAAGTCTGGGTTATCTTTTATGTTTCACTCCACAAACATGCCTTTAGTTCAGCATTTCTTAACCTATTGGGCATGAGCCACTGCAGGGTCCCGAGAGGGCATTTGGTGGGTTGCAAAGTCAGGTTCGGAAATTTATTTACTGTGTCTTAAAAAGCTACTACATGTAAATAACAAAGATATATCATTTTAACAATTTAAATTCAACCTGTTTTGTACATAGTCTAAACTGTACATTTTTGTTATTCATGCTCTACCATTGTTTTTTACCAGCTCTGATGTTTAACTCTCTATAACCAGATTGAAAGTTGCTTCCCAGAGGGATACAGTGAATTCAATTGGATTCAAGACCCATTCTTGTATTTTGAAAGTTCTAACATGTTGTCAGTAAAACTAAATGAGCAATTGTGTGATATCATCTGTGATGCTGGGATTAAAACTAAATTTTTAGTAAATTATTTTGTATAGTTAGTGATAACATGAGACATGTCATGGACAACAAAATCCATAAACTTTTAGATTCTGACTTAACAAAGTTCTGGATATCTTTAAGAGATGAATATCCTGAACTTTCGGAGTTGCTCATCCCATTCACCACCTCATTCTTGAGTGAAATGGGATTTTCATCTCAAGTGAAAAGCAAGCACACAAATAGACTTGACGCACACTCAGATTTATGACTTAATTTAACCACTCTTGAATCCAACATACCCCAGCTTTTGCAGAAAAAGCAGCTCCAACTGTCACATTAGTAACTAATGATTAGTTAGGCAAGTAAAAACTCTTTTGTTTTTAACTTCAGCATGTGTTTATTAGAGCAAATTAGTCTTTTGAATTACATATTTGCTTTTTGCTTTTCTATAATTAAGTGTATATATAATTTGTTTAAGCATAAAAGAAGGCTTAAAGTTCTGTGTTACCAAAAAAATGATTATAAAGTGGGTGCACAAGTAGTTCTGCCATGCACACCCCTACAAGTCTAATTAATTTTAAAAATCTAAAAGGTTAAGTTAGATAATTAAACGTAGACACAACCTCCCAAAATCGTCTCTGTACCGTAATTGTGCTATAAATGGAAACTAATTTCTGTACTTCCAATAAATACACCCTTTTAATAAAATATGTACCAATAAAATACTGTATGTACGAATAACGTAGCCTACTAGGTTATACGTTCTAAAGTGGAAGTACCGATAGGTTTTAATTCGAATAAATACAGCCTTTAATGTATACACAGCCTTTTATCCATACAATAAATACAGCCTTTGAATGTACACTAACAAAGGAAATTGTTGTTAAATCTAATCAATTTTAAAAATCTAAAAGGTTAAGTTGCACTGTTAAACGTAGACACAACCTCCAAAAATCGTCTGTGTATCGTAATTATGTGCGATAAATGGAAAATAATTTCTGTACTTCCAATAAATACACCCTTTTAATAAAATATGTGCCAATAAACCCCAATAAAATATGCAAATAGGTTATAGGTCTACGTTCTAAATTGGAACTAGGTTTTAATTCCGGTACTTCGAATAAATACAGCCTTTAATGTTATGTACAGCAGCCTTGTATGCATACAATAATTTAATGTACACTAACAAAGGAAATTTTTGTTAAATCTAATTAATTTTAAAAATCTAAAAGGTTAAGTTGCATTGTTAAACGTAGACACAACCTCCAAAAATCGTCTGTGTACCGTAATTATGTGCGATAAATGGAAAATTATTTCTGTACTTCCAGTAAATATCAAGTTCGTGTACTTTTTGTACTTGCTGACGTTTTTCATATTTCTAAAATATAGTTACTTTATTTTGAAAATAAAGATATAACTAGACAAAATAAAAGAGAATTATTTTAATATTTTTATTTTTGACGTTTCGTCATTTCTTTTCGTAATTAGTTTTAATACGCTATTAGAATTATACTGTACACGTAAATATATTGGCGTCTTCTCGATACTCGATAGTAGCAAAACCCAGTTTCTAGTTTCTTTCAGTTGGCAGTACCTGATTTAATCTATCGAGTTTTAAACTTTTGTAGAAAACGTTGTGCTAGTAACGGTACAAAAAAATTTGTTGTGATTGCGTACGAATAATTATTTCTGATCTTGTGTGTATATAAGAAACATACAGGAGGTGGTAACGAAAAAGGTACATGTCTATTAACTTTTATAGTTAAAAGAAGCGTCTTCAGTATAAAATCGCCGTATCTGTTTGTCTTGTAAATTTCTGTAGAGAAAAAATGGTAAATATTTACCTGTGCTCCACCATACAATCTTGAAGTGAAATATTTTTTTTTCAAGAAAAAATGAGTTTTCTCTTTTTATTAACCACTATCTCTATATACTACTGATATAATTTTATGTAGTATAAATGTGTCATTGTAAAAAAGTGTTATAGCTTTTAAAGGGTAGTCGTTTTATCAAAAACCAGTGTACTACGTTTTATCAAAAAAGTGAACACGCTTCCCCAAAATGCTCTTTTTGCATTCTTTTTTCCCGCGGAGTGAAGTTTTTCCAATTTGGAATGAATGACCAATTGACTTCACCTGTTTGAATTTCAGTAACATACAAACTAACAAGGGAGTATATACTTTTATCAGTGAACTACTCAGGTTTATTCACTTTTATAATGTATTCTATAATTTTTTTTAATATTTATTTGGCCCAGTTTTATTCTTTGCTCAGATAATAATGTTTTATTTTGAAAGGTACACAGCTAGTTTTTTTTTTGACAAATTAATTCACTACATGAAATCTTAGAGGTATGGTAGCGCTTTTAAATCATTGGTGTACTATGGTATTTAGTCGTTTTGCCTGAAGTTGTATTGGAAATGATTTTGCTGTACTTTAAATAAATCAGTGGAAAGTTAAATATTCCTAGAAACGTGGCAGTTTTGCATGGATTGGTTTGACCATGACAGGTTCTCTTTTTTTGTGGCTTCAGTATGGAGCATTAACAGTTATATGGAACTATCTTCCTGCTTAACTGGTAGTCCATACAGGTACATGGAAGTATGTAAAACCCACATAACATATAATAGGAGTAATTGTGAAACAAAGTCAGAATCATTTAAACAATATTGTTAAAGTATATAGACTAGCTGGATTGAAATACAGCAATCCAGTATTTTTGTATTTGTGTAGTCTGGATTTATCCACATTTTTCCAAGAGTGTATATTTTGAGCATTCCTCAATTTTCAATTTAATTTTATAAACGTTTTCTTCTCTTATAACAGTAATTTCTTAACTTTTTTCAGTGAATGTACTGATTGACCTGCCCATATTGTATATATTAAAATAATAAATCTTCTAACAGTTTGGAAAATATTGGGCAAAAAATTTGTATCTTCACAATCTGCAAAATATCAAGTTTTTCCAGCTCGTATCAAATAAGAAAAGAAAAACTGATGTGCCTTTTTGTGAATTATTTTCTTGCATAAGTTAAGAAATTTTGTATTTTCAATTTCTATTAATAATTGATTGTGTTTCTTACAGTTTTAAGCAGTTTATGCTTACCAAATATACATGTACCGAATGTAATCCATATTCAACGTTTAATTTGCATATTTAACTTTTTGTGAAATTCTAGGAGTAATGGTTCGTGTAGGTGAGTTTTCACCTTTAAATCCCAATTTAAATTCTGGTCGACCATTACTGGGACTAGGAGAGTATGAGGAGCGGCGTAAAGCACTGTTAGAACAAAGAAAACGTGAATATTTTCAGTCCATGGAACAGGTACTTAAAGTTCGCATTAGTTCTTTAAAGTGTGACAATAGAACTATTAGTGTAGTTTACAGTATAGTGGAACCTTGAAAATTTAGATCACTTGGGACCGGACCCCATCCGGAATTTCGAAAATACTTTAAACTACTATAATTTTATGTTGGAAAACATTATAATCGATATTTTATTATTTTTTAATGGTTGAGGTATTGAAATTAAGTCCTTAAAAAGTAAAAAAGAACAGTTTTAAATTGCACAATGAACTCCTGCTTGCATACACAAAAGTGCTGTTTTAGTGATTTAATAAAGTAACCAAATCACTAAAACACCGCAGGGAGTGTATGGATGTGCATTCGCTGTTGCCGATCGGCAGGTTTCAACTTTTTTGTTCCGATTTTCTGATTTTTGTTCACATTCCAATTCTGTGTAAGTAGAGTGAGCCCCCCTTGCAGCATGCCCTCCATTGACTCATACTTTGTTTACATGTCAAAACAAAACACTAGGTCAATTCACCCAAATTCCGTGCTTTTGTCATCTCTCCTGTCATCTGCTCTTTCTCTGCATGCACTTAAAAACAAACATACAAATCTTGCACTTTCCAAAAACAAGGGTTGAGTAAATTAATGCTGATACACTAATAAAAAACTTGCATTTTTGCATAATTAAAAATTATTTAATCACTTTTCTAAGATAATGAACGAGCTAAACAAACTAGCAGAACGAAAATAAAGAGTCCTTTTTACTCTATCACAGTTAATGTAGCAAAACCTTTTGCAAAATATAAAAATAAATTCTCTTAAATTCTAAATTGAAAAAAAATAAAATAAAAATCCACACCACATTTTCATTTAAACATTAAGATAAAAACTTATTGAAAACATTGAAAAACAAAAGTTGGTGCTTTTTAAATTATCAGATTGAAAAAAATCGTTGATCGACTTTTGAACGAAATTACCACTTTTTTAGCCATATCTCTAAGCCTTTTCAATAGTGACTTCCTGTTTATCACTTTCTTCGCACTCAGGGGCTTCACTTTTAACTACGGCATCAGCTATATCTGGATCAGTTACAGTCTGAAAACCTTGATCATTGGCATCACAGTTCAGTGTGGCATCATCTTCAGTGTCATTTGCTTCACATTGTTCAAAACCTGGAATGGCATCAAAAAGTCATATAACCTCTTCAACAATTCCGTCATTTTCGTTTTCGACAGAATTCTCTTCATCGCTTTCTTTGTCCAGCCACAGTTTGTTCCACCCATTCTTTAAGTTTTCTTTGGTAAGGGTTTCCCAAAAGTCCTACACGTTGATTTTCTTAATAAAATTGATAACCCTGTTCTCATCTCGTTCAGCTAACAAGAGATATCGGAGAAGCTGTTTCCATATATTGTTTTCATTTTTTCAATGAAGTCCTGGTCCATGTTGGAGAACAGCTGTCACATTTGGGAGAAGAAATTGTACAACAAATTTTGTATCAATGCTTTTAATGGACTTCAAGAGATGGGTTTGTTGGGGCATTGTCAATAATGAGGAGCATTTTTCCCGTTTTAATTTGTTCTTTGCGATTTTTTTTTACACTTAGTATAAAATCATTTTCAAACCACTCCTTAAAAATATCAGATGACATCCATGCATTTTTTTAGACTTATAAATCACGGGAAGGACCTTCAATTTTTGAACCAACGTGGTCTTGTACTTTTTCTTATCACTAACAGTTGCAGTGGATGAGAACCACTCGCATTAGTACAAACCAATGCAGTCACTCTGTCTTTACTTACTTTAAAACCTGGAGCAGAGGATTCATGGGGGGAAGCAAGAGATTTTTTATGCAGAGAAAGCCAGTTTCATCAGCATTGTACACATCATCTGCTGAAACCATTTTTAACAACCATATCAAGAAATTTTAGTTTGAATGTTTCGGCAGCACCGTGGTCTGAAAATGACTTTTCTCCTTCAATTTCTAACTGTCAGATCCCGTGTCATTTTTTAGAAATTATGTAACTGCCCTGCACTAGCTTCGAAATCAGCAGGCCGATTCAAGGATTCTAGTGCCTTTTCACACAGCATAGAGCCTGAAATGGGTTCACCCAATCTTCTCTGTGTAAACCATATGTAAATGGCATCTTCAAAAGCTGTGTTATTGGCCGACCGCAACATACTAGCTATTTTGAACAACATTAAACTATCTGTACTCAAACCAATGCTTATGGTGTATTGAAATTAATAACTTAAATGTATAAACGTACACACCATTGCACAATAAGGCAATCATGCAGAAGACTTGGAAGTGACTGACTGATTGTGTCACAGGTGCACAGTGGCGGCTTCAGACCATCTTTTCAGGGTGGGGGGGGGGGAAGCCTGGGGGTATGGAATACCCCCAGCAGAGGAGGGGCGGGGGCCCTCCCTCAAAATTTTTGCAAATTTAGACTTCAGAAGTGGCATTTTAAGGTCATTTAACTCCTGCAAATATGATTTAAATGAGTTACTTTTTGAAAATATTTCCTGATTCGATGGTGTTTTTAAATTATTAATTCAGTGAAATATATCGTCATTTTGTTATGTAATGAAACATATGTATAAGCAAATTTGGTACTTTTTATATACAACTTCGCCTAATTCTTTCTCCTATAAATACATAGGATGTGCTATAATCAGTAAAAAAGTCTGGATCAGTTTTGTAATTCATCCAGGCGTTTTTTTCATTTAAAACATATTTTAATTTTAAGGGCAGTTTACCCATAAAACCCTCAAAGTTAAATAAGCTAATAAACGGTCAAACCCAAAGCTTGGATATAGGAATTAAACTTGAAATACATGTTTATAATACTATTTATTTATTTCAAACACGAGAATAACAGTACATAGTAACACCTTAATAAAAGTTTGTTAAAAGCTTAAACCTAAACAAAAAACTCTATTCTCCTCCTATTTCCACTGTTTGCAAATCGTTCAGTCACTGAGTCTACGTCAATTTCAATGTCTCTGTGAGTGTGTAACAAGCATAGTCCGGACAGTCTTTCTTCACCCATCCTTGCCCTCTGCCACGTCTTCAAACGACGCAAGGTGGAGAAAGTTCTCTCAGCAGACGCCACGCTAATGGGAAGAGTTGCCAGGATTTTTATCAAGGAGTAAATCGATGGAAACATGTCCTTATCACAAGCGTCCATTGCTTCAATAGCGGTTGCAGGAAGTTTACCCTTACATCTGTTTTCCCTTTCCCATTTTTCCCGCCAAAGTTCGAACTCACTATTTACCAGATACCCATCGCTTTTCCTTAGCCCAAGTATGGGTGCGAATTTGTCGATCAAGTTTTGGAGCTGCATATTTTCTTCGTCCAGGTCTTTGTGTACATCACTGGCACCGTCCTTGGGATTGTCCTTAACAACAACAGTTGGAATCAATACACGAAGTCCAAAACAATCCAATGAGTCTTTGGGAAATCTTGAAATGAGATCTGCAATCACATTGTCAAGTAGGGGAATGTATGTAGATTTCTTGTAATATTCTTCTGGCGTGTTTGATGTGTAATTTGGTCTATGTTGTTGCCGTGCTGTTACGCGAGGAAGTTTTATTTCAACTCCGAGTTGAGAGCACAATTCCTTGACTTCACAAAACACCTCAGAAAATGTCTCGTCACACTTTTGCCTTTTCTTTTTCAGTACAGAGTGTATCCTGAATAGCGTCAGAAGCTTTTCTTAGATCAAGGGACGGAGTCTGGAGCCTTCTGCTCAGTGGAAGTGTATGTTTCAATACATCGATCAAAGATATCATTGCCGAAATGAACTGTACATCACACAGGGAGGTGATCAGTGCAGTTGCGTTGGAGGAAGTAGTCAAATCTGTCCAGCCAGAAATTGATTCCAGAGCTTCAATCAGATAAGGAAGAGCTTCACGAAACTTGAGCACAGTATCATGCCTCTCCACCCAACGTGTTTCACAAAGCCCCGGTAGCTGTTTCCCCAAAAACATACCTAAATCATCGTTTCTCTTTTCCAAAAACTTACGTAAAATGCCATTTCTCTTTGCAGACATATTGAAAAATGATGTTACTGATTTCATTATGCCGATCGAGTTTCAGACACTTGCTACATTGTTTGATTTAGACAGCGAGTTATTCAGTGCGTGATTTAAGCAAGGACACCAGCATGCATGCGTTGCTTCACGACGTATTTCACAGACAGCACCAACAAGCTCAGATGACATTACACTGCAACTATCTGTCCCAATGCCTACACAGTTGTTGACGTCAAGGAGCAACTCTTTGACGATATTTACAACAATTTTTCCAAGTACCTCTCCTGTTAGTTTGCGGTCAAGTTGTACGCCATTTTCATTTCCCTCCTTATCTTGGATGGCATCATATGCATCAATAAATGTGATGAAGTCTTCACGAATACAACCATTATAAACATACCTCAAAGTAAGAGACAGTTGTTCAGTGTGGGATATGTCTGTGGTTTCATCAAATAGTATGCTAAAACAGCCAGACTGTCGCACTCTATTTAATATGACACGTGTGATTTCTTTTCCACAACATTCAGTCAGGCTATTTTGGGTGTTTTTCCCAATGTATGTTGCCCATACAGATGAGTTATCAAGGTGTTTTTTCAGTATGTATATACCTGATGAAATACGAAACCTTAAGAGCTCCCTGAAGTTTCCCTCATTTACGGGACTTGGATCTTCTTGGAGGTGGAGGTTACCATTGTCTCGATGTCCACGAAGGAGGATATTTTGTTGTCTCAAAAAGATAATACTTTCAATTATGGGACGCAACCGCTCACGGTTTTCTTGAACTTGCTGTAAGCGCTGAGTAATCACTTTATTAACAACAGCTTCTTCTGGAGATGTATAAGTTTTAATGAAGTTTTTCCCAGCTTCCACACCCTCTCTGTGGTATGCATTTTTCTCGTGTGTCTCCAGGCAGCCATCTTTACCAAGTAATTTCGCAAATGAGGTCACAGACTTAGTCACAAGAGATTGCAAGTGCACTCCTTTATTATGGCCACAATACTCATGTGCAAAAAGTACGCAGTATTTACAGTAGAGACCGTTCTGTATATCAGAAAACACAAGCCAATGTTTGCTTTCTAAATGATTTCTCCTTAAAAAACGCTTGACAAATTTCCCATTTTTATTGTGGACTGAAGAAGGAAAACTAGTCTTTGGGGGGCTCCCAGTGGTGTTGTAAAAGACCAAATTTCGTAAACTTATCCACAGATTTTCCAATGTAGAGTCCTATGTCGTAATCGTGAGTTACTAATTCGCCTGCTAGGTTAGAAGTAATATCTTTGATTTTGGTATGAGCTACTCCTTTCAGAACAGGATGGCTACTACCAGCTTCAGTTCCAACTGGCGAGACACTTTTGGTAGTCAAATAGTTTTCACTATTGCTGAAGACGTCCATAGCTGAAGACGTACTAGGCATCGGTGGAGCACCAACCACACCAGTCTGAGTTGATTGCTTTGAAAACTTTCCAAAGAAGGAGTCAATTGGTCTTGTGCATCTCCGTTTCTTAACTCCTGTAGATATATTCTGAAAATATAAAAATGCCACCTAGCATAATCCTTATTTATACCTAAGTGTATCCTTCCTAATTAAAAAAAAAACAAATAAAAAGTTTAAAAATGAAATGATAGCAATAAAAAATAAGACGGATTGATTAATGGAAATAAGACTGACAGTGTGTGGAACTGTGAACGCACAGTGTAGGCGGCTTAACTACAGTACACTTTCGTAAATCCGAATGTCGGTAGGGTAGAGACCATAGTGAATGCCACCTGGGAGTATTTCGTTAATTAAAAAAATATCGAATAGTGTTAGAAACTCGAAAGTTTCATAAGTATGTTCTGTTATCTATTTGCTCGTATTTCGCAGAAATTTTGTAACAGATATTCTTATTTTAAAAGAAATAAATTTTTTTTTAGTAACAAACAGCTCTGAAACCTGCATTTTTCTTATTTTGGATACTAAGGAAACCTGGTAAGTAATTTGTGAAATTTATTGAAATAAGCAGTGCTATGATAGTAAAAAGATTTTCAGCGTGTTCATCATAAAATAAACTTTAAGTTAATAATAATTCTGCATGTACTATTCCTTTATATTTTTGTAAAAATTGGTGGCCATAACTGTGTTATCGAATAGACCAATTATTCAGTTCTGGCCATAGGTACGACAATAGCAAAAAGTTAACCTTACTTTTTAGGTGGTTCTTTAATTAAAGTTTGTTGTATAAAAATTGAACTTGTTAATTTAATTTATTTAAGTTAATTTAAGTTATTTAAGATTTTTATAATTATTTGGAAGGAAATAAAAATCAGTAAAATAATTTTATTATAATCATATATTATATATCAAATCGTTTTTCTTAAAATGTAAATACGTTGCTTAATCATAGTATTTATGTACAGTAAAATGTTAAATATATATGCTAAATAAAGTTTATTATCTATAAGAAAGATATTTTTTTCTTTATTACATATGTATTTCTTAACACATGAAACATATGGCGAGAACCGTGTTCTTTGATGGTGATGACAAAATTAAAAAATGTGTAATTTCTTGGCTAAGAATATTTATTAGCCTTTGATGAACTCCAACAATATTAATACGGTATTATATTTGATCATTCGGTAATGCAAACTTTTCGCTAATCCGAACCCTCCCGGTTTTTATTAGTTCGGATTAGCGAAAGTGTACTGTATTGCCATGACACTGCCACATAAGGTAATAACTGAATTTTTAAAAGAAATTCGCTAAAACCCTCTAAGATATTCACAAATAACAACTGCATGTCCAATTTTACTAAAAATCAGTCCAGTTGTTTAGTTTACACTACTTCGGACAGACACAGGCAGAACATTTTCACAGTTACAAAACATTAATTCTAGTAGGCCTACGTATAATAAAAAATAGGAAAGTAAGACAACCCTGTTCGCTAGATGACTGATCAAAATTTAGTACTGTACACTGGCTGTACTCACCATTTTTTAGTTTATCGGCCTTTGTTGAGCACAACAAAACTAAACTGTACCTAACTGTACTGTAAACTGTAAATAAATATCTGTGTTCTTAAACGTAAAGCTATTTATGATCAGAAAACCTAGCACAAGGTGTTACAAATGGCGTCAACACAATAGTGTTTGTGGAGGAGGTGGAGTCAACCCTGGTGGGAAATCAGTGCTGACAACTTCCCCCAGAAATTTTTTGTTATTTCCGCCTTTATACAAACAATCTATCCTTATGGATAATAAGCATGTCCCCCAGTAAATAACCTCTAAGGCTGTTTGAGTGGCGAGTTTTTGTAGGTGTCTAGAACGGTATTTACGGCGTCGCAAACCGGCTCGTTTACGGCACCAGATCAGGCAAAACTAAGTACAATACTTCTCACGCTCACTCTTCTGGCTTCATAGAACAAAAATGTGCTTTATAAATTATGAAATAGGGTAGAGACCACAGTGAAGGCCACCTTTAAGATTTTTAGCTACTTTTATCTTTATTTCTTTAATTCTGTAAGGAAAATTATCAATCAAATTGCTTTCATACATTATCTGGAATATTTTAATGCTGAAAATATTTTTTTTTTAGAGCAATAACTAAAAAACAATTTTAAAATAGATGTTAAAGTTAAAAAGTCGATTTTCCACGGTTATTGACACCATTACTCCCAGTCATCGCCATCAAAGAACACGGTTATCGCCATATGTTTCATGTGTTAAGAAATACATACCATGTAATATGTATACAGTACTAATTTCATGTGTTAAGAAATACATATGTAATTAGTATTATTTTATATACAAATGTTAAATAATGACATTAACAAGTTCAATTCTTATACAACAAACTTTAATTAAAAAACCACCTAAAAAGTAAGGTTAAATTTTTCCTATTGTCGTACATATGGCGAGGACTGATACATTAGTCTATTCGATGACACAGTTATGGCCACCAATTTTTACAAAAATATAAAGGAATAGTACATGCAGAATTATTATTAACTTAAAGTTTATTTTATGTTGAACACGCTGAAAATCTTTTTACTATCATAGCACTGCTTATTTCAATAAATTTCACAAATTACTTACCAGGTTTCCTTAGTATCTAAAATAAGAAAATGCAGGTTTCAGAGCTGTTTGTTACTAAAAAAAAATTTATTTCTTTTAAAATAAGAATATCTCAAAAAAAAATTTCGCGTAATGCGAGCAAATAGGTAGCAGAATAAGCTTCTGAAATTTTCAAGTCTCTAGCGTTATTCGATATTTTTTTAATTAACGAAATACTCACAGGTGGCATTCACTATAGAGGTGGCCTTCACTGTGGTCTCTACCCTACGTATTAGAAATATTACGCATACCAATACCACGCCTACTACGGACATATAGTTTTAACCGTAATAACTTTTGTCATATCCACTAATATTTTTACCCATTTGGATCGTCTAAATAATGAGTTAGGAAAAGTGTCTCAGGTTCTCGGGGGGGGGGGGGATGCCCCCCCTGAAGCCGCCACTGCAGGTGCAGACAAGCACCTGCTCCACTCATCCTTGAGTGGAGTGAATGCAGATGGGTAGTGTGACTCATGAAACCCTCTCATGCGTAGCCACAACGCTGCACTTACAAAACCAGCAAGTGCTGAAACTACGCTCAGTCCAGACTATAAAAAAATTTATATTCGTTTTTTGTCGGATCCGGACTTTTGAGGTTCTGGATTTTTGAGGTCCGAACTTTCGAGGCTCCACTGTATTATTTTTAATAATTTAATTGTTTTATACACGGTAGGTCATTACTTTTCCCCACACATAATAGGTATTTAATTAGTGTAGATTTTTTCACAGCCAAATTATAATCTTGGCTTTGTTTTGGTTTTCTGAGTTTTAGGCCATGATCTGTTTTACAGAATTCAGTCAGATGTTTTAGCTAGATCTGCTTTAATGTAAATATTTATAGTATGCCTTCTTCTTTGCGTGCAGAGAGAACAAGAGGATATAAAGTACCAACACACCAAGGAGTTAGCTAAGAAACTGTTTGACCTGTAGAATACAGCTGTTACATGATTGTACAAGATCTCCACCAGTTAGTAGCCAATGTAGGTTACCAGATTAACTGTTGTTGTCACTGACAGTGTTCACAACAGCCCCTGAAGATGACTACTGGAATTGTAGCCAAATTTCTGTCTGAATCAACCAACAGATCATGATCTAGCACCCAAACAGTTAAAACAAAGGCAAGAGTAAACTTAGGCTGACAAATTATATTGTACAATGGTTGTAAAACCCATTGTTCTATGTGACAATACATGAGTTGGTAATATTAATAATATAAATTATACAATTTCTTATAAACACTCCGTAAAGCTGATTTGTGTACATTAGTGAACTCCTTCAGGTAAGTTGGTATGGTATTAATTTAGAAATTATAAGTGAAACAGTTATTACAAGTTTTTGAAATAACATTTAATTACTTCCGTCCTCTGAAAATTAAAATGATCATGTTTATAATAAAAATCTGGACCTTTTCTGTTTTGTGGTCCCCACTACAATTCTGTACATCCTGTAATATATTCATTGTAGTTGATAGACTGCCGCATTTGCACCATTCTCACCAACTTCCTCTTCCCCTCCTGCCATACACACAAACCATACCACCTCAATTTGTGGAAGGTTATGTCAGCTTAAGCTTAACTTTTTAGATTCTTTTAATTAATTAGGCTTAACTAAATGTTCCTTAAATAGTGTACAGTTAAAGGGTGTATTTTCTGTATGGATAAAAGGCTGTATGTATTTGAAGTACTGAAATTATAACCTAGTTTCCATTTATCACACATAATTACAGTACAGAGACGATTTTAAGTAAGGCTAATTTACAACCAAAGATGTATATTAAAATTCTCTTTTCAACATAATACAGTAAAATCCAAACCCATTGTGCAGTTTCTGTTAACACACAAATGATTAAGTATTAACAGTGGATTACTGTGGAATTTTATGTTACTACATTCTGAGTTATTGCTGATTGCAAGTAAAATTGGAAGAACCACATGAAACCTGTTGTAACGAATAGTCTGGGTCGTGTCTGACACGACGTGTATATTGTATATGTGTAGTGTGCGTTTGTCTCGCACTGGAGACATTAAATTATATTCTAATTTAACAATTTTCAGTGTTTTGTTTTTTCTTATTTAATCTTTGAAAGAGAATATTCGGTTTATAGTGAGAGTTCAAATTACTTTTAGAAATATTTAAGGTGAGTTTATTTTTTGGAATTTGGGTAATTCAATAATACTTAACAATAATATTCTTTTTTAATTACTACGGTTATCATCACTCTTCTCAGTGTTCATTACATCTTGATTAATCGTTTACACTTAATACTGTTCTTAACAACTTTCTTAATTACTAATATTTTTCACTGTTAATCATTTAGTGTTTCTTTTTGATTTATTAAGTGTTTATTTTTTTATCCTTCACTATTTTTTACAATACTGACATTCTTTATAATACATTATTCTTATTTAATCATCACCTTCACTTTTAAATTATTTATTGTTTATTATAATTTATTTAGTGTTTTTTCTTTATCACTTTACTTTGGGGTTTTTACACTTCCACTTTTGCACTTCTTAATTGTTTTTGTTTTAAGTGTTTCTAAATGGGTAATCCCTATAATTACTTTCTCACTACCGTACTATCTCTTTCATTACAAATATCATTAATAATATTAACAAGTTTAAGTCTCTATTGATTTCATCATTACATCTAACTCTAATTTGTGGGTTAGTTTGCTTTTATATTTAATATTCTTTAATTGAGTTTCATTAAATATCACCATTATCAGTTAATTGATAATAATATTTATTTATTACTTATTTATTGGTTTCTTTTTCAACATTACATTGAGTGTACCATTTCTCCTGCTTTTATTCTTTATTACTTGTTTGTGTCTTATCATTTGATTTCTTTTTTATTTTCCTTTATCGTTGGTTCGTTTTTTTCATTTTCCTCCTTCTTCACTTTCAGTGTATTTGATTTATATCTTGGTTCTCCACCTTCTCCTTTGGTTTTATTTTATTTTGTTGCATGAGTCATTCAATTTCTTGTTTTGTTTTCTTTTGTTCCCTTCTTCTTTATTTGGTTCTTTTTATTTTGCTCAATCACTTTCTTCTTCATTTGGTTTGTTTCTTCCCTCCTTGTTTTGTTTCCTTTTGTTGGATCAATCACTTGGGTTAGGTCATGTCATCGTTTGTCATATCATTGTCCTTTTATTTTCTTTATTTTAAACATTTTATTTTATGAACTACATATTATATTCAGATCCACCTTTTTTATATCCCTGGTATTGGGGTGGCTTATTTGTGTTGTAACATAATGCCTCCCTTCAAAATTGATCATTTTGATAAAACACTAGCATAGTTTTTTATGAAATTATCAGTTATATATTATTTTCCTTTTCTTTCTTGTTTATTTCTCCTTTCTAGTTTCTCTTCTTACTTGATTCATTCCTTTTTATTTGGATCTGTTTTTATTTATTTCCATTAGTGCGTTCTCCCTTTTATATAATTTTTTCCCTAATTTTTTAGTAGCTGGTTTCTTCCATTACTACTCATTTTTTCTGAGACCAGAGGAACATCATCTCTGCTCAGTTTATTTTGATTGCTGGACTGATTCTCAGTCAATCTTAAGTACCTTTTTTGTCATCTTGTGACTTAAATTAATAATAATAATATATTTTGGGATTGTCCACTTTGTGGTTTGTTTTTAGATCACTTTGGCCTTTTACTCATTCTTCCTTCCACTGTACCTTTGCTATATACTGTCATCTACTCATACAGTTGATTGTTTTTTATTTATTTTATTGTTAATTTCATCATTGCTAATTTTTCATTAGTTCGTTTTTCTTTTCTTCTTGTGATCATTTTAATTATCTTGGACATCTTTTTTCTTTTTCTTGGTTGTTCACCATTATTTTGCTTTAGCCATTTTCTGTATATTTGCCTTATACATTATTTCTTTTTCTTCCTCGTACCAGTTCAGTTTTTTTTTTTTTTCTTTGAATCCATTGAATTCATTATAATTTCAGGTATTTATCTTAGCAGTTCGTGCTTGATTTTATTTTTGTTTAATTCATTTTGTTTGAAATATTATTCTAAATAATTTTTGTAAGTTTGTTGTTCTTACTTTATAGGAATTTTTGTAACTTATTCCTTTATTAGTACTTTTTGTTTAAATATTATAGTAAGTTTGTGGTTCTTACTTTATAGGAATTTTTGTAATTTATTCCTTTATTTTAATTTTTTATATTATACTCCATATGTCAACTTTATTTGATTGTAAGTTGATCTTACTTTGCAGGAATTTTTGTAACTTATTCCTTCTTTTAATATTTTATATTAGGCCTCATAAGTCATCGAAATATTGTTGTAAGTTGTGCTCACATAATTTTTGAATTTTGGTATTTGTTTATTTACTTATTTTGGTTTACTTTTCCTCGTAAAACTTTTTTATAGAAGCTTGATTATACACTCCTTTTGTCTTTTTGGTGTTATGTTACTTATTTCATACGTATTGTTACCATTGTCTTTGGTGATGACATAAGGTCCTATGTATAATAACAACAGTTTTTTGGCTATCCCTTCAAGTGTACTGGGTAGTTCACGGTTTTTTATTAATACTCTTTCTCCTTCGTTATATTTTATTATTTTAGGTTGGTTTTGTGAATACTTTGCTTTTTGCTTCTCGATTTTTTCCATGATTCGGCTATAACATTTGTTTTCATCGTACGGGTCTTTTGGGTTGACTGGGAAATCTATTAACTCTTGTATCTCTATGGGGTTTTCTTCCAAACATCATTAAATATGGGGTGTTCTCAATAAAATGGTGGTAACTTCTATTTAAAAATACTTCGGTTGAAGCTAAATATTTCTGCCATTCCTTGTGGTTATCATAGCAGTATGTTCTTAGAATACGTCCCACCTCTCTTAACACTCTTTCGGCGGGATTACTGCTAGGGTGGTATTTGGATGTTTTATAGGTTTTTATGTTAACCTTTAATAATTCATCTCTCCACTTCTTTCCTTTGAATTGTGTCCCGTGGTCTGTTATAATCATGTATGGTTTCCCAGTTTCTGTGAGGTATTTATTTTTTATTATGTCCAATATTTTCTTCGTAGTTGCTCGGTTTATTGCATACAATTTTGTGTACTTGGTGTAATGGTCTAATATTATTACTATAAACTTGTATTTATGTCTCCCTCCACTACGTGGGAATGGTCCACATATGTCGAGAAACACTTTTTCTAGCTTGGTGTTTGAAGTGATGGGTATCATTGTTCCCTCTTTTCTCTCGTTATTTATTTTGACCATCTGACATATGGTGCAGGTTTTAATGTTCTGATTTACTTTTCTCGTTATATTTTTAATAAATATTTCCTCCTCCAATGCTTTCACCATTTTTAATGTTCCCATATGTCCGTATCGGACATGATAACTTTAATTATTTTGTTTTCTAATGAAAAACTACAAGTCTCCACGTTCTTTGATCTTTTTGGTTTTGATAAATTAGTATATCTTGGTGGATGCAATAATAGTTATTTATTATTTCTTCTTCTTCTTATGTTTAATAATTTTGTATCTAACTTCTGCTGTACCACTATTTCGCTTATTATATCTTCCAGGTCCTTCCTATCCTTTATTATGTAATACACTTTGGCGATCTTCTCCTTTTCTCCTTCAAATGTTTGATTTTCTACGTTTATTCTGGACAAAACATCTGCGGCAACGTTCTTGCTGCCTGGAATGTACTCCCACGTAATATGGTACTCTTGTAGGGCGAGTATCCAACGTGTAAGTCTCCCATGACTTAATTTATACTGTTTGAAGAATGATATGGATTTTATGGTCGCTTCGGACAGTTATGGGATATCCCAAGATGTAAGTTCTAAACTTTCCACATGCGAATACTATGCTGAGTAGTTCTTTTTCAGTAACGTTGTAGTTACGCTCGCAACTGTTTAGTATCCTGCTGGCAAAGCTGATGACCAGGTGGTGTCCTTCCTCATCTTCTTGATATAACTCGGCGCCTAGACTGACATCACTGGCGTCGCAATTCAGGTAAAAGGGTTGTTCAAAATTGGGGTGATGTAGCATTACCGTTTCTAGAAATTTCAGTTTGATCAGTTTTAACACTTCTTCCTGCTCAGTTCCCCAAGTCCATTTTTCCTTGGCTGACAGTTGTTTAGAAAATTTTGCTGTAAGGTATGAATAATTAGTTTGAAACTTTCTGTAATAGTTACATATACCTAAGAAGGACTGTGGCTGCTTCTTATTCTTAGGTGTGGGGAATTTCTGAATGGCTTCCACTTTCTCTTGGGATGGTGATATTCCCTGTTCAGTTAAGTTGAATCCTAGGAATTTGACTTTGTTTGCTATAAATTTCGATTTATCCAATTTCAGCATAATGTTATTTTCGGATAATTTCTTTAACACTTGCTTGACTTGTTCACAGTGCTCGTCCCAGTCTGAAGATGATATTAGCAGGTCGTCCACATACACTGTTGTGAACTGCAGTGCTTCTTGACCTAAGACTTGGTCCATGCATTTGACGAACACTGCGACGGAATTGATGAGGCCGAAAGGTAACCTCTTAAATTGGTAATTTCTTCCGTTGAAGATAAATGCCATGTATTTCCTACTGTGTGGGTGTAGCTCCACCTGCCAGTACCCACATACAGTATCCCAGGTGCTTAAGTATTTGGTGCTATGAAACCTTTTTAATATTTCTTCAATTTCTCCCGGTGAAGTTCTGTCATTTATGATCATTTTATTGATCTCTCGGGCGTCTAAACAGAACCTTACCTTACCATTCTTTTTAGGTATGGTGACTATAGGACTCGTGTATGGAGATTGACTGTATTCAATGATGTCCTCCTCCATCATTCTGTTGATTTCTGTTCGGACTTCATTTTTTAGAGAGTAAGCTATTGGGTAGGATTTCCTGTGGAAGTCTACGGGTTCACAAAAGTTGATTTTGCATTGGTATCCCTTGACCTTTCCTGGAGTATTGGAGAAAACGTGCTGGTATGTGTTATAGGTAGCTTATGAGTTTTTCAGCCTGCTCCTTAGTTATTTCTTGTTGAGGTCGTTCTCTTTGGAATGTTCTGGTTTCTTCTATTTTCCTTTTCCACAAATCTTTATCTTCCTCTTCATCATCTATGATTGATGGTTTATGTGTTCGGCAATAATAACTTTTTAATCCAGGATCATGATTTAAAGCTAGTGGTGTCGGGTTACAATTTATGATGCGTGCTGACCATATTCCCCTTTCTGAAGTCAGCCATACTACTCCCTTCTGTAGGTTGATGACAGCTGAATGTTGTCTCAACACGTCGCATCCAATTAGCATGTTAAATGGCAGTCCATTTGCAACAGGAAAAACAATAGGTATGGTTGCGTTCTGACTGTCTAGCTCTAAAGAAACTTGTTTCCTTATCGACTTATTCTGTTTGCCTGTGGCACCAATTATGACAATGTTATTTATGGGTAAAGTGGGAATTGGTATTTTTGAGTCAGCTTGTATTCGCTCTAATTCTGGTTGGTTTATTAAAGAAATATTTGATCCAGTATCAATCATGATTATTGTGATGGTCCCGTTGATGGTAGCCTTTATGTTTATGATTTCACTATTTGGTTTCGGCAGCTGGTTAGCCTCTTCCTCCAGAAGTTCTTCTCTGATATTTTTGAGGTAGTTGTTCGATATTATGGTTATTATTCTGTTTTTATTTAGCGTCGTTGTTCGTCGTTTCAACCCAAGTGATTGGTCGTTTGAAGGGTCTATTTGATTTCTCACTGACCTTTTTAGTTTAAAGGTTGCTGCGTGTTGTTATCCAGACTATTTGACTGGTTCGCTGTTTCACTGATCGCAGCTTGTTGATCATTTACTTGGTTCCTGGGCGCTTCCATTGTTCTACCTTCTGGGGATTGATGGTTATTATAATTGGAGTTGTTGTACCAAGAGTGTGTCTGTGTGTTAGGACAATATCTTCTATGGTTATGTTGTCTCCTCCCACTAATAAAATTAACTTGGCGTCTCATGTCGCCTCTATTTTGGTTACTCCCGGTTCCCCTGTTGTACTGGTAATTTGGGTCGTAACGGTTGCCATAATAGTTGTTATTATTTGGGTGGCCATTGGGATGTTGGTTTTGTTCTGCTCCACGGTAGTTATTGTTTGTTGGATTGTTGTTTTGAGCATTCCTGTTGTTCGGCTGGTTCCCCTGTTTATAATTCTGGTGGTCTCTGTTCATCGGCTGGTTATTTGGATGGTAATTTGGTTGATTCCTGTGGAACGGTTGGTCCCCTTGATAGTTGTTCGGATTACGGTTCAAGTTGTTCCGGTTATTGTTTTGGGTGTTGTAGGACATGTTGTAATTAGGTTCATTCTGATTATCATTCCACCGGTTGTATTTTTGGTTCGCTATTCGATTTCTTTTATACTGCCTGTCGTTTTCGTGATCTTCTAATAAACTGGCCATTCCCTGTATTGTTTTAATCTGTCCTGTCACCTAGCCCTCTGGATGGCGTCCTCATAGTGATAACCCAGTTGTATTACGAGGGATTCTTCCGGTATTCTTGGCTCGAGGTTCCTAGCTGGCATACTTTCCCTAAGAAATAAGAGGTTAGTGTGTGTCCGGCCTGCGGCTCATATCTACCATTACTAATATCATTCCTCACTACATTCTGTGTGGACTCGGACCAGTATTTCTCTCGGAATAGTGTTTTGAATTCCTGCGTACAACTGATCTCCGGTCAAGTGGCTGTCCACCAATTGTCATTAGTATCCTTAAACATCTCGTCGATGAGGCTCCTCACCGTCGTCCATCTTGTTTCCCGGTTCTTCTCTATGAGTTCTTCCACTCTCTTTAGGAATTCGATTGGGTTACGTCTGTAACTTCTAAAGTTTATCACTTCTCTATTTTCGCTGGTAATAATATGAGTGTTATTACAAGGCTTCTCCCTCAAAGCGTCCAGTTCTTCCTGCATCTGTTTCTCCGTCTGACTGATTCCTTGCATTTTCTCTTTATTCTCTTGAGTTTGTCCGTCGACTTTATTGATGGTGGTGTACACTCTTTCTACTCGATCACTGATATCAGTTTGGATGTCTTTGTGCCTCTCCTCCAGCTTCTGGAGCACTTCATGTTTATTTTTTGTGCACTCTTCGGTGGTGATTTGTTGCAGTTCTTGAACTCTAATTTTTCCTTCCTCCTCGACGTTATTTATTTTGTTGGTCAACTCCTCCCGGACATGTACTATGGTTTCGTTTGTCTCGGTTATTGTCTGTTTTATTTCCTCTCTACATTCCACCAACTGTTGCCTCAATTCCTCCTTCGTCTTCTCGCTGTCTTCCTTCAATTGTCTTTGGAGTGTTTCACTGTTGTAACGGGACATTTTGGCATACCTTAGGTCGAATAAAGAAATTTGTATTTTTTAATAAAAGCAAATAACATTTTTTACGGTAACAGGGACAAAACATAAACAAAAAGGTATATTTATTGGTAAAACAGTGGTAGCACTGGCTGTGAAAATTATTCAGAAATTATTATTGTGAAACGACAAAATCAACAGACCGCAAAACTGTGCCAAGGTCAACCAATGATAAACTGTAAACAAGTTATGTAACGGAATCGGACGATCTTATGTCAGAGACGATCCCCGCTGTGGAATTCAGTTATGAAACAAAAACAGTATGCTGGCGTAGTAATACTAACTTAAGAACAATAAGAGTTGGTCATATAACCATGGCGACAACACAAAGTA
The DNA here is from genome assembly GCA_034769895.1 of Magicicada septendecula. NCBI lineage: Eukaryota > Metazoa > Arthropoda > Insecta > Hemiptera > Cicadidae > Magicicada > Magicicada septendecula. The sequence goes on from CM068367.1 coordinate 1,091,538,732, forward strand.
GTGCCGTTTGTTTCGTCCCAGTATAAAATTACTCCGTGAGCCGGCCGGTCACAAATAAAAGTTCCGGAACGTAAATCGCGAGCGCCCGCACCTAAAATGTGAATACCGCAGTTCAAAATGTGTTTTAAAACTCAAAAATTATTTACATACAAATAATATAAATAGACTGTGTGGTGACCAACAAAAATGTAATAACTGTTCGGCAATAAGAACCGTGTAAAACAAAAAGTGCGAGACAACAATACGGAGGGGACGATTCCAGATCAACTCTTCGAACAGCTAAGTATTCTGCTGAATACTACCATATATTTGAAATCCAATATTTAAAAAATTACTAAAATACTCTAAATCATAAAATGAGATCTCTAAAGGCTTAAGTAACTGTGTGTGTGTGTGTGTGTGTGTGTGTGAAAGCGCTGGTTTCCGTTATATTAGTTAGTCGTAAGTTTATATATGTATTCAAATTAATAAATCTTGATAGTATGGCTAGGTGAATCAAATATTGTTCGGAATGTTATTTTGACATATTTTAGTAAATTTAAACCGAAAGGTAAACAAAAAAATTGTCATGCTACAAAAATAAAGTAACGTTTTAATGGCGCCCGAATGACAGTGACTTTGTAAATTAAAGCAAATTAATTTACAACCTGATCGAAATGGCAGAGAAAAGCGAGAGTGAAAATTTATGTGAAGATATTGTGGAGTGGTCAATTTTAAATGTTACGCAAGACGATTTAATATCGACAAATATTAACGAGAGTGTAGACAATACAACACACGAATTAACGATTGAGACAGTAGACGCAAAAATAAGCGATAATGTAAATATATTTAATCAGTTAGCGTTAATAATGGAGATGATGTCAGGAATAAAAACTGAAATCAAATCAGAAATAAATGCTAGTAACATAGAATTGAAAACAGAAATAAACAAACAAGACCAAAAATTAAGAGAAATAGACAATAAGTTAGAAGAACAGAATAAGACTATTGTTGGAGTGAGAGATGAACTGACTAGTGTTATAAATAAGATACAAAACGAAATGAAAAACGATATAAAAATAATTAACGAAAAACAAAAAGAGAAAATGTTAGAGACAAATAAAAAATTTGACACATTGACAAGTAAATTTAATGATAAAATTAAAAAGCAAAATGACAAAATTGACTGTAATGTTCAATGTATAATTAATGAGTGTGAGCAAATCAAACGAGCAAGTGAAATACAAGAAAATATAAATGATGAATTCAGAAGTAACTTTGAACAAATTGATGCAATTAAAATTAATGTAACTAGTTTAAAAAATAAACAAGCAGAACATGAGCGTGAAATAATTAAAGTCAGAGAAGACTTGAGTGTAACCATTAACCAGAAATTAAGTAATGTGAGTGAGAGAGTGAATGTGGAAGTAGAATTAGGATATTTTAGTAATGAAAGTAGGGGAGTGAACCCCATACAATTTTTGAACTCTATAAAAAGTTTTAATAAATATAACCAAGAAAGTTGGGAGATTAAATTAGTAAGAATTTTAAAGTACTTTAAAGGTGATGCTAAAATATGGGCGGATGCTCATAACGATAACTGGGTAGATTTTAATGAGTTTGAGCTAGCATTTAGAAATAAGTACTGGTCGGAAGAGAAACAAGAGGGGTTACGTAGTACCATAATGGGATGGGGCAATTTTAATATTAAGCACATGAGTATTACATCGTATGTGACGAGACTATATAGTCAGGTTAAATATTTAGAACCACCAATGCCGCTTTCATCTTTTATAAGATACATTAGTAAACATTTACCCAAGGACATACGGTCCACAATCAGAACCCGGGAGTTTGCTAATATCGCAGAATTAGAAAAAATACTAGAAGCATACCAGAGTATGAAAGAGGAAGAAGATAATAAATACCAGTTTAGAGTCAACGAATCAAGTCAAATAAATACTGAAACAAGACAACCAGACCATTTTATTAGTAATGTGAGTAGATCAGGGGAGGGGGCATGGTTGTGTCCAAACCCTAGTTGTGGGGCTAGTAATTATAATGGGTCGCGGAATCAATGTTACCGGTGTCAGAGTCCAAGGGAGAGTGCCCGAGGGAGAGTGGAGAATTATAATAGGGGTGTCGATCAGCTTAGAGGGAATCATAGAGGGAGAGGTTTCACCAGTAATCGGGGAGTGTCAGGAAATTTTAGTCATAGAGGTTAAGAGGAAAAACCAGTGCTTCTTAACGCAAACCAGCACCGCTAGGGGGAAACAGATCAGTTGGGGATATGATGTTATATAAGGCCACTAGTTGATATTTGATTTGTTGTTTCAGTGTTTGGTGATGCTGTGGCGGCGGACCTGAGCTGGCCAGTGCGTCAGAGCAGGGGCGTTAAGTATCTGTCTGACTTTATGGTGTTGGGATCTCGAGAGAGAAGTCCAGTAATGTCATTCAGGTGCGGTCACAGTCACTGGACCAAGGGTGAGTTAATTATATAATCTTTTTGGTAAACCATCAAGGGGGTTGTGGCAACATATCCTGGCTGATCCCTTTAGCAAGTATGAATGTGTCAATGAGATTTTTTATGCTTCGGCATAAAATCTCTCATTGAGGGGGTATTGTAACGGGACATTTTGGCATACCTTAGGTCGAATAAAGAAATTTGTATTTTTTAATAAAAGCAAATAACATTTTTTACGGTAACAGGGACAAAACATAAACAAAAAGGTATATTTATTGGTAAAACAGTGGTAGCACTGGCTGTGAAAATTATTCAGAAATTATTATTGTGAAACGACAAAATCAACAGACTGCAAAACTGTGCCAAGGTCAACCAATGATAAACTGTAAACAAGTTATGTAACGGCATCGGATGATCTTACGTCAGAGATGATCCCCGCTGTGGAATTCAGTTATGAAACAAAAACAGTATGCTGGCGTAGTAATACTAACTTAAGAACAATAAGAGTTGGTCATATAACCATGGCGACAACACAAAGTAGTGCCGTTTGTTTCGTCCCAGTATAAAATTACTCCGTGAGCTGGCCGGTCACAAATAAAAGTTCCGGAACGTAAATCGCGGGCGCCCGCACCTAAAATGTGAATACCGCAGTTCAAAATGTGTTTTAAAACTCAAAAATTATTTACATACGAATAATATAAATAGACTGTGTGGTGACCAACAAAAATGTAATAACTGTTCGGCAATAAGAACCGTGTAAAACAAAAAGTGCGAGACAACAATACGGAGGGGACGATTCCAGATCAACTCTTCGAACAGCTAAGTATTCTGCTGAATACTACCATATATTTGAAATCCAATATTTAAAAAATTACTAAAATACTCTAAATCATAAAATGAGATCTCTAAAGGCTTAAGTAACTGTGTGTGTGTGTGTGTGTGTGTGTGTGTGTGTGTGTGTGTGTGTGTGTGAAAGCGCTGGTTTCCGTTATATTAGTTAGTCGTAAGTTTATATATGTATTCAAATTAATAAATCTTGATAGTATGGCTAGGTGAATCAAATATTGTTCGGAATGTTATTTTGACATATTTTAGTAAATTTAAACCGAAAGGTAAACAAAAAAATTGTCATGCTACAAAAATAAAGTAACGTTTTACTGTTGTTCTCGATCTTGTTGTTTCATATCTCAAGATCTTTCTTTATTTGCCTCTTCAGCTCCTCACTCTTCTTTTCTAATATCTCTAGGTTTCTTTTTAGGGCTTCATGGTTGCTTTCCATCTTATTATTTAGAAGGTCTATGTCCTCCTTGATTTGTTTCTTCAATTCTTCACTGTTTCTGTCCAGTTTTTCATTTAAGAATTCCCTGTCTTCCTTTCTTTGTTCTTTGGTTTCCTCCTTTTGTTTCTTAAAGTTTTCATCAATTTTCTCCTGATTCTTGTTCAATTGTTCCATCCTCATCCTCATCATGTTCTCCATTGATTGGGTTGGTTTGTCTGGTTGGTCTCCGACCGTTACTTCTACTTCCGGTTCAGGTAGTGTTGGATTTTCCGGTTGGTCCTCTTGGGGATCCTCTTCGATCATTTCTTCAATTTCTTCCATCTCTTCTTGGTCGGTACCTTGTGTTCCTTTCTTTGTTTGATATCTCGTAACCATGGAATGTCTCATAATCGCCGCTAGTCTTCTTCTTTTCTAGCCTCACCAGTTGGTCGCCAATCTGCAACGAATAATCGACGTCCGCCTTGTTTAAGCCCCACGATGGAAGCCAATCTGTAACGAATAGTCTGGGTCGTATCTGATACGACGTGTATATTGTATATGTGTAGTGTGCGTTCGTCTCGCACTGGAGTCGTTACATCAATCCTTGCACTAACGAAGTCCGTAGCGAAGCTATAATTACCAGTACAACACAGTAGTAACCTTACCTGTTCTTAAATAGGGGTTTGTGAATCCCGGGTGGCGCCAAATTGTTTATTAAAACAATTAAACTTATCAAATAATATTTTAAAAGGGTGTTCTCAGCGATGACGGCCGGGGCATTCAAATAATTCCCGCTCGTTCAGCCTCCTGAATCGAGTAGGTAGTTGTTCGAATGCAACGTGAGCGCTGGTCGTCAAATCTAGCTTTCGTTAACAAACACAAGTAATACAATATACTCCCTATGAAATAAAAACAATGGTTACTCCTTGTACTAGTTATTTTAATGGTTGATTTGTAATATTTCAGTTTGACAATTAAAATTATTCTTGTTGATTAATAAATTTGCAATGACATTAATTTTGAGACGTCTTTCTCTGGGTTTGACGAAATCGATTTTGTAACGAGTTGTTCATTCCAGCATGGCTGCCGTTTAGTTAGTTAACAAATGTACTCGTTCAAATTTGGAGTTCTTTTGATTATAAGAAAACGATTTCTCATGGTTACAATAAAAAGTACATTACCTTATATCATTTTGTACTTAAATAATAATGTGTTTGGTTATAATTGGTTCTGTATTATAGTTAAGTGTGTTTATAAAGTTTGTATTATATCAACAGGTTATATTATAATTTAACAATTTTCAGTGTTTTGTTTTTTCTTATTTAATCTTTGAAAGAGAATATTCGGTTTATAGTGAGAGTTCAAATTACTTTTAGAAATATTTAAGGTGAGTTTATTTTTTGGAATTTGGGTAATTCAATAATACTTAACAATAATATTCTTTTTTAATTACTACGGTTATCATCACTCTTCTCAGTGTTCATTACATCTTGATTAATCGTTTACACTTAATACTGCTCTTAACAACTTTCTTAATTACTAATATTTTTCACTGTTAATCATTTAGTGTTTCTTTTTGATTTATTAAGTGTTTATTTTTTTATCCTTCACTATTTTTTACAATACTGACATTCTTTATAATACATTATTCTTATTTAATCATCACCTTCACTTTTAAATTATTTATTGTTTATTATAATTTATTTAGTGTTTTTTCTTTATCACTTTACTTTGGGGTTTTTACACTTCCACTTTTGCACTTCTTAATTGTTTTTGTTTTAAGTGTTTCTAAATGGGTAATCCCTATAATTACTTTCTCACTACCGTACTATCTCTTTCATTACAAATATCATTAATAATATTAACAAGTTTAAGTCTCTATTGATTTCATCATTACATCTAACTCTAATTTGTGGGTTAGTTTGCTTTTATATTTAATATTCTTTAATTGAGTTTCATTAAATATCACCATTATCAGTTAATTGATAATAATATTTATTTATTAGTTATTTATTGGTTTCTTTTTCAACATTACATCGAGTGTACCATTTCTCCTGCTTTTATTCTTTATTACTTGTTTGTGTCTTATCATTTGATTTCTTTTTTATTTTCCTTTATCGTTGGTTCGTTTTTTTCATTTTCCTCCTTCTTCACTTTCAGTGTATTTGATTTATATCTTGGTTCTCCACCTTCTCCTTTGGTTTTATTTTATTTTGTTGCATGAGTCATTCAATTTCTTGTTTTGTTTTCTTTTGTTCCCTTCTTCTTCATTTGGTTCTTTTTATTTTGCTCAATCACTTTCTTCTTCATTTGGTTTGTTTCTTCCCTTCTTGTTTTGTTTCCTTTTGTTGGATCAATCACTTGGGTTAGGTCATGTCGTCATTTGTCATGTCATTGTCCTTTTATTTTCTTTACTTTAAACATTTTATTTTATGAACTACATATTATATTCAGATTCATCTTTTTTATATCCCTGGTATTGGGGTGGCTTATTTGTGTTGTAACAATGTATAAAATAATTGTATATTATATAAAAAGTATCAAATAATGCTTATATATTACATAAACAATGATTACAGACCTTCCTGCTTCCTGCATCTGGTTCCCGCTCACATGTGCAAACAATTTTTTTAATGAATAGTAAGTATCTTTATTAACACCTTATATTGTTAAAATTTAGTCGAAGTCTAATGAGCAACTAGGCCTAACCTAAATTACTACATAATTAGGTAAATAATAAATAAAATAAGTCTATAAGTTTACCTTTATTTATAGATTAAATGCATCTTAATAAGTACGCTAACAGCACTGCTCTGTCTCACAGTAACACATCACATTACACCAACTCAAAGGAATTTCTTGTTTCCAGTTCAAACAAATGCTGGAATTATGTATTCTCTTTTTTTTCCATTCACTTTTTATGGAAACGTGTGTACATTACTGTGTCTATGCTCACTATATTTTCAGTCCAGAATTTACTATCCAAGTTCTAAATTTTCTGGAATTATGAAATTGATAACCCTAAGTACTAATGTATGGCTATCAATCTATATTTCAAATTATTTGGTTGTCTTAATACAATTAAATTTTGTTCAGTTAAATTTCTGAATTCCTTCAGTTCATTAGTACATTATACTAATTTGTTTCTATGTCTGTTGATTATTTAATTTCTTATTAGTTTTTCATCTTCGTGTTTTCATTTTCAAATATTGGATAATTAATCATTCTAAATTTTTTTCATCTACAGCACTGTAAACTGTACAATCTTGTAATTTTGGAGGTAGGTACCTTTTTCTAGAAAGCTTTGTTTCAGAAACTGTTCTTAGGGTATGGCCAGGCTGGAAGCAGGTTCAAGCAGTAAGCTGGTGGAAGCAGTATTGGGCTTGTAAGCAGGCTGACACAAGCAATGTTTGTTAATAGGTGTGGCCATACCAAGAGCAGCACCTGTTGAAAAACAAACTAGTTTGATTTTACCAGCTTACATGTTCACTTCGGTGTTTGATTTTACCAGCTTACATGTTCACTTCGGTGTTGTCTTTTCATAAAGTTTCATGGCATTCAATAACGAGGCCTTAATATCAGCTGTGTTCAAACATACAGTACTGTGGGGTGTGTCAGTAAATATTTTAAGGACAAAAAGTGTCAGCTGCTGGCTGGGATGAGGTATCTTAAGGTGCAGTTTTTCTAAAAGTAAACCAAAAGTTCCAACAGACGTGCAAATTCTCGAAAAACTTTATTCGTCATTCCTTAATTCATGATAGAGATGATGAAATTCACCAAGTTCATTTCAGGGGATGCGTCCATGCTCTTTGAGTGTCTGTTTCCCATAAAAAGGGAACTTTCACGTAAAAGTAGTAATTTCACAATCCGATACAGAACAGGCAGTATGACTATCATACGACTGCTACTGTCTGGCCGCGATTGGAGTGCACAGGGTAGGTAAAGTGGGGGAATGGGCAATGCAGTAACAATGCATCTGCCGGTCTAGTGATGGGGACGCCAAGCCGCGCATTCCAATCGCGGCCAGATAGTACCAGGTGACTCCTTTCTGTGTGACCACAGTACCAGCTCAGCTCCATACCGCTCTACTGCTTAAACCTGCTCAATGCTCAAGCCTGTTCAGTTGCTTTATTGTTGAAAAGTGTGTATGTTTTGCTCATATATTTCTATTTGCTTGAATATTAACTACCAGAAAATGGGTCAAAATGGCTCATGAGATTAGCAAACAGCCAACATATTGATTGTAACATGTCACAATATGGCTATAGAAAAGCATACAAATGTATGGCATGTCTCTATCTCCAGTTAGCACTTTTAATGTGAATTGCTACGAAAATAAGTTGAAATAACAAGCGTATGAAAGAACTTTAATTTTAGTAGACTTTATAAGACTTAATACGGAGAGTCTTTAAATTTGTTTTAAAGGAGTTTTCCTAAAACTCTTGAATTTTGCTTAGAATAGCTAAAGACCCAATAAATTCATCTTACAATTCTATAATTTCAAGAATACCATTTCCTCCTTCACTGCTTTAGTTCTCTTAAGTTGTAATTTGCAATATTTGAAGTTGTAATCACTGCAATAATCTTCTTAATAGTATCTTGAAAGAGGTCTGCACTGAAAATGTTTTCATAAAATGTAGGATCTCAATAATATATTATTGGAAAGCAAACTGTGACATCCATTTGTCAAAATAAACAGTTAAAAGTGATGCAAAACTGTTTAAAAATGTACACAATTCAACTTGTCCTTGTGTTTCATACTTCAGCAGTTTTAGGCCTATATGATTAGGAAAAGTTTCACGTGATACATTCCTAACATGATTAAGAAAAGGTTAAATCTGCTGAACTTCTTAAGGCGTGAGAGTTATTTCCAGAATGGCAGGGCTATTAAAACAATTTTAAAGTAATTATTGCTTTTAAAACACCATCCTTTATCAAGTGATTACTCAAATCTGCTCGTTTTTCACAGCAAACTGGAATTTGATTATTAGCTCCATCATGACCTAGTGATGCTTCAAGCATTTGAAAGATTCGCCTAGCCTTAAAAAACTGGACTGGGCCCATTGATCGGCAGGATTAAGGTTAAATTTATTTCGGGGTGCCTGTAAAGGACCAGTCATGTAGGGGATGACTTAAAAATAAAAAATTTAACATCTTTCAAAAAGAACAGACTTCCCAAATGTAGAATGAAGACTCATATTTTGAGCATTCCTTATATATTAGAATTGCCTATTTTACTAAATTATTAAAGAAATATGAATAATAAAGATAAAAATAAACAAAATTTAATTCTTATCTGAGTTTTTGAGAACTGTGTACACTTGATCTAGACAGAACATTTATTTATTAAACAATAATACTAGTTGATGCAAATAAATAAAAACAATATCCTTATTTTTATAATATGTATTGCACTTTTCTAACATGAGACACTAATTATTAGATAAAATGTTTGCCTTCAGTTAAGCCAGTTTTCACTGACTGTGAGCTTTGTTAGAGGTCATAACATGTTCCTTTTATGTTAATACATAACATAACATAAATACTGTAAATGTTAAATTAAAAATAAAATAACATAAAGGCTTAGCATCTAAATTTTGCAACATGAAAGTTGAAGAATCTGTTTAATCTTTGTACTTAATTCAATATAATTAGATTACATTTAAGGATTTTTATTATTTTCAAATATAATATCTAAGCCAATTTTCCCTGTATAAAGTTAAAATTTTTTAATGCATAGCATTCCACGACTTTATGGAATTAGATTTGTATTATTAAATTTGAATTTTATTATACACAAATAATTCTCTTTGTTTAAACAGAGGGTTACACACATACACAAACCAAATGTTCACTGTCCTCCAAGTGTATAAATTCAGGTAAAACATTATTCCAAAAACTTACCTTGTTAATAAAATATACGAGATGATAAACTTTTGAATAGGTTAAATACTGTGTGTTAAAAATTAAGCATTTTAATACTTTTTATAGTCAAGATTTATTTATGCAGACCTATTGCAAAAACTGATCATCATGGAAAAGGAATGAGGCATTTTATAATAGCAATTAACTGTACTGTGTTACCGACTGCTATCACAAGAACAGTTTTTGTTTAATGAAAACATATATTTTCATTGATTCTTTTGGTGCAACCTCTAAGTTCCATAACATATTCATAAAGGTTTGGAAAAAAGACATGCCATTCCATACTATGGAAGTATGCACACATACTTTTATAAGTGTGTACATGCTAAATTATCCGTGTTGAATCAACAATTGGATATTGTTAAATGCTTCATTAGTTTGTCAGCCTTGCATTGTAATTTATTCCGTGTTTTGATGGATGAAACTTAAACACTGGAAGGCAGGATGTGAAAGCCAGCAATAGCCTTAAATAAGACTTGCCTATATTTCAGTTATTACATAGTGTTCGGTTTATTACAGACAACTGCTTGGTTTGATAATTTTTGTAATCAAATTTTGTATTTTACTGTTGTTTTAAACGGAAAGTGTCCAAATCTAAAACAAAATGGGATGATGTAAATATAAATAAAAACTGGACATTTTACAATGGCACAAAAGTTGAGTCAGTGAAATGCTAGAGCTCAGTTGATATCGCTTTGAAATTCTGGTTTCAAAGTGTTCAGGAAAAGAATGCTAGGATTGACAGTGCATCAATGTATTAAAAAGATTAGTAGGATCTTTCTACATAACAGGAAAAAGTGGTTTTGTAGCTACTGGTGGATGATTCAAAGTCATAAAAAATATCAAATATTCTTTCTATAAATAGAAAAAATAATTCTCTAATAAATTATGATACCTATTTAATAATTTATTGATTAATTTGTCATTTATATAATTTTGTTTATTTTTTAATTTCTATAGATATTTTTGTATTTTTTGCAGATTAATTTTGTGTTTTACATATATCTTTTATGATAAAGTCATCTGGTATAAAATGTTCCAGATTATAAAATACACCTAACAGTTTTAACATAAAGATACATGTAGTATGGCTGTCTACATGCCTGCAGTCGCAGGTATGGAAAAGTAATGACAAATCTAGCATATTCAGTTGTGATTATTATTATTCGGCTGTTGCTATTAAATCCACATTGGCAGTGAATGTTTTATATTTTACATTAATGGATATAAATATGCTTATTGATTAACAGGTATTGCAAGGTACTAAAAACCATGAAAATTCAAAAAAAGCAATTATTTTATTAAAATTAATGAACTGTAGCATAATGTCATACAGAAAACATTATATAGTACTCACAGAATATAATAAACAATCAAATAAATCCATTAAATGACCTTAAAACTGACATTATAGAAAAAATATTAATTCAATAAAACTTGGAATGTGCTTGTCTATATTCCTATTAATGGGTTTCTAACATACACGTCAGCAGTTAAAATTAAGTGTCTGTTGTCTATTTAAGTACAATACTATGAACTTAGTAGTCCTTGCTGTAATCATTTTAATGTAATAAACAAGCATTCCTTAATATTTTTTATGTAATATACAATAATTTTATACAGGTTTCACGTGGTTCTTTTAATTTTATTTGCATTAATTCAACCGTAGTAACATAAAATTCCACAGTAACCCATTATTAATACTTAATCATTTGCGTATTAACAGAAAATGCACATTGGTTTTGGTTTTTATCGCATTATATTGAAAATAGAATTTTAATGTAATTAACGAACCTAACCTAACCTTTGGATATACACTGGATTTACTTAAATCATCTCTGTACAGTAATCATGTGTGATAAATGGAAACTAGGTTATAATTTCGGTACTTCCAATACATACAGCCTTTTACTGTACACTAATTAAGAAAAGTGTAGTTAAGTCTTTATTTTTAAAAATTCAAAAGGTTAAGTTTAAGCTGACATAACCTCCACGGTTTGTGTGTGTGCAGGATGGGGAGAGAAAGTCGATGAGAAATAGCGTGAATGCAGCAGTCTAATATATTAAAATAGGTATGTTACAGGATGTATGGAATCGTAGTGTGGGGCACAAAACTGAAAACATCCAAAATCCTTATACTTTTTAATTACTTTAAAACTACTGTATTACTAATGCAGTAATATACTAATAACACACTCACTGCTGTTATCACTAATAGTTCACTTACCACAAAATATGAGCTCAGACTAAACAATAACATTTCACATACCACAGGTACTGTAGACGAGTCGTTGCAGTGAATGTGTTAATAAATACGTTTTAAAGAAATGTTCATTTATAACAATTATACCTTATATTGATTGTCGCTTGTTATTAGCATACAGTCACAGATTGTTTTACTAATTTTTTTATATGTAATACTAAAATTTGAGTTTTAAGATACTAATGTAGGAAATGGTTAACTGGAAATAACAGTGCATGTAATTAAGAAATCTTGTACTAATAACAGATAATTTCAGACTAACAGGGTCGTTTTTAAATTAAATAAATTATGTAATTCCAAGTTAACTTTTTAAATACATTCTCATAATGTGACACTGAGTGGTTATTCATTTTGTTTAATTAACATTTAAGAACGTGTCCCCTGTAATGAACCAAGAAAATGTTGGTTCAGAATTATAATTCATTAACAAAATCAGCTTTATTGGTTCTGTTTGTAAGTGTATGTCCAGGTGTTGTAACTTACATCTACAAAAGTTACATAAATATACAAACTGGTGTTTCAGCTGACTGTGTTGTCAATACACATATGTATACATATACATATACATATACAAATGTGAGGTTGGATTATAAATGTTACCACATCCACTGATACATTTGAAACTTCAATTTAACTCAATTGTTATATATCAATGAGGGACGTCCAGAAATCAAGTTCTGATGGACCATTAAGAAAAACAAGAATATACTTACAATCCATTTTTATTGATAATTGATGTGCCTACTTAAACTACTTTTTGACATAGTTTCTTTTGTTGTTGAGATACTTGTCATAGAAGGACATCTGGAGCATTCATCATAGATGGATGCTGCTGGTGATGCGAACACTTATTAATGGCTTTGACCTCATTGTCACTGTGGAAGGAACAATTTCAACTGCAGAAATACGTGATAATCTTTTTGTACAAGGTCTGGACTTGTAAGAAGGATGGCCGAATTTTTGCATTCTAAGGTCCTGAGGAAGTTTTATGTTGTGGTAGAAGTGTTTTGGGTGCTCATTCGCATGATTTAACCAATACCTCAGGTAATCATGTATGTCACTTCTTCTGGATCACAGAATGCAGTTTCGTAAGTGTTTTCCAATAGACATGTGCACTGATGGTGGAGCCATAGGCAACATGTCCAGAAACAAAACACTCCTTGTTTGCCCCAAACACACAGCACATGATCTTCTGAGCAAAAAATGTCTCTTGTTGTGTCTCCACTCTATGGACTGCTGCCTTAAATCACAAAGCATGCACACAGTTATCAACAATTCAGTTTCCCAGACACAGTTTCTTGAAGAATCGAATGTGAAAAATGCAGGGAAAGTCTCATAATGGTTATTCACCAGAGACGGTCAGCTTCTCTATCGTCACCACACATTAACTTTCACATCCTTCATTAAAAAGTCATGTCTATCTCCATACCATTGAATCGCTCATTGCATGTTCCCTCTCCATAAACTCACAATTTTGATGGTGAATTTCATTTGTTTAAATTTTCCTTGCATTGAAAAAAAAACAGACTACAGTTCATATACAGCAGCCATTTAAATTTTTTTAACATTTTAAATACAGAACAATCCGTATACACTGAGATGTCTTAAACTGGATGTCAGTGCATTCGTAACAAATCAAAAAACTGAGCACACATGCACAAAACTGCGACCAAAGTGCAGTTTCAACAGCAGCATTTAAAAATAAACTTACTTTCTGGATATCCTCATAGTAGTACTGTTGTTCTGTTGTCTTTATACATTAGTTCTTATGAAATAAAGTAAATTGAAGTGGTAACATAGATTTTTCATAATTATAACTGCATTTTATATTTGCAAACAGTAGTTCCTTATGTTTGGGGTTATATAATTTTACTGCTATAAAGCATAAGCTGAGAAGCCTTGTTGTAATCATTGTATACATTTGCATGTTATAGGCACGACTATTAGCTAAGAGTACTGGAAAAAATGCTGTGGCAAAGGATGCGGATAGCTTTATGGTTTCACCAAGACAAGTTACACAGAAAACTGTGTCTACACAGACTGATATACAAGTAAGATATATAATATTTGCTGAAAACTATTAATTTATTAATATGAATTACAGGCACTATCTTTATTTTATTGAGAAAATTAAATATTAAAATTTAATAAGTCTGCTTTAGTATCTGATCAGGGTGTCCACCCGTATGGAAAACCTGGGAAACCTGGAAATGTCAGGGAATTCGATAAATCACAGGAAAACCTGGAAATGTCAGTGAATTCAGAAAAAAATCTGGAAATTCGTTCTTCTGCCAGATAAAATGGACATACCGTATTTATCCGTGTAATAGAAGCACATTTTTTTTCAGTTTTCATAACATTAATCTAGGCCATGTCTTTTATGCCAGGAAAAATTTGTAAAGAAAACTTAATAAACATTAAAAAAAAAAACAAGTTCGATCTCGAATGGGAAGTAACCGATAGCATCAATAGCTATATGGATAGCCTATAGCAAGCAGTAGCGACTACAATCGATCGATCGAATTTTTAATGTTTTGATCTGCTTACTATTGAATATTCTGTGTTGTTGGGGAATGGCGAGCTTGATCAATTATATTGCGTTCGCAGTTTTTCTAATTGCTTAAATGCGATACATGGCTTCAACCACAAAATATGTGCATAGACAAAATTCCACAACCCAACGGATGACTGTGTTTGTTCACTGTGTAATGACATGTGCGATAGTTACTACCTCGTAAAATGTAAAAACAGACAAAAAGCACTGACTGAATACAGCAAAGTGTGAAATTCACTAAAACTTAATACTCATTCGAGTGCTCATTATTATTATTATTATTAAATGCACTGATGTAGGCAAGCCTTGTGTAAATGTGTAGTGCATCGTGACACCGTTCGGGCCGCGGCATGTTGAGTTTCTAACCTATCTTTCGTGTGAAGGGTGCGGAAGTTTTGAGGCACGACTAGGAGCTTGTAATATCACGCATGCGTAATTCTGTAAATACAGAACAAGATTTAAAATAAAGTGACATCACATTGTAAGATGAAAGTTGTTTGTTGGTTAGGAGATTTTGAGTTTGTGAAGTATGTTTGTGTGTGTATCCCAGTATAGTTCGTGAAAGACAAGTGGCAAGAATGTGACTCTGAGATCAGCCATAACCTCCTTCCTATGCCAGTCATTAGCTGCGAATAATTTATTTCTTTTATTCTTAATAATAATGTATTCTTGTTTTAGTGTCGGATGTTGTTAGGAAGTGCATACAATATCTTTGAAGTTTTTGTGAATTTGTTTTCACTTGTGATTTTCTGAGTACGGTATTACATTTTACGAGGGCTGTGTGCCGCAGTTGTATTGCATCAGCTATTCTTGAAGCAGTAGAGAGCTGGCAACGTAGATAAGGCAATGCTCACATGTTTTGCGAACTGTCAATTTAGAAGTAAAGCTGTGCGGAGTATAAGACTATTTAAAGATTTTTACAATATCCTTATGTTACTTCTTTTTTCAGCTAACAGTGTCTTCATCAAAGCCAAAGAAAACTTCGTTTAATGAAAGGTGGCTGCTTGATGATACTTTCAGAACATGGTTGAAACCCATGCCTCAGGACAAATTTTCAGCATATTGCATAATATGTAAGACATCATTTTCTCTTAGCAACATGGGGAAGCAGGCATTAAAAAGTCACATGGGAGGAAAGAAGCATGCCAGTAGTGTCAAGTTCAGCCAGTTCTCGTCATCCCTTTCAAGTTATTTTAAAAAAGAACAAACGTATTTTCTTTGAAATATTGTGCTATAAGATGGCTTGAAAATTGGAAAGTCATTGAACGTGCTATAGATGTCCTACCTAATGTTGACAAATATGTGGAAGGAGCAAAAAGAGACAAGAAAATCCCAAACTGTAACAGCTTCAAAATAGAATAGTATCAACTTCACTTAAAGATAAGCTTCTTAAGGCCAAGTTGTCATTTTTATTATCACTTGTTGGAGATTTTGGAACCATTCCTAAAACAGTTTCAGACAGATCTTCCATTTGCACCACTCCTGTATGAATCTCTCATAGCAACAATGAAAAATGTAATGACAAGGTTTGTTAAGTCTGAGTCATTGCAGTCTTCAGGGAACGTCCTCAAAATTAATTTAGACAGTAAAGAAAATCTTCTGCCTGCATCTAAAGTTGACATAGGTTATGCTGCTAGAGCAGCACTTCGTAGCACTCCTGGATTAAATGATAGAGATGTATTAGTGTTTCGCACAGATTGTCTAAGAGGAATGGTAGCTTTGTGCAAGAAATTATTGGAACGGTCACCTCTGGCATATAAACTGACTAAAGGAATTTCTTGTTTCGATCCAAGTGTAGCCAAGCAACCACTACCTCTAAGCAGCAAACGGCTAACCATAGCTTTAAATGCCTTTGTTGAAAACAAATGGATCTCGGGTAATGAAGCCGATCATATATAAAGGGAGTTCACTTCTGTTTGTGAGAATGATACTTTCAAAGAAGTAGTGAATTCTTTGTCTTCAAAAGATGAGAGGTTAGATCACTTTTGGCTCCGCACTGTTTTGCCAACAGTAAATTTGAAAACAGAAAAGTTGGCTTCATTTCTGAAAATGATACTAATATTGTTTCATGGAAATGCTTCACTTGAACGTGGTTTTTCTGTAAATAAAGAAATTATAGTAGAGAACATGCTACAAGAATCCCTTGTAGCACAAAGAAGCATATATGATGCTATTTCAAACCTCGGTGGAGTTGAAAAGGTCTTCATTAATAAGAACATGCTCCATGCTGCAAGGAATGCTCATGCTTTGTATGTTCAAAATCTAAAGGATAAACATGAAGCATCGGAAGTTGAAGAGTCTTTGCAAAAAAAGATGAGAAAGGCCGCTTTGTTGCTGAAAGAATTAGAAGAAAAGAAGAGGAGGGTGATGGCAGAAGCTCGACAGTCTTTGGTGGCTATAGATGAAGAAATTTCTTCACTGAAGCAGTAATGGTAATCAATTTTTTTATCTTAAAGTGAATTTAATTAGACTAAATTCAACTTCATGTTTTGAAATTTAATATGCACATTAATTGCTCATTTATTTTTTGGATGTTAAGTTTTCAAAATGTATTTCAATATTACTGTCATAGCTGGAAACTTCATTTCTGATTTTATTTTTAGTCATCGCGTGTCAGGGAAAAAAATGATTTTTGTGTCTGGAAAACAGGAAAATGTCAGGGAATTTTAAAATCTGAATTGGGTGGACACCCTGCTGATTTTTACTTCACAGTGTAGAACATGTATATTGTGTGCCAAGGTAACTTGAAGACATTCATCATGAACACAGTTAAAAAGAACGGGAACTTAATATTGCACTCTTAATTATATATCTTAATAATTGCAATTTAATAGTATTTACTTATTCTAAAATATTTATATAAAAATCAGAAACCAGAAAATTCATTCTGCAAAAAAAATCTGTAGTATTCAGCACTGTTGAATTTTTGGTACATGGTGTGGGCTTTCAGTTGTTGCAACTCAAAGGTCCTGAGGAAGTATTATGTTTTGGTGGAAGTGTTTGGGTGCTCATTGTGTTAACCCACAGACTAATACACACATTTATTTATATTTATGTACATATAAATAAGACTATGATATGGTGAACACGTGTACTTACCGATTCCAGTTACGTGGGAGCACGTGCTTTTCTTTCTATTATAATTTCTTCCTAAGGGGCCAGGGTTCATTCTCAGCGAGATTTAGATTCAAAAAGGTGATAGAAATGATAACACTGCTTCTCAATTGAGTGTAATTATTAGTTTTTAATTTCCGGAATAAAATAAACATATATTAAATGGTGCCCAAAATGGCGTCACATATTATTACTAAAAACAAAATGGTGGTTACATTTCTCCAAACTTATTCAATCATAGTAACTATATATTATTTTGAATCTTGTTACTATTTCTTTTATAATTTTTTTATTTCTGGCTGCAGCGCTAATCATGTAATTAATTAGATGATAATAGATTTCACAAACCAATGCCCTCTGTATGCAGAAGCATGGCCATGCGTTCGTTCGCTCGCACACTCATTCACTCTCGCTGTTACAAATACATTTTATAAAATTTATGGGATTACTTAATGAGCTCATTATTAAGAAAATAAAAGTGATAATGGTTGACTTCTCTGAAAACTGGGTAGTGTCGCTCCCTTGCTGGTATTAGATGTTCTCCAGGAGTATGGCCGGTGTTCGCCTCATAGTTATGGTTTCTAAATCATCTTGCACTGATTCTACATTTAATGTTTTTACTGTGTACTGCTACTTAAGTGTTTTCTAACTTCACTATCACATTTCTTTAATTGTAAATAATAATTTTTACAACTTCTGTAGAAAAACTGGGTCGACAGCGATACATCGCTGTGGACTCTTAGGTGTACTGCGTTGAACTGAGAAAAAGGAATATGCAAATTTGCGCTTGTGTGCGTGCATTTGACGTCATCAGGCTTTGTTCGATGGGACAACGCCTAGTTACAGACGTTGTGGTTTATGCGTCATTGTCTTTTGTTATGACGAAACAGCTTTATGAACCAATCACAATGAATATTTATAGTCCGTCATCATATACCGCCATTACCTCTACCGGCTCTTGCGCGTCCAACGGTGACCTTGGCTTTGTGCTACTCTTACTGAATCTGCGTTGTTCCTTTTTTCAGAGGGACAATGGACCTAACCATTCTGTATTTGACAGTTATACAATAAAACATAAAATTTAACCTCAGATCCCATAATTAAAGTATTGGGCCTTTATGTACTGTTACAAACCCCCTCAATGAAAGATTTGTGTCGAGACACAAAAACTTTCATTGACTCATTCATACGGTTCTAAAAGGATCAGCCTAGATATGTCACCACAACCCCCTGTAATGTTACTATATAAAAATTTATCATCACTTACCCTTGGTCCAATGATGCTGATTGCACCTTCTGACCTCAGTGGACTTCTCCGGAGAGATCCCTACACCATAAGGCCATGAGGCACTCTACGCTCCTGTTCTGACACTCCAGCCAGCCCAGGACCGCGGTCACAACACCACAAAACTCTGAAACATTGAATACAAAAATTTAAAATAGTGGTCTAATATACTTCCATATCTACAACTGATATGTTTCCCTTTAGATGCATTGGTTTGTGTCTGGGCATTGGTTTGTTCCAATTTAAAAAGTTTCAACATAACAACAACAAGACTTCAACATATACTGATTTTTACCACCACCAAACTCAATCTCTTCCTTGTAAGAGAAAAATATATATATATTCCTACAAATAACACAATACATAAACAATTCTTTAATATTCCCCCAAAACACCTTCACCTATCTATTACTATCAAATTCAACCTACCACTACTATGGCAGACAAGTTTATTATTCAAATTTTATTACTCAACTTATAATCATTTATATCTTTTGCAACTGATATCATACTATATTTTGCTCGACACCATTTGTACCTTTATACTTTTAACATTTAAAATCTACTATCTTTTAACATTTGTTACCATCGTTACCAATAACAATAAAACTTCATAAAACATTAAACATTATACATTAACATTGTTACATTTATCTTACATTAAACAATTTATATTTACACACCTTGTACCAAAACTTTATAACATTTTTATCATCAATTCTCGATTAACTTTTTATTAGTAAACATTCATTAGATTCTATACAAAACATTTTCAAATTTATCATTTACCTTTCAGTTACATTACCTTCCTACCATGACTTTTCCTTTTCGAACCTTTTATCTTTATTAGTTTGGGTGACTCTCTATTATTCACTATTTTCTCCGTCTTATTTTGGCATTTGTCAATCTAACCTTGCTCACCTCTTTTTTACACTATAACACAAAAAAATTTTGAAAAGTTTTATTTTATAATTAGCAGTAAGGAATGTCGCTGAAAGCAATAACGAAGGGTGTATGTGTGGAAAACATATTTTGTAAGGGACAAAAGGAGAATGAGCAAACATGCTCTAGTGACGGACAGGTCATAAATTTCGTAGGCAGCTGCAACGCGTACCCTGTGAACAAGCAGAGTTCACATTTTTCTGTTACGCTGAGAATAGGTCAACGAGGAAATGTAAACAACACTATACTAGGTCCAATGAAGAACGAGCCACTACAAGGCAACACAAAGTACGCATATTGGGACGCAGATTTTGGGATTTAAACCTTACTGAAAGGGCGCAAAATTTTGAATCAATTTTGGATGTACAGAGTCCATCCAAACTGACAAAATTTGGGGACAATATAACAAAAAATTTCGAAAAGTTTTATTTTATAATTAGCAGTAAGGAATGTCACTGAAAGCAATAACGAAGGGTGTATGTGTGGAAAACATATTTTGAAAGGGACAAAAGGAGAATGAGCAAACACGCTCTAGTGACGGACAGGTCATAAATTTCGTAGGCAGCTGCAACGCATACCCTGTGAACAAGCAGAGTTCACTGCTCCCGGTACGTAGAACACCAGTTTTTTGTGAAAACACATTGATTCCATAGAAAACTACATACAATGTGTACAGAGCCATTAAAGGAGAAAGGGCTTAACAATGGTGAAGCATACATGTGTACGCCAGCTGTCAGGAGAAAGCGACGAAGGGTGGATTGATTTGAAGGACTCCAGCGGTCGATGACAGGGTTTTGACCTTACTTGGAAACGGAAGCGCAGAGAGTACGTCCCAAACTCAAGGATGGGGTGTTGCCTGGCAACTAAAAGAAAAAACCAACTTTCAAAGAAGGGTAGGCGAGGCCCTTGAACAACAATAGATAATAACGGCAGAGCGACGAAGTTGAGAAACAATGCAAATGGAAGAGAAACTCAGAGTTGTCACTGAAGACTTTAGAAAAAACGACAGATACAATTTATTGCTGCGTTGGCTGGAAATGACAACGACCTCAAAATATGAAGCAAGGGAAGAATCTGGTGGGGAACCAGGAGCCCTATCAGAGAACGCCTTTGAAAAGATAGGTGGTATTTGGACTTGGAGGGAAAAATATGAAACCAATAAGGACACGGCGTCGTTGGAATCAGAAGTCTGGTGGGAGATTTGGTAAGGAAAATATAGGAAGGAGACAGGAACGCGCTCAGGGAGTGCTAACTAAATTTCGGACGCGATCGGAGTGAAGTCCGTGATGGGAGAAATTAGCATTTTATCGAACTTAGAATAATTCGATACACACTGTGAGAAGGTAGTTTTCGAACTTATAACAAAACTTAATACAGTCATTACAAGCAAACGAACTATGAAGTAGAGTCACACTATTAGCCTACCAGTGAACATTAACTGAAACAGATAGTAACCAGACCATAATGTAATTTCAGTGTATACGAACACTTTACAACAATAACTTTTAAGAACGATTAACAACCCAAACTACATTCATGAACACTTAATAACCAGACATACCGCAACCAAAGGTGCGTAATATTAATTCAGATTTGAAATAATTTATGATGTCGGTGTACAACAGAGAATGCTAACTTTTATTCATAAATTATAATCCGAATGCGTGGAGTTGGTGAGTGAAGTGTCTGTGAGTGACATCGTGGAATTCATCCAGTGCCATCTATCATCTGGAGGAGTTATCTGCACGATTCTAGAACGATCGACATGGGGGAATCATCACCGCAACCACCGAGTGATTGGATATTCGAATACCAAGTATAGTAAAACATGTCTTAATTAATTTAGATCCACTGTCTGTCATCTCAAAGAATCCACACACACTAAAATTCAATAAAGTAATCGTAAAGGAATTAAAGAAATCGATTCTAAAGTTTGTTTAGAAGTAAAATTATCATTGTTTATCAGTTTTGGAGTAATGTTTATTTCCAAGTTCTAAATGAATCCGTAATTACAAAATATAGTAACAACTTAAGAGATATTCATATTAAGAATTTATAAGATGAAGCTAAACATTATAATTTACGTAAGTACTAAACGCAATTGATGAATGATCATTAATATGCAACCATTAGATTGAGAGTTTGGATAACTAATTTTATTAATGTATTATTTTTGATATTTACAATTTAATGAGTATTCAATTTTATTAATGCATTATTTTTTGATATATACGATTTAGCCATGAGTATTAAATTTTGGTAATGTGTTAATTTTAGATATTTACAAGTACTAATGAGTACGTAGAATTTTGTGCTATTTTAATATTTACAAGTAATAGCAAACTAATGTGAATAAATTTAAGAGCTATCAGTAGAAATGAGCATTTATTATTATTTTTTAACCCTGAGATAAAGAGAATAAACAGTAATTAATGTTAAATTGACGCACACAACGTCGGGCATATTATAATGTTAATTTGGCACCACAACAAAAGTGGGGCTTAATTAATTAAAAAGAGAAAATACACATAAATTAAAATATGTCAATTAATTTATGCTGACTAAAATAAACAGCATAAATTGAATGTTAAATTGGCGCTCCAGAACTTGGGGCACAGCCAAATTTTGTTAAATTGGCGTCCATCGCTGGGCGTAAACGGGTACAACTGGTTTTTTTGTTAAAACACTAACTGCTTCTAACCATTAATATATTATGACACCAATATCTCAGTAATAACCCCCTTCACAAATCCCATTTAAAACCTCTGGCACCGCTCATTTTTGTACTAGTAGGTGTGTTCCCTATCTATGCTCATTCCCTTATTGGTTCCTGACCCTTTCAGGTAACCCTTTCCGGCACACAATGGTCCCTTCCTGTCCCAACACCTTTCGTTGCAGACTCCCTACACCAATACCCTTATTACAAAATATCACCATCAACAAATATAATTATATACCATTCACATTACTCACCTCTACATATAATCACTAACTACTGTGTCCCTGAAATATCTAACCCTCTTTATATATTATCAGTATCTCAACTCTTATTTTCTCTAACTCCCATTAACTCTATTTAACTAACTCCAATGCCCTTATTTATCACTATCCCCAAACTCTTTTACAACATTTCACCTTAATATACCACTAGAAAATTCATCACTTACCTACTAACAACAATACCTCTCCATATCCAAATATATCATATGCGTAATCATTTACTAACCCTTAGACTCTGAATTCCATAATTATTTCAAAATCATTATTAAACTTCCTTCAATTATTTAAAATTCTACCGTACGTGGTTTACATAACAAATACATAAAATACACAACTACAAGAATACACAAATACACTGACATTAATATACACAAAATATACAATCCAAATTACCAATTAATCGTTTATCATAAATCAGTCATAAACAGTCCATTTTAAAACACTGTCCACATAATTAAATGTTTATAAACACAATAAACTGTTTACCCTCCATCGTCAAATAATAGTCGAATCTTAAAACTATATACATTGTTTAATATTGAATATCTTATCATTATACATACATATACAATTCAAATGTTCATCATTATCCTCAAACTCATTTAACCTGTCATGATTGGTCATTGTCCTGTCACCTTTGGTATAATCAGTCATAATTCGGTATTTTGTAAAGTCCTTTTTCTCATTGTCTCCTACTCCTAACCTTTCCATAAACTCTTCATAATTTCTATTTACTCTATATAACTCTATCTCCCAATTATCACACAACTCTCTTTCACAATATCTCCCATCATAACCCCAAATCACATTCTCTCTCTCAATATATGCAGGGGATACTACAACTTTATTCTCGCACCACCTATCAGGTGCACAAAAAATCCAGGGACAACTATTTGCAGACCTTTTGTCTCCCAAATCTACATCGAAGGCACTCTCGTCCTTCCTAAAAACATGTATATCACCCCCAAATACACCATTAAGGGAAAAATCTAACCCCTGCAATTCCCCTACCATTATACTCTCTCTACACACTCTCTTCAACCCTTCAACACACATTATCATTCCATCATTATTATATTCTATTCCCCATAAAACCTCATTATTACTACCCCTGTTTACATAATCATTTTCCAGTATCATACTTTTATTTATATTATCATAATTTTCTACCTTGTCTTTGTTTCTGTCTAATCTGTCTATTTCTCTCCTCTTATTTTCTAACTCTATCTCATTAATTCTCTTGTCTGATTTCTCCTGTAATTGATTCAATTTTGCATTCTGCAAGTTATTTTGTTTCTTTAGATCGTTCTCGAAACTGTCTAACTTTACATTAAATGTACTGTTCATCTGATTAAATTTGTCATTAATTAATGTAAATAAATCCTCCAAGGATATTTTATTTTCACTGGTTTTAGGTGTCGAGTTAGCATTTATTCCGTCTAATAAAATTGACTCTGCAGCTGTATTATCCATCTCTATGCTATTATTACTTTCTGCCATTTTGGTAATTTGACTGTTTGAATGACTATTTAGTTCTACTTGTAATTAGTTATACAATTACTACTTACTATGTTTTGTCAACATAACCTCTCGTGTACTAGGTTATGCCCCGTTCTATCACCTTCTTTGTTTCTAAATCTGGCCTATATTTTATATAAAGTGGCTTTATATAATGTCCGTTGTTCGGGGGCCATTTGTTAACCCACAGACTAATACACACATTTATTTATATTTATGTAGATATAAATAAGACTATGATATGGTGAACACGTGTACTTACCGATTTCAGTTACGTGGGAGCACGTGCTTTTCTTTCTATTATAATTTCTTCCTAAGGGGCCAGGGTTCATTCTCAGCGAGATTTAGATTCAAAAAGGTGATAGAAATGATAACACTGCTTCTCAATTGAGTGTAATTATTAGTTTTTAATTTCCGGAATAAAATAAACATATATTAAATGGTGCCCAAAATGGCGTCACATATTATTACTAAAAACAAAATGGTGGTTACATTTCTCCAAACTTATTCAATCATAGTTACTATATATTATTTTGAATCTTGTTACTATTTCTTTTATAATTTTTTTATTTCTGGCTGCAGCGCTAATCATGTAATTAATTAGATGATAATAGATTTCACAAACCAGTGCCCTCTGTATGCAGAAGCATGGCCATGCGTTCGTTCGCTCGCACACTCATTCACTCTCGCTATTACAAATACATTTTATAAAATTTATGGGATTACTTAATGAGCTCATTATTAAGAAAATAAAAGTGATAATGGTTGACTTCTCTGAAAACTGGGTAGTGTCGCTCCCTCGCTGGTATTAGATGTTCTCCAGGAGTATGGCCGGTGTTCGCCTCATAGTTATGGTTTCTAAATCATCTTGCACTGACTCTACATTTAATGTTTTTACTGTGTACTGCTACTTAAGTGTTTTCTGACTTCATTATCACATTTCTTTAATTGTAAATAATAATTTTTACAACTTCTGTAGAAAAACTGGGTCGACAGCGATACATCGCTGTGGACTCTTAGGTGTACTGCGTTGAACTGAGAAAAAGGAATATGCAAATTTGCGCTTGTGTGCGTGCATTTGACGTCATCAGGCTTTGTTCGATGGGACAACGCCTAGTTACAGACGTTGTGGTTTATGCGTCATTGTCTTTTGTTATGACGAAACAGCTTTATGAACCAATCACAATGAATATTTATAGTCCGTCATCATACACCGGCATTACCTCTACCGGCTCTTGCGCGTCCAACGGTGACCTTGGCTTTGTGCTACTCTTACTGAATCTGCGTTGTTCCTTTTTTCAGAGGGACAATGGACCTAACCATTCTGTATTTGACAGTTATACAATAAAACATAAAATTTAACCTCAGATCCCATAATTAAAGTATTGGGCCTTTATGTACTGTTACAATTGCATATCACTGTTCATTTGAATGGTTATTATTATATTGTTATAACATGTCTATATTAAAATTCTCTATTTTTTATTATACAAATGTGTTTTGGTACAATGGACAAACTAAAGTCATCGTCTATTCTTTATGCACCTCCTCAATAACATTCAAATGCAATATAATTAATTAATCATGGTTGTTCACAAGGGAGGTTTGTTCGCAGCTCTAATTGAAATTCACTTGCCTACCTTCTATTAATTATTCGTATTAGATTACTGAACTAAATTTTTGTAGGTATATAAGAATGGACCATCAGTAAAATGTTCTGATCATCGTATTCCCTGTGTTCTGTTCGTGGATTCTTCATGGCCATACTCACCCATCCAAATTACAGATTGCATCCCAAATCAAAAGCAGAAACAATAGCATTAAATGGAAGTTTAGAAAATGGAAGTGTTCTCACTACTTAAATGTTATGAAAATAGGGGATTTTTAAATAATGTTTATTAAAAAACTACTAGATCCTGTATATACATAGTCTACTTTAAAGTGACATAGCAGTTTTCCAACAGTGCATTAAAAATACATGTTTTCCAATAATTTTTAATTTTTGATCTTGTGTCACAAATTTTGATTTTATTCAAACAGCATTTTCTTAAGCTGTTGTTTAATCAATGCCACAGGTTGCTTTTTAAAGATAATGTAATAAAGAGTGAAAGTAAATAAACCATTTGGCAATTTAATGTGTCTAAATGTGATTTTTTTTAAACAAAATTCTTAAAAAAAAACTATGATACAATTCTTTATCAGGAAAGCAATGAAAATGGTCTGTTCATTTTTTTTTATTATTATTTAATGACACATTAAGTGTTAAACATATAATACAATTGTTTTTTTATTTCTAGCCATAACTTGGCAAAATTTATTTGTATGAAGATGTGATAGGTCTCAACGTAAAGAGAATTAATTAAATGGTGTGTCCACATTATGTTAAGCCATTTGTTTTACTTAGACCCTTACTTTTAAAGTAATTCTTAAAAGTGTTAGACAAATTTTAATTCTTGAAAATTAAAAAGAAATTTTAAAATCTCCGTCTTGGTCATTTTGTATGTGAGTTAAATGTAAAATTCCTTAAATTACCAGAAATCAGTTTTTGTTTTGATAAATTTTGTGAAAGAGCGTAGTTTTGAAGATGTTTTGAAAAGATCAGTTTTTCACCTCTTCAACCTCTAATATAAAGGTATTTTCCCAAGAATTTTTAGGCAACTTTTAGTACATGATAAAGTAAACAATTTTAATAATACTATGGCAATGAAATCTACTTTTATTTTTCTAAGTCACATCCTGTTTTACGTGCATCCTCATTGTCTATACTGGACCATTTAATGGTTTGTGCTGCCTGATTATTATTGATCAACTACAAAATGGCTAGTTTGTCATCGAAATAATGCTCAGCAAGTTACAGTCACTCTAGAATCATCCTTGATCTAATGGACTGGTATAAAGACACATCTAGCATTCAAGAAACTTTGGAGTAGTGAGTTTGGATGGAGAGGATTTGATGAAAATCTTGTGGACATTTTTATTTTAATTACAGAGTCAAAATTCATCTGATGACTGGGTGATTATCAACAGAAATCATGTAATGACCTCCTTCTCCTGTAATGACAACAGAAATCAGCAGTATACTCAACCTCCTTAAACCATAAGTCTTGAGTCATGCAAATAAACCCATAGTGTGCAGCAAAAAAAATATGAGATCAAGGTAGAGATTGTAAGTCTTCAAAACAGTTTGGGGTGTGACAAGATTGGGAAATGAAAATTAGAGAAGAGCAGATAGTACAACGCACAGGGCAAGTATCGTATATCACCAAAGAAGGTGGCAGACAATTTTACAGACCCATTGGAGCTGGAGAGAAATGTGATATCCCAAGTCACACTTAGGTTTAGAATCTTGACCCTAATGTTTTCATTGCTTAACCAGTTTGTTTTATACTAATTATGTTTGAATACACATCATTAATATTTTAAATATTTTACTCACATTATTTATCTCACAACTGTTAACAAAACTGTTGAAAACCTTTCTTGCTGCCTATTTTTTGTGGCCTGATATGTCAAACTATATTATTATTGCTGTTAGGGTTAGAATTGTAATTGTAATTTGTTCCTCCAGCAGGAGTTACCACAAAACTCGTTTTGTATAACAGCTGGTGTGCAGACTGAGATCACTGCTACTCCTCATGGTGAGTCAAATTTCATGACTTGTAATTACTTGTACTGTAATTATAAAGTTTAGTTGTACTTTTGTATTTCAAATATTTCGTTTCTATGTAGATTTTAGGATTATTTCTAGTAAAATACTTTTAGATATATATTTACTTTATTTTTGTTTTTGTATACATTTTTAAAATAGAAAATGTGTTGAATAAATGGTATCAGAGAATAAAATTTAATGTATTTTTCTGTAAATGAGAAACGTCAGATAATGTTCCTTCCCCATTACATAATGGTAATCTACTGACATGTTGTTACTATACTATTCTTCTGCAAACAATAAATCTTACTAAGTTATCAAAATTCACATACCTTCGGGTTAAGCTCCAGAGTTGTATAGACGAAATCAGTTGCAGAAGGTTTAAGTGCGAAATAATATTAACACGATTTATGCTGACTAAAACAACTACTTTTTGTTTATTACATAAAATGATTACTTTTCGTCACTATTAAGTGACAATCCAAATTCTTATTTTTTCTTGTAAATCAAACATAAAATTAACAAAATGAATAATTCTTTTTTAACTATAACAAGTGATTTATATGTTTAATGAACTAGTACTTGTATAATTCCATTTTTTAAATCCCGTTCATCGAGCTCTTTAAACTTTTATTATGCAATATTAAATGATTTGCTTATGATGCTTAAAATCTTTAACTAATAGTTTGTTCTTGGTACTTAACCAAATCCGGAGAACTTCTAGTTGATTTCACCACCACCACGTGTTAATTACCATTTCCTCGAGCACTTCACACTTCAGTGTTTCACACATTTATACGTTTTCACGCTCCGTATTATGTAGTTGTACAAACTGTATTTAGTAGTTTACTATTGTTGATTATATTTTCTTTGATAACATTTTGTCGGCCGACGTAACTTGCTCGTACACTGTTTATTTTTTGACCACTACATTGTTCACACTTTACTAGATGTTTTACTGGATAGGCCGACGATGTTTTCGGCCCATCTTACACGCCCGAGGCCACCGCTAACTTGCTCACGCTCTACTGTTAGTTAACCACACCGCTATTAGTTGGCTGACTTAGGTGTTAGGGCGCAATGTTCGAGGATTGAGGCCGGTCACGTGATCATCAATTCAAGCCCTGATTGGTGGGTTTAAAAAGTTCTAGAAGCTAGGCCAGTGAATTCTTCAACATTCAGCCGCCTGGTGAAATCCGCACGTTGACTTTAGGTTTTTCGTGATTCACGGGGTGGCACGAACTGTATGTAGTTACGTAATATGTCTGGACTATCTGGCTCCCGAGACAAAACACAGACGTGGTGTTTTGTAATAATATTGTAGGTAGTTGGTTAAAACGGAGTACCCCAAAGGTGAACACTGACTGCTTTGAATTAAATCTGATTTGAATTATTATTTTTTAACACCTAATTTTTTTTTACAACCCCCCCAATCCCTTATCCCCTGATACCTGTTACAATTTACTGTGTTCTGCACTAGGCTTCTTGACCATCGCCGGCCTCATCCTAGCCGTAAACCACGTCTCCCTCGTGGCCTGTACTTGGTCACCCCCCATCCACACTCATTATGACCCCCCCCTGGACTGTAGCGCCCAGTTGCTTCCACAAGGACTGATACGGAAGGGGTGGACATTTTTTCTTTTATTCCATCCCCATCCTTCCTTTGGCGTTACAATAAAAATTCAGTATTACATACTAACAGTGATTAATACACCCCTAATGGACTACCACCCCTATATGGGTGAAAATAGCCCTGTTCCAAAAATTGGTAGATTTTGTCCTCTAAAAATAACCCCCGAACTAAATTTAACAAACCACCGGGTTAACAAAACAAAAACAAACCATAAGCCGGTTATAACAATTAAAATTTATGATTTGCTATAATTGACTACTTTCACGGTCATGATCCGGTGAGGTCATGACCGCACTTAAACGGGGAATCTACAGTTAAACATATAATATAGGTTTATTATTTATACCGGTTTTTGCAAACACTAACTCAGCCTAAACATTCCTAATCACATCAACACAAACGTTTCCTTCAATTTTCAGTTTAAATAAATATGTTAGTCTTTACGTTTTAATCAATTACCATTTTTTTTTTACAATTCAAATCAAAATTAATTTAAATTCATTATTGAAATGCACATTTTAAATTAATTTAATTCCTACTCATATTTAATTTAATTTCATCCTTTCCTCAAAACAGTTTAAGTTACTTTAGTTACATTATCCAAAATAATTCTAGTTCATTTAATTACATCTTGTATTATCTTATTTCATCATGAAATTTACTCATAGCAATTATTCATCAAAATAAAACATTATTGTTGTTGTCAACTCCAGCATGACTGTAAACATTAGTCACACAAAATACAATATCCATGTCAACAGCATATCAGCTGATGCACTACCAGAATATCAACATCACCTTAACACCATACCTTTAACACAAATGAATACAATACAAAGTTATTTACAAATTTTTGTCATCATTTTATTGTTTACCACACCTCATTACCTAAGTAAGCCAAGTAATTATACCATTAACTCAAATAATTAAATGTTCATTCACTGTTTATCTAACCACCATCATCGAAAATTAGTCTACTTTCACATAACCCATTTCATTTTTGTTTACATACCTTGTAGGATTACCATTTGTGTGATAACCATTGAAATCTTTTTTATCTCTTTTACCATAATAATACTTCCCAGGGTTATCCCCCATTATTATTTTTTCATATGCCATGTCTACATCGGTATGTTTGGTTAAGTCTCCGTTAGTATTTTCTGTCACCTTTAAATAGTTTATACTTTCATTACTATAGTCATCAGCTACTAGTGCGCAAATTCTTACAACAGGTAAGCGTTTATCATCATTATCGCTATAATTATTGTTTACTACTGCACTATTTCCTTCATAGGGTAAATAGTTAATGTTATTTATTCTCTCTACAAATTCTCTATAACTTTTATTTACATTAAACAACTCTATCATTCTATTTCTCTCTTTATAATCACTTTCCCAGCCCAATTTCACATACTCACTCCACACAGAGGGCAATACCACTTTATTATGACACCATCTGGCCCTACAAGATACACCCCAAAAACGTATTTGACCATTTGCCGACCCATTGTCGCCCAAAAGTCCTAGTGAGGATCTCTTATCCTCATAACCCACTTGTGAAGTCTTTGCTCCACATTTAACCCTAGAAAAATTCACCCCCTGTTCACCCTCTTCATTTAAACTATTTCTATACTCCCTTTCTAACTCATAAATACTGACTAGCAATCCTCTAACCTTAACTAACCTTCTACTCTCATTATCCCCACCACTGTTACTCAATATATCACCATTATTTTTATTCAATAATATTTCCTCATTACTTATTTTATCACCGCCACTTACCTTATAATTCATCACCTGATTATTATTCATTATTATCTTACCATTATAATTATCACTTGTTTTAACCACATTACTCACCTTGTTCTTCATTACTTCATTATTTATGTTCTCACTAGATTTACCTGCGTCTTCATTATGATTAACCCTTATAATTTCACTTACTTCGTCATCTATTATTTCATCTGTACTTAAACTAACGTTATTGTCTGTAAAAGTAGGTAACGGGGTGAAAAGGGGTATTTTATTTTATTCTATTTTATTAAATATATATGTGACCAACGCAGCAAGTCCCATACCTAAAACAGTTTTATTCAAACAAAGAACAGTGGAGTGAGATTTTGAACGGAGGTGTTGTAATGGATGCGATGTATGATTTGCAACTCAAGTGGTTCCAAGAATTTGTTACACCCAAGGTACGCGCAACACCAGCAATGCGCGCAGACGACGCTACGCAGCCTCGAGCCAAGCCAAGTAAAATGGCTAAAGTATGAAATTTGGTTCGCCACGTGCTTGATGCTGGCGGAAATCCAGTGAAGTCTTGTGGCGGCCTATCTGTGTCTTGTGACTAGTGGCATTGGAATATCGTCGACTCCTTGGAAGCATTGATAGCCCGTGTTCCATGTGCAGCGATGAACAGTTTGTCATAAGCAGGCTGTGGGTTCCCGTTTTGAACAACCGTGGTAGGGAGGCACTTTTGTAACGTTCAGGCAGACGACTTAAGGCCGCGGCGTTGGCCCGACGCACGCTAAGACTCGTGGGCCCTAAGAAATCTTTTAAGTGACAAACCGACCGATACAATATATAAAAATGTGTAAAGCAGTTTGAAGTGTTAAAAAACCAGTGGACTAAGTGAAAAAAAAACCAATGGAACAATAACATTTTTCATATCAAAACACCGAACTTAGTGTGAAGCGCCATGCGGTCGACGGGGACGCCGCTGCGACACGTAACCGTATCCATTTAAATCAAATTCTTATTTTATAAAAAAAAGGGGGTAATTTGTATGTGTGTGTGTGTGTGTGAATGTAGCAAGCTGGGTTCGCCTTCCTTAGATCTAGTAATTAAAACAATAGAATACGTAGGATAAAAATATGGTAATAATGTCTTTTCTGTTTTTAACAAACACTTATAAGAAATGTTTTAACTAGTAGCTGAAGGAAATAGTAATGTAATAGTGTTGCGAGAAATGGTGAATAACAAAGAAGTTTAAAGTAATATCAAATGTAATAAAAAATGAGTTACACCATATCAATGAGAGTGATGTACGTTATTGATGTAACCCTAAAATGACGTTGCTATTCACAGTTCGTGCGACGCAACCCTGGGCTGAATTAAGGTAAGTGGGAGATCAATCTGATTTTATTATTGTGTATTATGTATAATAGCACAAATGGCGCCACGAACTTGGAACGAGTTCTAATTTTTGAAATTAAATTCCGCACCTACAGTGAATAACGTGATTTGAAGGTTAAGAAAAAATACGTACAACATATAAAATAGTATGTCATTATTTTGTATGTAAGTAAATTTGTATAAGTTTATAATTTAAAAATGGCAGGTAATAATAACGAAAACGAGATAAATGAAATTACCAATCGTGAATCAGCTATTATGAATAGTTTTGAAGCATATTCGACTCCAGATGTGGGTCAAGACAATAAGACAAGTGAATTTAATATTACAAGTAAAGTAAATGTTTCAGATGACTCGGGGATTCAGATAACCCCAAAATTAAGTAGGGAGAATAACAAAAGTAATGATGAAGTCAGCTTCACTGACAGTAATATAGAATGTCAGTTAACAGAGTCGAAAATAATGAAAAACATTGAACATCAACCGACCCCTATCCAAAATAAACAAACGGTAGATAGTAATGAGAAAGTAATGAATATTGTTACAACACAAATAAGCCACCCCAGTACCAGGGATAAAAAAGATAATTCTAAATGTAAAAATACTTCATGTAAAATAAAATGTTTAAAAATGAATAAAATATAAATATTATGACACGACGAACGACAATATTACCCAACCCAAGTGATTGACCCAACAACAGAAAAACAAAGAAGGGAACCACGAAACATACACAGAGACAAAAGGTGATTGACCAAACAAATAGGAACTAACTAAAGAAGGTAAGAAACCAGAACTAAAGAAGAATAAAAGGAAGTGAACAAATTCCTACGACTAAATAGAAATTAAACCAGATGAGAAGAGGAGAACCGAACCAAGATGAAGACAATTGAAGTTGAAGAAGAGGAAGAATGAAGAGGAGACAGGTTGAACCCAAGGAGAAGCTAACACCACATATAAAGGGGAGAAATGGTAGACTCAAGGATAGAATACTGTAAATAAACCCCAAATAATTATCCACTAATGAAACAAATAGTATTGTTGTAATTGAAATAACTTATATACCTATTTTAAAACAAAAGACAATTATAAAGTAACGTAGTGTGGAAAAGTACACTAACACAATTATTAAGGTTAGATTTAATGAAAGGTAAATAACCAAATGTCATTAATAATCAGAATTATGTTATAAAGAAATAGTGAGAAATAATAGGAGAAATAAGTATAGGGATTACCCACTAAGTAACACTTAATATAAACAGTGAACCAAAATAAAGTGCAATAGTGAAAGTGTAAATACCCTAAAAATAGTGAGTGTGTATCAGTGATAAACCTCTGTTAATTAAAGGTGAAGGTGATACATGGAAATAGATATTTTAAGTAATAAAGATGTAATAATAAATAAGAAAACACTTTATAAAGCATTGATAAACAGTCAATGATTTGAGTGATCTTGTGAACATTCATATAATTAAGAATAATTAAAAATAATATTTCAAATAAAGATAAGTAAAACATGTGATATTATTCAGGGAGAAAGCCCAGATAAAAACAATTTGTATTAACATGGAATGGAGGAAGATAGTAATATTGAAATAAGGTTTTGCTTTAAAATTAAGTATACAATGAATAAAACACCCCATGTTAAAAGGGGAAATAACTTTAATAAGTTTGCAAGAAGTGATGATGTTTATCACTCAAAGTAGTAGCAAAAGAATGAAATTAATGTTAAAACCAACAGTAACTAATAACTTATAAAGAATTGTTTGTTTCAATGTTATTAAGAGTATATGGCTAAAAGGAACTTGCAGTCCATAAGCCTAATTGTTATATTTTAAAATATGTATAATGAAAACTGTATTGAATAGTAATTAAAACATAAACAGAATCAAAACACAGCACAAACAAATATAATAACAAAGTGAAGCCCATCAGGCTGAATTAAAATGTAATTTAAAAGAAATAAATAAAATACCATCATGGCTACTTTTGGCTATGAAAACGTCTAACTGTCAGACACACACAAATGTCAATTGTAACAAATTCACAAGGAAATTTACTAATCTAAGACCAGTAAATGGCCAGTAATTATATGTAAATCATTTTAAAAGAGAAATGTTATTATAAAAGTTTAATTTAAGAGAGATATGTAATTTATCAAATGTCAAATATTTAGACTAAAGTTAATGTATAATAGAATATGACCTTATGAGGTATCATTTTAAACTTTGAAAGGAAAGAAATATAATAGTGATATTATTTATTACCCCAAAGGGAAGATAGAGGAATAAAATCATTAAGAAAATACATAATAAATTTGAATAAAAATTCAAATCTCTTAACAATGCTTTTGAAAGAGGTCTTAACCAATCAAAGGATTTCTGTTACCATTCTAAGGGCCGTTGAATACTAATTTTCCGTTAAACTTATTAGACTTGAAAAAATGACGCGTGGGTAAGCGGTACGCAAGATCGTGATGACTGAAATTTTACATTAAATAGTTAAAAAGATGTTCGGAAGTTGACACCAAAAACCAAAGACGAATAGATGCAGAACTACCAAGATTAAACGATGTCCTGGAACCAAATCACAAGAAATTAAATAACAGAAAGTCCCAAGACAAGACAGAAGAAGATGCCCGAAGCCTAAAACCAGTCCAAAATTGCAGAATTTCTACTACCCCAGATGACTACATATCAACACTGTCTGAACTGATAAGTATCCAATAAATTCCTTTCTCCCAGAAACCAAATTACTTTAAATATTTCTCAAAACGATCAAAATTTCTCACTATTAAACAAAGTTACTTTTCTTTCAAAGGTTTAATGCATAATCAACTTACGTAAAAACATTTGTTAATTAAAATATAACCTCGCATTAGTGTGCGAACTTGGTAACAAATAATACGACACAACCGAACAATTTGTAAAAACACTTTATATTCTTTAAGTACGTATAAGGTATGGTAGTGTACTTTTTTAATGTAGCCAACTTTTATGTCTTATTTTATAATCCAAAGGACCCCAGATTTTAAACAGATTAATATAGTGTATGTAAACAGAGGCCATGACGGCATCGAAATAATTTGTTTTAAAACCGATTTCGCCAACCTTGAAATATTGGCATCTCATGTTCTAAGCCGGAGCAATTTGTTATTAAACCATTTATAATCCTTTTGTCATATTAATTAATGACTGAATTTGTATTAAAATTACAGTACAGAGTATTACCATCATTTTATTTCATAGGACGTTGTAGAATATATGTGTGTTAGCAATTTTTATTCAGTAACCAACTAGCGCTCGTCACGAGTAGACGATACGGCAACCTGTACAGCGGCGGGAACCATTTGAACGCTCCAGCTGTCAACGCTAACAACACTTATTAACTTGTAATTTTACAAATTTAATTGTTTTAATATAAACAATTTGGCACCACCCGGGATTCGCAACCCCTATGAATGAACAGGTAGGTTGTACTGGTAATTTGGACCATGCTACAGACTTCAGTAGTGACAACTATTATTGTAACGACCGGTGTGAGGCGAACACACCACATTAACACTTATACACATAATAAACAAGTGTAAACATTTTATACAAAGGTACGACCGAGTCTTCGAGATCGTTACAGATTGACGATTCCAACGTGAAGATTAAATAACAGGTACGCACCCATTTACTCGTTACAATATGTTGCAATTAATTTTAGAGCAACAAAGTAGTTTTGACGCCAAATTTGACGTTCAAAATAGTAATTTCAATGATAAATTTAATGAATTAAAAAAGCAGAATAACGAATTAAAAAACGATATTAATGAAATTAATAAGCACTTAGAAAAAAACAATGAAATATTAGAAACTAACTTTAACAGATTAGAACAGAGTATTGGGAAAGTGGTAGAGTCGGTAGAGGAACAAATTAAAAGTAAAGCAACTCAAATAATTAATAACAAGGTAAGTGATAACTGTAAAACAAGTGAGAATTATAATGATATGTGTAAAAACGTGGTATTAGAGAGTAAGGTGATTAATGTTGAGAGTGATAAGGAAGATTTTGTTGAAGTAGAATTTAGTAACGAAGTGTTGTTAGCGAGTGCGGATGAAAGTGAGAGAGAGTATGATGAATGGTTAGATGGGCAAAGGGCAGATTTTCCCCGAGTTTGTGGTGAAACAGAGGTTTCGCAGATGTTTTATGAGGACAGAGTTTCCTCCAAAAGTTATGTGGGAGACATGGTGTCTCCAAAGGGTCCCTTAAGTTGTGGTAGTGATGTATCTGTATCTGGTAAAGCCAGAAAGTATTTTAACGATGTTATATTGCCCTTTGCATGGAATGAGATAGTTCAAGGGGGTTGTGAGAAGTATTGTGAGAGAGAGAATAGTAGAGTTATTTACGGTGAGAAGTAGTTATAATGAGTTGAAAGAGAGGTTAGAAGTGGAGAAGATAAATAATATGAAATACTTACCTTGTAAAATAGAGATGGATGATTATTGCGATGTTGTGATGAGTGTAGTGGAGGAATATGATGATAAAACAACTTACCTTATGTTAACTAAAAATACTGACGGAGACAGAACTAAGATCACAAATTTAGACGGGATTTATGAATTAATGGTAGACAAAAATGTAGTTAATTATTGTGTTAATGTAATTAACGAAAGTAATCTTTACAATAATAATAATAATAATAGTGTAACGAGTGTGAGTAAGGACGATAATTATTATATAAAAGTAAGACTAATACATGATGACGGAGGGTAGATAAAAACTTAGTGAATGGACATTTTAAATATTTTAGTTTATGGTAACGACATGGCTAGATTATGAAATGAGGTGTGGTAAACAGAAAAGTAATGACGAAGAATTGTAAATAAATTTATAGTGAAATTAGTTGTGTGTGTTAGAAAATGTACTTGATGTAAACAATGTGTGTATGTAGTAAAAATTGTTTTAATAATAATATTTTGGCAGACTAAATAAATAGAGAGAATAATTATGAAGGTAATAAATAAATTGTAATTGTTTTGGAGTATGATGAATTTAAATGATTTTAGGAGATTGGAATTTGATAATAAATAAATAAATGTGAAATGTATTTAGTTTGTGGAATAACATGGTTGTTAAAATGTTTCAGTATTTTGGTTTGAAATAAAACGTTAAATGTAAAAGAAAAATAAGTGAAACGTGAGGATAAATCGGGAGTGCGTGGGACCGTTGGAATAATGCGCAGATAAGTAACCAACAAACAGAAGTTTATTTTAAATTATATAATCATTCAATTGGCCATTCAAAAGTTTTTTTAAAGAAAATCATGAGCTCAAAAGGGGGTCATAAGAAAAAGAAATCAAATATGTAAAGTATGAAAGTGTGCGTGGCTGGGTGAATGTACAAATATATAATTAAGAAGTTCTGGTTGCGATAGATTAAATATATAGTTAAAGAAATAATCTAATGTAAGTCATTTTGGGAAGAGAGAAAATGTTGATGATAATAATTACTTTTGTTTTATCAATTGAGCCTCGTGGCCAAATATGTTCAAATGCTTGAAAGAAGGGGATAAATGTACAATTGGTAGAAAATGAAAATAAAAGGGAATGTCATTGGTAACAAATACATAAACGAGTTATTTACTGCAAACAAACCATTCTGATTGTAGCGTGTCAATTTTTGGGTATTTTTATTTTTACAATATGGGGCATTTATATTTTATTTATTTCGTTTTTGTGCGGGAGTTTTAGGAAAATATTGTGAAATTTTATTATGCTACAACTGTTAATCCAATTACAACAGAACGCATGGCAACGTTATTTCCATTGTGAAAGAACCAGTGTTGAGAAACAGTGTTTGGAACAAAGGCGATACGCAATTTCAGTGGTGTAATGCGGCAAAGGAATTTGCACCTCCACAAAATTCTAAGAAATCTGTACATGTGTGGCGATGCACGCACGCCAATATACCCGCACACGCACGAAGGGACGCTCTCGACTAAAAACCAAGATGGCTAGAGCGCAGAATTATGCATCATCTCTTCATCGGTCATCCGGAAATACTGCTAAAGCCCCGCCTACTATTAATGACATCAGCAGAGCCGAAGTCAATATTGTCCTCTGGTCACACACACATACCAGCTCTATTCCATGCATAAAGTGGTTACCACACAACAATTAAGCATGAACGACGACGCAAAGCAGGTGGCCGTGAACACGCTGTTCCGGCTGCTCAGAAAAAGCATATGCCCAGTTCGTCACTGACTGTCGGCGCCGACACGCGAGCTAAATATGCTCATATAATTTCATCAGTATTTGATAATGAAAGTGAAGTAGTCATTTTCTAAAACCAGTGACAGGATGGGAGGAGAGTTGTAGAACAATAACATCCAAATTTGTGATTCATTTTCGTCCTTTTTCGAGACGTTTTCGACCTACCGCGGGCTGGCCACGAGGTCACGGAAGAACGCGTTGCCGGTAGTGATCTAAAATCATGCATTCAATCGGGTAATTGGGGTTGTATAATGGAATGTGAGTAGTGAGTGTGCAATGCTGGGCTGGTCTGTATTTGTGTGTAAATGAAGTTATGTAATTATCAATGATAAGGTAAGCTATAGTGAGTAAGTTCAGTCTAAGTAAGGAGCCTGAGTTGCACCACATTTGAAATATGTAAAAAATCTATTGTTGGAGAAAAAGTATAAATGCCATAGTTGATCATTAAAATTATTATTTCTCTTCCTAACGATGAGTCGAGTCACTTATTTCACTAACCTATGAAACACGTTTGTATCTAGCGTACATGTGATCGAATCCCTGGAACCCGAGTCTGCAGGTAGGTGGGAGATTTATTATTATAATTTGATAATTAAAAATTTCAATTCGATTAGAGTAGT
Organism: Magicicada septendecula; assembly: GCA_034769895.1. NCBI lineage: Eukaryota > Metazoa > Arthropoda > Insecta > Hemiptera > Cicadidae > Magicicada > Magicicada septendecula. The sequence continues at coordinate 1,091,578,334 of CM068367.1, forward strand.
ACAAATGGCGCCACGAAACAGGCACGAATTATAATTAATTAATTAAATTCCACATCTACAAAGATACAAACATGTTTTAGGTTAGCGTAGTAAAATAACGTTACATTACAAAATTTAATTAATTACATTATTTAGTTAATTAATTTCTTTAATTTAATTTAATCGATTATAAAAATGTCAGATCACGAAAATAACGTAAATGAAACGACGAGTGTCGAAATTTTTGATGAGTCAGATATAAGTAAGTTTGAGTTACATTCGACTCCAAGTGCGAGTCAAGAGAAAGCAGAGATAAATTTAAGTGACCAGAATAATGTAACTGAAGATTCGGGGGTACAGATAACCCCGATCTCCACAAAATGTAATAGGTCCGATAACGATATGATGAGTATCATGCTTAGTCAATTTGAGAGAATGAATAGTAATTTTGACACCAAATTTGACGTACAGAATAACCAATTTAACGAATTAAATAAACGTTTTGACCATAATGACATAAAATTAGACAGACAAAGTAGTGAATTAAATAATCGTTTTGATGAAATCAAAAGTGAATTTAATTGTAAATTTGACGTTCTTAAATTTGATATTGATGAGGTAAAAATGAAATGCGAAAGTAGTTTTAACAAGTTGAAATTTGAATTAAACGAGAAATTGAGCCACTCATTAAATAGTATGAATAATAGAATTGACGAAGTTGAGAGTAGGGTGGTAGAAGAAACCAATAAACAAATACAGATGGTAACCGAAAATTTTGATTGTAAAATAGACGAATGTAATGTTAGTAGTGAGTATAAGTTGAATTGTGTAGTTGATAAGATGGAAACATGAAATTAGTACTAATGTCAAAATCAATGAAATAAAAAGCAATTGTAAAACAGAGATACAAGCTATACAAAATACAGTGAATACTATAGACAAGCGTCACGTACAAATTGAGAGTTTAAATAATAATATATTTGCATCAATTGAGCAGAGCATAGTTAATGTTAAAGATGAATTAAATATAGCCATAAACGAGAAACTTAAGAGTGTCACTGAACAAATAGTCATTACGAAAGATGTGAATAGCGATATTGATTTGGAGTTGTTTAATTGCGAAAACAGGGGGGTACACCCTATGCAGTTTTTAAATAGAGTCAAAGAATTCCATCAGTTTTGTAGAAGTAGTTGGGAAGTACAACTGTTAAAAATAATGAAGTGTTTTAGAGGGAATTCCGCGGTATGGGCGGAGGTACATAAAGTAGACTGGGTAAATTATCAGTGTTTTGAGACGGCCTTTAGAGAGAAATATTGGTCGGAGGAGGAACAAGAAATATTGCGAAGTAAAATTATGGGACCAGGTAATTTTGGGACCCAAGGGGGCAACGTAACTATGTACGTAATGCGATTATACAATGAGGCAAAATATTTAGAGCCACCGTTACCGTTTCGATCGTTCGTCCGTCATATAAGTAAGCATTTGCCCAGAGAAATACAGATTACGTTAATGACGCGTGAAATTCTAGAAATTACGGAACTAGAGAAAATATTGGATATATTCCAGAATATAAAAGAACGGGATATGAGTAGGCGAATAAACGCACCAATAACACACATGAATGGTAATCATAATCAATCCCGGGGAATACAAAGTTTTCACCGAGGGGCACGAGGGGGAAATAATGATAATCGAGGCGAGGGTTGGCGATGTGCCGATTGTAATGTTGAAAACTATGCTATAAGAACAACCTGTTTTAGATGCCACAAACCGAGAGAATGTCAACGCAGTGAGAGAATGTACCAGCAACAGAGTCAACCGCAGAGAGGAGCCGAGAACACCAGAGGAGCACCGAGGGGAAACGGAAGCGGAAATAGAGGCAGAGGTGGATACAGCCAGGCAGTAGCAGGTCCATCCACGGGAAACTAGAGGAGACAATGGGAAACCGGGCCCATCCATTGTCGGAGGAGAACCTGGGGGTCCAAGAGGAGCATAACTACCGCAGCAACATAATTATCAGAGACATGGCGGAGGAGCTACTGGAGGAGGACGCTGCACAAACGACAGAAACCAAAACCGGACTGACGGAGGTATCCATAACCATAGAAGGTAAGGATTACAAAACATTGATTGATACGGGTAGCGAGATATCAGTAGTTTCAGAGAATGTACTGGGTGAATTACAAAGGGTAAATAAGAATATTCCATCATTACCAGTAGCGGGAGTAACAGTAGTGGGTGTGACGGGAGTACGAAGTAAACGAGTCACTAAACAAGTTCAATTAAATGTATATATTAATGGAATAGAATTTGAGAATACTTTTCTAGTAGTTAAGGGTTTGAATTTAGATATAATTCTGGGAAATGATTTTTTGGAGAGAAATAAAGCAGTAATTGATTTTAACCAGAGAATAGTGGAATTTAATAAGGGGCATGAATCAATCCAGGTAGATTTTAAGAGGGTGTTAGATAAGGCTAGAGTTGTGGGAGTAAAGATGATACAAAACCGAGTAGGCGAGGGAATTATAGAAACAAGAGTGAATGTGTGCCAAGAGAGTGAGAGCATGGAGAATGATGAGAGAGTATGGGAAAATAGGGCAGAGAAATTTTTTAATGAGGGTGGAGTTGTAGGGGGTCCCCAACGACAGGAGTTGTGGGCGGTTATTGAATGTTTTAGAGATGTATTTGATGAGTTGCCTGGAAAAGCCAGGGACTATGTATGCGAGTTGAAGATTCGAGAACACTCACCCTACATGCAGAGAAGTTATCCAGTGCCATTTTCAAAGAGGAGAGCCGTTCAAGAAGAGTTGGACCGCATGATGGAAGGGGACATCATCAAAAGATCTATATCGCCTTACTCGAATCCATTGGTAGTGGTCATCAAAAAGGATGAAAAGGTAAGATTGTGTTTAGACGCTAGAAAAATTAATCAGATTATAATACCTGACCGGGAATCACCGGAAGCAATGAACGAAATTTTTCAAAAGTTTAGTGGGGTCAGATATATGACGTCCTTAGATTTAACGGCGGGCTACTGGCAAGTCCCATTAGCGCCAGAAAGCCGTAAGTTTACTGCATTCCTTTTCAATGGAAAAAATTATCAATTTAAACGCCTGCCATTTGGGCTTAACACTAGTGTAGCAAGTTTTATTAAGTGTCTAGACATGATATTACAACCGAAAGATTTAGATTTTTTGACTGTATATGTTGACGACATACTAATAGGCATCAAGAACATTCTCTGAACACGTAGAGCACATAGAGTACGTTTTAAATAAATTACGACAAGGTGGATTAACTGTTAATTGGGATAAGTCGAAATTTTTACAAACCAAAATACATTTTTTGGGCTTCATTATAACTCCTGAAGGAATTTTAGCAAACCCAGACAAAGTAGAAGCTATCATACGTTTTCCAGAACCGAAAAATATTAAACAGTTGCAGAGTTTTCTAGGATTATGCAATTTTTATAGAAAGTTCCAGAGAAATTATGCATATATTACCTCTAAGTTAAGTGTTGTTTTACAAAAGAATAAACAATGGAAATGGGGAGAGGAGGAGAGAACTATTTTCAATGAAATTAAAGAGAAATTTATAGACACAATAATGATGAATCACCCCGATTTTCAGAGAAAGTTTTATTTACAGACGGATGCCAGCAACATAGCCCTCGGCGCAGAGCTGTACCAGGAGGGTGAGGATCAGGAGCACAGGACCATCGCTTTCGCCAGCAGAACCTTATTGGCAGCAGAAAAAAATTACACTACTACCGAAAAGGAATTGCTGAGCATCGTCTTTGCTGTGAAGAAATTCCGCACTTACCTGCTAGGAAACGAAACCGTCATCAGGACCGACCATAAGGCCTTATCATTCCTAAATACATGTAAGCTGACACATAGCAGATTAACCAGGTGGGTACTAGCTTTACAAGAGTACAACTTTTCTTGGGAGTATATTAAGGGGTCAGATAATAAGGTACCGGACACTTTGTCCAGGGTAGACACTATAGATAATAAGACAGGTAGAGATCTTAAAGAAATAGAAATTTTCCGATTAACTAGGGAAGATAGAGTTTTTGGGGAGGACTTAAGGGAAATTAAAGACAGACAAAGATCAGAAAATAAATTGGGTAAGATAATAACTAGTTTAGAAGCAGATATTAATGGTTCAGAGTATAATACACATTTCCAGATACATAAGGGAATCCTGTTTAAGAAAGTAGAGGGGGTGAACGGGATTGGAGGTTAATGATACCCGATGAATTAGTAGACAGAATTATTTGGGATTGCCACATAAGATATGGTCATTTTGGGGCGAAAAAATGTGCAAATATACTAAAAGAATCTTGTGTCTTTAAAAATATGGAGAAGAGAGTTAGAAGAGTATTAAGAGTTTGCGATCTGTGTCAAAAATCTAAAGTAGTAAATTACAGGGTTGAAGGTGAAATGAAGTATATTAAAGTAGAAAGACCTTTCGATTTAGTTGCAGTAGATTTGTATGGGCCATTGCCTAAAGGTAGAGGAGGAGTGGTATATATTTTTGTTGTTTTGGATACTTTTACTAAGTTTGTTAGGTTATATAGTGTAAAGAGAGCTACTAGCAAAGTACTCAGCGAGAAGATCACCAAGGACTACATGATCAACGTAGGGAAGCCGAAGGTAATTTTATCTGATCACGGACCGCAGTTCATCAGCGACAAGTGGAGACAGACTCTTGGCTGGGAAGGCATCATACCCAAACACACGGCAGTTTACCATCCACAGTCAAACCAGGCCGAGCGGGTGATGCGAGAAATCGGCAGAATATTCAGGGCGTATTGTCACTCCAAACATACAGAGTGGCCTTTGTATGTGAAGAAGGTGGAGGATTGGTTAAACAGCACAACCTACGATTCTACCGGATTTACACCGTATGAACTAATCAAGGGAAGCCGTCCACCCAGAATATTGGAACAACTTTTTGAATACCCACCGGAAGAAAGAGTCGTGGACAAAGATGTAAAAATACGACTTGCCAACGAGAGTCTGCTCACCAAGGGAGAGAAGCGAAAACAAAAGCATGATGGCCAAGGTAAGTGGGTCAAATATGAGATAGGGCAGCTAGTATTAGTGAGAAGACATGATTTATCAAGTGCACAAGATAAAGAGATCAAAAAAATTCTTTTTGTTGTATGAAGGACCGTATGAAGTTGTTGACATCAAAATGGATAATGCTCATGTATTACGAAACCAAACAACGGGGGAAATAGTGGGTACCCATAACGCCACCAATTTAAAAAGGTATTGGTTAAAATAAAATAATACACTAAATCTTGTAATTAAATACAAACTAAATAACTACAAAATTAGGAATTTAACATATAAAAAAGTGGTAGCGGATAGATGTTCCCCACTTGTCCCAGTGGGGTTCGTCTATTTCAGGGACGCGCCCCTGCCCACGCAAGCCTTGGTTTTCTCCATGTACCCTTATTTTCGGAGGAAGCTTTGTCCCTACCTTTAGTCCTAGTTCTTGACCTTTTAATAATCCTTATCCCTTTCATCTTCCCGATTTCCCTAACCCTCCTCTTAGAGTAAACACATACACAATAGTTACACAAATTGGCACACTTTTTGGAACCATTTGATTGCCTTAATTCTAAATACTACATTAGGGTAATCCTCAAAATTAAATAAACTGGCGTCATTTATGAATTGTAAACTCATCCCTTAATTAGGTAGGTAGTGGAGAAGTTTTGTGGCTGAGTAGACAAACTAAATAATCAATTTTCTGTATAATCCAATAGGATCATTGTGGATTGAGATGGGGTTGTAGATTAGTGGTTGTGGTTTGTTTTTATTTATGGGAAAGGAGGCAGGTAAGGAACTCAGGGCTGCCAACAGGTTTTGTTTACATTCACTGATGTAGAGGTTCTGTTCGTCTTCCATCGCATCTCGATTCACAATAATCCTGTACATGTAACATATAACCTATTTACAGGTAATTAAGAAAAAATAATTTTGGAAAATATTCTAAAGTAAACTTATGTAACCAAAAGGTTTAATTATTTTGTGTGGTACCTGCTATGTTAGGTTATGAGTAGGGGATAATGGTATTAAGAATGTGATTGTGGAGGAATTTAAAGAGAGATTTGAAACCAATGATGTAATGTTTGTAAAATTTATTGAAATATTAAGAAAAAACTGAAACAGTTAATCACGTAGAATCATTTTGAAAATTGTAATCAAAGTCATGGAAATTGTTTTGAATGTACTAAGAGATGAAATTGAAGTATAGCCGCCCCTGGAGTAACTTAATATTGTAAATGCTAGTGCTGTGTAAATTCATTTTGATTCAAATTGAAATTGTAATTTTACATATTTTATACATTAACTTCATACAGCTGTAATTAAAGTCAAACTGTTTTGGGTGGAGATTGTTAAAGAATTTTCAAGTTAAACAAATAATTTAAAAGGGCCAATTTTATTAAGGAATCAAAAATATATCTGATCTGAATTGGAATAAAAATTTTAAGAGACAAATATGTTATCTAAAAGATTTATAAAACTTGAAGAGTGTAGTAAGCAGATATGGCAGTATATGATGTAACCAGAGTGTTTAGACTATGAATGCTGAAATTGAGAATTTTTTATAACTGTTGTTTATGAAAACAAGTCTGGCACACAACTGTGTTTATGTAAACAGTAAACAGGTGTAGGATGTTGTGACTCAAGCCTGTGGTCATGCTTGGTGACCATAACAAAATACGTTGTAGTCTGCTGAATCAGTATCTTGAATAAAAGCTTACTGTGATAGAAAAGAATTGAAATAAAATTTTTACAGACAAAATAATAATGAGGCAATTATTGTAACTTAGAGTTTGAGAAATTAAAAACCATTAAATTAATTTGGTAATCAAATTAATAGAAACAATGATTTTTAACAATGAACTTAAATTTTTTTTTTGAATTGTAATTTTTTTGAAAAAAAAAACAAAAATGGGATGTATATAATTTCAAAATTAAATAAATTTTAGAATTAAGTGACCAAAAACAATTGTCAAGTTCAGTATCAGTGAGTATGGGAACGCTTTTAAAAGATGTGTAACAAAATAAAAACTTGGTATCAATACAAGAAGTGGGGATGATTTTGGGGGGTAGTTTGGTGCTCAATGAAGTGATAGAACAATGGAGTGTGGAACTGCAAAGGTTGAAAGCTTTAGTGTATAAATGTTAATTAATTAGTTAGTTAGTAGGTTGCTATTGCGGGGGTGGCCTGTGCTCCCGTAGGTAGCGAAATGGGTTGGGGGTAACCGAGAGTGTTACCTCCATCGGAGGCCAAAAGGGCGAAAATGTGCGGCACACCTTTTTTGGTAAATTAAAATTTACACTGCCAAACGACTGTGTCGCACAGAACTAGATTGATTGTAACAGGCAGTTAAATTGAAGTTTAGATTTCCCCGATTTTTCGGGCGATTACTGCCTTACCAGCACTAATCGTGGATTTGGCTAGCGGCCAGCTATGGTCATATCAAGTCCCTTGACCATAGCTGACTTGAAATTGGTATATATTAGAAATTCAATGGGGGGGAGACAACTAGGGGAAATCTCTGGAAACTATGAAACAGCGGCTGCCACTCTGCCCGCTTGGGGGTAGCAAGACAGGTGGTAGACCCGCATTAAGGGTGTGTAATTATAGACCCGAACATGTTGATGTTCAATACTTTCAAATGTAATAGCGGAAGCAAAGACACGGAGAGGTAAAACCTGCTCCAAAATATACAGTCTTTGCCGAGGCTCAAGGGCGAGACAGTCCTCCATAATTTGAAATAGTGTGTGTGGCTGGGAGGTGGCTCGGATGAGCCACGAATTTAAATTTTACCACATAAAAAATTTTTTTGTTTAATTCGAATTTTGATCCAATCAAAAACGCTTGTGCTCTGTTCAAATAATTAGATGCTCAGACTCTTAATATAAGGTGTTCATACTATAATTTTAAATGTATTATTTTATTGTTGTAAGTTAGATATATATGTTGATAAAATATGTGTTTTCATTATGTGTATATTTTTTTTCTAAGTCAATAATTAAATCGTCTGGCAGGCGGTTAATATGAATGATCAGAATCAGAGAAATGGGAAACAAGGAGGTGAGAAATAATGATAAATAAATACATATATATGTCATATAATTGGTTCCATTTTTAAATGTGTTTTAATTGTGTTAGGGAGATCAGCTGATCAGCAATAACATGTCACTGGTATATTAGTTATAAATGTTTTAAGTAATTAGTGCTCAATGAAATGTTTTAATGTATTACAGATCTTTTAAAGTAATGTATTACAGATGTTTTAAAGTAATGATAAAAAGAATTTGAGAAATAAAGTAATAATTTATGCAAGATAATAAGAGATAGTTTTTTGGGTGATAAATATTTTGTGGGACATATAGATCTGTCCAAATTGAAGTTAAAGAAATAGTAGAAATGAAGAATGTAATGTTGTTTTGAACTAATATATGTAATAGAATTTTGAGAAGTATTGATGTTGACACAGTGGTAATGGAGAATAATGGTAGAGTTTTGAGTGATACATGGTTGTTTATAATTAATGTTGTTATTTTATTATATTTGTAGTGAGGTAATGAGATTGAGATTTTTGGGGATGGCAATTTTGTATTAGGGGGTAGTGTATTGGGGGAGTCCGCAACAAGGGTTGGGACGGGATTAGGACCGATTGGCGCCGGAAAGGGTTACCTAGGGAGGGTCGAGGAACCAACATAAGGGAATGAGCTTTGGGGAGGGAAACGCATATCCTATGTACAAAGGGTTAGAGAGTATTTTTTTTATATATGTAGAGAAGGTGGCGAATTGAGTTACATGATAAGTTGGGTTTAGAGTGTTTTGGGATAGATGTTTTAGTAGAGATGGGTGTCATGGTAGTTGAAGTTGATGAATATTAGAGTCAGGGGGAGAAAGATTACATATGTATACAGAGTAAGCAGTGAATTAAATGAGAATAAATAATTTACATCACCCACAGTAAAGTAGAGGGAGGTTGTTTAAATAAAGAGAGTGATTTAGGGTAAAGATATAAAGTTTGCATTTTTTTTAAACCAGTGACAGAATTTGGAAATCATGTAAAATTAAGAATTGTTTATTTTAAATAATTTAAATGTCAACTTAATTATTATATTAATATTTTGTTTGTTTTAAATGTTGTATTTTATTATGTTTTGTATTTCAAGGTAGATTGTTACAGAGATCAAATGTATTTCAGATAGAAATTGTGCATAACATATGTAGGTCAAGGGTTCTGGAACTTGACCTAGTTTCGATCAGCTGATGAGGTCATACACCTACTAAGCTTGTATAGTAGTAAGTCAATTTTATTTGTTTGTTTAATTAATTCGAACCAATATTTAAATAATTTTAAATATGAAGGAAACATTTAAATAAATTTAAATTTTTTTGAATTTTAAAATTTTTGGAAATTTTAATTTTTTTGAAAAAAAAAAAACTTGATTTTTCGCCTGCCAGCGAGTGAATATTTTTGAGTAATGAGTATTTTATTATATGTGTACCTAACATGTTTATTTTTATTGATTGATTGTATTGCATTGTATTGTTAGACTATAAGTGATTACTTGTTAGATTAAGGATATGTTTTGATTAGTAGGAATGTCTAAGTTAAGTCATTTGCAATAAAAACAGAAAAAACAAGGAAGAGAATTTTTTTGATAAAATATTATTTTGAATTTTGAATTTTTTAAATTTTTTATAAATCTTAAAAGATAATTTTTCAATCTTACTATGTGTCATGTCAACATGTAACATGTGTGTGTGTGAGCCCAGTATTTGCTAAAGGCAGCCCAGCTTGCATAAAAGGGGATCCATATCGATGGAGGATCTGGCACAAGTTGAGCCAGGGATTGAGGATTTTGGGGGGTAGCATGTTAGAAGGTGAGGTGCTCTGTGGTACTTAGCTGTTCGATTTCTCGGTGTTGGGATCTCTTACGGAGAAGTCCAGTGATCTCGTTCAGATGAGTCCATGGTCACTGAGCCAGGGGGGTAGTGTACCCACGCAGATTAAGAACAAGGGGGTTGTTGGCACCAGTTCCTCACCGGTCCTCTTCGGGGTTTGTCGATGAGATTTCTTCTGTTGTGAACAGCAGAATTCTCATCGAGGGGGTATTGTAGCGTGTCAGTTTTTGGGTATTTTTATTTTTACCGTATGGGGCATTTATATTTTATTTATTTCGTTTTTGTGCGGGAGTTTTAGGAAAATATTGTGAAATTTTATTATGCTACAACTGTTAATCCAATTACAACATAACGCATGGGAACGCTATTTCCATTGTGAAAGAACCAGTGTTGAGAAACAGTGTTTGGAACAAAGGCGATACGCAATTTCAGTGGTGTAATGCGGCAAAGGAATTTGCACCTCCACAAAATTCTAAGAAATCTGTACATGTGTGGCGATGCACGCACACCAATATACCCGCACACGCACGAAGGGACGCTCTCGACTAAAAACCAAGATGGCTAGAGCGCAGAATTATGCATCATCTCTTCATCGGTCATCCGGAAATACTGCTAAAGCCCCGCCTACTATTAATGACATCAGCAGAGCCGAAGTCAATATTGTCCTCTGGTCACACACACATACCAGCTCTATTCCATGCATAAAGTGGTTACCACACAACAATTAAGCATGAACGACGACGCAAAGCAGGTGGCCGTGAACACGCTGTTCCGGCTGCTCAGAAAAAGCATATGCCCAGTTCGTCACTGACTGTCGGCGCCGACACGCGAGCTAAATATGCTCATATAATTTCATCAGTATTTGATAATGAAAGTGAAGTAGTCATTTTCTAAAACCAGTGACAGGATGGGAGGAGAGTTGTAGAACAATAACATCCAAATTTGTGATTCATTTTCGTCCTTTTTCGAGACGTTTTCGACCTACCGCGGGCTGGCCACGAGGTCACGGAAGAACGCGTTGCCGGTAGTGATCTAAAATCATGCATTCAATCGGGTAATTGGGGTTGTATAATGGAATGTGAGTAGTGAGTGTGCAATGCTGGGCTGGTCTGTATTTGTGTGTAAATGAAGTTATGTAATTATCAATGATAAGGTAAGCTATAGTGAGTAAGTTCAGTCTAAGTAAGGAGCCTGAGTTGCACCACATTTGAAATATGTAAAAAATCTATTGTTGGAGAAAAAGTATAAATGCCATAGTTGATCATTAAAATTATTATTTCTCTTCCTAACGATGAGTCGAGTCACTTATTTCACTAACCTATGAAACACGTTTGTATCTAGCGTACATGTGATCGAATCCCTGGAACCCGAGTCTGCAGGTAGGTGGGAGATTTATTATTATAATTTGATAATTAAAAATTTCAATTCGATTAGAGTAGTACATGATCTACTGTTCGCTTAAAATCGGATCTGGCCCGAAATGGTAAGTACATATATTTTTTTTCTTGTAGGTGGCAATACAAGATGGCGCCCGAAAAAATTAGACAGAAAACAGTGAATAAAATTTAAAATTAACTAAGTTCTAATTATCATTAAAAATTATATCACAATTTTCTAGTGTAGTTAGAACTGTATTGTTTCAACTTCTTATTTATCTATTTTGCCTTTGTTAACAATATGGCCATTACTTACTAATAAAACATAACATCTAGGCCTATGGTCTGTACAATTCCTCCAGCCATATCCTATTCATAAATTTGATTAAGCAATTATTTAACAATTATTATGTAGTGTTAGTTTACAATTTAATTTACAATTCATTTCCTTGTATACTATTTTTTGGGTGTTAAACAACATCACATCTTTTGAACTGACTTAAATAATTATCCCTTATAACATGGGGTGTTTATTGATTTTGTTTTTAACTTCTTATTTTTTTAAATAATCTTTACCTTCACTCCATGGTAACACTATCTGTTTCCTCTTTCATGGGATTCTCCCTTTTAACTACAATTGTATACAATTAAACTTAACAATAAGATTCTTTTTTAATAAATACTGTTATCATCATCTTCAGTGTTCATTACTTCTTAATTAATTGTTTACATCTAATACGATTCTTAACAACACTCGTAATTACTAATATAGTTCACCATTAATCATTTAGTGTTTCCTATTGATTTACTAAGTGTTTTTTCTATCCTTCACTATTTTTCATAATACTATCCTTTACACTATTCTTATTTATTCATTACCTTCACTTTTAAATTATCTATTGTTTATTATAATATATTTAGTGTTTTTTCTTTATCACTTTACTTTGTGGTTTTTACACTTCCACTTTTGCACTCCTTAAATGTTTTTATTTTAAGTGTTTCTAAATGGGTAATCCCTGTAATTACTTTCTATTTCTTATTTACTAAAGTTTATTTTCTCACTACCATACTATCTCTTTCATTACAAATATCATTAATAATATTAACAAGTTTATGTCTCTATCGATTTCATCATTTCATCTAACTCTAATTTGTGGGTTAGTGTATTTTTATTTCTAATAGTATTTAATTGGGTTTCATCACATATCAGTTACTTTTATCAATTATTTGATAATAATATTTATTATTTACTTAGTTTAGTTATTGGTTTCGTTTCCAGTATTACATTTGAGTGTACCATTTCTCCTGCTTGTATTCTATATTACTTGTTTGTGCCTTATCACTTGATTTCATTTTATTTCCCTTTATCGTTGGTTTGTTTCTTTTTCCTTTTTTCTCCTTCTTCACTTTCAGTGTATTTCATTTATATCTTGGTTTTCCACCTTCTCCTTTGAGTTTATTTTATTATGTTGCATTCAGTCATTCAATTTCTTCAATTTGTTTCATTTTTGTTTGGTTTCGTTGTTTTTTCCCTTCTTCATTTGGTTTGGTCAATCACTTTCTTATTTGGTTTGTTTCTAGTTTGGTTTCGTTGTTCCCTTCTTCTTTTGGTTCTTTTTATTTTGGTCAATCACTTGGGTTAGGTCATGTCGTTTGTCGTGTCATCGTCATTTTATTTTCTTTATATTAAACATTTTATTTTATACGAATTACTTTTTTATATTCAGATTCACCTTTTTTATCCCTGGTATTGGGATGGCTTATTTGTGTTGTAACAAAGGCCACTCTTTGATTTTATTATTCGATGTTTCAGAGTTTGGTGATGCTGTGGCGGCGGTCCTGAGCTGGCCAGTGCGTCAGAGCAGGAACGTCAAGTGCCTGACTGACCTTGCGGTGTTGGGATCTCGCAAGAGAAGTCCAGTAAGGTTATGCAGGTACTGTCACTATCACTGGACCAAGGGTAAGTTATTTGTATTCTTTTTATATGAACACTACAGGGGGTTGTGGCTACATCCAAGCTGATCCCTTTAGGAAGTATGAATGAGTCAATGAGAGTTTTTAGGCTTCGGCATAAAACCTCTCATTGAGGGGGTTTTGTAACGGTACATTAGGTCCGTAAAGGAATTTAGGTACATGACAAAAATAATTTTATTGTATTTCCAACATTAAGAAGTGTGAGGGTAAAAGTTTTCCCAATATGAAACAACGCAGTATGTAACGACGAATTGATGTCAAGGTCAAGTGGCTTACGTGCCGATCAACAGCAATGCAGACCGAACAACGACAGGACACTCCTAAAAACGTCATAAAAACGTAATCGTTGAGCTGTAAAACAAAGCCGTTATCGTCAGAGAACAATAGATTCAGTGACTTATTACCCTTTCCACTAGTGGAATATACGCCATGTTGTCTGCCCAGTCGACACAACACCGTCCGTGCAACAGCACGCCATAAAATCTGGTGGTCAGCAATTGCCAGCGAAAGTATTTAAAGTGATAAAATGTAACTAAAATGTGAACAGTTTCAATCAGTAAAAAAAAATAACAACATAACATGTAAATTAGAATCAGTGGTGTAGTGGGAAAGGAGACAGAAACAGTTAATAAGTCTGCATAACACCTGCTTGACCATGAGGGACGTCTGAGCTGGTCTTCGAGCACATGAATTCAGGAAAGTAACCAATATCGAAATTTCAATCACAACGCTTTAACTTTTGAGCTCATTTAAAATTTATAAAAGGCTGTACCTTTAAAATAATTTGTGGGGAGCATGTGAGTGTGTATGCATGTGCCGGCACATGTAGAAAAAAGACGAGGCATTGGTTCACGTTACGTGATCCAGTTTACGTAACTATATAAATATTAGACTGCAGTATGTTCCTAACTTCATTTGATAATAAATTAGGAAATTGAAGATAACAAATATGTATGTAATCGAGATTGACTTAGAGTTAATGCAGCGAAAATACGTCGCCACCATTTTGTTTTGTATTTGATCAAGACTCCATCTTGTTTTGTATTTTTCAATAATCAAAATATTCAGATTATTAAACACAAGTCTTTTTAACCAAATGTTATCCGAGTTGTTATTTTCAAATACCCATGCTGTTTTCTGTGCTCGCTTAAAAAGAACCTGGACCCTAATAGAAAATGCTATGTTGGCAACAGAGCCACATAGTGAATCCAAACGTAAACAAAATATAAGTGCAACGAGATTTTCTAAAAAGGTAAGTCACTATAAAAAATAATATCTCATAATTTGTTTGTTAACAAATGGCTGTCCGAACAGTGACAGTATGTTTGTTAACAAATGGCTGTCCGAACTGTGACTTTATATAAATAAATATTTATATAAATAAGCCTGCAGACAGAGACAGAATGGGTATTGTATTAATGTGTAACGTAATACGTAAGTAATTAGGTTATGTTGTGTTTGATTGTGTGTTAGATATACAGCAAAATTTTGATAAGAAAAATATTTAAAAAATGGCAAACAATGACAAGAGTGTCAGGCTAACTGACATTGCGGATGAAAGCCAGATCAATGTCGAATTAAGTGTGACTGAGTCGCAAATTATGAGTGAAGGAATTCACTCAACGCCAGTCCCGATTAAAAAAGCTGAAGAGAATGAAATAATGAAAATGATGCAATTGCTTTTCAATGCACAGAGTGTAAAGTTTGATGAGAAATTTGATGAACAGAGTGTAAAGTTTAAAATTTTTGATGAGAAATTTAATGCACAGAGTGTAAAGTTTGATGAGAAATTTGATGAACAGAGTGTAAAGTTTAAAATTTTTGATGAGAAATTTAATGCACAGAGTGTAAAGTTTGATGAGAAATTTGATGAACAGAGTGTAAAGTTTAAAAATTTGGATGAAAAATTTAATGCACAGAGTGTAAAGTTTGATGAAGTAAAAAATGAAATAAAAAAAAAAACTTTAATTTTAATCAACATGTTAATGAAATGAATGCACGTTTTGACAATATGAAAGAAAAAATAGTAGCATCAGTTAGCGAGGTGTTTGATAAACAAATAAACAGAATAGATGACATAATTAATAACTTTACAAAGAAGAAAGTAGATGACAATTATGAGATTAAAATGGGGGTAGAGCATAGTGGAGAAACAGATAAATTAAACGTACATAAAGACGATAAGGTAAGTAGGGGCGAGAATTATGACAATATAAGTAAAAATATGGTGTTAGAGAATAATGGTAGGAATATTGAGAGTATTGATGAAATTTTAGAGGAAGTAAAATGTAATAATGGAGTGTTAGTGTGTGTTGATGAGTCAGAGAGAAAGTGGAGAGAGAGTATACAGATAGAGGGGTTGCAGGGAGTATATTTTTCCCGTGATGTTGTAGTTGGGGGTGAAGAAAAGGCTTCACGAGTATATTTGGGAGACATATGGTCTGCAAATAGTTGTGCCTTGGTTTTTTGTGCGTCTGATAGGTGGTGCAATAATAAAGTTGTAGTGTCCCCTGCATATATTAAGAGAGAGTGTGTGACTTGGTGTTATGATGAGGGATATTTTGAGAGAGAGAGGTATGGTGATATGAAGATAAAGTTGTTTGAGGTTGGGAGGAATTATAAAGAGTTAATAGAGGAAATAAATAACGAGAGAGTTGATTATATAAAAGGCTTACCTTGCTAAGTAATAAGTACAGCAGTAGTAGATGAAAATGATGATAACAATGATAACAAGCACTTACCTTATGGTGTAATGGGTGTAGTAGTAGATAACTATGAGGACGATAATAATGACATTATAACTTACCTGGTTGTAACAGATAATACTAAAGTCGACAGGACCATGCTCAATCGTGACAAGGTATATGAGATAATGATATGGAGTGATCGTATTGATTATAATAGTATTGTGGAAAATTATAAAAAATTAAATAAGTATTATATTGATAGTACTAATATAATATATTCAATAATAAATGATTTGTATAGACCTAAGATTAGATGGTTATTTGATGATGGTGGATAAGTGTTTTATTGTTTATGAACATTTAATTATGTGAATAGTGTGGTTTTGAAATGGATTGTCTTATGAACTGATTTTGGTCAATGATAACAAATAATAAGTTGGATTGTATATTTTTGTGTGTTAATGTCAAGGTATTTGTGTATTACATTATGTTGTGTATTATATGTATTTTTATGTAAACCATGTAGATGAATAATAGTTATAACATTTTTTATTCAGACTAAATAAATGTAATGAGAATAATTGTGAAGTTTAAGGTAATTAAAGTATGGTGAAATTTTAAATGACTGATTGAATTAAATAATGGAGATATATTAATTAATTAATGTTGAGATGAATTTAAATAATTTTTGGAGATTTAGATTATCTAAAGAGTAGTATATGATTAAACAGATATGTTTGGATATGGAGTTACATTGTTATTAAGAGGTAAGTGATGAATTTTCTAAGGTAATTGTCAAAGATCATAGTAAGGTAAAATGTTAATAAAGGATAGAGTTTGGGTAATGATTATTTAATAAGGCATTTTGAGTAAATCAGTTAACTTTAGTGGGTGTTAGATGAAATAAGAATTTTGAAGAAAATAATACAGAAACAGGGTAATAATAGGGACACAGTAGATAGCGCATATATGTAGAGAAGGTGAGTAATGTAAATGGTGAATAAATAGGTGATGGTGATATTTTGTAGTAAGGGTGAGGTGGTAAGGAGTGATCAACGTGCGTCGTTGGGCAGGGAATTGTGAAGGGTCGAGGAGTGTTTGCCGAGATTATAGGAAGGGCAAAATGTGATGATTGGAATTGCCAAGGTTGGGAACACACATCCTATGTACAAAGAGGGTATTAGATATTTGATTATAAAAGAGGAGAATGGTATAAGTAATGTTGAAGGGGTTTATTATTGAGAGATTGGTGTCACCCTATGTAATTCTGTTAGTGATTGTTAGTAGGAAGAAAGGGAGTAAGATTATAGATATAAATGCCAGTTCAATAAGTCAAATTATAGTGAATACAGGAGTCACCCAAACTAATTAATGATCAAAATGTGAAATGTTAAATAGAGAATTCATAGTAGAAAGGTAATAACAAATGAAATGTGATGTAACATGAATGTCAATAATAAATTTAAAATTTTTTTTGAGAATCTAATGGTACAATAATAAATAATAAAAGTTTGATATAAAAGAGTTGATGGAAATAATAATAATAATGTTTATAAAATTTATACAAATTATTTTAAATGTGAATTGTTTAATGTAAATGTAACAATGTTAATGTTCGAGGGTAATGTTTTATTATGTTATATTATGTTGTATGGTTATAGTGTGTGTGGTAAGCAGGTTACTACAGGGGTAGTAACGTTAAATGAATATCAAATCTTAAGTATATGACAGTGATAATGGTGTCGAGCATAAAAGATAATTATGATTTCGCTTTGAAGAAGTATTAGTATCAGGAAAACTGATCAATGAATTTTGAATAGATAGATTGTTTGCCATAATGTATTTGTGTTTTGGTTCTATATTAGAGATATATAGATAAATTGTTGTTGATTCTGTTAAACTTAAGGAATAATTTTACATGTTATTGCCTTAGTGTAAGAGTATATTTCTTCTTGTGTTGAAAAGAGTTAAAATATTATTGACTGGAGTCAAAATTTTGATAAAATGTAGGAATTCAAAAGAGAAAGAGACCTCTATTATAAATCTTGTTTTATCTCTGTATTCAAGAAATTAGGAATTAAGGAAAACCAATGCCTATTAATGTAAACCAATGCAGCTAAGGGGAGACAGATCAGTTGGGGATATGGCATTATACAAGGCCACTCTTTGATTTTATTATTCGATGTTTCAGAGTTTGGTGATGCTGTGGCGGCGGTCCTGAGCTGGCCAGCTCGTCAGAGCAGGAACGTCAAGTGCCTGACTGGCCTTGCGGTGTTGGGATCTCGCAAGAGAAGTCCAGTAAGGTCATGCAGGTACTGTCACGATCACTGCACCAAGGATAAGTTATTTGAATTCTTTTTATATGAACACTACAGGGGGTTGTGGCGACATATCCGAGCTGATCCCTTTAGGAAGTATGAATGAGTCAATGAGAGTTTTTAGGCTTCGGCATAAAATCTCTCATTGAGGGGGTTTTGTAATGGTATATTAGGTCCGTAAAGGAATTTAGGTACATGACAAAAATAATTTTATTGTATTTCCAACATTAAGAAGTGTGAGGGTAAAAGTTTTCCCAATATGAAACAACGCAGTATGTAACAACGAATTGACGTCAAGGTCAAGTGGCTTACGTGCCGATCGACAGCAATGCAGACCCAACAACGACAGGACACTCCTAAAAACATCATAAAAATATAAAACCGTAATTGTTGAGCTGTAAAACAAAGCCGTCATCATCAGAGAACAATAGATTCAGTGACGTATTACCCTTTCCACTAGTGGAATATATGCCATGTTGTCTGCCCAGTCGACACAACACCGTCCGTGCAACAGCACACCGTAAAATCTGCTGGTCAGCAATTGCCAGCGAAAGTATTTAAAGTGATAAAATGTAACTAAAATGTGAACAGTTTCAATCAGTAAAAAAAAAAGAACAACATAACATGTAAATTAGAATCAGTGGTGTAGTGGGAAAGGAGACAGAAACAGTTAATAAGTCTGCATAACACCTGCGTGACCATGAGGGACGTCTGAGCTGGTCTTCGAGCACATGAATTCAGGAAAGTAACCAATATCGAAATTTCAATCACAACGCTTTAACTTTTGAGCTCATTTAAAATTTATAAAAGAATGTACCTTTAAAATAATTTGTGGGGAGCATGTGAGTGTGTGTGTGTGTGCATGTGCCGGCACATATAGAAAAAAGACGAGGCATTGGTTCACGTTACGTGATCCAGTTTACGTAACTATATAAATATTAGACTGCAGTATGTTCCTAACTTCATTTGATAATAAATTAGGAAATTGAAGATAACAAATATGTATGTAATTGAGATTGACTTAGAGTTAATGCAGCGAAAATACGTCGCCGCCATTTTGTTTTGTATTTTTCAATAATCAAAATATTCAGATTATTAAACACAAGTCTTTTTAACCAAATGTTATCCGAGTTGTTATTTTCAAATACCCATGCTGTTTTCTGTGCTCGCTTAAAAAGAACCTGGACCCTAATAGAAAATGTTATGTTGGCAACAGCGCCACATAGTGAATCCAAACGTAAACAAAATATAAGTGCAACGAGATTTTCTAAAAAGGTAAGTCACTATAAAAAATAATATCTCATAGTTTGTTTGTTAACAACCTTCACAATTCTCCTTGCACTCACTTCAGGATTTTCACCAATTCTATTCTGTATTCTTTCCTTCTTACCTTACATCGGTTTGAGGGGAAAAGATCCAGTTTCTTTTAGCTGATTATGCAGGTTGACAAGCATTTCTCACTTGGAAAGTTTGGGTTGGGAAAGCTTTCTGCATAAAGTCACTGTGTGTTCTAACTGTGGTTTGAAAGCTCATACATGAGACAAATATCTGACATTTCAGCACAACTGTAATTAGCCATTCTTACAATTACATGATACACAATGAGTAAAGTAACAAGCAACGGATTTTAAGAATTTCTTTAAGAAAAATAATTGACAGTATTATTTAGTTATCCACCACAGAGACTTAGCAAGTTGTGAACTTAGCTGCATTCCATGCATATGAAATTTGTATGAACGTATTTTTGTATTATTAATGGAAAAAGTCCATAAGCAAAATTAGTTAACATGAAATAAGGTGGTGACAAGACAGCACCAATGGCTCACTAGCCTCCCGAAGCATCTGATATAAACTTTAATACAAATAATTGTACACAAGGTCCAAACCACCTTAAGTTGGATATTAGAATTTGAATTAAACTTTAGACTATTTACTACAACTTTCACGGTTATGCTATATGGCTGACTCAAGAAAGAATAAACTTCCTCGCAGACTAAAAATTTTAATACACGTACAGATGGTATTACTTAATTATAGAGATAAAAAAATCAGTAAAAATTTTATTTATTGTGCTTTGGCTATTACAATGTGTTCTATACAATGAAGTTTATTTAAATAAAATGTGAAAAATTAACTCCATAAATCTTATATAATAGGGCAGCAGTCACTGGTTGATTGAAACATTGCTGTAACTTCTACAAGTAAACAAAAATATAAAAAATATTTTTTTATGAAGAAGGTAATTGTGTTACAGAGATATAATTTATACAGAAATGTGCAGTACAGCGTGAAGAACATTAATAAAATTTAAAACTCTTTTTAAACTGTGTTCTTCACATTTAGTACAAATGGCAACATTGCAAAGACAGAAAAGGAGAGAAGTATAGGAGAAACATGTGGGTAAGAGAGAGTGCAACAGCTCCAATAAGAGCCACTGCTGAAAATTAAGCCTGGGGTGGCCAATACAGACCAATAAGAGAATGATTGGCTAGGTAAGTCTTCCAGACACCTGCCTAGTTGGTGTTCATGCAGATCTGATTGAGACTTATCTTGAATTCTCATGGTTTCCAGGGAATGTATAAAAATTTTTAATAATTTTTCTAACTTTTTGTGTGCGCACGTGTGTGTTGATTTTGTTGATTCAGTGATTTATTTAGCATTTTGAAGGAATTTATAAAATAAAATAATAATTTTAGGAGGCAATACTAATTCTGACGAGGAGATACGACAGATTTTGTATCGTGAAGAATTGAGGAAGCAGATTGAAGAAAAACAGAAATTGGAAGCTATGAAAAAAGAAAAAGAAAAGTTGGAAGAAGCAATACTTGAAGCACGAGTCCAAAAACAACAGGAAGAAATGGTAAAACAGTATGAAGAAGAATTAGCAAGACAAAGGGCCATACAACAAAAAGTAAATTACTTAACTGTTTTTATTTTTCTTACCATATCCATATTCATTAGTTTGGTAGACTTTCTTTCTCAGTTTTTTAAATAAGTATTTTATTAAGTAGTACTGAATTTACTTCAGAGGTAATAAATTATTAATGCTGCATGAGGCAAACAAATCAAGAGATATTTTACTAGCTTGATGCATTTTCAAATATTACATTAAACATATCTTGCCTTATCTGGTGATATGAAAACCCTTCATAGTCATTAATTTGATAATTTAGTTTATAACATATTCTGCTACTTTGTACTACACAGCTGTTGATTTTTTTTATATTTAGTGAATTTTGCAATAATAAAAGTATAATACATTTAATCTACAAAATGTACCACAAACCTCAAAAAAGAATATATGCATGATTAAACAATATACTGCACAATTAAAAATACAAACCAAAACAATATAACACATAAATAAAAATATTCTTAAGTATTTTTACATAACTATATTCACCTGTGTACTAGATTTAAGATAATGTAATAGTAAATGTTTCTGAAATTGTAAAAGGTTATCAACATATTAACAAAGTATCTCATTTGATTGATTTCTGTAAAAAGGAACACTTATGCTCTTATCATTAAGCATATCACTTCACGAGAAACATTTCATATGGAAATAACAAAACATCAACACCAATTAGTCACTAACAGTTATGGTTATGAATAAAAAGATGTTACAAACTTGATGTTTATAAAACATTTAAACACATTGATGAACGTCAATGTATTGTCTCAGATATAAGATTGCAGAGTGCGGACAGTGGTACACTCTGATATAGATGGTTATATACCTGATGATAGATTTTCAACAGTAATACTGAGATTCACAATTGACAAATACCTCCATGCAAGGCTAACAAAATTTTCATTCACTTCACATATGAACAGACCAGTTTTGCCCAGTGTTCCATAATGTCTGTACAAACTATAGATGAGCATTGGCAAATTAGCTTTCAGATTGTTTATGGAAATATGCACACCACTATTCATGCATTATTCCAGGAAATGTTTATAAGGAATTGTTATTGGCGCTGGGTCTGGAAAGGACAAATTGTAAAATTGCAAGGAAGCCCAATAAGGAGCGATGACTTCATACTTTTGGAAGTCATATAGTAATCAGACTGCAGCTTCTCATCCTAAGAAAAATGTTTCATTGAAAATCAAACAAAACAAAAGTAAGCTGATTTTTGTTTTTGTTCATCTTTGTCACACTGTCTTTAGCCAGTGCAGTTGGCTATAGATACGTCCTGCGTATAGTCATTCTACTATATTTCATGATTAACCAGACAAGGGTCAACCAAATTAGTCCAGCTAAATGAGATACGGGCCTATTCAATTCGACTGCCCTCTTTTACACGACTGAAATTTTCCTCTCCAAAACCTCATCCATATCTCCGAAACTGCCCCCCCCCCCTGCAGTTGCAGTGTATGTGGGTCCGTATCTTTGCCCCTGGCAGAAGAAACAACTACTTTTAATTGTAAGACAAGCAATATGGAAGAGTGGCTAACATGACACACAATCCTGTTCTGTCCTGATGTGGTTAAAGCAGATTTGTGTGAAACTGATAAAAAGTATAAACCAGAATTGAAAACACTTAATTGATATGCTTACTTTCTGCAAAGTAAATGACATTTAGTTTTTAAGTATATCTCTTTCCACCCAGAACTAAATCCTGTAGGGATGATGTCAGAAATTAAGCGGTATGTTGCAAAAAAAACTTATTATGTAACTTAAACGATGTCAAGAAATTATGCAAAGAAACAAATTTTCTGTGTATCATGTTTCCCTGAATGAGTTTGCAGTGTGTTGTGGGAATAATTTTGTGCAAGCTTTTAAAAACTGTAGGTAGACTAATATTTTTTAAGATAATTTATTCAATTTTTAAACAATTTTGTGTTAGAAGAGTGCAAATAGTCGAGATAATTCATGTGGATCTTCTGAGAAGGCATGTTTTTGAAAACATTCGACAGTTAAGAACTATGAGAGGGGAGTAAAAGTGAATGCTTAAAAATATTTTGAAAATGTTAAAAACAGTTGGGGAGCCTGTAGAGTTTCCCCAGCAAAGAAAGTAGTAGAGTGTACAGCACAAATTTTACAAGTAAGTGTATCAATAGTAAAGTGAGTTTGTATGTATTTGTACATGGTACTTTACTTCAATGTAGGATAAGAAGTTATAAATTTACAACTAATATATTTGTCCCGTTATGTGTGAAGTAACATTGTTTGAATCACTGCTGGACATAAACATGAAATGACCTTTTCCGCAGCATACATGAGTATACATTTCCTCCGGTGGCATATTAATTTTCATGTTTCAGATATCTAAAAAACAACTAATTAAAAAACAACTGATTGTTATTCGATTAGAAACTATATTCATTTAACTTTATGATATTATTCAAAGTTACTATAATAAATATTTTGAATTTTAGACCTGTAGCAGTTTCAGGAAACACAGTAGCATGTTACAAGAAAAATGTTAACAAGTTTTAATGTACTATAGCTACAAAAATAAGACCAATACCTCCAGAAGGTCAATGAGGAGATGGCTTAACCTTCCTGATCAGAACAGGTGATATCACCTAATGCTTGTAAGAAGAAGAAGGTGTTAGTCAGTTTGATAAATTGTCTGAATCCTTATAAAATAGTATGCTGCATGTTTTCATTTTTTAGATTTATGTATTTCGAAGAGTTAGTATTTTCTACTTTGAACATTGAAAAATCAAAGTACAAAACCAGATGGTCTGATGCACATATCTTTTTCATTGTATAAGATTGTGTTTAACAAATCTATTGAAGAGCTGCAAAACAACCTTCTCACTACTTTTGTATTTATATTTAAGAAATTTGTGTGTACAGTAAAATTGAAAGTTAAGGGCATATGTACAGAAACCAATTTATCGATGGACGAGTCCCCTTTGAAATTGTGAACGAGGGAGGGTAACGGAGAATCAGCTGGTAAGCAAGTGAAGGTGTTGCCAACTTGCGTGTGATGTTTTAGTTACCCGTACATTGTTAGTTACTGTGTGACGTACTATATCAGACTTGCATTTGTTATTATTATTTCAATTTATTATTAATTGTATCGTTGTTTTACAGTCACTCATTTTTATTAGTTATTTAATTTTTTAGTTAATTTCTATTGATTGTTTTTATTATGTAATTACGTATTATCGTAATTATTTGTGTTATCATCCAGTAACGAGATTTATTAAAATGGATACTTCTCCTTCAACTAGCAAAGACAGGAAAGTTATTCATAGTCAAGCACGGGAAGTAATAATAAACAGTTTTTTGTTGTCCAGGATTAAAAAGATTCTTACAATTAAATTAATACGAAGAACGCGTTCCTTTATGTAATGATAAACTGTAGAGATAGTCGAGTGTAATTAAGGAATGGAAGTGTACAGTTTGCAAATTCCATTGTAATAAGAATGAAGAGAAAGGCTGGTTTTTTACATCTCAGTAGTACACAATGACAGAACCAAACAACACTCACATATGTTTATAAAACATTCTGATATAACAGCGACAAATTCCAATACGTGTGAACAGTACATATCATTTGCTTGATTTGTATAGTAATACAATTACAATATTATTATTTGATTTACGTCTGAAACAATAAACGTATAATTCTTTTTTTAAAGCCAGCTGTGTAACTGTAGGTACACACACACACATGCACATGCGCAGATATAGAGATTTGTGGTGACACATTTACAAACAAACCTTAACAATTGCGAGTTTTTGTTACTATTAGAAATAATGTTCATAGGTTGGCTGCACCGTTGCTGATAACAACAATTTTCTTCTCACATCTCACAGCGACTCCCACCACATCGCCTTAAGTAAGGCGACCGTAAGTGTTTCGCGCATTTCCATGCCCTTAACTTTCAGTTTTGCTATACATCCTATGTCGTGTATAATATCCTCAGTTTTTGGATTGCTGGGTAACTATGTACTGGTTTACTCAAACTTCTTGCTACCACACTCTCAGTTACTTATTCATTAATTATTTCCGTGGCCATTCACTAAACTTATTCCCTCCTAGTTTACCTTCAGTGATAATTACCAGGTATGCATATGCCTTATTAGATGTCCAGTCTATATATTTTGTCTGTTATTTAGGTGTTTCCATTGTTAGTTTCTCATTTAGTTTCTTCAAGACCTCTTCATTTAATGCTTTCTCTTTCCATGAAATATTCTGGAGCCATCTTCAACACCAAATCACAAAAGCCTCAGATCTGTTCTCTCTCATACCAGTTGTCCATGTCTCTGATCTGTACAGAGCCACACTCCATACAAAACTTTTGACAGATTTTTTCCTTGTTGCAATACTAACCTTCTTGTTGAAGGCAGCTTAGCTTGACATATTGTGCATTTAATATCTGTTTCTTCCATCAGCTGTATCCTGCTTCCTAACTATGTGAAGGTATTAACCTATCTTGGTTTTGTAGCATCGATCTATATAATATATTGGTGGTTAATACTAACCTTCTTGTTGAAGGCAGCTTAGCATGACATATTGTGTATTTAATCAGCTGTATCCTGCTTCCTGACTATGTGAAGGTATTAACCTATCTTGGTTTTGTAGCATCGATCTACATAATATATTGGTGGTTGATAAATAAATACATTTTGTTGTATTAAAGATTTAGGCTGGCTGAATTCCACCCACAGTTTAACAGTAAGGCTTCAGGCACTGTATTAAGACAGTGTCAGGCATAAAAAGGTTGAACACTATAATAACTCGTTAATATTTATTTATAGGAACGTATGTCAACGTAACAAAAAATGTAGTCTCTACATCTTTTTGTTTTATGTAAAAAGTAAATAAGAATATGCTATAGGCAGCCTTTTTCTGTACTGATTTTACTACATAACTTACCAAGTAAAAACAGGTAGATGCGTATGTTTTGATTTATTCCTTAATCATCTTATTGTCTGAATAAGAGAAACCAAACTCATAAACATATCCAATAACCGATCAAGTGGGCAAGTCTTCCTTAAAGGAAAAATCACATATCAGAATACTAATAATTAATTTAAAATGAATAGATGTAAAATGCATCATAAATGAATGCATGAATATTTCAGAATAAGTGAGAAAGTTGCTAACTATTGATAAGAATAGAATTCCAGAACCATGAATGGCTTCTTAATGATTTTTTTTCTGTACCAAATTTTTAAAAATGAAGGTTTTCAGTTTGAGTTTCCCTCTAACAAAAGCATTTTCAGATGTGTATTAGAAATTGAGGTTACTAACGTATACTTATTGGATAATGAACATTGTTAGTTTTTTGGAAGGGAGATATAAAAAAAAATTGGAATTTTGATTCTTTAATTTTTTTGAAATTTTTTCTTAAAAATAATATTTGTAGTTATTTCACCAGAAGTATAATTAGAAAACAATTAAAAATTACCAAATAAAATATAAATTACATTTAGATTGTAGATTAAATAAACATATGTTCTGCTTATGTCAGATTCTTAAAATTTTCAGGTGTTCTATTGAATGGTATGTATACAACACGTGCTGTGTGATCATGTAAGTTTAATGGCAAAGTAGTTATTTCTACTAAACACAGCAGTTGGCATTGGAGACTGTTGTAGGATTTTCAGTTCTGTTTATATTATTTAGGGTCATGCAACCCAAAAATACAACATTTCACAAAAATAAATAATAACTATAATTTATTTAAGTTGACAGATTGATATAATTTTAAAACAGAATTTTATAATAGTTAAAAATGTCCTTGTAGGTGATGGAGACTCTTTCATTTTTGTTCCTTTTGTAATGCACCAACTGTAATTTTCTCAATTTCATTTTTTGTTTTTGTGAGAGTAATAAATTCTGTTAATGTAGGATCAGAAGACCTTGGGGAGGGGGGTATTTACTTCGAAATTACATAACCATAAATAAATAAATTCTTTCAAAAAGTTACTGGTTTCGACGGCTGCGTGTGCTGTTACTGTTTCTCATGAGTAGCTCACAAAATGCCAGTTTTTTCACTCTATAAAGATGATCCTTCAAATGTGAGGGTGGTTTATACTGCTCCAAATTCAATTATTCTGTGGATTAACATATTGACCTGCTCAATAACATAACATAAGAAGCTGCTCAGACAGACCAATGCTTTATCACTAAAATAAATGTTATCCAAAATCATAATTATGGGTCCTTTTAATAAGTGGATTTAAACCACTTTCAATAATTTATCGTGTTCTATAATTTTTACAGAGTAATGAATTTAAGACTGAAACTTGCTGTTAAAACTGTTATATGACTTCTGATCTGAGAAGATAGGTCTGCAACTATGTACTAGGAGATTGCAGCAATCAGTTTGTAATGTTATCAACCACTTCAATGGACAGAGCATACTTTTGTCCTACCCTACATTTTTTTTGTAATTAATAGAGGAATGTGTTATGCTTGATTTGTACAACATGTGGATATTAGAAAACTTATTCTGAAATAATTTTTATTTCCACATAATAATTTTATCAGATATTACCTTAAACATACTTTGCTTGTGAAAAAACTCATTTAACGCATATCTCTAAACAACACACAGACATGACAGAACGAATTATGCATACTGTATAATTAATGTAGTGAATTGTTAAAAATGTATATGTCATGTTAAGAAAATAGTGTTACCAATACCATAACTCTAGTTTCCTGTACATATCCATGCTGTAATGAGATACATTTTCAAATTTTGGGGTTGTATGACTTTTGAACCATCCATTTTATGGAGCATACTGACACATCTTAGTATAATGTATGATTATAAGGAAATGTATGATTTAAAAGATTAAATCAAGCTTTTTGTGACTTTATTGAATAGTAATGTAGTGAATTTTTTTTTACCAATAGAATTTTTTATTATATTACAGAAAAGGGAACAAGAAGAAGCTTTACATCAGCATTTAGTTGAAATGCAACAGGAAGCAATAGAATATAGAGAAAAACTTTGGAAGCACCGCCAACAAGAATTGAAACTGAAGATTTCTAATCAAATAAAAGAAAATTCTGTAAAAAGTAGTGAACTGAAAAATTCCCATACAAAAGAACTTTTGTCAGAAAAAGGAGACAGAGTACAGAATGAATATTCCTTGAATTTAAGTTGTGGAAATATTACATCTGACAGTTATCAAGAAAACAAAAATTTTAGGCACATAACCATAAATCCAGTTTTGGATTCACCAACTTTATTGTCTGAATCAGTGCCTTCTCGTTTAACATCAGAAAGTGTTGGTGCAAAAAATGCACTTTTGCCAGATACAGTTGAAACAGAACAAATTCATATGATAAATCAGAATATAAGAGATGCTATTCCTTTAATTCCACAGAATGCTGCTTCTGAAATAGTTTCACCACCTACTCCTACAGTTATACATAGGCGAAGGACAAATTCTGAAACTCTTGATGACAAGTGGCAGGTACATTTATATTATGAAGTATTATGGAAATGAAAAAATCGATCCACAAGACAGTATTACACTGCTTTGTAGCTCACAAAATGCCAGTTTTTTCACTCTATAAAGATGATCCTTCAAATGTGAGGGTGGTTTATACTGCGATGTGTAAATTTTTTGATGTTGATGTTGATTTTGATGTGATGTGTAATGTTTTCATCAGCATATAATGTATATATTGATGAACAACATCAGACGTGTGTGTGTGAGAGAGAGAGAGAGAGAGAGAGAAACTAAATTAAGGCTTAAATACAATTTAAATATTACAAAGTTTGTGCAATATTACAGACAAAAGTTTCAAACAGTTTAGCTAGTATATATTCAGAAGTGAAGATACATTCATAAATGTGAAGACATATATGTTCAGAGGTGTACTAATATACTATATTTCTCTCTGTGTGATACATTTCCTTCCTTTATCTTCTTCTTCTTTTCTTTCTTAATTAGCGCTTACAATCTGCCTGCAGTCGTTTCGATCCTCTGCTTTCAGTCTCCATCTTCTTATACAGAGCCTGCACAGGTCATCCTCAAGATCAGCCACCCATCGTTTCCTGGGTCGACCCATCCTTCTTCTTCCACCAGGTCTCCCCATAAAACTTTTCTTCAATGCGGATGTCTCGACAACATACTCTCGTCATGCCCTGCCCACTGGAGTTTATTTTTCTTTGTCAGTGACGGTATCTAGTTCTCCACAGATTTTCTGGATTTCTCCATCTGTCCTTATTCTCCATGATCCTTAGACATTCACTGCACCAAATATCCACCTGAGGATTTTTCTTTCCCACCTGTGCAACCACTCTTCTTCTGTCACTGTCATTGTCCAAGTTTCGGACCCATACATGACCACTGGTTTAAGAACTGTTTTATAGAGACAAATCTTGGTTGCTCTGCTTTTGTTTTTACACTTAAAATATTCCTTGTATGGAGAAGTAACATGTTTCCAACCGATGCCCTTTCTTTTATTTCTTTGTCATAATGTTATCTTAAGTAACTAGTGAGCTCAGGTATTTAAATTTTTCAACCTTTTGAAATTTGTGTCCTCCAGTTACCTGGGGTGCTCTTCTCTCTTGTATTTTACTACATGTTAACATGTATTTGGTCTTTTCAGTGTTTACTTTTAGACCTAAATTCATTGCGACCTCTTCTAGACTCAAGAAACCCTCTTTTAGGTTTTGTTGACTTCTTGAGATAAGTACTACGTCATCAGCATAAGCTAGACACTGATGACTTATCTCATTTCTGTGTCTCATGCCTTCTATTTCTTCTAGTCTGTTCTTTTCAAATAGTCACTTCTTTTTCCTACATTCTATGTGCACTCTTCCGCGTTTATGTCTATATTCCTCTACAGTTTGTCTTGTTTTACGCTGAAGCATCTTTATTCCTGCCTTACTCCTCTCTTTCACTGCCTCTGCACATGTGTCAAACCATTCGGATTGTTTTTCTGTCTTCCTTCTTCCAGCCACATCTTCTGTCACAGCTTATAGTGTTTCCTTAAACAGTCTCCTCTCTTTCCTACTGCTCTGTTTCCTCAAATTTTTGAGTCACTTTGTTAGAATATTCCTCTCTTAGATGGTCATATTTTTTAAACTTGTCCACATCAAAGCGCTCTTGTGTCTTATTGTGACTTTGCAGTCTGTTTTTTGTCGATACTTCACTCTCACTAAGTAATGGTCCATGTCACTATCCGCACCTCTACAGCTTCTAATCTCCATTGGATCACATCGATGGTGTTTATCAATCAACACGTGATCAATTTGGTTTCCTGTGTTCCCATGAGGCAAGTGCCAGGTTACTTTATTAATGTCCTTCTAATTCAGGTGCTCTTTACCTGCCAGCTGCAAAGTCTATTAGTCTCAATACATTATCATTACTGTCATGTAAACTTTCTTTCCCTACTGTGTGTTGGTAAACTCTTCTCTGCTCACCTTGGCGTTTAGGTCCCCCAATATTATTATACAATCATGTTTTTGGATCCTCCCTACTTCCTCTTCCAACTTGCTATAGAAAGCTTCTTTTACGTCCTCACCATCTTCTTCTTCATGTAGACACAGAAGAACAAAGTCACATTGAAAAATTTGTCTTTTATTCTCAGGGAACACAGTCTGTCATTTATGGGACTGAAATTCAGGACAAGTGGTTTTACTTTCTTATGCACTAGGAAATCAGTTCCATTAAGGTATCCGTCACTGCCACTATACATAATCACATACTCTCCTAAATTCATTATTCCTCTGCCTTGCCATCTTCTCTCATGCACTGTAGCTATCATGATTCTGTACTTTGCCAATTCATCCTTTAATTGTCTTAATGCTCCAGCCTTCTTTAGGATTCTCAAATTCCAGGTTGCCATGTAAATATCGTCTGCCTTTCTCTTTAACCAACATTGCCTTTATAGTAAGTTTTTTTTTTTTGGGGGGGGAATGTTCAGACTAAAAATTTCAGGTATAAAAAGCAGGAACCAAATCTTGAATAATAAAATCATGTTGTCTTGAGAAGATGGTAACACCATTAGTATTCTTTAAAATGATGAAAGGTTTAGCAAAGATCGGTCAGTAAGTATAGACACAATTTTTACATCAGTAGTGTCAGTTTTTTGACAATAGCGAAATAATCAAACAAATAAAAATAGATAGAATTATACTATTCTGAAAACACTATTGCAATTTAGTATACTAATACAATATTCACTTAATTATAATTTTTTTATATAATAATAAAACTTTTACAAGAATATTTTTTTATTATTACAGTATTTTGTGAATATTACAATGTTTCAATAGTCTTTAACTATCATCATCAGATATATAAATTATCAATTTAAACATTAAAAAATCAATTGTTCAGATAATAAATGGTTCATAATAAATTTTTGAAATGTTTAAATTTATTAATTTATATACCTTATCTGATGATGATAGTTAACTACTGAGACTTGGTCGTATCTGTAAAATGTACACCAGTTTTGTATGTGTATTAAGTGTTAGTGCGTTCGTCTCGCACTGGGGTCGTTACTTCAATGGTTGCTGCTAACAATGTCCGTAGCGTTGTGGTAATCACCAGTATAACACGGCAGTAACCTTACCTGTTTACTTATAGGGGTGTGTTAATCCCGGGTGGCGCCAAATTGTTTATTAAAACAATTAAAATTACTTGATACAGTGTTTTCAAGTGTGACGGTCGGGGCGTTCAAATAATTCCCGCTCATACTGTCGTCTGGATTGTATAGACAGCTGTGCAAATGACGACTTGAGCGCTGCTCACCAAACCTAGTCTTCGTAAATAAACACAAGTAAAATAATGTAATGCATTCCCTATGAAATAATAACAACGGTTACTCCCTGTAATAGTTATTTTAATGGGTGATAATTAAAATATTCAATTTGCCAATTATATTATAATAAATCTGCACCGACTTTTTACATGAAACACTTCCTCTCAAGGCTGACGAATCGATTAAGGAACGATCAGCATCAGTATGGCTGTGTAACGTTTAGTTATTACAATTATTTTTGTTCCAAAATTGTGGGATTCTTTTGATTATGAGATAAAGAATTCCTATGGTTACAATAAAAATATTTTACCTTACTCTAAGTGTACATAAATAATAATGTGTGATGTTACAATCTGTTCTGTAGTGTCGTCAAATGTGTTTTGAAAGTTCGTGTTTAAATAATAGGTTATATTTTATGTTAACAAATTTTCAGTGAGTTTTATTTTACTTAAATAATCTGTGAAAGAGAAATATTCGGTTTATAGTGAGATAAATTTACCTTTAGTAAAATTTAGAGTGATTAGGTTTTTGGAAATAGGTAATTCAATTGTACTTAACACCTCAGCATGACTTGGTGTCTTCGTTCATTTGATCGGGTAGGATTGGGCTGCAATAAGTTCTTTTTTCATTAATTTTTGGACTTCAATAGGTCTGGCATCCTTTTCTTTTAAAGTCTGGTCATAATTTTCTATCAGTTCTCAGTTGTATGGTCCTGGATCTTGCGTGGACTGTGCTAATGGTTCGTCAACATCTTATACAGTCATGGTTATGAACTTCGATTACTGTTTTACATTATTTTATTAGAAAATCGGTCTTCCAAACTTTGGCTTCTGTACTGCTTGACTGACGCTTCATGGGTAACGGTATTCAACAGTAATTTTCGCCACCAACGTCCGTTTCTATGGTAACTGAATAATTCTGATTGGCTGATTTTGATATGATACTTTGTTATCAAAATTTGAATTCTTCGTATATCTTCTGACTGCTGTTATTCCTTTATCTTCCGTCCTGGTTATTAAATATTGTAACTATATTATGTATTTCCTTTCATAGATTATTTTGATACCCCACAAGTTTGGGTTATTCAGGTTTTTATGTTTTTACAATTATGTTAATACTTGTTAATTACATTTCTTTTTGTATCCAAATGCTTATTATAATAGTTTGTTTTACAAATGATTTACAATTTATTCTTGGTGAATCCTTCACCTCGGATTTGCTAATTTCTTTGTTACTTTGTTATAATTTGTAGTTGTTTGTTTCTGACAGTTAGGCATTTTCATAGGCCTAAGTAGCCATTATGGTATTTGATTTATTTCATTTAAATTACATTTCATTTCAGCCTAATGGGCTTTATTTTGTTATTATAATTGTTTGTGTTGTGTTTTGAGTCTGTTTATGTGTTATTATTATGTCACTATTGTTTTATAGACGTTTAATGAAGAAATTGTGTTAGTGGTTGAAATCACAATCAGAATGATCACAGTTGCACACCACTATGTAAAAATTATCCCAATTAGCGCTTTCAAGCTTCACAGCCCATCGTCAGATTGGAATAGATACAAAATAAGTGGAAACAACCCCTTCACCCCTCTCCCCCACCATGCTCACACACAACAAGCTATAATATGAATGACCCTTCCCCACCCCCTAAACCCTGTCACACCATCTGTAGAGTTACATATTTTTTCTAGCAAATTCCTTGTGTTTCAGTGTGTGTGTGTGTGTGTGTGTGTGTGTGTGTGTGTGTGTGTGTGTGCATCCTTTTAAACTACCCACTTCCTCTCCACACACGTGGGTCAGTCAACACCCTTATTTTAAAACATCCAAATAGTACTATGCAAAATAATTCTTAATATTATCTATCTGTCCTCTATCATTTACTTCTTAATCATGTTATAAAATATTTCTTCATTATCAAATTTAATTTTAATATTAATTAAATTGTCTAACCCTTTTTCTCTCTCTTTCAATATTTCTAACTCCTCTCTAAGCTTCCTTTCAACTGTGTTATTCACTACTTTTACAATTTCGTATTCTTCCAAAGGATTAACAAACTTATGGTTGTCTTCTATGAAATGTCTTGCATATAACGAATTGGTTGTTCTATTACCTTCTCCACGTTTGTGGTCAGACAACCTGCATACGAATTTCCGTCCTGTCTCTCCTAGGTACACCTTGTTGCAGTCTTTACATTTTAATTTATAAATTCCGCTTTTCTGTAATACTGGAATTTTTTCTATATTCTTATTCCTTATCTTATCAAATACCGTTTCACATTTTTTAATAGCTATATCTACTCCATATTTATTAAAACATTTTATAATTTTTCTAGTATGTGAACCTATGTATGTCAATGACCCTGCATAATTCTTTTGTTCTGGTTCTATTTTATCTTTTTGTATGTTAACCCTTTTCATAACTTTATCCACTATGTTGGTGTTATAATTATTATTCCTTACAATTCCCTTTATCGTTCTTAACTCCCTATCTTTTGACTCGGTCTCTTTTAAACACTTCTGAGCTCTGTAACAAAATGAATTGATTGCCGCCATTTTATATCTATATGGGTGGTAAGACTCTCTTGGTATAATTATATCAGAATACGACTCTTTCCTAAATATCCCAAACTGTAGTTTCTCATTATCTTTAATTTCTATGTTTAAATCTAAGTAATTTATTTTCTGACCTCCTATCTCTTCTTTAAATTGTAAGTTTTTATCCTTACTATTTACCTCATTTATAAACTCATGCACTTCTTCTATGCTTCCTTCCCAAATTACTAATACATCATCAACGTATCTAGACCATAATTTTATATTGTTTTTATACTTAGTGGAAGTTATTAATTGCTTTTCAAAATCATTCATGTATATTTCAGCAAGAATAGGGGATAATGAAGACCCCATAGGTAAACCTTTTTTCTGCATATAAAACTTGTTATTAAACCTAAAATAGTTCTGATTTACACATTCTTTAATTACTTGCCTCAACTGCTGTTAAGATGTGCAATCGACTACAGGTAATGGACAACAACAATGAGGTAATAAACGACAACAATAAGGTAAGTAAAGTATTTAAATATCTTAAGTTAAAAGTTAAATTGAAGAGGGTTTTAAGTAAAATATGGTTTAATAAACAATGTCTGGATAATAATGTCATCCCAAAGTACGCTCAAGTTAAAATTAAAAATAAGAACAGTGTAGCCAAAAAAGTAAAAGAACAAAGCGAGAAGTTGTGGATAAAACTGGAAATAAGGTCACTCTACGGCTTAATCAATAGATATAATAGGGAATTATATGACAGACACATAGAATTGTTAAGAATATACTCGTATGTAGAGTTAGAAGAAATATTATATAATTTTGGTTTGGGGTACGTAGAAAAGAAATTGGAAAAGAAAAATAAAAAAATGGTAGATAAGTTAAATAAGTTAATAAAAAAGAACGAAGTAAAAAAGGAACACCTCTCTAAGAATAACTATGAAAAAAGAGTAATAAACCTTACAGAGGTAAATTTCAATACAGAAGAAAAAGAAATGTTAGCAAAAGGCTTAAAATACGCACCGCCACCAGAATTAAATCAAGAAAAAACGATTATTGAATGCGAAAGCATAGTACAAAAACTAGGAAATGAAAATGATAAAAAAAGAATAAGGTGGGAAGTAGGGAATGTAGTAGATAAAATATTTAAGAGAAGTTTGTATAATTCAAAAAATGACCAAAAAATCAAATCAACTGTAACTAAACTAAAGAATAAAATAAAGAAGAATGATATTATAGTAACGAAGGCGGACAAAGGAAATACAATGGTACTACTGAGAAAGGACGAATACATAAAGAAAACGGAAGAATTTATAAGGGAAGGACCATACGAGGAAATAAAGTATGATTATACAAGTAAGTACCAGTCAAGGATAAAACAAATGATGAAACAGATAACATTTATAGAAGAAAATAAGAAAAAGTATTTATTGGAAAGTAATCCAACAGCACCAACTTTTAAAAGTCAGGTTAAGATACATAAAGAAGGAAAACCAATTAGACCGATTGTTTCTTTTATTAATGCACCTATTTATAAATTATCAAAGGAAGTTAGCAGAGTACTGAAAGAGAAATATGAATTTGGGACAAAATACAACATAGAGAATAATGTAAAATTGATAGAAAAATTAGAAAATATAAGGATTAATGTAAATACAAAATTGATATCACTGGATGTTAAGGACATGTTTACCAATATCACAGTAAATAAAGTTATTAAGTTAATAAACGATAATAATATGGGAGAATACAGGTATAAAAAGCAGTTGATGAAAGTAATTAAAGAATGTGTAAATCAGAACTATTTTAGGTTTAATAACAAGTTTTATATGCAGAAAAAAGGTTTACCTATGGGGTCTTCATTATCCCCTATTCTTGCTGAAATATACATGAATGATTTTGAAAAGCAATTAATAACTTCCACTAAGTATAAAAACAATATAAAATTATGGTCTAGATACGTTGATGATGTATTAGTAATTTGGGAAGGAAGCATAGAAGAAGTGCATGAGTTTATAAATGAGGTAAATAGTAAGGATAAAAACTTACAATTTAAAGAAGAGATAGGAGGTAAGAAAATAAATTACTTAGATTTAAACATAGAAATTAAAGATAATGAGAAACTACAGTTTGGGATATTTAGGAAAGAGTCGTATTCTGATATAATTATACCAAGAGAGTCTTACCACCCATATAGATATAAAATGGCGGCAATCAATTCATTTTGTTACAGAGCTCAGAAGTGTTTAAAAGAGACCGAGTCAAAAGATAGGGAGTTAAGAACGATAAAGGGAATTGTAAGGAATAATAATTATAACACCAACATAGTGGATAAAGTTATGAAAAGGGTTAACATACAAAAAGATAAAATAGAACCAGAACAAAAGAATTATGCAGGGTCATTGACATACATAGGTTCACATACTAGAAAAATTATAAAATGTTTTAATAAATATGGAGTAGATATAGCTATTAAAAAATGTGAAACGGTATTTGATAAGATAAGGAATAAGAATATAGAAAAAATTCCAGTATTACAGAAAAGCGGAATTTATAAATTAAAATGTAAAGACTGCAACAAGGTGTACCTAGGAGAGACAGGACGGAAATTCGTATGCAGGTTGTCTGACCACAAACGTGGAGAAGGTAATAGAACAACCAATTCGTTATATGCAAGACATTTCATAGAAGACAACCATAAGTTTGTTAATCCTTTGGAAGAATACGAAATTGTAAAAGTAGTGAATAACACAGTTGAAAGGAAGCTTAGAGAGGAGTTAGAAATATTGAAAGAGAGAGAAAAAGGGTTAGACAATTTAATTAATATTAAAATTAAATTTGATAATGAAGAAATATTTTATAACATGATTAAGAAGTAAATGATAGAGGACAGATAGATAATATTAAGAATTATTTTGCATAGTACTATTTGGATGTTTTAAAATAAGGGTGTTGACTGACCCACTTGTGTGGAGAGGAAGTGGGTAGTTTAAAAGGATGCACACACACACACACACACACACACACACACACACTGAAACACAAGGAATTTGCTAGAAAAAATATGTAACTCTACAGATGGTGTGACAGGGTTTAGGGGGTGGGGAAGGGTCATTCATATTATAGCTTGTTGTGTGTGAGCATGGTGGGGGAGAGGGGTGAAGGGGTTGTTTCCACTTATTTTGTATCTATTCCAATCTGACGATGGGCTGTGAAGCTTGAAAGCGCTAATTGGGATAATTTTTACATAGTGGTGTGCAACTGTGATCATTCTGATTATTGTTTTATACACAATTATTTACTCTTTGGTTTCCATGTTTTCTAGTCATACATTTCTTAATGTTTTTATGTATTTCCTTTGCCAATAATAACAAGGTGGCTATTATTCACTACTTTTTTGATCTTATTTAAATATAACATGTAGGCCTATGGTCTGTATGATTCTTACAGCCATATCCAATTCATAAACTGGTTTGAATAATTATTTAACTATTATTTGCTAATCTTTGTTTACAATTTATCTTATTTTATATTATTTTTTAGTGTGACAAACAACATCACTTTTATGAAACTTGTAACTATCCCTTATAACATGGGTGTTTTTTGATTTGTTTCTAACTCCTTAATTTTTTAAACAATCTTTACCTTCCCTCCATGTTAACACTTTCTATTTACTCTTTTCTGGGATTCTCCCTTTTTAAATATGATTACATATTTTTAAACTTATTGATAATATTTTTTGTTTTAATTACCATTGTGATTATCACATTCCAGTGTTCAATACCTCTTACTTTATAGTTTATACTTAATACTATTTTTCACAACATACTTACTCACTATTATTTTTCACTGTTAAACCTTTAGTGTTCTTTATAGATTTATTAAGTGTTAGTTTTTCTTTATCCTTCACTATTTTTCATAATATTAACATTCTTTATTATACATTATTCTTATTTATACCTCACCTTCACTTTTAAATTATTTATAGTTAATTATAATTTAATTAGTTTACCTTCTTTATCACTACACTCTGGGGTTTTTATACTTTCATTTTGCACTTCACAAATGTTTCTGTTTCTTAAGTGGTCATGTCGTCGTTTGGGTTAGGTCATGTCGTCGTTTGTCGTGTCATAGTTTTTATATTTTATTTAAATTAAGCATTTTATTTACTATTAAGTATTAATGTATATTTAGTATCCTTTTTTATCCCTGGAACTGGGTTGGCTTATTTGTGTTGTAACAATGCCTCCCCTTCAAAATTGATCATTTTGATAAAACACTGTCATAATTTTTTATG
The DNA here is from genome assembly GCA_034769895.1 of Magicicada septendecula. Lineage (NCBI taxonomy): Eukaryota > Metazoa > Arthropoda > Insecta > Hemiptera > Cicadidae > Magicicada > Magicicada septendecula. Next base: position 1,091,617,172 of record CM068367.1, read on the forward strand.
AAATTATCAGTTATATATATATAATCTTTTTCCTTTTCTTTCTTGTCTGTTTCTCCATTCTTATTTCTCTTCTTACTTGATTCATTCCATTTTATTTGGATCTGTTTTCATTTATTTCCATTAGTGTGTTCTCCCTTAACTTTTTAGTAGCTGGTTTCTTCCATTACTACTCATTTTTCTGAGACCAGAGGAAGATCATCTCTGCTCAGTTTATTTTGATTGCTGGACTTTTTCAACAGTCAATCTTAAATACCTTTTTTGTCAACTTGTGACTTAAATTAATAATAACTAGTGGTCGCCCAGTGGTCGAAATTTGACCGTAATTCATTAAATTTTTTATGTTTGAACGTTATTGAGGTTCTTTTGTCAAAGAGTATACCTCTATAATCATTGCATATAATTTTTTTGAATTTTGTTCTATTACGTCAGCTGCGAGCGTGTACAAATACGTCATTAGCGTGTGTTGTTTGCCTTAATTCCGTGCAATACCTATGAAATTTAAAATTTAATGTTAAGTAACAGTTGAAAAACAAAACACAATTACAGCTTGTATTCGTATTTAGTTTTTGATATAATTCATTGTCAGTTTTAATTTTTTCATGTTATTATTGAATCAAATAAACGCTAATAAAAATGAGACTTGACATTCATAGAAGTATAAGATACATTGTTTTCAATTCCAGTGGATTACATTTCATTTTTGGTAAGGTGCAAAATTCGAAAACAGTTTGAAGAATATCTGCTACAAAGCTTATATAATTTTTTTTTTAATTTTTTTTTCTACGCATTAATTTTCGAGTTATTTGAAAAATATGAAAGATAGGATAAATGAGGTTTAGCTTGGCGAAGCCATATTTAAAAAGCAATAACGCGTTTTTTGACATTTCCTTGGGTTTTTTTTTATTGCCATACTGACCAGGTTTCGCCAAGGCTACACAGTTATTTTGCCTATCTTTTTCGAATTATATAAAATTTAAATAAAAAATTAATACAAAATAAAAATGAAACAAAAAATACGTGCCTCGTATTTTTTCATACATTTTTCATTAAATCAAAAAAACCGGGCGGTTAAAAAAATAAATGTTGTCCGTTGAACTTAAAATAGTTTGAAAGTGAATTTAATGATTCAGAACTTCTGTGTAAACGATGTTTTTTGTAAAAACTCTTTCATCATTTGCTAAATGCCCTTGGCCATTATATTCGGAAATATAAAATCTCAAACCATCGAATGATCGAACTCTACTTGTTGCGACGTACAATTGACCATGTGTAAAAACTGGCTGCCTCAATAAAATTCCAATTTTTTCGAATGCTTGTCCTTGAGACTTATTTATTGTCATCGCAAAAGCAAAAGGTATAATTGGAAATTGAGTTCTTTGAAAGTTAAATGGTAAAACTACCGGAATATGTTAAATTTATACGTGGAATCAAAATTCTCTTATTGCGTGCGGTTCCAGTTAAAACTTCGCAATCAGTAGCATTACGAAGCATACACTTGATGCGCATTCTTGTTCCATTGACTAATGCTTCCTTTGTTTTTAAGTTTCTGATCAGTAAAACGATGCAATTAACTTTCAATACTAACTTATGTGGTGGCAAACCACTAATAATCAAAGAATTCAAAAACTCTACTGGATAGTTATTGATTTCATTGTCATCATCACAAATTATTTTATCGTAGCTATGATATGTTTTCTGTTCACCTGGTATTCGATTAAGTATATCAGTATTAATAAAAGTACAATCATCATGTTTAGGTGCTAAAATAACTGACTTCGATATGTTAGCTGAGAGTATGTTTTCAGAAATATTTCCATACACCTCATTAATAATATTATTTTCATCTCCTATTAATAGCTGAGATATTTCAATAATATTTTCACCAAACTGAGGGAATTGTGGGGCTTCATCATTACCAATTTTTTTCAAGAATTCGACAAATTCTATTTCACTTGGTAAGGCTATCATATTTTGAGTAAACGTTACTTTATGAAAATAAACAAATTTATGCCAACTCGTGACACAATTTTCAATTAAAGTTGCACGTGATCCGTGTGGGACAACTGGTAAGATTTGCCGAAAATCACCGCACAGAAATATCGTTTTCAATCCAAATGGTTTATATTTATCATTTTCATCGCATAGATCCTGCAATAATCTATCTATGATTTTCAACACTTGCAGTGAGCACACAGAAATTTCATCAATAATTATCAATGATGATGAATTTATGTAACGTCCATAGCTACTATTTGCGGTAATATTCGCTACAGAAGTTTCCAAAATGGGTATAGGCAATTTAAACACATTGTGTAAAGTTCTACCTCCAAGTAATAGAGTTGAAGCTATGCCACTGAAACCTGTTGCAATGCAACTAAGATTAAGCGAATTTAATTTGTGAATGATTGCTGTTTGTGTGAATGTTTTTCCACAACCTGCATGAGCGGTTAAACAAAAAACATTAGATCCAGTATCATGGTGCAAAACTTCTCGAATCACACGATCAATTAGATTACGCTGTTCAATATTTGCAGTTTCATAATGCTCACAAAACAGAAACTCTTGTTCTGTTGGATCAATAGCATTTGCTACGTCTGTTCTCTGCGAATACGTGGGAACTGGTAAACCAAGTTCTTGATATGACAAATTATGAACATTCAAAATATCTTCAATTTCTAATAGAGCTGTGTTAAAGGATACTTCTTCGTTGTAATCTCTCAAAAAATCTTTACTAAGATATACTTTAAATTCATTCCATAATGCCAATGCATTGGCTGGCACATTTAATGCACAAATGTAACCAAATAAATTTCGCATTTTTTTGGTGAATGTAATTCTTTTGCTTCATTTAAACATTCGCGCCATTCATTATCATTTGAAGCAATGCCGCGAGCATGGCACGCTTCAACAAAAGAAGTGTGTATAATTCCATTGTATGTTCTAACATCCTCAAATGATTTTGGACCACAGACATGTAATAAAAGCAATCGTAAATGGAAAAGTTCGATGTCTTTTGGTGATACTACATATATGCGTGTAATGATTTTATCACCTCCACGCCTTCTCTTCTTCCATTTTTTTTCGGGAATCTTCCCACACATAATGCAAAGGAATTTCAATATACTTATATTCATGCGCTGATGGATCTGATCGATTCAATTCAAAAAATGCTAATAATTTTGTTTGTCTTACATTTTCAATTGCTTGACGTTCTTGCCCTTCTTGAAAGTAAACATTCTGTCTACGCGGTAAATGAATGTCAAGCCTAACGATGACATGTGATTGAAAATGCATTGGTAATTCATAGATGCGCCATACAGCTTCAGTTGATCCGACATAACGGCCATTTAAAAAATTTTTAACTTCATCAGTTTGTATTTCTTGACCTGGTTCATTTCTCTCTGAACCTAATTCAACAGATTCACTGTCATAGCCTTTATACACATATTTATAAATGTATTTAATACTTTTAACTGTAGTGCATACTTCAACATTTATATGGCAATTAAATTTGGCAAGTAAATACGGATTGTATGGTACAACATAACGATTGTCGAGGCAACTACCGCGAACTTCAGCATTAATACCATTATCACGCCTTCTGTATAATGGATATCCATTTAGTGATTCACGTGTAAATTCATTAAATCGTTTTGGATAATCTTTTGTGCATTTTCCATCTCTCATACATACAGAGTTTGGATTAAGTACACCGCGTGGACCATGCATCATGTGTTTTACAACACATTCATGTAATGTAGGATGTGTTTGAATGTTAGGAATCTCCGCAGATACAACTTTATCAATATCGGTAGCGTTAACAATTTTATCTTGCTCATTTAAAGAGAGTAAAATGTGAGCATGAGGGAATCCTCTCTTTTGAAACTCAATTGTATAAATGAGTGCTTCAACTTTACCGAAGATTTTTTTTAGTGTAAGGCCCTCAATTAATGCTTTCAGTTTGGACTTGAATACACGCACAACAATATCAGGTCGAAAATTAGCTGACTCACCTACACCAATATTGCTAACTATTTCAGGCCAACTTGGATTGCAAGTCATTGTAATAAACAAAGAAGGCTTTCCGAAATGTTGTACAATTGACATTGCATCTAAATAATTCTGATACATATTTCTTGGAGATCCATTGAATGAAGATGGTAAAATTACTCTACGGCCAACATTATTGGCATTGGGGTTCAATTCTAAATAATCTGTTAAATTGTTGTAAACTTCAGACCTAAGACTTGTTTGATTTTGTCGAATGAAATGTAACCTTGTGCCCTCTATTCTCACATACATATCAACTATCCACTGCAGAAATAATTTTTGTGAATGGTGCAACATGCTAAAATCTCTAATTGTAAGTCGATAGGCTGCATACTGAAGCATGGTTAATTTATTTCTGGGCGCTCTTGAATTAGATGTAGTTGGTACATTATGAGAAATATTGATATGCCACCCAGTATCACCATTTGGAAAAAGTAATGGATACGCTAAAGGGTCCAATGATGAATCCAAAACAGAGATATTTTTAATGGTACCATTAACTTTTGAAAACAAAACCATATTTCGTTCAAAGGGTGGCTCACCATCAACTGTACTAAATATTACTGCTACATCAGTTTGAACTGCATCATTATAATGGCGTAGATCTAAATCACGATTTACTTTAATGAGCATACAAATTTCTTTATTTTGATTTTCAACTCTCTGACAATGATCTTTCATTGCAATGATTGACCGAACGAAAGGATTAATACGTTCCAATTCAAGAGAGATTTCGCGCATTATATTGTTATTGCATGTCTGATTATAGTGTTCACGTAATCTATAATTGACAGCAGTGTCAACACCATAAAAATATAATTGCGCATAACATGGTGAGCGACCATATCCAGCAGTCATTGGACCTGATCTGTGATAAAACGCATCACGTATTTTAAAATGATACACTCCACGCGTAAATGTATCCGAAATTTTAGCTTCTAAGCAAACCATAGCAACTGATGAATTGTATTTACGAATGTTTTCAAAATAATTTTTTGACTTTCCTTTTATTGAAGGTTCATTTGAAGTAAGTCCATCATACAATGATTTAAAGTATTCATTTTGACTTGAGGCCGGTAATATTGCTTTACCCTTATGACAACATGAAGTGAATGCAGTCCTTTCACCTAAAGTGACCTCAGATTCGAAATGTTTTGCATTGCAAAACCTGCATTGCAAAATGCATTAATCCACAATCAAATGTATTAAAATTTCTTGGAATGCCATTCAGTGCGCATTTAAATGTATCCCTCAAAATAATTTCATCATTTTGTATACTATTTACAGTATTTAAATTTGCATTTGGTCTATTATCATTTTGACTTTCACGCGAATATATATTCCTTCTTCTTTGTCTCTCACTCTGACCCGTCAATGTTATACTATTTACACTATTTAAATTTGCATTTGGTCTATTATCATTTTGACTTTCACGCGAATATATATTCCTTCTTTGTCTCTCACTCCGACCCGTCAGTGTTCTATGTCGAGGCATAATGGAAGTAGGTGCGAATATCTGAATGTAAAAAAAAAAACATGTAATGAAATTACTGAAAATAAGATTAGACAGGGTTTAATTTAAAAATAATAAAATGTACTCACTTTTTTGAAACCACCAATAATAATTAGGCGAGAGTAAGTCAATTCAAATTGCTGCTACAAAATTTTCCTTTTGCAACAGGTGTATATTAAGCAAGCTGTATTTCAATTTCAACTTCACATTAATATATAAACACAGATATCTAATATACAAAATATAAAATAAACGCTTTTTTGCCTTGACATACACTCCACAGACTATTGAAAAAGGAACATTTGAAATCACACAAAATTCACAGCTCATTCAGTCAATCTGTCAGTAATTATTTGTTGGCAACATTTTAAAATTCTTTGGCGACTGTTTGACCACAGACTATTATGTGTTTGACATTGGCAGTATGAACGTAAACAAACGACAGACTATTATGTGTTTGGCATTGGCAGTATGAACGTACACTAAAATGAAAAAATTATAATTTTATTGCCTGGCAACAAAATTATTTTATTTTTAACAATTACCATTGTTTGAAAAAGTTTAAATGAATTTTCAAGTGCAAATGAATGTTTTATTTTATTTTATTTAATGTATTTGTAACACATATTATATATAAATTTTAGCTTTCTGCTTTCCTTCTCCATATAAACTTTAACTATGCCAAATCTCACACTCCTCCGTGCGCGCAATATGCTTAAAAAGGGGTACAAAGTTTTCTCTTCACGTATTAATATATAGATAATATATTTTGGGATTGTCCACCTTGTGGTTTGTTTTTAGATCACTTTGGCCTTTTACTCATTCTTCCTTCCGCTGTACCTTAGCTATATACTGTGCTCTACTCATACAGTTGATTGTTTTTTATTTATTCATATGTTAACTTCATCATATCTAACTTTTCATTAGTTTGTTTTTCTATTCTTCGTGTGATCATTTTAATTATCTTAGACATAGGTAATATTATCTGGAAATAGACATAAATCAATTATTGGAAATAGGTAATTCAATTGTACTTAACACCTCAGCATGACTTGGTGTCTTCGTTCATTTGATCGGGTAGGATTGGGCTGCAATAAGTTCTTTTTTTCATTAATTTTTCGGACTTCAATAGGTCTGGCGTCCTTTTCTTTTAAAGTCTGGTCATAATTTTCTATCAGTTCTCAGTTGTATGGTCCTGGATCTTGCGTGGACTGTGCTAATGGTTCGTCAACATCTTATACAGTCATGGTTATGAACTTCGATTACGGTTTTACATTATTTTATTAGAAAATTGGTCTTCCAAACTTTGGCTTCTGTACTGCTTGACTGACGCTTCACGAGTAACGGTATTCAACGGTAATTTTCGCCACCAACGTCCATTTCTATGGTAACTGAAGAATTCTGATTGGCTGATTTTGATATGATACATTGTTATCAAAATTTGAATTCTTCGTATATCTTCTGACTGCTGTTATTCCTTTATCTTCCGTCCTGGTTATTAAATATTGTCACTATATTATGTATTTCCTTTCATAGATTATTTTGATACCCCACAAGTTTGGGTTATTCAGGTTTTTATGCTTTTACAATTATGTTAATACTTGTTAATTACATTTCTTTTTGTATCCAAATGCTTATTATAATATTTTGTTTTACAAATGATTTACAATTTACTCTTGGTGAATCCTTCACCTCGGATTTGCTAATTTCTTTGTTACTTTGTTATCATTTGTAGTTGTTTGTTTCTGACAGTTAGGCATTTTCATAGGCCTAAGTAGCCATTATGGTATTTGAGTTATTTCATTTAAATTACATTTCATTTCAGCCTAATGGGCTTTATTTTGTTATTATAATTGGTTGTGTTGTGTTTTGAGTCTGTTTATGTGTTATTATTATGTCACTATTATTTTATACACAATTATTTACTCTTTGGTTTCCATGTTTTCTAGTCATACATTTCTTAACGTTTTTATTTATTTCCTTTGCCAATAATAACAAGGTGGCTATTATTCACTACTTTTTTGATCTTATTTAAATATAACATGTAGGCCTATGGTCTGTATGATTCTTACAGCCATATCCAATTCATAAACTGGTTTGAATAATTATTTAACTACTATTTGCTAATCTTTGTTTACAATTTATCTTATTTTATATTATTTTTTAGTGTGACAAACAACATCACTTTTATGAAACTTATAACTATCCCTTATAACATGGGTGTTTTTTGATTTGTTTCTAACTCCTTAATTTTTTAAACAATCTTTACCTTCCCTCCATGTTAACACTTTCTATTTACTCTTTCCTGGGATTCTCCCTTTTTAAATATGATTACATATTTTTAAACTTATTGATAATATTTTTTGTTTTAATTACCATTGTGATTATCACTTTCCAGTGTTCAATACCTCTTACTTTATAGTTTATACTTAATACTATTTTTCACAACATACTTACTCACTATTATTTTTCACTGTTAAACCTTTAGTGTTCTTTATAGATTTATTAAGTGTTCGTTTTCTTTATCCTTCACTATTTTTCATAATATTAACATTCTTTATTATACATTATTCTTATTTATACCTCACCTTCACTTTTAAATTATTTATAGTTAATTATAAATTAATTAGTTTACCTTCTTTATCACTACACTCTGGGGTTTTTACACTTTCATTTTGCACTTCACAAATGTTTTTGTTTCTTAAGTGTTTCTGAATGGGTAATCCCTCTAATTATTATCTCACTACCGTACTATCTCTTTCATTACAATATTTCCTTAATACTGTTAACAATTTTATGTCCTTACATTTCTATTATTACATCTAACTCTAAATTGTGGGTTAGTTTGCTTTTTATACTTATATTTAACATTGTTTAATAGGGTTTCTTCCCTAAATTATTATTGCCCATTAATGGATAATGACCTTTACTTTTTCCTTTCTCATAGGTTAATTATTGGTCTTGGTTCCAATATTACTTTTCAGTGCATTATTTCTCCTGCTCGTATTCTTTATTACTTGTTTGTGTATCATTATTAGTTTTCATTTTTATTCATTTCCCTTCTTCTTCATTTTCATTGTATTTGGTTAATACCTTGGTTTTTCCACCTTCTCCTTTGGGTTCATTTTAACGTGTTACATTGAGTCATTTAATTCCATGAACTTGTTTCATTTTTGTTTGGTTTGGGTTTTTTCCCTTCTTCTTTTGGTTTGGTTAATAACTTTCTTCTCTTCTTTGGTTTTATTCTTGTTTGTTTTTCGTGGTTCCCTTCTTCTTTTATTTCCTTTTGTTGGGTCAATCACTTGGGTTAGGTCATGTCGTCATTTGTCGTGTCATAGTTTTTATATTTTATTTAAATTAAGCATTTTATTTGCTATTAAGTATTATTTTATATTTAGTATCCTTTTTTATCCCTGGTACTGGGTTGGCTTATTTGTGTTGTAACATAATGCCTCCTCTTCAAAATTGATCATTTTGATAAAACACTATCATAGTTTTTTATGAAATTATCAGTTATATATATAATCTTTTTCCTTTTCTTTCTTGTTTGTTTCTCCATTCTTATTTCTCTTCTTACTTGATTCATTCCATTTTATTTGGATCTGTTTTTATTTATTTCCATTAGTATGTTCTACCTTAACTTTTTAGTAGCTGGTTTCTTCCATTACTACTCATTTTTCTGAGACCAGAGGAACATCATGTTATGTTAATTAAACTATTAAAATATATAAATACATAATTTTGTATTGCCACCTACCTGAAAATTTATCTGGGTCCAGGATTCTCACACGAACGTAAGATGCTAACGTGGTTTATAGGTTAATGGAATAATTTACGTAACTCATTTTGTTTTGAAGAGAATTAGTAAATTTTATTTTTTAACTTTTAAAGAAGACATAAAAAAAACTGTTGTTAGATTATTTAGTCAACGTTGGAAATGAAATACAAGTATAATACTCTTCTGCATGTACTCCATCCCTGCGGCTATTACTAAACTTATCTTATTCTAACAGCTTACCTTATTTAATACACAGACAGCCCAGCCCGCCAAACATTCTCACATTCACACTATTTTTTAAAACCATCCCAATCCCCTGATTATTTCTTTATACATTGTGAAATACACCCCACTGCCGGCAACGTGGTTCACTCGAGCTCACTATTTCGCATTTGGAAATTAATTGTGTGTCCAAAAATAGATGTGGATGTTCTTCAACTGAATAATCTCGCCACTGTCACATTATTTTAACTGATAACTCACTTTTTACTTGAAAATTATGAAATTTTAAAAGGAGCCCCTTGGGGCAGGTACGGTCTGTAATCGGACTGGGGATAGCGTCTCTACGTTCACTGCCAACTAGATTGCGTTTTTCAAAGTGGAAAACAATGCCTTGTAATTCGTCGCCACAGCTGTGTCCCATTTAACACATGTAGTTTCTTGTGCGTTGGTCGTAGATGACATATGGTCAGCACTGGTTGACGTCACAAAAAGAGGTGGGACATAGGCTCACATCCGTCAGCATGGACCATGTGCTCGTACAGTTTTCGTCTCTAGCCATTTTTGAGTTTTACAAGTCGGCGTCGGTCCGCGCACCTGCTGGTGTGACGCGCTCAGACGTACTGCCACACACTCGCAAAATTCATAGAAATGATGCTTGGTACATTCCTTCGTAACGATTACACAACTGTTAAGGCGTATTGCTCCTTTGTTACCAATGCTTTATTCAACACGTGGCCTGGTCACAGATGGAAATTATATTTATGAATTTTTTTTTTTCTAAACCCCAAAAATTTAATACAATAAAATTCCTTAATAATCGTCACGTTACAATACCCCCCCAATGAGATATCTTCTGCCGAAACAGAAGAAAGCTCATTGCTAAAACCCCCAAGAGGACCGGTGAGGATATGGTGCCAACAACCCCCTTTTGCTCTTATACTTCATGGGTAAACAACCCCCTGGCTCGGCGACTATGGCCGCATCTGAACGAGATCACTGGACTTCTCTGTGCGAGATCCCAACACCGTAAACCTGAACAGATACGCACCACAGCGCACCTCACCTTCTATCATGCAACCCCAAAATCCAAATCCCTGGTCTTATATCATGCCAGATCCTCAACCGATATGTTCCGCCTTATCATGCACACTGGGCTGCCTTTAGCAGTTACTGGGCTCGCACACACACTTATTGCTACATCCTATCAAAATTGAAATATTCTTAGTTACAAAATTTCATTTAAGTTAAAAATCCACAGCTATTTTCTCAAAAATCAAAATAAAACCTTTTATCTAAATTGAATAATTCTCTTCATTATTTTTTATCATTAGAAAATAAACAAGTTGAACATTTATTAAAATATGAACATCCTTATCCTAACATGTGATTATACCTATATTCTAAACAATACAATTCAATAAAAAAAACGATTAGTACACACCAACAATAACATAATCAAAATCCAAAAACATCCATTAGATGGCAGGCATAAAATCAAAAAAAAATTTAAATTTATTAAAATATATTTTTTCTCATTATCAAAACTATTTAAATTTATTCAAATCAATTAAAAGCAAAATCGGCATTACTTCATTGCCAAACGTGTCTAGTATAGAACATCACCCATCAGCTGATCAAACTGGGTCAAGTCAAGAACCTTGACCTACATAAGTTATACACAAGTTACATCAGAAAATACATTAAACACCTTTAAAATTCTATCTTTAAACACAAAAACACAATAAAATAAACATTTAAAATCAGAAAATATTATTATGATTAACAATAAAATTGACATTTAAATTACTCAACATAAACACTTTATAACTTTACATTTTCAAATTCTATTAAAATTGTCCCTTGTTTCAATCAAAATCTTACCTTTTTACTATAAATCTCTTTTCTTTACTATTCTCAATTTCCTTTACTTTGGGTGATCTAATTATTTATACTAACTTGATATGCATACATATAATCTTTACCTCTTTGACTCTAATACTCATCAACAGCTTTAACTAATATGACACCCATCTCTATCAAAAACATCTATCAAACAATTCTCTAAACCCAACTTACTACTAAACTCAATCCACATCATTCTCTCGATATATAAAAAAAATACTCTCTAACCCTTTGTACTTAGGATATGTGTTCCCCACCCAAAAAAAGCTCATTCCCTTAATCTGGTCCCTGGATTCTGCCTAAGGCAACCCCTTCCCGCCAAATCGGTCCCTTCCCGTCCCAACCCTTTTGTTGCGGACTCCTACACTACACTATCCCCTATTACAAAATTACCATCCCCAAATTAACACTCTTATTACCTCACTTCAACTACAAAATAACATCATCATTTATAAACATCAATATATCAATCACTACTCTACATATATTCCCCATATCTACTGTGTCAACATCAATACTTCTGAAATTCTATTACATTAACTCACAACAACATTACATTAATTCAAAACAATATTTTCATCTCTAGTACCACTTTAACTTTAACTTGGACTGATCTATATGTCCCAGAAAATATTAATCACTCAAAATCTATCTTTTACCATCTTTCACAAATCATTAAAATCTTAACTTTATCAAATTACTTTTCTCATCATTTGAAATAGCGTCTTTAACACATTAAAACATTATATTTAACATTAATTACCTTGGACATTAATAAACAATTTATCAGTGACATTCTACTACTGATCAGCTCACATTCCTAGCAAGGTGAATGACCTCACTGCAAACCCATTTCAAAATTATACACATTCTATGAAATACATATTTTTAGCAATCCTTACATCCACCATACTACACATCATTGTTTCCCCTCTTTCTGACTCTGGTACAATTATGTAAACCGCCTGCCGGTCGGTCTAGTTATTTACTTTGTTATACTCATTTCAAAATTACACAAATTATATAAAACACATTTTTATCAATTCTTACCTCTAACACAATAAAATAATACATTTATAAAACAGAATAAACACAGTATACTGAACGTATGAACACCTATTTATCAAAGCATAATACAAGCATTTTATTAGTGCAAAATTGATTTATCATTTTTAAGTTATGAAATTTAAATTCGTTGCTCACCTGAGCAACCCCCTATCCACACACACTATTGTATTGTTCTGTTGGACTGTGGCGCCCATGTGCGTTCACAAGGACTGCATAGTTGGAGGAATTGAACATCTCCTTGTCCTTGCTTCGGCTTTACATTTTAAGAATTTTTTAGATATCGACATATCTGCGTTTTATAGTTACAAGCCCTTAAAACGGGTCTACCACCTGGCTATGCTGTCCCTACTCGGACAGAGTGGCAGCCGCTGTTCCATAGTTCCGGGATTTCCCCTAGTTTCACCCCCCTGTTAATTTCTAATATCAACCAATTTCAAGCCAGCTATGTTCAAGGGACTTGATTATGGCCATAGCTGACCGCTAGCCAAAACCACGATTAGTGCTGGTAAGGCAGTAATCGCCCGAAAAGGGGAAATCAAACTTTACCTTCATGCATGTTACACATCATTATTTTGCACGGCACGAAAGTCTATCAGGGTACAACATACAATTGTACAAAAAGGTGTGCCGTACATTTTCGCCATTTCGGCCTCCGATGGAGGTAACACTCCCTGTTACCCCAACCCATTCCACTATCTACTGGGGCACATGCCACCCCAGCAATAGCACACTAATAGCTAACTTAAACTTTCTACAATTGCAGTTCCACACTCCAACATTATATCACTTCTATGAGCACCAATCTACCCCCCAAAATTATCCCCACAGCTTGTATTGACAACAAGTTCTAATTTATTTTACACTCTTCAAAACGTTCCCACTTTCACTGATACTAAGAACTTTACAATTATCTGGTCACTTATTTCTAAAATTTATATAAATTTAAAATTATAAACATCCCAAAATATTGTGATTTTACTTCCATATTCCTTAAGGAATGGAAGTATGGTGATGGCAAAAAAAATCGTGTTCGAGATTATTGCAGATTCTGATTCTACTACACTCAAAACATGAAAAAAATCGTTTTCCGAAAAGTGTCTGCGTGTCTGTCTGTCTGTCTGTGTGTCTGTCTGTCTGTAGATTTTTTTCTATGGCAAACGATAACTGCCGCAAATTCAAACAGAATCAAATAATTTTTTGCATACAGCCCTAAATTGTAGAGTTCTCAAGACCTATTGTTTTTGGTGAAGATCGGTTAAGGGAAAGGGGTAGTTTACCTACAACGTTTTTTTAACAAGGGTATTTTCTATGGCAAACGATAACAGCAGCAAATTCAAACAGAATCAAATAATTTTCTGCATACAGCCCTGATTTGTAGAGTACTCAAGACCTATTGTTTTTGGTGAAGATCGGTTGAGGGGAAGGGGTAGTTTACCTGCAACGTTTTTTATCAAGCGTATTTTCTATGGCAAACGATAACAGCCGCAAATTCAAACAGAATCAAATAATTTTTTGCATACGTCAGTGAATTGTAGAGGACGCAAGGCCTTTAGATTTTGGTGAAGATCGGTTAAGGGGAAGGGGTAGTTTACCTGCAACCTTTTATGTTTTAACAAGAGTAAAGTACTTGAAAATTTATTTAAACTTTTTGAAACAATGGTAATTGTTGAAAATAAAATAATTTTGTTGCCAGGTAACAAAAATAAAGTCATTTTGATTATAAAATATAAATATTTACAACAAGAAAAGAATTTTCAGTTTTCAAAATTTAAATATATTTTTATAAAACAATGGGTTCTTCATTGAGGTGGGGACCATGTCACTCACTCCATCTCAAGCCTCTCCCATTTTGCAGAAAAAGAGGACCCTGTCAAGGCTGATACTTTGACGACAGTGACAGGGCTTTCCACCAAATTCAGCAGAGTGACAGGTAGGCCCAACTCTGATTGGCTCCTCAGATTTCCCCAGCGTTAGTAGGTTCTATGAAAATATTTTATTTCAAAAATGATTTTAAATATAAATCTTAGATATGTTTTATAAATCTCATGTTTTATGTTTTAACATGGGTAATTTTTTATATGACGAACCATAACTGCCGTAAATTCAAACAGAATCAAATAATTTTTTACATATGTGCCTGAGCTATAGAGAACTCAATGTCTGTTGATTTTGGTGAAGATCGGTTACGGGGAAAGGGCAGTTTACCTGAAACATTTTTTGTTGTAACATGAGTAAAGTACTTAATTTTGATAAAGTATCCTGATAAGATCTTAATAATCCACTGTAGAAACGTAGATGAAATATCTATAAATGAAGAGGCTAGTTGAACGGGCTGGGGGTAATTTTCTATAAATCAAAATTATAGTTGAAGGGGGAGGGGATAATTTTTTTTTATGTGTACTACGTTATTGGCAACAAAGAAGTATTTTTTTGTTAAAATTCCTTCCCTGGCTGTGTGGCTGAAAATGATTTAAAATATAAATCTTAGAATATGGAAGTCATGTATGGTTCTCCATACCGATATTTTATTTACATTGGAGGCTGACTAACATTCCTTAATCACGACTAATGTTGGTAAGACAGTAAATCGCCTGAAAAGCCGGGGTTTTGCTATGAGGGAAACCTGGGGATCGCATAGATTCACTTTGTGAATTCACTTCCCCCTTTCTAAACCAACTCTACTTCCTCTTTTATTCAAACCTGCCGCCTATGCCACCCCCCAGCAACCCACTCGCCACAAAATTCGTCTTTTCAGACCACACGGAAACTATTGTCAATGGCTAAATTTTAGTCTCGCCATTGACACTGAAACTTTAAATTTGTATGCACTGCCTTTTATTTAGGTGCAGCCTCCATTATTTACATACACTCTAAGGCAGTGCAGGCACGTGACAGGTACACCAGACCGCTGCACCATGAGTGTGTTAATAATGTAATTTGTGTCACGTACCTTTGGGGTCCCCCTCCCCATACAAAAAAGTGATGTGAGTTTTCAACTTTTGACCAATTTTGGTGGAGCCGGACCATCGTTGCGTTCACCGCCCGAAGGAAGATCCTCCAACCATGGCCCGCCTCCGAGTTCCGAAAACCACGGCCAGGACTGGTAAGATCATGACCGCCCGAAAATGGGGGAGAGTCCCTTCTGAAAGCAACATTTCAAATACTATCTACATCAATTAAACAATTAAAGTGACCGAGATAATTTTAAGTTCGTCGCATTTTGTGTACCTACTATCTCCTGCGTTGCTGGGTTGCGTAACACGTACGCATTACTCATCTTTACTTCTACAATTTCATATGGTCCCTCATATAACAGGAAAAACTTCTTTATTTCTCTATCCTGTGCGCTAGACAAATCATGTCTCCTTACCAATACTAATTGCCCTACTTCATATTTAGTCCACTTACCTTTAGCATCATGCCTCTGCTTTCTCCTTTTGTCAGTAAATTTTCATTCGCTAGTCGGATCTTCATATTCACGTCTATAGTTTGCGTTTCTGGTGGATAGCTAAAAAGTTGTTCCAATATCCTAGGTGGCCTTGTTCCTCTGATCAATTCATACGGCGTAAACCCGGTGGATTCATGGGTGGTACAATTCAGCCACTCCTCTACTTTCTTAACGTAAGATGGCCATTCTGTGTGCTTGGCGTGACAATACGCCCGAAATATCCTACCAATCTCTCTCATCACCCGTTCCGCCTGGTTTGACTGTGGATGGTAAACTGCCGTATGTTTGGGTATGATGCCTTCCTATCCAAGAGTTTGTCGCCACTTGCCGCTGATAAACTGTGGTCCGTGGTCGGATAAAATTATTTTTGGTTTCCCTACATTAATCATGTAGTCTCTTACTATTTTTTCGCTGAGGACTTTGCTCGTCGCTCTCTTAATACTATACAACTTAACAAATTTCGAAAAAGTGTCTAAAACTACAAATACATACAACACACCACCTCTACCTCTGGGTAATGGCCCATACAAATCAACTGCAACTAAATCAAATGGTCTTTCAACTTTTATATAATTCATCTCCCCTTCTACTCTATAATTCACTACTTTTGATTTCTGACACAAATCACAAACTCTTAACACTCTTCTAACTCTCCTCTCCATATTCTTAAATATACATGATTCCTTTAAAACATTAGCACACTTTCTTGCCCCAAAATGCCCATACCTTAGGTGCGGAACTTTCCTACAGCAAACACGATGCTCATCAGCTCCTTTTCCGTAGTTGTATAATTTCTTTCGGCTGCCAAAAGAGATCTGCTGGCGAAAGCTATCGTGTGGTGTTCTCTGTCACTATCCTCCTGGTACAACTCCGCTCCCACGGCGACGTTACTGGCGTCAGTCTGTAAGTAAAAATTTTTAAGAAATCAGGATGGTTCATCATTATCATATTTGAAAATCTTCTCTTTATCTCCTCTCAAATGCATCCCTCTCTCCTCATTTTCTATACTATCACTCTCTCGACACATATTTATTTTAGTCTCTATCTCTCCATCGCCTATCTGCTTATGTAACATTTTTATTCCCATGACTTTAACTTCATTTACTACTCTCTTAAACTTTACCCCAACTGGTTTACTCCCATTTTCAAATTTTACTATTTGTTTATTGAAGTCTATTACTGCCCCATTTCTCTCCAAAAAATCATTTCCCAATATTACATCTAAACTCAACCCTTTAACCACTAGGAATGTGTTTTCAAACTCAACTTCATTTATCAAAATATTTAACTGTACTTGTCTAGTTATTCTTTTGCTTCTCACCCCAGTTACCCCCACTACTGTAACCCCCGCAACTGGTAATGATGGTATATTCTTATTTATCTCTTTTAGTTCTCCCATGACATTTTCAGAAATTACAGAGATCTCGCTACCTGTATCAATTAAGGTTTTATAATTCTTACCTTCGATGTTGACTGTCACCTCCGTGAATCCTGTTTTGTGTTCCATCACTTTGTTGTCTTCTTCCAAAAATTCCTTCGCCATATCTACTTTGATGATATTGCTCAAATATTCGTCGGTTACTTGGACCCGGTTCTCTGTTGACAATGTTAGGGCCCGCTTCTCCATTGTCCTCCCTAGTTTACCGTGGAGGGACCTGCTACGGCTGGGTGGTTTCCTCCTCTCCCTCTGTTGTAATGGCCTCCTCCTCTCGGCGCTCCTCTATGAAATTCTGCCCCTCTCGACTGCTGATTTGGCTGTGGATGCATTCTCTCGTTCCGTGCACACTCCCTGCTTTTATGACATATAAAACAATTGGTTCTGTTAGCATAATTGTCTACATTACATTCTCTACATCTCCAACTCTCGCCCCTATTATCAAAATTTCCTCCACGCGCTCCTCTATGAAAATTCTGTGTTCCCCTATTCTGATGGTAATTATTATAGTTTGGTACTACTGGTGGGTTTGGACGCCGCCCTATGTCACGTTCCCCGATATTTTGTAGCACATCTAACATGCTCTCTAGCTCGTTTATATTCGCAATTTCTCTAGTCATTAAAGTAATTTGTACCTCTCTAGGCAGGTGTTTGCTAATATGTCTCACGAATGACCAGAACGGCAACGGCGGTTCTAGATACTTGGCCTCATTATATATAGTCATCACGTACATAGTTAAGTGGTTATTAATTCTACCAAAATTCCCAGTACCCATTATTTTGCTCCGTAAGATTTCTTGGTCCTCTTCTGACCAATACTTGTTTCGAAAAGCTACCTCAAATTCCTCGTAACTACCCCATTCGGTATTGTGTACTTCTGCCCATATCTCGGCATTACCCTTAAAACACTTCAAAATTTTCAGCAATTTGACCTCCCAGCTACTACTATTAAATCGATTAAATTCCCGTGTTCGATTCAAAAATTGCATCGGATGCACTCTGCGATTCTCACTACTAAAGGTTTCTAGTTCAATTTCATTATTTGCGTCTCGTGTAATTAATATACGTTCAGTAACATTGCTTAATTTTTGGTTTATTACTAAACTTAACTCATCTTTCACACTACTAATGTTCTGTTCGATTGAATATAATTTTTTATCATTACTACATTCAGACTGTATGCTATTCTTTGATATTACATTAATTGATTCATTTAATGCTTGTATTTCTGTCTTACAAGTATTTTCAATTTCATTTACCTTAAGGTCTACGTTATTTTTGTGTTCATCTATATTCTGACTCATTTTCTCAATTGTCATTACTACGCTATTAAGCTTACATTCAGTTTCGGTATTACACTTATTTATTTTACATTCTATTTCATTGTTATACTCATTCATTGAATTTACTAATGTCTCATTATTCTCATTTATTTGTGTATCAACTCTGTCTATCTGACTATCTATCTCATTAAATTTACCGTCTATCTTTTTTATTGAATTATCTAACTTGGTATCTAATTGGTTAATTTTATTAGTAAATTCTTCATTGGTATTTTCACAACGTCTATTAATTTCTTGAATATTATTTTTTAATTCATCAAGTTTGTCATTAAAAATATGATTCTGTACATCTAATTTCTCATTGACACTACTTTTAAATTCTTGAATTTCGTTTTTCTGTTAATCAAATTTGCTATCAAATTTATTCAACAATAACTGCACCATAGTCATCATATCACTACTACTTTCTCTCTTAACTAAGGTCGGCGTTGACTGACTCGTCACACCTTCCATTATTTTCGATTCGGTCAACTGACTCTCTAGATTACTGTCATTCGTTTGAACTCCCGAGTCGTTACTTATGTGACTTTCTGTTTGACTGTCAGAGAAGCTGACTTCGTTATTATCTGCCATCTCTTATTCTTTATAATTGATCTTTATAATACTTTAATTAACTTGATTTATTATAATACACTTTCTATTTTATGCCAATTGTGCGTAAATGACGCACTTTTACTTAATTATTCCAACCTTAAAAACACGCTTGCATCTTATTTGTAGGTGCGGTTTTTACATAATTTTTCCTTATAAAAATTGTCCCTGTTCAGAAGCCATTTGTTATGTTGATTAAACTATTAAAATATATAAATACATAATTTTTTATTGCCACCTACCTGAAAATTTATCTGGGTCCAGGATTCTCGCACGAACGTAAGATGCTAACGTGGTTTATAGGTTAATGGAATAATTTACGTAACTCATTTTGTTTTGAAGAGAATTAGTAAATTTTATTTTTTAACTTTTAAAGAAGACATAAAAAAAAACTGTTGTTAGATTATTTAGTCAACATTGGAAATGAAATACAAGTATAATACTCTTCTGCATGTACTCCATGCCTGCGGCTATTACTAAACTTATCTTATTCTAACAGCTTACCTTATTTAATACACAGACAGCCCAGCCTGCCAAACATTCTCACATTCACACTATTTTTTAAAACCATCCCAATCCCCTGATTATTTCTTTATACATTGTGAAATACACCCCACTGCCGGCAACGTTGTTATATTCAATTACATTTTAAATATATATATATATATATAATACAAAAATATAGTTTCCACCTACCTGCAAAGTTTCTTATATTCGGGTCCAGAATTCGATAACATGTACGTCAGATGCAAACCTGTGTTAAAGGTTATCGAAATAACTAACTCGACACCTTTTGAAGAGAAATTACGATTTTTTAATTAATCAGAATCATATTTAAATTTTGTTCAAAAACTCTTGATCATTGTTTTACAGATTAGGTTACAATTTTCTTTGTTCGGTTAGCCTCTGCTACATACTATTTATTCTAAGAGCTTAACTTAGTGATCACAATTTAATACGAATATATAAATAGACAGAGCCCAGCCTGCAACTTCGCACACTCTCACATACCTAGAATTTAATATTTTAAAAGCCCCAGACCATTTTTATAACCCACAGACCTTGCACTTTTGTTATTATGAAACACGCCGGCAACGTGGTTTTCGCGCACACCCATTGTTCTTTTAGATTTCTTGTTTTTAGTGTCCGAAAAATATCTGAATATGTTCTACACCTTTAATTAACCGCAGTCACCTAATTTGTTACTATTATTTCACTGTTGCTTAAAAAAAAAAAAAAAAACTGATAAGAGTTAGCAGGGCGCACTCGGCGCTGTGTCGGCCGACACGATCAACGACTAACTGCCCAAGGTGTTTCCTTGAGTCGCGGGAAATGAGCAGTCACGGCCATCATGTTTTAGTCGCCGTTGGTGTTTAATTGCGGTGGCATAACCATTTTATGCATGGTTTATAACTGGTATATGTGTGGTACCAAAGGCCGATATTGGACTGGGTTCCGCTGATGTCATTGGAAAGACCGGATTTAGCCATGACTTCCTGCCGCTCAAAAAGCACATTGCGGAATTTTGTTAGTACCAGGACATCCGGTTTTTGTCTGGATGCGTCACTCAGATTTGTGGTGATACAGTTGCGTCTGTGTGCTGTTTACGCAAGTACAGATTTCTGCGAATTTTGTGGAGATGCAAATGCTTCGCTTGCCGGCTTACACAATAACACCTGCGTATCGCTTTTGTCTCACTGTTGCTCAACATCGTGCTGTTGCATGGAAAATATCGTTGCAATGCGTTCTATTATAACGGAATAAATGTTGTTACCCAATAATTTTCACAACTTATTTTTACAAGCCCGCACCAAAATGAAAGAAATAAAAATATAATTATCCCCTACTGTTGAAAATAAAAACACCCAAAATTTGACCCGCTACAATACCCCCTCGATGAGAATTCTGCTGTCCACGATAGAAGAAATCTCATCGATAAACCCCGAAGAGGACCGGTGGGGAACTGGTGCCAACAACCCCCTGGTTCTTAATCTCCTGGGTACACGACCCCCCTGGCTCAGCGACTATGGACTCATCTGAACGAGATCACTGGACTTCTCCGTAAGAGATCCCAACACCGAGAAATCGATCAGACTCGCACCACGGTGCACCTCGCCTTCTAACATGCTACCCCCAAAAATCCTCAATCCCTGGCTAAAATTATTCCAGCTCCTCCGCCGATATGGTTCCCCTTTTTGCAAGCTGGGCTGCCTTCAGCAGATACTGGGCTCACACACACTCACGTTACATGATACCCTAACACATTAAAAATAAAAATTTTCTTTTAAAATTTATTATAAATAAAAAATTTTAAATTCAAAAAAAATCTTTTACCAAAAAATTCTCTTACTTGTTTTTTCTAATTTTTTGTTTCAAATGACTTAACCTAAACATTCCTATTAATACAAACACATCCTTACTCTAACATGAGAACCACTTATATTCTACCAATACAATGCAATACAATAAAATAAACATGGTTAATGCACACATAATAAAAGAATAATTATCTAACATATTCATTCGCTGGCAGGCGAAAAAAAAAGTTTTTTTTTTCTCAAAAAAATTTTAAAATTCAAAAAATTTAAATTTATTCATTAAAAAAATTTTATTACATTTATTTATTAAATAACATTTATTAAAATTATTCAAATATTGGTTTGAATTAATCAACAAACAAATTAAAATTGGATTCCTACTATACAAGCTTAGTAGGTGTCTGACCTCATCAGCTGATCGTAACTAGGTCAAGTCCAAAACCCTTGACCTACATATGTTATATATGATTTCTGAAAACACTGAACATCTGTAATATCCTAACTTGAAATACAAAAAGTAATAACACAAAATATTTAAAACAAACAAAATATTAATATAGATAATAAACAGATTGACATTTAAATTATTTAAAACAAACAATTCTTAATTTTGCATTATTTTCAAATTTTATCAAAATTCTGTCACTGGTTAAAAAAAAATAAACAATTGTATATTCTTTATCATGAATCTCTCTTTAGTTAACAGTTAATTCTACCTTACTGGGGGTGATGTAACTCATTTATTCTCATTTACTGTATTACATCTGTGTACATATATAAACTTTCTCCCTCCTACTCTAATAGTCAACAACTACAATTACCATGACACCCATCTCTATCAAAATATCTACTAATCAGAACACTCTAAGCCCCACTTATCATTTAACACAAATCGCTACCTTCTCTACATATATAAAAAATACTCTCTAACCCCTGGTACATAGGATACGTGTTTCCTTCCCAAAACTCATTCCCTTATGTTGGTCCCTGGACTCCCCCTAGGTAACCCTTTCCGGCGCCAATCGGTCCCTATCCCGTCCCAACCTTTGTTGCGGACTCCCCAAATACACTACCCTCTAATACATAATTGCCATCCCCAAAAATCTCAATCTCATTACATTACTACAAATACACAAAATAACCTCATTAACTACAAAAACAACAATATATCACTCAAAATCTACCTAAAGTCTCCATTACCACTGTGTCAACATCAATACTTCACCAAACTCTGTTATATTACATTAACTCAAAAACAACATTACATCATATCCATCTCTTCAACTTTTAATTCAATTCGGACAGGTCTACATGTCCCATAAAACATTTATCACCCATAAATTAGCTCTTATTAATTCGCATAATTATTGTTATTTCATTTCTCATATTCTTTTTATCTTTACTTCAAAATATCTGTAGTACATTAAACATTAATTACTTGTAACATTTACTAACCAATATACCAGTGACATGGTATTGCTGATCAGCTGATCCTCCTAACACAATGAAAATACATCTTAAAATTGAACAAATTACATGGAATATACATATTTATTTTTATTTATTCTCCCTTCTCACCTCATTGTTTCCCATTTTTCTGATTCTGATGCTTATGTTAACCTGCCAGACGATTTACTTATTGGCTTAAACAAATACACACATAATAAAATTACATATTCTTATCAATGCTTATCTAATAAACAACAATAACATAATACACTTAAAATTATAGTATGAACACCTTATTTTTAAATATCTAAGCAGCTAGTTACCTGAACAGAGCACAAGCAGTTTTATTTGAATTAAACTTTGAATAAAAAAAACTTTTATGTCATAAGATTTTAAAATTCGTGACTCCTTTGCGTCACCTCCCAGCCACACACACTATTTCAGATTATGGAGGACTGTCTCGCCCTTTCGCTTCCACAGAGACTGTATATTTTGGAGCAGGGTTTTACCTCTCCGTGTCTCTGCTTCCGCTGTTAAGTTTTAAAGTGGTGAACATCAACATGTTCTTGTTAATAATCATGCACCCTTAAACGGATCTGCCACCGGTCTTGCTGTTCCTCCTCGAACAGAGTGGCAGCCGCTGTTCCCTAGTTCCGGAGATTTCCTCTAATGTCTCCCCCCATTAAATTTCAAATATATACCAATTTCAAGTCAGCTATGGTCAAGGGACTTGGTATGACCATAGCTAACCGCTAGCCAAAACCACGGTTAGTGCTGGTAAGACAGTAACCGCCCGAAAAGTCGAGGAAATCTAACTTTAATTTAATTGCCTGTTACACATCACTACTATGTGCGACACGGTAGTTGGCAGTGTGTATACTTTAATTTACACTGATAAGGTGTGCCGCACATTTATCGCCCTTTTGGCCTCCGATGGAGGTAACACTCACTGTTACCCCCAACCCATTTCGCTATCTAAGAGAGCACAGGCCACCCCCTCAATAGCCACTTAATAACTAATTACTTAACAATTGAAAATTAATCTTTCTACATTTGCAGTTCCACACTCCATTGTTCTGTCACTTCATTGAGCACCAATCTACCCCCCAAAATCATCCCCACTTCTTGTATTGATACCAAGTTTTTATTTTGTTACACATTTTTTAAAACGTTCCCATACTCACTGATACTAAAACTTGACAATTATATTTGGTCACTTAATTCTAAAATTTATTTAAACTTAAAATTATACGCCTCAAAAATTTTTTTTTTTTTTTTTTTTCAAAAAAATTAAACTTTAAACTCAAAACTTTAAGTTCATTGTTAAAATCCTTGTTTCTATTAATTTGATTAATTTAATAGTTTAATGGTTTTTAAAGTCTCAAACTCTGAGTTACAATGATTACCTCATTATTATTTGTCTGTGAAAATTTAATTTCAATTCTTTTATGTCACAATAGGGTTTTGCTCAAGATACTGATTCAGCAGACTACAACATTTCTGTTTACATTTGTGTGCCAGACTTGCTTTCATAAACAACAGTTATAAACATTCTCAGTGTCAGCTATCATAGACTAAACACTTTGGTTGCAACATATACTGACATATCTGCTTATTACACTTTTCAAATTTTATAAATCTTTTAGATAACATATTTGTCTCTTACATTTTTATTTTATGAAGTTAATGCATCAATATGTAAAATTACAATTTCCATGACTTTAATTACCATTTTCAAAATGATTCTACGTGATTAAATGGTTCAGTTTTTCTTAATATTTCAATAAGTTTTACAAACATGACATCATTGGTTCTAATCTCTCTTTAAATTCCTCCACAATCACATTCTTAATACCAATATACCGTACTCATAACCTAACATAGCAGGTACCACAAAATAATAGTTAAACCTTTTGGTTACATAAGTTTACTTCAAAATATTTTCCAAAATTATTTACTTACTTAGTATAATATTTATACTTATTATTTTTTCTTAATTACCTGTAAATAGGTTATATGTTACTTGTACATGATTATTGTTTATATGTTTACTCTAAGGGGAGGGTTAGGGAAATCGGGAGGATACAAGGGTAAGGATTATTAAAAGGTCAAGAACTAGGACTAAAGGTAGGGACAAAGCTTCCTCCGGACATAAGGGTACATGGAGAAAACCAAGGCTCGCGTGGGCAGGGGCGCGTCCCTGAAATAGACGAACTCCACTGGGACAAGTGGGGTTCCTCTATCCGCTACCACTAACTGTTTTATGTTATTCATAGTTATTTATAATTATTTAACTATAGGTTTATTATAGTGGTTTAGTTATATTTAATTACAGAATTCAATGTATTATTTTGTTTATTATTATTTCATTTTGACCAATACCTTCTTAAGTTGGTGGCGTTATGGGTACCCACTATTTCCCCCGTTGTTTGGTTTCGTAAAACATAAGCATTATTCATTTTAATGTCAACAACTTCATACGGTCCTTCATACAACAAGAAAAACTTCTTTATTTCCCTATCTTGAGCACTGGACAAATCGTGTCTTTTTACTAACACTAACTGACCTACCTCATATTTGGTCCATTTACCCTTAGCATCATGTTTCTGTTTTCGTCGCTCTCCTCTAGTAAGTAAATTCTCGTTCGCCAACCTAATTTTCATGTTTCTGTCCGAAATTTGACCTTCAGGTGGGTATGTGAAAAGTTGTTCTAATATCCTGGGCGGCCTTGTTCCCCTGATCAACTCATGCGGCGTAAATCCCGTGGACTCATGTGTGGTACAATTCAGCCACTCCTCTACTTTTTTCACGTAAAAGATGGCCATTCTGTGTGTTTGGCGTGACAGTACGCCCGGAATATCCTGCCAATCTCTCTCATCACCCGTTCTGCTTGATTCGACTGAGGATGGTACACTGCCGTATGCTTGGGTATGATGCCTTCCCATCCCAGCGTCTGCCGCCACTTGCCGCTTATAAACTGCGGACCATGATCAGATAATACAATTTTTGGTTTTCCCACATTAAGCATATAATCCTTGACTATCTTCTCGCTAAGTACTTTACTCGTCGCTCTCTTAATGCTATATAATTTCACAAATTTTGAGAAAGTGTCTAAAACTACAAATATATATAACACACCTCCTCTACCTCTGGGTAATGGTCCATATAAATCAACCGCAACTAGATCGAAAGGTTTATCTACTTTTATATAATTCATCTCTCCTTCCACTTTATAATTCACTACCTTCGATTTTTGACATAAATCACACACTCTCAACACTTTTCTCACTCTCCTCTCCATATTCTTAAATATACATGACTCTTTCAAAACATTTGCACACTTTCTCGCCCCAAAATGACCGTACCTTATATGACAATCCCAAACAATTTTATCTATTAACTCATCAGGTATAAGTAACCTCCAATCACGCTCCCCACCATCTACTTTTTTAAACAAAATATCTTGATATATTTGAAATCGCTCATTATATTCGGATCCCTCTACATCGGTTTCTAAACTAACAATTATTTTACCCAGTTTGCTATCAGATCTTTGCAAGTTTTTAATGTCACTTAATTCCTCACCAAAAATTCTATCTTCCCTAGTTAGTCTAAAAATTTCTATTTCTTTAAGGTCCCTACCAGTTTTGTTGTCTATAACGTCTATTCTAGAAAGTGTATCTGGTATCTTATTATCTGACCCCTTTATATACTCCCATGAAAAGTTATATTCCTGTAAGGCTAATACCCACCTGGTTAATCGGCTGTGTGTTAGCTTACATGAATTCAGAAATGACAGTGCCTTGTGGTCCGTCCGGATGATCGTGGTATTCCCTAGGATGTACGTGCGGAATTTACCCACGGCGAACACAATACTTAGTAGTTCCTTCTCAGTTGTCGTGTAATTCTTTTCCGCCAATAACAGTGATCTACTGGCGAAGGCGATCGTTAGGTGTTCCTTGTCGCCGCTCTCCTGGTATAACTCGGCCCCTAGCGCTACATTGCTGGCGTCGGTCTGTAAATAAAAAGTCTTATTAAAATCGGGATGATTCATCATTATCATATGACTAAACTTTCTCTTAATTTCATTAAACGCAGCGCGTTCCGCATCGCCCCATCTCCACTGTTTATTCTTCCGCAGTACAGCACTCAGTTTGGATGTTGTGTATGCGTAGTTCTCCTGAAATTTCCTGTAAAAATTGCATAGGCCTAAAAAACTCTGTAGTTGCTTAATGTTTTTAGGTTCAGGGAATCGCATTATGGCTTCGACTTTGTCAGGGTTGGCTAATATCCCCTCCTGTGTAATAATAAATCCTAAAAAGTGTATTTCTGTCTGCAGAAACTTAGACTTGTCCCAATTCACTGTTAAACCCCCTCTTTGTAGCTTATCCAATACATATTCTATGTGTTCTAAATGTTCAGTGAACGTTCTAGAGGCTATCAGGATATCATCGACATATACTGTTAAAAAATCTAAATCCTTATGTTGTAAAATATTATCTAAACATTTGATAAAACTGGCAACACTGGTGTTTAATCCAAAAGGTAAGCGTTTAAACTGGTAATTCTTACCGTTAAAAAGAAAAGCTGTGTATTTCCTGCTCTCTGTTGCTAATGGCACCTGCCAGTATCCAGCGGTCAGGTCTAAGGACGTCATGTATTTGACTCCACTAAACTTTTGTAAAATCTCATTTATGGGTTCTGGAGATTCCCTGTCAGGTATAATAATTTGATTAATTTTCCTAGCATCTAAACATAACCTTACCTTGCCATCTTTCTTTATCACTACCACCAAAGGGTTTGAATAAGGTGATACTGAGCGTTCAATTATGCCTCCTTGCATCATCCGGTCTAATTCCTCCTGTACAGCCCTCCTCTTCGAAAACGGCACTGGGTAGCTTCTCTGCATGTATGGTGCGTGGTCCCGAACTTTCAGCTCGCAGATGTAGTCCTTTGCTTTCCCTGGTGATTCATCAAACACCGCTCTGTACTGCTCGACAACTGCCCACAGCTCCTGTTGTTGAGTATTTCCTACAATTGTATTTTCATTGAAAAATTTATTGGCTCTATTTGCCCACACACACTCATTACGCTCATGCATCTCTCTCTCCTCATTTTCTAGACCATCACTCTCTAGACATATATTTATTTTAGTTTCTATCTCTCTATCAGTTATCTGTTTATGTAACATTTTTATTCCCGTGACTTTAGCTTCACTTACTACTTTCTTAAACTCTATTCTGACTGGTTTATTCCCCTTCTCAAATTTTACTATTTGTTTATTAAAATCTATTACTGCTCCATTTCTTTCCAAAAAATCATTTCCCAATATTACATCTAGACTTAACCCTTTAACTACTAGGAAAGTGTTTTCAAATTCAACTTCATTTATGAGAATATTTAATTGTACTTGTCTGGTTATTCTCTTACTTCTTACCCCAGTTACCCCCACTACTGTAACCCCTGCAACTGGTAATGACGGTATATTCTTGTTTAATTCTTTTAATTCACCCATGACATTTTCAGAAATTACTGAGATCTCGCTACCGGTATCAATTAAAGTTTTATACTTCTTACCTTCAAGGTTAATCGTCACCTCAGTTAATCCTGCTCTGCGTTCCATCACCTTGTTCTCCTCTTCTTCTAACAGTTCCTTCGTCATGTCCATCTTGATAACGTTATTATGGTATCTGTTGATTATTTGGACCCTCCTGTTTTCCGTAGACAATGGTTCGGCCCGCTTCTCCATTGTCCTCCCTAGTTTTCCGTAGAGGGACCCGCTACAGCTGGATGATTTCCCCCTCTCCCTCTGTTATATTGTCCTACTCCTCTCGGCGCTCCCCTGTGAAATTCTCCTCCTCTCGACTGTTGATTGGGTGGTGGGTTTGCTCGCTCGTTCCTGGTGCACTCCCTGTTTCGATGACATCTGAAACAATTTGTTCTATTAGCATAATTGTCGGTTTCACATGTTCTACACCTCCAACTCTCGCCCCTATTATCGAAACTTCCTCCCCGCGCTCCTCTATGAAAATTCTGTGTACCCCTATTATGATGGAAATTATTATTATTATGGTGTGGTACTACTGGTGTAGTTGCACGTCGCCCTATGTCGCGTTCCCCTATATTCTGTAATACATCTAACATGTTTTCTAGCTCGCTTATATTTGTAATCTCTCTCGTCATTAACGTAATTTGTACTTCTCTGGGCAGGTGTTTGCTAATATGTCTTACAAATGATCGGAAAGGCAACGGCGGTTCTAGATATTTAGCTTCGTTGTATATGGTCATTACATATATGGTTAGGTGGTTATTAATCCTACCAAAATTCCCGTTACCCATTATTTTACTTCTTAATATTTCTTGGTCTTCTTCTGACCAGTATTTGTTGCGAAAAGCTATCTCAAAATCTTCATAACTTTCCCATTCAGTATGGTGTACTTCCGACCATATCTCGGCACTACCTTTAAAACATTTTATAATCTTCATCAACTTAACCTCCCAGCTACTACTATTAAACCGATTAAACTCTCTAACCCTATTTAAAAATTGCATTGGGTGTATTCTACGATTGTCACAATTGAAAGTTTCTAATTCTATTTCATTATTTGTATCTCGTGTCATAAATATGCGCTCCGTAACATTGTTTACATTTTGATTCTTCACTAAACTTAATTCATCTCGCATACTACTAATATTTTGGTCAAGAGAATATAATTTTTTGTCATTACTATATTCAGACTGTACATTATTTTTTGACATTACATCGATGGATTCATTTACTCCTTGTATTTCTGTCTTATAATTACTTTCAATTTCATATATTTTAGATTCTATCTTACTTTGGTGTTCATCAATATTCTGACTAAATTTTTCAACTGTCATTACTACACTATTCAACTTACAATCAGTTTCAATATTACATTTAATAATTTTAGATTCTATGTCATTGTTATGCTCATTCATTGTATTCATTAATATTTCATTGTTTTCATTTATCTGCTTCTCAACTCTATCTATCTGACTGTCTATTTCATTAAATTTAACATCTACCTTTCGCATTGAATCATCTAACTTGGTCTCTACTTGGTTGACTCTATTGGTACATTCTACTTTGGTATTTTCACAATGTTTGTTAATTTCTTGTATCTCACTTTTCAACTCGTCAAATCTCGTGTTAAAATCGCTATTGTTCATATCAAATCTATTGTTAATGAGATTAAATAAATCATTTAATGACAACTCTTTTTCTCTTGTATTTATTTTAATTGGTACGGGAGTAGAAATCGCTCCCGGCGAACTAATTATGGATACTTCTACATTCTGCTCGTCTATTGACCTTGCTTCCGTTTGAATACCGGAGTCTGTCTGACTCTCGGTCTGACTGTCAGATAAGCTGACTTCATTGTTATCTGCCATTCTTACTTTTTTTTATAATACTTGTGCGTATATATACTATAATCAATATGTAATCTACTATATAGCCAATTTTGTGCTAATGACGCACTTTTTATTTTATTCCGCTAACCTAACAACACACGTTTGCATCTTTGTAGATGTTGAATTTAATTAATTTATTAAATTCGTTCCTGTCACGGGCGCCAATGTTATATTCAATTACATTTTAAATATATATATATATATAATACAAAAATATAGTTTCCACCTACCTGCAAAGTTTCTTATATTCGGGTCCAGAATTCGATAACATGTACGTCAGATGCAAACCTGTGTTAAAGGTTATCGAAATAACTAACTCGACACCTTTTGAAGAGAAATTACGATTTTTTAATTAATCAGAATCATATTTAAATTTTGTTCAAAAACTCTTGATCATTGTTTTACAGATTAGGTTACAATTTTCTTTGTTCGGTTAGCCTCTGCTACATACTACTTATTCTAAGAGCTTAACTTAGTGATCACAATTTAATACGAATATATAAATAGACAGAGCCCAGCCTGCAACTTCGCACACTCTCACATACCTAGAATTTAATATTTTAAAAGCCCCAGACCATTTTTATAACCCACAGACCTTGCACTTTTGTTATTATGAAACACGCCGGCAACGTGGTTTTCGCGCACACCCATTGTTCTTTTAGATTTCTTGTTTTTAGTGTCCGAAAAATATCTGAATATGTTCTACACCTTTAATTAACCGCAGTCACCTAATTTGTTACTATTATTTCACTGTTGCTTAAAAAAAAAAAAAAACTGATAAGAGTTAGCAGGGCGCACTCGGCGCTGTGTCGGCCGACACGATCAACGACTAACTGCCCAAGGTGTTTCCTTGAGTCGCGGGAAATGAGCAGTCACGGCCATCATGTTTTAGTCGCCGTTGGTGTTTAATTGCGGTGGCATAACCATTTTATGCATGGTTTATAACTGGTATATGTGTGGTACCAAAGGCCGATATTGGACTGGGTTCCGCTGATGTCATTGGAAAGACCGGATTTAGCCATGACTTCCTGCCGCTCAAAAAGCACATTGCGGAATTTTGTTAGTACCAGGACATCCGGTTTTTGTCTGGATGCGTCACTCAGATTTGTGGTGATACAGTTGCGTCTGTGTGCTGTTTACGCAAGTACAGATTTCTGCGAATTTTGTGGAGATGCAAATGCTTCGCTTGCCGGCTTACACAATAACACCTGCGTATCGCTTTTGTCTCACTGTTGCTCAACATCGTGCTGTTGCATGGAAAATATCGTTGCAATGCGTTCTATTATAACGGAATAAATGTTGTTACCCAATAATTTTCACAACTTATTTTTACAAGCCCGCACCAAAATGAAAGAAATAAAAATATAATTATCCCCTACTGTTGAAAATAAAAACACCCAAAATTTGACCCGCTACAACGTGGTTCACTCGAGCTCGCTATTTCGCATTTGGAAATTAATTGTGTGTCCGAAAATAGATGTGGATGTTCTTCAACTGAATAATCTCGCCACTGTCACATTATTTTAACTGATAACTCACTTTTTACTTGAAAATTATGAAATTTTAAAAGGAGCCCCTTGGGGCTGTACCTGCGCAGGTACGGTCTGTAATCGGACTGGGGATAGCGTCTCTACGTTCACTGCCAACTAGATTGCGTTTTTCAAAGTGGAAAACAATGCCTTGTAATTCGTCGCCACAGCTGTGTCCCATTTAACACATGTAGTTTCTTGTGCGTTGGTCGTAGATGACATATGGTCAGCACTGGTTGACGTCACAAAAAGAGGTGGGACATAGGCTCACATCCGTCAGCATGGACCATGTGCTCGTACAGTTTTCGTCTCTAGCCATTTTTGAGTTTTACAAGTCGGCGTCGGTCCGCGCACCTGCTGGTGTGACGCGCTCAGACGTACTGCCACACACTCGCAAAATTCATAGAAATGACGCTTGGTACATTCCTTCGTAACGATTACACAACTGCTAAGGCGTATTGCTCCTTTGTTACCAATGCTTTATTCAACACGTGGCCTGGTCACAGATGGAAATTATATTTATGAATTTTTTTTTTTCTAAACCCCAAAAATTTAATACAATAAAATTCCTTAATAATCGTCACGTTACAATACCCCCCCAATGAGATATCTTCTGCCGAAACAGAAGAAAGCTCATTGCTAAAACCCCCAAGAGGACCGGTGAGGATATGGTGCCAACAACCCCCTTTTGCTCTTATACTTCATGGGTAAACAACCCCCTGGCTCGGCGACTATGGCCGCATCTGAACGAGATCACTGGACTTCTCTGTGCGAGATCCCAACACCGTAAACCTGAACAGATACGCACCACAGCGCACCTCACCTTCTATCATGCAACCCCAAAATCCAAATCCCTGGTCTTATATCATGCCAGATCCTCAACCGATATGTTCCGCCTTATCATGCACACTGGGCTGCCTTTAGCAGTTACTGGGCTCGCACACACACTTATTGCTACGTCCTATCAAAATTGAAATATTCTTAGTTACAAAATTTCATTTAAGTTAAAAATCCACAGCTATTTTCTCAAAAATCAAAATAAAACCTTTTATCTAAATTGAATAATTCTCTTCATTATTTTTTATCATTAGAAAATAAACAAGTTGAACATTTATTAAAATATGAACATCCTTATCCTAACATGTGATTATACCTATATTCTAAACAATACAATTCAATAAAAAAAACGATTAGTACACACCAACAATAACATAATCAAAATCCAAAAACATCCATTAGATGGCAGGCATAAAATCAAAAAAAAATTTAAATTTATTAAAATATATTTTTTCTCATTATCAAAACTATTTAAATTTATTCAAATCAATTAAAAGCAAAATCGGCATTACTTCATTGCCAAACGTGTCTAGTATAGAACATCACCCATCAGCTGATCAAACTGGGTCAAGTCAAGAACCTTGACCTACATAAGTTATACACAAGTTACATCAGAAAATACATTAAACACCTTTAAAATTCTATCTTTAAACACAAAAACACAATAAAATAAACATTTAAAATCAGAAAATATTATTATGATTAACAATAAAATTGACATTTAAATTACTCAACATAAACACTTTATAACTTTACATTTTCAAATTCTATTAAAATTGTCCCTTGTTTCAATCAAAATCTTACCTTTTTACTATAAATCTCTTTTCTTTACTATTCTCAATTTCCTTTACTTTGGGTGATCTAATTATTTATACTAACTTGATATGCATACATATAATCTTTACCTCTTTGACTCTAATACTCATCAACAGCTTTAACTAATATGACACCCATCTCTATCAAAAACATATATCAAACAATTCTCTAAACCCAACTTACTACTAAACTCAATCCACATCATTCTCTCGATATATAAAAAAAATACTCTCTAACCCTTTGTACTTAGGATATGTGTTCCCCACCCAAAAAAAGCTCATTCCCTTAATCTGGTCCCTGGATTCTGCCTAAGGCAACCCCTTCCCGCCAAATCGGTCCCTTCCCGTCCCAACCCTTTTGTTGCGGACTCCTACACTACACTATCCCCTATTACAAAATTACCATCCCCAAATTAACACTCTTATTACCTCACTTCAACTACAAAATAACATCATCATTTATAAACATCAATATATCAATCACTACTCTACATATATTCCCCATATCTACTGTGTCAACATCAATACTTCTGAAATTCTATTACATTAACTCACAACAACATTACATTAATTCAAAACAATATTTTCATCTCTAGTACCACTTTAACTTTAACTTGGACTGATCTATATGTCCCAGAAAATATTAATCACTCAAAATCTATCTTTTACCATCTTTCACAAATCATTAAAATCTTAACTTTATCAAATTACTTTTCTCATCATTTGAAATAGCGTCTTTAACACATTAAAACATTATATTTAACATTAATTACCTTGGACATTAATAAACAATTTATCAGTGACATTCTACTACTGATCAGCTCACATTCCTAGCAAGGTGAATGACCTCACTGCAAACCCATTTCAAAATTATACACATTCTATGAAATACATATTTTTAGCAATCCTTACATCCACCATACTACACATCATTGTTTCCCCTCTTTCTGACTCTGGTACAATTATGTAAACCGCCTGCCGGTCGGTCTAGTTATTTACTTTGTTATACTCATTTCAAAATTACACAAATTATATAAAACACATTTTTATCAATTCTTACCTCTAACACAATAAAATAATACATTTATAAAACAGAATAAACACAGTATACTGAACGTATGAACACCTATTTATCAAAGCATAATACAAGCATTTTATTAGTGCAAAATTGATTTATCATTTTTAAGTTATGAAATTTAAATTCGTTGCTCACCTGAGCAACCCCCTATCCACACACACTATTGTATTGTTCTGTTGGACTGTGGCGCCCATGTGCGTTCACAAGGACTGCATAGTTGGAGGAATTGAACATCTCCTTGTCCTTGCTTCGGCTTTACATTTTAAGAATTTTTTAGATATCGACATATCTGCGTTTTATAGTTACAAGCCCTTAAAACGGGTCTACCACCTGGCTATGCTGTCCCTACTCGGACAGAGTGGCAGCCGCTGTTCCATAGTTCCGGGATTTCCCCTAGTTTCACCCCCCTGTTAATTTCTAATATCAACCAATTTCAAGCCAGCTATGTTCAAGGGACTTGATTATGGCCATAGCTGACCGCTAGCCAAAACCACGATTAGTGCTGGTAAGGCAGTAATCGCCCGAAAAGGGGAAATCAAACTTTACCTTCATGCATGTTACACATCATTATTTTGCACGGCACGAAAGTCTATCAGGGTACAACATACAATTGTACAAAAAGGTGTGCCGTACATTTTCGCCATTTCGGCCTCCGATGGAGGTAACACTCCCTGTTACCCCAACCCATTCCACTATCTACTGGGGCACATGCCACCCCAGCAATAGCACACTAATAGCTAACTTAAACTTTCTACAATTGCAGTTCCACACTCCAACATTATATCACTTCTATGAGCACCAATCTACCCCCCAAAATTATCCCCACAGCTTGTATTGACAACAAGTTCTAATTTATTTTACACTCTTCAAAACGTTCCCACTTTCACTGATACTAAGAACTTTACAATTATCTGGTCACTTATTTCTAAAATTTATATAAATTTAAAATTATAAACATCCCAAAATATTGTGATTTTACTTCCATATTCCTTAAGGAATGGAAGTATGGTGATGGCAAAAAAAATCGTGTTCGAGATTATTGCAGATTCTGATTCTACTACACTCAAAACATGAAAAAAATCGTTTTCCGAAAAGTGTCTGCGTGTCTGTCTGTCTGTCTGTGTGTCTGTCTGTCTGTAGATTTTTTTCTATGGCAAACGATAACTGCCGCAAATTCAAACAGAATCAAATAATTTTTTGCATACAGCCCTGATTTGCAGAGTACTCGCGACCTATTGTTTTTGGTGAAGATCGGTTGAGGGAAAGGGGTAGTTTACCTGCAACGGTTTTTTTTTAGCAAGGGTAATTTTGTTTGTTTGGCAAACGATAACAGCCGCAAATTCAAACAGAATCAAATAATGTTTCGCATACAGCCCTGATTTGTAGAGTTCTCAAGATCTGCTGATTTTGGTGAAGATCGGTTAAGGGAAAGGGGTAGTTTACCTGTAACGTTTTATGTTTTAACAAGGGTATTTCCTATGGCAAACGATAACAGCCGCAAATTCAAACAGAATCAAAAGATTATTTGCATACAGCCCTAAATTGTAGAGTTCTCAAGACCTATTGTTTTTGGTGAAGTTCGGTTGAGGGAAAGGGGTAGTTTACCTGCAACGTTTTTTTAACAAGGGTATTTTCTATGGCAAACGATAACAGCCGCAAATTCAAACAGAATCAAATAATGTTTTGCATACAGCCCTGATTTGTAGAGTACTCAAGACCTATTGTTTTTGGTGAAGATCGGTTGAGGGAAAGGGGTAGTTTACCTGCAACGGTTTTTTTTTATCAAGGGAAATTTTTTTTTTTTTGGCAAACTATAACAGCCGCAAATTCAAACAGAATCAAATAATGTTTCGCATACAGCCCTGAATTGTAGAGTTCTCAAGACCTATTGTTTTTGGTGAAGATCGGTTAAGGGAAAGGGGTAGTTTACCTGTAACGTTTTATGTTTTAAAAGGGTATTTCCTATGGCAAACGATAACAGCCGCGAATTCAAACAGAATCAAAAGATTATTTGCATACAGCCCTAAATTGTAGAGTTCTCAAGACCTATTGTTTTTGGTGAAGATCGGTTAAGGGAAAGGGGTAGTTTACCTACAACGTTTTTTTAACAAGGGTATTTTCTATGGCAAACGATAACAGCAGCAAATTCAAACAGAATCAAATAATTTTCTGCATACAGCCCTGATTTGTAGAGTACTCAAGACCTATTGTTTTTGGTGAAGATCGGTTGAGGGGAAGGGGTAGTTTACCTGCAACGTTTTTTATCAAGCGTATTTTCTATGGCAAACGATAACAGCCGCAAATTCAAACAGAATCAAATAATTTTTTGCATACGTCAGTGAATTGTAGAGGACGCAAGGCCTTTAGATTTTGGTGAAGATCGGTTAAGGGGAAGGGGTAGTTTACCTGCAACCTTTTATGTTTTAACAAGAGTAAAGTACTTGAAAATTTATTTAAACTTTTTGAAACAATGGTAATTGTTGAAAATAAAATAATTTTGTTGCCAGGTAACAAAAATAAAGTCATTTTGATTATAAAATATAAATATTTACAACAAGAAAAGAATTTTCAGTTTTCAAAATTTAAATATATTTTTATAAAACAATGGGTTCTTCATTGAGGTGGGGACCATGTCACTCACTCCATCTCAAGCCTCTCCCATTTTGCAGAAAAAGAGGACCCTGTCAAGGCTGATACTTTGACGACAGTGACAGGGCTTTCCACCAAATTCAGCAGAGTGACAGGTAGGCCCAACTCTGATTGGCTCCTCAGATTTCCCCAGCGTTAGTAGGTTCTATGAAAATATTTTATTTCAAAAATGATTTTAAATATAAATCTTAGATATGTTTTATAAATCTCATGTTTTATGTTTTAACATGGGTAATTTTTTATATGACGAACCATAACTGCCGTAAATTCAAACAGAATCAAATAATTTTTTACATATGTGCCTGAGCTATAGAGAACTCAATGTCTGTTGATTTTGGTGAAGATCGGTTACGGGGAAAGGGCAGTTTACCTGAAACATTTTTTGTTGTAACATGAGTAAAGTACTTAATTTTGATAAAGTATCCTGATAAGATCTTAATAATCCACTGTAGAAACGTAGATGAAATATCTATAAATGAAGAGGCTAGTTGAACGGGCTGGGGGTAATTTTCTATAAATCAAAATTATAGTTGAAGGGGGAGGGGATAATTTTTTTTTATGTGTACTACGTTATTGGCAACAAAGAAGTATTTTTTTGTTAAAATTCCTTCCCTGGCTGTGTGGCTGAAAATGATTTAAAATATAAATCTTAGAATATGGAAGTCATGTATGGTTCTCCATACCGATATTTTATTTACATTGGAGGCTGACTAACATTCCTTAATCACGACTAATGTTGGTAAGACAGTAAATCGCCTGAAAAGCCGGGGTTTTGCTATGAGGGAAACCTGGGGATCGCATAGATTCACTTTGTGAATTCACTTCCCCCTTTCTAAACCAACTCTACTTCCTCTTTTATTCAAACCTGCCGCCTATGCCACCCCCCAGCAACCCACTCGCCACAAAATTCGTCTTTTCAGACCACACGGAAACTATTGTCAATGGCTAAATTTTAGTCTCGCCATTGACACTGAAACTTTAAATTTGTATGCACTGCCTTTTATTTAGGTGCAGCCTCCATTATTTACATACACTCTAAGGCAGTGCAGGCACGTGACAGGTACACCAGACCGCTGCACCATGAGTGTGTTAATAATGTAATTTGTGTCACGTACCTTTGGGGTCCCCCTCCCCATACAAAAAAGTGATGTGAGTTTTCAACTTTTGACCAATTTTGGTGGAGCCGGACCATCGTTGCGTTCACCGCCCGAAGGAAGATCCTCCAACCATGGCCCGCCTCCGAGTTCCGAAAACCACGGCCAGGACTGGTAAGATCATGACCGCCCGAAAATGGGGGAGAGTCCCTTCTGAAAGCAACATTTCAAATACTATCTACATCAATTAAACAATTAAAGTGACCGAGATAATTTTAAGTTCGTCGCATTTTGTGTACCTACTATCTCCTGCGTTGCTGGGTTGCGTAACACGTACGCATTACTCATCTTTACTTCTACAATTTCATATGGTCCCTCATATAACAGGAAAAACTTCTTTATTTCTCTATCCTGTGCGCTAGACAAATCATGTCTCCTTACCAATACTAATTGCCCTACTTCATATTTAGTCCACTTACCTTTAGCATCATGCCTCTGCTTTCTCCTTTTGTCAGTAAATTTTCATTCGCTAGTCGGATCTTCATATTCACGTCTATAGTTTGCGTTTCTGGTGGATAGCTAAAAAGTTGTTCCAATATCCTAGGTGGCCTTGTTCCTCTGATCAATTCATACGGCGTAAACCCGGTGGATTCATGGGTGGTACAATTCAGCCACTCCTCTACTTTCTTAACGTAAGATGGCCATTCTGTGTGCTTGGCGTGACAATACGCCCGAAATATCCTACCAATCTCTCTCATCACCCGTTCCGCCTGGTTTGACTGTGGATGGTAAACTGCCGTATGTTTGGGTATGATGCCTTCCTATCCAAGAGTTTGTCGCCACTTGCCGCTGATAAACTGTGGTCCGTGGTCGGATAAAATTATTTTTGGTTTCCCTACATTAATCATGTAGTCTCTTACTATTTTTTCGCTGAGGACTTTGCTCGTCGCTCTCTTAATACTATACAACTTAACAAATTTCGAAAAAGTGTCTAAAACTACAAATACATACAACACACCACCTCTACCTCTGGGTAATGGCCCATACAAATCAACTGCAACTAAATCAAATGGTCTTTCAACTTTTATATAATTCATCTCCCCTTCTACTCTATAATTCACTACTTTTGATTTCTGACACAAATCACAAACTCTTAACACTCTTCTAACTCTCCTCTCCATATTCTTAAATATACATGATTCCTTTAAAACATTAGCACACTTTCTTGCCCCAAAATGCCCATACCTTAGGTGCGGAACTTTCCTACAGCAAACACGATGCTCATCAGCTCCTTTTCCGTAGTTGTATAATTTCTTTCGGCTGCCAAAAGAGATCTGCTGGCGAAAGCTATCGTGTGGTGTTCTCTGTCACTATCCTCCTGGTACAACTCCGCTCCCACGGCGACGTTACTGGCGTCAGTCTGTAAGTAAAAATTTTTAAGAAATCAGGATGGTTCATCATTATCATATTTGAAAATCTTCTCTTTATCTCCTCTCAAATGCATCCCTCTCTCCTCATTTTCTATACTATCACTCTCTCGACACATATTTATTTTAGTCTCTATCTCTCCATCGCCTATCTGCTTATGTAACATTTTTATTCCCATGACTTTAACTTCATTTACTACTCTCTTAAACTTTACCCCAACTGGTTTACTCCCATTTTCAAATTTTACTATTTGTTTATTGAAGTCTATTACTGCCCCATTTCTCTCCAAAAAATCATTTCCCAATATTACATCTAAACTCAACCCTTTAACCACTAGGAATGTGTTTTCAAACTCAACTTCATTTATCAAAATATTTAACTGTACTTGTCTAGTTATTCTTTTGCTTCTCACCCCAGTTACCCCCACTACTGTAACCCCCGCAACTGGTAATGATGGTATATTCTTATTTATCTCTTTTAGTTCTCCCATGACATTTTCAGAAATTACAGAGATCTCGCTACCTGTATCAATTAAGGTTTTATAATTCTTACCTTCGATGTTGACTGTCACCTCCGTGAATCCTGTTTTGTGTTCCATCACTTTGTTGTCTTCTTCCAAAAATTCCTTCGCCATATCTACTTTGATGATATTGCTCAAATATTCGTCGGTTACTTGGACCCGGTTCTCTGTTGACAATGTTAGGGCCCGCTTCTCCATTGTCCTCCCTAGTTTACCGTGGAGGGACCTGCTACGGCTGGGTGGTTTCCTCCTCTCCCTCTGTTGTAATGGCCTCCTCCTCTCGGCGCTCCTCTATGAAATTCTGCCCCTCTCGACTGCTGATTTGGCTGTGGATGCATTCTCTCGTTCCGTGCACACTCCCTGCTTTTATGACATATAAAACAATTGGTTCTGTTAGCATAATTGTCTACATTACATTCTCTACATCTCCAACTCTCGCCCCTATTATCAAAATTTCCTCCACGCGCTCCTCTATGAAAATTCTGTGTTCCCCTATTCTGATGGTAATTATTATAGTTTGGTACTACTGGTGGGTTTGGACGCCGCCCTATGTCACGTTCCCCGATATTTTGTAGCACATCTAACATGCTCTCTAGCTCGTTTATATTCGCAATTTCTCTAGTCATTAAAGTAATTTGTACCTCTCTAGGCAGGTGTTTGCTAATATGTCTCACGAATGACCAGAACGGCAACGGCGGTTCTAGATACTTGGCCTCATTATATATAGTCATCACGTACATAGTTAAGTGGTTATTAATTCTACCAAAATTCCCAGTACCCATTATTTTGCTCCGTAAGATTTCTTGGTCCTCTTCTGACCAATACTTGTTTCGAAAAGCTACCTCAAATTCCTCGTAACTACCCCATTCGGTATTGTGTACTTCTGCCCATATCTCGGCATTACCCTTAAAACACTTCAAAATTTTCAGCAATTTGACCTCCCAGCTACTACTATTAAATCGATTAAATTCCCGTGTTCGATTCAAAAATTGCATCGGATGCACTCTGCGATTCTCACTACTAAAGGTTTCTAGTTCAATTTCATTATTTGCGTCTCGTGTAATTAATATACGTTCAGTAACATTGCTTAATTTTTGGTTTATTACTAAACTTAACTCATCTTTCACACTACTAATGTTCTGTTCGATTGAATATAATTTTTTATCATTACTACATTCAGACTGTATGCTATTCTTTGATATTACATTAATTGATTCATTTAATGCTTGTATTTCTGTCTTACAAGTATTTTCAATTTCATTTACCTTAAGGTCTACGTTATTTTTGTGTTCATCTATATTCTGACTCATTTTCTCAATTGTCATTACTACGCTATTAAGCTTACATTCAGTTTCGGTATTACACTTATTTATTTTACATTCTATTTCATTGTTATACTCATTCATTGAATTTACTAATGTCTCATTATTCTCATTTATTTGTGTATCAACTCTGTCTATCTGACTATCTATCTCATTAAATTTACCGTCTATCTTTTTTATTGAATTATCTAACTTGGTATCTAATTGGTTAATTTTATTAGTAAATTCTTCATTGGTATTTTCACAACGTCTATTAATTTCTTGAATATTATTTTTTAATTCATCAAGTTTGTCATTAAAAATATGATTCTGTACATCTAATTTCTCATTGACACTACTTTTAAATTCTTGAATTTCGTTTTTCTGTTAATCAAATTTGCTATCAAATTTATTCAACAATAACTGCACCATAGTCATCATATCACTACTACTTTCTCTCTTAACTAAGGTCGGCGTTGACTGACTCGTCACACCTTCCATTATTTTCGATTCGGTCAACTGACTCTCTAGATTACTGTCATTCGTTTGAACTCCCGAGTCGTTACTTATGTGACTTTCTGTTTGACTGTCAGAGAAGCTGACTTCGTTATTATCTGCCATCTCTTATTCTTTATAATTGATCTTTATAATACTTTAATTAACTTGATTTATTATAATACACTTTCTATTTTATGCCAATTGTGCGTAAATGACGCACTTTTACTTAATTATTCCAACCTTAAAAACACGCTTGCATCTTATTTGTAGGTGCGGTTTTTACATAATTTTTCCTTATAAAAATTGTCCCTGTTCAGAAGCCATTTGTTATGTTGATTAAACTATTAAAATATATAAATACATAATTTTTTATTGCCACCTACCTGAAAATTTATCTGGGTCCAGGATTCTCGCACGAACGTAAGATGCTAACGTGGTTTATAGGTTAATGGAATAATTTACGTAACTCATTTTGTTTTGAAGAGAATTAGTAAATTTTATTTTTTAACTTTTAAAGAAGACATAAAAAAAAACTGTTGTTAGATTATTTAGTCAACATTGGAAATGAAATACAAGTATAATACTCTTCTGCATGTACTCCATGCCTGCGGCTATTACTAAACTTATCTTATTCTAACAGCTTACCTTATTTAATACACAGACAGCCCAGCCTGCCAAACATTCTCACATTCACACTATTTTTTAAAACCATCCCAATCCCCTGATTATTTCTTTATACATTGTGAAATACACCCCACTGCCGGCAACGTTGTTATATTCAATTACATTTTAAATATATATATATATATATAATACAAAAATATAGTTTCCACCTACCTGCAAAGTTTCTTATATTCGGGTCCAGAATTCGATAACATGTACGTCAGATGCAAACCTGTGTTAAAGGTTATCGAAATAACTAACTCGACACCTTTTGAAGAGAAATTACGATTTTTTAATTAATCAGAATCATATTTAAATTTTGTTCAAAAACTCTTGATCATTGTTTTACAGATTAGGTTACAATTTTCTTTGTTCGGTTAGCCTCTGCTACATACTATTTATTCTAAGAGCTTAACTTAGTGATCACAATTTAATACGAATATATAAATAGACAGAGCCCAGCCTGCAACTTCGCACACTCTCACATACCTAGAATTTAATATTTTAAAAGCCCCAGACCATTTTTATAACCCACAGACCTTGCACTTTTGTTATTATGAAACACGCCGGCAACGTGGTTTTCGCGCACACCCATTGTTCTTTTAGATTTCTTGTTTTTAGTGTCCGAAAAATATCTGAATATGTTCTACACCTTTAATTAACCGCAGTCACCTAATTTGTTACTATTATTTCACTGTTGCTTAAAAAAAAAAAAAAAAACTGATAAGAGTTAGCAGGGCGCACTCGGCGCTGTGTCGGCCGACACGATCAACGACTAACTGCCCAAGGTGTTTCCTTGAGTCGCGGGAAATGAGCAGTCACGGCCATCATGTTTTAGTCGCCGTTGGTGTTTAATTGCGGTGGCATAACCATTTTATGCATGGTTTATAACTGGTATATGTGTGGTACCAAAGGCCGATATTGGACTGGGTTCCGCTGATGTCATTGGAAAGACCGGATTTAGCCATGACTTCCTGCCGCTCAAAAAGCACATTGCGGAATTTTGTTAGTACCAGGACATCCGGTTTTTGTCTGGATGCGTCACTCAGATTTGTGGTGATACAGTTGCGTCTGTGTGCTGTTTACGCAAGTACAGATTTCTGCGAATTTTGTGGAGATGCAAATGCTTCGCTTGCCGGCTTACACAATAACACCTGCGTATCGCTTTTGTCTCACTGTTGCTCAACATCGTGCTGTTGCATGGAAAATATCGTTGCAATGCGTTCTATTATAACG
This sequence comes from Magicicada septendecula, assembly GCA_034769895.1. Classification (NCBI taxonomy): domain Eukaryota; kingdom Metazoa; phylum Arthropoda; class Insecta; order Hemiptera; family Cicadidae; genus Magicicada; species Magicicada septendecula. The sequence continues at coordinate 1,091,661,374 of CM068367.1, forward strand.
GAATAAATGTTGTTACCCAATAATTTTCACAACTTATTTTTACAAGCCCGCACCAAAATGAAAGAAATAAAAATATAATTATCCCCTACTGTTGAAAATAAAAACACCCAAAATTTGACCCGCTACAATACCCCCTCGATGAGAATTCTGCTGTCCACGATAGAAGAAATCTCATCGATAAACCCCGAAGAGGACCGGTGGGGAACTGGTGCCAACAACCCCCTGGTTCTTAATCTCCTGGGTACACGACCCCCCTGGCTCAGCGACTATGGACTCATCTGAACGAGATCACTGGACTTCTCCGTAAGAGATCCCAACACCGAGAAATCGATCAGACTCGCACCACGGTGCACCTCGCCTTCTAACATGCTACCCCCAAAAATCCTCAATCCCTGGCTAAAATTATTCCAGCTCCTCCGCCGATATGGTTCCCCTTTTTGCAAGCTGGGCTGCCTTCAGCAGATACTGGGCTCACACACACTCACGTTACATGATACCCTAACACATTAAAAATAAAAATTTTCTTTTAAAATTTATTATAAATAAAAAATTTTAAATTCAAAAAAAATCTTTTACCAAAAAATTCTCTTACTTGTTTTTTCTAATTTTTTGTTTCAAATGACTTAACCTAAACATTCCTATTAATACAAACACATCCTTACTCTAACATGAGAACCACTTATATTCTACCAATACAATGCAATACAATAAAATAAACATGGTTAATGCACACATAATAAAAGAATAATTATCTAACATATTCATTCGCTGGCAGGCGAAAAAAAAAGTTTTTTTTTTCTCAAAAAAATTTTAAAATTCAAAAAATTTAAATTTATTCATTAAAAAAATTTTATTACATTTATTTATTAAATAACATTTATTAAAATTATTCAAATATTGGTTTGAATTAATCAACAAACAAATTAAAATTGGATTCCTACTATACAAGCTTAGTAGGTGTCTGACCTCATCAGCTGATCGTAACTAGGTCAAGTCCAAAACCCTTGACCTACATATGTTATATATGATTTCTGAAAACACTGAACATCTGTAATATCCTAACTTGAAATACAAAAAGTAATAACACAAAATATTTAAAACAAACAAAATATTAATATAGATAATAAACAGATTGACATTTAAATTATTTAAAACAAACAATTCTTAATTTTGCATTATTTTCAAATTTTATCAAAATTCTGTCACTGGTTAAAAAAAAATAAACAATTGTATATTCTTTATCATGAATCTCTCTTTAGTTAACAGTTAATTCTACCTTACTGGGGGTGATGTAACTCATTTATTCTCATTTACTGTATTACATCTGTGTACATATATAAACTTTCTCCCTCCTACTCTAATAGTCAACAACTACAATTACCATGACACCCATCTCTATCAAAATATCTACTAATCAGAACACTCTAAGCCCCACTTATCATTTAACACAAATCGCTACCTTCTCTACATATATAAAAAATACTCTCTAACCCCTGGTACATAGGATACGTGTTTCCTTCCCAAAACTCATTCCCTTATGTTGGTCCCTGGACTCCCCCTAGGTAACCCTTTCCGGCGCCAATCGGTCCCTATCCCGTCCCAACCTTTGTTGCGGACTCCCCAAATACACTACCCTCTAATACATAATTGCCATCCCCAAAAATCTCAATCTCATTACATTACTACAAATACACAAAATAACCTCATTAACTACAAAAACAACAATATATCACTCAAAATCTACCTAAAGTCTCCATTACCACTGTGTCAACATCAATACTTCACCAAACTCTGTTATATTACATTAACTCAAAAACAACATTACATCATATCCATCTCTTCAACTTTTAATTCAATTCGGACAGGTCTACATGTCCCATAAAACATTTATCACCCATAAATTAGCTCTTATTAATTCGCATAATTATTGTTATTTCATTTCTCATATTCTTTTTATCTTTACTTCAAAATATCTGTAGTACATTAAACATTAATTACTTGTAACATTTACTAACCAATATACCAGTGACATGGTATTGCTGATCAGCTGATCCTCCTAACACAATGAAAATACATCTTAAAATTGAACAAATTACATGGAATATACATATTTATTTTTATTTATTCTCCCTTCTCACCTCATTGTTTCCCATTTTTCTGATTCTGATGCTTATGTTAACCTGCCAGACGATTTACTTATTGGCTTAAACAAATACACACATAATAAAATTACATATTCTTATCAATGCTTATCTAATAAACAACAATAACATAATACACTTAAAATTATAGTATGAACACCTTATTTTTAAATATCTAAGCAGCTAGTTACCTGAACAGAGCACAAGCAGTTTTATTTGAATTAAACTTTGAATAAAAAAAACTTTTATGTCATAAGATTTTAAAATTCGTGACTCCTTTGCGTCACCTCCCAGCCACACACACTATTTCAGATTATGGAGGACTGTCTCGCCCTTTCGCTTCCACAGAGACTGTATATTTTGGAGCAGGGTTTTACCTCTCCGTGTCTCTGCTTCCGCTGTTAAGTTTTAAAGTGGTGAACATCAACATGTTCTTGTTAATAATCATGCACCCTTAAACGGATCTGCCACCGGTCTTGCTGTTCCTCCTCGAACAGAGTGGCAGCCGCTGTTCCCTAGTTCCGGAGATTTCCTCTAATGTCTCCCCCCATTAAATTTCAAATATATACCAATTTCAAGTCAGCTATGGTCAAGGGACTTGGTATGACCATAGCTAACCGCTAGCCAAAACCACGGTTAGTGCTGGTAAGACAGTAACCGCCCGAAAAGTCGAGGAAATCTAACTTTAATTTAATTGCCTGTTACACATCACTACTATGTGCGACACGGTAGTTGGCAGTGTGTATACTTTAATTTACACTGATAAGGTGTGCCGCACATTTATCGCCCTTTTGGCCTCCGATGGAGGTAACACTCACTGTTACCCCCAACCCATTTCGCTATCTAAGAGAGCACAGGCCACCCCCTCAATAGCCACTTAATAACTAATTACTTAACAATTGAAAATTAATCTTTCTACATTTGCAGTTCCACACTCCATTGTTCTGTCACTTCATTGAGCACCAATCTACCCCCCAAAATCATCCCCACTTCTTGTATTGATACCAAGTTTTTATTTTGTTACACATTTTTTAAAACGTTCCCATACTCACTGATACTAAAACTTGACAATTATATTTGGTCACTTAATTCTAAAATTTATTTAAACTTAAAATTATACGCCTCAAAAATTTTTTTTTTTTTTTTTTTTCAAAAAAATTAAACTTTAAACTCAAAACTTTAAGTTCATTGTTAAAATCCTTGTTTCTATTAATTTGATTAATTTAATAGTTTAATGGTTTTTAAAGTCTCAAACTCTGAGTTACAATGATTACCTCATTATTATTTGTCTGTGAAAATTTAATTTCAATTCTTTTATGTCACAATAGGGTTTTGCTCAAGATACTGATTCAGCAGACTACAACATTTCTGTTTACATTTGTGTGCCAGACTTGCTTTCATAAACAACAGTTATAAACATTCTCAGTGTCAGCTATCATAGACTAAACACTTTGGTTGCAACATATACTGACATATCTGCTTATTACACTTTTCAAATTTTATAAATCTTTTAGATAACATATTTGTCTCTTACATTTTTATTTTATGAAGTTAATGCATCAATATGTAAAATTACAATTTCCATGACTTTAATTACCATTTTCAAAATGATTCTACGTGATTAAATGGTTCAGTTTTTCTTAATATTTCAATAAGTTTTACAAACATGACATCATTGGTTCTAATCTCTCTTTAAATTCCTCCACAATCACATTCTTAATACCAATATACCGTACTCATAACCTAACATAGCAGGTACCACAAAATAATAGTTAAACCTTTTGGTTACATAAGTTTACTTCAAAATATTTTCCAAAATTATTTACTTACTTAGTATAATATTTATACTTATTATTTTTTCTTAATTACCTGTAAATAGGTTATATGTTACTTGTACATGATTATTGTTTATATGTTTACTCTAAGGGGAGGGTTAGGGAAATCGGGAGGATACAAGGGTAAGGATTATTAAAAGGTCAAGAACTAGGACTAAAGGTAGGGACAAAGCTTCCTCCGGACATAAGGGTACATGGAGAAAACCAAGGCTCGCGTGGGCAGGGGCGCGTCCCTGAAATAGACGAACTCCACTGGGACAAGTGGGGTTCCTCTATCCGCTACCACTAACTGTTTTATGTTATTCATAGTTATTTATAATTATTTAACTATAGGTTTATTATAGTGGTTTAGTTATATTTAATTACAGAATTCAATGTATTATTTTGTTTATTATTATTTCATTTTGACCAATACCTTCTTAAGTTGGTGGCGTTATGGGTACCCACTATTTCCCCCGTTGTTTGGTTTCGTAAAACATAAGCATTATTCATTTTAATGTCAACAACTTCATACGGTCCTTCATACAACAAGAAAAACTTCTTTATTTCCCTATCTTGAGCACTGGACAAATCGTGTCTTTTTACTAACACTAACTGACCTACCTCATATTTGGTCCATTTACCCTTAGCATCATGTTTCTGTTTTCGTCGCTCTCCTCTAGTAAGTAAATTCTCGTTCGCCAACCTAATTTTCATGTTTCTGTCCGAAATTTGACCTTCAGGTGGGTATGTGAAAAGTTGTTCTAATATCCTGGGCGGCCTTGTTCCCCTGATCAACTCATGCGGCGTAAATCCCGTGGACTCATGTGTGGTACAATTCAGCCACTCCTCTACTTTTTTCACGTAAAAGATGGCCATTCTGTGTGTTTGGCGTGACAGTACGCCCGGAATATCCTGCCAATCTCTCTCATCACCCGTTCTGCTTGATTCGACTGAGGATGGTACACTGCCGTATGCTTGGGTATGATGCCTTCCCATCCCAGCGTCTGCCGCCACTTGCCGCTTATAAACTGCGGACCATGATCAGATAATACAATTTTTGGTTTTCCCACATTAAGCATATAATCCTTGACTATCTTCTCGCTAAGTACTTTACTCGTCGCTCTCTTAATGCTATATAATTTCACAAATTTTGAGAAAGTGTCTAAAACTACAAATATATATAACACACCTCCTCTACCTCTGGGTAATGGTCCATATAAATCAACCGCAACTAGATCGAAAGGTTTATCTACTTTTATATAATTCATCTCTCCTTCCACTTTATAATTCACTACCTTCGATTTTTGACATAAATCACACACTCTCAACACTTTTCTCACTCTCCTCTCCATATTCTTAAATATACATGACTCTTTCAAAACATTTGCACACTTTCTCGCCCCAAAATGACCGTACCTTATATGACAATCCCAAACAATTTTATCTATTAACTCATCAGGTATAAGTAACCTCCAATCACGCTCCCCACCATCTACTTTTTTAAACAAAATATCTTGATATATTTGAAATCGCTCATTATATTCGGATCCCTCTACATCGGTTTCTAAACTAACAATTATTTTACCCAGTTTGCTATCAGATCTTTGCAAGTTTTTAATGTCACTTAATTCCTCACCAAAAATTCTATCTTCCCTAGTTAGTCTAAAAATTTCTATTTCTTTAAGGTCCCTACCAGTTTTGTTGTCTATAACGTCTATTCTAGAAAGTGTATCTGGTATCTTATTATCTGACCCCTTTATATACTCCCATGAAAAGTTATATTCCTGTAAGGCTAATACCCACCTGGTTAATCGGCTGTGTGTTAGCTTACATGAATTCAGAAATGACAGTGCCTTGTGGTCCGTCCGGATGATCGTGGTATTCCCTAGGATGTACGTGCGGAATTTACCCACGGCGAACACAATACTTAGTAGTTCCTTCTCAGTTGTCGTGTAATTCTTTTCCGCCAATAACAGTGATCTACTGGCGAAGGCGATCGTTAGGTGTTCCTTGTCGCCGCTCTCCTGGTATAACTCGGCCCCTAGCGCTACATTGCTGGCGTCGGTCTGTAAATAAAAAGTCTTATTAAAATCGGGATGATTCATCATTATCATATGACTAAACTTTCTCTTAATTTCATTAAACGCAGCGCGTTCCGCATCGCCCCATCTCCACTGTTTATTCTTCCGCAGTACAGCACTCAGTTTGGATGTTGTGTATGCGTAGTTCTCCTGAAATTTCCTGTAAAAATTGCATAGGCCTAAAAAACTCTGTAGTTGCTTAATGTTTTTAGGTTCAGGGAATCGCATTATGGCTTCGACTTTGTCAGGGTTGGCTAATATCCCCTCCTGTGTAATAATAAATCCTAAAAAGTGTATTTCTGTCTGCAGAAACTTAGACTTGTCCCAATTCACTGTTAAACCCCCTCTTTGTAGCTTATCCAATACATATTCTATGTGTTCTAAATGTTCAGTGAACGTTCTAGAGGCTATCAGGATATCATCGACATATACTGTTAAAAAATCTAAATCCTTATGTTGTAAAATATTATCTAAACATTTGATAAAACTGGCAACACTGGTGTTTAATCCAAAAGGTAAGCGTTTAAACTGGTAATTCTTACCGTTAAAAAGAAAAGCTGTGTATTTCCTGCTCTCTGTTGCTAATGGCACCTGCCAGTATCCAGCGGTCAGGTCTAAGGACGTCATGTATTTGACTCCACTAAACTTTTGTAAAATCTCATTTATGGGTTCTGGAGATTCCCTGTCAGGTATAATAATTTGATTAATTTTCCTAGCATCTAAACATAACCTTACCTTGCCATCTTTCTTTATCACTACCACCAAAGGGTTTGAATAAGGTGATACTGAGCGTTCAATTATGCCTCCTTGCATCATCCGGTCTAATTCCTCCTGTACAGCCCTCCTCTTCGAAAACGGCACTGGGTAGCTTCTCTGCATGTATGGTGCGTGGTCCCGAACTTTCAGCTCGCAGATGTAGTCCTTTGCTTTCCCTGGTGATTCATCAAACACCGCTCTGTACTGCTCGACAACTGCCCACAGCTCCTGTTGTTGAGTATTTCCTACAATTGTATTTTCATTGAAAAATTTATTGGCTCTATTTGCCCACACACACTCATTACGCTCATGCATCTCTCTCTCCTCATTTTCTAGACCATCACTCTCTAGACATATATTTATTTTAGTTTCTATCTCTCTATCAGTTATCTGTTTATGTAACATTTTTATTCCCGTGACTTTAGCTTCACTTACTACTTTCTTAAACTCTATTCTGACTGGTTTATTCCCCTTCTCAAATTTTACTATTTGTTTATTAAAATCTATTACTGCTCCATTTCTTTCCAAAAAATCATTTCCCAATATTACATCTAGACTTAACCCTTTAACTACTAGGAAAGTGTTTTCAAATTCAACTTCATTTATGAGAATATTTAATTGTACTTGTCTGGTTATTCTCTTACTTCTTACCCCAGTTACCCCCACTACTGTAACCCCTGCAACTGGTAATGACGGTATATTCTTGTTTAATTCTTTTAATTCACCCATGACATTTTCAGAAATTACTGAGATCTCGCTACCGGTATCAATTAAAGTTTTATACTTCTTACCTTCAAGGTTAATCGTCACCTCAGTTAATCCTGCTCTGCGTTCCATCACCTTGTTCTCCTCTTCTTCTAACAGTTCCTTCGTCATGTCCATCTTGATAACGTTATTATGGTATCTGTTGATTATTTGGACCCTCCTGTTTTCCGTAGACAATGGTTCGGCCCGCTTCTCCATTGTCCTCCCTAGTTTTCCGTAGAGGGACCCGCTACAGCTGGATGATTTCCCCCTCTCCCTCTGTTATATTGTCCTACTCCTCTCGGCGCTCCCCTGTGAAATTCTCCTCCTCTCGACTGTTGATTGGGTGGTGGGTTTGCTCGCTCGTTCCTGGTGCACTCCCTGTTTCGATGACATCTGAAACAATTTGTTCTATTAGCATAATTGTCGGTTTCACATGTTCTACACCTCCAACTCTCGCCCCTATTATCGAAACTTCCTCCCCGCGCTCCTCTATGAAAATTCTGTGTACCCCTATTATGATGGAAATTATTATTATTATGGTGTGGTACTACTGGTGTAGTTGCACGTCGCCCTATGTCGCGTTCCCCTATATTCTGTAATACATCTAACATGTTTTCTAGCTCGCTTATATTTGTAATCTCTCTCGTCATTAACGTAATTTGTACTTCTCTGGGCAGGTGTTTGCTAATATGTCTTACAAATGATCGGAAAGGCAACGGCGGTTCTAGATATTTAGCTTCGTTGTATATGGTCATTACATATATGGTTAGGTGGTTATTAATCCTACCAAAATTCCCGTTACCCATTATTTTACTTCTTAATATTTCTTGGTCTTCTTCTGACCAGTATTTGTTGCGAAAAGCTATCTCAAAATCTTCATAACTTTCCCATTCAGTATGGTGTACTTCCGACCATATCTCGGCACTACCTTTAAAACATTTTATAATCTTCATCAACTTAACCTCCCAGCTACTACTATTAAACCGATTAAACTCTCTAACCCTATTTAAAAATTGCATTGGGTGTATTCTACGATTGTCACAATTGAAAGTTTCTAATTCTATTTCATTATTTGTATCTCGTGTCATAAATATGCGCTCCGTAACATTGTTTACATTTTGATTCTTCACTAAACTTAATTCATCTCGCATACTACTAATATTTTGGTCAAGAGAATATAATTTTTTGTCATTACTATATTCAGACTGTACATTATTTTTTGACATTACATCGATGGATTCATTTACTCCTTGTATTTCTGTCTTATAATTACTTTCAATTTCATATATTTTAGATTCTATCTTACTTTGGTGTTCATCAATATTCTGACTAAATTTTTCAACTGTCATTACTACACTATTCAACTTACAATCAGTTTCAATATTACATTTAATAATTTTAGATTCTATGTCATTGTTATGCTCATTCATTGTATTCATTAATATTTCATTGTTTTCATTTATCTGCTTCTCAACTCTATCTATCTGACTGTCTATTTCATTAAATTTAACATCTACCTTTCGCATTGAATCATCTAACTTGGTCTCTACTTGGTTGACTCTATTGGTACATTCTACTTTGGTATTTTCACAATGTTTGTTAATTTCTTGTATCTCACTTTTCAACTCGTCAAATCTCGTGTTAAAATCGCTATTGTTCATATCAAATCTATTGTTAATGAGATTAAATAAATCATTTAATGACAACTCTTTTTCTCTTGTATTTATTTTAATTGGTACGGGAGTAGAAATCGCTCCCGGCGAACTAATTATGGATACTTCTACATTCTGCTCGTCTATTGACCTTGCTTCCGTTTGAATACCGGAGTCTGTCTGACTCTCGGTCTGACTGTCAGATAAGCTGACTTCATTGTTATCTGCCATTCTTACTTTTTTTTATAATACTTGTGCGTATATATACTATAATCAATATGTAATCTACTATATAGCCAATTTTGTGCTAATGACGCACTTTTTATTTTATTCCGCTAACCTAACAACACACGTTTGCATCTTTGTAGATGTTGAATTTAATTAATTTATTAAATTCGTTCCTGTCACGGGCGCCAATGTTATATTCAATTACATTTTAAATATATATATATATATAATACAAAAATATAGTTTCCACCTACCTGCAAAGTTTCTTATATTCGGGTCCAGAATTCGATAACATGTACGTCAGATGCAAACCTGTGTTAAAGGTTATCGAAATAACTAACTCGACACCTTTTGAAGAGAAATTACGATTTTTTAATTAATCAGAATCATATTTAAATTTTGTTCAAAAACTCTTGATCATTGTTTTACAGATTAGGTTACAATTTTCTTTGTTCGGTTAGCCTCTGCTACATACTACTTATTCTAAGAGCTTAACTTAGTGATCACAATTTAATACGAATATATAAATAGACAGAGCCCAGCCTGCAACTTCGCACACTCTCACATACCTAGAATTTAATATTTTAAAAGCCCCAGACCATTTTTATAACCCACAGACCTTGCACTTTTGTTATTATGAAACACGCCGGCAACGTGGTTTTCGCGCACACCCATTGTTCTTTTAGATTTCTTGTTTTTAGTGTCCGAAAAATATCTGAATATGTTCTACACCTTTAATTAACCGCAGTCACCTAATTTGTTACTATTATTTCACTGTTGCTTAAAAAAAAAAAAAAACTGATAAGAGTTAGCAGGGCGCACTCGGCGCTGTGTCGGCCGACACGATCAACGACTAACTGCCCAAGGTGTTTCCTTGAGTCGCGGGAAATGAGCAGTCACGGCCATCATGTTTTAGTCGCCGTTGGTGTTTAATTGCGGTGGCATAACCATTTTATGCATGGTTTATAACTGGTATATGTGTGGTACCAAAGGCCGATATTGGACTGGGTTCCGCTGATGTCATTGGAAAGACCGGATTTAGCCATGACTTCCTGCCGCTCAAAAAGCACATTGCGGAATTTTGTTAGTACCAGGACATCCGGTTTTTGTCTGGATGCGTCACTCAGATTTGTGGTGATACAGTTGCGTCTGTGTGCTGTTTACGCAAGTACAGATTTCTGCGAATTTTGTGGAGATGCAAATGCTTCGCTTGCCGGCTTACACAATAACACCTGCGTATCGCTTTTGTCTCACTGTTGCTCAACATCGTGCTGTTGCATGGAAAATATCGTTGCAATGCGTTCTATTATAACGGAATAAATGTTGTTACCCAATAATTTTCACAACTTATTTTTACAAGCCCGCACCAAAATGAAAGAAATAAAAATATAATTATCCCCTACTGTTGAAAATAAAAACACCCAAAATTTGACCCGCTACAACGTGGTTCACTCGAGCTCGCTATTTCGCATTTGGAAATTAATTGTGTGTCCGAAAATAGATGTGGATGTTCTTCAACTGAATAATCTCGCCACTGTCACATTATTTTAACTGATAACTCACTTTTTACTTGAAAATTATGAAATTTTAAAAGGAGCCCCTTGGGGCTGTACCTGCGCAGGTACGGTCTGTAATCGGACTGGGGATAGCGTCTCTACGTTCACTGCCAACTAGATTGCGTTTTTCAAAGTGGAAAACAATGCCTTGTAATTCGTCGCCACAGCTGTGTCCCATTTAACACATGTAGTTTCTTGTGCGTTGGTCGTAGATGACATATGGTCAGCACTGGTTGACGTCACAAAAAGAGGTGGGACATAGGCTCACATCCGTCAGCATGGACCATGTGCTCGTACAGTTTTCGTCTCTAGCCATTTTTGAGTTTTACAAGTCGGCGTCGGTCCGCGCACCTGCTGGTGTGACGCGCTCAGACGTACTGCCACACACTCGCAAAATTCATAGAAATGACGCTTGGTACATTCCTTCGTAACGATTACACAACTGCTAAGGCGTATTGCTCCTTTGTTACCAATGCTTTATTCAACACGTGGCCTGGTCACAGATGGAAATTATATTTATGAATTTTTTTTTTTCTAAACCCCAAAAATTTAATACAATAAAATTCCTTAATAATCGTCACGTTACAATACCCCCCCAATGAGATATCTTCTGCCGAAACAGAAGAAAGCTCATTGCTAAAACCCCCAAGAGGACCGGTGAGGATATGGTGCCAACAACCCCCTTTTGCTCTTATACTTCATGGGTAAACAACCCCCTGGCTCGGCGACTATGGCCGCATCTGAACGAGATCACTGGACTTCTCTGTGCGAGATCCCAACACCGTAAACCTGAACAGATACGCACCACAGCGCACCTCACCTTCTATCATGCAACCCCAAAATCCAAATCCCTGGTCTTATATCATGCCAGATCCTCAACCGATATGTTCCGCCTTATCATGCACACTGGGCTGCCTTTAGCAGTTACTGGGCTCGCACACACACTTATTGCTACGTCCTATCAAAATTGAAATATTCTTAGTTACAAAATTTCATTTAAGTTAAAAATCCACAGCTATTTTCTCAAAAATCAAAATAAAACCTTTTATCTAAATTGAATAATTCTCTTCATTATTTTTTATCATTAGAAAATAAACAAGTTGAACATTTATTAAAATATGAACATCCTTATCCTAACATGTGATTATACCTATATTCTAAACAATACAATTCAATAAAAAAAACGATTAGTACACACCAACAATAACATAATCAAAATCCAAAAACATCCATTAGATGGCAGGCATAAAATCAAAAAAAAATTTAAATTTATTAAAATATATTTTTTCTCATTATCAAAACTATTTAAATTTATTCAAATCAATTAAAAGCAAAATCGGCATTACTTCATTGCCAAACGTGTCTAGTATAGAACATCACCCATCAGCTGATCAAACTGGGTCAAGTCAAGAACCTTGACCTACATAAGTTATACACAAGTTACATCAGAAAATACATTAAACACCTTTAAAATTCTATCTTTAAACACAAAAACACAATAAAATAAACATTTAAAATCAGAAAATATTATTATGATTAACAATAAAATTGACATTTAAATTACTCAACATAAACACTTTATAACTTTACATTTTCAAATTCTATTAAAATTGTCCCTTGTTTCAATCAAAATCTTACCTTTTTACTATAAATCTCTTTTCTTTACTATTCTCAATTTCCTTTACTTTGGGTGATCTAATTATTTATACTAACTTGATATGCATACATATAATCTTTACCTCTTTGACTCTAATACTCATCAACAGCTTTAACTAATATGACACCCATCTCTATCAAAAACATATATCAAACAATTCTCTAAACCCAACTTACTACTAAACTCAATCCACATCATTCTCTCGATATATAAAAAAAATACTCTCTAACCCTTTGTACTTAGGATATGTGTTCCCCACCCAAAAAAAGCTCATTCCCTTAATCTGGTCCCTGGATTCTGCCTAAGGCAACCCCTTCCCGCCAAATCGGTCCCTTCCCGTCCCAACCCTTTTGTTGCGGACTCCTACACTACACTATCCCCTATTACAAAATTACCATCCCCAAATTAACACTCTTATTACCTCACTTCAACTACAAAATAACATCATCATTTATAAACATCAATATATCAATCACTACTCTACATATATTCCCCATATCTACTGTGTCAACATCAATACTTCTGAAATTCTATTACATTAACTCACAACAACATTACATTAATTCAAAACAATATTTTCATCTCTAGTACCACTTTAACTTTAACTTGGACTGATCTATATGTCCCAGAAAATATTAATCACTCAAAATCTATCTTTTACCATCTTTCACAAATCATTAAAATCTTAACTTTATCAAATTACTTTTCTCATCATTTGAAATAGCGTCTTTAACACATTAAAACATTATATTTAACATTAATTACCTTGGACATTAATAAACAATTTATCAGTGACATTCTACTACTGATCAGCTCACATTCCTAGCAAGGTGAATGACCTCACTGCAAACCCATTTCAAAATTATACACATTCTATGAAATACATATTTTTAGCAATCCTTACATCCACCATACTACACATCATTGTTTCCCCTCTTTCTGACTCTGGTACAATTATGTAAACCGCCTGCCGGTCGGTCTAGTTATTTACTTTGTTATACTCATTTCAAAATTACACAAATTATATAAAACACATTTTTATCAATTCTTACCTCTAACACAATAAAATAATACATTTATAAAACAGAATAAACACAGTATACTGAACGTATGAACACCTATTTATCAAAGCATAATACAAGCATTTTATTAGTGCAAAATTGATTTATCATTTTTAAGTTATGAAATTTAAATTCGTTGCTCACCTGAGCAACCCCCTATCCACACACACTATTGTATTGTTCTGTTGGACTGTGGCGCCCATGTGCGTTCACAAGGACTGCATAGTTGGAGGAATTGAACATCTCCTTGTCCTTGCTTCGGCTTTACATTTTAAGAATTTTTTAGATATCGACATATCTGCGTTTTATAGTTACAAGCCCTTAAAACGGGTCTACCACCTGGCTATGCTGTCCCTACTCGGACAGAGTGGCAGCCGCTGTTCCATAGTTCCGGGATTTCCCCTAGTTTCACCCCCCTGTTAATTTCTAATATCAACCAATTTCAAGCCAGCTATGTTCAAGGGACTTGATTATGGCCATAGCTGACCGCTAGCCAAAACCACGATTAGTGCTGGTAAGGCAGTAATCGCCCGAAAAGGGGAAATCAAACTTTACCTTCATGCATGTTACACATCATTATTTTGCACGGCACGAAAGTCTATCAGGGTACAACATACAATTGTACAAAAAGGTGTGCCGTACATTTTCGCCATTTCGGCCTCCGATGGAGGTAACACTCCCTGTTACCCCAACCCATTCCACTATCTACTGGGGCACATGCCACCCCAGCAATAGCACACTAATAGCTAACTTAAACTTTCTACAATTGCAGTTCCACACTCCAACATTATATCACTTCTATGAGCACCAATCTACCCCCCAAAATTATCCCCACAGCTTGTATTGACAACAAGTTCTAATTTATTTTACACTCTTCAAAACGTTCCCACTTTCACTGATACTAAGAACTTTACAATTATCTGGTCACTTATTTCTAAAATTTATATAAATTTAAAATTATAAACATCCCAAAATATTGTGATTTTACTTCCATATTCCTTAAGGAATGGAAGTATGGTGATGGCAAAAAAAATCGTGTTCGAGATTATTGCAGATTCTGATTCTACTACACTCAAAACATGAAAAAAATCGTTTTCCGAAAAGTGTCTGCGTGTCTGTCTGTCTGTCTGTGTGTCTGTCTGTCTGTAGATTTTTTTCTATGGCAAACGATAACTGCCGCAAATTCAAACAGAATCAAATAATTTTTTGCATACAGCCCTGATTTGCAGAGTACTCGCGACCTATTGTTTTTGGTGAAGATCGGTTGAGGGAAAGGGGTAGTTTACCTGCAACGGTTTTTTTTTAGCAAGGGTAATTTTGTTTGTTTGGCAAACGATAACAGCCGCAAATTCAAACAGAATCAAATAATGTTTCGCATACAGCCCTGATTTGTAGAGTTCTCAAGATCTGCTGATTTTGGTGAAGATCGGTTAAGGGAAAGGGGTAGTTTACCTGTAACGTTTTATGTTTTAACAAGGGTATTTCCTATGGCAAACGATAACAGCCGCAAATTCAAACAGAATCAAAAGATTATTTGCATACAGCCCTAAATTGTAGAGTTCTCAAGACCTATTGTTTTTGGTGAAGTTCGGTTGAGGGAAAGGGGTAGTTTACCTGCAACGTTTTTTTAACAAGGGTATTTTCTATGGCAAACGATAACAGCCGCAAATTCAAACAGAATCAAATAATGTTTTGCATACAGCCCTGATTTGTAGAGTACTCAAGACCTATTGTTTTTGGTGAAGATCGGTTGAGGGAAAGGGGTAGTTTACCTGCAACGGTTTTTTTTTATCAAGGGAAATTTTTTTTTTTTTGGCAAACTATAACAGCCGCAAATTCAAACAGAATCAAATAATGTTTCGCATACAGCCCTGAATTGTAGAGTTCTCAAGACCTATTGTTTTTGGTGAAGATCGGTTAAGGGAAAGGGGTAGTTTACCTGTAACGTTTTATGTTTTAAAAGGGTATTTCCTATGGCAAACGATAACAGCCGCGAATTCAAACAGAATCAAAAGATTATTTGCATACAGCCCTAAATTGTAGAGTTCTCAAGACCTATTGTTTTTGGTGAAGATCGGTTAAGGGAAAGGGGTAGTTTACCTACAACGTTTTTTTAACAAGGGTATTTTCTATGGCAAACGATAACAGCAGCAAATTCAAACAGAATCAAATAATTTTCTGCATACAGCCCTGATTTGTAGAGTACTCAAGACCTATTGTTTTTGGTGAAGATCGGTTGAGGGGAAGGGGTAGTTTACCTGCAACGTTTTTTATCAAGCGTATTTTCTATGGCAAACGATAACAGCCGCAAATTCAAACAGAATCAAATAATTTTTTGCATACGTCAGTGAATTGTAGAGGACGCAAGGCCTTTAGATTTTGGTGAAGATCGGTTAAGGGGAAGGGGTAGTTTACCTGCAACCTTTTATGTTTTAACAAGAGTAAAGTACTTGAAAATTTATTTAAACTTTTTGAAACAATGGTAATTGTTGAAAATAAAATAATTTTGTTGCCAGGTAACAAAAATAAAGTCATTTTGATTATAAAATATAAATATTTACAACAAGAAAAGAATTTTCAGTTTTCAAAATTTAAATATATTTTTATAAAACAATGGGTTCTTCATTGAGGTGGGGACCATGTCACTCACTCCATCTCAAGCCTCTCCCATTTTGCAGAAAAAGAGGACCCTGTCAAGGCTGATACTTTGACGACAGTGACAGGGCTTTCCACCAAATTCAGCAGAGTGACAGGTAGGCCCAACTCTGATTGGCTCCTCAGATTTCCCCAGCGTTAGTAGGTTCTATGAAAATATTTTATTTCAAAAATGATTTTAAATATAAATCTTAGATATGTTTTATAAATCTCATGTTTTATGTTTTAACATGGGTAATTTTTTATATGACGAACCATAACTGCCGTAAATTCAAACAGAATCAAATAATTTTTTACATATGTGCCTGAGCTATAGAGAACTCAATGTCTGTTGATTTTGGTGAAGATCGGTTACGGGGAAAGGGCAGTTTACCTGAAACATTTTTTGTTGTAACATGAGTAAAGTACTTAATTTTGATAAAGTATCCTGATAAGATCTTAATAATCCACTGTAGAAACGTAGATGAAATATCTATAAATGAAGAGGCTAGTTGAACGGGCTGGGGGTAATTTTCTATAAATCAAAATTATAGTTGAAGGGGGAGGGGATAATTTTTTTTTATGTGTACTACGTTATTGGCAACAAAGAAGTATTTTTTTGTTAAAATTCCTTCCCTGGCTGTGTGGCTGAAAATGATTTAAAATATAAATCTTAGAATATGGAAGTCATGTATGGTTCTCCATACCGATATTTTATTTACATTGGAGGCTGACTAACATTCCTTAATCACGACTAATGTTGGTAAGACAGTAAATCGCCTGAAAAGCCGGGGTTTTGCTATGAGGGAAACCTGGGGATCGCATAGATTCACTTTGTGAATTCACTTCCCCCTTTCTAAACCAACTCTACTTCCTCTTTTATTCAAACCTGCCGCCTATGCCACCCCCCAGCAACCCACTCGCCACAAAATTCGTCTTTTCAGACCACACGGAAACTATTGTCAATGGCTAAATTTTAGTCTCGCCATTGACACTGAAACTTTAAATTTGTATGCACTGCCTTTTATTTAGGTGCAGCCTCCATTATTTACATACACTCTAAGGCAGTGCAGGCACGTGACAGGTACACCAGACCGCTGCACCATGAGTGTGTTAATAATGTAATTTGTGTCACGTACCTTTGGGGTCCCCCTCCCCATACAAAAAAGTGATGTGAGTTTTCAACTTTTGACCAATTTTGGTGGAGCCGGACCATCGTTGCGTTCACCGCCCGAAGGAAGATCCTCCAACCATGGCCCGCCTCCGAGTTCCGAAAACCACGGCCAGGACTGGTAAGATCATGACCGCCCGAAAATGGGGGAGAGTCCCTTCTGAAAGCAACATTTCAAATACTATCTACATCAATTAAACAATTAAAGTGACCGAGATAATTTTAAGTTCGTCGCATTTTGTGTACCTACTATCTCCTGCGTTGCTGGGTTGCGTAACACGTACGCATTACTCATCTTTACTTCTACAATTTCATATGGTCCCTCATATAACAGGAAAAACTTCTTTATTTCTCTATCCTGTGCGCTAGACAAATCATGTCTCCTTACCAATACTAATTGCCCTACTTCATATTTAGTCCACTTACCTTTAGCATCATGCCTCTGCTTTCTCCTTTTGTCAGTAAATTTTCATTCGCTAGTCGGATCTTCATATTCACGTCTATAGTTTGCGTTTCTGGTGGATAGCTAAAAAGTTGTTCCAATATCCTAGGTGGCCTTGTTCCTCTGATCAATTCATACGGCGTAAACCCGGTGGATTCATGGGTGGTACAATTCAGCCACTCCTCTACTTTCTTAACGTAAGATGGCCATTCTGTGTGCTTGGCGTGACAATACGCCCGAAATATCCTACCAATCTCTCTCATCACCCGTTCCGCCTGGTTTGACTGTGGATGGTAAACTGCCGTATGTTTGGGTATGATGCCTTCCTATCCAAGAGTTTGTCGCCACTTGCCGCTGATAAACTGTGGTCCGTGGTCGGATAAAATTATTTTTGGTTTCCCTACATTAATCATGTAGTCTCTTACTATTTTTTCGCTGAGGACTTTGCTCGTCGCTCTCTTAATACTATACAACTTAACAAATTTCGAAAAAGTGTCTAAAACTACAAATACATACAACACACCACCTCTACCTCTGGGTAATGGCCCATACAAATCAACTGCAACTAAATCAAATGGTCTTTCAACTTTTATATAATTCATCTCCCCTTCTACTCTATAATTCACTACTTTTGATTTCTGACACAAATCACAAACTCTTAACACTCTTCTAACTCTCCTCTCCATATTCTTAAATATACATGATTCCTTTAAAACATTAGCACACTTTCTTGCCCCAAAATGCCCATACCTTAGGTGCGGAACTTTCCTACAGCAAACACGATGCTCATCAGCTCCTTTTCCGTAGTTGTATAATTTCTTTCGGCTGCCAAAAGAGATCTGCTGGCGAAAGCTATCGTGTGGTGTTCTCTGTCACTATCCTCCTGGTACAACTCCGCTCCCACGGCGACGTTACTGGCGTCAGTCTGTAAGTAAAAATTTTTAAGAAATCAGGATGGTTCATCATTATCATATTTGAAAATCTTCTCTTTATCTCCTCTCAAATGCATCCCTCTCTCCTCATTTTCTATACTATCACTCTCTCGACACATATTTATTTTAGTCTCTATCTCTCCATCGCCTATCTGCTTATGTAACATTTTTATTCCCATGACTTTAACTTCATTTACTACTCTCTTAAACTTTACCCCAACTGGTTTACTCCCATTTTCAAATTTTACTATTTGTTTATTGAAGTCTATTACTGCCCCATTTCTCTCCAAAAAATCATTTCCCAATATTACATCTAAACTCAACCCTTTAACCACTAGGAATGTGTTTTCAAACTCAACTTCATTTATCAAAATATTTAACTGTACTTGTCTAGTTATTCTTTTGCTTCTCACCCCAGTTACCCCCACTACTGTAACCCCCGCAACTGGTAATGATGGTATATTCTTATTTATCTCTTTTAGTTCTCCCATGACATTTTCAGAAATTACAGAGATCTCGCTACCTGTATCAATTAAGGTTTTATAATTCTTACCTTCGATGTTGACTGTCACCTCCGTGAATCCTGTTTTGTGTTCCATCACTTTGTTGTCTTCTTCCAAAAATTCCTTCGCCATATCTACTTTGATGATATTGCTCAAATATTCGTCGGTTACTTGGACCCGGTTCTCTGTTGACAATGTTAGGGCCCGCTTCTCCATTGTCCTCCCTAGTTTACCGTGGAGGGACCTGCTACGGCTGGGTGGTTTCCTCCTCTCCCTCTGTTGTAATGGCCTCCTCCTCTCGGCGCTCCTCTATGAAATTCTGCCCCTCTCGACTGCTGATTTGGCTGTGGATGCATTCTCTCGTTCCGTGCACACTCCCTGCTTTTATGACATATAAAACAATTGGTTCTGTTAGCATAATTGTCTACATTACATTCTCTACATCTCCAACTCTCGCCCCTATTATCAAAATTTCCTCCACGCGCTCCTCTATGAAAATTCTGTGTTCCCCTATTCTGATGGTAATTATTATAGTTTGGTACTACTGGTGGGTTTGGACGCCGCCCTATGTCACGTTCCCCGATATTTTGTAGCACATCTAACATGCTCTCTAGCTCGTTTATATTCGCAATTTCTCTAGTCATTAAAGTAATTTGTACCTCTCTAGGCAGGTGTTTGCTAATATGTCTCACGAATGACCGGAACGGCAACGGCGGTTCTAGATACTTGGCCTCATTATATATAGTCATCACGTACATAGTTAAGTGGTTATTAATTCTACCAAAATTCCCAGTACCCATTATTTTGCTCCGTAAGATTTCTTGGTCCTCTTCTGACCAATACTTGTTTCGAAAAGCTACCTCAAATTCCTCGTAACTACCCCATTCGGTATTGTGTACTTCTGCCCATATCTCGGCATTACCCTTAAAACACTTCAAAATTTTCAGCAATTTGACCTCCCAGCTACTACTATTAAATCGATTAAATTCCCGTGTTCGATTCAAAAATTGCATCGGATGCACTCTGCGATTCTCACTACTAAAGGTTTCTAGTTCAATTTCATTATTTGCGTCTCGTGTAATTAATATACGTTCAGTAACATTGCTTAATTTTTGGTTTATTACTAAACTTAACTCATCTTTCACACTACTAATGTTCTGTTCGATTGAATATAATTTTTTATCATTACTACATTCAGACTGTATGCTATTCTTTGATATTACATTAATTGATTCATTTAATGCTTGTATTTCTGTCTTACAAGTATTTTCAATTTCATTTACCTTAAGGTCTACGTTATTTTTGTGTTCATCTATATTCTGACTCATTTTCTCAATTGTCATTACTACGCTATTAAGCTTACATTCAGTTTCGGTATTACACTTATTTATTTTACATTCTATTTCATTGTTATACTCATTCATTGAATTTACTAATGTCTCATTATTCTCATTTATTTGTGTATCAACTCTGTCTATCTGACTATCTATCTCATTAAATTTACCGTCTATCTTTTTTATTGAATTATCTAACTTGGTATCTAATTGGTTAATTTTATTAGTAAATTCTTCATTGGTATTTTCACAACGTCTATTAATTTCTTGAATATTATTTTTTAATTCATCAAGTTTGTCATTAAAAATATGATTCTGTACATCTAATTTCTCATTGACACTACTTTTAAATTCTTGAATTTCGTTTTTCTGTTAATCAAATTTGCTATCAAATTTATTCAACAATAACTGCACCATAGTCATCATATCACTACTACTTTCTCTCTTAACTAAGGTCGGCGTTGACTGACTCGTCACACCTTCCATTATTTTCGATTCGGTCAACTGACTCTCTAGATTACTGTCATTCGTTTGAACTCCCGAGTCGTTACTTATGTGACTTTCTGTTTGACTGTCAGAGAAGCTGACTTCGTTATTATCTGCCATCTCTTATTCTTTATAATTGATCTTTATAATACTTTAATTAACTTGATTTATTATAATACACTTTCTATTTTATGCCAATTGTGCGTAAATGACGCACTTTTACTTAATTATTCCAACCTTAAAAACACGCTTGCATCTTATTTGTAGGTGCGGTTTTTACATAATTTTTCCTTATAAAAATTGTCCCTGTTCAGAAGCCATTTGTTATGTTGATTAAACTATTAAAATATATAAATACATAATTTTTTATTGCCACCTACCTGAAAATTTATCTGGGTCCAGGATTCTCGCACGAACGTAAGATGCTAACGTGGTTTATAGGTTAATGGAATAATTTACGTAACTCATTTTGTTTTGAAGAGAATTAGTAAATTTTATTTTTTAACTTTTAAAGAAGACATAAAAAAAAACTGTTGTTAGATTATTTAGTCAACATTGGAAATGAAATACAAGTATAATACTCTTCTGCATGTACTCCATGCCTGCGGCTATTACTAAACTTATCTTATTCTAACAGCTTACCTTATTTAATACACAGACAGCCCAGCCTGCCAAACATTCTCACATTCACACTATTTTTTAAAACCATCCCAATCCCCTGATTATTTCTTTATACATTGTGAAATACACCCCACTGCCGGCAACGTTGTTATATTCAATTACATTTTAAATATATATATATATATAATACAAAAATATAGTTTCCACCTACCTGCAAAGTTTCTTATATTCGGGTCCAGAATTCGATAACATGTACGTCAGATGCAAACCTGTGTTAAAGGTTATCGAAATAACTAACTCGACACCTTTTGAAGAGAAATTACGATTTTTTAATTAATCAGAATCATATTTAAATTTTGTTCAAAAACTCTTGATCATTGTTTTACAGATTAGGTTACAATTTTCTTTGTTCGGTTAGCCTCTGCTACATACTATTTATTCTAAGAGCTTAACTTAGTGATCACAATTTAATACGAATATATAAATAGACAGAGCCCAGCCTGCAACTTCGCACACTCTCACATACCTAGAATTTAATATTTTAAAAGCCCCAGACCATTTTTATAACCCACAACAGACCTTGCACTTTTGTTATTATGAAACACGCCGGCAACGTGGTTTTCACGCACACCCATTGTTCTTTTAGATTTCTTGTTTTTAGTGTCCGAAAAATATCTGAATATGTTCTACACCTTTAATTAACCGCAGTCACCTAATTTGTTACTATTATTTCACTGTTGCTTAAAAAAAAAAAAAAAACTGATAAGAGTTAGCAGGGCGCACTCGGCGCTGTGTCGGCCGACACGATCAACGACTAACTGCCCAAGGTGTTTCCTTGAGTCGCGGGAAATGAGCAGTCACGGCCATCATGTTTTAGTCGCCGTTGGTGTTTAATTGCGGTGGCATAACCATTTTATGCATGGTTTATAACTGGTATATGTGTGGTACCAAAGGCCGATATTGGACTGGGTTCCGCTGATGTCATTGGAAAGACCGGATTTAGCCATGACTTCCTGCCGCTCAAAAAGCACATTGCGGAATTTTGTTAGTACCAGGACATCCGGTTTTTGTCTGGATGCGTCACTCAGATTTGTGGTGATACAGTTGCGTCTGTGTGCTGTTTACGCAAGTACAGATTTCTGCGAATTTTGTGCAAATGCTTCGCTTGCCGGCTTACACAATAACACCTGCGTATCGCTTTTGTCTCACTGTTGCTCAACATCGTGCTGTTGCATGGAAAATATCGTTGCAATGCGTTCTATTATAACGGAATAAATGTTGTTACCCAATAATTTTCACAACTTATTTTTACAAGCCCGCACCAAAATGAAAGAAATAAAAATATAATTATCCCCTACTGTTGAAAATAAAAACACCCAAAATTTGACCCGCTACAATACCCCCTCGATGAGAATTCTGCTGTCCACGACAGAAGAAATCTCATCGATAAACCCCGAAGAGGACCGGTGAGGAACTGGTGCCAACAACCCCCTGGTTCTTAATCTCCTGGGTACACGACCCCCCTGGCTCAGCGACTATGGACTCATCTGAACGAGATCACTGGACTTCTCCGTAAGAGATCCCAACACCGAGAAATCGATCAGACTCGCACCACGGTGCACCTCGCCTTCTAACATGCTACCCCCAAAAATCCTCAATCCCTGGCTAAAATTATTCCAGCTCCTCCGCCGATATGGTTCCCCTTTTTGCAAGCTGGGCTGCCTTCAGCAGATACTGGGCTCACACACACTCACGTTACATGATACCCTAACACATTAAAAATAAAAATTTTCTTTTAAAATTTATTATAAATAAAAAATTTTAAATTCAAAAAAAATCTTTTACCAAAAAATTCTCTTACTTGTTTTTTCTAATTTTTTGTTTCAAATGACTTAACCTAAACATTCCTATTAATACAAACACATCCTTACTCTAACATGAGAACCACTTATATTCTACCAATACAATGCAATACAATAAAATAAACATGGTTAATGCACACATAATAAAAGAATAATTATCTAACATATTCATTCGCTGGCAGGCGAAAAATCAAGTTTTTTTTTTCTCAAAAAAATTTTAAAATTCAAAAAATTTAAATTTATTCATTAAAAAAATTTTATTACATTTATTTATTAAATAACATTTATTAAAATTATTCAAATATTGGTTTGAATTAATCAACAAACAAATTAAAATTGGATTCCTACTATACAAGCTTAGTAGGTGTCTGACCTCATCAGCTGATCGTAACTAGGTCAAGTCCAAAACCCTTGACCTACATATGTTTATATGATTTCTGAAAACACTGAACATCTGTAATATCCTAACTTGAAATACAAAAAGTAATAACACAAAATATTTAAAACAAACAAAATATTAATATAGATAATAAACAGATTGACATTTAAATTATTTAAAACAAACAATTCTTAATTTTGCATTATTTTCAAATTTTATCAAAATTCTGTCACTGGTTAAAAAAAAATAAACAATTGTATATTCTTTATCATGAATCTCTCTTTAGTTAACAGTTAATTCTACCTTACTGGGGGTGATGTAACTCATTTATTCTCATTTACTGTATTACATCTGTGTACATATATAAACTTTCTCCCTCCTACTCTAATAGTCAACAACTACAATTACCATGACACCCATCTCTATCAAAATATCTACTAATCAGAACACTCTAAGCCCCACTTATCATTTAACACAAATCGCTACCTTCTCTACATATATAAAAAATACTCTCTAACCCCTGGTACATAGGATACGTGTTTCCTTCCCAAAACTCATTCCCTTATGTTGGTCCCTGGACTCCCCCTAGGTAACCCTTTCCGGCGCCAATCGGTCCCTATCCCGTCCCAACCTTTGTTGCGGACTCCCCAAATACACTACCCTCTAATACATAATTGCCATCCCCAAAAATCTCAATCTCATTACATTACTACAAATACACAAAATAACCTCATTAACTACAAAAACAACAATATATCACTCAAAATCTACCTAAAGTCTCCATTACCACTGTGTCAACATCAATACTTCACCAAACTCTGTTATATTACATTAACTCAAAAACAACATTACATCATATCCATCTCTTCAACTTTTAATTCAATTCGGACAGGTCTACATGTCCCATAAAACATTTATCACCCATAAATTAGCTCTTATTAATTCGCATAATTATTGTTATTTCATTTCTCATATTCTTTTTATCTTTACTTCAAAATATCTGTAGTACATTAAACATTAATTACTTGTAACATTTACTAACCAATATACCAGTGACATGGTATTGCTGATCAGCTGATCCTCCTAACACAATGAAAATACATCTTAAAATTGAACAAATTACATGGAATATACATATTTATTTTTATTTATTCTCCCTTCTCACCTCATTGTTTCCCATTTTTCTGATTCTGATGCTTATGTTAACCTGCCAGACGATTTACTTATTGGCTTAAACAAATACACACATAATAAAATTACATATTCTTATCAATGCTTATCTAATAAACAACAATAACATAATACACTTAAAATTATAGTATGAACACCTTATTTTTAAATATCTAAGCAGCTAGTTACCTGAACAGAGCACAAGCAGTTTTATTTGAATTAAACTTTGAATAAAAAAAACTTTTATGTCATAAGATTTTAAAATTCGTGACTCCTTTGCGTCACCTCCCAGCCACACACACTATTTCAGATTATGGAGGACTGTCTCGCCCTTTCGCTTCCACAGAGACTGTATATTTTGGAGCAGGGTTTTACCTCTCCGTGTCTCTGCTTCCGCTGTTAAGTTTTAAAGTGGTGAACATCAACATGTTCTTGTTAATAATCATGCACCCTTAAACGGATCTGCCACCGGTCTTGCTGTTCCTCCTCGAACAGAGTGGCAGCCGCTGTTCCCTAGTTCCGGAGATTTCCTCTAATGTCTCCCCCCATTAAATTTCAAATATATACCAATTTCAAGTCAGCTATGGTCAAGGGACTTGGTATGACCATAGCTAACCGCTAGCCAAAACCACGGTTAGTGCTGGTAAGACAGTAACCGCCCGAAAAGTCGAGGAAATCTAACTTTAATTTAATTGCCTGTTACACATCACTACTATGTGCGACACGGTAGTTGGCAGTGTGTATACTTTAATTTACACTGATAAGGTGTGCCGCACATTTATCGCCCTTTTGGCCTCCGATGGAGGTAACACTCACTGTTACCCCCAACCCATTTCGCTATCTAAGAGAGCACAGGCCACCCCCTCAATAGCCACTTAATAACTAATTACTTAACAATTGAAAATTAATCTTTCTACATTTGCAGTTCCACACTCCATTGTTCTGTCACTTCATTGAGCACCAATCTACCCCCCAAAATCATCCCCACTTCTTGTATTGATACCAAGTTTTTATTTTGTTACACATTTTTTAAAACGTTCCCATACTCACTGATACTAAAACTTGACAATTATATTTGGTCACTTAATTCTAAAATTTATTTAAACTTAAAATTATACGCCTCAAAAATTTTTTTTTTTTTTTTTTTCAAAAAAATTAAACTTTAAACTCAAAACTTTAAGTTCATTGTTAAAATCCTTGTTTCTATTAATTTGATTAATTTAATAGTTTAATGGTTTTTAAAGTCTCAAACTCTGAGTTACAATGATTACCTCATTATTATTTGTCTGTGAAAATTTAATTTCAATTCTTTTATGTCACAATAGGGTTTTGCTCAAGATACTGATTCAGCAGACTACAACATTTCTGTTTACATTTGTGTGCCAGACTTGCTTTCATAAACAACAGTTATAAACATTCTCAGTGTCAGCTATCATAGACTAAACACTTTGGTTGCAACATATACTGACATATCTGCTTATTACACTTTTCAAATTTTATAAATCTTTTAGATAACATATTTGTCTCTTACATTTTTATTTTATGAAGTTAATGCATCAATATGTAAAATTACAATTTCCATGACTTTAATTACCATTTTCAAAATGATTCTACGTGATTAAATGGTTCAGTTTTTCTTAATATTTCAATAAGTTTTACAAACATGACATCATTGGTTCTAATCTCTCTTTAAATTCCTCCACAATCACATTCTTAATACCAATATACCGTACTCATAACCTAACATAGCAGGTACCACAAAATAATAGTTAAACCTTTTGGTTACATAAGTTTACTTCAAAATATTTTCCAAAATTATTTACTTACTTAGTATAATATTTATACTTATTATTTTTTCTTAATTACCTGTAAATAGGTTATATGTTACTTGTACATGATTATTGTTTATATGTTTACTCTAAGGGGAGGGTTAGGGAAATCGGGAGGATACAAGGGTAAGGATTATTAAAAGGTCAAGAACTAGGACTAAAGGTAGGGACAAAGCTTCCTCCGGACATAAGGGTACATGGAGAAAACCAAGGCTCGCGTGGGCAGGGGCGCGTCCCTGAAATAGACGAACTCCACTGGGACAAGTGGGGTTCCTCTATCCGCTACCACTAACTGTTTTATGTTATTCATAGTTATTTATAATTATTTAACTATAGGTTTATTATAGTGGTTTAGTTATATTTAATTACAGAATTCAATGTATTATTTTGTTTATTATTATTTCATTTTGACCAATACCTTCTTAAGTTGGTGGCGTTATGGGTACCCACTATTTCCCCCGTTGTTTGGTTTCGTAAAACATAAGCATTATTCATTTTAATGTCAACAACTTCATACGGTCCTTCATACAACAAGAAAAACTTCTTTATTTCCCTATCTTGAGCACTGGACAAATCGTGTCTTTTTACTAACACTAACTGACCTACCTCATATTTGGTCCATTTACCCTTAGCATCATGTTTCTGTTTTCGTCGCTCTCCTCTAGTAAGTAAATTCTCGTTCGCCAACCTAATTTTCATGTTTCTGTCCGAAATTTGACCTTCAGGTGGGTATGTGAAAAGTTGTTCTAATATCCTGGGCGGCCTTGTTCCCCTGATCAACTCATGCGGCGTAAATCCCGTGGACTCATGTGTGGTACAATTCAGCCACTCCTCTACTTTTTTCACGTAAAAGATGGCCATTCTGTGTGTTTGGCGTGACAGTACGCCCGGAATATCCTGCCAATCTCTCTCATCACCCGTTCTGCTTGATTCGACTGAGGATGGTACACTGCCGTATGCTTGGGTATGATGCCTTCCCATCCCAGCGTCTGCCGCCACTTGCCGCTTATAAACTGCGGACCATGATCAGATAATACAATTTTTGGTTTTCCCACATTAAGCATATAATCCTTGACTATCTTCTCGCTAAGTACTTTACTCGTCGCTCTCTTAATGCTATATAATTTCACAAATTTTGAGAAAGTGTCTAAAACTACAAATATATATAACACACCTCCTCTACCTCTGGGTAATGGTCCATATAAATCAACCGCAACTAGATCGAAAGGTTTATCTACTTTTATATAATTCATCTCTCCTTCCACTTTATAATTCACTACCTTCGATTTTTGACATAAATCACACACTCTCAACACTTTTCTCACTCTCCTCTCCATATTCTTAAATATACATGACTCTTTCAAAACATTTGCACACTTTCTCGCCCCAAAATGACCGTACCTTATATGACAATCCCAAACAATTTTATCTATTAACTCATCAGGTATAAGTAACCTCCAATCACGCTCCCCACCATCTACTTTTTTAAACAAAATATCTTGATATATTTGAAATCGCTCATTATATTCGGATCCCTCTACATCGGTTTCTAAACTAACAATTATTTTACCCAGTTTGCTATCAGATCTTTGCAAGTTTTTAATGTCACTTAATTCCTCACCAAAAATTCTATCTTCCCTAGTTAGTCTAAAAATTTCTATTTCTTTAAGGTCCCTACCAGTTTTGTTGTCTATAACGTCTATTCTAGAAAGTGTATCTGGTATCTTATTATCTGACCCCTTTATATACTCCCATGAAAAGTTATATTCCTGTAAGGCTAATACCCACCTGGTTAATCGGCTGTGTGTTAGCTTACATGAATTCAGAAATGACAGTGCCTTGTGGTCCGTCCGGATGATCGTGGTATTCCCTAGGATGTACGTGCGGAATTTACCCACGGCGAACACAATACTTAGTAGTTCCTTCTCAGTTGTCGTGTAATTCTTTTCCGCCAATAACAGTGATCTACTGGCGAAGGCGATCGTTAGGTGTTCCTTGTCGCCGCTCTCCTGGTATAACTCGGCCCCTAGCGCTACATTGCTGGCGTCGGTCTGTAAATAAAAAGTCTTATTAAAATCGGGATGATTCATCATTATCATATGACTAAACTTTCTCTTAATTTCATTAAACGCAGCGCGTTCCGCATCGCCCCATCTCCACTGTTTATTCTTCCGCAGTACAGCACTCAGTTTGGATGTTGTGTATGCGTAGTTCTCCTGAAATTTCCTGTAAAAATTGCATAGGCCTAAAAAACTCTGTAGTTGCTTAATGTTTTTAGGTTCAGGGAATCGCATTATGGCTTCGACTTTGTCAGGGTTGGCTAATATCCCCTCCTGTGTAATAATAAATCCTAAAAAGTGTATTTCTGTCTGCAGAAACTTAGACTTGTCCCAATTCACTGTTAAACCCCCTCTTTGTAGCTTATCCAATACATATTCTATGTGTTCTAAATGTTCAGTGAACGTTCTAGAGGCTATCAGGATATCATCGACATATACTGTTAAAAAATCTAAATCCTTATGTTGTAAAATATTATCTAAACATTTGATAAAACTGGCAACACTGGTGTTTAATCCAAAAGGTAAGCGTTTAAACTGGTAATTCTTACCGTTAAAAGAAAAGCTGTGTATTTCCTGCTCTCTGTTGCTAATGGCACCTGCCAGTATCCAGCGGTCAGGTCTAAGGACGTCATGTATTTGACTCCACTAAACTTTTGTAAAATCTCATTTATGGGTTCTGGAGATTCCCTGTCAGGTATAATAATTTGATTAATTTTCCTAGCATCTAAACATAACCTTACCTTGCCATCTTTCTTTATCACTACCACCAAAGGGTTTGAATAAGGTGATACTGAGCGTTCAATTATGCCTCCTTGCATCATCCGGTCTAATTCCTCCTGTACAGCCCTCCTCTTCGAAAACGGCACTGGGTAGCTTCTCTGCATGTATGGTGCGTGGTCCCGAACTTTCAGCTCGCAGATGTAGTCCTTTGCTTTCCCTGGTGATTCATCAAACACCGCTCTGTACTGCTCGACAACTGCCCACAGCTCCTGTTGTTGAGTATTTCCTACAATTGTATTTTCATTGAAAAATTTATTGGCTCTATTTGCCCACACACACTCATTACGCTCATGCATCTCTCTCTCCTCATTTTCTAGACCATCACTCTCTAGACATATATTTATTTTAGTTTCTATCTCTCTATCAGTTATCTGTTTATGTAACATTTTTATTCCCGTGACTTTAGCTTCACTTACTACTTTCTTAAACTCTATTCTGACTGGTTTATTCCCCTTCTCAAATTTTACTATTTGTTTATTAAAATCTATTACTGCTCCATTTCTTTCCAAAAAATCATTTCCCAATATTACATCTAGACTTAACCCTTTAACTACTAGGAAAGTGTTTTCAAATTCAACTTCATTTATGAGAATATTTAATTGTACTTGTCTGGTTATTCTCTTACTTCTTACCCCAGTTACCCCCACTACTGTAACCCCTGCAACTTGTAATGACGGTATATTCTTGTTTAATTCTTTTAATTCACCCATGACATTTTCAGAAATTACTGAGATCTCGCTACCGGTATCAATTAAAGTTTTATACTTCTTACCTTCAAGGTTAATCGTCACCTCAGTTAATCCTGCTCTGCGTTCCATCACCTTGTTCTCCTCTTCTTCTAACAGTTCCTTCGTCATGTCCATCTTGATAACGTTATTATGGTATCTGTTGATTATTTGGACCCTCCTGTTTTCCGTAGACAATGGTTCGGCCCGCTTCTCCATTGTCCTCCCTAGTTTTCCGTAGAGGGACCCGCTACAGCTGGATGATTTCCCCCTCTCCCTCTGTTATATTGTCCTACTCCTCTCGGCGCTCCCCTGTGAAATTCTCCTCCTCTCGACTGTTGATTGGGTGGTGGGTTTGCTCGCTCGTTCCTGGTGCACTCCCTGTTTCGATGACATCTGAAACAATTTGTTCTATTAGCATAATTGTCGGTTTCACATGTTCTACACCTCCAACTCTCGCCCCTATTATCGAAACTTCCTCCCCGCGCTCCTCTATGAAAATTCTGTGTACCCCTATTATGATGGAAATTATTATTATTATGGTGTGGTACTACTGGTGTAGTTGCACGTCGCCCTATGTCGCGTTCCCCTATATTCTGTAATACATCTAACATGTTTTCTAGCTCGCTTATATTTGTAATCTCTCTCGTCATTAACGTAATTTGTACTTCTCTGGGCAGGTGTTTGCTAATATGTCTTACAAATGATCGGAAAGGCAACGGCGGTTCTAGATATTTAGCTTCGTTGTATATGGTCATTACATATATGGTTAGGTGGTTATTAATCCTACCAAAATTCCCGTTACCCATTATTTTACTTCTTAATATTTCTTGGTCTTCTTCTGACCAGTATTTGTTGCGAAAAGCTATCTCAAAATCTTCATAACTTTCCCATTCAGTATGGTGTACTTCCGACCATATCTCGGCACTACCTTTAAAACATTTTATAATCTTCATCAACTTAACCTCCCAGCTACTACTATTAAACCGATTAAACTCTCTAACCCTATTTAAAAATTGCATTGGGTGTATTCTACGATTGTCACAATTGAAAGTTTCTAATTCTATTTCATTATTTGTATCTCGTGTCATAAATATGCGCTCCGTAACATTGTTTACATTTTGATTCTTCACTAAACTTAATTCATCTCGCATACTACTAATATTTTGGTCAAGAGAATATAATTTTTTGTCATTACTATATTCAGACTGTACATTATTTTTTGACATTACATCGATGGATTCATTTACTCCTTGTATTTCTGTCTTATAATTACTTTCAATTTCATATATTTTAGATTCTATCTTACTTTGGTGTTCATCAATATTCTGACTAAATTTTTCAACTGTCATTACTACACTATTCAACTTACAATCAGTTTCAATATTACATTTAATAATTTTAGATTCTATGTCATTGTTATGCTCATTCATTGTATTCATTAATATTTCATTGTTTTCATTTATCTGCTTCTCAACTCTATCTATCTGACTGTCTATTTCATTAAATTTAACATCTACCTTTCGCATTGAATCATCTAACTTGGTCTCTACTTGGTTGACTCTATTGGTACATTCTACTTTGGTATTTTCACAATGTTTGTTAATTTCTTGTATCTCACTTTTCAACTCGTCAAATCTCGTGTTAAAATCGCTATTGTTCATATCAAATCTATTGTTAATGAGATTAAATAAATCATTTAATGACAACTATTTTTCTCTTGTATTTATTTTAATTGGTACGGGAGTAGAAATCGCTCCCGGCGAACTAATTATGGATACTTCTACATTCTGCTCGTCTATTGACCTTGCTTCCGTTTGAATACCGGAGTCTGTCTGACTCTCGGTCTGACTGTCAGATAAGCTGACTTCATTGTTATCTGCCATTCTTACTTTTTTTTATAATACTTGTGCGTATATATACTATAATCAATATGTAATCTACTATATAGCCAATTTTGTGCTAATGACGCACTTTTTATTTTATTCCGCTAACCTAACAACACACGTTTGCATCTTTGTAGATGTTGAATTTAATTAATTTATTAAATTCGTTCCTGTCACGGGCGCCAATGTTATATTCAATTACATTTTAAATATATATATATATATAATACAAAAATATAGTTTCCACCTACCTGCAAAGTTTCTTATATTCGGGTCCAGAATTCGATAACATGTACGTCAGATGCAAACCTGTGTTAAAGGTTATCGAAATAACTAACTCGACACCTTTTGAAGAGAAATTACGATTTTTTAATTAATCAGAATCATATTTAAATTTTGTTCAAAAACTCTTGATCATTGTTTTACAGATTAGGTTACAATTTTCTTTGTTCGGTTAGCCTCTGCTACATACTACTTATTCTAAGAGCTTAACTTAGTGATCACAATTTAATACGAATATATAAATAGACAGAGCCCAGCCTGCAACTTCGCACACTCTCACATACCTAGAATTTAATATTTTAAAAGCCCCAGACCATTTTTATAACCCACAGACCTTGCACTTTTGTTATTATGAAACACGCCGGCAACGTGGTTTTCGCGCACACCCATTGTTCTTTTAGATTTCTTGTTTTTAGTGTCCGAAAAATATCTGAATATGTTCTACACCTTTAATTAACCGCAGTCACCTAATTTGTTACTATTATTTCACTGTTGCTTAAAAAAAAAAAAAAAACTGATAAGAGTTAGCAGGGCGCACTCGGCGCTGTGTCGGCCGACACGATCAACGACTAACTGCCCAAGGTGTTTCCTTGAGTCGCGGGAAATGAGCAGTCACGGCCATCATGTTTTAGTCGCCGTTGGTGTTTAATTGCGGTGGCATAACCATTTTATGCATGGTTTATAACTGGTATATGTGTGGTACCAAAGGCCGATATTGGACTGGGTTCCGCTGATGTCATTGGAAAGACCGGATTTAGCCATGACTTCCTGCCGCTCAAAAAGCACATTGCGGAATTTTGTTAGTACCAGGACATCCGGTTTTTGTCTGGATGCGTCACTCAGATTTGTGGTGATACAGTTGCGTCTGTGTGCTGTTTACGCAAGTACAGATTTCTGCGAATTTTGTGGAGATGCAAATGCTTCGCTTGCCGGCTTACACAATAACACCTGCGTATCGCTTTTGTCTCACTGTTGCTCAACATCGTGCTGTTGCATGGAAAATATCGTTGCAATGCGTTCTATTATAACGGAATAAATGTTGTTACCCAATAATTTTCACAACTTATTTTTACAAGCCCGCACCAAAATGAAAGAAATAAAAATATAATTATCCCCTACTGTTGAAAATAAAAACACCCAAAATTTGACCCGCTACAACGTGGTTCACTCGAGCTCGCTATTTCGCATTTGGAAATTAATTGTGTGTCCGAAAATAGATGTGGATGTTCTTCAACTGAATAATCTCGCCACTGTCACATTATTTTAACTGATAACTCACTTTTTACTTGAAAATTATGAAATTTTAAAAGGAGCCCCTTGGGGCTGTACCTGCGCAGGTACGGTCTGTAATCGGACTGGGGATAGCGTCTCTACGTTCACTGCCAACTAGATTGCGTTTTTCAAAGTGGAAAACAATGCCTTGTAATTCGTCGCCACAGCTGTGTCCCATTTAACACATGTAGTTTCTTGTGCGTTGGTCGTAGATGACATATGGTCAGCACTGGTTGACGTCACAAAAAGAGGTGGGACATAGGCTCACATCCGTCAGCATGGACCATGTGCTCGTACAGTTTTCGTCTCTAGCCATTTTTGAGTTTTACAAGTCGGCGTCGGTCCGCGCACCTGCTGGTGTGACGCGCTCAGACGTACTGCCACACACTCGCAAAATTCATAGAAATGACGCTTGGTACATTCCTTCGTAACGATTACACAACTGCTAAGGCGTATTGCTCCTTTGTTACCAATGCTTTATTCAACACGTGGCCTGGTCACAGATGGAAATTATATTTATGAATTTTTTTTTTTTCTAAACCCCAAAAATTTAATACAATAAAATTCCTTAATAATCGTCACGTTACAATACCCCCCCAATGAGATATCTTCTGCCGAAACAGAAGAAAGCTCATTGCTAAAACCCCCAAGAGGACCGGTGAGGATATGGTGCCAACAACCCCCTTTTGCTCTTATACTTCATGGGTAAACAACCCCCTGGCTCGGCGACTATGGCCGCATCTGAACGAGATCACTGGACTTCTCTGTGCGAGATCCCAACACCGTAAACCTGAACAGATACGCACCACAGCGCACCTCACCTTCTATCATGCAACCCCAAAATCCAAATCCCTGGTCTTATATCATGCCAGATCCTCAACCGATATGTTCCGCCTTATCATGCACACTGGGCTGCCTTTAGCAGTTACTGGGCTCGCACACACACTTATTGCTACGTCCTATCAAAATTGAAATATTCTTAGTTACAAAATTTCATTTAAGTTAAAAATCCACAGCTATTTTCTCAAAAATCAAAATAAAACCTTTTATCTAAATTGAATAATTCTCTTCATTATTTTTTATCATTAGAAAATAAACAAGTTGAACATTTATTAAAATATGAACATCCTTATCCTAACATGTGATTATACCTATATTCTAAACAATACAATTCAATAAAAAAAACGATTAGTACACACCAACAATAACATAATCAAAATCCAAAAACATCCATTAGATGGCAGGAATAAAATCAAAAAAAAATTTAAATTTATTAAAATATATTTTTTCTCATTATCAAAACTATTTAAATTTATTCAAATCAATTAAAAGCAAAATCGGCATTACTTCATTGCCAAACGTGTCTAGTATAGAACATCACCCATCAGCTGATCAAACTGGGTCAAGTCAAGAACCTTGACCTACATAAGTTATACACAAGTTACATCAGAAAATACATTAAACACCTTTAAAATTCTATCTTTAAACACAAAAACACAATAAAATAAACATTTAAAATCAGAAAATATTATTATGATTAACAATAAAATTGACATTTAAATTACTCAACATAAACACTTTATAACTTTACATTTTCAAATTCTATTAAAATTGTCCCTTGTTTCAATCAAAATCTTACCTTTTTACTATAAATCTCTTTTCTTTACTATTCTCAATTTCCTTTACTTTGGGTGATCTAATTATTTATACTAACTTGATATGCATACATATAATCTTTACCTCTTTGACTCTAATACTCATCAACAGCTTTAACTAATATGACACCCATCTCTATCAAAAACATCTATCAAACAATTCTCTAAACCCAACTTACTACTAAACTCAATCCACATCATTCTCTCGATATATAAAAAAATACTCTCTAACCCTTTGTACTTAGGATATGTGTTCCCCACCCAAAAAAAGCTCATTCCCTTAATCTGGTCCCTGGATTCTGCCTAAGGCAACCCCTTCCCGCCAAATCGGTCCCTTCCCGTCCCAACCCTTTTGTTGCGGACTCCTACACTACACTATCCCCTATTACAAAATTACCATCCCCAAATTAACACTCTTATTACCTCACTTCAACTACAAAATAACATCATCATTTATAAACATCAATATATCAATCACTACTCTACATATATTCCCCATATCTACTGTGTCAACATCAATACTTCTGAAATTCTATTACATTAACTCACAACAACATTACATTAATTCAAAACAATATTTTCATCTCTAGTACCACTTTAACTTTAACTTGGACTGATCTATATGTCCCAGAAAATATTAATCACTCAAAATCTATCTTTTACCATCTTTCACAAATCATTAAAATCTTAACTTTATCAAATTACTTTTCTCATCATTTGAAATAGCGTCTTTAACACATTAAAACATTATATTTAACATTAATTACCTTGGACATTAATAAACAATTTATCAGTGACATTCTACTACTGATCAGCTCACATTCCTAGCAAGGTGAATGACCTCACTGCAAACCCATTTCAAAATTATACACATTCTATGAAATACATATTTTTAGCAATCCTTACATCCACCATACTACACATCATTGTTTCCCCTCTTTCTGACTCTGGTACAATTATGTAAACCGCCTGCCGGTCGGTCTAGTTATTTACTTTGTTATACTCATTTCAAAATTACACAAATTATATAAAACACATTTTTATCAATTCTTACCTCTAACACAATAAAATAATACATTTATAAAACAGAATAAACACAGTATACTGAACGTATGAACACCTATTTATCAAAGCATAATACAAGCATTTTATTAGTGCAAAATTGATTTATCATTTTTAAGTTATGAAATTTAAATTCGTTGCTCACCTGAGCAACCCCCTATCCACACACACTATTGTATTGTTCTGTTGGACTGTGGCGCCCATGTGCGTTCACAAGGACTGCATAGTTGGAGGAATTGAACATCTCCTTGTCCTTGCTTCGGCTTTACATTTTAAGAATTTTTTAGATATCGACATATCTGCGTTTTATAGTTACAAGCCCTTAAAACGGGTCTACCACCTGGCTATGCTGTCCCTACTCGGACAGAGTGGCAGCCGCTGTTCCATAGTTCCGGGATTTCCCCTAGTTTCACCCCCCTGTTAATTTCTAATATCAACCAATTTCAAGCCAGCTATGTTCAAGGGACTTGATTATGGCCATAGCTGACCGCTAGCCAAAACCACGATTAGTGCTGGTAAGGCAGTAATCGCCCGAAAAGGGGAAATCAAACTTTACCTTCATGCATGTTACACATCATTATTTTGCACGGCACGAAAGTCTATCAGGGTACAACATACAATTGTACAAAAAGGTGTGCCGTACATTTTCGCCATTTCGGCCTCCGATGGAGGTAACACTACCTGTTACCCCAACCCATTCCACTATCTACTGGGGCACATGCCACCCCAGCAATAGCACACTAATAGCTAACTTAAACTTTCTACAATTGCAGTTCCACACTCCAACATTATATCACTTCTATGAGCACCAATCTACCCCCCAAAATTATCCCCACAGCTTGTATTGACAACAAGTTCTAATTTATTTTACACTCTTCAAAACGTTCCCACTTTCACTGATACTAAGAACTTTACAATTATCTGGTCACTTATTTCTAAAATTTATATAAATTTAAAATTATAAACATCCCAAAATATTGTGATTTTACTTCCATATTCCTTAAGGAATGGAAGTATGGTGATGGCAAAAAAAATCGTGTTCGAGATTATTGCAGATTCTGATTCTACTACACTCAAAACATGAAAAAAATCGTTTTCCGAAAAGTGTCTGCGTGTCTGTCTGTCTGTCTGTGTGTCTGTCTGTCTGTAGATTTTTTTCTATGGCAAACGATAACTGCCGCAAATTCAAACAGAATCAAATAATTTTTTGCATACAGCCCTGATTTGCAGAGTACTCGCGACCTATTGTTTTTGGTGAAGATCGGTTGAGGGAAAGGGGTAGTTTACCTGCAACGGTTTTTTTTTAGCAAGGGTAATTTTGTTTGTTTGGCAAACGATAACAGCCGCAAATTCAAACAGAATCAAATAATGTTTCGCATACAGCCCTGATTTGTAGAGTTCTCAAGATCTGCTGATTTTGGTGAAGATCGGTTAAGGGAAAGGGGTAGTTTACCTGTAACGTTTTATGTTTTAACAAGGGTATTTCCTATGGCAAACGATAACAGCCGCAAATTCAAACAGAATCAAAAGATTATTTGCATACAGCCCTAAATTGTAGAGTTCTCAAGACCTATTGTTTTTGGTGAAGTTCGGTTGAGGGAAAGGGGTAGTTTACCTGCAACGTTTTTTTAACAAGGGTATTTTCTATGGCAAACGATAACAGCCGCAAATTCAAACAGAGTCAAATAATGTTTTGCATACAGCCCTGATTTGTAGAGTACTCAAGACCTATTGTTTTTGGTGAAGATCGGTTGAGGGAAAGGGGTAGTTTACCTGCAACGGTTTTTTTTTATCAAGGGAAATTTTTTTTTTTTTGGCAAACTATAACAGCCGCAAATTCAAACAGAATCAAATAATGTTTCGCATACAGCCCTGAATTGTAGAGTTCTCAAGACCTATTGTTTTTGGTGAAGATCGGTTAAGGGAAAGGGGTAGTTTACCTGTAACGTTTTATGTTTTAAAAGGGTATTTCCTATGGCAAACGATAACAGCCGCGAATTCAAACAGAATCAAAAGATTATTTGCATACAGCCCTAAATTGTAGAGTTCTCAAGACCTATTGTTTTTGGTGAAGATCGGTTAAGGGAAAGGGGTAGTTTACCTACAACGTTTTTTTAACAAGGGTATTTTCTATGGCAAACGATAACAGCAGCAAATTCAAACAGAATCAAATAATTTTCTGCATACAGCCCTGATTTGTAGAGTACTCAAGACCTATTGTTTTTGGTGAAGATCGGTTGAGGGGAAGGGGTAGTTTACCTGCAACGTTTTTTATCAAGCGTATTTTCTATGGCAAACGATAACAGCCGCAAATTCAAACAGAATCAAATAATTTTTTGCATACGTCAGTGAATTGTAGAGGACGCAAGGCCTTTAGATTTTGGTGAAGATCGGTTAAGGGGAAGGGGTAGTTTACCTGCAACCTTTTATGTTTTAACAAGAGTAAAGTACTTGAAAATTTATTTAAACTTTTTGAAACAATGGTAATTGTTGAAAATAAAATAATTTTGTTGCCAGGTAACAAAAATAAAGTCATTTTGATTATAAAATATAAATATTTACAACAAGAAAAGAATTTTCAGTTTTCAAAATTTAAATATATTTTTATAAAACAATGGGTTCTTCATTGAGGTGGGGACCATGTCACTCACTCCATCTCAAGCCTCTCCCATTTTGCAGAAAAAGAGGACCCTGTCAAGGCTGATACTTTGACGACAGTGACAGGGCTTTCCACCAAATTCAGCAGAGTGACAGGTAGGCCCAACTCTGATTGGCTCCTCAGATTTCCCCAGCGTTAGTAGGTTCTATGAAAATATTTTATTTCAAAAATGATTTTAAATATAAATCTTAGATATGTTTTATAAATCTCATGTTTTATGTTTTAACATGGGTAATTTTTTATATGACGAACCATAACTGCCGTAAATTCAAACAGAATCAAATAATTTTTTACATATGTGCCTGAGCTATAGAGAACTCAATGTCTGTTGATTTTGGTGAAGATCGGTTACGGGGAAAGGGCAGTTTACCTGAAACATTTTTTGTTGTAACATGAGTAAAGTACTTAATTTTGATAAAGTATCCTGATAAGATCTTAATAATCCACTGTAGAAACGTAGATGAAATATCTATAAATGAAGAGGCTAGTTGAACGGGCTGGGGGTAATTTTCTATAAATCAAAATTATAGTTGAAGGGGGAGGGGATAATTTTTTTTTATGTGTACTACGTTATTGGCAACAAAGAAGTATTTTTTTGTTAAAATTCCTTCCCTGGCTGTTTGGCTGAAAATGATTTAAAATATAAATCTTAGAATATGGAAGTCATGTATGGTTCTCCATACCGATATTTTATTTACATTGGAGGCTGACTAACATTCCTTAATCACGACTAATGTTGGTAAGACAGTAAATCGCCTGAAAAGCCGGGGTTTTGCTATGAGGGAAACCTGGGGATCGCATAGATTCACTTTGTGAATTCACTTCCCCCTTTCTAAACCAACTCTACTTCCTCTTTTATTCAAACCTGCCGCCTATGCCACCCCCCAGCAACCCACTCGCCACAAAATTCGTCTTTTCAGACCACACGGAAACTATTGTCAATGGCTAAATTTTAGTCTCGCCATTGACACTGAAACTTTAAATTTGTATGCACTGCCTTTTATTTAGGTGCAGCCTCCATTATTTACATACACTCTAAGGCAGTGCAGGCACGTGACAGGTACACCAGACCGCTGCACCATGAGTGTGTTAATAATGTAATTTGTGTCACGTACCTTTGGGGTCCCCCTCCCCATACAAAAAAGTGATGTGAGTTT
Organism: Magicicada septendecula; assembly: GCA_034769895.1. Lineage (NCBI taxonomy): Eukaryota > Metazoa > Arthropoda > Insecta > Hemiptera > Cicadidae > Magicicada > Magicicada septendecula. The sequence continues at coordinate 1,091,701,971 of CM068367.1, forward strand.
TCAACTTTTGACCAATTTTGGTGGAGCCGGACCATCGTTGCGTTCACCGCCCGAAGGAAGATCCTCCAACCATGGCCCGCCTCCGAGTTCCGAAAACCACGGCCAGGACTGGTAAGATCATGACCGCCCGAAAATGGGGGAGAGTCCCTTCTGAAAGCAACATTTCAAATACTATCTACATCAATTAAACAATTAAAGTGACCGAGATAATTTTAAGTTCGTCGCATTTTGTGTACCTACTATCTCCTGCGTTGCTGGGTTGCGTAACACGTACGCATTACTCATCTTTACTTCTACAATTTCATATGGTCCCTCATATAACAGGAAAAACTTCTTTATTTCTCTATCCTGTGCGCTAGACAAATCATGTCTCCTTACCAATACTAATTGCCCTACTTCATATTTAGTCCACTTACCTTTAGCATCATGCCTCTGCTTTCTCCTTTTGTCAGTAAATTTTCATTCGCTAGTCGGATCTTCATATTCACGTCTATAGTTTGCGTTTCTGGTGGATAGCTAAAAAGTTGTTCCAATATCCTAGGTGGCCTTGTTCCTCTGATCAATTCATACGGCGTAAACCCGGTGGATTCATGGGTGGTACAATTCAGCCACTCCTCTACTTTCTTAACGTAAGATGGCCATTCTGTGTGCTTGGCGTGACAATACGCCCGAAATATCCTACCAATCTCTCTCATCACCCGTTCCGCCTGGTTTGACTGTGGATGGTAAACTGCCGTATGTTTGGGTATGATGCCTTCCTATCCAAGAGTTTGTCGCCACTTGCCGCTGATAAACTGTGGTCCGTGGTCGGATAAAATTATTTTTGGTTTCCCTACATTAATCATGTAGTCTCTTACTATTTTTTCGCTGAGGACTTTGCTCGTCGCTCTCTTAATACTATACAACTTAACAAATTTCGAAAAAGTGTCTAAAACTACAAATACATACAACACACCACCTCTACCTCTGGGTAATGGCCCATACAAATCAACTGCAACTAAATCAAATGGTCTTTCAACTTTTATATAATTCATCTCCCCTTCTACTCTATAATTCACTACTTTTGATTTCTGACACAAATCACAAACTCTTAACACTCTTCTAACTCTCCTCTCCATATTCTTAAATATACATGATTCCTTTAAAACATTAGCACACTTTCTTGCCCCAAAATGCCCATACCTTAGGTGCGGAACTTTCCTACAGCAAACACGATGCTCATCAGCTCCTTTTCCGTAGTTGTATAATTTCTTTCGGCTGCCAAAAGAGATCTGCTGGCGAAAGCTATCGTGTGGTGTTCTCTGTCACTATCCTCCTGGTACAACTCCGCTCCCACGGCGACGTTACTGGCGTCAGTCTGTAAGTAAAAATTTTTAAGAAATCAGGATGGTTCATCATTATCATATTTGAAAATCTTCTCTTTATCTCCTCTCAAATGCATCCCTCTCTCCTCATTTTCTATACTATCACTCTCTCGACACATATTTATTTTAGTCTCTATCTCTCCATCGCCTATCTGCTTATGTAACATTTTTATTCCCATGACTTTAACTTCATTTACTACTCTCTTAAACTTTACCCCAACTGGTTTACTCCCATTTTCAAATTTTACTATTTGTTTATTGAAGTCTATTACTGCCCCATTTCTCTCCAAAAAATCATTTCCCAATATTACATCTAAACTCAACCCTTTAACCACTAGGAATGTGTTTTCAAACTCAACTTCATTTATCAAAATATTTAACTGTACTTGTCTAGTTATTCTTTTGCTTCTCACCCCAGTTACCCCCACTACTGTAACCCCCGCAACTGGTAATGATGGTATATTCTTATTTATCTCTTTTAGTTCTCCCATGACATTTTCAGAAATTACAGAGATCTCGCTACCTGTATCAATTAAGGTTTTATAATTCTTACCTTCGATGTTGACTGTCACCTCCGTGAATCCTGTTTTGTGTTCCATCACTTTGTTGTCTTCTTCTTCCAAAAATTCCTTCGCCATATCTACTTTGATGATATTGCTCAAATATTCGTCGGTTACTTGGACCCGGTTCTCTGTTGACAATGTTAGGGCCCGCTTCTCCATTGTCCTCCCTAGTTTACCGTGGAGGGACCTGCTACGGCTGGGTGGTTTCCTCCTCTCCCTCTGTTGTAATGGCCTCCTCCTCTCGGCGCTCCTCTATGAAATTCTGCCCCTCTCGACTGCTGATTTGGCTGTGGATGCATTCTCTCGTTCCGTGCACACTCCCTGCTTTTATGACATATAAAACAATTGGTTCTGTTAGCATAATTGTCTACATTACATTCTCTACATCTCCAACTCTCGCCCCTATTATCAAAATTTCCTCCACGCGCTCCTCTATGAAAATTCTGTGTTCCCCTATTCTGATGGTAATTATTATAGTTTGGTACTACTGGTGGGTTTGGACGCCGCCCTATGTCACGTTCCCCGATATTTTGTAGCACATCTAACATGCTCTCTAGCTCGTTTATATTCGCAATTTCTCTAGTCATTAAAGTAATTTGTACCTCTCTAGGCAGGTGTTTGCTAATATGTCTCACGAATGACCGGAACGGCAACGGCGGTTCTAGATACTTGGCCTCATTATATATAGTCATCACGTACATAGTTAAGTGGTTATTAATTCTACCAAAATTCCCAGTACCCATTATTTTGCTCTGTAAGATTTCATGGTCCTCTTCTGACCAATACTTGTTTCGAAAAGCTACCTCAAATTCCTCGTAACTACCCCATTCGGTATTGTGTACTTCTGCCCATATCTCGGCATTACCCTTAAAACACTTCAAAATTTTCAGCAATTTGACCTCCCAGCTACTACTATTAAATCGATTAAATTCCCGTGTTCGATTCAAAAATTGCATCGGATGCACTCTGCGATTCTCACTACTAAAGGTTTCTAGTTCAATTTCATTATTTGCATCTCGTGTAATTAATATACGTTCAGTAACATTGCTTAATTTTTGGTTTATTACTAAACTTAACTCATCTTTCACACTACTAATGTTCTGTTCGATTGAATATAATTTTTTATCATTACTACATTCAGACTGTATGCTATTCTTTGATATTACATTAATTGATTCATTTAATGCTTGTATTTCTGTCTTACAAGTATTTTCAATTTCATTTACCTTAAGGTCTACGTTATTTTTGTGTTCATCTATATTCTGACTCATTTTCTCAATTGTCATTACTACGCTATTAAGCTTACATTCAGTTTCGGTATTACACTTATTTATTTTACATTCTATTTCATTGTTATACTCATTCATTGAATTTACTAATGTCTCATTATTCTCATTTATTTGCGTATCAACTCTGTCTATCTGACTATCTATCTCATTAAATTTACCGTCTATCTTTTTTATTGAATTATCTAACTTGGTATCTAATTGGTTAATTTTATTAGTAAATTCTTCATTGGTATTTTCACAACGTCTATTAATTTCTTGAATATTATTTTTTAATTCATCAAGTTTGTCATTAAAAATATGATTCTGTACATCTAATTTCTCATTGACACTACTTTTAAATTCTTGAATTTCGTTTTTCTGTTAATCAAATTTGCTATCAAATTTATTCAACAATAACTGCACCATAGTCATCATATCACTACTACTTTCTCTCTTAACTAAGGTCGGCGTTGACTGACTCGTCACACCTTCCATTATTTTCGATTCGGTCAACTGACTCTCTAGATTACTGTCATTCGTTTGAACTCCCGAGTCGTTACTTATGTGACTTTCTGTTTGACTGTCAGAGAAGCTGACTTCGTTATTATCTGCCATCTCTTATTCTTTATAATTGATCTTTATAATACTTTAATTAACTTGATTTATTATAATACACTTTCTATTTTATGCCAATTGTGCGTAAATGACGCACTTTTACTTAATTATTCCAACCTTAAAAACACGCTTGCATCTTATTTGTAGGTGCGGTTTTTACATAATTTTTCCTTATAAAAATTGTCCCTGTTCAGAAGCCATTTGTTATGTTGATTAAACTATTAAAATATATAAATACATAATTTTTTATTGCCACCTACCTGAAAATTTATCTGGGTCCAGGATTCTCGCACGAACGTAAGATGCTAACGTGGTTTATAGGTTAATGGAATAATTTACGTAACTCATTTTGTTTTGAAGAGAATTAGTAAATTTTATTTTTTAACTTTTAAAGAAGACATAAAAAAAAACTGTTGTTAGATTATTTAGTCAACATTGGAAATGAAATACAAGTATAATACTCTTCTGCATGTACTCCATGCCTGCGGCTATTACTAAACTTATCTTATTCTAACAGCTTACCTTATTTAATACACAGACAGCCCAGCCTGCCAAACATTCTCACATTCACACTATTTTTTAAAACCATCCCAATCCCCTGATTATTTCTTTATACATTGTGAAATACACCCCACTGCCGGCAACGTTGTTATATTCAATTACATTTTAAATATATATATATATATATATAATACAAAAATATAGTTTCCACCTACCTGCAAAGTTTCTTATATTCGGGTCCAGAATTCGATAACATGTACGTCAGATGCAAACCTGTGTTAAAGGTTATCGAAATAACTAACTCGACACCTTTTGAAGAGAAATTACGATTTTTTAATTAATCAGAATCATATTTAAATTTTGTTCAAAAACTCTTGATCATTGTTTTACAGATTAGGTTACAATTTTCTTTGTTCGGTTAGCCTCTGCTACATACTATTTATTCTAAGAGCTTAACTTAGTGATCACAATTTAATACGAATATATAAATAGACAGAGCCCAGCCTGCAACTTCGCACACTCTCACATACCTAGAATTTAATATTTTAAAAGCCCCAGACCATTTTTATAACCCACAGACCTTGCACTTTTGTTATTATGAAACACGCCGGCAACGTGGTTTTCGCGCACACCCATTGTTCTTTTAGATTTCTTGTTTTTAGTGTCCGAAAAATATCTGAATATGTTCTACACCTTTAATTAACCGCAGTCACCTAATTTGTTACTATTATTTCACTGTTGCTTAAAAAAAAAAAAAAAACTGATAAGAGTTAGCAGGGCGCACTCGGCGCTGTGTCGGCCGACACGATCAACGACTAACTGCCCAAGGTGTTTCCTTGAGTCGCGGGAAATGAGCAGTCACGGCCATCATGTTTTAGTCGCCGTTGGTGTTTAATTGCGGTGGCATAACCATTTTATGCATGGTTTATAACTGGTATATGTGTGGTACCAAAGGCCGATATTGGACTGGGTTCCGCTGATGTCATTGGAAAGACCGGATTTAGCCATGACTTCCTGCCGCTCAAAAAGCACATTGCGGAATTTTGTTAGTACCAGGACATCCGGTTTTTGTCTGGATGCGTCACTCAGATTTGTGGTGATACAGTTGCGTCTGTGTGCTGTTTACGCAAGTACAGATTTCTGCGAATTTTGTGGAGATGCAAATGCTTCGCTTGCCGGCTTACACAATAACACCTGCGTATCGCTTTTGTCTCACTGTTGCTCAACATCGTGCTGTTGCATGGAAAATATCGTTGCAATGCGTTCTATTATAACGGAATAAATGTTGTTACCCAATAATTTTCACAACTTATTTTTACAAGCCCGCACCAAAATGAAAGAAATAAAAATATAATTATCCCCTACTGTTGAAAATAAAAACACCCAAAATTTGACCCGCTACAATACCCCCTCGATGAGAATTCTGCTGTCCACGACAGAAGAAATCTCATCGATAAACCCCGAAGAGGACCGGTGAGGAACTGGTGCCAACAACCCCCTGGTTCTTAATCTCCTGGGTACACGACCCCCCTGGCTCAGCGACTATGGACTCATCTGAACGAGATCACTGGACTTCTCCGTAAGAGATCCCAACACCGAGAAATCGATCAGACTCGCACCACGGTGCACCTCGCCTTCTAACATGCTACCCCCAAAAATCCTCAATCCCTGGCTAAAATTATTCCAGCTCCTCCGCCGATATGGTTCCCCTTTTTGCAAGCTGGGCTGCCTTCAGCAGATACTGGGCTCACACACACTCACGTTACATGATACCCTAACACATTAAAAATAAAAATTTTCTTTTAAAATTTATTATAAATAAAAAATTTTAAATTCAAAAAAAATCTTTTACCAAAAAATTCTCTTACTTGTTTTTTCTAATTTTTTGTTTCAAATGACTTAACCTAAACATTCCTATTAATACAAACACATCCTTACTCTAACATGAGAACCACTTATATTCTACCAATACAATGCAATACAATAAAATAAACATGGTTAATGCACACATAATAAAAGAATAATTATCTAACATATTCATTCGCTGGCAGGCGAAAAATCAAGTTTTTTTTTCTCAAAAAAATTTTAAAATTCAAAAAATTTAAATTTATTCATTAAAAAAATTTTATTACATTTATTTATTAAATAACATTTATTAAAATTATTCAAATATTGGTTTGAATTAATCAACAAACAAATTAAAATTGGATTCCTACTATACAAGCTTAGTAGGTGTCTGACCTCATCAGCTGATCGTAACTAGGTCAAGTCCAAAACCCTTGACCTACATATGTTATATATGATTTCTGAAAACACTGAACATCTGTAATATCCTAACTTGAAATACAAAAAGTAATAACACAAAATATTTAAAACAAACAAAATATTAATATAGATAATAAACAGATTGACATTTAAATTATTTAAAACAAACAATTCTTAATTTTGCATTATTTTCAAATTTTATCAAAATTCTGTCACTGGTTAAAAAAAAATAAACAATTGTATATTCTTTATCATGAATCTCTCTTTAGTTAACAGTTAATTCTACCTTACTGGGGGTGATGTAACTCATTTATTCTCATTTACTGTATTACATCTGTGTACATATATAAACTTTCTCCCTCCTACTCTAATATTCAACAACTACAATTACCATGACACCCATCTCTATCAAAATATCTACTAATCAGAACACTCTAAGCCCCACTTATCATTTAACACAAATCGCTACCTTCTCTACATATATAAAAAATACTCTCTAACCCCTGGTACATAGGATACGTGTTTCCTTCCCAAAACTCATTCCCTTATGTTGGTCCCTGGACTCCCCCTAGGTAACCCTTTCCGGCGCCAATCGGTCCCTATCCCGTCCCAACCTTTGTTGCGGACTCCCCAAATACACTACCCTCTAATACATAATTGCCATCCCCAAAAATCTCAATCTCATTACATTACTACAAATACACAAAATAACCTCATTAACTACAAAAACAACAATATATCACTCAAAATCTACCTAAAGTCTCCATTACCACTGTGTCAACATCAATACTTCACCAAACTCTGTTATATTACATTAACTCAAAAACAACATTACATCATATCCATCTCTTCAACTTTTAATTCAATTCGGACAGGTCTACATGTCCCATAAAACATTTATCACCCATAAATTAGCTCTTATTAATTCGCATAATTATTGTTATTTCATTTCTCATATTCTTTTTATCTTTACTTCAAAATATCTGTAGTACATTAAACATTAATTACTTGTAACATTTACTAACCAATATACCAGTGACATGGTATTGCTGATCAGCTGATCCTCCTAACACAATGAAAATACATCTTAAAATTGAACAAATTACATGGAATATACATATTTATTTTTATTTATTCTCCCTTCTCACCTCATTGTTTCCCATTTTTCTGATTCTGATGCTTATGTTAACCTGCCAGACGATTTACTTATTGGCTTAAACAAATACACACATAATAAAATTACATATTCTTATCAATGCTTATCTAATAAACAACAATAACATAATACACTTAAAATTATAGTATGAACACCTTATTTTTAAATATCTAAGCAGCTAGTTACCTGAACAGAGCACAAGCAGTTTTATTTGAATTAAACTTTGAATAAAAAAAACTTTTATGTCATAAGATTTTAAAATTCGTGACTCCTTTGCGTCACCTCCCAGCCACACACACTATTTCAGATTATGGAGGACTGTCTCGCCCTTTCGCTTCCACAGAGACTGTATATTTTGGAGCAGGGTTTTACCTCTCCGTGTCTCTGCTTCCGCTGTTAAGTTTTAAAGTGGTGAACATCAACATGTTCTTGTTAATAATCATGCACCCTTAAACGGATCTGCCACCGGTCTTGCTGTTCCTCCTCGAACAGAGTGGCAGCCGCTGTTCCCTAGTTCCGGAGATTTCCTCTAATGTCTCCCCCCATTAAATTTCAAATATATACCAATTTCAAGTCAGCTATGGTCAAGGGACTTGGTATGACCATAGCTAACCGCTAGCCAAAACCACGGTTAGTGCTGGTAAGACAGTAACCGCCCGAAAAGTCGAGGAAATCTAACTTTAATTTAATTGCCTGTTACACATCACTACTATGTGCGACACGGTAGTTGGCAGTGTGTATACTTTAATTTACACTGATAAGGTGTGCCGCACATTTATCGCCCTTTTGGCCTCCGATGGAGGTAACACTCACTGTTACCCCCAACCCATTTCGCTATCTAAGAGAGCACAGGCCACCCCCTCAATAGCCACTTAATAACTAATTACTTAACAATTGAAAATTAATCTTTCTACATTTGCAGTTCCACACTCCATTGTTCTGTCACTTCATTGAGCACCAATCTACCCCCCAAAATCATCCCCACTTCTTGTATTGATACCAAGTTTTTATTTTGTTACACATTTTTTAAAACGTTCCCATACTCACTGATACTAAAACTTGACAATTATATTTGGTCACTTAATTCTAAAATTTATTTAAACTTAAAATTATACGCCTCAAAAAATTTTTTTTTTTTTTTTTTTCAAAAAAATTAAACTTTAAACTCAAAACTTTAAGTTCATTGTTAAAATCCTTGTTTCTATTAATTTGATTAATTTAATAGTTTAATGGTTTTTAAAGTCTCAAACTCTGAGTTACAATGATTACCTCATTATTATTTGTCTGTGAAAATTTAATTTCAATTCTTTTATGTCACAATAGGGTTTTGCTCAAGATACTGATTCAGCAGACTACAACATTTCTGTTTACATTTGTGTGCCAGACTTGCTTTCATAAACAACAGTTATAAACATTCTCAGTGTCAGCTATCATAGACTAAACACTTTGGTTGCAACATATACTGACATATCTGCTTATTACACTTTTCAAATTTTATAAATCTTTTAGATAACATATTTGTCTCTTACATTTTTATTTTATGAAGTTAATGCATCAATATGTAAAATTACAATTTCCATGACTTTAATTACCATTTTCAAAATGATTCTACGTGATTAAATGGTTCAGTTTTTCTTAATATTTCAATAAGTTTTACAAACATGACATCATTGGTTCTAATCTCTCTTTAAATTCCTCCACAATCACATTCTTAATACCAATATACCGTACTCATAACCTAACATAGCAGGTACCACAAAATAATAGTTAAACCTTTTGGTTACATAAGTTTACTTCAAAATATTTTCCAAAATTATTTACTTACTTAGTATAATATTTATACTTATTATTTTTTCTTAATTACCTGTAAATAGGTTATATGTTACTTGTACATGATTATTGTTTATATGTTTACTCTAAGGGGAGGGTTAGGGAAATCGGGAGGATACAAGGGTAAGGATTATTAAAAGGTCAAGAACTAGGACTAAAGGTAGGGACAAAGCTTCCTCCGGACATAAGGGTACATGGAGAAAACCAAGGCTCGCGTGGGCAGGGGCGCGTCCCTGAAATAGACGAACTCCACTGGGACAAGTGGGGTTCCTCTATCCGCTACCACTAACTGTTTTATGTTATTCATAGTTATTTATAATTATTTAACTATAGGTTTATTATAGTGGTTTAGTTATATTTAATTACAGAATTCAATGTATTATTTTGTTTATTATTATTTCATTTTGACCAATACCTTCTTAAGTTGGTGGCGTTATGGGTACCCACTATTTCCCCCGTTGTTTGGTTTCGTAAAACATAAGCATTATTCATTTTAATGTCAACAACTTCATACGGTCCTTCATACAACAAGAAAAACTTCTTTATTTCCCTATCTTGAGCACTGGACAAATCGTGTCTTTTTACTAACACTAACTGACCTACCTCATATTTGGTCCATTTACCCTTAGCATCATGTTTCTGTTTTCGTCGCTCTCCTCTAGTAAGTAAATTCTCGTTCGCCAACCTAATTTTCATGTTTCTGTCCGAAATTTGACCTTCAGGTGGGTATGTGAAAAGTTGTTCTAATATCCTGGGCGGCCTTGTTCCCCTGATCAACTCATGCGGCGTAAATCCCGTGGACTCATGTGTGGTACAATTCAGCCACTCCTCTACTTTTTTCACGTAAAAGATGGCCATTCTGTGTGTTTGGCGTGACAGTACGCCCGGAATATCCTGCCAATCTCTCTCATCACCCGTTCTGCTTGATTCGACTGAGGATGGTACACTGCCGTATGCTTGGGTATGATGCCTTCCCATCCCAGCGTCTGCCGCCACTTGCCGCTTATAAACTGCGGACCATGATCAGATAATACAATTTTTGGTTTTCCCACATTAAGCATATAATCCTTGACTATCTTCTCGCTAAGTACTTTACTCGTCGCTCTCTTAATGCTATATAATTTCACAAATTTTGAGAAAGTGTCTAAAACTACAAATATATATAACACACCTCCTCTACCTCTGGGTAATGGTCCATATAAATCAACCGCAACTAGATCGAAAGGTTTATCTACTTTTATATAATTCATCTCTCCTTCCACTTTATAATTCACTACCTTCGATTTTTGACATAAATCACACACTCTCAACACTTTTCTCACTCTCCTCTCCATATTCTTAAATATACATGACTCTTTCAAAACATTTGCACACTTTCTCGCCCCAAAATGACCGTACCTTATATGACAATCCCAAACAATTTTATCTATTAACTCATCAGGTATAAGTAACCTCCAATCACGCTCCCCACCATCTACTTTTTTAAACAAAATATCTTGATATATTTGAAATCGCTCATTATATTCGGATCCCTCTACATCGGTTTCTAAACTAACAATTATTTTACCCAGTTTGCTATCAGATCTTTGCAAGTTTTTAATGTCACTTAATTCCTCACCAAAAATTCTATCTTCCCTAGTTAGTCTAAAAATTTCTATTTCTTTAAGGTCCCTACCAGTTTTGTTGTCTATAACGTCTATTCTAGAAAGTGTATCTGGTATCTTATTATCTGACCCCTTTATATACTCCCATGAAAAGTTATATTCCTGTAAGGCTAATACCCACCTGGTTAATCGGCTGTGTGTTAGCTTACATGAATTCAGAAATGACAGTGCCTTGTGGTCCGTCCGGATGATCGTGGTATTCCCTAGGATGTACGTGCGGAATTTACCCACGGCGAACACAATACTTAGTAGTTCCTTCTCAGTTGTCGTGTAATTCTTTTCCGCCAATAACAGTGATCTACTGGCGAAGGCGATCGTTAGGTGTTCCTTGTCGCCGCTCTCCTGGTATAACTCGGCCCCTAGCGCTACATTGCTGGCGTCGGTCTGTAAATAAAAAGTCTTATTAAAATCGGGATGATTCATCATTATCATATGACTAAACTTTCTCTTAATTTCATTAAACGCAGCGCGTTCCGCATCGCCCCATCTCCACTGTTTATTCTTCCGCAGTACAGCACTCAGTTTGGATGTTGTGTATGCGTAGTTCTCCTGAAATTTCCTGTAAAAATTGCATAGGCCTAAAAAACTCTGTAGTTGCTTAATGTTTTTAGGTTCAGGGAATCGCATTATGGCTTCGACTTTGTCAGGGTTGGCTAATATCCCCTCCTGTGTAATAATAAATCCTAAAAAGTGTATTTCTGTCTGCAGAAACTTAGACTTGTCCCAATTCACTGTTAAACCCCCTCTTTGTAGCTTATCCAATACATATTCTATGTGTTCTAAATGTTCAGTGAACGTTCTAGAGGCTATCAGGATATCATCGACATATACTGTTAAAAAATCTAAATCCTTATGTTGTAAAATATTATCTAAACATTTGATAAAACTGGCAACACTGGTGTTTAATCCAAAAGGTAAGCGTTTAAACTGGTAATTCTTACCGTTAAAAAGAAAAGCTGTGTATTTCCTGCTCTCTGTTGCTAATGGCACCTGCCAGTATCCAGCGGTCAGGTCTAAGGACGTCATGTATTTGACTCCACTAAACTTTTGTAAAATCTCATTTATGGGTTCTGGAGATTCCCTGTCAGGTATAATAATTTGATTAATTTTCCTAGCATCTAAACATAACCTTACCTTGCCATCTTTCTTTATCACTACCACCAAAGGGTTTGAATAAGGTGATACTGAGCGTTCAATTATACCTCCTTGCATCATCCGGTCTAATTCCTCCTGTACAGCCCTCCTCTTCGAAAACGGCACTGGGTAGCTTCTCTGCATGTATGGTGCGTGGTCCCGAACTTTCAGCTCGCAGATGTAGTCCTTTGCTTTCCCTGGTGATTCATCAAACACTGCTCTGTACTGCTCGACAACTGCCCACAGCTCCTGTTGTTGAGTATTTCCTACAATTGTATTTTCATTGAAAAATTTATTGGCTCTATTTGCCCACACACACTCATTACGCTCATGCATCTCTCTCTCCTCATTTTCTAGACCATCACTCTCTAGACATATATTTATTTTAGTTTCTATCTCTCTATCAGTTATCTGTTTATGTAACATTTTTATTCCCGTGACTTTAGCTTCACTTACTACTTTCTTAAACTCTATTCTGACTGGTTTATTCCCCTTCTCAAATTTTACTATTTGTTTATTAAAATCTATTACTGCTCCATTTCTTTCCAAAAAATCATTTCCCAATATTACATCTAGACTTAACCCTTTAACTACTAGGAAAGTGTTTTCAAATTCAACTTCATTTATGAGAATATTTAATTGTACTTGTCTGGTTATTCTCTTACTTCTTACCCCAGTTACCCCCACTACTGTAACCCCTGCAACTGGTAATGACGGTATATTCTTGTTTAATTCTTTTAATTCACCCATGACATTTTCAGAAATTACTGAGATCTCGCTACCGGTATCAATTAAAGTTTTATACTTCTTACCTTCAAGGTTAATCGTCACCTCAGTTAATCCTGCTCTGCGTTCCATCACCTTGTTCTCCTCTTCTTCTAACAGTTCCTTCGTCATGTCCATCTTGATAACGTTATTATGGTATCTGTTGATTATTTGGACCCTCCTGTTTTCCGTAGACAATGGTTCGGCCCGCTTCTCCATTGTCCTCCCTAGTTTTCCGTAGAGGGACCCGCTACAGCTGGATGATTTCCCCCTCTCCCTCTGTTATATTGTCCTACTCCTCTCGGCGCTCCCCTGTGAAATTCTCCTCCTCTCGACTGTTGATTGGGTGGTGGGTTTGCTCGCTCGTTCCTGGTGCACTCCCTGTTTCGATGACATCTGAAACAATTTGTTCTATTAGCATAATTGTCGGTTTCACATGTTCTACACCTCCAACTCTCGCCCCTATTATCGAAACTTCCTCCCCGCGCTCCTCTATGAAAATTCTGTGTACCCCTATTATGATGGAAATTATTATTATTATGGTGTGGTACTACTGGTGTAGTTGCACGTCGCCCTATGTCGCGTTCCCCTATATTCTGTAATACATCTAACATGTTTTCTAGCTCGCTTATATTTGTAATCTCTCTCGTCATTAACGTAATTTGTACTTCTCTGGGCAGGTGTTTGCTAATATGTCTTACAAATGATCGGAAAGGCAACGGCGGTTCTAGATATTTAGCTTCGTTGTATATGGTCATTACATATATGGTTAGGTGGTTATTAATCCTACCAAAATTCCCGTTACCCATTATTTTACTTCTTAATATTTCTTGGTCTTCTTCTGACCAGTATTTGTTGCGAAAAGCTATCTCAAAATCTTCATAACTTTCCCATTCAGTATGGTGTACTTCCGACCATATCTCGGCACTACCTTTAAAACATTTTATAATCTTCATCAACTTAACCTCCCAGCTACTACTATTAAACCGATTAAACTCTCTAACCCTATTTAAAAATTGCATTGGGTGTATTCTACGATTGTCACAATTGAAAGTTTCTAATTCTATTTCATTATTTGTATCTCGTGTCATAAATATGCGCTCCGTAACATTGTTTACATTTTGATTCTTCACTAAACTTAATTCATCTCGCATACTACTAATATTTTGGTCAAGAGAATATAATTTTTTGTCATTACTATATTCAGACTGTACATTATTTTTTGACATTACATCGATGGATTCATTTACTGCTTGTATTTCTGTCTTATAATTACTTTCAATTTCATATATTTTAGATTCTATCTTACTTTGGTGTTCATCAATATTCTGACTAAATTTTTCAACTGTCATTACTACACTATTCAACTTACAATCAGTTTCAATATTACATTTAATAATTTTAGATTCTATGTCATTGTTATGCTCATTCATTGTATTCATTAATATTTCATTGTTTTCATTTATCTGCTTCTCAACTCTATCTATCTGACTGTCTATTTCATTAAATTTAACATCTACCTTTCGCATTGAATCATCTAACTTGGTCTCTACTTGGTTGACTCTATTGGTACATTCTACTTTGGTATTTTCACAATGTTTGTTAATTTCTTGTATCTCACTTTTCAACTCGTCAAATCTCGTGTTAAAATCGCTATTGTTCATATCAAATCTATTGTTAATGAGATTAAATAAATCATTTAATGACAACTCTTTTTCTCTTGTATTTATTTTAATTGGTACGGGAGTAGAAATCGCTCCCGGCGAACTAATTATGGATACTTCTACATTCTGCTCGTCTATTGACCTTGCTTCCGTTTGAATACCGGAGTCTGTCTGACTCTCGGTCTGACTGTCAGATAAGCTGACTTCATTGTTATCTGCCATTCTTACTTTTTTTTATAATACTTGTGCGTATATATACTATAATCAATATGTAATCTACTATATAGCCAATTTTGTGCTAATGACGCACTTTTTATTTTATTCCGCTAACCTAACAACACACGTTTGCATCTTTGTAGATGTTGAATTTAATTAATTTATTAAATTCGTTCCTGTCACGGGCGCCAATGTTATATTCAATTACATTTTAAATATATATATATATATATATATATATATATATAATACAAAAATATAGTTTCCACCTACCTGCAAAGTTTCTTATATTCGGGTCCAGAATTCGATAACATGTACGTCAGATGCAAACCTGTGTTAAAGGTTATCGAAATAACTAACTCGACACCTTTTGAAGAGAAATTACGATTTTTTAATTAATCAGAATCATATTTAAATTTTGTTCAAAAACTCTTGATCATTGTTTTACAGATTAGGTTACAATTTTCTTTGTTCGGTTAGCCTCTGCTACATACTACTTATTCTAAGAGCTTAACTTAGTGATCACAATTTAATACGAATATATAAATAGACAGAGCCCAGCCTGCAACTTCGCACACTCTCACATACCTAGAATTTAATATTTTAAAAGCCCCAGACCATTTTTATAACCCACAGACCTTGCACTTTTGTTATTATGAAACACGCCGGCAACGTGGTTTTCGCGCACACCCATTGTTCTTTTAGATTTCTTGTTTTTAGTGTCCGAAAAATATCTGAATATGTTCTACACCTTTAATTAACCGCAGTCACCTAATTTGTTACTATTATTTCACTGTTGCTTAAAAAAAAAAAAAAAACTGATAAGAGTTAGCAGGGCGCACTCGGCGCTGTGTCGGCCGACACGATCAACGACTAACTGCCCAAGGTGTTTCCTTGAGTCGCGGGAAATGAGCAGTCACGGCCATCATGTTTTAGTCGCCGTTGGTGTTTAATTGCGGTGGCATAACCATTTTATGCATGGTTTATAACTGGTATATGTGTGGTACCAAAGGCCGATATTGGACTGGGTTCCGCTGATGTCATTGGAAAGACCGGATTTAGCCATGACTTCCTGCCGCTCAAAAAGCACATTGCGGAATTTTGTTAGTACCAGGACATCCGGTTTTTGTCTGGATGCGTCACTCAGATTTGTGGTGATACAGTTGCGTCTGTGTGCTGTTTACGCAAGTACAGATTTCTGCGAATTTTGTGGAGATGCAAATGCTTCGCTTGCCGGCTTACACAATAACACCTGCGTATCGCTTTTGTCTCACTGTTGCTCAACATCGTGCTGTTGCATGGAAAATATCGTTGCAATGCGTTCTATTATAACGGAATAAATGTTGTTACCCAATAATTTTCACAACTTATTTTTACAAGCCCGCACCAAAATGAAAGAAATAAAAATATAATTATCCCCTACTGTTGAAAATAAAAACACCCAAAATTTGACCCGCTACAACGTGGTTCACTCGAGCTCGCTATTTCGCATTTGGAAATTAATTGTGTGTCCGAAAATAGATGTGGATGTTCTTCAACTGAATAATCTCGCCACTGTCACATTATTTTAACTGATAACTCACTTTTTACTTGAAAATTATGAAATTTTAAAAGGAGCCCCTTGGGGCTGTACCTGCGCAGGTACGGTCTGTAATCGGACTGGGGATAGCGTCTCTACGTTCACTGCCAACTAGATTGCATTTTTCAAAGTGGAAAACAATGCCTTGTAATTCGTCGCCACAGCTGTCCCATTTAACACATGTAGTTTCTTGTGTGTTGGTCGTAGATGACATATGGTCAGCACTGGTTGACGTCACAAAAAGAGGTGGGACATAGGCTCACATCCGTCAGCATGGACCATGTGCTCGTATAGTTTTCGTCTCTAGCCATTTTTGAGTTTTACAAGTCGGCGTCGGTCCGCGCACCTGCTGGTGTGACGCGCTTAGACATACTGCCACACACTCGCAAAATTCGTAGAAATGACGCTTGGTACATTCCTTCGTAACGATTACACAACTGCTAAGGCGTATTGCTCCTTTGTTAGCAATGCTTTATTCAACACGTGGCCTGGTCACAGATGGAAATTATATTTATGAATTTTTTTTTTTCTAAACCCCAAAAATTTAATACAATAAAATTCCTCAATAATCGTCACGTTACAATCATCTCTGCTCAGTTTATTTTGATTTCTGGACTTTTTCAACAGTCAATCTTAAATACCTTTTTTGTCAACTTGTGACTTAAATTAATAATAATAATATATTTTGGGATTGTCCACCTTGTGGTTTGTTTTTAGATCACTTTGGCCTTTTACTCATTCTTCCTTCCGCTGTACCTTAGCTATATACTGTCCTCTACTCATACAGTTGATTGTTTTTTATTTATTCATATGTTAACTTCATCATATCTAACTTTTCATTAGTTTGTTTTTCTATTCTTCTTGTGATCATTTTAATTATCTTAGACATCTTTATTCTTTTTCTTGGTTGTTTAGCAAGATTCTGCTTTAGCCATTTTTTGTATATTGTTTTATACATAATTTCTTTTTCTTCCTTGTACCAGTTCAGATTTTTTTTTTTCTTTTTGAACACATTAAATTCATTATTATTTCAGGTATTTAACTTAGCAGTTTTTGCTTGATTTTATTTTTGTTTATTTTATTTTGTATTAAACATAATACTTATTAATTTTTGTAAGTTAGTTTTTCTTACTTTATAGGAATTTTTGTAACGTATTCCTTTCTTGGTACTTTTTATTCAAATATTATCGTAAGTTTGTGGTTCTTACTTTTTTATAGGAATTTGTGTAACTTATTCCTTTTTTAATACTTTATATTAGGCCTCATAAGTCATCTAAATATTGGTGTAAGTTGTGCTCACATAATTTTTGAATTTTGGCATTTTTTTCATTTTATTCATTGTAATTTATTTTTCTTCATAAAACTTTTTGATTGAAGCTTGATTGTAAACTCCTTTTATTTTCTTGGTGGTTATATTACTTATCTCATAAGTATTGTTTCCATTATCCTTCGTGATGACATAGGGTCCAACGTATAGTAATAGCAGTTTTTTGGCTATTCCTTCAAGTGTACAGGGCAGTTCCCTGTTTTTGATTAGTACTCTCTCTCCCTTGTTGTATTTTATTATTTTAGCTTGGTTTTGTGAATACCTTGCTCTTTGTTTTTCTATTTTTTCCATAATACGGTTATAACATTGGTTTTCATCATATGGGTCTTCTGGGTTAACTGGGAAGTCTATTAGTTCTTGTATCTCTCTATGGGGCTTTCTCCCAAACATCATTAAGTATGAGGTGTTCTCAGTAAACTGGTGGTAACTAATATTTAGAAATACTTCGGTTGAAGCTAAATATTTTTGCCATTCTTTTTGGTTATCATGACAATAAGTTCTTAGCATACGTCCCACTTCTCTTAGCACTCTTTCTGCGGGGTTACTACTAGGGTGGTATTTGTAACGAAGAGACTCGGTCGTATCTGTAAAATGTACACCAGTTTTGTATGAGTATTAAGTGTTAGTGCGCTCGTCTCGCACTGGGGTAGTTACTTCAATGGTTGCTGCTAACGATGTCCGTAGCGTTGCGGTAATCACCAGTATAACACGGCAGTAACCTTACCTGTTTACTTATAGGGGTGTGTTAATCCCGGGCCAAATTGTTTATTAAAACAATTAAAATTACTTGATACAGTGTTTTCAAGTGTGATGGTCGGGGCGTTCAAATAATTCCCGCTCGTACTGCTGTCTGGATTGTATAGACAGCTGTTCAAATGACGACTTGAGCGCTGCTCACCAAACCTAGTCTTCGTAAATAAACACAAGTAAAATAATGTAATGCACTCCCTATGAAATAATAACAACGGTTACTCCCTGTAATAGTTATTTTTAATGGGTGATAATTAAAATATTCAATTTGACAATTATATTATAATAAATCTGCACCGACTTTTTACATGAAACACTTCCTCTCAAGGCTGACGAATCGATTAAGGAACGATCAGCATCAGTATGGCTGTGTAACGTTTAGTTATTACAATTATTTTCGTTCCAAAATCGTGGGATTCTTTTGATTATGAGATAAAGAATTCCTATGGTTACAATAAAAATATTTTACCTTACTCTAAGTGTACATAAATAATAATGTGTGATGTTACAATCTGTTCTGTAGTGTCGTTAAATGTGTTTTGAAAGTTCGTGTTTAAATAATAGGTTATATTTTATGTTAACAAATTTTCAGTGAGTTTTATTTTACTTAAATAATCTGTGAAAGAGAAATATTCGGTTTATAGTGAGATAAATTTACCTTTAGTAAAATTTAGAGTGATTAGGTTTTTGGAAATAGGTAATTCAATTGTACTTAACACCTCAGCGTGACTTGGTGTCTTCGTTCATTTGATCGGGTAGGATTGGGCTGCAATAAGTTCTTTTTTCATTAATTTTTGGACTTCAATAGGTCTGGCGTCCTTTTCTTTTAAAGTCTGGTCATAATTTTCTATCAGTTCTCAGTTGTATGGTCCTGGATCTTGCGTGGACTGTGCTAATGGTTCGTCAACATCTTATACAGTCATGGTTATGAACTTCGATTACTGTTTTACATTATTTTATTAGAAAATCGGTCTTCCAAACTTTGGCTTCTGTACTGCTTGACTGACGCTTCACGAGTAACGGTATTCAACAGTAATTTTCGCCACCAACGTCCGTTTCTATGATAACTGAATAATTCTGATTGGCTGATTTTGATATGATACATTGTTATCAAAATTTGAATTCTTCGTATATCTTCTGACTGCTGTTATTCCTTTATCTTCCGTCCTGGTTATTAAATATTGTCACTATATTATGTATTTCCTTTCATAGATTATTTTGATACCCCACAAGTTTGGGTTATTCAGGTTTTTATGCTTTTACAATTATGTTAATACTTGTTAATTACATTTCTTTTTGTATCCAAATGCTTATTATAATATTTTGTTTTACAAATGATTTACAATTTATTCTTGGTGAATCCTTCACCTTGGATTTGCTAATTTCTTTGTTACTTTGTTATAATTTGTAGTTGTTTGTTTCTGACAGTTAGGCATTTTCATAGGCCTAAGTAGCCATTATGGTATTTGATTTATTTCATTTAAATTACATTTCATTTCAGCCTAATGGGCTTTATTTTGTTATTATAATTGGTTGTGTTGTGTTTTGAGTCTGTTTATGTGTTATTATTATGTCACTATTATTTTATACACAATTATTTACTCTTTGGTTTCCATGTTTTCTAGTCATACATTTCCTAACGTTTTTATTTATTTCCTTTGCCAATAATAACAAGGTGGCTATTATTCACTACTTTTTTGATCTTATTTAAATATAACATGTAGGCCTATGGTCTGTATGATTCTTACAGCCATATCCAATTCATAAACTGGTTTGAATAATTATTTAACTATTATTTGCTAATCTTTGTTTACAATTTATCTTATTTTATATTATTTTTTAGTGTGACAAACAACATCACTTTTATGAAACTTATAACTATCCCTTATAACATGGGTGTTTTTTGATTTGTTTCTAACTCCTTAATTTTTTAAACAATCTTTACCTTCCCTCCATGTTAACACTTTCTATTTACTCTTTCCTGGGATTCTCCCTTTTTAAATATGATTACATATTTTTAAACTTATTGAAAATATTTTTTGTTTTAATTACCATTGTGATTATCACTTTCCAGTGTTCAATACCTCTTACTTTATAGTTTATACTTAATACTGTTTTTCACAACATACTTACTCACTATTATTTTTCACTGTTAAACCTTTAGTGTTCTTTATAGATTTATTAAGTGTTCGTTTTCTTTATCCTTCACCATTTTTCATAATATTAACATTCTTTATTATACATTATTCTTATTTATACCTCACCTTCACTTTTAAATTATTTATAGTTAATTATAATTTAATTAGTTTACCTTCTTTATCACTACACTCTGGGGTTTTTACACTTTCATTTTGCACTTCACAAATGTTTTTGTTTCTTAAGTGTTTCTGAATGGGTAATCCCTCTAATTATTATCTCACTACCGTACTATCTCTTTCATTACAATATTTCCTTAATACTGTTAACAATTTTATGTCCTTACGTTTCTATTATTACATCTAAGTCTAAATTGTGGGTTAGTTTGCTTTTTATACTTATATTTAACATTGTTTAATAGGGTTTCTTCCCTAAATTATTATTGCCCATTAATGGATAATGACCTTTACTTTTTCCTTTCTCATAGGTTAATTATTGGTCTTGGTTCCAATATTACTTTTCAGTGCATTATTTCTCCTGCTCGTATTCTTTATTACTTGTTTGTGTATCATTATTAGTTTTCATTTTTATTCATTTCCCTTCTTCTTCATTTTCATTGTATTTGGTTAATACCTTGGTTTTTCCACCTTCTCCTTTGGGTTCATTTTAACGTGTTACATTGAGTCATTTAATTCCATGAACTTGTTTCATTTTTGTTTGGTTTGGGTTTTTCCCTTCTTCTTTTGGTTTGGTTAATAACTTTCTTCTCTTCTTTGGTTTTATTCTCGTTTGTTTTTCGTGGTTCCCTTCTTCTTTTATTTCCTTTTGTTGGGTCAATCACTTGGGTTAGGTCATGTCGTCATTTGTCGTGTCATAGTTTTTATATTTTATTTAAATTAAGCCTTTTATTTGCTATTAAGTATTATTTTATATTTAGTATCCTTTTTTATCCCTGGTACTGGGTTGGCTTATTTGTGTTGTAACAATATATATATACTTAAATATCTTTCTTCTACGTTGTTGTTCTCTTATTATGGTGATTAAACTTCATGTGGTGTTCAGTATATTAAACGCCCCAAGTTGCGGTGCCATTCCGGGAAAAAAAAGAAAAAAAAAAGCGAGTTATACCCGTTAAAGATGGGTTAAAAACCACACATTGGTTGCGTCATTCTGTATAATTTCGGACGTGTTCTCTTTTAAATTTTTAATTGATTATGAAGTATTATTTGTATTATAATTATTATGATTATTGTTGTTACGATATTATTAATTTCGGATAATTGGTTTCTTGATTTAATCTGAAGAATGATTCAGTAAGGGTAGCACTGTTTACTCCGGTTGAACTCTCGCTGCATTAAGGAACTCTTCGCGTAGACATATTATCATACTATCGTAGTACAAGATAAATTTGTATAGGTTATTATTACCACTGTTAGGCACTAAACTAGGTACTTACATCGTATTTTCTTCTTCATTGTCCACTACACTATTCATTAGTAAGTGTAGAATGTGTACGCTGGCCTGTTTTGAAATTCATCAATGGCGCGAGTCTTGAGTGTTGCCAACCGGTACGTATTTAAACATCACCTGAACTACTCTACCACTCTTAGCCTGCTATCGAAATAAATTGAATTCGTACTTCAGTTAAGGTGTTTAAATTCCTTTTATTCATACTCTGATTTGTTATGAATTCTTTAATACAATAAATAATTCTTATAGGTTGAATAAAACAATCCGTTACTTTAATTTAAACTCATCTCTCAGGGTTGGTTACAATGATTTTATGTCGATCATTCTTTAGTCAACAGAGTTGTCTAATTATTTTATAACAAAGTAGGTTCTTTGAACTGCAATAAACGGAACAAAAAATGCGGATATTGCATTCTTAAAACATTTGATAAAGAGAGTGATTACAATATAATGGTAACTTAAACTTAAACTACTACAATAAAGTTTGGTTATTATCGGAAATCATAAGCGAGGTTATCATCAACCTACACGGTTGGCTAGGTTAAGTCAATTTATAATAAAAACACAATAAATAGTTAAATATGTGGTTAGAATCATGTTGTGTGAGTAGTGTAGTGTGACAAAAAGTTAAAAGTGGTTCTTAAGTTCGTTAATTCCTAAACATAATCATATAATATATTTTCATTAATTATTTTCAAAATTCACTCTACACCCTTTTAATCCTTTTTAATAGGGTTCACTTCACTAAATAATACTTATTAGAATTCATGCTTGAGTATTATTCCACTTTCACTTCACTGTCACTCGAACTAGGTTAGTTGTCTGGCTTGAAGGTTAGGATTCCCCGTTTACATTCAGAAAACGCACTGAATTATGGGTAACCGACGACTTTTCTTAGCATGGAGTTGGTCAACTATACTCTGTAAAATCTAACGGCGAACTGTTTTAAAAATCAAACGTCCCTCCCGCTGTTGCAATGAGTACACACCACGGAATTTCCGATATACGCGACATGATTGGTCAAAATCTTGACATTCCAATGATGACACCTCCTCCCCAGGTGGATAAAATTATTAAATTTTATAGAAAGTGTGGGGTTTTGGTCTGGAGATTAAAAAAGTGACGCCAAATATTTTGTCTAAAATAATAAAAATGCTTTAAAACGGATAATTACTCATTATGCGAGTTGTGAGCTATTATACAGCTTTACCATGCCTTGGCAATTGTTCAGATAAGCATTTTGATATCTCACAACACATCTTTCTGTTCATTATCAACGAAGATCACTTTTCGAACTTATGATTAATACAATTTTAATAAACTTATGCACTATTTTACTTAAATTAACATTTGGTTATCATATCTTATACAGATAATGCATGCCAAGTCCTTTTTTGCACTTATTATTCAGTATTTACATACAATTGTGCTCAAAACACATATGTTAGACCTAGGCTTCTGTATGCCTACAGCACTATGAACTAGATTCACTTATGATAGTTTAATAGTTGAGTCTGAACAATTTCTAACATGTCATAATTAATCTCAGATGACAATTCCAACATTTGGTCACCTCAGTTTTTGTTACTATACCCTTATTTTGTTGGATTTAGTCATTATAATCACCTAAAGTTTCTGTACTACTAGGTGTCATTAATTATCCTTATTTTAATTCACACATTTGTTATTAAGTCCTTATCTTTTATATAGACAATCATCATAGTTACTATCAAGTTTTACAATAGTTGGTTTACATCTGGATATTCTTATTTGCTGGTAATTCAATAATGACTCTTGCACCTTGTGCCAACAGGTCATGTATCTCTTATTTATGTTCTTATGATTTAATTCAGTGGTAAGCATTATTGGTTTACATAACAATAGTTATATTACATGTCATTGTTTACATTGAGATCATTTTCTTTCTCTTTTTACTAGTATTTCTATGGTTTTTGAGTGTATCTAGTGAGTAAATTCTATGCCGTCCCATTTCAGTCTGTTAATTTACATTAATCACAACACATACCACATTTTTGGTAATTAATCTTTGTCATAGAATGGTCTTTATAATATCTAGTTTCAGTATAGTATAAGATACTATAGTTTCATAACATTTTTAGTATTGAATCTTGCAATTATAATTGAAAATTCACAGTGAGTTAGGTTATGTGGACCCCCCACTCTGATTTACAACAATAGATTTACATGGTGTGTTGTCTCTATACATTTCACTCACTTATTCTTACTTACTAATAGTATTAACTATTATTTATTGTTCTGGTAGTTATTGTTCAATTTAACTTATATTCTGTTTACAATTTTAATGGTTTTGTATCAGTTTTTCTGATATCCATTTTATATCAATTACATAAGTTGCAGATAAGAGACACTCTTATTGTTATCTATTATACATTATTATTTTATGCTAATACAAGTTTTATTTTCACTCTCCCAATCATTATTGAGTATGTTTTTATTTTAAATCACAATTATAGTCATAGTCAAGTCATTTAAGATGGTCTGTTAGTGGTTTTATATTTGTCCTACAATCTGGAGTTCCCTTTTTCTATTTTATTTATCTTATGGCTATTCTTATCTTGGTATAGAGTGGTTGAGATATTTTATTTCTTCCTTGCCTTATATTTTTATTTGGGTTTCTCATGGTACCTTTTAACTTATTCTTTTCATACTTATCGTACCTGTTTTTATTCTACTCACTACCTAATCTATTGGGTATTTGGGTTAATCACATTTGGTATAGTATCTTCTTTGTGTTGTCTTCGTTATTATATTATTCATTGTTTGTCGATTCATTATTTAGTCATTAACTCTTGAACTGAATGTAATACTTGTTATACAGTTCCTTATACTTGGTTGTTCATGTGTCAGCTGATGGTTAGTTTATGTTTAATTGGGGTTTTTGGATACAGTGACGATATGTAACATTACAATATGTGTGTATATATATATTGCAAGGTAACAGGTTATAGCCCAGACCAGACTTGCAGAAAAGAATGCCCAATTAGTGAAAATACATACATTTATTGTCCTTTTCTTTTACACACAATTATATCAAAATGTTCTTTCATTATTTAAAACAATTATTGAATTTTCAATGTTCAAAATCTTCTTTGAAAATATACTTTAAATAAATGTTGTCTTTATTTAAATAGTGCTGTAAATTTTAACTGTTCAAAGTCTTCTTTAAACAAAATTATATTTAAAATAAATGTTCTTTTTACTTTACACAATGAAATAAATTTTTTTTACAGGTTCAAAAGTTCTTTCTTTTTTGGTTTGAACTTTATACTTTGACAACAAATTTATTTAAATTTGGCTTCCCTGTTCTGTTGTCTTCGTTGTCCTCCTGGTCGACGATCTCGATCCGGCCTCCAGCGATCCGTTGTCCTGGTTCCACGTTCCAGCAACTGCCTCCAGGAACTGCCTTGCTCTAGGTGTCCGTTTTCAGTTGCCACGATCAGCAAAACGAAGTTCAGGAACGGAAGCCAACTATCTCGTACTCCGTATTTGTTCCCTGCCGACACTCGCTGTTATCTCGACTCCATGGGCCCCAAGGACTGCCTGGAATTGATGTTGACTGGACGATGCCCACCGCGACTGCTTTCGCTGAGTGCTGTATGAAGACTCCCCCTAAGAGTTCTAAGAGAAGAGATAGATGAAGACTGGCTACTGCTTGTATAATCTTGCACAATGTATGCAGTAGCGCTGTACAATGACGTCACTGCCGATATGCGCGTAGGCGTATTTTCTATATATTCTATGGTATTCTGGACTGGCCATGTGTTCACTGACTTCCTTATTCTTGAACTTTCTAGAACAATGCTTTATTACATATGAATAAACTTCCATAACCTTCTATTTGCTACCCACACTACACAACACTTCACTCACATATTAAACTATATCTTCATAGTCTTTACATTGTCTTATTACTAATTTATCCTGTTAATTTTAATTTTTAATATTATTTTACTTCCAAACATTCTTCTATCGTCCTGACACCCATAACAGCTGATAATAATTATGCTCCACATTTACATATAGTGTGACAGCTTGTCACATTGCAAAATACACACACACACAAAAGAAAAACTGAGCAAATATAAATTGATTATAATTATAAATGCAGGTCACTTAATTGTAATTATAAGTTCTGTTGTAATCAATTATTGGAATATGGCAACAAATTGTAACAATAAAAAAGGGGCCGAAATATAAAATATAAATATCTAACCACTACCAGGACTTACCTGTACTCAGTCGCAACTACTTACCTATTTAAATTGCACCAGAAGACCAAGGTCGCCACGATTATTTTTTATAGGTAGGACAAAATATCGAAAACCTTTACACTTTACCTTAAATAAAACGGACAATTTAGCAATCTGACCCACCCAATTAATAATTCAGAAGATTCCGGAACGTCTAGACGAATTTTTTCAACACAGGAATAAGACAGTGGTAATGACGAAATAACTTAGTCTAACACATTTTATCGGAAGTAATCCTTATTTTTAATGAGCGATTATTTAATAAACATTTGTACAGTTAAATTTTTAGTATATTGCTTGAAAACTTTAGTACCTTTTTTCCCTATGTTTTGTCTGATTAGAATGTAATTATAAACTTGTGTAACTTAGTTATTATTACTTACTACTAGATAGACTGCCCAGTCTGCTTTTCTTCCTCTCTCTCACTCATTCTTATTTAAAACAATAAAAAAAAACTTTTATTTTTCTTTTATAAATTCACTTGTGTTTCTACGAACTTGCGGTCGCGATTCTGGCCAGACACGTGTCCTTCGTTAACCCGGTTAGTTGCCCGTTTATTCACTCCACTTCACTTATTGGAAACTAGTTATTTCCGTTAATTCCTCGGGTCCCGGTCGGTCCTACTGGATTAATTACATTTACACAACTCGACCAACCGGGCCCTAAACGAAACTGTAATTGTCTGTAGCGGTGGTGGCGTCCTGTTAACTGTATGGCGTCTCTACTTAAAGTCGACTCTTCCGTCACGGTGAACATAACAGGTACATCTACCTGTTCCTGGATGGAAACTGGTTCTCTACTGCCACAATGTTTTCGTCGTCGCTCATGCTTTGTTGGGAAGTAACCACTTTATATATGGATTAAAGCTGGTATGTGTGTGTGTCCAGAGGCCGATATTGGACTTGGTTCCGCTGATGTCACCAACAGTAGGCGGAGTTTAAGGCGACTTCCGTGAGTTCTTAGAGAAGACGACGAATATTTTTTACGCTCTGGCCATCTTGAGTTTTTAGTTAGAGCGTCCTTTGAGCGCGTGCGGGTGTAGTTGCGCTTGAGCGTTGACACACATTTACAGAGTTCTTAGAATTTTTAAGGTGGTAAATTCCTTTGCCGTGTTACACCACTGAAATTGCGCATCGCCTTTGTTCCAAACGCTGTTTCTCAACATCGTGCTGTTGCTTGGAAAATAACGTTGCACAATAATACATTTATTTCGTCATATTTTATAAGGCTCCCGACCGAAAATGAAATGAATAAAAATATAATTATCCCATACTGTTGAAAATAAAAACACCCAAAATTTGACCCGCTACAATACCCCCTCGATGAGAATTCTGCTGTCCACGACAGAAGAAATCTCATCGATAAACCCCGAAGAGGACCGGTGAGGAACTAGTGCCAACAACCCCCTGGTTCTTACTACTTATGGGTACACTACCCCCCTGGCTCAGCGACCATGGACTCATCTGAACGAGATCACTGGACTTCTCCGTTAGAGATCCCAACACCGAGAAATCGATCAGACTCGCACCACAGCGCGCCTCGCCTTCTAACATGCTACCCCAAAAATCCTCAATCCCTGGCTAAAATTATCCCAGCTCCTCCGCCGATATGGTTCCCTTTTTTGCAAGCTGGGCTGCCTTTAGCAGATACTGGGCTCACACACACTAACATTACATATTACCATAACACATTGAAAATAAAAACTTCCTTTTAAAATTTATTATAAATTTAAAAAATTCAAAATTCAAAAAAATAATCTTTTATCAAAAAATTCTCTTCCTGTTTTTCTCTCTTTTTCTTTTCTTTAACATGACTTAACCTAGACATTTCTACGAATATAAACACATCCTTATTCTAATAGGAGAATCACTTATAGTCTACCAATATAATGCAATACAATAAAAGAAACATCGTTAATACATACACAATAAAAGAATCATTACTCAAAATATTCACTCGCTGGCAGGCGAAAAATCAAGTTTTTTTTTCCCTCAAAAAAATTAAAATTTTCAAAATTTTTAAAATTCAAAAAAAAAATTAAATTTATTCATTAAAAAAATTTTATTAAATGTATTTATTAAACAACATTTATTAAAATTATTCAAATATTGGTTTGAATTAATCAAACAAACAAATTAAAATTGGATTCCTACTATACCAGCTTAGTAGGTGTATGACCTCATCAGCTGATCGTAACTAGGTCAAGTCCAAAACCCTTGACCTACATATGTTATGTATGATTTCTGAAAACACTTTGAACATCTGTAATATCCTACCTTGAAATACAAACATAATAAAACAAAATATTTAAAATAAACAAAATATTAATATAATAATCAAGTTGACATTTAAATTATTTAAAATAAACAATTCTTGACTTTACATCATTTTCAAATTTTATCAAAATTCTGTCACTGGTTGAAAAAATGAACATTGTATCCTTATTATAAATTCCTCTCTTTAGTTAACAGTTTAATTCTACATTACTGTGGGTGTTGTAACTCATTTATTCTCATTACTGTATTAGATCTCTATACATATATAAACTTTCTCCCTCTGACTTTCATATTCATCAACCTCAACTCCCATGACACCCAACTCTATCCAAAACATCTTCTAATCAGGACACTCTAAACCCCAACTTACCATTTAACACAAAACGCCACTTTCTCTACATATAAAATACTCTCTAACCCTTTGTACATAGGATACGTGTTTCCCCGCCCCCAAAAAACTCAATTCCCTTATTTGGCGGCCCGGATTTTACCTAAGGCGGCCCCTTCCCCACTAAAATCTATTCCTATCCCGTCCCAACCCTTGTTGCGGACTCCTACATTACACTACCCTCTAATACAAAATTGCCATCCCCAAAATTCTCAATCTCCTTACCTTACTACAAATACACAAAATAACCTCATTAATTATAAACATAAATATATATCGCTCAAAATCTACATAAAGTCTCCATTACCACTGTGTCAACATTAATACTTCACAAAACTCTGTTATATCACATCAACTCAAAAACAACATTACATCATATTCATCTTTATCATTTCGCCTTCAACTTTTCATTCAATTTGGACAGGTCTACATGTCCCATAAAACATTCATCACCCAAAACTATCTTTTATTAATTTGCATAAATTATTATTATTTTATTTCTCATATTCTTTTTATCTTTACTTCAAAATATCTGTAGTACACTAAACATTAATTACTTGTAACATTTATAAACCAATATACCAGTGACATGGTATTGCTGATCAGCTGATCCTCCTAACACAATGAAAATACATCTTAAAATTGAACAAATTACCTGGAATATACATATTTATTTTTATTTATTCTCCCTTCTCACCTCATTGTTTCCCATTTCTCTGATTCTGGTTATTTACGTTAGCCTGCCAGACGATTTACTTATTGGCTTAAAAGCAAAATACACACATAACAAAATTACATATTCTTATCAACGCTTATCTAACCTACAACAAGTAAACACTACATTTAAAAACGCATAATGAACACCTTATTTTTAAATATCTAAGCAGCTAGTTATCTGAACAGAGCACAAGCAGTTTTATTTGAATTAAACTTTGAATAAGCAAAAACTTTTATGTCCTACACTTTAAATTCGTGACTCCTTTGCGTCACCTCCCAGCCACACACACTATTTCAAACTATGGAGGACTGTCTCGCCCTTTCGCTTCCACAGAGACGGTATATTTTGGAGTAGGTTTTATCTCTCCGTGTCTCTGCTTCCGCTGTTAAGTTTTAAAGTTGTGAACATCAACATGTTCTTGTTATATACTCATACACCCTTAAAACGGATCTGCCACCGGTCTTGCTGTTCCTCCTCGAACAGAGTGGCAGCCGCTGTTCCCTAGTTCCGGAGATTTCCTCTAATGTCCCCCCATTGAATTTCAAACTTATACCAATTTCAAGTCAGCTATGGTCAAGGGACTTGATATGACCATAGCTGGCCGCTAGCCAAAACCACGGTTAGTGCTGGTAAGACAGTAACCGCCCGAAAAGTCGAGGAAATCTAAACTTTTATTTCACTGCCTGTTCCACATCAATCTCATTATGTGCGACACGTTATTTAATATTGTGTGTAAAATTTTTTATCTACACGGATAAGGTGTGCCGCACATTTATCGCCAGTTTGGCCTCCGATGGAGGTAACACTCACTGCTACCCCCAACCCATTTCGCTACTTGTGAGAGCACAGGCCATCCCCACTAATAGCCACATAATAACTAATTACAATTGGCAACTAATTAAAATTTGTATATACATTGTCATATAATATTTGCATCAACACTCATTTAACCCATTCATAACCTTTTACCGTTTAACTTTCTTGAAATTTTCAAAATTTATTATTGATAATCATTATTTATCATTTTTCATTTATTATTAAAATTTTTTAATTATCTTTATTTCTTGAACCAACTGATTTCCAAATAACATCTTATTACTGAATTAGAATCTCAATTACACTTGTAAATATTTTTATTACACCTGATTATAAAATTTTTCTACTTACAGTCCATTTAACATGATATGCCCACAAAACATAATCACCACCATCTCTGAAACATTTCACAAAATTTATTAATTTAAATTAAATAATTTATCATTCATTACCAAATTTCCATCTCGTAAAACAAACTGAATTTACAAAAAATTAATTATACAACATTTACATAATCAATTAAAATATTTAAAATATATCAAATTGTTTTAATTAAATTAATTATTAACAATATAGAATTCATTACCATCCAAACAATTATAATTCTCTGATTACTTGTTTTTCAAAATTAATTTGTTTTATTTATTTAAATTGCCAAAATATTAGTCTTATTGTTATAACAATTAATTACTTACATACACTGTTCACTTAACCACAACACATACCATTGGCTTTACTACATATTTATTTACAAATTTACTTCAGTATTTATTCAGTCATCATATCTCAATATTCAAATCAGCAAAGTCAAATAGCTTAAAACAAAATATTTAACTGTCTTTTACTGTTTTCTATTTTATCCACCATCGTCAAAAAGGTATCTTACATATTTATAGATTAAATGATTTTTATTTATCTTGAATCTATGATTATTATCTTCATGGACCATTATTTCTAAATCCTTCATAATACCATTTATTATTTCATACTTGTCGCTATCAGTTAATTTTGTCCAGTCTCCGTCAGTAAATTGTCTCAACACCCAGTCAACTATTTTCTCATTATTTATAACAGTGTTATTCAGATATTCCTCTCTCTCTCTTTCATCATCTCTCTCCATGTCTAACACCTGCACCAACATTTCATACTCTCTATTAACTTCAAAAATTTTTATTTCTCTCTCTCTTTCTTTACAACAACTCTCATAACCACACTGAACTCTCCCATTCCGTGCAGAGGGCAATACTACAAAATCATTTAAATACCATCTGGCCCTACCAGATAAACACAAAAAACTTCTATAACCTCCTGAAGAACTCTCGTCTTCTACAAAAATTATCGAGGAACTCTTGTCCTCCATCAACACTTGTGAATTCTCTGCTTCACATTTAACCCCATAAAAATTTGCCCCCTGTTCACCTTCTACATTTAAACTACCCCTATACTCCCTTTTTAACTCATAAACACTAACTAACACTCCATGATCAACCTCAACTCTCACTCTATTCTCATTTTCACGATTTTCTACTGTATCACGTTTTGATACCCCCTTTTCAGCTACATCATCATTATTCTTGTTTAATGTTATTTCATCATTATAATTAATTGTATTACTACCACTTACCTCAGGATTGTACTCACCATCTCCCACTATTTGGTCATTGTTATTTATTAATTCATTATCGTTATCACTCACCTGGTTAATTATTTCTTCACTACCATCAACAACATTGTTACCACTTTCTATTGCTACATTTTCAATTGCGTCACCCTTATCATTTTTTATCTCGTGACTACCACTTTCTACTATTTTACTCTCCCTAACCCCTTCACTTACCTCGTTACTTTGTTTACTAGTATCATCACTATTTTTATTCAGGAAAGCGTATAGTCCCGTTTTTTGTTCTTCCATTTGTCTAAGCTTATTATTTAATTTACGCCAATCGTCCTCCGTCATTCCTTTCAAAACCCTTGCAAACTCGCGCATGAATTCCGTACTATTCCCGAATTCTCCCCATCCACTCACTTTATTTTCTTGAAATTGGTTTGTCTTTTTACCTTTATTTACCACCACCACACTCTCATCATCATCACTAGGCCTATTTTCTGTCTTATTTTCTACTACTATTACTTCGACTGTCTTACCTTTATCGTTGGTCCTCTCACTATGTTTATTGATTTCTGCAAATATTCCTTCTTCTTGTTCTTCCATTCGGGTTAACCTATCGTCTAAATTACCCCATTCCTCGTCTGTCATCTCACCCACAACACCTCGAAATTCATTCTCCCACTCATCCCATGCAAAATCACTATCGTTACTTTGTATTATAGACATTTTTAAAGTTCGTTTGTATCACTTTTATATATGAAACTACTATCTTTCTATACTTAAACACCTACCACATTGTGAATCACAATAACATAAACCTAACCTACTTAATTATGTACGATTAAATTTTTATACATTCGTCATTACCACATCCTATTTTCTGTGTATTAAAATAGGTCTATCTCGTATAAAATTACAATTAAACGAAAATCCTGGCAGGGTCGCCATTTGTAACAATAAAAAAGGGGCCGAAATATAAAATATAAATATCTAACCACTACCAGGACTTACCTGTACTCAGTCGCAACTACTTACCTATTTAAATTGCACCAGAAGACCAAGGTCGCCACGATTATTTTTTATAGGTAGGACAAAATATCGAAAACCTTTACACTTTACCTTAAATAAAACGGACAATTTAGCAATCTGACCCACCCAATTAATAATTCAGAAGATTCCGGAACGTCTAGACGAATTTTTTCAACACAGGAATAAGACAGTGGTAATGACGAAATAACTTAGTCTAACACATTTTATCGGAAGTAATCCTTATTTTTAATGAGCGATTATTTAATAAACATTTGTACAGTTAAATTTTTAGTATATTGCTTGAAAACTTTAGTACCTTTTTTCCCTATGTTTTGTCTGATTAGAATGTAATTATAAACTTGTGTAACTTAGTTATTATTACTTACTACTAGATAGACTGCCCAGTCTGCTTTTCTTCCTCTCTCTCACTCATTCTTATTTAAAACAATAAAAAAAACTTTTATTTTTCTTTTATAAATTCACTTGTGTTTCTACGAACTTGCGGTCGCGATTCTGGCCAGACACGTGTCCTTCGTTAACCCGGTTAGTTGCCCGTTTATTCACTCCACTTCACTTATTGGAAACTAGTTATTTCCGTTAATTCCTCGGGTCCCGGTCGGTCCTACTGGATTAATTACATTTACGCAACTCGACCAACCGGGCCCTAAACGAAACTGTAATTGTCTGTAGCGGTGGTGGCGTCCTGTTAACTGTATGGCGTCTCTACTTAAAGTCGACTCTTCCGTCACGGTGAACATAACAGGTACATCTACCTGTTCCTGGATGGAAACTGGTTCTCTACTGCCACAATGTTTTCGTCGTCGCTCATGCTTTGTTGGGAAGTAACCACTTTATATATGGATTAAAGCTGGTATGTGTGTGTGTCCAGAGGCCGATATTGGACTTGGTTCTGCTGATGTCACCAACAGTAGGCGGAGTTTAAGGCGACTTCCGTGAGTTCTTAGAGAAGACGACGAATATTTTTTACGCTCTGGCCATCTTGAGTTTTTAGTTAGAGCGTCCTTTGAGCGCGTGCGGGTGTAGTTGCGCTTGAGCGTTGACACACATTTACAGAGTTCTTAGAATTTTTAAGGTGGTAAATTCCTTTGCCGTGTTACACCACTGAAATTGCGCATCGCCTTTGTTCCAAACGCTGTTTCTCAACATCGTGCTGTTGCTTGGAAAATAACGTTGCACAATAATACATTTATTTCGTCATATTTTATAAGGCTCCCGACCGAAAATGAAATGAATAAAAATATAATTATCCCATACTGTTGAAAATAAAAACACCCAAAATTTGACCCGCTACAAAATGTTGTCGAAACATCAACACAACTGATGTAAAATTGTGTCTAACTTATTGCGACCAATCCTCGCTAAACCTTTTAACATTTATTGATTGGCAGTCACTACTAAATTTTATTCTGTAAAATATTAATGAGATTGTAAAGTCTTAAAATATACTTATAATATTGTAACAAAAACCACAAAGGAATGTACATATACTGATGAAGTAGTCGTGTTACATAATAATTACATAACACTATGTTACAGTGTGTGTTAATTTAAAAAAATAATTTAAATTCCAGGTACCAGCAGTAGAAAAATATGTGTGTTCACCACTAGAAAACAATGGAAAAGATAAAGGAAGGGTATTAACTCAGCTTGGAGCATTCAGAAAACAGCTTCAACAAGAACGTCTCTTATTACAGCAGAAACTGTACCAATCAAAAAATGGTTCTTGACAAATGAATAATTCAGGAAAAAAAGAAAATGTTCTGGTACATCTAGGTGATTTCAGGAAGCAGCTCTACACCAATGGATATTATGACAAGAGATTAGAGAAACCGCTCACTTAAAATATGATATATGCCTAGTTGATCATATACTAACAATAGGACTTACTTTTAAAAAAAAACTTTCTGTATTTCTAAAGAAAGTGAATGAGTGCTTAATAACTTAAAATATGTTGCTGCCTTTCTATGGTCATTTTTATTTTGCCTTCATTGTGCCAGAATTAATGTCATCTGAAACCTCCATTTTGAAAATCAAAAATTAGATTGTACTTGGTTCAAATAATTAACTTTTGAATTGAGTGTATAATTTTCAAAGAAAATTGCTTCAAGATAAATAAACCGCTTTAAATCTTTTTGTTTTTTAAAACTCATTTTATATTAAAAATAAACCTTTATACTTGCAATAAGTGTAAAATTGTAGACTCTAATTAATGAAAATCTTGAATATGTTATGCAAAACTTCATTCCTTAGTTAGTGGTTTCATCTTCAAGTTTTTAGGACACAGTCTCAAGTTGTTAATGACTGAGGGCAGTATTATCATGTCTTGTTAAATCATGTGTGGGCAGTATTCTCAAATTCCCTTGAATTTGTTGCATGCTTTAAATATTGTATTTTTATCAAGTAATTGTAATGTTTCTTTGAAATTAATTATAAACTTTAATATGCAATAAGTTACAGATGTAAAGAATTTTATTATTGACTAATTTAAATGAAGTGTTCTAAGAAAAAGAAAAACAAAAGTGAGTAAAATGGGATGACAAGTTTGGTGTGGCAGTATTATATCAGTTCTGTCAAGAGTATTAGTGTGAAATGGTTTTTCTTCTTGGCATTGTTCAAAATATGTACATATTCCCTAGGCATAATGGATTTACAATCCAAAACCAACTGTCATTGGACATAATGAAGTTTGTTACTGGCTGTAGCAAGTCATAACAAACTGTTACTTTTTATGTAGTAATTTCTGGCATAATGTAGACAATGTTAGTAGTGTGTCATGCCTTGTACTGCTGCCTTAAAATATTAATATGGTTTATACCATGCCTTGTACTTCTGCCTTAAAATAGGCATCTTAATAGTACCTGAACTAGAGATATATATGTCGAACTGTTAAAGTGACATTGTGTTTGAGGTTTTGAGAATGGTGTGTTAGATTGAGAATTTAATTTCAGTTGTATCATTACCAGTATAACTTACTTCAGTATAGTCAATTCAGACACAGATATACAATTAAGTTATTCAAATTATATTATGTTTTAGGTTTAAATATTCTTGTGGGTAAAGTTCATGAGCTGTATTTAGTTACAAAATTTTAATTATAAAATTGTGATATTGAGCATTTTCTTGAATATAACAGTCTTCCAAGTTTTTTTGTATTCCAGAAGTGTGTCAATTTGCCGTTAAGACATTTTAAAAAATTTCTCAATTTATTGAAAATAGTTTTTTAAACAAAAAATAATGTATTTAAGTTGTTACTGCATTGTGCTGGGTTATTTTAATTGAAGTGAATATCTATTTTTAACATATAAAACCAACAATAAAATGACGAGAAGAAACATCAAATTGTGGCTGTATTCTACAAAAACACTACAGAATGTACTTAAATATTCTTCACTTATTCAAAATTGTTAAGTAAATTAAATATTCACTGTTTCAGCACATTAATCACTGCCAAAAAGTTTTCATTTATTAAAGTATGCAAATAATGTCATGCTTCATGTGAAGCAAATCTGTGTTAAAAAATGAAAATCTGAAAGATTAATAGTTCACATTCTGTAGCTGATTATGCAATGATCTATATTGGTAATAGTAAGCTTTAACTGAAATTAATCAAGTACTGTAATAAATAGAAATGTGCTATTGTTAAAAATAGATTTTGAACATAATTGTATATTAGTTTACATTGTTATTGCTTTTCCATCATGATGTGCTGGAATATGTACTAATATGTTTAAAATATTACTGTTAATTATTATACTGTAATTTGTTTTGAAATATCTGTATTTTATAATTAAAACTTATATTTATATATTCAGTCTTTTGCCTTATTTACTTTAAACTGTCCCATCATTTTGTATATTCATACATATGCTCTTATGTATCATAAATAAATGTAGTAATATTTATAAAGTAAATCAAAGCTGTTTCTTGCCTTCATACTGTAAGCATGATCATATTACTGTGAGTGGGATTGCTCATTAAAAGAAATGGACTTTTCGACAAAAATAAATTGGTGAAAGTTTGAATGAGTAGTGGCTGAATTTGTTTGACCATTTAATAATTAACATAAACATTCTGCAGTTGTACCATATAAGATATACTATAGTATAGTGAAGTCTGTATTTTCTTAACATTTCATAATGTTGGGAAAATTTGTGATGTTTTTGTTTTGGTTTCTTCCAAATTTGCCTGTACTCGTACCAACAGTAGTCCCAGGTGTACTACTGAATAGTGTGGATGGACCTGCATTCACATTTTGCAAGTTTCAAAAAGTTAACATTTTTGATCGATACTGTGTAAAATATAGAATTACCATAGTGTTCCAAATACAAGTCACACCTTAAAAATTAGGTTCAAAAGCGTTGAAAAAAATTGTTAAGTTTTAATTTTTTTAAATTATTTAATTTGATAAAGGTACAGCAAGAACTTGAAATGGATCATTACATAATTACTAATTATTACAATTTACTATTAAAAAAGATTTGTCATACTAAAGTTAGTTTATAAACAGTGTTGATATTTTATACACTTTGTAAATAGTTTTTTTAACCAATACATCTTTATTTCCACTATCAGGAGATTCAAATTGGCTACTTCCTCTTTGAAAATTACATCATCTTCTGTCCTCTCTGTACAGTTTGTTATGCAGCATTTTTTGAACCTGTCGTTTCAGAATTTAGGTGGAATACTTTTATATGGGCTAATTTTTGCATCAGGTAGTTTTTTTTTTATTTTGCTGGTAAGAGTTGAGTGGTTTCCTATCACAAGTTTCTATATAAATGCCACAGATTGTCTTTAAAAGACAATTAAAGAAAAATTGTATGCTAGAAAACTATGTCTTTCTTTGCAAATGATGCATGTATTGGAAGCTTCCCGGGCATCAGGAAAAGCAGCACAGTTACACATAATTTTTCACTTCTGCTTCTTTACTGTTGCACATGTTTCCTTTATGCCCATTATAAGAAGAAAGCTCAGGTCAAAATTCGGGCATTTCATTGGCATTTTATGTATGCATTATTCAATAATTATGCATCCTTTGTGAATTTTCAAAAACTGCTAATGCTGAAGGAGTTGTTCTTCACAACCACAAAGTAACTTTTGTGACACCAATTTATGTGTTCCAAGTGCAATGCATTTTACCTCATCACTCATCTTGTCCAACTAAAGTTTTGAAATGAGTGTTAAGTATGAAAAACTTGCTAAAGTTTCTGATTTTAAAACTTACACAAGAAATGGTTGATTTCTAAAATGCGTTCATGTGCTCACAAGCCCTGACCTCTACTGCTACAAAGTGTCAACCAGGGTTCCATGAATGCTCATTGCACAGGATGTGCATTTAAAATTGATTCTTTCCTTCATCTTTGTCAGATGCAAGACTCATTAAATCAAGGTTTGTGACTTCCTGTTGCGAATGCTTAGTGTAAGTTTATCACAGTATATAATTCATTAATACTATTGTTTTACCAGATACAGTATAACTAAATTTACTAACTTGTGAATGCAAGCAACATGTTAATTTCAGACATATATTTTTAAAATAAAAAAGTGCATCTTATTTGAAACAGTATGCGATTTTAGTATCATTATTGTACAATAAAGATATTGTACTGGAATCCCCTCGAGATTGGACCTGGGTGACAAGATTTTTTTGTATTCTCAAAGTTATGTATCATTAAAATGGACACATTTTGATGACAAAAATTATGCAGTGTCAAAATAATTCAAACTAGCCTAAACAAATAAGAAAATATTAACCACTTCCTTATACAGACTGTTTATAAATTATAGGTTAAATTCTAAAATTGAGATTTTTAATACTTTTATAAGATAATAATTTAAAAATTATAAATTTGTAACCATTTCAGAAAACAGTATGGATATAACAGGACGTCCACATTTATTCAGTTAAGGTTCTTTACATAAGTACAACTACAGTCCTGGATCTGAATGATAGGTGACATTCCAATAAACAAGGGAGTTAGGTCGGGTTGCTGTACTTCCCCGACCTTGTTTAATGTTTAATTCGTGTGCTTAGAACATGGAAATCCAGAGTGACTTCAGCTTAACAAATCAATTTAGATGGGTTTCCTGCTATGTGAAGATGGCATAGTATTATTCAAGAAAACTAAGATAATTTCAATTTTCTGTGTTTCAGTTACAAGAGAGTACTCGCCGACAGTTTTACAGAAAAAGACTAAAATCATGGGTTTTAAAGGTAAATATCCAGTTGGAGACTTGGACGGTTATAAACAATAGCACTTGAGAACAAGGGAGTTGTTCTAAATATCTCGGTGGTGAAGTAAGCTCTGAATCTGACATAAAAGACAAGATAAATGAATTTAGGAATATTTGTGGAACAATTCATAGAAATCCTTGGATTTTGTTGTCCATGACGTGTCCGTTTCTTAACTAAATATAATTATTTCACTATGACTCGGAACAAAACTTTTTATGGGTAAAAACGTAAAAGCTTTACCTTACAACCTGAACCGGTTTTCACTTTTAAAAAGCTTCTTCAGGTTAGCTATAGGAGGTTACATATATCCTCTGAAGAAGCTTTTTAAAAGTGAAAACCGGTTCAGGTTGTAAGGTAAAGCTTTTACGTATTTACCCATAAAAAGTTTTGTGTTCCCAAATCATAGTGAAATAATTATATTTAGTCACAGAAATCTTAGAAATAAAACAAGACACAGCATAGAATTAAATTTTATAAGACAATAGCAATACCCACATCAACATATGTGAGTGAGTGAGGTGTAGGTATGACAAAAAAGGAATGCGGCAAGATTCAGAGTGCTGAAATGCAGTTTCTTCAAAATACTTTAAACTATATATTGCAAGGCAGAAGAAGAGATGAGGATATAGGAGCAGAACTAGAAGTAAAGGATATAAATGCAATTATTTCAGCTTGTAGAAGACAATGCTGTGATACAGAACATTTGTCTGGAAAACTTCACTGAACTGAAAAGGGTAGTAGCCGCCTTTGTTAGCATTAAGTTATAATGTATGGTGCTGTTTATCATATGCATTATTTCTTTAATTGCTATAATTTTTCCAGATTTTTGGTACTAATCGTGTTATGAAAATTCAATTTCTTTTTTAATACATTTATTTTTAAGTGCATGTATCATGTAAGATATAATATTTAATGGTGCAAGTGTATACAGATTATGTGTACTTGTTATACTGTCCATACCGTAATTATTGTTACCTTGAATGTAGAAAACGAATTCCTCTATTTGTAGCTGCCACAGCTATTCATCGGATGTTGCGTATAAAAAAGCAAAGGAAAACTACCTCTAGAATCTTTCTGTCATTATTTCTAAAATGCACTTTCAGTCATTTTCAAATTATTTGTTTTAAACCAGGAACAAAAAGTGTTTAATTTTAATAACAAGGATCAATAGTAACTTTAACTAGTACAATTATTGGTGAAACTAAATGAAATATTCTCCTGCTGCATTTGTTCACTGCAGTGCATAAAGCACTTAAACAGTAATACAAAAGCAAAACAAGAAATTTGTCAAAACTAGTTTACACCAGCTTTGGTCTTTTATGCCAGCAACAAGTCACATACAAAGTTGCATTTTTATACCAACACAAAACTATCTTTACACTGTGGCAGCATTTGGTGGAAAATCCTATGTTCTTTGAAAACTCATATACTGGTTTGTTCATAAGTCATAATTCTTAAATCCCAAACTTTTTGAATTAAATAAACATTTTTAATTTACAAATACCCTTTATTAATCAGTCAGTGCAATATACATATCTTTAATACAAGTAATGAATTACACTGTGTTTTGTAGATACCAAATATTTACTGGAAAGAAAATTGCTGCCCATAGAATAAATATAACAAGCACACCAGTAAAAAGTTTACTTCTTCTAGCGTCCCAGCCCAGCAACACAGTTTTTGACACAGACTTGCTCCTTATGCTGCTGTTGTCAGGCACCATCTATGTTTATACAAATAATTACTAAAGTGAGGATTATAGAGTTTATATTTATATATGTTCAATGTACACAACAGTTTCATTAATGTAATTATTACATATTAACGTAATTTATGAAAACATAAGTCCAAATCTGAGCAAACTATCAAGGAAACAAAGGTAAAAATCAAGTCACTGTACACTAAACGTAAACATATAATTTGATTGGTGAAGATGAAGATACCTATTTTAAAAAGTGAAGGCAAAATAGACTAGTAAGTATAGAGTAACATCATTTCTATAATCTGTGGATAAGACAGACATCAGGTGGGACCCCCCCCCCCACAGAGGGTCGAAAAGTTTATGAATTTTGTTAATTTCTTAATTTTTAGGCTAATTTACTTTATTTTTTTCAGCTGTGTATCCTAATATAGTGATAGCTCTTTTTTAAATTTACAAACAGGTTTATTATAACAGCATTAGGGTATACTTTTGAAGTATGAACTACAGGAAATCAACTCAGTCAATAAAGTATCTTTTAACAGTGTTTTAATAATGTGTATTTTTATTGTGTTATCACAGTTTACTTTAATGGGACTAATTTCAGGATGTTATGCTTTTTTCAGCCATTTTAAAGACTAATGTTGATTAGTGTCTTCTTTTGTATGAAGCTGACCCTCTCCAAAGCCAAATTCTACATATACCACTGAGAGACATTAGGAGTTGGCAACACAGAAGAAGTGGGGATTTAGCATTCTTTGAATTATCCATTAATTGCTAAAGAATGAATACCCTTCATTTATTAAACAATGATATTTAAAAATATCATTCTCTTTGCTGTATGAAGGAAGTGTGGTCTCATAGTCACTTGATTTTTAATCTTAGGGAAGCTAAAGAAGGAAACTGCATGAAGTATTTATTGAAAAGAATAAACTTAGTTTCATTAATACTTATATTTGCTTTGCACTATTCAGTATGCATTCCACTGCTGATTTTGTCGTTAACTTGGAGCTGTTATCTATGTAGGTTTAGTATTCACACATGTGATTCTTGACTTTTACAATTTTATGACGATGTACTGCCATATTTAAATCAAATGTAAATCATTTAATTAAAGTACATTTCATTATATTTAATAGTTACATAATATTCTATAGTCATTTAAAGTACACTCTTAAAATATTAATAACAAAATTATTATATATCTGAATAAGTATACTGTACAAATAGTAAAAAGGAAATATAATACATATATTTTATATTTTTTACATTTAAATACACGAACGATATCATTGAACCTTTCTTGATCACATCGTTCTGCATTAGACTTCACAAAAAATGTTACTCGCCAATTATCAATTTATTTGTGATGGGCTGAAAATATCTCTGTGGTGAGATGAAAAAAAGTTTTTCATTGAAACTTATGTTATATTAATAATATCTTTGTAGGTTCGAAAAAACAAGAAATCCAGTAAATATTTCTATAAAGCAGAAATATTGTCATCTGAAGGAAGACTTCTCACGTTAGGAAGAACAGTTTATTGTACAAGTCACTAATTTGTGATAACAGAATGTGGTAAAATCAGGTTATTAAGTTAGCATAAGCATTTGTGTATTATAAGACATCTAAGGTAAATTAATACGTGAAGAGAAAACTTTGTACCCCTTTTTAAGCATATTGCGTGCACGGAGGAGTGTGAGGTTTGGCATAGTTAAAGTTTATATGGAGAAGGAGTGAAGAAAGCTAAAATTTATATATAATATGTGTTACAAATACATTAAATAAAATAAAATAAAACATTCATTTGCACTTGAAAATTCATTTAAACTTTTTCAAACAATGGTAATTGGTAAAAATAAAATAATTTTGTTGCCAGGCAACAATAGTCTGTGGAGTGTATGTCAAGGCAAAAAAGCGTTTATTTTATATTTTGCATATTAGATATCTGTGTTTTATATATTAATGTGCAGTTGAAAGTGAAATACAGCTTGCTTAATACTGACAGATTGACTGAATTAGCTGTGAATTTTGTGTGATTTCAAATGTTCCTTTTTCAATAGTCTGTGGAGTGTATGTCAAGGCAAAAAAGCGTTTATTTAATATTTTGTATATTAGATATCTGTGTTTTATATATTAATGTGCAGTTGAAAGTGAAATACAGCTTGCTTAATATACTTCTGTTGCAAAAGGAAAATTTTGTAGCAGCAATTTGAATTGACTTACTCTCGCCTAATTATTATTGGTGGTTTCAAAAAAGTGAGTACATTTATTATTTTTAAATTAAACCCTGTCTAATCTTAGTTTCAGTAATTTCATTACATGTTTTTTTTTTACATTCAGATATTCGCACCTACTTCCATTATGCCTCGACATAGAACATTGACGGGTCGGAGTGAGAGACAAAGAAGAAGGAATATATATTCACGTGAAAGTCAAAATGATAATAGACCAAATGCAAATTTGAATAGTGTAAATAGTATAACATTGACGGGTCGGAGTGAGAGACAAAGAAGAAGGAATATATATTCGCGTGAAAGTCAAAATGATAATAGACCAAATGCAAATTTAAATAGTGTAAATAGTATACAAAATGATGAAATTATTTTGAGGGATACATTTAAATGCGCACTGAATGTCATTCCAAGAAATTTTAATACTTTTGATTGTGGATTAATGCATTTACAATGCAGGTTTTGCAATGCAAAACATTTCGAATCTGAGGTCACTTTAGGTGAAAGGACTGCATTCACTTCATGTTGTCATAAGGGTAAAGCAATATTACCGGCCTTAAGTCAAAATGAATACTTTAAATCATTGTATGATGGACTTACTTCAAATGAACCTTCAATAAAAAGAAAGTC
Organism: Magicicada septendecula; assembly: GCA_034769895.1. Lineage (NCBI taxonomy): Eukaryota > Metazoa > Arthropoda > Insecta > Hemiptera > Cicadidae > Magicicada > Magicicada septendecula. The sequence goes on from CM068367.1 coordinate 1,091,746,180, forward strand.
AAACAATTATTTTGAAAACATTCGTAAATACAATTCATCATTTACTATGGTTAGCTCAGAAGCTAAAATTTCGGATACAGTTACGCGTGGAGTGTATCATTTTAAAATACATGATGTTTTTTATCACAGATCAGGTCCAATGACTGCTGGATATGGTCACTCACCATGTTATGCGCAATTATATTTTTATGATGTTGACACTGCTGTCAATTATAGATTACGTGAACACTATAATCAAACATGCAATAACAATATAATGCGCGAAATCTCTCTTGAATTGGAACGCATTAATCCTTTCGTTCGGTCATTCATTGCAATGAAAGATCATTGTCAGAGAGTTGAAAATCAAAATAAAGAAATTTGTATTCTCATTAAAGTAAATCGTGATTAAGATCTACGCCGTTATAATGATGCAGTTCAAACTGATGTAGCAGTAATATTTAGTACAGTTGATGGTGAGCCACCCTTTGAATGAAATATGGTTTCGTTTTCAAAAGTTAATGGTACCATTAAAAATATCTCTGTTTTGGATTCATCATTGGACCCTTTAGCGTATCCATTACTTTTTCCAAATGGTGATACTGGGTGGCATATCAATATTTCTTATAATGTACCAACTACATCTAATTCAAGAGCGCCCAGAAATAAATTAACCATGCTTCAGTATGCAGCCTATCGACTTGTAATTAGAGAAGATTTTAGCATGTTGCACCATTCACAAAAATTATTTCTGCAGTGGATAGTTGATATGTATGTGAGAATAGAGGGCACAAGGTTACATTTCATTTGACAAAATCAAACAAGTCTTAGGTCTGAAGTTTACAACAATTTAACAGATTATTTAGAATTGAACCACAATGCCAATAATGTTGGCCGTAGAGTAATTTTACCATCTTCATTCAATGGATCTCCAAGAAATATGTATCAGAATTATTTAGATGCAATGTCAATTGTACAACATTTCGGAAAGCCTTCTTTGTTTATTACAATGACTTGCAATCCAAGTTGGCCTGAAATAGTTAGCAATATTGGTGTAGGTGAGTCAGCTAATTTTTGACCTGATATTGTTGTGCGTGTATTCAAGTCCAAACTGAAAGCATTAATTGAGGGCCTTACACTAAAAAAAATCTTCGGTAAAGTTGAAGCACTCATTTATACAATTGAGTTTCAAAAGAGAGGATTGCCTCATGCTCACATTTTACTCTCTTTAAATGAGCAAGATAAAATTGTTAACGCTACCGATATTGATAAAGTTGTATCTGCGGAGATTCCTAATATTCAAACACATCCTACATTACATGAATATGTTGTAAAACACATGATGCATGGTCCATGCGGTGTACTTAATCCAAACTCTGTATGTATGAGAGATAGAAAATGCACAAAAGATTATCCAAAACGATTTAATGAATTTACATGTGAATCATTAAATGGATATCCATTATACAGAAGGCGTGATAATGGTATTAATGCTGAAGTTCGCGGTAGTTGCCTCGACAATCGTTATGTTGTACAATACAATCCGTATTTACTTGCCAAATTTAATTGCCATATAAATGTTGAAGTATGCACTACAGTTAAAAGTATTAAATACATTTATAAATACGTGTATAAAGGCTATGACAGTGCATCTGTTGAATTAGGTTCAGAGAGAAATGAACCAGGTCAAGAAATACAAATTGATGAAGTTAAAAATTTTTTAAATGGCCGTTATGTCAAATCAACTGAACCTGTATGGCGCATCTATGAATTACCAATGCATTTTCAATCACATGTCATCGTTTGCGCATGTCTCGCGGCATTGCTTCAAATGATAATGAATGGCGCGAATGTTTAAATGAAGCAAAAGAATTACATTCACCAAAACAAATGCGAAATTTATTTGGTTGCATTTGTGCATTAAATATGCCAGCTAATGCATTGGCGTTATGGAATGAATTTAAAGTATATCTTAGTGAAGATTTTTTGAGAGATTACAACGAAGAAGTATCCTTTAATACAGCTCTATTAGAAATTTAAGATATTTTGAATGTTCATAATTTGTCATGTCAAGAACTTGGTTTACCAGTTCCCATGTATTCACAGAGAACAGACGAAGCAAATGCTATTGATCCAATAGAACAAGAGTTTCTGTTTTCTGAGCATTATGAAACTGCAAATATTGAACAGCGTAATCTAATTGATCGTGTAATTCGTGAAGTTTTGCATCATGATACTGGATCTAATGTTTTTTGTTTAACCGCTCATGCAGGTTGTGGAAAAACATTCACACAAACAGCAATCATTCACAAATTAAATTCGCTTAATCTTAGTTGCATTGCAACAGCGTTCAGTGGCATAGCTTCAACTCTATTACTTGGAGGTAGAACTTTACACAATGTGTTTAAATTGCCTATACCCATTTTGGAAAATTCTGTAGCGAATATTACCGCAAATAGTAGCTATGGACATTACATAAATTCATCATCATTGATAATTATTGATGAAATTTCTATGTGCCCACTGCAAGTGTTGAAAATCATAGATAGATTATTGCAGGATCTATGCGATGAAAATGATAAACATAAACCATTTGGAGGGAAAACGATACTTCTGTGCAGTGATTTTCGGCAAATCTTACCAGTTGTCCCACATGGATCACGTGCAACTTTAATTGAAAATTGTGTCACGAATTGGCATAAATTTGTTTATTTTCATAAAGTAACGTTTACTCAAAATATGAGAGCCTTACCAAGTGAAATAGAATTTGTCGAATTCTTGAAAAAAATTGGTAATGATGAAGCCCCACAATTCCCTCAGTTTGATGAAAATATTATTGAAATACCTCAGCAATTAATAGGAGATGAAAATAATATTATTAATGAGGTGTATAGAAATATTTCCGAAAACATACTCTCAGATAACATATTGAAGTCAGTTATTTTAGCACCTAAAAATGATGATTGTACTTTTATTAATACTGATATACTTAATCGAATACCAGGTGAACAGAAAACATATCATAGCTACGATAAAATAATTTGTGATGATGACAATGAAATCAATAACTATCCAGTAGAGTTTTTGAATTCTTTGACTATTAGTGGTTTGCCACCACATAAGTTAGTATTGAAAGTTAATTGCATCGTTTTACTGATCAGAAACTTAAATACAAAGGAAGCATTAGTCAATGGAACAAGAATGCGAATCAAGTGTATGCATCGTAATGCTATTAATTGCAAAGTTTTAACTGGAACCGCACGCAATAAGAGAATTTTGATTCCACGTATAAATTTAACATATTCCGGTACTGTTTTACCATTTAACTTTCAAAGAACTCAATTTCCAATTATACCTGCATTTGCGATGACAATAAATAAGTCTCAAGGACAAACATTCGAAAAAATTGGAATTTTATTGAGGCAGCCAGTTTTTACACATGGTCAATTGTACGTCGCAGCAAGTAAAGTTCGATCATTCGATGGTTTGAGATTTTATATCCGAATATAATGGCCAAGGGCATTTAGCAAATGATGAAAGAGTTTTTACAAAAAACATCGTTTACACAGAAGTTCTGAATCATTAAATTCACTTTCAAACTATTTTAAGTTCAATGGACAACATTTATTTTTTTAACCGCCCGGTTTTTTTGATTTAATGAAAAATATATGAAAAATAAGAGGCACGTATTTTTTATTTCATTTTTTATTTTGTATTAATTTTTTATTTAAATTTTATATAATTCGAAAAAGATAGGCAAAATAACTGTGTAGCCTTGGCGAAACCTGGTCAGTATGACAATAAAAAAAAACCCAAGGAAATGTCAAAAAACGCGTTATTGCTTTTTAAATATGGCTTAGCCAAGCTAAACCTCATTTTTCCTATCTTTCATATTTTTCAAATAACTCGAAAATTAATGCATAGAAAAAAAATTATATAAGCTTTGTAGCAGATAATCTTCAAACTGTTTTTCGAATGTTGTACCTTACCAAAAATGAAATGTAATCCACTGGAATTGAAAACAATGTATCTTATACTTCTATGAATGTCAAGTCTCATTTTTATTAGCGTTTATTTGATTCAATAATAACATGAAAAAATTAAAACTGACAATGAATTATATCAAAAAATAAATACGAATACAAGCTGTAATTGTGTTTTTTTTCAACTGTTACTAACATTAAATTTTAAATTTCATAGGTATTGCAGGGAATTAAGGCAAACTACACACGCTAATGACGTATTTGTACACGCTCGCAGCTGACGTAATAGAACAAAATTCAAAAAAATTATATGCAATGATTATAGAGGTATACTCTTTGACAAAAGAATCTCAATAACGTTCAAACTTAAAAATTTAATGAATTACGGTCGAATTTTGACCACTGGGCGACCACTAGTCTAAGGCAAATTCTTGTTGATCTATTGCTTATTAGATTAATACTAAAAACTTTAGAATAGATTTTATTCTAATTTATATGCATATTTAAAATATATTTTATATTTATTATTTTATACATGTACATGTAATATTTATACATATATATGCATACATATTCCTAATTACTCTAAAAATTGAGTATAGTTATAATAACGTTATTAAAGACAACTTCAAAACTGCAACTTAGCACTAATGTGAAAAACTGGTATGCATTACAGTGGACATGTTTGTTGTTACACAGCTATAATGTTGTATTACCTTTATTATATACACACTACAGTATGTTACCTCTATTAGAAAATATATTTATCTCGTTTCTTGATAACGACAGCATCGTCATAAAAACAGATTTGATAGAATGCCTATTTTCCTCAATGAAACGGTATTTGGTGAAGTATTCAAATGCATTAAGAAACAATATACATTTTTAAAAATTTAGAATCTTCAGATAAATTAAGAACAGTATATTATATTGAAAAACTCTTATCTCTTGAGTCTGACTGACATTACTTAGTTGAATTAGAGTCATTTTCAACTGCAGTTGTGAAAAAAAAGAAACATTTCAGTAACATCTTCAGTGGTGTGAATGTTCATTTTGTATTTGAGTTTAGTGGATTGTATATAGTAGTACCAGTATATTAATGTATTGTTATTATTTAGTATAATTTATTATTATTTAATATCACTATTTATTAATATATTTACTGTCGTTAATGAGTGTTTGTTGTCTGTGTGCGTGACTCGTATATATGCACATTGAAAATATAATTTTTATAGTATTACATAGTCACAATAAGAAATTACTATATAGAGTATACTAATTGCATTTTGGGTTAAATAACTAATAAAATTCAAAATATGTGAGCGTAAATAATAATACTAATAAGATATTGTCAAATTATGTTAGTCATACTTGTTCAGCTCTCCGTCCATTCAAAAGTTCTGAAATGGTGGCTGGTCCAGGTGTTGATATTTCTGTATTCATTTTTTTTAATTTTAAGTCTACAGTATATCTCCCATCAATCTCTTGGCTCTAAACTGTTATGTACACATGAACCTACAATTGTTGTACTTCACAAGTGACAGATAACTTAATCAGTTTATCTTCTGTAGATAACAACACAGTGACAGTTCTCATATTGTCAGTAATAAGGAAATCAAAATTAATAAACTGAATAAATTAACACATTTTCTGTCTCTATCAATGAAGACAAATAAACCATGTCACCTGCTACCCAAACAGTAGTTGTGTCTGTACTGTTGTGTATACACAATGTGCACAAAATTATTACTTCACATTTACCAAAGTAGTCTGCCTACTCTGAATTTCAGACTTTAGTCAGTACAGAACTAATGCTCCAATTAGTTTTTAATATGCTTGGAAAGTGTACATTAACTATTTGTTGAGACACTATTAGCTGAAAATTTTATCTGATTTATGAGATAACCAAACAGAAACGATATAGTATTTCTGGCAAGTGGAAAAGAAGTAAAAGATGGCAATATTTCATATAGTATAAGCCCACTCACTTCATTCCATATGTTCTTTCCAGTGTTGTGGTCAGTGCATTTAAAATTTATATTATAATTCAAAATCTTGCCAATAGTGAACTGTATTGTATTATTTAATTTCCATTTTTAAATGTAAGTACTCAAAATATGAGTATACAAGGTGAATTACACTAACACAGGGTATATGCAATGGGTGAGAAACTGGTGTATCAAAGAGAACAAACTTCTTACATCAGATCTGTACACATAGGCCTATTGCTTCAGTTTATTGGCACTTCATTTGCTTTCAGATTTCTGAACAAATATATAGATCAAAATTGATAATATAGTCATCACAGGAAAATAATAAAAAATGAACAATTGTGTAAAAGAAAACTTTACAAATAATTTGGACTATTCAAATTTAGTATTCCAGTTGAAAAAGTTGCAAGATAACAGCTGCATGGTGAATTTCAAGGACACTAATTCAAAATTTACTCCAAAAACGTAAGAAAGAGGGTGAAGCTGGCAGACTGGAATGTTTATTTACAAGTCCAGAGAAATAAATAACTGTTAAAATGTTCTAATGATTTTGACAAATATGTTGTGTGTGAAACTGTCCATGAATTATATAAGGGCAACAGAGACTTCTATGGATAACATTAATTCAGTTTTCAAGAAAAACTTGAGTTTTAATGCTAGTAAACAATCCATTTTTAAAATTGCTATGAATTAAGCAACAATACTTGCCCTGATTAGAGTGAATATGAGGGTTATCCCAAAATCAGCCTCCGATCGGCTGATATACACAAACTGGTTGCCACAGTCACACAACACATGCACAATAATGACCACTATCCTTTACAGTTATACAAATTCACACTCTATTTGTTTATTTCTGTTGGAGTAGTAACTGAAAAAAATGCTCCCAGTGCACCAGGTCATAGATGTAACTGTGTTGGCCGTGGACCCCTTTGCTGGGAAGTCACCATCATTGGCCTGAGTGTTGCATAGTATAGTCTCCACATACTGAAAAGGCTTGCTCTTCAGGGAAGTTGACAGATGGAACTAGTAGGGATCATGTGTGTATCCTATTCATGACCGGACCAAGTCTGAAAAGAGTGTCATTGAGTTAACAAGATGATGGACAAGCTGGATAGCTAGTGTTGCATAGTATAGTCTCCACATACTGGAAAGGCTTGCTCTTCAGGGAAGTTGACAGATGGAACTAGTAGGGATCGACAAGATGATGGATAAGCTGGATAGCTAGTGCTTTTAAACCAAAGAGGATCTTGTTAGTAGCATCAACTGTTGTTTATTATCTTTGTGGTAGCATTTTTCACCAAGGATTGCAAAAGCTGATGGAATAATATAACAAGAACCTTCATGTGGGTGTTGATTATGTGGAAAAGTAATATAAATATGTGAGCATCTTTGGCATACAGTGGAAATCGTTTAACGCGAAAACGGTTACCACAAAATATCGGTTAACACGAAATACCACTCGGGTACCGATCGCCGTTTGTTATGTACAGTGTATTATTTGTACGGTTAACACGAAAGGTTTACCTGAAAAATATCGGTTAACACGAAAAATTTTTGTTAAAAATAATTTTTTTTTTACTGGCTTTTAAGTAACTGCATACAAAATAAAGCCACACAAGTACGCCCAAAAGCTTGTTTTCGATGTAACAGAAATCCATTCTTCATCTCTCAAAGAGAAAGAGCAGGTAAGGACCATAGTTTGTTTTGTCTACCTGTTTTGTTTTGTCTTCAGTACCAAGTTCTATTTACAGTACGTACTGTATGCAGTGTATCGTTGTTTACGAGAAACCATAGCCTCTCCTTCAGCACCAAATGTGTTGTTCATTGACCGCAAATAAACCATTATCGCTTACATTAACTACCTACTCTATAGGGTGTGGTGAGTTCAGTTCAGTTTTATTCTGTGCGTGTACAGCGATGGTAAAGTTTGCGGTACGGTACCGATAACATTTTATTGTAAAAAATTTACTCAGTTGTGAGGATTAACTGTTTACTTTTTTACTGTACAAACTTCTTAGTCTTTTACAGCCAGTTAAGTGACGTTAAGCGTGTGACGTGTACGTGTTAAGTGAAGTTACGCTTTCATAAATTATGTTTTTGCAGTCCGGAAGTAAAATGGAGAAGAAAGTGCGTAAACAAAGTGCCCTCTCTTTAGAAAAAAAAGTTGAACTCCTCCAAGCTGTTAATGAGGGTATTCGAACTAAAACAGAAATCTGTAAAACATTCGGTATACCAAACTCGACGTTATCCACGATTATAAAAAATAGAGATAAAACTTTAGAACTGTACGAGTCGGGCAAGTTTGAACCACGCAGAAAACGTTTCCGTAAGGCAAACCACGAAAACTTAGAGGCTGCTCTTCTTGTTTGGTTTAAGCAAGCAAGATCACAAGATGCTCATATTTCTGGACCACTACTGATGGAGAAAGCAAACGTTTTTGCTGAACAGATGAACTTAAATTTCACTGCAAATCCTGGCCGGCTAGAAAGGTTTAAAAAACGAAATGGCATAACCTTTAAAAGCATCTGTGGCGAATCAAGACAGGTGTCACAAGAAATGACATCATCGTGGTTGCAATCTACGCTGCCTGCAATTTTAAAAGACTATCCACGTAAGGATATTTTCAACGCCGATGAAACAGGACTATTTTTCCGTTGTATGCCCGATAAAACACTTTCATTCAAAGGGGAGCAGTGCTCTGGTGGTAAAAAGTCCAAAGAGAGAGTGACAGTGATGGTAGGTTGCAATGCTGATGGGTCAGAAAAACTTCCGTTACTTGTTATAGGAAAAAGTTTAAAGCCGCGTTGTTTTAAAAATGTTAAAAAGTTGCCAGTAGAATATAGAGCTAACAAACAAGCGTGGATGACGTCTAAAATTTTTACCGAATGGCTGGTTTCGTTAGAAAAACATTTCACTTCTCAGAAGAGGAAAATTGTGTTAATTATTGACAACTGTCCTGCCCACCCATGTGACCTAAAATTGATGGCAATTAAACTTGTTTTTCTACCACCGAACACGACTAGTGTCCTACAACCTTGTGATCAAGGTATTATTCAAAATTTAAAATTTCAGTACAGAAAGTTACTTCTGCGGAAATACTTGGCCACTATTGAGGGGAAAAAAGATTTCTGTGTAAGTGTTCTGGATGCTTGTAACTTGTTAAGAACAGCGTGGAACCTCGTGACGCCTACAACAATTCAAAATTGTTTCGCTCATGCTTGATTCATTTTGAATTCAGAAACTGAACAATCCGAAAAAAATGAAATTGATCCTACACTATCTGAAATGTTTAATCGTGTGTCATCTGTATTAAATGTTTCAATTTCTCTAAATGAGTACGTGACTGTCGACGAGAACGTAACTACGGCTCCCGTATTAACAGATACCGATATCGTGGAAACAGTGCAAGTTGACAACTGTGAAGGTGATGATAGTGACGACGAACTTGACACGGAAAATGATAGTGAAAATGTTCCTACCGCTACCGATATGCTTTCGTTGCTGAGCCGTGTTCGTCGATATTTTGAAGCCAACTCGGAAGGTGAAATGTTTGAACACGTTGATAAATTAGAACAATTTGTTGAAAATAAAATAGTGCAAAATTGTGTGCAAAAGAAAATAACGGATTATTTTAAATAAAGATAAACACGAAAACTACGGTAAAGTTGAAAGACATACAGTAGTCTATAAGAAAACCTAAACCATAGGACTAAATTTACAACAGCTAATAATAATTTTAAGAAAAATTAACAATAATAAACCATGAGGATAAATAAAAGGTTAAAGGCCTATTTGTTGCATTTTACTAGACAGTACAATAAATAATCTACAGTACACTATTTGTTCACTTCCTCATTTTGTTTCACTTTTTGTTCGCTTAACGCGAAATTCTGTTTACACGAAAAAAATAACTGGTCCCCGTCATTTCGTGTTAACCGATTTCCACTGTATAATAAAATTTTTTTCTATCTTGGTTTTTTATCAGGTAGGTAACTGGAGGTTAATTTTGGAATAGTCTTCGTACTTCATTGAAAATTATATTATCAAAAAAGTATTCCTTATTTGTATGTAACAAATACATTTAAAATGTACAGACATGCACAAAGGGTGATTGTTAATAAACTGTGAATATTTATTATTCATGTGTTCCCTAATAATTAAACAACACTTGAAAAGATTCCATGAATTTGTATCATTCACTATGTAATAATCAAATCACAGTAAATATTATTGTTAACACATATTTTTGTATTTATATTATGATTAAAGAATGATGACTTCTTTGCTTCAATAAAAATACAAAATATGCAAAAAATACCTACTATACAGGTGATGTGAAGTTTTAATTCTATACATTTGTACACACAAAAGTAATCTATATGATTTTATAGTTAGAAAACTTCGAATAAATGGTTTTTTATGTGTATTACATTTTCATATAATTTTCAGTTGAATAACAAATTTAAGGTTTTAAAATAATTCTCAAGAAATGAAACTACTTAGGAAAAAATTTTACCTTAGATTTTACCGATTTTACTTTTAATACTTTGAAGAAATACAATCTTCATAAAAAATTAAATCATAGTACAGTTGTGTTACAATGGCCTCACAGATTGCCATGTTATGAAGTGGAAACAGAATAACTGACACCACGGAAGTTGCTAAATACAAACTTTAATTAGCACAAACAACAATTAGAAAGCAACAAAGGTACTCTTATACAATAATTCAAGCTAAATTTGTTCAACATACAACAATAAATGTCGCCTTATTATAATTTTTCACTAATTAACACAATAATCACTTCACATATTTAACTGCAACAATTGCTTTGATCTGTACTTGTAAAATCAACAGGTCTAAATTGAACTGGCTGCTTTGAAATCCAGTATGTATACCTCCACCGCAAGCATTGTAGTGAGAGAGTGGGACTCGAACCCCATAGAATAGTGGAGTAATGTCTGGAAGGGGCATTGAATTGTCTAGAGTATTATATAATTCTGCCATGCAGAATGATGTCCAAACACCTGAAACAACGTCGTGCATTGTTCTGCAAATGTGTATATTTTGTAACATAACAAGATTACACCTCAGAATAAAGACAAGTATACCATCAAAATTCACTGTGAAATATGCATAAACGCAATCTTTTTAATAATAAAGTACAAAGAAGAATAAAATAAACATAATAAATAAAGAAATGAAGACACAACATATTATTTAAAGATAAATAATAAGGTCAAAAATAAAAAGTAATTAAAACAAAAAGGAAAATATTATAATAAATAAATAATAGGGAATTAAGGAATAAAAACTCATGAAGTAAATAATTTAATGACAGTAACAAACAATGACTGACGATGACAATAATACCCAAAAGTGAAGATCAAATGACAAACAAACATCTAAATAATGATTAATTAATAGAATTATAATGTACAAATGTTAAACTTAGAAAATAAGTAAAAAGACAATTATTAGTTCATAAGCATTAGATTAAAACTATGAGGAGGTCTGCGTACCTCAGACAGTTATTTTGTATCATTGAACTACAAACGGTGAATGATATAAATTTTACTAAACGATCTTTCACAAGAAGAACGTCTTTCAAGTCACTGAACAATTCTTCACTGTTTAGGTCATATGGATACAGTTTTGTAAGCACTGTGCACTTAATATTGATTTGGAAAAGCTGTTCCTTAAAATGTATCCCCATCATTTACAAACGCCTCAAATTTACAAAGGAACCCAAAGAGTTTTTCTAACTTTTTTATGTTAGAGAAACGGTTTGAAATTTCACTGACAGTTTGTCCTAAATTTCTATTACAGAACGTTGGATTTCTTGCTGAACGGTTAATGCAGAACCGTCTGCATACTCTCATGGCATCGCTTCTTATCCTTTTTGTGACACTGACACCCCATTTATTACATACTTGATTTTGTCCGTAGAAGAAAGAATATCTGTCCAGATAAAGAGCAAGGTCATAAAATTAAAGTTTTCTATCGCATTAAATAAATATTAATGCTGCATCTTTCCTTGTATTGATTGTTTCAGTCGGTGTATCCCTTAGTTTCTCCAGTGCAGCGATTGTTTCATCCGCCTGAGTGGATATTGCTTTCACCGCATCTGCTTTTGAACTCCACCTGGTATCACAATGGCCTTATAATATAATATTTACGAAGTCTTTAAGAACACTTCATCTATGAGTGGAACAGGAAAAGAAGGTGAATAGCTACTGTCCCAAAAAATGTCACTGCCTGAACATTCACATGAGCTGCATGAACTCCAACTAAGTTAAGTGTATGGTTGTCACAGCGAACAAACACAGCTAGTAGATTCAAATCTAATATTATCTTCTGAACTCCTGAATGGATACCAGCCATTGCTGCTTGGTTGTCATATGACTGACCTCTGCAATCGTTAAGATTCAGTGCATCTCTCTCAAGTTTACTTGTAATAGCTTCTGTGATCCCCTCCTCTGTTTTCACTTCTAAAGGAGTAAAATCTATGAAGGCTTCCTTGAAATCAATAGAATTGGGTTTAATTTTAACAAATCTTATAATCTGAGACATTTGTTTTACATGTGCAGCATCTGATGTTGTGTTAAATATATAATACTAAAGTACTTCGCCTTCTTACATGCAGTAATAATATATTCGCACACTCTTTCTCCTAACAAGCTTATTATTTCATTTTGAATAGTTGGCAAAAGATACGATATACACCCAGATTTACAAGAGACTGAATCCAAATGAGATCTCATGACAGGGTATAATTTAGCTAAGTATTTTAACAAAGCCAGAAAGTTTCGATGATTTGGATCATTAGTAATTGACTCTCGATGTTCTCTTAGTGCCAGATTTTGTTGTGCAAGAGTTTGTACTGTGGCAATGACCCGTTCGAGGATTTCTTTCCATGTCTTAGCTCCTTTACTCATTTGTTCCTAAAATAGATTATCAATAAGTCCCCCTCTGTTTAAAGAACGTTCAAATGCCTTCCGTTCCAAAAATGCAGAGCTATGAGCGGGACTATTTTTTTGATCCTGAATACGGGATTTAACTTTTTCCACGATGAAAACTTATTTTCACTACTGAAATGGCTTCTCAGCCGTTTTCCTTAACTGTAATTATGATTTTTGAGTAGAAATTGACTAATACTGTGTATCACAAAAGATTTATGACAACAGCTAAGCTGGCTGGTTATGTATCTTTTATGAAAGGAATAGTCATATCGAAGAAACAAGTTGTTTGTAGTTTTATAAACTGAAAACAATTTTTTCAAGTCTATGCTCACTTTGCCGCCCTCCTGGCTATGCCGCCCGGGGCAGCTGCCCCCTTGGCCCCCCTAGCTACGCCTCTGTATAGAGGCCCTCGTATAAAATAGACATCGAAAATCCAGTGATGAACCTGCTTTTGAGCATAGAACGTCTACGGATAGGCCTAGAACCATGGAAAAGGTACTGTTCTCTTTGTCTCGTCGTCCTCGACAAGATTCAATCATCAAAAGTTATGGTTGATCCATGTGCTATGAACCAGAGGATTCATAGCATAATCCAAAATCTGTAGCATAATTATCATATACTGCACTATTTTATTTTACCTAAAAGTGTAACAAGGAAATGTTGATCTTGCCTTGAAAAAAGCATTTGACCTCATTTAATTTCTCTTTAAAAAGATGCAATATGCTTAGGCGAAATACCATTTGTTTACTAAACAGTTCATAGCAAACATTTAATTTTTGTTTCCTTATCATATCTGGCTTACTGTCTGGTGTTTCCTCCATCATACAGTTTGCAAATAAGTTTATTTTAATGATAAACCCTCTGTAGTGTTTAGTGTGCCATGTGTAGTGCCTAGGGATATAGTAAACATATTTGAGGAAAAAGTCCACATACAGCCAAATGAACCAATTACAACAGTGACAATCTTCAATAATCAAGTATGTTTGTTCTATTTAGAAAATATAGTTTCACATTAGTCTCTGGCTGATACCCACAACTTGGTTGCAACAGCAACACACAAATGTATTTTGCCCATATTGTTTATCTCTGAGCGGTAATCAACAAAATAAGGAACCTATTAATCCTTCTGCCATCTGTGAAGTTCATGGTGTTATCGTTTTCTGCAAGCAGAAGGATACAGAGCTGTCAAGATCCATTGTCAGTTGTGTTGTGTTTATGGTGGTATGTTATGAGCAATGGTACTGAGAGAAATTGGTATAGGAAATTCAGGGAGGGGTACGTTTGTGTGAACAATGAAAGGAAAAAGGGTGACAGTCAATTGGGACTTCATAGAATTATTACAGACAGACTGGGTTTTCATAATACATATAAATATAACATTAAAATGTAAAATCTTTAAAATAAATTTCTATAAATTCTTCTTCTGTGGCTACAGCTCTAAGAAACCCTTAACCTTAGAGACACGTCATTACTGCCCACAGTCATGAGCTACATAACATTTCTGGTAATCTTTTAGCCTTCTCAGATCATTTTTGATCCACCTTCCAAGAAGGAGGAGGTAAGGTCTGTACCATAATCATGGGAGACTTAAACAGTGTCATAAGAAAAGGATACGTGAATAAATTGTGGGACCATATAGTTATGGAGGGGGAACAGTATGTGGTGTTTTTAACTAATTATCAATATATAACTACAGGCTCAAACACTCATTTTTTATGGTAAAAATGTTAAACTTTTACCTGGTAGCCTGAACTAGTTTTTGTTTATTACAAGCTTCATCAGAGGCTGCCGCTAGGAGCACTGTCTGTCTTGTTCTTGGTAACAGCACCATCGTTCAAAAGACTGATGTTTTGTGTGTGTGGTGTGATATGTTCAAATAGTATGTGTGATTTAAATTGTGTCTGTTCATTTAGGATGTTGTTTTTATGCGTTTGTATATTTCTAGTTGTTCAAGAGCGTCTAGCTTTCGGCCTTTTTTGTGTACGTGTAGAATTTCCATGTTACTGTTTATGTTTGTGTTTGGTTTGCTTCAATGAGTTGGTTTGCAAAGGTGGATTCGGTGGTAGAGTGTAGTGCCTTTGTGTGTTCAATGTATCTCTGAAGCTACATCCTGTCTGGCCTATGTAGAATTTGTTACATCCTGAGCAGTTTAGTTTGTATACAATTTGGTAAACCAAATTTGTTTTGTCTTTGTGTGTTTTTTGACAGTGTGTGTTCTGTTTTGTTTGTAGTTCTGTATGCGATTCTGTATCCTGCTTTTTTAAATTTGTGGGCTATTCCTTCAGTGTGGTTATTGATATATGTTAGTGTTATGAATTTGTTGTTTTCTGTCTTTGTCTGTTGTTTGTTTTGTCTAGGAGTTTATTGATTATTGTTCTGTTGTATCCATTGGTTTCTGCCTATTTGATCATGTTTAATTCATCTTGGCATTGTTTCTCATCTAGTGGGACGTTGTTTAGTCTGTGTATCATGGTTCTGAAGGCAGATAGTTTGTGTTGTATTGGGTGATTAGAGGAGGTGTGTATTAGTGTGTCAGTTGTAGTGGGTTTTCTGTATATACTGAATTTGCGTCTGTTTTCTAGTTTTGTGGTGGTGAGGTCTAGGAAGTTTATGCTATTGTTGTTTTCGTATTCAGTAGTGGAGGTTATGTTTCTGTGTATTTTATTTATATGGGTTAGTAGCTGTTCACATTGTCTTTTGTTTCCCTTGTATAGAATTATGATGTCAACGTACGG
This sequence comes from Magicicada septendecula, assembly GCA_034769895.1. Classification (NCBI taxonomy): domain Eukaryota; kingdom Metazoa; phylum Arthropoda; class Insecta; order Hemiptera; family Cicadidae; genus Magicicada; species Magicicada septendecula. The sequence goes on from CM068367.1 coordinate 1,091,761,833, forward strand.
GTCCAATATAGTATTTTATGTGAGTGTCTGTCATTGTGAGGATTCTTGTTTTTCTAAGTGTTGTAGAAAGATTTCTGCTAATATGCTGGATATGGGTGAGCCCATGGGTAGTCCGTCATTCTGTGTGTAAAATTTACTGTTATATGTGAAGTAGTTTTGTTCTGTTATTATGTTAAGAGTCTGTTATTTCTATTATTAGTTCTTCTGGTGCGTTGTTTTGTTTGAGTTTGTCTTGTAGGATAGTAATCGTTTCAGAGATAGGGAGCAATCTTTTTGTAGCGCATATCCAGACAAGACTTCAGGGGGATCAAAAACATGTAAGACCAAACTGAGGTGGTTTTTGAGAAAAGTGATAATGCTGAAATTTTATAATACTTGGAAAGAAAATTTGAGACAGTGACTGAAGTGAAGGAAAGTGAATGGAAGAGTATAAAACTTTGAAAGAAGTGAGTGGAAGAGTGGTCACACTGAACAACAGTGTTGGAAAAATGGAAAAACTGTTAGGAAACATGGATAACACAAGAGATATTAGAGAAGATGGAATAAAGAAGAAAATACAAAAATGCTGATCTTACACAATTTAGGAGATTGAAGTAAGAAGTGAGGCTGACAGGGTAAATGAGAAGTATAGTACAAACTTGCTAATTTGTCATGTTTGGGAGAGGAGGAATGACAAATTAGGAAAACCAACAAATTATGGAATAACAGAAAACAGGCATACACGTGCTTGAAAATAAATGGTGTGATTAATTACAGTGCAATGCAATATAAACTTTTATACATAATTAGAAAGTTAGGAAAATACAAGTATACAGTACTTATGTTACTGACTTTGAATTTGTGCGTTAAATGTGATGTTATTGAATCATGTTATGGTATCTACTTTATTTCACTTCCATTACAAAATGTTTATTTTATATTACACACAGGTAACACACAACTACATTTTTGTAAAAATTCACTATGTATGAACATTTCACTTAACTACACAACATACTGTAATTAAAAATTAATCACAAAAATTATAATTTTACTTTTTAAAAAAAAATCGCATAATTTTATGTGGATTAATTTTTCCTTCCTATTGCAGCAGCCAGATCATGCACTTGTGACACAACAATCAGTTTAGAGAGGCCTGCTTCTTTTAGTTTCTCGTACCACAAAATACATTTATATAACATGCCCTCAACATCATTGCTATAAATTGTGTAGTAGTTGACGGGAATATCTTCATCATCATTATCTCCATCACTGTTAAGTGTATGTCCTTTATTTACTGCTTCAATGATCTCATCGTCATTCAAAATTTCGTATCCTGCATCTAGATCTATCTACATCAACCCAACTGTTCACAGGTGCATGAGCATGTAACTGTGGGCATGATTTACTTTGACATGTTCAAACATGTGCACTAAAAAAAATTTTAGCTCGTAGACAATGTTTACCTCCTCTGAGCTGTAGGAGGCTTAATTTTCTATGGTAACGAATTATACACAATTATAGAGTACACGTTTCTACTGTATTTCAATGAGTCATGTGATGAAATCATGAAGCTTCAGCCAAGAGGAAGAATACGGTTACAAGGTCACAGGGATCACCATTTTTCAGCTCAACATAGCAGCAATATGGACACTTGCCAATGGAAGACTCTCAAGGAAAATCTGTTACAAGTCAACAACAAATTCTTGAAATCAGAAAGGACTACATAGGAGAGCTTCATGATGAAAAAGGATGAAGCACACTGAAGAGCAAAATGGAAAGAGCCATAAAACACATAACAAGAAATAACAGCCACATGAGATTGACAGTCCTGTGGATCTACTGAAGAGAGGAGGAGACAATGGGATAATAAAGGTAATACAACTTATCAGCAGGATCTGCAAAACTGGATAGTAGCCAAAGGAATTCCTCAATATGATTATGATCCTCTATTGAAGAAGTGCAAGCCAAGAGACACCGCTGTCACAGAACCATCAGCTTGATTTCTCATATAGGAAAGATTGTAGCATGCTTACTCATCTAACACAAAGGATACAACATCAGTTCAATTTCAGCAAAGGAAGAGGATGTAGAGGTGCAATTGGAATGCTAGTGATCAGATAGATTTAGGAGGATTTAGATAGAGTTCTAGCACTTGAAAGAAGTGTGTGTCTGATTCATAGACTGGCAAAAGCATCTGATTGAGTAAAGTATAATAAGCTGATTGAAATACTGAAGAAAACTGGCATTGACTGGAAGGAAAGAAACTTAATCCTCAACAAAATCCGCGGCAAAAGTGAATGTGCACCAGGACCAAGGAAAGGCCATGCCATAGACAGGGAGGCCAGGACAGGAATTGCCCAACCCAACGTGGTTTTGTAAAAATTCTTCACTAATTCCAAATCACAATTTGTATTTTTAAAAGCCTCATTGAATTAAAAAAAAATCCTGTTGTCTTAAATAGTGAAAAAAAACTAAGTTTCCACTACTCGACTTTGTGTGGCCACTGGAGGCTCATTATAGCATTACTAACACATCACATAGCATATTGGAAATATTTTTAAAGTGTAGGCACTAATTTAAATGTGGATTTGCTGTGTATGTTGTTTGTGTAACAGAGAATAGGAAGTGTGCTAGTTTTATTGGAAGCAGTGACGGATTAGTGTCACTTTTTTTTGGGGGGGGGGGCGGAGGGCAAGACTAAAATGACCAAACTCCAACAAAAGTTATCCAAGATGTATCTTTTCAGAATGAATTATGACACCACGGAAACTCATTTTCAGCACTATTTTTCTGTTTGTACATTTTTATTATTTCTTTTATAAGTACAAAATAGATTATTTTAATTTCATATTATTATATTATCCATACAAAAATATAAAAATAGAATTTAAGCATATTTTTAAACATTTTATACATTCCGAGGTTTTTATTAACTTATAATATACCACAAAAAAGCTAATCAATGAAAAAAAAATTCATTTTAAGTATTATTCTAAGCAGTAAAACAAAATAATTCTGTTTATAAGCAAAAGAGGAATTTGTTCAAAAGATAACATAATAAATAATTTCCAAAGATACAAAAACACTAAAATATAGTTTAATAATATATATAATACTTTCACTAATGAACTTACTGTTGTCACTTCCCAAACGTTTCGAGATGTTGTTTCTCTTCTTCAGTGGGTTTAATACTGACTGTCGATTACAGAATAACCGTTACGGAAAAATGGAGTGTGTGTTCTAAACGGTTATTCTGTAACCGACAGTCAGTATTAAACCCACTGAAGAAGAGAAACAACATCTCGAAACGTTTGGGAAGTGACAACAGTAAGTTCATTAATGAAAGTATTATATATATTATTAAATTAATAAAGTGAACGAAGAGGATGCAACAACAAGATAATTTTAAAATATAGTATAAAAGAATTACAGTATTTCTGTTCTTTTTTCTTTCTTCTTTCATGAAAACATTTCTTTCCTTCTCTTTCCACCTTTCTCAATATATCTGTTTATGACTTTTGTTTTTTCAATAACAATATCTTTATGAATATACATAAGGGCTAGGCCAATTAAACGTTTTTGGCCACAACGATTTCGAAGCCATGTCTTTGTTATCTTTAAGGTTGAGAAAGACGTCTCAGCTGTTGCAACTGATACTGGTAATGAGGCAAGTATTACTAAAAAATCTTTTATTGTGGGAAACATTTCTGCAACACAATAACCTAAGCATTCTATTGCTGATGATGGTAATGGAGTTTTGTTGTAGTTTTCTCTTTTCCATTTTGCCATCCAAATGTTCATTTCAGCCTTTAAATCAGATTTAAAGGCACTATCGTCTTTTTCCATGGTCTTGCCATATTTTTTTGAAATCAACTCAATATCAGCATTTAGCCTCTTCTTTGTTACAATATCATTTATACATTCTTTTGGTAAGAGTATATTAAGTCTGTATAATTCTAAGGCACCAGCAGAAAATCTACTCTTCATATCTGTGACAATTGAATCAAGGATTGGTATGTACAAATTTACCCTGAAATAACTTTTAACATCAGATGTGGCAGCATTTGCTCTATTCACTTGCCTAGAAGTGGTTCTAGGGACTTTCAATTCACTGTTGACAGATTTTGCAATTTCCGTTGCTTGCTCAAAAAGTTCATTAAATCCAGTTTCTGCATTCTGTCGTTTATCTTCAAGCACAAAAAGAACGTCGGACAAAAACTCAGAAGCCTTGTATACGTCAACGTGTTCTTTTTGGAAATATCTGCTGAGAAGCAAAGTTTGACTAAGGATATCTGCGAGGCAAACTAAAGTAATAATAAACTCGCCATGAGTAATTGAACATAGAAGAGTTTTTTCCATTGCTGAGGACTTATCAGACATAAAAACAGCCCAGTTTGAAATTTTTTCTAGAGTCAAAATGATCTTATTAAAATTCTCTAGGAAAACAGCAACAGATAAATGTCTCTCCACCCAACGTGTTTCACACATTGATATCAATTGGCTTCCAACATTCTTCAAAAAAGCATTATTTCTTTTCGGGGAGGCCGTAAAAAAGGAAACTGTTCCCTTTATTATCCCAATTGCATTTCTAACTGCTTGTACATTAGAGCAACTAGAAATTGAGAGGTTTAAGGAGTGGTTTAAGCAGGGTGTTCGTTCTGTGAAGACACACTGATCTTTTATAGTTTTTATTGCCCCTACCAGCTCAGAAGTCATTACAGAACAACCGTCTGTTGCAATGCCTATGCAATAACTTGGATCCAGGTTCATTCCATGAAGGCACTCTAACACCAGTTTACCTAACTTATCTCCTGTTAATCTGGGATCTTCTGACTCAACAGGCTCTTCCTCACTCTCACTATTACTTGAAAAGGATGATAGGGTTTCTTCACTTACAACATGATTTTGGCGTTTTTTGTTTTCCCAAAGATTGCCACTGTCATTCCGTGGGTTGATAAAACCAACAAAGTCTTCCCTTATACGTACAGTTTTTACAAACATACCTTAAGAAAATTGATAACTGGGTCTTATGTGAAACATCTGTTGTTTCATCAAAACCAATACTGTAGACTTTATTTTCTTCAATTCTTCTAAGTACTAGTGATAAAATTTCCTCCCTACAGCATTCAATCAAATCATTTTGAACGGTCTTGCTCAGAAAGGAATTTCTGTGCCTTAGAGTCACACTGCTTTTGAATTTGTGCATCTTTACAGACCTCAGTTCTAAACTTCATTAGTTCTTTAAAGTTTCCCTGATTTTTCAATGGATTATTTTCAAATCCGTCATCTCGTCGGGCCCAAAAAGGAATATTTTGTCTACCAAGAAATATAACATTATCCAGAGATGATGACAACCTTTCTTGATTTACCTTAGCACGTTGAAGGCTATAAGAATCAACTTGATTTTCCACTGATTTTTCAGGATTGTGGTAAGTTAACAAAAAGTCATTTGCTTTTCCCATTGCCTGTTGGTGATACAATAATTTACTAAGATGTTCTAAATCTCCATCCTTCCCCAAAAGCTTGGCAAATTTAGTTAGTGGTTGATTAATAAGGGTATTCAATTTCATCCCACCATGGTGTCCACCCACATGCACATGGCCAGTAGCAAAAAAAGGGCAAAATTTATAGAAAAGACCTTGCTTCAAATGAGAAAGGATAAGCCACGATTTATACTTCTCTAGATGATCTTGTTTTAACTGTCGGTTTTCAGTTCTGCCATTCTTGATATGTGATGAGTTTGGATACTTGTATCCGGAAGGAGGTTCCCAATGATTTTCGAGAAGATTGGCAAGAATTCTGTCTGAGGGTTTTGTTCCAATGTAATTTCCAATGTCATTTTCATAGATTACAGATGACTTCGGCAAAGATTCACTGCAAGATTCATTTTCCCCTAAAACGAAAGAAATTAGTTTTCAATTAAAAAAATTCTGAAATTTGCTTAATTTCCAACGATCTGGATAAGAAAGGCCCTTAAGATAGTTCATAACCTTAACAAACAGAATTAACAAACCTTATGGAATTAACAAACAGAATTCCATAAAACTCAGTGTGTATATATATATAGATTATTATGAAAAAATATTGTCTTTAAAGTTTCAAATACAAAGCGAGTATAGAAAAAAAGATATAACAATTAGAAAATGTATTCATTAACACGCGTTTTTATGGGAAATGCGACATTCTCAATTCTCTGAATATCTTTCTATATAACTATTGAATTGACAACCGAATATCGATAACACTTACCTTCCTTAGAAGTTTGGTCCTTATTTCCCTTTGCAATCGTATTGTCTTCAACAGCTTCAAGACACACATTAAATGTTGAAGGTCCAGCAGCATTGTCCAGAGGCACCAATTTCTCACCACTATTGCTACACTTCTTTTTCGTAAAGAAACTTTTCAGCGTTGATTGTCTTTTCATTATAACAAACAACAATAAAGCAAGAGTTAAAAATGTAAACTTGAATCTAACACTTAAAACGAATTTACGAATCACGTAGCAATCAAAATACTTTTAAGCAAGCAAACAACGCGTATAAGGCGAGTGCGTATTTTCGTGTGGCAAATTCCTCGAATTACTAAGGAGCAACGCAACGATCACACAAATGTAAACATCACAGTTTAACAGAAGCGATATTGAAATAAACTATTTTAGTCGGCTAAAGGGCGGACAAGAATTTCAACATTTATTTGATTATTTTTCTTCACTAATATTTTTTCACTATTTTGCTGGGGGGGGGGCGAATGCCCCCTCCGCCCCCCTTTAATCCGTCCCTGATTGGAAGGTGTGCAGTTTTAGTATTAGTGTGGCGACTGAATGAAACACCATGTAATTGCAAAGTTGAAGAGACTTTTTCTGTTATGGATAAACATTTGTTTTTAAACAAGAACCTAGAATTGAATGCAAAGCAGGCAGTTTTGAATCTTGTAAGCCTAAAGTAACCAATATGAAAGGGCTATGGTACTTTCCCTGCTTATGGAAGACCACAAACACCATTCTAATTCCGAAATGTAAGAAGTTGTAACGGGGCATTTTTGGCCTAATTTTGGGGCAGTTTGTATTTTTTTTTTTTAATAAAACAAATAACATTTTTTCGATAATAGGGACAAACGTAAACAAAGGTAAATTCAGTGGTAGCGGCGGTAGCGACAGTGGCAGCACTGCTGGTGACATTATACGTGACAATTATTCAGTAATATTTTATAAAACGAGTAAACAAGCTGGAATTGTGCCAAGGTCAACCAATGACACACAAAACAGCGTCAACAAGTTACGTAACGGATCATCAGGCGATATTACGTCAGAGCCTAGCATAACGGTGGAATGCAGTTATGTAACAAAACAGTCTGCTGGCATAGTGATACAAACAAAAAAACAATGAGAATTGGTCATACAACCACGGCGACGTTATAAAATAGTGCCGTTGGCCTAGCCCCAGTCTAATTTCAACACTCGCGCGAGTAACACACACAAAGTTCCGGAACGTAAACGCGGGCGCCCGCACCTTAAAGAATGTGAATAATATATTTCAAAATATGACTTAAAATCAAAATTTCTTATTAAAAATGTGATTAACAGTTTTCTCTACAATATAACAATTCGGTAATGATGAATTAAAGTGAAAGTGCGCACGGAAAGCAATGTGACGTCGTCTGGACTAGAATTCGGACTCGAGGCAGATAAGTTTTACCAGGATATACACAGAATTATCAAAATTTATTATATTTTTCAGAAATCCAAAACAGATGGGGCAAATTAAATAAAATGGGAGTTAAGGGGAAAATCTAAAATGGGTAGTATGTGAGCGAGTATGGGGGTTTTGTTTAATTATATAATAAAATATGAAGTGCTGGTTTCCGCTTTCAAAACTAATCCTAGGTTATAATATGTGTTTATTTCTATTCTAAAGAGAGAATCATGCATAATAAATGTTGTTATTGTTTTTCTATACGATCGCAAAAAGTAGGAGAAGGGAAGGGGAACATTTGTCTATATAACATTTGAAATTAGGTTAAGGGCTATATTTTCATGTTTTCTTTTGTAGTGTGAAAATGAATTAAAATAGGTGTGATGGTAATTCAGTTGTACTTTCTTAAATAACCAGTTCTGCACTTCCCGGTTCGCTGAGTCGAACCTTGGTATATTATTAACAGTTGGCATTACAAGATGGCGCCCGAAGAAGTTATTTAGAAAGTGATTGAGTCAAAAGTAAATTCCCTTAGGTTTAATTAATATCAATAAATATGATATAATAGTACAATTGGCTTGTGAACAGGGACATTTATATAATATAATTATATAAATACAGCCTACTTGGGAGAGCAGATTGGTTGTTTAAGATAACTAAAAAATGTGTAAACATAAGTAGTAAGGTTATGTCATGATTATGTGTAGTATGGGTGAGTAGAATATTTTTTTTTCGATAAGTATGTGTTACATATAGTAATATTTTGCAAAGAATTATATATCGAAAAGATTTATAAAAAATGGCAGATAATAATGAGATCAGCCTCTCTGACAGTCAAACCGACTCTGGTATTCAAACAGAAGCGGGGTCAATAGACGAGCAGAATGTGGAAATATCTGTAATTAGTTCGCCGGGAACGATTTCTACTCCCGTACCAAGTAAAATAAATACAAGAGAAAAAGAGTTGTCATTAAATGATTTATTTAATCTCATTAACAATAGATTTGATATGAACAATAGTGATTTCAATATTAAATTCAATGAACAGAAAAATGAGATAAATGAGAAATTAGATATACAGAATGACAAGTTTGATGCAATTGACAAAAAATTTGAGAGTCGTTTTAACGCTAGTGACGAAAAATTTGACCGTCGTTTTGATGAACTTAGAACTGAAATTAATAAAGTACACATCAACTGTGAGAGTAACTGTAACAAATTAAAATATGAATTAAATGAAACGTTGAGTCACTCATTAGATAGTATGAATAATAAAATTGACGAAATAGAGAGTAGTGTGGTAGAAAAAACCAATGAACAAATACAAAAAGTAACCGAAAATTGTGCTCGTAAAATAGATGAATGTAATGTTAGCAACGAGTACAAATTGAATTGTGTAGTTGATAAGATTGAAACATATGAAAATAGTACTAATGTCAAAATCAATGAAATAGAAAGTAACTGCAAAACAGAGATACAAGCTATACAAAATACAGTAAATACTATAGATACAAGTAATAAACAATTTGAATATTTAAATAATAATAAATTCATGTCAATTGAGCAGAGTATAGTTCATGTTAAAGATGAATTGAATATAGCTATAAACGAAAAACTTAATAGAGTTACTGAACACATAGTCATTGCCAAAGATATGAATAGCGATATTGATTTGGAGTTATTTAATTACGAAAACAGGGGGGTACACCCTATGCAGTTTTTGAATAGAGTCAGAGAATTTAATCAATTTTGTAGAAGTAGCTGGGAGGTACAATTGTTAAAAATCATGAAATGTTTTAGAGGGAATTCCGCGGTATGGGCGGAGGTGCATAAAGTAGACTGGGTAAATTATCAGTGTTTTGAAACGGCTTTTAGAGAGAAATATTGGTCGGAGGAGGAACAAGAGATATTACGGAGTAAAATTATGGGACCAGGTAATTTTGGGAACCAAGGGGGTAACGTAACTATGTATGTAATGCGACTATATAATGAGGCAAAATATTTAGAGCCACCGTTACCATTTGGGTCATTCGTCCGTCACATAAGCAAGCACTTACCGAGAGAAATACAAATTACATTAATGACTCGAGAGATTGTAGAAATCACGGAATTAGAGAAAATCTTAGACATATTTCAGAATATAAGAGAACGGGATATGAGTAGGCGGATAAACACACCAGCATCACATATAAGTGGGAATCATAATCAAACAAGGGGAATACACAATTTTCACCGTGGAGCGCGGGGAGGAAGTTTCGATAATAGGGGCGAGAGTTGGAGGTGTAGAGACTGTGAAACTGATAACTATGCTAATCGAACCAATTGTTTTAGATGTCATCGAACCAGGGAGTGCGCCAGAAACGAGAGAACGAACCCACCACCAAATCAACAGTCGAGGGGAGGAGAATTTTATAGAGGAGCGCCAAGAGGAGGAGGACATTATAATAGAGGAAGGGGAGGAAATCATCCAGCTGTAGCAGGTCCATCCACGGAAAACTAAGGAGGACAATGGAGAAGCGGGCCCAACCATTGTCAACGGAGAACCGGGTCCAAGTAATCAACGAATACGCAAACAACGTTATCAAGATGGACATGGCGAAAGAATTGTTAGAAGAAGAGGAGAACAAGGTGATGAAACGCAGAACAGGATTGACTGAGGTGACAATTAACATTGAAGGTAAGAATTATAAAACTTTAATTGATACCGGTAGCGAGATCTCAGTAATTTCTGAAAATGTTATGGGTGAATTAAAAGAGTTAAACAAGAATATACCGTCATTACCAGTTGCCGGGGTTACAGTAGTGGGGGTAACTGGGGTGAGAAGTAAGAGAATAACCAGACAAGTACAATTAAATATTTCAATAAATAAAGTTGAATTTGAAAACACTTTCCTGGTAGTTAAAGGGTTGAGTCTAGATGTAATATTGGGAAATGATTTTTTGGAAAGAAACGGAGCAGTAATAGATTTCAATAAACAAATAGTAAAATTTGAAAAGGGGAATAAACCAGTCAGAATAGAGTTTAAGAAAGTAGTAAATGAAGCTAAAGTCACGGGAATAAAAATGTTACATAAGCAGATAAACGATAGAGAGATAGAGACCAAGATAAATATATGTCTAGAGAGTGATAGCCTAGAAAATGAGGAGAGAGAGATGCATGAGCGTAATGAGAGTGTGTGGGCGGATAGAGCCGACAAATTTTTTAATGACGATACAGTTGTAGGAAATACTCAGCGAGAGGAGCTGTGGGCAGTTGTGGAGCGGTTCAGAGAGGTGTTTGATGAATCACCAGGGAAAGCGAAGGACTATATCTGCGAGCTGAAAGTTCGGGACCATGCACCATACATGCAGAGGAGCTACCCGGTGCCGTTTTCGAAGAGGAGGGCTGTACAGGAGGAACTAGACCGGATGATGCAAGGAGGGATAATTGAACGCTCAGTATCACCCTACTCAAACCCTTTGGTAGTAGTGATCAAAAAGGATGGTAAGGTAAGGTTATGTTTAGATGCTCGGAAAATTAATCAAATTATTATACCTGACAGGGAATCTCCGGAACCCATAAATGAGATTTTACAGAAGTTCAGCGGAGTCAAATACATGACGTCTTTAGACCTGACCGCTGGATACTGGCAGGTACCATTAGCAACAGAGAGCAGGAAATACACAGCTTTTCTTTTTAACGGTAAGAATTACCAGTTCAAATGCTTACCTTTTGGATTAAACACCAGTGTTGCCAGTTTTATTAAATGTTTAGATAATATTTTACAACCTAAGGATTTAGACTTTTTAACTGTATATGTCGATGATATCTTGATAGCTTCTAGAACATTTACTGAACATTTAGAACACATAGAATATGTATTAGATAAGCTGCAAAGAGGGGGTTTAACAGTGAATTGGGACAAGTCTAAGTTTCTGCAGACAGAAATACATTTCTTAGGATTTATTATTACACAGGAGGGGATATTAGCCAACCCTGACAAAGTAGAAGCCATCATGCGATTCCCCGAACCTAAAAACATTAAGCAATTACAAAGCTTTTTAGGCCTATGCAATTTTTACAGGAAATTTCAGGAGAACTACGCACACACAACATCCAAACTGAGTGCTGTACTGCAGAAGAATAAATAGTGGAGATGGGGCGATACGGAACGAAATGCGTTTAATGAAATTAAGAGAAAGTTTAGTCACATGATCATGATGAATCATCCCGATTTTAATAAGACTTTTTATTTGCAGACCGACGCCAGCAATGTAGCGCTAGGGGCGGAGCTCTACCAGGAGGGTTGCGACAAGGAACATCTGACGGTCGCCTTCGCCAGTAGATCGCTGTTGTCGGCTGAGAAAAATTATACGACAACTGAAAAAGAACTTCTAAGTATTGTGTTCGCCGTGGGTAAATTCCGGACCTACATCCTAGGTAATACCACGATAATCCGGACGGACCACAAGGCATTGTCATTCCTTAATTCATGTAAGCTGACACATAGCAGATTAACCAGGTGGGTATTAGCCTTACAAGAATATAACTTTTCATGGGAGTACATAAAGGGGTCAGATAATAAGGTACCGGATACACTTTCTAGAGTAGATGTTATAGACAATAAAACTGGTAGGGATCTTAAAGAAATAGAAATTTGTAGATTAACTAGAGAAGATAGAATTTTTGGTGAAGAATTAAGTGACATTAAAAACATGCAAAGAGCTGAAAGTAAATTGGGTAGAATACTTGTCAGTTTAGAGACAGAGGTAGAGGGATCAGAATATAATGAGCGATTTCAAATATATCAAGGTATTTTGTTTAAAAAGGTAGATGGTGGGGAGCGTGATTGGAGGTTAGTTATACCCGAGGGGTTAATAGATAAAATTGTTTGGGATTGTCATAGAAGATATGGTCATTTTGGGGCGAGAAAGTGTGCAAATGTTTTGAAAGAATCATGTATATTTAAGAATATGGAGAAGAGAGTTAGAAGAGTGTTAAGAGTGTGTGATTTATGTCAAAAAACGAAAGTAGTGAATTATAAAGTGGAAGGAGAGATGAATTACATAAAAGTAGAGAAACCTTTTGATTTAGTTGCAGTAGATTTATATGGACCATTACCCAGTGGTAGGGGGGGTGTGTTATATGTATTTGTAGTTCTAGACACCTTTTCAAAATTTGTGAAGTTATATAGCATTAAGAGAGCGACGAGTAAAGTACTCAGTGAGAAAATAGTAAAAGACTACATGCTCAATGTTGGAAAACCGAAAATTATATTATCTGACCATGGTCCACAGTTTATAAGCGGCAAGTGGCGGCAGACGCTTGGATGGGAAGGCATCATACCCAAGCATACGGCAGTGTACCATCCTCAGTCGAACCAAGCAGAACGGGTGATGAGAGAGATTGGTAGGATATTTCGGGCGTACTGTCACGCCAAACACACAGAATGGCCATCCTACGTGAAGAAAGTAGAGGAGTGGCTGAATTGTACCACCCATGAGTCCACGGGATTTACGCCGCATGAGTTGATTAGGGGAACAAGGCCGCCCAGGATATTGGAACAACTTTTCAAATACCCACCAGAAGGTCAAGTTTTGGACAGGACCATGAAAATTAGATTGGCAAACGAGAACTTACTCACGAGAGGAGAGCGAAGAAAACAGAAACATGATGCCAAGGGTAAATGGATCAAGTATGAGGTAGGTCAGTTAGTGTTAGTAAAAAGGCATGATTTGTCCAGTGCTCAAGATAGAGAAATAAAGAAGTTTTTCTTGTTGTATGAAGGACCTTATGAAATTGTAGAAATAAAAATGCAGAATGCGTATGTGCTGAGGAACCCAGCGATGCAGGAAATAGTAGGTACTCAAAATGCGACGAATTTAAAATTATATCGGTCACTTTAATTATGTTTAAATAAGATTTCTAATATTGTTGTATGTTTACAGAAGGGATCCTCCCCCATTTTCGGGCGGTCACGATCTTACCAGTCCTGGCCGTGGAATTCGGAAGTCGGAGGCGGGCCATGGTTGGCAGATCTTCCTTCGGGCGGTGAAAACAACGATGGTCCGGCTCCACCAAAATTGGTATAAAGTAGAAAACTTAACTACATATTTGAACGGGGAGGGGGACCCCAACAGGTACGTGACACAAATTATTTTTTTTTAATACACTCCAGGTGCAGCGGTCTCGATGTACCTGTCACGTGCCTGCACTGCCTTAGAGTGTTGTATATAATGGAGGCTGCATTTAAGTAAAAGGCAGTGCGTACAAATTTAAAAGTTTCAGAACCAATGGCAAAATTGAAATTAGCCATTGGTTATAGTTCTGTGTAGTCTGAGAGGACGAATTTTGGGGCAAGAGGGGTTGGAGTAAGATAGACAGCGGGTTTGAAGAAATGGTAGGCGAGTGGGGTAGTTTTGGTTTAGTAGGGGACGTGAATTCACGTAGTGGATCTATCTTGTTCCAATTCGTTTTGCAGCAGGACCCGGCATTTCAGGCGACTGCGACCTTCCTAGACGTGTTGAAAGTTAAGATAGAATCAGCCTTCAATGTAAATAGAATTTTGAAAAAAAAAAAAAAATATACCAAAACAATTTTGGATGTGTATAATTTTAAATTTAAATAAATTTTAGAATTAAGTGACCAAATATAATTGTCAAGTTTTAGTATCAGTGAGCATGGGAACGTTTAAAAGATGTGTAGTAAAATAAAAACTTGTTATCAATACAAGATGTGGGGATAATTTTGGGGGGTAGTTTGGTGCTCAATGAAGTGTTAGAACAGTGGAGTGTGGAACTGCAATGGTAGAAAGTTTAGTTATCATTCTAATTAATTAGTTATTAAGTTGCTGTTGCTGGGGTGGCATGTGCCCCAGTAGATAGCGGAAAGTGTTGGGGGTAGCAGAGAGTGTTACCTCCATCGGAGGCCAACATGGCGAAAATGCACGGCACACCCTTTTGTACAATTTTAAATTGTAACTTGATAAATTGCCGTGCCGTGCATATTAATGATGACGAATACATGCCTGAAGGAAGAGATGATTTCCCCGACTTTTCGGGCGATTACTGCCTTACCAGCACTAATCGTGGTTTTGGCTAGCGGTCAGCTATGGCCATATCAAGTCCCTTGACCATAGCTGGCTTGAAATTGGTCTGTATTAGAAATTAATGGGGGGTGAAACCAGGGGGAATCCCGGAACTATGGAACAGCGGCTGCCACTCTGTTCGAGGAGGAACAGCAAAGCCAGGTGGTAGACCCGCATTAAGGGCGCATAACTATAGACAAAGATATGTTGATATCTGAATTTTTCAAATATAACGCAGAAGCAAGGACACGGAGATGTCAAATTCCTCCAAAACTTCAGTCCTTGTGGACGCAACTGGACGCCACAGTCCAGGGGGGGTCATAGTGTGTGTGGCCGGGAGGTTATCCAGGGGGGTAACGAATTAAAAATTTGTTGTATTTTAATAATGATGATTCGCTACTCAATAATTTTGTTTTTGATTTGAAAAATAGATGCACTACATACTTCCTATATTGTGTTTATTATGTCTTATTGTGTTAATTGCATGTAGTATGTTAGGAATAAGGATTATAAAATATAATAATATGTTTTTAATGTGTTTATAGATTTTAAATAAAATGAAATAAAGTTGTGATAGTTAAAATTTTCAATGGGTTGCAAAAGATAGAAGTGGGTGATAGTAATTGTTTGAGTAAAATGTTTAAGTCAGTCCGAGTTGAAAAATATTGAGGTATTAAAGAGAATGAGAGATGAAAATAATGTAATGTTGTTTTGAGTTAATGTATGTTATAGAATTTTGAGAAGTATTGATGTTGACACAGTAGTAAGGGAGAATAATTGTAGAGTTTTGAGTGATATATTGATGTTATTAATTAATGTTGTTATTTTGTTGTAGTTGTAGTAAAGGTAATGAGATTGAGATTATGGGGATGGCAATTTTGTAGTAGGGGGTAGTGTAATGTGGGAGTCCGCAACATAATGATAAGTTGGGACGGGATAGGTACCGATTTAGTGGAGACGGGGTTGCCATAGGTAGAATCCAGGAACCAGATAAGGGAATTGAGTTTTTGGGGGGGGGAACACATATCCTATGTACAAAGGGTTAGAGAGCAATTTTTTTTTATATTATAGTAAAGCAAGTAGTGTAGAGGGTGTTGTTGTTTGTGTTGTAATCTGTCGGGCGTTACCTCCGCGCACTTTTGTTACTTACTCTGTTGACTGGATCCTCTGCAGTGATGTAGTCCTGTAATACAACTTAATACTATGCTTTTTGTGGGCGCCACTTGGAAACGTTTGTTCCAAGAAAAAAAATATGTGATTGATAAAAATTTTTAAATCTACGAAAAAATTTAAACAAGTCAGTTTAGCTTGGAAAAATCAGTTAAGTTTAATGGTTCTTTAAAAACAAACAAATCGTCTGAAGGACTATCATTCATAAAAAAATTATAAAATTGCAGAGAAAAAATTTTACAAGTTATTATTATTGACAATTTTTTTATATATCCAATCAAGTATCGGCTAGTATTTCAGATTCTGATTCAGTTGAAAAGCATGAGTTTAATATGTGAAAAATCTTTACTCTCAGGACGTGACTCCTTTGAACTACCAAGACATATCAATTAGATGCCTTACAAGAAAAAACTAAGTGATTTGAAGGTGTATGTGTGGCGTGTAAAGTACAACTGTGTGATAAATGTAACCAGGTAACAAATGACTTTAATTTTGGTAACTCACGTTCCAATGGTCGTTTATTCTCTCACTGGACACTTCCTTCGGGTAGTTTCTCAATCTCGCCTCTTCGGGTGTACACTGAATCTATTTAAAGTCAAATTTTGCGATCATTACTTTTTCCGCACTTTTTGTCAAAACGTTTGGCAGTAAAATCTCGTTCAAACGCCGCCACTACGAATCATCTGTTTAGCGTTGATTCAGAAATCTGCCACCGCAGCGCTGATTCCCATGCAGTGTTGAGGAAGGCTTAGTTGTATTGTTTGTTTACGTTCGGGGGAATTATTTGTCACGTTAGTCAGTCAATGCGAACACAGCAGAATTCGTTCTCTATTTAAATGTTTGGTCCCTCCTGGGCCGTCGACGTTCTGGCTGCGTGATTTCTATTAAAATTTGCCGTATCGCTGCTCTATTTCAGCGATACTTTTTGGCGTAGACTCTCGTTGAGGTTAAGTCAGTCGGTTATGTCTATGTACGGGAAAAGCCTTCCTGCCGTGTCTTGTCGATTTCTCGCCTCTTTGGTTTCGCCTTAGCTGCGTTGATCAGTGTTGTGTGAGATGCATCAGTTCTGGAGTTCAATCTTCAAGTGTTTTTGGGTCGAATTTGGTCTCGCTTTTATACTAAATCGGGATGACTGTTTTCGTCGACTTCCGGTATATTTGTGTAAAAATTCTTTCTAGATTGTTCGAGAATAAACGAAATGGAATGTCATAGAACAATTTTCACTTCCGTAGAAGCTTTTAGAACGAATTTCTTATTCTTCATACAAAGGATATTTCAAAATTTACACTGGTATTTATCAAACAGTTTCACATTAGTACTTACAATTTGTATGCCATTAATGTATTTAGATTCCTTGTTTTTAACTGAATCTAGCGATACTAAATATGATTGGTATCTAATTAACTTAAGTCTAATAAACATTACAATATACAACCCTCACCTTGAGTTGTAGTCATTGAAAACTCAATATTTATAACAAAAATTGTTGTGGAGTTACAAAGTTCCTTCCACAAGCTGGACAACTACTACTACTACTTTCCTACAACAAAATAAACAAATTTTAACATAAATAAAACACAAATAAATACAATTTTATATGGCCTCTGCTCATGGCCTAGATTCTTGTCAGTTTTCTAATACAATGATTAGTCTTTTTCTTTAATATATGTATTATTTCACCACTATACACACAGAGTTTATTAT
Source organism: Magicicada septendecula (assembly GCA_034769895.1). NCBI lineage: Eukaryota > Metazoa > Arthropoda > Insecta > Hemiptera > Cicadidae > Magicicada > Magicicada septendecula. The sequence goes on from CM068367.1 coordinate 1,091,779,447, forward strand.
TTTGTCTATCTTTTGTGATACCTGGTTACTCTGTACATATATTATATTTATCACAAGATGACATAGCATCATTGATTGGTCTTGAGATGTCATTTTTTATGGTGTGACAAATCTCACTCTAATTAGTTAAATTCTTTTAGAATTGACTTTACTTTCAACTGAGTTTGTTTCTTATTAAGGTATTCTGATGTATTGTACCTTTCTATCTTATTTTTGTTAGTATTATGTAAGTATTTAGCCAGATATGATTATTTTTGTACTGGATAATTGGCTTCAGCCATACATGGTATAAGTAAATATTTTGCTGACTTGACTATTACAATGTTAAAGTTGGTCAGGTATATTAGTATAGTTGCTTTATATCATATTACAGCTTTCTAATACAGTTTGGTTGCATTTTGGCAACATTAAATTCATAAATTATACAATATTAGATGCCTATTACATGTTTTTAGTTAACACTGTTTTTGGCTATTTTGGCTGCTTTTTATTCAGCTTCCTTTATTTAAGATAAATTGTTCACTATTGTCTGCTTGACAATTACATATAGTTTTTATTTAAATCTGATAATAATTAATTTTTTCATGAAATCTTGGTGTATGGTCTCAAATCCAACACATTAATATTTTTTTGTCATTGCAAATATACAATTTTTATTCTAACTTAAACTCTTTCTAATAATGTATTTAAGTCATTTAATACATTTATTTTATTTACATCACATAATATAATGATGGATCATGTCCACTTATTCACAAAAAATAGTTTTTAATACTCTATTCATAGTTATAAAACTTAATAATTATTTACTTCATTCTGGTGGATTCTGACATTATTTCTCTCTCTTATAGTGTCTTATGGTTTTTTCACTCTTATTCACTTTAATAATATATATGGGGTTTTGTCTTAGTCATAGTTTGGTCGTTTTTTCAAGTTGATAGAAATAATTATTATACAAAATTACACAATTTTTTGGGACTACTTGGGTTCGATACTGTTCACTTCACTTTCCTCTTATGCTAACTTACTATATAAATGATTTCTTTTTATGGAACGTTCTGTGACGTTACATATGCCTCTTCGTTAAAGTTGATAATTTTGGAAAAACGTATCTTTGGTTTTGATGAAATTATCATCTCTATATTATTAGCTTCTTTATATTTCATTCTTTTATCTTATAATTAAATTCCTGTACTACTCCTTTAATATATTAATCCAACTCAATATTCCTAGTTCATTCTTTGTCGTATCACCTATTCCTTTCCTTTTTACCTTGATGTTTTATAATTAATCTTTGATATAATTCCCTATCAATTCCCTAACTTACATAGAGGGTTGGGAGTCAGAGTGGCTCGCTATGGCATACATTCTCTGTCCCTTCCTGTCTATAACTACTGAAATCAGAGGCAACACATCCCTGTTCAGAAAATAATAATTGCACCTTTGCAACAAATAATAATAATAATAATAATAATAAAAATACAATATTCAAAGATCATAGGCTCCTACACATAAATTCCCTTTCTTAAACTCTTCTGATTAATTCACAATTATATTAATATATCGTTCTCCGCAGGTTAAAATTATCGTTTAAAATCATTCAATGTTAATAGCTATATTCATATTCATCATTACCTCCTTATGTAACACACTGTTTTCCCTTTTTTTTTTTCATTTATCATTTATCATTTCCATTTAGTATCAAATATATGACAGCATTTCTCCTTCTTTCTCCTTTACTAAGTGTCCATCTCGTAATATTTATTAATAATAATCTCTCTCCTTCTCTAATTACGGGTAAGCTGGTAAATATACGTTGCTCGTAATATTTATTAATAATAATCTCTCTCCTTCTCTAAGTACGGGTAAGTTAAAAAATTCACGTTGACATGTTTAGTCAAGGTACCTTCTCTATGATGCTGTATTTGACTTGGGTCTTTGGTCATGGTACTTGGTTACTGATTGAGTATTCGACTTGTGATTTTTTTTAATCATGGTACTTTTTTAATGAAGTCTGGTTATACGTACCTTTTACCTTGTTCCTAATTGTGTCAGTTACCTCGTAGGTATTGTTTTTATTGTCTCTGGTTATCGTGAAAGGCCCTGTATATAAGAGTAGCAATTTCCTCGTTATGCCTTGTATAGCACTGGGCAATTCTCTATTTTTAACTAACACCTTTTCACCTACCTCATATTTAATTGCCTTAGGCTGTGATTTGATATATTTTTTCCGCTGCTGTTCCGTTTTTTCTAACACCTTATTATAAAATTTTGCCCCTTCAAATTGGTATGCGGGTACGTCGGGAAAATTAATAATTTCTTTTATCTCTCGTGGTGGGGGTCTTTCGAACATAACCGTGTATGGCGACATCTCGATGGTATTGTGATGCGAGAAATTGAGAAAATCCTCGGTAGAGGCTACATATTCATGCCATCTTTTCTGCTCGTTATGGCAGTATGTTCTTAGTAACCGTCCTACCTCCCTTAACACTCTCTCGGCTGGGTTACTATTCGGGTGATATACGGACGTCTTGTACGTTTTTATTCCGTGTTCTCCCAAGCTTTCCTTCCAAAGTTTTCCCCTAAACTGAGTACCGTGGTCCGTAATTATAGAATACGGTCGGCCCACTTCCATTATATAATGCTTGATTATTATGTCTATTATTTTCCTGGTCGTTGCCCTAGTTATTGGGTATAGCTTTGTATACTTGCTAAAGTGGTCGAAAATGATTATGATAAATTTATATCGGTGTCTCCCACCGCTGCGTGGAAAGGGTCCGCAGATATCGAGAAATACCTTTTCCAATTTTTCGGTAGATAATATGGGTATCATGACCCCTTCCTTCCTCTCGTTATCACACTTTACTTTTTGACAAATATCGCACGACCGTATCGCCAGTTGTACCTTCTTATTCATCCCTTTGATGTATGTTTGCTCTTCCAATGCCTTCCTTACTTTAAGGGCACCCATATGCCCGTACCTATCGTGATAGTCGATTATTAGCGGTCTCTCTATCGCTGGTGGAATCACTAATTTCCAACTCTCCTGGTGCGGGGTATTCCTAATGAACAAAGTGTTGTCGTGTATACAATAAAATCTGTTTATGACCTCATCGCCTTCCTGTACCCTTTTTCTAATATCTCCTAATTTCGGATCGGCCTCTTGTTGTGACTTTATTTCGTGCAAAATATCTTTTAAATCCTCCCTGCTCTTAATAATGTGGTAAACCTTGGCTAATTGTTCCTTTTCGCCGTCAAAGGTTTGGTCTGGTATATTGACGCGAGATAAGACGTCGGCGGCTACGTTCTGTTTGCCGGGTATATATTCCCATGTGATATTGTACTCTTGCAAGGCCAAAACCCATCTAGTCAGCCTTCCATGGTTCAGTTTACAATGCTTTAAAAATGATATAGATTTGTGGTCGCTTCTAACTGTTATGGGGTACCCTAATATATATGTCCTAAATTTACCGCATGCGAAAGCTACACTCAACAGTTCTTTTTCGGTAGTATTGTAGTTTCGTTCGCAACTGTTCAGCATGCGGCTAGCAAAGCTAATTACTAAATGGTTACCGTCCTGATCTTCCTGATAGAGGGCTGCACCTAAACTCACGTTACTGGCATCGCAGTTTAGAAAAAATTGTTTTGTAAAGTCGGGATGATGCAACATTACTGTTTCTAAAAACTTTTCCTTTATGATATTGAGCACTCCATCTTGCTCTGGTCCCCAAGTCCATTTGTCTTTAGCTGATAACTGCTTTTGGAACCTGGCAGTTAGTTCTGAGTAATTGGACCGAAACTTTCTGTAATAGTTGCAGATTCCTAAAAATGACTGCAGCTGTTTCCTATTCTTTGGGGTGGGGAACTTCTGTATGGCCTCTACCTTTTCCTTGGATGGAGTAATCCCTTGTTCTGTTAAATTAAATCCTAAAAATTTCACCTCATTTGCAATGAATTGGGACTTGTCTAATTTGAGGGTGATATTATTCTCCGATAATTTCTGTAGCACCTGTTCAACCCTATTACAACAGTCGTCCCAATTCGCTGAAGTCACCAGTAGGTCGTCGACGTACACTGTCGTAAACTTCAGTACTTCCTGCCCCAATATTCTGTCCATTATCTTTACAAACACCGCCACAGAATTTATTAAGCCAAAAGGTAACCGCTTAAACTGATAGTTTCTGCCCTCGAATATGAATGCCATATATTTCCTACTATCAGGGTGGAGTTCTATCTGCCAGTATCCGCATACCGTATCCTATGAGCTTATATATCTGATTCCGTGGAACTTTTTTAATATCTCCTCTATCTCCCCAGGTGATGTGCGGTCGTTAACAATCATTTTGTTAATCTCCCTAGCATCGAGACATATACGTACCTTTCCGTTCTTTTTTGGCACCGCTATGATTGGGCTGGTAAAGGGCGAATGACTATACTCAATTATGTCGTCCTCTATCATCCTGTTCAATTCTTCCCTGACTTCATTCTTTAGCGAGTATGCTATCGGGTACGACTTCCTGTTAAATTCCACCGGAGTTTTGAATTTTATGGTGCACTGATAATCTCTGGCTTTACCTGGAGCGTTCGAGAATATGTGTTTATAACGGTTGTATACCTCGATCAATTGTTCCGCCTGTTTTTCGCTGACCAGACCCCTTGCTTTCGTCCTTTGGAAATCCCGTATTTCTTCTAACTTTTCTAACCACAACTCTGGGTTTTCCTCCTGATATAATGGCATATTGATTGGACGATCGGTACAATAATAATGGTTCACTATCGCTTGATAAGGTGTATTGTCTGTACCACTTCCTTGGACATCGATTAAATTATTGGTCCAAATCCCCTTGTTAGTCTTAAAAGTTATCACCTTACTTTCCAAATCTATCATAGCATTGTATGGCCTAAGTATATCGCAGCCTATTAGTATACTCATGGGTAAATTACTCGCCACTAATAACCCTATTGGTATTGTTACCCCATTACTAGTCATCTCTAATGACACCTGTTTCTTTATTGATTTATTTTGCCTCCCCGTTGCTCCGACTAAAACAATGTTATTTATCGGTAGAGTGGGTATTGGTAAATTACTATTTTGTTTAATCCGCTCTAACTCAATGCTATCGATAAGTGACACATTTGACCCCGTGTCAATGAGTAGTATCGCTTCTATGCCACTGATATATGCTTTAATCTGCACGATACTATTATTCCCTTGGTTACTATTTTTAATGATATCGTCACCTTCTTCTAATAACTCCTCTCTAATATCCTTAAGGTAATTATTTATTCTTAATATAGTCCCGTCTTTGTCCTGTCTATGTTCGTCGTTTGTCACCCCATAATATTGGTTCAGTGAAGGGTGGTTTTCCTTTTTCACTGCCGCGTTTAGTTTAAATGAGTCACTGTCTCATTGGCCCGGTCTCCCGGAACATTGGGTTGCTGACCCGTCTGTGTTTCCTGCCTGACCTCGGGATTACCGTTAATAGGTTGGCTATTCGCTGTGTTACCCTGGCTACCTGACGCCTGTTGTGGGTAAAACATGTAAGTGGGTACATTAGGTGGATATGGCCGTTGGTTATTGGCCATTGTATAATTTACCTGGGGCCTGTACTCATTTTGGTTTCTCCTATCGCTTCCTCCTTGGTTTCCCCCGTTGCGATAACCATTACGTTGACCAAAACTACTTCCTCTATAATTATTCCCGCGATAACCGTTTCCCTGGTGGAAGTTCCTACCGTAGTTATTCCCGGTGTAATTACCTCTGTTTGGTCCCGGATAGTTGCGGTTAATTGGGCCCTGAGTGGTATCATTTCGGCCACTTGGTGGGATATTATTATTCTGATTATTGGTGTTTAGATTATTACTGTTCCCACCTCCATTCCGGTTTGGTCCGTTATTATTGTTGTTGTACTCTACCTTACGATTGGGGGGTTGGTAATCCTGGAACCTTCCTGTGGATTCGCAATTTTCCAATAATTTGGCCAGATCGGCTATTTTGCTAATCTGTTGGTATAATTGGGCATCCTTGATCCCATAGCTGTAATGTCCAGCTAACTGCCTTACCAAACATTCTTCTGGGATCGGCGGTATCAACTTCCGTGCTAAACACACCTTTCCCAGGAAATAAGACGTCGGGGACTGTCCATAGGTCGCGTCGTATTTGCCATAGAAAATGTCCATTCTTACCCTGTTTTGTGCGGTCTCTGACCAATACTTTTCCTTAAACTGGCGTTTAAACTCTGCTAAATTCGTTATTTCGGGTCGTACCGCTATCCACCAGTTATCCTTAGTATTTTTAAACGTCTCGTCAAGCATCTCTCTTATCCTGTCCCACCATGTTTCTCTACTTCTCCCAATAACCTCCTCCATTCTTTCCAAAAATTCCATTGGGTTTCGTCGATAGTCCTGGAAGTTGATTACTTCCCTGTTTTCACCATGACACGTATGAGTGTTTAGTATTGGTGTGTCTCTCAGCGCCTCTAATCTTTCCTGCAGGTTTTTCTCTCTCTGGTCTATTTCCATAATACTATTTTTGTTAGTTTTTATCTGTTCGTCCAGCCTGTTAGCGATGTGCTGGACTTCTCCCACCTCCTGCATGATGGCGTCTTGGTTCTGCCTTACCTTGTTTTCGAGATTTCTAACATCTTGTTTGGTCTCTACTGTTTGCTCCTCTAGATTTTCGAAACGTGTATTGTTTCCCTCCCGTAACCTTTCCAATTGTTTCTCCATGTTTTCGACCTTCCTGTCACTATCGATTTTATTATCATCGATCTTTTTGGTTACCGTTTCGTACTTTATGCTAATTTCTTTTTTCAGGGACTCTATGCTTTTTTTGTTCTCCTCCTGAAATATCTCCAGTTTTTTCCCATTATCATTTATTTTCTTGGTTATATCCTCCCTTAAAGATTCTATGTTTTTGTCTAATTTCCCCATATTTTTATTATTCTCCTCCTTATCTTCCTGTCTATTTTTATTCATGGATTCTATTATTTCCGCCTTGTCTTCCTGTCTATTTTTGTCATTTTTGTTCATATCCTCCTTCATTCCTAGGAGCATCACCATTATTGTATTCATGTCAACGCTCGCTATTTTTTCTGGTTCGGGTTTTTCTGTCTGTTCTACCATTTGTATGGGTTCTTCTCCCGTTTGTTCCTCTAATTCGTCTGCCGTTTGTACCGGTCTTTCCATTTCTAGTGTGGGCGGTTCTAATTCTGTTTCCTCGACCTGTACTGCCTCTCCGTCTTCCACACTTAACTCAGGTTCCACAGTCTTCTTCACCTTTTTTCCCTTTGGTTGCGGCATTTTAATATGTTGGTAGTTGCCGGGCTTGTTCCGTCTTTTTCAAGCCTCACTAGTTGGGCTGCCAATTTATAGTAAAGCAAGTAGTGTAGAGGGTGTTGTTGTTTGTGTTGTAATCTGTCGGGCGTTACCTCCGCGCACTTTTGTTACTTACTCTGTTGACTGGATCCTCTGCAGTGATGTAGTCCTGTAATACAACTTATTACTATGCTTTTTGTGGGCGCCACTTGGAAACGTTTGTTCCAAGAAAAAAAATATGTGATTGATAAAAATTTTTAAATCTACGAAAAAATTTAAACAAGTCAGTTTAGCTTGGAAAAATCAGTTAAGTTTAATGGTTCTTTAAAAACAAACAAATCGTCTGAAGGACTATCATTCATAAAAAAATTATAAAATTGCAGAGAAAAAATTTTACAAGTTATTATTATTGACAATTTTTTTATATATCCAATCAAGTATCGGCTAGTATTTCAGATTCTGATTCAGTTGAAAAGCATGAGTTTAATATGTGAAAAATCTTTACTCTCAGGACGTGACTCCTTTGAACTACTAAGACATATCAATTAGATGCCTTACAAGAAAAAACTAAGTGATTTGAAGGTGTATGTGTGGCGTGTAAAGTACAACTGTGTGATAAATGTAACCAGGTAACAAATGACTTTAATTTTGGTAACTCACGTTCCAATGGTCGTTTATTCTCTCACTGGACACTTCCTTCGGGTAGTTTCTCAATCTCGCCTCTTCGGGTGTACACTGAATCTATTTAAAGTCAAATTTTGCGATCATTACTTTTTCCGCACTTTTTGTCAAAACGTTTGGCAGTAAAATCTCGTTCAAACGCCGCCACTACGAATCATCTGTTTAGCGTTGATTCAGAAATCTGCCACCGCAGCGCTGATTCCCATGCAGTGTTGAGGAAGGCTTAGTTGTATTGTTTGTTTACGTTCGGGGGAATTATTTGTCACGTTAGTCAGTCAATGCGAACACAGCAGAATTCGTTCTCTATTTAAATGTTTGGTCCCTCCTGGGCCGTCGACGTTCTGGCTGCGTGATTTCTATTAAAATTTGCCGTATCGCTGCTCTATTTCAGCGATACTTTTTGGCGTAGACTCTCGTTGAGGTTAAGTCAGTCGGTTATGTCTATGTACGGGAAAAGCCTTCCTGCCGTGTCTTGTCGATTTCTCGCCTCTTTGGTTTCGCCTTAGCTGCGTTGATCAGTGTTGTGTGAGATGCATCAGTTCTGGAGTTCAATCTTCAAGTGTTTTTGGGTCGAATTTGGTCTCGCTTTTATACTAAATCGGGATGACTGTTTTCGTCGACTTCCGGTATATTTGTGTAAAAATTCTTTCTAGATTGTTCGAGAATAAACGAAATGGAATGTCATAGAACAATTTTCACTTCCGTAGAAGCTTTTAGAACGAATTTCTTATTCTTCATACAAAGGATATTTCAAAATTTACACTGGTATTTATCAAACAGTTTCACATTAGTACTTACAATTTGTATGCCATTAATGTATTTAGATTCCTTGTTTTTAACTGAATCTAGCGATACTAAATATGATTGGTATCTAATTAACTTAAGTCTAATAAACATTACAATATACAACCCTCACCTTGAGTTGTAGTCATTGAAAACTCAATATTTATAACAAAAATTGTTGTGGAGTTACAAAGTTCCTTCCACAAGCTGGACAACTACTACTACTACTTTCCTACAACAAAATAAACAAATTTTAACATAAATAAAACACAAATAAATACAATTTTATATGGCCTCTGCTCATGACCTAGATTCTTGTCAGTTTTCTAATACAATGATTAGTCTTTTTCTTTAATATATGTATTATTTCACCACTATACACACAGAGTTTATTATTTTGTCTATCTTTTGTGATACCTGGTTACTCTGTACATATATTATATTTATCACAAGATGACATAGCATCATTGATTGGTCTTGAGATGACATTTTTTATGGTGTGACAAATCTCACTCTAATTAGTAAATTCTTTTAGAATTGACTTTACTTTCAACTGAGTTTGTTTCTTATTAAGGTATTCTGATGTATTGTACCTTTCTATCTTATTTTTGTTAGTATTATGTAAGTATTTAGCCAGATATGATTATTTTTGTACTGGATAATTGGCTTCAGCCATACATGGTATAAGTAAATATTTTGCTGACTTGACTATTACAATGTTAAAGTTGGTCAGGTATATTAGTATAGTTGCTTTATATCATATTACAGCTTTCTAATACAGTTTGGTTGCATTTTGGCAACATTAAATTCATAAATTATACAATATTAGATGCCTATTACATGTTTTTAGTTAACACTGTTTTTGGCTATTTTGGCTGCTTTTTATTCAGCTTCCTTTATTTAAGATAAATTGTTCACTATTGTCTGCTTGACAATTACATATAGTTTTTATTTAAATCTGATAATAATTAATTTTTTCATGAAATCTTGGTGTATGGTCTCAAATCCAACACATTAATATTTTTTTGTCATTGCAAATATACAATTTTTATTCTAACTTAAACTCTTTCTAATAATGTATTTAAGTCATTTAATACATTTATTTTATTTACATCACATAATATAATGATGGATCATGTCCATTTATTCACAAAAAATAGTTTTTAATACTCTATTCATAGTTATAAAACTTAATAATTATTGACTTCATTCTGGTGGATTCTGACATTATTTCTCTCTCTTATAGTGTCTTATGGTTTTTTCACTCTTATTCACTTTAATAATATATATGGGGTTTTGTCTTAGTCATAGTTTGGTCGTTTTTTCAAGTTGATAGAAATAATTATTATACAAAATTACACAATTTTTTGGGACTACTTGGGTTCGATACTGTTCACTTCACTTTCCTCTTATGCTAACTTACTATATAAATGATTTCTTTTTATGGAACGTTCTGTGACGTTACAATATATTGAGAGAAGGTGGCGAATTGAGTAAAGTAGTAAGTAGTTAGAGGTAGAGAAGGGTTAGTAGTATTTTTTTTTATAGAGAGGGGTGTCATACTAGTTAAAGATTTTGTAAGGGAGCATTAGAGTAATAAAAGGGGTAAGATTATGAGTAAATGCCAAGTTGATAAAGTGAATTATAATGAATAACGTAGAATCACCCAAATGAATGAAATGGAATAATAATTGCAATGTTATGGGGGAAAAAAAAACATAATAATTTTTTTTTTGAAAGAGAATTAATAAAAGTCAATTGAGATTAAAAGGTAATTTTATGATTTTATATGCAAATTTAATGATGTAAAGTGTGTAAGTTTTAAGATAAAATTGATAATAATAATAATGTGAATTATGAATGTACTATGTTTTCTTATGTTATATTGTGTTGTTAGGTGTTCTGATATATGTTAGAAGTGAGTGAAAAAACAAAACCAGTGCTTCTTAGTGCAAACCAGCACCGCTAGGGGGAAACAGATCAGTTGGGGATATGGTGTTGCATAAGGCCACTATTTGATATTAGATTTGTTGTTTCAGTGTTTGGTGATGCTGTGGCGGCGGACCTGAGCTGGCCTGCGCGTCAGAGCAGGGGCGTTAAGTATCTGTCTGACTCTACGGTGTTGGGATCTCGAGAGAGAAGTCCAGTATTGTCATTCAGGTGCGGTCACAGTCACCGGACCAAGGGTGAGTTGATTATTTTTTTTTGTAAACCATACAGGGGGTTGTGGCGACATATCCTGGCTGATCCCTTTAGCAAGTATGAATGAGTCAATGAGATTTTTTATGCTTCGGCATAAAATATCTCATTGAGGGGGTATTGTAACGTGGCATTTTTGGCCTAATTTTGGGGCAGTTTGTATTTTTTTTTTTTTAATAAAACAAATAACATTTTTTCGATAATAGAGACAAACGTAAACAAAGGTAAATTCAGTGGTAGCGGTGGTAGCGACAGTGGCAGCACTGCTGGTGACATTATACGTGACAATTATTCAGTAATATTTTATAAAACGAGTAAACAAGCTGGAATTGTGCCAAGGTCAACCAATGACACACAAAACAGCGTCAACAAGTTATGTAACGGATCGTCAGGCGATATTACGTCAGAGCCTAGCCTAACGGTGGAATGCAGTTATGTAACAAAACAGTCTGCTGGCGTAGTGATACATACAAAAAAACAATGAGAATTGGTCATACAACCACGGCGACGTTATAAAATAGTGCCGTTGGCCTAGCCCCAGTCTAATTTCAACACTCGCGCGAGTAACACACACAAAGTTCCGGAACGTAAACGCGGGCGCCCGCACCTTAAAGAATGTGAATAATATATTTCAAAATATGACTTAAAATCAAAATTTCTTATTAAAAATGTGATTAACAGTTTTCTCTACAATATAACAATTCGGTAATGATGAATTAAAGTGAAAGTGCGCACAGAAAGCAATGTGACGTCGTCTGGACTAGAATTCGGACTCGAGGCAGATAAGTTTTACCAGGATATACACAGAATTATCAAAATTTATTATATTTTTCAGAAATCCAAAACAGATGGGGCAAATTAAATAAAATGGGAGTTAAGGGGAAAATCTAAAATGGGTAGTATGTGAGCGAGTGTGGGGGTTTTGTTTAATTATATAGTAAAATATGAAGTGCTGGTTTCCGCTTTCAAAACTAATCGTAGGTTATAATATGTGTTTATTTCTATTCTAAAGAGAGAATCATGCATAATAAATGTTGTTATTGTTTTTCTATAAGATCGCAAAAAGTAGGAGAAGGGAAGGGGAACATTTGTCTATATAACATTTGAAATTAGGTTAAGGGCTATATTTTCATGTTTTCTTTTGTAGTGTGAAAATGAATTAAAATAGGTGTGATGGTAATTCAGTTGTACTTTCTTAAATAACCAGTTCTGCACTTCCCGGTTCACTGAGTCGAACCTTGGTATATTATTAACAGTTGGCATTACAAGATGGTGCCCGAAGAAGTTATTTAGAAAGTGATTGAGTCAAAAGTAAATTCCCTTAGGTTTAATTAATATCGATAAATATGATATAGTACAAAGTCACCAATACTTCCTGGAAGCTACTGCCTGATATCTCTCTTCCCAGCAATCTTGAAGGTATTCGAGCAATTCCTATTGGACAATATTTGGCCCCTGGTGGTTGACATAATCTGCAAGGATCTGTTTCGGTTCTGACAGGGCACTAGACTACTCTTCAGTTAGTGAAAGTCGTTACCCAGTAGCAAGACACCACCATCAGGCATCAGTCCATGTTGCCTTTTTAGACGTGAGCAAAGCCCTCGACAAAGTCTGGCATCAAGGCTTGCTCTATAAAATAGCCCACACACCAATACCAGCATCCAATGTGCATCTCATACAATCATACTTAACTGACCAAGCCTTCAGGGTAAGTAAGGAAATCAAGAACTACAAAATATTTATGATTACAAGTACTTAGGAAGTCTGCTAACAAAATTTACTGCACCAGGGAAATCAAATCACAAATTGCCATGCCAAGACAGCATTCACTAAGAAGAGATCACTTGACCAGCAATTTGAGTTTGTACTTGTGGAAGAAACTGATAAAGTGTTACATTTCCAACATTGCTCTATAAGTATCAGAAACATGGACACCAAGAAGAATGCATACATACATCAAATACAAAAACATCAAAGCAAACGAAATACGTATAGAAAACCAAATATCTGAAAATATCATAACACTGTTTTCATAATTTGTAGCTTTGTATTGCTAGATGAGAATGGAAAAAAAAAGTTAAGTGGTTATACAAGGTGGCAACTAAAGAGGTCCTACAAAGTGTGAACAAGAAGAGACCAATCGTGAATACAGCTCATGTCAGGAAAGTAAACTTAATTGCACATAATACTGAGAAGAAATTGTCTGATGCATGATGTCATTAAGGAAAGTAGAAGGAACTCCAGGGCTTGGAAGAGCTGTTAAAGATTTAAAGGAGAAAAAGAAATACTAGGAGCCAAAGGAGCAAGCCAATGACAGGGCATGCAAAATTCACAGACCAGGTTAGAGGACCTACTGTCAGGCAGTATACTTAGTAATAATAATAATGGTTATCATAATTATCTATTTCAGCCTAAAGAATACAATTTTTCAGTGATTTGTATCCTGGATGCAGGCTTTGTATCTGGACAATGTAAGTCTTATTAATTTTAAATCAGGGGTTCTGTTATGGATTCATCTGTAGTATGTTTCATAGAGGTGGTGCTTATACTGCTTTCATCATTAATTGTTCTTGTAAGTAGTACTCCAAATACACAATATTTTTTCAAATGCACAGTGGAGTCCTGTTTATCTGGACTTGCTGGAACCAGAACCAGTGGTGTCATCCAGCCGGTTCGCACCGGTTCGGCCGAACCGGTTGTTAAATTTAGGATAGTTTGGCGAACCGGTTGTTACTTGTTACGAACTGTAATTAGAGTTTTAGTAGTGAATCGCTGAATCACGGAAAATGGCCGACGATTTTGACAACATATGATTTCGGCGCTGAGCAGTTTCGATGTTGTAGTGTTCCGTCGTTCTGTGACAATATCGATCTTCGCAACTTTCGAGACACTTGCCGTTACGCGCCAGTGCCAGTGACCTTCACGCCATGTTTGGAAGTGTTTAGGTTGTGTTTGAATTTTTTTTTTTGTGGTGTACACCGTGTACTGTACTGATTAGTGTAGTTTTGAATTCTGTGTTTGTTTATAACTCGAGTCTTTTAAAACATTCAGTCAACATTTTATTATGAAACGACAGTCAAACCTGATTAGTTTTTTCAGTAGGCCTGTTTGTTCCAGCCAAAAACAGCCTAAACTTGTTTGTGTTTGTGATGACAGCACTGAAGATTCAGAGACTTCGCTATCGCTACCATCTGATGACGGGGCTGTTTCTAATTTGCTGATATGGTCAGAAAAGCAGCGTGAATATTTTAAGAGTAAGTACTCATGGCTTAATATTACTGAAAAAAACAGTGTAGGATGCAAAGTATGTTCCCAAATAAATTCTTTAAATGTTGAAAGTGCTAAACACATTCACATTTCAACTGAATGGAAAAATTCAAAATCGTCCCAAATGGATCAACAAAGGAAATACAACAGGCATCTATCCGCAAAAAACTTAATGAGCATGCATGTTCTGAATCGCACAATAAAGCAATTCAAATAATTGAAGAGTCTAAACAAAACAAAATTGTTGCATTTGTTGATAAATTCCATGAAAACAATTACTTTCCACCAGTCATGTATTTACTACAGTGTACAGTCTAGTAAAACATAACAGACCCATGCAAGATATTGAGGCAGAAATAGAATTACAAGAAAAAAATGGTGTAGACCTTGGAGTTTCTTTACACTCAAGGCAAACTGCAATGGCCATTATATCTATTGAGTTAAGGAATCAGATTTTTTTCTAAAATTATTGAACAAAATTCCAAAATTTGTATTGTAATTGATGAAGCCAGCACAGTATCAAAAAAAAGTGCATTGGTCGTTATATTGAGATGCGATATTTTAGGCTCAGATGAGCCAATAAACGTATTTGTTGATTTAAAAGAACTGGACTCTACAAATGCAGAGACAATTTCTCATATTTTACTTCTTACATTAGAAAGTTATGGCTTCAATGATCCCTATCTAAAGAAAAATTTGATTGGATTTTGCTCTGATGGTGCCAGTACTATGTTAGGTTGTAAGTCAGGAGTTTCAGTTAGATTATTAAGTAAATACCTGATATAATAATTTGGCATTGTTTAAGCCACCGAGTACAACTGGGTCTTGATGACGCTATCAAATCTATTTCACAAGTCAATCATTTCAAAGCATTTCTTGAGAAGATCTATTGCTTCTACCACACATCAAACAAAAATCAAATGGAGTTAAACAATATAGCCAATGATTTGGAATTGGAAATCATAAAAATTGGTCGTGTTTTAGGCCCTAGGTGGGTAGCGTGCAGTGTAAGAGCAACAAAAGCTGTATGGAAGGCCTATCCAGCCCTATATAACCATTTTTCTCAATCAAATCAGACAGGTTTGAAACTGCGAATGGAAAATTTGAATTTCATAGAGGACCTTGCTCTAATGACTGATCTACTAGAAGAACTGTCCCTCTTATCTCTTGCATTGCAAAGCCAGGATGTAACTGTAGTGAAAGCAGATCGACTGATCAAGAGATGCATAAGAGCATTAAGTATATTAAAAGACAGCAAAGGAAAATATGAAAGTCTTGTACCTACAATGATAAAATCAGATACCCATAAACATATTCCATTCAGTAGAAATAACAAAATTGTAAAATTACCAAGAAATCAACTGATACAAAGTGTCATAGATAACATGACAAACAGATTAGGGAGCGAAGAAAATGAGACATATAAAAATATGTTGTCTCTATTTACCCTATTGGACTCTACCACCTGGCCAAGTGAAGTCACACTTTCTCCCTGGTATGACGGAGAAAAAAAGCTTTATAAATTAAGCAATCTTATAAAGTTTGACATTCCGGTAAATGATTTTAGAGACCTAATTGATGACAGAGACATGCCTAACAAAACACAACCTGGAAGCATATTACAAGCTAAGAAAATCATGAAGGTGATTGCTGTAAGCTCAGCAGAAGCAGAGCGCACTTTCAGTTTGATGAATATAATAGCTACTGATCAGAGGAATGCTCTTCTTGTCAGCAACATCTCCCACTTGATGACCATAAAGCTTATAGGGAAACCTATATCAGACTGGGATCCAACCCCGTTTGTGAAATTGTGGCTACGACAGGGGCACCACACGGTAACCGATACGAGAGTGAGAAGGAAAGTGAAGCAAGATTTTTCGAAAAACCAGAGTACCATTTGGAGCCTTCTGTAACATCAACCTACAGACATTTTGGCTATAAACTGAAGATTAGAAATTGTTTTTTGTTTCAGAATATAAAACAAATTTAATGTAGCTTAAGTAAGAATATATCATATTTTCTTTCTGTGTATTTCATATTACAGCTTTCTTTCCCTTCCCCATAATACAGTTCACATCCAACTCGGTCTACAGAACCGGTTGTTAAATTTTTAGGGTGACGCCACTGACCAGAACCAGTCTGGGTTACCAAAAATCCAAATCATCCGGAAATGGTACAAACATGTGTCTATGGCACACTATGAAAATGTAGACTTGATAGTTAAAATAGTACAGAAAGTGAAAAAAAAACTTTCAACGTACATTGTTAATGCGCTTTTATATGTGAATTTAATGGAGATCAAAGGTTGAATGAACAAAAAATGAGACAAAATAAATTTACTTGATATAAAGTATTTGCACCCTGCAAACCCTCAGTAAAAAATTTCAGACAGTTAAAGAACTGGACAAAATTGTTTTGTTTTTGCTTCTTTGGAGACATGGAATCTCAACACAATTTAAATCAGATCAGTGGTTGATGTACCACTCTTTTCTCAAAGTAATAAACCTATCTAAATATTATTCTAAATATAATTAGAATATATTTCTAATATAGAAAGCAGGTAAGAAAACTACAGTTCATCATTTTGACAGACATATTATTTTATTTACTTATTTTTCCAAAGTCTGTTCGGATTACCCGGATGTCTGAATTACTGGGATAAGGATTAATGAGACTGTACTATATTTATCATGCTCTCATTCTTTCCAGACTTCAACCAAGTCTCAAAGGAAACATGGATTCTGCAAAGGATTTGTAGACATCAATGGTAGTACTTTTGTCAAAAATTTGTTTTTAAACATCCTCTGAGGCCATAATAAGCATTGTATGCCTCTGTCAGTTTTACTCTGACTTCTTCTGATACAATACTGTACCAGATATCTGTAGATACCAAATATGTCAAGTGTTCTGTTCATTCAATTCATCAACAGTAACATGTGATTTGAATGGGTTTTTTCTTGGCTATGTAGATAGTTTTTGAATTATGTATTAAAAACCCATTCTTTTGGAGACTTTGTAACGGTACAGAATTGTGTGCTACCGTAGTTTCAAGGTAGATCAGTAAATTTTTTAATTGTCAGTATTCACCTGTGAGGTGCCCCAGACATCAACAATCACAGTGTTATTGTTGATGTCTGGAGACAGCCAAGCCAGACGTATTATGTAACAGCCCCAGCAGCAGTCTTTGTGAATCACAGTATGCAGATTGTCACCACAGTATTAACATCAGACAGTAGCAGGAAGCAGCATACAGTTTGTTAATTTAAAAACAGTGGCCTCGGGCATGCAAGATAGGCTGTAAAATAAATTCGGCCTATCTAGTAAAGTGTTAAAACATTTATAAAAAAGTTTTCAAATAATATAGCGCGGCCATTAACCATTCAAGTGATCGAGCAAATCTTAAAAGCCAGCCGGCTATAAAAATACATATCTTACAGTGCATAAAGTCTAAAGTAAAACGTTACAGTGCATAAAGTTTAAAGTAATTCACAACAACTAAACTCAATGTAGACTAGTATCGGAGTGCGACGAAACCAAGAAAGCGTCTCAACAGGCAGTGCTACGAATCGGACCATGGGCAGTTAAGTAAAAGCAAAAACACATAAGTAAATGGCCAAAACAAATTATAATTTTTCAATAATAAAAAAAAATTATTATTTTCAATAAAAAATGTCCAGTTTAAATGAGATCTCTAAGGGAACAGATATATTACGTATTGGTTCATTATAGTTAATTTTTTCTTATACGTTACAGTAATATTTAGAAATAGTTAAGGAAAGTTTCTTTGGATGTATACTCGTTTTGATTGATACTTACTTACAATAAATACTGATAACAACAAGAAAAGATAAAGTCATAAAAAATATAATAACCTGTTGTATTATGAGTGCTAAATAAAAAAAAGAAAGATAATCTGTTATAATTTGAAAATTTTGGTGTTAGTGTAATTATTGCATAACTCAAATCCAGATAATCCTTTCTGCAGCTGTGTTCGTCTGTAAAACCTTGGAGAGGAACCCAAAGGTAAGAGTTAATTAATTTGATAGAATTTATATAGTTTCAGTGGCCCCCGAAACAGGGACGGCGAGTGTAATTTTTTATTACATTCGCCAGACCTAATTAAGCTGCAGAATGGGTTATTTGGAAGTGAGGGTGTGGTTAGAATGTTTTTAGATCGTAGCTAGAGAGTAAATTTACGAAAGTAAAATTGATAAATTGTAATAACAGTGTATGCAATTGATAATCATTTAATTAAAAATAATTTCATAATGGAGAACACAGAGAATAAAATTAATACAGCTGACGTAACTGTTATGAATGAGTCGGGAAATCAGTCAATGACCAATCAGCTGTAACGGAAGAAGTTAGAGTTCATTCAACTCCTGTCCCGACTAGGGATAGTGATAAAACTGATAACGAAACGGGAACGAGAAATTGGTTTCGTGAGACAATGGGGGAGATAAAACAAATGTTTAATGATAATAATAAGAGATTTGATGCCAATGACGATTTTTTGCGTAAAAGTGTTAGTGAATTAAGGGATGATATTAATAGTCTTTTTTGACAGAAATGAAACTAATTTTAATGAACTTAAGGGCGATATGAATAGTAAACTAAATGCCTTAAACAATCGTTTAGACGAAAAATTTGAGACTAAATTCAATAAAATAAGTAGCGACATAAACAAACGCTTTGACACCAACGATGCTAAGTTTGACGTATTAACTAATTCATTGTGTAGTATTGAAGAGTGAATTAACGAAATATGTAGTGAAACAAAAAGAAAAACAGATGAGTTAGGAGAGTGTGTGTGTGTGTGTGCTAGACAATAAAACAGACATTTTAGAATCCAATCAAAAAGAACTTGGACAACAAATAATTATAGTAAATGACAAATTAGAAAGCTTTGTAAGTAACAGCGGTAGTAACATAACGAAAAATAGTGAAGGAATAATTAACAGTAGTAATGTTTGTAGTAGTAACAACAGTTATAATAAAGAGTTCATAAGCAGTAACAATGATGTTGAAAGTGGTAATGTAATTGAAACTGTGGTATCAGAGAGGTAATGAGTAATGAGGTTAATTACAATTCTGAGCGTGAGAGAGTAATGGGTTGCAAAGGGGTAGAAACGAATGTTTATCAGTTAGAGAGAGAGTATGAAGAGAGTGTACAAGTAGATGGGTGGCAGAGGGTAAAATTTTCCCGTGGTGCTGTGGGGGGTGAAGAAAGGTCTTCTCGAATGTATTGGGTAGATAAATGGTCTACCGATAATTGTTTTTTGAATTTTTGAATTGTTCCTGTAGAAATCAGGAGAGGTTTTAATGTAGCAGTACCCTCTGTATGGGATGGTAGAGAAAATATGATATGGCGTTGTGGTGAGAGATATTTAGAAAGAGAGTTGTGTGTAGATGGGGAGATACAAGTATTTAAGTTAGATAGAGGTTATAAAGAGTTGATAGAGAGTTTGAATATTAAGAGAATTATGATAAATAAGGTAGACTCGCCTTGTTCAGTAGTAAATAATGACAATGATTATATTGATGATGAAAATGTACCTGTTGGGAGTAGTGTCCTTGTAGTAGATGATAAGTGTAATAATGATGTGACTTACCCGGGCGTAACAACAAATACTTACGGAGACTTGACAAAAAACAATAATGCAGACTTGATTTATGATATAGTAATAATGAGGGGTAACCCTATGTATTATTATCGTGGTACAATGGAAAAAATAAATTTTTATGGTTATTATATAGAAGATAGCCATATGATGTGTATACATGAAATTGAACAATGTTATGTGCAGAAAAGATTAATTTTCGATGATGGGGGTTGAGAAATAATGAATGAACATTTAATTATTAGAGTCCATGGCAAAATCACTTGGCTGATTTATGTAATGAAGTGTGGTAAACAAGAAAATTATGACGAAAATTTGTAAATAAATGTGTCAATGTTAAATGTATTGTGTCAAGATTATGTAACAATGTGTGTAGCATGGTATAATAATAATAATAACTAGTGGTCGCCCAGTGGTCGAAATTCGACCGTAATTCATTAAATTTTTAAGTTTGAACGTTATTGAGGTTCTTTTGTCAAAGAGTATACCTCTATAATCATTGCATATAATTTTTTTGAATTTTGTTCTATTACGTCAGCTGCGAGCGTGTACAAATACGTCATTAGCGTGTGTTGTTTGCCTTAATTTCCTGCAATACCTATGAAATTTAAAATTTAATGTTAGTAACAGTTGAAAAAAAACACAATTACAGCTTGTATTCGTATTTATTTTTTGATATAATTCATTGTCAGTTTTAATTTTTTCATGTTATTATTGAATCAAATAAACGCTAATGAAAATGAGACTTGACATTCATAGAAGTATAAGATACATTGTTTTCAATTCCAGTGGATTACATTTCATTTTTGGTAAGCTACAAAATTCGAAAACAGTTTGCAGATTATCTGCTACAAAGCTTATATAATTTTTTAATTTTTTTTCTATGCATTAATTTTCGAGTTATTTGAAAAATATGAAAGATAGGAAAAATGAGGTTTAGCTTGGCTAAGCCATATTTAAAAAGCAATAACGCGTTTTTTGACATTTCCTTGGGTTTTTTTTATTGCCATACTGACCAGGTTTCGCCAAGGCTACACAGTTATTTTGCCTATCTTTTTCAAATTATATAAAATTTAAATAAAAAATTAATACAAAATAAAAAATGAAATAAAAAATACGTGCCTCTTATTTTTCATTAAATCCAAAAAACCGGGCGGTTAAAAAAATAAATGTTGTCCATTGAACTTAAAATAGTTTGAAAGTGAATTTAATGATTCAGAACTTCTGTGTAAACGATGTTTTTTGTAAAAACTCTTTCATCATTTGCTAAATGCCCTTGGCCATTATATTCGGATATAAAATCTCAAACCATGGAATGATCGAACTCTACTTGCTGCGACGTACAATTGACCATGTGTAAAAACTGGCTGCCTCAATAAAATTCCAATTTTTTCGAATGTTTGTCCTTGAGACTTATTTATTGTCATCGCAAATGCAGGTATAATTGGAAATTGAGTTCTTTGAAAGTTAAATGGTAAAACAGTACCGGAATATGTTAAATTTATACATGGAATCAAAATTCTCTTATTGCGTGCGGTTCCAGTTAAAACTTTGCAATTAATAGCATTACGATGCATACACTTGATGTGCATTCTTGTTCCATTGACTAATGCTTCCTTTGTATTTAAGTTTCTGATCAGTAAAACGATGCAATTAACTTTCAATACTAACTTATGTGGTGGCAAACCACTAATAGTCAAAGAATTCAAAAACTCTACTGGATAGTTATTGATTTCATTGTCATCATCACAAATTATTTTATTGTAGCTATGATATGTTTTCTGTTCACCTGGTATTCGATTAAGTATATCAGTATTAATAAAAGTACAATCATAATTTTTAGGTGCTAAAATAACTGACTTCAATATGTTATCTGAGAGTATGTTTTCGGAAATATTTCTACACACCTCATTAATAATATTATTTTCATCTCCTATTAATTGCTGAGGTATTTCAATAATATTTTCACCAAACTGAGGGAATTGTGGGGCTTCATCATTACCATTTTTTTTCAAGAATTCGACAAATTCTATTTCACTTGGTAAGGCTCTCATATTTTGAGTAAACGTTACTTTATGAAAATAAACAAATTTATGCCAATTCGTGACACAATTTTCAATTAAAGTTGCACGTGATCCATGTGGGACAACTGGTAAGATTTGCCGAAAATCACCGCACAGAAGTATCGTTTTCCCTCCAAATGGTTTATGTTTATCATTTTCATCGCATAGATCCTGCAATAATCTATCTATGATTTTCAACACTTGCAGTGGGCACATAGAAATTTCATCAATAATTATCAATGATGATGAATTTATGTAACGTCCATAGCTACTATTTGCGGTAATATTCGCTACAGAATTTTCCAAAATGGGTATAGGCAATTTAAACACATTGTGTAAAGTTCTACCTCCAAGTAATAGAGTTGAAGCTATGCCACTGAACGCTGTTGCAATGCAACTAAGATTAAGCGAATTTAATTTGTGAATGATTGCTGTTTGTGTGAATTTTTTTCCACAACCTGCATGAGCGGTTAAACAAAAAACATTAGATCCAGTATCATGATGCAAAACTTCACGAATCACACGATCAATTAGATTACGCTGTTCAATATTTGCAGTTTCATAATGCTTAGAAAACAGAAACTCTTGTTCTATTGGATCAATAGCATTTGCTTCGTCTGTTCTCTGCGAATACATGGGAACTGGTAAACCAAGTTCTTGACATGACAAATTATGAACATTCAAAATATCTTCAATTTCTAATAGAGCTGTATTAAAGGATACTTCTTCGTTGTAATCTCTCAAAAAATCTTCACTAAGATATACTTTAAATTCATTCCATAACGCCAATGCATTGGCTGGCACATTTAATGCACAAATGTAACCAAATAAATTTCGCATTTGTTTTGGTGAATGTAATTCTTTTGCTTCATTTAAACATTCGCGCCATTCATTATCATTTGAAGCAATGCCGCGAGCATGGCACGTTTCAACAAAAGAAGTGTGTATAATTCCATTGTATGTTCTAACATCCTCAAATGATTTTGGACCACAGACATGTAATAAAAGCAATCGTAAATGGAAAAGTTCGATGTCTTTTGGTGATACTACATATATGCGTGTAATGATTTTATCACCTCCACGCCTTCTCTTCTTCCATTTTTTTCGGGAATCTTCCCACACATAATGCAAAGGAATTTCAATATACTTATATTCATGCGCTGATGGATCTGATCGATTCAATTAAAAAAATGCTAATAATTTTGTTTGTCTTGCATTTTCAATTGCTTGACGTTCTTGCCCTTCTCGAAAATAAACATTCTGTCTATGTGGTAAATGAATGTCAAGTCTAACGATGACATGTGATTGAAAATGCATTGGTAATTCATAGATACGCCATACAGCTTCAGTTGATCCGACATAACGGCCATTTAAAAAAATTTTTAACTTCATCAATTTGTATTTCTGGACCTGGTTCATTTCTCTCTGAACCTAATTCAACAGATGCACTGTCATAGCCTTTATACACGTATTTATAAATGTATTTAACACTTTTAAATGTAGTGCATACTTCAACATTTATATGGCAATTAAATTTGGCAAGTAAATACGGATTGTATGGTACAACATAACGATTGTCGAGGCAACTACCGCGAACTTCAGCATTAATACCATTATCACGCCTTCTGTATAATGGATATCCATTTAATGATTCACGTGTAAATTCATTAAATCGTTTTGGATAATCTTTTGTGCATTTTCCATCTCTCATACATACAGAGTTTGGATTAAGTACACCGCATGGACCATGCATCATGTGTTTTACAACATATTCATGTAATGTAGGATGTGTTTGAATGTTAGGAATCTCCGCAGATACAATTTTATCAATATCGGTAGCGTTAACAATTTTATCTTGCTCATTTAAAGAGAGTAAAATGTGAGCATGAGGCAATCCTCTCTTTTGAAACTCAATTGTATAAATGAGTGCTTCAACTTTACCGAAGATTTTTTTTAGTGTAAGGCCCTCAATTAATGCTTTCAGTTTGGACTTGAATACATGCACAACAATATCAGGTCGAAAATTAGCTGACTCACCTACACCAATATTGCTAACTATTTCAGGCCAACTTGGATTGCAAGTCATTGTAATAAACAAAGAAGGCTTTCCGAAATGTTGTACAATTGACATTGCATCTAAATAATTCTGATACATATTTCTTGGAGATCCATTGAATGAAGATGGTAAAATTACTCTACGGCCAACATTATTGGCATTGGGGTTCAATTCTAAATAATCTGTTAAATTGTTGTAAACTTCAGACCTAAGACTTGTTTGATTTTGTCGAATGAAATGTAACCTTGTGCCCTCTATTCTCACATAAATATCAACTATCCACTGCAGAAATGATTTTTGTGAATGGTGCAACATGCTAAAAATCTTCTCTAATTGCAAGTCAATAGGCTGCATACTGAAGCATGGTTAATTTATTTCTGGGCGCTCTTGAATTAGATGTAGTGGTACATTATGAGAAATATTGATATGCCACCCAGTATCACCATTTGGAAAAAGTAATGGATACGCTAAAGGGTCCAATGATGAATCCAAAACAGAGATATTTTTAATGGTACCATTAACTTTTGAAAACGAAACCATATTTCGTTCAAGGGGTGGCTCACCATCAACTGTACTAAATATTACTGCTACATCAGTTTGAACTGCATCATTATAACAGCATAGATCTAAATCACGATTTACTGTAATGAGCATACAAATTTCTTTATTTTGATTTTCAACTCACTGACAATGATCTTTCATTGCAATGAATGACCGAACGAAAGGATTAATGCGTTCCAATTCAAGAGAGATTTCGCGCATTATATTGTTATTGCATGTTTGATTATAGTGTTCACATAATCTATAATTGACAGCAGTGTCAACATCATAAAAATATAATTGCGCATAACATGGTGAGCGACCATATCCAGCAGTCATTGGACCTGATCTGTGATAAAAAACATCACGTATTTTAAAATGATACACTCCACGCGTAACTGTATCCGAAATTTTAGCTTCTGAGCTAACCATAGCAAATGATGAATTGTATTTACGAATGTTTTCAAAATAATTGTTTGACTTTCTTTTTATTGAAGGTTCATTTGAAGTAAGTCCATCATACAATGATTTAAAGTATTCATTTTGACTTAAGGCCAGTAATATTGCTTTACCCTTATGACAACATGAAGTGAATGCAGTCCTTTCACCTAAAGTGACCTCAGATTCGAAATGTTTTGCATTGCAAAACCTGCATTGTAAATGCATTAGTCCACAATCAAAAGTATTAAAATTTCTTGGAATGACATTCAGTGCGCATTTAAATGTATCCCTCAAAATAATTTCATCATTTTGTATACTATTTACACTATTTAAATTTGCATTTGGTCTATTATCATTTTGACTTTCATGCGAATATATATTCCTTCTTCTATGTCTCTCACTCCGACCCGTCAATGTTATACTATTTACACTATTTAAATTTGCATTTGGTCTATTATCATTTTGACTTTCACGCGAATATATATTCCTTTTTCTTTGTCTCTCACTCCGACCCGTCAATGTTCTATGTCGAGGCATAATGGAAGTAGGTGCGAATATCTGAATGTAAAAAAAAACATGTAATGAAATTACTGAAACTAAGATTAGACAGGGTTTAATTTAATAATAATAAAATGTACTCACTTTTTTGAAACCACCAATAATAATTAGGCGAGAGTAAGTCAATTCAAATTGCTGCTACAAAATTTTCCTTTTGCAACAGGTGTATATTAAGCAAGCTGTATTTCACTTTCAACTGCACATTAATATATAAAACACAGACATCTAATATACAAAATATAAAATAAACGCTTTTTTGCCTTGACATACACTCCACAGACTATTGTTGCTTGGCAACAAAATTATTTTATTTTTAACAATTACCATTGTTTGAAAAAGTTTAAATGAATTTTCAAGTGCAAATGAATGTTTTATTTTATTTAATTTAATGTATTTGTAACACATATTATATATAAATTTTAGCTTTCTGCATTCCTTCTCCATATAAACTTTAACTATGCCAAATCTGACACTCCTCCGTGCGCGCAATATGCTTAAAAAGGGGTACAAAGTTTTCTCTTCACGTATTAATATATAAGATAATAATATTTGATTTCACTAAATAGTAAGGAGGTATTAAGGAATTTTGTTTTGTATTGTGTGTTTAAATTAAAAGTGTTTTAAACAATGTAACTAAAGCCAAATTGTTTTGAGTGTAGGTGGTTATTAAAGTAATTTAAAAAGGTCAATTTTATTAATGAAGTCAAATTAATTGTGATTTGAAGTGTAAGAAATAGCAAGTGATTAATATAGCAACACTAAAAGATTTATAGAAACCAAAAAATTTGAAGGAAGTACATGTGTTAGCAGTGTTGTAATCAGAATGTTGAGACTGAGTCTGTTTATAAAACAAGTCTTGCAGACCATTGTTGATGTAAACAGGTATGTTTACAGTCATGTGTTGGAGTTGACAACTATGTTTTACTTTAATGAATCATTGCTGGGAGTAAATTCTCTTATGAAATAAAAGAAATACCAGATGTGAAGTAATGAAGGTAATTTTTCATGTTGAGGAAGAATCATTTTGAAAAATGTAACTAAAGTAACTGAAATTGTATTGAACAAAATTAAAGTAAAAATTAAATTTGAGTTGGCCTTGGACTAATTTAATAATGGATTTAAATTTATTTTGATTGGAATTTTGACTGTAATTGTAAATTAAATAATAATTGATGAAAAAAAAATAATGAATAAAATATGTACTTTACTTAAATTGAAAACTGATGGAAATATTGCATGGATTTAATAAAAAAGGTTTAGGCTGAGATAGTGCTTGTAAAGTAAGATGTGCATACTACTGGTAATGTAACCCTTATAAATGTCAATCTATGTTTTATGTTTAACTGTAGATTCCCCACCTAAGTGTGGCCATGACCTCACCGGATCATGACTGTGAAAGTAGTTAATTGTGACAAATCATAAATTTTACTTGATATAACCGGCTTGTGGTTTGTTTTGTTTTGTTAACCTGGTGGTTTGTTAGATTTAGAAGGGGGGTTGGTTATTTCTAGGGGAATCTACCAAATTTTGGAACAGGGCTATTTTCACCCAGATAGGGGTGGTAGTCCATTAGGGGCGTATCAATCACTATTAGTAAGTATAGTATACTGAATTTTTATTGTAACGCCGAAGCAAGGATGGGGGTGGAATAAAAGAAAAAAATGTCCTTCCCTTCCGCATCAGTCCTTGTGGAAGCAACTGGGCGCTACAGTCCAGGGGGGGAAATAGTGTGTGTGGATTGGGGGGTGACCCAGTTACAGGTCACGAGGGAGATGTGATTACGGCTAGGATGAGGTCTGCGAGGGCCAAGAAGCCTAATGCTGAACACAGTAGAATGTAACGTGTATCAGGGGTTAAGGGATTAGTAGGGGGGTAGTAGGAAAAAAATATATATCTAGTAGTTAAGAATAAAGATTCTTGAGGATAATTTGTATTCTTTAGTCATAATTATGTAATCATAATTATATAAACATGAACCAGTACGGCTAAGAGGAAACGAATCAGTTGTGGATAGGGTATAATGGAAGGCCTTTTTGTTAATTTTTTAATTGGATGTTACAGAGTCAGGTGATACTGTGGCGGGTATCTGTCCGAGCTTATGGTGTTGGGATCTCGAGCAGAGAAGTCCAGTAAGGTAGGATGGGTGCTGCCGCAGCCACCGGACTAGGAGGGGTAAGTACCCATGATGTTAGTAAAGAATCCAAGGGGGGTTGTGGCGCCATATTCTCACTGATCCTCTTAGGTTTTAGGCAATGAGAGTTTGTATGCTTCGGCATGCAACCTCTCATTGGGGGGGTATTGTAATGGTACAGAATTGTGTGCTACCGTAGTTTCAAGGTAGATCAGTAAATTTTTTAATTGTCAGTAATTCACCTGTGAGGTGCCCCTTGTATCCAGCAACACAGTGTTATTGTTGATGTCTGGAGACAGCCAAGCCAGACGTATTATATAATAGCCCCAGCAGCAGTCTTGTGAATCACAGTATGCAGATTGTCACCACAGTATTAACATCAGACAGTAGCAGGAAGCAGCATACAGTTTGTTAATTTAAAAACAGTGGCCTCGGGCGTGCAAGATAGGCTGTAAAATAAATTCGGCCTATCTAGTAAAGTGTTAAAACATTTATAAAAAAAGTGTTCAAACAATATAGCGCGGCCATTAACCATTCAAGTGATCGAGCAAATCTTAAAAGCCAGCCGGCTATAAAAATACATATCTTACAGTGCATAAAGTCTAAAGTAAAACGTTACAGTGCATAAAGTTTAAAGTAATTCACAACTAAACTCAATGTAGACTAGTATCGGAGTGCGACGAAACCAAGAAAGCGTCTCAACAGGCAGTGCTACGAATCGGACCATGGGCAGTTAAGTAAAAGCAAAAAACACATAAGTAAATGGCCAAAACAAATTATAATTTTTCAATAATACAAAAAAATCTATTATTTTCAATAAAAAATGTCCAGATTAAATGAGATCTCTAAGGGAACAGATATATTACGTATTGGTTCATTATAGTTAATTTTTTCTTATACATTACGGTAATATTTAGAAATAGTTAAGGAAAGTTTCTTTGGATGTATACTCGTTTTGATTGATACTTACTTACAATTTATTGATAACAACAAGAAAAGATAAAGTCATAAAAAATATAATAACCTGTTGTATTATGAGTGCTAAATAAAAAAAAAGAAAAATAATTTGTTATAATTTGAAAATTTTGGTGTTAGTGTAATTATTGCATAACTCAAATCCAGATAATCCTTTCTGCAGCTGTGTTCGTCTGTAAAACCTTGGAGAGGAACCCAAAGGTAAGAGTTAATTAATTTGATAGAATTTATATAGTTTCAGTGGCGCCCGAACAGGGACTCGAGTATTTTATAATTTGATAGAATTTATATAGTTTCAACTTGTTCTAATATTCAAATTACTTGCCTGTATATTGTAGCAACCATAGAGACTTACATTGTGCTAGATTCTCACTTGTATGCTTGTTTCTCTTCCTGGTAAGTTGATTTTCATAACTCAGCAATAAATCTAACTTTACTACAGTAAAATCTTGTTGAAATTCTCCCTCTTATTAAGCTAAACTGTATTATAGCGCTTTCTACCTGGTTCCTGCATAGCTCTTATGCAGATGTGGAGTTATAAGTACCCCACTTGTTACACAACTGAATCCCACATAATATGTTGTTTTCATTAGAATTTTCTATTCATCTTCATCAGTGATTGAAACAAGGACTACTTCAGTAATTTTTGGCCTATTTAGGATGGAGCATAGATTTTTAAGATAACACCAAACAGTTATATGTATTCAAAAACGGAAATTATTTTGCCAGAAAATTAAGTGAAGACAGTGAAGCAATGTTTATTGAAAATTATGGTATTCTAAAACAACTAACTGTCTGCCACATGGTGGGAAAAATCAGCTACTTTAAACACTGTACTGAAAACACATAATAATCTATTATGTGTTTATTAACATCTGTGCACCAGAGGCATAAGACACGATGTCACATACACAGTATTTTACAGGACAGCTAAAAAACTATTTTTTTTTTTTTGCTTTGTTTACTCAACTGTATTAACAATTATAACAGTTTTGGCCATTTGTTTAAATTTTAATATAACACATTATTCATTCTGCAAAGAGAAATTAAAAAAATAAATAATTATCATTTTTCAAGCATTTTAATGAACATGGTGTTTTATACCACTACACAAACAAAATTTATAGTAGATTTCTCAAATGACACAATCTCCTCCAGTGACAAAAATAAAGGCAAAATATATTTTTAAAATCAGTAAAAATCATATTCTCAGTTTCTCATAGCATAATTTATTAAACATAAATCTTATAAACTAGGCATATTTTTAGATATCAGTTAACTACATAATTTTTTACTCATTTTTAATCACAATATGAAACCAAAAACTATTACATTAACTGAATGAATGAATGAAAGTTTATAAGAAAACATTTTTTAGCTGTTATTATTACAAATATGGAAAACGATTACAACATTTACAGTAAAAAAAACAAAATACTTTTTCAAAATTAAGTAGGCCTACACATCATAGAAACTCTCATCATTAGTACATAACACAACTTTCAGCGTGTAAAACATTATGTGATATACGTATCTGAAAAAGAACTGGAGTATTTAGAGTTTAAAATGTCAACATTTCTAAAAAAAGAACAACTTTCATTCATCAGAAGCATTATCAATTGGATAGTCTCGATTGTCACTGCTGTCTTAAACTTCTGTAGAAAGCGTGACATTCTGAAGGCAAGAAAGGGAAGATGAATAGCAAATCATTATATTTTTTTATTGAAAGTTGTTTTATTGTTCTGTTTACTTCTTCCAAAAAGTTTGGAAAAGTAATACTTTCTTTTCTGATATTCCTTTTCAAATTTACTCCCAGAACGTACTGTCATCAAAATTTGTCTTGAAAAAAGGGAACCAATACTTTCTTGCCTTACCTGCAGGTGTACACATCTTGACACCAACACTTGATCTTTATTTGTGTCAAGCTTTTGGATTGTGAAAGGTGAATTTAATTCCAATTTACAAAGGGATTTCAAGTCTTTGAAGTCTTGTAATTCCATGTTATACACACAATATTTACCGGAACATTGAAGAACTAATTGTTGCTAGTCCCATGGAGTTAAAATGCTCATAGTGTTTAGTTTTTGTTGAACGTGTCAGCTTCCACATGTGTATGGCCTTTTAACAAGAATTTCTGGTTTATAACTTTTATATGTGCATAATCCAAAAGAAAATCATTACTACTGACAAATTTTTGTTTTGGCTATAGCAATTATCTATGTTGTAATCTCCTCAACTTCAGAATTTGGTGTTACATTCGGCCAATTTTAAAATAACTGATGCTATTTCATTCCCACCCCTACCTCCTTTGGATTCATCCCACATTATTCAATGGGCAGAACTGTTGGTTGAATCATACATTGTGAAGTTAAAGGTATGATTTAACTTCACAAGGAGCTTTCGTTTATAAAAACTTTGGCTGTTTGTTATCAAAGGGGTAGGTTGACACTTTTGCAAATCAGCAGTCAAACTTTACGTTTTATATTAACTTGTTTGTGTCTGTACTCTTCATTTACACCTTTTTGATTCAATGAGATGTAAACTTCAGTCACTTTTAAGTTTGCCTTTTCCTTTTTCAGATAAATTACCCCTAAGTTTTGCAATGTAAGAGTCATGTGTATCATATGTGTCTATAGAAAGTGTGTTGAGAAACATCACGTTACATACATGGATTTGATTCTTATTAATAATAAAGCTATAAATTAAAGAATACTTTTTTTCTGGAACCATCAATATTTCTGGAATGTTCTTTTTGTCTAATCTGCACACATAAATGAATAAACTGTCTTCTGACATTATGGTCTTTGCTTACATCCTAATATGAATCAGAAATGTCCAGCTTATCACTTTCACAGAGTTTGTCACTGCATTTCATATGGGAAGAACATGGCATTTTCATAATTCTGCAGGAACTCTCTTCCCTTTTTTACTTATATATTGCAACAATACAAGCATATGCTGTAATGTGCATTTATTAAATAAAATAAATATTTAGATTAATTTTAGTAATATGTAATAGACAAACAGGTGTGAAGTTGAAAGATGAATTAGACGCAGGAATGAACATGCATGATCACGCGATTATTGCTGAGAGAGTGTACAGTAGTAAATAGTGTGTATGCGTGGAGCCTGTTCAAGCCTGAAAGTTTGAAACCTCACCCCAAATAGAAACTAAATTGTAGTTTTATTTAATTATAAGCAAACCGTAAATGTTAGAAAGATTGCAAAGACTTCTAAATATGCATAAAAATCATGCAAATGTGCAGTGCGAAAACGGTGTGATTATGACGTTCAGTGCGAATTCTGTGCGATTTTAAGAGCATAGTAATTACACTAATTATGCGATCACTATGGTAATTACATATAATATGTGTAATTAAATCAGACAATGTTAGATCACTTTGAAATCCACATCAGACATTGCAATTGGCATAAATGTGCGAATATGTGAAATTGGACGATAGTAGGGGAACTGACGCCACGGACAGTTTCTGACATGCAGAATCCTGAGCCGACAGGTGTGGTTTTTTTGTTGAATATAAATACGGGCCCAGGAGAGCCAAATTTTACTCTCAATCAGTCTTCAGAAGCAGCGGGACGCTATGTCCGTTAGCGACACGATTTTTTAAAAATAAACTGTAAAGTCGGATGGACAATACATTCATCTGAGTATCAAACAGTAACTCTTAGTTTGATTATTTTAAATACAATTATCGAACATACACCACCAGTCTACAACCACAAATGTTCAGCACTCTAGACAACTGGCGAGGTCACATCAAGCAGAGGAACGATATGCAGCGCAATCAAGGCGTCTGCTAGGACAACAGCAGCTGATGCAGAGTGACATATCATTCTACAGCAACCAGAGAGGACCAGAAGGAACAAGTAACTAAAGGACGACAAGTGGAACTGGAGAACGTGCAGGGAAATCCATTAGAAGAGGACCTACCGATCACCGGAAGACAGGGGTACAATCTACAGAATTGAGGTGACAAATAACCAATTTATAATTAATAAATGAAAGAATAAAGACATGAAAAGACATTTTAAAATTTAAAATAAAGAAAATTTATGTCAAATGTAGGTAGAGAGACTAGAATATAATTTAAATTTAGTAAGAATTTTCTTTGATGATGAACAATTAATTTAAAGTTAATTTAAATCATTGCTTGGATGATTAACGATTAATGTAATAAATTTAAATTTTCATTTGAAGCGTGTAAAGTAATCAGTGAGTAATATTACACGCAATGTATAAAGTAACATAGTTGGAAGTATAGAAGAAGACTAACAATTCTATTAGTCAATTTAAAATTTTATAAAGCATTAAGATGTATGCAATGCATAGAGTAATGTAATAAAGAAAAAAATATATAAAGCAAAGAAAACAAGACTGCAAATAAAGCACACAGTCAGACTGAGTGGTCGAGAAATTTTAGAGTAACAAATAAATGTTTAACATAGATTTTTGTGAATATAGTATATAAGATTTATTTTATGATGAATGTACTTCAACAAAGAAACGTTTAAACAAAGGATAATGAATATTTTATGGCAAAGTAAATGCAATTTTTAAAAACACTTATAATTTCTTTTGAATAAATTAATGAAAACATGTTACAATTTAAAAATGACTACTCTTATTATGATTACACCCAAACTCCAATTATACATACACGTTATCAGTAATGTTGTATGAGCTATACCACTACACAATTTAGATTACATTTAATTAATACGTTGTGTCGTCATAATATTCTTTCCCTGCAATGTAACATGATTTTTCTAGTTCTTGAACTCATTTTCTTATTTTATTGTATTTCATAAAAATTAAAACTATTTCAGTAAAGGCTACATTCTTGTCAAACACACTTTTGGTAAACACAATTACAGAAATAGTGTTAACTGTGTATTAGTGACATTTACACTACAGTGCTAGAAGCTGGTTTGTTATGCTAACACCATGTAGTGTGACATAGGTTACATCTTAGAGGCAAAGAATACTAGTTGCGCATGGTATTGTGAAAGCAAGAATAAAGTAGAGGTAAAGAATGTGCACACGATGTTGTGTGCATCTTGAAGCAATGTGAGATAGTGTACTGGCTACATAAACATAACCTGGAGATAGTGTCATACACTACTAGAAAGAGAGCAGTCTGTACATTAACACCATATAAAAAGCTCTACTTTACAAAAAATGTAGATGGTGTCTTATGCCTCTGGGGCACAGATATTAGCATGAGGGTGACCGTCTACTTGCTGCCATATGGTTAAAGCATAACAAAGTGATGAAACCCGAATACAACATTCTTTTGTTCACAGACAGCTGCCCCGCTCACTATAAACTGTGAGGAAGGAAGTTAACAAATGGGGAATTCATGTTCACCTAATTTTTCTACCACATTCTTAACATAACAGTCAGGAAGTAAAACATTATAATATCAAAACAGTACGGTTAAGAAAAATTATTTATTTACAACTTGGTGCTCTGCATTGACAAAATAATAAAAGTAAAATATTTTTTACACATCTATTCAAGGAAATTGAGTTTACAGAATTTCAAATACCATATAAATATATATGGGACAACACATTCATTAACAATTATAATTATCTGAAAAGCATACACTTGATAAACAGATTATAATTTTGGTGCATACTTTTTTACAACTTCACGGTAATACTGGAAAATATGTGCAGCTGTAATTCTGCATTTTGTCAGTGCTTCTTCATATTCTTCTTCATTGAAGAGACCTTCTGTATGGGATGCCACCACACTTAAAGAACTGCTTTCAAAGACAAAAGTCAGGATTCCACAAGAAGTCTGAAAAAATTTACTTATAAGAAAAAAAAATGTACTATACAAAAATAAACAAGGGGGTAATAAATTAGCAACATCCATAACTGTTGTAAAATGGTGGCAAAATAAAATTACTAATATTACCAGCAATTGTATGTTTGTGAATCTAAAATCATATACAGTAAGACAGGTGCATAATATAGGGTGATTCAAAAAGGACTTTACAACTTTTAAAGTATACGGAAATTTATTCAGATAACTTACAGAGCCGTAAAGTATGCTTTTAAAGTTGTAAAGTCCTTTTTGAATCACCCTATGAAATTTAATTACATAGTACAATTGGTGATGAATGTTTGAAGCCTTCCGACATAAAGCAACTTGGTTAATTCAAAGTTGAAAGGACTACAATAAGACTTCAAATTATGAAAAATTAGAATTAAGCACGTTGAAAATTTGAGATTTAATGTTTACAGATATATGAAAAGAACTTTCATAACGTCTTGACTTATGAAAAGAATTTATTCATAAAAAATTCACATTTATATTAAAACCAAGTAAATTAAACTAATAATGGAACATGAATTCTGCACTTTGGGTAAAATTCTATAAACTGAGTATTTTAAATTTGATTCACAAAATTAAAAATTAACACTTTATTGTATGTAGTTTGTATCAGAAAATTGTAAAATTAGCTTATAGGATTTATAATCTATTTTCCACAAAAATACCATTACTGTAAATTGAAAAAAAATGTATAACTTGCAAGTTGTATGTTAAACACACAGCATGCTCATTAGTGGCAACTTAAGTTGCTTCCATAAGTAATAAACACGGGCAGTGTGGGAGAGACCTGAAAGAAAGAAACGTACACGCTGTCTCTTTGTTGGTGAGAATTAAAACAAGGTAGTAGCAGTTACCATAGTAGAAGGAAATATTTTAATACCTATCTTGCAAGCAGGGCTGTGAGATTCTCAAGGGCAATATCACGCTCTCGGTAATTTTACACATATTCATCCACATCATTTTCTCTATGTGTAGATATACAAAATACCAAAGAGCCGCCTTATTGCGAGAACTTTGAAACTCTGATTCTGGGTGAAATAAAGGCTGCGAATAGCTTTAAATGAGAATAATTATAAAAATTAGCCTTAAGAAGTAGTACACTTTTCTAATTTTTCACAATTCTTTCTGGTTTAGTTTTAATTGTATTCTTACATAACTGTTATAAAAGAAATATGAATACTACATTTAAAATTTATTACAAAAAATGAGAAAACAAACATAAAAATTGTTTTTGATGGAGGGTTTTCGATGATGGCCATGAAGTTCCAAACAATTGTAGTACATAAAATAATTGAAAATACATAAAATGAAACAAATTTCAGACCTCCACCTTTAATAGTTTTTAAGATATCACAATTTTAACTTTTAAGAATTTTTTTAACACTACCGGCACCACTGGAAATTTAAAAAAATTAGTAGAGTTTCAGGTGATGTATACAGTCTGTTTAAATTTTTTTGAGAGGCTTGATTCATAGCTTTCAAGAAAAAAATGTAAACCAGAAGTGTTTTTCAATGGTATATGATGGTTGGAGGCAGGAGTGGGTACAAACGTTTACATTATCGTCTTTTTTTGTTCATGTATATGTGTGTGTGTGTGTGTGTGTGTGTGTGTGTGTGTAGTCTTTATTAAAATTCCTTCTAAGGCACTTTTGGATGCCTTATGCATAATAGGCCTACACAAATGGAATAGGTAGAATTAAAGTTCATGTGTTAAAATACGAAAATAATAGTTAAGTAATAGTTATAGTTATCTGTTTGTGTTAAAAAGAATATATAGAAGGGTAAAAAAGCATGTTTAATAAATAATAGTTAATGAGCATAGGGAGATAGGAAATGTATTAAAAAATAGCATGTGCATAGCATGTTAGAAAGAATAGTATAATGTTTTGAAAATGATTATAAATCATTAAATGTTCCATGTTAATTTATTGTAGTTATGGTTAAAATAGTTTTGTTTCATGAAATTCTACAAATATGTTATAACAACTGTATAAGGAAAGTTAGGTGATATAGGCCTAAGGAGCCTATAGGAAGGAGGCAGTAATTTGTAAAATTTGATATAATAGCAGTAATAAGTAAGGACAAAATGTAGGGAATACTATTAAAATTGATAATATAAATTTAAGGACACCTAATGTATATCAAAAGAACCAGTTGTAAAATAATTAATATAAAAAAAAACTGTTAAATTAGTAAATCAGTAAATACGGAACCGAAACCAGTCATGTTTGGTTTCTAATTGAATTATAAAAGAAATGCAGTCCAATAATGTTATTATCAAAGAAATTCAAAGTAGTATAAGAAAGTTATGCTAATTTTAAAATATTTATTAATCTTGTAAAAATTCAGGAGCAAGATCTAACAATGTAAACAATATTTTCCACCAATAGGAATCTGAGGCTTGCTGCCTTGACAACCAAACATTAACAGAAAAAACGGTTAATCCATTATAAGCTTCAGAGAAGAGCAGATCATAAAATTCATGCAGCTCAATATAATTATATAATACCAATAAATCAACTAGAAATGAAATGGCAATGAACCAAAATGAGATGATTAATAATAGTAAGGAAAAAAGGAATTTAATAACCAGAATTATTGGAAATTGAAAGAAAAAATCTACTTAATAAATTATAAAAGAAAAACGAACTCAGAGAGACAAATCAGATGTAAAGGAATGTGATAAGTATAAATTAACTTAAAAAAAAACTAAAATGAAAAACGACTAGTCTACACTGTGACAGGTTTTCACTTAATAATAAACTTTATATAAACACTCACTTAAGGAATAACTTAGGGACACTCTGTTTATATCTTTATTCACTTTTTAATTTATGGTGATCAAATTATTGGACATTGGAATCATTTAAAAAAAAAAAACGAACTATTAACCTAGTCACCCACTGTGACTCAACACATGTGCTATAACCTAAGAAGTGATTTAATAAGAACCTGTATAATATTTAAGTAAATTTTATGTGAAGTTTTGTACTTTCTAAAGATCTTTTATTAACTTTCTTGCAATCACAAGAACCCAACTGAATTAAAATAATTAAAATAAAACATAACGTTTTAATCAACTACACCTTGAATACTAAGAGAACACTATTGCCAACTGCTGAGCTAGTAAAGAACAAGAAAAGGAGCAAAATATATATTATAAACATATTTCATGTTATTTAAAAAAAAGAAATTAATAAAAAACACTACAGAAATAATATAGTATTGAATATTATCAATTGTGTATTTAATTTATGTTAACCTTACAGACAATTTATTCCTTAATATAGCCAACGTGAAAATTTTTTTACAAAAAAAAAATTGAGGTTGGTAACCCTGATTTTTTGGAATGAATTCAAATCAACTACAAGACACAGGTGAGTTGGATTAATTTAAAATAAGAGAAAAGGAGAAATAGGTGAGAAGAATCATTTTAATTGTTTTGGAAATAAAACAATTTGGCGCCTTAAAATCGGGAAACAAACCAAATACAACACATCAATAAAATAAAGTAAGGTAATAGGTTGGGGCTTCAATGGGTACGACTCCGGTACGTAACAAATAAACGCAACCAACGTGTGGCTGGTAAACCGTAAGGAGTGGTACGTAACAAATTGGCGACCAACTAGTGAGGCTAAAATTAAAGAAAACATTATAGTTTAGCGGCGATTGCGAAAGAAATAAACAGAAATGCACAAAAGATCAGCATCAAAGAAACGCACGGCAGAGGCCGAAAAGGAAATCGAGATGTTAGAGAAGGAGGCCGAGAAAGAAGTCAGAATGGGAGAAAAGGAAGTAACATCGGTTGAGGATGTGGAAACGGTAGTAAGGGAGGAAACTAGAGGAGTCCCGAATCTTATAAAATTAATGGAATTAATGAATAGTATGAATGAGAAAATGACAGAACAAAAGAAACAAAGAGAGGAAGACAAGGAAGAATTGAAGAAACAGTTAGAATCATTAAATGAGAACACTAATGAGAGTTTAAGACAAATGAAGGAAGAGATCAGACAAATAAATGGAGAGAATTTAAGGCGGATTAATGAAAGAATTGAGAATGTCCATGTGACAATTAACCAAAAGGTGGATAAAAACAATGAAGAAAGGAAACACGAAATAGCCGAAACAAATGAAAAATTAGAAAAACCAACGAAACAGTGGTACAAGTCCGTGAGGAAATACAAAATAAAATAAACAACGTCAAAAATGAAAATAAAAAGATGGTTGAAGGATACCAACAGGAAACTGTAGAAAAATGCAAGCAGATTAAGCAAGAAGTGCATCAAATTCGGGAGGAGAATAAGGAAGGAATAGCACAGGTACACACAGACATTGGCGAACAAATGGAAAGAGTACATAACAACCTAAACAATGTCGAAAGCCAAGTGAGTACAAATAAAGAGAAGATCGAGGAAATCCGTCGACGCGAGATACAATTACAAGAAGAAGTGGACTCATGGCGGGATAGAACATGTCTAAATACGATAACCGGGAGTTAATCAATTTTAAGAATTACAAACGTAACCCCATGGAGTTCCTGAAGAGGGTAGAAGAGATGATAGCAAGGAATAGAGAGACCCAGTGGAATGTTATCCGAGGAATAACAGTATAAGTATTGTTTAAGGATACCCATGACAATTGGTGGACGGCAGTACGGCCCAACATCCAGAATGTACAAGAATTTAAAAAACAATTTAGGGAGAAGTATTGGTCGGAGTCGACCCAAAATATGGTGAGAAACGACTTAAGTAATGGTCGGTATGAGGCACACGCAGGACAGTCTCCAACATCATACTTCCTAGGCAAGGTGTGCATGGCCCGTAATCTGGAGCCCAGAATTCCCGAGGAGTGCTTAGTGATACAACTATCCTACCATTACGCAGAAGGGATAAAGAACGCCCGAATATATAGCCAGATTAAGACAATCCAAGCTATGGCTAACTTTCTAGAGAATTATGAGCACGAGGGACAGTATCAACGAAACCGCATAATGAATACTAAATATAATAAGTACAACGGC
This sequence comes from Magicicada septendecula, assembly GCA_034769895.1. NCBI lineage: Eukaryota > Metazoa > Arthropoda > Insecta > Hemiptera > Cicadidae > Magicicada > Magicicada septendecula. Next base: position 1,091,818,965 of record CM068367.1, read on the forward strand.
AACGACCCTCAACAAAATCAGAATAGGAATAATAATCCTCAAACAAACCAAAATGGTAACCAGAATAGAACCCATAATAACAACCCGAATAACAATCAAGGGAATAATAATTATCGGGGTAATAACCGTTCTAATTACCACGATAATCGGCATAATCGAGGAGACGGGGACAACCGACACAACATGAATTACATATACTCACGACCTCAAGGTAATCAGAGGCGGTACCACCCGAGGACACACACGAACCACAATTATTATAACCAGTCACAACGCGATGACGACCATCAATACGGAGGAAATTGTAGACCGGTGGACAACAATCCTGGGACCAGACAGGAACCACTACCGAACCAACCACAAAACCCACAAGAAAACAGGGAGGATGAGGGAAGCTCTCATTTAAACTAATAGAGGCAGTGAGAACTGAAGACAGCCCATCACTGAACCAATCTCTTGGGGAAAGACGACAAATAACCAGACGTATCACTGACCAGACAATAACAATCATCACAAACCATTATTTAAAAGATATCAGGGAGGACCTCTTAGAAGAAGAGGATATCCATGTACACAATCACAATAATGAAATTATCTATATAATCGCTAAGTTAAATGAAATACAGTCGACACTTATGATAGATACGGGGTCTAATATCTCGTTAATTGATAGTACAGAACTGGAGAGAATCCAACAAGGAAATCAAATACCTATACCCACTTTACCTGTGAGTAATATAATCATAATCGGAGCTACTGGACGGCAAAATAAATCTGTGAAGGAAGCAAGTATCGCTCGACCTCACAAATAATAATGTGACGATACCAATAGGATTCCTAGTCGCAACGGGGTTACCGTTCAACGTATTAATTGGATGCGACGTATTACAACAACATTCGGCAGTAATAGACTTGAGTAGAGGAATAGTTTCCCTAACGTCCGAAGAAGGAGTGTGGACAGCGGAATTAGTGGATGCAAATAGAACCGTTTCAGTCAACGCCAAATGCCATGTCATGAAGAGCTATTTTTGTAAAAATAATAAGCTGCCAGAAGTGATCAAAACGTGGACGACGATCAAGAACTATGGCATAGTAAGCTGGAAGAAATACGAGCGTTCCAGAGGGAAAAAACAGGTCAACAAATAAGTGAGGTACAGGCTGAAAAATTAATTGAAATATACAACACATATAAACATATCTTTTCCAACGCCCCCGGTAAAGTCAAGGGTTACCAATGTGAAATCAATTTCAAAGAACCAGTAGACTTTCACAGAAAATCCTACCCAATAGCTTACTCACTCAAAAACGAAGTTCGAGAGGAGATAAATCGTATGATGGGGGATGACATCATAGAATATAGCCAATCACCATATACCAGCCCCATAGTAGCGATACCCAAAAAGAATGGGAAAGTAAGAATTTGCCTGGACGCTAGGGAGATAAACAAAATGATTATAAACGATAGAACATCTCCTGGCGAGATCGAAGAGATTTTGAAAAAGTTCCACGGTACCAAATACATTAGTACATGGGATACTGTATGCGGATACTGGCAGGTGGAGTTGCACCCAAATAGTAAGAAATATATGGCGTTCATTTTCGACGGAAGGAACTACCAGTTTAAAAGGTTACCTTTCGGATTGATTAATTCTGTCGCAATATTTGTAAAATGTATGGACCAGATATTGGGACAAGAAACTCTGCAATTCACCACAGTATACGTGGACGATTTACTGATAACCTCTTCTAATTGGGATGAACACTGCACAAGAGTGAAACAAGTATTGAGAAAGCTGTCAGAGAATAATGTAACACTTAAAATAAACAAATCAAAATTTATTGCAAACAAAGTAAAGTTTTTAGGTTTTAATTTAACAGAGATGGGTATATCTCCGTCACAAGAGAAAGTAGAAGCAATTCAACAGTTCCCTACTCCAAAAAACAGAAAACAGTTACAATCTTTTCTTGGAATTTGTAATTATTATAGGGAGGGGGGGAGGGAGAGAGAGAGAGAGAGAGAGAGAGAGAGAGAGAGAGAGAGAGATTATGACCGACATATATATGAACTACATGACTATGGTACTCTGTGTAGACCAAGTTCTAGGTAAATAACATTGTACAAAATGTAAATATTAAGTAATAACCATTTCCATATAATAGATCTGTTATCTATAATGTTGTGTTATAACAGTTTGTAACCCTTCAATGCAAGTTGTTAAATCTATACTGTTATCGTGTACATAGTTCTCTGATTTATGCAAGGACGATAGTGTAATAAAAATGGTGAGTGTTTTAGAGTGCCAATTGTGGACAAAGACAAGTGAGAGAGAAGGTTGGAAGAGTGAGAGAGAGAAAGAGAGAGAGGAAGGGAGACAGTGAGTGAGACGTGGTGTGAAAGAGAGCAAGAGAGAGAGAGTGAGTGGGAGGGATAGAGAGTGAGAGAGCGATTTCAGGTTAGAGTGAGTCTTTGAGAAGGAGAGGTAGGGGGAGAATGGGTGAGAGAGAAGGTGCGATTGTGGACATACACATAAATTTACAATATTCTATAGTACTCTTGACTATAATTTACAACAATATGATTACAATTATTATCCAAGTTTCCTTGTTAGATAAATTTACCATAAACTTTTGTTTGTAGTTTAAACTTAAGTACAGTAGACTCTCAACTATCCGACCTAATGTGGCAGTCGGCCGGGTCGGATAGCAAAAAAGTCGGATACACCGGAGCCGTAGGCATACCAGCCTCTGTAAGGTCAATGACCGCCACCCTATTGCGTTGACTGTACTTGTTGCTATTTGGATGCGTACGTCATATCAGTTTGTCCTTATAAATGATGTAACAACCAAGAATTAAAATTTTTTAATATTATGATCAAAAAGACGTTACATACAGCAAGACACCCCTACACGAGCCACGAGCAATAAATAAAGAACAGTTTTACGATGTGTCAACTGAACGTTTGCTTCGGACAATACGAATACGCTTCACATAACTTTACAATGGGAAATAAGGTTGGCCGTGACAGCCTCGACTCAACCAAGATTTACAGCCTGCAACATGCAAGATAAAAGGAACTATGTCAAGTACCAAATTACGGAGAAACTGTGACGGACACACTGCAAGGTTAATTTGAAGTGTACCAGTAGTAAGAAAAGGGCGTAAGTACACAATGGTATTTACCCTGTATGAGAACTGACATCGATATCTAAAGAATGGAATCGAACTTGTGCACAGCGGGGGAACGTCTTACTGGCGACAACTGATATTTACGACAGGGAGAAGGAGTGCCGTTTTGGAAACGACGACACGCTGCGTCAGGACAGCTATCGGAAAAGGGTCAAGGATAGTGAAACAATAACGAAATACGACACATTGTTCGCGTGAGAACGGCAGCAGGGCCCGGAGTACGCTTAGACAAAGACCTGATCGACAGCGGAGAAATTGCTCTTGTTCCAGGAAAAGAGTACGGAGGCTTTCGACGCGAACTTGTGGGGAGACAGGATACCCAATCACAACCCAGCATCTACCCAGAGAACAGGTGGAGAGGACCGTCGTCATCATGACAACGGGAACGTCGAATGAGAAGTGAAGAACGATAGTCTTGCATAAGGGTAGGAGTTCTTCTGTCCTATCATGTTCGACCTAAGGCGTGTCTTCCAGAAGATTGCATTGTGGTAAATGATGCTTGATAAAAACTGTTTGCAGAGCACGCGGGAGAACAGTCTTCATATAATTTTCGACAGTCATCATATATTTTCAATCACGTACTTTTAAACAGTCTTCATACATTTTAACAGTCTTAATACAAAGTTCGAGAGTCTTCTTATAAATTTCTCAATCGTATACTTTAACAGACTTCACGGAACTAAATCTTCTAAGTCTTAATACAATTCGATTAACATACGGACAGCAGTGGGACTTTGAAACTCTGCTACGCGGTATATAATTAAGTGACTTAAACATTTTGATATCGGCGTGTATCCGGTAATAGTGTACCTACAGCGACTAAATCATGCGACATACGCCAGTGCTTAATAACTCTAAGAGTTCTTTATTATACTCAAATTCAGAACTGAACCAACCAATCGCAGTTTCATCAATAACCGACGCGCAGAACTATTGTTAATGTATTACCGGACAACGAAATCGTAACGTTGTACAGTGCGGCGAAGCGATACAATATAATTTGGAACAATTACACCACGGCATCAAAGACACTATACATTAATGTACACACAAGAAGTTCAACAATAGACAGTCAGATATTTACACCATAGTTAATGATGAACTTACCCACACGACACATGATTTCATAGACTCTAACAGTAACAGCCGAATCAACAGAAAATACACACAGCGCGAGTGAATCTGATCCGCGTGTGTTGAGTGTTAGTGACATCACAGCTACGCAACTTCACACATATGGACCACAAACGAGAAGGAGTTACACCGATGGAAATATCGGATAAATCGCTTTACAAGTAATCTTTATGCTATTCTTATCATAAGAACTCTACTGTCCTGTCTCTTTTCAAGAAACACCCCTTGAGTATTTAAATTAAATATGATAAATATAATTAACGCTATTCATCTGAGGCAAGCAATGAACGCATTAGTATAAGATTTATTGTTTGACTATTTGTGTTTTTCTATATATCGATTGTATTATATATATATATATTGAAACTTTCTACTCTTTAATTGATATCATAATAATTTAAAATTAATGTTAACACACTCCTACTTACCATTGCGTGGCTTCAAGGTTGCGTCATACGTATGTTTGGGATGCAGACGCAATTTCTTAAGGTTGTGAGAATAATTTGCACAACACATTTATATGAAGAGAATTTCCATTTAATGTTTTACTGTTACTTTAGTGAAATTAAGAACATACATTTAGTAAATACATGTTTCAGGTGTTGTGCAACACGTGACTCTGTTATAATCTGACTTACAATCTACGGCTTACCTTATTTTTTCTAGGACACAAACATAAAAGGCAAACACAAATATACACAGAAAGCCGCCCAGCTTTGCCACACACTCTATCACACCAATTAAACCCCTTTTAAATATTATAGTCAATATAGAAAATAGTTAGCCTTTATACATTCCTGTTTCGTTACATTCATTAACTGTCCTGATGCCGACCGAACACGTGTTTAATGTCCGATTTCACTCTTGGCGTTTCGCACTTTCGCTACACTAGTTTATTGCGTCGTTGATTCACGAGTCCCGGTCGGTATTAACGATATTGTTGTTTCACATCACATCGTATAAAACAACACCGACCGGGACGCCGACAGAGTTGTAAGCGTCTCTAACTGGGTGCGGCTCTAGCTGACTATATGGCGTCTCTGCTCAATGTCGACTGTGGTTGTGAACGTAACAGGTACATCTACCTGTTCCTGCATGGAAGTTGTTCTTCAATGCCACGATGTTTTCGTCGTCGCTCCTTGTTCCTCTGCTGTCGTGTAACCATTTTATATAGGGAATGGAGCTGACATATGTGGATGACCAGAGCTTCATATTGGGCTTGGCTCTGCTGATGTCATTGGAAAGACCGGATTTAGCCATGACTTCCTGCCGCTCAAAAAGCACATTGCGGAATTTTGTTAGTACCAGGACATCCGGTTTTTTTGTCTGGATGCGTCACTCAGATTTGCAGTGATACAGCTGAGTCTGTGTGCTGTTTACACAAGTACAGAGTTCTTAGAATTTTGTGGAGGTAAATTCTTCTGCCGTGTTACACCACTAAAATTGCGCATCGCCTTTGTTCCAAACTCTATTTCTAAACATCGTGCGGTTGCTTGTTAAATAACGTTGCACAATAACACAGTTTTACCATACTTTATACCAGTCCGCCCGAAAATGAAATAAATAAAAATATAAATATATGCCCCAAACGGTTAAAATAAAGACACACAAAATTTGACCCGGTACAATACCCCCTCGATGAGAATTCTGCTGTCCACGACAGAAGAAATCTCATCGATAACCCCGAAGAGGATCGGTGAGGAACTGGTGCCAACAACCACCTGGTTCTTAATCTGCATGGGTACACGACCCCCCTGGCTCAGCGACCATGGACTCATCTGAACGAGATCACTGGACTTCTCCGTAAGAGATCCCAACACCGAGAAATCGATCAGACTCGCACCATAGCCCACCTCGCCCTTCAACATACTACCCCCAAAAATCCTCAATCCCTGGCTAAAATCATTCCAGCTCCTCCGCCGATATGGATCCCCTTTTTGCAAGCTGGGCTGCCTTTGGCAAATACTGGGCTCACACACTCTAACATTACATATTACCATAACACATAAGAATAAAACTTTCTTTTAAAATTTATCAAAAATTTAAAAAATTCAAAATTCAAAAAATAATCGTTTATCAAAAAATTCTCTTCCTCTTTTTTCTAATTTTTGTTTCAATGACTTAACCTAAACATTTCTAATAATACAAATACATCCTTACTCTAGCATGAGAATCCCTTATAGTCTACCAATATAATGCAATACAATAAAAGCAACATGGTTAATACACACATAATAAAAACTCATTATCTAATAGACAACAATAAAATAATACACTTAAAATTATAGCATGAACACCTTAATTTACGAGTCTGAGCATATAATTATGTGGACAGAGCACAAGCATTTTTGATTGGATTAAACCTTGAATAAGCAAAACTTTGTCATAAAATTTTAACTTCGTGACTCCTTTGCGTCACCTCCCAGCCACACACACTATTTCAGGTTATGGAGGACTGTCTCGCCCTTTCGCTTCCACAGAGACGGTATATTTTGGAGCAGGGTTTACCTCTCCGTGTCTCTGCTTCCGCTGTTAAGTTTAAAATTGGTGAACATCATAATGTTCTTGTTATAAAATCATGCACCCTTAAAAACGGATCTGCCACTGGTCTTGCTGTTCCTACTCGAACAGAGTGGCAGCCGCTGTTCCCTAGTTCCGGAGATTTCCTCTAATTGTCCCCCCATTAAATTTCAAATATATACCAATTTCAAGTCAGCTATGGTCAAGGGACTTGGTATGACCATAGCTGGCCGCTAGCCAAAACCACGGTTAGTGCTGGTAAGACAGTAACCGCCCGAAAAGTCGAGGAAATCTAACCTTTAATTTCACTGCCTGTTCCACATCAATCTCATTATGTGCGACACGGTCATTTAATATGGTGTGTACAGTTTTTATTTTACACGTATAAGGTGTGCCGCACATTTATCGCCAGCTCGGCCTCCGATGGAGGTAACACTCACTGCTACCCCCAACCCCTTTCGCTACTTGTGAGAGCACAGGCCACCCCCACAATAGCCACTTAATCTAATTACGATTGACAACTAATTAAAATTTTTTGTATACATTATCATATAATATTTACATCAATAATCGTCTAACCCATTCATAACCTTTTACCGTTTAACTTTCTTGAAATTTTCAAAATTTATTATTAATAATCATTATTTATCATTTTTCATTTATTAAAAAAAAATTTTTTAATTATCATATTTATTAAACACAATGATTGCATTAAAATTTCACTATTGCATTAACACCTCAATCACACCTGTAAACATTTTTATTACACATGATTATAAAATTTTTCTACTTACAGTCCATTTAACATGATATGCCCACAAAACATAATCACCACCATCTCTGAAACATTTCACAAAATTTATTAATTTAAATTAAATAATTTATCATTCATTACCAAATTTCCATCTCGTAAAACAAACTGAATTTACAAAAAATTTAATTATACAACATTTACATAATCAATTAAAATATTTAAAATATATCAAATTATTTTAATTAAATTAATTATTAACAATATAAAATTCATTACCATCCAAACAAATATAATTCTGATTACTTGTTTTCAAAATTAATTTGGTTTATTTATTTAAATTGCAAGTATTTCAATATTATTATCACAACAATCATCTTACATACACACCTATAAATTCACTATATTTTATCTACAACTCTTGTTAATTATTGTTCCATTTTTTCCACACTTCTGTCCAAATCTGCCATGTCGAACAACCATAAAACATAATGTTTAATTGTCTTTTATTGTTTTACAGTCTACCCGCCATCGTCAAAGGTTAATCTTGGTTCTAAATAACACTTTTCAATTATATTGACACACATATTGTTGTCTTGTGTGTCATAACCAAACAATTTCAATTTATCCGTTATACCATAATAATCATTCACCAAGTCTACGTTAAGTATTTCTGTTAAATCTCCGTCAGTAAATATTTCCAATATCGGGTTAGTCACTTTTTCATCAATTAAATTATTCTTGTTTAAATACACTTCTAATATTTCTTTCAACTCATCATAATCTCTCTTTACTTCATATAAATCTATCTCTCTCTCAACACACCATTCTCTATTTAAATCTCTCTCATCATAACACCATCTCATATCTTCAATATTACTCCAGACAGAGGGTACAACATTATACAACATTACTTCATTTAACAATAAGGGTCTCTTGCCCTGAAAAAACAACATTAAATCATCATCATCATTATAAACAATAAGGGGAAAATTTGCCCTCTGTCCCCATTCAATTACTACATTATCCTTCCACTCTCTCTCTACTTCATAAACACTCATTAACATTTCATTATCGCATTCTAAAACTTCATCAGTACTATTTGTTATTATATTTTCATCATTTGCTTCTACATTATTCTTCACCCCCACTATACTCTCAAAATTGTCTACTATTTCGTCATTTTTACATTTTGTCATATTTAAAACATTGTCACCCAACTTCTCAAACTTCTGTTCTAACTTATTTAAACTAGTTTTTATTGTTTCGTTAGTGCTTTCTAAATGTTTATTCATTTCTTGTATTTCATATTTCAACTCATCAAATTTCTCATTCTGTATATCTAACTTTACATCAAATTTATTGAAACTGGTACAAAGAAATTGTATCATTTTCATTATATCTTGATCTTCAGATTTTTTAATCGGGACTGGTGTCGACTGACTTTCTGTTTTATTGTCAGTGAAGCTGACTTCACCATTATTATTTTTACTTTCTCTATTCGATTTTGGGGTCGTTTGGATCCCCGAATCATCTGTATTATTTGATTCATTTATACTACTTGTGTTCAGAGTTTTGTCGCCTTGACCTACATTCGGTGTTGAATGTATGTCAAGACTACTCATCACAGCTGATTCGTCAACTTCAGCTGTTTCACTTATCACAGTCGAGTCGGACAAATCGACTCCGTTCTCTGTTGTATTTTCCATTATTATTATTTTTAGGTATTTATTCTGTTTACAATATAAATAATATATATTTTAAATATATATTTATATTTTAAATATTCTTTACTTACTTAGCGTAACTTAACTTTACATAAGTACCTTTTGCGTATTCTCACACAACCTCCAAATTACGATTGCATCCCATTTATAGGTATGGAATTTATTTTTTAAATTCGTCCCTTTCGTGGCGCCAATGAAACGTTCTTTATATAAATTAAATGATGTCGTATTAATTTAAAATTAATGTTAACACACTCCTACTTACCATTGCGTGGCTTCAAGGTTGCGTCATACGTATGTTTGGGATGCAGACGCAATTTCTTAAGGTTGTGAGAATAATTTGCACAACACATTTATATGAAGAGAATTTCCATTTAATGTTTTACTGTTACTTTAGTGAAATTAAGAACATACATTTAGTAAATACATGTTTCAGGTGTTGTGCAACACGTGACTGTTATAATCTGACTTACAATCTACGGCTTACCTTATTTTTTCTAGGACACAAACATAAAAGGCAAACACAAATATACACAGAAAGCCGCCCAGCTTTGCCACACACTCTATAAACACAAATATACACAGAAAGCCGCCCAGCTTTGCCACACACTCTATCACACCAATTAAACCCCTTTTAAATATTATAGTCAATATAGAAAATAGTTAGCCTTTATACATTCCTGTTTCGTTACATTCATTAACTGTCCTGATGCCGACCGAACACGTGTTTAATGTCCGATTTCACTCTTGGCGTTTCGCACTTTCGCTACACTAGTTTATTGCGTCGTTGATTCACGAGTCCCGGTCGGTATTAACGATATTGTTGTTTCACATCACATCGTATAAAACAACACCGACCGGGACGCCGACAGAGTTGTAAGCGTCTCTAACTGGGTGCGGCTCTAGCTGACTATATGGCGTCTCTGCTCAATGTCGACTGTGGTTGTGAACGTAACAGGTACATCTACCTGTTCCTGCATGGAAGTTGTTCTTCAATGCCACGATGTTTTCGTCGTCGCTCCTTGTTCCTCTGCTGTCGTGTAACCATTTTATATAGGGAATGGAGCTGACATATGTGGATGACCAGAGCTTCATATTGGGCTTGGCTCTGCTGATGTCATTGGAAAGACCGGATTTAGCCATGACTTCCTGCCGCTCAAAAAGCACATTGCGGAATTTTGTTAGTACCAGGACATCCGGTTTTTTTGTCTGGATGCGTCACTCAGATTTGCAGTGATACAGCTGAGTCTGTGTGCTGTTTACACAAGTACAGAGTTCTTAGAATTTTGTGGAGGTAAATTCTTCTGCCGTGTTACACCACTGAAATTGCGCATCGCCTTTGTTCCAAACTCTATTTCTAAACATCGTGCGGTTGCTTGTTAAATAACGTTGCACAATAACACAGTTTTACCATACTTTATACCAGTCCGCCCGAAAATGAAATAAATAAAAATATAAATATATGCCCCAAACGGTTAAAATAAAGACACACAAAATTTGACCCGCTACAATATATGTATGTGTATGTTTTCCAGCATACAACGTATTGGATTCGCATTGTAATTTGATATATATACATGTGTTCTTGTTATGAATGTATTTACAGGGAATCATCCATATTTATATATTGAAGTCTCTTTATTTAATGATGTTAATAAATAAGAGTTTATTTTATCCAGAATATATGCGTTCATTATTGTCAAAGTTATCTCAGAACAAGAAAGTAATGGCACTTGAATGATTTATAGTAGTTTATTAATTTATACAATAATTAGAGTCTCAATGCAATAATTATGCTAACATAAAAGAACTAACGTATCACTTAGCTTCAATCAGTTGATATGAGTAACCTAATTGAGTGATTACACGATCTCATTTTGCAAATTAGTATAATCACATAATTAATTAATCACAGTTAGCATAATAAATAACTCCTTATATCTTTGTATTTGGCTCCCAAAGAACGTGGGGCTCGGCAATCACAGATTTATTAATTAATTATTGTTGGCATAATTAATCCCCAATTATCTTTGTATTTGGTGCCCATCGCACGGCAAAGAGCAGGCAGTAGATAGGATAAGCGTATATATATATATATATATATTTCATGTTAGTTGTAAGAACAAATATTATTAGTGTGAAGCTAGTTGGACTGAATGTTAACGCGGAGTAAGGCTGCAAAAATGACGACCAGTAGCTCCGATTCCATGAATTTCGATATTAATAACCAACAGGGTGTACCTGATGTCGAACGAGAGGAATCACCAACCTATTCACAAATGACCGAGGAGACGTCAGACGTCAGAGCGCGGGGACAGGAGTCCCAACAACAACCGCAGGAAGAGGTGACGTTGCGCGCATTAATGGACTTTATGAGTAGGAAATTTGAAGAAACCAATGAAAAGTTTGAAAAGCAGAATGAAAATTTTAATGAAAAATATGAGAAGCAGAATGAAGATTTTACAAAAAAGTTTGAGAAGCAAAAGGAAGAAATTAATGAAAATTTTATAGAGAAGTTCAACAAACTAGACGAAAAGTTAGACAAACATAAGAAGGAAGTCATGCAACAAGTGGCCGAGCAAATCACACAAATACGCGCGGAAGTGCGTGAATATATAAATAATTGTGACAAGAAGCTAGACAAGCAGAAGGAGCAGCTCGCGCTGTTACGCACAGATATACGTGAACATACGAATACATGGAACAACAACAAAAACGAAGTCCAGAAGAAGCAGGAAGAAGAAGTGAATAAAAGTTACGAAGAGGTACGGAAAGTACGAGATAACGATAACGCTGTTGATTTCACAGACGTGTTAGCTACTAAGAAATTAGCAACTGTGGGATCTAACGTAAGTGTCAGTAGTAAGCCGAGAAACAAGTGGATTAAGAAAAGAAATGATTTTGTTTCTTTGTATTTAATGACGTCGGAAGATGATTATCCAGACATGGATAGAAATAATAAAAGTTTAATACTATCAAGTAGAATGCATAAAAAGCACAAATTATATAGCACAAGAATAGATGCTGCATCAGTGAATCCAACGATGAAGTATCCAGCGTGTGGAACAGGCGTACATCGACTAAGTAGTCGAGGTGCATTAATAAAGGAAAGTTCGATATTAAGATGAATACTGCATGTTATGAAAATGAATGCAAAATTAAGCAAGCCATGGATGATGTGAAGCAGAAAAACCTACCAGGTCCGTATACATATCCGTCCTGGACAAGAAATGTTATGAGGAAAAGGAGGAGAAAAAATCTTACTGGACGACTTAAGCATATTATAAGTGCTACCAGTACTGAAAGGCGAGTCCAAGTGCTCGAGGTAAGAATTCTTAAAAATATAGAAAACAAGATATTATTACGTGAGCACACGAGTAGTAAAATGAATGTCGAAGAAAGGAGCCGTGGACAAGTTTGGAAGAGGCGACAAAAGCAATTTAAAGCGTGTTGGCTTAGAGAAAGTGGTCGCAAAGGACGGTGTGACACATCTTCTACCCACCCTCAGAGAGAGAGAAAGGGACATGTCATAAATCTTGGAGGTGGAAGGGCAGCACATTATACCAGAGTAACAGGGACAAATAACCGGCTGTTGAGTAGATGTGTGGCACAAACCCCAAGGTCAGCACCCTCACTATTTACAAACAAAAATGCGTGCGTGAATAACGGCACAAGGTCTACAAGACATACAACTATGTCTCCACAAATAGAAAGTTAAGAACAAAATAAATGAACACGTGGTAAGAAGGCGATTTTAAGAACGTCTGAAAATTTAATAATTAGGTTAGATAATATTGAATAAAATACATTAAATATGATTGGTTATGTGAGAATACACAAACCAAAGAAGATAATTAGATATGAGTATTAATGACTGACGATTAACGTATGAAATTAAAATGACGCAACATACGAACTCACTGAGTGCGATAGCAGTGACAAGGTGAGAAGGAAATTTAATGTACGTCAAGTTGAAGAGGTACCACGAAACGAAAGTACAAGTCTCACAGGAAAGCGAAAGTTGCATCGACAATTAGTTGGACTATGGAGGGCGTGGGCCAGTGCATAGGGTGAATGTCCCGCGAAAACCGGTCCAACTAGCTAAACGATATGATGTATAACTTATTAGCGTATAATTTAAAGATTTTTTTTGTACATGGAGTTCTTAAGTCACGATGTGACAGTCTAATGACATTAATTACATGTGTATAACCAATGTTAATGAAAATTTCAATAGAAAGGACACTTATGATGCGAAAAGTTCGATCGGATGTGCAGCAATAAATTGCTAAAGACGTTATAACGAGCTTTTTATAGACACACGATGATGTAAGATTAATTAATCAAATCTGAGTGGTATAAAGCGAAGTTATCTATAATCATAATGATTTCAAATGAATTGTTAATTGTTCCTAAATAATGTATATAAATTTATAATCTATATAATCAGTATAAATGTTAGTAATACGTATTATGAGTGATACTCGATAACAAATAATGAAAGTATCAATATGTATTGACAGGTTCGTAAATGGTGTTTTAAATGTTCAAGATAGACTAAGGACATTAACTATCGTAACGATATTTAAACGATACATGAATAATTACATTTCATGTTGAAAACCATTATTTCATATATTAGGTTATAAGCGGATGACACAGCCATCCACAGTTATTATTATTATTGTAAAATAATCCCATATCTAATTAGATATGAACAATGTGTGAAAATGCGTTCATCCTTCCTCAGATGCACGGCAATAAATTCCCAGAGTTAGTTTACAACAAAATATAGGGAATATATACCCGTATACCCCAAGCAGAGGAAAGTGGGTCAATGACCGTGACCTTATCGGAGGGGACTCCCACAACAAACACAGAGCGCAGAAATCAGATTAGAATGTCTTCTGCTGATCCAACATCCAATCCGATTTGGGGACTATGTAACAACCAAGAATTAAAATTTTTTAATATTATGATCGAAAAGACGTTACATACAGCAAGACACCCCTACACGAGCCACGAGCAATAAATAAAGAACAGTTTTACGATGTGTCAACTGAACGTTTGCTTCGGACAATACGAATACGCTTCACATAACTTTACAATGGGAAATAAGGTTGGCCGTGACAGACTCGACTCAACCGAGATTTACAGCCTGCAACATGCAAGATAAAAGGAACTATGTCAAGTACCAAATTACGGAGAAACTGTGACGGACACACTGCAAGGTTAATTTGAAGTGTACCAGTAGTAAGAAAAGGGCGTAAGTACACAATGGTATTTACCCTGTATGAGAACGAACTGACATCGATATCTAAAGAATGGAATCGAACTTGTGCACAGCGGGGGAACGTCTTACTGGCGACAACTGATATTTACGACAGGGAGAAGGAGTGCCGTTTTGGAAACGACGACACGCTGCGTCAGGATAGCTATCGGAAAAGGGTCAAGGATAGTGAAACAATAACGAAATACGACACATTGTTTGCGTGAGAACGGCAGCAGGGCCCGGAGTACGCTTAGACAAAGACCTGATCGACAGCGGAGAAATTGCTCTTGTTCCAGGAAAAGAGTACGGAGGCTTTCGACGCGAACTTGTGGGGAGACAGGATACCCAATCACAACCCAGCATCTACCCAGAGAACAGGTGGAGAGGACCGTCGTCATCATGACAACGGGAACGTCGAATGAGAAGTGAAGAACGATAGTCTTGCATAAGGGTAGGAGTTCTTCTGTCCTATCATGTTCGACCTAAGGCGTGTTTTCCAGAAGATTGCATTGTGGTAAACGATGCTTGATAAAAACTGTTTGCAGAGCACGCGGGAGAAGTCTTCATATAATTTTCGACAGTCATCATATATTTTCAATCACGTACTTTTAAACAGTCTTCATACATTTTAACAGTCTTAATACAAAGTTCGAGAGTCTTCTTATAAATTTCTCAATCGTATACTTTAACAGACTTCACGGAACTAAATTTTCTAAGTCTTAATACAGTTCTATTAACATGCGGACAGCAGTGGGACTTTGAAACTCTGCTACGCGGTATATAATTAAGTGACTTAAACATTTCGATATCGGCGTGTATCCGGTAATAGTGTACCTACAGCGACTAAATCATGCGACATACGCCAGTGCTTAATAACTCTAGAGTTCTTTATTATACTCAAATTCAGAACTGAACCAACCAATCGCAGTTTCATCAATAACCGACGCGCAGAACTATTGTTAATGTATTACCGGACAACGAAATCGTAACGTTGTACAGTGCGGCGAAGCGATACAATATAATTTGGAACAATTATACCACGGTATCAAAGACACTATACATTAATGTACACACAAGAAGTTCAACAATAGACAGTCAGATATTTACACCATAGTTAATGATGAACTTACCCACACGACACATGATTTCATAGACTCTAACAGTAACAGCCGAATCAACAGAAAATACACACAGCGCGAGTGAATCTGATCCGCGTGTGTTGAGTGTTAGTGACATCACAGCTACGCAACTTCACACATATGGACCACAAACGAGAAGGAGTTACACCGATGGAAATATCGGATAAATCGCTGTACAAGTAATCTTTATGCTATTCCTATCATAAGAACTCTACTGTCCTGTCTCTTTTCAAGAAACACCCCTTGAGTATTTAAATTAAATATGATAAATATAATTAACGCTATTCATCTGAGGCAAGCAATGAACGCATTAGTATAAGATTTATTGTTTGACTATTTGTGTTTTTCTATATATTGATTGTATTATATATATATGTATGTGTATGTTTTCCAGCAAACAACGTACTGGATTCGCATTGTAATTTGATATATATACATGTGTTCTTGTTATGAATGTATTTACAGGGAATCATCCATATTTATATATTATAATACTACTATATATTACCTTCCTGAAATAATAACTCATGGATATGATTTAATAACATAATGATTTAATCTGTGTAACATAAATTCAATTATTGGAAAATTCCATTCGATACATAAGGTTGTCACAGGGTCGATATTTATCTCAGGATTTATAATTAAATAATTTTAATATATTTCGTGGGAATTCTTGTGGCTGCTACGAAAAGTTCCTTTGCATGTTGATTAATAATAGAGAGTACCTTTACAAACAATATATTACTTATAATCTAAAAATTTACACAAATTATATATTAAGTTACATACAAGTTTTGACGATATTCAATTTGTCCGTCTCAGAAAATAATGTAGTTTATTAGTGTACAATAAATGTTTTCCTTGTAATCACTGTTAGCTTATATATTGAATTTGGTTGCACTTTAAAATGTTGACTAGTGATTAGTGTTAGTGTAAATTGTTATATTGTCTAGTGGTTGTTCCTTGTTGAAAAAAAAAATATTGTCAAATTATACTTTACACATCTAGACGATATTGCTGAAGGGTTCCTGGTTTATTCTGAATATTTTTCTTGATTGTGTGTATTATTTGTTCATGAAAATTGTAGTGGAAGGATTATTATCTTCGATGATGGTCCTTCAGATCTTCTTTCACACACGGGTCATCTATTTTTATATACTTTTAATTACCTCTAGACACGCACTATTCAACTGCTTTCCATCACAATTAACAATTAAGTGTTATTTCTTCTTTTTTGGTCATAGAACTCATACAAATTTCTTAAATTTTGATTGGTCATTTATGTACAGGTTAAATGTTATAGGATCAACACCCATTACCTACTTTATATTTTATAAATTACCTTTAATAGATAATTTTATTATTATACTCTAATTATATATGCAATGTTTATACAATTATTAATTAGATAATTATAAACAATTTGATACTAAACATGCCTCAGTTTATAACTGTAAAACCTTATTAATTTGAATTTCTATGATATGTGGTGGAACAATTTGTTATGATTTATTGTAATTTCTACTTTGACTACCTGAGATAAATATATTTACATAAATTAACTGGTGACATAAAATCTTATAACATACAACAAAACTCTTAATAATAATAATTGTTTTTGACAGTTTTAGTTTATTTATACTGCTAAACTATTGTCTGTATGATAAACTAAAATTCTGTCTAATAATAACAATAAAACACTTTTCATACAAAAATAATTAACACTGTTTAACAGTAGTCTGTGTCACTATTTATATTCTGTCACTCATATAACTGTAAGGTTTGTGTCCCTTTTTCTATCCTTAAAATATGTCGATACAATTTTGTTAATACAATTTTAATTTATGATTAGGTACTCTTTATTGGGTTTGGTTGTTATTATTCAGGGTAAGTTGATTAGGCCTACTAGGTTTATTTATTTCACTTTTTTCTGTTTACTGCCCTATTCTACTGGGTTTTTTCTGGGTTTCTGGATAATATTATATAAGTCAAACCAAATAGTTTTCCTTTAATTTGCTTTCAATTATTATTTCTTGGTTCCTCTCTGGATCGGATTCCACTATTATTTACTATTCTTTTGTAACATTTTGTTTCGTTACAAATTGCCTCCCTTCAGAAGTAATTATTTCTGAACACTTCATTAGGTGTGAGGACATAATTACTTATGTTATTTATTCCTTTTCTTCCTCGTGATATTTTTTCATGGATTGTTGATTATAATCTTCTGAATTGCTACTATTGGGCTAGTATATGGTGATTCGCTATGCTCAATTTTATATCATTTAATAACATTTTATTAATTTCAGCTCTAACCGCCTCCTTCAATGAATATGGTATAGGATAGGATTTTCTGTGGAATTCTGCTGGTTCTTTGAATTGTATTCTACACTGATAGTTTTTTACTTTTCCTGGTTTTTCTGAAAATACATGTTTATACTTCTTATATATCATAATGAGATCTTCTACTTGTTTTACTGTCAAGTTATTTGTGCCTTGGTGTCTAAACTCTCTTATCTCCTGTAATTTACTGTTCCACAGGTCTTCATTTGTCATATTATAGATTATTTTTCTGCATTGGGTGTCATTATTTAAAAAATTTAATTCCCTAACTTGGTGATGGGTACAGTTCAGAGGGGCACCATCGCTTCCTATTAACTCTGCCGTCCACATAACACCTTCTGAGTTCAAGGACACCTTCTCCTTGCTCAAATCAATAATGGCTGAATATTTCCTCAGCATATCGCATCCGATTAATAATTCGAATGGTAGGCCGATTGCGACCAAACATATAATATTAATTGTAACACCTTTGCTTTCTATTTCCAATGACACTTGTTTTCTCACTGTTTTATTTTGACGCCCAGTGGCACCTATTAAAATAACATTATTGACAGGTAAGGTAGGTATTATATTTTTACTTTGTTTCTGTATTCTCTCCAGTTCAGCGTCATTAATAAGTGATACATTTGCACCAGTATCTATCATTATTCGTGTAGGAATTCCTTCAATTTGAGCAGTTATGTATAAAATTTCATTATGCTGGTTGATTCTACTTGTCACCGTTTCCTCCAACAGTTCTTCTCGAAGATTTTTCAAATAATAATTGTAAATAATAGTAAGATTTTGACTGTCCGTCCTTAAACTTTGGTTGTTGTTATACTTCAAAATTCTTTTATTTTCCATAATTAGTTTTTCATAATTAGTTGGTAGTAATTTGTTATTACTATGTTTTTGAATTTGGTGGTTATTGTACCCAGTAGTTAGTAGCAGTAAGGGGTCGCGAGGGTTTATTACTGCCTCACTCCGTTTAAATTAAGGCTATCATGATTATTTTCCGGGCATGACTGTTGATTTGCCTGGACTGGTGTGCTGGTTCCTGGTTGTTCAACCTCTCGGTTGTCTAATTGTTCACTTCCCCTTGATTCTCGGAAGTCCTCCTGGCTTCTACTTCTGACTCGGTTATAATGGTGACTCATCCCTCTGGGATTTCCTCTTTGATCATAACTGTTATTAAAACTGTTCCTCCGAGGTTGATGGTATCTCCAGTAATCCCCTTCTTCGGCACTGATGTAATTTATTCGGGGTCGGTACGAACGATTATTATTATAATTACCCTGATTATTATTGTTATTAACTCCTGAGTTACTCCTAAAATTATTATAATTTTGGTTTGTTCGGTAGTTATTATAATTATTATTGTTTCTATTACCCGGATGGTAATTTTGATTGGGCCTGTTGTTATCATTATTGTTAATTGGGTTTCGATTGAAGTTTGCTGGTTGGTTATTATTTGGGGTAAAATTTTGGTTGTAATTACGATCGTTGACATAACTATTCCGGTTATTCATGTTATTATATTGATTATGATTCATACCATGGTTATTATTTTTTGAACTGCACTGATCCGTTCGTTGTCTGCTTCTTTTGTAGTTGTGACTTACCGATCAATCACATATATTATTATTATATATTTCCAATTAATTGTTACTTACCGTTACGAAAACTTACAGGGTCACAGGATTCGTTCACATGTACCTAGATACAAACATGGTCTATGGGTTATGCAAAGTACTGACACAACTCATGTTAGAAGAGAATTCAACTTTTAATTTTTATTTTAAAATTATTTGACAGATTTGAATTTTTTACTTTTCCTCCAAATATAGATTTTGCACACTTTAAAATATTATGATTTTACAGATTGCGTAATCATTACGTCTATTCTTATTTTCTATTACTTACAAGAGAGCCCAGCCTGCATCACACACTCTCACATTATTAACAAACCTTTAACACATTGAATCTAATAATATAAAAATACCACTCCCCAGCCGGCACGCGGTTTTAGTTCGCACTGTTCGTTTTTCTCATTTTTGACTTTGTGATGAGTTCCGGATTTCACGGTTGTTGCTAATTGATAACTATTGGTTTCACTGCCGCATAATAGTTCACAAAATAGAGTTTTAAGACTGAAACGTGGAAAAATCTGAAGAGCCCCTTTAGGGCGGTGTCTGACCAGACACGATCAGTGACGAACTGCCGCAAACTTTTTGTTTGTACACTGTTACTTTTTAATGACTGTTTCCCACTTTCTAAGATAGGCCAAATTTGTTTTAACGGCCTATCTTGTAAAACCGAGGCCCCTGT
Organism: Magicicada septendecula; assembly: GCA_034769895.1. Lineage (NCBI taxonomy): Eukaryota > Metazoa > Arthropoda > Insecta > Hemiptera > Cicadidae > Magicicada > Magicicada septendecula. The sequence goes on from CM068367.1 coordinate 1,091,839,345, forward strand.
TTTAAATTCACAATTCTATTGTCTGCTGCTGCTTACTCTCTGATACCAAACTGCACACTCTGATGACACACTGTAGACTGTGTTACAAGGCTGCTGCTATGTGATTGTGCAATCCGTCTGGCAATTGTTTTGACTGACTGTGTGTATGTTGCATTGCTGTACTGGAGGCTCCTTACAGGTGAAATCTGGCAATTTAAAAGTGATTGAATGGGTGATCTATGTTAATATAGAATTAAACTGTGGTAGCTCCCATATATGAAGTGAATTGTACACTTTTAACAAAATCAAAACCAAGATTAATAAAAAATAAAAAACCTTCCAATTTGACCCATTACAATACCCCCTCGATGAGAATTCTGCTGTTCACGACAGAAGAAATCTCATCGATAACCCCGAAGAGGACCGGTGAGGAACAGGTGCCATCAACCCCCTAGTTCTTAATCTCATGGGTACACGACCCCCCTGGCTCAGCGACTATGGACTCATCTGAACGAGATCACTGGACTTCTCTATAAGAGATCCCAACACCGAGAAATCGATCAGACTCGCACCACAGCGCGCCTCGCCTTCTAACACGCTACCCCCAAAAATCCTCAATCCCTGGCTAAAATTATCCCAGCTCCTCCGCCGATATGGATCCCCTTTTTGCAATCTGGGCTGCCTTTAGCAGATACTGGGCTCACACACACTAACATTACATATTGCCCTAACACATAAAAATAGAAACTTCCTTTTAAAATTTATTATAAATTTAAAAAATTCAAAATTCAAAAAAAAACAATCTTTTATCAAAAAATTCTCTTCCTTGTTTTTCTAATTTTTGTTTCAAATAACTTAACCTAGACATTTCTAATAATATAAACACATCCTTACTCTAACATGAGAACCACTTATATTCTACCAATACAATGCAATACAGTAAAATAAACATGGTTAATGCACACATAATAAAAGAATCATTACTCAAAATATTCGCTCGCTGGCAGGCGAAAAATCAAGTTTTTTTTTTTTCCAAAAAATTGAAATTTTCAAAATTTTAAAATTAAAAAAAAAATGAAATTTATTCATTAAAAAATTTTATTAAATTTATTTATTAAATAACATATTTATTAAAATTATTCAAATATTGGTTTGCATTAATCAATCAAACAAATTAAAATTGGATTTCTACTATACAAGCTTAGTAGGTGTCTGACCTCATCAGCTGATCGTAACTAGGTCAAGTCCAAGATCCTTGACCTACATATGTTATATATGAGTTCTGAAAACACACTGAACATTTGCAATATCCTACCTTGAAATACAAAACATAATAACAAAACATATTTAAAACAAACAAAATATTAATATAGATAATAAACAGATTGACATTTAAATTATTTAAAACAAACAATTCTTGACTTTACATTATTTTCAAATTTTATCAAAATTCTGTCACTGGTGAAAAAAATAAACAATTTTATATTCTTTATCATGAAATCTCTATTTCTTTTCAACAATCTTACTTTAATCTACTGTGGGTGATGTAAATTATTTATTCTCATTTTTCTGTATTAGATCTCTATACATATATAAACTTTCTCCCTCTGACTCTATTATTAATCAACCTTAACTCCCATCTCTACCAAAACATCTATCCCAATACGCTCTAAACCCAACTTATCATTTAACACAATTCGCCGCATTCTCTACATATAAAAAAAATACTCTCTAACCCTTTGTACATAGGATACGTGTTTCCCCTACCAAAACTCAATTCCCTTATTTGGCCCCTGGATTTTACCTAAGGCGGCCCCTTCCCCACTAAAATCTATCCCTATCCCGTCCCAACCTTTGTTGCGGACTCCCCAAATACACTACCCCCTAATACAAAATTGCCATCCCCAAAATTCTCAATCTCATTACATTACTACAAATACACAAAATAACCTCATTAATTATAAACATAAATATATGTCATTCAAAACTCTACATAAATTCTCCACAACTACCGTGTCAACATCAATATTTCACCAAATTCTATAACATACATTAACTCAAAAACAACATTACATCATATTCATCTATACTATTTCAACTTCGACTTTCAATTCAACTTGGACAGGTCTACATGTCCCATAAAACATTTATCACCCATGAATTATCTTTTATTAATTTGCATAAATTATTGTTATTTTATTTCTCATATTCTTTTTATCTTTACTTCAAAATATCTGTAGTACATCAAACATAGCATTGAACATTAATAACTTGTAACCTTTATAACTAACCTACCAGTGACGTTCTTGCTGATCAGCTGATATCCTAACATAATAAAAACACATCTCAAAATTGAACAAATTACATGGAATATACATATTTATTTTTATTTATTCTCACTTCTCACCTCATTGTTTCTCATTTTTCTGATTCTGATGCTTAGGTTAACCTGCCAGACGATTTACTTATTGGCTTAAACACATAATCAAATTACATATTCTTATCTAATAGACAACAATAAAATAATACACTTAAAATTATAGTATGAACACCTTATTTTAAAATATCTAAGCAGCTAGTTACCTGAACAGAGCACAAGCAGTTTTTGATTGGATTAAACCTTGAATAAGCAAAAACTTTGTCATAAAATTTTAAATTCGTGACTCCTTTGCGTCACCTCCCAGCCACACACTCTATTACCTCATTATTATTTTAACAAAAAGTTTTCTTTAATTATTTTGTGTCACAATAGGATTTTGTTATGGTCACCAAGTATGTCTGTAGGCATTAGTTACAACATACCACTCCAACACACCTGTCTACCTGAACGTTGTGTGCCAGACTTGTTTTCATAAACAACAGTTATAAACATTCTCAGTTTCAGCTATCATAGACTAAACACTTTGGTTGCAACATATACTGACATATCTGCTTGCTACACTTTTCAAATTTTATAAATCTTTAGATAACATATTTGTCTCTTACATTTTTATTTTATGAAGTTAATGCATCAATATGTGAAATTACAATTTCCATGACTTTAATTACCATTTTCAAAATGATTCTACGTGATTAAATGTTTCAGTTTTTCTTAATATTTCAGTAAGTTTTACAAACCTTACATCATTGGTTCTAATCTCTCTAACTTCCTCCACAATCACATTCTTAATACCAACATACCGTACTCATAACCTAACATAGCAGGTACCACAAAATAATAATTAAACCTTTTGGTTACATAAATTTACTTTGGAATATTTTCCCAAATTATTTATTTAATTACCTGTAAATAGGTTATGCTTTATGTGTACAGAATAATTGTTTATATTTTTACTCTAAGGGGAGGGTTAGGGAAATCGGGAAGATAAAAGGGATAAGGATTCTTAAAAGGTCAAGAACTAGGACTAAAGGTAAGGACAAAGCTTCCTCCTAAAATAAAGGTACATGGAGAAAACCAAGGCTCGCGTGGGCAGGGGCGCGTCCCTGAAATAGACGAACCCCACTGGGACAAGTGGGGATCCTCTATCCGCTACCACTAACTGTTTTATATTATTCATTTATTTATAATTATCTAACTATAGGTTTATTATAGTGGTTTAGTTATATTTAATTACAGGATTCAATATATTATTTTAATTATTTCAGTTATTGAAAACAACCTTTTTTAATTACTTTCATTACGTTTTACAACACACAAATAAATTTACTCAACATGTATTTACAATCCTTCATCAATAATTATTCAGTTATATCACACTTCAATATCAAAATCAGCTAGGTCATTACCATATATTAACATATTTGAAATTGTTCATTTATGAATTTCAACCTCCATCGTCAAAAATTAATCGGGGTTTCACATAGCAATTTTCAATTTTATTACCACACAAATGACTGTTTTGTGTGTGGTAACCATACAAACTAAACTCATCCATTTTATCCACATAATCATTAAACAAGTCAACATTAAGTACATTGGTTAAGTCTCCATCAGTAATATTCGTTATCAACTCAGTTATTTTTTCTTCATAAAATAAAATATTATTATTTAGACATGTATTATCAAAATAATCTTCACTCTCTATTTTAACAGGTAAGTACTTCATATCAACTAACATCTCTTTCAACTCATTATAATCTCTCATTAGTTTATATAATTCTATCTCTCCATTTAAATCTCTCTCATCATAATGCCATATCACACTTTCTCGCTCATTCCATGCAGAGGGTACAAAATTATTCAACAAAATTAAACAACTCAAATCTTTCATTAATAAGGGTCTCTTGCCCAAAAACAACACTTTTGAACACTCTGGTTCATCATAAATAAGGGGAAATTTTACCCTCTGCTCTACACATTCGCTTAAACTCTCCTTACACACACTCTCCATCTCATCAACAACTATTACCTCCTCATTAACCTCTAATCCCATTAAACTCTCATTATCACTACTATCTACACTTTCATTAATGCTCTCATTATTTATTTTTTCCGTATCAGTTTCTGATACTAACTCTTCAAACACATTAACATTCTCAGTATTAAATTCATTATTTTCGACATTATTATTATTATTTGTTAACTCTTTATCTGGCATTACATTTTTGTACTTGTCATTACAATTTTCATTTGTTTTATTTTTCTCGGTACTCATCACATGTACTCCCATTCGCTCAACACTCTGTTCTAACTTATTCAGACTAGTTCTTATCGTTTCATGGGTATTTTTACGTTTATTAATTTCTTGAATGTCATATTTCAATTTATCGAATTTGTCATTCTGGATATTAAATTTAACGTCAGAATCACTCTTTATTTCGTTAATTTGGTTTTTTAACTCATCCAAACTATTCTTTTGAACATCGAATTTTCTGTTCTGAACTTCAAACTTTGCATTAAAATCGCTACTTTGTCTATCAAATTTATCGTTCATTTTATTGTATTTGACATTGGAATCAATTTGTTGTTCTTTATAATTGCTATTTATATTTTCAGACATGGTTTTCATTAGATTAAACAGATCGTCCATCGACAACCCTTTAGTTCGTGTTGTCGACGGAGTAGATTGTGCTACTATGTTTCCGTCAGTGAAGCCGACTTCTTTACTATCACTTCTACTTTCCCTATCTAATTTCGGGGTTACTTGAATCCCTGAATCTTCATTTACTTTACTTTGATCTGTTATACTTATTTCTGCTTCACTCTGACTCACACTTGTAGTCGAGTGTGCTTCAAAATTACTAATGTTCGAGTCGTCGAAAACTTCGACACTCATTTTATTTACGTCATTTTCGTTATTTGACATTTTGTATTATTGATACAAATTAAATTATATAAATTGCTTAAATAGAATAATTAATTAAATAAATACTTAAATTTTGTAATATACTGTCAGGTTGCTAAGCTAACCTAGAACACGTTTGTATCTCTGTCGATGCGGAATTCAATTAATTAATTATAATTAATTCAATTCGTGCCTGTTCCGTGGCGCCAACTGTGACTTACCGATCAATCACATATATTATTATTATTATATTTCCAATTAATTGTTACTTACCGTTACGAAAACTTACAGGGTCACAGGATTCGTTCACATGTACCTAGATACAAACATGGTCTATGGGTTATGCAAAGTACTGACACAACTCATGTTAGAAGAGAATTCAACTTTTAATTTTTATTTTAAAATTATTTGACAGATTTGAATTTTTTACTTTTCCTCCAAATATAGATTTTGCACACTTTAAAATATTATGATTTTACAGATTGCGTAATCATTACGTCTATTCTTATTTTCTATTACTTACAAGAGAGCCCAGCCTGCATCACACACTCTCACATTATTAACAAACCTTTAACACATTGAATCTAATAATATAAAAATACCACTCCCCAGCCGGCACGCGGTTTTAGTTCGCACTGTTCGTTTTTCTCATTTTTGACTTTGTGATGAGTTCCGGATTTCACGGTTGTTGCTAATTGATAACTATTGGTTTCACTGCCGCATAATAGTTCACAAAATAGAGTTTTAAGACTGAAACGTGGAAAAATCTGAAGAGCCCCTTTAGGGCGGTGTCTGACCAGACACGATCAGTGACGAACTGCCGCAAACTTTTTGTTTGTACACTGTTACTTTTTAATGACTGTTTCCCACTTTCTAAGATAGGCCAAATTTGTTTTAACGGCCTATCTTGTAAAACCGAGGCCCCTGTTTTAAATTCACAATTCTATTGTCTGCTGCTGCTTACTCTCTGATACCAAACTGCACACTCTGATGACACACTGTAGACTGTGTTACAAGGCTGCTGCTATGTGATTGTGCAATCCGTCTGGCAATTGTTTTGACTGACTGTGTGTATGTTGCATTGCTGTACTGGAGGCTCCTTACAGGTGAAATCTGGCAATTTAAAAGTGATTGAATGGGTGATCTATGTTAATATAGAATTAAACTGTGGTAGCTCCCATATATGAAGTGAATTGTACACTTTTAACAAAATCAAAACCAAGATTAATAAAAAATAAAAAACCTTCCAATTTGACCCATTACATAGTAACCCTCGTGTTCATAATTTTCTAATAAGTCAGCCATTGCGTGGACCGTTTTAATCTGGCTTCCCAGGCGTGCTCTGGCAATTCCTGTGTCATAATGGTATGCCATTTTAGTTACTAGGGATTCTTCTGGTATTCTTGGCTCTAGGTGTCTCGCCAAACATACCTTTCCCCAGAAGTAAGTAGTTGGAGATGTACCTCTATTTCCATCATATCTTCCCTGACAAATGTTGTCCCTTATAATATTTTGTATAGCTTCGGACCAGTATTTTTCTTTAAACAGTTTTTTAAATTGAGCGTAGTCCACTATCTCATTCCTGGTTGCTGTCCACCAGTTGTCCGTAATCTCCCTAAAATGCTCATCCAACATCTCTCTAATCGAGCTCCAGATAGTTATTCGATGTTTATTAAAATGTTCCTCAATTCTGGCCAGGAATTCCATGGGGTTTCTGCGATAATTTTTGAAATTAATTCCTTCTCTGGTTTCATTTGTGGAAACATGAGTAATATTATTTGGTCTGGTTCTAATTAACTCAATTTCTTCTTGATTTTGGCGTACCTGACCAGTTAAATTATTCACCGTAGTGTTAATATTGTCACACCTTTCTCCGGTTTGTTTCTGTAAATTCACTAAATTTTCTTGTTCCTTTTGTATTCCTTCTATTTGAATACGACTATTTTCTTGGACCTGGTCTATTCTAGTATTTATCACTGCTTTATTTTGTATGATGGTTTCGTTAGCTTTTCTCAATCTCTCATTAGTGTCAGCTATTTCTTGCTTCCTTTCCTCATCGATTTTGTCCATCTTCTGGTTAATTGTATCATTGACTTGTTCAATTCTACCATTAATTCTTCTTAAATTCTCTTCATTGATTTGTCTGAACTCTTCCTTCATTTGGTTATTATTTTCACTTATAGTTTGCCTTAAAGTTTCATTAGTACTTTCCTTAATACTATCAATTTTCTCATTTATCTGTTTTAAACTCTCGTTAGTGTCTTCTCTGTTTTGGTCAAATCTCTCCTCCATCTGTTTTATTAAATTTTCACTCATTTTCTCATTTGTTTGTCTGTTATCTTCCTTGATACTATCAATTTTCTCATTTGTTTGTCTGTGATCTTCCTTGATGCTCTTCAAATCTTCCTTCGTTTGTCTGTTATCTTCCTTGATGTTATCGAATTTTTCCTCCATTTGTTTTAATAAGTTTTGACTCAAAATTTCATTTTGTTTCTTTGAGTTTTCAGTGAATTCTTCCTTCTGCTTCTTAAAATTGTCATTCGTTTCTTCCTTATTTCTGTCCATTTTTTCACTCATACTATTCATTAACTCCATTAATTTTATAAGATTCGGGTCTCCCCTATCTTCCTTTCTTGCTACCATTTCTACATCCTCCACCGATGTTACTTCTTTCTTTTCCATCCTGACTTCCTTCTCTGCCTCCTTCGTCCGTTTCAATGACGTAGCCCTCTTACGCATCTTTACAATTTCTTGGAACTTATAGCAGTCGCCAGCTAAAAATTAGGAAATTAATTTGCTTGATTCAATTTCTTCACTTAATATTCCCTAATTTCAGCCCCACGTTGGGCGCCAATTTATAATACTACTATATATTACCTTCCTGAAATAATAACTCATGGATATGATTTAATAACATAATGATTTAATCTGTGTAACATAAATTCAATTATTGGAAAATACCATTCGATACATAAGGTTGTCACAGGGTCGATATTTATCTCAGGATTTATAATTAAATAATTTTAATATATTTCGTGGGAATTCTTGTGGCTGCTACGAAAAGTTCCTTTGCATGTTGATTAATAATAGAGAGTACCTTTACAAACAATATATTACTTATAATCTAAAAATTTACACAAATTATATATTAAGTTACATACAAGTTTTGACGATATTCAATTTGTCCGTCTCAGAAAATAATGTAGTTTATTAGTGTACAATAAATGTTTTCCTTGTAATCACTGTTAGCTTATATATTGAATTTGGTTGCACTTTAAAATGTTGACTAGTGATTAGTGTTAGTGTAAATTGTTATATTGTCTAGTGGTTGTTCCTTGTTGAAAAAAAAATATTGTCAAATTATACTTTACACATCTAGACGATATTGCTGAAGGGTTCCTGGTTTATTCTGAATATTTTTCTTGATTGTGTGTATTATTTGTTCATGAAAATTGTAGTGGAAGGATTATTATCTTCGATGATGGTCCTTCAGATCTTCTTTCACACACGGGTCATCTATTTTTATATACTTTTAATTACCTCTAGACACGCACTATTCAACTGCTTTCCATCACAATTAACAATTAAGTGTTATTTCTTCTTTTTTGGTCATAGAACTCATACAAATTTCTTAAATTTTGATTGGTCATTTATGTACAGGTTAAATGTTATAGGATCAACACCCATTACCTACTTTATATTTTATAAATTACCTTTAATAGATAATTTTATTATTATACTCTAATTATATATGCAATGTTTATACAATTATTAATTAGATAATTATAAACAATTTGATACTAAACATGCCTCAGTTTATAACTGTAAAACCTTATTAATTTGAATTTCTATGATATGTGGTGGAACAATTTGTTATGATTTATTGTAATTTCTACTTTGACTACCTGAGATAAATATATTTACATAAATTAACTGGTGACATAAAATCTTATAACATACAACAAAACTCTTAATAATAATAATTGTTTTTGACAGTTTTAGTTTATTTATACTGCTAAACTATTGTCTGTATGATAAACTAAAATTATGTCTAATAATAACAATAAAACACTTTTCATACAAAAATAATTAACACTGTTTAACAGTAGTCTGTGTCACTATTTATATTCTGTCACTCATATAACTGTAAGGTTTGTGTCCCTTTTTCTATCCTTAAAATATGTCGATACAATTTTGTTAATACAATTTTAATTTATGATTAGGTACTCTTTATTGGGTTTGGTTGTTATTATTCAGGGTAAGTTGATTAGGCCTACTAGGTTTATTTATTTCACTTTTTTCTGTTTACTGCCCTATTCTACTGGGTTTTTTCTGGGTTTCTGGATAATATTATATAAGTCAAACCAAATAGTTTTCCTTTAATTTGCTTTCAATTATTATTTCTTGGTTCCTCTCTGGATCGGATTCCACTATTATTTACTAATCTTTTGTAACATTTTGTTTCGTTACAATATTGAAGTCTCTTTATTTAATGATGTTAATAAATAAGTGTTTATTTTATCCAGAATATATGCGTTCATTATTGTCAAAGTTACCTCAGAACAAGAAAGTAATGGCTCTTGAATGATTTATAGTAGTTTATTAATTTATACAATAATTAGAGTCTCAATGCAATAATTATACTAACATAAAAGAACTAACGTATCACTTAGCTTCAATCAGTTGATATGAGTAACCTAATTGAGTGATTACACGATCTCATTTTGCAAATTAGTATAATCACATAATTAATTAATCACAGTTAGCATAATAAATAACTCCTTATATCTTTGTATTTGGCTCCCAAAGAACGTGGGGCTCGGCAATCACAGATTTATTAATTAATTATTGTTGGCATAATTAATCCCCAATTATCTTTGTAATGACGTACAGTAATAAATGAATTAGAAAGAAATGAAATAAGAATTCGCAACTACAGTATCTTTCACAAAACCTTTATTTGAAGGACGAAACAAAATGTGTAGTTAACAATAAGTTGAATGAGTTTTACTATGAGTTTTAATTTATACGAAAGCTTTCAACCAAATTAGTTGTTAATATAAATCAAATTATAATAACCTAAGACTACGTACTGTATAATGAAAGAACAAGTGAAACTTACATTGTCTAAGGTTTGAAAAAGTCTGTAATTGAGACCTGCTTCTTTCTTCGCATTAATTTCCTCTCCACTATATCCTTCCACTTACGTAAACATATTGCTACGACAGCACAGAACAATGTACGCGTTTATCGAATATGCCAGAAGGATCTCGATGTAAGCGTGAGGTGTACGTGCTACTAGACGCATTTTGCGAGAATTTTCTCGACTGTGCCGGGCTTCGCTCGGGTGCTCGGACTGTGTCAAGGGCGTAGTAATTACATAGTTCACGAGAGATAAGACGCAGTTTGGAAGCTTCTGGTGTGTGAGCGTGACTATAAATACATCGGGTAGCGGCCTTAGTTTTTCAGTTCAATGCGAGATATTTGATAGTGCGGTTTGAGAGTATTAGTGCAATATATTTCCAGAGCGGTTCGAGTTATTACTGTGTACGTTCAAGTAGTTATTATTGAAGTGTTGCGTTTTATAATCAGACGATATAATTGTAATAAAATTGAATTTTAATATTTGTGGACATTTTATTGCGTGTGTACAATTTTCATTTGATTTACTGTAGACTGTGTTGTTAATTATGAACTGTTTTACTGTAACAATTAAAGGTGTGATTAGTGACTTAATTGGTGTCTTGTACTTATTTTGTTTCCACTGTACCTACGACGATCGAGTAGACCGTCGTAACAATATGATGTCTGCTGGTGTTGCTTCTTCTTGCTGGCCAATGTATTCCACTGCCGTCTAGATCGCCTTCAGAGTGGGTTATACGATCGGAGGGTTCATCACCTTGTTCCTCTTCAATCGGCTGTTCATTTAATACCATCGCTACAATATCTTCGTCTGCAATTTCTTCGATTTCGTCCTTTGCCAACCATTCTGTGATGTCTTCCAATGAAGCTTCCTCACATCCGGGAACTTTTTCTAACAGCGATACAAGCGCAGTGTTATCAGTTGCATTTTCCACATCACATTGCTGTTCTACCTCTTCCCACTTATCACTGGCTCTGTGATCCAGCAAAATTTTCCACGATCGCACAAGTGTTAAAGATGGAATTTCATCCCATGCCTCGGACACCCATCTGATGACGTCAAGCATGTCTACTGACTGTAGTGCCGTCGCAACTTCTGTATTATCAATTGTCGCGATGATATAGCTTAGTAGCCTACGTCGATATTTCTTTTTCAAAGCTTGGAGCACTCCCTGATCCATTGGCTGACATATAGATGTAACATTTGCAGGCAAGAACAAAGCTTTTATGTCTCCATCTTTTAATTGGTCATTTGCTGGATGTGAAGGAGCGTTATCCAAAACTAGGATTGCTTTCCTTGTTAAATTGTTTTCAGCTAAATGTTTTTCAACTTGTGGCACAAATTCCTGTTCAAACCAATTTTTGAAAATTTCTCCATTCATCCACGCCTTTTTTTGATGGGTATAATGCAGGGACAAAGAACTTGAATCTTTAAGATTTTTAAAAGCCCTAGGCTTGCAAGATTTTCCAATCAAGGTCAGTCTCAACTTGTGGTTTCCGGTTGCGTTACTACAAGCTAAAACTGTAACGCGGTCCTTGCTCTTCTTGAACCCTGGTGTGGCCTTTTCCTGTTTAGACGCTAGTGTTTTAGACGGCAACATACGGTCATTCAAACCCGTCTCATCACAGTTGTACACTTGTTCTCCAGAAATACCTTCCTTATCAAGCAGGTCAAAAAAGTGTTTTTTAAAGTCAGGGACAGCGTCCTTATTAGCAGACAATGCTTCACCACTAATCGTCATCTGACAAACACCAAAACGTTTCTTCCAGCGATCAAGCCACCCGTCACTGGCAGTAAACTCACCATCGTCTCCTTCGATCTGTTTTTTAAACTGAATCGCTTTTTCTTGGAGCAAGGGGCCTGAAACCGTCAATCCTTTCCCCCTCACATTTTCATACCACAGATATAAAGCCTCTTCAACTTCCACATGTTTTCCTTTTTGCATAGTTTTTCTAACTTTCACGCCACTGCCACTTGCTTGCTTAGAACACCATTTTTCAATCTCTGCGCGATTTCTTTGCCAATCACCCACAGTAGTTTTTCCAACTCCTAACTCTATTGCAATTTTGTTTACCGACTCACCAGAATCCATTCTTTTTATTGCTTGCAGTTTTTTTTCTAAAGTTACTACCACTTTCTTTCGTTTGTCACCCATATTTCACTTAAAAATAAAAGCCACCAACAATACTGTATACACACTATATAACAAATTAACAATCCACAAACGACTGAACCGCACGGACTGACTGATGCACCTGTTACACACTCAAGTAGGAACACGAAACTTTCCTGTCACAACATGAATCAATTGACGTACTTTATTGGTAACTGGTGATTCACGCTTAAGCGCCTTCACCCGCGTGGCGGGATTGCTCACATGACGTTTGAAGGTGCTAGTAATCGGATTGGAAATACTGCATATGTACCGTACTCAAAATACTTTCTTTTTTTTTTAGCGGGTCGGATAGGCCGGAGGTCGAATAGGCGGGAGTCGGATAGCTGAGAGTCTACTGTATTGTCCTGATAATGACAATAAACACTGTCAAAACGTCGACACAAATAAGTTAAAAATTTGTGTTATTTTTTACCGATACTCACTAACCCTTCACTAAAAAATTCAAAGACTTTTCCTAATTGTATGTTCCTGTAAAGTACATAATTAATGTTACAAGGTGTGTGTGTGTGTGTGTGATTAAAAGTTACACACATTTTTAACTTTGCCTTTCAGTTAATAAATATGTGTTGCTGTTCTCAAATTAATAATGCCTTCTTATTCATAATTATCATTTTTAACTGTAACTCACTTGTAGTTGTTTGCTGTCTGGATCAATTGTAATCTGACTGTCTTCATCAATCATACACGACACAGCAGCGACAAGGAAATTCATAGAAATTCCAGAACTGATGAGCGCTAAGCAGGCAGCATTAACGGCACATGCCAAGGACTAAAAAAATGTGATTTGTTATCCATTAATGTTGATTACATCCAAATCTAATTTACCACACAACAGCAAAATAAAATTATTACACAATACACAATAAGATCATAATTAAATATACAAGAATAAATTTGTGGGAAAACACACAGAATAAAAATGGATTTTAAACTTGAAAAAAAAATCTCGTTAGAAGTAGCTTCCTCCAGCAATGGGCCTACATTGCTACGTGGCAGAAAAACGGTGCATTCTTTATTTAAAGTACCAATAGATTTTAATTATAGTGAATTTTTAGTATGCTATATTTCCAAAAACATTGACAAAGCTAAATTAATTACAGATTCAGATCTATTGATTTGGAAGAGTGCACTGTGGGCCATAAAAATCAATAGAGACCCTTGATCAAACTCTTTGAGATTATATAACATCGCCAAATTCAGATCATATTTGATAACTATAAGTATGTAAGAAATGCTAAAAAGTAATATATTTTAATAAATAAATAATGAAGAGAATAAGGAGATAAAATGTAATTAAGAAAGAAGGAGGAAGAATTATAAACTAAAAGTGATATTAAAGAAACTCACAGACTAGACTGACAGACAAACGACTTTGACCCAACCCCAGAGATTGGCCAGATAAGAACCAAAATAAAAGGAAACAAGATGAGAAGTGAAGAAGAAAAATGAAAATAAAAATGGAACAAACCAACTATAAAGGAAATAAAATGAAACAAGGTGATAAAACACAGACAAGTAGTAGAGAATAGAGAAGGGAGAAATGATACAATCAAATATCATAAAGGAAATGAAACCGGTAAAGAACCAATATAAAAGATAAATATTAGTATTGAATAAGTGACAAATGTAATTAATAATTAATAAAACCCGATAAATAAAAATACACTAACCCAAGAATTAGAAGTATATGTAAGTAAGAAATAGAGAAAGACATGAACTTAATAAGTATAAATAATATGTGTAAAGAGAGAGAGAGATATTGAGATAGTGAGAATAAACTGAAAATAACTAAGTGACAAAGAAAAGTAATGATCGGGATTACCCACTAATAAACACTTAAATAAAAATTTAAGAAGTGCCCATAGTGAAAGTGAAAAAACCCTAATGTAAAATGATAGAGAAAAAACACTAAATAAATTATAATAAACATGAGATAATTTAAAAGTGAAGGTGATGAGTAAATAAAAATACTGTCAATGATAGCAATAGGAAAAATAGTGAAAGCTAAGATAAACACTTAGTAAAAAATAACAAATACTAAAGGTTTAATAGTGAACAATATTAATATTTAAGAAAGTTGTTAAGAATAGTATTTAAAATAAACAATTAATTAAGATTTCTTTTATGAATTTGCTAACTGCTATAATTTTTTTATTGTTCGACTAAGCTTTTCGTCATTGCTGACATCTTCAGGTCTTAAACAACCTGAATAAAACATGCGAAGAATAAAACATGCGAATTGCAAGCAGATAAATATAAAAATGTAAGGGAATTTTTTAAGTATTTAAAAATTAAAGCAAAATTGAAAAAAACGCTAGGGAAAATTTGGTTTAATAAACAGTGTTTAATTAATAAAATAACTCCAAAATACGCAAAAATTAAAATTAATAACAAAAGCAAAGTAGCAAACCAAGTGAAAAACATGGCGGAAAAAATATGGATAAAACTTGAAATTAAGAACTTATACAGTAAAATAAATAAATATAACAAAGAAATGTATCAATTACATCAAAAATTATATACAAGTTACAATTATATAGAAATAGAAGAAATGAGAAAAGAGTTTGGTGAAAAATACATAGAAAAGAAAATAAGAAAAATGGAAGAGAGATTAAATAAGAAACTCAAGGAATTAATAGAAGGAACAAGAAATAAAAATAAAGAAAAAGATAAAGAAATAAAATTTGCTGAAAAAGTATTAAATTTAACAGAAACAAAGTTTACAGAAAATGAACATAAATTATTAGGGAAAAGTTTAAAATATGCAACAAAAACAAACATAGATAAAGAAAATACAATAATAGAATGTGAAGAAATAATCGATAAAATAAAAAATGAGGAAACTAAAAAACAATTAAGAAGTGAAGTAAAAGAAATAGTAGAAAAAATATGTAAGAAAAACAAAAATGTAAGAAATAAAAAAGAAACACAAATAAAAAGAAATATAAGAGAATTAAAAAAGAAAATCACGGAGAACAATTTGATAGTTATAAAAGCCGATAAAGGTAACACAGCAGTGGTAATGAACAAAAGAGATTATATCGAAAAAGCAGAACAATTTATACAAAAAGGACCATATAAAGAAATAAAATATGATTACACAAGTAAATTTCAAGCACAAACAAAGAAATTGATAAAAAAGACAACATATTTAACAGAATGGCAAAAGAAACAAAAAATAGAACATAATCCTGAAGCTCCAAAATTTAGATCTCAAATTAAGTTACATAAAAAAGAAATGCCATTAAGACCTATAGTATCATTTATAAATTCACCAACATACAAAATATCAAAAGAAATAAGTAAAAGAATCAAAATGGCATATGAAAAAGAAGAAATCCACAGCATAGAAAATAGTAAAAAGGTAATAGAAAGATTAAAAGAAATTACCATAACAAATAAGACAAAATTAATGTCATTAGATATAAAAGATATGTACACCAACATACCAATAGCAAAAACAGTAGAAATAATAAAGAAAAACAAATTAAGTAATGTAGAATGGAAAAACGAAATAATAGAAGGATTAGAATTATGCAAAGCCAGAACTACTTCAGATTTAATAACAAATTTTACATACAAGAAAATGGATTACCAATGGGATCACCGCTTTCACCATTAATGGCAGAGATATTCATGAATAGCTTTGAAATCAAAATTTTAAAAGATATAGATAAAGAAAGAAGAATTAAAAAATGGATCAGGTATGTAGATGACATACTAATAGTTTGGGAAGGTGAAGTAAATGAATTTAAAAAATTTACGGAACAACTAAATAACATAGAAAAACAATAAAATTTCAAGAAGAAATTGGAGGATTAGAAATTAATTTCCTGGATATCAATATAAAAATTGAAGATAACAAACTCAAATTCGATATATATAGGAAAGAAACATACTCAGATTTAATAATTCCACAAGAATCGTATCATCCAGTCAATTATATAATGGCAGCATTAAATTCATTTTGCTATAGAGCTATAAATTATCTAGAAAATGAAGAACTTAAACAAAAAGAATTAAAGAAAATACAACAAATAGCAAAAAATAATAATTACAACCCTAAAATAATTAATAGAATAGTTAAGAAAATAGAGGAAAATAAAGAAATAGAAAATAACAAAAAAGAAAAAACAAATGAAGAAAAGAAATATAAAGGAGCAATAACATACATAGGATATCAAACAAAAATGTTACAAAAATGTTTCGAAAAATATGAAATACAGATAGGAATAAAGAAAACGAAAAATGTATTCGAATATATAAAAAATGATAAAACAAGAAATTCCATTAACAGAAAAAAGCGGCGTATACAAATTAAAATGAAAAGGTTGTTTAAGACCTGAAGATGTCAGCAATGACGAAAAGCTTAGTCGAACAATAAAAAAATTATAGCAGTTAGCAAATTCATAAAAGAAATAGTAAGGATGGCTGCTAATTTAAACAATACGAAGAATTAATTAAGAAGTAATGAACACTGAAGAGTGATGTTAACTGTATTGATTAGAAAAGAATCTTATGGTAAAGTTTAAAAGTATATAATAGTATTTAAAAGTGAGAATCCCATGACAGAGTAAACAGATAGTGTTACCATGGAGTGAAGGTAAAAATTATTTATAAAATAAGAAGTTTAAAACAATCAATAAACACCCATGTTATAAGGGATAATTATTGAAGTAAGTTCAAAAGAGGTGAGGTTGTTTATCAGCCAAAAAATAAAATAAAATGTAATGAATTGTACACCAATATTACCTACTAATTGTGTGACGTTAAAAAATAAGCCGAAAATATATTAATACATGAAATACACTACCAGGACTTATCTGTGCGCAATCAATTACTTACCCTATCCAAATTTCATCAGAAGACCAAGGTCGCCACGGTATTTTTATATAGGTTATAATACCGAAACCTTCCACACTTTACCTTAATAAAAAAAGGACAATTTAGCAATCTGACCCCACCCAATTAATAATTCAGAAAGATTCCGGTCCGTTAGACGAATTTTTCAACACAGAAATGAGAAAGTGGTAATGACGAAATAACTTAGTCTAACACATTTTTGTTATGAAATGATTACTTTTAATGTTCTTCTACTTGAAACTTAGATAAAATAAAATTATGATCAATCGTAAACATGGTAATTGAATTATTGGATAATCTTTATATCTGACATAATTACGTTTATTGTTCTTAGTATAGACAGGTTAATTGAATCATTATATTATATTTATATAAAATTATAAGTACAGCCCAGCCTGCTCATTCTCTCATATTATTTACAATACCTTCTTTTTAGAAAATCCCATTTGTTTTAACTCTCGCACATATATCGAGGCCTCGCCCGAATACGCGTTCTCGCTTCGTTATTCACGGCACTTTAAATGTTTCACTCGCTGACCACTGTACTTCTCTCGTTATATATCCATTACTTCCTCGGGTCCCGGTCGGTATTAACTCTATTGTTGATTCAGTTACATTTTATAAACTACACCGACCGGGTCCGAACAAAAATGTCTGTGTCTGTAGCTGAAGTTGGTTGCTCATGGACTATATGGCGTCTCTGACTAGGATAGACTGCGCAACGTGGACCACGAGCGGGAGAAAGCGGCGGTTCACTGCCACCTGATTTTCGTTGTTGTAGAGGAAACCAATGCCTGTCATTTGTTCATCACAGTTTCGTCCTATGCTATGCATGTAGTTTTGAAATTAAGATATCAGACGATTTCAGCTAGGCACTGGCTGACGTCATTAAAGTGGGCGATACTTAGCAGCATTTCCTGAGGACCGGTGAGGAAACGATGAATAATTTTGTTCTCTAGCCATCTTGGTTTTCGGGCTGGCCGCGTCCCCCGAGCGCCTGCTTGCGTAGTGGCGGGCGTGCATCGCCACACATACACAGAGTTCTGAGAATTTCGTGGTGGGACGAATTCCTGACGACTTACACAATACAGTAACTGCGTCTCCGCTTGGTTCCAACGCTATTTCGTTTACCATGTGCTCTGTTGTAACGGAATGAATATTTGTCGTACTATAAAGCTTTC
Organism: Magicicada septendecula; assembly: GCA_034769895.1. Taxonomy (NCBI): domain Eukaryota; kingdom Metazoa; phylum Arthropoda; class Insecta; order Hemiptera; family Cicadidae; genus Magicicada; species Magicicada septendecula. Next base: position 1,091,857,972 of record CM068367.1, read on the forward strand.
ACAATAATTTTTTAGAAAACCCCGCACAAAATGAAATAAATAAAATGTAATTACCCCATACGGTAAAAAATAAAATGACCCAAAATTGACACGTTACAATTGTTAAATAATTGTTTAAGCAAATTTATGAATAGGATATGGCTGGGGTAATTATACCAACCATAGACCTAAATGTTGTATTTTATGTGATAAAAAATAGTAAATAATAGCCATATTGTTGACATTGGAGGATTAAATAAGTAAGAAAGTAAAGCAATATAAGACTTAGAAAACGAGAAAACCAGTTAGTAAATAATTAGCAATACATGTATAAAATAGTAGTAACATACAAATAACACAAAAACAGAACCAAAATACATCAATAGGTAACAAAACCAGTTATAAGAACAAAATAAAGAATTAGCCTAATATGAGATGTAAAGTATATGAAATATGTAAGAATCAGTAATGGCTACTTAGGCTTAAGGAATGCATAACTGTCAAACACCAACAAATACAAATTGTATGAAAATAACAAAGTAATCAACAAATCCAAGGCGAATAATCAACCAAGGATAAATTGTAAATCTTATTAAAAGCAAAATATTAGAATAAGGACTTAAATCAAAAGAGAAATGTAATTAGGAAATATTAAAATAATTGTAAAATTATAAAACATGAAATAACCCAATCTTGTGGGATACCAAAATAATTTTTGGAAGAAAATACAAATAACAGTGATAATAATTAATACTTAGGAAGGAAGATAACGGAATGAAAGCAATCAGAAGATATACAAGGATTTTGAAAAGAATTCAGATTTTGATAACAATGGATTTATAGCCAGATTAACCAATCAGATTTAATTAGTGACCATGGCAACTGCCGTTAGGGACGGAATTACCGTTGAATATCGTTACTCGTAAAGCGACGCTCTTGGAGAACAGAAGCCAAATTTTGAACAACCAAATACTTAATTTAAAATGTTATAAAAGTAAACCAAATTACCACAAATGAACGAGAAGGAAGCAGACGATGACTGAAACCATTTAACTGATGTCGAAGACCATTTAAATCAAAAAGAAATGAATCAATTGCTCCGATTAAATTGAAAAAGATGCCAGAAGCCCAAACAACTGAAATTTGAATCCGATTGCAGCTCAAGTCCTTTTTACCAGACCAACTGCATACACCCAGTCTACTAAGGCATTAAGTATCATTTAAATTACCCAAATTTCCAAAAAAACGCACTTTAAATATTTCTCACTGTAATATGAACTATCACTAAACTGAATTTACTCTCTTTCAAAGATTAAATAAAAAACTAAGACACTGAAAATTTGTCAACTTATAAAATTAACCTGTTGTTAGTTTACAAACTTTTGAAACACTTTTACTACACTCCAAAAAACAAATTATAGCTACACGTTATATTATTTAAGTAGAAATAATGTAAGGTTGTGTATTTTTATTATTGTAATTGCATCTAATCCTTTTATCGTAATCTCAAGAATCCAGACGATCGAACAAAAATATTTGTATACTACTTCAACAGACGCCATTATGGTGTATCTGTTACGTTCAGAATCGATTCGTCAAAGCCCAGAGAAAATTGTCTTAGATTAATTGCCGGTGCAAAATAATATAAAAAACCAAATATAACCTGTGTCACTGAATAAGTAATAACCATTAACTAATAAACCAATACTGTGTGTAACCAATGTGTTTTATTTTCATTAGGAAAGTGTATTATAAATGTTGTACATTGTAGCAAACAGCTATGAATTGACGGCAAGCGCTCAAGCAGTAAACACAGCAAACTGCTGGCTTGATTGTAAAAATCGATAAGTGGCGGGAACAAGTTTGAATTCTCCCCACCGCCTGAGCTGACTCGCCGATAATACTAAATTTTTTAATTGTTTAAAATAAACAATTTGGCGCCACCCGGGATTTATACACCCCTAGTGAACCTCAGGTAAGGACTTCGATACCTGGTTATTCGTACGTTCGCGACGGACTCAATCAGCGTAAGTTACGTTACCGAGCGACAACGGATTGGTAAGACACAATACACCAATTACACTCTGACACTTTTACACTCTTGTAGAAATTAGAGGAACGAGGGTTATTACAAAATGCATAACAATTATAGATTTATGGGTTTAGTTACATGAAAGCAAAAGATTTGTTTCTTTCCGCTAAAGATTTCAGACAAACACTACCTGTAATTATATGAGGTATTAGAGCAATGAAGTGAATGCATGTGTCAAACAGTTGATGGCATAATGGACAAATGATATTGCTTACAATCAATATGAAAATCTAACTGAAAGGTGATGCAGATGATCACAAATTTTCTACAACCCATAATTAGATGGTGAGATTCATCTAACAGCATCGCTGTGTCAAATATTTTCTTCACTGGAAAAATTGATTGAGAAAGTCTAGGGCATATTCAGGCTATAAATTCCCATGGAGATTCGTGGTTATGTGAACATGTGATTTTAGCATTACGAAACAAACAAGTTAATACAATAAATAACTACATACTTCTAGGAGAAGAAAGAAATTATTCTGTCAACAGTATTAAATCAAGGAGATGTAGTACATTATCCTACTGAATTTTTAAATAACCTATCAGTGTCAGTTGCCAGCACACACGTTATCTTTAAAAGTACATATTCCGATTATACTTATGAGAAATCTAAAGCCTCTACAGTTTTGCAATGGTAGATGGTTCATAGTTACATGTTTAAATGGAGACCCAATGAACATCCTTTATCAAAGCAATTTTCAGATGCATTATGGTCTTACAATTCAGCTTTTCAATTTACATCATTTGGAGGCAATGAAGTAGTCGAAAGAATTTTCATGCTTATTTTTTTTTAATTCAAGGACAAGTATGTCATGTCATAGGGTTATTACAGCCAGTAAACAACTAAGTTCCTAAATTTCTTAAAACTGTACTTTGTTGCACATTATTTACAACAGCCTCAAACGAGAATGGATCATATTAGTAATTTAGATAGAACATTAGTAACAGAGTTGCAAAATTTACTTCACAAAGTAAACCCATACGTACTGTCACCGGACAAAAGGCTTGCCGCATGACAAATGGCGACAATTGTACACTCTAGTGTTTTTGGTAGCCCTAAAAAGGACCGTGTGGAGAGAAGGCTGATGTTGGTTGTGCCGCGCTGAGATGTTCGGTGGCTGAGCCCGCTGTTCGTGGTATACTGCAGTCCTCCTCTTCTTTCGGCATCAGTTGCAGAGTCAGCTGCCGGCCCAGCGACGTCCTATCGCTGGCGCGGAACTGGAGGGCGGCGATACAAGAACGCCGGTTCTATTCTTCGGCCGTTCCTTCCGGCTGACTCCGCGTCGATGTCGTCCGAGAGAGGAGAGGAGATAAAGTGTGTCCAATGGCGTGGCGATGAAGAGTGCGCCAAAATTTTCTGCCGGCCCGGGTTTTATGCACTAACCGGGATCGCTGATTGGCTCGCTCCGAGCACGTAGTTGGTCACGTCTCGGCTGCTGATCCCTGATTAGCTCGCTGTGTCCGCCGCTGGTACCGGAGAGCAGACGTTCGCATACCGCTGCCGTCACAACTCCCCCGGGTCTTGAATGCTCTCCGGTAGCCAGCCTACTGCTCTTCTCCGGATCTTGTAGAGGTGTCTGTTGGGCGCCATGTTGATTGCTGTGCCTGCTGGTAGCTCGCTGGCGTGGCTGGATCTTGCATCCGCAAGATGATCGTTGCCCCACGTTGGGCGCCACTTGTCCTCGGACAAAAGGCTTGCCGCATGACAAATGGCGCCAATCGTACACTCTAGTGTTTTTGGTGGCCCTAAAAAAGACCTGGTGGTGAGAAAGCTGATGTTGGTCGTGCCACGCTGAGATGTTCGGCGGCTGCGCCCGCTGTTCGTGGCGTACTGCAGTCCTCCTCTACTTTCGGCATCGGTTGCAGAGTCGGCTGCCGGCCCAGCGACGTCCTATCACTGGCGCGGAACTGGAGGGCGAAGACGCAAGAACGCCAGTTCTATTCTTCAGCCGTTCCTTCCGGCTGACTCCGCGTCGATGTCGTCCGAGAGAGGAGAGGAGATGAAGTGTGTCCGATGGCGTGGCGATGAAGAGAGCGCCAAAATTTTCTGCTGGCTCGGGTTTTATGCACTAACCGGGATAGCTGACTGGCTCACTCCAAGCACGTAGTTGGTCACGTCTCAGCTGCTGATCCCTGATTGGCTCGCTGTGTCCGCCGCTGGTACCGGAGAGCAGACGTTCGCATACCGCTGCCGTCACAGTGCATGAACTGAAAAGTGCTTTTGAATTTGTAACCTCTTTGAAAGATAATGATTACAATATTGTAATTCATGCTGATCGAAAAGCAAATAACAAGGAACACTGGGGCTGCTGCACTGCACCTACAACAAATGCAGTTACAGTAGTTACAGTTAATCAAGAGTGTAGCAGATGTAATGTAGTAATTTGTACTAGGGATGACAGACTACAACGGATTGCAGAAACACACCGGGCTTACAATGCTTTGAAATATTCTTAAACGTTTTTTGTCAGGAGAAGATGGGTATCATTTTACATTGAAACTAAGGTATTCTAATACAGGAAGACAAATAAATAAAGAAAGTTTCAGTTTACTATTTTATTTTTATAGACCCATGGTTAGAAAATATGAGTAAAATGATTTGAAGAACTATTCATAATGTAAAAATCTGCAAGACATACTTGAGAGTTACTTCCCAAAAAAGGTGAATATATACACACACGTTTATTCGTCTTCAATATTTTACTTTTTTGAACTATAGAAAGTAACTGTTGTTTGTCATAATTCATTTCAGAAAGGTATTCTTTTGAAATGTTTTGCACTGTAGATTGTGGACCTGGTAATCGGTATTAAGAGACTGAATATTCATCAGTGGATGTAACAGAATCTTGCAAAAGCAATAAACTATTTTCAGTGTCTTCTTTGTGCAAGCTCAAATCAGCATTTAGCATCTGGCGTATAATGTCTTGAGCTATATCTTCAGAAAAGTTATCTTTGTGTTTCAACCAAAATTCAGCTGGATTGGAGATGCTGCAGAACACTAACATTATTGTGAAAAGTTCTCTCAGTTTTTCAGAGCCTGTAGATACACTTCCTTACAAAAGTGTATCAATCCAATGACTATCATCCTCCAAGAGATCCACAGCTTGACATGCCGCCTGAAACATTAGATAAAGTTGAGACAACTGAATTTATTTCGTTTAATAAAATATATTAAATTTATGCAAACTTCGTTTTCATCTTACCTTTGGGCTTTCTTCCAGGGTCCTACAGACGAAACCAGCTGCAGAAGGGATTACCTAGGTTTGAGTTACGAAATAATTACGCTAACACAAATTTTCATATTCTAACAAACTAGCTTTCTTTTATTAAACTGAATTATTTACTTTCACTTTACCTTCACACTACAATTTCTATGAAAAACAAGAATACATGGATATTCAATCACTCAATATAAACTACTATGAAAATGACTTAACAATAGCGTTATTTTAGTAACCAGCACTTTGCGTCACTCTCTCTCTCTCTCATACTCATTTAACTACCTTACTGAGATCTCATTAACAAAATATTTTAACTTGGAAATATTAAATTGGATTTAAACTTTGATTAAAATTTTCTATTTTTTATCAATGAATTATGTTCAGTACAGTTACCCATCCGCTGCGTGTTCATATGGTTTGTTGTACAAACTCGTGTTCGCCGCTTTCTTCGTTCTAACGCACTCCCGCAACTGTTTATATTGAGTCTATTATGTCTTTGATTAACTTTCACTCATTACTTTGATTGAAAATCTATGCACATCATAACATATATCTATATATTTATATAGTCGGCCGACTTTAGTTTGCTCGAGCACTTAGGTGTTGACCGCGCGGTCAGAGTTACAGTTGAACTGGACCGCGCTATATTGTTTGTACACTTTTATAGATATTTTATCAGATAGGCCGTTTTTAATTTCGGAGACTGAGAGACTGAGACACAGAGACTGAGCTGGCAAGCTGTTGCGTAATACGTCTGTGCTGGGCAGACTCCAGACATCAAGCATAAACAGTCTGCAATAACATTGTATGTTGCTGGTTACAATGAGGTTCACCTTAGGTGAATACTGACTACTTTAAAATTAACTGATTTAAATTGAAACCCTTGTAGCACACAATTCTGTACCGTTACCAAAGTATGTTATCAAGAGTCGTCTTGTGTTATTTTCAGATGAGTCAGACCACATACATTGTGTAGCAGTAAAGAAGAAAGTACCCTTAAGAATAGATAAATATCACACACACACACACAATCCTCTATACGTCAGATAAACATGGGAGAATTAAGAAGCTATGATATATACTTAAAATTACTAGTAATATGGGAGATGAAACGAACAAATAATATACAGGCTGCTAATAAGTTTGGTGTTTCAGAATGCAATATGGCATGCTGACAAGATGAAGAAAAGTTTAAGTGTGCTACTGCATCAAGAAAAGCGTTGCGAGGTCCAAAATCTAAAATATTTAATGATCATCACAGACTTGTTGCCAAATATATTCATAAGAAATGAAACCAATGATATCCAATATGACATGCAGTTATTAGAATGAAGGCACTGGAGGTGGTACAACAGTTGAAAATCCCAATAACTGAATTTAAGGCAAGCTTGGGGTGGGTTAAATACATGCTGCAGCATTTGGGTCTGTATTTACAATGTCGCACAATGCTTACCTGCAGATTACAGTGATAAACTGATCGCCTTTCAGCACTGTATTATAAAAATGATACAAGCCCACAATTACTTGTTGGCTAAATGGAAAATGCTGACCAAACCACAGTGTTACCTGATGTGTTGTCAAATGTTACTGTGGACAAGAGGGGTGCAAAATCGGTTATAATTAGGTCTACAGCCAATGAAAAGTCATGCATTACTTTGATGCTAGAAGTAACTGCCTATGGTAGAAAACATCCACCATCGATTATTTTCAATAGAAATATACTTCCAAAGGAATAGGTACCAGCCTGCTTTATTTTTAGAGTACAGGATAGATTGTGGAGGACTGACGAATTTATGGCAGATTGGCTTACAATTGTTAAGGGACGTCGACCAGATAGTACTAGGGTAGAGAGGCATGTTAATTCTTGATCCTTTTTGTGGTTCCACAACTGAAAAATAAAGAGCTGGTTGCAGAAATGAACACTGATCTTGTTATAATCCCTGAGGGAATGACTTTTCAGCTTCAAATTGTGACTTCTCTAAATGTGGTTGTTAATAAACCATTCAAGGACTACTTATAGAAGAACTGTGGCAACTGGTTAATTAATGGAAACCAAACATTGACTCCAACAGGGAAGTTTTAGAAACCAAGCATACAGCTACTGGTCCAGTGGATAATCACAACCTGGGGGAATATCAAAAGTGAATCCATTGTAAAGGAGTTTATAAAATGTTGTTTCTGATAACACGAATGGGAGTGAGGATGGTATTTTGTGGAAAGACTCCAGTTATGAATCTGATTCCAGTATCAGTACTGAAGATGAACTTGGAGAAGAAGAAGACGAAGAAGAAAATGAAGATAACTGGGATTAAAAATAATGAGGTAGGCCTACAACTTATAATTTCACTTCACTGTAAAATAGCCATATTTATTTAATTTCACCTCAAGATATGAAACATATACCATTCTATCTTTCTCACAGACGTTCTCAAAAAATTCAGGTTCGTCTTTTATGCAGGCTTTTTTCCCTGTAAAATGCCTCCAAACAATCTAGGGTGGTCTTATATATGAGGCCGGCTTATGTTTGGGCCAACATGGTAATAGCAAAAACTCTGGTAAGAGCTCGAGTTATTTGTCCAATAACCAATACCAACATGAAAGAAACTCACTATGTGGTAATATAAAACAAAACATACTTGATCAAACGAAGGTAACATCAAACTACATATTTACTAGTAGTTGGAAATTATAAAACTAAATGTATTTGTTAACAACATTAAACTTACACCACCACAATCCTGAGCTTCCTGAAGAATTATATTGATAGCTGTGCGAGGGTGTAAGGTACAGACTAATGCTGCTTCACATGTGCTTTTTATTATACACTCTTTAATTCGATCCTGAACACCTATAAAAAAAATGGTCTCCAGTCAAAACATTTAACATAATATGCTTACACTTTAACAACAAGCAGACTTAAAATTCAAATACCAGACTGTCCAGATTTTGGTTTGTACACAGCTTCAACACTAGCTTTTTCAATTTGAATCCTCTGAAGCTTCACTTCAACAGGCCCATAGACAGCTGCTAAATACACTGTCTCTCCTATAAAATTACAAAATGATAATATAGTACTATTTATCACACAGGACATGTCATGTTAATTTACTTAGTTTCATACGTAAAAGGTTACTTGATCACATACTCTTTAAGCTTTAGGAACCACATTTTGGAAGATAAAAAACCAATTTTCATGTTCTAAGGAAGCTACTATCATATGTTCCTTTTAGCTTAATGGTATAAATGTTTGGAAAATTGTAAAAACAACCAATTTACAAACTGTGGCCTCATGTGCGAATTAAAAATGTACTGTAAGCATTTTGTTTCCATTATTAAGTAGCTAAAATTAACCATTTCTACACTATTAGACAACAGAAAATTTAATATTCAACATTTAAACTTAAAATTTAACTTTTTCATTACTTTTTTTAACTTTAGTCCCTACACACGAACTGAAAACAACACAACACCTAAGATTTTTAAAATTATTTTTCCTAGATTTAGGATATAAAAGATAGTCAATGAAGATAACTCCACGTGCATCCCAGAAAACAGTCACCATAACTTTACCAATATAAAAAAAATATTTATTTTTACCACCTCCAGTGCCTTCACTCTAATAACTTCATGTCATAATGGATATCCTTGGTTTCATTTCTCACGAATATTTGTCTTTGCCTTCTTTGGAGTTGGTTTGTCTTTCACAGTCCATTGTTTTGACTGTGTGTGTGTGTGTGTGTGTGTGTAACTCCACACAAATATATAGCATAATTGTAGTGATAATGTAATTTATCAATACAAGTTCTATGATATTAATAGTGGTGTTGTGTTGTAATAGTCAATTATGGTACTTACATACATTGTTGTGAGTCCCAGATACATACACACATATTGGTCACATTTAATTACACTTTGTAATAACGCATAGTGACAGTGTGTGAAATCTATTATGTAACTGGAGAAGGAGTGGACGCACAAATTAAAGAGTGCCCAGGTATAACGGTTTCAGTGGAGAAGACAGTTGGGGTTGTTGACTTTTGGAGTTTCTATTTTCTGCTTGTTTTCCAGGAATGTATGTTTGTTTGAATAACACTTACTGAGATTCAGTACATCAGTTTTCTTGTTTATTCGATAGCAATCATTTCAAGGAACTGCCATTTGAAATTATTAGTTTCAGTATGTGTTATTTTTACTTTGTCAAACTCGAAGGTGTGGCCATGTATGCAAGCGTGTTGTGTTAAGGCTGTTCGATCGTGTTTATTGTTTCTATTATGTGTGTATGTGTGAGCATATACACACACAAATTATTTCCACTGCTTTCTGTTTATAAGACAAGTGAAGAATATTTAGTTTAACATTTAATATTGATAACATTACACAGATCAGATCTAGATAGGGCCTTCATTCCAAAAAATAATCTGTTAAGAAATGTAAATACTTTCTGAACAAACAGTGTAAAAGGTTGTACTTTAATTTTTACATACAATTTATTTATTACTAAAAAGTCCCCCATGTTTTTCTCTACAGAGCTCTGTAGCCTACATAACAACCTTCCAGAGAAGAGTTTGTTTCTATGAATACTTGAGACCTTCATAAAGAAGAGTCATGAAAAATTCACTGTTTTTATTCACTAGTTGTGAAAAAAATATGAACAAATTCTGCAAACTTCACACATGGTTTCTTTTTTTTTTTACTATTATCACTTTTTTCTTAAAAACGACTCAAAATATTCTTAATATGGTCTGTCTTTTTTTATTATTTATCTGGAAAGCACAAAAACTTCTAAATAACAATCCACACTAACTTTCCCAACCTTTCTTCTTTTTTATATTTTTTGTAGACTATCAAATATCGAGCATAACCAACTACATTAACTATGACTAACCTTTTCTGTTTTCCTACACAAGTTCCTTTATACGGGTAGCCACTAGCAAAAAAGGGGCAGCTTTTACCATCGAAATGTCAACACAGATCAAATGTTGACAGATAATTGTGATTACCATGTTTACATAACAAAGAATAATAAAAAAATATTTCACAAAATATCAGAGTTCTGGGAATTACAACTACTTTCAATAATTCAATATATCCTGTAAATTAGTTTTTGAATATGTAATACTTTATTGCAACAATTTGTAACCTCACTTAGGGCTGTAGTATACACACAGATAACATAAAAATGCCATTTTTGTGAATTTCGTAGCTGCTGGGGCCAGATAATGACGCCGAACGAAAGTATGCACAATTACTCTTCTGTTATTATTATTAAATAGTTTACCTTGGGCTAAGACAGCAGATCCATCAGGTTTACTTAGTACGTTAAATTCACACCTTAATGGACGCGACAAAACCGTATTTTCCGAACTTTCGTCTCCCATATTTTAAACAAATTATAATTAATCTTCAACTCGAAATCTCAACTGTTAGTTCACAATGAAAAATCAATTTTATAACCTAAATTTTACTGACATTTATTTGAAATGCTAACACATCAATAAGTCCACATCCATGTAATATTCCATATACAGCGCATAAATATCAAAATCAACTAATCAATAATTCTTGTTTTTAAATAGTCTTATTTAGTCCAAACAGCATGGCACACACGAGGCCTCACAGTCACCACGCTTAGCCCTTGACGCGACTAGACCTTAGCCCCTGACGCATACCGACTGCTTCGTTTATTTCCGTAATTCTTCATAGACCTGAGGGCGCGAATATCCAATTTTTACCCAATGCTACGAGCAATTTACGAAATCCTCCGATGTTGAATTAGGCGGAAAATGTACAGCAGAACACACAACGTGCTGTTTAATGTAATGTGTGTGTGTGTTAAGTAATAGTGTGTCGGTAATTATAGTATTTGGGGAATAGTGTGTCGTGGTGTGTCGGTAATTATAGTACAGTCCCTGGCCAAATTATTAGGCCACCCATTGAAAAAATTAAAATTTACCGTTTTGTCACTGATATTGTGTTTTCAGTGTATTTTAATGTGAACAATCAATGTTAATTTTAATATTTCATGTTATTAGACAAAATATTTATGCCTATCATTAATGTTGGCAACACTGTAAGCTTGTTATATTGTGTTTAGGTATTACACATTACACAACAATGCAGTCAGCTGTGTGGTTCAATGAATCTGTTCTGAAGTTGTTTTAATTGCCAGTTTATGCATTCAGTTGTTATTTTCTTGGGGTTGTATTGTTATTTTATTTTATTTAAAGTGTTAATTCTTTTAAAGTTTAAGTCTGTTTAATTTTTGTTGTCAGATTAACATTGTAACCTCAAATATTGGAAAATTCTGCCATGGGCAAAGTAAAAGAAATCAGTGACGATCAAAAAGCTGTTGTAAAACATTTACTTGAAGTAGAAAAGTGTAATATCAGTGAAATTGCTAGGAAGTGCAACATTTCTAGACAATCAGTGAGAAGAATAAAGGAAAATATAGCGAACAATGTTTCACTTCCTAGTAAGAGGAAGGGAGCATGTGGCCGTAAAAAAATTATTTCTCCTAGAACTGAAAGGAAATTAATAAAAATAATTAAAGGAAGTAGGGCTGCCACAAATGCAACCATCACACAAGAGGTGCAAGATTCTGGAGTAGCAGTATCTGAAAGAACTGTTCGCCGAAGTCTGTATGCGCTGGGATTCAAAAGTCGACGACCTGTCAAGAAGCCCAAGCTGACTACAGCAATGAAATGGAAAAGACTACTATGGGCTAGAAAGTACAGAACATTCCCAATAATGAAGAGAAAATATTTATGCAAGATTCAGCTCCTTGCCACACAGCAAAAAGTGTTAAGACATTTCTTGCTCAGAGCTCAATACCACTTCTTGAATGGCCAGGAAATTCACCAGATCTCAACCCAATTGAGAATGTGTGGGAGCTTTTAAAACGGGAAATAGGAAAGGAAAATATCACCACTAAGCACCAACTAATTGCAAGAATAATTTGGCACTGGAATCATAATGACAAGTTAAAGGAAAAGGCATTAAATTGCGTTACAAGCATGCCGAGAAGAATTGAAAGCGTCATCAAAGCTAAAGGAGGGATAACAAAATATTAAAATAATTTTAAAACTACTGTAATTTTTTCTGTAATTAATTATTAAAATATATGTAACAGTAATTGTTTGTAAAATAAATGTTTTACAACAGCTTTTTGGTCGTCACTGATATCTTTTACTTTGCTCATGGCAGAATTTTCCAATATTTGAGGTTACAATGTTAATCTGAAAAAAAAATTAAACAGACTTAAACTTTAAAAGTAATTAACACGTTAAATAAAATAAAATAACAATATAAAACAAAATAATAACAATACAACACCAAGAAAATAACAACTGAATGCATAAACTGGCAATTAAAATAACTTCAGAACAGATTCATTGAACCACACAGCTGACTACATTGTTGTGTAATACCTAAACACAATATAACAAGCTTACAGTGTTGCCAACATTAATGATAGGCATAAATATTTTGTCTAATAACATGAAATATTAAAATTAACATTGATTGTTCACATTAAAATACATTGAAAACACAATATCAGTGACAAAACTGTAAATTTTAATTTTTTCAATGGGTGGCCTAATAATTTGGCCAGGGACTGTATTTGTAACACCAGCGTGTTTGTAAATAAAACGTGACAGTAGTTCGCTTTTAAAATATTGCTTTACTGTTTCATTTTTAATTATCTGTGGGTATGTTAATTAACAGCGTGACAATCATATATTAATTATAATTTTATTCTTTAATATCACAGTGATTATCAAATAAAACTGTCTCCGTAGTTTGTTTTATAATATAAATTTTTATTTAATTTAAATTATCCGTGCGTGTGTTCAAGTTTGTTGTGTGATATTCATTTGTTAATTTTGTGTGTGTTCTCATAATCTAGTTTTTATACCTTTTTAATTTTTGGTTTATTAAAGTGAATGTGCTCAAACAATAAATGTGTTCGGAGTGCGGTAAGGATTGTGAAAATGTAGAAAATCTTAGCCAGCATTCGAAATTACATCCCGAAAAAGTAAACAGTGAAATGCCGGTTTTGAGCAGCTTGAAGTCACGTACACATCAATGTAACATCTGTGATAAACAGTTTAAGCATGGATACACATTGAAGCGTCATGACCATGAATCCCACGGTACAGGGGTACGGAGAATCCAGACACTTCTGAATTCGGCACTTATTTAGATCAAACATACTCAAAAAATATTCAGTCTTGGGCCTACTGTCACGACTTCAAGAAGGTCTGAACACCAACATGCATATCGAAAAAATGCTTCAGACAATTAAATATATATATTGCAACGATACAGCCATTGCTGTATTAGGCATTAATTTAAATAAATGTAAATTTTGTATAATTTGTATAAGTTACGGGTAATTGGACAAGTATGAGATTGCAGAAATATTTCATTGTTAGATTAGGGTAGCAATTAACCTGTTCCAACACGCAGTGAACACCTGCACAATTGTATGTGTGTTACACGTGTACCTTGTGTGTGTGAGTGAATCAGGCATAGACAGGAAACTCAGCAACCCGCCCCAAGTAATTAATAAAATAATTGTTTTAATTCACTGTGAGAAAACTAATTAATGTATGATCAAACCAAAGGCACCAAAGTGTGGGTAAAAATTATAGTTATCCCCAGTGAAAAGATGACGTTAATAGAACACGTTATGCGAAGACAGTGCAAAATAAACGTGCTAAAAAATACGCCAATTACCCTAAGACGCTCAAATTAATATAGTGAGTGATTAATCGAAGTAGCTACAATTTGTGCTATCTCGATTCTGTGCAAAACAGTGCTATTTGCTAATAATTGCAAATAGATGAAAAGGTTCGGTAGTGGGGGCTGTCACGAGATACGCAGGTATCGACAGGACGATTTTGGAGCCGACCAGCGCTGAATCTCGAGAGGGTATAAATTAAGGGTTCAACCAAAAACCCTTGTCTTCATTTCAAGACTCAGTTGCAGCCGGACATGCTGTCCGTCGGCAAAACAGTTTATATTTTTTATCCTATTACAAGTCGCAGTAACAAATGAAATGACGTTTATTAAAGTCACGACAATATTACGGGAAAAGTAAATACAGCATATCAAGAGTATATCCAGGGAAGCTGCCGTAGATCGACGCTGGACATCTAGACGTATCCAGGGAAGCTGCCGTAGATCGAAGCTGGACCCTAGACGTATCCAGGACCACGCCAGGACAAGAGGAATGGAAAATTAACTCTAGACAACGCTGGACCCCGGACAACAGTCGTAAGATCATCAGAAATCGAGGTGACATGCTTAATGCATTTTGATATGATTTATAAAAATAAAAAGCTCATAAAGACGAATTCAAAAGACAGTAAATTGAAACAAAGAAAGTTTATATTTAGTAATAATATGTTAAAATGTAAATAAATGTTCAGTCGTAACAATGAGCGATCGCATATACATAAAAGCAGTAATAAATGAAAGAGAATTTAAAGTAAAGAGAGTAGAGTTTATTATCAAAATAAATAGTAAAGTAATTAGATATTTGAAGTATAGAAAGATTAATTTAAAGTTGAATATTAAAACAAAAGCCAGTCTACAAGAAATTAATATAAAGTTAAATTGAAGTCAAAACATTGGTATAGACTGAGCGAGTAGAGGTCAGATCTGAGATAAGACAATTTATTTCAATATAAGAATGTTTTAATTTTATAATAAACTAGCAAAATACCAGTGCTTCGCTACGGAGTTTCACGTTGTACGTAATTGTACAATTATTGCTCGCTTAATAGTATAGGATTAGATAGATTGTACAAATTCTCAACTCTTAGTTTGTTTATTTACATTCATAGCAACAGCTATTTATTATTTATTTCGAGAAAATCGTTAGAGCCGTTTCCGAGAAAAAAAAGGACATACATTTATTAATTAATTGAACTTCGAAATTTTCTCGACTATAAGAACCTGCAAACAACGAAGTTTTTCAATTTAAAACAATGATTAAAAACTCAGAACTAATTGTATTCAGGGTTTCCAATAAACTGAGATGTCAACCACTTCATTTACAAAGTATGCAATTCCCACGATAAATTTCATTATTTGGTTTTTTGCCCCTTAGGAGTGAAAGTTTTTAAAACCGTTTCTTAGTGAGCACCTAAGACCTATGATGAAGCTACGTTCAAAGTTTCATTGATATCCATTCAGTGGTTTCAGAGATATCGTGATCAGTGAGTCAGTCAGTGATATTTGGCTTATATAGATATCTATATCTAGCCGATTTACCCAGCGTTGCTCGGGTTCATAATTTATTCATAGGCTCATAGGCACCTATTCTTGTTCTAACGTTATATTACTTGTTTATTGTATAATCTTCCTTATATTGTTACGTTTGCATTCTCACTGGAGGAATACTCTGTAGCACACCTGTTTAAGAACATGTCATAAACTGTATTCTTATATCTGGAGAAGAATTCTGTTGCGCGTGATGCTCCTGCTCGATTTCTAACTCTGGGAGAGGGCGAACAGCTAAATTAGTTTTCAATAAAATGTCTACAGTACTTGCACGCGCTGCGTATTTACTGTCTTTTATAATTCATTGTGTTAATGTTGAAATAAGGCATTTGTTAAATTAGCGTCTCCTAAACTTATTCTAACAATACAATACCTCTATAGATTTCAGCTTATCAATTTTTAAATTCAAACTGAAGCAAGTGCATTTATATTGTCTGAACACTATGATCTGAATACATTTGCTATCAAAACTTTGTTTTTTATACTCGCTTATAACTTACTTCGATCTTAACTTATCCACTTTTAAATTCAAACTGAAACAACTCTGAATTCACACACTGTTAAGAAGTTTCTTAAGATGCATACACCACCTTTGATATCATCAACTATATCTTTACTTATAAGAACCGTGGACTCTGGCCCCGCCGTCTTTCGCGGGATCCGACCTAAGACTCCCCGGGTTCCGTGGATGAACTCCGGGGAAGGCCCGTCGGACGACTCCCGTGCTATTTCCTACGCAGGAGACTTCCACCTATGCTATGGTAACCAGAATCTATTCTATTGGGTTGCCATAGTAACCAGATCTAATAGTTTTTAAGACCCAATTCCCCCCAAAGGATCGTATCGAAAAACACTTCTCCTATGTTGGTTCTCCCGTTGCGTAAGTTTTTTGTGCCACGTCTGGTTGAAATCGGTCCAGTGGTTTAGGAGGAGATGTGGAAGACCCCAAAGGACCCCCCCCCCCGAAGGATCATATCAAAAAAAACCTCCTACCCTATGTTGGTTATCCCGTTGAGTAAAATATTTGTGCCAAGTTTGGTTGAAATCGGTCCAGTGGTTTAGGAGGAGAAGTGGAAGACCTCAAAGGATCCCATCGAAGAAAACACCTATCCTATGTTGGTTCTCCCGTTGCGTAAAATATTTGTGCCAAGTTTGGTTGAAATCGGTCCAGTGGTTTAGGAGGAGATGTGGAACATACATACATACATACAATAGGGGGGGGTTGCCCCTTAGGAGTGAAACTTTTTAAAACCGTTTCTTAGTGAGCACCTAAGACCTATGATGAAGCTACGTTCAAAGTTTCATTGATATCCATTCAGTGGTTTCAGAGATATCGTGATCAGTGAGTCAGTCAGTGGTATTTGGCTTTTATAGATATCTATATCTAGCCGATTTACCCAGCGTTGCTCGGGTTCATAATTTATTCATAGGCACCTATTCTTGTTCTAACGTTATAATACTTGTATATTGTATAATCTTCCTTATATTGTTACGTTGCATTCTCACTGGAGGAATACTCTGTAGCGCACCTGTTTAAGAACATGTCATAAACTGTATTGTTATATCTGGAAGAATTCTGTTGCGCGTGATGCTCCTGCTCGATTTCTAACTCTGGGAGAGGGCGAACAGCTAAATTAGTTTTCAATAAAATGTCTACAGTACTTGCACGCGCTGCGTATTTACTGTCTTTTATAAATCATTGTGTTAATGTTGAAATAAGGCATTTGTTAAATTAGTGTCTCCTAAACTTATTCTAACAATACAATACCTCTATAGATTTCAGCTTATCAATTTTTAAATTCAAACTGAAGTAAGTGCATTTATATTGTCTGAACACTATGATCTGAATACATTTGCTATCAAAACTTTGTTTTTTATACTCGCTTATAACTTACTTCGATCTTAACTTATCCACTTTTAAATTCAAACTGAAACAACTCTGAATTCACACACTGTTAAGAAGTTTCTTAAGATGCATACACCACCTTTGATATCATAACCTATATCTTTATTTATAAGAACCTTGGACTCTGGCCCCGCCGTCTTTCGCGGGATCCGACCTAAGACTCCCCGGGTTCCGTGGATGAAATCCGGGGAAGGCCCGTCGGACGACTCCCACGCTATTTCCTACGCGGGAGACTTCCACTGATGCTATGGTAACCAGAATCTATTCTATTGGGTTGCCATAGTAACAAGATCTAATAGTTTTTAAGACCCAAAGGACCCCCCAAAGGATCGAATCGAAAAACACTTGTCCTATGTTGGTTCTCCCGTTGCGTAAGTTTTTTGTGCCACGTCTGGTTGAAATCGGTCCAGTGGTTTAGGAAGAGAAGTGGAAGACCCCAAAGGACCCCATCGAAGAAAACACCTATTCTATGTTCGTTCTCCCGTTGAGTAAAATATTTGTGCCAAGTTTGGTTGAAATCGGTCCAGTGGTTTAGGAGGAGATGTGGAAGAGCCTAAAGAACCCCCCAAAGGACCCCATCGAAAAAACACCTATCCTATGTTGGATCTCTCATCGCATAAAATATTTGTGCCAAGTTTGGTTGAAATCGGTCCAGTGGTTTAGGAGGAGATGTGGAACATACATACATATATACAATGGGGGGTTGCCCCTTAGGAGTGAAAGTTTTTAAAACCGTTTCTTAGTGAGCACCTAAGACCTATGATGAAGCTATGTTCAAAGTTTCATTGATATCCATTCAGTGGTTTCAGAGATATCGTGATCAGTGAGTCAGTCAGTGGTATTTGGCTTATATAGATATCTATATCTAGCCGATTTACCCAGCGTTGCTCGGGTTCATAATTTATTCATAGGCACCTATTCTTGTTCTAACGTTATATTACTTGTATATTGTATAATCTTCCTTATATTGTTACGTTCGCATTCTCACTGGAGTAATACTCTGTAGCGCACCTGTTTAAGAACATGTCATAAAATGTATTCTTATATCTGGAGAAGAATTCTGTTGCGCGTGATGCTCCTGCTCGATTTCTAACTCTGGGAGAGGGCGAACAGCTAAATTAGTTTTCAATAAAATGTCTACAGTACTTGCACGCGCTGTGTATGTACTGTCTTTTATAATTCATTGTGTTAATGTTGAAATAAGGCATTTGTTAAATTAGTGTCTCCTAAACTTATTCTAACAATACAATACCTCTATAGATTTCAGCTTATCAATTTTTAAATTCAAACTGAAGCAAGTGCATTTATATTGTCTGAACACTATGATCTGAATACATTCGCTATCAAAACTTTGTTTTTTATACTCGCTTATAACTTACTTTGATCTTAACTTATCCAATTTTAAATTCAAACTGAAACAACTCTGAATTCACACACTATTAAGAAGTTTCTTAAGATGCATACACCACCTTTGATATCATAACCTATATCTTTATTTATAAGAACCGTGGACTCTGGCCCCGCCGTCTTTTGCGGGATCCGACCTAAGACTCCCCGGGTTCCGTTGGTGAACTCCGGGGAAGGCCCGTCGGTCGACTCCCGCGCTATTTACTACGCGGGAGACTTCCACCGATGCTATGGTAACAAGAATCTATTCCATTTGGTTGCCATAGTAACCAGATCTAATAGTTGTTTAAGACCCAAAGGACCCCCCAGAGGATCGTATATACATGTCCTATGTTGGTTCTCCCGTTGCGTAAAATATTTGTGCCAAGTTTGGTTGAAATCGGTCCAGTGGTTTAGGAGGAAATGTGGAAGACCCCAAAGACACCCCAAAGGACCCCATCGAAAAAAACACGTATTCTATGTTGGTTCCCCCGTCGCGTAAAATATTTGTGCCAAGTTTGGTTGAAATCGGTCCAGTGGTTTAGGAGGTGATGTGGAACATACATACAACAGCGGGGGGAGGCGGGGGTTGCCCCTTAGGAACGAAAGTTTTTAAAACCGTTTCTTAGTGAGCACCTAAGACCTATGATGAAGGTATGTTCAAAGTTTCATTGATATCCATTCAGTGGTTTCAGAGATATCGTGATCTGTGAGTCAGTCAGTGGGATTTGGCTTATATAGATACTAGCAAAATACCCGTGCTTCGCTACGGAGTTTCACGTTGTACGTAATTGTATAATTATTGCTCGCTTAATAGTATAGGATTAGATAGATTGTACAAATTCTCAACTCTTAGTTTGTTTATTTACATTCATAGCAACAGCTATTTATTATTTATTTCGAGAAAATCGTTAGAGTCGTTTCCGAGAAAAAAAAGGACATACATTTATTAATTAATTGAACTTCGAAATTTTCTCGACTATAAGACCCTGCAAACAACGAACTTTTTCAATTTAAAACAATGATTAAAAACTCAGAACTAAATGTATTCGGGGTTTCCAATAAACTGAGATGTCAACCACTTCATTTACAAAGTATGCAATTCCCGCGATAAATTTCATTATTTGGTTTTTTGCCCCTTAGGAGTGAAAGTTTTTAAAACCGTTTCGTAGTGAGCACCTAAGACCTATGATGAAGCTACGTTCAAAGTTTCATTGATATCCATTCAGTGGTTTCAGAGATATCGTGATCAGTGAGTCAGGCAGTGGTATTTGGCTTATATAGATATCTATATCTAGCCGATTTACCCAGCGTTGCTCGGGTTCATAATTTATTCATAGGCTCATAGGCACCTATTCTTGTTGTAACGTTATATTACTTGTATATTGTATAATCTTCCTTATATTGTTACGTTCGCATTCTCACTGGAGGAATACTCTGTAGCACACCTGTTTAAGAACATGTCATAAACTGTATTCTTATATCTGGAGAAGAATTCTGTTGCGCGTGATGCTCCTGCTCGATTTCTAACTCTGGGAGAGGGCGAACAGCTAAATTAGTTTTCAATAAAATGTCTACAGTACTTGCACGCGCTGCGTATGTACTGTCTTTTATAATTCATTGTGTTAATGTTGAAATAAGGCATTTGTTAAATTAGTGTCTCCTAAACTTATTCTAACAATACAATACCTCTATAGATTTCAGCTTATCAATTTTTAAATTCAAACTGAAGCAAGTGCATTTATATTGTCTGAACACTATGATCTGAATACATTCGCTATCAAAACTTTGTTTTTTATACTCGCTTATAACTTACTTCGATCTTAACTTATCCAATTTTAAATTCAAACTGAAACAACTCTGAATTCACACACTATTAAGAAGTTTCTTAAGATGCATACACCACCTTTGATATCATAACCTATATCTTTATTTATAAGAACCGTGGACTCTGGCCCCGCCGTCATTCGCGGGATCCGACCTAAGACTCCCCGGGTTCCGTGGATGAACTCCGGGGAAGGCCCTACGTTCGACTCCCGCGCTATTACCTACGCGGGAGACATCCACCGATTCTATGGTAACAAGAATCTATTCTATTGGGTTGCCATAGTAACCAGATCTAATAGTTGTTTAAGACCCAAAGGACCCCCCAGAGGATCGTATATACATGTCCTATGTTGGTTCTCCCGTTGCGTAAAATATTTGTGCCAAGTTTGGTTGAAGACGGTCCAGTGGTTTAAGAGGAGAAGTGGAAGACCCCAAAGAACCCCCCAAAGGACCCCATCGAAAAAACACCTACCCTATGTTGGTTCTCCCGCTGCGTAAAATATTTGTGCCAAGTTTGGTTGAAATCGGTCCTGTGGTTTAGGAGGGAATGTGGAAGACCCCAAAGACACCCCAAAGGACCCCATCGAAAAAACACCTATTCTATGTTGGTTCTCCCGTCGCGTAAAATATTTGTGCCAAGTTTGGTTGAAATCGGTCCAGTGGTTTAGGAGGAGATGTGGAACATACATATATATATACAATGGGGGGGTTGCCCCTTAGGAGTGAAAGTTCTTAAAACCGTTTCTTAGTGAGCACCTAAGGCCTATGATGAAGCTACGTTCAAAGTTTCATTGATATCCATTCAGTGGTTTCAGAGATATCGTGATCAGTGAGTCAGGCAGTGGTATTTGGCTTATATAGATATCTATATCTAACCGATTTACCCAGCGTTGCTCGGGTTCATAATTTATTCATAGGCTCATAGGCACCTATTCTTGTTGTAACATTATAATACTTGTATATTGTATAATCTTCCTTATATTGTTACGTTCGCATTCTCACTGGAGTAATACACTGTAGCGCACCTGTTTAAGAACATGTCATAAAATGTATTCTTATATCTGGAGAAGAATTCTGTTGCGCGTGATGCTCCTGCTCGATTTCTAACTCTGGGAGAGGGCGAACAGCTAAATTAGTTTTAACCAAATACACTGTACTCACCGTCTATGGCTTTTTTCCTTGATGTTTTTTCCAGTTTACATGTTTCAAGGCACTTGCCTCATCATCAGAACTTATAAAATCAATATATGTCATAAATAATGACATTTGTCAAAATATTAAAAACACAATACGGCAATTAAACTATGTACATAAATTCGCTTTAAAAATGTTCGGTGTGCCTTGCAAGACAACACGCGCCGTACTGACGTAATCTAAGCCTTATCTCGACTATATCTCATAGCGGTATCGTACAGTATATTTGACTTATACTGTAATTGGTCGTTCAACACATGTGGCTTGAACATGTGTTCGTTAAAATTTTTAAAGCGAATTTATGTACATAGTTTAATTGCCGTATTGTGTTTTTAATATTTTGACAAATGTCATTATTTATGACATAGATTGATTTTATAAGTTCTGATGATGAGGCAAGTGCCTTGAAACATGTAAACTGGAAAACACATCAAGGAAAAAAGCCATATACGGTGAGTACAGTGTATTTGGTTAACAAACACGTGGCTTGGGACTACAATAGGATTTATTCCATTTAAATCAATATAAATTAGTTTTCAATAAAATGTCTACAGTACTTGCACGCGCTGTGTATGTACTGTCTTTTATAATTCATTGTGTTAATGTTGAAATAAGGCATTTGTTAAATTAGTGTCTCCTAAACTTATTCTAACAATACAATACCTCTATAGATTTCAGCTTATCAATTTTTAAATTCAAACTGAAGCAAGTGCATTTATATTGTCTGAACACTATGATCTGAATACATTCGCTATCAAAACTTTGTTTTTTATACTCGCTTATAACTTACTTTGATCTTAACTTATCCAATTTTAAATTCAAACTGAAACAACTCTGAATTCACACACTATTAAGAAGTTTCTTAAGATGCATACACCACCTTTGATATCATAACCTATATCTTTATTTATAAGAACCGTGGACTCTGGCCCCGCCGTCTTTCGCGGGATCCGACCTAAGACTCCCCGGGTTCCGTGGATGAACTCCGGGGAAGGCCCGTCGGTCGACTCCCGCGCTATTTCCTACGTGGGAGACTTCCACCGATGCTATGGTAACAAGAATCTATTCTATTTGGTTGCCATAGTAACCAGATCTAATAGTTGTTTAAGACCCAAAGGACCCCCCAGAGGATCGTATATACATGTCCTATGTTGGTTCTCCCGTTGCGTAAAATATTTGTGCCAAGTTTGGTTGAAGTCGGTCCAGTGGTTTAGGAGGAGATGTGGAAGACCCCAAAGAACCCCCCAAAGGACCCCATCGAAAAAAACACCTACCCTATGTTGGTTCTCCCGCTGCGTAAAATATTTGTGCCAAGTTTGGTTGAAATCGGTCCAGTGGTTTAGGAGGAAATGTGGAAGACCTCAAAGACACCCCAAAGGACCCCATCGAAAAAAACACCTATTCTATGTTGGTTCTCCCGTCGCGTAAAATATTTGTGCCAAGTTTGGTTGAAATCGGTCCAGTGGTTTAGGAGGTGATGTGGAACATACTTACAACAGCGGGGGGGTTGCCCCTTAGGAGCGAAAGTTTTTAAAACCGTTTCTTAGCGAGCACCTAAGACCTATGATGAAACTACGTTCAAAGTTTCATTGATATCCATTCAGTGGTTTCAGAGATAACGTGATCAGTGAGTCAGGCAGTGGTATTTGGCTTATATAGATATCTATATCTAGCCGATTTACCCTGCGTTGCTCGGGTTCATAATTTATTCATAGGCTCATAGGCACATATTCTTGTTGTAACGTTATATTACTTGTATATTGTATAATCTTCCTTATATTGTTACGTTCGCATTCTCACTGGAGGAATACTCTGTAGCGCACCTGTTTAAGAACATGTCAGAAACTGTATTCTTATATCTGGAGAAGAATTCTGTTGCGCGTGATGCTCCTGCTCGATTTCTAACTCTGGGAGAGGGCGAACAGCTAAATTAGTTTTCAATAAAATGTCTACAGTACTTGCACGCGCTGTGTATGTACTGTCTTTTATAATTCATTGTGTTAATGTTGAAATAAGGCATTTGTTAAATTAGTGTCTCCTAAACTTATTCTAACAATACAATACCTCTATAGATTTCAGCTTATCAATTTTTAAATTCAAACTGAAGCAAGTGCATTTATATTGTCTGAACACTATGATCTGAATACATTCGCTATCAAAACTTTGTTTTTTATACTCGCTTATAACTTACTTTGATCTTAACTTATCCAATTTTAAATTCAAACTGAAACAACTCTGAATTCACACACTATTAAGAAGTTTCTTAAGATGCATACACCACCTTTGATATCATAACCTATATCTTTATTTATAAGAACCGTGGACTCTGGCCCCGCCGTCTTTCGCGGGATCCGACCTAAGACTCCCCGGGTTCCGTGGATGAACTCCGGGGAAGGCCTGTCGGTCGACTCCCGCGCTATTACCTACGCGGGAGACATCCACCGATTCTATGGTAACAAGAATCTATTCTATTGGGTTGCCATAGTAACCAGATCTAATAGTTGTTTAAGACCCAAAGGACCCCCCAGAGGATCGTATATACATGTCCTATGTTGGTTCTCCCGTTGCGTAAAATATTTGTGCCAAGTTTGGTTGAAGACGGTCCAGTGGTTTAAGAGGAGAAGTGGAAGACCCCAAAGAACCCCCCAAAGGACCCCATCGAAAAAACACCTACCCTATGTTGGTTCTCCCGCTGCGTAAAATATTTGTGCCAAGTTTGGTTGAAATCGGTCCTGTGGTTTAGGAGGGAATGTGGAAGACCCCAAAGACACCCCAAAGGACCCCATCGAAAAAACACCTATTCTATGTTGGTTCTCCCGTCGCGTAAAATATTTGTGCCAAGTTTGGTTGAAATCGGTCCAGTGGTTTAGGAGGAGATGTGGAACATACATATATATATACAATGGGGGGGTTGCCCCTTAGGAGTGAAAGTTCTTAAAACCGTTTCTTAGTGAGCACCTAAGGCCTATGATGAAGCTACGTTCAAAGTTTCATTGATATCCATTCAGTGGTTTCAGAGATATCGTGATCAGTGAGTCAGGCAGTGGTATTTGGCTTATATAGATATCTATATCTAACCGATTTACCCAGCGTTGCTCGGGTTCATAATTTATTCATAGGCTCATAGGCACCTATTCTTGTTGTAACATTATAATACTTGTATATTGTATAATCTTCCTTATATTGTTACGTTCGCATTCTCACTGGAGTAATACACTGTAGCGCACCTGTTTAAGAACATGTCATAAAATGTATTCTTATATCTGGAGAAGAATTCTGTTGCGCGTGATGCTCCTGCTCGATTTCTAACTCTGGGAGAGGGCGAACAGCTAAATTAGTTTTAACCAAATACACTGTACTCACCGTCTATGGCTTTTTTCCTTGATGTTTTTTCCAGTTTACATGTTTCAAGGCACTTGCCTCATCATCAGAACTTATAAAATCAATATATGTCATAAATAATGACATTTGTCAAAATATTAAAAACACAATACGGCAATTAAACTATGTACATAAATTCGCTTTAAAAATGTTCGGTGTGCCTTGCAAGACAACACGCGCCGTACTGACGTAATCTAAGCCTTATCTCGACTATATCTCATAGCGGTATCGTACAGTATATTTGACTTATACTGTAATTGGTCGTTCAACACATGTGGCTTGAACATGTGTTCGTTAAAATTTTTAAAGCGAATTTATGTACATAGTTTAATTGCCGTATTGTGTTTTTAATATTTTGACAAATGTCATTATTTATGACATAGATTGATTTTATAAGTTCTGATGATGAGGCAAGTGCCTTGAAACATGTAAACTGGAAAACACATCAAGGAAAAAAGCCATATACGGTGAGTACAGTGTATTTGGTTAACAAACACGTGGCTTGGGACTACAATAGGATTTATTCCATTTAAATCAATATAAATTAGTTTTCAATAAAATGTCTACAGTACTTGCACGCGCTGTGTATGTACTGTCTTTTATAATTCATTGTGTTAATGTTGAAATAAGGCATTTGTTAAATTAGTGTCTCCTAAACTTATTCTAACAATACAATACCTCTATAGATTTCAGCTTATCAATTTTTAAATTCAAACTGAAGCAAGTGCATTTATATTGTCTGAACACTATGATCTGAATACATTCGCTATCAAAACTTTGTTTTTTATACTCGCTTATAACTTACTTTGATCTTAACTTATCCAATTTTAAATTCAAACTGAAACAACTCTGAATTCACACACTATTAAGAAGTTTCTTAAGATGCATACACCACCTTTGATATCATAACCTATATCTTTATTTATAAGAACCGTGGACTCTGGCCCCGCCGTCTTTCGCGGGATCCGACCTAAGACTCCCCGGGTTCCGTGGATGAACTCCGGGGAAGGCCCGTCGGTCGACTCCCGCGCTATTTCCTACGTGGGAGACTTCCACCGATGCTATGGTAACAAGAATCTATTCTATTTGGTTGCCATAGTAACCAGATCTAATAGTTGTTTAAGACCCAAAGGACCCCCCAGAGGATCGTATATACATGTCCTATGTTGGTTCTCCCGTTGCGTAAAATATTTGTGCCAAGTTTGGTTGAAGTCGGTCCAGTGGTTTAGGAGGAGATGTGGAAGACCCCAAAGAACCCCCCAAAGGACCCCATCGAAAAAAACACCTACCCTATGTTGGTTCTCCCGCTGCGTAAAATATTTGTGCCAAGTTTGGTTGAAATCGGTCCAGTGGTTTAGGAGGAAATGTGGAAGACCTCAAAGACACCCCAAAGGACCCCATCGAAAAAAACACCTATTCTATGTTGGTTCTCCCGTCGCGTAAAATATTTGTGCCAAGTTTGGTTGAAATCGGTCCAGTGGTTTAGGAGGTGATGTGGAACATACTTACAACAGCGGGGGGGTTGCCCCTTAGGAGCGAAAGTTTTTAAAACCGTTTCTTAGCGAGCACCTAAGACCTATGATGAAACTACGTTCAAAGTTTCATTGATATCCATTCAGTGGTTTCAGAGATAACGTGATCAGTGAGTCAGGCAGTGGTATTTGGCTTATATAGATATCTATATCTAGCCGATTTACCCTGCGTTGCTCGGGTTCATAATTTATTCATAGGCTCATAGGCACATATTCTTGTTGTAACGTTATATTACTTGTATATTGTATAATCTTCCTTATATTGTTACGTTCGCATTCTCACTGGAGGAATACTCTGTAGCGCACCTGTTTAAGAACATGTCAGAAACTGTATTCTTATATCTGGAGAAGAATTCTGTTGCGCGTGATGCTCCTGCTCGATTTCTAACTCTGGGAGAGGGCGAACAGCTAAATTAGTTTTCAATAAAATGTCTACAGTACTTGCACGCGCTGTGTATGTACTGTCTTTTATAATTCATTGTGTTAATGTTGAAATAAGGCATTTGTTAAATTAGTGTCTCCTAAACTTATTCTAACAATACAATACCTCTATAGATTTCAGCTTATCAATTTTTAAATTCAAACTGAAGCAAGTGCATTTATATTGTCTGAACACTATGATCTGAATACATTCGCTATCAAAACTTTGTTTTTTATACTCGCTTATAACTTACTTTGATCTTAACTTATCCAATTTTAAATTCAAACTGAAACAACTCTGAATTCACACACTATTAAGAAGTTTCTTAAGATGCATACACCACCTTTGATATCATAACCTATATCTTTATTTATAAGAACCGTGGACTCTGGCCCCGCCGTCTTTCGCGGGATCCGACCTAAGACTCCCCGGGTTCCGTGGATGAACTCCGGGGAAGGCCCGTCGGTCGACTCCCGCGCTATTACCTACGCGGGAGACATCCACCGATTCTATGGTAACAAGAATCTATTCTATTGGGTTGCCATAGTAACCAGATCTAATAGTTGTTTAAGACCCAAAGGACCCCCCAGAGGATCGTATATACATGTCCTATGTTGGTTCTCCCGTTGCGTAAAATATTTGTGCCAAGTTTGGTTGAAGACGGTCCAGTGGTTTAAGAGGAGAAGTGGAAGACCCCAAAGAACCCCCCAAAGGACCCCATCGAAAAAACACCTACCCTATGTTGGTTCTCCCGCTGCGTAAAATATTTGTGCCAAGTTTGGTTGAAATCGGTCCTGTGGTTTAGGAGGGAATGTGGAAGACCCCAAAGACACCCCAAAGGACCCCATCGAAAAAACACCTATTCTATGTTGGTTCTCCCGTCGCGTAAAATATTTGTGCCAAGTTTGGTTGAAATCGGTCCAGTGGTTTAGGAGGAGATGTGGAACATACATATATATATACAATGGGGGGGTTGCCCCTTAGGAGTGAAAGTTCTTAAAACCGTTTCTTAGTGAGCACCTAAGGCCTATGATGAAGCTACGTTCAAAGTTTCATTGATATCCATTCAGTGGTTTCAGAGATATCGTGATCAGTGAGTCAGGCAGTGGTATTTGGCTTATATAGATATCTATATCTAACCGATTTACCCAGCGTTGCTCGGGTTCATAATTTATTCATAGGCTCATAGGCACCTATTCTTGTTGTAACATTATAATACTTGTATATTGTATAATCTTCCTTATATTGTTACGTTCGCATTCTCACTGGAGTAATACACTGTAGCGCACCTGTTTAAGAACATGTCATAAAATGTATTCTTATATCTGGAGAAGAATTCTGTTGCGCGTGATGCTCCTGCTCGATTTCTAACTCTGGGAGAGGGCGAACAGCTAAATTAGTTTTAACCAAATACACTGTACTCACCGTCTATGGCTTTTTTCCTTGATGTTTTTTCCAGTTTACATGTTTCAAGGCACTT
This sequence comes from Magicicada septendecula, assembly GCA_034769895.1. Classification (NCBI taxonomy): domain Eukaryota; kingdom Metazoa; phylum Arthropoda; class Insecta; order Hemiptera; family Cicadidae; genus Magicicada; species Magicicada septendecula. Next base: position 1,091,886,684 of record CM068367.1, read on the forward strand.
GCCTCATCATCAGAACTTATAAAATCAATATATGTCATAAATAATGACATTTGTCAAAATATTAAAAACACAATACGGCAATTAAACTATGTACATAAATTCGCTTTAAAAATGTTCGGTGTGCCTTGCAAGACAACACGCGCCGTACTGACGTAATCTAAGCCTTATCTCGACTATATCTCATAGCGGTATCGTACAGTATATTTGACTTATACTGTAATTGGTCGTTCAACACATGTGGCTTGAACATGTGTTCGTTAAAATTTTTAAAGCGAATTTATGTACATAGTTTAATTGCCGTATTGTGTTTTTAATATTTTGACAAATGTCATTATTTATGACATAGATTGATTTTATAAGTTCTGATGATGAGGCAAGTGCCTTGAAACATGTAAACTGGAAAACACATCAAGGAAAAAAGCCATATACGGTGAGTACAGTGTATTTGGTTAACAAACACGTGGCTTGGGACTACAATAGGATTTATTCCATTTAAATCAATATAAATTAGTTTTCAATAAAATGTCTACAGTACTTGCACGCGCTGTGTATGTACTGTCTTTTATAATTCATTGTGTTAATGTTGAAATAAGGCATTTGTTAAATTAGTGTCTCCTAAACTTATTCTAACAATACAATACCTCTATAGATTTCAGCTTATCAATTTTTAAATTCAAACTGAAGCAAGTGCATTTATATTGTCTGAACACTATGATCTGAATACATTCGCTATCAAAACTTTGTTTTTTATACTCGCTTATAACTTACTTTGATCTTAACTTATCCAATTTTAAATTCAAACTGAAACAACTCTGAATTCACACACTATTAAGAAGTTTCTTAAGATGCATACACCACCTTTGATATCATAACCTATATCTTTATTTATAAGAACCGTGGACTCTGGCCCCGCCGTCTTTCGCGGGATCCGACCTAAGACTCCCCGGGTTCCGTGGATGAACTCCGGGGAAGGCCCGTCGGTCGACTCCCGCGCTATTTCCTACGTGGGAGACTTCCACCGATGCTATGGTAACAAGAATCTATTCTATTTGGTTGCCATAGTAACCAGATCTAATAGTTGTTTAAGACCCAAAGGACCCCCCAGAGGATCGTATATACATGTCCTATGTTGGTTCTCCCGTTGCGTAAAATATTTGTGCCAAGTTTGGTTGAAGTCGGTCCAGTGGTTTAGGAGGAGATGTGGAAGACCCCAAAGAACCCCCCAAAGGACCCCATCGAAAAAAACACCTACCCTATGTTGGTTCTCCCGCTGCGTAAAATATTTGTGCCAAGTTTGGTTGAAATCGGTCCAGTGGTTTAGGAGGAAATGTGGAAGACCTCAAAGACACCCCAAAGGACCCCATCGAAAAAAACACCTATTCTATGTTGGTTCTCCCGTCGCGTAAAATATTTGTGCCAAGTTTGGTTGAAATCGGTCCAGTGGTTTAGGAGGTGATGTGGAACATACTTACAACAGCGGGGGGGTTGCCCCTTAGGAGCGAAAGTTTTTAAAACCGTTTCTTAACGAGCACCTAAGACCTATGATGAAACTACGTTCAAAGTTTCATTGATATCCATTCAGTGGTTTCAGAGATAACGTGATCAGTGAGTCAGGCAGTGGTATTTGGCTTATATAGATATCTATATCTAGCCGATTTACCCTGCGTTGCTCGGGTTCATAATTTATTCATAGGCTCATAGGCACATATTCTTGTTGTAACGTTATATTACTTGTATATTGTATAATCTTCCTTATATTGTTACGTTCGCATTCTCACTGGAGGAATACTCTGTAGCGCACCTGTTTAAGAACATGTCAGAAACTGTATTCTTATATCTGGAGAAGAATTCTGTTGCGCGTGATGCTCCTGCTCGATTTCTAACTCTGGGAGAGGGCGAACAGCTAAATTAGTTTTCAATAAAATGTCTACAGTACTTGCACGCGCTGTGTATGTACTGTCTTTTATAATTCATTGTGTTAATGTTGAAATAAGGCATTTGTTAAATTAGTGTCTCCTAAACTTATTCTAACAATACAATACCTCTATAGATTTCAGCTTATCAATTTTTAAATTCAAACTGAAGCAAGTGCATTTATATTGTCTGAACACTATGATCTGAATACATTCGCTATCAAAACTTTGTTTTTTATACTCGCTTATAACTTACTTTGATCTTAACTTATCCAATTTTAAATTCAAACTGAAACAACTCTGAATTCACACACTATTAAGAAGTTTCTTAAGATGCATACACCACCTTTGATATCATAACCTATATCTTTATTTATAAGAACCGTGGACTCTGGCCCCGCCGTCTTTCGCGGGATCCGACCTAAGACTCCCCGGGTTCCGTGGATGAACTCCGGGGAAGGCCCGTCGGTCGACTCCCGCGCTATTTCCTACGTGGGAGACTTCCACCGATGCTATGGTAACAAGAATCTATTCTATTTGGTTGCCATAGTAACCAGATCTAATAGTTGTTTAAGACCCAAAGGACCCCCCAGAGGATCGTATATACATGTCCTATGTTGGTTCTCCCGTTGCGTAAAATATTTGTGCCAAGTTTGGTTGAAGTCGGTCCAGTGGTTTAGGAGGAGATGTGGAAGACCCCAAAGAACCCCCCAAAGGACCCCATCGAAAAAAACACCTACCCTATGTTGGTTCTCCCGCTGCGTAAAATATTTGTGCCAAGTTTGGTTGAAATCGGTCCAGTGGTTTAGGAGGAAATGTGGAAGACCTCAAAGACACCCCAAAGGACCCCATCGAAAAAAACACCTATTCTATGTTGGTTCTCCCGTCGCGTAAAATATTTGTGCCAAGTTTGGTTGAAATCGGTCCAGTGGTTTAGGAGGTGATGTGGAACATACTTACAACAGCGGGGGGGGATTGCCCCTTAGGAGCGAAAGTTTTTAAAACCGTTTCTTAGCGAGCACCTAAGACCTATGATGAAACTACGTTCCAAGTTTCATTGATATCCATTCAGTGGTTTCAGAGATAACGTGATCAGTGAGTCAGGCAGTGGTATTTGGCTTATATAGATATCTATATCTAGCCGATTTACCCAGCGTTGCTCGGGTTCATAATTTATTCATAGGCTCATAGGCACATATTCTTGTTGTAACGTTATATTACTTGTATATTGTATAATCTTCCTTATATTGTTACGTTCGCATTCTCACTGGAGGAATACTCTGTAGCGCACCTGTTTAAGAACATGTCAGAAACTGTATTCTTATATCTGGAGAAGAATTCTGTTGCGCGTGATGCTCCTGCTCGATTTCTAACTCTGGGAGAGGGCGAACAGCTAAATTAGTTTTCAATAAAATGTCTACAGTACTTGCACGCGCTGCGTATTTACTGTCTTTTATAATTCATTGTGTTAATGTTGAAATAAGGCATTTGTTAAATTAGTGTCTCCTAAACTTATTCTCACAATACAATACCTCTATAGATTTCAGCTTATCAATTTTTAAATTCAAACTGAAGCAAGTGCATTTATATTGTCTGAACACTATGATCTGAATACATTCGCTATCAAAACTTTGTTTTTTATACTCGCTTATAACTTACTTCGATCTTAACTTATCCAATTTTAAATTCAAACTGAAACAACTCTGAATTCACACACTATTAAGAAGTTTCTTAAGATGCATACACCACCTTTGATATCATAACCTATATCTTTATTTATAAGAACCGTGGACTCTGGCCCCGCCGTCTTTCGCGGGATCCGACCTAAGACTCCCCGGGTTCCGTGGATGAACTCCGGGGAAGGCCCGTCGGTCGACTCCCGCGCTATTTCCTACGTGGGAGACTTCCACCGATGCTATGGTAACAAGAATCTATTCTATTTGGTTGCCATAGTAACCAGATCTAATAGTTGTTTAAGACCCAAAGGACCCCCCAGAGGATCGTATATACATGTCCTATGTTGGTTCTCCCGTTGCGTAAAATATTTGTGCCAAGTTTGGTTGAAGTCGGTCCAGTGGTTTAGGAGGAGATGTGGAAGACCCCAAAGAACCCCCCAAAGGACCCCATCGAAAAAAACACCTACCCTATGTTGGTTCTCCCGCTGCGTAAAATATTTGTGCCAAGTTTGGTTGAAATCGGTCCAGTGGTTTAGGAGGAAATGTGGAAGACCTCAAAGACACCCCAAAGGACCCCATCGAAAAAAACACCTATTCTATGTTGGTTCTCCCGTCGCGTAAAATATTTGTGCCAAGTTTGGTTGAAATCGGTCCAGTGGTTTAGGAGGTGATGTGGAACATACTTACAACAGCGGGGGGGTTGCCCCTTAGGAGCGAAAGTTTTTAAAACCGTTTCTTAGCGAGCACCTAAGACCTATGATGAAACTACGTTCAAAGTTTCATTGATATCCATTCAGTGGTTTCAGAGATAACGTGATCAGTGAGTCAGGCAGTGGTATTTGGCTTATATAGATATCTATATCTAGCCGATTTACCCAGCGTTGCTCGGGTTCATAATTTATTCATAGGCTCATAGGCACATATTCTTGTTGTAACGTTATATTACTTGTATATTGTATAATCTTCCTTATATTGTTACGTTCGCATTCTCACTGGAGGAATACTCTGTAGCGCACCTGTTTAAGAACATGTCAGAAACTGTATTCTTATATCTGGAGAAGAATTCTGTTGCGCGTGATGCTCCTGCTCGATTTCTAACTCTGGGAGAGGGCGAACAGCTAAATTAGTTTTCAATAAAATGTCTACAGTACTTGCACGCGCTGTGTATGTACTGTCTTTTATAATTCATTGTGTTAATGTTGAAATAAGGCATTTGTTAAATTAGTGTCTCCTAAACTTATTCTAACAATACAATACCTCTATAGATTTCAGCTTATCAATTTTTAAATTCAAACTGAAGCAAGTGCATTTATATTGTCTGAACACTATGATCTGAATACATTCGCTATCAAAACTTTGTTTTTTATACTCGCTTATAACTTACTTTGATCTTAACTTATCCAATTTTAAATTCAAACTGAAACAACTCTGAATTCACACACTATTAAGAAGTTTCTTAAGATGCATACACCACCTTTGATATCATAACCTATATCTTTATTTATAAGAACCGTGGACTCTGGCCCCGCCGTCTTTCGCGGGATCCGACCTAAGACTCCCCGGGTTCCGTGGATGAACTCCGGGGAAGGCCCGTCGGTCGACTCCCGCGCTATTTCCTACGTGGGAGACTTCCACCGATGCTATGGTAACAAGAATCTATTCTATTTGGTTGCCATAGTAACCAGATCTAATAGTTGTTTAAGACCCAAAGGACCCCCCAGAGGATCGTATATACATGTCCTATGTTGGTTCTCCCGTTGCGTAAAATATTTGTGCCAAGTTTGGTTGAAGTCGGTCCAGTGGTTTAGGAGGAGATGTGGAAGACCCCAAAGAACCCCCCAAAGGACCCCATCGAAAAAAACACCTACCCTATGTTGGTTCTCCCGCTGCGTAAAATATTTGTGCCAAGTTTGGTTGAAATCGGTCCAGTGGTTTAGGAGGAAATGTGGAAGACCTCAAAGACACCCCAAAGGACCCCATCGAAAAAAACACCTATTCTATGTTGGTTCTCCCGTCGCGTAAAATATTTGTGCCAAGTTTGGTTGAAATCGGTCCAGTGGTTTAGGAGGTGATGTGGAACATACTTACAACAGCGGGGGGGGATTGCCCCTTAGGAGCGAAAGTTTTTAAAACCGTTTCTTAGCGAGCACCTAAGACCTATGATGAAACTACGTTCAAAGTTTCATTGATATCCATTCAGTGGTTTCAGAGATAACGTGATCAGTGAGTCAGGCAGTGGTATTTGGCTTATATAGATATCTATATCTAGCCGATTTACCCAGCGTTGCTCGGGTTCATAATTTATTCATAGGCTCATAGGCACATATTCTTGTTGTAACGTTATATTACTTGTATATTGTATAATCTTCCTTATATTGTTACGTTCGCATTCTCACTGGAGGAATACTCTGTAGCGCACCTGTTTAAGAACATGTCAGAAACTGTATTCTTATATCTGGAGAAGAATTCTGTTGCGCGTGATGCTCCTGCTCGATTTCTAACTCTGGGAGAGGGCGAACAGCTAAATTAGTTTTCAATAAAATGTCTACAGTACTTGCACGCGCTGCGTATTTACTGTCTTTTATAATTCATTGTGTTAATGTTGAAATAAGGCATTTGTTAAATTAGTGTCTCCTAAACTTATTCTCACAATACAATACCTCTATAGATTTCAGCTTATCAATTTTTAAATTCAAACTGAAGCAAGTGCATTTATATTGTCTGAACACTATGATCTGAATACATTCGCTATCAAAACTTTGTTTTTTATACTCGCTTATAACTTACTTCGATCTTAACTTATCCAATTTTAAATTCAAACTGAAACAACTCTGAATTCACACACTATTAAGAAGTTTCTTAAGATGCATACACCACCTTTGATATCATAACCTATATCTTTATTTATAAGAACCGTGGACTCTGGCCCCGCCGTCTTTCGCGGGATCCGACCTAAGACTCCCCGGGTTCCATGGATGAACTCCGGGGAAGGCCCGACGTTCGATTCCCGCGCTATTTCCTACGCGGGAGACATCCATCGATTCTATGGTAACAAGAATCTATTCTATTGGGTTGCCATAGTAACCAGACCTAATAGTTGTTTAAGACCCAAAGGACCCCCCAGAGGATCGTATATACATGTCCTATGTTGGTTCTCCCGTTGCGTAAAATATTTGTGCCAAGTTTGGTTGAAGTCGGTCCATTGGTTTAGGAGAAGATGTGGAAGACCCCAAAGAACCCCCAAAGGACCCCATCGAAAAAACACCTACCCTATGTTGGTTCTCCCGCTGCGTAAAATTTTTGTGCCAAGTTTGGTTGAAATCGGTCCTGTGGTTTAGGAGGAAATATGGAAGACCCCAAAGACACCCCAAAGGACCCCATCGAAAAAACACCTATTCTATGTTGGTTCTCCCGTCGCGTAAAATATTTGTGCCAAGTTTGGTTGAAATCGGTCCAGTGGTTTAGGAGGAGATGTGGAACATACATACAACAGCGGGGGGGTTGCCCCTTAGGAGTGAAAGTTCTTAAAACTGTTTCTTAGTGAGCACCTAAGGCCTATGATGAAGCTATGTTCAAAGTTTCATTGATATCCATTCAGTGGTTTCAGAGATATCGTGATCAGTGAGTCAGTCAGTGGGATTTGGCTTATATAGATACTAGCAAAATACCCGTGCTTCGCTACGGAGTTTCACGTTGTACGTAATTCTACAATTATTGCTCGCTTAATAGTATAGGATTAGATAGATTGTACAAATTCTCAACTCTTAGTTTGTTTATTTACATTCATAGCAACAGCTATTTATTATTTATTTCGAGAAAATCGTTAGAGCCGTTTCCGAGAAAAAAAAGGACATACATTTATGAATTAATTGAACTTCGAAATTTTCTCGACTATAAGAACCTGCAAACAACGAACTTTTTCAATTTAAAACAATGATTAAAAACTCAGAACTAAATGTATTTGGGGTTTCCAATAAACTGAGATGTCAACCACTTCATTTACAAAGTATGCAATTCCCGCGATAAATTTCATTATTTGGTTTTTTGCCCCTTAGGAGTGAAAGTTTTTAAAACCGTTTCTTAGTGAGCACCTAAGACCTATGATGAAGCTACGTTCAAAGTTTCATTGATATCCATTCAGTGGTTTCAGAGATATCGTGATCAGTGAGTCAGGCAGTGGTATTTGGCTTTTATAGATATCTATATCTAGCCGATTTACCCAGCGTTGCTCGGGTTCATAATTTATTCATAGGCTCATAGGTACCTATTCTTGTTGTAACGTTATAATACTTGTATATTGTATAATCTTCCTTATATTGTTACGTTCGCATTCTCACTGGAGTTATACTCTGTAGCGCACCTGTTTAAGAACATGTCATAAAATGTATTCTTATATCTGGAGAAGAATTCTGTTGCGCGTGATGCTCCTGCTCGATTTCTAACTCTGGGAGAGGGCGAACAGCTAAATTAGTTTTAACCAATACACTGTACTCACCGTCTATGGCTTTTCTCCTTGATGTTTTTTCCAGTTTACATGTTTCAAGGCACTTGCCTCATCATCAGAACTTATAAAATCAATCTATGTCATAAATAATGACATTTGTCAAAATATTAAAAACACAATACGGCAATTAAACTATGTACATAAATTCGCTTTAAAAATGTTCGGTGTGCCTTGCAAGACAACAAACGCCGTACTGACGTAATCTAAGCCTTATCTCGACTATATCTCATAGCGGTATCGTACAGTATATTTGACTTATACTGTAATTGGTCGTTCAACACATGTGGCTTGAACATGTGTTCGTTAAAATTTTTAAAGCGAATTTATGTACATAGTTTAATTGCCGTATTGTGTTTTTAATATTTTCACAAATGTCATTATTTATGACATAGATTGATTTTATAAGTTCTGATGATGAGGCAAGTGCCTTGAAAGATGTAAATTGGAAAAAACATCAAGGAAAAAAGCCATAGACGGTGAGTACAGTGTATTTGGTTAACAAACACGTGGCTTGGGACTACAATAGGATTTATTCCATTTAAATCAATATAAATTAGTTTTCAATAAAATGTCTACAGTACTTGCACGCGCTGTGTATGTACTGTCTTTTATAATTCATTGTGTTAATGTTGAAATAAGGCATTTGTTAAATTAGTGTCTCCTAAACTTATTCTAACAATACAATACCTCTATAGATTTCGCTTATCAATTTTTAAATTCAAACTGAAGCAAGTGCATTTATATTGTCTGAACACTATGATCTGAATACATTCGCTATCAAAACTTTGTTTTTTATACTCGCTTATAACTTACTTTGATCTTAACTTATCCAATTTTAAAATCAAACTGAAACAACTCTGAATTCACACACTATTAAGAAGTTTCTTAAGATGCATACACCACCTTTGATATCATAACCTATATCTTTATTTATAAGAACCGTGGACTCTGGCCCCGCAGTCTTTCGCGAGATCCGACCTAAGACTCCCCGGGTTCCGTGGATGAACTCCGGGGAAGGCCCGTCGGTCGACTCCCGCGCTATTTCCTACGTGGGAGACTACCACCGATGCTATGGTAACAAGAATCTATTCTATTGGGTTGCCATAGTAACCAGATCTAATAGTTGTTTAAGACCCAAAGGACCCCCCAGAGGATCGTATATACATGTCCTATGTTGCTTCTCCCGTTGCGTAAAATATTTGTGCCAAGTTTGGTTGAAGTCGGTCCAGTGGTTTAGGAGGAGATGTGGAAGACCCCAAAGAACCCCCCAAAGGACCCCATCGAAAAAAACACCTACCCTATGTTGGTTCTCCCGCTGCGTAAAATATTTGTGCCAAGTTTGGTTGAAATCGGTCCAGTGGTTTAGGAGGAAATGTGGAAGACCCCAAAGACACCCCAAAGGACCCCATCGAAAAAAACACCTATTCTATGTTGTTCTCCCGTCGCGTAAAATATTTGTGCCAAGTTTGGTTGAAATCGGTCCAGTGGTTTAGGAGGTGATGTGGAACATACATACAACAGCGGGGGGGTTGCCCCTTAGGAGCGAAAGTTTTTAAAACCGTTTCTTAGTGAGCACCTAAGACCTATGATGAAGCTATGTTCAAAGTTTCATTGATATCCATTTAGTGGTTTCAGAGATATCGTGTACAGTGAGTCAGTCAGTGGGATTTGGCTTATATAGATACTAGCAAAATACCCGTGCTTCGCTACGGAGTTTCACGTTGTACGTAATTTTACAATTATTGCTCGCTTAATAGTATAAGATTAGATAGATTGTACAAATTCTCAACTCTTAGTTTGTTTATTTACATTCATAGCAACAGCTATGTATTATTTATTTCGAGAAAATCGTTAGAGCCGTTTCCGAGAAAGAAAGGACATACTTTTATTAATTAATTGAACTTCGAAATTTTCTCGACTATAAGAACCTGCAAACAACGAACTTTTTCAATTTAAAACAATGATTAAAAACTCAGAACTAAATGTATTCGGGGTTTCCAATAAACTGAGATGTCAACCACTTCATTTACAAAGTATGCAATTCCCGCGATAAATTTCATTATTTGGTTTTTTGCCCCTTAGGAGTGAAAGTTTTTAAAACCGTTTCGTAGTGAGCACCTAAGACCTATGATGAAGCTACGTTCAAAGTTTCATTGATATCCATTCAGTGGTTTCAGAGATATCGTGATTAGTGAGTCAGGCAGTGGTATTTGGCTTATATAGATATCTATATCTAGCCGATTTACCCAGCGTTGCTCGGGTTCATAATTTATTCATAGGCTCATAGGCACCTATTCTTGTTGTAACGTTATATTACTTGTATATTGTATAATCTTCCTTATATTGTTACGTTCGCATTCTCACTGGAGGAATACTCTGTAGCACACCTGTTTAAGAACATGTCATAAACTGTATTCTTATATCTGGAGAGAATTCTGTTGCGCGTGATGCTCCTGCTCGATTTCTAACTCTGGGAGAGGGCGAAAAGCTAAATTAGTTTTCAATAAAATGTCTACAGTACTTGCACGCGCTGCGTATGTACTGTCTTTTATAATTCATTGTGTTAATGTTGAAATAAGGCATTTGTTAAATTAGTGTCTCCTAAACTTATTCTCACAATACAATACCTCTATAGATTTCAGCTTATCAATTTTTAAATTCAAACTGAAGCAAGTGCATTTATATTGTCTGAACACTATGATCTGAATACATTCGCTATCAAAACTTTGTTTTTTATACTCGCTTATAACTTACTTCGATCTTAACTTATCCAATTTTAAATTCAAACTGAAACAACTCTGAATTCACACACTATTAAGAAGTTTCTTAAGATGCATACACCACCTTTGATATCATAACCTATATCTTTATTTATAAGAACCGTGGACTCTGGCCCCGCCGTCATTCGCGGGATCCGACCTAAGACTCCCCGGGTTCCGTGGATGAACTCCGGGGAAGGCCCGACGTTCGACTCCCGCGCTATTACCTACGCGGGAGACATCCACCGATTCTATGGTAACAAGAATCTATTCTATTGGGTTGCCATAGTAACCAGATCTAATAGTTGTTTAAGACCCAAAGGACCCCCCAGAGGATCGTATATACATGTCCTATGTTGGTTCTCCCGTTGCGTAAAATATTTGTGCCAAGTTTGGTTGAAGACGGTCCAGTGGTTTAAGAGGAGATGTGGAAGACCCCAAAGAACCCCCCAAAGGACCCCATCGAAAAAACACCTACCCTATGTTGGTTCTCCCGCTGCGTAAAATATTTGTGCCAAGTTTGGTTGAAATCGGTCCTGTGGTTTAGGAGGAAATGTGGAAGAACCAAAAGACACCCCAAAGGACCCCATCGAAAAAACACCTATTCTATGTTGGTTCTCCCGTCGCGTAAAATATTTGTGCCAAGTTTGGTTGAAATCGGTCCAGTGGTTTAGGAGGAGATGTGGAACATACATACATATATACAATGGGGGGGTTGCCCCTTAGGAGTGAAAGTTCTTAAAACCGTTTCTTAGTGAGCACCTAAGGCCTATGATGAAGCTATGTTCAAAGTTTCATTGATATCCATTTAGTGGTTTCAGAGATATCGTGTACAGTGAGTCAGTCAGTGGGATTTGGCTTATATAGATACTAGCAAAATACCCGTGCTTCGCTACGGAGTTTCACGTTGTACGTAATTTTACAATTATTGCTCGCTTAATAGTATAAGATTAGATAGATTGTACAAATTCTCAACTCTTAGTTTGTTTATTTACATTCATAGCAACAGCTATTTATTATTTATTTCGAGAAAATCGTTAGAGCCGTTTCCGAGAAAAAAAAGGACATACATTTATTAATTAATTGAACTTCGAAATTTTCTCGACTATAAGAACCTGCAAACAACGAACTTTTTCAATTTAAAACAATGATTAAAAACTCAGAACTAAATGTATTCAGGGTTTCCAATAAACTGAGATGTCAACCACTTCATTTACAAAGTATGCAATTCCCGCGATAAATTTCATTATTTGGTTTTTTGCCCCTTAGGAGTGAAAGTTTTTAAAACCGTTTCTTAGTGATCACCTAAGACCTATGATGAAGCTACGTTCAAAGTTTCATTGATATCCATTCAGTGGTTTCAGAGATATCGTGATCAGTGAGTCAGGCAGTGGTATTTGGCTTTTATAGATATCTATATCTAGCCGATTTACCCAGCGTTGCTCGGGTTCATAATTTATTCATAGGCTCATAGGCACCTATTCTTGTTGTAACATTATAATACTTGTATATTGTATAATCTTCCTTATATTGTTACGTTGGCATTCTCACTGGAGTAATACTCTGTAGCGCACCTGTTTAAGAACATGTCATAAAATGTATTCTTATATCTGGAGAAGAATTCTGTAGCGCGTGATGCTCCTGCTCGATTTCTAACTCTGGGAGAGGGCGAACAGCTAAATTAGTTTTATCCAAATACACTGTACTCACCGTCTATGGCTTTTTTCCTTGATGTTTTTTCCAGTTTACATGTTTCAAGGCACTTGCCTCATCATCAGAACTTATAAAATCAATCTATGTCATAAATAATGACATTTGTCAAAATATTAAAAACACAATACGGCAATTAAACTATGTACATAAATTCGCTTTAAAAATGTTCGGTGTGCCTTGCAAGACAACACGCGGCGTACTGACGTAATCTAAGCCTTATCTCGACTATATCTCATATCGGTATCGTACAGTATATTTGAATTATACTGTAATTGGTCGTTCAACACATGTGGCTTGAACATGTGTTCGTTAAAATTTTTAAAGCGAATTTATGTACATAGTTTAATTGCCGTATTGTGTTTTTAATATTTTGACAAATGTCATTATTTATGACATAGATTGATTTTATAAGTTCTGATGATGAGGCAAGTGCCTTGAAAGATGTAAATTGGAAAAAACATCAAGGAAAAAAGCCATAGACGGTGAGTACAGTGTATTTGGTTAACAAACACGTGGCTTGGGACTACAATAGGATTTATTCCATTTAAATCAATATAAATTAGTTTTCAATAAAATGTCTACAGTACTTGCACGCGCTGTGTATGTACTGTCTTTTATAATTCATTGTGTTAATGTTGAAATAAGGCATTTGTTAAATTAGTGTCTCCTAAACTTATTCTAACAATACAATACCTCTATAGATTTCAGCTTATCAATTTTAAAATTCAAACTGAAGCAAGTGCATTTGTATTGTCTGAACACTATGATCTGAATACATTCGCTATCAAAACTTTGTTATTTATACTCGCTTATAACTTACTTCGATCTTAACTTATCCAATTTTAAATTCAAACTGAAACAACTCTGAATTCACACACTATTAAGAAGTGTCTTAAGATGCATACACCACCTTTGATATCATAACCTATATCTTTATTTATAAGAACCGTGGACTCTGGCCCCGCCGTCTTTCGCGGGATCCGACCTAAGACTCCCCGGGTTCCGTGGATGAACTCCGGGGAAGGCCCGTCGGTCGACTCCCGCGCTATTTCCTACGCGGGAGACTTCCACCGATGCTATGGTAACAAGAATCTATTCTATTTGGTTGCCATAGTAACCAGATCTAATAGTTGTTTAAGACCCAAAGGACCCCCCAGAGGATCGTATATACATGTCCTATGTTGGTTCTCCCGTTGCGTAAAATATTTGTGCCAAGTTTGGTTGAAGTCGGTCCAGTGGTTTAGGAGGAGATGTGGAAGACCCCAAAGAACCCCCCAAAGGACCCCATCGAAAAAAACACCTACCCTATGTTGGTTCTCCCGCTGCGTAAAATATTTGTGCCAAGTTTGGTTGAAATCGGTCCAGTGGTTTAGGAGGAAATGTGGAAGACCCCAAAGACACCCCAAAGGACCCCATCGAAAAAAACACCTATTCTATGTTGGTTCCCCCGTCGCGTAAAATATTTGTGCCAAGTTTGGTTGAAATCGGTCCAGTGGTTTAGGAGGTGATGTGGAACATACACACAACAGCGGGGGGGTTGCCCCTTAGGAGCGAAAGTTTTTAAAACCATTTCTTAGTGAGCACCTAAGACCTACGATGAAGCTATGTTCAAAGTTTCATTGATATCCATTCAGTGGTTTCAGAGATATCGTGATCTGTGAGTCAGTCAGTGGGATTTGGCTTATATAGATACTAGCAAAATACCCGTGCTTCGCTACGGAGTTTCACGTTGTACGTAATTTTACAATTATTGCTCGCTTAATAGTATAGGATTAGATAGATTGTACAAATTCTCAACTCTTAGTTTGTTTATTTACATTCATAGCAACAGCTATGTATTATTTATTTCGAGAAAATCGTTAGAGCCGTTTCCGAGAAAGAAAGGACATACTTTTATTAATTAATTGAACTTCGAAATTTTCTCGACTATAAGAACCTGCAAACAACGAACTTTTTCAATTTAAAACAATGATTAAAAACTCAGAACTAAATGTATTCGGGGTTTCCAATAAACTGAGATGTCAACCACTTCATTTACAAAGTATGCAATTCCCGCGATAAATTTCATTATTTGGTTTTTTGCCCCTTAGGAGTGAAAGTTTTTAAAACCGTTTCTTAGTGAGCACCTAAGACCTATGATGAAGCTACGTTCAAAGTTTCATTGATATCCATTCAGTGGTTTCAGAGATATCGTGATCAGTGAGTCAGGCAGTGGTATTTGGCTTTTATAGATATCTATATCTAGCCGATTTACCCAGCGTTGCTCGGGTTCATAATTTATTCATAGGCTCATAGGTACCTATTCTTGTTGTAACGTTATAATACTTGTATATTGTATAATCTTCCTTATATTGTTACGTTCGCATTCTCACTGGAGTTATACTCTGTAGCGCACCTGTTTAAGAACATGTCATAAAATGTATTCTTATATCTGGAGAAGAATTCTGTTGCGCGTGATGCTCCTGCTCGATTTCTAACTCTGGGAGAGGGCGAACAGCTAAATTAGTTTTAACCAATACACTGTACTCACCGTCTATGGCTTTTCTCCTTGATGTTTTTTCCAGTTTACATGTTTCAAGGCACTTGCCTCATCATCAGAACTTATAAAATCAATCTATGTCATAAATAATGACATTTGTCAAAATATTAAAAACACAATACGGCAATTAAACTATGTACATAAATTCGCTTTAAAAATGTTCGGTGTGCCTTGCAAGACAACAAACGCCGTACTGACGTAATCTAAGCCTTATCTCGACTATATCTCATAGCGGTATCGTACAGTATATTTGACTTATACTGTAATTGGTCGTTCAACACATGTGGCTTGAACATGTGTTCGTTAAAATTTTTAAAGCGAATTTATGTACATAGTTTAATTGCCGTATTGTGTTTTTAATATTTTCACAAATGTCATTATTTATGACATAGATTGATTTTATAAGTTCTGATGATGAGGCAAGTGCCTTGAAAGATGTAAATTGGAAAAAACATCAAGGAAAAAAGCCATAGACGGTGAGTACAGTGTATTTGGTTAACAAACACGTGGCTTGGGACTACAATAGGATTTATTCCATTTAAATCAATATAAATTAGTTTTCAATAAAATGTCTACAGTACTTGCACGCGCTGTGTATGTACTGTCTTTTATAATTCATTGTGTTAATGTTGAAATAAGGCATTTGTTAAATTAGTGTCTCCTAAACTTATTCTAACAATACAATACCTCTATAGATTTCGCTTATCAATTTTTAAATTCAAACTGAAGCAAGTGCATTTATATTGTCTGAACACTATGATCTGAATACATTCGCTATCAAAACTTTGTTTTTTATACTCGCTTATAACTTACTTTGATCTTAACTTATCCAATTTTAAAATCAAACTGAAACAACTCTGAATTCACACACTATTAAGAAGTTTCTTAAGATGCATACACCACCTTTGATATCATAACCTATATCTTTATTTATAAGAACCGTGGACTCTGGCCCCGCAGTCTTTCGCGAGATCCGACCTAAGACTCCCCGGGTTCCGTGGATGAACTCCGGGGAAGGCCCGTCGGTCGACTCCCGCGCTATTTCCTACGTGGGAGACTACCACCGATGCTATGGTAACAAGAATCTATTCTATTGGGTTGCCATAGTAACCAGATCTAATAGTTGTTTAAGACCCAAAGGACCCCCCAGAGGATCGTATATACATGTCCTATGTTGCTTCTCCCGTTGCGTAAAATATTTGTGCCAAGTTTGGTTGAAGTCGGTCCAGTGGTTTAGGAGGAGATGTGGAAGACCCCAAAGAACCCCCCAAAGGACCCCATCGAAAAAAACACCTACCCTATGTTGGTTCTCCCGCTGCGTAAAATATTTGTGCCAAGTTTGGTTGAAATCGGTCCAGTGGTTTAGGAGGAAATGTGGAAGACCCCAAAGACACCCCAAAGGACCCCATCGAAAAAAACACCTATTCTATGTTGTTCTCCCGTCGCGTAAAATATTTGTGCCAAGTTTGGTTGAAATCGGTCCAGTGGTTTAGGAGGTGATGTGGAACATACATACAACAGCGGGGGGGTTGCCCCTTAGGAGCGAAAGTTTTTAAAACCGTTTCTTAGTGAGCACCTAAGACCTATGATGAAGCTATGTTCAAAGTT
The DNA here is from genome assembly GCA_034769895.1 of Magicicada septendecula. NCBI lineage: Eukaryota > Metazoa > Arthropoda > Insecta > Hemiptera > Cicadidae > Magicicada > Magicicada septendecula. The sequence goes on from CM068367.1 coordinate 1,091,903,396, forward strand.
TCATTGATATCCATTTAGTGGTTTCAGAGATATCGTGTACAGTGAGTCAGTCAGTGGGATTTGGCTTATATAGATACTAGCAAAATACCCGTGCTTCGCTACGGAGTTTCACGTTGTACGTAATTTTACAATTATTGCTCGCTTAATAGTATAAGATTAGATAGATTGTACAAATTCTCAACTCTTAGTTTGTTTATTTACATTCATAGCAACAGCTATGTATTATTTATTTCGAGAAAATCGTTAGAGCCGTTTCCGAGAAAGAAAGGACATACTTTTATTAATTAATTGAACTTCGAAATTTTCTCGACTATAAGAACCTGCAAACAACGAACTTTTTCAATTTAAAACAATGATTAAAAACTCAGAACTAAATGTATTCGGGGTTTCCAATAAACTGAGATGTCAACCACTTCATTTACAAAGTATGCAATTCCCGCGATAAATTTCATTATTTGGTTTTTTGCCCCTTAGGAGTGAAAGTTTTTAAAACCGTTTCGTAGTGAGCACCTAAGACCTATGATGAAGCTACGTTCAAAGTTTCATTGATATCCATTCAGTGGTTTCAGAGATATCGTGATTAGTGAGTCAGGCAGTGGTATTTGGCTTATATAGATATCTATATCTAGCCGATTTACCCAGCGTTGCTCGGGTTCATAATTTATTCATAGGCTCATAGGCACCTATTCTTGTTGTAACGTTATATTACTTGTATATTGTATAATCTTCCTTATATTGTTACGTTCGCATTCTCACTGGAGGAATACTCTGTAGCACACCTGTTTAAGAACATGTCATAAACTGTATTCTTATATCTGGAGAGAATTCTGTTGCGCGTGATGCTCCTGCTCGATTTCTAACTCTGGGAGAGGGCGAAAAGCTAAATTAGTTTTCAATAAAATGTCTACAGTACTTGCACGCGCTGCGTATGTACTGTCTTTTATAATTCATTGTGTTAATGTTGAAATAAGGCATTTGTTAAATTAGTGTCTCCTAAACTTATTCTCACAATACAATACCTCTATAGATTTCAGCTTATCAATTTTTAAATTCAAACTGAAGCAAGTGCATTTATATTGTCTGAACACTATGATCTGAATACATTCGCTATCAAAACTTTGTTTTTTATACTCGCTTATAACTTACTTCGATCTTAACTTATCCAATTTTAAATTCAAACTGAAACAACTCTGAATTCACACACTATTAAGAAGTTTCTTAAGATGCATACACCACCTTTGATATCATAACCTATATCTTTATTTATAAGAACCGTGGACTCTGGCCCCGCCGTCATTCGCGGGATCCGACCTAAGACTCCCCGGGTTCCGTGGATGAACTCCGGGGAAGGCCCGACGTTCGACTCCCGCGCTATTACCTACGCGGGAGACATCCACCGATTCTATGGTAACAAGAATCTATTCTATTGGGTTGCCATAGTAACCAGATCTAATAGTTGTTTAAGACCCAAAGGACCCCCCAGAGGATCGTATATACATGTCCTATGTTGGTTCTCCCGTTGCGTAAAATATTTGTGCCAAGTTTGGTTGAAGACGGTCCAGTGGTTTAAGAGGAGATGTGGAAGACCCCAAAGAACCCCCCAAAGGACCCCATCGAAAAAACACCTACCCTATGTTGGTTCTCCCGCTGCGTAAAATATTTGTGCCAAGTTTGGTTGAAATCGGTCCTGTGGTTTAGGAGGAAATGTGGAAGAACCAAAAGACACCCCAAAGGACCCCATCGAAAAAACACCTATTCTATGTTGGTTCTCCCGTCGCGTAAAATATTTGTGCCAAGTTTGGTTGAAATCGGTCCAGTGGTTTAGGAGGAGATGTGGAACATACATACATATATACAATGGGGGGGTTGCCCCTTAGGAGTGAAAGTTCTTAAAACCGTTTCTTAGTGAGCACCTAAGGCCTATGATGAAGCTATGTTCAAAGTTTCATTGATATCCATTTAGTGGTTTCAGAGATATCGTGTACAGTGAGTCAGTCAGTGGGATTTGGCTTATATAGATACTAGCAAAATACCCGTGCTTCGCTACGGAGTTTCACGTTGTACGTAATTTTACAATTATTGCTCGCTTAATAGTATAAGATTAGATAGATTGTACAAATTCTCAACTCTTAGTTTGTTTATTTACATTCATAGCAACAGCTATTTATTATTTATTTCGAGAAAATCGTTAGAGCCGTTTCCGAGAAAAAAAAGGACATACATTTATTAATTAATTGAACTTCGAAATTTTCTCGACTATAAGAACCTGCAAACAACGAACTTTTTCAATTTAAAACAATGATTAAAAACTCAGAACTAAATGTATTCAGGGTTTCCAATAAACTGAGATGTCAACCACTTCATTTACAAAGTATGCAATTCCCGCGATAAATTTCATTATTTGGTTTTTTGCCCCTTAGGAGTGAAAGTTTTTAAAACCGTTTCTTAGTGATCACCTAAGACCTATGATGAAGCTACGTTCAAAGTTTCATTGATATCCATTCAGTGGTTTCAGAGATATCGTGATCAGTGAGTCAGGCAGTGGTATTTGGCTTTTATAGATATCTATATCTAGCCGATTTACCCAGCGTTGCTCGGGTTCATAATTTATTCATAGGCTCATAGGCACCTATTCTTGTTGTAACATTATAATACTTGTATATTGTATAATCTTCCTTATATTGTTACGTTGGCATTCTCACTGGAGTAATACTCTGTAGCGCACCTGTTTAAGAACATGTCATAAAATGTATTCTTATATCTGGAGAAGAATTCTGTAGCGCGTGATGCTCCTGCTCGATTTCTAACTCTGGGAGAGGGCGAACAGCTAAATTAGTTTTATCCAAATACACTGTACTCACCGTCTATGGCTTTTTTCCTTGATGTTTTTTCCAGTTTACATGTTTCAAGGCACTTGCCTCATCATCAGAACTTATAAAATCAATCTATGTCATAAATAATGACATTTGTCAAAATATTAAAAACACAATACGGCAATTAAACTATGTACATAAATTCGCTTTAAAAATGTTCGGTGTGCCTTGCAAGACAACACGCGGCGTACTGACGTAATCTAAGCCTTATCTCGACTATATCTCATATCGGTATCGTACAGTATATTTGAATTATACTGTAATTGGTCGTTCAACACATGTGGCTTGAACATGTGTTCGTTAAAATTTTTAAAGCGAATTTATGTACATAGTTTAATTGCCGTATTGTGTTTTTAATATTTTGACAAATGTCATTATTTATGACATAGATTGATTTTATAAGTTCTGATGATGAGGCAAGTGCCTTGAAAGATGTAAATTGGAAAAAACATCAAGGAAAAAAGCCATAGACGGTGAGTACAGTGTATTTGGTTAACAAACACGTGGCTTGGGACTACAATAGGATTTATTCCATTTAAATCAATATAAATTAGTTTTCAATAAAATGTCTACAGTACTTGCACGCGCTGTGTATGTACTGTCTTTTATAATTCATTGTGTTAATGTTGAAATAAGGCATTTGTTAAATTAGTGTCTCCTAAACTTATTCTAACAATACAATACCTCTATAGATTTCAGCTTATCAATTTTAAAATTCAAACTGAAGCAAGTGCATTTGTATTGTCTGAACACTATGATCTGAATACATTCGCTATCAAAACTTTGTTATTTATACTCGCTTATAACTTACTTCGATCTTAACTTATCCAATTTTAAATTCAAACTGAAACAACTCTGAATTCACACACTATTAAGAAGTGTCTTAAGATGCATACACCACCTTTGATATCATAACCTATATCTTTATTTATAAGAACCGTGGACTCTGGCCCCGCCGTCTTTCGCGGGATCCGACCTAAGACTCCCCGGGTTCCGTGGATGAACTCCGGGGAAGGCCCGTCGGTCGACTCCCGCGCTATTTCCTACGCGGGAGACTTCCACCGATGCTATGGTAACAAGAATCTATTCTATTTGGTTGCCATAGTAACCAGATCTAATAGTTGTTTAAGACCCAAAGGACCCCCCAGAGGATCGTATATACATGTCCTATGTTGGTTCTCCCGTTGCGTAAAATATTTGTGCCAAGTTTGGTTGAAGTCGGTCCAGTGGTTTAGGAGGAGATGTGGAAGACCCCAAAGAACCCCCCAAAGGACCCCATCGAAAAAAACACCTACCCTATGTTGGTTCTCCCGCTGCGTAAAATATTTGTGCCAAGTTTGGTTGAAATCGGTCCAGTGGTTTAGGAGGAAATGTGGAAGACCCCAAAGACACCCCAAAGGACCCCATCGAAAAAAACACCTATTCTATGTTGGTTCCCCCGTCGCGTAAAATATTTGTGCCAAGTTTGGTTGAAATCGGTCCAGTGGTTTAGGAGGTGATGTGGAACATACACACAACAGCGGGGGGGTTGCCCCTTAGGAGCGAAAGTTTTTAAAACCATTTCTTAGTGAGCACCTAAGACCTACGATGAAGCTATGTTCAAAGTTTCATTGATATCCATTCAGTGGTTTCAGAGATATCGTGATCTGTGAGTCAGTCAGTGGGATTTGGCTTATATAGATACTAGCAAAATACCCGTGCTTCGCTACGGAGTTTCACGTTGTACGTAATTTTACAATTATTGCTCGCTTAATAGTATAGGATTAGATAGATTGTACAAATTCTCAACTCTTAGTTTGTTTATTTACATTCATAGCAACAGCTATGTATTATTTATTTCGAGAAAATCGTTAGAGCCGTTTCCGAGAAAGAAAGGACATACTTTTATTAATTAATTGAACTTCGAAATTTTCTCGACTATAAGAACCTGCAAACAACGAACTTTTTCAATTTAAAACAATGATTAAAAACTCAGAACTAAATGTATTCGGGGTTTCCAATAAACTGAGATGTCAACCACTTCATTTACAAAGTATGCAATTCCCGCGATAAATTTCATTATTTGGTTTTTTGCCCATTAGGAGTGAAAGTTTTTAAAACCGTTTCTTAGTGAGCACCTAAGACCTATGATGAAGCTACGTTCAAAGTTTCATTGATATCCATTCAGTGGTTTCAGAGATATCGTGATCAGTGAGTCAGGCAGTGGTATTTGGCTTTTATAGATATCTATATCTAGCCGATTTACCCAGCGTTGCTCGGGTTCATAATTTGTTCATAGGCTCATAGGCACCTATTCTTGTTGTAACATTATAATACTTGTATATTGTATAATCTTCCTTATATTGTTACGTTGGCATTCTCACTGGAGTAATACACTGTAGCGACCTGTTTAAGAACATGTCATAAAATGTATTCTTATATCTGGAGAAGAATTCTGTTGCGCGTGATGCTCCTGCTCGATTTCTAACTCTGGGAGAGGGCGAACAGCTAAATTAGTTTTAACCAAATACACTGTACTCACCGTCTATGGCTTTTTTCCTTGTTGTTTTTTCCAGTTTACATGTTTCAAGGCACTTGCCTCATCATCAGAACTTATAAAATCAATCTATGTCATAAATAATGACATTTGTCAAAATATTAAAAACACAATACGGCAATTAAACTATGTACATAAATTCGCTTTAAAAATGTTCGGGGTGCCTTGCAAGACAACACGCGCCGTACTGACGTAATCTAAGCCTTATCTCGACTATATCTCATAGCGGTATCGTACAGTATATTTGACTTATACTGTAATTGGTCGTTCAACACATGTGGCTTGAACATGTGTTCGTTAAAATTTTTAAAGCGAATTTATGTACATAGTTTAATTGCCGTATTGTGTTTTTAATATTTTGACAAATGTCATTATTTATGACATAGATTGATTTTATAAGTTCTGATGATGAGGCAAGTGCCTTGAAACATGTAAACTGGAAAACACATCAAGGAAAAAAGCCATAGACGGTGAGTACAGTGTATTTGGTTAACAAACACGTGGCTTGGGACTACAATAGGATTTATTCCATTTAAATCAATATAAATTAGTTTTCAATAAAATGTCTACAGTACTTGCACGCGCTGTGTATGTACTGTCTTTTATAATTCATTGTGTTAATGTTGAAATAAGGCATTTGTTAAATTAGTGTCTCCTAAACTTATTCTAACAATACAATACCTCTATAGATTTCAGCTTATCAATTTTTAAATTCAAACTGAAGCAAGTGCATTTATATTGTCTGAACACTATGATCTGAATACATTCGCTATCAAAACTTTGTTTTTTATACTCGCTTATAACTTACTTTGATCTTAACTTATCCAATTTTAAATTCAAACTGAAACAACTCTGAATTCACACACTATTAAGAAGTTTCTTAAGATGCATACACCACCTTTGATATCATAACCTATATCTTTATTTATAAGAACCGTGGACTCTGGCCCCGCCGTCTTTCGCGGGATCCGACCTAAGACTCCCCGGGTTCCGTGGATGAACTCCGGGGAAGGCCCGTCGGTCGACTCCCGCGCTATTTCCTACGTGGGAGACTTCCACCGATGCTATGGTAACAAGAATCTATTCTATTTGGTTGCCATAGTAACCAGATCTAATAGTTGTTTAAGACCCAAAGGACCCCCCAGAGGATCGTATATACATGTCCTATGTTGGTTCTCCCGTTGCGTAAAATATTTGTGCCAAGTTTGGTTGAAGTCGGTCCAGTGGTTTAGGAGGAGATGTGGAAGACCCCAAAGAACCCCCCAAAGGACCCCATCGAAAAAAACACCTACCCTATGTTGGTTCTCCCGCTGCGTAAAATATTTGTGCCAAGTTTGGTTGAAATCGGTCCAGTGGTTTAGGAGGAAATGTGGAAGACCTCAAAGACACCCCAAAGGACCCCATCGAAAAAAACACCTATTCTATGTTGGTTCTCCCGTCGCGTAAAATATTTGTGCCAAGTTTGGTTGAAATCGGTCCAGTGGTTTAGGAGGTGATGTGGAACATACTTACAACAGCGGGGGGGTTGCCCCTTAGGAGCGAAAGTTTTTAAAACCGTTTCTTAGCGAGCACCTAAGACCTATGATGAAACTACGTTCAAAGTTTCATTGATATCCATTCAGTGGTTTCAGAGATAACGTGATCAGTGAGTCAGGCAGTGGTATTTGGCTTATATAGATATCTATATCTAGCCGATTTACCCAGCGTTGCTCGGGTTCATAATTTATTCATAGGCTCATAGGCACATATTCTTGTTGTAACGTTATATTACTTGTATATTGTATAATCTTCCTTATATTGTTACGTTCGCATTCTCACTGGAGGAATACTCTGTAGCGCACCTGTTTAAGAACATGTCAAGAAACTGTATTCTTATATCTGGAGAAGAATTCTGTTGCGCGTGATGCTCCTGCTCGATTTCTAACTCTGGGAGAGGGCGAACAGCTAAATTAGTTTTCAATAAAATGTCTACAGTACTTGCACGCGCTGCGTATTTACTGTCTTTTATAATTCATTGTGTTAATGTTGAAATAAGGCATTTGTTAAATTAGTGTCTCCTAAACTTATTCTCACAATACAATACCTCTATAGATTTCAGCTTATCAATTTTTAAATTCAAACTGAAGCAAGTGCATTTATATTGTCTGAACACTATGATCTGAATACATTCGCTATCAAAACTTTGTTTTTTATACTCGCTTATAACTTACTTCGATCTTAACTTATCCAATTTTAAATTCAAACTGAAACAACTCTGAATTCACACACTATTAAGAAGTTTCTTAAGATGCATACACCACCTTTGATATCATAACCTATATCTTTATTTATAAGAACCGTGGACTCTGGCCCCGCCGTCTTTCGCGGGATCCGACCTAAGACTCCCCGGGTTCCGTGGATGAACTCCGGGGAAGTCCCGATGTTCGATTCCCGCGCTATTTCCTACGCGGGAGACATCCATCGATTCTATGGTAACAAGAATCTATTCTATTGGGTTGCCATAGTAACCAGACCTAATAGTTGTTTAAGACCCAAAGGACCCCCCAGAGGATCGTATATACATGTCCTATGTTGGTTCTCCCGTTGCGTAAAATATTTGTGCCAAGTTTGGTTGAAGTCGGTCCATTGGTTTAGGAGAAGATGTGGAAGACCCCAAAGGACCCCCAAAGGACCCCATCGAAAAAACACCTACCCTATGTTGGTTCTCCCGCTGCGTAAAATTTTTGTGCCAAGTTTGGTTGAAATCGGTCCTGTGGTTTAGGAGGAAATATGGAAGACCCCAAAGACACCCCAAAGGACCCCATCGAAAAAACACCTATTCTATGTTGGTTCTCCCGTCGCGTAAAATATTTGTGCCAAGTTTGGTTGAAATCGGTCCAGTGGTTTAGGAGGAGATGTGGAACATACATACAACAGCGGGGGGGTTGCCCCTAAGGAGTGAAAGTTCTTAAAACCGTTTCTTAGTGAGCACCTAAGGCCTATGATGAAGCTATGTTCAAAGTTTCATTGATATCCATTCAGTGGTTTCAGAGATATCGTGATCAGTGAGTCAGTCAGTGGGATTTGGCTTATATAGATACTAGCAAAATACCCGTGCTTCGCTACGGAGTTTCACGTTGTACGTAATTCTACAATTATTGCTCGCTTAATAGTATAGGATTAGATAGATTGTACAAATTCTCAACTCTTAGTTTGTTTATTTACATTCATAGCAACAGCTATTTATTATTTATTTCGAGAAAAACGTTAGAGCCGTTTCCGAGAAAAAAAAGGACATACATTTATTAATTAATTGAACTTCGAAATTTTCTCGACTATAAGAACCTGCAAACAACGAACTTTTTCAATTTAAAACAATGATTAAAAACTCAGAACTAAATGTATTTGGGGTTTCCAATAAACTGAGATGTCAACCACTTCATTTACAAAGTATGCAATTCCCGCGATAAATTTCATTATTTGGTTTTTTGCCCCTTAGGAGTGAAAGTTTTTAAAACCGTTTCTTAGTGAGCACCTAAGACCTATGATGAAGCTACGTTCAAAGTTTCATTGATATCCATTCAGTGGTTTCAGAGATATCGTGATCAGTGAGTCAGGCAGTGGTATTTGGCTTTTATAGATATCTATATCTAGCCGATTTACCCAGCGTTGCTCGGGTTCATAATTTATTCATAGGCTCATAGGTACCTATTCTTGTTGTAACGTTATAATACTTGTATATTGTATAATCTTCCTTATATTGTTACGTTCGCATTCTCACTGGAGTTATACTCTGTAGCGCACCTGTTTAAGAACATGTCATAAAATGTATTCTTATATCTGGAGAAGAATTCTGTTGCGCGTGATGCTCCTGCTCGATTTCTAACTCTGGGAGAGGGCGAACAGCTAAATTAGTTTTAACCAATACACTGTACTCACCGTCTATGGCTTTTCTCCTTGATGTTTTTTCCAGTTTACATGTTTCAAGGCACTTGCCTCATCATCAGAACTTATAAAATCAATCTATGTCATAAATAATGACATTTGTCAAAATATTAAAAACACAATACGGCAATTAAACTATGTACATAAATTCGCTTTAAAAATGTTCGGTGTGCCTTGCAAGACAACACACGCCGTACTGACGTAATCTAAGCCTTATCTCGACTATATCTCATAGCGGTATCGTACAGTATATTTGACTTATACTGTAATTGGTCGTTCAACACATGTGGCTTGAACATGTGTTCGTTAAAATTTTTAAAGCGAATTTATGTACATAGTTTAATTGCCGTATTGTGTTTTTAATATTTTCACAAATGTCATTATTTATGACATAGATTGATTTTATAAGTTCTGATGATGAGGCAAGTGCCTTGAAAGATGTAAATTGGAAAAAAACATCAAGGAAAAAAGCCATAGACGGTGAGTACAGTGTATTTGGTTAACAAACACGTGGCTTGGGACTACAATAGGATTTATTCCATTTAAATCAATATAAATTAGTTTTCAATAAAATGTCTACAGTACTTGCACGCGCTGTGTATGTACTGTCTTTTATAATTCATTGTGTTAATGTTGAAATAAGGCATTTGTTAAATTAGTGTCTCCTAAACTTATTCTAACAATACAATACCTCTATAGATTTCGCTTATCAATTTTTAAATTCAAACTGAAGCAAGTGCATTTATATTGTCTGAACACTATGATCTGAATACATTCGCTATCAAAACTTTGTTTTTTATACTCGCTTATAACTTACTTTGATCTTAACTTATCCAATTTTAAAATCAAACTGAAACAACTCTGAATTCACACACTATTAAGAAGTTTCTTAAGATGCATACACCACCTTTGATATCATAACCTATATCTTTATTTATAAGAACCGTGGACTCTGGCCGCGCCGTCTTTCGCGAGATCCGACCTAAGACTCCCCGGGTTCCGTGGATGAACTCCGGGGAAGGCCCGTCGGTCGACTCCCGCGCTATTTCCTACGTGGGAGACTACCACCGATGCTATGGTAACAAGAATCTATTCTATTCGGTTGCCATAGTAACCAGATCTAATAGTTGTTTAAGACCCAAAGGACCCCCCAGAGGATCGTATATACATGTCCTATGTTGGTTCTCCCGTTGCGTAAAATATTTGTGACAAGTTTGGTTGAAGTCGGTCCAGTGGTTTAGGAGGAGATGTGGAAGACCCCAAAGAACCCTCCAAAGGACCCCATCGAAAAAAACACCTACCCTATGTTGGTTCTCCCGCTGCGTAAAATATTTGTGCCAAGTTTGGTTGAAATCGGTCCAGTGGTTTAGGAGGAAATGTGGAAGACCCCAAAGACACCCCAAAGGACCCCATCGAAAAAAACACCTATTCTATGTTGGTTCTCCCGTCGCGTAAAATATTTGTGCCAAGTTTGGTTGAAATCGGTCCAGTGGTTTAGGAGGTGATGTGGAACATACATACAACAGCGGGGGGGTTGCCCCTTAGGAGCGAAAGTTTTTAAAACCGTTTCTTAGTGAGCACCTAAGACCTATGATGAAGCTATGTTCAAAGTTTCATTGATATCCATTCAGTGGTTTCAGAGATATAGTGATCTGTGAGTCAGTCTGTGGAATTTGGCTTATATAGATACTAGCAAAATACCCGTGCTTCGCTACGGAGTTTCACGTTGTACGTAATTGTATAATTATTGCTCGCTTATTAGTATAGAATTAGATAGATTGTACAAATTCTCAACTCTTAGTTTGTTTATTTACATTCATAGCAACAGCTATTTATTATTTATTTCGAGAAAATCGTTAGAGCCGTTTCCGAGAAAAAAAAGGACATACATTTATTAATTAATTGAACTTTGAAATTTTCTCGACTATAAGAACCTGCAAACAACGAACTTTTTCAATTTAAAACAATGATTAAAAAACTCAGAACTAAATGTATTCGGGGTTTCCAATAAACTGAGATGTCTACCACTTCATTTACAAAGTATGCATTCCCGCGATAAATTTCATTATTTGGTTTTTTGCCCCTTAGGAGTGAAAGTTTTTAAAACCGTTTCTTAGTGAGCACCTAAGACCTATGATGAAACTACGTTCTAGGTTCATTGATATCCATTTAGTGGTTTCAGAGATATCGTGATCAGTGAGTCAGGCAGTGGTATTTGGCTTATATAGATATCTATATCTAGCCGATTTACCCAGCGTTGCTCGGGTTCATAATTTATTCATAGGCTCATAGGCACCTATTCTTGTTGTAACGTTATATTACTTGTATATTGTATAATCTTCCTTATATTGTTACATTCGCATTCTCACTGGAGGTATACTCTGTAGCGCACCTGTTTAAGAACATGTCATAAACTGTATTCTTATATCTGGAGAAGAATTCTGTTGCGCGTAATGCTCCTGCTCGATTTCTAACTCTGGGAGAGGGCGAACAGCTAAATTAGTTTTCAATAAAATGTCTACAGTACTTGCACGCGCTGCGTATGTACTGTCTTTTATAATTCATTGTGTTAATGTTGAAATAAGGCATTTGTTAAATTAGTGTCTCCTAAACTTATTCTCACAATACAATACCTCTATAGATTTCAGCTTATCAATTTTTAAATTCAAACTGAAGCAAGTGCATTTATATTGTCTGAACACTATGATCTGAATACATTCGCTATCAAAACTTTGTTTTTTATACTCGCTTATAACTTACTTCGATCTTAACTTATCCAATTTTAAATTCAAACTGAAACAACTCTGAATTCACACACTATTAAGAAGTTTCTTAAGATGCATACACCACCTTTGATATCATAACCTATATCTTTATTTATAAGAACCGTGGACTCTGGCCCCGCCGTCTTTCGCGGGATCCGACCTAAGACTCCCCGGGTTCCGTGGATGAACTCCGGGGAAGGCCCGACGTTCGACTCCCGCGCTATTTCCTACGCGGGAGACATCCACCGATTCTATGGTAACAAGAATCTATTCTATTGGGTTGCCATAGTAACCAGATCTAATAGTTTTTAAGACCCAAAGGACCCCCCAGAGGATCGTATATACATGTCCTATGTTGGTTCTCCCGTTGCGTAAAATATTTGTGCCAAGTTTGGTTGAAGTCGGTCCAGTGGTTTAGGAGGAGATGTGGAAGACCCCAAAGAACCCCCCAAAGGACCCCATCGAAAAAACACCTACCCTATGTTGGTTCTCCCGCTGCGTAAAATATTTGTGCCAAGTTTGGTTGAAATCGGTCCTGTGGTTTAGGAGGAAATGTGGAAGACCCCTAAGACACCCCAAAGGACCCCATCGAAAAAACACCTATTCTATGTTGGTTCTCCCGTCGCGTAAAATATTTGTGCCAAGTTTGGTTGAAATCGGTCCAGTGGTTTAGGAGGAGATGTGGAACATACATACAACAGGGGGGGTTGCCCCTTAGGAGTGAAAGTTCTTAAAACCGTTTCTTAGTGAGCACCTAAGGCCTATGGTGAAACTATGTTCAAAGTTTCATTGATATCCATTCAGTGGTTTCAGAGATATCGTGATCAGTGAGTCAGTCAGTGGGATTTGGCTTATATAGATACTAGCAAAATACCCGTGCTTCGCTACGGAGTTTCACGTTGTACGTAATTGTACAATTATTGCTCGCTTAATAGTATAGGATTAGATAGATTGTACAAATTCTCAACTCTTAGTTTGTATATTTACATTCATAGCAACAGCTATTTATTATTTATTTCGAGAAAATCGTTAGAGCCATTTCCGAGAAAAAAAAGGACATACATTTATTAATTAATTGAACTTCGAAATTTTCTCGACTATAAGAACCTGCAAACAACGAACTTTTTCAATTTAAAACAATGATTAAAACTCAGAACTAAATGTATTCGGGGTTTCCAATAAACTGAGATGTCAACCACTTCATTTACAAAGTATGCAATTCCCGCGATAAATTTCATTATTTGGTTTTTTGCCCCTTAGGAGTGAAAGTTTTTAAAACCGTTTCTTAGTGAGCACCTAAGACCTATGATGAAGCTACGTTCAAAGTTTCATTGATATCCATTTAGTGGTTTCAGAGATATCGTGATCAGTGAGTCAGGCAGTGGTATTTGGCTTTTATAGATATCTATATCTAGCCGATTTACCCAGCGTTGCTCGGGTTCATAATTTATTCATAGGCTCATAGGCACCTATTCTTGTTGTAATGTTATAATACTTGTATATTGTATAATCTTCCTTATATTGTTACGTTCGCATTCTCACTGGAGTAATACTCTGTAGCGCACCTGTTTAAGAACATGTCATAAAATGTATTCTTATATCTGGAAGAATTCTGTTGCTCGTGATGCTCCTGCTCGATTTCTAACTCTGGGAGAGGGCGAACAGCTAAATTAGTTTTCAATAAAATGTCTACAGTACTTGCACGCGCTGTGTATGTACTGTATTTTATAATTAATTGTGTTAATGTTGAAATAAGGCATTTGTTAAATTAGTGTCTCCTAAACTTATTCTAACAATACAATACCTCTATAGATTTCAGCTTATCAATTTTTAAATTCAAACTGAAGCAAGTGCATTTATATTGTCTGAACACTATGATCTGAATACATTCGCTATCAAAACTTTGTTTTTTATACTCGCTTATAACTTAGTTTGATCTTAACTTATCCAATTTTAAATTCAAACTGAAACAACTCTGAATTCACACACTATTAAGAAGTTTCTTAAGATGCATACACCACCTTTGATATCATAACCTATATCTTTATTTATAAGAACCGTGGACTCTGGCCCCGCCGTCTTTCGCGGGATCTGACCTAAGACTCCCCGGGTTCCGTGGATGAACTCCGGGGAAGGCCCGTCGGTCGACTCCCGCGCTATTTCCTACGCTGGAGACTTCCACCGATGCTATGGTAACAAGAATCTATTCTATTTGGTTGCCATAGTAACCAGATCTAATAGTTGTTTAAGACCCAAAGGACCCCCCAGAGGATCGTATATACATGTCCTATGTTGGTTCTCCCGTTGCGTAAAATATTTGTGCCAAGTTTGGTTGAAATCGGTCCAGTGGTTTAGGAGGAAATGTGGAAGAGCCCAAAGACACCCCAAAGGACCCCATCGAAAAAAACACCTATTCTATGTTGGTTCTCCCGTCGCGTAAAATATTTGTGCCAAGTTTGGTTGAAATCGGTCCAGTGGTTTAGGAGGAGATGTGGAACATACATACAACAGCGGGGGGGTTGCCCCTTAGGAGTGAAAGTTTTTAAAACCGTTTCTTAGTGAGCACCTAAGCCCTATGATGAAGCTATGTTCAAAGTTTCATTGATATCCATTCAGTGGTTTCAGAGATATCTTGATCAGTGAGTCAGTCAGTGGGATTTGGTTTATATAGATACAGTAGAACCCCGCTAGTCCGAACTAATTGGGACCGGGGCCGGTTCGGATTTGCAAAATTTCGGATTATCCGAAATAATAATTATTAAATAATTATAATTATTTATTTGATTTAAATATGGTCTTTAACTTATATGTAACTCATATATGCCCGTTTTTTATTCAACGAATGCATTTTACGGTTTATAGGAGTTGAATATTTCATAAAATATTACGTAGTACAGTACTGTAATACTGTACAGATAAGGTGAACAGTATTGACACTGACGTTCGGTGGCTTTCTAGTGCGGTATTGTTGTTTACTATCACGGGCGCGCCAGGGCATCAATGACTCATGCCAGTTTCTTAGTAATCCCACTTCCCCCACTTTTGTTTGTTTCTTCTCGTGGCCTTGCTTTCAGTAGTGAGACACCTGTCAGTCTGAAACATTGTGTGTGCATTCCAACTTACATACGTTTTCAGTGTTGTTTTTAAGTGCGTATTGTATAAAAATGGTTGGTAAGCGGAAACATAGTTCATGTGCACTAAAAGATAAACTTGAAGTGTTGAAACGTTTGGACAAGGGTGAAAGTGGAACGAAATTAGCAGTCGAATTTGGTGTGGGTAAAGCAACAATAAGTGACTGGAAGAAAAACCGGTCAAGATTGAACAGTTTTGTGCGACAACATCGAGAAGACTCTCGAGGAGCGTCATACATCAAAAGTGTCACAATTTGACAAAATTGATGAAGCCCTTTTCATATGGTTTTCACAAGAAAGGCAGAGAGGTACTCCACTGAGTGGTCCCCTAATCCAAGAAAAAGCAGTTCACGTCAATAAGCTGATGAATGGTGATCGTAAATTCATTGCGAGTAACGGCTGGCTGGACCGGTGGAAAAAAAGACACGGAATACGACAGTTATCCATTACCGGTGAATCACTATCAGCGAATCACCAGGTTGCTCAAGAGTACACCGCTGAATTCGCAGACATAGTTTCATCGCAAAATTACTCGCCTCAAGAAATATACAATTGCGATGAAACTGGGTTAAATTTTAAGGCATTGCCAAACAAAAGCCTCGGCGCCAAACAAGAACTTAATGCACCTGGTTTCAAAATGTGCAAGGAACATGTGACTGTTTTAGCATGCAGTAATGCAGCTGGGACTAATAAGTTGCCACTAATGGTTATTGGCAAATCAAAAAACCCAAGAGCATTTAAGAACATCAATGTGAACTCGCTTCCTGTATTCTACAGGCATCAAAAAAAGGCATGGATGACCAGTGCTTTATTTAAGGAATGGTTTCATGTCCAGTTTATTCCTTCAGTAAAAAAGTTCAGTGAAAAAAATGGTCTGCCACCCCGGGCATTACTTGTCATTGACAACGCTCCATCACATGCTTCGACAGAAGAACTTGTTAATGGAGATATAAAAGCTATTTTTCTCCCTCCGAATGTAACACCTTTGTTACAACCCATGGACCAAGAGGTGCTACAAAACATGAAATGTGTGTATAAAAAAATTCTTCTAAGGTCCCTTCTTGAAAATGAAGACAGTTCACAAACCATTCTCCAAAGTCTTAAGAAAATCAACATCAAAGATGTTATCTATTGGTTAGGTGAAGCATGGGACAATCTCAAAGAACAGCTGCTGAGAAAGTCGTGGGAAAAATTATGGCCAAGTCTCTCTTACATCGATAGTCCGGAAAAAGCTGATGACAGGACTGAAGTTTTACAGCTCATGCATCAAATTCCAGGCTGTGAAGAAGCAGACAAAACAGATGTGAACGAGTGGGTGGCAGCTGACACGGAAGATCACCAAGTTTTGACAGGTACGGAAATCGTTTCCCTGATCAGACAAGACTTCGATGAAGATTCTGATGTGATGGATGAAGCCGATGATTCAGAACATCTCATTTCACATTCAGAAGCAGCAAAGGCGCTGGAAATATCCCTGCAGTATGTGGAGCAGCATGCCAACGCTACAGCGGCGGACATCATGTTCATGAGACGCTGGTGGAATATTGCGTCGTCTGCTAGATTCACGTCTTTACGCCAGCAGAGAATAACTGATTTTGTGCAACCAGTGAATAAGTGAAGTGTTAATATTGAAGTGTTTATTTGGAAATTCTTTTAATAAAGTATAGAAACTGTAATCTAAGTACTGTACAGTGCAATAATTGAATTCTGTTTTTGTAGTCTGTAGTTTTGTTTAAGAATTTTATTCCAGTAATTTTAGGCCTACTGATTAATACGTATTACAGTGGTTAGTATTATTTTCTACTGATTTTGCAAAATGTAACCATTTTATTAGAAATGTAATGAAATCATTTGTCACTTCATGAAATCTGCAGTTGTTTTTATAGCTTTCCTTGCCTATTTGGTTCCTGGAGGTGGTTCGGATTATCCGGAATTTCGGACTAGCGGGGTTCGGACTAACGGGGTTCTACTGTACTAGCAAAATACCCGTGCTTCGCTACGGAGTTTCACGTTGTACGTAATTGTACAATTATTGCTCGCTTAATAGTATAGGATTAGATAGATTGTACAAATTCTCAACTCTTAGTTTGTTTATTTACATTCATAGCAACAGCTATTTATTATTTATTTCGAGAAAATCGTTAGAGCCGTTTCCGAGAAAAAAAAGGACATACATTTATTAATTAATTGAACTTCGAAATTTTCTCGACTATAAGAACCTGCAAACAACGAAGTTTTTCAATTTAAAACGATGATTAAAAACTCAGAACTAATTGTATTCGTGGTTTCCAATAAACTGAGATGTCAACCACTTCATTTAAAAAGTATGCAATTCCCGCGATAAATTTCATTATTTGGTTTTTTGCCCCTTAGGAGTGAAAGTTTTTAAAACCGTTTCTTAGTGAGCACCTAAGACCTATGATGAAGCTACATTCAAAGTTTCATTGATATCCATTCAGTGGTTTCAGAGATATCGTTATCAGTGAGTCAGGCAGTGGTATTTGGCTTATATAGATATCTATATCTAGCCGATTTACCCAGCGTTGCTCGGGTTCATAATTTATTCATAGGCTCATAGGCACCTATTCTTGTTCTAACGTTATATTACTTGTATATTGTATAATCTTCCTTATATTGTTTCGTTTGCATTCTCACTGGAGGAATACTCTGTAGCGCACCTGTTTAAGAACATTTCATAAACTGTATTCTTATATCTGGAAGAATTCTGTTGCGCGTGATGCTCCTGCTCGATTTCTAACTCTGGGAGAGGACGAACAGCTAAATTAGTTTTCAATAAAATGTCTACAGTACTTGCACATGCTGCGTATTTACTGTCTTTTATAATTCATTGTGTTAATGTTGAAATAAGGCATTTGTTAAATTAGTGTCTCCTAAACTTATTCTAACAATACAATACCTCTATAGATTTCAGCTTATCAATTTTTAAATTCAAACTGAAGCAAGTGCATTTATATTGTCTGAACACTATGATCTGAATACATTTGCTATCAAAACTTTGTTTTTTATACTCGCTTATAACTTACTTCGATCTTAACATATCCACATTTAAATTCAAACTGAAACAACTCTGAATTCACACACTGTTAAGAAGTTTCTTAAGATGCATACACCACCTTTGATATCATAACCTATATCTTTATTTATAAGAACCGTGGACTCTGGCCCCGCCGTCATTCGCGGGATCCGACCTAAGACTCCCCGGGTTCCGTGGATGAACTCCGGGGAAGGCCCGTCGGACGACTCACGCGCTATTTCCTACGCGGGAGACTTCCACCGATGCTATGGTAACTAGAATCTATTCTATTGGGTTACCATAGTAACCAGATCTAATAGTTTTTAAGACCCAAAGGACCCCCTCAAGGATCGTGTAAAAAAAACACTTGTCCTATGTTGGTTCTCCAGTTGCGTAAAATATTTGTGCCAAGTTTGGTTGAAATCGGTCCAGTGGTTTAGGAGGAAATGTGGAAGACCCCTAAGACACCCCAAAGGACCCCATCGAAAAAAACACCTATTCTATGTTGGTTCTCCCGTCGCGTAAAATATTTGTGCCAAGTTTGGTTGAAATCGGTCCAGTGGTTTAGGAGGTGATGTGGAACATACATACAACAGGGGGGGTTGCCCCTTAGGAGTGAACGTTTTTAAAACCGTTTCTTAGTGAGCACCTAAGACCTATGATGAAGCTATGTTCAAAGTTTCATTGATATCCATTCAGTGGTTTCAGAGATATCGTGATCAGTGAGTCAGTCAGTGGGATTTGGCTTATATAGATACTAGCAAAATACCCGTGCTTCGCTACGGAGTTTCACGTTGTACGTAATTGTACAATTATTGCTCGCTTAATAGTATAGGATTAGATAGATTGTACAAATTCTCAACTCTTAGTTTGTTTATTTACATTCATAGCAACAGCTTTTTATTATTTATTTCGAGAAAATCGTTAGAGCCGTTTCCGAGAAAAAAAAGGACATACATTTATTAATTAATTGAACTTCAAAATTTTCTCGACTATAAGAACCTGCAAACAACGAACTTTTTCAATTTAAAACAATGATTAAAAACTCAGAACTAAATGTATTCGGGGTTTCCAATAAACTGAGATGTCAACCACTTCATTTACAAAGTATGCAATTCCCGCGATAATTTTCATTATTTGGTTTTTTGCCCCTTAGGAGTGAAAGTTTTTAAAACCGTTTCTTAGTGAGCACCTAAGACCTATGATGAAGCTACGTTCAAAGTTTCATTGATATCCATTCAGTGGTTTCAGAGATATCGTGATCAGTGAGTCAGGCAGTAGTATTTGGCTTTTATAGATATCTATATCTAGCCGATTTACCCAGCGTTGCTCGGGTTCATAATTTATTCATAGGCTCATAGGCACCTATTCTTGTTCTAACGTTATATTACTTGTATATTGTATAATCTTTCTTATATTGTTACGTTCGCATTCTCACTGGAGGAATACTCTGTAGCGCACCTGTTTAAGAACATGTCATAAACTGTATTCTTATATCTGGAGAAGAATTCTGTTGCGCGTGATGCTCCTGCTCGATTTCTAACTTGGGAGAGGGTGAACAGCTAAATTAGTTTTCAATAAAATGTCTACAGTACTTGCACACGCTGCGTATGTACTGTGTTTTATAATTCATTGTGTTAATGTTGAAATAAGGCATTTGTTAAATTAGTGTCTCCTAAACTTATTCTAACAATACAATACCTCTATAGATTTCAGCTTATCAATTTTTAAATTCAAACTGAAGCAAGTGCATTTATATTGTCTGAACACTATGATCTGAATACATTCGCTATCAAAACTTTGTTTTTTATACTCGCTTATAAATTACTTCGATCTTAACTTATCCAATTTTAAATTCAAATTGAAACAACTCTGAATTCACACACTATTAAGAAGTTTCTTAAGATGCATACACCACATTTGATATCATAAACTATATCTTTATTTATAAGAACCGTGGACTCTGGCCCCGCCGTCGTTCGCGGGATCCGACCTAAGACTCCCCGGGTTCCGTGGATGAACTCCGGGGAAGGCCCGTCGGATGACTCCCGCGTTATTTCCTATGCGGGAGACTTCCACCGATGCTATGGTAACCAGAGTCTATTTTATTGGGTTGCCATAGTAACCAGATCTAATAGTTTTTAAGACCCAATGGACCCCCCAAAGGATCGTGTCGAAAAAACACTTGTCCTATGTTGGTTCTCCCGTTGCGTAAAATATTTGTGCCAAGTTTGGATGAAATCGGTCCAGTGGTTTAGGAGGAGATGTGGAAGACCCCAGAGGACCTCCCGAAGGATCGTATCGAAAAAACACCTACCCTATGTTGGCTCTCCCGTTGAGTAAAATGTTGGGCCAAGTTTGGTTGAAATCGGTCCAGTGGTTTAGGAGGAGATGTGGAAGACCCCAGAGAACCCCCCCCAAAGAACCCCATCGAAAAAAACACCTGTCCTATGTTGGTTCTCCCGTCGCGTATAATATTTGTGCCAAGTTTGGTCGAAATTGGTCCAGTGGTTTAGGAGGAGATGTGGAAGACCCCAAAGAACCCCCAAAAGACCCCATCGAAAAAACACCTATCCTATGTTGGTTCTCCCGTTGCGTAAAATATTTATGCCAAGTTTGGTTTAAATCGGTCCAGTGGTTTAGGAGGAGAAGCGGAACATACATACAGACATACAATAGGGGGGGGGGGTTTGCCCCTTGGGAGTGAAAGTTTTTAAAACCGTTTCTTAGTGAGCACCTAAGACCTATGATGAAGCTATGTTCTAAGGTTCATTGATATCCATTCAGTAGTTTTTGCTCTAAGTTGATTCTATGTCAGTTAGTCAGGCAAACTTCCCCCCTTTTTCCCCCTTTAAAGGTCGAATTTCCAAAAATCCCTTCTTAGCGGATACCTACATCACATAAGGAACCTACATGCCATATTTCAAGTTTCTAGGTGTTATAGTTTCGGAGATTTCGTGGTGAATCAGTGAGTCAGTGGTACTTCTCTTTTATATATATAGACTACCAAAATACACGTGCTTTGCTACGGAGTTTCACGTTGTATGTAATTGTACAATTATTGCTCGCTTAATAGTATAGGATTAGATAGATTGTACAAATTCTCAACTCTTAGTTTGTTTATTTACATTCATAGCAACAGCTATTTATTATTTATTTCGAGAAAATCGTTAGAGCCGTTTCCGAGAAAAAAAAGGACATACATTTATTAATTAATTGAACTTCAAAATTTTCTCGACTATAAGAACCTGCAAACAACGAACTTTTTCAATTTAAAACAATGATTAAAAACTCAGAACTCAATGTATTCGGGGTTTCCAATAAACTGAGATGTCAACCACTTCATTTAAAAAGTATGCAATTCCCGCGATAAATTTCATTATTTGGTTTTTTGCCCCTTAGGAGTGAAAGTTTTTAAAACCGTTTCTTAGTGAGCACCTAAGACCTATGATGAAGCTACGTTCAAAGTTTCATTGATATCCTTTCAGTGGTTTCAGAGATATCGTGATCAGTGAGTCAGGCAGTGGTATTTTGCTTATATAGATATCTATATCTAGCCGATTTACCCAGCGTTGCTCGGGTTCATAATTTATTCATAGGCTCATAGGCACCTATTCTTGTTCTAACGTTATATTACTTGTATATTGTATAATCTTTCTTATATTGTTACGTTCGCATTCTCACTGGAGGAATACTCTGTAGCACACCTGTTTAAGAACATGTCATAAACTGTATTCTGATATCTGGAGAAGAATTCTGTTGCGCGTGATGCTCCTGCTCGATTTCTAACTTGGGAGAGGGTGAACAGCTAAATTAGTTTTCAATAAAATGTCTACAGTACTTGCACGCGCTGCGTATGTACTGTCTTTTAAAATTCATTGTGTTAATGTTGAAATAAGGCATTTGTTAAATTAGTGTCTCCTAAACTTATTCTAACAATACAATACCTCTATAGATTTCAGCTTATCAATATTTAAATTCAAACTGAAGCAAGTGCATTTATATTGTCTGAACACTATGATCTGAATACATTCGCTATCAAAACTTTGTTTTTTATACTCGCTTATAACTTACGTCGATCTTAAGTTATAAAATTTTAAATTCAAATTGAAACAACTCTGAATTCACACACTATTAAGAAGTTTCTTAAGATGCATACACCACCTTTGATATCATAACCTATATCTTTATTTATAAGAACCGTGGACTCTGGCCCCGCCGTCTTTCGCGGGATCCGACCTAAGACTCCCCGGGTTCCGTGGATGAACTCCGGGGAAGGCCTGTCGGACGACTCCCACGCTATTTCCTACGCGGGAGACTTCCACCGATGCTATGGTAACTAGAATCTATTCTATTGGGTTACCATAGTAACCAGATCTAATAGTTTTTAAGACCCAAAGGACCCCCCCCAAGGATCGTGTAAAAAAAACACTTGTCCTATGTTGGTTCTCCCGTTGCGTAAAATATTTGTGCCAAGTTTGGTTGAAATCGGTCCAGTGGTTTAGGAGGAAATGTGGAAGACCCCAAAGACACCCCAAAGGACCCCATCGAAAAAACACCTATTCTATGTTGGTTCTCCCGTCGCGTAAAATATTTGTGCCAAGTTTGGTTGAAATCGGTCCAGTGGTTTAGGAGGTGATGTGGAACATACATACAACAGGGGGGGTTGCCCCTTAGGAGTGAACGTTTTTAAAACCGTTTCTTAGTGAGCACCTAAGACCTATGATGAAGCTATGTTCAAAGTTTCATTGATATCCATTCAGTGGTTTCAGAGATATCGTGATCAGTGAGTCAGTCAGTGGGATTTGGCTTATATAGATACTAGCAAAATACCCGTGCTTCGCTACGGAGTTTCACGTTGTACGTAATTGTACAATTATTGCTCGCTTAATAGTATAGGATTTGATAGATTGTACAAATTCTCAACTCTTAGTTTGTTTATTTACATTCATAGCAACAGCTTTTTATTATTTATTTCGAGAAAATCGTTAGAGCCGTTTCCGAGAAAAAAAAGGACATACATTTATTAATTAATTGAACTTCGAAATTTTCTCGACAATAAGAACCTGCAAACAACGAACTTTTTCAATTTAAAACAATGATTAAAAACTCAGAACTAAATGTATTCGGGGTTTCCAATAAACTGAGATGTCAACCACTTCATTTACAAAGTATGCAATTCCCGCGATAATTTTCATTATTTGGTTTTTTGCCCCTTAGGAGTGAAAGTTTTTAAAACCGTTTCTTAGTGAGCACCTAAGACCTATGATGAAGCTACGTTCAAAGTTTCATTGATATCCATTCAGTGGTTTCAGAGATATCGTGGTCAGTGAGTCAGGCAGTGGTATCTGGCTTTTATAGATATCTATATCTAGCCGATTTACCCAGCGTTGCTCGGGTTCATAATTTATTCATAGGCTCATAGGCACCTATTCTTGTTCTAATGTTATATTACTTGTATATTGTATAATCTTTCTTATATTGTTACGTTCGCATTCTCACTGGAGGAATACTCTGTAGCGCACCTGTTTAAGAACATGTCATAAACTGTATTCTTATATCTGGAGAAGAATTCTGTTGCGCGTGATGCTCCTGCTCGATTTCTAACTTGGGAGAGGGTGAACAGCTAAATTAGTTTTCAATAAAATGTCTACAGTACTTGCACACGCTGCGTATGTACTGTGTTTTATAATTCATTGTGTTAATGTTGAAATAAGGCATTTGTTAAATTAGTGTCTCCTAAACTTATTCTAACAATACAATACCTCTATAGATTTCAGCTTATCAATTTTTAAATTCAAACTAAAGCAAGTGCATTTATATTGTCTGAACACTATGATCTGAATACATTCGCTATCAAAACTTTGTTTTTTATACTCGCTTATAAATTACTTCGATCTTAACTTATCCAATTTTAAATTCAAATTGAAACAACTCTGAATTCACACACTATTAAGAAGTTTCTTAAGATGCATACACCACCTTTGATATCATAACCTATATCTTTATTTATAAGAACCGTGGACTCTGGCCCCGCCGTCTTTCGCGGGATCCGACCTAAGACTCCCCGGGTTCCGTGGATGAACTCCGGGGAAGGCCCGTCGGATGACTCCCGCGTTATTTCCTATGCGGGAGACTTCCACCGATGCTATGGTAACCAGAGTCTATTTTATTGGGTTGCCATAGTAACCAGATCTAATAGTTTTTAAGACCCAATGGACCCCCCAAAGGATCGTGTCGAAAAAACACTTGTCCTATGTTGGTTCTCCCGTTGCGTAAAATATTTGTGCCAAGTTTGGATGAAATTGGTCCAGTGGTTTAGGAGGAGATGTGGAAGACCCCAGAGGACCTCCCGAAGGATCGTATCGAAAAAACACCTACCCTATGTTGGCTCTCCCGTTGAGTAAAATGTTGGGCCAAGTTTGGTTGAAATCGGTCCAGTGGTTTAGGAGGAGATGTGGAAGACCCCAGAGAACCCCCCCCAAAGAACCCCATCGAAAAAAACACCTGTCCTATGTTGGTTCTCCCGTCGCGTATAATATTTGTGCCAAGTTTGGTCGAAATTGGTCCAGTGGTTTAGGAGGAGATGTGGAAGACCCCAAAGAACCCCCAAAAGACCCCATCGAAAAAACACCTATCCTATGTTGGTTCTCCCGTTGCGTAAAATATTTGTGCCAAGTTTGGTTTAAATCGGTCCAGTGGTTTAGGAGGAGAAGCGGAACATACATACAGACATACAATAAGGGGGGGGGGGTTTGCCCCTTGGGAGTGAAAGTTTTTAAAACCGTTTCTTAGTGAGCACCTAAGACCTATGATGAAGCTATGTTCTAAGGTTCATTGATATCCATTCAGTAGTTTTTGCTCTACGTTGATTCTATGTCAGTTAGTCAGGCAAACTTCCCCCCTTTTTCCCCCTTTAAAGGTCGAATTTCCAAAAATCCCTTCTTAGCGGATACCTACATCACATAAGGAACCTACATGCCATATTTCAAGTTTCTAGGTGTTATAGTTTCGGAGATTTCGTGATGAATCAGTGAGTCAGTGGTATTTCTCTTTTATATATATAGACTACCAAAATACACGTGCTTCGCTACGGAGTTTCACGTTGTACGTAATTGTACAATTATTGCTCGCTTAATAGTATAGGATTAGATAGATTGTACAAATTCTCAACTCTTAGTTTGTTTATTTACATTCATAGCAACAGCTATTTATTATTTATTTCGAGAAAATCGTTAGAGCCGTTTCCGAGAAAAAAAAGGACATACATTTATTAATTAATTGAACTTCAAAATTTTCTCGACTATAAGAACCTGCAAACAACGAACTTTTTCAATTTAAAACAATGATTAAAAACTCAGAACTCAATGTATTCGGGGTTTCCAATAAACTGAGATGTCAACCACTTCATTTAAAAAGTATGCAATTCCCGCGATAAATTTCATTATTTGGTTTTTTGCCCCTTAGGAGTGAAAGTTTTTAAAACCGTTTCTTAGTGAGCACCTAAGACCTATGATGAAGCTACGTTCAAAGTTTCATTGATATCCATTCAGTGGTTTCAGAGATATCGTGATCAGTGAGTCAGGCAGTGGTATTTTGCTTATATAGATATCTATATCTAGCCGATTTACCCAGCGTTGCTCGGGTTCATAATTTATTCATAGGCTCATAGGCACCTATTCTTGTTCTAACGTTATATTACTTGTATATTGTATAATCTTTCTTATATTGTTACGTTCGCATTCTCACTGGAGGAATACTCTGTAGCGCACCTGTTTAAGAACATGTCATAAACTGTATTCTTATATCTGGAGAAGAATTCTGTTGCGCGTGATGCTCCTGCTCGATTTCTAACTTGGGAGAGGGTGAACAGCTAAATTAGTTTTCAATAAAATGTCTACAGTACTTGCACGCGCTGCGTATGTACTGTCTTATATAATTCATTGTGTTAATGTTGAAATAAGGCATTTGTTAAATTAGTGTCTCCTAAACTTATTCTAACAATACAATACCTCTATAGATTTCAGCTTATCAATATTTAAATTCAAACTGAAGCAAGTGCATTTATATTGTCTGAACACTATGATCTGAATACATTCGCTATCAAAACTTTGTTTTTTATACTCGCTTATAACTTACTTCGATCTTAACTTATAAAATTTTAAATTCAAATTGAAACAACTCTGAATTCACACACTATTAAGAAGTTTCTTAAGATGCATACACCACCTTTGATATCATAACCTATATCTTTATTTATAAGAACCGTGGACTCTGGCCCCGCCGTCTTTCGCGGGCTCCAACCTAAGACTCCCCGGGTTCCGTGGATGAACTCCGGGGAAGGCCCGTCGGACGACTCCCACGCTATTTCCTACGCGGGAGACTTCCACCAATGCTATGGTAACCAGAATCTATTCTATTGGGTTGCCATAGTAACCAGATCTAATAGTTTTTAAGACCCAAAGGAGCCCCCATAGGATCGTGTCGAAAAAACACTTGTCCTATGTTGGTTCTCCCGTTGCTTAAAATATTTGTGCCAAGTTTGGTTGAAATCGGTCCAGTGGTTTAGGAGGAGATGTGGAAGACCTCAAAGGACCCCCCGAAGGATCGTATCGAAAAAACACCTACCCTATGTTGGCTCTCCCATTGAGTAAAATGTTGGGCCAAGTTTGGTTGAAATCGGTCCAGTGGTTTAGGAGGAGATGTGGAAGACCCCAAAGAACCCCCCCCCAAAGGACCCCATCGAAAAAACACCTGTCCTATGTTGGTTCTCCCGTCGCGTATAATATTTGGGCCAAGTTTGGTCGAAATTGGTCCAGTGGTTTAGGGGGGGATGTGGGAGACCCCAAAAGACCCCATCGAAAAAAGCACCTCACCTATGTAGGTTATCCTGTCGCGTAAAATATTTGTGCCAAGTTTGGTTGAAATCGGTCCAGTGGTTAAGAGGATATGTGGAACATACATACAGACATACAATAAGGGGGGGGTTTGCCCCTTGAGAGTGAAAGTTTTTAAAACCGTTTCTTAGTGAGCACCTAAGACCTATGATGAAGCTATGTTCTAAGGTTCATTGATATCCATTCAGTAGTTTTTGCTCAACATAGGGAGATCCTTTGGGGGGTCCTTTGGGTCTCAAAAACTATTAGATCTGGTTACTATGGCAACCAAATAGAATAGATTCTAGTTACCGTAGCATCGGTGGAAGTCTCCCGCGTATCAAATAGCGCGGGAGTCGACCGATGGGCCTTCCCCGGAGTTCATCCATGGGACCCGGGGTGTCTTAGGTTGGATCCCGCGAAAGACGGCGGGGCCAGAGTCCACGGTTCTTATAAATAAAGATATAGGTTATGATATCAAAGGTGGTGTATGCATCTTAAGAAACTTCTTAATAGTGTGTGAATTCAGAGTTGTTTCAGTTTGAATTTAAAATTGGATAAGATAAGATCGAAGTAAGTTATAAGCGAGTATAAAAAACAAAGTTTTGATAGCGAATGTATTCAGATCATAGTGTCAGACAATATAAATGCACTTGCTTCAGTTTGAATTTAAAAATTGATAAGCTGAAATGTATAGAGGTATTGTATTGTTAGAATAAGTTTAGGAGACACTAATTTAACAAATGCCTTATTTCAACATTAACACAATGAATTATAAAAGACAGTACATACGCTGCGCGTGCAAGTACTGTAGACATTTTATTGAAAACTAATTTAGCTGTTCGCCCTCTCCCAGAGTTAGAAATCGAGCAGGAGCATCACGCGCAACAGAATTCTTCTCCAGATAGAAGAATACAGTTTATGACATGTTCTTAAACAGGTGCGCTACAGAGTATTCCTCCAGTGAGAATGCAAACGTAACAATATAAGGAAGATTATACAATATACAAGTAATATAACGTTAGAACAAGAATAGGTGCCTATGAGCCTATGAATAAATTATGAACCCGAGCAACGCTGGGTAAATCTGCTAGATATAGATATCTATATAAGCAAAATACCACTGACTGACTCACTGATCACGATATCTCTGAAACCACTGAATGGATATCAATGAAACTTTGAACGTAGCTTCATCATAGGTCTTAGGTGCTCACGAAGAAACGGTTTTAAAAACTTTCACTCCTAAGGGGCAAAAAACCAAATAATGAAAATTATCGCGGGAATTGCATACTTTGTAAATGAAGTGGTTGACATCTCAGTTTATTGGAAACCCCGAATACATTTAGTTCTGAGTTTCTAATCATTGTTTTGAATTGAAAAAGTTCGTTGTTTGCAGGTTCTTATAGTCGAGAAAATTTTGAAGTTCAATTAATTAATAAATGTATGTCCTTTTTTTTCTCGGAAACGGCTCTAACGATTTTCTCGAAATAAATAATAAATAGCTGTTGCTATGAATGTAAATAAACAAACTAAGAGTTGAGAATTTGTACAATCTATCTAATCCTATACTATTAAGCGAGCAATAATTGTACAATTACGTACAACGTGAAACTCCGTAGCAAAGCACGGGTATTTTGCTAGTATCTATATAAGCCAAATCCCACTGACTGACACACTGATCACGATATCTCTGAAACCACTGAATGGATATCAATGAAACTTTGAACATAGCTTCATCATAGGTCTTAGGTGCTCACTAAGAAACGGTTTTTTAAACTTTCACTCCTAAGGGGCAACCCCCCCATTGTATATATGTATGTATGTTCCACATCTCCTCCTAAACCACTGGACCAATTTCAAACAAACTTGGCACAAATATTTTACGCGACGGGAGAACCAACATAGAATAGGTGTTTTTTCGATGGGGTCCTTTGGGGTGTCTTTGGGGTCTTCCACATTTCCTCCTAAACCACTGGACCGATTTCAACCAAACTTGGCAGAAATATTTTACGCAAAGGGAGAGCCAACATAGGGTATCTTTCGGGGGTCCTTTGGGGTCTTCCACATCTCCTCCTAAACCACTGGACCGATTTCAACCAAACTTGGCACAAATATTTTACGCAATGGGAGAACCAACATAGGCCAAGTTTTTTTTCGACACGATCCTTTGGGGGGTCCTTTGGGTCTCAAAAACTATTAGATCTGGTTACTATGGCAACCCAATAGAATAGATTCTAGTTACCATAGCATCGGTGGAAGTCTACCGCGTATCAAATAGCGCGGGAGTCGACCGATGGGCCTTCCCCGGAGTTCATCCATGGGACCCGGGGAGTCTTAGGTTGGATCCCGCGAAAGACGGCGGGGCCAGAGTCCACAGTTCTTATAAATAAAGATATAGGTTATGATATCAAAGGTGGTGTATGCATCTTAAGAAACGTCTTAATAGTGTGTGAATTCAGAGTTGTTTCAGTTTGAATTTAAAATTGGATAAGATAAGATCGAAGTAAGTTATAAGCGAGTATAAAAAACAAAGTTTTGATAGCGAATGTATTCAGATCATAGTGTTCAGACAATATAAATGCACTTGCTTCAGTTTGAATTTAAATATTGATAAGCTGAAATCTATAGAGGTATTGTATTGTTAGAATAAGTTTAGGAGACACTAATTTTACAAATGCCTTATTTCAACATTAACACAAAGAATTATAAAAGACAGTACATACGCTGCGCGTGCAAGTACTGTAGACATTTTATTGAAAACTAATTTAGCTGTTCGCCCTCTCCCAGAGTTAGAAATCGAGCAGGAGCATCACGCGCAACAGAATTCTTCTCCAGATACAAGAATACAGTTTATGACATGTTCTTAAACAGGTGCGCTACAGAGTATTCCTCCAGTGAGAATGCAAACGTAACAATATAAGGAAGATTATACAATATACAAGTAATATAACGTTAGAACAAGAATAGGTGCCTATGAGCCTATGAATAAATTATGAACCCAAGCAACGCTGGGTAAATCGGCTAGATATAGATATCTATATAAGCCAAATACCACTGCCTGACTCACTGATCACGATATCTCTGAAACCACTGAATGGATATCAATGAAACTTTGAACGTAGCTTCATCATAGGTCTTAGGTGCTCACTAAGAAACGGTTTTAAAAACTTTCACTCCTAAGGGGCAAAAAACCAAATAATGAAATTTATCGCGGGAATTGCATACTTTGTAAATGAAGTGGTTGACATCTCAGTTTATTGGAAACCCCGAATACATTTAGTTCTGAGTTTTTAATCATTGTTTTAAATTGAAAAAGTTCGTTGTTTGCAGGTTCTTATAGTCGAGAAAATTTCGAAGTTCAATTAATTAATAAATGTATCTCTTTTTTTTGTCGGAAACAGCTCTAACGATTTTCTCGAAATAAATAATAAATAGCTGTTGCTATGAATGTAAATAAACAAACTAAGAGTTGAGAATTTGTACAATCTATCTAATCCTATACTATTAAGCGAGCAATAATTGTACAATTACGTACAACGTGAAACTCCGTAGCGAAGCACGGGTATTTTGGTAGTCTATATATTTAAAAGAGAAATACCACTGACTCACTGATTCATCACGAAATCTCCGAAACTATAACACCTAGAAACTTGAAATATGGCATGTAGGTTCCTTATGTGATGTAGGTATCCACTAAGAAGGGATTTTTGGAAATTCGACCTTTAAAGGGGGAAAAAGGGAGGAAGTTTGCCTGACTAACTGACATAGAATCAACGTAGAGCAAAAACTACTGAATGGATATCAATGAACCTTAGAACAT
Organism: Magicicada septendecula; assembly: GCA_034769895.1. Classification (NCBI taxonomy): domain Eukaryota; kingdom Metazoa; phylum Arthropoda; class Insecta; order Hemiptera; family Cicadidae; genus Magicicada; species Magicicada septendecula. Next base: position 1,091,934,358 of record CM068367.1, read on the forward strand.
AGCTTCATCATAGGTCTTAGGTGCTCACTAAGAAACGGTTTTAAAAACTTTCACTCACAAGGGGCAAACCCCCCCCTTATTGTATGTCTGTATGTATGTTCCACATATCCTCTTAACCACTGGACCGATTTCAACCAAACTTGGCACAAATATTTTACGCGACAGGATAACCTACATAGGTGAGGTGCTTTTTTCGGTGGGGTCCTTTGGGGTTTTTTTGGGGTCTTCCACACCTCCTCCTAAACCACTGGACCGATTTCAACCAAACTTGGCACAAATATTTTACGCAACGGGAGAACCAACATAGGATAGGGGGGGTTCTTAAGATGCATACACCACCTTTGATATCATAACCTATATCTTTATTTATAAGAACCGTGGACTCTGGCCCCGCCGTCTTTCGCGGGCTCCAACCTAAGACTCCCCGGGTTCCGTGGATGAACTCCGGGGAAGGCCCGTCGGACGACTCCCACGCTATTTCCTACGCGGGAGACTTCCACCAATGCTATGGTAACCAGAATCTATTCTATTGGGTTGCCATAGTAACCAGATCTAATAGTTTTTAAGACCCAAAGGAGCCCCCATAGGATCGTGTCGAAAAAACACTTGTCCTATGTTGGTTCTCCCGTTGCTTAAAATATTTGTGCCAAGTTTGGTTGAAATCGGTCCAGTGGTTTAGGAGGAGATGTGGAAGACCCCAAAGGACCCCCGAAGGATCGTATGGAAAAAACACCTACCCTATGTTGGCTCTCCCTTTGCGTAAAATATTTCTGCCAAGTTTGGTTGAAATCGGTCCAGTGGTTTAGGAGGAAATGTGGAAGACCCCAAAGACACCCCAAAGGACCCCATCGAAAAAACACCTATTCTATGTTGGTTCTCCCGTCGCGTAAAATATTTGTGCCAAGTTTGTTTGAAATTGGTCCAGTGGTTTAGGAGGAGATGTGGAACATACATACATATATACAATTGGGGGGGGTTGCCCCTTAGGAGTGAAAGTTTTTAAAACCGTTTCTTAGTGAGCACCTAAGACCTATGATGAAGCTATGTTCAAAGTTTCATTGATATCCATTCAGTGGTTTCAGAGATATCGTGATCAGTGAGTCAGTCAGTGGGATTTGGCTTATATAGATACTAGCAAAATACCCGTGCTTTGCTACGGAGTTTCACGTTGTACGTAATTGTACAATTATTGCTCGCTTAATAGTATAGGATTAGATAGATTGTACAAATTCTCAACTCTTAGTTTGTTTATTTACATTCATAGCAACAGCTATTTATTATTTATTTCGAGAAAATCGTTAGAGCTGTTTCCGAGAAAAAAAAGGACATACATTTATTAATTAATTGAACTTCGAAATTTTCTCGACTATAAGAACCTGCAAACAACGAACTTTTTCAATTTAAAACAATGATTAAAAACTCAGAACTAAATGTATTCGGGGTTTCCAATAAACTGAGATGTCAACCACTTCATTTACAAAGTATGCAATTCCCGCGATAAATTTCATTATTTGGTTTTTTGCCCCTTAGGAGTGAAAGTTTTTAAAACCGTTTCTTAGTGAGCACCTAAGACCTATGATGAAGCTACGTTCAAAGTTTCATTGATATCCATTCAGTGGTTTCAGAGATATCGTGATCAGTGAGTCAGGCAGTGGTATTTGGCTTATATAGATATCTATATCTAGCCGATTTACCCAGCGTTGCTTGGGTTCATAATTTATTCATAGGCTCATAGGCACCTATTCTTGTTCTAACGTTATATTACTTGTATATTGTATAATCTTCCTTATATTGTTACGTTTGCATTCTCACTGGAGGAATACTCTGTAGCGCACCTGTTTAAGAACATGTCATAAACTGTATTCTTGTATCTGGAGAAGAATTCTGTTGCGCGTGATGCTCCTGCTCGATTTCTAACTCTGGGAGAGGGCGAACAGCTAAATTAGTTTTCAATAAAATGTCTACAGTACTTGCACGCGCAGCGTATGTACTGTCTTTTATAATTCTTTGTGTTAATGTTGAAATAAGGCATTTGTAAAATTAGTGTCTCCTAAACTTATTCTAACAATACAATACCTCTATAGATTTCAGCTTATCAATATTTAAATTCAAACTGAAGCAAGTGCATTTATATTGTCTGAACACTATGATCTGAATACATTCGCTATCAAAACTTTGTTTTTTATACTCGCTTATAACTTACTTCGATCTTATCTTATCCAATTTTAAATTCAAACTGAAACAACTCTGAATTCACACACTATTAAGACGTTTCTTAAGATGCATACACCACCTTTGATATCATAACCTATATCTTTATTTATAAGAACTGTGGACTCTGGCCCCGCCGTCTTTCGCGGGATCCAACCTAAGACTCCCCGGGTCCCATGGATGAACTCCGGGGAAGGCCCATCGGTCGACTCCCGCGCTATTTGATACGCGGTAGACTTCCACCGATGCTATGGTAACTAGAATCTATTCTATTGGGTTGCCATAGTAACCAGATCTAATAGTTTTTGAGACCCAAAGGACCCCCCAAAGGATCGTGTCGAAAAAAAACTTGGCCTATGTTGGTTCTCCCATTGCGTAAAATATTTGTGCCAAGTTTGGTTGAAATCGGTCCAGTGGTTTAGGAGGAGATGTGGAAGACCCCAAAGGACCCCCGAAAGATACCCTATGTTGGCTCTCCCTTTGCGTAAAATATTTCTGCCAAGTTTGGTTGAAATCGGTCCAGTGGTTTAGGAGGAAATGTGGAAGACCCCAAAGACACCCCAAAGGACCCCATCGAAAAAACACCTATTCTATGTTGGTTCTCCCGTCGCGTAAAATATTTGTGCCAAGTTTGTTTGAAATTGGTCCAGTGGTTTAGGAGGAGATGTGGAACATACATACATATATACAATGGGGGGGTTGCCCCTTAGGAGTGAAAGTTTAAAAAACCGTTTCTTAGTGAGCACCTAAGACCTATGATGAAGCTATGTTCAAAGTTTCATTGATATCCATTCAGTGGTTTCAGAGATATCGTGATCAGTGTGTCAGTCAGTGGGATTTGGCTTATATAGATACTAGCAAAATACCCGTGCTTTGCTACGGAGTTTCACGTTGTACGTAATTGTACAATTATTGCTCGCTTAATAGTATAGGATTAGATAGATTGTACAAATTCTCAACTCTTAGTTTGTTTATTTACATTCATAGCAACAGCTATTTATTATTTATTTCGAGAAAATCGTTAGAGCCGTTTCCGAGAAAAAAAAGGACATACATTTATTAATTAATTGAACTTCAAAATTTTCTCGACTATAAGAACCTGCAAACAACGAACTTTTTCAATTCAAAACAATGATTAGAAACTCAGAACTAAATGTATTCGGGGTTTCCAATAAACTGAGATGTCAACCACTTCATTTACAAAGTATGCAATTCCCGCGATAATTTTCATTATTTGGTTTTTTGCCCCTTAGGAGTGAAAGTTTTTAAAACCGTTTCTTCGTGAGCACCTAAGACCTATGATGAAGCTACGTTCAAAGTTTCATTGATATCCATTCAGTGGTTTCAGAGATATCGTGATCAGTGAGTCAGTCAGTGGTATTTTGCTTATATAGATATCTATATCTAGCAGATTTACCCAGCGTTCCTCGGGTTCATAATTTATTCATAGGCTCATAGGCACCTATTCTTGTTCTAACGTTATATTACTTGTATATTGTATAATCTTCCTTATATTGTTACGTTTGCATTCTCACTGGAGGAATACTCTGTAGCGCACCTGTTTAAGAACATGTCATAAACTGTATTCTTCTATCTGGAGAAGAATTCTGTTGCGCGTGATGCTCCTGCTCGATTTCTAACTCTGGGAGAGGGCGAACAGCTAAATTAGTTTTCAATAAAATGTCTACAGTACTTGCACGCGCAGCGTATGTACTGTCTTTTATAATTCATTGTGTTAATGTTGAAATAAGGCATTTGTTAAATTAGTGTCTCCTAAACTTATTCTAACAATACAATACCTCTATACATTTCAGCTTATCAATTTTTAAATTCAAACTGAAGCAAGTGCATTTATATTGTCTGACACTATGATCTGAATACATTCGCTATCAAAACTTTGTTTTTTATACTCGCTTATAACTTACTTCGATCTTATCTTATCCAATTTTAAATTCAAACTGAAACAACTCTGAATTCACACACTATTAAGAAGTTTCTTAAGATGCATACACCACCTTTGATATCATAACCTATATCTTTATTTATAAGAACCGTGGACTCTGGCCCCGCCGTCTTTCGCGGGATCCAACCTAAGACTCCCCGGGTCCCATGGATGAACTCCGGGGAAGGCCCATCGGTCGACTCCCGCGCTATTTGATACGCGGGAGACTTCCACCGATGCTACGGTAACTAGAATCTATTCTATTTGGTTGCCATAGTAACCAGATCTAATAGTTTTTGAGACCCAAAGGACCCCCCAAAGGATCGTGTCGAAAAAAAACTTGTCCTATGTTGGTTCTCCCATTGCGTAAAATATTTGTGCCAAGTTTGGTTGAAATCGGTCCAGTGGTTTAGGAGGAGATGTGGAAGACCCCAAAGGACCCCCGAAGGATCGTATGGAAAAAACACCTACCCTATGTTGGCTCTCCCTTTGCGTAAAATATTTCTGCCAAGTTTGGTTGAAATCGGTCCAGTGGTTTAGGAGGAAATGTGGAAGACCCCAAAGACACCCCAAAGGACCCCATCGAAAAAACACCTATTCTATGTTGGTTCTCCCGTCGCGTAAAATATTTGTGCCAAGTTTGTTTGAAATTGGTCCAGTGGTTTAGGAGGAGATGTGGAACATACATACATATATACAATTGGGGGGGGGTTGCCCCTTAGGAGTGAAAGTTTTTAAAACCGTTTCTTAGTGAGCACCTAAGACCTATGATGAAGCTATGTTCAAAGTTTCATTGATATCCATTCAGTGGTTTCAGAGATATCGTGATCAGTGAGTCAGGCAGTGGTATTTGGCTTATATAGATATCTATATCTAGCCGATTTACCCAGCGTTGCTTGGGTTCATAATGTATTCATAGGCTCATAGGCACCTATTCTTGTTCTAACGTTATATTACTTGTATATTGTATAATCTTCCTTATATTGTTACGTTTGCATTCTCACTGGAGGAATACTCTGTAGCGCACCTGTTTAAGAACATGTCATAAACTGTATTCTTCTATCTGGAGAAGAATTCTGTTGCGCGTGATGCTCCTGCTCGATTTCTAACTCTGGGAGAGGGCGAACAGCTAAATTAGTTTTCAATAAAATGTCTACAGTACTTGCACGCGCAGCGTATGTACTGTCTTTTATAATTCATGGTGTTAATGTTGAAATAAGGCATTTGTTAAATTAGTGTCTCCTAAACTTATTCTAACAATACAATACCTCTATAGATTTCAGCTTATCAATATTTAAATTCAAACTGAAGCAAGTGCATTTATATTGTCTGACACTATGATCTGAATACATTCGCTATCAAAACTTTGTTTTTTATACTCGCTTATAACTTACTTCGATCTTAACTTATAAAATTTTAAATTCAAATTGAAACAACTCTGATTTCACACACTATTAAGAAGTTTCTTAAGATGCATACACCACCTTTGATATCATAACCTATATCTTTATTTATAAGAAGCGTGGACTCTGGCCCCGCCGTCTTTCGCGGGATCCGACCTAAGACTCCCCGGGTTCCGTGGATGAACTCCGGGGAAGGCCCGTCGGACGACTCCCGCGCTATTTCCTACGCGGGAGACTTCCACCGATGCTATGGTAACCAGAGTCTATTCTATTGGGTTGCCATAGTAACCAGATCTAAAAGTTTTTAAGACCCAATGGACCCCCCAAAGGATCGTGTCGAAAAAACACTTGTCCTATGTTGGTTCTCCCTTTGCGTAAAAACTTTGTGCCAAGTTTGTTTGAAATCGGTCCAGTGGTTTAGGAGGAGATGTGGAAGACCCCAGAGGACCTCCCGAAGGATCGTATCGAAAAAACACCTACCCTATGTTGGCACTCCCGTTGAGTAAAATGTTGGGCCAAGTTTGGTTGAAATCGGTCCAGTGGTTTAGGAGGAGATATGGAAGACCCCAGAGAACCCCCCCCAAAGAACCCCATCGAAAAAAACACCTGTCCTATGTTGGTTCTCCCGTCGCGTATAATATTTGTGCCAAGTTTGGTCGAAATTGGTCCAGTGGTTTAGGAGGAGATGTGGAAGACCCCAAAGAACCCCCAAAAGACCCCATCGAAAAAACACCTATCCTATGTTGGTTCTCCCATTGCGTAAAATATTTGTGCCAAGTTTGGTTTAAATCGGTCCAGTGGTTTATGAGGAGAAGCGGAATATACATACAGACATACAATAAGGGGGGGGGTTTGCCCCTTGGGAGTGAAAGTTTTTAAAACCGTTTCTTAGTGAGCACCTAAGACCTATGATGAAGCTATGTTCTAAGGTTCATTGATATCCATTCAGTAGTTTTTGCTCTACGTTGATTCTATGTCAGTTAGTCAGGCAAACTTCCCCCCTTTTTCCCCCTTTAAAGGTCGAATTTCCAAAAATCCCTTCTTAGCGGATACCTACATCACATAAGGAACCTACATGCCATATTTCAAGTTTCTAGGTGTTATAGTTTCAGAGATTTCGTGATGAATCAGTGAGTCAGTGGTATTTCTCTTTTATATATATAGACTACCAAAATACACGTGCTTCGGTACGGAGTTTCACGTTGTACGTAATTGTACAATTATTGCTCGCTTAATAGTATAGGATTAGATAGATTGTACAAATTCTCAAATCTTAGTTTGTTTATTTACATTCATAGCAACAGCTATTTATTATTTATTTCGAGAAAATCGTTAGAGCCGTTTCCGAGAAAAAAAGGACATACATTTATTAATTAATTGAACTTCAAAATTTTCTCGACTATAAGAACCTGCAAACAACGAACTTTTTCAATTTAAAACAATGATTAAAAACTCAGAACTCAATGTATTCGGGGTTTCCAATAAACTGAGATGTCAACCACTTCATTTAAAAAGTATGAAATTCCCGCGATAAATTTCATTATTTGGTTTTTTGCCCCTTAGGAGTGAAAGTTTTTAAAACCGTTTCTTAGTGAGCACCTAAGACCTATGATGAAGCTACGTTCAAAGTTTCATTGATATCCATTCAGTGGTTTCAGAGATATCGTGATCAGTGAGTCAGGCAGTGGTATTTTGCTTATATAGATATCTATATCTAGCCGATTTACCCAGCGTTGCTCGGGTTCATAATTTATTCATAGGCTCATAGGCACCTATTCTTGTTCTAACGTTATATTACTTGTATATTGTATAATCTTCCTTATATTGTTACGTTTGCATTCTCACTGGAGGAATACTCTGTAGCGCACCTGTTTAAGAACATGTCATAAACTGTATTCTTCTATCTGGAGAAGAATTCTGTTGCGCGTGATGCTCCTGCTCGATTTCTAACTCTGGGAGAGGGCGAACAGCTAAATTAGTTTTCAATAAAATGTCTACAGTACTTGCACGCGCTGCGTATGTACTGTCTTTTATAATTCATTGTGTTAATGTTGAAATAAGGCATTTGTTAAATTAGTGTCTCCTAAACTTATTCTAACAATACAATACCTCTATAGATTTCAGCTTATCAATATTTAAATTCAAACTGAAGCAAGTGCATTTATATTGTCTGACACTATGATCTGAATACATTCGCTATCAAAACTTTGTTTTTTATACTCGCTTATAACTTACTTCGATCTTAACTTATAAAATTTTAAATTCAAATTGAAACAACTCTGATTTCACACACTATTAAGAAGTTTCTTAAGATGCATACACCACCTTTGATATCATAACCTATATCTTTATTTATAAGAAGCGTGGACTCTGGCCCCGCCGTCTTTCGCGGGATCCGACCTAAGACTCCCCGGGTTCCGTGGATGAACTCCGGGGAAGGCCCGTCGGACTACTCCCGCGCTATTTCCTACGCGGGAGACTTCCACCGATGCTATGGTAACCAGAGTCTATTCTATTGGGTTGCCATAGTAACCAGATCTAAAAGTTTTTAAGACCCAATGGACCCCCCAAAGGATCGTGTCGAAAAAACACTTGTCCTATGTTGGTTCTCCCGTTGCGTAAAAACTTTGTGCCAAGTTTGTTTGAAATCGGTCCAGTGGTTTAGGAGGAGATGTGGAAGACCCCAGAGGACCTCCCGAAGGATCGTATCGAAAAAACACCTACCCTATGTTGGCACTCCCGTTGAGTAAAATGTTGGGCCAAGTTTGGTTGAAATCGGTCCAGTGGTTTAGGAGGAGATATGGAAGACCCCAGAGAACCCCCCCCAAAGAACCCCATCGAAAAAAACACCTGTCCTATGTTGGTTCTCCCGTCGCGTATAATATTTGTGCCAAGTTTGGTCGAAATTGGTCCAGTGGTTTAGGAGGAGATGTGGAAGACCCCAAAGAACCCCCAAAAGACCCCATCGAAAAAACACCTATCCTATGTTGGTTCTCCCATTGCGTAAAATATTTGTGCCAAGTTTGGTTTAAATCGGTCCAGTGGTTTATGAGGAGAAGCGGAATATACATACAGACATACAATAAGGGGGGGGGGGTTTGCCCCTTGGGAGTGAAAGTTTTTAAAACCGTTTCTTAGTGAGCACCTAAGACCTATGATGAAGCTATGTTCTAAGGTTCATTGATATCCATTCAGTAGTTTTTGCTCTACGTTGATTCTATGTCAGTTAGTCAGGCAAACTTCCCCCCTTTTTCCCCCTTTAAAGGTCGAATTTCCAAAAATCCCTTCTTAGCGGATACCTACATCACATAAGGAACCTACATGCCATATTTCAAGTTTCTAGGTGTTATAGTTTCAGAGATTTCGTGATGAATCAGTGAGTCAGTGGTATTTCTCTTTTATATATATAGACTACCAAAATACACGTGCTTCGGTACGGAGTTTCACGTTGTACGTAATTGTACAATTATTGCTCGCTTAATAGTATAGGATTAGATAGATTGTACAAATTCTCAACTCTTAGTTTGTTTATTTACATTCATAGCAACAGCTATTTATTATTTATTTCGAGAAAATCGTTAGAGCCGTTTCCGAGAAAAAAAGGACATACATTTATTAATTAATTGAACTTCAAAATTTTCTCGACTATAAGAACCTGCAAACAACGAACTTTTTCAATTTAAAACAATGATTAAAAACTCAGAACTCAATGTATTCGGGGTTTCCAATAAACTGAGATGTCAACCACTTCATTTAAAAAGTATGAAATTCCCGCGATAAATTTCATTATTTGGTTTTTTGCCCCTTAGGAGTGAAAGTTTTTAAAACCGTTTCTTAGTGAGCACCTAAGACCTATGATGAAGCTACGTTCAAAGTTTCATTGATATCCATTCAGTGGTTTCAGAGATATCGTGATCAGTGAGTCAGGCAGTGGTATTTTGCTTATATAGATATCTATATCTAGCCGATTTACCCAGCGTTGCTCGGGTTCATAATTTATTCATAGGCTCATAGGCACCTATTCTTGTTCTAACGTTATATTACTTGTATATTGTATAATCTTCCTTATATTGTTACGTTTGCATTCTCACTGGAGGAATACTCTGTAGCGCACCTGTTTAAGAACATGTCATAAACTGTATTCTTCTATCTGGAGAAGAATTCTGTTGCGCGTGATGCTCCTGCTCGATTTCTAACTCTGGGAGAGGGCGAACAGCTAAATTAGTTTTCAATAAAATGTCTACAGTACTTGCACGCGCAGCGTATGTACTGTCTTTTATAATTCATTGTGTTAATGTTGAAATAAGGTATTTGTTAAATTAGTGTCTCCTAAACTTATTCTAACAATACAATACCTCTATACATTTCAGCTTATCAATTTTTAAATTCAAACTGAAGCAAGTGCATTTATATTGTCTGACACTATGATCTGAATACATTCGCTATCAAAACTTTGTTTTTTATACTCGCTTATAACTTACTTCGATCTTATCTTATCCAATTTTAAATTCAAACTGAAACAACTCTGAATTCACACACTATTAAGAAGTTTCTTAAGATGCATACACCACCTTTGATATCATAACCTATATCTTTATTTATAAGAACCGTGGACTCTGGCCCCGCCGTCTTTCGCGGGATCCAACCTAAGACTCCCCAGGTCCCATGGATGAACTCCGGGGAAGGCCCATCGGTCGACTCCCGCGCTATTTGATACGCGGGAGACTTCCACCGATGCTACGGTAACTAGAATCTATTATTTGGTTGCCATAGTAACCAGATCTAATAGTTTTTGAGACCCAAAGGACCCCCCAAAGGATCGTGTCGAAAAAAAACTTGTCCTATGTTGGTTCTCCCATTGCGTAAAATATTTGTGCCAAGTTTGGTTGAAATCGGTCCAGTGGTTTAGGAGGAGATGTGGAAGACCCCAAAGGACCCCCGAAGGATCGTATGGAAAAAACACCTACCCTATGTTGGCTCTCCCTTTGCGTAAAATATTTCTGCCAAGTTTGGTTGAAATCGGTCCAGTGGTTTAGGAGGAAATGTGGAAGACCCCAAAGACACCCCAAAGGACCCCATCGAAAAAACACCTATTCTATGTTGGTTCTCCCGTCGCGTAAAATATTTGTGCCAAGTTTGTTTGAAATTGGTCCAGTGGTTTAGGAGGAGATGTGGAACATACATACATATATACAATTGGGGGGGGTTGCCCCTTAGGAGTGAAAGTTTTTAAAACCGTTTCTTAGTGAGCACCTAAGACCTATGATGAAGCTATGTTCAAAGTTTCATTGATATCCATTCAGTGGTTTCAGAGATATCGTGATCAGTGAGTCAGTCAGTGGGATTTGGCTTATATAGATACTAGCAAAATACCCGTGCTTTGCTACGGAGTTTCACGTTGTACGTAATTGTACAATTATTGCTCGCTTAATAGTATAGGATTAGATAGATTGTACAAATTCTCAACTCTTAGTTTGTTTATTTACATTCATAGCAACAGCTATTTATTATTTATTTCGAGAAAATCGTTAGAGCTGTTTCCGAGAAAAAAAAGGACATACATTTATTAATTAATTGAACTTCGAAATTTTCTCGACTATAAGAACCTGCAAAGAACGAACTTTTTCAATTTAAAACAATGATTAAAAACTCAGAACTAAATGTATTCGGGGTTTCCAATTAACTGAGATGTCAACCACTTCATTTACAAAGTATGCAATTCCCGCGATAAATTTCATTATTTGGTTTTTTGCCCCTTAGGAGTGAAAGTTTTTAAAACCGTTTCTTAGTGAGCACCTAAGACCTATGATGAAGCTACGTTCAAAGTTTCATTGATATCCATTCAGTGGTTTCAGAGATATCGTGATCAGTGAGTCAGGCAGTGGTATTTGGCTTATATAGATATCTATATCTAGCCGATTTACCCAGCGTTGCTTGGGTTCATAATGTATTCATAGGCTCATAGGCACCTATTCTTGTTCTAACGTTATATTACTTGTATATTGTATAATCTTCCTTATATTGTTACGTTTGCATTCTCACTGGAGGAATACTCTGTAGCGCACCTGTTTAAGAACATGTCATAAACTGTATTCTTCTATCTGGAGAAGAATTCTGTTGCGCGTGATGCTCCTGCTCGATTTCTAACTCTGGGAGAAGGCGAACAGCTAAATTAGTTTTCAATAAAATGTCTACAGTACTTGCACGCGCAGCGTATGTACTGTCTTTTATAATTCATGGTGTTAATGTTGAAATAAGGCATTTGTTAAATTAGTGTCTCCTAAACTTATTCTAACAATACAATACCTCTATAGATTTCAGCTTATCAATATTTAAATTCAAACTGAAGCAAGTGCATTTATATTGTCTGACACTATGATCTGAATACATTCGCTATCAAAACTTTGTTTTTTATACTCGCTTATAACTTACTTCGATCTTAACTTATAAAATTTTAAATTCAAATTGAAACAACTCTGATTTCACACACTATTAAGAAGTTTCTTAAGATGCATACACCACCTTTGATATCATAACCTATATCTTTATTTATAAGAAGCGTGGACTCTGGCCCCGCCGTCTTTCGCGGGATCCGACCTAAGACTCCCCGGGTTCCGTGGATGAACTCCGGGGAAGGCCCGTCGGACGACTCCCGCGCTATTTCCTACGCGGGAGACTTCCACCGATGCTATGGTAACCAGAGTCTATTCTATTGGGTTGCCATAGTAACCAGATCTAAAAGTTTTTAAGACCCAATGGACCCCCCAAAGGATCGTGTCGAAAAAACACTTGTCCTATGTTGGTTCTCCCGTTGCGTAAAAACTTTGTGCCAAGTTTGTTTGAAATCGGTCCAGTGGTTTAGGAGGAGATGTGGAAGACCCCAGAGGACCTCCCGAAGGATCGTATCGAAAAAACACCTACCCTATGTTGGCACTCCCGTTGAGTAAAATGTTGGGCCAAGTTTGGTTGAAATCGGTCCAGTGGTTTAGGAGGAGATATGGAAGACCCCAGAGAACCCCCCCCAAAGAACCCCATCGAAAAAAACACCTGTCCTATGTTGGTTCTCCCGTCGCGTATAATATTTGTGCCAAGTTTGGTCGAAATTGGTCCAGTGGTTTAGGAGGAGATGTGGAAGACCCCAAAGAACCCCCAAAAGACCCCATCGAAAAAACACCTATCCTATGTTGGTTCTCCCATTGCGTAAAATATTTGTGCCAAGTTTGGTTTAAATCGGTCCAGTGGTTTATGAGGAGAAGCGGAATATACATACAGACATACAATAAGGGGGGGGTTTGCCCCTTGGGAGTGAAAGTTTTTAAAACCGTTTCTTAGTGAGCACCTAAGACCTATGATGAAGCTATGTTCTAAGGTTCATTGATATCCATTCAGTAGTTTTTGCTCTACGTTGATTCTATGTCAGTTAGTCAGGCAAACTTCCCCCCTTTTTCCCCCTTTAAAGGTCGAATTTCCAAAAATCCCTTCTTAGCGGATACCTACATCACATAAGGAACCTACATGCCATATTTCAAGTTTCTAGGTGTTATAGTTTCAGAGATTTCGTGATGAATCAGTGAGTCAGTGGTATTTCTCTTTTATATATATAGACTACCAAAATACACGTGCTTCGGTACGGAGTTTCACGTTGTACGTAATTGTACAATTATTGCTCGCTTAATAGTATAGGATTAGATAGATTGTACAAATTCTCAACTCTTAGTTTGTTTATTTACATTCATAGCAACAGCTATTTATTATTTATTTCGAGAAAATCGTTAGAGCCGTTTCCGAGAAAAAAAGGACATACATTTATTAATTAATTGAACTTCAAAATTTTCTCGACTATAAGAACCTGCAAACAACGAACTTTTTCAATTTAAAACAATTATTAAAAACTCAGAACTCAATGTATTCGGGGTTTCCAATAAACTGAGATGTCAACCACTTCATTTAAAAAGTATGAAATTCCCGCGATAAATTTCATTATTTGGTTTTTTGCCCCTTAGGAGTGAAAGTTTTTAAAACCGTTTCTTAGTGAGCACCTAAGACCTATGATGAAGCTACGTTCAAAGTTTCATTGATATCCATTCAGTGGTTTCAGAGATATCGTGATCAGTGAGTCAGGCAGTGGTATTTTGCTTATATAGATATCTATATCTAGCCGATTTACCCAGCGTTGCTCGGGTTCATAATTTATTCATAGGCTCATAGGCACCTATTCTTGTTCTAACGTTATATTACTTGTATATTGTATAATCTTCCTTATATTGTTACGTTTGCATTCTCACTGGAGGAATACTCTGTAGCGCACCTGTTTAAGAACATGTCATAAACTGTATTCTTCTATCTGGAGAAGAATTCTGTTGCGCGTGATGCTCCTGCTCGATTTCTAACTCTGGGAGAGGGCGAACAGCTAAATTAGTTTTCAATAAAATGTCTACAGTACTTGCACGCGCAGCGTATGTACTGTCTTTTATAATTCATTGTGTTAATGTTGAAATAAGGTATTTGTTAAATTAGTGTCTCCTAAACTTATTCTAACAATACAATACCTCTATACATTTCAGCTTATCAATTTTTAAATTCAAACTGAAGCAAGTGCATTTATATTGTCTGACACTATGATCTGAATACATTCGCTATCAAAACTTTGTTTTTTATACTCGCTTATAACTTACTTCGATCTTATCTTATCCAATTTTAAATTCAAACTGAAACAACTCTGAATTCACACACTATTAAGAAGTTTCTTAAGATGCATACACCACCTTTGATATCATAACCTATATCTTTATTTATAAGAACCGTGGACTCTGGCCCCGCCGTCTTTCGCGGGATCCAACCTAAGACTCCCCAGGTCCCATGGATGAACTCCGGGGAAGGCCCATCGGTCGACTCCCGCGCTATTTGATACGCGGGAGACTTCCACCGATGCTACGGTAACTAGAATCTATTCTATTTGGTTGCCATAGTAACCAGATCTAATAGTTTTTGAGACCCAAAGGACCCCCCAAAGGATCGTGTCGAAAAAAAACTTGTCCTATGTTGGTTCTCCCATTGCGTAAAATATTTGTGCCAAGTTTGGTTGAAATCGGTCCAGTGGTTTAGGAGGAGATGTGGAAGACCCCAAAGGACCCCCGAAGGATCGTATGGAAAAAACACCTACCCTATGTTGGCTCTCCCTTTGCGTAAAATATTTCTGCCAAGTTTGGTTGAAATCGGTCCAGTGGTTTAGGAGGAAATGTGGAAGACCCCAAAGACACCCCAAAGGACCCCATCGAAAAAACACCTATTCTATGTTGGTTCTCCCGTCGCGTAAAATATTTGTGCCAAGTTTGTTTGAAATTGGTCCAGTGGTTTAGGAGGAGATGTGGAACATACATACATATATACAATTGGGGGGGGTTGCCCCTTAGGAGTGAAAGTTTTTAAAACCGTTTCTTAGTGAGCACCTAAGACCTATGATGAAGCTATGTTCAAAGTTTCATTGATATCCATTCAGTGGTTTCAGAGATATCGTGATCAGTGAGTCAGTCAGTGGGATTTGGCTTATATAGATACTAGCAAAATACCCGTGCTTTGCTACGGAGTTTCACGTTGTACGTAATTGTACAATTATTGCTCGCTTAATAGTATAGGATTAGATAGATTGTACAAATTCTCAACTCTTAGTTTGTTTATTTACATTCATAGCAACAGCTATTTATTATTTATTTCGAGAAAATCGTTAGAGCTGTTTCCGAGAAAAAAAAGGACATACATTTATTAATTAATTGAACTTCGAAATTTTCTCGACTATAAGAACCTGCAAAGAACGAACTTTTTCAATTTAAAACAATGATTAAAAACTCAGAACTAAATGTATTCGGGGTTTCCAATTAACTGAGATGTCAACCACTTCATTTACAAAGTATGCAATTCCCGCGATAAATTTCATTATTTGGTTTTTTGCCCCTTAGGAGTGAAAGTTTTTAAAACCGTTTCTTAGTGAGCACCTAAGACCTATGATGAAGCTACGTTCAAAGTTTCATTGATATCCATTCAGTGGTTTCAGAGATATCGTGATCAGTGAGTCAGGCAGTGGTATTTGGCTTATATAGATATCTATATCTAGCCGATTTACCCAGCGTTGCTTGGGTTCATAATGTATTCATAGGCTCATAGGCACCTATTCTTGTTCTAACGTTATATTACTTGTATATTGTATAATCTTCCTTATATTGTTACGTTTGCATTCTCACTGGAGGAATACTCTGTAGCGCACCTGTTTAAGAACATGTCATAAACTGTATTCTTCTATCTGGAGAAGAATTCTGTTGCGCGTGATGCTCCTGCTCGATTTCTAACTCTGGGAGAAGGCGAACAGCTAAATTAGTTTTCAATAAAATGTCTACAGTACTTGCACGCGCAGCGTATGTACTGTCTTTTATAATTCATGGTGTTAATGTTGAAATAAGGCATTTGTTAAATTAGTGTCTCCTAAACTTATTCTAACAATACAATACCTCTATAGATTTCAGCTTATCAATATTTAAATTCAAACTGAAGCAAGTGCATTTATATTGTCTGACACTATGATCTGAATACATTCGCTATCAAAACTTTGTTTTTTATACTCGCTTATAACTTACTTCGATCTTAACTTATAAAATTTTAAATTCAAATTGAAACAACTCTGATTTCACACACTATTAAGAAGTTTCTTAAGATGCATACACCACCTTTGATATCATAACCTATATCTTTATTTATAAGAAGCGTGGACTCTGGCCCCGCCGTCTTTCGCGGGATCCGACCTAAGACTCCCCGGGTTCCGTGGATGAACTCCGGGGAAGGCCCGTCGGACGACTCCCGCGCTATTTCCTACGCGGGAGACTTCCACCGATGCTATGGTAACCAGAGTCTATTCTATTGGGTTGCCATAGTAACCAGATCTAAAAGTTTTTAAGACCCAATGGACCCCCCAAAGGATCGTGTCGAAAAAACACTTGTCCTATGTTGGCACTCCCGTTGAGTAAAATGTTGGGCCAAGTTTGGTTGAAATCGGTCCAGTGGTTTAGGAGGAGATATGGAAGACCCCAGAGAACCCCCCCCAAAGAACCCCATCGAAAAAAACACCTGTCCTATGTTGGTTCTCCCGTCGCGTATAATATTTGTGCCAAGTTTGGTCGAAATTGGTCCAGTGGTTTAGGAGGAGATGTGGAAGACCCCAAAGAACCCCCAAAAGACCCCATCGAAAAAACACCTATCCTATGTTGGTTCTCCCATTGCGTAAAATATTTGTGCCAAGTTTGGTTTAAATCGGTCCAGTGGTTTATGAGGAGAAGCGGAATATACATACAGACATACAATAAGGGGGGGGTTTGCCCCTTGGGAGTGAAAGTTTTTAAAACCGTTTCTTAGTGAGCACCTAAGACCTATGATGAAGCTATGTTCTAAGGTTCATTGATATCCATTCAGTAGTTTTTGCTCTACGTTGATTCTATGTCAGTTAGTCAGGCAAACTTCCCCCCTTTTTCCCCCTTTAAAGGTCGAATTTCCAAAAATCCCTTCTTAGCGGATACCTACATCACATAAGGAACCTACATGCCATATTTCAAGTTTCTAGGTGTTATAGTTTCAGAGATTTCGTGATGAATCAGTGAGTCAGTGGTATTTCTCTTTTATATATATAGACTACCAAAATACACGTGCTTCGGTACGGAGTTTCACGTTGTACGTAATTGTACAATTATTGCTCGCTTAATAGTATAGGATTAGATAGATTGTACAAATTCTCAACTCTTAGTTTGTTTATTTACATTCATAGCAACAGCTATTTATTATTTATTTCGAGAAAATCGTTAGAGCCGTTTCCGAGAAAAAAAGGACATACATTTATTAATTAATTGAACTTCAAAATTTTCTCGACTATAAGAACCTGCAAACAACGAACTTTTTCAATTTAAAACAATGATTAAAAACTCAGAACTCAATGTATTCGGGGTTTCCAATAAACTGAGATGTCAACCACTTCATTTAAAAAGTATGAAATTCCCGCGATAAATTTCATTATTTGGTTTTTTGCCCCTTAGGAGTGAAAGTTTTTAAAACCGTTTCTTAGTGAGCACCTAAGACCTATGATGAAGCTACGTTCAAAGTTTCATTGATATCCATTCAGTGGTTTCAGAGATATCGTGATCAGTGAGTCAGGCAGTGGTATTTTGCTTATATAGATATCTATATCTAGCCGATTTACCCAGCGTTGCTCGGGTTCATAATTTATTCATAGGCTCATAGGCACCTATTCTTGTTCTAACGTTATATTACTTGTATATTGTATAATCTTCCTTATATTGTTACGTTTGCATTCTCACTGGAGGAATACTCTGTAGCGCACCTGTTTAAGAACATGTCATAAACTGTATTCTTCTATCTGGAGAAGAATTCTGTTGCGCGTGATGCTCCTGCTCGATTTCTAACTCTGGGAGAGGGCGAACAGCTAAATTAGTTTTCAATAAAATGTCTACAGTACTTGCACGCGCTGCGTATGTACTGTCTTTTATAATTCATTGTGTTAATGTTGAAATAAGGCATTTGTTAAATTAGTGTCTCCTAAACTTATTCTAACAATACAATACCTCTATAGATTTCAGCTTATCAATATTTAAATTCAAACTGAAGCAAGTGCATTTATATTGTCTGACACTATGATCTGAATACATTCGCTATCAAAACTTTGTTTTTTATACTCGCTTATAACTTACTTCGATCTTAACTTATAAAATTTTAAATTCAAATTGAAACAACTCTGATTTCACACACTATTAAGAAGTTTCTTAAGATGCATACACCACCTTTGATATCATAACCTATATCTTTATTTATAAGAAGCGTGGACTCTGGCCCCGCCGTCTTTCGCGGGATCCGACCTAAGACTCCCTGGGTTCCGTGGATGAACTCCGGGGAAGGCCCGTCGGACTACTCCCGCGCTATTTCCTACGCGGGAGACTTCCACCGATGCTATGGTAACCAGAGTCTATTCTATTGGGTTGCCATAGTAACCAGATCTAAAAGTTTTTAAGACCCAATGGACCCCCCAAAGGATCGTGTCGAAAAAACACTTGTCCTATGTTGGTTCTCCCGTTGCGTAAAAACTTTGTGCCAAGTTTGTTTGAAATCGGTCCAGTGGTTTAGGAGGAGATGTGGAAGACCCCAGAGGACCTCCCGAAGGATCGTATCGAAAAAACACCTACCCTATGTTGGCACTCCCGTTGAGTAAAATGTTGGGCCAAGTTTGGTTGAAATCGGTCCAGTGGTTTAGGAGGAGATATGGAAGACCCCAGAGAACCCCCCCCAAAGAACCCCATCGAAAAAAACACCTGTCCTATGTTGGTTCTCCCGTCGCGTATAATATTTGTGCCAAGTTTGGTCGAAATTGGTCCAGTGGTTTAGGAGGAGATGTGGAAGACCCCAAAGAACCCCCAAAAGACCCCATCGAAAAAACACCTATCCTATGTTGGTTCTCCCATTGCGTAAAATATTTGTGCCAAGTTTGGTTTAAATCGGTCTAGTGGTTTATGAGGAGAAGCGGAATATACATACAGACATACAATAAGGGGGGGGGTTTGCCCCTTGGGAGTGAAAGTTTTTAAAACCGTTTCTTAGTGAGCACCTAAGACCTATGATGAAGCTATGTTCTAAGGTTCATTGATATCCATTCAGTAGTTTTTGCTCTACGTTGATTCTATGTCAGTTAGTCAGGCAAACTTCCCCCCTTTTTCCCCCTTTAAAGGTCGAATTTCCAAAAATCCCTTCTTAGCGGATACCTACATCACATAAGGAACCTACATGCCATATTTCAAGTTTCTAGGTGTTATAGTTTCAGAGATTTCGTGATGAATCAGTGAGTCAGTGGTATTTCTCTTTTATATATATAGACTACCAAAATACACGTGCTTCGGTACGGAGTTTCACGTTGTACGTAATTGTGCAATTATTGCTCGCCTAATAGTATAGGATTAGATAGATTGTACAAATTCTCAACTCTTAGTTTGTTTATTTACATTCATAGCAACAGCTATTTATTATTTATTTCGAGAAAATCGTTAGAGCCGTTTCCGAGAAAAAAAGGACATACATTTATTAATTAATTGAACTTCAAAATTTTCTCGACTATAAGAACCTGCAAACAACGAACTTTTTCAATTTAAAACAATGATTAAAAACTCAGAACTCAATGTATTTGGGGTTTCCAATAAACTGAGATGTCAACCACTTCATTTAAAAAGTATGAAATTCCCGCGATAAATTTCATTATTTGGTTTTTTGCCCCTTAGGAGTGAAAGTTTTTAAAACCGTTTCTTAGTGAGCACCTAAGACCTATGATGAAGCTACGTTCAAAGTTTCATTGATATCCATTCAGTGGTTTCAGAGATATCGTGATCAGTGAGTCAGGCAGTGGTATTTTGCTTATATAGATATCTATATCTAGCCGATTTACCCAGCGTTGCTCGGGTTCATAATTTATTCATAGGCTCATAGGCACCTATTCTTGTTCTAACGTTATATTACTTGTATATTGTATAATCTTCCTTATATTGTTACGTTTGCATTCTCACTGGAGGAATACTCTGTAGCGCACCTGTTTAAGAACATGTCATAAACTGTATTCTTCTATCTGGAGAAGAATTCTGTTGCGCGTGATGCTCCTGCTCGATTTCTAACTCTGGGAGAGGGCGAACAGCTAAATTAGTTTTCAATAAAATGTCTACAGTACTTGCACGCGCAGCGTATGTACTGTCTTTTATAATTCATTGTGTTAATGTTGAAATAAGGTATTTGTTAAATTAGTGTCTCCTAAACTTATTCTAACAATACAATACCTCTATACATTTCAGCTTATCAATTTTTAAATTCAAACTGAAGCAAGTGCATTTATATTGTCTGAACACTATGATCTGAATACATTCGCTATCAAAACTTTGTTTTTTATACTCGCTTATAACTTACTTCGATCTTATCTTATCCAATTTTAAATTCAAACTGAAACAACTCTGAATTCACACACTATTAAGAAGTTTCTTAAGATGCATACACCACCTTTGATATCATAACCTATATCTTTATTTATAAGAACCGTGGACTCTGGCCCCGCCGTCTTTCGCGGGATCCAACCTAAGACTCCCCGGGTCCCATGGATGAACTCCGGGGAAGGCCCATCGGTCGACTCCCGCGCTATTTGATACGCGGGAGACTTCCACCGATGCTACGGTAACTAGAATCTATTCTATTTGGTTGCCATAGTAACCAGATCTAATAGTTTTTGAGACCCAAAGGACCCCCCAAAGGATCGTGTCGAAAAAAAACTTGTCCTATGTTGGTTCTCCCATTGCGTAAAATATTTGTGCCAAGTTTGGTTGAAATCGGTCCAGTGGTTTAGGACGAGATGTGGAAGACCCCAAAGGACCCCCGAAGGATCGTATGGAAAAAACACCTACCCTATGTTGGCTCTCCCTTTGCGTAAAATATTTCTGCCAAGTTTGGTTGAAATCGGTCCAGTGGTTTAGGAGGAAATGTGGAAGACCCCAAAGACACCCCAAAGGACCCCATCGAAAAAACACCTATTCTATGTTGGTTCTCCCGTCGCGTAAAATATTTGTGCCAAGTTTGTTTGAAATTGGTCCAGTGGTCTAGGAGGAGATGTGGAACATACATACATATATACAATTGGGGGGGGTTGCCCCTTAGGAGTGAAAGTTTTTAAAACCGTTTCTTAGTGAGCACCTAAGACCTATGATGAAGCTATGTTCAAAGTTTCATTGATATCCATTCAGTGGTTTCAGAGATATCGTGATCAGTGAGTCAGTCAGTGGGATTTGGCTTATATAGATACTAGCAAAATACCCGTGCTTTGCTACGGAGTTTCACGTTGTACGTAATTGTACAATTATTGCTCGCTTAATAGTATAGGATTAGATAGATTGTACAAATTCTCAACTCTTAGTTTGTTTATTTACATTCATAGCAACAGCTATTTATTATTTATTTCGAGAAAATCGTTAGAGCCGTTTCCGAGAAAAAAAAGGACATACATTTATTAATTAATTGAACTTCGAAATTTTCTCGACTATAAGAACCTGCAAACAACGAACTTTTTCAATTCAAAACAATGATTAGAAACTCAGAACTAAATGTATTCAGGGTTTCCAATAAACTGAGATGTCAACCACTTCATTTACAAAGTATGCAATTCCCGCGATAATTTTCATTATTTGGTTTTTTGCCCCTTAGGAGTGAAAGTTTTTAAAACCGTTTCTTCGTGAGCACCTAAAACCTATGATGAAGCTACGTTCAAAGTTTCATTGATATCCATTCAGTGGTTTCAGAGATATCGTGATCAGTGAGTCAGGCAGTGGTATTTGGCTTATATAGATATCTATATCTAGCAGATTTACCCAGCGTTGCTCGGGTTCATAATTTATTCATAGGCTCATAGGCACCTATTCTTGTTCTAACGTTATATTACTTGTATATTGTATAATCTTCCTTATATTGTTACGTTTGCATTCTCACTGGAGGAATACTCTGTAGCGCACCTGTTTAAGAACATGTCATAAACTGTATTCTTATATCTGGAGAAGAATTCTGTTGCGCGTGATGCTCCTGCTCGATTTCTAACTTGGGAGAGGGCGAACAGCTAAATTAGTTTTCAATAAAATGTCTACAGTACTTGCACGCGCTGCGTATGTACTGTCTTTTATAATTCATTGTGTTAATGTTGAAATAAGGCATTTGTTAAATTAGTGTCTCCTAAACTTATTCTAACAATACAATACCTCTATAGATTTCAGCTTATCAATATTTAAATTCAAACTGAAGCAAGTGCATTTATATTGTCTGAACACTATGATCTGAATACATTCGCTATCAAAACTTTGTTTTTTATACTCGCTTATAACTTACTTCGATCTTAACTTATAAAATTTTAAATTCAAATTGAAACAACTCTGAATTCACACACTATTAAGAAGTTTCTTAAGATGCATACACCACCTTTGATATCATAACCTATATCTTTATTTATAAGAACCGTGGACTCTGGCCCCGCCGTCTTTCGCGGGCTCCGACCTAAGACTCCCCGGGTTCCGTGGATGAACTCCGGGGAAGGCCCGTCGGACGACTCCCACGCTATTTCCTACGCGGGAGACTTCCACCGATGCTATGGTAACCAGAATCTATTCTATTGGGTTGCCATAGTAACCAGATCTAATAGTTTTTAAGACCCAAAGGACCCCCCATAGGATCGTGTCGAAAAAACACTTGTCCTATGTTGGTTCTCCCGTTGCTTAAAATATTTGTGCCAAGTTTGGTTGAAATCGGTCCAGTGGTTTAGGAGGAGATGTGGAAGACCTCAAAGGACCCCCCGAAGGATCGTATCGAAAAAACACCTACCCTATGTTGGCTCTCCCATTGAGTAAAATGTTGGGCCAAGTTTGGTTGAAATCGGTCCAGTGGTTTAGGAGGAGATGTGGAAGACCCCAAAGAACCCCCCCCCCCAAAGGACCCCATCGAAAAAACACCTGTCCTATGTTGGTTCTCCCGTCGCGTATAATATTTGGGCCAAGTTTGGTCGAAATTGGTCCAGTGGTTTAGGGGGGGATGTGCGAGACCCCAAAAAACCCCATCGAAAAAACACCTATCCTATGTTGGTTCTCCCGTCGCGTAAAATATTTGTGCCAAGTTTGGTTGAAATCGGTCCAGTGGTTAAGACGAGAAGTGGAACATACATACAGACATACAATAAGGGGGGGGGTTTGCCCCTTGTGAGTGAAAGTTTTTAAAACCGTTTCTTAGTGAGCACCTAAGACCTATGATGAAGCTATGTTCTAAGGTTCATTGATATCCATTCAGTAGTTTTTGCTCTACGTTGATTCTGTCAGTTTGTCAGGCAAACTTCCTCCCTTTTTCCCCCTTTAAAGGTCGAATTTCCAAAAATCCCTTCTTAGCGGATACCTACATCACATAAGGAACCTACATGCCATATTTCAAGTTTCTAGGTGTTATAGTTTCGGAGATTTCGTGATGAATCAGTGAGTCAGTGGTATTTCTCTTTTATATATATAGACTACCAAAATACCCGTGCTTCGCTACGGCGTTTCACGTTGTACGTAATTGTACAATTATTGCTCGCTTAATAGTATAGGATTAGATAGATTGTACAAATTCTCAACTCTTAGTTTGTTTATTTACATTCATAGCAACAGCTATTTATTTCGAGAAAATCGTTAGAGCTGTTTCCGAGAAAAAAAAGGACATACATTTATTAATTAATTGAACTTCGAAATTTTCTTGACTATAAGAACCTGCAAACAACGAACTTTTTCAATTTAAAACAATGATTAAAAACTCAGAACTAAATGTATTCGGGGTTTCCAATAAACTGAGATGTCAACCACTTCATTTACAAAGTATGCAATTCCCGCGATAATTTTCATTATTTGGTTTTTTGCCCCTTAGGAGTGAAAGTTTTTAAAACCGTTTCTTAGTGAGCACCTAAGACCTATGATGAAGCTACATTCAAAGTTTCATTGATATCCATTCAGTGGTTTCAGAGATATCGTGATCAGTGAGTCAGGCAGTGGTATTTGGCTTATATAGATATCTATATCTAGCCGATTTACCCAGCGTTGCTTGGGTTCATAATTTATTCATAGGCTCATAGGCACCTATTCTTGTTCTAACGTTATATTACTTGTATATTGTATAATCTTCCTTATATTGTTACGTTTGCATTCTCACTGGAGGAATACTCTGTAGCGCACCTGTTTAAGAACATGTCATAAACTGTATTCTTCTATCTGGAGAAGAATTCTGTTGCGCGTGATGCTCCTGCTCGATTTCTAACTCTGGGAGAGGGCGAACAGCTAAATTAGTTTTCAATAAAATGTCTACAGTACTTGCACGCGCAGCGTATGCACTGTCTTTTATAATTCATGGTGTTAATGTTGAAATAAGGCATTTGTTAAATTAGTGTCTCCTAAACTTATTCTAACAATACAATACCTCTATACATTTCAACTTATCAATTTTTAAATTCAAACTGAAGCAAGTGCAATTATATTGTCTGAACACTATGATCTGAATACATTCGCTATCAAAACTTTGTTTTTTATACTCGCTTATAACTTACTTCGATCTTATCTTATCCAATTTTAAATTCAAACTGAAACAAATCTGAATTCACACACTATTAAGAAGTTTCTTAAGATGCATACACCACCTTTGATATCATAACCTATATCTTTATTTATAAGAACCGTGGACTCTGCCCCGCCGTCTTTCGCGGGATCCAACCTAAGACTCCCCGGGTCCCATGGATGAACTCCGGGGAAGGCCCATCGGTCGACTCCCGCGCTATTTGATACGCGGGAGACTTCCACCGATGCTATGGTAACTAGAATCTATTCTATTGGGTTGCCATAGTAACCAGATCTAATAGTTTTTGAGACCCAAAGGACCCCCCAAAGGATCGTGTCGAAAAAAAACTTGTCCTATGTTGGTTCTCCCATTGCGTAAAATATTTGTGCCAAGTTTGGTTGAAATCGGTCCAGTGGTTTAGGACGAGATGTGGAAGACCCCAAAGGACCCCCGAAGGATCGTATGGAAAAAACACCTACCCTATGTTGGCTCTCCCTTTGCGTAAAATATTTCTGCCAAGTTTGGTTGAAATCGGTCCAGTGGTTTAGGAGGAAATGTGGAAGACCCCAAAGACACCCCAAAGGACCCCATCGAAAAAACACCTATTCTATGTTGGTTCTCCCGTCGCGTAAAATATTTGTGCCAAGTTTGTTTGAAATTGGTCCAGTGGTTTAGGAGGAGATGTGGAACATACATACATATATACAATGGGGGGGGTTGCCCCTTAGGAGTGAAAGTTTTTAAAACCGTTTCTTAGTGAGCACCTAAGACCTATGATGAAGCTACGTTCAAAGTTTCATTGATATCCATTCAGTGGTTTCAGAGATATCGTGATCAGTGGGTCAGTCAGTGGTATTTGGCTAATATAGATATCTGTATCTAGCCGATTTACCCAGCGTTGCTCGGGTTCATAATTTATTCATAGGCTCATAGGCACCTATTCTTGTTGTAACGTTATATTACTTGTATATTGTATAATCTTCCTTATATTGTTACGTTCGCATTCTCACTGGAGGAATACTCTGTAGCGCACCTGTTTAAGAACATGTCATAAACTGTATTCTTCTATCTGGAGAAGAATTCTGTTGCTCGTGATGCTCCTGCTCGATTTCTAACTCTGGGAGAGGGCGAACAGCTAAATTAGTTTTCAATAAAATGTCTACAGTACTTGCAAGCGCTGCGTATGTACTGTCTTTTATAATTCATTGTGTTAATGTTGAAATAAGGCATTTGTTAAATTAGTGTCTCCTAAACTTATTCTAACAATACAATACCTCTATAGATTTCAGCTTATCAATTTTTAAATTCAAACTGAAGCAAGTCCATTTATATTGTCTGAACACTATGATCTGAATACATTTGCTATCAAAACTTTGTTTTTTATACTCGCTTATAACTTACTTCGATCTTAACTAATCCAATTTTAAATTCAAACTGAAACAACTCTGAATTCACACACTATTAAGAAGTTTCTTAAGATGCATACACCACCTTTGATATCATAACCTATATCTTTATTTATAAGAACCGTGGACTCTGGCCCGGCGTCTTTCGCGGGATCCGACCTAAGACTCCCCGCGTTCCATGGATGAACTCCGGGGAAGGCCCGTCGGTCGACTCCCGCGCTATTTCCTACGCGGGAGACTTCCACCGATGCTATGGTAACAAGAATCTATTCTATTGGGTTGCCATAGACCAGATCCAATAGTTGTTTAAGACCCAAAGGACCCCCCAGAGTATCATATATACATGTCCTATGTTGGTTCTCCCGTTGCGTAAAATATTTGTGCCAAGTTTGGTTGAAGTCGGTCCAGTGGTTTAGGAGGAGATGTGGAAGACCCCAAAGAACCCCCCAAAGGACCCCATCGAAAAAAACACCTACCCTATGTTGGTTCTCCCACTGCGTAAAATATTTGTGCCAAGTTTGGTTGAAGTCGGTCCAGTGGTTTAGGAGGAGATGTGGAAGACCCCAAAGAACCCCCAAAGGACCCCATCGAAAAAACACCTATTCTATGTTGGTTCTCCCTTCGCTTAAAATATTTGTGCCAAGTTTGGTTGAAATCGGTCCAATGGTTTAGGAGGTGATGTGGAACATACATACAACAGGGGGGGTTGCCCCTTAGGAGTGATAGTTTTTAAATCCGTTTCTTAGTGAGCACCTAAGACCTATGATGAAGCTACGTTCAAAGTTTCATTGATATCCATTCAGTGGTTTCAGAGATATCGTGATCAGTGAGTCAGTCAGTGGTATTTGGCTTATATAGATACTAGCAAAATACCCGTGCTTCGCTACGGAGTTTCACGTTGTACGTAATTGTACAATTATTGCTCGCTTAATAGTATAGGATTAGATAGATTGTACAAATTCTCAACTCTTAGTTTGTTTATTTACATTCATAGCAACAGCTATTTATTATTTATTTCGAGAAAATCGTTAGAGCCGTTTCCGAGAAAAAAAAGGACATACATTTATTAATTAATTGAACTTCGAAATTTTCTCGACTATAAGAACCTGCAAACAACGAACTTTTTCAATTTCAAACAACGATTAAAAACTCAGAACTAAATGTATTCGGGGTTTCCAATAAACTGAGATGTCAACCACTTCATTTACAAAGTATGCAATTCCCGCGATAAATTTCATTATTTGGTTTTTTGCCCCTTAGGAGTGATAGTTTTTAAAACCGTTTCTTAGTGAGCACCTGAGACCTATGATGAAGCTACGTTCAAAGTTTCATTGATACCCATTCAGTGGTTTCAGAGATATTGTGATCAGTGTGTCAGGCAGTGGTATTTGGCTTATATAGATATCTATATCTAGCCGATTTACCCAGCGTTGCTCGGGTTCATAATTTATTCATAGGCTCATAGGCACCTATTCTTGTTGTAACGTTATATTACTTGCATATTGTATAATCTTCCTTATATTGTTACGTTCGCATTCTCACTGGAGGAATACTCTGTAGCGCACCTGTTTAAGAACATGTCATAAACTGTATTCTTATATCTGGAGAATAATTCTGTTGCGCGTGATGTTCCTGCTAGATTTCTAACTTGGGAGAGGGTGAACAGCTAAATTAGTTTTCAATAAAATGTCTACAGTACTTGCACGCGCTGCGTATGTACTGTCTTTTATAATTCATTGTGTTAATGTTGAAATAAGGCATTTGTTAAATTAGTGTCTCCTAAACTTATTCTAACAATACAATACCTCTATAGATTTCAGCTTATCAATTTTTAAATTCAAACTGAAGCAAGTGCATTTATATTGTCTGAACACTATGATCTGAATACATTCGCTATCAAAACTTTGTTTTTTATACTCGCTTATAACTTACTTCGATCTTAACTTATCCAATTTTAAATTCAAACTGAAACCACTCTTAATTCACACACTATTAAGAAGTTTCTTAAGATGCATACACCACCTTTGATATCATAACCTATATCTTTATTTATAAGAACCGTGGACTCTGGCCCCGCCGTCTTTCGCGGGATCCAACCTAAGACTCCCCGGGTTCCGTGGATGAACTCCGGGGAAGGCCCGTCGGACGACTCCCGCGCTATTTCCTACGCGGGAGACTTCCACCGATGCTATGGTAACCAGAATCTATTCTATTGGGTTGCCATAGTAACCAGATCTAATAGTTTTTAAGACCCAAAGGACCCCCCAAAGGATCGTATCGAAAAACACTTGTCCTATGTGGTTCTCCCGTTGCGTAAGTTTTTTGTGCCACGTCTGGTTGAAATCGGTCCAGTGGTTTAGGAGGAGAAGTGGAAGACCCCAAAGGACCCCACCGAAGAAAACACCTATCCTATGTTGGTTCTCCCGTTGCGTAAATTATTTGTGCTAAGTTTGGTTGAAATCGGTCCAGTGGTTTAGGAGGTGATGTGGAAGACCACAAAGGACCCCATCGAAAAAAACACCTATCCTATGTTGGTTCTCCCGTCGCGTAAAATATTTGTGCCAAGTTTGGTTGAGATCGGTCCAGTGGTTTAGGAGGAGATGTGGAAGACCCCAAAGAACCCCCAAAGGACCCCATTAAAAAAACACCTATCCTATGTTGGTTCTCCCGTCGCGTAAAATATTTGTGCCAAGTTTGGTTGAAATCAGTCTAGTGGTTTAGGAGGAGATGTGGAACATACATACATACATACAATAGGAGTGGGGGTTTGCCCCTTAGGAGTGAAAGTTTTTATAACCGTTTCTTAGTGAGCACCTATGACCTATGATGAAGCTATGTTCATAGTTTCATTGATATCCATTCAGTAGTTTTTGCTCTACGTTGATTCTATGTCAGTTTGTCAGGCAAACTTCCCCCCTTTTCCCCCTTTATAGGTCAAATTTCCAAAAATCCCTTCTTAGCGGATACCTACATCACATAAGGAACCTACATGCCAAATTTCAAGTTTCTAGGTGTTATAGTTTCGGAGATTTCGTGATGAATCAGTGAGTCAGTGGTATTTCTCTTTTATATATATAGATTAATAAAAATTATTTAACATGTAAGACATAAGATTAACGTGTTTAGATATAAGAATTTTTAAATATGTGTAATATTGCATATCGCAAGATATAAACATTAAATAAAGAGCAATATCGTGACCGACAAATTAATGATGTTTATGAATAATTTTAATAATGAAAAAATAATAAATATGAGTTTTTAATATTGATAATAAAAATACTCTTATTATATTTACACCTGAACCCCAAATACATGTACATGTTGTTAGTAATGTTATATAAAGTGTATGAGTTCAATTAATGTACCAATTAAATTGCACAAAATATATAACTTGATACATTTTTTGTCACCCTTGACGTGTGGCACGACACGCTTACATTTAATAACATTGTATCGTTGTATAAAAATGGCTCCCAAAGAACGTGGGGCTCCACAAATTTAAATTATATAATAAATTTGTTGTAATATATATATATATATATATATATATATATATATATTGTAATAGTACATATCTTCACAATAAAGTTAACAACAAAAGATAAAGATTATATATATATTAAACTTTCACCGTGAACACTTACTTTTTGGTTTTGTTTCCCAGACGTTTTGACGTGGTGTTCGTCTTCCTCAGTGGGATTTAAAATACTGAATGTCTGTACAAAGTAACGGTTATGGGTTGTAGGTGTGTGTGGTGGGGGTTGCTGGTGGGAGGGAATTGGCGCTGGATTAAACTTTCACTGTGAATACTTACTTTTTGGTTTTGTTTCCCAGACGTTTCGACGTGATGTTCGTCTTCCTCAGTGGGATTTAAAATACTGAATGTCTGTACAAAGTAATGGTTATGGGTTGTAGGTGTGTGTGGTGTACCAACAAGATAATTAAAAGATAAAGAATTAAACACTCATAAACTCACACCAGAACACCTAAGAAAGGAATGATAACTAAGTACCGGTAACTGTGTACAAAGTAGTATATAAGGTTCAAGAACTCAATAAAACAATTAATGTAATTAACTCAGTAAACGAAAGATAACAAATAGTGATAAAGAAGAAAATATAGAAGACAACTTAATAATGTGATTAATAATGTTAATTCCATCGGCCACAACAGGACGGACAGCGCTACCATCGGCAGCCTCTGAAGAAGCCCTTTAAATTTGAAAACCGGTTCAGGTTGTAAGGTAAAACTTTATGTTTTTACTTATAGAAAACTTTGTGTTCCGAGTCGTTAATATAATAGTTGTATTTAGTTAAGTAACGGGCACGTCATGGACAACGAAATCCAAGAATTTAATAATGTGATTAAACAAATGACCCAATAGGTATGGTAAGTGAGAGGACAAAACTAAAGTACAATGACATTCAGCATTAACAAGAGACTGAAGAATATAAATAAACACAACCAAAGTAACAAACAGAAGACTTAACAAATATGCCAAATAATGTGCCTAGTATAGGCCTATGTATTAACAGAAAATGAAACTAATAAAACCAGGAATCTACAGAATTAAGAAACAGCAAAGAGACACAGACATAGACAGACATTACCAAAGACAAACCATGACAAAAAACTCTTTATTCTAATAAAAGAATAGCATTAATTAAATAAATCAAAACCATGAAAGAAAATAATGAATGATAAGAATAGAGTATCTATCTTAGTAAGAACAGTGTACCAGGCATGCATTAAATACTGGCAAATTCAAATAAAATAACAAAAAAAGAACCTAGTAATTACCTGTAGACAGGTAGAAATCATAAAGAGATAGTAAATAATAATTAAAAAGTGTAAAAGTGTCAAATAATAACCTGTAAAACATTGAAACCAGATAGCCAAAATATAGACCATTGTTGTCTAACAGGGGGTCCCAGGTAACCTCAACTTGGTTATAAATCAGCTTGTAATTAGCATAAAATAAGACCAAAACGATGTAAACTAGTGTAAGTTATAAAATAATGATAGAAGACATTATAAAGACGAACCTAGTGATACAACTTTATTAATTGAAAGCGGTATGTGTGGTGTTTAATGCAAATACACAGACTGAAATTGGACAGAAAAGTGTACACATTAAACACGCTCAGAATTTCTGTAATAATATAAACCAGTGAAGAACAATGTCATAAATGTGCAATATAATATGTATTACCACTATTATAGTATACAATGATTATTATGAAAAACTAATTTAATCAGAATTAAGGAAAATTGAGATCACTGTCTGACCACAACAGCTGCAAGAAGTATTGGTGAATTATTATCAATATCACATGTAATTATAAAAGAACGACCATTGCAAAACAACCTTTACACTGTAAAGAACCACATAAAGATGGGTATATCATTAATTCAGAATTAAATCATAATGACATGGCATACTAAGACTCTGAACAATAAATGTTACATTAAAAACAAGCAAATAGTTGTATTCTAATGAAAACTAAGCTGTCCAGAAGTTGTAATGGACATCTTAGAATATCTATATCACTGTAAAAAAGTGAACAGGACAAATTATATCAATAAATAAAGTAAATCTAACTGACCATGCTCTAGGCCATAGAAAGCATGGGTCAAATATAGTAATTTTATTAATCTTAGACAATCATGGTACTAATTATTATCATAAATGAACTTCAAAGGAACCATATGATGAAATGTAATCATCATTTGGTCAATTTTAGGAATTAATCATGTAAAAATATAAGAAAAATGGGATGTAATAGTCATAAATAAGGAATTAACTTTCTTATTATTAAACTCACACATGTCTTGTGAGGACTTATTTTAAAGAACAGATTAATTGTGATAACATAATGTGATCATATTAAGTAATACTCATATAAGAAGGGTGTTAAACCAATTTTAAAAGAATTATATTTATTTTGGGAAAAGCGAGAATACAACAAATGGAACTCTCAAACCCGAAGTCAGTAACAATTTTCTGTAAGATCAATTAATTCACAAGGGGGTGACCTCGCTGGATAGATTGTCAGCCTTTTTAACCAATGGAATCGATCAAACTTGACCGGGGGGTATGTGCTCCCAATATAGGAACAGCGAAGAAGAAAAATAATTTGTTTATTCTACCTCAGACTAGCGAAGCGATACGACGGCCAATTTCTGTGTGCGGATACAGTCTATTTCAAGAGATCAGCTGTGCAGTTGTAAAACGTAAACAGAAGGGACATCCTAACCTTCAAATTTTTGAGTGTCGAGTGTTTAACTAAAACGCTTATATTATAGCGAAATGCAATTGCCCAGTGCATAATAAAGTGGCAATTGAAGTGTATTAACAGGGAGTATAGTGTGAATTAATTATTAATGATAATTAATTAAAAAACAGATTTTCAGATTATACATTTTTTGAAACATGGAATCAACCATAATAGACTAACGAGGTTCATAGCGAACAAACAAACTGACAAATAGTCATTCACAAACATTGATGAACCCAATATAATTTATTGTTTTATAGAAATAAATATTCCAGATATTAAAAGTTATTGAACCAAGTCGAAATAAAATAATGAATAATAAACTCTCAAAGAGAGGTTATACGAACTATTGAATTCCAGTGGTATTTGACATAAACCACTAATAATATTGTAATGAACACTTATTATGTGACAAACCATAATTGTTTGAAATACTAGAGTGCTACATAAGACGGATAATCTTAATTGACAAACATTAAATGAATTAGTCTTTAAATACTGATGTAACCTTTTTGAGATTTTAGATTAAACTGATACCCGATATTTTGGGATAGTTAATATTTTATTATAATCCAGTATGCCTGAAGTTGTGTTCATATTGACAATAGTCAATTTAATAACCATGTTCATTATAGTATAAACGTTCAAGGTTAATTTTATTTTTAAATGTTTGAATTAGTATGCCTAGAGGCAAACCATTGTTGATCACAGTCAATGTTACGACTGTAGGTTCGTAATTTTGAAACCGTTTCAGGTAAAATTTTTATTGTAAAGATTATTTCGTTATGCGTAAAACCGATGTAGGGTTGGCCATAGTCGACTATATTCATTCAATGGTAATGACTTGTGAAACCATATAATATATTTATTGTTTATGATAATTAACTCCGCCTACTAAATGTTAAATAGTAGCGCCGACATTTTTTCTTGTTTTTGTATTTTGCAGGCTCAAAGGAACCACTGAAGAACTGTAAACATAATGAACCAAGGTTCTAGAATTATATTTTAAATTTGATGTTAACTATTTTAAATAATGTTCAATACCCTGAGATCAAGAGCAATTTTAAAACAGTAAAGTCAATGACTGATTAGACAAACAGCCTGTATTAAATTTTAAAAGTAAAGATTGCATATTATCAAGATTGTAAATAAAAATTAAAATTCATAACAGAAAAAAGAGTTGACGACTTTTTATTACTTAGACAGTACAGTCACGAGCTAGATTCAGCAATACTTTCACAGGTGGCACCGTAGAACACTGACCCAATTATTTACGAATTGGTCAACCATCGAGAACTTCAATTACAGTAAGTACATAACTTGTGTTTGTTTTAGCAGAAACAGAATCTGCGGTGATCTACGAATAACCACGGACTCCTGCGAGAGAACCAACCACAATTCGTAGACAGCTTTTTCACTACAGACTAATTTTCCAATTTTTGCAAATTAAACAATACCAAGTAATTAAATTTGTAAAGACGGGATTTGTACTAATACAATATATGTATTATATTAAATATATTAAAAGAATATACAATATTATCTACTTGCAGAAGAAACAAATTGAAAACATCACAAATTATATATATATATATATATATATATATATATATATTTCAATCACTTTCTGCTACAGTCCGTTTCTTGGTGTATATAATACTATAATATTTATGACTAAACTTACCTCAAGATATACTTTTTTCCTTTAGGAACAAGGCACCATAATGAACATTTGGGAAAATTTACAGATTTACAAACATAAAACACAAAACAAATTAATACCAGAACAAATACAAATCAATACAAAACATGACACAATATTCAAAGCACTCAACATCGAAAACACACAAAATACAAAAACAGATACCACAACCACACACAATAATGAAACCTTAAAGGACCAAAGACCAACAAACTACCTCAATAACATCCAGAAGCCAACACAAAAATACTTCACCAGAAACAAGATGGCGAAGGCTGAAGATGGGAGAACAAGATCTCCCGAAACATGTTCCTAAAGGAAAAAAGTATATCTTGAGGTAAATTTAGTCATAAATATTATAGTAATATATATATATATACTTACACGGCAAAAAGGTAAAACGTTTGGACAAAGCGATAATTGCTCTAATGTAAATATCACATCCAAGTGCTCTAATGTCTTTCATCTGCAATAAGTTGTTTGATAGACTTATTGTTTTAAGCAAAGGCAAATTAACTACAAAGTTGAAAGACATAATTCCATCACAGAAATTGACAGTAACTTATTTATCAGAGAAGAGACAGGCAACGGGTGGAAAGTACCGCCGACTTCTGGTGTGAAAGAGGTATATTTAGTACCTGAAAATGATGTGCAGTGCAAATGTTTCGGGTACCATTTTGTACCCATCCTCAGCCTTCCAGATTTTGTTTCTGGTGAAGAACATGTGTGTTGGTTGTTTGTTATTGTGGCTTCCTGTTGGCTTCTGGTATTTTAAATTGGTTTTATTGTGTGTGATTGTGGTGTATGTATTAGTATTTTGTGTATTTTCGATGTTGAGTGATTTGAAAATTGTGTCATGTTTTGTATTGATTTGTATTTGTTCAGCTATTAGTTTGTTTTGTGTTTTATGTTTGTATATTTTCCCAAATGTTTATTATGGTGCCTTTGTGTGGTATGTGTTTTATTAGTGTAATTTTGGTTATGTTTGGGAATTCATGTCCAGTGTTTATTATTGCATGTGTGGCCAAATTATATTTGTATATTTCTGTTTTTTTGTATGCGTTTAGGCAAAAAAACGTTATGTGTTCAAAATAACGTTTTTTCAGTTGTTTTGTTTGTTTGTCCTATGTAACAGTTATTGCAATCTTGGCATTCAATTATGTATATACCATTGATTGTTGTATTAACTTTGTTGTGTGGGTTATTTAGTTTTTGTAGATTATTTTTGTTAGCTTTGTATGCTATTTTAATGTCTGTGTTCTTAAACAATTTTGTTAGCTTTGTAATTTTATTATTTATGTATGTGAATGTGGCCCATTTTTTATTGTTCTTATTATTTTTGTTTTGTTCATTTTGATTAATTCTTAATTGTTCAGTTTTTATTTTATATTTTATTTTATTTTCTATTTTGTTTACAGTGTTTTTATTATATCCATTTTCACAAGAAATTTGGTATATTATATTTCTTTCTTTGTCTGTTTCTTGTTTGTTTAAGGGTATTTTGTACATTCTGTTAAATAGTGAATAGAATGCTGCTATTTTATGTTGTGGTGGGTGGTCAGAATGGTTAGTGGATGTTAGTGGAAGTTGGTTTTCTGTATATTGCATATTGTAGGTGGTTATTGTATCTTGTGATGGTTATGTCTAAATAGTTGATTTTGTTGTGATTTTCTTTTTCTTCTGTGAATTGTATTTTTGGATGTATGTTATTGATTTGTTTTAATATGTTATCTGCATTTGTATTTTTGTTACTTGATACATATAGCCCATCATCTACATATCTTATCCAATGCCATTTGGATCAAAGGATTTTACAATATTTTGTATTTTGATAATATAAAATTATATTGTATTATCACCTTACGCACGTTTCACTGATTAAATCAGCATCATTAAAAGTTTATAAATGAAAAACAAACAATATATATTGCAACTCTACTTATATGCGTTGTTGTTGTGTTGTGTGAGTGTATGAGTACCTACCTGCTGTCCGATCTTGCGGTTTTCTTCCGACTAGGGCGTGTGGATTTTGGATTTGATTTCGCAAGTATGTAATCTCAAATTTATGACAACAGCACACAAAATAAGTTACTTTAAGAGTGAAGAGTTTTGTGAGGTTGGTAGTCTTCGGAGTACAACAATAAATAAATGCAATATGGGGTAATAAAACGGTGTTTATTACTCCAATAACACACAAGAATAAAATGGTTATATGATCAATATTCTTACAGTCTAAACAATGAATCGATCTTGAATAATGTTTTTCAAATGGTTGATAATTTTAAGAAGTTCTAACTCGTTATTTGACAAGTTAATTGTAAGTGAAAATTTAATTAATTTATTTATTTTAATTTAATTAAATTGCTTTAAATTATTTGATTCAAATGAAAATAAAATAAAATATAAAAACTCTAAAGTTAATTGAATATTTTCCAAAAATAAATTAGGCGTGACAGTCTAGTTCACGTCGTTTTATTTTCTAGTGATTTGACTCTCGTATACTGCAGTATGAGCAATTGATTAAATTGTTTGTTAAGATTTGTATAGTGCTTCTGTTTTATCTCTATTGATTCTTAACTAAAACTTACTAATTACTTCTACTGGCTATACAGATTATCACAATGAATTATTCTTATTTACTAGAGTCTTTGATTTTTGTGGCACCTGAATGATTTAAAATACAATGCTTTTAATTGATAAAGAAAGAAAATTTAATGTTTGAAAAATAGATAAGTTGATTTTGCTTTCCTGTTTTTGAAGTGGATGGTAGAGATGCTCCAAATGTCCCTCGTTGTCCTGGTCCAATCTGCTAGAGATAGTGATCTGCTTTGAGTGTCCTGGATCTCGGCGTTGAGTTCAGAATTCAGCAGCACTCTCCTCTCCGGCTGTTTGTTGAAGTTTTAACGTCTGCGGCTTTCTGCGAGAACTGGTTTATCTCCCTCGTCGATCGCACGTCCCACGTCAGCGTGTGTGTGTGTGTGTGTGTGTGTCATTCGAGTGGTAGCTCTGCTCGTCAGCTGGTTCACCAATGGTTTAGACAGCCTCTCTGTCGTATTCTTGAAGTCAGGTCTTGTAGTCTGGCGGATCTTTTGCGTGCTTATGACCACAGCTTGTAGTACACAATAAGCTTGTTTGTTGAAATGAAGAGTATCTCGACTGGATGCTATAATTACGAATCGTACAGTTGATCTGTACTTATAATGTTCGTAATTATGTGTGTTGACCACGTAGAGTCTTCAGATGAATCTTCACAA
Source organism: Magicicada septendecula (assembly GCA_034769895.1). Lineage (NCBI taxonomy): Eukaryota > Metazoa > Arthropoda > Insecta > Hemiptera > Cicadidae > Magicicada > Magicicada septendecula. The sequence goes on from CM068367.1 coordinate 1,091,971,733, forward strand.
CTACGGTTTCGAGACGATCGAAGAGTTACGTCTGTACTTCGCAAATACTGGCAGTAGAGTGTTCGTTCAGCCCCAAAACTCCGCGCTGGTTGGGATTTCGTCAAATGATTTGATTGGCTGACATACTCTCCCTACTACACAAAATTTGAATTACCTTAGTCCGTGAGAATGAAGTTAGTTTCCCACAGACGGAGAATTAATATTATTACTAATATTCTTAACACAGCGGAACTGAATTGTCGGTCCGGATTTCCTGTGATACTTTTAAATTGCAAATATCTTGGTTGCAAACCAAGTTGTGCTAAATCTAAAATATACAATTTGTTGGAAATTTTTATATTTATAACATATTAAAAGCTCCTTAATGTAGCTTAATTATTACAGAAGTTATTCACATTAAATTAATTAACTCCGTTATTAGTTAATTATATTGCGTAAAATTCGCATACATTATCATTAATATTTCGGCAAACATTTTGGCTATATTGGATTTCGCCTTAATTTACTGGTTTCCGAAATATTAATAATTAACAGTTTGGGGTGTGGCTGTTCTTTTCCACAGCGAGCTGATTATGTAACCGCCGCGTGTGCGTCTTTTTACAAAGCATTATTTTGATCGCCACTACATACAAGTGGAGTTTTGACTAATAAAATTTATTTAAACATGATTTAGTATACAGTTAACATATAACTCCAAATAATTGATATTTAGTCCTGTTATAATATATATATATTATATATATAAAAATTAGCTGTCACAGTGTTTGTCCGCGATGGACGCCAAAACTACTCAACCGATCTTAATGAAATTTTTTTCAAAATGTGTGATTTGTTCCAACTTAGGCTATAGGATAGGTTTTATCTCAATAAATACTATAAATATTTTTTTATTGCAAATTAATTGTTTCTATAGAACGAAAGGTCGCTAAATATTTATGTTCTATAATTTTCCGGCAGATGGCAATGTAAGTCAGTGTATTGTCTGCAATCTGCTGTCAACTAAGTTACGTTAGCATCAAATAGATGGCGCCGTACTTCAATTCATAATCTCTTGATGCTACAATTTATTTCATGGCACACGTGTTTTCTAGATTCGCAGACGACATAACCGTACTTTTTCTGTTTATTCGTATATCATTATTACTGTTCTGATTCCGGTATTAATTCGTATGTTCTTATTCCTTACTAAGAAATAATTGTGATTCTTGAAATTTTGAGTATAACTTTCATTCCGTTTTTCAATTTACTATTTCTTTGATGTGAATAAAAAATGTGTAAGTACCTACTTGATTTTTATTCTATTATTATTTTCTTTAGTTGATAGGGTTAATAATAATAATTATAAAGCACACGTGTTTTCTAGATTCACAGACGACATAACCGTACTTTTTCTGTTTATTCGTATATCATTATTACTGTTCTGATTCCGGTATTAATTCGTATGTTCTTATTCCTTACTAAGAAATAATTGTGATTCTTGAAATTTTGAGTATAACTTTCATTCCGTTTTTCAATTTACTATTTCTTTGATGTGAATAAAAAATGTGTAAGTACCTACTTGATTTTTATTCTATTATTATTTTCTTTAGTTGATAGGGTTAATAATAATAATTATAAAGATAATAATAATAATAATTATAATAATATTAATAATAATAATAATAATGCTTAATAATAATAATGATTATAACCATGGTATACTTGCTTGCGTCTCTTTCTCTTAATCCGACTTAATTTTGATTGTTTTAATTATTTTTTCCAGAAAAATGCCGCCAAAAAAGTCTAACCTCTACAATCGGCATAGTAGAGAGTCCCGGCTAAACGTTTTGAAAGAACTCACCAGTCGGCCGATCAAATTGAGGATAGAAACGTATCTCAAAGAACCAGGACGGCAGAGAACCGTATGCAAGAGTCTCGAGATCAGCGTGATGAACGTCAGCGACAGAATCTATTGAGAACAAGAGCAGCGCGTGAACAAAATATTGCAACATACAGAACGCGAGAACAAGAGAGACAGGAAACCAGTCGCACATTCAATCGTTCATATTTCGTTCGTCTTGCGTTCGAATATGCACCAGACATCAATTATTCTGCACATCCTAAAATTAGCATCGGTGCAATGGACAAAGAATGTCAATTCTGTCGGGCATTAAAATTTCGCAATGAAACACCTGGCATGTGTTGTGCGTCAGGGAAAGTCAAACTAACGACTCTTCCAACTCCACTAGAACCTTTAAAATCACTTCTTACTGGCCAATCGCACGATTCAAAATTATTTTTGAGCAAGATTCGAAAATTCAATTCTTGCTTTCAAATGACGTCATTTGGGGCAAGCAAAATTTGCGATCTATCAACCAATGGACGCAATTTTGAAACTACGTTCAAAATACAAGGCCAGGTATATCATACAATCGGGTCGTTGATGCCAATGCCTGACGTCGTACCAAAATTCTTACAAATTTATTTTATGGGTAGCTGTGAAGAACGCGTGACAACTCGGTGCCAGCATAATTATATTGAACGAGCAGAAGAGAGAACAATTGTAGAGTTATTGGAAAATTTGTTGGAAAGTCGTAATCAACTTATTCAGTTGTTTAAACGAGTGTCGCCACAATTAAAAAACGACAATTTTCAAATCGTTATTAATGCCGACAAAGTGCCTTCAGGAGAACACGCTGGCAGGTTCAATGCGCCAACTGTAGATGAAGTTGCTGTAATAATGGTTGGCGATCCAGTTAATAGCCGGGCCATCAAAATAACACGTCGAGACAGCACTATACGTATTATTTCTGATATTCACCGTTCATATGATGCCCTTCAATACCCGCTGATATTTTGGGATGGACAGGATCAATATCACATCAATATCAAACAGTGTGATCCAGTGACTGGTAATGAAACAAACAAAAAAGTAAGTTCAATGAACTACTACGCGCACCGATTAATGATTAGGCGTTACCAGGACAACTATATCCTTTTATATCGTCAGCTCTATCATCAATACGTAGTAGACATGTACGCTAAGATTGAAAGCGAACGTTTAAGATTTATTAGACACAACCAAGCAAAATTAAGATCAGAGGAATACATCCATCTACGAGATGCTATTACCGGAAATATTGATGGAAACTTAAACATTAATGACATCAGAAATGCGTTCATTTTACCTTCAAGTTATATCGGAAGCCCACGAAATATGCAGGAATATATACAAGACGCCATGACTTACGTACGTCATTACGGTCGTCCAGATTTGTTTATAACGTTTACGTGCAATCCGAATTGGGAGGAAATACAAACTTTGCTATTACCAGGTCAACAAGCAATACATCGTCATGATCTGACGGCACGTGTATTTAAACAAAAATTGAAATCTTTGATTGATTTCATAGTAAAATATTCAGTTTTTGGCAAAACAAGTTGTTGGCTATATTCGATTGAGTGGCAAAAGCGAGGTTTGCCTCACGCCCATATTTTGATTTGGCTTGAAGTTAAAATCCGACCAGATGAAATTGATCAAATAATTTCAGCTGAGATTCCCGATCCAGCAATTGATCCAGAATTGTATGAGATTGTCACCAGTCACATGATCCACGGCCCATGCGGTGTTTTTAATATGACATCGCCATGCATGGAAGATGGAAAATGTAAGAAGCGTTTCCCAAAGCAATATACGAATGATACTATCACTGATATCGATGGTTATCCTTTGTATCGTCGCCGAAACGCTGCGAATGGTGGACACACTTTCAAAATGCGAATCTCAAATCCTACAAATCAAGTTGAAATTGACAATCAATGGGTGGTACCCTACTCACCGTTGCTTTCGAAAACTTATAAAGCTCATATAAATGTACAGCTGTGCAGTTCTGTAAAATCCATTAAGTATATTTGCAAATACGTTAATAAAGGTAGTGATTTGGCCGTTTTTGAAGTACGAAATATCAATAGAAATGACGAAATTTTACAATATCAAATGGGTAGATACATAAGTAGCAACGAAGCTATCTGTCGTATTCTAAGTTTTCCCATACATGAAAAAGAGCCTTCCGTCCAACATCTTGCAGTACATCTTGAAAACGGCCAACGGGTATACTTCACAGAACAAAATGTCCTCCAGAGAGCACTTGAGTCACCAAAAATCACTCTAACTGCATTTTTCACGTTGTGTCAACAATCTGATGCTTTTGGCCAATTTGCAAAAACATTGTTTTACACTGATATTCCACAATATTTTACATGGAACAAATCAGGAAAAAAATGGGTACCACGTAAACAAGGAGAAACGCATCCTTCAATAGCGGGCATATTTAAAGCCAAAACTTTGGGACGGCTTTATACAGTACATCCAAAACAAAGAGAGTGCTTCTTTTTGCGTTTGTTGTTGGTAAATGTTCCTGGACCAACTTCTTTTGAATTTTTGCGAACAGTTAACGGTCAAGTGTTCAATACATATCAAGAAGCATGTCGCGAGTTACAACTGCTGGAAGATGACAATCATTGGGACCTGACACTTGCTGATGCCGCATTAACGTCTATGCCGAATAGTATTCGCCAACTGTTTGCAATTATTTTGACGACATGTTATCCAACACAATCATCGACTTTGTGGGAAAAATACAAAAACTACATGACTGAAGACATACTACACAGAGTTAAACAAACGAACCAATGCTTAAATATGGATTTTACACCAGAAATGTATAATGAAGCATTAGTATTGATCGAGGACTTACGTGTTTCAATTTCAAATTTGCTACTTAATCATTTTGGTATGCCATCACCAGATCGCCCGGCTACAGACTTAGTTAACAGTGATTTGCAACGAGAAAAACAGTTTAACAACCATGACTTAGCTACAGTAGTTGCAAACAATGAGCTATTATTGACTGACGAGCAGAAGAATATTTACCATCGGATTATGCTGGCTGTTGATGCTAAACAAGGTGGCTTTTTTTTCTTGGATGCACCGGGTGGGACCGGTAAAACATTTTTAATATCGTTGATCCTTGCCAAAATAAGATCACAACAGAAAATTGCATTAGCAATTGCATCATCAGGCATTGCTGCCACTTTGTTGGATGGTGGGCGAACGGCACATTCAGCGTTCAAGCTGCCATTAGATGTTCATAACAAGCCAAATGCAATGTGTAACATTAAAAAAAGAAGCGGAATGGCTACAGTGTTGCAGGAAAGTTCAATAATAATCTGGGATGAGTGTACAATGGCTCATAAGCATTCACTCGAAGCATTACATAGAACTATGCAAGATTTAAACGGTAATGATAGACTGTTCGGTGGTGCTATCTTACTATTGTCTGGTGATTTCCGACAGATATTGCCAGTCATTCCTCGCTCTACTTTTGTCAATGAAATAAACGCATGCCTAAAACAATCGTTTTTATGGAGAAACGTCGAAACACTCCGATTGACAATAAACATGCGAGTTCAACTCCAAAATGATCCAGCGGCACAAGTATTTTCTAAGCAATTGCTGGATATTGGAAACGGTGAAATTGATTCTCGGCCTAATACACAATGCATAACATTGCCAGACGATTTCTGCACTGTTGTTCAAACAAAAAATGAACTAATTGAGAGTGTTTTTCCGGATATACTGACTAACTACTTAGATCACAATTGGCTTAGTAATCGTGCTATTTTGGCAGCAAAAAATGTTGATGTGGATCTCATTAACTACCAGATACAACAATTGTTGCCAGGAGAATTGATGTCATTCAAATCAATCGACGCTACTGTGGATGAAAACGAAGCCGTGAATTTTCCAATTGAATTTTTAAATTCTTTGGATATATCAGGAATGCCACCACACAATCTTCAGCTAAAAATTGGTTCACCGATTATTCTTTTGCGTAATTTAAACCCCCCCCTAAATTATGCAACGGTACACGTTTGGTCATCAAAAAGATCACCGGAAATGTTCTTGAAGCAACCATTTTGACTGGAAAGTTTAAAGGAGAAATCGTCCTGTTGCCACGTATTCCGATGATATCATCAGATTCTCCAATGCCATTCAAAAGGCTTCAATTTCCCATTCGTTTGGCTTTTGCGATGACCATCAATAAGTCTCAAGGCCAAACAATGTCTGTTTGCGGATTAACATAATAAGTTCAAAAATCAAAATAAATGAATAGCTTCTATCAAACAACATTCCTTAACTGTCACTTTGACAGCCCTAATGTAAACAAACAAACGCACGTGGCTAGATATCAACAACTTTCCTGATCATAGATAAGCATATTACACTTCTGACGTCATTTGTCTAAAGTCTATATATACCATCCATACATTTTTCCAACATGATCACAATTATTCTTACTTTACACATATTTTTATACAATTTCCTACCAGTCATTCCACCTATATCCGGCTAAAAGACAAAGTATTACATAAAACCAATTTAAACATGAAAATGCTCGTCATCCATGTGCTCTGATACACACAACGTAGCTTATCATCCTGTGTTCCGTTGCAATACATATATACATACATACAAACACTTTTTGCTACAGTCTATTTCTTGTTGCATATATCATTTATTTAATATTTATATTAATATAAATATTAAATTATATATATAATGAACAGTTCTTCATATATTAACTATTTCTGTGAGTAAAATTATATTGTATTATCACCTTACGCACGTTTCACTGATTAAATCAGCATCGTTGAAAGTTTATAAATGAATAAACAAATAATTGAATTGATTCAATTTCAAAATACAAAATAACAGATCTCGAATTTAATACAAAAGAAATGAGCTATTTAATTTGATTTTACTTATCAATTGTTTTAATGTTTATTTACTCAATCAGCTGTTTTCTCAGTTACATTGGAAATATATTATGTTTATATTTAATTTATTTTAATAAATTTGTAACTTTAAATAGATAATCTTGTTTTGTTTTTACTTGAGTTTGTCCTTTAATTAGTAAATTATAGTTATTGTGTTTGTATATATTAAGATTTTTCCAAATATTTTGTAACCTTCAAAATAAGATTAAGATTTTTTAACCTTTTTGTATGTTTTTAATTAACTTCACGTTCTGAATTTCGGGAAATCGTTGTTTATTATTTATACAATGCGTGGCTAAATTAGATTTGTAAATATTTGGTTTTAAAAAAGCATTTCGGTGTTGAACGAATCTATCGAGTAGGTTTCTCTTAGTTTGGCCTACGTAAGCAATTTTTTACATAAATAAACATTAAAACAATCGATAAGTAAAATCAAATTAAATTGATCATGTCTTTTATATTAAATTCAATTATCCGTAATTTTTTATATTAAAATCGAATCAATTCAATTATTTGTTTATTCATTTATAAACCTCCGAAGATGCTGATTTAATCAGTGAAACTGCGTAAGTATAAAATACAATGAGACCGATTCTAGCAATCAAAGGATGGGTATAATTTTGGAATACCGGTATGTGCTTCGCAACATACGAATTACGGCGTATTGAAGTGCACGTGAGTTACATTAGTCTATGCCGGTGGTTCCCAACCTTTCCAGACCCGCTTACCACTTTGGTCTTCCGCGTTTATTTCGAGTACCACCACAGCTTAAATTTTTATGAATGATCTAATGAAATATTACCGCAAAGTGTCTAGGTTGTGTTTTTATAAGGGTAATCGTTTTATATCATGTCCGATGAAAATTTATTGTTGTTTTGAACGTAAATTTTTATTTATTAATTTTTCTAACCCTCTCGCGTTCCACCTTGGATCCTTCCGCGTACCACTAGTGGTACTAAGGATCTATAAAAGGGAGTATTTGCACTCGCCATCTTTGTTCCGAGACTGACATAATATTATGGTGCTGCTTGTGTATACATGGGACGCAGTATAAGTTTGTTTTCGATATTACATAAACTATTATAGTTTTTCGTGCCAAAAATATAATTTCAAAGTGTGAAATTATGTCCCACGTCCTTAAAAATATGGAAATAATAGTTTTCATCTTAAAACTTACTGATTCAGACCATAGTAAGAGGAGAATAATTTTGTCTAAAAAACAACAAATACCAATCGTTACCACTTTCTTGGATTTCGTTGTCCATGACGTGTCCGTTACTTAACTAAATATCACTATAATATTGACGACTCGGAACACAAAGTTTTTTATAAGTAAAAACGTAAAGTTTTACCTTACAGCCTAAACCGGCTTTCACCTATAGAAGGCTTCATCAGAGGCTGTCGTTAGTAGCGCTGCTAACAAGACGAGCAGCGCTACTAACGACAGCCTCTGATGAAGCCTTCTATAGGTGAAAGCCGGTTTAGGCTGTAAGGTAAAACTTTACGTTTTTACTTATAAAAAACTTTGTGTTCCGAGTCGTCAATATTATAGTGATATTTCGTTACCACTTTGTTACGCACTTTGTTAGGTATATATTGTAATATAACGATTTTAGTGGTGGCTATAATAAGTGATCAATAAGATTTCTGTCGTGTTATTCTGCCCCACGTTGGATACGTCAATTTATGTAATATAACGAGACGTCTGCCTCGTTCAAGCCCCGCGATGGAAGCCAATTTATGTAATATAACTGTGATTGAGTGGGTATAATAAAATAAATAAAAGGTTGATGTATGTTGATTGTGCTCTCCTGTAAGTTCCACTGGTTGTGCTAGCTGATTTGGTAATAAAACGATATTGCAAAATATAGCTTAATTTATAATATGTGTAGTACGTAGCTAATATCTTCTTGTTTTCTAATCTCTCACTGTTGATCTTCGCTTTGTAATACAACCATACTATAATCGTAATTGTAATGGTGTTCTGGTATAGTATTACCCAGAATAATTTTTATGGTGCGTATGTGTAGTAGTGACGTTCCGCTCTGGGAAACGTCGATTTGGTAATGTTCCTGGATTATGTGGTTATCAAATATTCTAGGTGTCTGTTGCTGTTGCAGCAATTTAAAATGTGATATAAATTTAAAATTTATATTTATAATAAAAAATAAATTCTGGAAAAATGTTTTCAATGTTTATATTCTTCAAATTTAGAAATAAATTGAGGTTGTTGATTGTAATTATAAGTATGATGGTATAGTGTGTATTCTAGTAATAATCTTCCCTTTTGTAAATCTGTTAAAAAGACAATCCAGTTAACTTCAAATTAGGCGCAAACGGCTCTCTTCTTCTTACTCTTGAAAGGTTGTAGTTCGCATATACCGCCTTTAAAGGTTATTCAGTTTTCTTGAAGAATTAACTATTATGTCCTTTTATAAGAGGAATGAACTTCAAATTACTAGATAACAATCGTTTATTAAACAGAATAATAAATTTTGGTTGATAAAAATATTGATGTTACAATGCCGTATCGACTCGTTCAGGGCCGGTCGATATATGAATTTTACATTGGTATTATAAAAATAGTAGGTTCTTTGAACGGTTAATTATATAAAAAGCCAGAGAAGGTCAGGGTCAGAAAGTATAACACTTACAATTCTAAAAATGTATTAAAATTAAACAATATAATGGTAATTATTAATAATAAAAGTTTATATATAATTTTTATTCACCACAGTTCAGCAAACAGTCGTCTGGGTGAGATGATGAGATCAGAACAAAAATGGCCGTCTGACGCATGCGCGGAGTTCACCTTCTAACACTGACAGAGTATTTATGGAATAAATATGTCCCTTCTGCGGTTAAATCTTCTTCGCAATCGTATATTATCTTCTGGTGTATAGTTTAATGTCACTGTAGTAAGATGGACTAATTCACTTGGTGTTAAAATGTTGTTAATTAAGTATATCAATTGGTGTTTATGTGTGTCCGTTTAACCTCGAATATTCACTTGGTATTTGGTGTGATTCCAGTGTTATTTCATTTATATAGTGATATGTGGTTCTGTTTATTGGTGTTATGTAGTTCGTAGAGCAACTTCACCACTTCACAATGATTAGAATAGTTAAAAATTTAATTTTTACACAAAACTGATTCCGAACTCTTGTTATACGTAACCGCCATTAAGGTTGGTTTTATCAAATATTCACGTCAAGTGCTCTCTTCAATGTATAATAATGAACTGTCTGTATTTCCTTCATCTCATGAAAATCTTAGCCTATATAATATAGTTCAGACATTGTTAAAAATTGCCATAACTTCCGACACGTTTTAAAATAGTACACTATGTTCATAAAATAAATTCGTTATTAGTTAACTGTTTGCAATATAAAATACATATTCGTTTTCACTATTCTATTCTACTTATTTTGATAGTAATTAAGTTAGTATTACAAAGTTTTATCAGAAAATCATATTTCTTATAATTTTTTGGGAGGTAGGCCTAAAATTATACTTCCCTGTCTTCTATGTAAATAATAGCCATTTTAACTAATATAATTATTATTCTATGAAATCTGAAATTTGTATAATTATCAATTCTCACTTATTTTATTGCAATTTAGTATACTAATGATGGGTTTTTCACATAATTCAGTTGTATATGATTCCCCTTCTGATAAAGTTAGTGAACCTATTTCAGTTTCAAATGGTATTTCATTAGACAATCAAATAATTTTACTCATATAATGACCATATCTTTAGAAAGCCTTATTTACATAGTATTTAATATGTTGGGTGTATCTTGCCTAAATATTGTCAGTTTGCCTGGTTTATAAGATTAGGTTTATTAATTATTCTGCATTTTAACTTTATTATATTGCCTAGATTTGAATTGTGGCCATTTGCAGAATGTTTTACTAATGTAATTATTTTATTTCCTTCTCTGACTTCTGACTCTGATATATTTGATTAAAAATTAGTTCTCTGATCTGGCATAACAGTAATTACAGATTATACAATTAAAATATAACACCCAGATATATAAAACTGGTGTTCTTAATAACATTGTTTTGGTATATCACCTAATAACATAATAAAAAGTATTTCTACAACATTGGAATGATATCTAATTTTAGATAATGCATTCCTAAATTAACATGAACAATAAAATAACAATTATAATACTAATATTTCTTATGACTAACCCTTACTTATCTAAATGCTATATTTAATTGGAACCCCACATTTGGATCCATATATAATTGTTAATACCTTCTACTACTTCATCATAAACAGTTAGTTCTGTAATTCCCCATTTTATAAGATTTATGCCCCCTCTTAAAGTATAATCCTGGCTATCTAAGTTATATTCCATTCTATGGAATGTTCATACAGTTTTAGTAGCTTTTTATTAGTAAAATTACTACTTCATTATCAAAGTAGACACTGTTCACAAAACTTAAAGTTTGTTACTTTGTACTGCTACTCATGCACCTTTCTTAAAGTTTATTAGTTATAATTTGATCACTTACACTTTTCCATGGTGAATTATTACTATATTTACTAGTCTTTTTCTAGTTTCTAATATGAAATATTCAACCATGGGGGAATTGTGAAGATTTGTTTATACACATTACACAATAACTTTTTGAATGCACTAATATTTACTACAGCTAACACTTTTAGTTTTTTGTCAGTTTTACAGTGATATGGTTTTTTAATGTGTTATACTTTCTCTTTGGGCATTCATTGATTTTGGGGTTTTTGGGGTTCTTTCCCTATGGGGTTTTTGTTTTATATGGGTCGTCTTAATTATTCTTCTTTCTTCTGTCTTCTGTATCTTTGATTGTTCTTCTTTCTTCAGTAATAGTAGTTTTAATTAGTCTTCTTTCTTCTGTCTTCTGTATCTTTGATTGTTCTTCTTTCTTCAGTAATAGTAGTTTTAATTATTCTTCTTTCTTCTGTCTTCTGTATCTTTGATTGTTCTTCCTTCTTCAGTAATAGTAGTTTTAATTATTCTTCTTTCTTCTGTCTTCTGTATCTTTGATTGTTCTTCTTTCTTCAGTAATAGTAGTTTTAATTATTCTTCTTTCTTCTGTCTTCTGTATCTTTGATTGTTCTTCTTTCTTCAGTAATAGTAGTTTTAATTATTCTTCTTTCTTCTGTCTTCTGTATCTTTGATTGTTCTTCTTTCTTCAGTAATAGTAGTTTTAATTATTCTTCTTTCTTCTGTCTTCTGTATCTTTGATTGTTCTTCTTTCTTCAGTAATAGTAGTTTTAATTATTCTTCTTTCTTCTGTCTTCTGTATCTTTGATTGTTCTTCTTTCTTCAGTAATAGTAGTTTTAATTATTCTTCTTTCTTCTGTCTTCTGTATCTTTGATTGTTCTTCTTTCTTCAGTAATAGTAGTTTTAATTATTCTTCTTTCTTCTGTCTTCTGTATCTTTGATTGTTCTTCTTTCTTCATTCTTCAGTAGTAGTAGTTTTAATTATTCTTCTGTCTTCTGTAGTTTTGATTGTTCTTCTTTCTTCATTCTTCAGTAATAGTAGTTTTAATTAGTTCTTCTTTCTTCTGTCTTCTGTATCTTTGATTGTTCTTCTTTCTTCAGTAATAGTAGTTTTAATTATTCTTCTTTCTTCTGTCTTCAGTAGTAGTAGTAGTTTTAATTATTCTTCCTTCTTCTGTCTTCAGTAGCTTTGTTTGTTCTTCTTTCTTCAGTAATAGTAGTTTTAATTATTCTTCTTTCTTCTGTCTTCTGTATCTTTGATTGTTCTTCATTCTTCAGTAATAGTAGTTTTAACTATTCTTCTTTCTTCTGTCTTCTGTATCTTTGATTGTTCTTCTTTCTTCATTCTTCAGTAATAGTAGTTTTAATTAGTCTTCTTTCTTCTTTAGTTCTAATTATTCTTCTTTCTTCTGCCTTCAGTAGTAGTAGTTTTAATTATTCTTCCTTCTTCTGTCTTCAGTAGTGGTAGTTTTGACTATTCTTCCTTCTTCTGTAGTTTTTCGCCGTGTATGCCTTCGTTTCTTCTGGTCTGGTTTCTTTGACGGGGTATATTAATTGCCTGCTTCTATCTTACCTGGGTAATTTTGTTATTATCATTTTTAGTCTTCTGGGTTTTTAAATTTGTATTATATTATATTATTTGCAGAATTTTTCTTTATTTAACCTTTCTTGTGAATATATTATTAAACAGTGCATTTTAATTAATTCTCATCTGGATATTCCATATATTAGAGCTTTATTAATGATCATTGAGTAATGCATTTGTGTGGATTATCTGTCACGCTACAATATTCTCAGATTTTACTTTTATTCCTGTTTATAATAGATGGCTGTTGAATTAATGTTTACTAAACTTCGTTTGTCCAAAAGTCCAAATAAAGTTACTAGAACTATTTTTAATAAACACGAATTTACATTTTTAACTTACTTACTATTAAGTTTATATTCAGGTTTTTTGCTTAACATTTAGTTAAAATTAATAATAAAAAGTTTAGCTTAACATTTTATTAAAATTAACAATAATGTATTTTTCATTGCACTAGACATTTTATAGTCAAAAGTATTTTTCTCGTTTAGTAGGAAGGGTTAAACTTTGTTAGTACAGGCAAAAAATTTGCAAGTTACAACTTCTCACGCCCATATCTTGAAAACAACTCGTGGATTAAAACCCGGCCAAAACGCATTTTGTTTGTTATTTCGCATAGAATAATTTTGGTCCTATTCATTTTTACTATAAACTAAAACGTTTTTTAGTTATTCGCTAAAAATTACGCTAAAATCCTGGTTTTTGGGGGTAAAAATCGAAAATGTTGATTTGGAATAACTCGAAAACAACGCATTTTTCAAAACAGTTGCGTACTGACTTTTTTGCTTAGAATTTGATTCTCTATTGGATCCTGGGGTTAATTTTTTTTTTATCAATCACCCTTGAAAAAGGGGTGGTTCTCACCCCCAAATAAAAAGCGTACAGTTTAACTTTGTTCTAGAGTGCATATAGAACATACATATCAAATTTCGTGAAATTCCATCGACAGTCAAAATTTTGTTACGTCAAAAGCTGCGCTTACTGGACTAGAATTTCTTCGTGCTGATTTTGTTCTCGACTTTGTTTACGATCTGCGTGTATGTTTCGCGCTTGGCTATCGCGCAGCTGATTTTCGAAAAACAGGTAAATGTGCAATTTTGTGCATTAAAACTATAGAATGTGCAATTTTATGCAGTAACCCCCAAAACGTGCAATTTTGTGCAAAATAAAATGTATGTTAAAATGACCTACACGTCCCGATTCGGATAAATAACTTGTCAGAAAGTAAAATCTGAGAATATATACCTAACAAAGTGCGTAACAAAGTGGTAACGATTGGTATTTGTTGTTTTTTAGACAAAATTATTCTCCTCTTACTATGGTCTGAATCAGTAAGTTTTAAGATGAAAACTATTATTTCCATATTTTTAAGGACATGGGACATAATTTCACACTTTGAAATTATATTTTTGGCACGAAAAACTATAATAGTTTATGTAATATCGAAAACAAACTTATACTGCGTCCCATGTATACACAAGCGGCACCATAATATTATGTCAGTCTCGGAACAAAGACGGCGAGTGCGAATACTCCCTTTTATAGATCCTTAGTGGTACACATACCACCACTAATCTACGTTGTAGCTCGTGAAGAAATTCGATAATAGGATAATAGCTCACAAAAAAGTTCGTTGGAATGAGAAGGGACTGCATTACCTTGGGTGTGTATTCAACAAGGTTGCCAGTAACGTTAATTTAAACGGGTTTTGGTTTTATATTATTACAACAACAATAACAGTATGGTATTGTGTAAACGCATGTTAATTTTGTGAGTTTTGTATACATAAGTTATAATATTTGAAGATATTACATAACAAGTTGTGGGTAACTGTATTTTTTTTTTTTAAAGTGAAGTGACGATGACATTAATATAGCTGTTTGTTATTTTAAAATACTAGGTATGAAAATACCGTTCAAAAAAATAACAGGTACAAATACCTGTTATTATATACTATATACAATACACATAACCTATATTATCCTTTGTAAGTAACTCGTTTTGAGTTTCCTGCAGGTCTCCTATGTAATATCTTCAAATAAATACACTGCAAGTAGGTTTATTTTCACCTAGATAAACCTATTAATATATTAATAAACCTACTTGCTGTGTATTTATTTGAAGATATTATATAACCTATACTATATAATTTGTTATAAGTAGAGATGGGCGAATTCGATCAGTACATCTCAATCAGTGAAATGATTCGATCCTTAAGATTCGACCAATTCGATCACTATTTAGCGAGTTCACTTAACTTCAGTTATTTGTACTCTTTACATCAATAAAGTACCTACATAAATTCGATCATATTAGATTCGCTAATAGGACTGTATTATTTCAGTTATTATATAAATTTCTAATAGTTGAATGATTATACACACCCCCCAAAATATATTTTGATATTGAAAACAAACAGCGAGATTCATCTGTTCCGTTTTTTTTTTTTTAATTTAATAAATACAGATGAATAAAAAGATCCACAATTACGGAAAACTGTTTATTTTATTTAAACAATACGTATCTCTTTTCATTTTGCCATGCGACTGTTCGACTCGAAATTGAATGAAATGACGGAAATGCCAGAGCCATCTAGCAGAGACTGCTTGCGTTATCTCGATCACTGATCGAATCAGTAAGTGACCGAGATGGGAACGAGACAAACATGGCGACTGATCGAATCACTGACGTCACAGATCGAATCACTGGCCAAGGTTGAATGACAACCAGAGGCATCTAGCGGAATCTGCTTGCGTTATCTCGATCCCTGATAAAATACAAAACTGTTTAAGTAACTTATTAATTAATTAAAATAGTCCACTGTTAAAAAAAGTCACCAGTCCACTAGTAAAATATTCAATTTACTCCTCTAACTCCTACTAACGCGATAACACAAAAGAGCGAGACAAAGAAAACGTAGCGCGCAATGTTTCGAACCGCAAATGAGGGTAACTTAGCTAACTGATCGGAATGACCGAGTTGAGATTGAATGAAAGCCAGAGACATCTACTGGAAACTTCCTGCGGTAACTCGATCACTTATCGAATCCGGATCGAATCAGTAAGTGATTGAAATGATCGAGAGACCGAGACGAGACCGAGATCGAATCGTCAACTGATCGAATCACCTACTGACCGAGGCGAGACCGAGATCGAGATAGAGTTGAAAGTTGTCGAGAGGCACCTAGCGGAGATTGTGCGAACTAACTCAGCTAGTTTCCAGTGTCGGTCTTATTGACCGACTCCTCTTTTAAAAGATCGATTCGATCAGTCGATCACCTAAATGATTCGATCAAAAAGATTCGTTCAATCCTGAACGACACATCTCTAGTTATAAGAAATAAACTGCAACTAAAAGTATTAACAGTGTTACTTTACACTGTGACTTTATTAAACTATTACTGATTAAATGAAAATAAAAAACAAGAGAATTTATAGGCCTATCTCCCTTTGGGAATACCAATTTAAGTTTTCACTAGTAGTAAACAAACTAACATTGGTTAGACAAATCAGTTGCGAAACTCGAGGCAATTAAATAATTTAGAGTAGGTCTACACCTAATACCACGAAAAATAATGTGAAAAAACATCAGAAACGTATAATAAAAACATAACAGTAAGCCACAAGAGTGAATGAGAATAAACAAAATTTTACAAATAAAAATACAAATTGTAATAAAATAAATATAAATACATAAATAAAAACTTATAAATAATAAGCAACAACAAAAGTAAATTAAATGCATTACAGATATTTAAGGAACAGGAATAGATAAAGTGCATAAATGTCCATTACAACAATCTCATCATTTACGTGAGATGTGTAGTGAAGTTAAAATCACATTAATAAAAAGTATAATATAGCTTATCAACATCAGCCACTCTATAGGTTATAACTCAATATAATTATTAATATATATAAACTTTCACGTATGAACTTACTATTCGTTGTCACTTCCCCAAATGTTTCGAGGTGATGTTCCTCTTCCTCAGTGGGAGTAATACTAGAGATGTGCAAGAGAACCGAGAATCGATTCAAAGAATTGACTCCTCTGAAAGAACCGTACTCTGAATCTATTCACATGAAAGAATCATGATTCACATGGAATCGGTTTGTGGGGGGCGGTCGAGTGAGGATTTCGACTCCCTTGACTCCTTCAGTTCCCACTCCCACAACTCCTTCACAGTTTAGGCGACTGAGCTAGTCAGCTACAGTTCTTCTTGACTCCTTCAGTTCCATTCGATTCCATTCAGCTCCGACATCGCCTCTTCCTCCGTTCATGGCTCAGTCCTCTCCTCACCTTCCAGTTGTTTATGTACTTTCGACGCTTCCAGTTGCCGCTTCGTCTTTCGGATTGCCGATTTGGGGAAACAGAAGAGCTTCGATTCCGTCATTCCAATTTTTTTCACCAATAAAATGTGTTTCTTGTTTTTTATTACACTATTGCTGGACTGTACATATTATCATTTATTGTACATAACCAATCATATAGTCTGGTAGCCTACCGTATAAGTTTTATTTTATTTTAGACTATCTCATTTAATGAAATAATAAACATTTTGTATTCTTCTGATAATCCGACCTTTTTTGCATTCCGACCATACCCCCAGTCCCACAGGTGATGGATTAGCGAGGTTCTACTGTATATAAATTAAAATATAGAATAAGCTCAAATATTGTTTGTTAATCACAACTATGGTCTCATTTAAAATATATCGTATGTACATGTAAATATGGAATTTAAAATATGTAGAATAAGGTTTGTGAAAAGTAAAATTAATAATAATAATGTCTTTTTATTTAAAATTTACATTCACCATTTAAACTACAAAACGTTCTTGTTTTTTATATTTTGTTTTATTAAAGACTGTTACTTGGCACTAAGCCGTCTGATTTTTATTTTAAGTCAATTATAAAAAAAAATGATATTTAGTTTTATTACTTTATTACAATTATACAATATAAAGCACAGAAAATGGCTAAAAAGTACCCAGGGCCTTTAAGAGAAGGAATAAGGTAAAAAGAATCAAAGAATCGTTCAAAAGGATCAATTCTCCACAAGGAGTGAATCGTTGGGAATCGATTCAGTTAAAAGAATCGAACTTCCCATCTCTAAGTAATACTGAATGTCGATTACAGAATATCCTTTACGGACTATAGGTGTGTGTGGTGGGGGTTGATGGTGGGAAGGGATTGGCGCTGAGGTTCAAATTGTGTGTTTGGATCAGTGTGTCGAATAGTGTATGTGATTTATAATGTAATTGTTCATTTAATATGTTGTTTGGTTGTAGTGTGTGATATCTGTATATTTCAAATTGTTCAGCTGTGTTTAGTTTTCTACTTTTAGGTAAGTAGTGTAATATTTCCATGTTGTGTTCTATGTTTGTGTAACTGTGGTTTTCGTTATGTAAATAACGCGCCAATCCCTTCCCACCATCAACCCCCACCACACACACCTATAGTCCGTAACGGATATTCTGTAATCGACATTCAGTATTACTCCCACTGAGGAAGAGGAACATCACCTCGAAACGTTTGGGGAAGTGACAACGAATAGTAAGTTCATACGTGAAAGTTTATATATATTAATAAATTTAATAAAGTGAACGAAGAGGATGAATCAACAAGATAATTTCAATATAATTAAATACAACTATTTCACTAACGACTTGGAACACAAAGTTTTACCAACCGATTTTAGTTACAAGTTGGTGACTAGTATAATATATAATTTATTAGCATATAATCTTTATTATATATCTGCATATCACACGAGAATAAATGTAACAGCAGGATGGGGTAATTATTTTCTTTATTAAAAACAGCTTCGTCTCTTTGCGCAGAATGAAGTATTCAGGACGAAAAAGTGGCTTCGTACTACTTTCTACTCGAAATACGCTTGATATAAAAATACCACTTGTTCCTAAAATACTACTGTTCCTCTGATACGCTTAGTATTTGTAATACGCATTGTTCCTTGTGTATCGGTGATACCCCTAGTATTTAAAATACCTAGTATTTTAAATACTGGTTGTTCCTTACGTACTTTGTGTGTGTGTGTCTGTATAGGAGTGTAGGGGGCGTGCCTCGACTCGGAACAGCGTCGCCGCGATTGACAGGTATTTCAACTTTTCAGTCACTGTTACATCCGTTCCACAAAAATATCGTTCCAAAATACCTGTTACAGGTATATCGGCCCACCTCTATTACCTCCAAGTGCTGTGTATTGTTATGGTAGTGGTAGTGTGATGTGTGTTGTACGTTTTGAGCTCTTTCGTAAGATTTTAGGTTAGTTTAAAAACATTTGATAAATATTCTGCTGGTGTTTCATTAGCAAAATAAGTGATGGGAAGACGACTATAAATTTATCTATGTTAGGTTTTACTAAATCGTGTATTCACGTAATAGGGTGTAAGTATAATAATATATGGGCTAGGTTATGGGACTTGCATGTTGCTCAGTTATGTTTTAGCGTGAACAGTATTTGTTGTTCGTTTTAGAAGCATGTATCTAAAGTTGTAAACGTGAGCATCCGACAACCAGGAAGGCGTGTACAAATTTACGATACTAGCAGCAGCCTTCGGCATATAAAAGTATAGGGGAAGGTGTATGGAGGGACAGTTTTTTTTTGCTTTCAGGTACTACTTAAATCACTTCCACAACCCACTGGATATTATTACACAGCTATTGAGATAACTTAATTAGGTGATAACTTAAAACCATTTTTTCAAAACCTTGTAAGGTGTCCCGAGGTACATACCGATGATGTAAGTCCTAGGAAAGGCCTTGATGTACCTGAGGAGGACAGTAATTTTGGGATAATAAAAACATTTTACGTAACTTTAATAATTCTGAATAATTTTTTGATTTGACTGACGCTGTTTTTAAACTAAAAATGACATACGCTTAAACCAAAAATTAACTAAAAGTAAACAGTTATTTTCAAAAACAAATCCTTTCTTTAACCAAGATTACAGCCTGAAAATGAAACCGGAATCACAAACTGTTTTGATAGCCTCGGGGTTCCACCATAAACAGTTGGAGTAGCCACTTTAAATTTAATGCCCTCAAAGTTCATGTCAAACAGTTAAATAACTTTTCCATTTATAAAAATACTCCACCACAAAGATTTTTTTGTTCAGTCTTTCAATAAATTTTGGAACAAAATATTTTACACTATTTGGCCTTTTAAATTCAAGTAAGTTTTATTTCTTTTATTATCAGGCGTTGTTCAGAATCGTTTGCCAAAATTTGGGGTTCATCAAAAAGATCTTCCAGCTCACCATCACTGCTGTCAGTACATAATGCAGTAAAGTCCTTTTAACTGAAATCTGAAGGGATCTTGTGCTTTGTTCTAAAGAGATTTTTAAAGTTTAGTTTTATTTTATGCCTTTTTTACAGTTTTCTTCAAAAAATTTTCTGTCTTCATTTTCTCTACCTCAGTTTTTTATGGAGTGCCAGCCAACACCCTGGACTTCCCCTTATAGCATCACTTTGCTGAAAGCCTTTTACAAGGTTCAGCTTTTGGGAATGGCCATATTGATTCAGGAATCACTATAATGGAACTAGCTTTTCTTTGTGCTTTGGTGTTAAGTGCTGAAGTGTAGATATTGTCTCGCGTAGTGTTGATGACGTTGATTGAGGTGGATGTGGTGATGGAGCCTGAGATGATGTAAAGGCTGGGCTTGATGTTTCTGTATGCACAGGGTGACCATTAACAAACACAGGCAAAGTTCATGGTCTTAGAAAATATTTTGGTTCAGAGGATCAAGTCCAGTGATTTCAAATCCTTTGATAATGTTGAATGGACTAAATGATACCACACAATTTGCAACCAACTCTGCAACATCATATATTGTGACAGGCTTCTTTTGATTACCAGTAGTTAGCATCCAATCTGCAATTCCATAATGATAATTTTTAAAGGGATCAAACACTGTCCTGTCAAGAGGTTGGATTTTGTGTGAGCTCTGTGGGTGGAAAGTCACCATTATCACACCTGCTTCCTTCGCATGAGAAATAGTTGCCACAGAAATGTAACTATTGTGATTGACAAATGATAAAAAGACAGGATATTTAGGCGATGGTTTAGTGTGAATGATAAAATGTTCCAGATATTGCATGAAGGTTATCTTGTTTGACTATCCTTATAGAGCTGCTGCTCCTACAGAATCGGGTTTTGCTCCTTTTAGCATGTGGTCCTTGAAGTGGATATGAGGAAACACAAAAAGCCTTGGTACATTGTTTCCTATAGCAATCACAGTCACAAGCATTGTAATATGTATGCCTTAGGTGTACCAAAATTGAAAGTTAAAGGCAAAACGCTTTCATTCAGAGGGGAATGGCTCTATGGAGGGAGTCGCTCTGAGATGTGAGAAGAGACTTCCTCACATCAGCGTCAGTGCAGCCATTGTATGAGTATTATTTGTAATAATAATCTAAACTCATGTATTGTTAAATATCTCTGCGTAGTGTCAAATTTTATATAGGTCTTAAGTGGACAGTAGTCCACTTTGAAAGCACAAAGACTTAAGAAAATAATATTTATTTTTTAATTATAAATAATACACATACAAAAATTAATACAAGCAGTTCTCTTATTAACTCATGTTCACGAACAAGAGATAAATAGATCAACCAATAAATATAATTAAAACAGCACACACATTGGAATTTGTGGCTGTTACATATGATGTTTTTTGGTCCTGTCATTGTGTACTGTTGAGACACAAAAAAACTACAGCCTTGCTACCAGCTCTTATTGCAATGGAACATGCAAACTGTGCACTTCCACTCCTTAATTATACTTTACTATCTTTCCAGTTTATCATTACATAAAGGAACAAGTTCTTCATATTAGCTTACTTGAGAAAATCTTTAAATTCTAGACAACAAAAATCTGTTTCAAAAAGAAGGAAAAATCGAGTTATTTTAACACAGTATTTTAGGAAAGTAGTATCTTTTAACCTCAAAAGTGTTACAACTGGTAAAAGAAACAGATGAGATCATTTTTGTTTTTACCAGCTGGCAAAATGACTTTTATTGAAAATAAAGCGAAAATTTAAATTATAACATGCGATAATATGTATTTTTTTTTTGATTTCAGTATTCTATTTCATTTTATTATTATTATTCAAAATGCATGTGTATACATGGATTAATAAGAAACCTTCAGATTCACTAAAGAATGTCCAGAAGCTAGCGTTAATGGTTTCATTTTTAAATAGTTTCATTTTTATAACTAATTATAAATATATTACTACTGACTTGGAACACTAATTTTTTATTGGTAAAAATGTTAAACATTTGCCTTGTAGCCTGAACTAGTTTCGCTTATTACAAGGTTCGTCAGAGGCTGTCTTAGGAGCGCTGTCTTGTTCTTGGTAATGGTGCCGTCGTTCGAAAGATCGATGTTGTGTGTTTGTGGTGTGACATGTTCGAATAGCATGTGTGATTTGAATTATGTCTGTTCATTTAGGATGCTGTTTTTATGTGTTTGTATATTTATAGTTCTTCAGGAGTGTCTAGTTTTAGCCTTTTGTGTGTACGTGTAGAATTTCCATGTTACTGTTTATGTTTGTGTACGTGGGGTTTGCAAAGGTGGATTCGGTGGTGGAGTGTAGTGCTTTTGTGTGTTCAATGTATCTCTGTCTGAAGCTACATCCTGTCTGGGCTATGTAGAATTTGTTACATCCTGAGCAGTTTAGTTTGTATATACCAGGTAAACCAAATCTGTTTTGTTCTTTGTGTGTTTTTTGACAGTGTGTGTTCTGTTTTGTTTCTAGTTCTGTATGTGATTCTGTACCCTGCTTTTTTAAATTTGTGGACTATTTTTTCAGTGTGGTTATTGATATATGTTAGTGTTATGAATTTGTTGTTTTATTTGTTTTTTTTTTGTGTTTTGTGTAGGAGTTTATTGATTATTGTTCCGTTGTATCAATTGGTTTCTGCTAGATATTTGATCGTGTTTAATTCGTCTTTGTATTCTTTCGTTGTTTAGTCTGTGTATCATGGTTCTGAAGGCAGATAGTTTGTGTTGTATTGGGTGATTGGAGGAGTTGTGTATTAGTGTATAAACTAAACTGCTCAGGATGTAACAATTCTACATAGCCAAGACAGGAAGTAGCTTCAAACAGAGATACATTGAACACACAAAAGCACTACACTCCACCACCAAATCCGCCTTTGTAAATCACCTCATGAAGCAAACCGCACATACACAAACATAAATAGCAACATGGAAATTCTACACGTACACACAAAAGGCCGAAAACTAGTCATTCTTGAATAACAAGAAAAATACAAACACATAAAAACAGCATCCTAAACGAACAAGACATAATTCAATTCATACATACTATTCGAAATATCAGGCCACACACACAACGATCTTTCGAACGACAGCTCTGTCATCAAGAACAAGACAGACAGCGCTCCTAGCGACAGTCTCTGATGAAGCTTGTAATAATCAAAAACTAGTTCAGGCTACAAGGTAAACGTTTAACATTTTTACCAATACAAAATTAGTGTTCCGAGTCAGTAGTAATATAATTATAATTAGTTAATCAACAGACACATTATGGACAACAAAATCCAGAAATTTTGATTCACTTAGTGTGTTTTGACACTCGCGGTGACCTGTATCCAGTTTTTCTTAGAAGAACTTGGAGGGAACTAATTTGGTACTTCAAGTTAGCGTTTTCTCTAATTATTATGGGTAGGAATGTGCTTTCCATTTTGGATGCCTCTTTTGTATGATGTGAAATTGGTTAACAGTCCGATGTATAATGGGTGTCAAAATCATCCATACAACATGTCATGGAGTAACCTGGATTTGGCCTTTTTTGGGCTTGTAAACTGTCCTCTTTCTAATTTTTCTCCCTCCTCTGTGATATGCGATAATGTGCGAGTTGTTACTCCAGTTGATGCAGAAACTCATTTAAAAACACTTTTAATTAGTATTTTTATTCCTTCAGCCACTTCTTTTCTCGTAAACTGTAAAACATTAAAAATTATTTCCCATTCTTGACTGAATAACTTTCCTGTCTTTGCTAGTCAAGCGTGAAGGAGAAGCATTATTAATAACAAATGCATGACCGAGATAGCATGTAACAGTAATTAACGACATAACTAAAACGTAACATGCATGTTGGCAACACCTTTACTTGATTAACTTTGCATAACAGCTGATTCTCAATTACTCACCTGCCATTCATAATTTCAAAGTGGACATATTGTAACTCAACCAGATCCGTTGTGTTTAAAACTGTGTTATAAATTATTGTTTAATATTTGACTTTAAAAATTAAAAGTGTGTTTACAATCGAAAATCAAAGTTACAAGTTATGGTGAATCGAAAGAATTATAATTGTCTTAAAAGAACTCCTTTAGAGGAAAATAAAATAATTGCAGTAATGTTGTTTGAACAATAACGTTGCTTATTATAATAAATAAAGCGCACTAGCTGGTTACTTGATGAAGGTAGCCGTCGTGTTGATTCTGGCAGCGAAACTCCTCCTCCAGGTTGACAGTTGTCTAAGTACGTAAAGTCTAGTCACGTCTGGACAATAAAATTAATAAAATACACTTCCACGTACCTGGTCGTGATTCTGGAAGTTCAGAAGTTCACTTTTTCAATAAATTAATAAGCTGCCAAGACGGTTTACAAAACCAGCTTACTTTATTTACAAGGTTAGGTTACCTTGTTTAATAATGGGCGCCACACAGGTTTATTTCGGGAAAATCCCGTGTAAAACCCATTAATAGAATCAAATAATAATTTAAAAAAAAACTGAAATTGTGTTTATTGCCCTTATGGCAATTCAATTCAACAATATATGATTGCAACGAAAAGTTATTTTGATTATTCTGAATGAATTATTTATTTATTTTTAGAAGTAAATTAAGTCAAGTTATGCTGCTAATAACTGGGTTTTATTTGTACCCTTGATAATGAATTCAAACAAACATAATTAAGAAAATACATTGATATACAATTGACAATATTTCGTTCACATACCCTATTCTACTAGCTCAGAGCATAAACAACAGTTCTGGTTATGTCCAGATAAACTTTACTTTAAACATGAATGTTATTTATATCTCGGGCGTAAATTCTTTGAAACACAAGAAAGAATGCTCATGCCTACACAATAGTTAATTATTTCATAATACAATATTGACTAGTAATGCCTTGTTGTTTACTAATAAAAAATCAAACCTATTTTATAGGTTAGGCGTTCGTCACGCTTGCTTAATTATTCACAAAGTTATATAGTGAGACCACTTACGACTAACATCATTCTTAAACAGGATTGACAAATCCACTAAATAAATTCAGACATTGTGTAATACAAAAAATGTTTTGGTGTTATGCGTCAGTACAAAATTTGTTTACAAAATATATAGGTTAGTGCACTCAGTGTAATGGAATAAATTGTCATGCTGTTACCTCTTTATTTTAATCTTTCGATTAAAATTTAATTAAACACTCCAATGGTCGGATTGTAATGACCATTGTTATCCACTACACACGCACTTGAACAGAGAATATTGGTCCGCTTCTGACTAAAAAGGACCTTTTATAATACTATTTAATTATTTTCTCCTGTTCGATATATCCCACACTAAATAAAATAAATACTTCACATCGATGCACTGATTCTATGTAGACTGTATAGTAGTTACTTTGTTGTTGCCGAAATAATTCAGTGGACGCACTATTACATGAAGCTATCGGTTAATAAAAATTTTGATGAGACGAGCGGCACCTTCCGCTCTCGATGATTGTCACAAGTGTCTAACGGTAATTAGCCGCGTTCCTTTATATACCCTCTGTTTTGATAGTGCTTAGGCGATTGTTTTATTTAGTAAGCTATTTTCTGATTGGCTTAGCCAGGCGTTACGAAAGTGACGCATTGTTTTTCCAACGGTCATTAACCGACTTTTCGCCAGAATGATTGACAGCCATCGTCGTTGTTAGTATTAATAAACAGATTTTTTACTTTCTATTTACAAATGATGCTAACGCATGTCACGCACTTATTATAGTTGCGATCGGGGTTGTATCGCTATCAAATTAAAGGATATTTTTTATTCTTCAATTTGATATAGTTTGACACTGGTTTATTTACACTTTCACTGACATTTTTTAATAAACAATGTTCAGGTATATGGCTTCGCGCTGTCGTCTGCTAACGAAGCCGGCTATGAGTCTCTCTTATCAATACATTATTTGTGTTCCACATCGCATTTTCACTTAAACGTCTGTGTTGGAACACTAACATATCCGTCTTTATACTTAATTAACGAATATAATGATTAAATCTTAACTTATTGATGTAATACATAGCTATGAACTATCCTTACTTCCTAATGACATTTTGGTTTACACTATTTTGCTCTATGCTGTTCATTAATAATTGAGTTATGACTTGTATAATATATTAACAATGCTTATTGCTACGTTTGGTATAAAGATTGTTCAGTGTATGTGATTTACACTCGTAGTACTTTCTACTTATCACCTTACTGACAATTGTTCGTTTTAGGCGTTGCCTAGGCATACCGTTTGCATCGGATTTATGCCTTAATAATGTTTATTAGTTTACATCTCGGTGCCTTGATGAGGTAGCTTACTTATATAAGGTTCCCTCTTACAAATATTTTTACTTATCATAAGCACATTTGAGACTGTAATACAGCTTCAATCTTATATTGTGGCCATAGCTAATCTTTCTAGGCATTAATAGTTACTAGTCATAGTTGATTTATTCTCAGCCAAATACTGTTGCTGATATCATATTATTCGGGTCGTTACTTAATTATTTTTATTAACATGTCAAATTACATTCAAGTTATTCACTGTCTCGCTTGACAGCTTAAAGTGAATTTAATTTGTCCATTAGTTTGTGTCAGTTATAGTATTGGTTGTAGTGTCAAGCAGTGTTTTGGTTTACTGCTTCTTGTGGCACTTCTTCTTCTTTCTTCTTCAATGGTTCTTCTCTTCTTTGCTACTTTTATCGTTATATTATCTACTTACATTACCGTCGTGTATTTATTAATTCTATGGGCATATGTCTAGGTTATGTAACACCTGGTCATGTTACTATCAGTGAATAAATTGATTTTTGCGCATATGTCTTTAACTTTCAATTTTGCTATATATCAGGGAGTATGTTTTCTTCTTAAATGACTGTTGACCGTTATAGGTTAGTAATTGTGTATAACTAACAGTTGCAAAAATCATCAAATTAACTAGCAGTTCAACTATTAGTTCAGTTTATTTTTGATATTATTAACAGCTAAGTAATTAGTAAGGAAAACTAAGCTCCTAAAGTTACTTTCAAAATCAATTAAATTTTCTCAAACAAATTAGGTCCAACCCAGTGTGGGTCACACTACATAATTCAAGAAAGAAACTGAAGAGGCAGTTTTGCCAATCAGGAAATTTTTTTCCTTCGTTTTCTTCCAAATATGACTCTGTCCATAAGTACAGCACTCTCCTCAATACATCATTTGTGTGTTAAAAATGTTTAAATAACTGTTAAGGCAATTTTTCGTTTATAATGGACCATTATCTTATTATATTTATGTATAAAAGTTTAGGTACCAAATATACTAACTTGGAAATTTTGTATTAACTGCTACTAGTTGGTCATGAAGTGTGAAGTATGGAAAGTACAGCACTTATTTAGTTATTTAGCAATGTTGAATTGGCACTGGTTTTATATGAAAGAAACAAATATAGGAGATACAGGCAATAAAGCCAGTACATAACTTCTATTGTTAAAGCCATCACATGGATAGACTTTTGTGTGATTTATTTAGGATAATGTTTTATTTGGGACAGTATTTTTAAAAGTAGTTGTAATCAAATTTAAATTTATTAAGGAAGTGGAGACACTGATATATATTCATGATGTTATGATTGCGTGACAGTTTTTAATTGAATCAAAATTTATGTGCTTGTTTATGTGAGTGTCTTAAACATATTTTAAAATAAGGATAACTCTTCAGCGTCACTGCTTGCATCCTACAATACATGTTCTTGAATTGTTAGGTGCAGTTACAAAAAAATTTCAAGTTTTTTGAGTTTAGTATTTAAACTTTATATGAAAGGAACAACTGTTACTAAAATGGTTTTGAGCATGGAAGCATACTAGGCTCTCAAAAAAAGGTAACATACCTAGTTAATAAGACAAGCAGTGAGTTTGTTTGTGGGGTAGACATGTTTACAACACTAATATGATTTATATTAATGGAGAGATAGTCTTCAGTTGAAAAATAAGTATAGTTCTACTCAGTAGCAATAAGAGGAAAGTTTCAGGAATAATTTGAAAGTAGTGAAATCATCTGTTGATAATTAATCTACAATACTCTGTAGCAATAATCTGTAATCTGCGTTCAGAAAGGAAAGAAATGTAAGGAATTTCTTGTTTTAATTTATGAAAGGTAATTAAAGAATCTGAACAATTTCAAATTCTCAGGAAACTTGCATCCCCGATAAAATTTCAAATCCTGGATATATGCTACTTTCTAGAATTCTTATAAATCAGGCTGTCTAAAACTGTACCAGTCACAGTTCTGTTTTATTAGAAGAGGAAAATCGTTTTCAAATGAGGAAATCATGTGCTGCAGGTACAGAGGTGTGACAATTATTAGAATAATTGTGATTTTTGTATTTTTTTGGTTTCTACTTTTAAGTAAAAGCAATATTTTATGACATATCTTTTTAGTTGTGATATAATTAATTTTTCATCTCTTAAAAAGATTTGATGTATATATTTTTTAATTTTGAGTGGTTCAACGTACTTAGAAAAAAAAAAAATATGTCATGTTGCCATCACTGAATAGAGAAATCAGCTGGTTAACAGACGATTTTCAAAGTGAGGCTATGTTATGTTTTGGTGTTGTATCATTATTTCATGTTGTTAAAGGTTACCAGGAGACGTTTTGTACAGTTTTTACAGTTTTAGCGTAAATTTTCACAACTTTTAAGTTAAATATTGTACTCTACAGAACTTTGTGAGTGTTTTGTTAGGAATTTTTAGACAATGGACAAGATAAGTGATCCTTCTCCTAGAAAAGTGGCTGTGGCCATGTGTCTTCTGCAAGAAAAACGATATACACAAGGAGAAATAGCAGATAGGTTAAAAAATTTCGCAAACATCAGTGTGTAGATTGAAGAAGTCTTTAGAACTGAGGAAGAAACTGTCCTCCAATTTCAGTTATTTCTTTACAATATTGTTTCAGTGTAGCTAAAGTTTCTTCTTTTCCAATTATTACTGGCTACAGTTTTTCCAACAGGCATTCGATGTTTTGGACTGCAGTTTATCTACTGATTGTTTTGTTTTCACGTACTATCTGCAATTGTAAAATTCTTGTGATACTTCCTTAATTTTGTTGTTAATTTTTTATTTTCTTCTTTATTGTCAAACAGATTCTTAAAAATGTTCTACCAAATAATAGGGATTTTAATAGAATTTAAGCCTGTACTTGAAACAGAGGCTGTAGTATCTGTATTATGCTTGTAGCAAAATACCACTGTTCATTGAGATACACCTTTTTTAGTCATACAGGTGTTCAGGTATTGTGTTATTATTATTAAATTTTGTAATTAGGACAGAACTTTAAATACAAAATTCTTTGATTTAAAATAATACTTAATGTCAGGAATAAAACTGTTACAAAACGAATCCACTAAACACTATGCTGTTATCCAAACTCGCTTACAGCCTAGCCATAACATTATCAAGTCTTCTTTATTTTTATTTTTGAAGGCACAAGGAATCAAGGATTTGTAACCACACTGATTTAACTAAACATTGAATAGATGCATTTGACGGTGATAATATTAATTGATCTTTTGTGGCTTTAAATCCAAAAGTTCATTTCTTGTTTAATCAAAACTCATGTTTAAGCATTTTTCTCCCAAAAGAACTGTTTCATAAATGTTGAATAACTGTTTTGACAAAATAACAGTTTCTCTTCAGTAATCTTTGTTTCAGTAGCTTCAAAATTCACTAGTGTGTATTCTCTCTTTAGTTTAGCATGATACAGACTAGGTTTAATGAAAATTTTTGAATCAGTCTTTGGTAGCGTAAGGATGTAGGTGAACTCGAGACAGCATATAACAAAATGGTATTGTACAGTCTAGATTCTTTCCAAATCTATAAATATGGTCTTCTAGCTATAGGATAAACTCATTTTGTACTTTTTCTAAGGTGGAATCTTGTGTGTATTAAACAACTTTTACACAATGCAAAGCACTGGTTGAGACGTTTTATTGGATCATTTCTTTATTATGCATAATTGGTCTAACAGAAGGTTCATTCAACTTGAATATCCTTGAATTCATAGTGATGAAATCAAAAAAGTGGACATATTTTTCACTTCATATACATATAGTTGTGTTTCATAGTGCTCTGTGAAAATGAATCATTTTTAGAAAATTATAACACTAACAAAATAATATTGTATATGCAGTATAGTGTATATTTGATTATATATTTTTGCTATATACTGTATATTGTAGTGTCTTACAGTGGACACATTCAACTTAGCCATGTTGAATTATGTCACATAATTGTGACATAATATCTTCACATAATAGTCCAATTATGTGCTACTTTAAAACAGGATAATGTAAATTTCAAGTTGTAAAGTCCTATTCACTGAGGTGGACTCTATGGATTAGTCATGACATAACAATTTAAAGTATTCAGATGATCCAACTGAACACAAAAATTAAGTGTACTGGTTAGTATGTTAATTTCTTGTGCAGCAGACTCTTATATCTTAATCATGCTTATGCAGATTTAAAAAGTAAATTAAAAATGTATACTGATAGTAGTGAGAACGTGTGCCTTGAATAAACTAAATTATTACTGTACATTGTTGTTTATTAGTTAACGTATTTTTTCTGAAATGGTAATCAGATGCAAGAAAGTGGTTCTTTCCCTGAAGCTACACACCTGAATCAAATAGATAAAAATGAGGCACTTAAAAAACATTGCTGTTGGTTTTGGCATAGGCACCACAGTTGGGTGGAAGAAGAAGAATAGAAAAATTATAAAAGATTTCTGTGCCATGTGGTCAACACTGAGTTATGTTGAAAACAATCAATATTTTATGAAGCCCCTGAACAACTATGTTCATAATACTTTGTATATATGGTTCAGTTAAGAGAGTGAACTCTATTTAACTGGTAATTTGGGTAATGGTATTAAGTTTTATTTTAATATTTTATCTATTTGTTAATTTTTTGAACCTAAATCTCTAATTTTTACAGCAAGTACGGATTAGATATAAAAAATTAAGGAGTATCATGGTATACATTATACATTGTTGTTTTAAAGTCAATAGCTCAGGAATAAGTAGATGACAAAACAATGTATGAAGGTTGTTATTAGTGTAATTTGTTACCAGCAAAAGATCAGAATCTATTGTTTATGACAGGAAACCATGTATAGGTTGAAACAGTTAAATTCACACGCACGCGCGCACACACACACACACACACACACACACACACACACACACACACACACACACACACACACACACACACAAGTTTGATAATTAGTATGTTATGTATAGTTTAGTAATTTTCTTAAGAAATTTAGAATGAAGAAATATTGTTTTTGATAAATATTAATATTGTGGTTGATCATAGACGGAGACAATGAGTTCTACAAGCAATCAACAGATGTTAATCTTGAACATGGATGAACATGGCAATCAGACTCTTACACTGGATGATAACATAGGTGCAGATAGGTAAGCATGGTATAAGTCATTCGTCTTTTAGGAGGACAATATTATAACTGTAAAAGTATGATAGCAGCAGGATTTCTCCTAATTTACCTAAAAAATTTAGATTTTTTTAATACAAAAATTTCATTGTATTTCAGGAGGTTTTTAATTAAGAAAGTTATGTTAGTGGTTATAATCACAAACAGAATTATAACTGTTGCACGCCACTATAGAAAAATTTTTCCGATTAGCGCTTTCAAGCTTCTCAGCTCATCGTCAGATCGGAAATAAGGTTATAATTCTGTTTCATGTTTCTGTCACACACACACACACACACACACACACACACACACACACACACACACACACACACACACACACACACACACACACACACACACACACACACACACACACACACACACACACACACACACACACACACACACACACACACACACACACACACACACACACACACACACACACACACACACACACACACACACACACACACACACACACACACACACACACACACACACACACACACACACACACACACACAATGTATGCTAGTTTCTGAAAGTAAGAAATCAAAACTGAATAAAAATACAATTTTTAATTAAGAAAGGTGTGTTAGCGGTTATAATCACAAACAGAATTAACACTGTTGCACACCACTATAGAAAAATTATAAAATTATTCTGATTAGCGCTTTCAAGCTTCACAGCTCATCATCAGATCAGAGATCTGACAAAAATTCAATTTGTCTAAGTGTAGATTCTGTAATTCAAGTAAGCCCCCTAAGCTGCAGAACTCGCACACTATTTTGAATTAAATACAGTGAAACCCCTCTAATTCGGACTTCTCTAATTCGGAATTTACGATAATTCGGACTCCCTAAAAAAAAATTATAATTCACAAAAAAATTAATTTTGTGAATTCTTTGTGAAAACATTTGCCTTTAGGGAATTCTTAAAGTGTTATGTTGGCAAAATGTGCGATACGCACCCCCCACCCCGACTGGGTTTAGTCCAGTTTCAACTGCTGCTTTGGTAGTGTGTGCGTCATTGTTATTGTATTCGTGTGCATTCTATTGTAGTAAAGTTATTTCTTAGTTGCATACAGCTTTTCAAACCACATTTTCTTCAAACACTGTTTAGTATTAATTTACAGTACTGTATTACAATATGAGTGCTAGAGGTAAATACAAGACTTTAACTTTAGAAGACAAAATGAAAGTGTTGAGTAACATAGACGCTGGTTATTCTGGGCAGAATATTTTAAACGAGTTTGGAATTAGTAAGTCTACGTTTTATGATATAAAAAAAGACAGAAAACAAATTTCCAATTTTGTTTTAAAGCAAGATACGCCAAATGTGACTATTGTTAAAAGAAAACGAACGACTCCAGCAAAGTTCAGTAATATTGACGATGCTGTATACACTTGGTACAAGCAGCAACGTTCAGTTGGTGTTCCAGTTAGAGGTGTAGAATTACAGGCAGCGGCAGAAAGATTCGCTCAAAAGTTGGGAGAAACTGATTTTAAAGCTAGTACAGGATGGCTTTTTAAATTTTGGCAGCGGCATTCCATTGTAAACCGGAAAATATTTGGGGAAAGTTTAAGTTCCAATGTTTCTAGTGTCGAACCGTTTCGCCAAAAACTTAAAGCAGTAATTACTGATGAAAAACTTCTTCTTTCCCAAATTTATAATGGTGACGAAACAGGCTTGTTTTGGAGATCCATTCCTCAGAATACTCAGGCCTATAGAATGGACAATTCCACACCAGGCCGAAAGGTAAATAAACAAAGACTATCTGCTCTCTTATGTGCAAACGCAGATGGGTCTCACCGTCAAACATCCGTCATTGTTGGAAAATCAGCTAAGCCTAGAGCAATTAAAAACATTATGGAAAGCCTACCAGTTATTTGCAAAGCAAACAAGACTGCATGGTTTACTCAGAAATTTTCCAGCGATAGGTTTTTTCATAATTTTGTGCCAGAGGTTAGAAAATTCCAGCTAGATGTTTTAAAAATAAAAGAAGAGGATGTTAAAGCTTTGTTGATATTAGACAATGCTCCTGCTCATCCCTCCGGTAATTTATTGACTAGCAGCGATGGAAAAATCAAAACTATGTACTTGCCTCCCAATACGACTTCGCTTATCCAACCAATGGATCACGGAGTAATCCTCAGTTGCAAACTCCTTTACAGACGTAAACAACTCGACGAATGCATGGTATTTTTTATGGACGATGAAGAAATGGACAATAGGGGTGAACAAACTCTTAAAAAAATAAAGGAATACAGTATTAAAAGTGCTATTTATAATTGGGCAAACAGCTGGAATGAGATCAAAATATCTACATTATGCAATGCATGAATAAGATTTTGTACAATAAAGAGCCAGAGATCGACCTGCAAGGTTTGGAAGATGAAGATTATGCAGGTGCTTTTGGAGCTACCAACATTGAAGACATAAGAGAATGGTTGGGTGCCGATGAAGATGACATAGGGTACCAGAATTTAACAGAGGAAGAGATCGTCTATCAAATGTAAGGTCAGAAAGAAGAAGTTGGAGATGATAGTGATGATGAAGAGGACAACGATAATGTTCCTAAGCGTACACTTTCCAAGGTGCGGGAAAATCTCGATGCAGTTATTAACTTTATTGACACTGACCCAGAATTTGAAAAATACTATTTAATCATCAAAGTAATGCATCAAGAAATTATTAAAAAACAATACAACAGGGCAAACAGTCTACAATTTCAACCTTTTTAAGCCTGTAGCTTCAGTTCGGGAAGAATCAAAACCGTCAACTTCAGGGACCAGCCATTAATATTACATAACTCTTTGTGTGCTAAAGTGAAAACACTGTCAGTGAAGTTTTTTTTGTTGGTATCGTGAAATTATTTATTCTTCTGTTTTGTAAAATACAATAAAATTAAATTTCCATTAATATTTACGTACATTAATAATTGCAGGTGTGCATTACTTATAAACTTTTTGCGTGCGAACTTAACTTGAAAACATTGATGGTGAAAGATTGTTGTTTATGTGAATTTAGTTATCCATTTTGTAAGTACAATAAATTTAGATTTCCATTAATATTTATGTAGTTTTAATATTTATTTTTACGGCACTTTACCTATACTGTAGTATGAATTTCTATAAAATATTCTATAATTTGGATTTTTCTCTAATTCAGACTAGGCTTCACCCCATATAATCCGAATTAGAGAGGTTTTACTGTACATTGATTATTGAAAAAATAAATAAATAAATTTTGTAATTTTTTAAAGTTGGGAATATAGGATGATATGATGTGATAGTGATGCATTACGTTACTGTATACCTGTGTTTACAAAGTAAACATGCAGCATTAATTTTGATGATTTGACAGCCACAATTCCAAGAAAGCATTAGCAGGCAGCTAAGATAATTTAAATTATGTAACAGATTCAGACAATAGTATGGAAAAGATGTGCAGTATCAACAAAGTGATTCAAAAGTGATGATAATGATGGTAATCTTGAGTCCAGGCAAAGATAAAAATTCAACACTCTTGAGGCAATAGCACAGTAGACAAAATATTAAACTTTTGGAACAGCTGCATTGTGAATTTAACAGAATAATTTGTACAATTTTTACAGACTTCTTTAAAAGATGGCTGTGATGGATTGTACACATGTGAATTTGAATTTAAATGATGGACTTTTATGATCACAGAAAAAAATATAAATGTGATGTTTTGGCCACCCAAACGATCGGTAGCTGTCTTCAGGCTAATTATGTATTAATATGTTGGTTTGTTGACCGTGGTGGTGTGTCATTGTTCATGCTCACTATGCTTGTGTTTTGTGGTGTTGTGCATGTTTTTCGTAGTAAATGTTCATTTGGATTGTTTTATCTTTTGATTATGTGAAGTTTTGTTAGTATTATTTTGTTTTAATACCATAATTTTCCACTTGGTGTAATTGATTAAATAAAATGTCACAGGATGGCATAATATTGTTAAAAAATGTTAAACTGCAATTAAAATCATTATTATTTAATGTGTTTTTCAGTCCTAATTCTTTCTGGCCAGTTGACTTGTCACTCGCACCATCATGTATAATTTTTTCAAGAGCAATGGAAATGTATTTTTATGAAGAAATACGTACTGTTGTCACACAATGGGATTTAAACGTCCACCTGATACTTTAACTTTTGCTTGAACATACCGTTGTGTTTGCCAGTCGTTACTGTTGCGCCATCGTAACTTTGGACAGTAACTTTACCAGGCGTCAAGTTCCAATTTTAATATTTCAAAAATAGGTACTAATACCTTCAGCAGAGTGATTTTGTGGACTGATAAAAGTGATAAATGTAACATAAATTTATCATTTAATTCGTACCTCACAACTAATACTATTTGTGACAGTGGCATAATTATTTATTTTTTTATTAATCCAAAGCACACAGCACAAGTAGAATCAAACATTTCATTTTGAATTGTTTTAGAAAGACCAACAAAAGCCCTATTGTTTCTTTTTTCTATATGCTCTTTTAAGATGCTATCTAGGCCCACCATTAAATTTTCTAAGATCCTAAAAATACTTGAATTTTGAGATGTGTGTTTGTTTCGTCATGTCCCCTTAAAGCTAATTCTAATGTTCCACAAAACTTCACACAGGCAATTCATTTTCTTAGGATATACCCATTCTTACAGACTTCTTCATTACACTGTTTAACTTTTAAGGCCTATGCACTGGCAACTGACATTGACTTTTCCTGATAGGGAGTATTCAGTAGGATTGAATAGTGAACATGTGAATTCACATGTGTGTTACTAATTTTATGTTTTTTAATTCTTTCTTCCAAATGTTTCAAGTCCTTAATTCATTTTCAGTCCAGGTTGAATCACTTTAGATTCATCACCTCACTAACAAGAGAACTCATCACCTCATAGCCAAATATCCAATCAGCATTTATGTAACAGTTTCTATACAGTTTTCTTGGGGTAGTTTTTATTTTTACTTGACACAACTTTGTCTGTGTTTGATTTTGTTGTGTGATATCAAAATTGGGTTTTGGTGGCCCTAATTTTTTAGTTCTATTTTTTTCATAGATAAATGAATTGACATAATCAAACATATGATATAACTTGCTGAATACATAGCCTTTTTTTTTTCTGACAGGTACACAGAACACAGGCTCAAACCTGCATAGGATAAGTATCTACAATGCCATGTTTACATACACAGATATTGACAGAAATAATCTCTTATACAGAATACACAGCCTAATAAAGAATAAGTTGCTAGAACACCATGTTTACATATAAAATACAACAAAAACACAATCAGAACTGTATAAAACACGAGAAAATGTAAGCACTTAAACAGCATCGAAGATATTTAAGACAATGCACGTATCTAACTCAGACAAGAAATAGTCATCAAACCAGTCAGTGAAAAAATGGGCTTGCCACCCCCCCTGACATGGCTGCCACTGCATTTAAAAACGTAAAAGTGTGTCCATGTCCTCTTGCCCTGCTCCCTGCAAAACAGCTTAGTTTACAACACCCAGTGGGGCTGTAGAGAAATCATCTAAGTTTTGGGACCATGCCAAAAACATCGGTGATCGCTATTAGCTGCCCCCAAAATATCTGTCATATAAGGAAATTTTTCTTACACATTACAGTATTATTATTGACCATTTAATTTACATATTTAATAAGGGGCTGTACCCTTTTGCGCTCCCTGAACAACAGCCACTGGTGGGATGCTTTTTTTAATTATAAAATCGCCTTGCTCTTACACGATGATTAACTGCAGCCAAGACTGACAGATTTATCATTGATCTTAAATACATATCAGCATTAATTTGGTTTCTCAAATGTTCATTAATTAATAAACTATAAAATTAACCGATTTGGATGTAGGTCACATCGTGCTAATGGCACTCAGGTGAGTTACCATATGATGTCTCATGTAATTTAATTTCCTAATTCCAGTAAGTCCACAATTTCAGAATTGAATATTTGACCTACTAACACATTGTAACAAAAAAACTTACATGTAAACATATTAAACGTTCTAAATACCCATGAAAATGACAGGTTGTGATGTTTGTAAATGCATGTTTTTTCATATAATACTCAACTGTTATCTCAGTATGTCAGTTGGTAAGAAAAACGTGAATTTTGTCTTTATAGTTTATTGGTACCATGTAGTACCACACTGAAAAATAATACTGATTTGTTATTTCTAGTGATGTTATATTGCAGATTACATTTAGACAGTGAATCATCAGTAGATAATGGTGTTGATGGCCTAAGTAATTATATGTTGGGCAGGAGAATTAAGATGGAAGTAGATGATGAAGTGACAACAGTATTTGTACAAGAAGAAGAAGAAGAGGATGGTAAGAAGTTTGTTAATAATTATGTATCCGCCGCTGTGTGCTTAATTGGATTAAGTTATATAAGAATAAAATTCATCTCTTATGTCTTGATTCCATCTGAAAGATTCTGTAGGATTAAAATTGCAGTTTTTGAAGATAATAGTTGTTACATTGTAGGATAAATTTATATCTTTTATATATACAGCTATAACCTGTGTGCTTTTACACACACACACACACACACACACACACACACACACACACACACACACACACACACACACACACACACACACACACACACACACACACACACACACACACACACACACACACACACACACACACACACACACACACACACACACACACACACACACACACACACACTGTAACAGTCCAAATTTGTGGGTATTTTTATTTTTAAATTTATTTCATTTTCGGGGATTGTCAAAGGTATTGTGTAAATTTTATTCCAACAAAGACAGAACATATGGTGAAGAAAACAGTGTTGTAACGAAGCTGCAACGCCATATCACGTTGTGAAATCTGTAAAGGAATCCGCACCACCCTAGGGTTCCAAGAACTTGTAAGAGTGTGACAGCGCGCACGTACGCATCAAGCGAGCATACGCGCGGACCCAAGCTACTGCAGAAACTCAAAATGGCCTAGAGGGGAATTGTTGCCTTGCACATGTCCCCATGAAGGCGGATATGAAACGTAAGGTCCGTCTCTTTTGTGACATCAAGCCAGAAGCGCCTAAATATCGTCGGCGCACGACACTGAAAAAACTACTATATATCAGGCCTACAGCCACTAAACTGCAACAACTCAAGTGTGAGCGACGACGAAATTCGGTCGCTGGCGGGCATCAAGATCCGTCCGCCACACAGAGACGCTTGACGCAGTCCACGAGAAACTACAACAGCCAACAGACGTAGTTCGTGCAACTGGGGCCCGGTCGGGTAGATATAATATGAATAACTCAGTGTAGTAACGCCTTAATACCGACCGGGACCCAAGAAATTAATAACCATACTACCGTGGTTGACGTGCAATCGGTGCAGTGACGTGGAGTGATTGATTAAATACGGAACCGTTAAAATGGGAATCGGGCAACAGAAACACGTGTTCGGTCTACAGTGAACAGTGAATTAAAACCTGAATTAAAATAAAATTACCGCGAACAAAACATGAATCCGTAAACAAATAAAGGGGTAAAGTATTAAGTCGTATGTGAGTGTGTGTAAGCAGAATGGGCTACCTTAATTATTATGTAAATCTGAGATATAAATGTATATTTTAAAACTCATTTTTTCAGTGTCCTTGTGGTTAAGTCATTAAAATCAGTTGGTTTACTTTGAAATATGTGTTAGCCTAAGTTATTTCGTCATTACCACTTTCTCATTTCTGTGCTGCAAGATTCGTCTAAACGTTCCGGGTATCTTCTGAATTATTAGTGGGGGTGGTCAGATTGGTAAATTGTCCCGTTTTTATTTAAGGTAAAGTGTAAAGGTCTCCATATCTGTCCTTTAAAGATATAGGTGGCGACTCTGGTCTTCTGAGCAAAATTTATGCAGCAGGTAAGTGAACAAGACTGCAGGTAAGTTCTGGCAGTATTTTATGAATTAATATATTTCGACATATTTTTTACTGTCACACACACACACAGACACACACACACACACACACACACCTATATTTAGTGTATGTTTGATAATTAAATGGAAAAACTGAATAGTACAAAAACCATTACTGTTCATAACCTACGGAAACAAAAGAAAATGTATACAGGCCACAAAAAACAGGAAGGATGTGGAACCAACCAAGAGACCAAATCCTTTAGAAGTACCAGTAACTACAAAAGCAGAGTGTATTATATAACTATATAACCCCCATACTTAATTGAATTTGGTATATGGAGTAAAAGCAAGGTTTTGAATTCATATTTAAAGTGAAGTTAGTGAGTGCAAGAGAAGATATTATCTACACAGACGGATGGTATAACTCAAGCTTCCTTCCCAGACAGTTATGAAGTATGCTTCCGTTTTGTGGAAAAATGTTTTGTTTAGAATAATCACTGTGGTTAGAAGTTATCCAGCACAATGCCAGTACAGTACAGTGTTAAATATATGCAATGAGAATGTACAGTGTTAAATTATTCACATGAGAATATAAATTATTGACCATATTGACTACTGCACTGTTTAACCCAGGTAACTACCTCTTGTTAATTATTTTACTTTATTCTTATAATACTGGTTTTATCAAGTAAGCTTTTTGTGAAGAGGACACTGTAGTGAAGGAGCTGCTTTCCTTGCAGATCAAGTTGTTCGTGCTGGAAGGATGGGTCCTAGGAAATAAGCTCTCTGGGGAAGGAGATATCTATCAACAGTGGGTGCAAAGCATCGATAGAATTCAAACCAGTGATTATGCTATAAACTGATAGATTATACTGATACAAATAGTTGGTACACATCGATGCCACACCCGTCCTGGGAGAACGTTTAGTGTGGGTAGGGGGCAATGATTCTTCCAAAAAGAGTTTCCATGAGGAATGCCTTCAGTTTCTGCTGTAGGAGTTTCCCTTATTTTTAAGAGGCCTAGAAGCATTTCTGCAGTAAGTGATGAACCCCCTTCAGTGGCTGACAGAGGTAGAATAGTTGTCGTAACAGAAAAGATGAGTCGAGAACTATTATCAAGTAACTAAGTATCCTAGTTGCTAGTAACTAAGATATCATGCCCTTCATTGTTGGACAGGGTAAGACAATATGGTAAAGAGAGATATCTTAAAAAATGCTGATAAAAATTTTGGAATCATATTAATTACAATGAAATGTATTAATTCATTACACATTTCATTACACATTAATTCATTACTGGGCAGCTCAGTAGACCAGTGGGTATGGCACCTGGCTACTAATCTAGAGGTCCTGGGTTCGATTACTGGGCCCGCACCATAAAATCAAGGTGCGTTTTTCAGCCCCCAGGTCGACTCAGCCTGTTGAAAATGAGTACCTGGTATAACATCCGGGGGATAATAATGGGCGGCTGAAGCGTAGTGCTGGCCTCACTGCCTTCCTTGTATGCCGTATGGCTCGCATAAGGGAACCTACCCTGCCTTCTCCTAAGCTACTTCAGTGGTATCCACAGGAGCCATTATTATTATTATTATTATGTATTAATTTGTTAGTCTTATTATTTAATGTTATAGTGTTAACAGTATCTTGTTCTTATGTGAATTGTATGTTTTGAAAAGTTTCAGAAAATTACCTTCAGGCAGATCTAAATGTAAATGGATTAGTTTTGGAACCAGCAGAAGAGATAAATGCTCAGGATACCACTATGGATGGCATACACACAAGTGAATCTTGTGGGATGTATGTTGATAAGTTGTATAAATAATAATTATTCTTAATAAGTTGTATAAATAATAAGATTTATATATTTTATGAGTCCATTGAGTTTGCAGTTGAATTAAGGGCTGCAGTTTGGGGGGGGGGGATGAAAACGGATGAAAATGGAATGGATGAAAACATACTTTATACAAATAATTTGAACTGCATCTTCTGTAATAACAATTATTTAATACTTTTTCTATGTTATAAAATTATCTTTTGTGTTCATAATTTCTTATCTATCCATGACATAAATTGATTCTGACATAATATTGTGACATATCTATTGACATAATAGTAATCTGAAGATGAACACAGTTAATAATTCACACTCTAGAACAGTGTTTCCAAATGTTTTGGCTCTTTGTTCCCTTTTCAAAGATAATTGTTTCCATTATCCCCTCCGGGAAACTATATGAATCAATTTATTTTGGGCATATCTGTCCCTTGGTTTATATCATTAGTGGACATTTGTAAAAAAAAAGATACTTTTAGTCTCAAAAAATGTCATTGTCAGAAATCTAAATAGTGTCATTCCCTGCTAGATGAATACAAAACATTAATTCCTACTCTCTCTCTCTCTCTCTCTCTCTCTCTCTCTCTCTCTCTCTCTCTCTCTCTCTCTCTCTCTCTCTCTCTCTCTCTCTCTCTCTCTCTCTCTCTCTCTGTGTGTGTGTGTGTGTGTGTGTGTGTGTGTGTGTGTGTGTGTGGGTGTGTGTGTGTGTGTGTGTGTGTGTGTGTGTGTGTGTGTGTGTGTGTGTGTGTGTGTGTGTGTGTGTGTGTGTTAAAAGTATAGAGGCAGCCGTCATGCTGTCATAAGCTTTTCTTTATCACAAAGTGATCTGTCTGTCTGTTTAACTAAACCTTTCAGTGAACCACTGAGTGTTCT
Source organism: Magicicada septendecula (assembly GCA_034769895.1). NCBI lineage: Eukaryota > Metazoa > Arthropoda > Insecta > Hemiptera > Cicadidae > Magicicada > Magicicada septendecula. The sequence goes on from CM068367.1 coordinate 1,092,014,081, forward strand.
ATTAACATGCACATTAATTTTATTAGTTTTAATAAGAATCCGTATCATTTGCATCATAAAGCATTCAATTGATGGTGTCCTACTTCTTGCTAGAAGTTGATAAATATTTTGTACAAACTAATATTGTGTTCCTACTCTTTCATCAATTATTTGCAACTGGAAATGTTTAATTTGTTCTAAAACTGCTACTTCTAAGTCATACTGAGTACTCTACTATCTTTTCTATGGCACACTGTATAATTGTTTGCTACAGTATGTTGATTAGTGCATATAAACTATACATGGTAGCGAGTTCCCTCTGTAGTTTTGGCAGTTCATTTTATTTACCATTTATGTATTGGACAAATCAGGCCCATCTCTAATGTTTAAAGCCTTTTTGTATTCTCCATGGTCTCCCTAGTAGTTAATGCAGCACTTTGAATAGGTCTTCACCTCCATTTTTTCATTTATGATAAGGTATTATTTAGCCCAGGTGCTTTATTACTTTTGAACATTTATACATTTGCAATACTCTGTGAGTTTGTATACTTTGTAAATTAATTTTAATAATAAAAATAATGATTATAATGTCACTAATAGTAAGTAGTTAGTAATGGTGGTGGTAGTGGTAATAATTAATCTTATATTACAGTAATGAAGATATTAACAATGTTTTTTGTTCAGTGATGATGAGGCTGGTTTAATAATGCAGCATATGGATATACGTGAACCTTTGTCAACATTGAGACTTTTGTTAGAAAAGAGGCTGAATATGACTCTAAATGGATATGAATTTTGGTTACAGGACACACAGCATGTGAGTACCATGTAACCAGATTTTTTTAGAAGTATTATTGGTTCCAGTGACTTATTCAAGGGGTTGTGAGGTTTACAGCTCCTGTTGAGTGTTGCTAGTAAGATCTTATAGGTAAAGACTCTATAAGGCAGGGAATACCAGTTAGACATTGCCAGTGTCTGTGATGCAACATACAATGTAGGCTAAAATCCAGTACACCTGTACACCAACATCCCAACACATCTCCTCGCTTTTCTTGTAATGACTTCCCTTCATAGAAAAATCCTGGGTTATAGACATACATTCCTCATAGGAAAATTTTAGTCGGTACCGACCTCTATGTATTAATCCTGGTTATGCTACTGATTATTTCCAGTATATTAATGTTTATGTATATAAAATTGATAATGGATGAAAATTGAAATAGGTAAGAGGTACATAAAACTATTAAGTTTAACCAAAATTCAAAATTTGAATGTACTGATAGTTTGCCTGGGGGATGGGATTTCTTGGGAGAAGGTAACTACCAATAATTATGAAAAGGCATTGTATCTATTTGACGTTGAAGCATTTAACAATTAGAAATTTATCTTCATTACAGGTTTTAGTAGAATAGAATGTTTCTTTTATCAAATTCATGGTTCAAAAATTTGTCTTTCATGAGAATTCAGAAAGTTCATTTTTGAATACTTTACATTTAATTTGTGAAGGAACATAATTTGAAACAGCCTGGGTCGCCACACATTTGATAGATGGCGTGTGAGAGCCCTATCACTATCCTAACTAATGACGGTAACGCTAAAAAAAAAAACTATTCAGTAGATGTAAATAACCAAGTCTGTATAAGCGAGCCCCTGAGTACAGGTTAGGTCAGGGTCAGGTGACAAATAAAAAAAAAGCTTAAATTATAAATTATATTTATTGTATATTATAATTCAAAAATGACAATATAAAAAAAAATACAAAAAAAAAAAATCTTTAACTCTACAACCCCAGAGTTTCACCAGCACTTTCTTATTATTTTTTTTTTCTTTTAATGTACCATAATATTTACAGACCCTTTATTTTCTACACACGTGCCCCCCCCTACACACACACACACACACACACACTGATTTTCTTAATTAAAAAGTGTACAATTTAAAATGTGGTAAAAAAATAATATAGTGCACCACATATGTATATTATAATATATGCATTATAATATATGTATTATTATTATATGTATGAATCATGACTATTCATCAGTAATACAAATTTCTGTAGTTCATTAAAATCATCTTACTACTTTCTAGGTCATTTAATAGCTGCAAATAATGTTCTCTTCTTCGCATTTCCTTTATGATTAGTACACTTTTATTAAGAGAAAACATAAATTACAGAATCACTCGTACAATTTTTACATACATCCATTAAGTTAACAGTACCATCAACGAAGTGACATGTTTGGAGTAAAAATTTGTGACGGCAGTTATGTACGACTACTTAACAATCATCTACACCCACGGTATTCACCCTCTTTATAAATCATGTTATTCTTCACAAGTTGAATAATAATAATAATATAGTATATTAATATAATAATAGACCACAATTATAAATCTGATAACAATCCAGAGACAAAATTTGTATTCACCAATGAAAAATGTTAATAAATATCCAGATAATTTGAAAATTCTAACTCTCTTCTCTTCACTATAAATTTTCCATGAGCAAGCATATGCAACACATACACTGTTTGTAATATTTCTCTTTTTATTTGGCCATTGTCTTTCTACTAATTTTATTTGTATGACTAGTCATACCTGTTTTTCAGTGTCTCACTACTCACAAACTTAAATTTGGTTGCTGTTGGATCTCTCTCTCCCCCATTGAACAAGCTCACTCAGCTTTTCTCACTCATCACTCGACTTACACTACTCCTGACAAATGTCACCTTCCTTTGCTATTTATCTAGTTCCCCTGCACAAATTATGCTTTTCAGCTCGAATTCATGAACACCGTCTACCTTCTAGAGCTTATTTTGGCTCTACCTTGTACACAAGCGAACTTACACCCACGCCATTATTCAGAGAGCTTAATACCACAGACTGACTGTGACAGTACAAAAGCCCGTCTTAATGTTCATTGGTACGAAGAGGATAAATTTATTGTATTTTAATATATGTAAATGGTTAGGTGAATTCCCCCCCCCCACGTATAAGAACACAACGCAGTTTCATCTGTACGAGCCGAATCCAAGGTCGTGGCGTACGTGCGATTCTGCACACATATTTGGGCGAACCCAGTTAAGAAAGCACTGGTAAGACGTCATCAATCATAATACGTAACAATAGTGACGCAAAACAAGGGCGTCGCCCGCTTAAAAACAATAGAATTATGATGAGGCTAATCCCCTCCACCTATAAAATTTACGCAAATATGGCGTTCTCAGTCTTTTACAGCAAATCAGAGCGTCAACAGCTGAAATTGCAGTTGGCGTAGTTTTCGCCAAAAGTGTTTAATCAAATTACAAAATGTAAATAAAATGTAACAGTGAACTTTTAAACAACCACTAGCAAATTACTATCCAAGTATGTAAATTAGAATCAGTGTTAACAGAGGAAATCGACGAGGGACCTTCGGCGAACATCTGCCAGCAAATGGGGAAAAACCTGACATCAACTGCGGCCCTACAATTTCACACATTCAGGGAAGTCCAAATTACTAATCTACCTTAATATTTCTGAGCTCAAAATTATAATGAATTAAACAAAAAATGTATCTGTGTTAGCGAGTGTGTGGGAGAGAGCATGAGAGTGTGAACGTGCCGGCTATAACGATAAAAGATTGGGGCATTGGTTTGTGCTATATAACGATCGTAAATTGAATTGATCAAATTTTTTTTAGAGCTGCAGCTATGGTTAACTTTATAATAGGATTAAGTATAAAAGTAATTGAAAATTAATGAGTAATGGAGATAGGCGTAAGGATGTGTAGACGCCATTTTGTTTTTGTTCATATGCGGTGCTATCTTTGGTTTCCGTGAAGGTTTATAACGCTAATTCAGATTAATTAAACAAATTCATGGCACCAAAAAATTGTAGTCAGAGTCATTATTTCAACAACCCTCAGTGTTTCTGAATCTCGCTGAGCACGAATCCTGGCCCTTAGAGTTGAAACTCATGTTGTGTATAACCATGTGCTCGAATCGGATGTGGCATGGAACAGGCGGTAAGTAAATTATTTTATTTATTAATAACAAATATAAAAAATAAGAATATTGGAGTGTAGGAAAATAACAATTGGCAGCCCGAACTGCGACTTTATATACAAATTATTTTATATAAAAATAAGCCAGATTCAGAAACAGAGTGGGTGGTGAAATGATTCGTAGCATAACACGTAAGAGGTTATAGCAATGGTTAGGTTATGTTGATGATAGATTAAAAGACCTATACGCAACAATTCAAAATAAACACTAGTTTATTATTAAAGAAAATTTCATTAACAATGAAAGTGTCGGTCTAAATGACACAGCGACAGAATCAGTAATAATGAATGGGATCGTTGCAAACTCAACACCTGTCGGTAGTAAAGTATCATTAGATGACTTGTTTCAATTAATGAAAAGTCAAAGTCATGAGTTAAATGTAAAGTTTGATGAGAAATTCAATGAAATGAAAAATGAGATCAAAAAACAAACTTTTAAGTTCGATAAAAGAATCGATGAAATGCATGCACGTTTCGATGAAATGGAGTTAGAGAATAATAGAGAAATAGATAAATTGAATGAAAACAAAAACGACAAGGTAAGTAGTGGGGAGAATTATAATAATAAAAATAAAAATATGGTATTAGAAAGTAATGGTGAGAATATTGGTAGTGATAATGAGATTTTAATGGGAGTAGAATATGATAATGATGGAATGTTAGTGTGGGATGAGTTAGAGAGAAAGTGGGGAGAAAGTATAATTGTAAAAGGGTTGCAGGGGGTAAATTTTTCCCGTGTTGGTGAAGTAAAGGCTTCACATGTGTTTAGGAAGGATGAGAGTGCCTTCAGTATATATTTGGAAGACGATATGTCTGCAAATAAATTTCCCTGGGTTTTTTGTGCACTTCATAGGTGTGCAGCAATTATGAGTTAGTGTCCCCTGCATATTTGGAGAGTGAGAGATATATTGAGAGAGAGAGGTACTGTAAGGAGAGAGAGAGAGAAAGAGAGAAATAGAGATTTTTAAAGTGAATAGAAACTATGAAGAATTTGTAGAGAGGTTAGGTGGAGAGAGAAGTAATAATAATAACGAGTACTTACCTTATAGTGAAACTGAGGTAGTAGGAGATGATGATGAAAATAATGACTTTGTAACTTACCTGATTGTGACTAATCATACTGAAGGTGACAGGACCATACCGAATGTTGACAAGTTTTATGATATAGTAATGTGGAGTAATCCTGCAGAGTATTACTATGGTATAATGGATAAAACAGATTTAATTAGTTATTATATTACAAAAGTTGATATAATGTACTTAATTAAAAATGAGTTGTGTGTACATAAAATAAGATTATTATTTGATGATGGAGGATAATTATTTTATTGTGTTATGAACATTTAATTATGTGATAATGTGGTTTCAAGATGGACTGTTTTTATGAACTGATTTATGGTCAATGATTAAATGATAATTTGGATTGTATATTTTTGTGTGTTAATGTAAAGGTATTTGTGTATTACATTGTGTTGTGTATTATATGTATTTTTATGTAAACCAGGTATGTAATAGGAAGTCATAGTGAAATCGCTTTAATAATACTTATAACATTTTGTTCTCAGATGAAAGTAATGGTGAAATTTTTAAATAATTGAAATAAATAATTGAAGATTAATTGCTGAATTATCATTGTACAGAGGAATTTTGTGAGATTTAGATTTTAATGATTAGTAAATGAGTAAACATAAATGTGTTCAGGTATTGAGTTGTATTATTATTGTAAGATAAGTGATGAATTTTCAGGGATCAAATTAAGGTGAAATGTTGTAAAGAGTGTTAAGTTTTATTTTATTACTTTAATTGTTTGTCTACTAATTGCACATATAACACTTTTAACGTCTGTATTCAGACGCCATATTTAAAGTTAGCCAACTGAAAACGTGGGTACTTACCTAAATCGGGTTCTTTTCAGCGAACACAGGAGAACAGAATTATGGTTATTCAAAATAAAGAAAGCTTTACTTATTTCCCATAATTAAGTTTTATTGACATTTCATTACTTTCTTTCATCATTATATTTTTTTATCATTGAAAAACTACCTCTTCCACACCCTCATCTATTATAAAATTCCCATTCTAAAACTCACATAAAATAAAACTGAAACATAGTATAAAAATTTTCAAATAATAAGAAATCAAGATATTAAATATAACTAATTTCTAGAAACACAAACCAGCCTTCTTTATCTACATACTTCCACTCACGCACTAAAACATTACGAGTTAAAAAAAAAACGTATTAATATTGAAATATTGATTTTTTGTTGTATTACCTACCTTTCGTAAAACTTCCAAGGTCTCGTCTGGTGTACTCATTAGCAGAGAGAAATAGGTAAACGCAATAACCAATACATCTTGATATGTGAAATTAAACCTGTTTTATTATATCTACTTCAACATCTAAATAGTATCAAACAATTTATTTTATGTATCACTGTAATACTCATTGTATATGGTTGACTTTACTTACGTTATACAGGAAACCAAATTTGTTACACCATTTAACACTAATGCTTATACCCTAACCAAACTAACAAAAGTTACTAAACTAAATAGGCCGCCCAGCCTGCTCGCACACAACATTCATTCTATTTTAAACCCCCATTTTATATAAAATGATAATGAATTTAGATGGATACGATTACATGTTGCTGAGGAGTCCTCATCGACCGCATGGCGTGTTGCACTCACTATTAGTTTTGAAAAAATATTGTTATTGTCCCATTGGTTTTGGAAACCGCACTTCGTCCACTAGTTCTACTACTTTCCACTACTTTATACCATTTACATTTGTATATGGTCGGTCGACCGTAAATTAGTTCGAACAGATTTTTTGAAGACGACCACGCGTGGCCTATGTTCGTTGTCGACTTAGTGACGCTACTAGGTGCGTTGGTCAAAATCATTTCCGTCAGCATGAGCGGTGATTGGCTGCGGCTCTTACATGGCAGGTTCCGGTGATCGACTTTGTTGTCGAGAGTATAGATAGCGGCACACGAGCGCACACTCACCGCCACATTCCATTGTAGCTGGTTGTTAGTTACAAAATTTTTGTTACTTCTCCCCAACGGAAAATACAAGCATACGCGCACCGGCTCGCATTCTGACGCTGTTATCATTGTGTACTAGGCACAGACTGGTACTGAATTGTCTACAGGGTGTCCAATAAAGCATGTCTCATTGTCCGCAAAAGGTGTCTAAACATATCAGTCCCAATATTTATTAAATGAAAAAATAAAAACTTAGACCCTTCAAAAATAGCCCCGTTACAGCACACACCCAGTTGTTATTCCCTTAGAGATCTCATTTCTTTTTAAAATATAATAATAATGTTAAAATTGTGATTTCAGCTCTTATTCAGATATTGTTATGCCCTTTTTGTTACTTATCTTGATAATTAGTTCTGAAGACGCCGCATTGTCCCACACGCACCACGTAGACTTTTACTTAATTTTCACTGAATTTACATGTTTTTTAAGAATGATTTTACTGTTAGTTAATTCTGACTACGGGTTTAAATTTATGCTTCACATTTAAAAACTGTTATTTACATTTTGCTGTTTTGCGGGCCCGCAATTTACGTTCCGGAACTTTTGTATATGTCACTCGCGCGAGTGCTTAATTAAGACTGGGCTGAGACAAACGGCACTACATTGTGAAGCGGCCGCTGCTGTTTACCAACTTTTCATTGTCTTGAGTTCTCATATCACTACGCCAGTAGTAGTTTCATCTAACACTCCTACATTCCAAAGCTGGGATTGTCTCTGACGTAAGATCGTCTGATGTTATTACATAATCGGTTAGTCACTGGTTCTCAAAATAACTGCTTTACTCGCATCTGGAGCTGACCTTGACACATTTTTGCTTGTTTGTCTTACTACGTCTTTATAATTCATGAAGAATATTTAAAATCACTTTTGCCAATTTTGTCCCAATAAAATTTACCTTTATTCTTAATTTATGTTTACATCTCCCAAAATTATTATTACATCGTAAAAATGCTATTTACTTTTATTAAAATACAAATTTATTTATTTCCCCGGGTAGGCCAAAATGTCCCGTTACAATACCCCCTCAATGAGAGGTTTTATGCCGAAGCATAAAAACTCTCATTGACACATTCATACTTGCTAAAGGGATCAGCCAGGATATGTCGCCACAACCCCCTTTACAGTTTACAAACAAAATATAATTAACTCACCCTTGGTTCAGTGACTATGACTGCACCTGAATGACCTTACTGGACTTCTCTCTCGAGATCCCAACACCATAAAGTCAGCCAGGTACTTAACGCCCCTGCTCTTACGCGCTGGCCAGCTCAGGACCGCCACCACAGCATCACCAAACACTGAAACAACAAATCAAAATATCAACTATTGGCCTTGTACAATACTATATCCCTAACTGATCTGTTTCCCCTTAGCGGTGCTGGTTTGCGTTAAGAAGCACTGGTTTTTCCTCTTAACCTCTAACATATATATGAACTTATAACCTAACATGATACATATTTTAAATCTCATTCTATCTACTTCCTCTTGTTAACTTTTATCCCAAAATTCAAAATACATTCCTCTGATTCTATCAGAATTTAAATAAACACCTCCCATTACCATATTACACATCTCTCTCATCCCCAATTTGCATCTAAAATCTTTAAATTCATAAAAGTCTCTTAAACACTAAACAAACATAATACAACATAATAAAACATAGTATATTCATGATTCACATTGTTATTATTACCTTAAAATAAACATTTCACATTTAAGTTTGACAAAAATTTACACACTTTACATCTAAAATTTGCATATAAAATTACCTTTTAATCTCAATTGAACTTTTATTAATTAATCATCAATTATTTATCACTTACTATACCATTAACTTTTCCAAAAAAATTTTTTGTATTTAATTTTTTTTTTCAACCTTCATTTTACATAACATTTCATTTATTATTCCATTTTATTAATTTGGGTGATTCTCAGTTATTCATCATAATTCACTTTATCAACTTGGCATTTACTTATAATCTTACCCCTTTTATGACTCTAACTCCCACTTACAAATTCTTTATATAGTATGACACCCATCTACCAAAACATCTACCAACCCTTCTCTACCTCTAACTTACTACTCTAACTCATTTCACATCATTCTACCCTTTTAACAAAATACTCTCTACCCCTTTGTACTCAGGACGTGTGTTCCCCTCCCAATGCTCATTCCCTTATTTGGTTCCCGGACCCTCCCTAGGTAACCCTTTCCGGCGCTAATTGGTTCCCCTCCTGCCACAACGCTTTTCATTGAGGACTTCTTATCACACCACCCCCCTTACAAAATTCCACTATCAACTAATTACGCTCCTATTACCTCACTTTCATATTCTACAAAATATCTCAATTTCATTTATTAACTCAATATATCAATCATTATTCTACATATTTCCCAATGGCTACTGTGTCACTATCAATATTCAAATTCTACATTACTTGTATTTCACCTCTTATTCTCTCTAACACCCATCTATACTCAACTTGGACTGACTCAAATGTCTTACTTAAACAATTTCTATCACCCAACTTCTATCTTTCACAACCCATTGAAAATTTTAACTATCTCAAATTTATTTCATTATTTATTTAAAATCTTTACACATTGAAAACTTATTCTATAAAATATTATTACATTTTTATAATCCTTATCCCTAACATAATAAAATAATAACACAACATAAGAAACATCTAGTACACCCATTTCTCAAATCAAAACAAAATTATTTAGTCACCTCAGTAGCGAGTCATCATTATTAAGTTACAACAAATTTTTAATTCATTACTCCCCCGAGTAACCTCCTTTACCACACACACTATGACCCCCCCTGGACTGTGGCGTCCAGTTGCGTCCACAAGGACTGAAGTTTTGGAGGAATTTTGTCATCTCCTTGTCCTTGTTTCTGCGTTACATTTTTTCAACAACTAGATATCATCATATATAAGTTACAGATTTATACGCCCTTAATGCGGGTCTATCACCTGGTTAACTGTTCCCACACGAACAGAGTGATAGCCGTTGCTCCATAGTTCCGGGGATTTCCCCTAAGTCACCCCCCAATAATTTCAAATTATACCAATTTCAAGCCAACTATGGTCAATACAATTGCTGCCCACAGCTGGCTGTCGTCCAAAACCACGATTAGTGCTGGTAAGGCAGTAATCGCCCGAAAAGGCGGGGAAATCATCTTTCATTTCAGGCATGTTCTTTCATCATCATAATACACTGCACGGCAACAAATCAACATATAATATGAAATTATATAACAAGTTGTGCAGTGTATATTACGCCATTTTGGCCTCCGATGATGGTAACATACTTTGATGTTACCACCAACACTCATCGCTATCTGCAGTAGCACATGCCACCACTGCAATAGCATAACTAATAACTAACTTAACCCTTCTACTGCTGCAGTCTCTATTTTCCATAATTATTTCACTTCGAATCATCAAATAACCCCCCAAAATTACTCTTCTCTCTTGCTTGATAACAAGTTTTTTTTTTTTTTTTACTCTCAGACACTTCTGCAAGTCCTACTCTTCACTTGTACTGCAAACTTTACAATTATATTGGTCACTTATTTACTAGAATAAAATTTAAAATTATAAACATTCCAAATTATATAGATTGATGAGTATTTACATTGGAGGCTAATTCTTATCCTTAATCAAGAGTGGTAAGTTCGTAATTGCCTGAAAAGACAGGGTTTTTCCGCAGAGCGGATAGGGACACGGTAGACATACTACGTGAATTCACGTACTCCTTTTTACTACCTTTAACCTCATATTTATTCCTCTTATTCTCCCATTTATTCTAACCCGCCGTCTATCTCACCCCTATCCCTTTTGCAACAAAATTCGTCTTTTCCAAACTATACCGTAACTACAGCCATTGGCTAAATTTAGTTTTTACCAATAACACTAGAAAATTTATGTGAATGCACTGCCTTGTAAAATATAGCCTCCTTAATTATTTACATTCACTCCAAGGCAGTACTGGTACGTGATATGGTACAACTAGCCGCTGCACCCTGAGTGTAAAAAATTTTATACCACGTACCTTTAGGGGTCCCCCTCCCCATTCAATGAGATGCTGAAATTTCTATTCTATACCAATTTTGGTGGAGCCGGACCATCGTCGTTTCCCCTCCCTAAAGAAGTTCTGCAACCATGGTCCGCCTCCAAGTGCCGAAACCCACGGTCAGGACTGGTAAGATCGTGACCGCCCAAAAATGGGGGAGAGTCCCTTCTGAAACATAAAATAATATATTAAAATTCAATTACTTATTGTGACCGATACAACTTCAAGTTCGTCGCATTTTGTGTACTTACTATCTCCTGCGTTGCTTGGTTGCGTAACACGTACGCATTATTCATCTTTACTTCTACAATTTCGTATGGTCCCTCATATAATAGAAAAAACTTCTTTATCTCCTTATCTTGTGCACTGGACAAATCGTGTCTCCTTACTAGTACTAATTGCCCTACCTCATATTTAGTCCACTTAGCTTTAGCATCATGTCTCTGCTTTCTCCTTTCTCCTTTTGTGAGTAAATTTTCATTCGCTAGTCGGATCTTCATATTCACATCTATAGTTTGATTTTCTGGTGGATAGTCAAAAAGTTGTTCCAATATTCTAGGTGGCCTTGTTCCCTTTATTAATTCGTACGGCGTAAACCCGGTGGATTCATGGGTGGTACTATTCAACCATTCTTGTACTTTCTTAACGTAGAATGGCCATTCTGTATGTTTGGCGTGACAATACGCCCGAAATATCCTACCAATCTCTCTCATCACCCGTTCTGCCTGGTTTGACTGTGGGTGGTAAACTGCCGTATGTTTGGGTATGATGCCTTCCCATCCAAGAGTTTGTCTCCACCTACCACTTATAAACTGAGGTCCATGATCGGATAAAATTACCTTCAGCTTACTTATACTCACCATATAATCTCTCGTTATCTTTTCGCTCAGCACTCTGCTCGTTGCTCTCTTGATACTATATAACCTAACAAACTTCGAAAACGTGTCTAACACAACAAAAACATACATTACTCCACCCCTACCTTTGGGTAATGGCCCATATAAATCTACAGCTACTAAATCAAACGGTCTCTCTACCTTAATATAATTCATTTCCCCTTCTACTCTATAATTCACTACCTTAGACCTCTGACATAAATCACACACCCGTAACAACATCCGTACTCGCCTCTCCATATTCTTAAAAACACACGATTTTTTTAAAACATTCATACACTTTTTCGCACCAAAATGCCCATACCTTATATGGCAATCCCAAATAATTTTATCTATCAACCCTTCTGGTACAACTAATCTCCAATCACGTTCACCCCTTCTACTTTTTTTGAATAGAATTCCCTGATATATTTGAAAACGTGCATTATATTCCGACCCATCTACATCCGCTTCTAAACTAGCAATTATTTTACCCGATTTGTTTTCAGATCTTTGCATGCTTTTAATGTCCCTTAACTCCTCACCAAAAATTCTATCTTCCCTCGTTAACCGGAAAATTTCTATCTCCTTAAGATCCCTCCCTGTTTTATTTTCTATGTTATCTACCCTGGAGAGAGTGTCTGGTACTTTATTGTCTGTCCCCTTTATATATTCCCATGAAAAATTGTATTCTTGTAAGGTTAGTACCCACCTGGTGAGACGACTATGCGTTAATCTGCAGGAGTTCAAGAATGACAGCGCTTTGTGGTCCGTCCTGATAACTGTCTTATTCCCCAAGATGTAGGTGCGGAACTTTCCTACCGCAAACACGATACTCAGCAACTCCTTCTCCGTAGTTGTATAGTTTCTTTCAGCGGCCAAAAGAGATCTGCTGGCGAAAGCTATCGTGTGGTGTTCTTTGTCGCTATCCTCCTGATACAACTCCGCTCCCAGGGCGACATTACTGGCATCAGTCTGTAAGTAAAAGGTTTTTAAGAAATCAGGGTGGTTCATCATTATCATATTTGAAAATTTTCTCTTTATCTCCTCGAAAGCATCCCTTTCCTTCTCTCCCCATTTCCATTGTTTATTTTTCTGTAGTACAGCACTTAACCATGCTGTTGTCTGCACGTAATTTTTCTGGAATTTTCTATAGAAATTGCACAAACCCAAAAAACTTTGTAACTGTGTAATATTCTTAGGTTCGGGAAAGCGCATTATAGCTTCTACTTTATCAGGGTTAGCTAAAATTCCTTCAGGAGTTATTATAAAAACCAAAAAATGTATTTCAGTTTGTAAAAATTTCGACTTCTCCCAATTAACGGTTAAACTCCCATTCTTTAATTTATCCAACACATACTCAATATGTTCTAAATGTTCCGCGAATGTTCTGGATGCTATTAGTATATCATCCACGTATACAGTCAGAAAATCTAAGTCCTTCTGTTGTAATACCATGTCTAACCACTTAATAAAACTCGCTACGCTAGTGTTAAGCCCAAATGGCAAACGTTTAAACTGATAATTCTTACCATTGAAGAGAAATGCAGTATACCTCCGACTCTCTGCTGCTAACGGCACCTGCCAGTATCCTGCGGTTAAATCCAAAGATGTCATGTATTTAACCCCGCTGAATTTCTGAAAAATCTCATTAATAGGTTCCGGTGACTCCCGGTCAGGTATTATAATCTGATTTATTTTCCTTGTATCTAAGCATAATCTTACCTTTCCGTCCTTCTTTATTACCACCACCAATGGGTTCGAGTAAGGTGATATTGATCTTTCAATTATGTCTCCCTCCATCATTCGATCCAACTCCTCTTGAACCGCTCTCCTCTTTGAAAATGGTACTGGATAACTCCTCTGCATGTAGGGTGAGTGTTCTCGAACCTTCAGCTCACACATATAGTCCCTGGCTTTTCCAGGCAACTCCGCAAACACATCTCTAAAACGTTCAACAACTGCCCACAACTCCTGTCGTTGGGGACTCCCTACAACTTCACCCTCATTAAAAAATTTATCAGCCCTATTTTCCCATACTCTCTCATCACTTACATACCTCTCTCTCTCCTCATTTTCTACAATCTCACTCTCTCGACATATATTCACTTTAGTTTCTATATCCCCATGGCCTCCTCGCTTTTGTATCATTTTTACCCTAACTTCATCTAACACCCTCTTAAAATTAACCCTGACTGTTTCACCCCCTCTATTAAATTCTACTATCCGTTTATTAAAATCTATTACTGCCCCATTTCTCTCCAAAAAATTATTTCCCAAGATTCCCAAGATTCTAAACTCAGTCCCTTAACTACTAGAAAAGTATTCTCAAATTCCGTTTCATTAAGGAATATATTTAACTGTACTTGTTTAGTAACTCGTTTACTACATACTCCAGTTACCCCCACTACTGTTACGCCCGCAACTGATAATGATGGTATATTTTTATTTACTTCTTTTAATTCTCCCAGTACATTTTCTGAAACTACTGATATTTCACTCCCTGTGTCAATTAATGTTTTAAAATTCTTACCTTCTATGGTGACGATTACCTCCATCAATCCAGTTTTATTTTCTATAACTTTCATGTCATCTTCCTCCAACAACTCCGTCATGTCCATTTGTACTACATTATTATGATATTCGTCGGTTATCTGGACCCTCTTGTTCTCCGTGGACAATGGTGGGGTCCTCGCTTCCATTGTCGGCCTCAGTTTTCCGTTGACGTACCCGCCACGGCTTGGTTATATCCTCCTCTCCCTCTCGTCGCATGTCCACCTCCTCTGTCGTTACCTCTTCCTCGTTGTTGTTGATGATGTTGATTCGGTGCCACGTTGCTCTGTTGGCAATCTCGTGCTTTGTTGCATCTGTAACATACTGTTCGGATAGCATAATTCTCATATTCACAACTTAAACATTTCCATATTCCGCCTCTAAAATTAGGGTTATTATTTCCCCTCATTCCTCTATAAGAGTTTGGTGTTCCCCTATACTGATGATAATTGTCGTTATTTAGTACCGCTGGTGGATTTGGATGCCTCCCTACTTCGCGTTCCCCAATATTTTGTAATACATCTAACATATTTTCCAGTTCGTTTATATCCACTATCTCTCTCGTCATTAAAGTTATCTGTACCTCTCTGGGCAGGTGTTTACTAATATGTCTAACGAATGACCGGAACAGCAACGGCGGTTCTAGGTACTTTGCTTCATTATATATTTTCATGACGTACATGGTTAGGTGGTTGTTTATTCTCCCAAAATTCCCAGTTCCCATTATTTTACTACGTAAAATTTCCTGGTCCTCTTCTGACCAATACTTGTTTCGGAATGCTAACTCGAATTTTTCATAACTACTCCACTCTGTATTATGTACTTCCGCCCATATTTCGGAATTACCCTTAAAACACTTTAAAATTTTTAACAATTTAATCTCCCAACTACTACTATTAAATCGGTTAAATTCCCTTACCCTATTCAGAAATTGTAAACATATATCATATGTAAACATATGAGGTTATGTTTACTCATAGCCCCCACACTCTCTTGTATTGATTGTGTACATACACTTTCTACCTCCATTATTTTAATCTTTATGTCATCATTATTTTCATTAATTTTACTAATACACTTACTTTCTATCTCTACACTCTGTTCTTTAACTTGACTTTTAATTTGATCTGTCAATAGTTCATTTACATTACTGATTTTACTTTCAATATTTTCTGTGATTTCACAAATTTTTTTATTGAACTTACCATCTACTGATTCTAATATCTGCTCTCTAATATTATCACAACGTGTATTAATTGCATTCACTTGCTCACTAAACTTGAAATTCTGTTGCTTAATTTCGTTTCTGATTTCATCAAATTTACTATTTATTTTATCATTCTGCTCATTTAATTTTTCATTAAAATTGCTGTTTTGAACGTCAAAACGACGATCTATTTTATCGAATTTTTCATCAAAATCATTACTTTGTTTATCAAATTTAGCATCTATTTTGTCATATTTAACATTGGAATCGCTTTTTTGTTCCTCAAACTCTTTACTGACTTTTTCAAATTTTGTATTTAAGTTGCTATTTATATTTTCAGACATTGTTCTTATTAAGTTAAACATATCGTCCATCGACAACTCTTTGACTCTTGTTGTCATTGGAGTAGATTGTGCTTCTATCATTGACTCTGTAAGAGTGTTTTCTAAATTTAATTCTTTATTCTCCATTTTGTAATGGTAAAATTATTACTTTTATCAAAATACTAACATATATAACATCTACTTTTCACACAACAATGTATTCTACTTACATAACACTTTACGTTACTTCTCGTAACCTCCTACGTACCTTATTTATACTTCATTTATTTCAAACCACCATTCTGCTCTCCAAGTGGCCTATATTTTATATAAATTTCTTTATATAAAATTGTCCCTCAGTTACGGGCGCCATTGTTAAGTTTTATTTTATTACTTTGTTTGTCTACTAATTGCACATATAACACTTTTAACGTCTGTATTCAGACGCCATCTTTAAAGTTAGCCAACTGAAAACATAGGTACTTACCTAAATCGGGTTCTTTTCAGCGAACACAGGAGAACAGAATTATGGTTATTCAAAATAAAGAAAGCTTTACTTATTTCCCATAATTAAGTTTTATTGACATTTCATTACTTTCTTTCATCATATTTTTTTATCATTGACAAACTACCTCTTCCACTCCCTCATCTATTATAAAATTCCCATTCTAAAACTCACATAAAATAAAACTGAAACATGGTATAAAAATTTTCAAATAATAAGAAATCAAGATATTAAATATAACTAATTTCTAGAAACACAAACCAGCCTTCTTTATCTACATACTTCTACTCACGCACACACCCAGTTGTTATTCCCTTAGAGATCTCATTTCTTTTTAAAATATAATAATAATGTTAAAATTGTGATTTCAGCTCTTATTCAGATATTGTTATGCCCTTTTTGTTACTTATCTTGATAATTAGTTCTGAAGACGCCGCATTGTCCCACACGCACCACTTAGACTTTTACTTAAGTTTCACTGAATTTACATGTTTTTTAAGAACAATTTTACTGTTAGTTAATTCTGACTACTGGTTTAAATTTATGCTTCACATTTTAAAACTGTTATTTACATTTTGCTGTTTTGCGGGCCCGCAATTTATGTTCCGGAACTTTTGTATATGTCACTCGCGCGAGTGCTTAAGTAAGACTGGGCTGAGACAAACGGCACTATGAACTGTTATTAATTAATTGCATAATAAAAATACAAAATAAAATTGAATAAACTTCCACTTACCGTCACTCAGTAGCCTCGGATTCAGGGTTGCGTCATACGAACGTTAGGATACAGGCGTAATTTTCAAGGTTGTGTGAATGATTTACACAACACATTTTTTATGAAGAGAATTACCTTTTAATTTAATTTTGAATCATTTAAAAATTGTTTATAAACTTTACCACATCTGCAATAATTATCTGCAATAATTTTGTGAGAATATGTTGCTTGGTTACATAGTCATCGCTCTTAATCTATCTTATGCTACGGCTTACCTTAATTTTTTACACACACACACACACACACACACACACACACACACACACACACACACACACACACACACACACACACACACACACACACACACACACACACACACACACACACACACACACACACACACACACACCCACACACACACACACACACACACACGCACGCACGCACGCACGCACACACACACGACTGCCCAGCCTGCATATTTTGTACACACCCAAACACACAAAAGTTATAAATCCCTTAACATTTTTTAATAATATTCCTCCCCCCCCGTCGGCCACGCGGTCTTCTCGTCCGCACTCATTGTTCTTGCAAATTTCTTGTTATTGTCCGAAAGAAAGAAAAAAAACGATCTGAAATAACTTTGTTCCTTTAACTGACCGCGGTCACACAAATTTTCACTGTTAGTTCTTTTATTACCGGTAAAATTATGAAATTTTATTAGGAGCCTAACTTGGCCCTGTGTGCCAGCCGACACGTATAGAGTAACTGGGAAGCGTCCTTTGCTGAGCGGTAGGTAGGAACTTCGTATTCACTGCCTACAGATTTCGTCGCCGTTCATAGCTGATTTGCTGTGGCTTATCAACTATGACTATGACACATAGTGTGTTTTTTCCTAGTGTGTAACGACGATATTAGGCGCTGCCATACTGATGTCACTAAAAGGGGGCGGTCCTTAGCGGCATTTCCTGCAGGTCGGCTAAGGAGACGATGAATAAAATCGTTCCCCAGGCATCTTGGTTTTTGGACGACG
Source organism: Magicicada septendecula (assembly GCA_034769895.1). Lineage (NCBI taxonomy): Eukaryota > Metazoa > Arthropoda > Insecta > Hemiptera > Cicadidae > Magicicada > Magicicada septendecula. Next base: position 1,092,032,459 of record CM068367.1, read on the forward strand.
GCGTCATTCCGAGCGCGGACCTGGATCGTTGCGTGCGGGCACCATCACATTCACGCACAGTTCTGAGAATTCGAGGGTGGTACAAATTCTCTGCCTGGTTTCGCAACTGACTATTACGCTGCTGCTTTGTTTCAACGTTGCTTTCTACACATGGTCTGTTACAAAGGAATTAGAGTTTGCACAATAATTTTTTACAAAATCCCAAAAAATGAAATAAATAAAATACAAATACCCCATAACTGTAATAAATGAAATGACCCAATTTTGACACATTACAATACCCCCCCCCCCAATGAGAATTCTGCTGTCCAAAACAGAAGAAATCTCATTGATAAAACCCCGAAGAGGACCGGTGAGGAACTGGTGCCAACAACCCCCTTGTTCTTACTCTTCATGGGTACACGACCCCCCTGGCTTGGCGGCTATGGACGCATCTGAACGAGATCACTGGACTTCTCCATTAGAGATCCCAACACCGAAAAATCGAACAGACAAGTACCACAGCACACCTCGCCGTCTGACATGCTACCCCCCAAAAATCCTCAATCCCTGGCTTATGCCAGATCCTCCACCGATATGTTTCCCCTTGTATGCAAGCTGGGCTGCCTTTAGCAGATACTGGGCTCACACACACTCACATTACATACTGACATTACATATCATAAAATTGAAAAATTTTTAAAAAGTTCTTTAAATTACAACCCATTGGTTGTTTTCAGGTAAACTCGATTCATGAATTTTGTATAAATTTCAAATTATTCTCTTCATTGGTTTCTGTTTTTATTTAAAATAAGTTGATTTAAACATTTCTTATAATTAAGAACATCCTTAACCTAACATGTGATCACTTAGCATCTAACAATGCAATTCAATACAATAAATCAATAAAAATAAACACGGTTAGTACACAGACAATAAAATAATCAAAGCTTAAAAATATTCATTAGCTGGCAGGCGAAAAATAAGATTTTTTTTTTTTTTTTTTAAATATTTTCCAAAAAATTTTAAAATTTAAAGAAAAAAATTTAAATTTATTAAAAGGTTTCCTTTACATATAGAAATTATTTAAAACTTGTTTAAATTGATTAAATAAACAAATTGAATTGACTTCCTACTAAACAAGCTTATATGACCTCACTGTCAGCTGATCGAAACTAGGTCAAGTCCACAACCTTGACCCACATACGTTATATACAATTTTTATCTGAAAATACATTTAACATCTGTAACATTCTAACTTTAAACACGCAAAACATAATAAAATAAAATATTTAAAATAACAAAATATTATTATAGATAATAAGCAAATTGACATTTAAATTATTCAAAATAAACAATTCTTAATTTTACCTTATTTTCAAATTCTATCCAAATTTTGTCACTGGTTGTAAATTAAAAATTTTATATTCTTATAAATCTCTTTCTGTATTTGACAATCTTACTCTCCATTACTGTGGGTGATTTAAATTATTTATAACAATTTAATTTACTACTTGCTCTGGATACACATATAATCTTTCTCCCTTTGACTCTAACCTCTAACAACTGTAACTCACATGACACCCATCTCTATCAAAAACATCTCTCAAAACACTCTCTAACCCCAACTTATCATTAAACTCAAATCGCCACCTTCTCTCGATATATAAAAAAATACTCTCTAACCCTTTGTATTTAGGATACGTGTTTCCCCCCAAAAAAAACTCATTTCCCATTATCTGGTCCCTGGATTGTACCTAAGGCGACCCCTTCCCCAATAAATCGATCCCATCCCGTCCCAACTTATCATTATGTTGCGGACTCCTACATTACACTACCCCTACTACAAAATTGCCATCCCCAAAATCTCAATCTCATTACCTTACTACAACTACAACAAAATAACATCATTAATTATAAACATCAATATATCACTCAAAACTCTACATAGATTTTCCATTACTACTGTGTCAACATCAATACTTCTCAAAATTCTATAACATATATTAACTCAAAACAACATTACATTATTTTCAAAACAATATTATTCTCTCCTATTTTAACTTTAACTTTAACTCGGACAGATCTACATGTCCCATCAAATATTCATCACCCAAAAACTATCTTTTATTGACTTTCACCAATTACTTCTCCATTTAAATAGCATCTGTAATACACTGAAACACTATATTAAACATTAATTACTTGGAACATTTACAACCAATATAACAGTGATTTTTTATTGCTGATCAGCTGACCTTCTCAACACAATGAAAACACATCTCATAATTGAACAAATTACATGAAATATACATATATATTTATTTATTCTTACTTCTCACCTCCATGTTTCCCCTTTTTCTGATTCTGATACTTTATGTTGACCGCCTGCCAGACGGTTTAATTATCTGCTTAGTTCAAAAATACATATATAATGAAAACACATTTTTATCAATGCTTATATCTAACCTACAACAATAAAATAATACATTTAAAATTATGGAATGAACACCTTATAGTGTGTGAGCATCTAGTTATTTAAACAGAACACAAGCATTTTATGGGGTCAAAATTTGAGTTAGCAATCTTTATGTCATCAAATTTAAATTCGTGACTCACCTGAGTCACCTCCCATCCACACACTCTATTGCAAATTATGTAAGGCTGTGGCGCCCTTCCGCCTCCGCAAAGACGGCATATTTTGGAGTAGTTTGACCTCCGTGTCTTTGCTTCGGCTGTTACATTTTAAAATTATGAATATCAACATATTCTTGTCTATAATTAAACGCCCTTAAACGGGTCTACCACCTGGCCTTGCTGTTCCTACTCGAACAGAGTGGTAGCCGCTGTTCCATAGTACCTGGATTTCCCCTAAAGTTCACCCCCCATTTAATTTCTACTATATACCAATTTCAAGTCAGCTATGGTCAAGGGACTTGGTATGACCATAGCTGGCCGCTAGCCAAATCCACGATTAGTGCTGGTAAGGCAGTAATCGCCCGAAAAGTCGGGGAAATCTAACTTCATTTCATTGCCTGCTCTACTTTATCATTAGTATGTGCGACACGAACGTCTATCATTGTACAAATTTAATTTGCACGAAAAAGGATGTCGCACATTTTCGCCATTTTGGCCTCCGATGGAGGTAACACTCTCTGTTACCCCCCACCCATTTCACTATCTACGAGAGCACAGGCCACCCCCGCAATAGCAACTTAATAACTAACTAATTAAAAGTGATAAACTAAAACTTTCGACAATTGCAGTTCCACACTCCACTGTTCTATCACTTCATTGAGCACCAATCTACCCCCCAAAATTATCCCCACATCTTGTATTGATAACAAGTCTTTACTTTATTTCACATCTTTTAAAACGTTCCCATGCTCACTGATACTAAAACTTGACAATTATATTTGGTCACTTAATTCTAAAATTTATTTAAATTTAAAATTATAAACATCCAAAGGATTTTGGTAATTTTTTTTTTTTTTTTTTAAATTCTATTTACATTGGAGGCTGACTCTATCTATCCTTAACCATAACTAGTAAGATCGTGGCCGCCTGAAATGGGGGTGTTTTGCGATGAAGTATACAGAAATTCCAACTCAGATCTACTCTGTGCAGTTACTTCCCCTTCTATGCAACTGTGCTACCTATCTTCTCATATCTACTAACCCGTCGTCTGAGCTGGAACTTCCCACACTTCTCCGCAAAACTCTTCGTTTCGGCTTAAGCAAGACTGCTGTCAATGGCTCACCTTGAATTTCTTTGCCACTGACACTGAAAATATTTAAGTTTGTATGCACTGCCCTGTATTTAGGTGCAGCCTCCATTATGTACAACACTAAGGCAGTGCAGGCACGTGACAGGTACACCAAGACCGCTGCACCTGGAGTGTATTAAAAAAAATTAATGCGTGTCACGTACCTTTTTGGGGTCCCCCTCCCCATTCAAATATGTAGTTAATTTTCTACTTTATACCAATTTTGGTGTTGCCGGACCATCGTTGTTTCACCGCCCGAAGGAAGATCCGCCAACCATGGCCCGCCTCCAAGTTCCGAATTCCACGGCCAGGACTGGTAAGATCGTGACCGCCCGAAAATGGGGGAGGATCCCTTCTGAAAACAGATATAAAAACAATTAAACTTCATTCATACCATTAATCATGGAGAAAATCCTTACGTTGACCAATATAATTTCAAATTTGTAGCGTTGTGCGTTCCAACTATCTCCCTCGTTTCTCTATTCTGTAACACATATGAATTCTTCATTTTTACCTCTATTACCTCGTACGGCCCCTCGTACAATAAGAAACATTTCTTGATCTCCTTATCCTGAGCGCTCGATAAATCATGTCGTCGTACCAATACCAGCTGTCCAACCTCGTACTGCGTCCACTTACCTTTCATGTCATGTCTCTGTTTTCTCTTCTCCCCCTTCGTCAACAAACTTTCATTCGCTAGCCTAAGTTTAACATCGTGACCAATAGTGTTGGTTTCCGGTGGATACTCAAATAATTGTTCCAAAATTCTCTGTGGACGCTTTCCTCTTATTAACTCATAAGGTGTGAACCCCGTCGACTCGTGGGTGGTGCAGTTAAGCCAATTTTCAATTTTCTGCACATAGAGTGGCCACTCGCTATGTTTGGCGTGGCAGTATGTCAGAAAATTCTGCCCAACTCTCTCATGACTCGCTCCGCCTGATTGGACTGTGGATGATACACTGCGGTGTGCTTTGGGATGATACCTTCCCATCCGAGAGTCTGGCGCCATCTTCCGCTGATGAACTGCGGTCCATGGTCGGATAATATCACCTTCGGCTTTCCCACGTTGATCATGTAGTCGCGTGTGATCTTCTCACTCAGCACCTTACTTGTTGCTCGCTTCACGCTATATAACCTTACATATTTGGAAAAAATATCAAGTACAACAAAAATATGCATCACTCCACCCCTACCCTTCGGCAATGGGCCATACAAATCTACCGCTACTAAATCAAATGGTTTTTCTACTTTAATGTAATTTAGTTCTCCTTCTAACCTATAATTCACAACTTTAGATTTCTGACATAGTTCGCAAACTCTAAGTATTTTTCGGACGCGTTTTTCCATATTTTTAAATAGACAAGATTCCCTTAATACATTCACACACTTCCTTGCCCCAAAATGCCCGTATCTAAGGTGACAGTCCCACACTATTTTCTCTATCAGCCCTTCAGGTATGACTAACCTCCAATCCCTCTCTCTCCCCTCTACTTTTTTGAATAAACTCCCCTGAAATACTTGAAAATATTGTTTGTACCCAAACTCATCTACATCTGATTCTACGCTAGTAATGATTTTATTTAATTTACTATCAGCTCTTTGCATTACATTTATATCCTTCAATTCTTCCCCAAAAAGTTTATCTTCCCTGGACAATCTATAGATCTCTATTTCTTTAATATCTCTACCCGTTCTATTTCTGTCTGTGTCTACTCGTGATAGTGTGTCTGGCACCCTGTTCTCTACACCCTTAATGTATTCCCAAGAAAAATTATACTCTTGAAGAGCTAACACCCACCTGGTTATCCGGCTGTGTGTGAGTTTACAAGTATTCAGGAACGACTGCGCTTTATGGTCCGTCCTGATGATGGTTTTATTACCCAGCAGATACGTACGGAACTTCTTCACGGCGAACACTATACTGAGGAGCTCCTTCTCAGTGGTAGTATAGTTACGCTCTGCAGTTAGCAACGTCCGGCTGGCGAAGGCGATGGTTTTGTGTTCTTTCGCCTCGTCCTCTTGGTACAGTTTGCAAAAATTTTGATTTGTCCCAATTCACCGTCAAACCTCCCTGGTATAACTTCTCCAATACGTACTTTAAATGTTCGACATGCTCCTCAAATGTTCTAGAAGCTATCAGTATGTCATCCACATATATGGTTAAAAAATTTAAGTTGTGCGGTTGCAAAATCTCATCAAGACACTTGATAAAGCTGCTACACTGGTGTTCAAACCAAATGGTAAACGCTTAAATTGATAATTTTTTCCGTTGAACAAGAACGCGGTATACTTCCTGCTATTTACTGCCAACGGGACTTGCCAATACCCGGCGGTCAGGTCTAAAGAGGTCATATATTTCACACCGCTGAATTTCTGAAAAATCTCTTCGATAGCTTCGGGTGACTCCCGGTCTGGAATAATTATTTGATTGATTTTGCGGGCATCTAGACATAACCTCACTCTCCCATCTTTTTTGATCACTACTACTAAAGGGTTGGAATAAGTTGATACCGACCTTTCTATAATATCCCCCGCTAACATCCTATCCAATTCTAACTGTACGGCCTCCCGTTTCGAATATGGTACCGGATAACTACGTTGGACATATGGCGCATGCTCCCTCACCTTTAACTTGCATTCATAACCTTTTGCCCTTCCTGGTTCCCCGGCAAACACTCCCCTATAATCCTCGACTACCCGCCACAGCGCTTTACGCTGAGAACTCCCTATTACGCCACCCTCCCCGCAAAATTTAACCTCTCTATCCGCCCATATTCTCTCCCCACTCTCTTCACTCCCACTCTCTCTCTACACACATTTATACTAAATTCCATACCCCTATTTATGGTCTTATCTGGTATAACCCTTATACCCGAAACCTTTACTGTGTCTAAAACCCGTTCAAAATTAACTGTTATTTGTTTATTTTCATTGTTCAATTCTAAAATTCTTTTTCTAAAATTGATGACCGCATTATTCCTGATTAGAAAGTCATTACCCAAAATTACTTCTAAATTTAAACCTCTTACAACTAAAAATGTATTCTCATAGCTTTCCCCATTTATTAACATGTTCAACTGGACTTGTTTTGTAACCCGTTTACTTCTAATACCCGTAATACCTACAATTGTTACTCCCGCCACAGGCAAAGACGGAATATGTTTGTTAGTCTCTTTCAATTTATTTAGTACATGTTCTGCTATTACGGATATTTCACTACCTGTGTCTATAAGTGTCAAGACTGACTTACCTTCTATTTCCAGTTTTACCTCAGTCAACCACGCCTCTTGTCTCCTCGTTTCCGCCTCCTCTTCTTCCATCAATTCCGTAGCCAAGTCCGTGTGAATAGTGTTATTCCTGTATTTATTTTCGTGGACCCTGTGGTTATTCCTCGACAATGGCCGGGCCTCCTCATCCATTGTCCTCCTTAGTTTCCCGTCCTCTCGTCTGCATTTCGGGGCATATACACTCTACCCATATGCTGATTTCCTCCTTCGTTTCTCGTATTCTCTGCTCGTCGGTCCCCGTTCCTCTGCTGTGGGTTGTTGAATCTCTGTTGTGTCCTCTGCTGCTGTCCGGGCCTCGCCCTTCTACATCTATAACAAAAATTACGGTCAGCATAATTTTCCACCAGACACCCGTCACATTTCCACATCGGGTCTCGTCTGTCCCGTTCTCGACCATTGTGTGTGGTTCCCCCGTTTGGTCCTCCTCTTGGTGTATAGTTCCCTCCATTTTGCATATTAGGTTGTTGTATGCGTCTGCTGTCTTCCTGGTCCTTAATATTCTGAAAAACATCCAATATTTTTTCTAATTCATTGATATCACTTACCTCTCTGGTCATTAACGTGATTTGTACTTCCCTCGGTAGATGTTTGCTGATGTGGCGTACAAACGACTGGAATGGCAACGGTGGTTCTAAGTACTTAGCTTCATTGTATAGCTTCATCGTATAGACGGTAATATTACGGTTGTTCCTCCCAAAGCTCCCGGTTCCCATTATTTGACTTCGTAGTATCTCCTGCTCCTCCTCCGACCAGTATTTATTCCGAAAGGCTTTTTCAAAATTTTCATACCTCTCCCATTCGTTTCGTTGTGTCTCCGCCCAAATCTCCGAATTGCCCTTAAAACATTTCAAAATTTTTATAAGTTTAACTTCCCAACTACTACCATTAAATCTGTCAAATTCCCGTACTCTATTCAAAAATTGCATTGGATGCACTCTACGATTTTCACTACAAAAGGTCTCAAGTTCAACCTTATTATTAGCGTCTCTTGCAATTAATATACGTTCAGTAACATTGTGTAAATTTTGATTTCTTACTAAACTTAATTCGTCTCTCACCCTATCTATGTTCTGTTCAAGTGAATACAATTTTTTGTCATTATTACACTCAGACTGTATGCTATTTTTCGATATTACATTAATTGATTCATTTAATGCTTGTATTTCTGTCTTACAGGTGTTTTCAATTTCAATGACCTTAAAATCTATATTATTTTTGTGTTCATTAATATTCTGACTCATTTTCTCAATTGTCGTTACTACACTATTAAGCTTACATTCAGTTTTGGTATTACATTTATTTATTTTATATTCTATTTCGTTGTTATGCTCATTCAGTGAATTTATTAATATTTCATTATTCTCATTTATCTGCTTCTCAACTCTATCTATCTGACTATCTATTTCATTAAATTTAACATCTGTCTTCTGTATTGAATTCTCTAATTTGGTTTCTACTTGGTTAATTTTATCAGTAAATTCTACTTTGGTATTTTCACAACGTCTATTAATTTCTTGAATCTCATTTTTCAACTCGTCAAATTTGTTATTCTGGATATTAAATTTAGCGTCAAAATCACTTTGTACTTCATTAAATTTAATACTTTGTTGCTCCAAAATCAGTTGCAACATCTTCATAACTTTCTCATCTTTATCTATCTCTTGTTTACTTTGGACAGGTGTCGCTAGACGTTCTATTTTATCGTCAGTGAAGCTGACTTCATTATTATTATTTTTATTTTCTCTATTTGATTTTGGGGTCGTTTGGATCCCCGAATCATCTGTATTATTTGATTCATTCGTGTTGCTTATATCTATAGTTTTGTCGTCTTGATCTACATTCGGTGTTGAATGTACTTCAAGACTGCTCATAACAGCTGATTCATCTAATTCAGCTACTTCGCTTGTAACATTTAAGTCGGACAAAACGACTTCACTCTCTGTATTTTCCATTGTTATACTTTTAAATATGTAATTTATTTATTATCTGAACAAGTATTATTTTACCTATTTTACGTAAATTTACGTATTTTCACTCAACCTCCGAATTACGCTTGTATCATATTTGTAGGTATGGAATTTCATTTTATTAAATTCGTTCCGGTTCGCGGCGCCATTGAACTGTTATTAATTAATTGCATAATAAAAATACAAAATAAAATTGAATAAACTTCCACTTACCGTCACTCAGTAGCCTCGGATTCAGGGTTGCGTCATACGAACGTTAGGATACAGGCGTAATTTTCAAGGTTGTGTGAATGATTTACACAACACATTTTTTATGAAGAGAATTACCTTTTAATTTAATTTTGAATCATTTAAACAATGTTTATAAACTTTACCACATCTGCAATAATTTTGTGAGAATATGTTGCTTGGTTACATAGTCATCGCTCTTAATCTATCTTATGCTACGGCTTACCTTAATTTTTTTCACACACACACACACACACACACACACACACACACACACACACACACACACACACACACACACACACACACACACACACACACACACACACACACACACACACACACACACACACACACACACACACACACACACAAGACTGCCCAGCCTGCATATTTTTTACACACCCAAACACACAAAAGTTATAAATCCCTTAACATTTTTTAATAATATTCCCCCACGTCGGCCATGCGGTCTTCGCGTCCGCACTCATTGTTCTTGCAAATTTCTTGTTATTGTCCGAAAGAAAGAAAAAAAAAACGATCTGAAATAACTTTGTTCCTTTACTGACCGCCGGTCACACAAATTTTCACTGTTAGTTCTTTTATTACCGGTAAAATTATGAAATTTTATTAGGAGCCTAACTGGCCCTGTGTGCCGGCCGAAACGTATAGAGTAACTGGGAAGCGTCCTTTGCTGAGCGGTAGGAACTTCGTATTCACTGCCTACAGATTTCGTCGCCGTTCATAGCTGATTTGCTGTGGCTTATCAACTATGACTATGACACATAGTGTGTTTTTTCCTAGTGTGTAACGACGATATTAGGCGCTGCCATACTGACGTCACTAAAAGGGGGCGGTCCTTAGCGGCATTTCCTAGCAGGTCGGCTAAGGAGACGATGAATAAAATCGTTCCCCAGGCATCTTGGTTTTTGGACGACGGCGTCATTCCGAGCGTGGACCTGGATCGTTGCGTGCGGGCACCATCACATTCACGCACAGTTCTGAGAATTCGAGGGTGGTACAAATTCTCTGCCTGGTTTCGCAACTGACTATTACGCTGCTGCTTTGTTTCAACGTTGCTTTCTACACATGGTCTGTTACAAAGGAATTAGAGTTTGCACAATAATTTTTTACAAAATCCCAAAAAATGAAATAAATAAAATACAAATACCCCATAACTGTAATAAATGAAATGACCCAATTTTGACACGTTACAACTACATTGTGAAGCGGCCGCTGCTGTTTACCAACTTTTCATTGTCTTGAGTTCTCGTATCACTACGCCAGTAGTAGTTTCGTCTAACACTCCTACATTCCAAAGCTGGGATTGTCTCTGACGTAAGATCGTCTGATGTTATTACATAATCGGTTAGTCACTGGTTCTCAAAATAACTGCTTTACTCGCGTCTGGAGCTGACCTTGACACATTTTCGCTTGTTTGTCTTACTACGTCTTTATAATTCATGAAGAATATTTAAAATCACTTCTGCCAATTTTGTCCCCAATAAAATTTACCTTTATTCTCAATTTATGTTTACATCTCCCAAAATTATTATTACATTGTAAAAATGCTATTTACTTTTATTAAAATACAAATTATTTATTTCCCTGGTAGGCCAAAATGTTCCGTTACAAGAGGTTTTGGGTGAAAATGATAAATAAGGCATGTGAGTTAAGCAGAATTAATTTTAATGGGAGTTAGAGAGAATAAGAAGTTGAAATACCAGTAATACACAAAGAGGGTATTAGTTATTTTATTTAAAGAGAAAATGATTTAAGTGGAATTAGTGAAGGGGTTTGTTATGGAGAGATTGGTGTCATAATATGTTAATGGTTGTTAGTAGGAAAGAAAGGTGAGTAAGAGTTAGATAGATAAATGCCAATTGAATAAAATCAAAGAATAGTGAATAAGGGAGAGTCACCCAAACAAATAAGTATTGATGAAAATGTCAAATAAGAGAAAAGTCGTAGTTGAAAAGTTGATATAAAAGAATTGTGAAAGAGTTAATAGAGAGTTGATAATAATAATGTTATAAAAGTTTTGATACAAGTTGTGTAAATGTAAATTGTTTAATATAAATGTAGACAATGCTAATGGTTAATGTTAATGTTTTACTATGTGTTATTGTTATTGGTAGCAAGCGGTAACAAATATTAAGTAAAGAAATAACGTTGATAATTGGTGTTGAATATAAAAAATATAATTATGATTCCTGTGGTAAAGAAATGTTAATCAGAAAATGATAAATAAAGTTTGAATAGTTAGAATCTGCCAGGAATAAGTGGCTGTTTTGAATTTTAGACGATAGGGAGATAGATTATTATTGTTGCTTTTGGAAAAAATTAAGGAATTAGAATACGTGTTGATGTTTAGTATAAGAATATATTTTCCTGTGGTGAAGAGAGTAAAATAATATTGACTGGAGTCAGAAAGCTTTGATAAATATAGGAATGTCAAAAGTGGAAATGGATTTTCTGTCCTAAATCTTGTTTGTTTTTGTTATTGAAGAATTTTAGAGTTAAGCAAATCAATGCCTCAGGGCATAAACCAATGCAACTAAGGGGAGACGTATCAGTTGCGGATATGGAAGTATATAAGGCCACTATTTTAAATTTTGTATTCAATGTTTCAGCGTTTGGTGATGTGACGGCGGTCCTGAGCTGGCCAGTGCGTCAGAGCAGGAGCGTTACGTGCCTGTTGGCCTTGCGGTGTTGGGATCTCACATGAGAAGTCCAGTAAGGTCATGCGGGTACTGTCATCATCATTGGACCAAGGGTAAGTGATTGTATTTCTTTTTTATGTAAACACTACAGGGGGTTATGGCGACATATCTGGGCTGATCCCTTTAGGCAGTGTGAATGAGTCAATGAGAGTTTTTATGTTTCGACATAAAACCTCTCATTGAGGGGGTTTTGTGATGGTACAAAAGTCCGTCTTAATGTTCATTGGTACGAAGAGGATAAATTTATTGTATTTTAATATATGTAAATGGTTAGGTCAATTCCCCCCCACGTATAAGAACACAACGCAGTTTCATCTGTATGAGCCGAATCCAAGGTCGTGGCGTACGTGCGATTCTGCACACATATTTGGGCGAACCCAGTTAAGAAAGCACTGGTAAGACTCGTCAATCATAATACGTAACAATAGTGACGCAAAACAAGGGCGTCCCCCGCTTAAAAACAATAGAATTATGATGAGGCTAATCCCCTCCACCTATAAAATTTACGCAAATGTGTCATTCTCAGTCTTTTACAGCACATCAGAGCGTCAACAGCTGAAATTGCAGTTGGCGTAGTTTTCGCCAAAAGTGTTTAATCAAATTACAAAATGTAACTAAAATGTAACAGTGAACTTTTAAACAACCACTAGCAAATTACTATCCAAGTACAGTAGAAGCCCGATATAGCGTGGTCCGATATACCGCGGATTCGGATATAACGCGGTGAAGAGTATGTCGCCCGTTATTAGTGAAAATTCTTACTTGTAGAGAGTGAGTAAATTATGAATTGTTTATCGTGACTTCCGTAGCCACATTGGAATGCGTTGCGTTTATTGTAAACAAAGGCTTGTTGTTGGAAACGGCGTTGTAAACAACAGCCAGAATTGCCAGTTCAAGTGTACCTGTAGACATAAACAATTGCCCCGTATTTACATTCTCTACGTTTCTAAGAATTCATGCCAAGGCAAGCCTATAACAAAAAGTGGAGGTGGTAAATATTAATGTCACCAGTCTACTAAAACGATTTCTGTACATTCGCAGAACCACGTTTAAACCTTCCTAAAGGAAAATAAATCATTACAGTATTTTAGCCGAGTAGGGAATTTCAGAACCATTGGAATGTCTCAAAACGCCTTCCCCCTGGTCAGTTACTGAACTGTTCACAAATACGCAGAATCACGATGCAGAAATCGGTGACAACTTTACTTCCAAGAAACGTTCCTTCCAAATACGTTGATAGTAAGTTTGCGATTAGACTAAACAAAGCGTTTAGTCTTTGCACAAACTGCAACGTGTGTGTCAGACAACACACAGTTCAGATTAATGCGTGTTTACTGGTTAATGCTCCACTACGCTCTGCTTACATCCTTGATATCTCGAAACTTTTCCTTAACACTTTATCGGATTGTGATCTTAAAATTTTATTTTGACTTTCAGAAAACGGTTAAACAAAAAAAAAGTATAGGTCATCGCTTTGGAAAAAAGTTCCCCGCTGGATGAAAAAATGGTTACGCTGGTGTACTTATTCGATACCCTTGATTTAAAAAAAAATCGTTACAGGTAAACTACCCCTTCCCTTAACCGATCTTCACCAAAAACAAAAGGTCTTGAGTACTCTACAAATCAGGGCTGTATGCAAAAAATTATTTGATTCTGTATGAATTTGCGGCTGTTATCGTTTGCCAAACGAACGCGCGTGATGATTCTTCGTGACGCTGCGCGTGACGTTTGATATCTCGAAACTTTTCCTTAACACTTTATCGGATTGTGATTTTAAAATTTTATTTTGACTTTCAGAAAACGGTTAAGCAAAAAAAAAAGTATAGGTCATCGCTTTGTAAAAAAAGTTCCCCGCTGGATGAAAAAATGGTTACGCTGGTGTACTTATTCGATACCCTTGATTTAAAAAAAATCGTTACAGGTAAACTACCCCTTTCCCTTAACCGATCTTCACCAAAAACAAAAGGTCTTGAGTACTCTACAAATCAGGGCTGTATGCAAATAATTATTTGATTCTGTATGAATTTGCGGTTGTTATCGTTTGCCAAACGAACACGCGTGACGATTCTTCGTGACACTTCTCTCATAACGATTTTTTTCTGTTCACTTCCTCTCCGTGCGGACGCCCGACATAAAAAGCTCCGCTTTAACAATTAGGCCTACAGTAGGTCGAGTGAGCAATGTATAAATAGTGTATTTTATATTCCATTGGATTAAAATAGATTAAAATATTTGATTAAAATACAGTTTTCTTATTTTTTATTTCTACATTTGGTGACGTAATTTACGTACAGTATATAGTAGTGCATTATGCTGTAGCCTTTTTCCCGGTCCTCCCTCCCCATCATTTGTCACTGTACAGGTCACCTTCCGATATACCGCGGTTACGCCTACAACGCGGGGGAAAGTATGTCACCCGACAACCGCGCTATATCGGGCTTCTACTGTATGTAAATTAGAATCAGTGTTAACAGAGGAAATCGACGAGGGACCTTCGGCGAACATCTGCCAGCAAATGGGGAAAAACCTGACATCAACTGCGGCCCTTCAATTTTACACATTCAGGGAAGTCCAAATTACTAATCTACCTTAATATTTCTGAGCTCAAAATTATAATGAATTAAACAAAAAAATGTATCTGTGTTAGCGAGTGTGTGGGAGAGAGCATGAGAGTGTGAACGTGCCGGCTATAACGATAAAAGATTGGGGCATTGGTTTGTGCTATATAACGATCGTAAATTGAATCGATCAAATTTTTTTTAGAGCTGCAGCTATGGTTAACTTTATAATAGGATTAAGTATAAAAGTAATTGAAAAGTAATGAGTAATGGAGATAGGCGTAAGGATGTGTAGACGCCATTTTGTTTTTGTTCATATGCGGTGCCATCTTTGGTTTCCGTAAAGGTTTATAACGCTAATTCAGATTAATTAAACAAATTCATGGCTCCAAAAAATTGTAGTCAGAGTCATTATTTCAACAACCCTCAATGTTTCTGAATCTCGCTGAGCACGAATCCTGGCCCTTAGAGTTGAAACTCATGTTGTGTATAACCATGTGCTCGAACCGGATGTGGCATGGAACAGGCGGTAAGTAAATTATTTTATTTATTAGTAACAAATATAAAATATAAGAATATTGGAGTGTAGGTAAATAATAACATGACTACCACTTCTCGTGTCTTCATATACAGCGTGTTCTCCTTCGATCCCCCATTTCAGCTGGTGGCCTTGGGATTTGTTAGGAATATTTTGTTGCAGATGTTGTATCTTATTAAATTTAAGACTGTAGTTGCCCATGATCTGGTCCTGTTTTGGTAATATACAGTGAACTACTTCGCTCCGCGGAAGTATCATCGTGCACTATTTGCGCCCCCGTCACTGTTCCTGACCATCCATTGATTCCATTTTCATCCAGCAAAAACCATTACTCATCAAAATAAATTTTCTTCATTATTTTATAACTTTATTTAACATCATTTCCTTTTTTTAACTTCTGTTTTCATTTCTTACATCCACAAGCACACATTCACACCACGGCCTGATTAATACACATTTTCCGCTACCTTTTTGGCGTGGGAATTTGGAATCTATATGGATATGGGTCATGTTCCGTATGCTTATCAGAAAAATGTAGAATATTTTCTCACTGTGGGAAGAGCAGTATAAAATATATATCCTTGCCTCTTAATTTGCAGGTTTCCTGTGATTGTGGAACATTCTAGAATTAATAAAAAAATATCTGTTAATGAACAATAATTCTTAATATGTAGCTACTGAAACTGTATAATGGTAGGACTTGAACTCATATGTCATGTTTGTGTTCATGCTATTAAGCAAATAATGCAAAAAGAGAGCGGTTATCATTAACTCTTCATGAAACTCAAAGCATACCACAAAAGTTTTTGTTTCTATAGAAGAATGTCATTACAAACCTTCGTGAAAATACTGTTTCTTACTAAAGTCACATTATTATATGAATGAAATCCCTCTCCCACTATAATTCATAATTGCAGCGGTAATCTCCGTTGACTATGTGATTCTGCATTTAAAAGTCTGTGAATTTTGCATGAGTACAAAAATTTTGATGGGAGTTAAGAGCATTACAGAAAACTGATAGGATACAGAACAAAGTGTACATAATATTTTGTTAAGTTTTATTACCTTTTATTAATTTATTAATAAACTTTGTTTACAACTATATACTTTCGGCTAGTACAGCCGCCATGTTGTCTAGTACCAACTCAAATTTTCACTTACCGTATCCAGGATCTCGTTGGACGAGCTGAAAAATAACAAGATGGTTGCTTGGAAATGACTACTTCAATCTACTATATTCACGCAAACTTGTGTTTACTCATGATTTAGTTTTACTGTTGCATATTAACGACAATGACAGAATTACTCCCCACATCTTTTACACTTTTACTATGATAACATTAATAGTGTACATGATTTATTTTAACAACAAACTTTCTTTAAGATATTACTGATAATTAAATTGTTGAACACTAAAACAGATGCTGTAAAAATACTAAACTGTAAAAAATACTAAACTATCTTCTCTTAACGTAAACCAGTGCCTTTTTAATTACGTAATTCAAACTCAGCCATACACTCACACACGCTTTCACATTAGACGAGTTATATTCCCCATATTTCAAATTAATTTTCCCCATCTGTTCTTGTATTGTATGAAAAATAATAAAATTTGATAGTTTACTTCCCTTTTATCATGTTGAAGGTACTCTCCCACAATGCTTCCCTGTATACATGCACTGACCCATCGCCGAACTGTTATATTATTATTATTTTCTCACTGTATCTACTCGGTTTCTAAAATACTGTTTTAGATTATCAAATATCAAAATTTTCACATTTTATATGTTGCGGGCATGACAAAAATTACACCCGGTCGGCAGACGCGCTGATTACTTGCATCCGTAGTTGTTAGTTGTTCATGGCCGACTGACTAGTTGAACGGCACTACTTTGTGAAGCAGCCGCGGCTGTTTTCCAACTTTTCATTGTCTTGAGTTCTCGTATCACTACGCCAGTATAATGTTGGTCTGGCGCACCCGAATTCCACAGCTGGGATTGTCTCTGACGTAAGATCGTCTGATGTTACATAATCTGTTACACAACTTGTAAGTCACTGGAGCTGACCTTGACACATTTTCGCTTGTTTGTCTTCTACGTCTTTATGATCCATGAACAATATTTTATAATTACTTTTCTGATTTTGTCCCAACAAAATTTACCATATCATCAATTTACGTCTATGTCTTCCAAAATTATTATTTCATTTTTATTTTTATGTTTCCCACATTTAATGTTACATCACAAAATATTATTTTATCAAAATACACTGATTTTTTATATTACCCCAGGTAGGCCAAAATGTCCTGTTACAATACCCCCTCAATGAGAGGTTTTATGTCGAAGCATAAAAACTCTCATTGACACACTCATACTTGCTAAAGGGATCAGCCAGGATATGTCGCCACAACCCCCTTTACGGTTTACAAACAAAAAATATAATTAACTCACCCTTGGTCCAGTGACTGTGACCGCACCTGAATGACCTTACTGGACTTCTCTCTCGAGATCCCAACACCATAAAGTCAGCCAGGTACTTAACGCCCCTGCTCTGACGCGCTGGCCAGCTCAGGACCGCCGCCACAGCATCACCAAACACTGAAACAACAAATCAAAATATCAGCTATTGGCCTTGTACAATACTATATCCCTAACTGATCTGTTTCCCCTTAGCTGTACTGGTTTGCGTTAAGAAGCACTGGTTTTTTTTTTTTCTCTTAACCGCTAACATATATATGAATACATAACCTAACGTGATACATATTTTAAAATTCCATAATCTCATTCTATCTACTTTCTGTTGTTAACTTTTATCCCAAAATTCAAAATTATTGCCCTGATTCTATCAGAATTTAAATAAACATTTCCCATTACCATTACAAATACCTTTCCTCCTAGGATTAATATCTTAAAACAATTAAATTCATTTAAAATTAACACAAAATCATTTAAGTACATCATAAAATCAACTACATATTCTACATCATAATAAACATTGTTGTTATTACATTAAAAATAAACAATTCACCTTTTTACTTGACCAAAATTACACACTTTACATCTTTAAATTTGCATATAAAATTATAAAAATTACATTTTAATCTCAATTGAACTTTTATTAATTAATCATCAATTATCTATCCCTTAACTTTTCCAAAAAATAAAATTTTTTTTTTATTTCATTTATTAATTTGGGTGATTCTCAGTTATTCATACAAAAATTCGCTTTATCAACTTGGCATTTACCCATAATCTTACCCCTTTTATGACTCTAACGCTCACTTACAAATTCTTTATCTAGTATGACACCCATCTATAAAAACATCTACCAACCCTTCTCTACCTCTAACTTACTACTCTAACTCATTTCGCGTCATTCTACCTGTTAAGGATTAATGTTTGAAAATTAATATTGTAGTGGAATGAAATTTGCCAGGATGGAGAAAATAATGATGAGTAAGCGGACTGTAATTTAATACATTTATTATGCATAAATGTTACAATTTAATTTAGAATTCGAAAGGTCAGCTAAGCCTTGTACACATTATGAAGTCTGGAAAATCACATTAGGTTGAAAAATATTACATTATAGAATTGAGTCGCAATTATGCAACACTTGAAGTTAAATAAATGAAATGTTTTAGGGCCTAAGGCGTACATAATAAGTCGCGACATTAAAGAAATGAAATGACAGCCGAAGCAACAAGCATAAATCACGTCTGCTGCGTTCGGTCGCTGGGAGCACTGTAACGTCATGTTCGCCGAAGTGAGCATAGTTGGACCATGATCAGATTAGCCAACCTTTTGATTATACAATTCCCACATTAAATACCAACATTACTGTCCATAACTGCCCGCAAAAATCGAACGATTTTTTATAATACATTTTTAACAATTTATATATGAAGAAAACACAACATATACATTCTTATTAATAGATATCAACCATCAGTATGTTGTTTTGATCATTGACATTGAAATGTTAGATAACAATATTATAACATCAAACTGCTCAGAGATAAAACCTTAATAATAATGATAAGTTTAAACAGGCCACAGTTGGCTTGCAAACTGATTTATACATGCGTATAAGTGTGCATGAATAATGAATAATCTGATAATGCTTGATAATGAATAATCGGTGACTCATCACTTGATGGGTCCGATACAAATTGCAAATATTTTATGCAAGTCATGATTGACAGTCCAAGGCAGTCAAGGCCAGCTGATTTATACATAATAGTATTGAATATAAAATGAATAGACAAGATTATTACAAAAGTTATATGCATATAAAAACATAGATTTAGCATAACGCTGTAATATAATAATTAAATAGTGCACGCTATACCAACAATTGCAAGAATGCACAATAAATTGACATGCGAAAATAGATTATACATTGTTGAATAGTTGCAAGTATATAAACGTAATGACATGTATGTCATAATCACAAACATGAATAATAATATATGTGCAATACATGATCATAAAATACAAATACAAAATATGTGTAAAAATATATACGTGGTGCATAATCATAGACAATAGATGCGGGTACAATAATCTGTTTTACATAGATACAAAGCACATGATAAAATATGATAGAAATATGTGTGTTGCATAATTACAAAATACATGAATACAAGGCATAATAGTATATAATAGCATAAGTGACAAGTACAGTAAATGTGTTCATACAAAAATGTAATGCATGTGTTGAGCAATTACAAGTAACTGATGGTTGATATCTATTAGTAAGAATGTATATGTTGTGTTTTCTTCATATATAAATTGTTAAAAATGTATTATAAAAAATCGTTCGATTTTTGCGGGCAGTTATGGACAGTAATGTTGGTATTTAATGTGGGAATTGTATAATCAAAAGGTTGGCTAATCTGATCATGGTCCAACTATGCTCACTTCGGCGAACATGACGTTACAGTGCTCCCAGCGACCGAACGCAGCAGACGTGATTTATGCTTGTTGCTTCGGCTGTCATTTCATTTCTTTAATGTCGCGACTTATTATGTACGCCTTAGGCCCTAAAACATTTCATTTATTTAACTTCAAGTGTTGCATAATTGCGACTCAATTCTATAATGTAATATTTTTCAACCTAATGTGATTTTCCAGACTTCATAATGTGTACAAGGCTTAGCTGACCTTTCGAATTCTAAATTAAATTGTAACATTTATGCATAATAAATGTATTAAATTACAGTCCGCTTACTCATCATTATTTTCTCCATCCTGGCAAATTTCATTCCACTACAATATTAATTTTCAAACATTAATCCTTAACAGGTAGAATGACGCGAAATGAGTTAGAGTAGTAAGTTAGAGGTAGAGAAGGGTTGGTAGATGTTTTTATAGATGGGTGTCATACTAGATAAAGAATTTGTAAGTGAGCGTTAGAGTCATAAAAGGGGTAAGATTATGGGTAAATGCCAAGTTGATAAAGCGAATTTTTGTATGAATAACTGAGAATCACCCAAATTAATAAATGAAATAAAAAAAAAAATTTATTTTTTGGAAAAGTTAAGGGATAGATAATTGATGATTAATTAATAAAAGTTCAATTGAGATTAAAATGTAATTTTTATAATTTTATATGCAAATTTAAAGATGTAAAGTGTGTAATTTTGGTCAAGTAAAAAGGTGAATTGTTTATTTTTAATGTAATAACAACAATGTTTATTATGATGTAGAATATGTAGTTGATTTTATGATGTACTTAAATGATTTTGTGTTAATTTTAAATGAATTTAATTGTTTTAAGATATTAATCCTAGGAGGAAAGGTATTTGTAATGGTAATGGGAAATGTTTATTTAAATTCTGATAGAATCAGGGCAATAATTTTGAATTTTGGGATAAAAGTTAACAACAGAAAGTAGATAGAATGAGATTATGGAATTTTAAAATATGTATCACGTTAGGTTATGTATTCATATATATGTTAGCGGTTAAGAGAAAAAAAAAAAAAACCAGTGCTTCTTAACGCAAACCAGTACAGCTAAGGGGAAACAGATCAGTTAGGGATATAGTATTGTACAAGGCCAATAGCTGATATTTTGATTTGTTGTTTCAGTGTTTGGTGATGCTGTGGCGGCGGTCCTGAGCTGGCCAGCGCGTCAGAGCAGGGGCGTTAAGTACCTGGCTGACTTTATGGTGTTGGGATCTCGAGAGAGAAGTCCAGTAAGGTCATTCAGGTGCGGTCACAGTCACTGGACCAAGGGTGAGTTAATTATATTTTTTGTTTGTAAACCGTAAAGGGGGTTGTGGCGACATATCCTGGCTGATCCCTTTAGCAAGTATGAGTGTGTCAATGAGAGTTTTTATGCTTCGACATAAAACCTCTCATTGAGGGGGTATTGTAACAGGACATTTTGGCCTACCTGGGGTAATATAAAAAATCAGTGTATTTTGATAAAATAATATTTTGTGATGTAACATTAAATGTGGGAAACATAAAAATAAAAATGAAATAATAATTTTGGAAGACATAGACGTAAATTGATGATATGGTAAATTTTGTTGGGACAAAATCAGAAAAGTAATTATAAAATATTGTTCATGGATCATAAAGACGTAGAAGACAAACAAGCGAAAATGTGTCAAGGTCAGCTCCAGTGACTTACAAGTTGTGTAACAGATTATGTAACATCAGACGATCTTACGTCAGAGACAATCCCAGCTGTGGAATTCGGGTGCGCCAGACCAACATTATACTGGCGTAGTGATACGAGAACTCAAGACAATGAAAAGTTGGAAAACAGCCGCGGCTGCTTCACAAAGTAGTGCCGTTCAACTAGTCAGTCGGCCATGAACAACTAACAACTACGGATGCAAGTAATCAGCGCGTCTGCCGACCGGGTGTAATTTTTGTCATGCCCGCAACATATAAAATGTGAAAATTTTGATATTTGATAATCTAAAACAGTATTTTAGAAACCGAGTAGATACAGTGAGAAAATAATAATAATATAACAGTTCGGCGATGGGTCAGTGCATGTATACAGGGAAGCATTGTGGGAGAGTACCTTCAACATGATAAAAGGGAAGTAAACTATCAAATTTTATTATTTTTCATACAATACAAGAACAGATGGGGAAAATTAATTTGAAATATGGGGAATATAACTCGTCTAATGTGAAAGCGTGTGTGAGTGTATGGCTGAGTTTGAATTACGTAATTAAAAAGGCACTGGTTTACGTTAAGAGAAGATAGTTTAGTATTTTTTACAGTTTAGTATTTTTACAGCATCTGTTTTAGTGTTCAACAATTTAATTATCAGTAATATCTTAAAGAAAGTTTGTTGTTAAAATAAATCATGTACACTATTAATGTTATCATAGTAAAAGTGTAAAAGATGTGGGGAGTAATTCTGTCATTGTCGTTAATATGCAACAGTAAAACTAAATCATGAGTAAACACAAGTTTGCGTGAATATAGTAGATTGAAGTAGTCATTTCCAAGCAACCATCTTGTTATTTTTCAGCTCGTCCAACGAGATCCTGGATACGGTAAGTGAAAATTTGAGTTGGTACTAGACAACATGGCGGCTGTACTAGCCGAAAGTATATAGTTGTAAACAAAGTTTATTAATAAATTAATAAAAGGTAATAAAACTTAACAAAATATTATGTACACTTTGTTCTGTATCCTATCAGTTTTCTGTAATGCTCTTAACTCCTATCAAAATTTTTGTACTCATGCAAAATTCACAGACTTTTAAATGCAGAATCACATAGTCAACGGAGATTACCGCTGCAATTATGAATTATAGTGGGAGAGGGATTTCATTCATATAATAATGTGACTTTAGTAAGAAACAGTATTTTCACGAAGGTTTGGTAATGACATTCTTCTATAGAAACAAAAACTTTTGTGGTATGCTTTGAGTTTCATGAAGAGTTAATGATAACCGCTCTCTTTTTGCATTATTTGCTTAATAGCATGAACACAAACATGACATATGAGTTCAAGTCCTACCATTATACAGTTTCAGTAGCTACATATTAAGAATTATTGTTCATTAACAGATATTTTTTTATTAATTCTAGAATGTTCCACAATCACAGGAAACCTGCAAATTAAGAGGCAAGGATATATATTTTATACTGCTCTTCCCACAGTGAGAAAATATTCTACATTTTTCTGATAAGCATACGGAACATGACCCATATCCATATAGATTCCAAATTCCCACGCCAAAAAGGTAGCGGAAAATGTGTATTAATCAGGCCGTGGTGTGAATGTGTGCTTGTGGATGTAAGAAATGAAAACAGAAGTTAAAAAAAGGAAATGATGTTAAATAAAGTTATAAAATAATGAAGAAAATTTATTTTGATGAGTAATGGTTTTATAGCTGAAGCAGCATCAGGAAAGGAAGCTTCATTATCCTTACCAATCTGAATAAGGCAGCGAGTTGCCAAGAATGAAGCGCTAGCAGTACCGTATGTTACAGTTCGCAGCACGAAATGTTTAAATTGTTCAAGCGAAGAATTACGCCACAGAATACGTTGGTAATGACAATCGTTATCAGACACTAGAATTTGTCGATACATCTTCTCGATCTCAGCGATTAGAACGTAGTTGTGTATACGAAATCGCAAAAGAATGGAGAAGAGATCTTGTTGGACATTTGGGCCCATTAACAAAATATCATTGAGAGATAGACCATTGGTAGTTTTAGCCGAACCATCAAAAACGACGCGAAGTTTCGTCGTGGAACTAGAATGTTTGAAAACGGCATGATGAGGCAATAGTAGGTATTTGAAACCTTGGAATTAACAGAACAATCGTCAACCAGCGCCATGTGGCCAAGATCCCTATATTCCTGAATAAAATTTGCATATTCACGTACAAGCTCAGAATCACGCTTGAACCTGCGTTCTAAACTTAAAAATCTCACTTCAGCGGTAGCATAGGACTCACCTAACTGGGCATTATCAGACATGAATGGTAATGAGACGACAAACCTACCTTCATCATTACTATGAGTAGACTTAACAAAATGTTCTTCACAAACTGGGTCGTTAATAATGGGTGCATTATCAAGGACGGTTTCAGTCTCCCAAAACCTTTCAAGAGACGCTAGAATTTAAATCATCGTTGTTTCTTGCCAAGAACGAAACAGCAGGACCCTTTGAATGACAATGCGTAGGCAAATTGCCTGCTAGAATACAGCCTAACTTAGTTTCTTGTATAACAGGAAAGTTAGGACCACGAACATATTTGTTAGCTTGAATCAAGTCTAAATAAAACTGCGCTCCCAACAGTATGTCTATGTCAGCTGATACATTAAAATGTGGGTCAGCAAGGAAAATATTATCTGGGATATTAAAATTTTTTATGTCAAAAGATTGTGCTGGAAGTTTGTGGGTCAACGCAGATAAGACTGCGCACGGAGCATTAAAAGTGAACCTTTGATAACGAGAAACAATACGAACTGATACCAAATTACTAGCGCAACATGTTGCATTATTAATACGTGAGATTGGTATATTAGATTTAGTTAAGTTAAGTTGCAATTTTTTTGCAAATGATGCAGTACAAAAGTTGACCTGAGATCCTGCATTTAACAAAACTCGTGCAAGTTGTCTGTTACCAGCACGGTCGATGACGAACACGACGGCTGTAGATAAGATAACATTGTTTGCTGATTACAGTTTAAATGAACAATAATTGCTACTGCTGGCAGAACCCTGTTTTGACCCATTATTTATATGAAGCAATGTATGGTGTCGTCTGGAACAGATCTTACATGATTGTTTGACCTTGCAATTAGGTGAAAAATGATCTGGTCTTAAACAATTAGTGCAGCATTTATGCTTTAATATAAATTGGCCTCGTTCCGATATGCTTAAATCGCGAAATTTGTCACACATATAAATTGGGTGACTTGCCTTGCAGCATGGGCATGAATAATTATTTGAAATAGAATGATAACTTTTAAATGCAGTGCTGCCAGCAGCGTTTCATAACTTAGGTTTTTCAGACTTATTATTAAATTTTAAAATTGGTTTGTTAAGCTGCTGTCCAGCTTCTATCGGTAACGTGTTTTCTAATAATTGTCTACGGGCATTTAGAAACTGTATAAAACTCTGAAAATTGGGAAGATTTTCAGAATCTATAGATTCTTTCCATAATTTAAATGTGGAATGATCAAGTTTTGTTGACAATAGTTGTATAGTAATGAGTTCAAATGAATCCACTGACAATTGCATAGCTGTCAGAGAATTGACAGAAGACGTTACTGTATTTATAAATTCTGCTAAGCTCTGTACAGAGTCCTTGGTTGTAGACTTCACTTCTAATAAATTTTGAACGTAATATTTAGCTAATATGAATTTATTGTCATATCTAGCGGACAGCAAACTTAACGCTATTGAATAGTTTTCATTACAAATAGGCAAAGCCTTGATTAGATCTAGTGGTTCATTTTTGAGAGATGAATATAAGTAATGTAATTTTTGCACTGAAGTTAAGTCAGACCTAGCATGTACCAAGTCTAAAAATATCGAGTAAAAGTGCTGCCATTCGAGAATGTTGCCTGTGAAGCAGGGCAAACTTATAGGTTTTAATTGAATGTTACTGCTTAATGTTTGAGATTCAGTCTGGATGTTGAAAGTGTCTATTAGTTGTAAGATGTTAGCCTCGGTTGAATATAAAAGCTCTTCAACCTCGACTCTGTCCTCTTGGGCAGCATTTATGTCTTTAGAAATTAATTCGATCTCAGACTGGACCTCATCATATTTTATTGCTAAACTCTTTAAACTTTCTAGTCGCACAGTAAGAAAATGTTTGGTATTACTATTTATATCAAAATTAAGTACTGCGGAATTGATTCTCACTATGGCAGACTTTAAGCTGCCTCTCTTTCTAACCAACACTCTTAAGCCTTCTTCCGTCATTTTACGCACCTTTTACTGATGGCGTTGATGTCGTACCTTCGGTGAGATGTCTTGCAGCGTTGAGGCCATGGAGCGGATGGTAGACACGCACGGACTGGATGGATGACTGCCCTCAACTTGGAACTGCTCAAACCTGGTGTGTAGGCGTTAACACGTGGGTTTTTATGTACTGGTGTTGTCTATGAAGCTCAATGACGACGACGAAAGAAATGTTGAATAAATCCCGACACGGTCGGATCAGCGAACATACTGAATCACCCGTGATGGCCAGAAATTGAAGTAAAAAAAAATGATGAGAAGCCGCTCGGTAGGGTATAAAGTTGTGAAAGAAGGTTCCAAATGATGAATCCAGGCGCGGAGTGACCAAAAAAATTATAAGGATTAATGTTTGAAAATTAATATTGTAGTGGAATGAAATTTGCCAGGATGGAGAAAATAATGATGAGTAAGCGGACTGTAATTTAATACATTTATTATGCATAAATGTTACAATTTAATTTAGAATTCGATAGGTCAGCTAAGCCTTGTACACATTATGAAGTCTGGAAAATCACATTAGGTTGAAAAATGTTACATTATAGAATTGAGTCGCAATTACACAACACTTGAAGTTAAATAAATGAAATGTTTTAGGGCCTAAGGCCTACATAATAAGTCGCGACATTAAAGAAATGAAATGACAGCCGAAGCAACAAGCATAAATCACGTCTGCTGCGTTCGGTCGCTGGTAGCACTGTAACGTCATGTTCGCCGAAGCGAGCATAGTTGGACCATAATCAGATTAGCCAACCTTTCGATTATACAATTCCCACATTAAATACCAACATTACTGTCCACTACCCTTATAACAATATACTCTCTACCCCTTTGTACTCAGGATGTGTGTTCCCTCCCTATACTCATTCCCTCATTTGGTTCCTGGACCCTCCCTAGGTAACCCTTTCCGGCGCTAATCGGCTCCCCTCCCCCCACAACGCTTTTCGTTGAGGACTCCTTATCACACCACCCCCTTACAAAATTCCTCTATCAACTAATTACTCTCCCATTATATCATTTTCATCTACAAAATATCCCCATTTCTTTTATTACCTCAATATATCACTCATTACTCTACATATATTCCCCATAGCTACTGTGTCACTAACAATATTCAAATTCTATCTTACTTTTGTTCACAATAATATTATTCTCTCTAACACCACTAAAAATACCTTTGACTAACTCATATACCTTATTTATCATTATCACCCAAATTCTATCTTTTACAGCTTTATATTTATTCACTATTTCATATCAAGTTCAACTCTCATAAAAATAATTTAAATTCATTATCAAAATTTAGTTGCATAACAATCATTAATCAATTAATTCATTTCAAATCATTTCGTTCACTCATCAAAAACGCAACATATTTTAATTATAATTACAATTCATTTATTACAAACTCCTTATTTATTTAGTCTGCTACAATAATATTATTATTATTAAACAATTTCTATTACCTTATAATACTTCTCTTGTACCCGTAGTATCTTAATGGTATAATGGTTTGCCCGTGTTATTCCTTGTATATGTTAATTTGTAATAAACAGTTGTAAATCGTGTATCAGCTGATCGTGGAATATTTATGTTGTGTGTTTACGAATGTGATTTAAATATATAAGTAAAAGAATTGAATTATTCTGCCTTGGTTTCTGAATCAGAATTATAATTATTCCAATTCAGTAGTTAGAACTCCAAAATCAATTCAGAAAATAGCGGTCGAGTCATCCCAAAATTTTCAAGTCACCTTCGATATTAGGCTTTAACCTATTATTTGAGGTTAATCTTGGTTTTGCAGTTTGTGTACTTCCAATGACTCCCCGAATTCTTCTTATCCTTGTTAATTATAAAATAAATGCTGATAATATATTACGTTCCTGAAATAATAACGCATGGATATGATTTAATAACATAATGGTTTAATCTCTGTAATATAAATTCAAATTATTGGAAAATTCCATTCGATACATACGGTTGTCACAATCGATATTTATCTCAGGATTTAATAATTAAATAATTTTAATATATTTCGTGGGAACTCTTGTGGCTGCTACGAAAAGTTCCTTTACATGATAATTGATAATAGAGAGTACCTTTACAAACAATATATTACTTATAATCTAAAAATTTACAAAAATTATATATAAAGTAACATATAAAGTTTGACGATATTCAGTACCTTCGTAAAAGCATGTAGGTTAGAGTGACGTTAACATCATGGCTACTATATTGTCCGTCTCAGAAAATAATGAAGTTTATTAATGTGTCCAAATAAATGTTTCCTTGTAATCACTGTTCGCTTAGATATTGAATTTGTTTTCACTTAAAATGTTTACTAGTGATTAGTGTTAGTGTAAATTGTTATATTGTCTAGTGGTTGTTCCTTGTTGGATAAAAATATTGTCAAATTATACTTTACACATCTTGACGATATTGCTGAAGGTTTCCTGGTTTTTCTGAATAATTTCATGATTGTGTGTGTTATTTGTTCATGAAAATTGTCGTGGAGGGATTATTATCATCGATGATGGTCATTCAGACCATTTTTCACGAACGGGTTATCTATTTTTATATTTTTATTTTAATTACATCTAGACACGCACTATTCAACTGTTTTCCTTCACAATTAACAATTAAGTGTTATTTCTTCTTTTTTAGTCACGGAACTCATACAAACTTCTTAAATTTTGATTGGCCATTTATGTACAGGTTAAGTGTTATAGGATCAACACCCATTAATTACTTTACATTTTTATAAATTACCTTTAATAGATAATTTTGTTATTATACTCTAATGATACATGCAATGTTTACATGATGATTAATTATATAATTATAAAAAATTTGATACTAAACATGCCTCAGTTTATAACTGTAAAACCTTATTAATTTGAATTTCTATGATATGTGGTGGAACAATTTGTTATGGTTGATTGTAATTTCTACTTTGACTGCCTGAGATAAATATATTTACATAAATTAACTGGTGACATAAAATCTTATAACATATAACAAAACTCTTAATAATAACAATTGTTTTTGACAGTTTTAGTTTATTTATACTGCTAAACTATTGTCTGTATGATAAACTAAAATTCTGTCTAATAATAACAATAAAACACTTCCATAAAAAATAATTACACTGTTTAACGGTAGTCTGTGTCGCTATTTCTTATGATCACACTCATCACTGTAAAGGTTTGTGTCCCCTTTTCTATCCTTATTATAGGCCTATATGATTTTAATTAATACAATTTTAATTTATGATTAGGTACTCTTTATTGGGTTTGGTTGTTATTCAGGGTAAGTTGATTATTTAGGCTTACTAGGTTTATTTATTTAATTTTTGTCTGTTTACTGCCCTATTCTACTGGGTTATTTCTGGGTTTCTTAATAATATTAAATAAGTCAAACCAACTAGGTTTCCTTTAATTTGCTTTCAATTATTATTTCTTGTTTCCTCTCTGGATCGGATTCCACTATTATTTACTATTCTTTTGTAACATTTTGTTTCGTTACAACCTACACACACTGTTTACATAAAGTACATCTTACAACATAGATACAATAAACTTCACTATTAATTTATTTACAATTCTTCATCATTATTTTTCAGTTTACCACACTTCATTTTCTAAGTTAGCAAGGCCAGAACCATAAATTACAATATTTAAAAATGTTCATACACTGATTTTTTAATTCAACCTCCATCATCATATAAATATCTAACATTTTTATAACATAAATCATTGTTATACACATACAAATTATTATTATTATTATTATTATTATTATAGCCATTATCAACATCATCTATTAATTCATATAACCTGTCTACATTTGTGATCTCAGATCCGTCTCCATCAGTATTTTTATTCAATATAAAGTCAGTTATTTTATCATCATCATCAAAATAATTCTCCATCTCTATTTTACAAGGTAAGTCACTTTTTTCGTTTCTTTCAATATCTAAAACCTGCATTAACCTTTCATAACCTCTGTTTATTTCAAAAATCTCTATCTCTCTCTTTCTCTCATCACAACACCATATCACATTTTCTCTCTCATCCCACACAGAGGGCACTAACTCATAAAAATTCGGGGAACAACTCAAAGACCTCATGTCTTTCAATACAAGGGACTCTTACCCTTCAACAACAACATTTGTAAACACCTTGGTTCACAATAAACCTGGGGAAAATTTACCCTCTGCCACCCTTCTACCTCTATACTATCTTTCCACTTTCTCTCTGACTCATAAACACATATTAACATTCCATTATTACATTCTAAAACTTCATCAGTACTCTCAATATCTACCCCATTATTCTTTAACATCATAGTTTCACTTATATTGTCAATTCTCACTCCTACTTACCTCAGAATTGTAATTAACATCATTATCATCACTATTCAATTCTTTACTATCTAACACTACCTTTTCCACTATTTTGTCATTATTATTATTTGTCATAACTATAACATTGTCACCTAACTTCTTATTCAGTATCTGATTGAACTTACGTTCTAAATTTTTATTCATTTCATCAAATTTACTGTTCAGAACATCCAATTTACTATTCTGTATGTCAAATTTCTCATTGAAACTACTTTTAATTTCTTTGATTTCGTTATTTTGTTCATCGAATTTGCTATCAAATTTATTCAATAGTAACTGCATCATAGTTATCATATCACTATTACTGTCAGTGAAGCTGACTTCATTGTTAACATTTTAATTAGAATTCATCATTTTTTATTTATGTAATTCTGACTTATTTACTATACATCTACTTCAATAACACTGTAACATAACCCTATCTGACACTCTCGTCATCTAAGTTTATTCCTACGTACATACCAATTTATTTATCCCAAACAACCATATCGTCTCTCAACAGGTCCACATTTGCATGATTTAATTATGCAAATGGTCCAGCTGCTTCGGGCGCCATTGTTAAGTTTTATTACTTTTTATTAATTTATTAATAAACTTTGTTTACAACTATATACTTTCGGCTAGTACAGCCGCCATGTTGTCTAGTACCAACTCAAATTTTCACTTACCGTATCCAGGATCTCGTTGGACGAGCTGAAAAATAACAAGATGGTTGCTTGGAAATGACTACTTCAATCTACTACATATATTCACGCAAACTTGTGTTTATTCATGATTTAGTTTTACTGTTGCATATTAACGACAATGACAGAATTACTCCCCACATCTTTTACACTTTTACTATGATAACATTAATAGTGTACATGATTTATTTTAACAACAAACTTTCTTCAAGATATTACTGATAATTAAATTGTTGAACACTAAAACAAATGCTGTAAAAATACTAAACTGTAAAAAATACTAAACTATCTTCTCTTAACGTAAACCAGTGCCTTTTTAATTACATAATTCAAACTCAGCCATACCCTCACACACGCTTTCACATTAGACGAGTTATATTCCCCATATTTCAAATTAATTTTCCCCATCTGTTCTTGTATTGTATGAAAAATAATAAAATTTGATAGTTTACTTCCCTTTTATCATGTTGAAGGTACTCTCCCACAATGCTTCCCTTATACATGCACTGACTCATCGCCGAACTGTTATATTATTATTATTTTCTCACTGTATCTACTCGGTTTCTAAAATACTGTTTTAGATTATCAAATATCAAAATTTTCACATTTTATATGTTGCGGGCGCGACAAAAATTACACCCGGTCGGCAGACGCGCTGATTACTTGCGTCCGTAGTTGTTAGTTGTTCATGGCCGACTGACTAGTTGAACGGCACTACTTTGTGAAGCGGCCGTGGCTGTTTTCCAACTTTTCATTGTCTTGAGTTCTCGTATCACTACGCCAGTATAATGTTGGTCTGGCGCACCCGAATTCCACAGCTGGGATTGTCTCTGACGTAAGATCGCCTGATGTTGTTACATAATCTGTTACACAACTTGTAAGTCACTGGAGCTGACCTTGACACATTTTCGCTTGTTTGTCTTCTACGTCTTTATGATCCATGAACAATATTTTATAATTACTTTTCTGATTTTGTCCCAACAAAATTTACCATATCATCAATTTACGTCTATGTCTCCCAAAATTGTTATTTCATTTTTATTTTAATGTTTTCCCACATTTAATGTTACATCACAAAATATTATTTTATCAAAATACACTGATTTTTTTATATTACCCCAGGTAGGCCAAAATGTCCCGTTACAATTTCAAGAACATCAGAATTTCGAAGAACTAATTTAATAGCTATTTTATGGATGTGTGTGTTTTGTGACATCCAAAATTATTTCTATGTTTGCGACAAAATAGTGAAATTTCATTTTTTGCTTGAACAGAACTGAATCCACACAACAACTTATATTAGTATTACTACTACTGCTACTGCTGCTACTACTACTACTACTACTACTACTACTACTACTACTACTACTACTGCTACTACTACTACTACTACTACCAGTGTACCTTTTATAACTGGGCAGACTGGGCAGATGCCCAGGGGCGCACGAGGTTTGGGGGCGCAAAGAAGGGAGAAATTTTAAATTAAATCTGTCGATCAGATACAATAATACCAGAGATGAACCGACGAGATCAGCAATGCTTGGTAAAAACGTGGGACAGAAAAAAAGTAGCGTCCACGACTGCCACCTTGCGGTCAGACAGTCGAAGCTTATCCCTTTAATTCAAATTTCAAGGCGCAAATGTCTCGTTAGCTACAGAGTATATCCTACACGAAAAAATTAACTATTCTGCATTGCAGTGTAAGCGCAGAATCGAACAAATCAATAAAAAATATATAAAAAGTAAAAAAGGTATGGAAATATTTTCATGTTCGATTCTGCGCTTACATTGCAATGCAGAATAGTTAATTTTTTGCATCATGTTAGTCAACTCAGTTGATGTCCAGTTTTGTGAGTGCTAGTGCGGTGAGGTTATGTTTAGTTTGCGGATGTTATTATTTGAACTTATAAGGTATGACCCGTACGTGGTGCTGTGAAGATTGTAGTATTATTATTATTGAATGCATTAAATTAAGGTAATATATTTTGTTTCAATATGAATAAGAAACCTAGTGGAGCTGAAAACCATAAACGGGCAGGTAAAAAACTACTTGAAGAAGAAACTGTTTTAAAGAAAGTACCGACTATTAAGAATTTTTTTAATATTGTACCTGAACCTGAATCGTTCATTTCTGTTAAATCTAGTACTGACAGTAATGAAAAGTCCTCTTATTCCGGAAGTGATGTGCCCTCTATTGTTGAACTTGAGCTAAGTAATGACATACGTTTTGGTCAAAATTTAAATGCCTCCTTAGCTAAAACCAATGAGTTTGTTAAGGGTCCTTTAAAGACTCAGGGTGAGCAATACTACAAAGATGAATGCGTAATTTCTCAACCGTCAACGTCTAATAGTGTAGGTGTAGGCCCTGTTTTTCTTAACACAACTGATTGTTCTGCAAAATGTAATGACCCATTATTTTTAATTGAAGACCCTGCAACCTGGAATGTCAAAGATGAGAGCGTAATACAAAAAGTAATTCAGTCTGATATTAAACAGAACTTACAAGCTGATTTTTCTATGTCTGAGCATCAATATAAAGATGTTACAATTCTAACATAAGTGAGCAATACTTAATTAGTACTAGCTCAACAGGTTTGAAATATTTTTGAAATGTGTTTTATCAGCTGCCGGTTTCCAGTCCGGGACACGGCGGGTCCATAGGTGGTGGATAATGGGACGGCTCTCCATTTGAGGGTTAAGGGAGATATCCCTCCCGAACCAAAACTGGAATTGGCACATTACCGTTCATTAATGAGTGGGGTGGGGTGGGGGTGTTATTTCAAAGTCTGCCCAGGGCATCATAAACCTTAAAAGCGGCCCTGACTACTACTACTACTACTAATGTACCACCACCATCACAGTGTTTTATAGCATATGTAGAACATATATAAAATGGTAAATAATTATAGGTAAATAATTCTTTTAAAATAAAATTGTCATTGTAAACATTACAGTTCTGAATGGTAATGTGATAAAAGATATGAAGTATGTCTGTAAACTATACATGAAAACCCAATGTGACTGCTTGAGACTGTTTTTTGTTTTTATTTAGTTTTGTTAGAATTCATAATTACTACAATTAGTTAGCATGAAAGCTAATTTATACTCATGCTAGTTGATTAAACCATAGTAAATTTAATCTTTTTTGTAGGTTGTTTCTATTCACCCTAATCCAGAATTGTCAGACTCCTTCATTCCACTGAGCCTGTTTCAAGACCTTCCATTGAACCTAGTCCAGGAATTGCCATGGACCCTTATACATTTATATCCAAAATGGGTTTGTGTTCTTAATTTGAAATATAAGTCAGATTATTTACAAACATTTTCTGGTTGGCTCAGTAGTACAATATGATTCTGTAGTTTTGTGCCAGTACAATGAATAGTGGAGTAAGAGAGCATGTGAAAGAACTATGTTCCTATGAATAGTTGTTTGTATGTAATGTGTATTTAAAACTAATCACAATAAGTGTAAATAGTGTTAGACTAAATATAAAATCCCATAAATAGATACTAAATTTTTATATATAAGATTAATACCATATCTTTTAAAACATGAGAAGTGAAATTATTTTGCTGAGGTAAAACAAACTGTCTCTCCTTCATATATGCTCACATGGGGGAACACATGCACGCACATGGACAAACACATTCACTCAATTAATTGATATAGATAAGCTTGTTCAATACCAGCAGTGGGGTAAAATAATAATAACAACTTTTAATAACACACATATTTGAACATCCTTACAAACTGTATTCAGCTATAATACATTTTATTACGCTTTGTGTAGATATGTATTGCTGTCTGTTTCAGTTCCAATATACATTTGATGATTACTGCTTCTACAATTATTTACAAATATAATTAATGCGATGACTGTGTTATAAGCTCCCAGGAATATGTAACGCACATTGACATCTGTTATGCAGAAATTTTTGGAAAATTAATCTGTGGAAACCAGTGTCTTAATCCCATTTTGTCTTAGAAACTCAGGTGGAAAAAGTGCCCTTTTGATTCAGAATTTAATTGATTGTATTTTTACATACATATCCTGGGCAACATAACCTCTGGATCACATATCACCAGGGATATATGAGGGTAGTGTGAAAAGTTCCGAGCCTGAATAAGAAAACAACACTTTTTGGATTAATTGGCATTTATTCCTCAACATATTTTTTATTTAGCTCTATACAATTTTTCCAACAGTGTTATAAAGCAGTTATGCCAGACACATAAGCCGATTTGTCAAGGTACTCAAGTCCCCATTTACAGCATCCTTGACGTGATTGTCATCAGTAAATCTTTTTCCAGCAAGCTATTTATTGGTGTTAGGAACAAGGTAGCAGTCACTCAGGGTTAAATAGGGTGGGTATGGAGGATGGGAAAGCAATCCGATCTTCAAATATTTGATTTTAGCCATTGCAATAATTGATGTGTGAGGTGGTTCTTTATGAATTTTTATATGCAGAATACGTTTCTGTAAGCTGTTTGGTACAGATCACAGTGGCATTATATATATTTGTGTAAACTCCTAATGGTGCTGTAACATTTGCTAAGTGTCATGTTCTGTCAATTAAAAACGTGTATCATTGTTTTTTTTTTGCTAAATATTGTTTTGTTTTGTTTTATTATTAGTTTATTTATTTGGTTTTGGTATTTTTGTGTTGAGTTGTATTCTAGTTTTCTGCAGTTGTTTTTTTTTTGTTATAAAGTCACTTGTTTTATTGATATATTCATTTGTTTAATATTTATAAATTCTTTACCTCAGGTTGTTTTTTTCCTTATTTGGTATATGTTTTGGGAATCATATTGTTCCCACCCTCAGCCTTCCTGATATATATATATATATATATATATATATATATATTGTAACGAGAAAATGTGGTCGTACCTGTAAAAATGTATCACACTTGTTTATATTGTGTATTAGTGTGAATGTAGTGTGTTTGCCTCACACTGGTCGTTACATAAATCGACGTCACTACTGGAGTCCGTAGCGTTGTCAATGTTACCAGTACAACCTACCTGTTAATTCATAGGGATTGCTATTCCCGGGTGGCGCCAAATTGTTTCTGTTAAAACAATTAAAATATTTAATTTCTAAGATAATACGTGATATTAGCATAGACAGCTGTGGCGTTCGAATTGTTCCCGCTGCTAGTCAGGTTGTCAACTCGTCCACTCGTGATGAGCGCTAGTTGGCTGTTGCTTAAAACTTCGCTAACACACATATATTCTACAAAATCCTATGAAATAACAAGATAGTAATGATCTGTACTGTATTTTTTAATACAAATTGGGTCATCAATAAATATGACAAATGAATTACAAACAAATTTATAACATTGGCTCCGGCGTAGAGCTTGAAACACAAAATATCTCAGAGTTGGCAAAATTGATTTCAAAAAACATTAGCGTTGCCTAGACGGCATCCGTCACTTTTAATAAATTACAATGTTTAAAATCTGGAGTTCTTTTGATCATGAAATAAGACATAAACGTTGGTTACATTAAAAAAGTACACTACCATACCTTATACGTACTTAGAAGTTATAATGTGTTAATACAATTTGTTCGGTAGTGTCGTATTTCTGTTACAAAAATTGTGTTCTCAAATAAGGTTATATCGAGTTTAGTAAAAATGTTTTTTATTTAAGTAAATTATGCAATTACCTTTGAAAGAAAATACTACTTTTTTAAATAGTGAGAAATTTTATCATTTGAAAATAATTTAAGTAATTTAGGGTTTTGGGAATAAGGAATTTATTCGGTACTTATCAGTTCATCTCACGTTGAAATGTCGTCATCAGGATAGTCGTATATTCTTCGAATTTGGGCTGGTTTTAAACTTCTAACATCTTCTTCATCTGGTCTTGGGTTTTTTCTTTAATTAATTTAGTTAATCTGGTTCCTGGACATCATGTATTCTTTATAGATCGACGTCTATTCATTTTGGGTCATCTTGGTTCACTGATTCGACTTTTTATAACTGTTTAAATCAAAATTTTAATCGTTCCAATTTTGCGCGTCGCTTACCCACGCTTCGTTTTTCAGAGTCTATATAATTTAACGGAAAATAAGCCCTCAACGTCTTGTTGTCATAGTAACCATAATTCGATGATTGGTTAATTGCTCCTTTAGGACATTGTTAAAAAATTTGAATTTTTATTCAAATTTACTAAGTATTTTCCTAATGATTTTATTCCTTTATAATTCCTTGGGGATAATAAATGACATCACTATTATTTTTCTTTCCTTTCAAAGTTTAGAATGATACCTCATAAGGTCATATTCTGTTATACATTAACTATAGTCTAATTATTTGACATTTAGTAAATAACATATCTTTCTTAAATTAAACTATTACAATGATATTTCTGTGTTAAAATAACTGATATATAATTACTGTCCATTCACTGGTCTTAGATTAGTAAGATTTCTTGTGAAATTGATACAATTTACATTTGAATGTCTTTTTGCAGTTAAATGTTTTCATAGTCAAAATCAGCCATGATTGTTTTTTGGTGTATTTACTTTTTAAATTACATTCTGAATTCAGCCTGATGGGCTTCACTTATTTGTTTGTGTTTTAACTACTATTCAACATACATTTTCATTACTCTTCATTTAAAAATATAATAATTAGGTTTATGGACTGTAGGTTCCTTTCAGCCATCTTCCTCCTTTAACATTGAACCAACTATTCTTTACAAGTCATTAGTTATTACTAGTACTAACATTGATTTCTTTCTTGAGTTACAAACTAAAGTGATAAACATTGTCACTTTTCATAAAATTATGAAAGTTAATTCCCCTTTCAACATGGGGTGTTGTATTCTTTGCAATCTTAATTTTAATAACAAAACTTTAATTCTATTCTATCATGCCATGTTAACACAAGTTATTTGTCTGGGCTTTCTCCCTGAATAATATCACAAGCTTCCCTTATCTTAATTTGGACTACTATTTCTAATTACTTCTAGATATATTACTATTTATAATATCACTCCAATCATTGGTCGTTTATCAATGTTTCACAGAGTGTCTGCTTACTTATCATTCTATTTTGAATGTTTCACATACACTTTCACTATTTTTTAGGGCATTTACACTTCACTAAAGCACTTCACTTTGGTTCACTGTTTTGTATTTAGCGTTTATTTAATGGGTAATCCCTATACTTTCTCCTACCATTTCTCACTGTTTTGTTTTAGTATGACATTTACTATTAACAATATTAGGCTAGTTGTGTTTTGTTAAATCTAACCTTTCTGACTGGGTTAGTGTACTTTTTCTATATCATTATATTTTACAATTGTATTGTCTTTAAAATGGGTACATAGGTTAAGTTAATGATAATAATAACATTGGTTTCATTAATACATAATTATTCAAGGTTTATTGACCGTATTCTATCTTTAAGTATACTATCTTTCCCTTTTATATGTGTGTTAGTTTCCCCTTGGGTTCAACCTGTCTCCTCTTCATTCTTCCTCTTCTTCATCTTCTTCATCTTCAATAGTCTTCATCCTGGTTCGGTTCTCCTCTTCATTCTTCCTCTGATTCTTCTCTCGTTAGTTCATTGTTTTGTCTATCATATTTTTCTTAAGTATGTTACGTGGTTCCCTTCTTTATGGTTATTTTGTTGGCTCAATCACTTGGGTTGGGTAATATCGTTGTACGTCTTGTCAAAGTATTTACATTTTAAACATTTTATTTTATATGAAGTAATTTTATATCAAGAATTATCTTTTTTATCACTGGTACGGGATTTGGCTTAATTGTATCGTTACATAATGCCTCTCCTCTAAAATTGATCATTTTAATAAAACACTAGCATAGTTTTTTATGAAATTATCAGTTATAGATAACCTTTTTCCTTCTCTTCCTTGTTTGTTTCTCCATTCTCCATTTCTCTTCTTACTTAATTCATTCCATTTTATTTGGATCTGTTTTTATTTATTTCCATTGGTGCATTTTCCCTCATACACAAATTTTTCCCTAACTTTTATATAGTAGTTGGTTTCTCCCATTACTACTCATTTTTCTGAGACTAGAGGCACATCTTCTCTTCTCAGTTCAATTGGATTGCTGGACTTTTCAACAGTCAATCTTAAATCTTTGTCAACTTGTGACTTAATAATAATAATAATAATATACTTTGGGATTGTCCACCTTGTGGTTTGTTTTTAGATCACTTTGTCATTACTACTCATTCTTCCTTCCGCTATACCTTGACTATACACTATCATCTCCTCATACACTATAGTGAGAAATTTTATCTTTATTCATATGTTAATTTCATCATATCTCACTTTTCATTATTTTATTTTCAATGCTCGTTGTGATCATTTTAATTTTCTTAGACATTTATCTTATAATGTTTTTTTCTTAGTCATTTAGCAGGATTCTGCTTTGGCCATATCTGTATATTGGTTTTATATACAATTTCTCTTTCTCTCCTTGTACCAGGTATAATTTTATTTATTTTTTTTTTATATAATACTTTTGATTCAGTATAATTTCAAGTATTTATCTCAGTAATTTGAGCTTGATTTTATTTTTGTTTATTTTATTCTGTATTCAACATCATTTTTGATAATTCTTTGGCAAGTTAATTGTCTTACCTTAAAGGAATGTTTGTAGCGTATTCCTTTTTAGTTATTTTTTGTTTTAATTATAATTGTAAGTTTGTGCTTCTTACATTTTTATTATATAGGAATGTGTGTAACTTATTCCTTATTATCTCACTTTTTACTTCATACTTCATATATCAATTTTTGTTATATTATAAACTGATTTAAATTGAAAGGAATTTGTGTAATTGTTTCCTTTGTTTTTTTTTCATTATTATAAAACTTTTTTATTGTTCCACATATATCATCTAAATAAGTTAGTAAGCTGCTCTTACAATCTCTTTTGGAATTTTGAAATATGTTTCATTTCACAATGTTTTTATTCTTCTTCGTAAAACTTTTTTATTGAAGTTTGGTTATAAACTCCCTTGATTTTCCTTGTATTGATATTACCGATCTGGTAAGTATTATTACCATTGTCTTTTGTGATGATATACGGTCCAGTGTATAGCAATAATAATTTCTTTGCTATACCTTCCATTGTACTTGGCAGTTCACGATTTTTAATTAATATTTTTTCTCCCTCTTTATATTTGATTATTTTGGGTTGGTTCTTTGCATATTTGGCCTTTTGTTTCTCAATTTTTTCCACTATTAGGCTGTACCATTTGTTTTTGTCATACGGGTCTTCTGGGTCTTTTGGGAATTCTATTATCTCTTGTATCTCTCTGTTTGGCTTCCTCTCGAACATCATCAAGTAAGGTGTACTTTCCGTGAATTGGTGATAACTGATATTTAAAAACACTTCGGTTGAAGGTAAATACTTGTACCATTCTCTCTGGTTGTTATGACAATAAGTTCTCAAAATGCGTCCCACCTCTCTCAACATTCTTTCTGCGGGATTGCTACTAGGGTGGTAGACTGATGTTTTATATGTTTTAATATTTAGTTTTAATAACTCTTCTCTCCAACTCCTTCCTTTAAATTGCGTTCCATGATCTGTTATTAACATGTACGGTCTTCCAATCTCTACTATGTATTTATTTTTGATAATATCTAATATTTTCTTTGTTGTGGCTCTGTTTATAGCATATAATTTGGTGTACTTGGTGTAATGGTCAAGTATGATAACAATGAATTTGTAGCCATGTCGTCCTCCGCTACGTGGGAATGGTCCACATATGTCGAGGAACGCCTTCTCTAGTTTGGCACTTGATGTGATGGGTATCATCGTTCCATCCTTCCTTTCGTTATTGGTTTTGACCATTTGACACAATGTGCAGGTTTTTATGTTTTTACTTACTTTTCTTGCAATATTTTTTATGAACAAATCTTCCTCTAAAGCTTTTACCATCTTAATTGTTCCCATGTGGCCATATCTCACATGATAATCTTTGATGATTTGATTTTCTAATGATTGAGGAATTACTAGTTTCCAAGTGTCTTGGTTCTTTTTTGTTTTTATAAATAAAATATCATTGTATACACAGTAAAATTGGTTAATAATGGCTTCAGACTCCATCAGTCTTTTTCTGATGTTGGATATTTTTGTATCTTGCTCTTGTTGCAACACTATTTGGTTTACAATATCTTCCAGGTCTTTCCTATCTTTCAATATATAATACACTTTTGCTATCTTCCCCTTTTCTCCTTCAAATGTCTGATTTACTACATTTATTCTGGATAATACGTCAGCCACTATATTTTTTCGTCCTGGAATATATTCCCATGTAATGTGGTATTCTTGCAAAGCAAGTATCCATCGAGTAAGTCGGCCATGATTCAACTTACATTGTTTTAGAAATGATATTGATTTATGATCGCTTTGGACCGTGATATTATATCCAAGTATGTACGTCCTAAACTTGCCGCACGCGAATACTATGCTGAGCAACTCCTTTTCCGTAACATTGTAGTTACGCTCACAGCTATTGAGTATTCGGCTGGCGAAGCTAATGACTAGGTGATTGCCATCTTCGTCTTCCTGGTATAATTCTGCGCCTAGACTTACATCACTAGCGTCGCAGTTTAGGTAGAACTGTTTTGCAAAATTAGGGTGGTGTAAAATAACAGTGTCAACAAATTTTTGTTTGATTAATTTGAGCACTTCTTCTTGTTCCGCTCCCCACGTCCATTTTTCTTTTGAAGAGAGTTGTTTGGAAAATTTTCCTGTTAAGTGGGAGTAGTTGGTCTGAAACTTCCTATAGTAATTGCATACTCCTAGGAAGGATTGCAACTGCTTTTTGTTTCTTGGTGATGGGAAATTTTGTATGGCGTCAACCTTCTCTTGGGATGGAGAGATTCCCTCTTCGGTTAGGTTGAATCCTAAGAACTTCACTTCTTTAGCAATGAACTTTGATTTGTCTAACTTAAGTGTGATATTGTTGTTAGATAATTTTTCCAATACATGTCTGACCCTTTCACAGTGTTCGTCCCAGTTTGCTGACGTGATAAGTAGGTCGTCAACGTACACGGTAGTAAATTCCAGTGCCTCTTGACCTAACACTTGGTCCATGCACTTCACGAACACTGCTACTGAATTAATGAGTCCAAATGGTAACCTTTTGAACTGGTAGTTTCTACCGTCAAATATGAAAGCCATGTACTGTCTACTGTGTGGGTGCAGCTCTACCTGCCAGTACCCACATACAGTATCCCAGGTGCTAATATACCTGATTCCATGGAATCTCTTCAGAATTTCTTCTATTTCTCCTGGTGAGGTTCTGTCATTGATAATCATCTTATTTATTTCTCGGGCGTCCAGGCAAATTCGTACCTTGCCATTTTTCTTGGGTATGGCAACTATGGGGCTGGTATATTGAGAATGACTATACTCAATTATATCTTCGGCAATCATTCTATTTATTTCCATTCTAACTTCGTTTTTTAGAGAATGTGCTATTGGATATGATTTCCTGTGGAAGTCCACTGGTTCTCGGAATTGAATTTCACATT
The DNA here is from genome assembly GCA_034769895.1 of Magicicada septendecula. Lineage (NCBI taxonomy): Eukaryota > Metazoa > Arthropoda > Insecta > Hemiptera > Cicadidae > Magicicada > Magicicada septendecula. The sequence continues at coordinate 1,092,075,082 of CM068367.1, forward strand.
GGTATCCTTTAACCTTTCCTGGGGTGTTCGAAAAGACATGCTGATAATCATTATAAATGGCGATTAATTTTTTGGACTGTTGCTCACTAATCTCCTGCATAGGTCGTTCTCTTTGGAAGGTGATAATCTCTTCCAACTTCTGGTTCCACAAGGTCTTACGCTCCTCCTCCTCTACTATAGTGATAGCTGGCTCATGCCTCTGGCAATAATAACTCTTCAGTTCTGTGTTTTGGCTTAAAGCAGTTGGACTTGGTACACAATTTATAATGTTCGCGGACCAGGTTCCTTGTTCTGAATTTAACAACAGTACTCCTTTCTGCAGGTTTATTACTGCTGAATACCTTCTTAGTACATCACATCCGATAAGCATATTGAAAGGTAGCCCACTTGCCACGAGAAATATAATAGGGATGGTGGATTCTAGATTATCTAGCTCCAATGACACTTGTTTTCTCACCGTTTTGTTCTGTTTACCAGTTGCGCCAATGATGATTATATTATTTATTGGCAATGTAGGTATTGGTGTTCGAGAGTGAGCTTGAATTCTTTCTAATTCAGGCTGGTTGATGAGAGAGATATTAGACCCCGTGTCTACCATGATAATGGTTATGGTACCGTTTATTGTCGCCTTTATATGAACAATTTCACTATTGTTCTGTGGTAATTGAGTGGCCTCTTCCTCGAGAAGTTCTTCTCGAATATCTTTTAAATAATTGTTGTAAATTATCGTGATTCCTTTGGTTTTCTTATCTGACATTGTTTGACGTATCAACCCAAGTGATTGGTCATGTGAAGGGCGTTCATACTTTATCACTGACCTTTTTAGTTTAAAGGTGGTTGCTGGCTGACGGCCAGGTTGCTTGGCTGGTCGTTCGTTTCATCGTGCGGCACATTTTGCTGGTTATTTCCATTTTGTAGTGGTTCATGGTTCCTGTTCACTGATGGTCTATTGTTAGTCTCGTCGGACGCATGGTACCATGGTTCTTGGTGCCAATTTGAGTTGTATCTTCGGTGGTTATTCCGCCTTCTCCCACTAATAAAATTTACATGACGTCGGTTGTCACTCCTATTTGGATTGCCCCCGGGTCCCCGGTTGTACTGGTAATTGGGATGATACCGGTTGCCGTAGTAATTATGGTCATTGGGGTGACCGTTGGTACGTTGCTCAGGTTCCACTCCTCGGTAATTCTCATTTGGTCGGTTATTATTATTTGGGCTGTTTCTATTATTGTTTTGATTTCCTGAGTGATGGTTCTGTTGCCCTCGGTTACCAGGCTGATTATTTTGAGGGTGATGCTGATTATTTCCATTGAATGTTTGTTCTGCATTATTATCATTGTTATTTCGGCCCCAGTTATTCCGATTATTGCTTTGTGGATAATTGTATGGTCCATGGAAATTAGGTGTATTGTTGTGTTCATTCCACTTATTGTATCTTTGGTTTGTGATCCTGTTTTTTCGATACTGGTTATCGTTCTCCAGGTCCTCCAATAGACTAACCATTCCTTGAATTGTTTTAATTTGGCCTTGTCGCCTGGCCTTCTGGATGGCTTCTTCGTAATGATAACCCAGTTGTATTACCAACGACTCCTCGGGTATCCTGGGTTCCAAATTTCTGGCTAAGCATACTTTTCCCAGAAAGTACGATGTTAACGTGTGTCCTCCTTGTGTCTCGTACCTTCCGTTACTGATGTCATTGCGGACCACATTCTGTGTTGATTCGGACCAATACTTCTCCCTGAACTGTTTCTTGAACTCTTGGGTATCATGGATCTCAGGTCTTGTGGCCGTCCACCAATTGTCATGGGTGTCACGGAACATCTCATCGATCATACTTCTCACACTGGACCATCTGGTTTCTCTGTTCTTCTCTATCAGTTCTTCTACTCGTTTGAGGAATTCTATCGGGTTTCTCCGGTAGCTACGAAAATTAATCATTTCTCGATTCTCACTGGTTATGAACTGTGTGTGATTATATGGGTTTTCTCTTAATGCATCTAATTCTTCCTGCATCTGTTTCTCTCGCATACTGATCCCCTGGATTTTTTCTCGGTTTTCTCGGGTCAGTCCGTCTATTTTATCTATGACGGTGTACACTTTCTCCACCCGATTGTTTACATCCAGTTGTAGATCTTGGTGCCTCTCCTCCAGTTCCTTGACCACTTCCTGTTTGTTCTTCTGGCACCCTTCAGTAAGGACTTGGTAGAATTCCGTCGCCCTCAATTTACCTTCCTCCTCAACGTTACTAATTTTATTATTTAATTCTTCTCTGATTTGTATCACTGTTTCGTTGGTCTCCGTTACCGTTTGTCTGATCTCTCCTCGACATTCGACTAGCTGTTGCTTCCATTCCTCCTTGGTTTTCTTGCTTTCTTCCTCGATTTTCCGTTGGAGAATATCATGATTAATTTCCATCTTTTTATTTACTATCTCCAGATCCTTTTTGATCTGTTTCTTCAGCTCTTCGCTCTTCTTTTCCAATGCCTCCTGACTTCTCTTCAAGTCTTCATGGTTGCTCTCTATTTTGTCATTCAGGAATTCTATGCTCTCCTTCATTTGCTTTTTCAATTCTTCACTGTTTTGGTCCAGTTTTTTATTTAATTCTTCCTTGTCTTGTCTTCTATCCTTATTCATTTGTCCGAATTGTTCCATCATGAACTTCATCATGCTATATAAATTCGTTTCTTCTGTTGGTTTGATTGGTTGGTTATTTGCCATGACTTCTGCTTCTATTTCCGGTTCAGGTAGATTGGGATTTTCCATTTGGTCCTCCTGTGGGTTTTCTTCTGACAATTCTCCAGTCGTTTCCTCCATTTGTACTTCCTCGACTTCCTCCATTTCTTCTGGGTTTCCTTCTTGGTTTGATGTTTCCTTCCCTTTGCGCCTCGTAACCATACCGTGTCTATTCATGATCGCCGCTAGTTAGTCTTCCTAGCCACACGTTGCTGGTCGCCAATATGTAACGAGAAAATGTGGTCGTACCTGTAAAAATGTATCACACTTGTTTATATTGTGTATTAGTGTGAATGTAGTGTGTTTGCCTCACACTGGTCGTTACATAAATCGACGTCACTACTGGAGTCCGTAGCGTTGTCAATGTTACCAGTACAACCTACCTGTTAATTCATAGGGATTGCTATTCCCGGGTGGCGCCAAATTGTTTCTGTTAAAACAATTAAAATATTTAATTTCTAAGATAATACGTGATATTAGCATAGACAGCTGTGGCGTTCGAATTGTTCCCGCTGCTAGTCAGGTTGTCAACTCGTCCACTCGTGATGAGCGCTAGTTGGCTGTTGCTTAAAACTTCGCTAACACACATATATTCTACAAAATCCTATGAAATAACAAGATAGTAATGATCTGTACTGTATTTTTTAATACAAATTGGGTCATCAATAAATATGACAAATGAATTACAAACAAATTTATAACATTGGCTCCGGCGTAGAGCTTGAAACACAAAATATCTCAGAGTTGGCAAAATTGATTTCAAAAAACATTAGCGTTGCCTAGACGGCATCCGTCACTTTTAATAAATTACAATGTTTAAAATCTGGAGTTCTTTTGATCATGAAATAAGACATAAACGTTGGTTACATTAAAAAAGTACACTACCATACCTTATACGTACTTAGAAGTTATAATGTGTTAATACAATTTGTTCGGTAGTGTCGTATTTCTGTTACAAAAATTGTGTTCTCAAATAAGGTTATATCGAGTTTAGTAAAAATGTTTTTTATGTAAGTAAATTATGCAATTACCTTTGAAAGAAAATACTACTTTTTTAAATAGTGAGAAATTTTATCATTTGAAAATAATTTAAGTAATTTAGGGTTTTGGGAATAAGGAATTTATTCGGTACTTATCAGTTCATCTCACGTTGAAATGTCGTCATCAGGATAGTCGTATATTCTTCGAATTTGGGCTGGTTTTAAACTTCTAACATCTTCTTCATCTGGTCTTGGGTTTTTTCTTTAATTAATTTAGTTAATCTGGTTCCTGGACATCATGTATTCTTTATAGATCGACGTCTATTCATTTTGGGTCATCTTGGTTCACTGATTCGACTTTTTATAACTGTTTAAATCAAAATTTTAATCGTTCCAATTTTGCGCGTCGCTTACCCACGCTTCGTTTTTCAGAGTCTATATAATTTAACAGAAAATAAGCCCTCAACGTCTCGTTGTCATAGTAACCATAATTCGATGATTGGTTAATTGCTCCTTTAGGACATTGTTAAAAAATTTGAATTTTTATTCAAATTTACTAAGTATTTTCCTAATGATTTTATTCCTTTATAATTCCTTGGGGATAATAAATGACATCACTATTATTTTTCTTTCCTTTCAAAGTTTACAATGATACCTCATAAGGTCATATTCTGTTATACATTAACTATAGTCTAATTATTTGACATTTAGTAAATAACATATCTTTCTTAAATTAAACTATTACAATGATATTTCTGTGTTAAAATAACTGATATATAATTACTGTCCATTCACTGGTCTTAGATTAGTAAGATTTCTTGTGAAATTGATACAATTTACATTTGAATGTCTTTTTGCAGTTAAATGTTTTCATAGTCAAAATCAGCCATGATTGTTTTTTGGTGTATTTACTTTTTAAATTACATTCTGAATTCAGCCTGATGGGCTTCACTTATTTGTTTGTGTTTTAACTACTATTCAACATACATTTTCATTACTCTTCATTTAAAAATATAATAATTAGGTTTATGGACTGTAGGTTCCTTTCAGCCATCTTCCTCCTTTAACATTGAACCAACTATTCTGTACAAGTCATTAGTTATTACTAGTACTAACATTGATTTCTTTCTTGAGTTACAAACTAAAGTGATAAACATTGTCACTTTTCATAAAATTATGAAAGTTAATTCCCCTTTCAACATGGGGTGTTGTATTCTTTGCAATCTTAATTTTAATAACAAAACTTTAATTCTATTCTATCATGCCATGTTAACACAAGTTATTTGTCTGGGCTTTCTCCCTGAATAATATCACAAGCTTCCCTTATCTTAATTTGGACTACTATTTCTAATTACTTCTAGATATATTACTATTTATAATATCACTCCAATCATTGGTCGTTTATCAATGTTTCACAGAGTGTCTGCTTACTTATCATTCTATTTTGAATGTTTCACATACACTTTCACTATTTTTTAGGGCATTTACACTTCACTAAAGCACTTCACTTTGGTTCACTGTTTTGTATTTAGTGTTTATTTAATGGGTAATCCCTATACTTTCTCCTACCATTTCTCACTATTTTGTTTTAGTATGACATTTACTATTAACAATATTAGGCTAGTTGTGTTTTGTTAAATCTAACCTTTCTGACTGGGTTAGTGTACTTTTTCTATATCATTATATTTTGTGATGTTCTATACTATCGATCACATCAATTTATCCCAATCTCAAATTAACTTGTACTTACCAGCACGATTACTTCTTCAAGGTCCCCGGGTTCGATCGCATGTAGCTGGATACAAACATGGTCTATGGGTTACGCAAAGCAATGACACCACTCATGTTTGAAGAGAATTACTTTACGATTTATTATCAATTACTTTTGAGTTGTTATAAAAATTTGGAAGGTTCATTTAGATACACTTTTTAAAGTTGTGCAACGCTAACATAATCAAACTTATGGACTACAGCTTACCTTGTATATCACATAAAACACAATTATCAACACAGATACAAACAGAAAGCAGCCCAGCTTTGCTCGCTCTCACATTCATTCCAAATTATTTTGCCCTTAACATTTTATAATTTAAACCCCAGACCCCCAAAACCCGGCCACGCGGTCGCCGCACACACGCATTGTTTAGTTACACTGTCTTTATGGTCCGAAAGAAGAAAAAAACTCTTGATTACTGCCCCCTTGGTGGATTGACCGCGGTCACATAACACTTTGCGATAATTACAACTCTTTTTCTGATAAATTACAAACTTTTATGGCGAGCCTACTTTGATTGTACCGGCTCCAGTGGCTTCAACTGGTAGACTGACAACGGTAATGTAACAGGTACCGCTATTGTGATCTCATAGTTGTATGGAAGTCACGGCCTTATCCTTCGTCGCCGAAGTTTCGCTCCATGCCATGCATGTAGTTTTCTAGGTTAACATGGTCAATGATTTCAATTAGGCACAGGCTGACGTCATGGTAGGAACCGGACGTAAACAGCACTTCCTGCCGCTCAAAAGCGCATTGCTGAATTTTACTCGTCCCAGGACATCCTGTTTTGTGGCTGGATGCATCACTCGAGTTTGTGGTGATACAGTTGCGTCTGTGTGCTGCTACACAAGTACAGATTTCTGAGAAGTTTGAAGGGGGTAAATGCTTCGCTCGCCGACTTACACAATTGAAATTGCGTAACGCCTTTGTCTCAAACTGCTGTTTCTCAACACTGGTCTGTTACACGGAAAATAACGTTGTCGCATAATACAATTATTTCGCAATATTTTATAAGGCTCCCGACCGAAAACGAAATGAATAAAATTTAATACCCCATACTGTAAAAATAAAAATACCCAAAAATTGACCCGCTACAATTTTACAATTGTATTGTCTTTAAAATGGGTACATAGGTTAAGTTAATGATAATAACAACATTGGTTTCATTAATACATAATTATTCAAGGTTTATTGACCGTATTCTATCTTTAAGTATACTATCTTTCCCTTTTATATGTGTGTTAGTTTCCCCTTGGGTTCAACCTGTCTCCTCTTCATTCTTCCTCTTCTTCATCTTCAATAGTCTTCATCCTGGTTCGGTTCTCCTCTTCATTCTTCCTCTGATTCTTCTCTCGTTAGTTCATTGTTTTGTCTATCATATTTTTCTTAAGTATGTTACGTGGTTCCCTTCTTTATGGTTATTTTGTTGGCTCAATCACTTGGGTTGGGTAATATCGTTGTACGTCTTGTCAAAGTATTTACATTTTAATCATTTTTTAAACATTTTATTTTATATGAAGTAATTTTATATCAAGAATTATCTTTTTTATCACTGGTACGGGATTTGGCTTAATTGTATCGTTACATAATATATATAAAATGGAGGCTTCCTGATATATATAAGGAAGGCTGAGGATGGGAACAATATGATTCCCGAAACATGTACTAAATAAGGGGAAAACATCTTGAGGTAAATAATTTATAAATATTAAATGTATTATATACATCAAGAAACAGACTGTAGCAAAAATTGTTTGAATAAATAAATTATATATGCATCAAGAAATAGACTGTAGCAAAAAGTGTTTGAAATCATTTGTTTTTGTAGCAATTAATGCCTTGCTTTTGTCTGTCTTTTCTATTGTTATATTGTTGTTTTTTTAGTTTATTTCATATGTTTCTTATTATTTTGTTATTATTATTACTTTGTTCTATATTACTTTTTTCTGTTATTTGGTTTATTTCATTTGCAAAGCTATACATGCTATTTATGATTTCCTAAATGCTGCAGACGAGCTTTACTGTTTTAAGTGTTAAATTATAACAAATGTATTTCTAACAATATCTGTAATAGTCCAATGCGTTAATTGAAACACAGTTTTCATGATTAACACAGTATGAAAAGCATGGGAAACGACATACGGCAGTACACAGCGCAACACCTAAAATAAATTTGTACGATTTGGTCAATAATTTGGAAACAAAGATAGATCATTGGAGGTTAGATTAAAATTAAATTTGAATCTTTCTGTATAATTCACTCTTTAACGTATTAGTCTATCTTAAACAAGGAAAAAGTTTCTTGCAGGCTACTTTTTTTAAGTAGCGACTGTTATATTATTTTATTACTGCCAATAAAACTTACTTAACAATTACTGAATAATTTCAAATATCGGGCGCCATCTTGTGATATACCTTTGAACTTACCTTAGGCCAGAATTCGGTTAAGCGAACCAGATGATAGTGGAAAGTGTTATCTGAAATAATTACTATTACTTGAAATGTTTACCAATGTTTACCTTTTATTTACATCTTTAAGTACACAACAAGTGATTCTATAGTGCGAAATACGCACGCTTCTATACACCCAATAGGTGTTACGTCATGAGACGCCTTAAGTCAAAATTCCTTTAAACATTTCATTCCAAAATGATTCCAAAACATAATATTAAGATGTTAAAAAAAAATATATATATATATATATATAGAAATTTAAGTATAACGTTAATTTTGCACAACCCAGCACTTTTTAATAATATCATCCACTCTTCTCTCTCTCTCTCTCTCTCTCTCTCTCTCTCTCTCTCTCTCTCTGGTACAATTATTATTTTGAGCTCATTTTAATTCATGGTATACCAATTTAGTTTTGTGATTTTACTGACTTTGGTCATTTATAATTTTGAATATTAAAATTTATTTTGAGTATTAAAATTTGATATAAAATTTGTTGTAGCTGGCACTTAGCTGCACTGTTGGGTTAAAGGCATCGAACACCACGAATCCTTCGATTGCACGTGCAAAAATCTGAACTGTCACATCGTCTTAGGGCACACGCTCTCTCTTTGTAGCATCCCCCCTCGGATCACACTTTTGCCAGATTTTTTGGCTGCACGTAAGAAAGTCTGGACTGTCACATCGTCTTAGGGCACATGCTCTCTCTTTGTAGCATCCCCCCTCGGATCACACTTTTGCCAGATTCTTTGATCGTGAATTTCACTCTGTCGATGACATTAATTCAAAAGTTGTTACGGTACCACAGTTATTAAACCACTTTTGGTGGTGTAAAATTTAAATAACTACACTTAGTGAATACGCCGGCCGGCTCGATTCACTGTCTGGACAAGAATGACACAGTTTCGTAACTGTGTATTGCAGAGGTGGGGCAAAACTACGTCACTGGCTCTTTGTTCAAAAGCCCAGCCCAGTCGAATACAAAGCGCCTTGCATTCTTTGCGTCTGACGTAAACATGGGTTGGTCTTGTTTACTACTCATTGTGACAAACAGTTTTTTGTTACATTTGTAATTTTCCACTGAATTCGACATAAATCCTGTTAACTTAGTTTTGTGTTGTTGACAATTCTCACCAAAACTTTATAGGGAATACAAAATAAAATTATTATTATTAAAAATTGTTATTAAATAAAAATACAATAATTATGTTTTTGGAAACATAGGTTTACAAAATTATTATGGTACCAGAATTGTACCGTCACACGACGCAAGAAAAAAATAATGTGACTGAAAAAATTAAAAATTAATGTGAAATTGTATTTTTTGAACTGTTGTTACAAGGATATCATTAAATTTAAATGGCATGTACATCATGTACGTGATATTGACTACATTTACAAAAAAATTATTTTGAGAATCAAGAACATCTTGTATAAGGACAGTTTATATTTTGATATGTACTAAATTGAGTGTGCGATGGTTTTGTTACGTTTTTTATTTTTACTAATTCAGTTTTTTGGGGTAAATTTCTTTAAAATTTACCTGTATATGAAGAATTAAAATACTATTACTACTGTGTACATTTTGTAGACTTGTCTAATTCTTCATTTTTATTGGTTGAAGTTTTTAAGTCACGTAATAGTAAAACCCATAAACACAACACATTTTCCTATTTCGCCCATTGTCTCATCTGACTGTGGAACCAAGAATAGAGTAAACACTTGGTGCAAAACAAGCCCAGATGAAATTCACAAAATTATTATCATCATGCGTGCAGTGGGTTTGATATCAACACCTGTCAGCAATTACTGGTCAAAAGACCCAATTTTTCATAACAAATTCATTTCTTCAGTTACATCACGAGATAGGTTTGTATTGTTACTGAAATTTATACACTTTGCAGATAATGAACAGGCAGAAACAACAAATAGACTATACAAATTCGAAAATTTGCTTTGTAAAATGATAAAAAATTTCAGTGAAATCCTAAAATCTGGCAGACACCTAGTTATAGATAAAAATATGGTTCCCTACAGGGGAAGATCATATTTACATCAGTACATACCCAACAAATCACTTAAGTATGGAATTAAATTATATAAACTGTACACTCAGATGGCCACACTTGTAATATAAATGTTTACACAGGGAAAGGAACTACTACCTCACCGAGTCAACAAAACATGCAGAAAAAATGTGAACTAACTGAGTTCAGAGACAAATGCGCATGCGCGTCTCACCCAACCAAGCAGTTTACAGTCATACTCAAAAGTTTGTCATTTGAATGTATGTACTCCCAGCGGTGAATATCGTGAGGTCTAATATTTGCGCTTGTTCGTGTTACAGAGTTTGTCATTTGTATTTATATTTACTAATTGTGAGTATCATTGATCTGGGGTATAATTAATATTTGTGTGTGTGTTTGTGTTACAGAGTTTGTCATTTGAATTTATATTTACTAACTGAGAGTATCGTAGCATTGATCTGCGGTATAATTAATATTTGTGCGTGTTCGTGTTACAGAGTTTTTTCATTTGAATTTATATTTACTAATTGTGAGTATCATTGATCTGCGGTAGAATTAATATTTGTGTGTGTGTGTTCGTGTTACAGAGTTTGTCATTTGAATTTATATTTACTAACTGAGAGTATCGTAGCATTGATCTGCGGTATAATTAATATTTGTGCGTGTTCGTGTTACAGAGTTATTCATTTGAATTTATATTTACTAATTGTGAGTATCATTGATCTGCGGTAGAATTAATATTTGTGTGTGTGTGTTCGTGTTACAGAGTTTGTCATTTGAATTTATATTTACTAACTGAGAGTATCGTAGCATTGATCTGCGGTATAATTAATATTTGTGCGTGTTCGTGTTACAGAGTTTATTCATTTGAATTTATATTTACTAATTTTGTGAGTATTGTGAGTGTAATTTTTATACTGTTCTTTTTATACAGCTTAATTTCCAGACTTCAACACCACACTTTTAAAATTCATTAACTGTAGAATTGAAAGATGACAAGTAACAAACAAAGGCCTACAATTCGCAGTCAAGGACGCCAAATAGTTGGGCGAGTTATTGAATTTTTTGATGAAGAAAAGAACAGTGGTTGTTATAAGTACCCAATAAATAACGCGACAAAGCGAGCAGCAGCTGCAACAGGAAAGTCAGAAACCACCATTTGTAAGATACGGAAAGAGATAAAAGTGTCAAAATCTACTGGTAGAAAACTGAGCACTCCTGGAAAGACACGTCAGCAGAGTACAAGAAAAATTGTTTTAGATGATTTTGATTTATGTGCAGTCCGCCGTACGATACAGAATTTTTATACTATTAAAAAGCAGGTTCCTACGTTGCAATCGGTTCTTTCTGAATTAAAAAGTGACATACATTTTGAAGGAGGCAAGGAAACTTTACGCAGAATTATACATAAGCTTGGATTCCGATTTAAAAAATGTAAAAATAAAAGAAGTATATTGATGGAGAGAAACGAAACAGTTGCATGGCGAGCAAGATACCTACGAAAGATTAGGAGGAATGACACCTGTGACAATAAGCGACCTGTTATTTTTCTCGACAAGACATTCATCCATCCCACTTACACAGTGAACAAGTGTTGGCAGGATCCTACGACTAGTGGAGTTTTAAAAAATAATAGTACTGGACAACGCTGGATTATTGTTCATGCAGGTTGGGAGAAAGGTTTCATTCCTGAAGCCTTTCTTATGTTCAAGTCACAAACTACAAGTGGAGACTACCACCACGAGATGAACTTTGAAAATTTTTCCCGGTGGGTTAAGGAAAAACTGTTGCCAAACCTTCCAGAAAAGTCTTTAGTTGTTATGGACAATGCACCATACCACAGTGTACAAGAAAACAAACCGCCGACTACAGCTTCTCGAAAAGCGGAAATCCAGGAATGGCTAAGAAAAATGGGAGTCAGTTTTTCAGAAGATATGACGAAAAGTGAATTATTGGAAATAGTTCGTTTTCGAAAGCCATCACCAACGTATAAAGTAGATACGATTTTTAAAGAAAAAGGGCACGAAGTGATAAGATTACCTCCATACCACTGTAACCTGAATGCCATTGAGTACGTATGGAACATAGTTAAGGGACAAGTAGCAAAATTCAACGTCGATCAGAAAGCAGGTGATATTAAAAACCTCACCGAAAATGTTATTGCTTCTATTTCAGAAAGTGATTGGAAGAAAGCTATACAGCATGTAAAAAGTGAGGAAGATAAATACTGGGAAACTGATGCTTTGATGGAAGACGAAATAGAGAAGATTATAATATCGGTTGGGGGAGAAGAATCTTCTGACACTTCCACTGATACAGACGACGACAGTGAATGCTTTAGTAATTTATCGGATGGATGTGAAATGTCTGGTGTTGAAGAATTAGAATAGAATGCCACTTAATATGAAAACTATATCAGTGCTTTCACAACATTAAAATTTGTGTTGAGAGAAGTGAATTTGAGTGAATAGTCCAACTATTTTTTTTTTCCTACTAATTATTGACAATGTTATGTTTTTCCGGTACAAATTAGCATGTGCGTTTTAATTTATTTCTCGCGGTATTATGTTTTAAAAAATAAGACAAAGTTATAGTTTTAGTGATATAATTGTTTGAAAGACACGTGAATGCAACTTCTCAACATACGCTTCTAAAAATTTCATCAAGGTAAGATTTTTTCCATTATTTATTAAAAGGTAATTTAATTCATAACCACGAATCAGTAGTGATAATAATTCTGTCTTTAATACTAACGAATAACACACAATAATTAGTATATGGGCATTAGCCAAACTGAGAATTACAGAAAACGTAAAAAGCAAAGTGTCATTACTTCATTGTTTACATCGAGTTCCAAATAAATACAATTATGACTTACTCAGTGATACTGATCATTGTTGTTTCGTACGTAAAACCTGTTCTGTTGGAGACAGAACAAAATCAGTCATTTTGTTTGAAATATTTCTCTTATATATCCTACCATAAAAACTATTATGAAAGTACCTTTGTAAATTGTCTTTGACAGAAATAACTTTACCTGATCCACAACAATAACGGCCTACCCTTTACCAATATACCGTTATTGCTTTGTAAAATTAGCCACTTTGTTCAGACTTATTAATACCTACCGACTTGTCAACCTGTCCTTTGTAAAATATTAGATCTTGTTGTTCATAACGTCCTGAAGTATCAGTAATAGGTAATTCATTATTTCCTAGTATGGAACACTTATTTGTAAATTAAATACTAAATAGAATAATACAGTGATAAATTTAAAGAATAATTAAAGTTCTCTATAGACTCATTAATTACATATTTTAATCCGATTTTAATTATTTCAAAAATCTAAGTACTTTACTCAATAAAAATAAAACAAAAAAGCAAACCAAAAATGGTTTAACTTTTAATCAGTTAATTTTGTTTTAACTTTAATCAGTTAGTTTTTGTAACTATTAACTGTAACTTTAACTTAGTTAGTTTGTTTGGACAGTAACTTTAACTTTGATCAGTTAACAATTATTATGATCTTTCCCAAGTCTGTTTATAAACTTGCTAATTGAATAGAAATTAAATTCACTTGTTCCACATAATTTCACTCGTTTATAGAACTACTATTTGTAATAGCAAAACCTTTCTCTACCAGCTAACTATTCATGTTGTAATTCGAAAAAGCATGAGCAAAAGTAACATAAATTTATACATGTATGAAGAGTACAAAAAAAATTAAACATTGAATAGCCTTATTGACATATTAAGCTCCAAACTGAAGTAACAATAATCCATTTATGTTGATCAACAACAGAGACACAACTAGTTATGGTTTACAGGTCAATACCTAATTGAAATTGTGGAGTTTATTGCTCATATTGTTTATGTTTATGGTCAAAGTAATTTAATAATTTATGAAACGGTGTAGAATAACAATTTTGACACCATATGCGTACAGTTTAAGTATTAAAATGCTCTAACTTTAATTTTTGCACGAGTAAATTATCTAGTCGCGTATGAGTTTTACTTTGACTGTACAAACGTCAAGCAGCGTAGGGAAACGTACTGAACCCCCACGCAACTGGCAGTGCCAGTGCTGCTACGCTTCCCCTCTCCAGATTCTATGTTAACGGAGCCATGTAGTACTAATGAAAATCAAAGCCACCCCTAGTCATTTGTACTTAAGCTTCTGGATATAGTCAGCCCAATTGGACAAAGAATACTATACGCTGATAACTTCTTTGGCTTGCCTTCGAAATAAAAATGTTATACTGAGGAACATTAAAATTAGAAGAGGAGTACCAAAAGATATTAGGTGACCAATACGAATGTATGAAAAAGTCTGAAGTGGTACTGGAAAGTTGTGTTCAAAGTTCTTTTAGGTGATGAAGTAGTAAATGCATGGATTATATACAACAATCTCCTCCATGAAGCTGGGAATAACAGTGTTTAGGAAGAATTGGGCAGAAACAATTGTTCTCCATAAGGCTCAAGTAAGTGCAACTCAGACTTCAATTCTTCGTATTGTTTAAATTAGCAGCCATCCTTACTATTTCTTTTATGAATTTGCTAACTGCTATAATTTTTTATTGTTCGACTAAGCTTTTCGAACTAAAAAATTATAGCAGTTAGCAAATTCATAAAAGAAATAGTAAGGGTGTTTAAGACCTGAAGATGTCAGTAATGACGAAAAGCTTAGTCGAACAATAAAAAATTATAGCAGTTAGCAAATTCATAAAAGAAATAGTCAGACTTCAATTGCTCTGTTAAGAGAATGAGTACACATGTTTGTAAGCTGGAAGAAGCTGGAAAAAAATGTAAAGTGTGTAATGGATGTTACATGGAGTAACAGAAAACTATGACAAGCGGACAAAAAAAGTTAGAAGAGTTATTATCTTCGGGATTTGTTTAGTGTTTTAACAAAAACCATAACTAGAGCTGTTGGTGGTATTTGTAATTATTTTTTTTATGGTAAAAGTCAATGTTATTTAGCAGAAAAAGTTTTGTAAGTAAACAATACTTAGCACAAACAAGACTAAATGATTCAGTTATTTAAAGAAAATATCTATGTTATTAGATGTGTAATGGTAATTGAATAAATTAGATTAGTGAAAGTGGTATTTGTTTTGATGACTATTATAATTGCATCCAGTCACCCAAGAAATGCTGCTTGTGCTGAGTCACAATCTATATTTACACATTCAACAAAATGTAAGACAAATTTGTCAATAATTAACCTTCAGCTTTACAGACAACTAAAATCGTGAAGTAGCATTAAGCTCCAAGGGATACGTAATACACAGTAGGCTAGTTTGTTTGCAGTACCCAGTAACCCGGCAACCAGTAAAGCAGTCAAAGACAAAGTACTCAACATTTGTCCCGCAGTCAACGTGTTAAAGGAGTATTGCTTTATCAATTGTTATTAATTATTGTATTAATTATGTTTTGAAATATTATTATTTTGTCTATGTATTTAAATAAAACGGTGTATAAGGAGTGTAATTATTTTGGTGATGTTAAACTATCTCAAAACACACACACTTTCACTCAGCTAATTCATCTTGTTGTGTTTGATATTTTCTCTTGTGCCCATACACAGGTCCTGATGGTGACCATAAATATTGTCGAAATGTCGACACAAATAATGTAAAATTTGTGTTATGCTTGTTGACCGATCCTTGTTAAGTCTTCCATCATTAAAATTTATTTTTATTGCTATTGGAAGTAATAGTCCTGCATCTAATTTTTTGAAGCATTTTCTCAGTTTAATATTTCATATACACAATAAAACAAATTCATTTTAAAGTAATATTACTACACTTAATGCTATAAACTTCAGAACATGTAGCATCTCATTGGTGTCCATGGAATAAGTAGCTAAATTGACTAGGGAGCTTTGTTGAATGTAGTTGGATGAAATCTGTTAGTGTACCAAAGTGAGGTGCACAACTTCTTACACTACTGTTCATCAAGTGTGCACGTTTTACTACATGTCAACACTTATATGTTCAACAGATCTACAAAATACTGTAATCATCTAGTTAAGACCAGAAATTGTAGCAGATTATATGTACTTACAAATGGCATTATTCACTGATGTAAAAGTGTATTCACATATTTTTTGATGAGGAGAATATTTCTTGCACGTATTTGGTGTCTACATGCTCATGGGGAGTTTAAATGATACGTGCACCGTTTTATATAGAAATAGTATAGATATCGCCTCTGTAATGTTTTAATGTTTCAGCCAGTGTGTTAATTTGGCTTTTATATCACTTCTGTATTACTCTGGTGAATAGATTAATTTTCTGGCCATTCTTTGAGTTTTTAAAATAGTTACAGTCAACATTTCTCTCTCTCTGTGCGCGCGCGCATGTGTGTGTGTGAAACATCCTACATTGAACCTTGTGAACACTTTTTGCAGGAAATTGTTGACATTAGTCTCTTATCATATTTTATTACAATCTAAGTTATTCAGCCAGCTGCTAGTTACTTTTACAAGAACATTTGTGCTAGCACATTATAAGTTTATTGTATGGTCTGACTAGCTAAAGTGACCAAGGGGGTTTTGTCAGGTGTAGTGAGTGATGTGAGGAAATATTTTCCCGTTTCAGGTTTACTTAACTATGAAAAATAATAAGTGTAATGTATTCATGATATATTTTAGAGTATTGCCCATATACATATGAGATGTGATAAAAAAAAAAAGACTTTCCTTGCTATATGTTTTCAATTTACAGTTGTTTGGGAATACTGGGTGCTTAGTTTGTGTTTAACAAGTGAACATTGACAACAGATTTTAGCTTGCTCAGTGATTTTGTATTTTCTAAATGACAGAACAAATAATTTTCATAAAATTCTGTGTTAAAAATATGAGTGCAGTGAAGTAGTGCAAATGTTAGAAAAGGGTTTGGTTAGAATGCTATGTCCAAACATTCACAAGTAGTATAAACGTGTCCAGGAAGGCATGATAAGAGATTTGGCATCCTACCATATCAGCCACCAAAGAAAATGTGGAAAAAGGTAAGGATATCATGCTCAGTAATTGGCGAATCACTACAAGAGAAACTGCTGAGGAAGTTAGTACATTGTATGGGTCATGCAAAGTAATTTTTAGTAAGGTTTTTGGAATGAAATAGTAGTAGCCAGATTTGTTCCAAAATTGTAAAATTTTCATCAAAAGCAGCGCTGCAAAAATGCTGAGTAAATGTTGACTGAAGTCACTGATGACCCAGATTTAATCAAATGTATCATAACAAGTGATGAAATGTATGTGTATGGGTGTGACATTGAAACAAAGGCTCAGTCATGAAAGCTTCCTGAAGAGCCAAGAACAATAAAAACACATAAAGTAAGATAAAATGTGAAGTCCTCCTTACTGTTTTCTTTGATTACAGTAGCATAGTCTTGTACGAAGTCTTACCAATAGGCCGTACTGTCAGTAAAGAGTATTGCCTTGAAGTTTTACATCACATGCATGATGCAATCCGAAAAAACCACCATAAATGTGGGCAAACATTTCTTGGATTTTGCTCCAAGATAATACACCAGCTCACACTTTTCTACTAATTTGCACGCTTTTAACAAAAAATAACACTACCATATTCACCAGATATGGTCACTTGCAACTTTTTATTGTTCCTAAAAAATGAAGGGCACAATGAAAGGACAATGTTTTATGACCATAGAGGAGATAGACAAGATCACTGAATGAACTGAAGACTATACCAAAACGAGAACTTCACAAATATTTTATGGATTGGAAAGACTGTTGGCTTAAGTGCATTCTATCTGATGGGGACTACTTTAAAGGGGACTATATTCATTTTGAAGAATAAATACATCGTTAAAAAAAAAAAAAATCTCATTTTTTTTAATCACATCTCGTATATGTTTGTTTCTGTTTATTTATGTGGTAAAAAAAGATACTGCTGTCTGTTTTAAATGCTGTTAATATCATGTGGTAACTTTTTCAGTTGGAAAGCCATAAGAACTTGGTCGATCAGTGTGTTCAGGGAGAAGGCACAGTTCAAGTGAATGTACAGATTAAAGCAGATGAACATGGTAACAAGAAGTTAAATATTGTTGATGTTTTAAAACCAGCAGAGGAGTATGTGGAAATAAAACAACGTGAGTTTTGAGTAGATATGTTTTTAAAATGTTTACATTTATACACAAAGGTGGAAAAGTTTTTATCTTGCTTTTCCTTAGTTTTGGTAAATTGAAATCTAAGAATAAATGTGTTTCTAAATATCCAGTATATACTTCTAGGCATTCAGTACATGCTATAAATGTATAAGTATAGTCACTATGTTTGTTTATACACACAATATGTATTTGCAAGACTGTCTGTCATACCTGCAATCTCTTTTACATCTGAGGTAGCTTTGAGTTTGTGATAGGTTCAAAAGAATAATTAATGTGTATGATAACTGGGGCCTGGAAGGAGTTGAAAAACAGAGCATGTATGAGAAGCAAACATTTAGGTATAAGAACGTTTGAGAGAAATTGAGAAAACTTGCACAAAGAGGCCATACAATGCTAGGAATAGCCACATTTACAAAATACCTTATGCCATCAACAGGCGACAGATGTGTACAGGTTTTACTACTGTTGAGCAGTAGTTTTACAAATGCCAGTTTTTATCTTCATAAATGTCCATTATCTTCCTAATTATCAAACTGTCAAATAAATCACCCAATAAGAGAATTGGTTACACGATGGGAACTGAGTATGTGCCATAAGCATATATTATTGTCATTGCTCTCTCTGCGTAGGTAAATATTTTTAGTTATATGATTAATGTTATCCGGGCTGTTTGGCCGTGGTCCATGGTTTATTTCCAAACCACGTGGTCCGTGGTTTGGAAATAAACCATGGACCACGGCCAAACAGTCCTGATAACATTAATCATACGACTGACACCAGCCGTGAAAGCTTGAGGACAATGTTATTTTTAGTTATGTTTCTGTCTGTATGAAAGTATGATTTTCTTAGAGAGAACTTGAGCATATTTTGTTATCAGAGTAATGCGATTAATATTCTCTAATAATTTAAGCTAAGTAGAATTTTTTTAATACATTAATCATGTGATCAGGTAAGTTAGTAAGCTTCCTCATGTCACTAACTTTACTACCTTTACTGTATGATAATCATCAAAATAATGTACTTAATATTATTTTACTCCAGAACTGTGTTTGTTTGCATAAGATTTTTTAAAGATAATTGTTTAAAATTTAAAGATGATATGATTTGGTTTAAGTGGTTATTTGTGTATGTTGTATTAAAAACAATATTAGTAAGTGATAAACCAAAAATGAAAGTACATTTAGGTGAAATGATTGTAAATATAATACTGTGGAGCATTCAGAATACTACATTTAAATGTGAATCTTAAATTTTATGTGAAAATTGTAATAACTGAAATTAGTCAGCTATTGTTTTAATAAATTCTAAAAATCACTTTTATTTTTTCCTTTTACTTTAAAGATATTTGCTTCTTTAAGAAGTAGATAACGTATAATGAAATCAATAAAATAAATGTAGCTAATAATGTGTATTTGGTTTAACTAACTCATATCCTTTATTTTCATCCAAATAAAAATCGATTCTTATTGATTCATGATTCATATTGAAGAATTTGTAGGTTAACCAGATATACATTGAGTAGTATTTATTGTACACTTGTACATTAATTACCAGGCCCTGTGTGTGTGTGTGTGTGTGTGTGTGTGTGTGTGTGTGTGTGTGTGTGTGTGTGTTTAAGTACATATTTTTGAAATGTGTGTTTCAGCTGATGATGAAGGAGATGTACAGTTCCAACAAGAAGTTACTGATGAAGAAAGCGCAGATCGACAAGCAGTTGTTAGGTGGGTTGTTGACAGTAATTTCAAGAGGAATCAGATACGTCTGAACATCCCAGATGGTAAGCTAGTAAATATTTTTAAAATATTGTATTATGTTAGTAGGTTATGGTGATACTGGGCCAATAAAGATTTTAAAATTGTAGGAAGTAACCTTACACTTACCAGATCAGTTTATTAAGTAAATATGTTATTTGGTGATACTAAAACATCAAATGATAATATATTTGGATAGATCAGAAAATTCTCAGCGCAAGTAATGCACAGTTTTTGACAAAATTAAACAAAATTTTCACATAATCTTTTCCCATTGAGCCAATTTTCAGATGGAACAGAAAAAGTTACTGGGGTGTTGAATACGGTGAGTGGAGTGATTGAGGCAGTAATTCATAGCACAATTCATGAAGATTTGTGACTGCAATTGACAGAGTGTAAATTAATGCATTGTCTTGATAGAAAAGCACTTTGTCTTTGATAAATACAGATGTTTTGCCTTAATAGTGTCTTTCAGTTACTCTAGCAATGCTGCTTAGTCCTCTCCACTGGTGGTTTTTGCCTTTCCCTAAACAGTCTATGAGTATCACACCCTATGAATCCAAAAAAAGACACCATCACTTTTCAGCTGAAGGAACAGCCTTTACTTTTTTTGGACCACTTCTGCCCTTTCTCTAGACTTCTGTTTAGTCTGTATTATGTATTGGTGAATCCATGTTTCATAAACAGTGATAAATCGTCACAGAAAATGTGTTGAATTTCATTTCTATTTTGTACTTCAGATAGCTTAATCACAAGTAGTTGAGTTATTAATCTAGATTCAAGTAGATTCATAAATCTATACTTTTAAATGGGTAAATTACTAGGGTTTATGTAAGGGAAACCGTCATGTTACAATATTAATAAAAAAAACTGTTGTTTTCTTATTGATGCCCAGAACTTTTCACCCTACCCTCGTACAAACAAGAAAGTATCCTTGAAACCAAACATGACTTCAGAGTAGTATAGAAAAGATTTATTAAATAAAACAGATTTTTCAAGGGTGAAACAACTTCAAGAACAGTAGTTATTATTTGCAAATTAAAATAATCACTTTTTACTTATTGCAAAGCTTTTTAGCAATTGCAAAAACTTTTTACAAGTTGCAAAACTTGCTCTGCGAAAATTGAGGGATAGGAGGCTGCTGGTAACATTAGGAATTTAATGAAACCAAGAAAGACATGGCAAGACTAGGGTTAAATTTGGCCATGATGAAAGATCCACAGAGACAACAAGAAGTTGTGAGCCAGGCCAATGCGTACTGAGGAAATTTACAAAATTTAAAACACAGCCTGATGCTTGAAATCTAAAAATTTCAGTTACTTAATTTTCTGTGGTGGAGTATTGTACTTGGTTGGAACTTAGAACTGATACTGGTGTATAATAACTGATACTTATACGTTGTGTATAAATAGGACATTGCCGAGTAATGTGTGTTTTGCTATAAAACATGGGAAAGAAATTGTAGAAGCATGGAATATAAGAGCAGTGTCAATCTTAAAAAGTACTAACTGTGTGTAGTGGCATTGTACGTGTGCACGCGTGTGTGTATATTGTACAGTGTACACGCAGGAAATAAATTCCCCTTATGTAAATTAATATTCTAATAAAAAAACTTATATATTTTAAGAACAGTTTTAGTGAGGTCTTCTACAACTCAATGGTATTAAGGCATACTATATTAGAGTAGGTAATGACATATATGAACTTAAAACTGCTAATTGTGAAAAGGGCAACATGAAAAATAAAAAAAGTGAATTTTATTTTAAGTATATTATTTACAGCTTTTAACAAAACTGATTCCATACACTGTATACAAAAATTAAATTTCATTAGTAGAAACATAATGTGCAAGTGCTCTGTGTGTTTCTTTGGATAAGTGGATTTCTGTTTGTAATGAGGCAAGAAAACTAATCTCAAGCAGTGTTACTAGCTGCTGACCATATTTATGATTTTTGTGTGTGAGCTTCTTTCTTGAGCTGTCTTTAAAAAGAAACATGAAATGATATGTTTAAAAAAATCTGATGTATTTGATTTGTAGAGTACAGTGGAAAATTATCATTTGATTAAAAACTAAGTAATTATCATTAATGTAATAATTCACTTTCATGACTATAATTGACTCCATTATGGTCCTTGAGAACCATTTATGTCTTGCAGTTGTGTGCAGTGTTTATTTGACACAGTCATTATTATTAACTTAGTACTCAGCAATCTGTGACTTAGGTGTGTTATATAATGACAGACTTGCATTGCACTGTTGTTTACATGAGTTGTAAAAATAAGAAAATAATTATTTTGTGATTTGAAGCAAACTTCCCTTAAATGGTACTTTTAAATTATTTTTCAAAATTATGAAATACAATTTCTTCATGAATTTAAAATTTTGTAGATCCTAATGACTGGGAAATACCACATGTTCGTCACTGGCTGCTTTGGGCAGTTCGACAGTTTAACTTAATTGGGCTTAAATTAGTTGACTGGAAAATAACTGGTGCCGAACTATGCAGTTTGTCATTAGAAGACTTTCGTCGCAAAGTTCCACATGATCCTGGTGATCTTTTCTGGACACACCTTGAACTCTTACGCAAATGCAAGTTTGTAGGTAAGTTGTAGTTTATTTGTCATAGTTTGTATCAAGTTTAAAATATTTTGTGACATTAGGAAAATAAATTCTTTAAAGGAAGGGGTATTACATAACTAAAGTTGGAGAATTTGATGAACGTGAATGATTGGAATAGTCATTGCAAGTGAAGGATTATATTTTGGTATGTAATTGAGGACAGCTTGCTTGCTGTTGATGTATTAAAAATTGGTGTTTTCTCAACAGACCTGAGTAACAATGGAGCTTTAATTTTGGATGAATAGGCCATTACAGGTAGGATGACACATGGGGAACCTTCTGAATTATTGAATGAACTGTGTTAGTAATGGTTCCAGAAACTTAAATCTACAATGCAGATGTGTTATAATTTGATAGCTTCCTTAGACGGTAACAACTATGCTCATTGTGTAATTGAAGTCTGTTTGTAAGTTGAGTAAGATCAGAATCTTTACTAGTCTTAGAAACACTGGAGAAATTTTTGTGGGAAGAATGAGGAGAGCCTTGCTGGTATATTTCATTCAAAGCGAAACATAGCTGGTGAATATATAATCATGTCACTTCTGTTTGGACATTACAGAAATTGTCAGTGTCTGGAACAGATGAATTTTGAAGCCCACTTTCCATAGGCATGAGGACTCACTGTAGCTTACCACTCAAATCTAGGCTGGAAGCCAACAATGCCAAATAGTGGAATCAAAATGTGAGGAGAAAGAGGGCTCAGCATGTGTGAGAAAAAAAGCATGTGACAGTAAAAATATTGTCATGCATTGGGTTCATCTGACAAAGTCTCAGGCTTCCTTTCTGGTGCACATAATTTAAACACTATTATGGTTATTATTTAAACAATAATATCTGGTGTATTATGTTGGCAGTAGTCTGCCACTGATAGTGTGAAAAAATTGTTGGTGGGCTGATCTGTTCAACTGTCTGCAGTCATTCCAAGTAGCACTATCAGCAGTAACTTTACTTGATATAAGCTGGAAAAATATGAAGTATGCCATAATGTTTTGAACAAAAAAAATATTGTTTGATTTTGTTCTCTTAAATGTCATATGCTCAACTGATCTGGTCACAACTTTTTAAATGTAAATACTGGATTTTTAAATGGCATTATTACACATCACTATATTATTGTAAAAAATGAAAGAAAGGATTTCAAGTGAATCTTCTGTATCCATATTAAAAATTATTCCCTAGATTTGGATATATTTCTTTTTTGTAAAAGATCACCACTGAATGTTAGAAAATGCCAAGATGTGTATTTTTCAAAATTTATGTTATGGTTTTACTTTTTATTACAATATTAACGGTTAACAATAGATTACAATATTACTTTTTTACTGTTAAGAGGTAGATAACTATGTAGGTGAGTGAAACATAAAGAAAGAGTCAATTTAATTTGCTCTCTCATTCCCAGAATAATAATAAAATTAGATGCATGTATAAAATAAAACTCTTCTTGTGAGTCATTTATTCTATTAAATATATAGTTTAGGGAGATATAACACTTACACCAACTAACATTTATGAGTGCAGTGATTTATTGGACTAACCTGCCAACTAGCGCTGCTAGGTGATAACTTTACCAAATATATGATAATGTTATTCGGTTTAGGAATGTGATGACATGTGTCATAAATGATCTAGCCTATTGACTAGGTTGGAGTACATGATAAATGGTAACATCAGATGAGACAACCTGTATAAGGAGTATACATAATGAATGATGCAGAAGTGTTAATGAACTACAGTTCAGGACTTATACTTGATATTAATTGGTAACATTAAAAAAAATCCTTAAAAAGGGGCATGTTGTGGGACACATGCCAGAAGCAAGAACTTTAGTGTCCAGTGGTAAGTGAACTGACTCAACGTGTAAAAAAAAAAGGTTGCTCAGTGTATTTGGAGTAAGAGAGATTTGTTATAATGAACTAAGATTCAAATAAGAATGAACAGGTAATTAAATGAGACAAGGGGATATTAGTCTTTATATGTATTTTATTATAAGAAATCAATATTGTAACATAACAAGATTATGCCCTAGAGTAAATATAATGTAATCATCAAAATTCGTTGTGAATTATGCCTAAACGCAATCTTTCTTATTGAAATACAAAGAAGAAGAATAAAATCAATTTAACAAATAAAGAAATGAACATAAAATTTAACTATTTAAAGATAATTAATAATGTCAAGGAGTAAAAGATAATAAAAAATCAAAAGGGAATTATCATAATAAACAAATACAATGGTAATTGGAAATGAAAACTTATTCATTAAATACGAGTCTTATCCAGAAAGTAAGTACCGTTTGGGCATTAAGAAAATGATACAAATTATTTTCAAATTAATTTATTTTTCAAAAATTCTACATACCTTAATCTACGTTTCTACATAGTCACCATGCAAGTTGAGACATTTGTCGTATCTTGGCACTAATTTTAATATGCCCGCTTCAAAGAATTCGGCCGCCTGTGACTTCAACCACTGCCGGACGTTTCCCTTTATCTCATCACTTTCAAACTTCTGGCCGGCAAGAAATTTCTTCAGATGCAAAAACAAATGGAAATCACTGGGAGCCAAATCTGGACTGTAAGGAGGATGACTGAATTGTTTCCAGCGAAATGAATCACCAAGCGCCGTCCGTTACACGTGCGGTATGCGGTCGCGCGTTGTCATGCACAAACACCACTCCGGAAGTCATAGTCCACGCTTGTTTTGTATTGCTCGCTGTAACTTTTTGAGTGTTTCACAGTAAACTTCTGTGTTGATTGTTGTGCCTCGTTCCATAAATTCCACTAACAAAATTCCCTGACAGTCCCAAAAAACGGTGCACATGATTTTTTTTTTGCAGAAAGAGGCGGCTTTGCTTTCTTGGCTTTCGGGGAACCAGTATGCTGCCATTGCAGTGACTGTCGTTTAGTTTCTGGTGTCTCGTAAGAAACCCATGTTTCATCACCAGTGACAATTCAAAAAACAATTTCCATCTCTTTCATAACGCTGCAAAAATTCCAAGGCTGCTCACATGTGTTTCGTTTTGTGACCGTCTGTTAGCATTTTCGGCACCCATCTTGAACAGTTTTTTGTAGTGTAAATGTTCAGTCACAATTTCGTGTAATAAAGATCTAGGAATGTTTGAAACATCCATTGACAAATCAGAAATTGTGAATCGCCTATTGGAACGAACCTTCTCATCAACACTGCGCAGCAATTCTTCGTTGACTAAGGACGGGCGACCACTACGCTCCTCGTCGTGAACATTTTCTCTTCCGTTGTTAAACATCCTAACCCACTTTCTCACCATACCTTCACTAATCGCATTCTCTCCATAAACTTCACAAATCTGACGATGAATTTCATAAGGACGAAGATTTCTCGCATTCAAAAACCTAATAACTGTTTTTATTTCACAACTGGCGGGCCGATCGATTTTTTTAAACATGATTACCGATGTGTAGTAAATGTAAATCGGAACGTAAACAAACAATATAGCTTGGGTACTTCGTCATCGAATAGAAGGAAGTAACTACACATGCGCGACTTTTGTACTACAATATGCGAGGGATATATGCGCAGACGGTACTTACTTTCTGGATAAGCCTTGTAGTTTAATGACAAGACAATGACATGACGATGACTATTACACCCAGGAGGGAAGATCGAATGTTAATAAATATGTAAATAATTGTAATAAATAAAAGTATAGTGTATAAATGTTAAAAAATTAGGAAGTAAGTAAAAAAAAAATTTGTTATTGCATAAGCCTATTAAACTATAGGGAGGTCTGCGAACCTCAAGCAGTTGTTTTGTGTAATCGCACTATGAACTGAAAGTGATTTAAATATTACAATTAAAATAATATTAAACAATAATCACAAACATTAGGTAGTTTAATAACGTAAGAAAGTGAAAATAACGGTGATTGACGTTAATAAACAGTGTATAGTGAAAGTGAATAGGAAATAGACCTGGTTATAAATAAGCAGTTAATAAAACATATTTTGTATAAAACAACTATATAGTTAGTATAGTAAGATCAAACAAAGTGTACAATAATTAAAAATAGTGGAATAGTGCACTAGAAACTAATTATATACAACAGTGACTAATAAAAAACAAGATTCAACTGAATCGTGTTAATTAAAAAATATAAAAACAAACCTGTGACCCATAAACATGTCATAGTCAAGAGCATTACTAATTGAATCGGGAGTTTTTTAAAAGAAAGGGTATTGTTGAAATAGGAGAACACATATAAATAGGTTTTTGATATAGGAGAACACATTAATTTGAAGCTGGACATTTTCTATTAAAAAAAAACTAATGTTACTTAATGAAGGAAGGCTTAAAAAATAATGAGAAGTATAATGGTTTAATATAATACATGGAAAACTGAAGACCAGAAGATAAATATCAAGAAATAATCTGTAGACTAAACTACAAATTTGGTGAGATTGTTCCATCATGTTAAAATATACCTTTGATCAAACATTATTCAATTCAAAGCACAAGAACAGTGAAATGAAATAACAAAAACACTATAAACTGTAATAGTTCAAAGCACTTTACCACATTTTAATTAATAATCAGACTCATCACTTACCTTCTCTGGGTCCCAAAGTCCTTCACACGAACTCGTGATTTATAAACGTGATTTAAGGTTTGCATCATTAATATACTCGACTCTCATGTTTGTTAATATCTCAGTTTTATTTAACATTTCTTTGTGTTCTCCTTTTTTTTTATTTCTTACTTTCTATTTTCATTTTTTAGAACAATTACTGATTGTGATGTAACATTGCAAAATTAATATATTTACTACTATAATGATATTAAATATTAAGAGAAATATTTCATTTTTATAAGACAACCCAGTACCCGCTCACACTCTCACTCACACATTTTTACCCCCTTAAAAATGAGAGACCTCTTTGCCCATTATAACTTTTTATTTTATTGATTATAATTGAAAGTATATGTTTTACTTTCCTGTCATCGCCTCAAGTCCGTGTTGAAATCACTACCGGTTTTTGTTCACTTGATTGTTCCGAAATACTCTCTCACTAGTTAAATTTTGCTCACTGGTGTTGCTCACTAGTTAAATTTCTTTCTGATGTTGCACTGATATTTGAATACTGTATTACATTTTTTCTTGTAGTTTAATCACATTAAATTAGAATTTTCGGCTCGCGAGCCTTTTCACCAAACCGGAGTTAGCCGCAGCTGTAGATCGACTGCTTTGTTCTCTGCGCACACAGCGAGAAAGAATGTACCTGTGCGTGCCGTTAGCGTGAGAATGTTGGTCGATGTGTGCGCGCATGAGGGTGAACGCGCTCCCTTGCTGACAATTTTACATTCCTGTAACGAGCCGTACCAGTCTCAATGCTATACTCCATTCACCACATACTCTTTGTTGAATAAAAATGGAAAATATTAAAATTGCAAAATCTCATGGGTTTGTACCGTTACAATACCCCCCCCCCCCAATGAGAGGTTTTCTGCCAAAACAGAAAAACTCATTGCTAAACCCTAAGAGGATCAGCGAGGATATGGCACCAACAACCCCCCCTTTAATTCTTACCACACCATGGGTAAACTACCCCCCTAGCTCGGCGACTATGGCTGCATCTGAACGACATCACTGGACTTCTCTGTGCGAGATCCCAACACCGTAAAGTCGGTCAGTTACTCACCACAGTACCACCTAACCTTGTAACATTCTGAATAAAATTCCAAAACTGGCCTTATACCATACCAGATCCTCGACCGATATGTCTCCCCTTACATACATACTGGGTTGCCTTTAGCAAGTACTGGGTGCATACACATACTCATTATTATATTAAACACAACATCTACATCCTGCTTCTTGATCTAAAATTCACAGAAATATTTTATATTTTAAATCCAATTCCATTTTTCAACTTTTAATCGTTTACCTTTTTACGCTATTATTTCAAATCAAATTAAAGTGTTTAAATTTTGTTCAAACAATGCAATAAATCCAAGTCCCTTATCAAAAATTCCCTTTTATGATAATTCATATTATCTACTTCAATTAATTAATTTAAACATAATTCTTAAAATTCCAAAATCCTTCAAATGAATTTATTTTATATCTACTCTTATCTGTATACTAACAATCATAATAAACACAACAAAACAAACAACTTCTTTCTATTATAAATGCCCTGATCACTACATCTGTTTACAAACATATAATATGAATACTACGAATCACTTAATATATTATCAATACACACAATTGGCAATATATCTTGAACATGAAAACACAACAGACTGTACCTCAAAACAAATAAAAAAAATTTTTTTGTTCATAATTAAATAATAATGTAATAAAATTTAATAATGTTTTATTAAACATATATTCTGACAATTAATAGAAAGAAAATTATAAAATAAA
Organism: Magicicada septendecula; assembly: GCA_034769895.1. Lineage (NCBI taxonomy): Eukaryota > Metazoa > Arthropoda > Insecta > Hemiptera > Cicadidae > Magicicada > Magicicada septendecula. Next base: position 1,092,103,960 of record CM068367.1, read on the forward strand.
ATTACATTGATTATTAAAAGAACCTATGACCTGATTACATTGGCCAGTATACAGTTCACACCAGTCATCAGCTGATGTCTCACTAACAGGTGAATGACCTTTCTATAGGCACACTACATACAAATAATACAAGGCAAAATACATAACACATGATTATAATTCCTACACTCTAACCTAGTACACCATAACAAAACATCATAAACACCTTCTCTCCTAGAATTAATTTTTTCAACCAGTAAATTCATTTATAAAATTATCATACAGAGCATAACATACTTAAATCAACTACTGTACTTCTGAACGAGTTATCTATTGGAAAACGTTAATCATCTGCCTTTGGCATAATATCTCTTGACTCAAAATAAAATCATTTAGTTAGCTCATCAGCATCATTCAGTTTAAGGTTTTAATTTGTTTCTCCCCTGAGTAACCTCCTTCCCACACACACTATGGCCCCCCTGGACTGTAGCGCCCAGTTGCCTCCACAAGAACTGAAGTTTATTGGGTGTAGACGCTGCCTACCCCGTTCTTGCTTCGGCCTTACAAAACATTCGGTATTACTGATGTCCGAGGACACCAGTAATCCTACTAAACCTAGGTATACGCCCTTAAACGGTCTACCATCCCATTCGATGGATAGCCGCTGTTCCATAGTTCTGGTGATTCCCCTGATTTAACCCCCGGTTAATTTCTAAATTCACCTCTCACAACGATAACAAGCTATGGCCAGTTTAGGCAGAATGAGACGCAATGAGCCCTGACCATAGCTAGTCAAAGCTGAGCCAATTCCACGGTCAGGGTTCGGTGAGGCCGTGACCACCCAAAAATGGGGAATCACTTTAAAAAAAACATAATTCATGTTTAAGATTTCTACACACTAACATAATACAAAATAATATACAACATAATTGACACTCAAATTGACCATTAACATCATTACATTAATATAAACAATTGACCTTTAAATTTTCATATAAAATTATAAACATTACAACTTGAACCTTCTATTAACTCTTTTTATATCAACCTTTAATTATTTATCATTTATTATGCCATTAAATTCTCCAAAACTCCAAATTTATTATCAACATTCAATATAACATTTCAAATTCAGATTTTATCAAAAAATTTACATAACTTACAGCTTATTTTAGCTTTAAATTCTATAACTCTTTAACTTGTTACATTTATTATTACATTTCAACTATGAATTTCTATTTAACATTTTCATCATTTATTTGTTTGGGTGATTTCCAGTCACTCACAACGATTTGATTTATTGAATGGGCATGAAATATAACCTTACCCCCTTCTTCCTTCTAACAGCCACTAACGGATTTATATAGTATGACACCAATCTCTCAAAAATATTTACCAATAATTCTCTAACTCCACTTAGATCATTCTCCACTTATAATAAAATACCTGCTACCCTCTTTGTACCTAGGATGTGTGTTCCCTTCCTGTATACTCATTCCCTTGTTAGTTCCTGGCCCTTTCCCAGGTAACTCCGCCAAACCCCATTTAAAACTATTCACCTCCCACCACAACGCCTGTCGTTGAGGACTCCTTACACCTCCACCCTCACTACAAAATTTCCCCATCCTCTATTTATTCCCCAATGACATCATTCTCACTACTCTACATACTTGCACTATCGCTACCGTGTCCCTACTATTACCCTGTTTCTGTATTACTTTTATTCCAAAATTCTTATTTTGTCTAACACCCATTTAAAATTAACTTTGGCTGTCTTAATGCTTTATTGAAATAATTATCACCCAAACTCTATCTTTTACAACACTTTACATTAAGTTAACCATTGAAAATTACACTAGAAAATTCATAACTACCTCAAATTAATTTAATCATTTAATTTAAAACCTTTGAAACTCATTTAAAGTTTATTATTCAAACATTTTACTTTACTTCAAAGTCATTATCAGATTTATACTTACATATCACTCCATCTCATAAACACATGATTACTGTCATTAGTTCCAAATATAAACAATTCATCACCACAAATATCACGTACAACCACATGTACCTTCTGGAACATTATAACAATCATATGACTCCACAACTTAACACATTTTACATTTATTCATTTACTATTTATTCTCAATTTCAAATCATATAGAATCATTTAAATTCGTTATCAAAATTTATGTCTACCACATTTAAATCAATTAAGTAATTAATTCATCTCAAATTCTTTAATTCAATCAATTATTTAAAACACAACATTACTTTAATTACAATTCCAAAACAATTACAATTCATTTATTACAAACTCATTATTTATTTAGTCTGCTAAAATATTATTCTTATTATTAAATCAATTTCTACTACATACACACATTGTTTATATAAAATACATTTTACTTTACAAACACAATTAATTTCACTATAAATTTATTTACAATTTCTTGTCATTATTTCTCTGTTTACCACACCTCATTTCGTAAGTTAGCAAGGTCATCACCATAAACTAAAATATTTAAAATGTCCATTCACTGATTTTTTTATTTAACCCCCATCATCATAAATGAGTCTTACTTTTACATAACAATTATCATCTTTAATTATACTCCTTACATCATTGTTATCTTCTGTATATTAATACGTGAAGAGAAAACTTTGTACCCCTTTTTAAGCATATTGCGCACACGGGGGAGTGTGAGATTTGGCATATTTAAAGTTTATATGGAGAAGGAGTGCAGAAAGCTAAAATTTATATATAATATGTGTTACAAATACATTAAATAAAATAAAATAAAACATTCATTTGCACTTGAAAATTCATTTAAACTTTTTCAAACAATGGTAATTGTTAAAAATAAAATAATTTTGTTGCCAGGCAATAAAATTATAATTTTTTCATTTTAGTGTACGTTCATACTGCCAATGTCAAACACATAATAGTCTGTGGTCAAACAGTCGCACAGAGTAGAGATTGTCGCCAAAGAATTTTAAAATGTTGCCAACAAATAATTACTGACAGATTGACTGAATGAGCTGTGAATTTTGTGTGATTTCAAATGTTTCTTTTTCAGTAGTCTGTGGAGTGTATGTCAAGGCAAAAAAGCGTTTATTTTATATTTTGTATATTAGATATCTGTGTGTTTATATATTAACTAGCTAACTCGGCAATGCTTCGCTATTGCTAGATTTGGGTATATATATAGATTAAGTGAACACAATTTAAAGTTTGATATCAATTATTGTATTTATTTAAAATTATGTATTTACATATACATCATTATTTTTGTGTTTTCTATACATTCGTGGCCTTACATATTAAATATCTCCGTATATACTACGTTACGTGACTTGCCATCTGGGGCCAAAACAAACAAATTTTCTTTGGAAGTAACACGCGACAGGGCCACGTAGAGTTGACCATGAGAAAAACATTCTACTCTCAGGTCTAGGTCTGTAATGTTTAGAGTTTGGCCCTGTGCTTTATTAATGGTCATACTGAAACATACTTTTACTGGAAATTGGAGCCTTTTAACTGAAATGGTAGGTCGGTGGGTATCATTGGTATTCGAGGGACCAAAACAGTTTCACCGGTTCCACACCCACTGAGGATCGTGCACTCAAGTAGAAAATTTTTTAACGATTTTATTAGCAATCTTGTGCCATTGCACAATTTTGGTGTATTTAGGTTGCGGAGTAATATTATAGGGGAACCTACCTTTAAAATGGGTTTGTGGGGAGGAGTTCCAGGAGGAGTCAAAGAATTTAAAAAAATCAGTTGGATAATGTACCGCCTCTTCTATATCCATGACAGTATCAACTGAATGGTACATTTTAGACAGCGCATCAAACCTAGACATTATCAAGTCATTTACTTTATTGACTTGTTCGTTAGTTGGACACAGTATAGCTCTCACCTTTTTTTTTTTTTTTTTTCACCAGTATGGTCGGACTCGGGCTGTTTTGGAGACGAGCTCCCTTCAGCCGTGTGGATAAGGGGTTTTTGGGGGGACGTACGCCAGGCGACCGGAGCGCAGAGAAGGTGGAGGCACTTAGTTGGGAGAGTACTGTTTGTTGGTTATATTGTGTGAGGTGTAGTGTGTAGCCATACTCGAGAGGGAGAGGTAGATGGATGTGGCCGTTATAATGTTTCTGGGGCATCTTTATTTATGCATTTTGTTTAATTAGTTTATTTCTTCTTCATATTGTTCTGCGACGTTCTTGCAGGGGGGGGCCAAGACTGGGACGTGTGACGCTGGTCGCCAAAGCTGTTGGGTGGCGACAGGGAGCCGTCAAGGGAGGCGGAAGGAACAGATTCGGGTTATGTTCGGGTACGTAAGTGTGGGGAACTAGAGTGTGTGTTTACTGTGAAGAGAAGAGAGTGTTTATCGCGTGTTGGGTATTGAGGCTGCTTTAGGAAGACAGGTCGCTACTGCCTGGGAGAGATAAGTCCGTGGCGGGGAAAAGGTATGTGTTACTGCTTAAACAGGTCTGTGTCGTTGACGCCGGCGTGGTTGGAGGCGAGGGGGAGGACCATTGGCTATTGCGAGGAGGCGATTTAGTAAGTAGGAAGGTCGGCTTGTATTGCGGGTGTTTCTATTAATTGACGGGACTATTGTTTGAATGGAATTGCGGCGGGAGGCTGTGCGGGAATACTTCCAGTTGAGTTTAACAAGGAAGGAATCAAGGTCAGGGAAGCGGGTGTTAAGCGCATACAGGGCGGCATTGGAAGTCTTCGTCAGGCGTGGTCGGCGGTATATGAGTCTTAGGGCCCGTCGTTCTGTGAGACGGTGAAGATCGAGGTAGGCTGGAGAGGCAGTAAGGAGAACTGGGTGTGCATATGTGAGGATGGGTCGGATACATGTAGTATAGATTCGGCCTAGTAAGTCGCTGGAGCAGTGGTTTAGTCGGCTGAGGGTTCTGAGAGAACGGAGGCGGGTACGGGCGATGGTAGTTGTGGTTTTGATGTGTGGTCGCCAGGTAAGTTTGGAGTCAAGCGTGACGCCTAGATATTGGCAATCACGCTTCGGGTGTACTAATGATGGGCCAACGCGGACGGGCGTTGTATAGAAATGCGACATGTTGCGTCCAGTGGAGTTGAAAACACAGAGTTGGGTCTTGTCCGCGTTTACAGTTATTCGCCAAGTATTGCAGTAGGCGAAGAAAGGTTCTAGGATTTGCTGTAATTTGATTGGGATCTGCCGGTGTGCGCCTGCTGAGACCCAGTAGGCAGTATCGTCGGCGTACTGGGCTAGGCCTGCAGATGGGTAGGGTAGAGTAGGCGGAGGGGGAGGGGTGTCTTTCGTAAAGATGATATAGAGTAGCGGGCTAATGGCGGAGCCTTGGGGGACACCGGCGTGAAGGCTGAAGGGTGCCGAGAGATGCTGACGGACTCGGACTTGTGCCGTGCGGCCATCCAGGAACTGGGAGAGCCATTTGACGATGGTTGGGGGAAAGTGACATCCGAGGATCTTAAAACGGAGGCCATTGTAACTCTCTCCTTAAACCAACTCTGCATCTTTATAGAAATATTTGAAAGGTCCGGGTAAACCTTTTCTATCAAGTCCTGCAGATTTGAGGACAAAACATATAGGTCACTCAAATCAATTTTTCCATTTCTGGTTGGTAATTCACCATTACCTATTTGAAGTAAAACATCAGCAAAGGCCCTACCATTTTGTCCAGATGAGGAAACCCTCATATGGCTTTTAATTCCAGTTTGGTTACATCTGGTCAAAGGTAAGACCTCTTTAGTCATGCGTTGACTTCATCAGCTCTCGTCCCTCTTGCTACAACTGGTAGTATTTGGCGAAAATCTCCAGAAAATAAGACAGTGCAACCACCCATTAATGTGTTGTTATTTTGTAAGTCTCGCAGTGTTCTATCCAACGCCTCAACAAAGCTTTTATGTGACATGGAAGCTTCATCCCAAACAATCAACTTGCAATCCCTTATTAATTTAGCTGTGTCGCTTTGTTTTGGTATGTTACGAATGTTGGATGCGTCGTCAGGGCAAATCTTAAGTAGGATCTTGAAAGTAGCGTGTGCAGTGCGACCACCTTCCGGACGAAGTGTGCAGTAGCTGCAATGCTGGACGAAGCCACAGCGAGAGCGATTTTCTTCTCTGACCTTATTTTGGCGAGCAATAAATTAATTAAAAATGTTTTGCCTGTACCTCCAGGGGCATCAAGGAAGAAAAGTTTGCCTTTGTTATTGTTAATTGAGTTCATTACTGTATCATAAACCGTTTTCTGGTCCAAGTTTAAACAAATCTCATTTTGAACAGTTTGTAACAGACGGGAGTTATCGTAGGACGTCTCTCGTAAATAGTCTCTGTTGGCAATCAGGCTTGTGTTGTTTGACAGAGGTAATCCAAAGTCTTTGATGGTTTTTCCACAAATAGATTCTACCACTTTGTTTAACTCCAGCAAAGCTTCATTGAAAATATCGGCATCGTAATTTATCTCATCTGAAGAACATTCCTGTCTTCTGCGGTACAATATGTCTTCAGCCATACTTTCACGATGATTTTGCCAAAGACTAAGGGGGTCTGTAACTTGGCAAAATGTTATCGAAATGGCAAATAAATGTCTGAGTGATTGGGGTGTATTAGAAACACCAGCTTCAGATAACGTGTTTTTCCATTGGGAATCATCTTCTAACAGACCCATTGATTTGCACTCTCCTTGAAAGGTATCGTGAGTTACTCCTTCGACAGTTCTTAGGCTTGCAAAAGATGTCGGACCTTTGACTATGTGGAGCAACATCCGTAGGTAAAAGCATTCGCTATTATTTGGGTGAACTGCGTATACCCTCCCAAGAGCTCTATTTGTTTTACTCTTGGATGGCCTTCAACTGTAGTTCCTTGTTTTCTCCGTTGGAATGTTTTAGTAGACTGATTCCAAGTATAAAACCCAGGGACCTTGTCGTATGTCAGAGTTTTTGCAAATTCATCATCGGAACATAATTTGAAAAAGGCAGTCAATGTGGTGTCACGTGGATTGTTCACAATGTCATTGGCATTATTTTCTGTGAAGAAAACTGTCTGTCCATTTTCTAAATGAATTGCCAAGTGAGTAATAGTAGGTGCCCGTTCATGTATGTCAAAAGAAAAAATACGCCAAACTGCTTCTGAACTGCAAATGTAACGACCTGACTGAAATTGCTCCACTTCATTTCCAGATTGTAGGGTAAATGCAGCTTGATCACTGCCTTTGTGAAGCAGTACGAAATTAAATAAATATTAAAATCTAGAAATCTGTGCCTATTAATAGGCGGCAACTGAAATTTTACTTGTTTTTTAAAATTAAAATATTTAAAGTTGTCCCACTTACCTTCATCGCGAATTACCAGGGTGTCGTCTGATGTACTTAGGCAGAGAAAAATAACAGGTAATGCAATGACAAACACATATTTTGCAAACACAATTAAAATGGTATTTTATTTGTTTAGCATGACATTTTTCTGTTTACTTTCTTTTACTTTACTTGATATTCATTTTCGACTCAAAACTACTACTCTGCATCTCGATTATTTTTCTTAAAGAATTACAAAAACTTGGATTATTTTTTACGTGACCAATACGCTAATAACTAGTTGCAACTGTAACTTAAAAACTGACAAACTAATTAATTAAACTATTAAGACGACCCAGATTGCGGCACACACGCATTCATTACATTATAAAACCCCTTTTTTATTACTGACTTAACATTTCCCTGCAAACATGATTATGATAAAATTGGATTTGGATTACCATACAGTTCACCATGGCATCTATGTTGACCGCATGGCGTAACACTCGCACTACTCCTTTCTTGATTAAAAAACTGTTATTGTCCTGTTGATTTGGTGCACTATAGTTGTTTAGCGAGTCATGTTCTTTTAAATTGATAACACTTTTATTCGGACATTCTGTTATAGTCGGCCGACCTTTTTATTTGCCCGGGCGGAAAATTTAGCTGTACCTCGCGTGGCCTATGTTACTAGTTGACTGGGTGGAGCGCTACCAACAATTTCTCCCACTCGCAGTTAGGCATGACGGAAAGCAATGCCTTAGTCGTCAGACTCATCGTCACTGTTCATGGTACCACGTACAATTCCCGTGTTTTGGACGTCAACGAAATTACACTGCCACTGGTTTACGTCACTGGAAGGCGTGGTCTAGTTACGTCGTGTCTCTGAGCACATGTAAGACAAAATTCTTCTCCAGGCCATGTTGTTTTAACAATGCAGGGTCGGTTGTGCACCTGCTGGTGGTTGCGCGCTTGTGTGTGTGTGTGTCACACAGTCTCAAAGTTCTACGAATTGTACCGTTGTCGTCAACACGCACATTCCATTGTACTGCTACCTCTCACAGCTCCTTTGTTCGAGTAAAGTTTTTATTCAACACGTGGCTGGCCACGCGATGAAAACAATTTATGATATTTTAATTTTGTAATTTTGATATTTATATAAAATAAAAATCCCCTCATTTTAGCTCCGTTACAATACCCCCCAAATGAGAGATCTTCTGTCGAAACAGAAGAAATCTCATTGCTAAACCCCTAAGAGGATCGGTGAGGATATGGTGCCAACAACCCCCCATTAGTTCTTATACATCATGGGTAAACTACCCCCTTGGCTCGGCGACTATGGCCGCACCTGAACGAGATTACTGGACTTCTCTATACGAGATCCCAACACCATAAAATCGAACAGACACGCACCACAGCGCACCTAACCTTCTAACATGCTACCCCCCAAACTCCAAATCCCTGGCCTTTTACTATGCCAGATCCTCAACCGATATGTTCCCCCTTCTCATGCATACTGGGTCGCCTTCAGCAATACTGGGCGCATACATATACTTATTAAGTGTATTGTTATATTACCTTTTCTTTCTCAAAAATCAAAATAAAAATCTTTTATCTGAATCTATGAATTTTCTTCATTCCTCTTAATAATCAGAAAAACAAATAAATTGAAGATCTAATTAAAACATGAACTCCTTTATCATAACATTTGATCATACATATCCACCAAACAAGACAATTCAATAAAAAACAGTAGTAATACATACAAACAATAATACACTTGAAATTCAAACATCACCTATATGGCAGGCATAAAATCAAATTTTTTTTTTTTATCAAAATATTATTTTTATCAATTTCGGAAAAATTTTAAAATTATTTAAATTACTTAAACGACACAATTTGCATCAAGAAATTGCCAAAACTGGTCTAGTTTATAACATCAACCATCAGCTGATCACACTGGGTCAAGTCAACAACCTTGACCTACATATGGTATACACCGAACTACATCATGAAGCACATAAAACCTCTTAAAAAAAATTTTTTTTTGTATCTTTTAAACACAATGCAACATAATAAAATAAGACATTTAAAATTAACATAGTTATTATTACACTTAATAATAAAACTGACATTTAAATTAGTCAAAGTTACGCATTTTATAGCTTTACATTATTCTCAAATTCTATTAAAATTTGTCACTGGTACCAATCAATTATTTAATTATATTCAAATATTTAACTCCATTGAGAAATTTTCAAATCCTTTATAAGTGATTCACTACAGCTGATCAGTTGATTTTCTTAGCAAGGTGAATAACCTTACCCTAACTACATTTCTAAAAATTACATCATGTGGAATACATTATACGTTTACAAACCTATTATTTTAACACATAATAATAACACAATAAGACATACTAAATCCAATATAATAAACATCTCATGCACCTATTTCTCAAATCAAGATACAATTATTTAATTACTTCAGGAGCGAGTCATCATCATTAAGTTACAAAATTTTAATTCGTTGCTCCCCTGAGCAACCTCCTGAACCACACACACTATTATTTTTTGATGGTGGACTGTTGCGCCCATTTGCCTCCACAAGGGCGGCATTGGTGGAGGAATTTATCATCTCCATGTCCTTGCTTCAGCGTTACATTTTAAAATTGGTAGATATCATCATATCTATGTTATATGTTAATATGCCCTTAAAACGGGTCTACCACCTGGTTTACTGTTCCTACTCGAACAGAGTGGCAGCCGCTGTTCCATAGTTCCGGGGATTTCCCCTAAAGTCACCCCCCATTAATTTCAAAAATACACCAATTTCAAGCCAGCTATGGTCAAGGTTCTTACTTTATGGCCATAGCTGACCGCTATCCAAAACCACGATTAGTGCTGGTAAGGCAGTAATCGCCCGAAAATGCGGGGAAATCATCTCTAACTTCAGGCATGTTCTCTACGTCATTAAGATACACGGCACGGCAATCGATCAGCATATAATATAAAATTATATAAAAATTGTGCCGTGTGTTTTATGCCATTTTGGCCTCCGATGGAGGTAACACTCTCTGTTACCCCCAACACTTACAGCTATCTACCGCGGCACATGCCACCACGGCAATAGCCAACCTAATAACTAAACTAACCCTTCTGCGGTTACAGTTTCTACACTCCCTAAGTATAGCACTTCTATTAACACCACACAACCCCCCAAAATTGCCCACATATCTAGTACGATAACATAATACACATTTATCTTGAACATTGACATTTTTACATTACTAAACAATTCTCATTTAAATAATTCATACAGAAAATTATAAACATTATATCTTGAAATCTTTATTAACTCTTCTATATATCATTTCATTATTTATCACTTACTACAATTAGATTCCTCAAAAATATCAACTTTATTATTAACATTTATTTTATCTCATATTTCAGTTATTACTACCTTTTGATTATGGTTTCTATTTAGTACAATTATCTCAAATTAATTTCATCATTGAGTTAAAATCTTTTCAACACCTGTAAACATTTTACTCTATATAACTTGTATTGTAAAATTTATACTCACAGTACATCGCTCATACCCTGTCATAAGCACACAAATATAAACATCAATAACTCCCTGTACCTTCTGCAACATTTTAACAACAATGTTATTCCATACTAAACAATTTAACATTTATTTATTTATTTATTAATTATTGTCAAATTCACATCTCATAAAATAATTTAAATCCATCATTATATAACATCTTAAATCAATCAAAAATATTTAAACATCTCCACTTATTTTAATTAAATCAATTATTGAAAACACAACATTTTTAATTACTTTCACCAATTACAATAGTTAACGATTCATTTTTTTATCCTCTTCAACATTATTTTTGTTATTTATTTAGACTGCAAAATAATCTTATTATTATTAAAACAATTACCTACACACATTGTTTACATTACATACTTGTTACAATACACACAATCAATTTCACTATCAATTATTTACAAATTCTTCATCATTAATTGTTCAATTTTACCACACTTCATTTCCAAATTCGGCAAGGTCATAACCATACAGTAAAATATTTAATATATTTAGAATGTCCATTTATTGATTTCTTATCTACCCGCCATCGCTGTATAATAGTCTTACTTTTTTATAACATTTCTCACTCTTACTCACACTCAATTTATTATTATTATTATTATAATCCATTAATTCCATGCCACTCATTGTACCATTATAATTTATAGGATTATTCCCTATTATTATTTCATAAACCTTGTCAACACTAGTTATTTTTGTCCAGTCTCCATCAGTATTATTGGTTAACCTCAGGTAAGTTATTCTATCATTATTATATTCTTCTACTATTACATCAGGTAAGTTATTATTATTTATACAAGTATCATCAAAATAATTCTCAATCTCTATTTTATAAGGTAAGTGTCTTATATCATTTATCTTCACCACTTCTAATCTCTCTTTTAACTCATTATATTTTCTCTTTAAATCATTATCTCCCCGTCTGCACACAACTCTCTCTCTAATTTACAAACACTCTCTCCTCTCTCTCTCACTGTTTCTATATTATTATGGTCGCTAATTATTTTCACGGTATTATTTTTGTATATCTCGTTTTCAACTATCTTACTACTATCGGTTGTTAATTCATTTTCGTAATTATTTGTTATTTTATTATTACCCTGGTCGTCTGTTATTTCGTCACATTCACTCGTAACTGTGTCACTTTCTACCTTCTCCTTCAGCGTTCTACTTTCGTTTGTTTTGTCTTGAATATTATTTATATTTATAATTATCTCACCTCTCATGCCCGCAGTAGTTTTATTCATACTTTCTAATTTGTTATTCATATTCATTTCACTCGCTCTCAATTCGCTCCTTACATTCATGAATTCGTTATTTAAATCAGTAAGTTTAATATTTACAGCATTTATTTCTGATTTGATTTCAGATTTTAAATTATTATTTTCTGATTTGATTTCAGATTTTAAATTATTATTTTCTGATTTGATTTCAGTTCTTAAATTATTATTTTTTGTTTTCATTTCAGTTCTCATTCCTGACATCATCTCCATTATTAACGCTAATTGGTTAAATATATTTACGTTATCGCTCTTATTACTACATTCAACATTTACCGTTTCAATTACATTTGGTATTTCTAATTGTACATTCTCATCACTACTTTCGTTTGTTGACATTAAATTGTCTTGAGTAACGTTTAACATAGATTCTTCCACTCTATTTTCACCTAACTCTGCATTCTTATTTTTCTCTGCCATTTTCGATCAGTTTGTAAATTAATTTAATTTAATTTACAAAGTCACTGTTAACGGGCGCCAACTGAAGCAGTACGAAATTAAATAAATATTAAAATCTAGAAATCTGTGCCTATTAATAGGCGGCAACTGAAATTTTACTTGTTTTTTAAAATTAAAATATTTAAAGTTGTCCCACTTACCTTCATCGCGAATTACCAGGGTGTCGTCTGATGTACTTAGGCAGAGAAAAATAACAGGTAATGCAATGACAAACACATATTTTGCAAACACAATTAAAATGGTATTTTATTTGTTTAGCATGACATTTTTCTGTTTACTTTCTTTTACTTTACTTGATATTCATTTTCGACTCAAAACTACTACTCTGCATCTCGATTATTTTTCTTAAAGAATTACAAAAACTTGGATTATTTTTTACATGACCAATACGCTAATAACTAGTTGCAACTGTAACTTAAAAACTGACAAACTAATTAATTAAACTATTAAGACGACCCAGATTGCGGCACACACGCATTCATTACATTATAAAACCCCTTTTTTATTACTGACTTAACATTTCCCTGCAAACATGATTATGATAAAATTGGATTTGGATTACCATACAGTTCACCATGGCATCTATGTTGACCGCATGGCGTAACACTCGCACTACTCCTTTCTTGATTAAAAAACTGTTATTGTCCTGTTGATTTGGTGCACTATACTTGTTTAGCGAGTCATGTTCTTTTAAATTGATAACACTTTTATTCGGACATTCTGTTATAGTCGGCCGACCTTTTTATTTGCCTGGGCGGAAAATTTAGCTGTACCTCGCGTGGCCTATGTTACTAGTCGACTGGGTGGAGCGCTACCAACAATTTCTCCCACTCGCAGTTAGGCATGACGGAAAGCAATGCCTTAGTCGTCAAACTCATCGTCACTGTTCATGGTACCACGTACAATTCCCGTGTTTTGGACGTCAACAAAATTACACTGCCACTGGTTTACGTCACTGGAAGGCGTGGTCTAGTAACGTCGTGTCTCTGAGCACATGTAAGACAAAATTCTTCTCCAGGCCATGTTGTTTTAACAATGCGGTGTCGGTTGCGCACCTGCTGGTGGTTGCGCGCTTGTGTGTGTGTGTCACACAGTCTCAAAGTTCTACGAATTGTACCGTTGTCGTCAACACGCACATTCCATTGTACTGCTACCTCTCACAGCTCCTTTGTTCGAGTAAAGTTTTTATTCAACACGTGGCTGGCCACACCGATGAAAACAATTTATGATATTTTAATTTTGTAATTTTGATATTTATATAAAATAAAAATCCCCTCATTTTAGCCCCGTTACATTTGTTGATATATTTTGTGACATATTTGATCGACTTTACAGAGCTACATATTTCCACATTGATATTGGCGTCAAATATTTTGAGTAACAGCGGATTGTGAGGCACAACCCATCTGTTATCAATGTCATAATGTCGGATGGTAGCGGATTGTCCTCCGTCCTCAGGTGATAACCTCCGATATTTTGGATAACCATCATCACCTGTCGATATGTTGCTCTGAAATGATTTGGGAAACTGTTTTGAGCACCTTCCCTCAGTCATACATGGAGAATTTGAGTTTAAAGCCCCACATGGTCCATGAATCATGTGTCTTAATACTGTGTCGAACAATACTGGATCGTCTTCTCTTCTTGGTATCTGTGCTGAAATCACGCTGTCGATTTGGTCTGGTCTGATTTTAGTTTTCAGCCATAGTAGCAAATGAATGTGTGGTAACCCACGCTTCTGCCATTCGACCGTGTACAAAAAGGCGCGTGGTTCACCAAATATATGAGCTTTATTAATGAGAGCTAATAATTTATGTATTTTTAAGTGGAATACCCTATTCACTATGTCATACCTCTCTTGGGGTGTTCCGTTTGGATGGAGGTTAGTTTTAATTTCTTCCCAGTTTTGATTGCATGTGAACGTAATAAAAAGATTCGGTTTTCCATAATTTTTAACATAGGTCATTGCATCCTGTGTCTTCTCATGAAGATATCGCAGTCCACCAGTAAAGGATGATGGCAATATTACCAATTGACCGATTTCAGTACTATGTTCATTTGAGTACAAAGCATCTTGTAGATGAACGTAATTTTCTGTGCGTAATTTTGTTTGATTATTCCATATGAACGCTAACCGTTCCGATTCTATTTTCGCGTACTGGTCAACTAAATATTGGTTAACATGCCGTATCTAAGTAATACATTAAAATTGTGTTGTCTTTCCATGATGCGATAGCAGTAGTAACTCATACATGAAACAGTTTTTCTTTTCTTAGCTCCAGTATTCGTATCAATTTGAGGGATATCAATGGAATACCCATCTTCACCACGACATAACATTAGCGGGTATTGCAAGCTGTCATAAGACCTATGTATTTCTGATATTCTTTGAAGATTATCATCGCGTCTTCGTAGTACAATATCTCTCCTGTCAAATTGTTGTCCAGCAATTACAACGGCTACTTCACTCGTAGTTGGAGCATTGTAGCGTCCTCGGTGTTTGCCTACAGGTACCCTACTGGCGTGAATGACTACATTGTAATCCGGTACATCTGGAGGCACACTTTCAATGGCTGTTTTGAACGATTGTACGTATAGGTTATGCGAGTGCAACATATCTTGCAAAGATCTGACCAAAGCACTATCCAAGCGTTCTCGAGAATTTATGTTACATCGAGCTGTCACTTGCGTTTCAGGATCTGCAATGAAGTACAATTGCAGAAATTTGTGTTCGTCAGTTCGACATGGTAGTAGACTGCCAGCCAGATGGTAAACCTGTCCTTGCACTTTAAATGTTGGCATAAAACCACGTTCTACAACCTGACGACTTTTAAATGATGTCATTTGGAAAGCATTATTGTAATGACGTATATTGCGCATGAAATGTTTGTGTTTAGTATGTTCACCTTTAATTAGAGAATTCAGTGGTCCGGGAGGTGTAATAATTTCATTTAATTTAACTTTACCATTCCTTTAGATTCATCTTTCCATTTCAACGCTGAACAGTACTGACAGACAATAGTCATAGCACCTATCGAAACCATCGGATAATTTTTGTAATCTATGGTAGAATCGTAATTCATTGCTGAACATTCTAACCATAAATTATTAGAATTACGTGTTGTAACAATATTATGATATTGTTGTGCATGTCTGGTGCGATCTCTGAGCATATGCTGTTCTCTATCAACAGACGTTTCTCTATCTCTTCGGGACCTATCTCTTTCACGATTTCGAGATAATCTACCGTTTCGTTCCATGGAAGTTTCCCTATCTCTCCGCAAAGACTGGTTTGGCCTTTGAGTCTCTAAACGGCCTTCTCTTTCATCCGAACTTTCATTATTGCGTAGTACGCATAGTCTCTTAGCATTGCCGTCTTGTATCCTATATTAGCACGTCGTCGAGGCATGATAAAATCGCAAAGTAAACAAAACCAACGACTTTATTATATATATTATTATATTATTGCTCAGCGCGACCATTCACTGCAAGATACAAAACTCATATGATGCGATGTAACAAACCAAAAACTGAAAACTTGAATAAAATCCGTTCAGTACTTCCTGAGATAAGCGATTTCAAACAGAGAGAGAAAACGGACCGACTTTACTTTATACTATGTCACAATCTATATTATTGCTCAGCGCGACCACTCACTGCAAGATACAAAACTCATATGATGCGACATAACAAAGCAAAAACACAGTAGCGCCAGCGGTCAAATTCTAAACTATACGATAAACCGTGCTCAGCGCGACCACTCACTGCAAGATACAAAACTCATATGATGCGACGTAACAAAGCAAAACACAGTAGCGCCAGCGGTCAAATTGTAAACTATACGATAAAGCATGACTTTCACTCTTCAGTAGCGCCTGCGGTAGGCAGCGTTCAAATTGTAAACTATACCACTGACTTGACATAAACCGTGATAGCTAAGCTAATGTACAACATATATGTATTAATTATACACATAAATGTTCCTCGATAGACACTCTATCTATTGGCGAAAACTTGAATAAAATCCGTTCAGTACTTCCTGAGATTAGCGATTTCAAACATAGAGAGAAAACGGACCGACTTTACTTTATACTATGTATAGATGTGCAGTTGAAAGTGAAATACAGCTTGCTTAATATACACCTGTTGCAAAAGGAAAATTTTGTAGCAGCAATTTGAATTGACTTACTCTCGCCTAATTATTATTGGTGGTTTCAAAAAAGTGAGTACATTTTATTATTTTTAAATTAAACCCTGTCTAATCTTAGTTTCAGTAATTTCATTACATTTTTTTTTTTACATTCAGATATTCGCACCTACTTCCATTATGCCTCGACATAGAACATTGACGGGTCGGAGTGAGAGACAAAGAAGAAGGAATATATATTCGCGTGAAAGTCAAAATGATAATAGACCAGATGCAAATTTAAATAGTGTAAATAGTATAACATTGACGGGTTGGAGTGAGAGACAAAGAAGAAGGAATATATATTCACGTGAAAGTCAAAATGTTAATAGACCAAATGCAAATTTAAATAGTGTAAATAGTATACAAAATGATGAAATTATTTTGAGGGATACATTTAAATGCGCACTGAATGTCATTCCAGGAAATTTTAATACTTTTGATTGTGGATTAATGCATTTACAATGCAGGTTTTGCAATGCAAAACATTTCGAATCTGATGTCACTTTAGGTGAAAGGACTGCATTCACTTCATGTTGCATAAGGGTAAAGCAATATTACCGGCCTTAAGTCAAAATGAATACTTTAAATGATTGTATGATGGACTTACTTCAAATGAACCTTCAATAAAAAGAAAGTCAAACAATTATTTTGAAAAAATTCGTAAATACAATTCATCATTTGCTATGGTTAGCTCAGAAGCCAAAAATTTTGGATACAGTTACGCGTGGAGTGTATCATTTTAAAATACATGATGTTTTTTATCACAGATCAGGTTCAATGACTGCTGGATATGGTCGCTCACCATGTTATGCGCAATTATATTTTTATGATGTTGACACTGCTGTCAATTATAGATTACGTGAACACTATAATCAAACATGCAATAACAATATGATGCGCAAAATCTCTCTTGAATTGGAACGCATTAATCCTTTCGTTCGGTCATTCATTGCAATGAAAGATCATTGTCAGAGAGTTGAAAATCAAAATAAAGAAATTTGTATGCTCATTAAAGTAAATCGTGATTTAGATCTACGCCATTATAATGATGCAGTTCAAACTGATGTAGCATTAATATTTAGTACAGTTGATGGTGAGCCACTCTTTGAATGAAATATGGTTTCGTTTTCAAAAGTTAATGGTACCACTAAAAATATCTCTGTTTTGGTTTCATCATTGGACCCTTCAGCATATCCATTACTTTTTCCAAATGGTGATACTGGGTGGCATATCAATATTTCTCATAATGTACCAAACTACATCTAATTCAAGAGCGCCCAGAAATAAATTAACCATGCTTCAGTATGCAGCCTATCGACTTGCAATTAGAGAAGATTTTAGCATGTTGCACCATTCACAAAAATTATTTCTCCAGTGGATAGTTGATATGTATGTGAGAATAGAGGGCGCAAGGTTACATTTCATTCGACAAAATCAAACAAGTCTTAGGTCTGAAGTTTACAACAATTTAACAGATTATTTAGAATTGAACCCCAATGCCAATAATGTTGGCCGTAGAGTAATTTTACCATCTTCTTTCAATGGATCTCCAAGAAATATGTATCAGAATTATTTAGATGCAATGTCAATTGTACAACATTTCAGAAAGCCTTCTTTGTTTATTACAATGACTTGCAATCCAAGTTGGCCTGAAATAGTTAGCAATATTGGTGTAGGTGAGTCAGCTAATTTTCGACCTGATATTGTTGTGTGTGTATTCAAGTCCAAACTGAAAGCATTAATTGAGGGCCTTACACTAAAAAAAATCTTCGGTAAAGTTGAAGCACTCATTTATACAATTGAGTTTCAAAAGAGAGGATTGCCTCATGCTCACATTTTACTCTCTTTAAATGAGCAAGATAAAATTGTTAACGCTACCGATATTGATAAAGTTGTATCTGCGGAGATTCCTAACATTCAAACACATCCTACATTACATGAATATGTTGTAAAACACATGATGCATGGTCCATGAGGTGTACTTAATCCAAATTCTGTATGTATGAGAGATGGAAAATGCACAAAAGATTATCCAAAACGATTTAATGAATTTACATGTGAATCATTAAATGGATATCCATTATACAGAAGGCGTGATAATGGTATTAATGCTGAAGTTCGCGGTAGTTGCCTCGACAATCGTTATGTTGTACCATACAATCCGTATTTACTTGCCAAATTTAATTGCCATATAAATGTTGAAGTATGCACTACAGTTAAAAGTGTTAAATACATTTATAAATACGTGTATAAAGGCTATGACAGTGCATCTGTTGAATTAGGTTCAGAGAGAAATGAACCAGGTCAAGAAATACAAATTGATGAAGTTAAAAATTGTTTAAATGGCCGTTATGTCGGATCAACTGAAGCTGTATGGCGCATCTATGAATTACCAATGCATTTTCAATCACATGTCATCGTTAGACTTGACATTCATTTACCGCGTAGACAGAATATTTACTTTCGAGAAGGGCAAGAACGTCAAGCAATTGAAAATGCAAGACAAACAAAATTATTAGCATTTTTTGAATTGAATCGATCAGATCCATCAGCGCATGAATATAAGTATATTGAAATTCCTTTGCTTTATGTGTGGGAAAATTCCCGAAAAAAATGGAAGAAGAGAAGGCGTGGAGGTGATAAAATCATTACACGCATATATGTAGTATCACCAAAAGACATCGAACTTTTCCGTTTACGATTGCTTTTATTATATGTCTGTGGTCCAAAACCATTTGAGGATGTTAGAACATATAATGGAATTATACACACTTCTTTTGTTGAAGCGTGCCATGCTCGCGGCATTGCTTCAAATGATAATGAATGGTGCGAATGTTTAAATGAAGCAAAAGAATTACATTCACCAAAACAAACGCGAAATTTATTTGGTTACATTTGTGCATTAAATGTGCCAGCCATGCATTGGCGTTATGGAATGAATTTAAAGTATATCTTAGTGAAGATTTTTTGAGAGATTACAACGAAGAAGTATCCTTTAACACAGCTCTATTAGAAATTGAAGATATTTTGAATGTTCATAATTTGTCATGTCAAGAACTTGGTTTACCAGTTCCCACGTATTCGCGGGGACAGACGAAGCAAATGCTATTGATCCAATAGAACAAGAGTTTCTGTTTTGTGAGCATTATGAAACTGCAAATATTGAACAGCGTAATCTAATTGATCGTGTGATTCGTGAAGTTTTGCACCATGATACTGGATCTGATGTTTTTTGTTTAACCGCTCATGCAGGTTGTGGAAAAACATTCACACAAACAGCAATCATTCACAAATTAAATTCGCTTAATCTTAGTTGCATTGCAACGGCGTTCAGTGGCATAGCTTCAACTCTATTACTTGGAGGTAGAACTTTACACAATGTGTTTAAATTGCCTATACCCATTTTGGAAAATTCTGTAGCGAATATTACCGCAAATAGTAGCTATGGACGTTACATAAATTCATCATCATTGATAATTATTGATGAAATTTCTATGTGCCCACTGCAAGTGTTGAAAATCATAGATAGATTATTGCAGGATCTATGCGATGAAAATGATAAACATAAACCATTTGGAGTGAAAACGATACTTCTGTGCGGTGATTTTCGGCAAATCTTACCAGTTGTCCCACATGGATCACGTGCAACGTTAATTGAAAATTGTGTCACGAGTTGGCATAAATTTGTTTATTTTCATAAAGTAACGTTTACTCAAAATATGAGAGCCTTACCAAGTGAAATAGAATTTGTCTAATTCTTGAAAAAAATTGGTAATGATGAAGCCCCACAATTCCCTCAGTTTGGTGAAAATATTATTGAAATACCTCAGCAATTAATAGGAGATGAAAATAATATTATTAATGAGGTGTATGGAAATATTTCTGAAAACATACTCTCAGATAACATATTGAAGTCAGTTATTTTAGCACCTAAAAATGATGATTGTCCTTTTATTAATACTGATATACTTAATCGAATACCAGGTGAACAGAAAACATATCATAGCTACGATAAAATAATTTGTGATGATGGCAATAAAATCAATAACTATCCAGTAGAGTTTTTGAATTCTTTGACTATTAGTGGTTTGCCACCACATAAGTTAGTATTGAAAGTTAATTGCATCGTTTTACTGATATACAAAGGAAGCATTAGTCAATGGAACAAGAATGCGCATCAAGTGTATGCATCGTAATGCTATTGATTGTGAAGTTTTAACTGGAACCGCACTCAATAAGAGAGTTTTGATTCCACGTATAAATTTAACATATTCCGGTACTGTTTTACCATTTAACTTTCAAAGAACTCAATTTCCAATTATACCTGCATTTGCGATGACAATAAATAAGTCTCAAGGACAAACATTCGAAAAAATTGGAATTTTATTGAGGCAGCCAGTTTTTACACATGGTCAATTGTACGTCGCAGCAAGTAGAGTTCGATCATTCGATGGTTTGAGATTTTATATTTCCGAATATAATGGCCAAGGGCATTTAGCAAATGATGAAAGAGTTTTTACAAAAAACATCGTTTACACAGAAGTTCTGAATCATTAAATTCACTTTCGAACTATTTTAAGTTCAATGGACAACATTTATTTTTTTAACCGCCCGGTTTTTTTGATTTAATGAAAAATATATGAAACAATACGAGGCACGTATTTTTTATTTCATTTTTTATTTTGTATTAATTTTTTATTTAAATTTTATATAATTCGAAAAAGATAGGCAAAATAACTGTGTAGCCTTGGCGAAACCTGGTCAGTATGGCAATAAAAAAACCCCAAGGAAATGTCAAAAAACGCGTTATTGCTTTTTAAATATGGCTTAGCCAAGCTAAACCTCATTTTTCCTATCTTTCATATTTTTCAAATAACTCGAAAATTAATGCATAGAAAAAAAAATTAAAAAAATTATATAAGCTTTGTAGCAGATAATCTTCAAACTGTTTTCGAATGTTGTACCTTACCAAAAATGAAATGTAATCCACTGGAATTGAAAACAATGTATCTTATACTTCTATGAATGTCAAGTCTCATTTTTTATTAGCATTTATTTGATTCAATAATAACATGAACAAATTAAAACTGACAATGAATTATATCAAAAAATAAATACGAATACAAGCTGTAATTGTGTTTTTTTTCAACTGTTACTAACATTAAATTTTAAATTTCATAGTTATTGCAGGGAATTAAGGCAAACAACACACGCTAATGACGTATTTGTACACGCTCGCAGCTGACGTAATAGAACAAAATTCAAAAAAATTATATGCAGTGATTATAGAGGTATACTCTTTGACAAAAGAACCTCAATAACGTTCAAACTTAAAAATTTAATGAATTACGGTCGAATTTCGACCACTGGGCGACCACTAGTTTATATAATAACCCGTTAATATTTCACCTTGTTCCATAAAACCCACATAATAATCTACTGGATTATCCCACATTATTATTAAATCATATAGCCTGTCTACATCATTAGTTTTGGTCTTGTCACCGTCTGTAATATTATCTATCACCCTTAAGTATTTTAACCTCTCAATTTCAAAATCATTTACTACTAATACTCCACGTCTAAGCACAGGTAAGCTTCCCATATAATTATCAACGTTGTCGTCATTTATTTCTGCCCTATTTTCACAACAAGGTAAGTCTTTCATATCATCTAATTTTTCAAATTTTAACTTCTCTTTTAACTCCTCATAGCTTCTACTCAACGTAAACATCTCTATTATTCTCTCTCTCAAGATACTTCTCATCATAACATACATAATCTTTGTCTTTATCATTCCATGCAAAGGGTAACACAACGTTATCATGACACATCTTGGCTTTTCCAAGGAACTCATGATACACAAAAGGGGACCTACTTAGAGACACCTCGTCTCTATAACCACGGGAGGAAACTCTGTCCTCATAACACCACGGTGAAAACCCTGTTTCACTATATATTTGGGAAAAATCTGCCCTTTGCCCACCTAACCTCTCTTCACACTCTCTCACAATTTCATCAACACTTGGTAATACTTCGTTACTAAACCCTACTTCAACAAAATCTTCATTATCACTCTCAATATTAACCACCTTACTCTCTAGCATTGACCTTGACTCATTATTAGAATTATCATTATTACTTACCATGTCTACCGCCACCTGTTTTGCATCTAAACTAACACCGTTACTATTAACACATATACCTCCGTTATTTTTGTTTGTATTAACCACATTTCTTACCTTATCATTTATTTCTTCATTATTTTCGTTTCCATTGCACTTACCTGTATTTATTCCCCACACTCCCATTCTCTCAATACTCTGTTTTAGTTTGTTAAATTTACTGGCAAATATCTCATTGGTTTTCTCAACATTTTTATTGATTTCATTAATATCGTTTTTTAACTCACTGAAATTACTTTCACATTTGATTTTTTGTTCATTTAGTTTGATATTTATTTCGTCAAAATGACTTTCGTTTTTATCAAAACGATTATCAAAGTCACTGCTTAATTTATCAAATTTATTATCAAACTTTTCCTCATTACTATCAAAATGACTATTTATGTATATAGTATGCTTTTCTAACATTACTTGTAACATTTTGAACATTTCATAACTATCGTCAGACTTTTTACTTTGGACCGGCGTCGACTGACTCGCTACGCCTTCCATTATTTTTGATTCGGTCAAATTACTTCCACTCATTAATATTACCTCTGTTTGAATTCCTGAATCGCTTTTATCAGCCGATTCAGTTGACATACTTTCAAACATCGATTTATTTTCCGCTTCGTCGCCTACAATTACGTCAATTTTATTTATATCATTTTCGTTATTTCATGCCATTTTTTATAAATTTACTGATTTTCGTTTAAATGATTCTCTTAACTTACATATAAAACATCTTACACTTAATTCAAAATCATTTTATCACTCACTTAACCTAACATCATTTTTTTGTACGTAATTCATACGTATTCCTAAATCACTTAACCTCCAAATCACGCTTATACCCACGAGTAAGTGTGGTTTGTACAAAATTTAATTTATAAAAACTGTCCCTGTTAGGGCACCAAATGTAATAGTTCAAACCACTTTACCACATTTTAATTAATAATCAGACTCATCACTTACCTTCTCTGGGTCCCAAGGTCCTTCACACGAACTCGTGATTTATAAACGTGATTTAGGGTTTGCGTCATTAATATACTCGACTCTCATGTTTGTTAATATCTCAGTTTTATTTAACATTTCTTTGTATTTCCCTTTTTTTTATTTCTTACTTTCTATTTTCATTTTTTAGAACAATTACTGATTCTGATGTAACATTGCAAAATTAATATATTTACTACTATAATGATATTAAATATTAAGAGAAATATTTCTTTTTTATAAGACAACCCAGTACCCGCTCACTCTCTCACTCACACATTTTTACCCCCTTAAAAACGAGAGATCTCTTTGCCCATTATAACTTTTTATTTTATTGATTATAATTGAAAGTATATGTTTTACTTTCCTGTCATTGCCTCAAGTCCGTGTTGAAATCACTACCGGTTTTTGTTCACTTGGTTGTTCCAAAATACTCTCTCACTAGTTAAATTTTGCTCACTGGTCGTAGTCTGATGTTGCACTGATATTTGAATACTGTATTACATTTTTTCTTGTAGTTTAATCACATTAAATTAGAATTTTCGGCTCGCGAGCCTTTTCGCCGAACCGGCGGTAGCCGCAGCTGTAGATCGACTGCTTTGTTCTCTGCGCACACAGCGAGAAAGAATGTACCTGTGCATGCTGTTAGCGTGAGAATGTTGGCCGATGTGTGCGCTCCCTTGCTGACAATTTTACATTCCTGTAACGAGCCGTACCAGTCTCAATGCTATACTCCATTCACCACATACTCTTTGTTGAATAAAAATGGAAAATATTAAAATTGCAAAATCTCATGGGTTTGTACTGTTACAAGTCATTATGATTATTAATTTTATTTGTTCATTGTAATTTTTTTTATTAGTTGTTCCTATTAAGGTTGTTTCTTTTGTAGATCTAAAGAACCCCTAACTCAACACACATATACAACATCACTTTACTAAAATAGATTTATAATTATTATATTTTATTTCATATAGTATGTATGACTTTAACTGTACATAGACTTTAATTAATTTTTTATTAACCCTAAGAAAGAGTTTTCATGTTATCGAACCTAAAGGAGCTACTAACTGAAGATAAGGGCATTGTATGTTAGTGAATCTCAATATATGTTAAAGAGAAAAGAATAATAAAATTTATTGAAATTAAGACAAGACAGAATAAAAGAGTTCAAATTTTTTAATTCACATAGTTAGGAAATAATTAATTTAACATAATTTGGCACCAACAACCTGAGGCTACAGGATATAGTTACATTGATGAAGGGTAACATTAAGATTTAAGGCTTATAAGACTTATTATAATACTATAAAACAAAAGTAACAATAGAGATAAAAACTGATCTAACACATTTGGCGACCAACTTGAGGGCTAGAAAAAAGGAAATAAAGAATAAATAAATAAGAGTTGGACAGGATTATAGTTGTCATTTCTAGCCAGCGATTATACAAAAGAAAGCAAGATGTCCATGAGAGGAACCTCATGTAGGAGAAACAAGACAGCCAATACTGAAATGAATAGGGAAGAGGAGGAGGCTCAACCTGCACTAGAAGTGGAGGTGGAAGCCAGCAATATAGAAGAAAATCAACCCGACAAACCAGCATATACGGAGAACGTAAGCATACAAGTGATGATAAGGCTTATGACCGAAGAATTAAAAAATGACAGTAAACAGAAAATGGAAGAATTAAAAAATGAAGGTAAAGAAAAAATGGAAGAATTAAATCAGAAAATGGAAGAATTAAAAAATGACAGTAAGAAGATGGAAGAGAAAATGGAAGATAATAACCAACAGTTGAAGGAACAATTAAGTCAGAAAATGGAAGATACCAATAGGAAAATAGGAGAACAAATGACTGAAATAAGAAAGGATCTGAAAAATCAGGTGGAAGAAAGCAATGAGAACTTGAAACAGCAGATCATAGGGGAAATTGCTGAGATTAATCAGAAAATGGAACAGTATAATGAAACAATCAAACAGCAGATTTTGGAAACAAACGAACAGCTAAAACAAACAAGTTTGGAACTGCAACAATTCAAGGAAGATGTCTGCATACAGATTGACCATGTACAGAATAATAATATAATAAGAATGGAATCAATGCAGAAGAAAACACAAGAGAAAATAGAAAAGGTGCATGAGAAAGTAGAAGAGAAAATAGGGCACGTAGAAGTCAACATTAATGGTATAAAGAACCAAGTAAACAATAATATGGAGAAAATAGAAGAAATAAATCAAAGAGAACTAGTCAGTATACGGGACGAGTTGGAGATGATTAGGAATAGGCCATTTCATATACCTAATTTCCAACTTAATGACAATAGAGAAATGATTAATTTCAAGAATTATAGAAGGAACCCAATGGAATTCTTAGAAAGGATTGAAGAGAATATTACAAAAAACAGAGAAACCAGATGGACTGTAATCTGAAGTATGTTAGACGAACACTTTAAGGACAAGACTGATAACTGGTGGACAGCAACCCGACATGACATAAACGACTATCAAGAATTTAGGGCGTAGTTTAAAGCCAAATATTGGTCTGAATCCACCCAAAACATAGTACGAGACAATCTATGTAATGGCAAATATGATCCACAGAGAGGCCAATCACCAACGGCTTATTTCTTGGGAAAGGTGTGCCTCGCTAGAAACCTGGAACCCAAGATACCAGAAGAGTGCGTGGTAACTAAACTCTCTTACCACTACGAGGAAGGGATTGCCAGAGCAAGACTTTGCGGACAGATTAAAACGATACAGTCCATGGCAGCACTATTAGAAAACTATGAGCATGAAAATTATTACCGCAGAGGTAGACACAGAAATGACAACCAGCTAAGGGACAGAAATAATACTGCCAATAATAATAACCAGTGTAATAATGGCAACTGTGATAATCGATCACGGGTAAACTACGTACGATCACACAACCGAGAAAATAACCGCGGTCCTAGAAGACAATATTATCAAGGACGCAGGAACCTAGACCTCAACCACCAATATTCGAATAGTTATAGGGACAATAACTATAACAACAATAATTACAACAGGAATTACCCAAGACGGAGCAGAAGTATCGAAGATAATAGGAGAACAAATAATTATAGATCAATGGGAGACACCAGCAAAGACAGACGCAATTGTAAATAGCAACGATGGTCACCATAACAACAATATTGGGGACAATGACAATGACCAGAATTTAAACGAGAGGCGGCAGTGAGAAATCATAATGGCCCATCACTGATCCGATCTTCTGGGTACCAACTTAGACTACAACACCACATACCCAACAAGACTATTGCAGTAATTAAAAATAATTATTTGAAAAACATACGAGAGGACTTGTTAAATGAAGAATCTGCCTATGTGGAAAATAATAATAATGAAATCACATACATTAGAGTGGACGTAAATGGGATCCCAACCAAATTAATGATAGATACTGGGGCGAACATTTCATTGATTGACAGCATGGAGTTAAATAGAATACAAAGGGAATGCAAGAAAATTATACCAACATTACCCGTTAATAACGTAACACTAATTGGAGCTACTGGACGCCAGAACAAGTCTGTAAAGAAACAAGTATTGCTACTGTCGGATTTTTTATTATGGATACTCGAGTTTAAGCGTTAATTATAAGTGAACCTGTAGGTCTACTTATAAACTAGTTACATCAAATTTTTGCGCATTTAATTTTGCGTTGATCTGTGTAAGAAACATATTTTTTGAAGGTTGATTTAAATTTTTTTCGCGGTTAGAGTAAAAAAAGTCCATGTTTTTTTGTGTTTTTCAAGAAACCGCTCTCTTTGAAATTATATAAATTAAAAACCATTGGTCCAATCATAACTAAATTTTTATACAGTATGGGCACAAGTGTTTTCAATACATTACTTAAGTTACAAAATTGTTTCTTGATCCAAAAAAAAGTTATCAGTTTTGTGAAACAACTTTTTCTCGGTACAGGATAGTCGTACAAAGGCAGACTTGGTCTTGTTTTAAAGCTCTTGATCGTGGTTATCAAACTCCACAACTGCTACAAACATACATTGAGATGCAGATTTTATACAGAGTGATATTCATGCAAGGGTGTGTGTGCGCTGGACCGTGTGTAAGCGGGCCTTCCAGCGTCGAAAGCGGGTGCCGTGTTGCCAAGTTCAATCACCCCGGCCGCTTCACTGCAGTTGAACAGTTGCTGTTTGGATAATTTTAACACCTTATTAATGTTGTAACATAGTTTTCTATTATCCATTTCCCATCACCTTTTCTCATGGCCGTGTGGTAAGCGGGCCATACGGCAGTGAAGGCGGGTGCGGTGTTTCCGCGATGATTCACCCCAGACCCGGACTTTGCCCTGGTTTTTGTGGCCAACCCCCAGACACGTATGATTTGCTCGTTAAAAACGATTCATTTGAACATTGGTCAGTCTGAGTCATCAGTTCTTTAAATCTGCTTCGTCCGCATGCCACTTGTCATTCTGGCTGTGTTGGTCTTTGTGTTTATATCACGTCAAGATGCCTCCGAGACCTCCGCTCTCAGAGGGTGAAGTTGCGATGATTTTAAGTGCTATATATTTTTTTAAGAGTGAAGGAGAAAAGGTTGGCGACAAGAGGTTTCCTGTATACCAGAAAGTATCACAGTGTCTTGGAGTATCCTTAGCGTCTGTGAAGAGAGTGAGTGCCTCTACCAACGAGAACGAAGAAAATACGTCACCTGGATCAAGAAAGAAGCAGTGTGTCAGGCGAGGACGTCCGAAAATCCAACTTGATGACTTCACTTTGGGCACAATACGGAGGAGCATACATGATTTTTACATAAACAAGATTTTTCCCACAATCAAAAACCTCCACACGAAACTTGTTGAAAATATGGGCAGATTTTCCTGAGATGTTAAGATCTACTCTCTTGAAGATTGTTAAAAGCTTGAGATTTAGATATAAGAAGCTTAATAAGAAGCCAGTCCTGATGGAATCTGTGACAGTTGCTGCGTCCCGGCATACCTTCCTGAGAAGAATGAGAGAGCTACGTTCCCAGGGGTACAAGATATTCTTTACAGACAAGACCTGGTGCGGACAGAACCACAGGATGAGGTACGGGTGGCAAGAAAACGTGCTGGATGCATTAGAAAATAATTTTGACAACTATGATCAATACAGAGGACACACTCAGCAGATTTATGGATGGCGAGGAGGATTCAAGACACCATCTGGTGATGGGAAATGGATAATAGAAAACATACTGTTATAACATTAATAAGGTGTTAAAATTATCCAAACAGCAACTGTTCAACTGCAGTGAAGCGGCCGGGGTGATTGAACTTGGCAACACGGCACCCGCTTTCAACGCCGGAAGGCCCGCTTACACACGGTCCAGCGCACACACACCCTTGCATGAATATCACTCCTTATAAAATCGGCATCTCAATGTATGTTTGCAGCAGTTGTGGATTTTGATAACCACGATCAAGAGCTTTAAAACAAGACCAAGTCTGCCTTTGTACGACTATCCTGTACCGAGAAAAAGTTGTTTCACAAAACTGATAACAACTTTTTTTTGGATCAAGAAACAATTTTGTAACTTAAGTAATGTATTGAAAACACTTGTGCCCATACTGTGTATAAATTTAGTTATGATTGGACCAAGGGTTTTTAATTTATATAATTTCAAAGAGAGCCGTTTCTTGAAAAACACAAAAAAAATGGACTTTTTTTACTCTAACCGCGAAAAAAATGTAAATCAACCTTCAAAAAATATGTTTCTTACACAGATCAACGCAAAATTAAATGCGCAAAAATTTGATGTAACTAGTTTATAAGTATACCTACAGGTTCACTTGTAATTAACGCTTAAACTCGAGTATCCATAATAAAAAATCCGACAGTAGACGTGAAAAGTAATGGATCAACAATCCCAATTATATTTTTGGTAGCCAGGGACCTACCATTTAATCTGTTAGTTGGGTGCGATATGCTAAGACAGTATTCGGCTATAATTGACCTGAGCAGAGATAAGGTGTCTCTGATCTCAGATGATTTAGTATGGATGGCTGAATTAATTGGAAGCCAAAGTGCCCCTCAGAACCGTGCCAGCTATTATGTTAGGGAGGATAGAAATAATGGATTTGGTTCATTACAAGATAACTTAGAATATCATGACAATAATGAAGAAATGTAGCAGAATAAACTAGAAGAGATCCAGAGATTCCAGCAAGAAAAAACGGGGTTAAACCTAACTGAAGAACAAGTGAATAAACTAATATCGATATATAATAAGTATAAACATGTTTTCTCCGACATGCCCGGTAAAGTGAGAGCATGTAAACTGAAATTGAAAGAACCAGTTGAATTCAGAAGGAAGTCATATCCCATCGCTCATTCCTTGAAAGAAGCGGTAAGAAATGAAATAAATAAAATGATGGCAGATGATATTATCGAATGTTGTCACTCTCCATACACAAACCCTATGGTTGCAATTCCAAAGACAAAATGAATAACACATATGAATTAACGGACTCAACTAGTCTACAAATTAAGGGAACGTACAACCAAGCTGCGTTGAAAAAATATTATGAAGACCCTATACAAGAATCCCTGGAATATTACGAAGACACAAGAATGAATGATGGTCTTCAGTCATATAAATGTGCCATCAGAAATAATCATTCTTAAAGGGGGGGGGGGCATTATATAACATAACAAAATTATGCCTTAGAGTAAATATAATGTAATCATCAAAATTCGTTGTGAATTATGCCTAAACGTAATCTTCCTTATGAATGAAATACAAAGAAGAAGAATAAAATCAATTTAACAAATAAAGAAATGAACATAAAATGTAACTATTTAAAGATAATTAATAATGTCAAGGAGTAAAAGATAATGAAAATGTAAAAGGGAATTATCATAATAAACAAATGGTAATTGGAAATGAAAACTTATTCATTAAATAGTTTAATAACAATGACATGACAATGACTATTACACCCAGGAGGGAAGAGCGAATGAAAATAAATATGTAAATAATTGTAATAAATAAAAATATAGTGTATAAATGTTAACAAATTAGGAAATAATTAAAAAAAAATTTGTTATTGCATAAGCCTATTAGGGAGGTCTGCGAACCTCAAGCAGTTGTTTTGTGTAATCGCACTACGAACTGAAAGTGATTTAAATATTACAAATAAAATAATATTAAACAATAATCAGAAACGTTAGGTAGTTTAATAACATAAGAAATTGAAAATAACGGTGATTGACGTTAATAAACAGTGTATAGTGAGAGTGAATAGGAAATAGACATGGTTATAAATATGTAACATAACTTTACGAGTTATCAATTAATCACATATTATATACAATTATTAATAATAGAAATGAATTATGAATAGTAATAGTAAGTAAGAAATTGTCATGTATGTAAAAAGAAAATGTATAGAATAAGAATGAATAGGGTGAGGCCCAATGCGCCGACAGTCTGTCGCCAGCGAAAATAGAAATATAATACAAGTCTGTACCTTGCATGTCATAAAAACATAAAATGCTTTGTACGATCAAAACATCAAAAAACGCGTAAGTCCCGTTAGAAAGGCGAGGCACTGTCCTTCAAAAGACAGTGGGATACACCCCAACATAAAGTATGAAAGTTAGAAAGTAGCGTCGTTTTTAACAAGTTAAACGGCCACGCGGTAAAGAAACGTGCCCGCATTCAATCAACCGATAAGCGAAAGCTTCAGTAGGGAGCGCGAAAGAATTAAGATGTATGACTGGGTATATTCAAACATACCGGGGAAAATTTCAAAATAGAACCAATGGGAAAAGAATCAGCTGTGATGGAAGAGAAGGTATCTCCAAGTAAACTATAAAAAGAGAAGAACATTAAAAAATTAGGAAGTCTAAAAAGGTCTGATGGGGTAAGAGTCTAAAGGAGTCTGCGTCACTCAGTAGAATAACTTGATTAATGTAATTATAACAGCAACGTTACTCCAAACTTGTAAATAATGTATAGATTGTTATGATAAAGAGTAGGAAAGGAATAAGTAGTATTGTGGAATGAAGAATATATAGATTAGTGCGCGGAAGTACAAGACAAGAAAGTATTATTTGTTATGTGCGCGTAAGTA
Source organism: Magicicada septendecula (assembly GCA_034769895.1). Taxonomy (NCBI): domain Eukaryota; kingdom Metazoa; phylum Arthropoda; class Insecta; order Hemiptera; family Cicadidae; genus Magicicada; species Magicicada septendecula. The sequence continues at coordinate 1,092,136,078 of CM068367.1, forward strand.
CGAAGCAGGAAGTATATTTATACATATGTGCGCGTAAGTACGAGGCAAAAAGTATATTTATAAGATAGTTATAAACGCGAACGTGTGATGCAAAAAGCAAAGTAAAGTAATAAATCAAATGTGTTTATTAGTGGAGTGTAGTGTAGTGAGCAGTGTGGAGACACCAGTTATCTCAGAGGAATCCTGCAAAACAAGTAACAGTATACCATAATAACAATTTAAAAACCAATTAATTTCAAAACATAGTAATTAATGTCTACCGAACTTACCTCATCTCATTCTAAAAGATCCCACAGTTCGTTCAGATCCTAAGCAAAATAATTTGTGTTATGACATGTCAAGAAGAATGCTAAGTAGATATGTAAGTCTCTATAACGAAACGTAATAAATAAAATAAGATATAGTAACAATTGGAATTAAGTAAGAGGCTAATTAACTTACAAATGTTAGTATATTAATAAATTCATATTGGTTGATGAAATATTATGATGTGCATTGAACATGATATCGATTAAATATTTATGTTGTATGAGTAAGTGTAATATTGCAAACTAGTAATTCAAGTTATATTATGAGTAATTGTAATCCTGAAGATTAGTAAATCAATTAAATTTTGTTTTAGTAAGGAATGGTTAGTTTGAAGCTTAATAAGCCAATTGATATCATGTAAAGAATGTGTAGTGTGGAGAATTAGAAATTTAATGTACATGTCTGTAATTTTAATGATTCAATATAGAATATTATTAGAATCTGAACGAGAAAGTGTCATTATTTGATAAACCCTGAGGTACTCTGCTCTGGCGCCCAACAGTAATTATTGATTTAACATGATAACGAGCAGACATACTTAGTTATCAGACACAATAACATTTGTAGAATTAAGAATCTTTATATTTAGCGCGAAACGTGAAATTAAAACTCTTTCTATTGTAATAAAAACGTTTGTGGGGTTTTCAATTAATGTGTGCATGTTATTCTGCCACCCGTTGGATGCGTCCACTTTGTAATAAAATCTCTTTATGGGTATTTTAAAATGTTCCCCGTGTATTATCGTTTTGTGAATATATGTGACGAGCGTTTTTATTTCGCTCGTTGCGTTCGTAGTATAAGTGTGTAATTGTGGGTAATAATCTGTCAAATACTCTGTGAAGAGTTAATCGTATGCAACGAGTCGGAATATACTTTTTCTTAATACTTACGGGCAAACCGTATCTCTCGTGGTTCGATTCGAATCTTGCCGCCTCGTTACCTGATTGGCCCACGCTGTCTTGCAGTGTCAATTTCGCTAACTACCGTATGTAGGCGTTTTCAGTTTAGTATTTGCTTATATTACTTTATTTTCTATGACTCAAACATACAGCATTGAAGAACATGAAAATTTATTAACCCTGCTTTCTATTATCCCTTCAATTACATTTAATGAATAGTACAGATTTTTATATTAATCCCGGCTTTTACAATTTTCTCGGTTGGTATCGCTCAGTCGTATATCGAGACGCTGGCATGGCGTATGTTTGTTTACAATTATTATTCTTCTCAAGGTGTTAAGTCCTTTTGACTACAGAAGTTTGGATTATCGGCTAAAATGCACAAAATTATAATATTTCTTAAAACTAGGTACACACTGTTTAATACACTAATACATTCAAGTAAGTTATCGGCAATGAGAATTAGAATAGTGTTTGGTTAGAATTTTGTCAGCAAGTTATGTTCATTAACAGTTTATTATAAATCAATTTCAAAGGTTGTTAATTAATTAAGTTTTATTAATAGTGATATTTTAATTAACTTCAGTTCTTGTTTCAATATTGTGATCGGTGAAGTGAAAATTTTACCTCGTTATTATTGATAAAGGGGAATTTATTATTTAAGTGAAAATATTAGTTTATACTCATTGGGTCCTCGTTGTGGCTTCTTCGATGTTCGTCTACTTCTTCCGGATAGGTCTAGTCGTCTTCTCTTCCTCGGATAGTTCTCAATTCCCGTTCAGATGGTTTCAATTAAAGTTCGGCTTCCCTCTTGTTCCGTTGTCGTTCGTATTCTCACGTTGAAGTAGGTCGATCCCCTTCTTCCTTCGGGATGTTACATTCGTCCGTTACATTGCTTCGGAGTATTCTTCTTTTACAGTTATTTTTATTTTTTAAATATTTTATTTCTGGTTATTCCATCAGGTGTCGTATGGAATGCTTCTCCAATACTTCTTCCTTCTTGGTTTATTAAAAATTTAAGTTTTTATAGTTAATTTCGGATTGAGAGCTGCATACATCCGCCCTCCGCGTCATTCAATAATGAAGTCATTAGAATTCCAACAGTTTTTGGTAATAAATCTCAGTTGCTATGGTTACTTATTAAATTATGCTAATTCTCATTGGTCGTTATTTTATGTCATTGTTATATTCTAACATTTTATTTTGGTTTAAATCTATAAAATATCTTCAAATTAAGATTTCTTTCTTATATTAGTAGTTATATTAATTACATGAACACCGTTGTTCTTCTTTTTTGCTAAGGATTATTTTGATACCCCTCATGGTTACTTTTGAATAGTTAATAACATTTTCCTTATTTCCTTATTTATATTTCATATATATTTAATCTAAAACTGGATATTATTTTTACATTTTTGTATTAGGTATACTTACTTAACTGTTTAAACATTTTGTATACTCATGATTGATACTGAGCTATTGTTTTGCTTTTAAATTTACAAAGTTCCTTCACTAAGTGTTAGGCCTAGAGCCTAGACTTCCCCATACTACTATTTAACATTCTTTGTAACTTATTAACTTTATATATGGTACATTAAAACAATTTTTATACAAATAGATAATAAAACATTGGTGATTCTAACTACACCTCCTATTATAAAAATATTCCTTGCCAGGTTCAAGCCTGAAATTAAACTTCTAACTAGTTTTCTGTTTTTTACTTGTATCTTGCTTATCTTATAATTTACTACATTCTATGGTTTCTTGAACAATAACAAAACTCTTATAATACTACTGTTAAACTGTACCTTACACGATATGTCTTACTTACTAATCCCTTCACTTAAATACAGTGTCTGTCCTTATTTTACTATTCATTCTAATAACTTAATGTTTACCTTATTTTATAATTCTTACTTCCTATTACCTAAATTAATAATAGCACAATCAGTTTAATCTTACTTGGTAATATAAAGTTTATCAAAGATTGTTTAGCTATTTTATTATAGTCTGCTTATAAAACTTTATTCTGCACACCCACTGCACTTTTCCGTTCATAGAAGGTTTCTTTATTTGTTATCGCTATCACTTTTTTTATTACATGCTATACATAGCATTCCACCACTTATTTATTTTTATACACTTTTTATTTCACTCACTTATTTATTCACCCGGTTTGTCTGATTATTTTGATATCACTGTGTGATTATGGGTCATGAATAATTAGTTTACTTTCAAATCACCTTGATCACTTTTGGTTATTATTTAATTATTGCCTTTGTTTGGCTCAAAGCATCTTTTATTGGCTTTGACTATTATTATCACTATTAATTTGGGTATGGTTATTTTTTTTTTTTTTTAACTCCCTACCTTATATTATAAGTACATCTTTCTTCTCCTTTCACACAATATATATACAACATCACTATCTTACTTGTTATTGTTAATATAGTTATCTCTTATTTATGCCCTAACTAGTTTAGTGCATTGGTTTACATAAATATTATAGTCATAATTCGGAGATTACAATGTTCGTTGTTACATTCTTGGTTACATTTAGTTTCTTTTCCCTCCTTCCTTGTTACATTATATTTTCCTTGTTGTTTTTCCAATCTATTGGGTCAAGTCATTGTCAGTTTCTCCGTCATTTGTTATCGTAATTTGGTCATTAATCTTTGATTTATAAGTTTTTGGCCTTTCTTCTCATTTTCAGCTTTTTTGTTTATTATTAATCTGCAGTGTATTTTCACCATCTTATGTCATGTTACATAATGCATCGCCACCAGAATTGATTATTTCGAAAATACAAATTTATCTTTTCTGAAATTATCAATATAGTTCATTCAATCAAGTTGTTATTGTTAAGGAATTCATCAATCGCTACTTTCTTCTTTATTTTATTTTGATTAAGTCATGGTTCATGATATGGTACTTGGTATTATTCTTCTTCTTTACTCCTTCCTTACGAGTGTTATCCCTTGTATGTTTTATCTCCCTAAAATTTTCTTCTCTCCTATTCATATAAATTGGTACTAGCCAGAGGGCACGTGTGGCTCTATTACTCTGCTATCCATTTATACACATTTTGAGTTCAGAGGTCTTGCCTATCTGCTCAATAACATAAAATAATTGTTGGACGTATCTCAACATAAAATCATCAAATAATAATATTAATAGTAATCATAATAATAGTCGTCTATTTTTCGACTCATATAACATCAATACAATAAAACACTTTTGGGATTAATTATTCTCTCTTTTATACATCTCATGACCTTTTCTTCTCAGTGACTTATTTGGATTCCTTTTCTATGCTTATGGCGATATTTAATAGATATTTAGCATTGTTTCATCAATTTACTTCATTTGATAGTTATTTTATTTGTTATCACCTTCTTTCTCATTTATAATCAATATTAACATTGTAGCTGGTTTCTGGCTTACTTATATTTTTTATTTTTCATCATTGATTGTCCATTTAATATGTCATTGTCATTTTTTATTTGATTGTTTTGTCTTTTCTTTTTGTGAAACGTTAATTCTTTATTTTTCCCTTTTGTAATAGGGTTAGTCAATGATGTTATGTAGCGTCATCATTGTTTGTTTTATATTTTATTATTTTATGTCAGTTTTTTGGTTTTTTATTATATATATTCTTTTTCAAAATTACATTGGTTTACACATTTTGTTTCACACTTGGTTGTAAGTTGTACTTACTTTGTTTTGAATTTAGCTAATCTTTCTTCTAAATTCTTTTTCATTCATATATTAATTTCAATCGAATATTTATTTGTAAGCTGTACTTACTTTGATTTTTGAATTTAGATAATGTTTACTCTCCAAATTCTTTTCTTCTCATTTATACATTAATTGGTTCGCATGGTCGGTCTACTTAAAATCAGTCCCATTTCTCAGTGTTCCTCCGCACTTGGTTTAGCCATGGTCCATGATTATATGAGTTACCCCTGTTGTTAGGATTGCTGTTGTTTTCAGAATGACTTCTGTTCTTGTCCACTTTCTTGCTACTATCTTGTATTTAAATGTTTCTGTCATAAAATTTTCACTTGTTTCCATCCCTGTCTCAATCATTTCATTATTTTGTTTATACAACGAATAGGTCAATGCTATTTCCATTGTAGATGCTATCGTTGATATTGGATTATGCATGTCTATTAAGTGTCTTCTCCTTCTTATTCTGTTACACACTGTTTTGTAGTGATTCCTTTCTAAAGTTCCTAGTAAGTTCCTTCTGTTGTTTTTAAAATTCATTATTTCATTCTGGCCGTCAATTGGTACATTAAACGTCTCAAGTAGTCCATTCTTCATCATCTCCAATTCTTCTCTGGTATTTATTATTTTCTTTCTATATATTTTTCTTATTTCCTTGGTTTTCATTTCCAAGTATTTATTATTCTCCTTGTTGCTGTTATTTTTATTTGCTGATAACAGTATACTTTTGTCTTCTTTTAATTCTGTTTCCTCCCTACCATCTTCTATTTTCTTATTTCCCGGTTTCCCGTTCTCATTCAATGTTTCTTTAATACCTTCAGAAACTCTTTCTAGTGTTTCGTTCACCTTCTTGAAACCATTATCTAATGTTTCCTTGATCTGATCGGTTTTGTCATTTGTTTCTTCCCATCTCTGATTCATCTCCATTTTTGTCTGCTTTACTTCTGCATTACATTATATATAAAACCACTGTTTACAAAACCAAAGAAAGTATCGAAGCAACTCATAGTATAATATCCGTAAGTTACCCAGGAAGCTCAGAGCAGTAAACCAGTTATATAAGACCATATCAAGAAAAAAGAGACTCAATTAAAGAGTGGTGAATACCAAAATACCCCAAAAACTAGAAGAGGGAAGAATAAAGTTTGTGAACAGGAAGAAAACAATACCCTGAAACCTGTATAGAAGAATAAAGTCAGTTCAGTGAATAAATTAAATACTCCAAACTAAACCTCAGTTGAGATAACACCAAGTACCTTGGTTTTCCCAAGAATGAGGAAGGAAGACCAGAAGAGTGAAGACTAGACGAGGGACAAGAATGAAGACTAGAAGAAGGACAAGAATGAAGACCAGAAGGAAGATACGAAGAAGGACAAGAAAGAAGACAGGAGGAGAGGAAGAAATAGTATGAAAGAAACACCGTAGTAAAACCTATTATTATATAAACTACTATCAACCCCAAACCCACAAAAACTATGCAAAAGAAAGTATAACATACCCAAAATCCTGTAAAATGTAATTATTGAGAAAACTAAAGTGCTGTATAGCATTATAAGAAGTGCACCGACTAAAGCTATTGTGTAATAAAGAAAATAAACTAGTCTTAACGGTCCATGATTACTAAAGGTCTGGTCTGAGATAATAAGACTCAAAATATCAGAACCAACAGTGAAAGTGAATTTGTGTAAGTGTTTTTTAGAAATGCAATAAACTTAAAGTTGGTGATACTATAACTTATCAGTATGCTATATCACAACTTTAATATCTAATAATAAACAGCATAATAAAATAATAAAATGGAAGATTTCCAGTATTTTATTATTTTAATGTAAATCTTTATTTACAAGACATTTGTAAAAAATGATAATAAATAGAGTATGGGAGTTAATGTTTACTGATGTAGGGGATCACAATAATAATGGTTTAAACCAGAAAAGACTGACATTAATATAGTATTAATAAGTATAAAATGTTTAAATAGACTGTTATTTCACAGTCCTAAAATCAATGTGTTAATAAAATGTATTTGTAAGGGTTATTAGAAAATAAGATTTATGTTATGTGTTTTAAAAAGAATTATGTTTGATAAATAATAACCTACATACCATTAATAATGTTCTAATAGGTATGCTATGTTAGCTCAAGAATAGTTAAAAGATATATGTTCAAACCATATCTGCAATATGTTCAATTGTGCAGATTGCTAAACAATGTTCATAATTAATTATTTTAATAACTGTAGTGTTAATTAACTACTACACCACACAATAAGTTATAAACCATGTTATTTTCATATAATTGTAATTATGTAAAGTCAGAGGAGGAATTAAGTTTAAATTTATTTGAGAAAGACAGAAATATAAAATTCTAAAATCTAGGCCATCTGGTGAATTCACAGAAACAATATAAACCAGGATAATTCACTTATAAATCCTGTAAACTACCAAGATTTATATAAGATAACTCAATTAACCACTACTGGGAATGATCCTATGAGTTAAAATGATAATAAGGAAATATACCTTAAAACATTGTAAATTTTCAAAATATATAAATTAATTAATTTTAAAGAGCAATGTCAAATTTACAGATTAACACAAAAAACCAGTTCAAAGGTGTAATTTATATGTATTTAAGGAAAGGAAGAGGAATATGACTAATTAAAATTTATTATAATAGTATTAATAATATTTAAAATGGAGGAATTTTATATAAAGACGGAAATCCAATTTTGAGCCTATATTTCCAAAATGTGAACAAAATTTGTTAATTTCCACAAAATGTCCACAGATATGGACTATAATACATCAATTTAAAGGGAATGAGATGATTAAACCATTAATAAGGTTCATAATTCATAAAAGTGATGAATAAAATAGATAAATTCCATACATAATGTAATATTTTATCATATGTATGGGAAGTCGAAATATGTTAACAATACTTTTTCAAGGATTAACTGGGCCAGATTTATGACCAAGTTAATTAGTCTTTTGTTGAATATCAAGCTGGACAGTTGTGTAAAGAACGTTTCTTTAAAATCGAGAAAAATGGTACTAGCGTTTAGCCATTGAAATAAGTGAACGAGAGTTAGGCGAATTAGACACTTTTTAAAGCTAAAGCTGTTAATTCATTCACGACAATAGTGAAAACAAACACTTAACTCCATAATACGAGTGATAGAAACAAGTAAAACACTATATTTCAACTGATTTATTCTGCAATTCCTAACCATAACTTGAAAACTTAACTGCAGAAGTTGAACACATAGAAAATAAACTAACTAACACCAGTTTACACAGAACACTTCGCTAGAATACACCAAACAGATTAACAGACATATTACACCAGTGCGGGGACATTTTAAACCTTGATGAAGGTAATTTTATAGTGATTTTCTGACACGACGCATTTGCTGTAACTTAGTCCAACTCGAGTAGCGGCCATTTTGAAAACGGAGTCTGCTAACCACATCGCAGTGACGTCAGTCTTCATTGGTTTGACAAAACATTTATTACAATATCATATACTGGAATTATTTAAATACTATTGAATAGTAATTATTGTATTTATTTTTAATTGTTAATGTTATACTTTCTCGTCACCCTTCTCTGACTATTAATTCTAATCGCTCAAAGAACCTGTCTTTTAATATAATATATCATAAATTTGTTCTGTATGACACAATCGATAATTCCCGAGACAGAGTCGATAATTGCTCTCCATCGATAAAATATCGATTATTTATGTAAAATTGTCAATAAATCTTTATATTTCCATTATTTCGTATCTGTTACTTATTTCACAGGGTAATTTAAGGGTATTTGTAAGGCTGAAGGACTTAAGTAAGAAGAATATATTCTATCTGAACAAGATATTGGACCAGCCAGAAAAGTCACCAATCGATTATTACCTGGAGTTAATCTATTTAACTCCAGACTTGGTTTAAATCTTCAAGAAGTGCTCGACGGTCAATAAATACCTACCTGTTATTAAAATTTTACAGAACCTTTTTAAAACAGATGTATTTCTCATTTAAACACATTTATTAACATAACAAAATTATTTTATTATTTGAAAATTCTATTTTTATTGAATTTTCCATTTCACATTTTATTCTTTTGTAACAACCGGCATACAGCGGTCTGGTGACCAAGTGGCTAGCCCAAACAGTGGGGCTTGATTACACCACAACAGGGACTTGTTACAAAGTGGCGTCCAACTTAGAGGGCTTAATAATCTAAGCTTGGCAGCGATTAATAAATAGAGACAGAGAAAGATGCAAAGACGAGCTACATCGAAAAAGAGGGCGGCAGAGGCCGAAAAAGAGATGGACATGGGGGATAAGGAGGCAACACCTGTTGAAGATCCGGAAGTGTTACTACTCCAGGTGGAACCAAAACAACCAGCACCACCAGAGGAAAAATCTGAAGTAACAACGCAGACAGGGGAAGTCAATGTCCAGGAAAGACAGATGGGGAAATCCAAAGTAACGGAAGAGGATAAAATGGACAGATTCATGGAAATGTTTTTACAAAAGATGGAAGGAATGGACAAGAAAATGGACGAGAACAGGAAGGAAGACAAACAATCCTTGAAAGAAGATTTGGGGGGAATAAATAAAAACATAGAATCCACGAAAGAAGAATTAAGGGAAAATAATAAAAAACTAGAGGATCTGAAGGAAGATAACCGATCCACAAAGGAAGAATTGGGCCGTAAGATAGAAAATACTAATAAAAGGATTGAGGAAACCAGTAAAAATTTGAATAAGAAGATGGAAGATCTGAAAGAAGACAATCAATCTTTGAGTAAGAAGATGGAGAAGAAAATGGAGGAAACAAGTAGGAAAATGGAAAGCGACAATCAGCAACTGAGGGAGCAGTTGGAGGAAAATAATCAGAAAATGGAGGAGAAAATGGATGAGAATAATCAAAGGTTAAGAGCGGAACTAAGGGAAGTTAACCAAGAGAACATGAATAAGTTAGACGAGAGGATTGAGTTAGCCAAAGAGGAGATAAATAAAAAGATAACTGAGACGAAGAAGTCCATTGTAAAGAAATTAGAACAGGAAGTCGTGGTTGTTAACCAGCAGATCCGAGAAGTAGACGAAAGATGTCGTCAAACAGAAAACGAAGTGCTGGAAGTCCGGGAAGTAATAACAAAGGAGATTACTCAGGTCCAAGAACAACAGAAAACTAAATTGGAGGAGACCAAGAAATTTGCCTTGGAGGAAGTAAATAAAGTGAGGACCCAAGTAACAGAAAGATGCGACGGCGTGGAAGCCGCTATGGTGAACATAACCGGACAGGTGCGTCAGAGCCAGGAGGAGATAGAATTAATAAGAAACAGACCATCGGGATATCACAGTTTCCCCATGTCAGAGAACAGAGAATGGCTCAATTTCCGGCAATACAAACGGAAGCCTATGGAGTTCTTGGCACGAATAGAGGAGTACCTCGAGAAACACCGAGGGAACCGATGGGTCCAGAACAGAGAGATCCTTGACGAGTCGTTTCGGGAGGTGAATGACCATTGGTGGATGGCCAACCGGAGTGACATCGACAATTATGAACAATTCAAGAGCCTGTTCAAAGCCAAGTACTGGTCAGAGACCACGGAAAATCTCATAAGAGATAATATATGCCATGGCCGCTACAAACCACAAGTCGGCAGCTCAATGACAGCTTATTTCCTCGGCAAAGTGTGTATGGCCAAGCACTTAGAACCAGCCATACCGGAGGAATGCCTAATAAACAAGCTGTCTTACCATTATGATGAGGAGGTGATTCGTGCTAGGAGGGGCAGCCAGATAAAAACCATCCAGGCAATGACAGAACTCCTAGAGAATTATGAAAATGAAGATTACTACCGGCAGAGTCGTAGAAGAAGTGATGGGCCCGAACCAAGGACGTACCAGAACAATAACCAGGGTGCGAACCACATAAATACTGGGTACCAAGGAGGTCGGGCATACCCGCGAAATAACAATTCTAATAATGGAAATAATGTAAGTAATACTAATTACAATGATAATAATAATACGGGTCCCAACCAGCAAAACCCGAATCGACCCTCTAATGGTTATCAGGGTAACCGCAATCCCTACCCTAATAACGTAAATAGTCAGAGAAGCCCCAATTATGGTAATAGTCCTTACCCTAATAATACCAATCGTACGGGTCCCAATAATGGTAATTTTAATAATAATAGGTATCCTCGCCCTAGAGTGAACTTCATACGAGCCACAGATGGAAGACAGCGAGGATTCAACCACAATCGACGAAACAGTTACCGAAGATACGAAGAAAGGCGGAGGAGCCTAGAACGGGACCAACCGAGGTACTATCCGGCGCGTAGGAGCAATAGTTTGGACAACACTGAACAAAGGTCGCACCATGAACGACCGGAAGACCATAGGACAGATCGGCAGGTAACCACTCTGAGCATCCCGAATGAGGCATCGACTAGTATGGCTCAAAGGAACAATGATGCCGAGCCTTTAAACGGGCACAGGCAGTAAGAAATCGCCAGAACCCGTTACTGCCTCTGACTACTGGGTATGATAATGATAATGAGTGCAATTTTGAGAATAATCACAATCGTATTACAATCATCGGGTGCAACTACCTGAAGGACATCAGACAGGAGTTATTGGAAGAGGATAACAGGAGTCCCACCAATAACTTCAACAATGAAATTATACATGTTGACGCCAAGGTAGAAGGCATCCCAGCCAAGTTAATGATCGATACTGGGTCGAACGTGTCAATAATAAGTACGACGGAACTGGAGAGGATACAGCAAGAGTGCGGGAGAACTTTACCAACCTTGCCGTTGAATAATATTGTTTTGTTGGGAGCAACCGGCCGACAAAACAAAACTATACGTAGACAAGTCTCCGCCAGTGTGATGAGCTGTGGTATAGCGATTGACATGGAATTCTTGGTGGCGAGCGGTCTGCCATTTAATATACTGGTCGGGTGTGATGTGCTTAGGAGAAATTCCGCCATCATTGATCTAAGAACTGAAACATTGTCGCTGTTTTCTAACGGACATACTTGGACGGCGAACTTGGTGGGTAGTGACCAAGTCATTCCCGATAGTATCCATCAGCAAATCCGAAAAATTAATTACATCCATCCAACATCCATAATTGAACAGAAAATAGACGACACCTCCAATGAAGATTTATGGTCACAAAAAATCCAGGAGATCAGGGATTTCCGGAGCGGTATAACTGGCGAAGGTTTAACAACAAACCAAGCGAACAAATTAATAGACATATACAATAAATATAAATCAGTCTTTTCTGATGAGCCCGGTAAAGTGAAGAATTTCCAGTGTACTCTACAATTCCGAGACACAGTGGACTTTAACCGGAAATCTTACCCCATTGCGCAATCACGAAAGCAAGCAGTAAGAGCTGAAATAGAGCAAATGATTAACCGTGACATTATAGAGAATAGCCATTCCCCTTATACAAGTCCTATCGTGGCTATTCCTAAGAAAAACGGACAAGTCCGTTTATGTTTAGATGCGCGCGAAATAAATAAGATGATCATAAATGACAGGACTTCGCCCGGTGAGATTGAGGAGATCTTAAAACGATTCCATGGTACCAAATACTTCACTACCTGGGATACGGTGTGCGGATACTGGCAGGTGGAATTACATCCACAGAGTCGCCAGTATCTGGCCTTTATATTCGAAGGGCGGAACTACCAGTTTAAGAGGTTGCCCTTCGGACTGGTAAACTCAGTCGCAGTCTTTGTGCACTGCATGGATCAAATACTTGGCCAAGAAGCACTAAAATTCACCACCGTATACGTCGATGACTTGCTAGTGTCCTCAGAAACTTGGGAGGAACACTGCTACCGTGTGGAACACGTCTTACAGAAGCTAGCAGCAAACAATATTACTCTGAAGTTAGCAAAGTCTCATTTTATTGCTAAAGAGATACAATTCTTGGGCTTCATATTAAATGATAAGGGAATCTCACCGTCGGCTGAAAAAGTCGAAGCAATTCAGAACTTTCCTACACCAAAGAATCGAAGGCAGTTACAGTCGTTCCTGGGACTCTGTAATTACTACCGCAAGTTCCAGGAAAAGTACTCCGAACTGACTGCCAGATTTCAGCCGCAACTGTCATCTAAAAATAAATGGATCTGGGGTAATGAACAACAAAACATATTGACTCTTATAAAACAAAAATTCCTTAAACACATTATACTCCGCCATCCAGATTTTAACAAGCCTTTCTTTCTTAATTGTGATGCCAGTGACATCAGCCTCGGCACTACTTTATATCAAGAGGATGAGGAGGGCGAGCATCTTGTAATCTGTTTTGCCAGCAGAGCTCTGAACCAGAGTGAGAAAAACTATCATGTGACAGAAAAGGAGTTATTGAGTGTCGTGTTCGCGTGCGGAAAGTTCCGTACATATATTCTTGGTTATCCCGTTACCGTCCAGACAGACCATAAATCTATCTTGTTCCTTAAGAGATGTAAGCTGAGCCATGGAAGGTTAACGCGGTGGATACTATTGCTGCAAGAATACGACCTTAAGTGGGAGTATATCCCCGGAAGGAAGAATGTCGTCGCGGACGTATTGTCTAGAGTTGACATTGACAAGCAGACGTTCGAGGGGGAGAAGGAGAGTATTCTGAAGGTGTACCATATTCTCAGCAGCAGCGCTGGTCTACAATCAGTTCTGGAACAACTAAGCACACACCAACAAGCTGACCCGAAATTAATTACTATTATCTCAAGATTGGAAGCAGAAGATGAGACAATCTCCCAATATTACACTATACATAAGGGAATCCTGTTTTCCAAACCATCATTATATAAGGAGGAGTGGAAGGTAATAATTCCGACCCATATCGAGAAAGAGATAGTGATCAGTTATCATGTTCGATATGGGCATATGGGCGCTTTAAAGGTGGTAAAGGCCCTGGAAGAAAGCTGCTATATCAAGGACATCAATCGGAAGGTATGGAGGTATATTAGAAACTGTCGCATTTGCCAACTCGTAAAAACTAATAACGAGAAAAGAGAAGGGCAGATGATTCCAATAACATCGCAGTCTAAACTTGAGAAGGTATTCCTGGATATCTGCGGGCCATTTCCCCACAGTGGAGGCCGCCACCGATACAAATATATCGTCATCATTATGGACCATTATACCAAGTTCGTAAAGCTATACCCAGCGAATCGGGCGACTACGAATAAAGTTCTTAATATCCTGATCGACCAGTACTTCCCAACCGTCGGAAAACCGGTATCGATCATAACCGACCACGGAACGCAATTCAAGGGGAGGAAATGGCGGGATACACTGCTGTCAATGGGGGTTCACACATACAAGACATCCGTATACCACCCAAGCAGTAACCCAGCCGAAAGAGTCTTGCGAGAGGTGGGGCGCCTATTAAGAACGTATTGCCATGATCAGCAGAGAAGGTGGCAAGAATACTTGGAGGCCACTGAAGAATTCCTCAACCTGGCCTACCATCCAGCCATAGGAATAACCCCATACTCCGCAATGTACGAGAGACAACCCCCTAGAGAGATTGAAGATATCTTGGAGTTCCCCAGAGAACATAAATATAGATTTGATAAAATTCAATTTTGTAATAAGGTGGCTGAAGATCAGGAGAAACGGCAGAATAAATACAATAAATGCATGGGTAAGGTTATTCATTATACCGTTGGAGAGAAGGTGTTGTTGAAGAATAGGGAATTACCCAGTTCCTTAGAGGGGATAACAAAAAAGTTATTGCTCCTGTACACTGGTCCCTATATTGTCTCAAAGGACAATAACAACAACACCTACGAAATCAAGGAAATGAGTTCAAATAAAGTCAAGGGTGTCTTTAACCAGGCATCCATGAAGAAATTTTATGATTAACCAGCCAAATTCTAAAAAGAAATATAAGCACATATTACCTACAATTATTAGAAAATTTTATGGCAATGATAAAAGAAGAGTTTAGAATTTAAAAATCCCCAAAATTCTAAAATACATGTAAGCCAATCTTACATCAAGATTATTTAAAGGAAAACCATTTAGAAGATATGCATAAGAAGAAGTTAAAATAAAACCTCAAAATTCTAAAACACTTGTAAGCCAATCTTACATAAATAATTATTTGAAGAAAAGCTTTATGGCTATAATATAATAATAAAGAAGGAGAGAATTTAGAAATAAAACCATCTAAAGTCAAAAACAAGTAAGGACAGCTTACTAAATATTTATTTGAAGAGAAACATTTTGACAATAATACCAAGAGAATTTAGAAAAATAAAACCCACCTAAACACATGTAAGCCCACCTTACATACAAATTATTTGAGAAAACTTTATGGAATAATATAAGAAGAGTGAATTTTGAATTATGTATAAATCAAGTTTCCCAAACCAAGTATAAGTACAACTTACCAACCAATTATAAATAAAACACTTTGGTGAGATAAACTGAAGAGATTTAATACCATATTTATGGTAAGCATAGAAGATAATTACCATGGTAACAAAGGATCATAACGGGATGAAGAAAGGAAACAGATTTAGAATTAAAACAAATAATTCTGGACAATATAATCATGTCTAAGTTCAATATGAAGAGTAAAAACCTTTCCATAAAATGATGCTAAAGGAAATAAAAAAGAAAAATTTCTTTAATACGATTTGAGTGATTGAATATAATAAAGTACAAAAACTTCTTTGGAATTATGAGAGAATGAAACTTTGAAGTGGTATGAGGAGAAATTATGACCTCATTATGAAATTAATAAAAAACAATCATTCGCAAGTATAATAACAATGCCAGGAATAATATAAAAATAATGTCAAAGATTTATGTAATTAAACGAATTAATATAAAATGATTTATTAATTAAATGACAATTATGATAATGACCATAATAAAAATTCTAGAAAATAGAACAAGTGGAAGTTTAAGAATGAAGAAACAGTCTAAAAATGTCATAAAGATATGCTACTATAAATAATGCAGATTATAATGAAAAAACCAGAAGGTAATAAAGAATTTATAACCAAAAGATTTATATGATAAGAAAAGTTGAAAAATGTAATAATAGAAGAGCTTCCTACCATAATATCAAATGAAAGAAACATCCAAATAATGAGTCAGAAGAACAACTGAGATAGGAATATTAAAATCTCTGAGAAGTATAATAAGTAATAAGTGAAGTATCCCAAAGATATTTTTTTAAATAGTAACAAATGTGTACTATTCTGAATTAAATAGTAACAAATGTGTACTATTCTGAATAATTTTTTAATCTGTCTGAAGATAATTCCAGCAGGATTAATATGTTTTTTTGAGCAGAGATGATTTGCCTCTGTACTCAAATATGTGTGAAGTATTGGACAGCAGAGGAAAGTAGCGTACAGTGCCTCTCTGAACTGAACCAGCTCACAAGGTAGGGAACGATAGGGAGGAAATATCCCAAGGAGAAAATGCTAAGAAGAAATATGAAAATGAAATAATAAATATGAAACTCAGATGACTATTACTATCAAAGAAGATCAAGTGAGAATGATATAAACTCAAATATAAATAAGAAAATGTTAAAATGGAAGGAAGTCCAAAATAATAACAAACCTTGAATAATTATCATAAGCAATTGTTTCAGACAAAGCAAGTATAGTCTGAAAAAATTACTTCTGGAGAAGGGCATTCTGTAGCGTGACAGAAAATCCACTACATTTTAAGTCATGTGAAATCATAAAGTTTAATTACACCAACGAATGTTATAATAATATTGAATGACATTTAAATAAATCAGAGGAATGAACCACAATAAAATAAAAATCCTCATTACATTATATATAAAACCACTGTTTACAAAACCAAAGAAAGTATCGAAGCAACTCATAGTATAATATCCGTAAGTTACCCAGGAAGCTCAGAGCAGTAAACCAGTTATATAAGACCATATCAAGAAAAAAGAGACTCAATTAAAGAGTGGTGAATACCAAAATACCCCAAAAACTAGAAGAGGGAAGAATAAAGTTTGTGAACAGGAAGAAAACAATACCCTGAAACCTGTATAAGAAGAATAAAGTCAGTTCAGTGAATAAATTAAATACTCCAAACTAAACCTCAGTCGAGATAACACCAAGTACCTTGGTTTTCCCAAGAATGAGGAAGGAAGACCAGAAGAGTGAAGACTAGACGAGGGACAAGAATGAAGACTAGAAGAAGGACAAGAATGAAGACCAGAAGGAAGATACGAAGAAGGACAAGAAAGAAGACAGGAGGAGAGGAAGAAATAGTATGAAAGAAACACCGTAGTAAAACCTATTATTATATAAACTACTATCAACCCCAAACCCACAAAAACTATGCAAAAGAAAGTATAACATACCCAAAATCCCTAAAAAAGTAATTATTGAGAAAACTAAAGTGCTGTATAGCGTTATAAGAAGTGCACCGACTAAAGCTATTGTGTAATAAAGAAAATAAACTAGTCTTAACGGTCCATGATTACTAAAGGTCTGGTCTGAGATAATAAGACTCAAAATATCAGAACCAACAGTGAAAGTGAATTTTTTTTTTCGTATTGTTTAAATTAGCAGCCATCCTTACTATTTCTTTTATGAATTTGCTAACTGCTATAATTTTTTTATTGTTCGACTAAGCTTTTCGTCATTGCTGACATCTTCAGGTCTTAAACAAACAACGGTTGTTTAAGACCTGAAGATGTCAGCAATGACGAAAAGCTTAGTCGAACAATAAAAAAATTATAGCAGTTAGTAAATTCATAAAAGAAATAGAAAGTGAATTTGTGTAAGTGTTTTTTAGAAATGCAATAAACTTAAAGTTGGTGATACTATAACTTATCAGTATGCTATATCACAACTTTAATATCTAATAATAAACAGCATAATAAAATAATAAAATGGAAGATTTCCAGTATTTTATTATTTTAATGTAAATCTTTATTTACAAGACATTTGTAAAAAATGATAATAAATAGAGTATGGGAGTTAATGTTTACTGATGTAGGGGATCACAATAATAATGGTTTAAACCAGAAAAGACTGACATTAATATAGTATTAATAAGTATAAAATGTTTAAATAGACTGTTATTTCACAGTCCTAAAATCAATGTGTTAATAAAATGTATTTGTAAGGGTTATTAGAAAATAAGATTTATGTTATGTGTTTTAAAAAGAATTATGTTTGATAAATAATAACCTACATACCATTAATAATGTTCTAATAGGTATGCTATGTTAGCTCAAGAATAGTTAAAAGATATATGTTCAAACCATATCTGCAATATGTTCAATTGTGCAGATTGCTAAACAATGTTCATAATTAATTATTTTAATAACTGTAGTGTTAATTAACTACTACACCACACAATAAGTTATAAACCATGTTATTTTCATATAATTGTAATTATGTAAAGTCAGAGGAGGAATTAAGTTTAAATTTATTTGAGAAAGACAGAAATATAAAATTCTAAAATCTAGGCCATCTGGTGAATTCACAGAAACAATATAAACCAGGATAATTCACTTACAAATCCTGTAAACTACCAAGATTTATATAAGATAACTCAATTAACCACTACTGGGAATGATCCTATGAGTTAAAATGATAATAAGGAAATATACCTTAAAACATTGTAAATTTTCAAAATATATAAATTAATTAATTTTAAAGAGCAATGTCAAATTTACAGATTAACACAAAAAACCAGTTCAAAGGTGTAATTTATATGTATTTAAGGAAAGGAAGAGGAATATGACTAATTAAAATTTATTATAATAGTATTAATAATATTTAAAATGGAGGAATTTTATATAAAGACGGAAATCCAATTTTGAGCCTATATTTCCAAAATGTGAACAAAATTTGTTAATTTCCACAAAATGTCCACAGATATGGACTATAATACATCAATTTAAAGGGAATGAGATGATTAAACCATTAATAAGGTTCATAATTCATAAAAGTGATGAATAAAATAGATAAATTCCATACATAATGTAATATTTTATCATATGTATGGGAAGTCGAAATATGTTAACAATACTTTTTCAAGGATTAACTGGGCCAGATTTATGACCAAGTTAATTAGTCTTTTGTTGAATATCAAGCTGGACAGTTGTGTAAAGAACGTTTCTTTAAAATCGAGAAAAATGGTACTAGCATTTAGCCATTGAAATAAGTGAACGAGAGTTAGGCGAATTAGACACTTTTTAAAGCTAAAGCTGTTAATTCATTCACGACAATAGTGAAAACAAACACTTAACTCCATAATACGAGTGATAGAAACAAGTAAAACACTATATTTCAACTGATTTATTCTGCAATTCCTAACCATAACTTGAAAACTTAACTGCAGAAGTTGAACACATAGAAAATAAACTAACTAACACCAGTTTACACAGAACACTTTGCTAGAATACACCAAACAGATTAACAGACATATTACACCAGTGCGGGGACATTTTAAACCTTGATGAAGGTAATTTTATAGTGATTTTCTGACACGACGCATTTGCTGTAACTTAGTCCAACTCGAGTAGCGGCCATTTTGAAAACGGAGTCTGCTAACCACATCGCAGTGACGTCAGTCTTCATTGGTTTGACAAAACATTTATTACAATATCATATACTGGAATTATTTAAATACTATTGAATAGTAATTATTGTATTTATTTTTAATTGTTAATGTTATACTTTCTCGTCACCCTTCTCTGACTATTAATTCTAATCGCTCAAAGAACCTGTCTTTTAATATAATATATCATAAATTTGTTCTGTATGACACAATCGATAATTCCCGAGACAGAGTCGATAATTGCTCTCCATCGATAAAATATCGATTATTTATGTAAAATTGTCAATAAATCTTTATATTTCCATTATTTCGTATCTGTTACTTATTTCACAGGGTAATTTAAGGGTATTTGTAAGGCTGAAGGACTTAAGTAAGAAGAATATATTCTATCTGAACAAGATATTGGACCAGCCAGAAAAGTCACCAATCGATTATTACCTGGAGTTAATCTATTTAACTCCAGACTTGGTTCAAATCTTCAAGAAGTGCTCGACGGTCAATAAATACCTACCTGTTATTAAAATTTTACAGAACCTTTTTAAAACAGATGTATTTCTCATTTAAACACATTTATTAACATAACAAAATTATTTTATTATTTGAAAATTCTATTTTTATTGAATTTTTCATTTCACATTTTATTCTTTTGTAACGACCGGCATACAGCGGTCTGGTGACCAAGTGGCTAGCCCAAACAGTGGGGCTTGATTACACCACAACAGGGACTTGTTACACTATTAAGTGTCTTCTCCTTCTTATTCTGTTTCACACTGTTTTGTAGTGATTCCTTTCTAAAGTTCCTAGTAAGTTCCTTCTCTTGTTTTTAAAATTCATTATTTCATTCTGGCCGTCAATTGGTACATTAAACGTCTCAAGTAGTCCATTCTTCATCATCTCCTATTCTTCTCTGGTATTTATTATTTTCTTTCTATATATTTTTCTTATTTCCTTGGTTTTCATTTCCAAGTATTTATTATTCTCCTTGTTGCTGTTATTTTTATTTGCTGATAACAATATACTTTTGTCTTCTTTTAATTCTGTTTCCTCCCTACCATCTTCTATTTTCTTATTTCCCGGTTTCCCGTTCTCATTCAATGTTTCTTTAATACCTTCAGAAACTCTTTCTAGTGTTTCGTTCACCTTCTTGAAACCATTATCTAATGTTTCCTTGATCTGATCGGTTTTGTCATTTGTTTCTTCCCATCTCTGATTCATCTCCATTTTTGTCTGCTTTACTTCTTTACGATACGCTATTAATTGCCGTTGTATAGTTTCACTGTTACTGTCGATTTTATTGTTCAATTTTTCAATATCCTTTTTCATTAGTCTCAGGGTTTCGCTGGTTTTCTCATTACTTCTCTCTATTTTTTCACTGATCAATTTATTCTCTTCCTTCATCTCCTGTCTTAATGTTTCATTTAATGACTCAAATTTCTTATCTAATTCTTCGTTATTTTGTTTTAATAATTTTTTATTGTCCTCCTTCATTTCCTCTTTGTTTTTGTCCATTTTTTCATCCTGTTTCTTAAAATTGTCACTTAATTCTTCTTTCATTAATTCCCATAATCGTATTAAGTCCATTCCTCCTGTTTTCCTCCTGTTGTGTGGGTTTATCTGGTTCCATAGGAGTTAATAATTCTTCTACATCTTCCACCGAAGTTATTTCCTTTTCTTCCATCCTGACACCTTTCTCGATCTCCTTTTCTAATCTCTTTGCTTCCTCTTCTGCCTCCTTCTCGCATAGCTTAGTCAGTCTTGTACCGATTTTTCCCGACTCCATTTTCTGCAGTCGCCACTAGAATCTGTAAGGTTTAAAGGTATAATTTCTTAATTATTCTAGCCCTACTAGTTGGCGCGCCACTTTGTAATAAAACATTTGTGGGGCGTTCAATTAATGTGTGCGTGTTATTCTGCCACCCGTTGGATGCGTCCACTTTGTAATAAAATCTCTTTATGGGTGTTTTAAAATGTTCCCCGTGTATTATCGTTTTGTGAATATATGTGACGAGCGTTTTTATTTCGCTCATTGCGTTCATAGCATAAGTGTGTAATTGTGGGTAATAATCTGTCAAATACTCTGTGAAGAGTTAATCGTATGCAACGAGTCGGAATATACTTTTTCTTAATACTTACGGGCAAACCGTATCTCTCGTGGTTCGATTCGAATCTTGCCGCCTCGTTACCTGATTGGCCCACGCTGTCTTGCAGTGTCGATTTTGCTAACTACTGTATGTAGGCGTTTTCAGTTTAGTATTTGCTTATATTACTTTATTTTCTATGAATCAAACATACAGCGTTGAAGAACATAAAAATTTATTAACCCTTCTTTCTATTATCCCTTCAATTACATTTAATGAATAGTACAGATTTTTATATTAATCCCGGCTTTTACAATTTTCTCGGTTGGTATCGCTCAGTCGTATATCGAGACGCCAGCATGGCTTATGTTTGTTTACAATTATTATTCATCTCAAGGTGTTAAGTCCTTTTGACTACAGAAGTTTGGATTATCGGCTAAAATGCACAAAATTATAATATTTCTTAAAACTAGGTACACAATGTTTAATACACTAATACATACAAGTAAGTTATCGGCAATGAGAATTAGAATAGTGTTTGGTTAGAATTTTGTCAGCAAGTTATATTCATTAACAGTTTATTATAAATCAATTTCAAAGGTTGTTAATTAATTAAGTTTTATTAATAGTGATATTTTAATTAACTTCAGTTCTTGTTTCAATATTGTGATCGGTGAAGTGAAAATTTTACCTCGTTATTATGGATAAAGGGGAATTTATTATTTAAGTGAAAATATTAGTTTATACTCATCGGGTCCTCGTTGTGGCTTCTTCGATGTTCGTCTACTTCTTCCGGATAGGTCTAGTCGTCTTCTCTTCCTCGGATAGTTCTCAATTCCCGTTCAGATGGTTTCAATTAAAGTTCGGCTTCCCTCTTGTCCCGTAGTCGTTCGTATTCTCAGGTTGAAGTAGGTCGATCCCCTTCTTCCTTCGGGATGATTCGTCCATTACGTTCCTTCGGAGTATTCTTCTTTTACAGTTATTTTTATTTTTTAAATATTTTATTTCTGGTTATTCCATCAGGTGTTGTATGGAATGCTTCTCCAATACTTCTTCCTTCTTGGTTTATTAAAAATTTAAGTTTTTATAGTTAATTTCAGATTGAGAGCTGCATACATCCGCAATCCGCGTCAGTCAATAATGAAGTCATT
Organism: Magicicada septendecula; assembly: GCA_034769895.1. NCBI lineage: Eukaryota > Metazoa > Arthropoda > Insecta > Hemiptera > Cicadidae > Magicicada > Magicicada septendecula. The sequence continues at coordinate 1,092,158,854 of CM068367.1, forward strand.
AGAATTCCAACGGTTTTTTGGTAATAAATCTCAGTTGCTATGATTACTTATTAAATTATGCTAATTCTCATTGGTCGTTATTTTATGTCATTGTTATATTCTAACGTTTTATTTTGGTTTAAATTATAAAATATCTTCAAATTAAGATTTCTTTCTTATATTAGTAGTTATATTAATTACATGAACACCATTGTTCTTCTTTTTTGCTAAGGATTATTTTGTTACCCCTCATGGTTACTTTTGAATAGTTAATAACATTTTCCTTATTTCCTTATTTATATTTCATATATATTTAATCTAAAACTGGATATTATTTTTACATTTTTGTATTAGGTATACTTACTTAACTGTTTAAACATTTTGTATACTCATGATTGATACTGAGCTATTGTTTTGCTTTTAAATTTACAAAGTTCCTTCACTAAATGTTAGGCCTAGAGCCTAGACTTCCCCATACTACTATTTAACATTCTTTGTAACTTATTAACTTTATATATGGTACATTAAAACAATTTTTATACAAACAGGTAATAAAACATTGGTGATTCTAACTACACCTCCTATTATAAAAATATTCCTTGCCAGGTTCAAGCCTGAAATTAAACTTCTAACTAGTTTTCTGTTTTTTACTTATATCTTGCTTATCTTATAATTTACTACATTCTATGGTTTCTTGAACAATAACAAAACTCTTATAATACTACTGTTAAACTGTACCTTACACGATATGTCTTACTTACTAATCCCTTCACTAAACTACAGTGTCTGTCCTTCTTATTTTACTATTCATTCTAATAACTTAATGTTTACCTTATTTTATAATTCTTACTTCCTATTACCTAAATTAATAATAAATAAATAGTGCATTGGTTTACATAAATATTATAGTCATAATTCGGAGATTACAATGTTCGTTATTACATTCTTGGTTACATTTAGTTTCTTATCCCTCCTTCCTTGTTACATTATATTTTCCTTGTTGTTTTTCCAATCTATTGGGTCAAGTCATTGTCAGGTTCTCCATCATTTGTTATCGTAATTTGGTCATTATCTTTGATTTATAAGTTTTTGGCCTTTCTTCTCATTTTCAGCTTTTTTGTTTATTATTAATCATCAGTGTATTTTCACCATCTTATGTCATGTTACATAATGTAACACCCTGAACTAGGGGATCCCCAAAAAACTTTATAAATAAGCAGTGAATAAAACATATAATTTATATAAAACAACTATATAGCTAATATAGTAAGATCAAACAAAGTGTACAATAATTAAAAATAGTGGAATAGTGCACTAGAAACTAATTATATACATCAGTGATTAATAAAAAACAAGATTCAACTGAATCGTGTTAATTAAAAAATATAAAAACAAACCTGTGACCCATAAACATGTCATAGTCAAGAGCATTACTAATTGAATCGGGAGTTTTTTTAAAAGAAAGGGTATTGTTGAAATATATTTGATATAGGAGAACACATTAATTTGAAGCTGGACATTTTCTACAAAAAAAAACTAATGTTACTTAATGAAGGCAGGCTTAAAAAATAATGAGAAGTATAATGGTTTAATATAATACATGGAAAACTGAAGACCAGAAGATAAATATCAAGAAATAATCTGTAGACTAAACTACAAATTTGGTGAGACTGTTCCACCATGTTAAAAAATACCTTTGATCAAACATTATTCAATTCAAAGCACAAGAACAGTGAAATGAAATAACAAAAACACTATAAACATTATGATTATTAATTTTATTTGTTCATTGTAATTTTTTTTTATTAGTTGTTCCTATTAAGGTTGTTTCTTTTGTATGGTCAAAGAACCCCTAACTCAACACACATATACAACATCACTTTACTAAAACACATTTATAATTATTATATTTTATTTCATACAGTATGTATGACTTTAACTGTACATAGACTTTAATTAATTTTTTATTAACCCTGAGAAAGAGTTTTCATGTTAATGAACCCAAAGGAGCTACTAACTGAAGAGAAGGACATTGTATGTTAGTGAATCTCCATATATGTTAAAGAGAAAAGAATAATAAAATTTATTGAAATTAAGACAAGACAGAATAAAAGAGTTCAAATTTTTTAATTCACATAGTTAGGAAATAATTAATTTAACATAATTTGGCACCAACAACCTGAGGCTATAGGATATAGTTACCTTGATGAAGGGTAAGATTAACTAAATATCACTATAATATTGACGACTCGGAACACTTAAGTTTTTTATAAGTAAAAACGTAAAGTTTTACCTTACAGCCTAAACCGGCTTTCACCTATAGAAGGCTTCATCAGAGGCTGTCGTTAGTAGCGCTGCTCGTCTTGTTGTTGGCGACGAGATAGTGTTTCGAAAGATTGAAGCTGTGTGTGTGTGCTGAGATGTGTTCGAATAATGCGTGCGATTTGAATTGTGTCTGTTCGTTTAGGATGTCGTTTTTATTTGTTTTTGTGTGTTTGTATATTTCTAATTGTTCTAGAGTGTCTAGTTTTCGGCCTTTTGTGTGTACGTGTAGTATGTTCATGTTATTGTCGATGTTTTTATATGTGTGGTTTGCTTCAATGAGGTGGTTTGCGAAGGTAGATTCTGTAGTGGTGTGGAGTGCTTTTGTGTGTTCAATGTATCTCTGTTTGAAGCTACGTCCTGTCTGGCCTATGTAGAATTTACTGCAATTTGAACAATTTAGTTTATATACACCGGGTAGATCGAATTTGTTTTGTGCTTTGGGCATGCGTTTTGATAGTGTGTGTTCTGTTTTGTTAGTAGTTTTGTAAGCGATTCTGTATCCTGCTTTTTTGAATTTGTGGGCAATTTTTTCTGTTTGTTTGTTGATGTATGTTAGTGTTATGAATTTGTTGTTTTCTGTCTTTGTCTGTTTTGTGTAGGAGTTTACTGACTATTGTTCTGTCATAACCGTTAGATTCTGCTAGATATTTTATCGTGTTTAGTTCGTCTTTGTAGTCTATTTCATCTAAGGGGATGTTGTTAAGTCTATGTATCATGGTTCTAAAAGCAGCTAGTTTGTGTTGTATTGGGTGATTGGAGGTGTTGTGTATTAGTGTGTCAGTTGTAGTTGGTTTTCTGTATATACTGAATTTGTGCCTGTGTTCTAGTTTTGTGATGGAGAGGTCTAAGAAGTTTATGGTATTGTTGTGTTCGTATTCGGCAGTGAAGGTTATGTTTTTATGTATTTTGTTTATGTGCGTTAGTAGCTGTTCACATTGTCTTTTGTTTCCCCTGTATAGTATTAGAATGTCATCAACGTATCTGTGCCAATATAGTATTTTATGTGAGTGTCTGTCATTGTTTGTGAGTATTTTTGTTTTTTCTAAGTGTTGGAGGAAGACTTCTGCTACCATGATACATAGACTTAACAACATCCCCTTAGATGAAATAGACTACAAAGACGAACTAAACACGATAAAATATCTAGCAGAATCTAACGGTTATGACAGAACAATAGTCAGTAAACTCCTACACAAAACACAAAACAAACAACAGACAAAGACAGAAAACAACAAATTCATAACACTAACATACATCAACAAACAAACAGAAAAAATTGCCCACAAATTCAAAAAAGCAGGATACAGAATCGCTTACAAAACTACTAACAAAACAGAACACACACTATCAAAACGCATGCCCAAAGCACAAAACAAATTCGATCTACCCGGTGTATATAAACTAAATTGTTCAAATTGCAGTAAATTCTACATAGGCCAGACAGGACGTAGCTTCAAACAGAGATACATTGAACACACAAAAGCACTCCACACTACTACAGAATCTACCTTCGCAAACCACCTCATTGAAGCAAACCACACATATAAAAACATCGACAATAACATGAACATAGTACACGTACACACAAAAGGCCGAAAACTAGACACTCTAGAACAATTAGAAATATACAAACACACAAAAACAAATAAAAACGACATCCTAAACGAACAGACACAATTCAAATCGCACGCATTATTCGAACACATCTCACCACACACACACAGCTTCAATCTTTCGAAACACTATCTCGTCGCCAACAACAAGACGAGCAGCGCTACTAACGACAGCCTCTGATGAAGCCTTCTATAGGTGAAAGCCGGTTTAGGCTGTAAGGTAAAACTTTACGTTTTTACTTATAAAAAACTTTGTGTTCCGAGTCGTCAATATTATAGTGATATTTAGTTAAGTAACGGACACGTCGTGGACAACGAAATCCAAGAAGGTAAGATTAAGATTCAAGGCTTATAAGACTTATTATAATACTATAAAACAAAAGTAACAATAGAGATAAAAACTGATCTAACACATTTGGCGACCAACTTGAGGGCTAGAAAAAAGGAAATAAAGAATAAATAAATAAGAGTTGGACAGGATTATAGTTGTCATTTCTAGCCAGCGATTATACAAAAGAAAACAAGATGTCCAGGAGAGGAACCTTATGTAGGAGAAACAAGACAGCCTATACTGAAATGAATAGGGAAGAGAAGGAGGCTCAACCTGCACTAGAAGTGGAGGTGGAAGCCAGCAATATAGAAGAAAATCAACCCGACAAACCAGCATATACGGAGAACGTAAGCATACAAGAGATGATAAGGCTTATGACCGAAGAATTAAAAAATGACAGTAAACAGAAAATGGAAGAATTAAAAAATGACAGTAAACAGAAAATGGAAGAATTAAAAAATGACAGTAAGAAGATGGAAGAGAAAATGGAAGATAATAACCAACAGTTGAAGGAACAATTAAGTCAGAAAATGGAAGATACCAATAGGAAAATAGGAGAACAAATGACTGAAATAAGAAAGGATCTGAAAAATCAGGTGGAAGAAAGCAATGAGAACTTGAAACAGCAGATCATAGGGGAAATTGCTGAGATTAATCAGAAAATGGAACAGTATAATGAAACAATCAAACAGCAGATTTTGGAAACTAACGAACAGCTAAAACAAACAAGTTTGGAACTGCAACAATTCAAGGAAGATGTCTGCATACAGATTGACCATGTAGAGAATAATAATATAATAAGAATGGAATCAATGCAGAAGAAAACACAAGAGAAAATAGAAAAGGTGCATGAGAAAGTAGAAGAGAAAATAGGGCACGTAGAAGTCAACATTAATGGTATAAAGAACCAAGTAACCAATAATACGGAGAAAATAGAAGAAATAAATCAAAGAGAACTAGTCAGTATACAGGAAGAGTTGGAGATGATTAGGAATAGGCCATTTCATATACCTAATTTCCAGCTTAATGACAATAGAGAATTGATTAATTTCAAGAATTATAGAAGGAACCCAATGGAATTCTTAGAAAGGATTGAAGAGAATATTACAAAAAACAGAGAAACCAGATGGACTGTAATCTGAAGTATGTTAGATGAACACTTTAAGGACAAGACTGATAACTGGTGGACAGCAACCCGACATGACATAAACGACTATCAAGAATTTAGGGCGTAGTTTAAAGCCAAATATTGGTCTGAATCCACCCAAAACATAGTACGAGACAATCTATATAATGGCAAATATGATCCACAGAGAGGCCAATCACCAACAGCTTATTTCTTGGGAAAGGTGTGCCTCACTAGAAACCTGGAACCCAAGATACCAGAAGAGTGCCTGATAACTAAACTCTCTTACCACTACGAGGAAGGGATTGCCAGAGCAAGACTTTGCGGACAGATTAAAACGATACAGTCCATGGCAGCACTATTAGAAAACTATGAGCATGAAAATTATTATCGCAGAGGTAGACACAGAAATGACAACCAGCTAAGGGACAGAAATAATACTGCCAATAATAATAACCAGTGTAATAATGGCAACTGTGATAATCAATCACGGGTAAACTACGTACGATCACACAACCGAGAAAATAACCGCGGTCCTAGAAGACAATATTATCAGGGACGCAGGAGCCTAGACCTCAACCACCAATATTCGAATAGTTATAGGAACAATAACTATAACAACAATAATTACAACAGGAACTACCCAAGAAGGAGCAGAAGTATCGAAGATAATAGGAGAACAAATAATTATAGATCAATGGGAGACACCAGCGAAGACAGACGCAATGTAAATAGCAACGATGGTCACCATAACAATATTGGGGACAATGACAGTGACCAGAATTTAAACGAGAGGCGGCAGTGAGAAATCATAATGGCCCATCACTGATCCGATCTTCTGGGTACCAACTTAGACTACAACACCACATACCCAACAAGACTATTGCAGTAATTAAAAATAATTATTTGAAAAACATACGAGAGGACTTGTTAAATGATGAATCTGCCTATGTGGAAAATAATAATAATGAAATCACATACATTAGAGTGGACGTAAATGCGATCCCAACCGAATTAATGATAGATACTGGGGCGAACATTTCATTGATTGACAGCATGGAGTTAAATAGAATACAAAGGGAATGCAAGAAAATTATACCAACATTACCCGTTAATAACGTAACACTAAATGGAGCTACTGGACACCAGAACAAGTCTGTAAAGAAACAAGTATTGCTAGACGTGAAAAGTAATGGATCAACAATCCCAAATATATTTTTGGTAGCCAGGGACCTACCATTTAATCTGTTAGTTGGGTGCGATATGCTAAGACAGTATTCGGCTATAATTGACCTGAGCAGAGAGAAGGTGTCTCTGATCTCAGATGATTTAGTATGGATGTCTGAGTTAATTGGAAGCCAAAGTGCCCCTCAGAACCGTGGCAGCTATTATGTTAGGGAGGATAGAAATAATGGATATGGTTCATTACAAGATAACATAGAATATCATGACAATAATGAAGAAATGTGGCAGAATAAACTAGAAGAGATCCAGAGATTCCAGCAAGAAAAAACGGGGTTAAACCTAACTGAAGAACAAGTGAATAAACTAATATCGATATATAATAAGTATAAACATGTTTTCTCCGACATGCCCGGTAAAGTGAGAGCATGTAAACTGAAATTGAAAGAACCAGTTGAATTCAGAAGGAAGTCATATCCCATCGCTCATTCCTTGAAAAAAGCGGTAAGAAATGAAATAAATAAAATGATGGCAGATGAAATTATCGAATGTAGTCACTCTCCATGCACAAACCCTATAGTTGCAATTCCAAAGACAAAATGAATAACACATATGAATTAACGGACTCAACTAGTCTACAAATTAAGGGAACATACAACCAAGCCGCGTTGAAAAAATATTACGAAGACCCTACACAAGAATGAATGATGATCTTCAGTCATATAAATGTGCCATCAGAAATAATCATTCTTAAAGGGGGGGGGGTAACAAGATTATGCCTTAGAGTAAATATAATGTAATCATCAAAATTCGTTGTGAATTATGCCTAAACGCAATCTTCCTTATGAATGAAATACAAAGAAGAAGAATAAAATCAATTTAACAAATAAAGAAATGAACATGAAATGTAACTATTTAAAGATAATTAATAATGTCAAGGAGTAAAAGATAATGAAAATGTAAAAGGGAATTAGCATAATAAACAAATACAATGGTAATTGGAAATGAAAACTTATTCATTAAATAGTTTAATAACAATGACATGACGATGACTATTACACCCAGGAGGGAAGAGTGAATGATAATAAATATGTAAATAATTGTAATAAATAAAAATATAGTATATAAATGTTAACAAATTAGGAAATAATTAAAAAAAAAATTTGTTATTGCATAAGCCTATTAAACTATAGGGAGGTCTGCGAACCTCAAGCAGTTGTTTTGTGTAATCACACTACGAACTGAAAGTGATTTAAATATTACAAATAAAATAATATTAAACAATAATCAGAAACGTTAGGTAGTTTAATAACGTAAGAAATTGAAAATAACGGTGATCGACGTTAATAAACAGTGTATGGTGAAAGTGAATAGGAAATAGACATGGTTATAAATATGTAACATAACTTTACGAGTTATCAATTAATCACATATTATATACAATTATTAATAATAGAAATGAATTATGAATAGTAATAGTAAGTAAGAAATTGTCATGTATGTAAAAAAAGAAAATGTATAGAATAAGAATGAATAGGGTGAGGCCCAATGCGCCGACAGTCTTTCGCCAGCGAAAATAGAAATATAATACAAGTCTGTACCTTGCATGTCATAAAAACATAAAATGCTTTGTATGATCAAAACATCAAAAAATGCGTAAGTCCCGTTAGAAAGGCGAGGCAGTGTCCTCCAAAAGACAATGGGATACACCCCAACATAAAGTATGAAAGTTAGAAAGTAGCGTCGTTTTTAACAAGTTAAACGGCCACGCGGTAAAGAAACGTGCCCGCATTCAATCAACCAATAAGTGAAAGCTTCAGTAGGGAGCGCGAAAGAATTACGATGTATGACTGGGTATATTCAAACATACCGGGGAAAATTTCAAAATAGAACCAATGGGAAAAGAATCAGCTGTGACGGAAGAGAAGGTATCTCCAAGTAAACTATAAAAAGAGAAGAACGTTAAAAAATTAGGAAGTCTAGAAAGGTCTGATGGGGTAAGAGTCTAAAGGAGTCTGTGTCACTCAGTAGAATAACTTGATTAATGTAATTATAACAGCAACGTTACTCCAAACTTGTAAATAATGTATAGATTGTTATGATAAAGAGTAGGAAAGGAATAAGTAGTATTGTGGAATGAAGAATATATAGATTAGTGCGCGGAACTACAAGACAAGAAAGTATTATTTGTTATGTGCACGTAAGTACGAAGCAGGAAGTATATTTATACATATGTGCGCGTAAGTACGAAGCAAGAAGTATATTTATAAGATAGTTATAAACGCGAACGTGTGATGCAAAAAGCAAAGTAAAGTAATAAATCAAATGTGTTTATTAGTGGAGTGTAGTGTAGTGAGCAATGTGGAGACACCAGTTATCTCAGAGGAATCCTGCAAAACAAGTAACAGTATACCATAATAACAATTTAAAAACCAATTAATTTCAAAACATAGTAATTAATGTCTACCGAACTTACCTCACCTCATTCTAAAAGATCCCACAGTTCGTTCAGATCCTAAGCAAAATAATTTGTGTTAAGACATGTCGAGAAGAATACTAAGTAGATATGTAAGTCTCTATAACGAAATGTAATAAATAAAATAAGATATAGTAACAATTGGAATTAAGTAAGAGGCTAATTAACTTACAAATGTTAGTATATTAATAAATTCATATTGGTTGATGAAATATTATGATGTGCATTGAACATGATATCGATTAAATATTTATGTTGTATGAGTAAGTGTAATATTGCAAACTAGTAATTCAAGTTATATTATGAGTAATTGTAATCCTGAAGATTAGCAAATCAATTAAATTTTGTTTTAGTAAGGGATGGTTAGTTTGATGCTTAATAAGCCAATTGATATCATATAAAGAATGTGTAGTGTGGAGAATTAGAAATTTAATGTACATGTCTGTAATTTGAATGATTCAATATAGAATATTATTAGAATCTGAACGAGAAAGTGTCATTATTTGATAAACCCTGAGGTACTCTGCTCTGGCGCCCAACAGTAATTATTGATTTGACATGATAACGAGCAGACATACTTAGTTATCAGACACAATAACATTCGTAGAATTAAGAATCTTTATATTTAGCGCGAAACGTGAAATTAAAACTCTTTATATGTAACACCCCGAACTAGGAGATCCCCAAAAAACTTTATAAATAAGCAGTGAATAAAACATATAATTTATGTAAAACAACTATATAGTTAATATAGTAAGATGAAACAAAGTGTACAATGATTAAAAATAGTGGAATAGTGCACTAGAAACTAATTATATACATCAGTGACTAATAAAAATCAAGATTCAACTGAATCGTGTTGATTAAAAAATATAAAAACACACCTGTGACCCATAAACATGTCATATTCAAGAGCATTACTAATTGAATCGGGAGTTTTTTAAAAGAAAGGGTATTGTTGAAATATATTTGATATAGGAGAACACATTAATTTGAAGCTGGACATTTTCTACAAAAAAAAACTAATGTTACTTAATGAAGGCAGGCTTAAAAAATAATGAGAAGTATAATGGTTTAATATAATACATGGAAAACTGAAGACCAGAAGATAAATATCAAGAAATAATCTGTAGACTAAACTACAAATTTGGTGAGATTGTTCCATCATGTTAAAATATACCTTTGATCAAACATTATTCAATTCAAAGCACAAGAACAGTGAAATGAAATAACAAAAACACTATAAACATTATGATTATTAATTTTATTTGTTCATTGTAATTTTTTTTTATTAGTTGTTCCTATTAAGGTTGTTTCTTTTGTATGGTCAAAGAACCCCTAACTCAACACACATATACAACATCACTTTACTAAAACACATTTATAATTATTATATTTTATTTCAAACGGTATGTATGACTTTAACTGTACATAGACTTTAGTTAATTTTTTATTAACCCTGAGAAAGAGTTTTCATGTTAACGAACCCAAAGGAGCTACTAACTGAAGAGAAGGGCATTGTATGTTAGTGAATCTCAATATATGTTAAAGAGAAAAGAATAATAAAATTTATTGAAATTAAGACAAGACAGAATAAAAGAGTTCAAATTTTTTATTTCACATAGTTAAAAAATAACTGATCTAACATGTTTGGCGCTTACAACGTGAGGCGTAACATTAACTTAATCATATTTTATTTTGATCTAACAATATTTGCAATGAACATAAATTATATCACACATTGTATTACTTTTAGTGTACATGCATATACAAATATTATGTAAGAAATAATTTTGTTCGGTGTAACACTATGATTTACACAATGTTAAACTGAAACTTAGACTGTGATATGTGCAGTATAATAAATCAGTCTTAAAAAAAAAAAAATGAAAAAATTATTGTTATAATTAAGTTGATTGTGTAATCACCAAATGTTGTTGGGTGCCGCTCTGTGGTGTCAGACCTGAAGGTAACACTAATGTAACGTGATACACTATGATGAAAGAAATGACCTAGTGCTGAGCCCTGGTGGTGGTCTTGAAGTAAACACCAAACATTTTGTCATCAGATGTGATAAAATACCAAACAGATTAAGCAAACAAAATTATTTTTAATATTTACATTATTCTTGTAATAAACAAGGGTCAGTCAGTACGAATTGGAATCTTTTGTAAATAATTAATTAATTAATTTGTTTACAGACTGTACATACATCATTTTTCTATATGGTTTCCATTGACATCCACACACTTTTTCAGCAGTTTGGCAGTTTGTAGTAGTATGCCTCATTAATTGTTCTTTGATCGAGAAGAAAATCTATATAAACAACTCCGCTGTATCCAAAAAGCACTGGCAATAACCTTTTTGCCAGAAAATCTCATTTTTGCCTTTACGGGAGTGGTTTCATTTTGCAAATGTCATTACATACTCGATTGCTGCGTTTCAGGAGTGTAGTGGTGTACCCATGTCTTGTCACTTCAAAAATGCATCCTCATTAGCGTCATATTGAGTGAACATTTTGACAAATTTCAGCTTGCTCAGTTTCAAAATCTGGGCAACCATTGTGCAGAAATTTTCTGATTCTTTCAACTCATTTTTAATAATGGATTGCACATTGCAATGACTTATTTCAATTTTTCACTATTTTGATGTGCTATTATATGTCACCTGTATGATCACCTTTATGATGTTGTGAACTTCATTACTTTTTTGAAGTAGCATGCTGGTTTTTGGTTGATGCAGATGAGTCAGATTGTGCACAAAATTTTGACCATTAGAAAAGAACTTAGGTCATCACCAAACTGTGAGTGTTATCTTTGCAAAATTTCACTTGATTTTATGTTTTCGTTAGTTACAGATTTAATTATAATATGTTGTGCAATGGCACTAGGCACTGGTTGCGCACTCATCTTTTAGGAACTGTAACAATAGCATGGGGAAGTGAGCTACAACAATGAGTCTAGGATATGCCCGCTGCTCGCGCCTGTGTAATCTCAACACCACATGTTCACATGTTCCACTGTTGCAAAGAATATCTGGTTTGTATGTGATTGACTCCCATGTTTAAATATTTAGAATAATATACTCACACTCTTTAAAATATTATGCTTTACTTGAAGCATACATATTTTTGGTAGTGGGGAATTTTGGGTAGCTATGTGGGGAAAAGGGGTTTGATTGACCTGGCAACACTCCTTTTCATTTCAGCTGTTTCATGGCACATTGAATCAGTTTACTTCCCTAGGAGCATAAGGTGTATTAGAATGAGCCAGGCATCATAGTGCTGTGTATGAAGTTCTTGCTTCAAAAATTTGATAGTCCCTATCTGATTAGAGAGTGGTTGGCTTAGAAAGTAACAATATTATACTGTCAATTCTGATTGTATTTTTGTTGCCAGCAGTATTGGTCACCTCCAGAGATAGTGAAGAAGATTGTCATCTTCTTGATAGGCTATTATCAATAACATACATTTGTTTCAGTCTTTAATATATCTGTAACTGATATAAAAATAAGTGGAAAACTTTGTTTGTTCCTTGATTATTGTCATCCTTAATAATTGTTATGATGTAATGCTACAATTATTTTTACTTTACAAAAAAACGTATTGACTTTTGGGCATGTGTAAGCATTGTGTAAAAATGTGTAAAAAAAAAAATCATTTTTCAGCTGTTATACAGAACCAAACAGAAAACAAACTTGAATTAGTTCCAGCAGAAGAAGATGAAGGCAGTGTTCAAAAATATCACCCAAGAATAAGGTCCACTCTTGGTAAAGCACGTGTCGGTAAAGCAAAACTAATTTTGTTGGATGCAAATGGGGTTACAGGAAATAGAAATGGTAACCTAATCTTTAAGTCTATGTGCATAGGTTTCTTATAATTTTGACTAGATATAATATATTTGTGTTTGACAGAGATATGATTTAGTTGTCTAGATCCGAGTGTATGTGCAGTCCTGAAAATTTTGAGCAATAAAGGGCCTTGTACATAATGCAGGTTGATACGCAAGTTTGACACAGTAGATCATGCATGCTTATGCAGGTACAAGATCCACATTGGGCACATTCTCACTTGCTTCTGACATTTGTGAGTAACTTGCTTCAAGTAATCTGCAACATGTTTTGAAGCAGGTCAGGTAGATTGGCACATGAACAGTTTAACACCCCCTTCACCAAAGTGACATCACATGCAGGTAACCTGCTTTATAACCGACCTGCAGGTTACTTTCTTATAACCGACTTGTTGATTTTGTTAATATCATTTGGCAAGGCAGACTGAATCTTGTCTTTTTTTTTCAAATTATGAATAAAATATTGTATAAAAGGTGGATGGAAAACCAAACCTCACATTTTGTTGAAAATACTGGTACAGTGATTTTATTGTTTGTGAAATGAAAAATGTGATTTGTATAAAAAAAATTATGAATAAAGGCCAATTGAAGGAAATTATTAAGCACATGAACAGTGAGCCTTTTAGGATTGGCAGAGTTAAAAGCAAACTTCTTAAGGAGTCTCCATTATACCTATTTTGGTTTTTGACCTCCAGCACTACTGATTTTTCTCAGTTTAATTGTTAAATGTGTAAAACGTATAGATTTTATTTTTATCGACTCAATTTAAACTGAAAACATGTTTTCATTTTCTTCTCTATGTCTCACAATCACAATAAATACAGTAGAGTTGACATATTTGAAACAAGTTCACTTGCTCTTGTGCATTGAACCCAGTGTCTGGTGGAGAGGTGATTTTCCTAAAGGTGGCTAGCTTTTGTCTGCTGTTATGGCCCACTTTAGAAAAAATGGCTTTAGTAGTCATCCTATATTATCAGTTAACACTGTGTGTTACAGTGATTTAATGTATAAATGCTATTTTATGATGTAGTATTGTTCAACTCTATCAGTGTTGTTCAAGCTTATGACTGACAACCCCCAAAATTTAGTGAATTGTTGTGGGTGGATTATAATGTGCATTGTAATGAATCATACCTACAGATAGTTTTTATAAAAATCATGAAAAGTTTTGAATAAGTGGAGTTGTATAGAAAGGAAAAAATAGCAAAAGTCCAGAAATAAATATTTGATTGAGTGGCTGTTTTGTTAAATTGTCAGAACAGGGATATGTGTATTGGACCGTTTGAGTATAAGAATTTTCTGATTTTCATGTTGGAGCATAAACTGGATGGCATAGTTAATCTCAGGTAATTTGTTTACGTATTTAACTTGCATTTTTCTGCAGATCTTAATTATTTTTGCTTAACAAAAATTATTGGGGACTTCAATATGTACTCTCACTACTGCTTGCTGTAGACAGAGATTGTATACAGTACTTACTAGCATCTAGGTGTTAAACCTGCATTCACCCTGCCGCCTGACTTGGACCAGACCTACTTCTCACTTTATTGCTAACCCAATGTGCTTCCCTATTTGCATCGTGTACAAGAACCTTTAAAGTTAGGAAAGACTTGTGGAGGCTGTGCCTTTTTGTATATTCTTTGTTGTATTTTAAAACTAGTATGTACAGAGTGGACCATGCCACTTGACAAAAATACATTTTTTAATAACTTTTAGTAATGAATGTTTTCGTGTGAGGTGGTCATCAACTACACACAATTTTAAAGCTTTTGTGTGTACATTTTGACAAAATTTTGTAATTATCTGGGGATGTATACAGGTAACACAGAATAGTTATTTTTATACCTTATACATAAATAAGGAATATAAATCCATATTTAAACATTTTTCTTGCCTCCAGAAACGATTAAGACTATAAAATAGGTTATTTACCTTCTGTCGACTTTTCTTAAAATCCTTTTAGGATGACTCGAGTTTCAACACCATTTGGTGTCATCATCAGATCGGTGAAGTAGGTTAAAACATTTCGATGCATATGCATCTCGTTAGATATTTAAAAGATTAAAAACAACACATAACATTATATAAAACAATAAATAAACTATACCACAATAAAATAACATTAATAAAAGAATATAAAAACAACGCGGCCGCAAACGAACCTGTACAGGAACGCACCCCACGGTAAGATTAATCAATGCCGGTTTGACCTCGGTTCAACTACATTTAACAATAAAGTGAAATCAATATTGAATAAATCAAAATATGTCATTACGCATGAGGAGAAAAAACACCTAAAAATGATAGACCCCAAGGCCCCTAGACTTAAGGGCCTTCCAAAAATACATAAAAATAATATGCCTATCCGTCCTTTAGTTAATTTTATGTCTGCACCTTCATATAAAATTGCCAAAAAACTTGAAAAAATTTTTAGACAACACATAACGTTTAATAAAAATTATAGTTTAAAAAACAGCTTAGAACTGGTCGAACTTACAAAAACTATTACAATCGAACCGAGACACACTCTCGCCTCATTCGACATAGTAAATCTATACATGAACATACCTATTACCGAAACGTTAGAAATAGCTAAAAATTTATTACTATCTAAATCCACATTAAATTATGAAGCAGTTGATGAGTTAATCAATTTGACAAAAGTAATATTAGGACAAAATTACTTTACTTTCGAAAACAAATATTATTTACAACGGGATGGTTTAGCTATGGGATCCCCATTGTCAGGCATCCTGGCTGAAATTTACCTAAATCATATTGAAACAAATGAAATTTTATCAACTAAAAACAAACATTATACAAAAATTTTATTTTACCGACGATATGTGGATGACACAATAATGATTTACAATGGCAATTGCAGACAATTAGAAATGCTTAAAACATATATGAACACTATTACAAATAATTTACAATTCACATTAGAAACTGAAATGAATAATAAAATTAATTTTTTAGATTTAACTTTAACTAAAATAAATAATAAAATTAGCTATAATATTTACAGAAAACCAACAATCACAGATCATGCTATTCACGCCTCATCGTATCACCCTATGTCACATAAAATGGCTTTTTTTAACTGCATGATTCATAGATTGCTGGCATTGCCCTTATCTACAGATGATTATAACAGTGAACTAAACATTATCAAGCACATAGAATTGGCCAATGGATACAAAAGTCATATAGTAGATAGATTAATTAATAAAAAACAAAACAAACCAATAAATATTGATGTATCCAAAGAAAACAAATACATTGCTATAGAATATGGTGAAAATCTATACCATACTTTAAAAAACCTATTAAAAAAGCATAATATTACATTGGCCTCAAAGGCAAGTAATAAACTTGAGAAAAAACTCACTTTTACCAACAAAAATACACCCTCTGATATATTTGATGGTACTGGTGTATATAGACTTAATTGTTCTGATTGCACACAGTTCTATATAGGACAAACAGGTCGTTCTTTCAAATTACGCTATAAAGAACATATCCCAAGCTCCAAGTCAAATGTAACAAGATCTACATTTGCAGAACATTTGAGCTCATATAACCATAATATAAAAAGTATCAACGATAATTTAGATATCCTACATAAATGTAAAAAGTCACTAAAGCTGGACACCCTTGAAAGATTCGAGATATACAAAGCCATAAAGAAGGATCACAATCGTGTCCTAAATGAAAAAGCAATACATAACAATAATGTTTTATTTAATAGAATCGATCTTATGGAACGAGAGATTGGCTATATCAGATCGATGAAATTGAACCGAGGTCAAACCGGCATTGATTAATCTTACCATGGGGTGCGTTCCTGTACAGGTTCGTTTGCGGCCGCGTTGTTTTTATATTCTTTTATTAATGTTATTTTATTGTGATATAGTTTATTTATTGTTTTATATAATGTTATGTGTTGTTTTTAATCTTTTAAATATCTAACGAGATGCATATGCATCGAAATGTTTTAACCTAATTCACCGATCTGATGATGACACCAAATGGTGTTGAAACTCGAGTCATCCTAAAAGGATTTTAAGAAACGTCGACAGAAGGTAAATAACCTATTTTATAGTAATAAATCCATATACATACAATAGTAATGTAACAGAATAAATAAAAATCTTGAATTAAAAATTATATTTTATTTTCAAAATATTTTAAATCTTTATTTGGCAGGTGTATAGTCAAAAGCTCATTTTATTATTGTTAATGTTGACTTTACATTTTTAGTACCATATGGCCCAAATATAAGACGACCCTATATTTTTGAAGGGATTTTACAGAAAAAAAGCCTGCATATAAGTTGGCGCTGAATTTTGTTGAACTTGGCTATTTTACATTAAAGATGACATTATAGGTGATAAAGTACCTTATTATTTTTAGTCCCAGTCATCATCCTTATTTTATCCTCCTCCTCCTTCCCATTCCCACTCCTCCACCTCCACCTCCTCCTCTACTGGAACCAGATTCACAACTGGAGTTGTTCTCAAAATATCCTCACTCCCATACTATTTATTAGAAACATAACATTTTCTAAACCCCCTTATAATGGATTCACTTTTCCTCCAGATTATCCATAGGGCCAGTAATTCTATGCTCTTTAACTTGCCTGTCACAGTCAATGCATGGTTTTCATTAATTAAGCAGTCACTATGGTTCTTACATAACTTCTCCTTAAATGATTTATTAACAACCGTATCAAGAAGTTGAAACTGAAAAGTAATTCCCCCGATGATTATAACAAGATCAGTGTTCATTTCTACAACCAATTTCTTTATTTTCTCAGTTGTTGTCAACGAAAATGATCAAGAATTAATTAACACAACATTTTTAAATGTTAGGCTGCGCATATAAAATGGGAACCGTTTTTGGAAGGGTATTTTAAGGAAAACATCTTATATTCGGGCCAATGTGGTATATAATTTATACTTTTTAAGTTAAAGTATTAGTAAAAAAATTCAGTTCCTTGTGTTAATTTCCTTCCTTTAGGGACCGGTGTACATTGTATTGGATGTCACATTTTCATCACTATGGCCAATGTCCAATAAATAACATTATTTAAAATTGCCGCTATTATTGCAGGGATCAATTCTTAGGTCTATGAATCAGTGAGATTTAAAACTAATATTTTTACTTTACAATCCAATCACAAAAGCCCATCATAAAATTGACATTACACCAGCAGTATTGGAATAGTGTTGTTTCTAGTTTATGTTCCTGTGTGGAGACTTAATTTGGTTTCGACATTTTTGTTTGTTTGTGGGTATTATTTATTAACAGACATATTGCTACATCTATTTAGTGTATTTTTGTATATGTTTTACTCAAAAAATTATTGAGATTTTATTGTACAACATATAACATTCAGGTAAACTTTAAAGTTGTGTGAGAGTTTACTTTTCATGTTCAATTTTTACATATTTTTGTTGTATATCATAGTTTTTATTTCATACAATAATAATGGTAATCCGTAGTTTTAATTTTTTTTTAATAAAAGATGATTTGCATATCTAGTTATAGAATGTAAAGACCGAAACATAGGCTCAAAAAATAGATTATGTTGATGCAGGGTGTAGAACACAAATTACATACTGTGAAATCTCTTGGCTACCATCTCCCATAGATGGTCACTCCTGGAGACGACCGGTACTTCTGAGAACATAAATAAATGAATAAGTGTTGTATTGTGTATGGATGACCTCTCTAACCCAAGAGGGACCATAAAACTCTTAATAAGGCGACCAGTTGTTGTCTTCTATTCATTGTATCTCATCTCGTTAGTCGTTGTAATCTATTGCTCACTGTAGCTTAGTCATCCGATTCCCAAATTGAATAACAAAGTTATTGCTTGAAACTGCAATAATGTTATCGCTACAGCTGTACATTCAGTAGAATCATTGTTTGCTTTTCTCAGTTCAAACAATTCTCAGTTGTGTCTTTATGCTCATTGGAATCAGTTATGTCCAGGTGTTTTTTTCTTGACGTACAATTTCAGTTTTAACATGTCAACAAACCAGAGTGTCATTGAAAACATTAAATTTAGAAACATGTTTAAAAGTTACTGATGCTGCTGCTTGTGGTTTATCATAAAAAAAAATTAGCAGAGAAATACGAATGTGGTAAAACTTAGATTAAAAAATATTTTGTAAGAAAAAGAAGCAATAAAACAAAAATGGTTAAAAAATGATAACAAAAATTCAAAAAGGGAAACTTTTCAGCCATATAAAGAAATAACAATTTAACTTTGTTTGGTTTGAGGGTGCAAGTGCATGAATCAGTGGTAAAATTCTGCAAGTAAAAGGTACAAATTATTCACAACACCTTGAAATCGAGTAATTCACTGCAAGCATTGATTGGTTAGAACAATTCTGCTGGCAAAATAATATCGTTTAGAAAAATACTTACTGTGAAAGTGAATCTGTTGGAACGTTGCGGCAGAATGGCTTCAACAGTTGCCGTTGTTAATAAAAAGTTATGATTATAAGGTGTGACGTAGCGAGGTGAAGATCTGCTCTCGGCGCCAGCCGAGATGGGACACGAGAAGACGAGGCGAGCCAATCAGGGATCAGCAGCCGAGACGTGACCATCTAACATGCTCGAGGCGAGCCAACCAGGGACCAGCGGCACTCTGATAAGTTCATGGCACACGACCTGTCAGGGCATAAAAAGAGTGCCGTTAGAAATTTTTGGCGCATTCCATTGGACGTCGTGAAGCCAGCCATAAGAAAAGGAAGAAGGAAGAATGGAGAACACAGGAAAACCAGTGATGGAAATCGACTGGGACAGCAGTGGGTTCTACATACCGCTGCCAAAAGAAGAGGACCGCAGTACGCCCAGAACAGCGGACGCAGCCGCCGAACATCACAGCGCGGCTTGGGTGGTGTATGCAAATGATTTAGCATCCTCGACAAACGGTCCTTTTAAGGACCTCAAAAATGATAGTGTGTATGTTTGGCGCCATTTGTCCTGTGACAAGTGGCGCCCAATGTGAGGCCCCGATCATCTTGCGGATGCAAGATCCAGCCACGGCAGTGAGCTATCAGCCGGCATACAAAACAACATGGCGCCCAACAGCTACACCCAGCGGGACACTGGGTTCGAGGTAGAGCAAGGCTTTGCGCAATTCGCCGCAGCTCTGAGGTGCACGTTGCCACTGGTGATCACGGCTACATACCATGGCCTCAAGTACGAGGATCCAGAACGATATCTTTGACAGCTAGAACGACAGCTGCGCGACTACAGAGTCCCACCGGAACAGTGGGCGAATTACGCAGTGCGGCAGCTCCGAGGAGAAGCTGCCACGTGGGCAGAGAGATACACGGGATTGCAGATAAATTGGCACGAGTTCTGCAACCGCTTCCGGCATCACTTCTGCAGAACACAACGCAACGCAGAGCTGCTGGCCGAGCTGTACGGTCAAACGCAGCGGCAGGAATCGGCGGAAATCTTCATCCTGAGAAATTGCCGTCTGTACCCCAGAGGTGACGAGAGGACAAGCATAGCCATGCTCACACAACAGCTGCAGCCACGCCTTCGACTGGCGCTGAGGTTCCCGCCGCCTACAACTTTGGAGGAACTTTTACAACGGGCAATGAGCATCGAGGCGGACTTGGATCAAGATAGTCGTGCGTGAGGTCGGGATGACTCTGCTGAAAACTCCCTGGATCGAGTAGGGGGGTCGAAGCAGTGTTAATCGTCCTCAAGCACGAAAGAGGAACAAAGACTGAACAGCCTAACGCCCAAGTGCCGCTTCTGCCCGGGAAGACACTTCCATCGGGACTGCCCTGTGAAGAACCGGCAGGGAAACGACCAAGCACCCCGGTAAATAGCCCACCGGGCGCGTGAACCAACTAGGTACGGACATACCGTGCATTCCAATAGAGATCGCCGGCCGAAAACTGACCGCAGCCTTGGACTCCGCCACAAACTACGACTTTGTATGAGCTGGTCTGCTGCCCGGAGGAAGGAAGACAGAGCCCCGAGTTGTCTAGCTAGCGCTACACGGTCAGCAATGTCACTCAACGGCCGCCGTCATCGCAGACATTGTAATTGGAAGTCTTGCGACCAGCACCAGTCTGCTAGAAGTGCCAGGACTGCAAGAGGAAGTTTTGCTGGGCCACCACTGGCTCGCGGCCAACCAAGCAGTTGTGGACTACTGACGGGGCAGCCTTCACATCGGCAGCGAGAACCGACAGATGGTCTTCTGGAATGACCGCTCGGAGCCCGAGGAAGAGGACATTGATGAAGCTAGCCTTCAAACGTCAGCAGGTGACCAACACCGTAAATGCCTTCTGGAAATGTTACACCGTCATCGTGGTCTGTTCTCCCGTGGCCCGCTCCGTACAACATTTGCGGCCAAGCACGAAATCCAGCTGAAGGAAGGTAGCCAACCATTCCGGCTCCCAATGTACCGGTACTCTGACGAGAAGAAATGCACCATCCGGGAACAGGTAGAAGAGATGCTGAGGAAGCGGATCATTGAACCGGCCACTTCGCCATACACCTCTCCGGTGGTGATTGTGAAGAAGAAGGACAGTACAGCTCGGTTCTGCGTGGACTTCCGGAGGCTGAACGATCAGACCGAGGATGTGGACTCCCCACTGCCGCTGATATATGAAACAATCAAGGACCTCAGCGGGGCCAAAGTCTTCTCGACCCTAGATCTGAAGAGCGGCTACTGGCAGATCCCGCTGGAGGAAGAAGCAAAGAAGTACACAGCATTCTCGGTACCAGACGGAGGTCGCTACCAGTTCCGGGTGATGTGCTTTGGGCTGAAGAATGTGCCCAGCACCTTCCAACAGCTGATGCAGGATGTTCTCACGGGACTATTACGAGAGTGCTGCCTCGTCTTACAGGGGAGTGCTGGACGACGACATTGTCTACTCCCCCGACTGGGAAACGCACCTGCGACCTGGATCAAGTCTTGGAAAGGCTGCAGATGCACCAGCTGACCTGCTGGCTCAACAAGTGTCACTTCGGCTGGGAAGAAGTCGCCTTTCTGGGCCACGAGATTACTCCAGACGGTAACCTCCCACAGCAGCAACATATCAGAGCGATCGAAGACCAGCCGGCTCCCAGCAACAAGAAACAGCTACAACGCTTCCTGGGAACTTGCAGCTGGCTGCGAGAGTACATCCCCTGCTTCGCCATGGTTTCGGAACCGTTAACGGACCTGCTGCGGACAAGAAAGTGGCATTGGGATGAGACAACACAGCGAGCCTCCGAAGAGGTTAAGGCCACTTTCTTGCAGCCGTTAAAACTTTGACGACCGGATCGGGACTTGCCGATGTTTCTGCAGACCGACGCCAGCCAAAAGGGACTTGGAGCGGTGCTTTATCAATGCACCGAAGCCGGAGAGAGGCATATCATCTCATACGACAGTGCCAAGATCCACGAGGTGGAGAAGAACTACCACTCCAACGAACTGGAGTGCTTGGCAGTCGTCTGGGCCATAAAGAAATACCGGCCATACTTGGAGGATCACCATTTCACCCTGAGGACCAACAACAAGGCGCTAACCTGGCTGAAACAGGCGACCGTGCAGAAGACGAAGTACGCTCGCTGGGCTCTACTGATACAGAGCTTCAAATTCACCGTCGTCCACTGCCCGGGCAAGGAGAACGAGTTGCCGGACTTCCTCTCGAGGGAACCTGGGCTTGAAAATACCGCTGGCATCCAAGAAGAACCACGGATGCAGCCTGAAGAGAGGCCATTTTGCAGTGTTGCGGCAGCTGCACCGCGACTACAAGAAATCACGGCTGCCGGCATCCATCAGGCAGTGCAGGAGGCGCAAGAAGGCGACCAGGAGTGCCAAGCATGGAGAAACGACCCTGCGGCGGCTACAGCGAGAGGATACCGGGTGGACAACGGCCTGGTTTGGAAGGACAGACGCAACCAGAAACCAGGATTGTACGTGCCGCCAAGTGTCCGCATGGAGGTCATTAGGCACTTCCACGACTCCCCTGAAGCCGGTCATCCGGGGGGCGAAGAAACGTTTTGGGCCATCAGCAAGGACTGGA
The DNA here is from genome assembly GCA_034769895.1 of Magicicada septendecula. Lineage (NCBI taxonomy): Eukaryota > Metazoa > Arthropoda > Insecta > Hemiptera > Cicadidae > Magicicada > Magicicada septendecula. The sequence continues at coordinate 1,092,181,786 of CM068367.1, forward strand.
CCGGCCTAACCATCGACGTCTGCAGATACGCCTGGAGTTGCAGAATATGCGCCCTCCACAACCACGGTGCCAATCCTGAACAGGACCAACAGAGACCTCACCGACCCATGTCGCCCTGGACGTCGTGGTACCATATCCACTGACTCGAGCTGGCAACCGGTACATCATAGTGGTCACAGATATGATGTCGAGATGGGTGGAAGCAAAGGTCTTGCGCAAGGCGGACGCAGACACCATTATCCGCTACCTGGAGGAAGAAGTGTTCCCTTGTTGGGGATACCCAGAGGCGTTGCTCACCGACAACGGGAAGCCGCTCACGGGCCACAAGTGGAAGCAGATGTGCGACAAGCTGCACATATGACCGTGGACTACAGCCAACTACCATCCCAGGGTGAACCCGACCGAGCGGCGCAACGGCGAGATCAAGAAGGCGCTGAGGATCCAGCTCCATGACTGCAAGGACCATGGCGACTGGGACAAATGCTTGCCGACGGTTCTGTTCTCGCTGCGGAATGTGCAAACGCCGCCACTGGAGTGACACCGAGCGAGCTTCTGCTGGGCAGAGACATACGCCGACCCGGCCATACGCGGAACAGGATGTCCAGCCAATTGAGGAACGAGAAGAGGCAGCCAGGTCACACCAGACCAAGTATCAGCAGTGGCGGTATCCGGAACGGAGGACACACGACCCTACACTGGCTGTAGGGCAGCTGGTGTACGTCAAGAGCCACGCTGGACCAGCCAAAGGACGGAGGTACCCTGGATGCGAGCCACCTTGGGAAGGTCCCTTTAGCGTTGCCGCAACCCTCGGCGGGTAGATTTACACAGTGGAGAAGGATGGACGCCCATACAAGGTTCACCACCAACGGCTCAAACCCGTCGGAGAAGAACAGTGGGCTGGCCACCAGAGAGCATTCAAGACTCGAGGGAATTGTGACGTAGTGAGGCGAAGATCTGCTCTAGGCGCCAGCCGAGATGGGACACGAGAAGACGAGGCGAGCCAATCAGGGATCAGCAGCCGAGACATGACCATCTAACGTGCTCGAGGCGAGCCAACCAGGGACCAGCGGCACTCTGATAGGTTCATGGCACACGACCTGTCAGGGCATAAAAAGAGCGCCGCTAGAAATTTTTGGCACACTCCATTGGACGTCGTGAAGCCAGCCATAAGAAAAGGAAGAAGGAAGAATGGAGAACACAGGAGAACCAGTGATGGAAATCGACTGGGACAGCAGCGGGTTCTACATACCGGTGCCGAAAGAAGAGGACCGCAGTACGCCCAGAACAGCAGACGCAGCTGCCAAACATCACAGCGCGGCTCGGGCGGCGTATGCAAATGATTTAGCGTCCTCGACAAACGGTCCTTTTAAGGACCTCAAAAACGATAGTGTGTACGATTGGCGCCATTTGTCCTGTGACAAAGGACATTTATAAAATTGATGAAAGCAGACTTTTTATCAGTGCAAAGTCATTGCATTTTAAAGTCGGTACAATGTCAAAGTCATGGACATTCAAAGGCTCTAATGTATATGGTACTAGAAAAGTAAAACAAAGAATAACGGTGATGTTATACGTCAGTGCTGTAGGCACAAAAGAACCAGCATCAATTATAAACAATTCATTACATCCAAGATGTTTTTAAAATGTCATTATTCCGAGTTAGGTGTGGAATGGTATGCAGATCGAAAATTTTTCACTTATTGGATTAAAAAATTTAATTTGAAAATGAAAAAACAAAACAAAACAAATTTTTTAGGGCCTTGTAACTGAGCTATTTATAATGCATTCCAGCAAAACAGGCGTCTTACTCATTTGACTCAGTCTCATCTTTTTGAAGCATGGACCCTCAGGTATCTGCTGGGAGTTAGCTAAATAGAACTGAGAAGTTTTTGGATCTCATAAGCTGTTAGGTTAATGTATGATATTCTGAGCAAAGGTGGCCGTAAAGTAAAAATATAATTTGGGGGGGGGATGAAGCTCCAAATCTTAGTAGTAAGTATGAAATAACTTATTAATAGTTAAGAAGTATAACGTTCATAATCACAACCAACCAAATGACAAGTCTTTTCAATGTACAGACTTAAATTTAGAGTGAAGTTTACTCTTGTATTTTATATCTTCATAGTTTTGTAACAAACATTTATTGTGCAGTAGGTCAATAAGATATTGGTTTTGCGTAGGCAATAATGGACAAATTCAGCTGTGGCAGTTTTTATTAGAGCTTTTAACTGATAAAATGCATAGGCATGCAATTCAGTGGCTAGGTTCAGAAGGAGAATTCAAATTGGTGAATCCAGAAGTTGTTGCTAAATTATGGGGTTTACGTAAGAATAAACCAACCATGAACTACGAAAAGTTGAGCCGAGCACTGCGATATTATTATGATGGTGACATGATTTCAAAGGTAAGTGTCTTCAGGGACTATTCTTATTTTAGACTATGTTTAATGGAGATTAAAAAATAATTTTAATTTAGAACTAGTAGACAATAGATATTATAATGAATTTTATAAAATAAAAAAAAACAACAGTGGTAAGTTCAACTCTCAATAGGCTGAGTATAACTCTAAGATTGCTCTTGATAAATTATATGGTGCCAGGCAATATGGTATTGAATCTGATTTGGAAATATGTCTTATATTATGTTATTTGTCTGATTCATGTTTGAAAATTATGTACAAATAATTTTTGTTACTATAAAATTTAGTAACTGCAGATCATTTTTTTTACTGGAAAATGCTGTTATTCAACACCATTTTTATTTTAGTGTATTAAAAGTATTAATGTTTTATAATGTATGAAACAAGGTAACAGTGTAAAAGCAAAAATAAACTGGTTTCAGTTAAATCTGTAAAGTTTAAGTCTTAATTTTTATGTTTTTATACTGCTTATAAATGTACATACAGTAGATATGGCATCTACAAGTAAGAGAAGCCAACATGTGATAACAACAGAAAAGAAGCTAGAAATAATCTACAGACTAGAAAAAGGTGAGTCAGGCTCCTCCCTTGCTAAAATATATGAGGCAGACAAAGCTACGATCTCTGATATTAAGAATAACAAAAAATCTACCTTAAAATTTGTCTCTAAACTAAACAGTGAGATGGCTCAAAGAAACGAAAAACAATGAAAAAACCTAAAGATGAAAACTTAGAAGACGCCATGTTTTTATGATTTGTTCAGCGGAGGAGCAAGGGCAATATCTGTGCTGTTGTTATGTGAAAAGGCATTGGATATGAACAAAAAGTTGGGCAGTCCCAATGATTTTAAGGCTAGTACTGGATGGCTTAAGAACTTTAAAATCTCGCTGTGGTATATGTGAGCTAGAGGTTCAAGGGGAGTCGCTGCCAGGTGGTGCACCAGCAGCTGAAAAATTCAAACAAACACTGATGAGACTGGATTGAATTGGAAGGCTCTGCCTAGCTTCAGAGTGAGAAACTAAGGCACTGGGTTTTAAAGTTAGTAAGGAGCAAGTAACAATTCTTGTTACTGCAAATACCAGTGGGACCTTTTTTGATGATTGGAAAAAAAAAAAATAGATAGGCAGTGTCGGACACTGCCGCAGTTATTTTCGTGAAAACATCAGTCGGGTATAGTATATTGAAATTAAATAAAATTTTTGTTTTGAATCGTTTAATTCATTTGCAACTTACATTTATTGAATACAGGGTAGTGGTATGAGAAGTAGGGTACATATGGCTTTGAAATTATTTGAATACCTCTTGCAAATGTCAACTCTATACAAGTTTTCCCTTGCATGGTTGGTTTGTCCAAATCATTCACTAGTTCAAGTTTAAAGAATTTCTGATGTTATGCACGTAAGAGTTCTAAATTTTCGTCACTAGTGTTGAAATCGCCCATCAATACAAGCGGTATGTCACTATTATATTCTAGTTCGAATGTCTTTGCGTATTCACTGTATTGTATCAATTGGGTTATATGAGCAGCTTGATGTCATTATAAGAGAGTCCATAGATGCTTGCTAAAATTATTTGATGATTGCTGGGTATAGTTATCTTTGTTATGGCAAGTTCTCCAATATGCGACCTTACACGCAACACTGCCTCGAAATGTGGCAAGAGTTTGATTTCAACTGGGATACACAACATTTGGATACAATGCGGGAGAAGTCTGCCATGTCGATAGAGTCTGGGTCTCATAACCAAGTCTCAGTGAGAACGATAATGTCCGCCTTCGGTATTAACTCGTCTATCTGTAGGTCCCCCACATGCGCTTGCAGACTCTGTACGTTTAGATTGATTGTGATGAATGTCGACATAGGGCATGGAGGCTCTCCTGGGAGGCTGTGTTGCCATTCGCAAAATTCTTTGATCGCTTGTGTTACAGTATGGAAACGATGACTCCCAAGGCGCTCGTATTTGTCTCATTTCTTTTGACTGATGGCGACCCCGACCCAGAGGCATGGTAGAATCTGTAATCATTCTTCTCATTTGTCAGATAAAGGCCCTCGAGACTCGTGACTCGACTCATGGCCATGTATACAAGTTGTTGTTGCTGGTTCTTATTGTAATCATATACAATCGAATCGAATGTACCACCTTGAGACTTGTGAATGATCAGCGCACAGGCCGGAGTATGTGGAAATTGGATGCACCTACATTTGATCGTTCCGCCTAGACTTATATTGCTCGTCCGTAATGCTATGGGTATCCATGCTCTGTCTAATACTCCTGGCTTGCTCATTATCAAGGGCTTGCTTTTAATTTTTAAACGCCGCCCAATTTTATCTGGAAATTCCATCCACACCCGTAGCCAGGGAGATACTGTGGTAGGTACAGTAGTTGAAGTGGATGGTTGATCGGTTGTGCTGTTGTCAAATATCTCAATGTGCCTCAGTCTTCCGATTGCCCCATTGACGATTCCATCTTCGACATCGACATTTACAGTAATCATATATGGATTCCCTGTAGCCAAGTCAATCTTGTATGGCAGGCTGCCGCTTTCTGCAATACTCATCTTGTGTAAGTGTGTGACTGCCTTGGTGCGCTCCGCGTCGCTCTTGAATCCCGTGACAAAGTCATCTGTGATTTTCTGCATACACTCACTTTGTGTGATTGCCTGGGAGTTGAACATTTCGACTTGATGGTTGCGATGAAAGAGGCGCACGACTCCTTGCAGATGTTCACTACACTACTCGACTTCTGAATCTTCCCTCTATGATTTTCCTCTGTTCGACACTCAGAGCCCGGCTGTCACCTATCGCAGTCAATATCTCTGAGAATGCTACGTTTGCCTGTCGCATGACCCATACGAGTTGGAAGTAATTGAGTGACTGCCACAATCCATTACCACTGATATTTGACGCCTTGTGCGCAAACTTGTATACCGGTGACGCGTTCACTGGAGGGAGTTGTCTGAAATCACCGCAGAATATCATATCCATACCTCCAAAGTTCTCCCCGTACCTGCCGGTTATCTGTTATAGTCGTACATCCACAGAGTGAACTATGTGACTCCCAATCATGCTGACCTCATCCACAATCACACACTTTACATTGGCAAACGCATGTCTGTAGTGTTGCAGCCTCTAGTAACTCATGCTGTGTATAGTCCTCAATTGCGTCAGCTGGAATGCCGAGTGCACAGTGACTCCATCCACAGCCACTGCGGCTTTGCCAGTCGAGGCGCATGCCACGTAAGAATTGTTCAAAGCGTTGTGTGCCTGAGAGAATCTGTTATACGTTTCCATCGCGAGCTTGAGAGTAAATGTCTTTCCACACCCCGCTGGCCCTGTAAAGAATATCTGTATTGGTGGCTCACTCGACTCACGCGCATGAATTCTATATATTATTTGTAAAATTAATTCATGCTGCTCAAAATTTATCTTGCGCATCAACTCACAGTACTCCTGCTTCGCCATTACATTCGATCGGCGCCCTACACCAGTCACATTAGATGCTCGCTGTGCAATATCAAAGTCGTCGTCGTTGGGCGCGACTGCATCAGCCTCACTCCTCTCAAGCGCTGGCCCTGCTACACCATTAGGATCTCGCTCGTCTCGCCTCTGCTCATCCTCAAATATACACAGCGCCTGTATCTCCTCCATCAATGCGTCAATGTCAATGTTGTTCTGAAATTCCTTACGACAGTTCATAATTTCCTCGCTTCGCGCATCGTAAATCTGAAGAAACTTGTCACGATCCAAAATGTCTCATTCCTCGTTTCAAAATGGAAGATATAGCGTCACCATCTCCCTCTTGAAGTTGTTGAGATCGCCTATCTCGTAGTTTCGAAATCGTATGACCCTACAAACGTCGCGTCTTCTATGTTCGGCTACAATATCGTCGCAGGTGTCCTCTCCATCTTCTTCGTCATCTTTGATATCCTTGTTGCCGGCTCGCCTCTTCAAGTTACTTGGCGCATACCACGCGGCAAATTGGGCCAAGTTGATTCCCTTGAGATTTCCAGGCCTCTCCTCGTAGCGTTGAATGACACTCTTGGTCCAAATGTCCACGCTGTCTGCAGCGATGCCCTGTCTATCCATAACGGACTTGCGCTTCCTCGACTTGTAGCGCTCTATCGGCCAAAGTGTAGGTATCATAGTCACGTACCTTGAGGTTTGACTCATCGGCTGCCTCAGCAGATACCACGCCGCCTCTTGTGCGCTCATCTCTACGCTGTTCAGTACATGCAACCCGACTTTCGTGAGCAATTGTTGTCCGTCACAGTCTGGGAATTCCTCGTGGAGTTTGATGAGCTCATGGTGCAGCTGACTCATGCCCCTGTTTGATTTATTGACACACTCTACAACATAGGAGGCACAAGAATACTCATCCAGAATCAATTGAATATCACTGTTGGAATTTAAAATGGAGGCCACCCATGGGTTGAATGTAGATCTGATGTAAAGCTCGCTTAAAGTACACAGTCGGCCTCTTAATCGTAGAGTGCACCATGTCCAGATAACGTGGATAGTCGAGCTTGTTGTTGATAAGAAAGGCCCGCATGTCGCTGTAAAACGTAGTCTCCAGTCGTTCTCACACCTTGGTGGCCTTGCGCTGAAGGACTGCTCGCCTTGCATCATCCTTACTCAGGGATAACAACACTCGAGACTCTGCCTTTGGCCAGTAAGGGATGTTGAATCTACAAGTCTTCTCACCTCGCTTGGTACAAGTGAACGTATGCTTATGCGTCTGATTACCGATGTAACTCACATCTTGCAGTGTCGCCTTGTTGACTGAGCACAGTGTATCGAGCATCCGAATCGTCTCCGGCATATCCTCGCTGACTCGCTCTCGCGGATCTCCGTTAAGCCAGAGGAGGATGTGCGCATGTGGGCTGCCCCTGTGTTGAAATTCTATGCGCAAGAAGTAGTCGACAACACGATAGTGCCCAAACGGATTCCTCGTGGCCACCTTGGACTGCAACAGACACATGACAGTATCTACTAGCCTTCTTAAAGTAGATACAGCAGATGACTGGATCTACATTGACCAGCGTGCAGTCGTTCCATTATATCGCCCTCGCCGAGCGGACCAAGCGACGCGTACTCCTGTGACCACTTGTTCAATATGGAGAGAAAATGTGGCCAGCACATCTCGTTTGCACTCATCGTGAGAAAGGCAGTGGGCTTACCAAGCTGTCGAATCATGGCGAACAAGTCCTTCTTCCTGTTGGACCAATACTGCACTGAGTTTGGAATACTCTTCAGAAATGCCAAGTTTGTATCGATCATTCCATCTACAAACTCGTTATCCTCAATCATCTCACGAGTCACCCTCTCTGTCTGTCTGACGCACCTGAAAGCATTGAAGATGCGGTCCCTCACTCGTATGCGCAGTATTTTCATCACCATGTAGAGAATGTGACTGGGGGGAGTGGTGCCACTGCGATCGCTTCGCCGTATCTCAGAGGTACACATCATAAACGGAGTGACTGTGATACTCGGCTTGAATTGTCTCGCGACACCATAGTATATGGCCGGAAATGAGAGCTCCTCGGCGTGTAGATCGTAAATTATATTCAGCGGGTGTGAATGTTGACCGGGAGCAATATTGAGACAGTGGTCCTCATTCCACTGCATAGTGTGTTGTCTCCCCTGTACAATCTCTGAGGGTGGCACTCCATCCACATTCATAAATTCCATGTTGTCAGCATCACTCGCCTCTTCACGTCCACTGTCATCACCCGCGGACACATTCGCAGTGAGGTTGTTGAGATCAACTTCGATTTTGTAGTAGCGATAGAGCGGCTGCGCCATCAAGTACCCTAGCCAGCGCTTGCGCACTGCCTTCTTTACATAGCCACTAAGGTAGCTAGACTTGTGCACGATATTCTTCTTCAAATTCACATTTATGGCTTAATCGTCGTCGAGAGAGCGCGGTAACTTTGATACCATGGTATCGACACTCACTGGGATATTGATCACTTGGCCGACGATACCGTAACTCGATCCTTGCAGCCTGCGTATCTGCATGTAAGGGAGTCGTGGTGAAATCAAGCGCTCAGCCAAGGGATCAAGTTTGGGCAGAGGTGGGTCTGGGATTGGTGGATATACTAAACCGTTACTCCGACTCAACATTGGAATCCGCCCCTTAGAACACTGCGCCTTACAGTTGTTATAGAGCTTGAAACCACTCACGTCCTCCGTAGGGAACTCTTCTCGCAGTACGCCAGTGATACTCCTATGTATATATACTTCAAATCATTTTTGAACCACAGGCAGTCGCAAATGTCACATTTATGGCCAAAGTCATTATCTAAGAATGTTTTTTTAAAGTAATTAGTCTCTGAGATATGATCCCGTTTATGGACACGTGTCAAATCCGGAAAGTCGAAAATCGTGGGTTCACTTTGTGGGTGTACAGTTCGCGACGTCCGGCAGCCACGAATGTCGGAGCAGTACTGGCACAAACTTTCATCCTTCCTCTTGTAAACGAGACTAAGATGGTGGCACTAATCTATTTTTAGCCGAGTTAAAGAAGTTTGAAATTACTTAGACAGAAACTGTTGCTCATTTGGGCGCGATTGCCTCCCCACACCCGGCATCGATTTAAAGACGTTTTCACGTCAAAAATCCCAGATGTTTTAAAAATGTTAATTACCTCCCACTTTCATACAAAGCACAGAAGAGTGCATGGATGACAAGTGGTTTGTTCTTAGAATGGTATAAGAATAATTTTATACCAAATGTGAAGTCTTTTAGAGAAAATAAAATAAAAGTGGGAGTCTTGCTCATAATGGACAATGCACTGTCATTTCCAGAGGCAGAGGCACTGAATGCTGTAGACGAGGATGTCTCAGTCATGTTTTTGCCTCAAAATATAACTTCACTAGTACAGCCTATGGGCCAGGGTTTCATAGAGAAGCTTAAGCATATGTATAAAAAGGAAGTCCTGCATAGGCTGCTTTTAACCGGGGAAGAAGAAACAATAAAGCTGTCATTTTCAACACAGCTGTTAGATGATAGCAGATTTCTGGAACATGCTTACCTAGGGAAAATAAAAAAATCCTGGAACAAATTGGTGAAGAGCAACTTGAATGTGAACCACATGATGTGCTCAGTGATGACGATCTACAGGAAATTGTGGATCTGTTTCAAAAAATCCTAGGATTTTTAAAATCTGACTATTGAGGATGCTGAAACTTGGTTAACTGTGATTATAATCCTAGATACCAAATTATGAATGATGATGAAGAAAATGAAAAGGAGTCTGAAGAAAAACCAAGTGGCCTCAGTCATGAAGAAGTGTTTATAGCTTTAAGCACAGTCATGGAATTGGATGAAAAACAGAAAGAAAGGTGTCCAACTCAACTCCTTTTCTTGAAGAGGATATGTGATTTGGCTGCAAAGAAATGACAGTCCAACTTGGTTCAGAGAAAAATTTAAGATTACTTTTCTTAAAGTGCAGATGATATTTTGTGAAGTCATAAGGGAAAGTCTTTTTGTATATTTACTATAATTTTTCATTCACTTTTGTAGAGTACTCTGTATTTGTACCTGCATTAAAATTTTCTATTAGAACTGTAGTTTCCTACTTCATTTGAATTCTTGCCTCATTCTGATAAAATTTTCAAGAGGTCTGAAATAAAATTGGCTTAAAACTGGGAAGTCTGTATACTGTTAGATTGTCCGAACAATTTGATTATCCGAACACCCCTCAGTCCCAATTAGTTCTGATAATCGACTCTCTACTGTATAATGTATATACATGTATATGAGTGTTAATTATTCTTTTGTTAATTAATAACCTACTTGCAGTGTATTTATTTGAAGATATTATATGTGTTATTGTATGTGTAAAGTGTACAGTATAAATATAATGAGTATAAATAAATAATGGCTATCCTTGTTTTTACAGGTACATGGCAAGCGGTTTGTTTATAAGTTTGTTTGTGACTTGAAGCAGCTTCTTGGCTATAGTGCTTCAGAATTAAACAAGCTAGTTATAGAAGCAGAAGCAAAGGCATTATGCAATCAAAACCTTTTGCAAGAAGTAAAACCTCTTTTTGAGGGCCGTGATTACATAAGTGGACCTTTATAAAGTGTTAACTGTTGCTCTTGTATGTAATGAAATCTGCACAGTGTATACTATAATTTGTATTAATTTTGAGAATAAAAAATTTAATTTTTGTATCTTTCTAGTAGTTTTTTTAAAGCAGATTTTCCTAACTTTAATAATATATTATTGTATAAATTTGATTGATGTATTGAAGAATTTGTACAAGGGAACAAGGATAAATGTTGTATTGGGAGACAGGCGTGTCCCACGAGGATTTTTAATTAATGAAGGGCTTAGACAAGGGTGCACTTTGTCTCCTGTGCTGTTTAATATATATTTTGATAATCTGCTTAGAAGACTTAATAATGGGATCCCTACTGGCGTCAAGTTAAATAACTGTACTGAACTAAATATGTTGTTCTTAACAGATGTATGACTGTAATCCAGGCTAATGAGAATGCACTGCAGAAAAGTTTATGTTGCTTCTAACAGATAAGTAAGGAATATAATTTAAAATTTTCAACTGCATAAACAAAGGTTATGGCTTCTGGGGGAAAATACCACATTCAGTGTAAAACTATGTTAAATGACCAGCTCATAGAACAGGTCTCTACGTTCAATTGCCTTGGTTGTAGTCTTTCTTATAGAGGCAGCGATGATTTCACCAGGTTCCTAGTTTTTCAAACTATATGTAGAATACTGAGGACATTGAAAAGGAAAGCTAGATAAGAGACGTTTATCAAATTCTATATGACAGTGACAGTACCAGCACTGCTGTATGGATGCAGGACTTGGACTATAAGGAAGAAGGACTGGTGCCAATTACAGGCTGCAGAAATGAGTTATTTGGGATCGGTAAAGGGGCATACGTGACTCGATCATATAAGAAATGAATTATTAGACGAGAACTTGATATAGTTTCCCTACATGAACTCATTCAGAATTATAGAAATTGGTGGAAACAACATTTAGAAAGAATGGACAATACATGCTTTCCAAAGTTGGCTTATGAGTATGAGCCGGTTGTAAGATCTTTAGGCAGGCCAGTCACAAGATCGCTGGAGTCATAATGCCGGAACAGAAGAAATCTTATCCATGAAGTGATGATGATGTATAAAGATGATGATGATCATGTATTATTTGGATTACAATGTTTGTAATTTCAGCTGTATACTTATCAAGTTTGAGTTAGATAATTAATCCACAAGGTATCAAGTATATTTTAGTAATTTACTTCTTAAAAAAGAAAAACATACAGGTAACAAGCATAACAGAGCAAAACTTCAGGAAATGTATCTTTTAAAATAAATATTGGAATCAACTGCTTCAGATGGTTGCCAGTACAGTAAGCGCTTTCAAATATTATCATGTTATCTCATATCCATATCAAATTAACATATCTTCTAGGCATCCATCTGTATTGTAGCATTTAGTCTGATAAGAAGAGATAATACGTATTTTTAAAGCACTTATCATTAGCCATTTGTCAGGAGTTATTCCATTGTAAACATTCTTGTGCCATTTAAGCAGCTTCACAAATTTTGTTACTGCTTCTTGAGTCTTGTGTGTTTTCTAAATTATAATTATTTTTTTAACAAATTTTTACAGTTATGTAATCCACCTCCACACTCAAAAATCATATTTTTCACTTTATTTTGCATGTAGCATTTGATTTACTAACATAGATGAATAAACTACGCAGCTTTCAGTATATCAGTATTTTAAAAGAACTACAGATGTTGAGATCTCACAAAATTATATGAAATTTTGGTAGTGGCTCAGGGAAAACCAAATCAATATGATAAAAAACAGTTTCACACGTAAGCACAAATGGTATTTTAATTTTGAATATTCCTTACATGTATGTGAACAAATTTTTATGTAATTTTAATAAACATTAGCCTGTCGGCTATCTCAATTAAGGTTTAAGACTCTATTTTAAAGTAAGATGTAGTTTAAATAATTCTCATATTGACTATCAAAATTTTTTGATATACATAAAGATCCATATAAGAAGTAAATGCATTTAGTAAAAGACTCAACAGTTCATAATAATAATAATAATAATAATAATAATGTACTGCCAAATCTGAGTAAGTATATTCAGAGTAATTATTTTTTTTATTTTAATATTTTGCACAAGCTCCTATATTTGTTAAATTGTATATAACTATTACATATTATATTTTATCTAAATCCTGTATTTAATATTCAGTAAGTGAATTATAAACATATTGCATTTTAATGCTTTCAATGTTGAGTTTTTCAAAGCCTTTATTATTTTGATATTTTATATAACTTGTGTGTGTGTGTGTGTGTGTGTGTGTGTGTGTGTGTGTGTGTGTGTGTGTGTGTGTGTGTGTGTGTGTGTGTGTGTGTGTGTGTGTGTGTGTGTGTGTGTGTGTGTGTGTGTGTGTGTGTGTGTGTGTGTGTTTTATATCGAAATATGTACAGGTGTTCCAGGAGGAATGGGAAATATTTTAGTAGCATATGTGCCAGTACCTTATGGGGAATGAAAATATGTGCATTTGTACACAGTGTGTTCTGGGGGAAAAGAGAAATATCTCATAAGGTAATTTTAGAGATAAAATAAGAAAAAAAACGTTATATACATATAAGTCTGGAAATGCTTTGCTTTCGAGTTATAGCCAGGTAAAAATGTAATTCATATTTCTTTTCTGAAGGAGTAATAATGCAATATAAAAACTCCTGTAAGACAAATTATGGGGCAAAATTAGTAGTTCCGTATGTTGTTTGATCTGGGATATTAAGAGAAAAGGACCCTAAAGCTCTGTCTTTAGTATTTTGCAAGAAAATTGCTGAAGAGTAAAAAACTTTTGAGTTCAAAAACTGTTTTTACTTTCATGTTCCATAAGGAAATCGTGTTCGAGATAAGGGCTGATTCTGATTGTACTACCCTCAAAACATGAAGAAAAGTCATTTTTCGAAAAGTGTGTGTAGAAATTTTTCTATGTCTAACAATAACTGCCACAAATTCAAACAGAATCAAATAATTTTTTGCATACGTGCCTGAATTGTAGAGGACTCTAGGGCAATTGATTTTGGTGAAGATCGGTTAAGGGGAAGGGGTAGTTCACCTGCAGCGTTTTATGTTTTAACAAGAGTAAAGTACTTAATTTGATAAATAAAGTATCCTGAAAAGAAGTTCCTAATAATCCACTGTAGAAAGGTAGATGAAATATCTATAAATGAAAAGGGTAATTGAAGGAGGAGGGTGTAATTTTCTATAAATGAAAATGATAGTTGAAAGGTGAGGGGATAATTTTTATATGTGTACTACGCTATCGCCAAAAAAGAAGTAGTTTGTTGTTAAAATTCCTTCCCGGGCTGTTTGGCAGTGGTCCAATGTTTTCTGCAAAACCAAATGTTTCAGCAGTGCCATCAACTGCCATCATCAGTGAAATTCGAGTGTGCTAACGTAAGGTGGTATACGTTAGTGACAACAGTACTGTGGTTAAGGCTGAAGCGAGAAGTAGAAAGAAGTAGTTTCTATGGAAATATTTCATTTCGAAAATAATTTTAAATATAAATCTTAGAACATGAAAGTCATGTATGGTTCTCCATACCGATATTTAGGTTTAGCATATAATAATTTTGTTAAATTACTAGTAATCACTGAAAATTTTGTAGTTAGATTTGTAAAGAATTTTCTGAAAAAAATTGACATGAATAAAAAAATAAAATTGATACACTTTTGAGAAGTTTGATTTGTGTTTTTTTTTTAAATGTTGCATATCTAAATGAAACACAAAATATAAGCTATTTTATGTTTTGAAAACAGCCAAAAATTGTAAAAATGTTCACTTAAATTTATTTCTTAGTGTTGGAAATATTCATTCTAGGTATTTTTGCTGTGTAATGTGATGTTTCAGTATGAAAGGGCTATTACACCACAGCACACATTGACTGAATTAAATACTTACTTACTGAATTATTGAATACTTGCAGTTTCTGGAGTAGCATGTTGATTATATCACTAGGGTTAGGTCAGAGAATAAACATCCATAGAATTTTACACACGTGTCAACCACTAAACAATCGGTGGTTGTCTTCAGGAGTAAGTTAAAACTAGAACAATACAAATACAAACTTAAACCCACTCGAGATTCATATCACCTTGAATGATATGAATGGCCCAAGGTGATTAGTTTTGTATTTTGTCTCTGATATTGTTCATTGTGTAAACTTGTATGAGTGTGGTTGAACTTGTCAATTCTGTCCAGCAGGCTTAGAGGGTAAATAGTGTTTCTTTTTTTATATTTTTTCTATAGTTGTGTTCAACTTTGTAGGTGGTGGTGGTTTATTAACTTTTTTGATGGTTCACGCTTGTTAGTGAACGAATCTCGGATAGGCTTAAGTTTGTATTTAATGTTCTAGTTTAACTTACACCTGATGATGACCACAGTGGTCAAAACATTGTGTGATGAATTTTAACAATGGTTATTGTAAAATAACCCTAACCCTTGTGATAATGTTCACGTACCATTGAAAGTTCGGTTTTAAAGACCTGGGTCCGTAAGAATTTAATTTTGACTTTATTATGTTAGTATATACATTTAAAATTTAAATTTAATTTATGTTCGTAAAAAATAAAATCCTTTTTCAGTTGTCTTTTAAAAATGCCTCATTATTCTTTATTCCTATTATTCTGATATAGATTAAGTGCATAAATTTTGCAATGGAAATGTAAAAGCTTGAGTTGCAGAATAATTACTTAGTTATTCTGCTGATACAGTAAGGTACTTTCCTAGACCACAAGATACTTTTTAGAGTTTTGAACAAATTATGTTAAAATGGTATTCTTCCTTTGATTTACGTTTTGTCTGAACAATAACTTGAAAATGAAGATGAAATCTATATATATAATTCAAAGTCTGAAGATTTGTTTGTATTGAATACAAATCCACACCGTTACACCAATTCTGACCAAATTTTGCACAGGTAAACTTTGACACAAGGCGAAAAACACTGTCTGACTTGGAATTTGATATTCCGCCCTATTCACATGATTTAGGCCCTTTTAATTATGTGGTTTATAATCGGACAACAGTGTTGTTGTTTACTCATAGTCAATGTGTGACGCATATAATATGTGTGACAACACCATGGAGAGCAGAATTAATTACAGTAGTAACAAGTAAATAAACAAATTCTATTTAGCAGCATCTTTTAACAGTCCGTGTGACTATTCTCATGTGTGTTAAAAAGAAAACTAAAATGCAGCAGGTTGTGTTTCGACACAGGGGACATTGGAAATGCAGCAGCGTTGACGACCCAGTGTGTTTTTTCCACGTCTTTGTGACCAATTTCATTGCTACCTGTGTGTTAAATTCAGTGTTTCCCAACCACACCCTAAAGTACAGCAATCACCCACATTGATCAGTTTTTATTTCGACTTTGAAGACAAGTAAACAGTACATGAGAGTTACATCTTCACAGAGTTTTTCTATTGAGTTTTTCATTCATTGTCATGTTAGTTACATTTATTCGGTCAAGTTATTCTTCATTCTGTTATTCGTTTTCCTTAACTACACTCCTTTTAAACTTCACCTTCAAATAACTTTACAATCCCGTTTGTTTTCCTTATTCTTCATGTCCTTTTAAATCAACCCTCCTTTGAAGTATGAGTACTTTAACACCTTACTTTGCAGAATGCCTCCGAAAAACGACAAAGCATTGGGCAGGTCCATCCAAATGCTAAGCGAGCAAGGTTATTGCGAGCAGCTGAGACACCCGAGAAACGTGAGTTTTGGCTTGAACAGTAATGAAAAAGACAAGCAGAGATTATAGCTGCGGAGACACCTAGGAGCATAGGGAGCATGTAGACCAACAATGAAGAAGGCAGACAGAGATTAGTGTCGTGGAAACATCTGAGGAGCGTGTCGAGCGGAAACGCATGAGGCAGGCTGAATTAAGGGATGTGGAGTTACCAAAATGACATGAATACTGCATATGGTATGCAGTACCAGAATAACCGCATACGGCGTGGTCAAGTCAGACAAGTGAGCAGACGAGGTAGTTTATTTTTAGAGGCTTTTCAGTATGATCTAAATTATGACTATTCGTCACATCGAAAAGTTAAAATTGGTAAAATGGATATGATATGTGATTTCTGTCAAGCCAACAAATTTAAATCTGAATCGCCTGGGATGTCCTACTCTAATGGAAAAGTAATTTTACAACCATTGAATCAACTATCAGAACCACTTCATTCATACATGTCGGGAACAACTTCAGAATCCAAGCATTTTCTCCAAAATATTCGGAGATACAATTTGCATGCTTTCAGATGACATCTTTTGGTACAACAGCAGCAACAGAAGAAACTGGTGGTTTTATGCCAACTTTTAAAGTGAAGGGACAAACATATCACAAACAAGTGGTTGCTCCCTGTCCCAAATGAAAATCTGAATTAATAACTAAATTTACCTTATTTTGTTCGCCTTGTGACTTCTTATAATTTTTCTATTACGCGTTTCAGAGCTTATGCTCCATCATCAGATATATATTAAAATAAAACTATCACTCTTACCGAGGTCGTCACATGATATAAAATGTCAAAAATTTTTGCATACAAACAGCGCGCAGAAGTAGGGTGCGCACCCATTCACGTTCAATTTGCCACTGAGCGGTCGCTATCTTATCTTATTACCGGTGAGCAGTTTCAAGGTCGTGGCGTACAAGTGGTTTGAAGCAAAGTTTAGTTGATCATTCAACACACAATCGCGACTGCTTGGGTCGGCGTATGCACTATAAATTTCGAACTCCTCCAAGGCATTCATGAACCGACCCTTCTTACATACATGTAACGGAATTAAGTTTGAATTGAAGTCCGTATAGTTGTGATTATGTGAAGTTAGGTGCCGGGCATAGTTGGATTTAATGCTGTTGATATTACTTGTTTTTGGTATATGTTCTCAAAACCGCTTAAGGAAACTTCTCCCAGTTTGTCCAATGTAGAAACTATTGCAATCATTACATAGGAGTTTATATATATATTCCTGTTTTTTTCTTCCGGGGGTGTTTTTTTGGTCTTAGAATGTTTAGTAATTTATTATTGGTTCTGAACGAGATATTAAAACCAATATTGTTCAGCACAGATGACAAAACCGTAGGCATTACGCTTGTGTAATTAGTTGATATAAACATTTTTTGTACGTTATTGTTCGTTCATGGTTTAAATTTGTTTCTTTCATGCTTTTTTAACAGTTTGTCTATGGTCAAACTACTGTACCCATTAGCAACAGCAATGTGTTTTATAGTATTTAGTTCATCCGGAAAGTCATTATCATCAAGAGGAATTGTTAATAACCTGTTAATAAAACTATTATACGCCGCCATTTTCTGCGAATATGGGTGATGAGAGTCCGCGTGTATTGTGATGTCAGTTGTAGTAGGCTTCCTATAAATGTTCAACTTTAGATTATTTACCTGTCGGGTGATAGTTAAATCTAGAAAATTTAATATATTGTCAACTTTGGTTTCGAGTGTGAATTGGATCTTGCTATTTATTTTATTTAAATAATTTTTGAACAGCTCGATCTATCTTGTAGTACCATCAAAAATGGAAAAAGTATCGTCTACATACCGTGCATAAAATATTATTTTCTTATTGGTTGGAGAATAATTTGACAGAAGGGATACAATTATCCAGTGATGGAACCAGGGCCGGATTAAGGTATCTTGGCACCCTAGGCTAATTATATTTTAGCGCCCCCCTCACCTCCCATAGGCTACTCTTACGTTTATTTCCAAGGGGCTGAATGTAGCTTTAAAAACCCTACAATATATTTCTTAGTTAGGAATATTTCAAATATCTTACTGTTTTTGGAAATAGTCTCAAGATAACGTGGTCGGCAATTCCACGAAAGTCGGGCGGCGGCATAGTTCTATGAGTGCCGGCCGCCGATGACTCATAACCGGAGAAAACAGTTTGGAAAGCACTTCAAATATTTATGTACAGTTTTATAATAATTTCTCGCAAACAGGCGCCTGTGTTCAAAATGAACTCAAATTTTTATCGTTGTAATTTATTACCAATTTTACATTTAGCTGTAAAATTTTATTATTTTTTAGCTAAAATTTAGCACCCCTCAAAGTGTAATGGGGCGAATTAGGAGGTTTTTTTATTTTATTAATTTGGGTTGATTTGGTTAAAATTGCACAATTCACTTCATATATGTGGCCAGCCCCAGTTTGAATATAAAGGGTAGTTCTAACCAAGGAGCAGCACGCAATAGCTGTTATGAAATATTTATAAAGGAATGTCATGTTGTCGACTGTCACGATTCTAAGAACTTTGCGGTTGTGTGACATCCACTCACCAACGCGCTAGCACCAACATCTGTGGAGCGCCTAACACACGTTAAACGAAAGGCGCAAAACATGGCTTGATGCAAATTTTGCCTAACATATGCTCTCAACATGCCGGAAACATAACTGTAAGCCACACCCAGTTATGTGACGAAAATAAAGGCAGTGAAATTTCGTCGACATCTAACACACATAAAAACCCATGTGTTATGAACAGTGACGAACGATTCGATCATGAGGCATTGTAAGTTCCGCTACGCCTAACGTATGGTGGGAGACTTTGTTAGTAACTCTCACCCCATTTGAACAAAATTCTCAGCCCGGCCGGGTGCGTGAAAAACCGTGTGCACATAACAGTTTAATTTCATCATGTAAAAAGTGGTAACCAAGATATAATATTGCAGAACAGAATCGGTGAAGTGAGCGGGCCGAAATAAAATGAATAATAAGCTTTCGGACATTTAAAGAATACGTGCCAAGTGGCAGCGAAAGGAGTGAGTCGTCGGTTAACCTGTAACCGGAATTTCAACAGTTTTTTTTATAAAGGGTTTTTTGTGCAAACATGTTAATTAAATAATAGTAGTTGGTTTTGTAATGGTGTGAATGTGAGTGTAAATAGCAGATTGGGCTGTCTAATTAAGGTAAGGTGTATTGTAATTCTGTAAGCGTAAGTGTAATACCACTAGGTGACTAACATCACAAGCTTTATACATTTTCCATGATTTTGGACCATTTGAGCCAAGAGGCCAAACAAATAACAATTTAATACGTAAGGAAAACTTTGAAGTATAAAATAAAATTTTAATTAATTTCTCTTTAAAAAATGCGTTGCGTAAGTTATTACAATAACCTATAATCATATTTGCATTTTAACGTTCGTGTTGCGGACTCTGGCAGAAGGCGGAAAATAGGTGGAAACAAGGTAGGTGGAAAATAAAATAATTTTTTGTATTTGTATGTGAATAGAATATCACATTTGGCGCTACGAATGGGACTTGAATTTGAATAATTAAAATTCCACACCTACGATAAATGCAAGTTTGATTTGAAGGTTAAGTAACTACGTAAAAATTACGCAGCACATATAAATTAGTACATCAATGTACAGAGGTTAAGAGTGAAGTGGTAGATATTGTATGTAAGAAAATCTAGATTAATAAATTTATAGATATGGCAGATAATAACGAGAATGTCAGCTTAACTGACATTGAAAACGAAAGCCACATGAATACTGAATTAAGTGGAACTGAGTCAAAAATTATGGATGAAGGAATTCATTCAACGCCCGTCCAAAGTAAAAAATCTGATACAGATGAGATGTTAACACGTTTATATAGCATGATAAATTTTGACGTTAATGCTAATTATAAATGCAAAATTTTACGTTCAAAATCACAATTTTAGTGAGAAATTCGATGAACAAAAGAATAGTTTTGACAGCAAATTAGACATACAGAATGACAAATTAGATGCACAGAATGACAAATTTAACGAATTAAATAATCGTTTTGATGAAATTAAGACTGAAATTAAAAGCGAATTTAATTGTAAATTTGATGTACTGAAATTTGACATTGATGAGGTAAAAATGAAATGCGAAAGCAATTTTCACGAATTGAAATTTGAATTAAACGAGAAGTTGAGTCATTCATTAAATAGTATGAATAATAGAATTGACGAAATAGAGAGTAATATGGTAGAAAAAACTGATAAACAAATACAGAAGGTAACCGAAAATTTTGAACGTAAAATAGATGAATGTAATGTTAGTAGTGAGTACAAGTTAAATTGTGTAGTTGATAGATTGAAACATATGAAATTAGTACTAATGTCAAAATCAATGAAATGGAAAGTAATTGCAAAACAGAGATACAACCCATACAAAATACAGTGAATACTATAGATAAGCGTCATGTACAAATTGAGAGTTTAAATAACAATATATTTGCATCAATTGAGCAGAGCATAGTTAATGTTAAAGATGAATTGAATATAGCTATAAACGAAAAACTTAATAGTGTTACTGAACAAATAGTCATTACTAAAGATGTGAATAGCGATATTGATTTGGAGTTGTTTAATTGTGAGAACAGGGGGGTACACCCTATGCAGTTTTTAAATAGAGTTAAAGAATTTAATCAGTTTTGTAGAAGTAGCTGGGAAGTACAATTGTTAAAAATAATGAAGTGTTTTAGAGGGAATTCCGCGGTATGGGCGGAGGTGCATAAAGTAGACTGGGTAAACTATCAGTGTTTTGAGACGGCTTTTAGAGAGAAATATTGGTCGGAGGAGGAACAAGAAATATTACGGAGTAAAATTATGGGACCAGGTAATTTTGGGACCCAAGGGGGTAACGTGACTATGTACGTAATGCGACTATATAATGAGGCAAAATATTTAGAGCCACCGTTACCGTTTCGGTCATTCATCCGTCATATAAGTAAGCATTTACCGAGAGAAATACAAATTACATTAATGACCCGAGAGATTATAGAAATTACGGAACTAGAGAAAATATTGGATATATTTCAGAATATAAGAGAACGGGATATGAGTAGGCGGATAAACACACCAGCATCACATATAAATGGGAATTATAATCAACCCAGGGGAATACCCAACTTTCACCGAGGGGCACGTGGGGGAAATAATGATAATCGAGGCGAGGGTTGGCGATGTGCCGATTGTAATGTTGAAAACTATGCTATAAGAACAACCTGTTTTAGATGTCACAAACCGAGAGAATGTCAACGCAGTGAGAGAACGTACCAGCAACAGAATCAACCGCAGAGAGGAGCCGAGAACACCAGAGGAGCACCAAGGGGAAATGGAAGTGGAAACAGAGGCAGAGGTGGATACAGCCAGGCAGTAGCAGGTCCATCCATGGGAAACTAGAGGAGACAATGGAGAACCGGGCCCATCCATTGTCGGAGGAGAACCTGGGGGTCCAAGAGGAGCATAACTACCGCAGCAACATAATTATCAGAGACATGGCGGAGGAGGACGCTGCACAAATGACAGAAACCAAAACCGGACTGACGGAGGTATCCATAACCATAGAAGGTAAGGATTACAAAACATTGATTGATACGGGTAGCGAGGTATCAGTAGTTTCAGAGAATGTACTGGGTGAATTACAAAGGGTAAATAAGAATATTCCATCATTGCCAGTAGCGGGAGTAACAGTAGTGGGGGTGACGGGAGTACGAAGTAAACGAGTCACTAAACAAGTTCAATTAAACATATATATTAATGGAATAGAATTTGAGAACACTTTTCTAGTAGTTAAGGGTTTGAATTTAGATATAATTCTGGGAAATGATTTTTTGGAGAGAAATAAAGCAGTAATTGATTTTAACCAGAGAATAGTGGAATTTAATAAGGGGCATGAACCAATCAGGGTAGATTTTAAGAGGGTGTTAGATAAGGCTAGAGTTGCGGGTGTAAAGATGATACAAAACCGAGTAGGCGAGGGAATTATAGAAACAAGAGTGAATGTGTGCCAAGAGAATGAGAGTATGGAGAATGATGAGAGAGTATGGGAAAATAGGGCAGAGAAATTTTTTAATGGGGGTGGAGTTGTAGGGAGCTCCCAACGACAGGAGTTGTGGGCAGTTATTGAACGTTTTAGAAATGTGTTTGCTGAGTTGCCTGGAAAAGCCAGGGACTATGTATGCGAGCTGAAGATTCGAGAGCACTCACCCTACATGCAGAGAAGTTATCCAGTGCCATTTTCGAAGAGGAGAGCCGTTCAAGAAGAGTTGGACCGCATGATGGAAGGGGACATTATCGAAAGATCCATATCGCCTTACTCGAATCCATTGGTAGTGGTCATCAAAAAGGATGGAAAGGTAAGATTGTGCTTAGACGCTAGAAAAATTAATCAGATTATAATACCTGACCGGGAATCACCGGAAGCCATGAACAAAATTTTTCAAAAGTTTAGTGGAGTCAGATATATGACGTCCTTAGATTTAATGGCGGGCTACTGGCAAGTCCCATTAGCGCCAGAAAGCCGTAAGTTTACTGCATTCCTTTTCAATGGAAAAAACTATCAATTTAAACGCCTGCCATTTGGGCTTAACACTAGTGTAGCAAGTTTTATTAAGTGTTTAGACATGATATTACAACCGAAAGACTTAGATTTTTTGACTGTATATGTTGACGACATACTAATAGCATCAAGAACATTCTCTGAACACGTAGAACACATAGAGTACGTTTTAAATAAATTACAACAAGGGGGATTAACTGTTAATTGGGATAAGTCGAAATTTTTACAAACCAAAATACATTTTTTGGGTTTTATTATAACTCCTGAAGGAATTTTAGCAAACCCAGACAAAGTAGAAGCTATCATACGTTTTCCAGAACCGAAAAATATTAAACAGTTGCAGAGCTTTCTAGATTATGCAATTATTATAGAAAATTCCAGAGAAATTATGCGCATATTACCTCTAAATTAAGTGCTGTTTTACAAAAGAATAAGCAATGGAAATGGGGAGAGGAGGAGAGAACTATTTTCAACGAAATCAAAGAGAAATTTATAGACACAATAATGATGAATCACCCCGATTTTCAGAGAAAGTTTTATTTACAGACGGATGCCAGCAACATAGCCCTTGGCGCAGAGCTTTACCAGGAGGGTGAGGATCAGGAGCACAGGACCATCGCTTTCGCCAGCAGAACCTTATTGGCAGCAGAAAAGAATTACACAACTACCGAAAAGGAATTGCTGAGCATCGTCTTTGCTGTGAAGAAATTCCGCACTTACCTGCTAGGAAACCAAACCGTCATCAGGACTGATCATAAGGCCTTATCATTCCTAAATACATGTAAGCTGACGCATAGCAGATTAACCAGGTGGGTATTAGATTTACAAGAGTACAACTTTTCTTGGGAGCATATTAAGGGGTCAGATAATAAAGTACCGGACACTCTGTCCAGGGTAGACACTATAGATAATAAGACGGGGAGAGATCTGAAAGAAATAGAAATTTTTCGATTAACCAGGGAAGATAGAATTTTTGGGGAGGAATTAAGGGAGATTAAAGATAGACAAAGATCAGAAAATAAATTAGGTAAGATAATAAATAGTTTAGAAGCAGATATTAACGGTTCAGAGTATAATACACATTTCCAGATACATAAGGGAATTTTGTTTAAGAAAGTAGAAGGGGGTGAACGGGATTGGAGGTTAATGATACCTGATGAGTTAGTAGATAGAATTATTTGGGATTGTCACATAAGAAATGGTCATTTTGGGGCGAAAAAATGTGCAAATATACTAAAAGAATCTTGTGTTTTTAAAAATATGGAGAAGAGAGTTAGAAGAGTATTAAGAGTTTGCGATCTGTGTCAAAAGTCTAAAGTAGTAAATTACAGGGTTGAAGGTGAAATGAAGTATATTAAAGTAGAAAGACCTTTTGATTTAGTTGCAGTAGATTTGTATGGGCCATTGCCTAAAGGTAGAGGAGGAGTGATATATATTTTTGTTGTTTTGGATACTTTTACCAATTTTGTTAGGTTATACAGTGTAAAGAGAGCTACTAGCAAGGTACTCAGCGAGAAGATCACCAAGGACTACATGATCAATGTAGGGAAGCCGAAGGTAATTTTATCTGATCATGGACCGCAGTTCATCAGCGGCAGATGGAGACAGACTCTTGGCTGGGAAGGCATCATACCCAAACACACGGCAGTTTACCATCCACAGTCGAACCAGGCAGAGCGGGTGATGCGAGAAATCGGCAGAATATTCAGGGCGTATTGTCACTCCAAACATACAGAGTGGCCTTTGTACGTGAAGAAGGTGGAGGATTGGTTAAACAGCACAACCCACGATTCTACAGGATTTACGCCTTACGAACTAATCAAGGGAAGCCGTCCACCCAGAATATTAGAACAACTTTTTGAATATCCACCGGAAGAAAGAGTTTTGGACAGAGATATGAAAATACGACTTGCCAACGAGAGTCTGCTCACCAAGGGAGAGTGGAGAAAGCAAAAACATGATGGCAAAGGTAAGTGGGTCAAATATGAGATAGGGCAGTTAGTATTAGTGAGAAGACACGATTTATCAAGTGCACAAGATAAAGAGATCAAAAAATTCTTTTTGTTGTATGAAGGACCGTATGAAGTTGTTGACATTAAAATGGATAATGCCTACGTTTTACGAAATCAAATGACGGGGGAGATAGTGGGTACCCATAATGCCACCAATTTAAAAAAGTATTGGTTAAAATAAAATAATACATTAAATCTTGTAACTGAATATAAACTAAATAACTATAATTAGGAATTTAATATAAAACAGTAAGTGGTAGCGGGTAGATGTTCCCCACTTGTCCCAGTGGGGTTCGTCTATTTCAGGGATGCACCCCTGCCCACTCGAGCCTTGGTTTTCTCCATTTACCCTTATTTTCGGAGGAAGCTTTGTCCTTACCTTTAGTCCTAGTTCTTGACCTTTTAATAATCCTTATCCTTTTTATCTTCCTGATTTCCCTAACCCTCCCCTTAGAGTAAACATAAACAATAGTTACATAAATTGGCACACTTTTTGGAACCATTTGATTGCCTTAATTCTAAACAATACATTAGGGTAATCTTCAAAAAAAAAAAAAAAAACGCGTTATTTATGATTTGTAAACTCATCCCTTAATTAGTTAGGTAGTGGAGAAGTTTTGTGGCTGAGTAGACAAACTAAATAATAAATTTTGTATAGTTTAACCGAATTGTTGTGTATAGAGATGGGGCTGTAGATTAGTGGTTGTGGTTTGTTTATTATTTGGAAAAAGGAGGCAGGTATAGAATTCAGTACCGTAAGAAGGGTAGTTATTCACTGTCATAGAAGTGGGGTTCTGTTCGTCTTCAATCGCATCTCTATACACTATTATTCGGTACAGGTAACATATAACCTATTTACAGGTAATTAAGAGAAAAAAAAATATATAATTTGTGAAAATATTTTAAAGTAAAAGTTATGTAACCAAAAGGTTTAATAATTATTTTGTGGTACCTGCTATGTTAGGTTATGAGTAGAGGATAGATGGTATATAGAATGTGATTGTGGAGGAATTTAAAGAGATGGAATGTTGGTAAAATTTATTGAAGATTAAGAAAAACTGAAATATTAGACTAATTAGAATCTTTTGATAAATGTAATTAAAGTAATGGAAATTGTTTTGAATGTATGAAGAGACTCAATTAAATTGGAATTGTCCCTGGAGTAACTTAATCATATGAAAGATAGTGATGTGTTTTAACTTCATTTTTATTTAAATTGAACTGTAATTTTATATATTTTATACATTAACTTCATATAGCTGTAATCAAAGTTAAACTGTTTGAGTGGAGATTATTAAAGAATTTTCAAGTTAAACAAATAATTTAAAAAGGGCCAATTTTATTAATGAAGCAAAATTAAGTCTGATCTGAATTGGTACCAGCTGATAGATATGTTAACAAAAAGATTTATAGAAATAAAAATTTTGTAGGAAGTATATATGCCAGTACATGATGTAACCAGAATGTTTAGACTGTGGGAGTGTTTATAACAGTGCTTATAAAACAAGTCTTGCAGACCATTGTTAATGTAAACAGGTGTGTTGTATGTTTTGACTAATGTTCACAGCCAGGTTCTGAAGTTGATAACTGTTGTAGTCTGCTGAATCATCGCCATGAGCAGATTCTATTATGAAACTAAAGAAACAACTGATGTGATGGAATGTAGATAATATTTTTTTGGCCCTTTGTAAAATGTTATTTAAATAAATAAAGTTCTCTCGAACAAATAAGATTGAAATAATGAGGGAATTACCATAATTTAGAGTCTTGAGATAATAAAATTAAATTAATTTGGTAATTAAATTAATTGAAAAGATGATTTTAATAATGAACTTGTAATAATGAACTTAACTTCATTTTCATTCAAATTGAAATTGAAATTATAAAGTAAATGTTAATTGATGTAAACAATGATTAAAACATTCACTTAACACTGACAACTGATGGAAATATTTGGGCTGAGATAGTGTTTGGGAAAATAAGATGTGTATATTACTGTTCATATAAATTTTATTAATGTTAATCTACATTTTATGTTTTAACTGTAGATTCCCCACCTAAGTGCGGTCATGACCTCACCGGATCATGACCGTGAAAGTAGTTAATTGTGGCAAATCATAAATTTCACTTGATATAACCGGCTTGTGGTTTGTTTTATTTTGTTAACCCGGTGGTTTGTTAGATTTAGTAGGGGGGTTATTTTTTGGGGAATCTATCAAATTTTGGAACAGGGCTATTTTCACCCAGATAGGGGTGGTAGTCCATTAGGGGTGTATAAATAAAAAACGAGTAGGTGTAATACCGAATTTTATTATAACGCCAAAGCAAGGATGGGGGTGGAATAAAAGAAAAAATGTCCACCCCTTCCGCATCAGTCCTTGTGAAAGCAACTAGACGCTACAGTCTAGGGGGGGTAATAGTGAGTGTGGATGGGCGGTGACCCAGTTACAGGTCACGAGGGAGATGTGATTACGGCTAGATTGAGGTCTGCGAGGGCCAAGAAGTCTAGTGCTGCACACAGTAGAATGTAACGGGTATCAGGGGTTAAGGGATTAAAAGGGGGTAGTAGAAAAAAATATATATATATATGTGTATATACTTTTTGTGCCTGCCATCAACTTGATGTTTTGTATTTTTTATTGTATTATTGTTTATATGTATCAATAGTGTTATTGAATTATATTGTATAGGATATATGTGTAATCAAATGTTAGAATAAGGAAGTTCATGTTTTAATTAAATGTTCCATTTATTTGTTTTCTAAGTAGTAACAGTAACAAAGAGAATCAATCAATTTAGGTAAAAGATGTTTTTTTTTGGTTTTGATGAAAATAACAATAATATGACAATCTGATTTTGAACTTAAAAGAATGGTGTATTTAAAGATAAATATTTTGTGACTTTTAAATGACGAGTTTGTTTATAAAATATTATGAGAGTGTGTACAAGCCCAATAACTGCTAAAGGCAGCCCAGTTTGCATGTAAGGGGGAACATATCGGTTGAGGATCTGGCATAATAGTAGCCAGGGATTTGGATTTTTTGGTGAAACATGTTAGAAGGTGAGGCGCGCTGTGGTGCGTGTCTGTTCGATTTTTCGGTGTTGGGATCTCTTACAGAGAAGTCCAGTGATCTCGTTCAGATGCGTCCATAGTCACCGAGCCAGGGGGGTTGTTTACCCATGAGGTATAAGAATAAATGGGGGGTTGTTGGCACCATATCCTCACCGGTCCTCTTAGGGGTTTTAGCAATGAGATTTCTTCTGTTACGACAGAAGACTTCTCATTGGGGGGGGGTATTGTAATGGGGCGAATTAGGAGGTTTTTTTATTTTATTAATTTGGGTTGATTTGGTTAAAATTGCACAATTCACTTCATATATGTGGCCAGCCCCAGTTTGAATATAAAGCGTAGTTCTAACCAAGGAGCAGCACGCAATAGCTGTTATGAAATATTTATAAAGGAATGTCATGTTGTCGACTGTCACGATTCTAAGAACTTTGCGGTTGTGTGACATCCACTCACCAACGCGCTAGCACCAACATCTGTGGAGCGCCTAACACACGTTAAACGAAAGGCGCAAAACATGGCTTGATGCGAATTTTGCCTAACATATGCTCTCAACATGCCGGAAACATAACTGTAAGCCACACCCAGTTATGTGACGAAAATAAAGGCAGTGAAATTTCGTCGACATCCAACACACATAAAAACCCATGTGTTATGAACAGTGACGAACGATTCGATCATGAGGCATTGTAAGTTCCGCTACGCCTAACTTATGGTGGGAGACTTTGTTAGTAACTCTCACCCCATTTGAACAAAATTCTCAGCCCGGCTGGGTGCGTGAAAAACCGTGTGCACATAACAGTTTAATTTCATCATGTAAAAAGTGGTAACCAAGATATAATATTGCAGAACAGAATCGGTGAAGTGAGCGGGCCGAAATAAAATGAATAATAAGCTTTCGGACATTTAAAGAATACGTGCCAAGTGGCAGCGAAAGGAGTGAGTCGTCGGTTAACCTGTAACCGGAATTTCAACAGTTTTTTTTATAAAGGGTTTTTTGTGCAAACATGTTAATTAAATAATAGTAGTTGGTTTTGTAATGGTGTGAATGTGAGTGTAAATAGCAGATTGGGCTGTCTAATTAAGGTAAGGTGTATTGTAATTCTGTAAGTGTAAGTGTAATACCACTAGGTGACTAACATCACAAGCTTTATACATTTTCCATGATTTTGGATCATTTGAGCCAAGAGGCCAAACAAATAACAATTTAATATGTAAAGAAAACTTTGAAGTATAAAATAAAATTTTAATTAATTTCTCTTTAAAAAATGCGTTGCGTAAGTTATTACCATAACCTATAATCATATTTGCATTTTAATGTTCGTGTTGCGGACTCTGGCAGAAGGCGGAAAATAGGTGGAAACAAGGTAGGTGGAAAATAAAATAATTTTTTGTATTTGTATGTGAATAGAATATCACAGTGCCCTAGGCTACAGCCTAGTCAGCCTAATGGTAATCCGCCCCTGGATGGAACAAAGCCCTTCAACCCACTGCAGAAAAAAAACATTCGTATGATGCTTTGCAATACCCAATAATATTTTGGGAAGGGGCGGAATCGTTTCAACCTTCGACAAACCGACCCAAGAACTGGTAGGCCAACCAATAAAAAAGTATCAGCAGTCGATTTTTGTGCCTACCGAATGGCAACAAGGCAAGGGATTGTACAAATCACATTTTACAATGCAGACAGCTCTTCCATCAGTTTATTGTTGATATGTCAGGGGCGGATCCAAAAGTTAATGTCGGGAGGGGAAAACGGAGGTCGGGGGTCCCCCCCCGAATTTTTTTTGTAAACATAAGTCATAAAAGCACAATTTATTGTCTATTTATACATATTAAATCATGTGTAAACGTAAACTTTACAAACTTTTATGACATATATTACTTTTCTTTATTATCTAATACAGGTGTTACACAAAGAGTGTAGTATATGTTTATGTTTGCTCTTCTAATGTTACTCTTTAATAAATTCGCACTCATTTTGTAGATCACGGTAATAGCTTAATTGGTTATTACCTTCAAACCGGTTTTTATAAAAAATAAAGTATGCCATACTTAATAGCTATAGAATGACAAGCAGAATGATCACTGTTGCACACCACTATATAAAAATTATCCCGATGTGAACATCCTGTTCCGATCTGACGATGAGCTGTGAAGCTTGAAAGCGCTAATCGGGATAATTTTTATATAGTGGTGTGCAACAGTGATCATTCTGCTTGTGATTTCAACCACTAACACAAATTTCTTCATTAAACGTCAGCTATAGAATGGGATGGAATGAATCATAATAAGTTCTATTTAATAAAAGGAGAAATGTCGTTTTTTTATAACAGTATTATATTAAAATTATACAGACAAGAAATTACTATTAAATGGACAGTGAACACATTTGAAAAAATAATAAAAATCAAATACAGTGACCACCGCTTAATGTGATCACAGTTACTGGTACCGATTTATTCCTATGCCGTTTAATGCATTTAATATTTTTACCACTTGTTAGAATCAGCCACTTAATAGAATCATAGTCATTCGCGGCTACTGTATGTGTGTAGAAAATGCATTTTAAAATATTTTAACATTATAAGATATCACGCAAAAATAAAGTTACAGTGTCTTTATTTGTGTAAACAGGCACTTGGTTAGTTGGTTACCAACCTACTAAAACTTTACTATGTGTAAATAGGGCCATTGTTTACCAAGTAAGATTCTCGGGGGGGGGCATTGCCCCCTCTCTGGATCCGCCCCTGGATATGTACACCAAAGTGGAAAGCGAACGCCTTCTGTATGTTCGACTTAATAAAAAAAAAACGTCGAGTTGAAGAGTACATTCATTTGAGGGATGCTGTTGCCAATTATGGAAACATTACGGACATTGGACTGTCATATTACCATCTACCTACACCGGAAGTCCCAGACATATGCATGAATACGCCCAAGACGGTATGACATGCTTTCGGGTGTGTGGTTGTCCAGATTTATTTATTATATTCATTTGTAATCCAGCTTGGGCAGAAATAAAAGAAGAGCTTCTTGAGGGCCAAGCGCCATCTGACCGTCATGACTTAACAGCCAGGGTTTTTAAACAAAAGTTGATAAAGCTCATGGATGTGATTACTAAGTGTCACATCTATGGAGCGACTTGATGCTGGATGTATTTGATCAAATGGCAGAAAAATGGACTTCCATATGCACATATATTAGTATGGTTCAAGAATAAGATACGTTCCACTGAAATAGACAGCGTTATTTTGGAGGAGCTATCAAACCTAGACGAGGATCCTATTCTCTTTGAAATTATCTCAAAAAATATGATTCACAGCCCCTATGGAGCATTAAACCCTAAATCGCCATGTATGAAGGACAGAAAATGTACTAAAAAATACCCTCGTGAGGTGCGACGAGAAACGCAGACTGGAGACACGGCTACCCGCTTTACAGAAGGCGACAACCAGAGCATGTAGGTTATACTGCTACTATTCAAATGAGGGTGGATAATCAATGTCAGGATATTGAAGTAGACAACAGATGGATTGTACTTCACATTCCACTGCTTTCAAAATTGTTCCAAGCGCATATTAATGTTGAATACTGCAACTCAGTAAAGTCTATTAAATACATATGTCAATATGTAAATAAGGGTACTGACATGGCAGTTTTTCAACTGAAAATTAAAATAGACAATCTGATGAAATTATGTAACATCAAATGAAAAGGTACATCAGTAGCAACGAAGCGGTTTGACATATACTAAATTTTCTAATTCAAGAACAACATCAAACTGTTGTTCATCTGGCCGTGCATTTAGAAAATGGCCAAAGAGTTTATTTCACAGAAGAAAATGCCTCGGAAAGAGCTGATTGACCACCAACAAGATCTTTCTTCTGTCCCAACAAGATCCATTCACAAGAAGTTTGTTGTACCCAGAAGTTCCAAAATATTACTCGTGGAATAAATCAAGCAAAATGTTTTCTAAGTGGACACAAGGTGAACGGGTACCAGGCTACGATGGACATGCAAGTGATGCTTTAGGATGTGCGTATACTATTCATCCAAACAATCCCAAATGCCCAAATGCTTTTACCTTAGATTACTTCTTCACACTGTTTGTGGGCCTACTTCTTTCACAGATCTGAAAACTGTATATGGAGAGGAATGTGAGACATTCAGGGTGGCATGCCAAAGGCGTGGTTTACTAGAAGATGATCAACACTGGGACCAAACATTGTTCGAAGCGTCCCTCACACGGTTTCCAACTCACCTACAAATTCTTTTTGCTGTAATAATAACTTGAATCCATGTAGTTTTTAGGACAAATATAATGAAACTCTCAGCAAAGATCTCTGGGAACAACAAAGATCTAACCCCGGTATGGATTTAAATTTTAATTCCGATGTATTTAATGACACTCTCATTTTGCTTGAAGATAAATGTGTATCGATTAACGCATATCCTCACTTCAAAAGTTGGAACACCGATAATATTATTATGTAACATCGATCCACCAAAAATGTGCAATGGTACGAGGCTATGCATTAAGACCCTCATACCAAACGTAATAGAAGGTACATCATAACAGGGTACGCCAAAGAAGATGTCTTTATTCCATGTATTCCATTAATACCAAACAAATTTTTTAAAAGTATCTTTAAAAATATACATTTTCATAAAATCGAGAATGTGAATTTACAGTTAAGGTGATTTTGTTACAACTGGTGTTTTTAACATGATAATGTTTTTAGGCTGGGGGTCATTCCACAAAATGCATGATGTAAAATGTGTAATGTCATCGAAAAATGTAACGCTCCAGGTGATATTAACACTATATTTTTTCCACACTTTCGATTCCCCACAGTCTAGAAATCTTCGGTCTCTGTTGTTTTAACATAATAATGTTTGTTATATAGTAAATATCAACATAGAACATCGCTGAACAGGAGAGTCTGCAGTTTATGGACATTATACGTTTCAAAAGCCTAAAAACATTATCATGCTTCGATATTCGGATTCGTTGAAATTCTTTTTTGGTGGAAGTGAGTTGGATATAAATGTAACTTTATTAACAGATTCTTATTGATCCTATTGTATTGTGTACGTAATTTTAGAGAGTTTATGTTTTATTAGAATAAAAAGTGAGATAGAATTTTTAAAAATCTTGTTTTTTTAAACTAATTTTTCAAATATTTACTGTTTACTCTAAAAGTGTCTTACATAATCATGTTTTATGTATCGAAGATAACACACTTAGACCCTTTATTTGAGATAGCACATCCCCATAAAGTAAGTTCTGCCCAGAAACATAAGAGCAAACATGATTTTTTTTTAAAGATTATTATTGCCATATAAAATTTAGAATGTATCCAAGAAAAAAAAACTAATAATACAATTTATGATTGATTTTGTGTTGGAAATTGTATCGTGTATTCAATTTTCAAAAACATTAGTTTGTTTAAAATTACTAGCTATTTTATGAAAAAATTGGTATTTTGTATATACGAGGTAGGTGTGAAGAGCCCGTGCAAGAACAATGAAAAACAACTTTGGGGGGCGAATTTCATTTTATTTTTCAAAGTAGTCACCTTCTAGCTCAATACACTTGGCCCAACAATATTCTAGTTTTTTTATGTCTTCCAAATAATACGATTTTGGCAACTCAGCAAAATATATATCAGTGTCCCATTCAACTTCTTCATTAGTTGTACATTTTTTACCAGTGAGCTATTTTTTCATGCACAGAAACAGGAAGAAGTTCGAAGGAGCCAAATCGGGCAAATATGGTGGATGGCAAAGCAGTTGGTACCATAATTCTGCAATTTTCCATTGCAATTGCACTAAGTGAGCGGGTGCATTGTCCTTATGAAAGAGCGCTTTTTCCTTGCCAAATGTGGTCGTTTCTGCTCGATTTTATTGTTTAATTGATCCAATAACGATGCATAGTACTCTCCTGTTATTGTTCTTCCTTTTTTAAAATAGTTGATGAATATTATGCCATGTACATCCCAAAAGATAGTGGCCATAACCTTTCTGGTTGATGAAACCGTCTTCACCTTCTTTGGAGCATTTCCACAACCTCTACCCATTGTTTTGATTGTTCATTTGTCTGTGGCGTATAATGGTGGATCCATGTTTCGTTGACGGTTATGAATTGGTGCAGAATTTCTTGAGGATTGCACTGAAACAGTCTAAACACTATTTTGAAATGTTCATTTCCATTTTTGATCAATTGTGAGTAGGCACAGCACCCATCTTGCTGAAAGCTTTCTCATATGCACATCAAATGATATTATATAAAGTTATAAAAATATGTAGTTGCACAGTCTTATACAGCACAGCACAGTCTTTATTTGAAACATGACTGATGGTTTTCTTTTACTGAAACAGAATTTCGTGGTGATGGCAGTGAGGTTGAAGTGCCTACATTTCATTATTTAATTTCTATTGTGTTTGACAAAGATGGACTATGATACTTTTTTGTAGATTCTCCATTGATCAGTACAGTAAGGAACCTGGTTGTTCTGCAGAAATTCATTTCACTGATACATTTTCACAAACATTTGCTGGCCTGGTTTCATATTTTACGGTTCAAATGCCCATGATGCTGCAAAGCTCTCATATTAATCTGTAGGTATCCTCGAATGGTTTATTGCAAGATTAAGAAGCTCATCTTGTTGGCTCACAGTTTTTCCTTCTTATTTTTTTGTTATAACTGGTGTTTTTGGTGGGAGTGAGTGGGATATAAATGCAACTTTATTAATTGAGCCTTCAGCATAATAAAAAATAATTATTTAATGAATGTAAATAAAACTTTTTCCCAAAACCACATGAAGATTGGACTGAAGTAGCTACTGGTTTTTGGAAAAGATGGAAATTTTTATCTGTATTGGAGACATCAATTTAAAACACACCGCTATTCAAAATTCAATGTGTACCATACCCATAAAACAATTTTTAGCATTGTTCTTATGACAGTAGTTGCTCAAATTATGAATTTGTTACTATAGACATTCGAGCTAAAGGGCAAATGTCAGATGATGGAGTTATCACCAGTACTACATTTGGTTATTTAATAAAAACCAAGTCATTACATTTGCCACCATCAAGAGAACCTCCCCAAAGTACTATTAATTATCCTTTTGTTTCTATGGGAGACGAGGTTTTTGCTTTGTGCAATAATTTCCACAACTTTTTGCAAAAGAAGTGGATAAGTGAATTCATGTTCAATAAACTTGGTAACCTCAAAAACAACAACCAAGAGGATTATAATAAATTAACTTCCTATAGCCAAGTTAAACAAAAACTTCAACTTTTGCAAAGAATATTATACAGAATGTCTGTGATTATTTCAGTAATGGGGGAAAAGTATTGTGGCAAGATATGGTTAATAAAGGATATCAACAATTAAAATATTTTTATACAATTTTTTTTAAGTTGGATTTTATTGGTTAGTAACGAATAACTAATGATTATGCTGAGAGTCAAAAGTCTTTAATAGCCTCCAGTAGTTTCTCAACCAATTGTCATCTTCAGTGTCATGGCTTCTTGGCAGTGTCATCTTTATATAGATAAGATTCTGTAAGTTGCTGACTTGTACATTCAATTTTTTTGCTGTTTGAAAGACCACCATGCACCTTCTACCCATTGGTTCCTGTATACAGGATCAAGAAATTGGTGGTTGACTGTAAGACAAACTGACAGCCAAATTAAGTTGTGGTAAGCACACCACTCATAAAATATTATTGTGGATAAATAGTAATGATGGCTGGATGAAATGGATAGTATTTTAGAACTATGCAGTGCCTAATGTGCAATACAATTTACAATGTTATAAATACATCATTCACAAACAGAACATTAAAAAATTGGATAAAATTAGGCCACACTTTTTAAAACAATATTTGATGTCCTGTTTATTTTTTGTACACAAGCATCCTGTGTTTTTGTGTATTAGGAAAACAAATAAGTGTGTGAAAATCAATGACTCAAATATATACACTGTATCATGTCTCACTTTATTCAGTTAACTACTGCAAATCTGTAATAGGACATGATCCAGTTGAATCACATCATTCATTGTTGGGTATGTTGGTCATTGTAGCAGCAGCGGGTCACCGAAACTATTTGCTGATGTGTCATCATGTTTTCAACCTCCTCACTTATGTTTACAGTGCACACAGTTTGTTATGAGATTTCTTGTTCTAACAAAAAAAGTTGAATGCATTAAAATACCACAATTTCGGTTTTCATAAATTGTCAGTAAAGGATCCTGATTTGTAGGAACCATTAACTTTTCTTAAGTTCCTTTCTGTATCTGTTTGTAAAATGTTTATTTTTCTCTTGACCATTTCCCAGTCTGAATTTTAATCAAATTCTTTATATTTTCCTGCTAATTTTGATATGCGCAATTCTTTTTTTCTGCAATTACAATGTTTTACTTTCCTTAAGTTAGGATGTTGTTAATATAATTAGTTTATTTCGACTAAAAACTTGATTTTACTCAAGTAAAAAGTTCACCTTTTTTTGCTATCATTTTGCACAGACTTACACTCTATATTGATAAAGCACATTCCGAATAATGCACCTGCACTATATTTTCAATGTGTTCACTACATGTAGTATCAATTTGCTGAGCTGTGAAGAAAAAGTAAACCAATTGTAAAAGATTGTATCGCTTAATTTCATGCAAACATACATATTTTCATGTGTGAGATAGGGTCCAGTTAAATTAGGAAAGACTGTTTTGGTTTTTAGTTTATTGTATAAAGAAAACAGTACTCATGATACAACATTCAATTGAATTTAACATAAAAACATTCATTTTACAACATACAAACATTTAATAACTAAATACAATTATTGTCACACATTAACATTTAAAAACAGAACAGAACAGGTTTAAAAATTAATTATAATGCCTGTAACAAAAAACAAAAGGGGTTTCATCAAATGAAAAACAAAATGGCTGAAGATTTTTTGGGAAGCCAGTATTCCTTCATTTTGAGTAAACACTTGAACAAATCACTTGATAATACTTTCGTATGCAACACTGTTCTGTGAGGTAACTCTAAATGGTGCATCACAAAATCTACTTTGCTGTCGCTTGAATGCACTTACTAGTAAGTTCCCTGAGTTGCAGAATTCACTCACTGTTATGAACACAATATTTTGTATTTTGGTAAATTTCAATATATGTTCATTTTTTATTCTATCAGACAAACTCCAGTTAATCTATATATTTATATTTTTTTAAGTAAAATAATCTTAAAGCAATCATACAAAAAATACACTAAAAATTCTGAAGTGTCTTCATTAATTTTTTTTGTTAAATTTATAACCATAATACCGAAATGACAAATAAATTAGTTCTGTCTTTTAGGTTTATGTACATTTCCATAGACACCTATGGGTCTATATCTAATAGTACTCCTTTTTATAAATATATGTAACTTATAACAATATGTAAAGCTTTTTGCAAACATAGATTACAATGTTTTTGAAGGCAGTCTAAAATATGCAAGGAGTGTTGAGAGATATTAATTTAATTTTATCAAATTGTTAAAGATACCCAGTTTCTATTTTAAATACAATTCCTCTTAACTTGATGTTCTACATGGACCTCTACAATTTTCTTAAAATTTTGACTACTGTTTTTGAGTCATAGTGCCCCTAAAACAAAAACTTTTCAGAGTAAACATTCCATTTTGATTTAATTTAAATTCCCTTTGGTCTCATACCTGTCATGGATGTTTACAATTTTTTCAGATTTATGAGACCTCTTCTGGGCCCTATGGTCCTAAAGTTCTGAAATCTTAAAAACTGAACTATAATCAGATTTTGAATAAAATTCTTTTTAATTTGATACCTGCCATGGAGTTTCATGCCCTCTCAGTTTTGCTTCCAGCCTCCCTATTTTTTGGGGAATTGATCTACAATATGTATTTAGGAAAAATATATGTTTGACCATTCGGTACATCCTGTCTTACTATTCGTAATGGTTAACAGACATCTAGTTTGCAGAAGCAAGCGATATTAGTCTGTGAGAAAAAGTATATATATGGAATGACAAGTTTTACAAAAATCTGTTTATACAGTCAAAAGTTATCATGAGACTATGCAACCATGATGACAGATTTTTAACAGTTGCTTAGAGATGCACAGCAGACAAACACATCATTGTGAGGCTAACAAAAATTGTCATTTACATGCACACAACAGTCTTGTACAGTGTTTCATTGTGAACATTGGAAGGTTGGTATTGTTGTTGGTAAGCAACAGAATGTGCCAGAAGGAGTTAATGTATAAGTGAAACAGTGAATTCTTATTGGGTTGTCTCCCCTCTCTCTTCTCTTAGGAACCTAACACTATACTGGGTTGGCACAGGCTTGCAGGTTTCTACCTCAAATAGACAGACAGAAGCCAAGCAGTTGAATTGATACTGGTAACTTTACTTCACTCTTAAAAAATACCAAACTTTGAACACAAAAACATTACATATTTTTAATGTGAAAGTACACAGCACATCTTTATATATTGTATGAAATACATATACATAGTACAACAAAGATACCAATAACGTAGCAAATGTAGTGAGCTATCAGGAAACAAGAAAAGCAAACAAATTGGTTATAGTGAAAAATTGTGTAACTGTAAAGCAAAAAGTGACCACTGTTACATAGCTGGAGTCCTGATACAACCTGAATGGGCCACCCAGCTGTATTTTGAAAGGATTTGTGAATTGTAAAATAAAAAGAGAATATTATTTTAAGTGTATTTGGGGGGGGGGTTCTTTCACTTTGTACATTGACATAACACTCTTTGTTTTATTGACATGACAGTAAAAGGTGATTGCAATCAAGACCAAACTATTTAACCTGGATAAAATAATGTATTAAAACATTGTATTAAATTCTTGGATTTCGTTTGGATTACGATCAACTACCGTAATGCCCCTGCACACAAACTGGCAAAATATCTAGACAAAATTATTAGACAACAACATTGCAGTAAAAAACAACACTGACCTAGTAACAAAAATAAAAGACACACATCCCCCATAATGCCACATTAGCCTCCTTTGACATTAAAAACCTGTACACAAACATCCCAATCTCTGAAACAATCACCATCCTACAAAACAAACTCAAACAGAACAACACACCAGACGAACTTATCAATGAAATAACAGAAACTCTGAACATTATCACAAAACATAACTACTTTACTTATAACAATAGATACTACACACAGAACGATGGCCTACCCATGGGCTCCCCCATATCCAGCATTCTAGCAGAAGTCTTCCTCCAACACTTAGAAAAAACAAAAATACTCACAAACAATGACAGACACTCACATAAAATACTATATTGGCACAGATACGTTGATGACATTCTAATACTATACAGGGGAAACAAAAGACAATGTGAACAGCTACTAACGCACATAAACAAAATACATAAAAACATAACCTTCACTGCCGAATACGAACACAACAATACCATAAACTTCTTAGATCTCTCCATCACAAAACTAGAACACAGGCACAAATTCAGTATATACAGAAAACCAACTACAACTGACACACTAATACACAACACCTCCAATCACCCAATACAACACAAACTAGCTGCTTTTAGAACCATGATACATAGACTTAACAACATCCCCTTAGATGAAATAGACTACAAAGACGAACTAAACACGATAAAATATCTAGCAGAATCTAACGGTTATGACAGAACAATAGTCAGTAAACTCCTACACAAAACAGACAAAGACAGAAAACAACAAATTCATAACACTAACATACATCAACAAACAAACAGAAAAAATTGCCCACAAATTCAAAAAAGCAGGATACAGAATCGCTTACAAAACTACTAACAAAACAGAACACACACTATCAAAACGCATGCCCAAAGTACAAAACAAATTCGATCTACCCGGTGTATACAAGCTAAATTGGTCAAATTGCAATAAATTCTACATAGGCCAGACAGGACGTAGCTTCAAACAGAGATACATTGAACACACAAAAGCACTCCACACCACTACAGAATCTACCTTTGCAAACCACCTCATTGAAGCAAACCACACATATAAAAACATCGACAATAACATGAACATTCTACACGTACACACAAAAGGCCGAAAACTAGACACTCTAGAACAATTATAAATATACAAACACACAAAAACAAATAAAAACGACATCCTAAACGAACAGACACAATTCAAATCGCACGCATTATTTGAACACATCTCACCACACACACACAGCTTCGATCTTTTGAAAAACTATCCCGTCGCCAACAACAAGATGGACAACGCTACCTATGGCAGCCTCTGATGAAGCCTTCTAAAGGTGAAAGCCGGTTTAGGCTGTAAGGTAAAACTTTACGTTTTTACTTATAAAAAACTTAGTGTTCCGAGTCGTCAATACTATAGTGATATTTACATTGTATTAATTTACCAGGGGAGAAGGGGGGCTAAAAATTTGTAAATCTTAGCATGTATTGTTGCATATTTTGTAAGTGTGCATGTTTTGTTGTGTCATGTAGACGCCTAATTACTCTTCACTTTTCAACATAACACTTTCTTTTATTTTAATAGTTAAAATTAATTTTGTTAAGAAATTTACAGTTGTCCACTCTACTAGCCCCTACATGGGCTAAATTAATAAATCAACTTTACTGAGAAATATATTTACTACAATTAGCATGCTTTTATAAGAAAAATATTTTGTACTTTAGTATACAGTAATTCTTAACAAAATCAGACTTCCAAGTTTGAAAAAACTTAACATCTAGGTATATGAATTACATTCCCAGTAAAAGAACACAATTTCCTTTCTTAAAACTAAAACAAGAAAACATTACGTTGTTGAAACAGTCAGTATTGCATAGAGGACAACCATTTTTTTCATCAAAAGAAAAAGTTAAAAAGTAAAATTGTTTGCAATTTTACAATAAAGTTTTAATAAAATTATTACATTCTTCTGTTGACATTTATATTATGTACTGACTACTCACTAAACCTAACTTGCTACTGCTAACCTTATGTTTAACTTCCATAATCTTCTTTATAATATTCAGCAAATTACTCGTAATAACTCCATTCTTTTGGAGTAGCAGTTCCAGTGTGAAGTGACTTCCAGTGCTTTAGAATTTTGACTATTTGTTAGTGTTTTCAAGACATACAATTGACATATTTTTATAATCTTTAGTTGGTAGGCCTCTTAGCACCAGAAAAGCCCTGTGTTTCATCACTTGAAGTAGGATGGTTAACTGATTGATCTGATATAGGAATTTCACTTTCCTCTGAGCTCTTGTTTTTGTGTGAATGTTCAGGGGAGTCTTTAACAATGCCTGGAACTTCTGAACTATTATAATCAACTGTATCAACAACTGACTGTTGGTTTGCTGTTGGGATATGGTCTGTCAGAGACATAACTGCACAAAAAATCTTCAGAGAAAAAACGGACAGTTCATAGGTGGAATCCCATGGCATGAATTTGTCTGGAGTGCACCTTGTTGAATGTGTTGTAGAACTAATGAAAAGCTCCCCAGTCATCCAGCCAGATGAGGATGACATTCTCTAGTTTCCTACCAAAGCCCAGTGTCCAGCATGTTTTAGTTTGGTTAATCTCTGAGGCGAATTTTTGTAAAAACAAAAATTGGGGGTAGACTGTTTTTTTCTTCGTATTGTTTAAATTAGCAGCCATCTTTACTATTTCTTTTATGAATTTGCTAACTGCATATTTGAAAATATAACTGCATAATTTGCAAATTCATAAAAAAAATAGTAGACTGTTTTTGTTAGCAATAACACAGGTCTCTACAAAAAAATTTTTTTTCTGTAACACTAATAAAATATCATTTTTCTTATGTATTTTGTACCGCTGAATCCAAAAATGACAACGAAAAAAGTGTATCACTTACAGTTTTTTTGTTACAGTTATTTCCTA
Source organism: Magicicada septendecula (assembly GCA_034769895.1). Classification (NCBI taxonomy): domain Eukaryota; kingdom Metazoa; phylum Arthropoda; class Insecta; order Hemiptera; family Cicadidae; genus Magicicada; species Magicicada septendecula. The sequence goes on from CM068367.1 coordinate 1,092,223,681, forward strand.
AATTTTGTTGAAAGGGCTGAAAGTAAATGGTGCAGATCCAGATGTATTAATATACAATGAATATATTTATTATTTACTAAACTAAATATGTTACATACATCTATTTCACTCTATTTCAAAGAAAAAAATATTTTTGTACCATTTTTAAGGTCTGGTTTAGTTTTTATTCACTTTTTCCTCTTATGTGGCGTCAAATCTTCTTTTTTCAAAAACCAGCAATAATCTCCCATCATAGCAGGATCCCAGCAGCCTTGATATCATGTCTCAATGGTTTTAATATCCTGGTGAAACCTCTCCCCATGTTCATCATTTATTGTTCCTAAATTCTTGGGGAAACTCCATATGCGAATATAAGAAATGTATTTTTAGCGACATTCGGCAACCCATGGCTTTGTAAGCCTTCAAAAGATTTTCAACCAAAGTTTTGTAGTTTTCTTCTTTTTTGTTGCCAAGAAATCCTTTTACTACTTTCACAAATGCTTTCCATGCTGCTAGCTCTTTTTGGTTTGTCTTTTTCTCAAATTCAGGGTCACAAATTACTTTTCTTATGTCAGGTCCAGTAAAAATAACTTCTTTGATCTTAGCTTCACTAAGTCGAGGAAAAAGTTCAGTCAAATACTTGAATCCATCTCCTTCTCTATCCATGGCTTTGACAAAAGTCTTCATCAATCCCAACTTGATGTGTAGCGGTAGAAGTACCTTCTTAGGATCAACTAAAGGGTCGTACAAGATGTTTTTCTCTCCTGGATCGTAAGATGTTCTCATTGGCCAAACCTTCTTTAGAAAATGTTTCTGAGTATCTCTACTATTCCATAAGCAGAAGAAACAGCAAAACTTTGTATATCCACATTGGAGGCCCATTAATATGGTAATTAACTTCAAATCTCCACAGATTTGCCACTTAAACTCTTCGTACTTATTTGCATTTAGAATAGCAAGCATGTTGTCATACGTTTCTTTCATTAAAAGTGAATAAGCTACTGGAATTGATGGCTTCTTATTCCCATTATGAAGTAGAACAGCTTTAAGGCTAGATTTAGAGGAATCAATAAAAAGGCGCCATTCTGTAATAATATGATGTATTCCGCCATTCTGTAATAATATGATGTATTCCAAGTTCAGCCATCAACCCCACAATGTCGAAACATAAACACATTGAACACTCCAGTTTATAAAACACCGAGAAGTTAGCATTTCTTTTTCTGAAGGAGGTAATGGTTGTTCCTTTTGCCAAAAGATTCCACTCTTGCAGTCTTGAGCCGAGAAGTTCAGTTTGCTGTTTTGATAGCCTTAAGTCACGGACCAAGTCACTTAGCTCATTTTGCTGAATGAGATGAGGGTCACTCGAAGGAGGCAAATAAGTAGGATCAACATTTGTTTTCCAATAAATCTTCAGTTTCATTATGTAGATCTTCATCGTCATGGAGCTCTGGAATGACATCTTCAAAATTTAATGGTGGAGCTGGAACTGGTAAGCCTTTTCTGTGAGGAACAGGTCTAATTGCATAAGGCACACCTGGGCAGTCAATTTTATTTTTTTCCTTCTTTGAATATCCTGCAGTATTGGTTAGACAAAAATAACAGTCATTAAATTGGTTGATTGGCTCACGCCAAACCATAGGTACAGCAAATGGCATAGAACTTCTGTTACCTCTTACCCACTGAATAAGAGTTACATAACAACTCACACAACAAATATGGGGAGCTCAATTTTTATCTTGGTCCCCTACCTTGCAACCAAAATACAAAAAGTATGCTTTTTTCACATTTTCTGTTATAAAGAAAATCAACTCCCCCACCACTGTTCTGCAATGCTGCCAACCGTCTTATTGTGAAAACAGAAAAATATTGTACGGGAACAATACATATGGCACTGCAACATAAGAATGTGACGTGCTGGCTCTTTTTTGATTGTTTATTCGTTATTTGCAATACAAATGTATACTAAAAATTATATTTTGATCTGTGTTACAAATACACTGTCGACCATAATTATACAACAGACTGTAACTAGTTCACTACACTTCCATGATACTGCCAGTTTTTCTTCCCAGTTTCAGCTATTGCTTTTGGACTTGGAAGTACAATGGTGACATCAGTTTCATCCATGTTTATAATCCTGTCTGGTGAAAAATGATGTTTATTCAGTACAGAGCAGTAGTTGTCAAAAAAATCTTTGACGTTAGTTTTATTAAATGTTGTTGCTCTTGGAAGACCTGTGTTCTTAGGCTTCCATGAGTAAGGTCAGTGATATTTCACAAAGCTCTTAATCCAGTCAACACATGTATTGTTATCTATATCCCAGCTTGATGGACACTTAATTTTATGAGTATTACTGAATGCTCATTAGCAAGCTTTCGAGTTTGCATATACATTAGTCCATAAATGCATTTTTGAAGCTATAGTTAAATAATCACTTAATAGTTCACTTGATGAACATGATATGTATTTTTACCCTTAATTTTGATGCTAGCAATCAAGGACCTACAGTGTCCTCCTCAGAAGTGTTACCAGAATCAAGAAGTTGACTTACAAATCCTGTGAGTTTTGTGATTTTATAGCTTGAAGCCTCTTAAAAAGCATGGACTTGGTGAGGCCATACTTTTCTGCAGTAACTTGTTTTCTTTACCTTTAGGAGTTCATGCAGTGTTTTCATTACATTCTCTTCTAAGATATCACTGCGAGTTGTTTTTCTCTGATAAGCCTGCGTCATCTTTAATAAACAGAAATCAAACATTGTTTAAATAAATTTTGCAGTTGGCTAGGCCTATATATATTTTTAAAATGATATTAACTGGTCACTTATATTATCAACTCTGTTTCATTGTAATGTATTAATTATTCAGTTAATTTAATCTTAATTTGGTTTGAGCAATTTTATTAGCTCTTTTTAATATGGTAGCTTACAAAAATGCTTAATTAAAAATCTTATTAATAACTATTAAAAGTTATTAAAAGCTTACAAAATATTTTGATGACTTCTGTTGTAAACTAATAACATGGAATTAACAACAGCTTGAAAAGATTAACTGCTGTTCCTTGTTTGGTAATGGATGTTGATATTCTTTATTAATATTTACTACATCATTAATCTGTCATATAAATGGTTATTAAAAAATTTATCTCACAAGGGAGTGTGTCTACACTAGCCTCTTCCAACCCTGTACACATTATCCCCTGGTTAAGTATATTACTACCGACTCGGAACACACTTTGTGTTCCGAGTTGGTAGTGATATACTTATATTTACCACAGTACCGTAGCAAAGGCTGGATACGGTAGTAGTTTTAATCATTATGACGCCGCCCGTGAAAGCCTAAGAAACAGAATGTTAGGTTAACTTGAACTACTTTCACCAAAAAAAGCTGAATGTACAACCATATCACTAAGACAAAATAATGTACTTTTAAAGTTACTACAATTAATACAATAATAAAAAAAAAAACTAAAAATATCTTACATTCAATTACCACAAAAAGTTATATCAGCAGCTACTAAAAATCTTCATAATATTTCTCCATGTAAATACAGCAAGTGTCCTTCTTCTTATTCTCATAGCTAATTAGACTAGCATTTTAGGAATTACAATTATGCACCGGATGAGCCTAACAGTGTAATGTGGCGAGGACCGGGTGTCAATTGAATGAACACAATACTGGTGTCTGATGAAGAGTCTCATCCTAATCTTACACGTCAATTGATAATACGTCTTCTGTTTTTGATTGTTTTAAGAGAAATTAATTTCGTGAAATTTTTAAGTGGTACTTTTTACACCTTAAAAAAAAATATTAACTATTGTGACCAAACGAAACTACCCTCCTTTATTCTTAAAAGCCACACTGTTGGGTTCGTCAATTTGTAACAATTTAAAAGTGTTTTGTGTTTATTTAGAATATTATTAAAAGGCTGTAGTCGTTGAAGGTTACTAATTTTGTAAAGCGATTTTAAAATGTAACATTCGAGGTTACTCTAAGTGTGTTTACAATTGTAGAATTATAATTGTCTGAAAAGAATTCCCTTAGATAAAACAAATAAAATAGTTGTGTTAATATTATTTAAATACTAGCTTTGCTTAAGTTTAATAGTAAAGTATAATAGTTGGTCGCTTGATGATGGTGATCGTCTTGTTGATACTAGCTGTGAAACTTCTCTTCCAGGTCGATAACAGTCTAAGTACGTTACGTCTAGTAATGTCTGGACAATAGAACAAATATAATATACTTTCACGTACCTGGTCGTGTTTTCTAGAAGTTCAATAAGCTGTCAAAACGGTTTACAAAAACCAACTCACTTTAGCTACAAGGTTAAGTTGCCTTGTTTAATAGTGGGCGCCACACGGATTTATTTTGGGAAAATCCCATGGAAAACCAATGAATAGAATTAATTAATGATTTAAAAAAAATTAAAATAATTGTTTATTACCTTTATGGCAATGGTATTCAAAATATTTAATCACAACTGAAGGTTGTTTTGAGTTTTTTCTGAATAAAATATTTAGTTACTTTTTAGAAATAAATTAAGTCGAGTTATGCTGTTAATAACATATGCTGTTAAGGGTTTTTATTCATACCCTTGATAGAGAATTTAAACAAATATAATTAAAACATACAATGATGTACAATTGTAAATAAGTTGTTACATACCCTGTAAGGCTTGCTCAGAGCATAAGCAATAAATCTGGTTAAGTCCAGATATTTCTTTTTACTTTAAACATTAATTTTATTTAAATCTCAGGTGTAAGTTCTTTGAGACACAAAAAAGAAAGTTTATGCCCACACAATAGCTAATGAATTTCTGATATAAGATAGACTAGTAATGTCTTTGATGTTACTATTACAAATAAAAATAAAAATAACCTATTTCATATGTTTTGCGTTCGTCACGCTTGGTTTATGATTTACAACGTTATATTTTGAGAACACTTATAACTAACATTCAGCTTAACTAATATTGACAAATTCATTAAATAAATTTAGACATGGTGTAATATAGAAAAATGTTTCAGTGTTTTTGCGTCAGTACAGATCAGTGTATCAAAACGTACAGGTTATGGCGCTCGTAGTAAAATGAATAAATGTTTACACTGTTACCTGGTGTTTTAATCTTTCGATTAAAATTTCAATTAACACCTCGATAATCGGATTATAATGATTATCGTTATTCACTACACACGCACAAGAACAGAGAATTTCGATCCACTTCTGACTTAAAGGATCATAAATAATACTATTTAATTCTTTCTTCTGTTCATTATTCTTCCCGCACTAAATGAAATAATACTGCACATAATCACAACGATTCTTTGTAGACTATCTTGAAGTAGTTGTACGTTGTTGTCAAACTGTTTCCTTTGGTGTACTATGGTAATGACGCTATCAGTAATTAAAAATGATGAGATGGCCGGCGTGCGTTCCTCGCTAAATGAGATTAAGAAGTGTCTGCTGAAAATCTGTTCCAGCTCTTTTTATACTCGACCCCTTGATCGGCTCTAGGCAACATTGTTAATTACTAAGAAATTTTGTCATTGGCTTAGACAGGTGTGATGAACGTATTGTCTTTTCAACCGTCAAAAACGGTTTCCCAACCGCCAAACTCTGAGATGATTGACAGTTGTCGATGTTATTGGTGTTGATAACCAAATTTCTTAAGCATATTTTGTAAATGATGCTAACGCCTTTCCCGCACTTAATATAGTTGCGATTGGGGCTGTATCGCCATCAAATTAAAGAATATTTTGTCCTCTTTAATTTGATATAGTTTGATACCGAGTTAATTTCACTTTTACTGACATTGCTACATAAACAATGTTCAGGTACACTATTTCGCACTGTCGTCTGTTTACCGAAATCGGCGATGATACACTCTGACTAATATTGTTTGGGTTCTACATCGCGTTTTATCACTCAAACGTTTATTTGAGAACACTATTAATTCTGTACTGATATTTAATTACTGTACATTATGAATAAACCTTAACTTTATACATTGTAATGAACTGTTCCTACATACTATGATATTTCGTTTCACATTAATTTGCTCTATTCTACTAACTAACAATTGAATTATAAATTATATCATTTTAATAATGCTTATTGCTATGTTTGAGCATAACAATTGTTAAGTGTAGGTGACCTACATTTATATTACTTCCTAATAATCACCTCATTGATGATTGTTTGGTCTAGGCCTCGTTCAGGCATACCGTTTATACTGGAATTCTGCCTTAAAAGCTTTTATTAGTTCACAATTCGGTAATTTTGCTGAGGTAGCTTATTGGTATAAGATTCCCTCTTACCAACATGTTTATTTGTCATAAGTATATTTGAGATTGAAATATAGCTTCATTTTCATTTTGTGGCCATTGCTAATTTTAGTTCTTGGCCTCAATAATTACTAGTCATATTTAATTCATTCTCAGCCAAATGCTGATTCTGATCTCACATTATTCAGATTCTTATTTAATCATTTTTTTTTTTAGTAACATATCATATTCTGTTTACATTATTCACTGACTCGCTTGACAGCTTAAAGTGAATTTAAATTGTCCATCAGTTTGTGTCAGTTATAGTCTGGTTGTAGTGTCACACAGTATTTGGGTTTACTGTTCCCTGTGGCACTTCTGCTTCTTTCTTCTTCCATGATTCCTCTCTTCTTGGTTATTCTTATCATTACCTTATCTATTTATATTATCGTTATGTACTTGTTAAACCTGACAGTATATGTTTAGGTTATGTAACATCTGGTTATGTTACACTATTAAACATTGTTTCATAGATGATGGTGTTTTATCACACGTAACCTGGAAAGTAAAAAATAACCTTCATGAAACATGACAAATTAAAATGATTTACTACAGTTTTACAGTAGCCTATGTGTAATTTTAAAGAACCATGTTGAAAATTTAACTGTACGTAATGTGAAATTTCAAAAAATTGTTAATTCAATTTACCACTGAAGTAAATCAATGGCGATTTTTCGCCTTTCTTCCAAATGACCTCTGTCTGTTAATGATTTTATTTGCAGGCATTTTATTGCACATAACCTGGGACATAAAAAACATCATAAAACATTAATACAAATGATTTATGACAATTTTGTATTGTGTAATTTTAAATAAACTTGTTTAAAATTTAACTGTAATGCCGAAATTAACAAAATATTTTAATACAAGTTATAAAATTTAAAAAAATTGTAAATGGTACAGTTTAAAAAATAGTTTATATATTTTTATATGCCATATTTCAAGTTTTACTCAAACAAAATACCCATCCACAATCAGCGTAATACTACATTACTTTTCTTCTAACACCAAAAGAAAAGAATGACTTACTCTCCAAAAAAACCTTCATTTTGAGAAACTGTGTAAGGAATTACCAAGTTTAATTATTCTCTGACTTGCGGTCTGGACATAAAAAATGTATTAGAGACAAATGTGGGGTTGTATAAGGGTCCACAGGCATAGCTAATAGAGTATAAGAATCCTTTCAAAATTTTGTAATACTCAACATTTATTGTAATTTAAAATGTAGCTGTTGGGTACTGCTATATCTGCACAGATTGCTTTATGTGACACAAAATTATCAGATTTTACAAGAAGTTAATGTATTTGTTTTCAAATTATTGTAATAAGAATAACTTGGAAATTATAAATATGAAATGGTTTTAGAACTAATTAAGGTAAAAGTAGTAGGCCTAATAATCTGACGTAAACATGTAAAAAATCAGTATTGGTCAGTATCTGGGATGTAAGATTGAAAGTAGGCAAACAGGTTTTGGATATAATTAGCTAAGATTAGGTAATTAGATCTAATTAGAATATATACCTATGTATAATTTAGATAATTAGAATAACATGAGTGTTAATTGCACATACCTTTAAGGTTCTTCCTGCAGGAGGGTTGCTTTTAAAGCTGGATTGAAAGTACTCGCACGGGAACTGTTTGTTCATTATCTTAGCCTGTAGAAATGTCAGAGGCATCATCATTGCTGGAATATGTAGAAGAGTACGGAGAGATGGATGAAGACCCTTCATGAGGATAAAGCTGAGGTTGAAGCAGGAGGTTGTTGGGTTGTATTCCATTCCTCCTGTTCCTTTATTAGAAAATTCATGATTTCTGTATGTATCTTCAATTTTTTATGCTGAGGTACATCTTGTAGATATGGTAGAAGTTTCAACAAAAACTGGAAATAACTGTCTTGGCTGTTCGCGGTGGTCTGTTGGCTAAAAAACACAATATAGTTTTTTATTCTCAATCTCAAGGAGTTTCTCGTCATCATTAATTTTTTTCTTCTTTTTGAGTGGGCTTTTAAATGTTTTATTTGGCTCAGTTGGATTTTCTTGTGATTTGGGTAATGATGACTGTGGTTCATGATTGTCATTAATACAACCTTCGTTGTCGGTTTGAGCATTGATTGGCTCCTCAGTATTGCCGCTACTATCGTCAATGACTTCTTCATCTTCATTGATAATTGGTGGTTCCTCAATACTGGGGTGTGTCTTCTTCAGAGCAATAACATCCATCAGGAAACTCATTTGGCTGAAAAAAGACCATGTTCTTAATGGCCCCGTTGCCAGATTTTTCTTCGTAGCATCTTTTCAACTCCCTCCTAAAGGAATCCCTCAGACTTTTCCACTTTTTCTTGACTTCAGCAACTGGAAAAAAATAAAAATGGAAAATATTATTTTCCACTACTGGATAGTAATGAACAGAAAATGAAGGGATAAATATTCAGGGAAGCAGTAAAGCTATAGATATACTGGTGTGTGTGTGTTTTTTATTTATTTATTTATTATCAAAATACTCTTATACCATATTGGTGTCGGGTTACATCAATATATGATAAGTACATCAACTACACTCTATATACAAATTTTTTCCATGTTACTCTATCCATTGACAATGTCTTCGCTTCCCTCCAGCCCAAGCCTCTTTCTCTCAAAATGTTTCCCATCATTCCATCCCAATTCAGTCGCGGTCTTCCTCTCTTCTTTCTCCCCCCTGATTTTGCCTCCCAAACCTGTTTTACCATTCTATCACTATCCATTCTCTGCATGTGTCCCCACCAGCATAGTTGTCTCTGTTCAATAAAATCCAGAATCGATATCACTTCCAGATCCTCTCTTATTTGTGTATTCCTAACTCTGTTCTTCCTTGTTACTCATACTACTCTCCTAAGATATTTCATTTCTGCTGCCTGGATTTTACTTTTTTGGCTTTTGGATAGCACCCACGTCTCACAGCCCTATGTTAAAACCGGTCTATATACTGTTTTATACACACTCATTTTCGTTTTTCTTGATATCTCCTACTTATTTATAAATCTATTGTTTAATGCATAGTATACTTTTATTGCCTTTTCAATTCTTTCATTTAATGCGGCTTCTTGTTTCCCATTACTGTCTATCAGGCCCGTATTTTGGATGTATAACGCCCCTGTGCAGTCATTAATTTTACGCCCCCTATTCCCTGAGCTAAACTTCAGTGTCGCTATTCGTTTACAGACTATGGACAATAAATTGTTTAATTACTTACTTCAATTTTAAACTGTATTATAGACAGTATTTAAACTTAACTGAATACACAATATATGAAACAAAGGTGCAAGTTAAACATTTATACATTATTCTGAAGACGATATATGGTAAACACATAGAAAATAATCGCTACGGTTTAATAACCTCAGTTAAAAATATCACTGAAACATCCAATTTGGTCAGTCAAACGTATATGGTAGAAACACTGCAATCTCATACTAATCATTTTGTGAAATTTACCAAACTTAGAGAAATGACTTTCTTCTGACTTTTGGATTTGCAAATGCATTTATCACTCCCTCAAAATCCAGACTGACAGTGATGTCTGATTCTATGGCGAGCACTCTCGAACTGACCAGTCGTTCTTGATTCTGTGCTGTCCGTAGATAGTTCTTGATTCGTTTTAAAACTGAAAATGACCTTTCAGCAGAACAGTTTGTTGCTGGAGTACAGTTGTAGATCTTGAGTGCAGTGTACACATTTGGGTAGACATCACTAATTTTCTTCGAAGCCAACATTCTGCAGAGAAATGGAAGAAACGATAATTTGATACCATCTTCTGTCTTCATAGATAACAGATAGCTTTTCAAATGGATGCATTCTTCACCAAAGCTGCTTTCTATGTCGGAATCATAAATGGCTCGAAGTTTCTCTGCAGTATCATAAATTTGAGGAGCTTCTAGTTTGGTGATATTTGAGAGAAATGAAAATATTAAATTATATTCTTTGTAGACATTAACTCTCTTCTGTAACTCTGGAGAGTTTGTATGATCTTAGAATATGAAATTTCCATTCGTCTCCAGATCTTGTCATGTTCCAAGTCATCTGATCCTAGTTCTTCTTCAGGACTTTCTGGTTCCGCTTCTGATTCAGATGATTCATCAAAAAATCGCCTACGTTTAATTTGACATTTTGGTCTTGAAATCTCAACAGCTGAAGAAGAAGGAACTGATTCCAGACTCCTGATCTGATTAAGTTTCTTTTCAGCTGAATCTCTGTGATTGGGGAAACAGGTCTGAAGCTCAGTTAAATACACTGTAAGAGAGTTGTACATTTCAATAACAGTGGAAATGTCCATTTCCTGAGCTTGCAATTTTTTCATGACTTTGCCAAATTGTTGAAGAATAGAACCCGACACTGATGTCATGAATGCTACCTCAATGCTATTTAATTTCCTAAGAAGACCATCAGCTTGACATCTATCTTTACCCGTTTCATTTTCTGAAATAGTTCTTAATGCAGAAACCACTGCTTTCCAATCTGCATCCAAGCTCTTGCAAGCATCCTCACGTGCACACCATCGAGTTGTTGACAGTGATTTCAATGTCATGGTTATAGAATCAAAAAATGTTTCCAAGATATTCCATCTCCCTGTAGAATCTGCGAAGTAATTACATAAACTTTGCAATAACTCAAAAAACCGTACTGCAGCAATACAGCATTTCACTGCTTGTGAACCAACTAGATTTAGTGAGTGAGCTGCACAAGGAATGAAGAAAACAAGAGGATTTCTTTCCTTGAGTCTTGCTTGCAAGCCAGAATATATTCCAGACATGTTGGCCGCATTGTCATATGATTGACCTCTACAGTTATCAACTTTCAGACCATGTTGTTCTAAAGAATTCATTAGTGCTTCAAAAAGCTTTTCTCCAGTATGGCCTGTATTTTTCATAAAACACAGAAATCTTTCAACTGAGAGCCCACAATCAGTTACATATCTAACAACTACACTTAACTGGTCATTATGAGATAAATCTGGCGTAGAATCTACTATGACTGAAAAATATTTAGAAGAGATAACTTCATTGCCTATTTTTTCACTCACTGACTTTCCCATAAGATGTATTAATTCTTCATAAGTTGCTGGTGACAAGTATGATGTAGATCCTTTTCCAGGATTACCGAACCGTGCAATATGGTCAGCCAGAAAAGAATCGTACTCTGCAATTAATTCCAAACACATCATGAAATTTCCATTTTTCACAGAGCCAAACTTCTCTTCGTCTCCACGAAATGCTAAACCCCTAGAAGCTAGTTTTTTAACTACAGAAACAACTCTTTTTAGTACATTTCTCCAATATGTAACTTCATGTTCATGCTGGCTGAGCAATCTTTTGTCAATTCTGTTCATCTCATTTCCTCTACTTTTCAATTTTAACAAGCAGTCTCTGTGAGAAGCAGAATTTTCATGTTCGGCTATTCTTATGCCAGCATGGCTCCAATCATTGAAACCAGATGTTGCAAACAGAGATGTACCACCGAATAATTTGCATGGGGCACAGAACAGTGATCCTTGGCTGGGAGAATAAACAAGATATTCACGGTTCATAATTTCCCCATTTACTAAAATCCTATGGAATAGTTTCTTGCTGCAAAACCGTTGTGTTCCATCAACATATTGCCGCGAGAACTGTGAAAAGTCAGCGTCTTTGTTTTGATTAATACCATTTTTTATCAAATAATCCCAAGTGGGATCAGTGTTTTCCCAATAGAATGGATCATTACTAGGAATAGACACTGCAAAATCCACTTCTGTAGAGAGTGTAGCTTGTTCCTGTACTTCGAGATTTTCGACTTCCACATTGTCTTTACTGTTTTCCACTATAATTTCACCCGAATTTTCAGGCCTACACTGTTCACTTTTGTTTTCACCACTGAAATATGAGTCCAGTTGAGGTATTTTCTGCAAAATTTTACTCTCCCTCTGTCTTTTTTCCTCAGCTTTCTTGCGATATGCAGCACCACTTAACCTAGATCGCCCATCCATACCGTCCCTAAGCTATTATATCTTAACGGAAAAACCTATACAAATACTGTTTTGTAGAACATTTAAAACTGAATAATTCACTGTCAACAGTTAAAATACTCGGCGTATCGTATAAAATGCCTTGATTTTGAAAGTTAATAACAAGTTGGAACCACGTGGAACGATGAAACGCCAACTTAACTCTGAATTAATATTCGGATATGTTAACACACCAAAGAATACATTTAGACATTTTGCAAAGATAGTTTATCAGATTACTAACTCTATACTCAACACTAAATCCAAATTTTACGTCCTGTAATTTAAATAATACGAATAATAAACGTTATTTATAAACGAAAACACTGCTCACACCTTTACACTTTCGTACACAACGCAGAACGTAACCTCCAAACACAAAGCTGCAGAGCACGTGTAAAATTATTCACCACAGCCACGTAAATTACATCAGCCTAAGAAGGAATGAATACCAAATGTTTCAGAAACTATCCGCTAGAGGGCAGCACGAATACCATTCCAATAAACGACGTATGACGGCAATACTAACGAAGCAAAAGTTGAAAACGTAAATATACGTGATTACTGATTTTGGCCCGTCTGAAAAAAAACGTGTATATACGTGATTACTGTTCAAAGGGTTAATGCCAGAGCCAGAACGCTAATCTACTTCGGGCTTTATAATGATATGAAGCGATGTTTTTTTTTAACCAGCTATATTTTGCCGCCCTCAAAATTTTGCCGCCCTGTGCACCTGCACATGTTGCACATGCCTAAATACGGCCCTGCTGTCTATTATAACCCCTAGATATTTGAATTGTTTGACTTGTTCTATCTTCACTCCTCCAATCTCTATATTTATTATTTTCTCCCCCATTACCATTACCTTTGTTTTGGTCTTAATGCCCTTTCACTTGTAGCCATTAGCACTACATCATCCACAAAAGCCCCTTCTGCTACTTCTATACTTCGCAACTTCCTGTATCCAACATGCATTTTCTTAACCTTCAGTGAACACTTCCTTAATAATGTTGTCCATATACAAGTTGAATAATGTTGGACTCAGTCCACCTCCTTGTCTTAATCCATAGTTTGTTGTAAATCCTAACGACCTCATATTTTTACCAATTACATAATTAACATTATTTTTGTATAACCTCTGTACTACCTTAATTATTTTACTCCTTATTCCTCTATTTTTTAAACTTTCCCATATTTTTGCTCTAGGCACACTATCGAAAGCCTTCTCAAGATCAATAAAAGCCAAACATACCAATTTATCTTGTTGTATCGACTTCTCAGCTATCTGTTGCAGAGTAAAAATGTGATCCTGCACACTTCTCCCTGATCTAAAGCCACTCTGTGATTCCTCCAAACTATTTTCTAAAATTGGGACCAATTTATTATTCATTATCTGCTCATAAACCTTAACAATTGTATTTAACAGATTGATACCCCTATAATTATTACAATCTCTTGCGTTACCTTTCTTAAAAATAGGAACTATCAATGCTTCCTCCCATTCTCTTGGTATGTCTACACTTGTCCACACTTTATTGATAATTTCTAAAAGTATTTCTTTCCCCCTTTTCTCCATATTCTTTATCATTTCTGCTATAATTTTATCTGTTCCAGGTGATCTCCCACTTTTAAGTCCTTTAATCACTACTTCTAATTCATGCATTGTTATTTTTTCTTCTGCAACTTCACCATCCTCTCTATCTTCTTCTTCATTAATATTGACTTTATGATCATCTTTGTTGATTTCCTTACCACCTAGTAATCCTTGAAAGTATTCTTTCCATCTATTCATTATATCGTTTCTTTCTATCAGTATTTTCCCATTAGCATTATATGTACATAATCATTCTCAGTTTTTTCTTTTCTAAAAGATTTCAATACTCTGAAGAAAAGCTTTTGATTTTCCCACCTATCTCTTTCCAATTTTTCTCCAAAATCTTTCCATGCACTCTCTTTTGCTTTTCCAACTAATTCTTTAACAATTTTTCTTTGTTGCTTATATGCTTCATAGTTATCCAGAGTTCTATTAGCTGTATACTTTTTCCATTCCCTTTTCTTCCTTTTAATCTGCTCCTTTATTTCATTAGTCCACCATACCGTCTGCTTTCTTTTATTATTCATTTTAGTAACACCACAAACCTCACTGCTGTATCTATAATTATATCTTGCATTATTCTCCAGCCTTGGTGTATATTAGCATGCCTTATATTTTCACTTACCTTTTGTAATTTTTGCTCGATCACATCTTTAAACCTATTACTTACATCTCTACTTTTCAGTTTATACGATCTGATAGATTTATATTCTATTATTCCTTCTTTATTGTATATCTGTTTTTTATCTAATTTTTCTTTACATTTGGTCATTACTAAATAATGGTCGCTATATATTTCTGCACCTCTCCAGACTCTAGTGTCCATTATCATTTTCCTATTGGTCCTTTCAACTAGTATATAGTCAATTATCGACTTCTCTCCCCTATTTGGTTGTTCCCTTGTGAATTTATGTATATCTCTGTGCTGATAAAAAGTGTTTGTCACAATAAGATCATGTAATAAGCAGAAATCCAACATTCTCCTACCGTTATTGTTTCTCATTTCTTCTCCATATATTCCTATTACTCTTTTATATATCTCATCTATTTTACCCACTCTACTGTTAAAGTCACTGACAATATATTTATTTCCCTTGGCTTCCTCTGTTACTTCCGATAGTTCTTTCCAGAAATTTATCTTTTACTTCCACCTTCTCATCCTCGTTTGGTCCGTATACTACTATAATTGTAAAATATTTTCCCTTTTGACTCTCCAGCTCCACCAGTAGTAATCTTTCTGATACTGCTTCCCATTTCCATATCTGTCTTACTAAATCCCTGTGAATTATGCATCCCACCCCCGCTGCAGCTCTCTTATCTTCATCTACTCCACTATATATAAGTACGTGATCACCATTCATAATAATCTTACCCCTTCCTTTTTTTTTAGTTTCGCTTAATGCTAAAATTTCTAATCTATATCCTACCAATTCTTTAATTATTTCCTCCTCCTTGTTATATAAACTTCTGATGTTCCATGTTCCTAAATTCCATTTACGTCTATTTACTTCATGTGCTCTCCCCATTATCCTATCCAGTTTCTCTGCTCTGTCCGTTCCCTTTATGTCCGTCCTCTCATTACTACTCAGTTTTTTGGTTTAGCTATGT
Organism: Magicicada septendecula; assembly: GCA_034769895.1. Classification (NCBI taxonomy): domain Eukaryota; kingdom Metazoa; phylum Arthropoda; class Insecta; order Hemiptera; family Cicadidae; genus Magicicada; species Magicicada septendecula. The sequence goes on from CM068367.1 coordinate 1,092,239,203, forward strand.
CCAACTTCCCTTTACTCTTATTCCATCTCCATTCTATTCCATCTATAATTACTTTGTTGTACCCTTTTTTAACTTCCCTTCCTTTTTCCCTCTCCTCCTTTACCATCTTTCTTAACTGTCTTTGTATTTCTCTTTCCTGCTTCGTTAAATCGTTATTAATGTATATTCCTTCAGTACCTGTATCCTTTTTTAATTTATATTTATTTTCTAGAATTTTCATCTTATCTTCCTCCTTTTCTAATCTAACTACCCACATTTTTTCCCCTATTTTATACACTTCGCTGGTCTGCACATTTACCTCCAGATACTGTCCTATAAAATTCTCTACGTTCTTTTTAATCTCCGTTTTGTTATCTGGACCTACTTTTAATCCACTTATGATCACATTGTTTTTCCTTCTATCTTTCTCCAAATATTCCACTGTATTTCTAACCTCAGCCAACTCTTCTTAATGTCCATATTTTCTTTCCTAAGCGCTTCGTTTTCATCTTTTATGTTTTCCATTTCTTCCGCATATTTCCTTTGGTCCTCTCTTACTCATTTAATTTCTTCAGTTAACTCATTTTTCATTTCTTGTGTAGTTTTCAATATTATATCTAACTTGTCTTCACTTGCACTAGACGTTTCAACTGGTGATCTCATCATTTTTTTACTTCTTCCGAATGCTTCATTACCTGATCCAACTGTTCTTTTTTTTGTCCGATCATCTGTACTATACTCATCACTATCCATTTTTAATAACCTTCTTATGGCTGTTGGCCGCGCAAAAAGCAGGACCCCAGTCAACCCGTCGGAAGTCCACACTTCTATCAGCCAACCCGCCTTCCCAATTAATTAATACAATAGATTAATTTTTAAATACAATACAATAAAATTATAGTGATATAATATACAATAACATACCATAACAATACAATACAATAATACTATATAACAACTTGTCTACACCATTAAATAATACAATAAGTTAATTTCAAATACAATATAATAATATAAAAAACAAATAAATATCACAAACAAGTTCCACTATAATTTAAAAGATAAAAACAACAAAATCCCAAATAAAAATGTTAAATTCCTCAGTCGGAATCGAACCCCCAAAACTCCAAACAGAAATCCGCCGCGCTACCGATGTTACTATTTATCTTGATTACACTGCAAGCCACCCTCCCTTTCTACATATTACTCTTTATCAACACTTATGATAACAAAACAACCTTATCTGTTGTACTTAATTTTTGCCCTACTTCTTAAGTTTATTTCAATTAAATCCTACTTCTTACTTATTGCCTTAAACATACCACACCTAGTAAATATATATATTTTTAACACTTAAATAACGTACACTCCCTATACCAATTTACCAACAAATCTTGCAAACTCATTAATATCTCTAATCATGGCACATAACCTTCATTCTGATTTATATCATTATACCCATTCACAAAACTTTCTTTTCTTCCAATAGACTGTAACACCCACATTCACCCTTCAACATTTACCTCTATACCGTCGTTTATTATCCTTATCTTGCCAATAATTCAAACTTTTAAACAAATTTAACAACAAAACTATCACTACGAAGGCAGGCCGACTTGTCGGTATCTACCTGTCCTCCAACTGTTTTTTTAATGATAATTAACTAAATTAATTATGGGCATCCACTCGGTGAGCTATTTTGTAAAAATTAATGTTCTTTGTATTATTTTTACTTATTCATTTTACTTATTGTGTTCTAATTTTATCTTTATTCTTTGATGTACCATCTTTTATTTATTTTACTCTATTGTAATATCAAAAAAATATAATTAATTTTCAAATGTCAGTGGTATTTTGTAGAGCCCCAAGTTGTTGGTGCCAATTTTGTATCACTAATAAAAATTATTACTTAGGCCTCACGTTGTAAGCGCCAAATGTGTTATGTTTGTGTGTTTACTGATTGTTAATGAGTGAAATGTTCAAATAATCTCAGCAATATTCTAAGTTGTATGTTTAATAATATTTATTTATAAATGAGAACACACTTCTTTTGCTGCTCTGAATCAATCAATTTTTATTCCTTAATTCTCTTATTATAATAATTTTCTTTTTTTTCTATTAATTAATAACAAATTTTCCTTTTTTAAGGTTCCTGCTCCATCTAGCTCTCCAATGCATGAAAAAATTTTGTATCTCAGGGTTATAACCAAATTAACAATCATCTTCAGTAAAATATTATATTCATACAACAAGTTTTATGCTAATAACATACATGAAGAAAACATTTTAATGTGTAGTATTTAATTGTTGTTTGTGTACTGTATGATTGTTTGGATGTGAGTTCTTGTGATTATACAAAAGAAATCAATTCAGATAATTTTACAAACTTAATATTACACATTACAAATATAAAACAATTAAAATAATTAATAATTAGACATTAGTAATACAATTGACAAGAGAAAAAATTAAAAAATAATTGTCTATTATATAGCTCATAGTTCATGAATTCTCAACATGGCGTGCTGCTGTCCCCCTTCAACTACATTGAAATAAAGCAAGAGATGCCATTTTCCTTGAGTTGTATACACACTACTGAATGTTTAAAAAAAAATACAAGAGTTCTACACTTTTGTTTGTTCAAAATAAGTTTGTGTCACTCACTTTGTATATCATAGATTATGTTTGTAAATGTAGTCGTACTAAATGTGTTCATTATTTAGTTTGTATTGAAGTGTTGTGTAAAAGGATGATAGTTGTCAAGATGGCTTAGTATTAAAACGATGTCACCAAATTCAAGATGTAGTACTCCATTTTAGGATATTATTTTCAACTTTCCTTCTTCAGGTTGGTCGAATATATATTGTTCGTTAGTTTACTGATATCTCCTATAACTTTACTTGTCTTTTTACTATTATTTTCTTCTCTAATATTGGTTGGATTGGCAACTGATTTAGTTTGTTCTTTTTGCATTGAATGTCCACACTAGACAAAAAGAACTTTTCTTCCTTGTAAAACCAGCTTTGGATTCATCTATAAGAGGCCTTGGTTTGTTTGGTGTATTTTTCGGTCTCAGGGCTGTTTTATGCGCCTCCAGTAAATATACTTTTTAATATAACCTTACTTTTCTGCTTATTTTTACATAATCCTGTTTGTTTTTATTTCACTTAGTTTTATACTGTCACTCACACTAATGAAGTTGATTTTATTGTTATATGGTCACTTTATATAAAATACATGCCATTCTCACCTTTTGGCCATACTAGGTTCACCACTTTATATTTTTATTATTGTTTACATTGTGTCATTTGCACTGTTTCATTATTATTATTTATCAATTTTCTATTCACTTATCTCACCTTGCATGTTTTTCGAATAAACACAATTATGAAAATAATTACCATGTTTTTACCATAACACTATATATGAACTATTACAAATCCAATCTTAGGTTAAAGACCTAGCTTGACTTTTAGGCGTGTGTTATACAAATGCATTGTTATACATACTACAACATTCTTATTTACAATATTATAATAAAATATACAAAATCACTTCCCTAATCTATTGGGTAATTAGTATGTCAAAGACGCAGTCCAGTCTAGTCCTTTATTATATCTGTTTGTAAAGTTATTTACTATGTTTGTTTACAAAGCTAATTCCTGTTTTTAATTTATTCATGCATCTATAAAATACTTATTTTTTATTCATGGTTTATTGTTTTAGTTATTATAATTCTTCCTTATATAATTATTTTTGGTTGTTCTCATTTGATTACTCATTATTTATTGCATTCCTCATTCAGTTACATAGTATTTATCTATTTGATTAGTTTTACTATAAATTTTGATGATTAAATTGAGTTTCCTTTTTTGTATTATCTTGTGATGCTACACTATTCACATGTGTTTACAGGTATCTGGCAACTGGTTCATCTTTCAAGTCATTTGGTTACTCCTTTTGGTTGTCAGATGTAACGGTTGGTAGAATCGTTCACGAAACGTGCTGCATGATATGGGAACACTTGGTGAAGGATCACATACCTTTTTCAACAGCAGAAGAAGCAGACCGCACTGCGGCTGAGTTTTGGGACAAATGGAAATTTCTGAACTGCATTGGGTGTGTTGATGGGAAACATATTAGACTAAAATGCCTGAAGTATTTAAAATAAATACTATAAGTATGTATTTCAACTATAAAAAGTTCTTTCCTCTATAGTCTTACAAGGAGTGGTGGGAGCCGATTACAAGTTCATATGTATCGATGTTGGAGCCTAAGGTAAACAAAATGACAGTGGGATTTTTGGGAACTCACAGGTATTCAGAGAACTAGAACATGGTGGTAGGTGGTCTACTAATGAATTGAGAGAAACAGCTTCCAGGAAGTGACATTGCCGCACCTCACATTCTGAAAGGGGACGGAGGGTTTTCCATGAAAACCTACCTAATGGTACGCCCTTATCCCGTAAAGAACTTATGACATCTGACAAATAAATTTATAATGAATGTTTACCACATGCAAGACAAGTCATTGAATGTGCCTTTGGCATCATAGCCAATAAATGGTGAATACTGTTGAAACCTATTGAACTTTCCCCAGAGAAAGCAGAAAACATAGTGAAATATATATGTTTACTACACAACGTAATACTAAACAAAGAACACATAACCGAAATAGGATGTACTTTGAGTGAATCAAGTAATACCTTTATTCGTGGATCACTGTCCATGGCCCTCAATAGAAGCACTAATAAAGCAAGTGCTGTGAGTGAAAATTTTAAAAACATTTTGCTGCTAATACTTTGTAAAAACCGATAGTGACTTCCAAACATTTTTTATTTAACAAATCGACATGTTTTGTAAATTGAAAAAGTAAATAGATTGTGAATTGAACAAATAAATATGAAAGTGTTACCTGGTTCCTTCATATCCACTGCTACTTCGTTCCACAACTTCATAGTCATATTTCTCATGTGGTACTGTAGCTCCTTCTGATCCCACAAATATTTCCTTTCATAAACTAAATTGATAAGTTTCTCACTGTCCCTTTTTTTATCATCCATCGTGCCTCAAAGTTGAAAAAATCAAACTGATTTGAATCTTTTGGGTTGAAGCGCGACTACTAGCTACAACGCATGATAGAACCCCTTCCACTGGACGAGCTCCCATGCTACTTCATGTGTTTGAATCGTGCCTCGCGTTGTAGCTAGCTGTTGCTTCCAGTGGACAAGAGCCCTTAAGTGTCCTCTACACACTGGCCCATGACAGGCCAGTGCCATCGTGTAGAGGGATGACTGGCTTGTAGTGACGTAAGATGGCCGATGATGGGTTGTTTATCGGTTTTCAGCCACCACATCAAAGAGTGTGGTGTGTACAGTGGGCATGGTTTGTACACACGATGGCCCATTATTGCATCATTCAGTTTGTTGTTTGCAGCTGTTGTCAACATTGTGTTCGTGAGCTCTTTGTCATTTTTTGAAAAGTGCGATATCCGAGGTTTATGTGCTAATCATGACATCGTGGAGCACTGAGGAAACTTTCAAGTTCATTGAACTATATAGGACTATTACATTAACGACTCGGAACACTAGCTTTTTTATAAGTAAAAGCATAAAGTTTACCTTACAGCCTGAACTGGTTTTCTCCTTTAAAAGGCTTCTTCAGAGGCTGCCATTGGTAGTGCTGTCCATCTTGTTGTGGGCAACGGAATCGAGTTTCGAAAGATCGATGCTGTGTGTGTGGGGCGAGATGTGTTCGAATAATGCGTGCGATTTGAATTGTGTCTGTTCGTTTAGGATGTCGCATTTATTTGTTTGTGTGTGTTTGTATATTTCTAATTGTTCTAGAGTGTCTTGAATTGAGCAGACACAATTCAAATCGCACGCATTATTCGAACACATCTCGCCCCACACACACAGCATCGATCTTTCGAAACCCGATTCCGTCGCCCACAACAAGATGGACAGCAGTAACAACGGCAGCCTCTGAAGAAGCCTTTTAAAGGAGAAAACCGGTTCAGGCTGTAAGGTAAAACTTTATGCTTTTACTTATAAAAAACCTAGTGTTCCGAGTCGTTAATGTAATAGTGCTATTTAGTTAAGTAACGGACACGTCATGGACAACGAAATCCAAGCATTGAACTATATCGAGACGAGCCCATGATTTGGAACCCAAAACACAAATACCATAAAGATAAAAACAAAGTAAGTACAGTATTTATTTTACATTTATTTTGGAGTTTCTATTATTATTTTTTTTATACTTTCTAATGCACTGTATTATTATAGGTCAATGATGGTTGGACTCGTATTGGTTATGCTATGGCTATTTTAATCCTAAACTAAAGAAAAAAAGCGACTTTAATGACAGGTTTTAGAACGAATCATAAAAAGAGATGGCCTCTATCAAAATTGGTGCAGGGGAAGATGTTTTTACACTAATTTGGATCATCTATGATGCTGTAGAAGTATTCCTGAAGGATATATATGAATGTAAAACCGTTAATAATATGGAAGAGGAAGTAAGTAAAACCAAACTTCTTTTAAATATATATAATACAATATATTTATTTATATTAACAGGTATACAGTTCACTTCTACAGGTATGATCAACTTAAATATATCATATAGTTATTTGTATTAACAGGATCACCTCTATGATTGGGACTGCTCAGCATTCCTCTTATTATGCAAGTAGTTCATAAAATGAATTCTAGTTGTAGTAGCGTCTCAAGGAGCCCTATGGGACACAGGCTGTATGGGCACAAAGGCTTCACCTCTGTTGCCAGCTCTCCAAGAATCTGGGTGGACTAATTGTCCATTGACGTAGGTATCATATGAATTTGGGGGAGTGTAAATACCCCGCAATGTTTTACTCTTCCTCAGACAGTTATGTAACAACACACATGTCATGGTTATAACAGAAGCTTTAACGACATCCAACGGTATAGCTCTTTGAAAAATTCGAAAAATGTTGGACAAAATTCCAAAAGTGTTTTCAACCACTACGCTAGAGAGTTCTTGATTAAATACTCTTTGGGGGGTCCCTAACACATGATGTCCAGGAAATGGCTTCATCACATTTGTAGTTAGAGCAAATGCACCATCGCCCAGAAAGACATAGGGCAGATTGATACCACTATCTGGAAGTGGGCTAGGAGGCAGGAGATTAATACTGTTTGTAGACATTTTTTCCAGAAAACACTTTCCTTTAATATACCCCCATCACTAATTCGTCCTTGGGAACCTATTTCAGCAAACATAAAGCAGTAATCAAGGTCTACCAATGTTAGCAGAACAATACTAAAAATTCCTTTGGTAATATTCAGATCCACTGTGAGGTGGGTGTCGTATCCTCACATGTTTACCATCTATTGCCCCAAGGCAATGGGGGAATCAGAATTGTTCTGCCTTGGAGAGCCATTCCTGCAGTCATTAGGATCTGAAAAGTTGAAATTGCGTCATTAACTCATAGGTTTGAACTGGTTTCATTTCATATATCATTAGTATTATTTCATTATTAATATGAGGGTATAATTATTATTATTTTCACAGGCAATAACACATCCTGATCAACAAACAAGTGATGATGAAGAAATCAGTCATCAGGGGCTATCTCAGAGCGAGGCAAGTACTTCCACCACCCCAAAAAATACTATCCCAGTGCGAAAACACCGAGCAAAGAACCCTCCAGAATTGGAAGAAGCTAGCGCCAGGATGAATACTGCATTCGCTACACTCAATGATGTCCTCAAAATGAAAAAACTGAAGAAGGTGAAGATGATTGTGATTTATACGGCAAGCTTATTGCAAAAAAATTAAGGACCATTTACAGATATAGACCGGTAAGAATTGATGTATGAGACTGACGGTTTAATATTGAAGAAACATGCACGTATAAACCACTGTCCAGCTTATGATTTTCATTTGACTCCCTCGCCCACCCACAGCAGTTCCGCTTCTGCAGCCTCCCAATATTATCATTCTCATCCCTTCTCCACACACAGTGCCCACTCAGTTTCATTACCTTCCCCTTCTGACAACCAGTGACCTGAAAATGCTTTGCAGGAACAAACTGTGCAAATTCCTGTTGTACCCAATCCTCACCACCAATTACGCTCTCAGTCACAAGATATTTTGTATGCAGCTTGGCAAAACGCAATTGACCCTCAATAGAAAAAAAATATAAAGACCTGTTCTATGAGACTTTATCAAAAATATTGTGGACATATATAAATAATATTATTATCTATTAAAAATTGTTTGATAATATCGAATTTTTTTGTTACTTTCACTAAATGTTTTAAAGTTTCGTTGAGTGAATAACAGACCTCCGGAATTATTTGCGATATACTTTGACTTGAGATTTTAAACAAGTAGTGCAAATTATAATTATTAATATTGATGGTACTTTCTCTTGTGAACTTACTTAGTTGTATTCTCTCATACGACGTTTAGGAGTGTTGTTCTCCTTCTTCAGTGAGGTTTGTATATGGAGTGTGCCAAGTTGTCGGTAATTTATAACGGTTTTTAGTTAACAGGTTGTGTGTGGGGGTGGAGGTGGAAGGGGAATGGCGCAGGATTTTGAATTGTTGTATGTGTTGTTTATTACTGTGTCGAATAGTGTGTTTGATTTAAATTGGAAATGGTCATTGAGTATGTTGTTTGGTTGTGTTTGTATATTTCGAATTGTTCTGTGGTGTTAAGTTTGCGACTTTTGGGTAGGTAGTGTAAAATTTCAAGGTTGTTTTTTATGTTTGTGTAACTGTGGTTTTCTGTCTGGATGTGTGTGGCAAAATTGGATTGTATGTTATTATTGGTTAGTGCTTTGGTGTGTTTAGAAAATCTAGAGGAAAAAGATCTTCCTGTCTGGCCTATGTAGAACTTATTGCAATCGTTGCATTTTAATTTATATACGCCTGTTTTGTTGTATATGTCAATGTCTTTGTTTGTGTTGTTGATGTGTCATTTGATGATGTTGTTGGTTCTGTATGCTATTTTGTAGTTGTATTTTCTGAATGTGTTGGCAATTTTGTGTGTATTTGAGTTGTAGTATGTGAGTGTGATGTATTTATATTGTTGTGTTTTTATTTTGCAGTTTGTTGTTTTTGTTTTAGATTTGTGTATATAGTTTGTTTATTAAATCCGGGTTGTACCCATTTTTTAGTGCTATGTATTTTATGGTGTTAAGTTCTTCTTTATAATCTTGTTTATGTAGTGGTATTTTAGTGAGTCTTTGTAGCATATGGTTGAAGGCTGCGTGTTTATGTGGTGTTGGGTGATTCGATGTGTTGTGAATGACCACGTCAGGTGTGGTTAGTTTTCTGTACATTTTATATGTGTGCGTATTGTTAGTTTTGGTGATTGTTAGGTCTAGAAAGTTTATATAATTGTTTTTTTTCTGTTTCTATGGTAAATTTGAGTTTGGGGTGTATCGTGTTAATGTATTTGTGGAAATTTTCTACTTGTCTTTTATTACCTCTGTATAATAATAATGTTGTCTACGTATCTATGCCAATATGATTTTGTTGGTATATTTGTTATGTATTAGATGTTCTTGTTCTATGTGGTGTATGAATATTTCCGCTAGTATACCTGATATGGGGGATCCCATGGAGAGTCCATCTGTTTGAGTGTATATCTTGTTATTTGTATGTGAAGTAATTTTGATCTGTGATTATTTTTTTTAGTGAGTGTAATGATTTCTTCTGTGTTATTTTGTCTGAGTATGTGTTCAAGTGTTTGTATGGTGTCTTTGTAGTGTTTGTATGGTGAACAAAGTAGTGATGAACATTCAAAAAAAAAGTGCAAACTTCAGTAACTATCCCCGGTAGCTAAGAATCTCAATGTTACTGTGAGTCGTACTTTGACTGGTATTGCATCCCTCCAGTCAGTGTCTTGTTTAGCAACTTTTTGGAGATATTTGTTGCACGAGATATTCGAAGTCGGTAAACGACATTCGCACAAAGTTGTCAAATTCACCAGATGGTTCAACGAGCAGCTCAGAAATTTGATTCTCAATTCTTTCCCTGAAAACAAAATGTGCAGGTTAGCTTACCTCCCTTCCCTTCTAAATGTTATTCAAAAAATCTTACGAAAAACAATTCACCTTGTTCTATTGCGGTGAATAGTTAGCATCCAATATCTTCTTTTTCGCCATTTTCTCTTAATCACTTTGTTATTATACACAGCAACGTAATACTGATATGCAGAAAACAAATTAATAGCTGCAGCCGCGACTGACTCGACATCCATTTCTCGAGCAAAACTCAGCACTAGCAAGTAGCAAGAGCAAAAGAACTAGAGCCTAGCAAGAACTGATTTTCCGATTATGGTAACCATCTTGGTCGATTCATACTGGCCCAACTAGGACAAGCCTGTGGATGATGAAATCGTCGGTACATCGATATTGGCCCATCATGGGTCAGCGTGTAGAGGAGCCTTCAGACGCTAGTGCTAATTAGTAACATTGTAACCAACCACAGGAAATTTTATTAGAATTATTGTATAAATATTTTGGAAAATAATGAGTTTGTGTACACTAACCCCTTTATCACACTAGCCCCCCTTACGCCGTAACGTATAAGCGATATTCACTAATTCACTACATACTGATAATCTGGATAATGGAAACTGACAATCGCACAATCGATACCGAAATTTGTTCAGGAACGGTTATTGGGAACGTATCATTGAAACAATTGCACAATATTTGCCCAATGTGTGCCCCAATTCCCAATGACAATATTATCAATTAAATTGAGAGTGTTATTGAAATTTAATTTTAAAAGGGGCTCAAAGATAAAAGTATATAAAGAGGTAAAGAATTCGAGATCTTCTTGCTCAGAATTTTCCACTCTGAAAATTATCAGAAGATTAAATCATGGGTTGAATTAATTAACAACATATTATATTGTCTGGATAAAATTCATTAAATCTTTTTTAATTCAGTACACGCTTATTTAGTACTTGAAAAGATCCCTAGTATATTCTTCTATATTTATAAACATATGCTACGTTGTGATATATGAGATATTCAATTAAGTAATATAATTAGTGTGAACTATAAAATTATGTAAAACTAAAACTCGTTTTGAACGTAATCAAAGCGAACTATTCGTGTGAAAGTGAATGTTGGCTGTTCTGTTTTCGTTTGATTTGATTACCTTTTCAAAGTAACGGTTGCAGGCGTAACGTGCGTGTTCTGGCTCGTGAACTTGTGGAAATGTTACATTTTGTAGTTTAAAATTCTTTTTGACTGCTATAATTAAATATATTCATTTGGTAATTATCAATGCCACATTAACAATGTTTACTGTTACTTTATAGAAGAGTTTACAGACACTGTATGATTCCAATATAATTTTAGTGATTCAGTAATAATATTATTGAATTTTTCAGTTGTGACGTTTAATACAGCTCCAATTATTTGACCTTTTACAACAGATTTACACAATAGATCATTTGTAATTATAAGTAATAATTAACGTGTTAATGTTATTTATACTTAATCATTATTAGGTTAACATTTGTAATCCCTGTTCGTGTCATATAGTTGTTTCGTCTGTCCATTCCAGTTTTATTTTGATTCATTTTTTCAAATAATAAATACTTCTGCAAGTATATTTATTGAATTATATTGTATTTTCACCTGACGCACGTTTCACAGAATTGAATTCAGAGGTTTCTTTATGAATTCAATGTAATATTTTGTAATTGTATTTTCATAGTACACACGACCCGTTCAAATATAATAATTTTATGAACTGTGTTGGAACGACGTTTGGCTACAGTGAATTTTATTTGAAAAACAAATTTTAATGAACATTATTTTGTATTTATTTACATTGAAACCAGTGAATATACCTATTACACATTTTAATTAAATTATTCGATAACTGTGTTCAAGAAGATATATACAAGAAAATAAGGAAACAAAGAAATCTAACCTGTATTAGTTGTGTTGCTGACTCCTGATTCTGTAAACTCCATTTTCATATCTTGAAAAGTACATTCAGCATCCATAAAATTTGCTGGTTACCTATAATTTATATTGGAATGATTTGTTTTTGATAGTTATACAGATTTACCATATCCACTGCCACAGGTAAATAAATAGTTATAGGCATTTACATTTGCAACTGATTTGTGTAAAATGTGTTACCAGTCAAATTTAATATTAATGTATGCTGAATTTTAAAAGTATCAATAGGGGGAGAATTGGATTTTTGGGTTGCTGATACATTTTTTAAAGTTTTAATCATTGTGTCTAAGTATTATTTTAAATGAAGTTAAAAGACCTTATTCATGTTAAATTAGTAGGTTTGTGTACACTTTTGTCACAAATTCCATAATCTTATGGATGAAATTTTAAATGGTTGTGTATAGTTTACTTCTTTATCAACTGTTCTAGAATTATTGTAATGTCTGTAAAATAAAAACATGTATGGAATTGTAACAAAAAATAATCTGTGTACAGATTTTTATCATTTTCCATTTTATAAGAATAATTCTGTGCAAACTGTTAATATGAATTATACTGTTCGAATGGTCACTTGGTGTGTGGTAGAACATTTTATTAATATTTAAATTTAATAAATAAACTGCAAATACTTTTATATTTTCCTGACAGTTATTTTACCAGTTATGGCAGCTTCTGAGGTTTGATTTGCCATAACTGGTAAAACAATTGTCAGGAAAATAAAAAGTATCTGTAGAACTGTAGGCCTACCAAGTGTTTATCCGTTAATATAATTCTGGTACAATATAGCTTGACTGTAATTACATGGATTTATTATGAAAACTTGAAGGAATTAACTTTATGAGTCCCTGAGGTAAGTATATCTGTGTACTAAAAAATAAAATAAAATTGGAAAGATAAAAACTTATTATATGTATTTAAACTTATTTTATTTAATGTATGGTTAAAATGTTTCTAGACTGGAGAAGTACAAAAAAATGAAGTTTCTGGAAAAATAAAAAAAAACTTTTTATAACCATTTAGATTTATTTCATTTGACATATAGTTAAAATGTCTGTAGACTGGAGAAACTCCATATTTGTTTATTTTTCAGTTTGAAACTTTCAACTTTGAAGTTTTATGTACTTGTGCATTATATCTCTATCCATTGGAATTGGCCATCAGTACATTCAGAATTAGATGTAGGTTCAATAACTTACTTTTTGCCAGAGTAATTAAATCAAATGCCAGAGTGCCCAATTGAAAGGGTTTTTTTTTATAAAAATGAACTCAAACCTACTCACACAATCCTGTGGAGGAAAACACGGACCATATTGTTGTACACCTGGTGCGATAGCTACTGGATTTGGACACATGGGTAAAAATGAAGGATGGAACTGAAAGCACTTTTCCTTGTGTGTAAATATATTATATAACACAAAATATTTTAATCAGTCTGTGTGCTTTTTATTGATAAGGCCCAAATTGTTTATGCCATATCATCTACTGAACACCCTGCCTTCATATCAATACATCTGCTTTCATCAGATATGGCAGGAACTGAATATTATGAGTATATCGATAGGATTGCCCAGTATTGGCAGAATTGGTGGGAACATCTTTGGATGACTGCCGTATCCGCAAACAACTATAGAACTATAAGCTGAGTGGATGGAGAGGTGTGGAACGTCCGAGGAAGCGCTGGAGTGACCAGCTCTAATCTTTGCCTATTTGAGACCAGAACAAACCATCCTTGGCTTAATTCTTGAAGATGATGTTTTTATCATCTGCTATGATACCGACAAAAACATTGTACATAATAAACCAGCATGCTCCATGAGCTGCAGAACTCTCACAGTTTTGAATGAAGTACACATATTATTACATAAATTTCGATATTTGAGAAGTTTTCATTTATCAGAAAAATTTACGGAAGTCCTGATTACTCTTATTTATAATAAAATTATCATTGTAAAGCAGACAATCATTTTCATACAATAAACAAATAAATTTATAAATTTCACATTTATAATTCCACAAAGAGGTTTACACGAGTGGACTCATCTACCGTTGTTAGTATTGTTTTCAGGTCCAATATTAACATGTAGCGTTTATCAGTATTATGGTATATGCTTGAAAACGACTAGTCAAAGAGTGAACAACTGCAATAACATGTTATAAATACCGATGAAATTCAGTAAATAACCACAGACAGAACTGATTCGTAATATGGGTTATAAGTAGACTTTTAGTGAATGCTTCCAGCAGTACATGTAATACTAAAACAAATTTGTTGCTGTGACGACAAACATACAATTTATTTGTAATACAATTTATTATAGTACGACAAACAAACACAATAAACAAGTTTCATACAATAAAAACTTCAAACATTCGCTATAATTTGACACCTGGCACGATTTTTGTAATTTTTTTCAAATTTTTATTCCTTTTTAGGGTCCAACAACTTTGAAATTTCCAGAACTGTACACAGTATTCAGATTTTGATTAATTTTTTTAATTTGACACTCCAAAATGGAACTTGGAATTTTATTAAAAATTTAACCCACATTTTGGGCCCTGGTGTCCCAGAATTTTTTTTTGTTTCAAAACTTAACACCACATTCAGATTTTGGTCAAATTTCCTTTTAATTTGATACTCTCATGTGAATTTTTGCTATTTTAACAAAATTTCACTATCTTGTTTAGGCCCTAGGGTACCAAAATTTGGAAATTTAGATTGTGGTTAAAATTCCCTTTACTTCTTTACTTTGATACTCCACATGGATTTTTTTTTTGACCCTCCTACTTTTTAGTCTTGTGCCCCTTACTTTTACAGTTGTTGATCTCAAAAAATAGTATGGTTCTATAGGGTAAAAGTATGGACATGGGTGCAAAGTTGTATGAGAATAGGTTAATGCATTCAAAAATTATTGTGAGACATATCCCAAGTAGATAGACATATGGACAGACAAATGCCAAACAGTCAAGTTAGAACTGAGAACTTACTTTGGTCATTCAGTTACAACATTTATTGTTTATTAAAGAAAATAAAATTACTGTTCAATAAACTTATTTTCAGCAAGAATTATGTTCTATATTTTTGAAGTATCTGATATTACATGGAATACTACTAAGTGGATCTAGTCGTTCCAAGTAAGTTCATCCAAATAAGATTTGTGGCAATTTCTGTGTGTACATTTTCTTTTTTTTTTATTATCCCATTTGACTGATCACCAGAGCTGTTCAATTGTGTATCTGTTGAAGTGAGGTTGGATCCACACAGTTGAGATTATGGTTTGCTGTACCCTTCTTTGACAGATTTTTATCATTCAGTCATTTGTTCGAATTTGGACACCAGAGGCATATTTATGGGAAGGGGACCAGACCCCCCCCCCCCAACAGAAAAGTTTACAAATTTTGTTAATCTCTTAATTTTTGGCTGTTTTGACTTGTACGCTAATACAGTAGAAACTCTTTTTAAATATACAAACAGGTTTATGACACAGCATTAGTATATACTTTTGAAATATTAAGTATAGGAAAATTAATTCAGTCACTATGTATCTTGTAAACATTCTTTCATTCTTTTGTATGAAGCAGACCCGACCCGGACCCCCCTCCTAAGGCCATATTCTAGATACACCACTGTTGAACATATAAACTGTTATTGATACTGGTGAGTAGGGATATACAGCACAAGTAGTTTTTTCTTCTGACCTCAGTCATTTTTTTTTTTTAGTCATAAGGCTTTCACAGGAAGTATGTTTACATCATAGACTGTAAATTCGAGATATGTCAAACCCGAGCCTTCCATAGTTACTATTATTAATTAAAAACATAGCATTGAATCAATTACTTTAGTATTTTTACATAAATGAAGAAAGCATGGGGTATCCTGGTCCATATGACATTGTTGAATGACTTGTTTAGGTCTATATTTTGAATCCTTTCTTAATACACTTGTTTTAACAGTTCAGGATTTCCCAGTGCCTGATATGTAAATTGATAGCATTCTGTAATGTCTTTGATAAGAAATTTTTATGTTTTAAAATTCTCTTTTCACTTTCAGTTTTTCTAAACTTAACACAAAGTGATCAGGTGACAGTAGACTCAACTGATGCCTGGGTTCTTTATCAGTTGACAGTCAGTGGAAGAATGTAGTCATCACTGTGATTACCATTTTGTGTAAGTCATTCACAAACACAATTGTTTTGTATATTTTTGCCGTAATATGATTAAACCTTATATACTAACAAACATTGTTGTCCAAAACTCACTAACTTGTCACAAACTAGGGGCTTTTGTTGATTGTTTTAATCAGCTGTGTTGTACCATCAAAATAAATGCTAGCTGATGGGTAGCAGGAGTACCAATGTTTACTTTAAGAATTTATTTTGAGTAATGTATAAAATTATACATAGTACAAACAGTAATGCATCACATTTTCCATACAATATACTTTGTCACTTCCCACTGACATTGAACTCTGTAAATGTGGATTGAACTCTTAAAAACTGGATATAAGCAAATCTGTAAAAAAATATTTACTGTGTGTTTTTTTATAACAAACTGCCCATAAACAACCAAACCTTGATCAATGTCAGTAAAACAAAAAAGCAATTTTTTACCCTTCTGACCTTTCAGCTGTTGTGCCCAGCACACTCCACATTATGACTTTATATATATAATTGTAAATGAGGATTCTACTCATACTCAAACTACTCAATGTATTATTTTATTATTCTATTTTTATTTTATTTAAGGAAAGAATTATTTTAAGGAACAAACTGAGCGATTGTGAGGAAGTGTGCTGACCCTATTTTATTGTGGCGCGTGTAGTGAGTTATCAACCAAAGAAGCTTAGAATAGTCTTCTTGTCAGTGTTCGCGAACGAGTTCCGCTTTGGTTCACAAAAATCAATGTTAAATTGTCCTCTCGTGTGACCTGATAAGTTTCGAGACACGTGCAAAGTCCAGTTCTGATTGGCTGAATTTTGGGCGTTAGCTTGTAGAGACCCCTTGCGTCAGGAGTATAAAACCGACGAGAGCACTGGGAAGTACACTTTGTCACTTGTTCACTTTTTGGCTTCTCTGCGCACTATACGCACATCTTCTGTCAACGATGGAGCCACATCGAAAGCGTAATTACAACTTTATTTTTGTTTTACTTTGTTCAAACTTAAAGCATTAATCGATTTTGACAAATGAATTATTTGTACTCAGAAGTGCTTAGTAATGTTCTAAATTTGTTAAGAAATATGTATGATTGACATCTCAATCATTTATGTCTATTTTAAAGTAGTAATGTTCTAAATTTAGAAATATAGTCAGTAAAGCTTTTATAATGTTTTAATAAGAATATTCAGTATATAATGAATGTTACTTTTTTTATATATAATGTAATATTATGTCTTAGTGAAAATATTCAAGTAAGAAATCGAATTATTGTAACGAGAGAATGTCACTTTAATCTATAGAGAAGAATTATTGTAATTTTGTTCATTAAGATAAAACTTTTCATTAGACATAACGAACATAGTTGCTTTGATGAGTTAAAGAAATTTTGTTATTCTAAGTAAATGCCTTATTTAATAACGAGCCACTCCCACAGCTATCCTGTGCGCACGACTGGAGCTTTCACTTTGTGAGGCCCCAGCCCCGGGCGTTACAACAAATTTGGTGTCAGAAGTGGGATATTAAATTGGGAATGTTACTTTACTCACATTAATTAAACATTTCTCTCATTGAAGTGGCTCTTTATTGATGGGCAATACTAGTAAGAAGTTAAAGAAAGAATTAAGTGATTTGTTAATGGGTCTATACTGAGCGTGTCTATATTTTGGGGCGTGTTCGAACTTTTTATGTGGGTTGGTATGCGTGTTGGGGTTATAACAGCTTATTATACCCACAGTAGTCCTTCTGTCACTTTACCTGTTTATAACACACCAATCCAATACAAGATCCTAATACTATTTGGAGGGGTGCGAGACTCTCTTATGAAGTTTATTACAAAGAATCATAGAAACTAATTATTTAAATAAACCTTAAGAGTTTGATTACAAATGCCTAAAATGTCTGAGGTAGCCGAATTAAAACGTATCGTAGCCGAGTTACAAGAGCGTATCCAGACAACAGGTACTGCACCTGTCTCTGCTACTGTCACTAAGGATCTGACTATAGCAAACTTAATTGAAAATTGGAGGGGCGATGGTACGGGTATTCCTGTTCATGCTTTCTTTAAAAAGATTGACGATGCCGCGACAATAGGCAATTGGAACGATACTGATAAGGTTCGCATCGTTTCGTTAAAATTAAGGGGACTTGCAGTATTATATTATAACAGTTGTCCGTAGCTACAGAAAGCAGATTTAAAGTATGACGTTTTAACACAGTGTTTTATTGAACGATTTAAAGTTAAGCAGTTAGATCAGTATCATTATACAGCACTTCAGTCAGCGACACAGCGTAGGGATGAAACCCCAGAATCTTCTGCTGATCGTTGCTGAGTTTTATGTTCAAAGACTGTTAGACAGGTTGCTGATCCTGTGGAGCAGAAAGTCGTCGAGGAAGAGGCGGAGCGTCGACTTTTAGCTGCATACATAAATGGCCTACAAGGTGTGGGACAGCAAGTACGATACCGATTACCTAACACTATGCAGGAGGCAATTCAGATCGCTAATACTGTGGCTTCAGCTGATCGACAATAGCAGCATAGAAATAGGGACATGGTAAGAGAAATAATGCTGGTGGACATGTCTTCGTGACTAGTGTCACCTGCTATCACTGTAACAAGGTAGGTCACTTAGCTAAGAATTGTTTTAAAAAGTTATCAAGAGAAGCTAGTGGTAAAACTCAGCCACATAGTACTCACAGTACCAGTTATAATCAGAACCGTAATAATAAAAATAATAACAATGCACAAAAAAAGGCTTTGAAGGACATAGAATGCTATAATTGTCATGCTAAGGGGCATTACGCTCGTAACTGCAATAGTAAGCAAAATACACACCCAAATGCGAGCAGTTCGACTTGTTAGGGCATGGCAGGGTCGAACGGACGAGTTATTTGATACCTACAATCTCTTCTAACGGTTTAAATGATTTAGTAATTATGGGTGAAATTGAAAAGAAATTATGTAAATTTATAATAGACAGTGGATCAAGTATTTCTTTAATTAAGGAAGGTATCAGTAGGTGTGCCACACATAAAACTACTATAAATGCTAAAAGGGTTACCAGGAGTAACTTATTCATAAAAGGGACACACAATTTGAGGTTACGTCTGGGAAGTGTTGAAGTTGTACACACTTTTCTTGTAGTACCAAGGGATGATAGTTTTTTCCATGTTTACAACGGTATACTAGGCCTCGATTTACTAAAGTCACTGGGTGCAATAATAGACTTGCCATCACGACGCTTGAGTTTGAATAGTAACTCGGTAGTCATATCACTCGACTCCGGTGTAGAGGATTTCAGGGTAGTCTCCACTGGTGTCACTAACGGTTGTGGGCCTGATCAACCTATAACTCGTAATTTTGTCAGGAATGATGCAGAATTTTGGCGTGTCATGAATGCTTCCGAGCAAGAGTTACCACCCTTAAGTGAGGTATTAGTAAATTGCCGAATGGTCGGTCTACGTGACATTAAGGTGCCACGAAAGGTTTTAGTAGAACCGCGAGAATTAGATGTGCAGGGTATAAGAGTTGCCACTGTACTAAGTACTGTAGAGACCGATAACAATGTAGTTGTTAAAGTTGTTAATTGTAGTGGAGAACCACTTGTAATTCAAAAGGGAATTATGTTAGGTCTGGCAAAGAAATACCAGCCTGAAGTTTATGGAAGTGTAAGAGTTGTTGAAGTTCTAGAACATGAGAAACATAATAATGATGATAATTTTGGTAGTAATGAGAATATTGATGAATTAGTATTAAGGAAATTAAAGCACTTGTCTGAGAGTGACAGTGAAGTTTTGAAACCAGTGTTATTAAAGTATAGAGACTTGTTCTGTGAGGATCCGGAACATAGAGGGTGTCTTGTAGATATAAAGCATAAAATACATACTGGTGATAGTTTACTGATTAAAAAGAAACCGTACAGACTTCCTGAGTGTATGAAAAGTGTGTGATACAGAGACATATAACCAAGATGTTAGAGAAATATGTAATAAAACCTTCAAACTCACCGTGGAGTAGTCCAGTTGTGATAGTTCCGAAAAAGAGTCCAGACGGTATACCTAAGTACAGGTTTTGTGTTGATTATAGAGCATTAAATTGTATAACAAAAGGCGATGCTTATCCGTTGCCAAATATTGTTGAGATGTTAGATTGTTTGGGAAATTCCAAATATTTTACTACTCTAGATTTGGCTAGTGGGTTTCACCAAGTACATATGGATAAACAAGATGTGGAGAAAACCGCGTTTTCTATTCCAGGACATCATTTTGAACTTGCAAAAATGCCTTTCGAACTTATGAATGCACCTGCTACTTTTTAGCGTTTAATGGACAGTGTTTTAGTTGGTATTAAAGGTATTGAAGCTTTGGTATATCGTGACAATATAATTGTGTTTAGTCCCGACATTCATAGTCATACTGACAGACTAAATAGTGTATTTTGTCGACTTAAAGAAGCTAACCTACGTATACAATTAGAAAAATGTGTTTTTGGGTCTAAAGAGGTTGAATATCTAGGACATATTGTTTCTTCTGAGGGGGTTAAACCTGATCCGAAGAAAGTTCAAGCTGTAAAGAATTATCCAGTACCTAAAACAGTAAGAGATGTAAGATCTTTTGTAGGTCTTGTAGGTTATTATAGAAGATTTATTAAAAAATTTTCAGATTTGGCTAAACCTTTAACTGAATTAACTCGAACAGGTTTATTATTCAAATGGGGAAAGGCACAAAGTACAGCTTTTGACACATTACGAGAAATTTTGTGTATGGAACCAATTTTGAAATATCCTGATTTTCAATTACCATTTTTATTGAGCACAGATGCATCCGGAACGGCTATTGGCGCTGTCTTATCTCAGGTTCACGATGGACAAGAGCATCCAGTCGCATACACAAGTCGTCAACTTAACGATGCAGAGAGGAATTAGTTGACGACAGAACAAGAGCTTTTAGCACTGGTATGGGCGACTAAACATTTCCGCTGTTACTTGTATGGTAGGAAGTTCACAGCCATCACAGATCATGCAGCGTTGAAATGGATGTTAAATCTAAAGGATCCATCTTCAAGATTGACCAGGTGGGCATTGAGATTGTCAGTTTTATTACGAGGTGATTCACAAGCCAGGTAAGCGACATACAAATTGTGATGCATTAAGTAGACATACCTATCTCCTGTCGTGGTATAGGTTGAGATAAGAAACCACTGAGACAGCAACGCACAAGAAAAACAGCTGTTTCATTCAAACATAGTGATAATGAATCAAGTACAGGGTCAAGGTTTGATGACATTGAAACCTGTGATACAAATGTTTTAACCGAGGGACAAGTGGGGGGGAGACCGATGCCTATACTGTCTGGCCATGATTGGATGATTGAAGCTGCTCTCCCCCACCACCCGGCCGCTTGTTAGCGAGGTAGGGTGAAATATATGTACTAGCCATTTGATTTACTCCCACTTAGCCTACTGTAGTGCTTCTCCCACCTTACACAATGCTCGATCATCGAATCGTGGCCAGACAGTAGTAACGATTGAAGAAGAAGATGAACCTATTTTAGATATTACACCTATTGAATTTGAAGATAGTTTAGCACTATCTCCACCTTCACCACCTACACCTAACGATCCTGAATGGCATCCTAATCGACCAATATCCTTGGCTGACTCTCCATCTTCATCTTACAACCTTCGACCTAGATTACCACGTATGTAATTACTATTGTTTTTCATACAATAGCGATTATTCCTTTAGCGAGCCAAGGACTCCATTAACTCGAAGTCAGTCGCTTGCGTGCTGTCGCAAATATGTTAAAAATAGAAATAAGTAGTCTAAAATCTATGTTACCTGAAACACATAAGAAACGTGGAGGAGTAAATGCTATTGGTTCAGCTATGAAAATATTATTTGGTACTATGGATAATGATGATCTTGAGACCTTTAGTTCGAAGATCAGTGAATTAGATAAAATACAGAGTGATATTTTGCATAACAATAAAGAAATCAACTGAATATATTTCTAATTGATTATAGAAATTCCTTTAAAAACAGTAAACAGATTACTAGACTTGTATTCTGTAAAGTCCTTGCCGTATAGAGAACCTTCTATCAATAAGTATATATATGTAAAGAGCAATACTGAGTACTTAGCATTAACTAAAACGCAACAAGATTATGTTGAACTTACACACAAAGATATAATTGCGTGCAGAGGTTCCAAGTAAGTGTGTGTCCAGCCAATATACTTTGTATTCGTACCATAACGACAGTTGTATCTATGTATTATTTGTTGGAGACACCAACAGTGCTCGTGTTCAATGTGAGTAGAAGGTTATACAGAATTTCAGCCGTCCAATTCTACATCAGATGCCGAACAAGGATGCGTGGATATATAGTGCACCAGAACCGATACGAGTTACCTGGAGATGTGATCAAGATACTAAGACCAAGATTCTTAAGGAGAGAGGAGTTCTTAATCCACACCATTGTCATATATATTCCAAATATTTTACCTTATTACCACATACCTATGGACGAAGTATATATAACCTTACTAAGCCTATCATGATTGAACCGCCAATATCCTCTTTGATTAGTCCTTTCGAAGCTAAAATTTTAACAAATAATGTCACTCACATGAAGATTTCAGATGTTACAGAATTGAATATCGACGAAGTACTGCATGGGATACACAATGACTTCGATGACGTTTCACTGAACCGACTTATTAACGGTATCCAAGAGATACAACGAGAAAAGCAACAATCATGAAACGAACAATCTATTCGCTATGCCGGTGGCTTTACCGTCATAATTATTGGGGCAGCATTGCTACTATATCCCGTCTACTAAACCAAGTTAGTCTCCAAATGTCTAATTTCTACTCTCATACCAGCAACGACATCGAGTGCTGAGGCAACACAAGAAGAAGCAGAGGAAGTTCCAGAGGTAACTTCGCCAGATGGAATGAATGCTACAGCAGTCTACGTAAAACCAGGCGTTAGACCTGCCCATTCTCAATTATAAATTAAAGAGTTTGTTTATTTAACAAAGTGTTATATTGAATCTATATAAAGAATTGAGAAATACGTAAGGAAAATGTAAAAAAAAAAATTGTTTTATTATAGTTGTGAACTTACCTAAGGAAAACAAAAAGTGCTGAATGTAACTGATAAAACTATGTTTGAATAAAAAAAGAAGAGACAATTATGTAGTATTGTATTAGAAAATTTGGCCATAATAATTTTTGTTTGTAAATATGTACACAGATTATCGCGTGGTATATATATGTAAATGTGTACATTGACACAATGTGGTATCTACACACGGCTGAGCGTGTACAGCTGCTTAGCGATAACAATGAATGACTGACCGTAGACGGCGCAGTCTTATCTCTTTTGTTTTGTTGGTTTGTTTACCTACATGTAAACAGAGTAGGTAATACTACTATACTGCCACAATACTACTATACAACTATACTACGTACTATATATATTGTAGTACATTCAATGAAAGTTGAGCTTGAGTAAAACTGTAAGTTGTTTATACTTTGGATAAATTTTGAAAAGCAAAGTATGCACCGTACTTTCCTTTTGTAAAGCAGGAAGGGGTGTTGTGCCCAGCACACTCTACATTATGACTTTATATATATAATTGTAAATGAGGATTCTACTCATACTCAAACTACTCAATGTATTATTTTATTATTCTATTTTTATTTTATTTAAGGAAAAAATTATTTTAAGGAACAAACTGAGTGATTGTGAGGACGTGTGCTGACCATATTTTATCGTGGCGCGTGTAGTGAGTTATTAACCAAAGAAGCTAAGAATAGTCTTCTTGTCAGTGTTCGCGAATGAGTTCCGCTTTAGTTCACAAAAATCAATGTCAAATTGTCCTCTCGTGTGACCTGATAAGTTTCGAGACACGTGCAAAGTCCAGTTCTGATTGGCTGAATTTTGGGCATTAGCTCGTAGAGACCCCTTGCCTCATGAGGAGTATAAAACCGACAAGAGCACTGGGAGTACACTTTGTCACTTGTTCACTTTTTGGCTTCTCTGCGCACAATACGCACATCTTCTGTCAACGATGGAGCCACATCGAAAGCGTAATTACAACTTTATTTTTGTTTTACTTTGTTCAAACTTAAAGCATTAATCGATTTTGATAAATGAATTATTTGTACTCAGAAGTGCTCAGTAATGTTCTAAATTTGTTAAGAAATATGTATGATTGACATCTCAATCATTTATGTCTATTTTAAAGTAGTAATGTTCTAAATTCAGAAATATAGTCAGTAAAGCTTTTATAATGTTTTTAATAAGAATATTCAGTATATAATTAATGTTATTTTGTTATTATATATAATGTAATATTATGTCTTAGTGAAAATATTCAAGTAAGAAATCGAATTATTGTAACGAGAGAATGTCACTTTAATCTATAGAGAACAATTATTGTAATTTTGTTCATTAAGATAAAACTTTTCATTAGACATAACGAACATAGTTGCTTTGATGAGTTAAAGAAATTTTGTTATTCTAAGTAAATGCCTTATTTAATAACGAGCCACTCCCACAGCTATCCTGTCCGCACAACTGGAGCTTTCACTTTGTGAGGCCCCAGCCCCGGGCGTTACAACACAGCTCCCCCTAGTGAATTATTTTTGTATACACTTGGACTGTTCAATCCTTAAGTTATGAGTTTCAATCATTTATTTTAGTAGAAATAGTGGAAGATTGTAATTTTATTCAATCTCATTTGTTTAGTTGTGTGAATTTCTATTCTTCTAATTCAACAATATTCTTGCTACTGTGTATATAACAGATATAAAGTTTATAAAACACACACAAAAACAATAACAAATGCTGTTGAAAAGCATAGTAGTAGTAATATGAGAAATCAATATGAGAGTTATGAAGGAGTGCAAAAATGTAGCGTATGTTTATGTAAGTAAGTGATTAGTAGATGACATGTTGCTGGTTAAGAACTAATTCCATAGCATATCAATTAACCCCTATATGTAATATAGTAATTGGAACATAAAGTTATATACTGTATAGTGATAAGTGGTGTCAATTGTCTTTGAAAAATGGGAGCCTCCCCATATCTTTATGGAGGCTTTCAAGTACCTTTGAGGTCTTAATACACCTTGAAACAAATTTTGAAGGATTCTGTGAAGTAGTACTATGTACTATCAAAATTTTTGCTAGTAAAATATATGTCCAAGGATTGTTTTAAAAGGTGGGAAGCCTTGTGAATTAAAGGTCTATTCCAAGAAATGAAGTTTACGTTCAAGAGAATGTCAAATTTGATACAGGGCCACACTGCCTTTCATCAGATGGAATACAATGATACAAACGGTGAATGTGAATATCTTCTATGGGTGCTCTGCAATGGCATTAAACCATTCTCCACCCCATTACACATGTTTTAAAAATAAAAACAACAGTAAAATAAGTCTAACAAGTATAAACTAAAACAGGCATGTTATTTCACCACCCAATTGCTACACCACTGTGTGTTGAAACAATTTGTATTTAAAATGACACTTTTTAAAATAATTGTCCAATTAATTATATCATTAATTAGTTTTCTAGTTGTATTTGTTATCGGCAGTTAGTTTTCCTTGTGGGTTGATACTGATAATTTTATTTGTTTTCTTATTTTAATTATTTATTTATTTTATCTCCAGGCCAACATTTCCTTGGAGCTACCCTAATTTCCACTAAACCTTGTTCAGATATATTCTGTACCCCTGATTATGAAAGCACTATAATATTTGTGTGCAGTGTTTCCTCAATAAATATATAGTAAGAAATGTGCTCACTTTATTCTGACAGTTTGTAGGGCTATTGGTTAACAAAAAAACTTCAGTTTGAACTTTCATTCTTTGCCTTATACTTACTCATGCCCCATGCTGTTCTTTGTCTTTTACCTGTTATATTATAACAACATATTGTTTTTATTATTTGGGTAAAAGCAGAGTTCAGTTTACTCTGTTACTGGGTGATGGAGGATTGCATTGTAAAGGAAATCAGTGTGTAAGGTTGTAAAAGTAATGCAGTTAATAAGTATTTCTTATTATCACATCTAAAGGCTAGTGATCATTTATGAGTATCTGCTCAGACAAACAAGCAACTGCATGTCAGTTGTCTGTTAAGTGTACACAAGCAGCTTGTGGACTGTTAGTGGGCGTGGCGGTGAGCTACTGACAAGCAGAATACCATGCACAATTGCTTCCCACCTGGAAAGGAAAACAAGAGCATTTACTTGTATATAAGTACACTTCGAAGAGCAGATGCGCATGCCATCAGACCAGCTTGCCGTCTACTGTAAAAAGCTGCGGTATATGATACAATATTATATTTACCAATATTATATTATTTTTATGTAATAATAAGATTTGTATAGATGTATGCTGAAGAGTACTATATGCATCGCCTGATGCTAAAAATCTAAAGCCAATAGTAAGCTGTACTGTTGGCGATATGAACCTCATAAATCTACAGTCCTTTCTGGGTATACTTGGTCCAAAAAGTTGCAGCAGGTTTTGAACTGCAAAGTGCCATTCAAAGAAATGTCTAAATTCGGCTGCATCTTCAAACAGAGTTGTTTAAACAAGTTCCCTGTATGAGTACCATTATTTAAAAATAACTTCCTAATCCAATCCACTTGCAATTTGCCTAAATAATTATGTGTGCTGCACACATTCCAATGAGAGCCTCTAGTGAGCAAGTGCACGTCTAAGTGTAGGTGTGTAACAGGAGTGCTTGCGATGAGCAGCTGTCTGCAAGCTATTGCCTGGGAGCTATTGTTTGCAGAGAAATGAATACTAGGCATAAGTTGAAGTTAATATACATGGCAAGACACTCATAACGGTTGGTGTTAGTGAAGTGCAGGTTCAGCCCAGTTAATTTCTATGTATACATTCATACGCATATAAATTACACAAATGCGTGCGCACGTGAACATGCACATAGTGTACAATATATATAAGCACTCTCTATTTGAAAAACTACCCCCAAAAATGCGTATGAACCTATATTTATTATCTGTTAATAGTGTCAATGCTACTATAGTAAGAAGGAAGTTAGCAAGCTAAAAGATGAACTTTTACCAGATTAGGGGAAATATGAATATTATTTTACTTCAGATATTCACCATATTTTTATATAATACTACATTTAATTGCAACTATATATAATATATTATGAGTAGACTGGTGTCTTGTTAAACGTAATGATGTAACTGAATGTGTATTTTCAGGTCATCAAGCTTCAGTTGTTCAAGTACATTTTGCAGTTAGATATTATGGCACCTTCAGCTGTTGATCTTCTGTATTCTAACTGGGTGAGGCAAATAAAAAATGATGACCTGGAAAGCATCTGTCTGGAATTTAAGGTAAATATGTTTTTTGCATAGTGTAGATTATAATCAGATTGGTCAGTGTGTATTAATAAACAAAATTCAGCAATTCAAATGAACTATTAATAAATAGCGAAGAACTTAAATACTACGTACTGTTGTTTTGTTTTTAATTTAGCTGATAAGAATGCTGTAGTGTACTTGCCTAGCCAAGTTAAAATTTTGTAAAAATCTTAAGAAAATATTCACATGTATGTTTGTATACTGTAACTTTTATAATTGTATCGATATCTTAAATAACAACAAACTCCCACTTACCTTGAACTTATTTACTTGCTTGGCCAGATCATCTAGTGGTGGAAACCCTTTTTCGTATAGCGAATTTACCAGCACTGAAAATGAAGTTAGGTTGTTGAAATGATTACGCTAACACACATATAGCAAGTTAAAATAAAATACTATTTTATTATACTTTAATATGACATTCATTGTTATATTCCCTTTTACATAACATATCCTTCACCCTCTTCTACACATCTACTCTGTGAACATTAATTTATTTTGTTTTTTTTTATTTAAAATTTTCCCTTCTTTATGAAGTTAACAAAACTGACACTACATTATACTCAATGAAAACATACTGTTAAAAACATTATTCTAAAATTTACTTAATGCTAACCAGTGCCATTAATTATGTAATTTCCACTCGCTCATATACTCACACACGCTCACCCCCTACATGATTTAAATTCCCCTTAGAGCTCATTTTATTTTTATTTTTTTTTAATTTTGCATAATTTTGATTACTTCACTTATGTAGTCCTTGGTTGAAAACGTTCATAAGATGTCCCCTCGTTCACGCGCACTACATAGCTGATTCCCTGTTTTCACTTGTTTTTGTCTCTAGCCGAAACTTTTATTTCGTTTAAATTTGTCACTGCCTTTAACTTGTTGATAAAACACTGTTTTATATATATTGTAACGATACAATTAAGCCAAATCCCGTACCAGTGATAAAAAAGATAATTCTTGATATAAAAGTACTTCATATAAAATAAAATGTTTAAAAAATTATTAAAATGTAAATACTTTGACACGACGTACAACGATATTACCCAACCCAAGTGATTGAGCCAACAACATAAACATAAAGAAGGGAACCACGTAACATACTTAAGAAAAATATGATAGACAAAACAATAATGAACACAGAACTAAAGAAGAACCAGAGGAAGAGAACAGATCCCTACAACTAAACGGAATTTAAACCAGCAGAGAAGAAGAGGAAAACCGAACCAAGATGAAGACTATTGAAGATGAAGACTATTGAAGATGAAGAAGAGGAAGAATGAAGAGGAGACAGGTTAAACCCAAGGGGAAACTAACACACATATAAAAGGGAAAGATAGTATACTTAAAGATAGAATACGGTCAATAAACCTCGAATAATTATGTATTAATGAAACCAATATTATTATTATCATTAATTTAACCTATGTACCCATTTTAAAGACAATGGAATTGTAAAGCAATGTAATACAGAAAAAGTACACTAACACAGTCAGAAAGGTTAGATTTAACAAAACACAACTAACCTAATATTGTTAATAGTAAATATCATACTAAAACGAAATAGTGAGAAATGGTAGGAGAAAGTATAGGGATTACCCATTAAATAACACTAAATACAAAACAGTGAACCAAAGTGAAGTGCTTTAGTGAAGTGTAAGTACCCTAAAAATAGTGAAGGTGTATGTGAAACATTAAAAATATAATGATAAGTAAGGAGACACTTTATAAAACATTGATGAACAACCAATGATTGGAGTGACATTGTAAAAATTAATATATCTAGAAATAATTAGAAATAGTATTCCAAATTAATATAAAGGAAGCTTGTGATGTTATTCAGGGAGAAAGCCCAGACAAATAACTTGTGTTAACATGGTATGGTAGAATAGAATTAAAGTTTTGTTATTAAAATTAAGATTGCAAAGAATACAACACCCCATGTTGAAAGGGGAATTAACCTTCATAATTTTATGAAAAGTGACAATGTTTATCACTTTAGTTTGTAACAAAAGAAAGAAATCAATGTTAGAACTAATAATAACTCATGACTTGTAAAGAATAGTTGGTTCAATGTTAAAGGAGGAATATGGCTGAAAGGAACCTACAGTCCATAAACCTAATTATTATATTTTAAAGGAAGAGTAATGAAGATGTATGTTGAATAGTAGTTAAAACACAAACAAATAAGTGAAGCCCATCAGGCTGAATTCAGAATGTAATTTAAAAAGAAATACACCAAAAAACAATCATGGCTAATCTTGACTATGAAAACATCTAACTGCCAAAGACATTCAAATGTAAATTGTATCAATTTCACAAGAAATCGTACTAATCTAAGACCAGTGAATGGCCAGTAATTATATGTCAGTTATTTTAAAACAGAAATGTTATGGTAATAGTTTAATTTAAGAAAGATATGTTATTTATTAAATGTCAAATAATTAGACTATAGTTAATGTATAACAGAATATGACCTTATGAGGTATCGTTGTAAACTTTGAAAGGAAAGAAAGATAATAGTGATGTCATTTATTATCCCAAAGGAATTATAAAGGAATAAAACCATTAGGAAAATACTTAATAAATTTGAATAAAAATTAAAATATTTTAACAATGTCTTTAAAGGAGTAATTAACCAATCACAGAATTATGGTTACTATGACAACGAGCCGTTGAGGGCTTATTTTCCGTTAAATTATATAGACTCTGAAAAACGACGCGTGGGTAAGCGGCACGCAAAATTGGAACGATTGAAATTTTAATTTAAACAGTTACAAAAAGTCGAATCAGTGAACCAAGATGACCAAAGACAAATAGACGTCGATCTATAAAGAATTCACGATGTCCAGGAACCAAATTAAATAAATTAATTAGAGAAAAACCCAAGACCAGATTGAAAAGATGTTAGAAGTTTAAAACCAGCCCAAATTTGAAGAATATATGACTATCCTGATGACGACATTTCAACATGATATGAACTGATAAGTACCGAATAAATTCCTTAATCCCAAAACCCCAAATTACTTAAAATATTTTTCAAATGATCAAATTTCTCACTATTTAAAAAGTAGTATTTTCTTTCAAAGGTAAAGGCATAATTTACTTACTTAAAAAACATTTCATTAATCAAAATATAACCTTATTTGAGAGCACAATTTTTGTAACAGAAATACGACACTACCGAACAAATTGTAAAAACACATTATAATTTCTAAGTACGTATAAGGTATGGTAGTGTACTTTTTTAATGTAACCAACGTTTATGTCTTATTTCATGATCCAAAGAACTCCAGATTTTAAACATAGTAATTTATTAAAAGTGACTTGATGCCGTCTCGGCAACGATAATGTTTTGAAATCAATTTTGCCAACTCTGAGATATTTTTGTGTTTCAAGCTCTAAGCCGGAGCCGAATGTTATAAAATTATTTATAATTCATTTGTCATATTTATTGATGACCAAATTTGTATTAAAAATACAGTACAGAACATTACTATCTTGTTATTTCATAGGATTTTGTAGAATATATGTGCGTTAGCGAGTTTTAAGCAACAGCCAACTAGCGCTCATCACGAGTGGACGAGTCGACAACCTGTATAGCAGCGGGAACAATTCGAACGACACAGCTGTCTATGCTAATACCACGTATTATCTTAGAAATTAACTATTTTAATTGTTTTAACAGAAACAATTTGGCGCCACCCGGGAATCGTAATCCCTATGAATTAACAGGTAGGTTGTACTGGTAACATTGACAGCGCTACGGACTCCAGTAGTGACGTCGATTTATGTAACGACCAGTGTGAGGCAAACACACTACATTCACACTAATACACAAAATAAACAATTGTGATATATTTTAACAGGTACGACCACAGTTTATTGTTACATATTGACGAACCCAACGAGGGGCTTTAAGAAAGAAGGACGTACACCCTATTCTCTAGTTACAATATATATAATTTGTGATGTTTTCAAGTTGTTTCTTTTGCAAGTAGATAATATTGTATATTCTTTTTAACACCTGACGCACGTTTCACTGAAAAATGTCAGTATCATCAGAGGTTTCTAAGTGAATTAATAACAATCGAAATAATTCTATTAATATAAAATTAACGAATAATCGAATTTGTATCGATTTTAATGTAAAATAAAAAATAACTGATAAATCGATTTAGGTCGATTAGTTAACGATTGTTTTAATGTTTATTTTCTTCAGCAGCTGTTTTCTTGGTTATATTTGAAATTTTGTTTATATTTTATTCATTTTTATTTTTATTTTTTAGTAAATTTATAATTTTAAATAGATCGTCTTGTTTTGTTTCATTTGGGTTTGTTCTTTAATTAATAAATTATTGTTATTGTGTTTGTAAATGTTAAGATTTTCCCAAATATTCATGTTTTGACCTTTTTGTCTGTTTTTAATTAATTTTATATTTTCAATGTTTGGAAACTGGTGGTTATTATTTAGACAATGTGTGGTTAAATTAGATTTATAAATATTTGGTTTTAAATATGCATTGTGGTGTTGAACGAATCTATCTCGTAGTTTTTTCTTCGTCTGGCCCACGTAAAATTTATTGCAATCTGGACATTCTATTTTATATATTCCATTTTTGTTGTTGTGAGAATTGGATTTAGTTTTAGGTTTTATTTTATTAAAAATTATATTATCTGTATTATAAGATATTTTTAAAATTAGTATCTTTAAATATTTTATTTAGTTTTTGAGTTATATTTCCGTAATAAGTGAAGGTTGTATATTTTATATTATTATTAATAGATGAATTTTTAAATGTAGTGTTTTTAGGAATTTTATTAGTGATTTTATGTTTAATTTTATTTTCTAATTTATTAATAGTTTTTATTTTGTATCCATTTTTAACTGCTATTTGTTGGTTAATTTTTCTTTCTTTGTTTCTTTCTGTGTTATTTAATGGGATCCTAAGCATTCGGTAAATCATGGAATTAAATACTGCCATTTTGTGTTAGGACTGTGGTAGGACTTAATTCTACCCTAACACTTATAATTACTGAGTGAGTGTGAAAAGTAACAATTAAGACGTTCAAACGACCTATGGCTCTTATCTGGTTTAATTAAGAGATTGCTATCTCCCAAACCAGTGCTAAAGAACAGGTCTGCAATAATTTGCACGTCCAATTTTACACCTCACTTTCCATTCAACACTCTTATACTATGTTAGAGCTAATCTTATAATTAAAATACAAAGTGTGAAATGCTTAGTGTCTTTTAAAAAATTGTTTATTGCTTTTATTATTTGCTTAGTGCTTATTTCATTGATCAATGAATCTATTTCTTACTGTTTGATGCGTAGACCGAAATAGTAATCCGTAAGGGTCCTCCTTTTGATGGTTTTGCACAGAAGAATTGATGTTGATCAATGCTGTAGAAGATGCCCTGGCAATTACAGATGCTGTAGCCTTCTGTCGCACAGGTCCTTCATGGCTGATGATTAATTAATTAATAATTTAATTAATAAATCTTGTTTTACGCAGCGAGAGTTGTTGAACGGTACTAGTTCATCTTCACTGCGGACTACTTCTCGAATTTGATACTTAATTACGCTTTTGCGTGATTGAAAAATTTCTGTACGTAATTTATACACGTCTAG
Organism: Magicicada septendecula; assembly: GCA_034769895.1. NCBI lineage: Eukaryota > Metazoa > Arthropoda > Insecta > Hemiptera > Cicadidae > Magicicada > Magicicada septendecula. The sequence continues at coordinate 1,092,272,380 of CM068367.1, forward strand.
CGCAGTGAAGATCCGAACGAAGAGTGATGCTACCCCTTGCTTTGAGTTGGTGTCAGTTTTAAATACTGGATGCTGATTGGTGGTTCAAATAAATCATGCGTTTTTCCAGTTTTGACAATCTCGAACAGGTCGACGAAACACCCCGTGACAGGTTTGAAACTGCAGAGAATTTCTAGTTAAAATCGTACTTCCTGTGTTTGCAAATCGATTGATTACAGGTATTTGCAAACGTGTTTTCAAAGATCTGACCACAGAATATTGTTGCTTAGATCTTTATCTGTGTGTGTGTGAAAACACCTAATTCCTACGTAGCATAATTCTCTAGTTATTCCTTTTGGCGTTCGTCTTCCGTATAACTCCTTCAATTTTTAAATTATATTAACTGAGATTGCGGCTACTTATAAATCTTCACTTGCTGAATACAATGCTGTTTTCAGAATTGCCGTATATTTATTAGTTTTTAAGTTATCACAGGTTGAACTGATAATTTGTATTGAGTAAATTTTCATGTTCGTACCGGTATCGGATGTCGCTGTGACGAGGTTAGAGTGAGGTGGCTGGATTGTACACTCTCTCTCTTGCTTACGCTGCTATACTCCCTCCGTCAGACACTTTCATATAACGCTCAGATAGGACGCTAATATGAATTGTTATATATATACCCCCACTCGTTATAAAAAAAATTGATTATTTTATAAATCATTAATTTTTTTTTCTAATGTACAGTTTTGCACTGATGAAAAATTTGCACATATTTCGCACTTTTTCCCGCACATAACTTGCACTTATACCATTTTCCTTACATCTATCATATAACTAAAGATTACAGTGTTACTTAACCTAACATGGTATATTGGAAATTTATATGACCATTAATATTTTAATCATCATTTTGGCTTAATTAATGTCAATAATTTAAATAACAATACTAACATTTATTTAAATAAAATTTATTATTATTATCATTGACCTTGATTCAAAACAATTATATATTTATTTTATTTGACCATGTTTGACTCACATACCTTATTGGCTCAAACTGTTATTTCTTTATGGGTCAATATTTTGTTTATTCTTCCTCCTATGGGAACATAGCTTATATAGCTTACCTCCATATATAGAAAATACTGGTTTGGTGTTGGTAACTGCACTCCTCCAAGCTACACTAATCCTAGGGTCTTGTTGTTGATGAGTCCCTATTTCCTTAAGTCGTCTAACTACTTCAGGTTTTGTTAAATGCTTTACCGTGTAAATACCAATATCATTGCTACTACATTTAATGTTATCTGTTTCCATGTTGTTTTCTGATGGTGGATTTCTACTGAGTACATCTGCTACCAAGTTGTCTTTCACTTTACAATATTGTATTTCAAATTGATACTCTTGTATAGCCAAGATCCAACGAGTCAGACGAGCACCTAGCAATTTACACTTTAATAAAAATACTAACGCCTTGTTGTCGGTGATTATAGTAAGTTTAGCACCCAGAATATAACTTCTAAACTTTGACAGGCTATGCACTATCGCTAATAGCTCTTTTTCTGTCGTAAAATAGGTTAATTCTGCCCCTTTAAGTGTGCGACTTACAAATATTAATACCGCTTTTTGGCCCTTCTCATCAATCTGATACAAGTGTGCTCCAATAGCAATATTGCTGGCGTCTGTTTGCAAGTAAAATCTTTCTCCTACCCTTGGATGATTTAATACAACAGTATTTATAAAAAGACTTTTCACTTGTTGTAGCGCTTCATCGTGGTCCTTTGTCCATTTCCATTTAATCCCTTTGTTTAACAACTTTAACAATGGAACAGTACTTTCCGCGTATTTACTTGTAAACTTCTGATAGTAGTTAGCTAAACCTAGAAATGACTTTAGCTGCTTGCAGTTCTTTGGAGTTGGAAATTTTTGTATGGCTTTTACCTTCTCTGGGTCCGTGGTTATGCCTTCCACTGAGATTCGGTGACCTAAAAACTTAATTTCCTCCTTACCAAACTCTGATTTCCGTAGATTCAGCGTCATGTTTGCTGATCTTAATTTTTCAAAAATATTCTTTAAATGTTTTAAGTACTCCTCGAATGTTTGTGACACACACAGAATATCATCTACGAACACTAATGTATACTTCTCTACCTCATTACCTAAGGCACTGTGTAAACACCTTACCATTGCAGCTAAGCTGGTGCTCAGGCCAAAAGGTACCACTTTAAATTGGTAGCACTTATTTTTATACAAAAATGCCGTATACTTTCTATCACATTTTCGGATGGGAATTTGCCAAAATCCTGATGTTAAGTCCAGTTTGGTCATATACTTAACCCCATTACATTTTTGAAACAATTCTTCCACACTCCGTGCGCACTCGTAATCTGGTACTAATAAAGAATTTAACTTCCTAGCATCTAAGCATAATCGGATACTCCCGTTCGGCTTGGTGACAACTACTAAAGGGTTTATATAGGGACTACTTGCTCTCTCTATAACACCATTCGCTAACATCTGTTGGACTTCTTTCTCCACTTCATCTCTATAATGTAGAGGGATTGGATAAGTCCTTTGTACAAATGATGCGTTTTCAGTTAGTGTTAACTGATGTTCATAGAACCTAGCTCTTCCAGGCTCTGTTCTGAACACATCACTATACTCACCAATGAGTTGCTGAATTTGGTTCTGTTGCTCGTTGTTCAACTCAGTCCCAATGTTGATTTCTGGAGTATCATCAATACAGTGCTGGTCACTCCTAACGTCAACTACAGGTTTCTCTATATGTCCTTTTATGACACTTACCGAGTTCCAATGCTTAAACTCTTTAATGTTTATATTTATTTTATTTGTATTAATTTCCATCATAATGGTATTTCTTTTAAAATTTATTTCTGCCTTCCATTCAAGTAACGTATCATGAATGAGTTTCGGGACTATTAGAGCTACAATTTGGGTTTGGTTACCATTTAAATTGACAGGTAAATATATTTGTTCAGTTATCTTTTGCATTTTGGCTCCAGTGGCTCCCTGTACATTACAATGTTTTACGGGTAGTCTGGGACAATTTCGCAACTGACAATTATCTACAAACTTTGAGCTGACACAGGTAACTTCACTGCCAGTGTCTATAAGCGCTCTTACTAGTAGATTACTGATCTTACAAATTATTTCCGGACATTCAGGATAATGGTTTCTACCCACTTCTTGCTCTTCTTTTAACAAGAACTCCCTATCGCTCACTTGTTTTATATTATTAGTTACGTTCTTTTTACCTGTTTTCTTTGGTTGTTTCACTGCAGGTAATGGTAGGTTTAGTTTTGTTTCTTTTCTACCTGCAGTGGTTTCCCGTTTCCCGTATTCATTTTACTAGTCGACGGTTGCTGCTCGGTAGAGGTTATAGTTGTTTTACATACTTTATACCCTTTATTTGGTGTTAATACATTGTACATTGTACTTGCTCACGCGCGATCAGCCCAGCGCACTTACTGTAGCGGGGCATTTTTGGGCATACCTGGGGTAATAACATAAGTTGTATTTTTTCATAAATAAATAATAATAACTTTATCCCTTGTCGAGTGATAGGGACAGAAATTATAGACTTGGGTAAATTTGTTATTTTGAAACGATCGCAACGTGGCTGCACTGCTGTTGACCTTATGAATACAAACTTGTTTAATAATATTGTGTGGACCGTTTTAATAACTGCAAATGTACAAAGTCAGTTCAAGGACACAACAAAATCTGTCAACAAATTACATAACCGTGTCAGGCGATGTGTTGCGTCAGCAACTTATATAACGATGTGTGTCACCTCAACAAGCCAAAAACAGTCCACTGGCGAACGAATACAAACTGTAAACCAATGAGAGTTGGGCGAACAACAGCCGCTTCACAAAATAGCGCCTGTAAATCTCCCCAGTCTCATCTCATCACCACTCGCGAGTGGTATCTATAAAAAGTTTCGGCAGTAAGTGCGGGCCCGCAAAACCATAAAATGTGAATACTATATTTTAAAACATGAACTAAAATTAAAATTTCGTAGTAAAAGTGTAATTAACAGTTTCATTATAATCTAACAGTTCGATAATCATGAAGTGAAGTAAAGTGCGCACGTAAAACCATGTGACGGCTTCAGGAATAATAATCGGCCTCAAATTCAGCTAAGTAGCCATGTATCAATGAGATTTTAATAAGGGGTTTTCAAAATTACTGGCGGAATGGGGAAATCAATTTTGATTTCATAACCATAAAGTATAAAATATTTAAAATGAGATCTCTAAAATAACTTGGTATGTGTGTTGCGTGTGTACGTGAGAATGTAACTATATTAAGAAGTCTGGTTTGCGTTTTCTTTAAAAGATTATTTTAAATTTAATATCTTGGTTCATATAAGGTTTATATAATATTTCAATGTTGTTTTATCCTTTTTTACACTAAAAGTTTTTTTTTCTTTACATTAAAAGTTTCTTTCTTTCAAATTTATTTTATGTGCGTTTCTTTTTGATTTGAGAAATGTTAATAAATTTTAATTAATGTGTAAACGTATAAAGTTTTCTTTGTTTGTTTAAACAACCATTCTGATCTCCTGTTCGCTGAAAAAGAACCCGAGGACCCAAAACACAGTAAGTACGTAAATTATTTTCTTACAGTTGGTAAGATGGCGCCCGAGAAGTATACAATGTTTGTTAGTTAATTTTATGTGATACAAAAGGAAAGTAGCTTCACATTTGGCTTCCGAACGTAGGGACCATTTATATAATAATATTATATAAATATAAGCCTACGGGGAGAACAGAATGGTTGTTGAGGTAAAAAATAAAATTTTTTTTCTCGTACGTAAAATAGACGTATAGAATAAGGTTATGTCATGTTTTGTAGTATGAGTGAGCAGAACATTTTTTTTCTTTTCTCAATAATAATTATGTATGACAAAATAATATTTTGCTAAGAAATATATATAAAAATTTTTAAGAAAAATGGCAGATAATAATGATGTTAGTTTATCTGATAGTCAAACTGAAAGTCAAATAAATAACAATTCAAGTGAAATAGAATTAAGAATTATGGATGAAGGAATTCATTCAACGCCAATTCAGAATAAAAACTCAGATAACAATGATATGATGAAATATTTATGTAGCATGGTGTGCAGTATGAAAGAGAGTTCAGACAAGCAGCAGGCGATGTTAGAGTTAAAATTTAAAGAACAAAAGAGCGATTCTGACGATAAATTCAATATGCAAAATTTAATAATCAATAACAAATTTGATGAATTAAAAGGTGAAATTAAAGAAATTAATAAACATTTAGAAAGCACTAACGAAACAATAAGAAACAGTTTAAATAAATTAGAACGGAATGTTGAGAAATTAGGTGACAATGTTTTAAATATGACAAAATGTAAAAATGACGAAATAGTAGAAAATTCTGAGCGTATAGTGGGGGTGAAGAATAATGTAGAAGCAAATGATGAAAATATAATAACAAATAGTACTGGTGAAGTTTTAGAATGCGATAATGAAATGTTTATGAGTGTTTATGAAATAGAGAGAGAGTGGAAGAATAATGTAGTAATTGAATGGGGACAGAGGGCAAATTTTCCCCTTATTGTTTATAATGATGATGATGATTTAATGTTGTTTTTTCAGGGCAAGAGACCCTTATTGTTACATGAATTAATGTTGTATAATGTTGTACCCTCTGTCCGTAATAATTGTGAGAGTGTGATGTGGTGCTATGAAGAAAGAGAGTTAGGTATTGAGAGTGAATTAGAACTATATAAGTTAGAAAGAAAGTATGATGAATTGAGAAAATTACTAGAAGGGGTGATGATGAATCAGGTGAAATACGTACCTGTTGAAAGAGAGATAGAGAATAATTTTGATAATATCTTACCTGACTATAATGATTTACCTGACGTAGTAGTTGAGGAATACAAAAATGAGAAAACGATTTACCTGACGTTAACAAATAACACTGATACAGACGGGACAATCCTAACTTATGGTAACAAGATTTCTAGTGGTATAAGGGATGAAATAGAATGGATGGATTATTATGATAGTAATGATGACAAATTGTATGTTGATAAAAATGATGAATGTTACAAATACACTAGATATATATATGACGATGGAGGATGAGCGAAAAGATCAGTGTTGGGACATTTTTAAATATTGTAAATTATTGGTAATGACCTTGCTGATTTGGACATCTGAAGTGAGATACACTTGAACAGTTTTGACGCATATTTTGTAAATAATATTGAATTCATGTGTGTATTGTGAAATGTTAGATAAGTAATGTGTATATGTTTTGGAAAATGTTGTGTTAATAATAATAATATTATTAATATTTTTGCATTCTAATTAAATAATAAAATAATAATGAAGACAATAATTAATGATTTATAGAATGTTGATAATAATTGAAATATGTTATTTTAATAATCAAAAGAATGTTTAATTTTAGTAATCAATTGAATTAAATAAGTTGAGATGTTTAGATATTGTGATTGAATGTTATGTGTTTGAATTTTATAAGGAATTTAAATTGTGTGATGAGATTTTAATTTAATAGTCATGAATAAATAAATAAATGTTAAATGGTTTATTTGGTGGAATTTTGTGGAACATAATGATTAAAAATATATGTTAATAATAAATTTAGAAATTTTGAAAATCTGATTGCAATACAGGATAAATAAATAATGATGATAAATAAAAAGAGTTAATGAAAAATTTTAAATAATGTTTATAAATTTTTAGATAAATTAGTTAAAAGAGAATTGTTTGTTTAGTGTATGCTAATAATCCAGGTTGATTGCCATTTGTGTATTGTGTTATGTGATGTATTAAAATAGTGTAGTGTGGAACTGCTATGGGGGGAGGTTGTAAATTTTGTATTTAATATTTTATGTTAATAATGGTTAAGCTTCCATATAAAGTGGGTTAAAACCCCATCTAAATTAATATTGTCATTTAAATATAAATTCTTAAATTTAATATTACGAAAGATATTTTACTTGTGATTCCCCAAATTTTCGGGCGGTCACGGCCTCACCGAACCCTGACCGTGGAATTGTTTTAGCTTTAACAGCTATGGTTGGGGCTCATTGCGTCACGTTCTGCCTTAACTGGCCATAGCTGTTATCGTTGTAAAGGTGTATTTTGAAATTGATGGGGGGTAATAAAAGGGGAATCACCAAATTATGGAACAGCGGCTGCCACTCTGTTCGAGGAGGAACAGCAGAGCCAGGTGGTAGATCCGTATTAAGGGTGTGTGATTATTTAACGAGAACATGATGATGTTCACTAATTTTAAAACTTAACAGCGGAAGCAGAGACACGGAGAGGTAAAACCTGCTCCAAAATATACAGTCTCTGTGGAAGCGAAAAGGCGCCACAGTCTTACATAATTTGAAATAGTGTGTGTGGCTGGGAGGTTATCCAAGGGGATAACGTATTAAAATTTTGCTATATGTTAATTAATAATGATGATTTGCTACTCAATAATTTTGTTTGAATTTAAAAAATAGATGCACTAAATACTTCCTATATTGTGTTTATTATGTCTTATTGTGTTGATTGCATTTAGTATGTTAGGAATAAGAATTATAAAAATATGATGATATGTTTTCAATGTGTTTATAGATTTTAAAATAAAATGAAAAATAGTTGTGATAGGTAAAATTTTCAATGGGTTGTAAAAGATAGAAATGGGTGATAGTAATTGTTTGAATAAGATGTTTGAGTCAGTCCAAGTTAAAAAATATTGAGGTATTCAAGAGAATGAGAGATGAAAATAATGCAATGTTGTTTTGAGTTAATGTATGTTATAGAATTTTGAGAAGTATAAGTGGAGACACAGTAGTAATGGAGAATAATTGTAGAGTTTTGAGTGATATATTGTTGTTTATTTGTTGATGTTATTTTGATGTAGTTGTAGTGAGGTAATGAGATTGAGATTTTTTGGGGATGGCAATTTTGTAGTAGGGGGTAGTGTAATGTGGGAGTCCGCAACATAAGGGTTGGGACGGGATTTGGTATAGTTTTAGTGGGAAGGGGCCGCCTTAGGTAAAAATCCGGGAACCAGAGAACGGGAATTGAGCTTTTTTGGGGGGGGAAACACGTATCCTATGTACAAAGGGTTAGAGAGTATTTTTTTTATATAAGAGTAGAAGGTGGCGATTGGAGTTACAGTAGTAAGTAGTTAGAGGTAGATAAGGGTTAGTAGATTTTGATAGTGGGGTGTCATACTAATTTGAAGATTTTGTGAGGGAGCATTAGAGAAATAAAAGGGGTAAGATTAGGAGTAAATGCCAAGTTGATAAAGTAAATTATAATGAGTAACGTAGAATCACCCAGATTAATGAAAGAGAATGATAAATGAAAATGATGGGTAAAACGAAGATTGAAATGATTGAAAAAAAAAAAAAAAAATTTTGAAAAAAAAAATTTGTAATTTTGAGAAACGAATTAATAAGAGTAAATCAAGTTTAAAAGTATTTTTTTGATTTTATATGCCAATTTAATGATATAAAGTGTGTAACATTTTAATTGTAAGTTGTTTATTTTAAAATGAATTATTAATGTACTATGTTTTCTTATGTTAGGTTATGTTAGGTATTCTGATATATACATGTTAGTAATAAGTAAAGGAAAACAAAACCAGTGCTTCTTAGCGCAAACCAGCACCGCTAGGGGGAAACAGATCAGTTGGGGATATGGTGTTGTATAAGGCCACTATTTAATATTTTGATTTGTTGTTTCAGTGTTTGGTGGTGCTGTGGCGGCGGACCTGAGCTGGCCTGCGCGTCAGAGCAGGGGCGTTGAGTATCTGTCTGACTCTACGGTGTTGGGATCTCGAGAGAGAAGTCCAGTATTGTCATGCAGATGCGGTCACAGTCACCGGACCAAGGGTGAGTTGATTATTCTTTTTTGTAAACCATACAGGGGGTTGTGGCGACATATCCTGGCTGATCCCTTTAGCAAGTATGAATGTGTCAATGAGATTTTTTATGCTTCGGCATAAAATATCTCATTGAGGGGGTATTGTAGCGGGGCATTTTTGGGCATACCTGGGGTAATAACATAAGTTGTATTTTTTCATAAATAAATAATAATAACTTTATCCCTTGTCGAGTGATAGGGACAGAAATTATAGACTTGGGTAAATTTGTTATTTTGAAACGATCGCAACGTGGCTGCACTGCTGTTGACCTTATGAATACAAACTTGTTTAATAATATTGTGTGGACAGTTTTAATAACTGCAAATGTACAAAGTCAGTTCAAGGACACAACAAAATCTGTCAACAAATTACATAACCGTGTCAGGCGATGTGTTGCGTCAGCAACTTATATAACGATGTGTGTCACCTCAACAAGCCAAAAACAGTCCACTGGCGAACGAATACAAACTGTAAACCAATGAGAGTTGGGCGAACAACAGCCACTTCACAAAATAGCGCCTGTAAATCTCCCCAGTCTCATCTCATCACCACTCGCGAGTGGTATCTATAAAAAGTTTCGGCAGTAAGTGCGGGCCCGCAAAACCATAAAATGTGAATACTATATTTTAAAACATGAACTAAAATCAAAATTTCGTAGTAAAAGTGTAATTAACAGTTTCATTATAATCTAACAGTTCGATAATCATGAAGTGAAGTAAAGTGCGCACGTAAAACCATGTGACGGCTTCAGGAATAATAATCGGCCTCAAATTCAGCTAAGTAGCCATGTATCAATGAGATTTTAATAAGGGGTTTTCAAAATTACTGGCGGAATGGGGAAATCAATTTTGATTTCATAACCATAAAGTATAAAATATTTAAAATGAGATCTCTAAAATAACTTGGTATGTGTGTTGCGTGTGTACGTGAGAATGTAACTATATTAAGAAGTCTGGTTTGCGTTTTCTTTAAAAGATTATTTTAAATTTAATATCTTGGTTCATATAAGGTTTATATAATATTTCAATGTTGTTTTATCCTTTTTTACACTAAAAGTTTTTTTTTCTTTACATTAAAAGTTTCTTTCTTTCAAATTTATTTTATGTGCGTTTCTTTTTGATTTGAGAAATGTTAATAAATTTTAATTAATGTGTAAACGTATAAAGTTTTCTTTGTTTGTTTAAACAACCATTCTGATCTCCTGTTCGCTGAAAAAGAACCCGAGGACCCAAAACACAGTAAGTACGTAAATTATTTTCTTACAGTTGGTAAGATGGCGCCCGAGAAGTATACAATGTTTGTTAGTTAATTTTATGTGATACAAAAGGAAAGTAGCTTCACATTACGTCATACGTCGCGGTGCAGCACTCGTTGCCCACCGCTGAGTTTGGTTGTTAGTTATCACTCAACCTTTAAGCTGTGCGTTTGCACCCTTCCTTTCTCGCTAGCCGCGGCAATCTAAATTTACTAATGTACTTCTTATTCGATCTCTTTTCAATGCTACACATTATGTAGCCTGGCAATCTACGCCACACTTGTATTTTGGCTATGTGCGCCTGACGTAATTGCGTGGGCCTGCGCTTCTGAATAATGCTCAAATAAACGTTACTTAAATCTGATTTTACAGTCCACTAATTCATTCAAAAACATTTTTCTGACTCCCTACCAGCATCATTCAGCTTTCAACACTAACTCAAGAAACACTCGAGAGCGTTAAGCACGCATCATATGGTCCTCTGGGCCGCGGATATGTATTTCACGGACGTGACTAACTTCATGGACAATTCGTCTCATGGTTCAGTGCATTAAGCAGGCCTATCAGCATTTCCTTTTTCTTCATGATTTAATTCAACAACTCGTTAATTATCACCTACATTTGGAAATCGTATCACACGACTTGGGGACGTCATATCTCGCCAACCGGAACATTGGAATCATCATTGCAGCATATGAGCATCTAGCACGTGGCATTCGGCATGTGGGAAAATCCAGAGCAGCCTATCTAGACAGGATTCGACCGCATCGGACATCACCGGACAGGCAGTGACCATGTCTACATCATCTATTCTTGGGTACCTGACACGACTACAAGGGTTCCGACAAGCTTTCGATGCCTTCTAGAACGTGCCGATAAGTACCATTTCAACTGACTATGAACTCATGTTTTATATTAGTTTCAACTTGCATGATTTGCATATTTTTTCTCAATGCCAATAAAGTAAATGAAGCAGTATTAAATTTATAATATAATTTTAAAGCAGTTTCATGTGAACATGAACTTGTAATTTTTTTGCGAACTCAACAAACATTTTTCTTTAATTGTAATTCGTACCTTTTCAAACAGCACTCACGTCATTAGTGATTATACTGCTATATTGTTTGTACTGCCTAATTCAGAATTTATTATATAAAACTAGTTTAATATGTGTTAAGTAAGGATTACCGTGTCGTTGCGTGATTCTATAATTTGGTCTTCCTGCCTGGTCTTGCTCATCGCGTTGCATTAACTTGGTCTTTTGTATTATCATTTAAATTTTTTCTTTTTTCTCTCATACCCAATCATGAAGGCGCTGATCAAGAAACGTGGCACGATCAAGGCCTCTATATCTTGCATAAATACATACGCAGACAATTTCGATCATGATACGCATGACCATCATGCACTAAAAATAAAGCTTCGCCACCTTATGGAGCTATCAGCCAAATATGATGAGAGCCAAACACAAATCGAGTCTGAGGATCGCTTCCACGAGCGATAGGGTTCAGAGCGAATATGACTTATGCAGCATAGAATGCAAGCTGCAAAATTTAATAGACCATGCCGAGGAGATGAGCAGGAAGGCAGCAAGTCCATCCGAAGTAGTCACATTCAGCACGCCTCCCATTCAGTTGCAACCGATTAAGCTACCCTGTTTTGCAGGTGATATAATTGTGTGGCAACATTTTTACAACATGTTTTTGGAGTTAGTTCATGTCCGAACAGACCTGACTGGCATCCAAAAACTACACTATTTGCACTTATCATTAAAAGACGAGGCGCTGAATGTCATAAAATCGCTCCCTATCATGCACGAAAATTACACGGTGGCCATTGACTTGTTAAAGGCACGGTACGACAGTAAATTAATTGTTACCACGTATCATGTGACAAACGTCCTGGGCATGAGGCACATACAACGTGAGTCCGTGCTCAGTGTTTCTAATTTTATAGATGAGCTCACCGCCAATATAAATGCTCTGAACTCATTGAAACTTTCAGTAAATACGTTTGAGCTTATTTTTGTGCATTTTCTCGCCAAAAACTTGACGAGCATACGTGCAGGTTGTGGAAGGAAACTTTGGGCGAAAAACAGCTTCCGATTTACGATAATTTTATTAAGTTTTTAAATTCAAGACGTCAGCTGTTACAAAACATAAATGCACCGACTGGTTTGTCTGGCGTCAGACAGGTTAGCAATAATGCTTCTTATCGCAAATCAACTAAACGCGCGGAGTTCACTGGGTCACTAGTGCACACTCAAACAAACAATAAATTTTGTCAGCTGTGTCGTGGTAATCACAAACTGCTTGAATGCCCGCAATTTATAGCCCTACAACCTATGCAACGTAGAGAAGTGTTAATAAATAATAAACTCTGCCTGAATTGTACGCGATCGGGCCATGACAGCTCGCGTTGCCCTTCTAAATTTTCATGCAAGGCATGCTCGAAAAGGCACCACACCATGCTCCATGCTTCGATAAATCATTCGAACAACAGGAACAATAAGCAATGTTCTTTGAAGCTACAGACGAATAAATCAATTTTATTGTCCACCGCCGTATGCACCACCACTGATCATGCCGGTAAAAGGCGCCCGGTAAGAATCCTGCTGGATTCAGGGTCGCAAGCCAATTTTTGTACTATGGGTTTCGCCCGCCACATGGGCCTAAAATTAAACAAATCCGAGCTGCCTATCACGGGCATAAATAACTCATCATGTCAGGCCAATTTTAGCACACGCGTGCGCTTAAACTCACGCTATAAGGACTTCACTTTAAATGTCTACTGCGCTGTTTTGCCCAGAATCACAAATAATCTTCCAACAGAATCCTTTGACATCGCATCTTTGAAAATTCCAAAGGGGATATTTTTAGCTGACCCGCAATTTAATAATTCGTCACAAATTGACATATTACTTGGGGCACAATACTTTTTGCAGTTAATTGAGCCGACTAAATTTGTTCGAAGTCCACATTTTCCGACAATCCAGGAAACTAAGCTAGGGTTTATACTCGCCGGGAATCTACCCTTCAACGTAGACATGACTAAACCGGTCTCTTCATTCATTGCCCTCGACGACAATAATGCTATCTCATCGCAACTCAAAGCCTTCTGGCAGTTGGAGGATGTTTCGTGCCGTACTCCTTCAGATGCGGATTCGGAGTGTGAAAATCACTTCCTCGCAAACACCTATCGTAACGATAGTGGTAGGTTTGTTGTGTCGCTACCCCGCACTACAGAATGCCTCGGCGATTCCCTTACCGGAGCGGTTCGTAGGTTTCAAACCCTTGAACTCAAGTTTAGGCAAAACCAGTCTTTGCACAAGGATTATACTAGCTTTACGCAAGACTATTTAAATCTTGGCCATATGTCTCCGCTTGATTCATATGACTTATCAGTTAACAAATCAAACATTTTTTATCTACCTCACCATGCTGTCTTTAAGACTACAAGCACCACCACTAAAGTTCGCGTTGTTTTTGACGGTTCGGCCAAGGCGTCCAACGATTTGTCGTTAAACGACACCCTTATGGTTGGCCCCACGATCCAGCAGGATCTTTTTGCCATTTTGGCCAGATTTAGAACCCATCGTTACGCTTTCATTGCTGACATCGAGAAAATGTATCGCCAAATTTTGGTATCCCCGCGTGATTCCAACTTACAAAGAATTGTTTGGCGTGACGCTCCCCACAAAGAACTCAAACATTATGCTTTAAGAACAGTCATGTACGGGACTGCCAGCGCATCGTTTCTTGCAACTAGATGTTTAAAACAAATCCCCAGGAAAATAGTACTCAGTACCCCCTGGCCTGTTCAGTCATTACTAATGACTTTTACGTCGATGACCTCCTTACCGGTTCTGATAGCTCACACGTTCTAATCCAATTGAATACCGACATTTCTGAGTTGTTAAGCCGCTACGGCTTTACTCTTCACAAATGGTCGTCTAATGACCGGAATATAACATCTTCGTACACTAACTCGTCCCTGGACTTCAACAAGGACAAAACCGTCCGCACTTTGGGCATTCCGTGGGATGTTCTTGCTGACAGCTTCGTATACAATATCCAAAGAAATTTTAAAATTGATCTATTCAATAAAAGAAAGGTGTTATCGGTCATCGCTGGGATCTATGACCCATTGGGTCTAATTGGGCCTATTACGTTTTGGTGCAAGCACTTTATGCAAACGCTTTGGTCTTCGGGTACAAACTGGGACGACCCGCTTTCTGACTCCCTATCTATTAAATGGACCAAGCTCTATGCTCAATTAATTACAGACACTCATTTTAGGATCCCGAGGGCTATAAAGGATTCAGGTAATTCGTCAATCATCTCCTTTCAGTTACACGGGTTTGCCGACGCGTCTGTAAAAGGTTACGCATGCTGTATCTATGCGCGCACGGTATATTCCGATAACAGTATTTCGTCTCAATTATTGAGTTCTAAATCAAGAGTTGCCCCTTTAAGGCAGATATCCTTACCTCGTCTCGAACTGTGCGCCTGTTTATTATTAGCACAGTTGGTTTCTAAGGTTGTCCACGCTGTGGCCTACAAGTTCAGCGAGCTGTATTTTTATTCTGATTCCACGATTGCCCTACACTGGATTCACCAACAGCCGTCGAGGTGGAAGGTATTTGTAGCGAACCGCATTTCGGAAATTCAGCAGCTCTCTAGTCAGGGCAATTGGTATCATGTCTCGTCGCATGATAATCCCGCGGACATTTTATCCCGCGGCTGTTTACCCGGTCTGTTGCACGGCCACCGGCAATGGTGGCATGGTCCTTACTGGTTACTAAAAAAAGCCTTCGGACTGGCCCATCCGTCCCTTCGACTCCAGTTCCTCTTACGCTCATCCGGATTTGGACAAGGAAGAACGTAAACAGGCTCTACTCGCGTTGGCTACTACTTCATGCTCTTCAAACTATGTTGAAAATTACTCTTCTCTCTCTAGGCTTCTCCGCGTCTTTGCTTATTGCCTACGTTTCATTCGTAACGCTAAGTCTCCCGTTTCCAATAGAAACACTTCCTTTTTGACTTCGCATGAGTTACACAGCGCGCTATTGGTTTTTATTCGCCAAGCCCAGTTTTCGCATTTCAATGTTGAAATTAAAGAATTACAGGCACATCGCCCTGTACCTACTGATAGTAAAACCTTTTCACTTAATCCTTTTATTGATAACGCTGGTATACTATGTGTAGGCGGTCGCCTTCAACAGTCTCAGCTAAATTACAATAATAAGCATCAAATCATACTCCATCCGCAGGCTCACCTTACTTGATTTGAATATGAACATATTCGATTACTCCACGCTGGAGTACAACTTACGCAGTGTTCTCTGCGCCAAAGGTATTGGATTATAAACGACAAGTCTTACATACGCTCAGTGATTCACAAATGTATCACTTGCTTTCGATTTCGCGCATCTGGTTCTAGCCAACTGTTAGGTCAATTACCCGCGCCAAGGGTCACTCCCTCCAAGCCATTTTCACAATGTGCCGTCGATTACGCCGGTCCTATGTTTCTACGTCAGGGCGGGCAGCGGTCCAAATCTTTTACAAAAGCTTATATTTCTCTTTTCATCTGCATGTCCACCAAGGCTATTCACCTTGAATTGGTTTCCGATTTGTCGGCAGACGCCTTTTTAGCTGCCTTGAAACGTTTCATATCCTGGAGGGGCATCCCCGAACAAATATTTTCCGATAACGGTACCAATTTCCGTCGGGCTGGCACTATATTACACCAGCTATACAAGCTCTTCCAGCAGGACGAATTTCAAAGGGCCGCACAAGACTTCGCCAGTCCACGCGGAATTAAGTGGTCGTTGATACCTCCCTCAGCGCCCCATTTCGGTGGTCTGTGGGAGAGCGGCGTCAAGAGCGTTAAGTACCATTTGCGGCGCGTTATAGGCAGTACGCCCCTGAACTTCGAAGAGTTCTCCACTGTCTTGATGCAGGTTGAAGCTTGTTTGAATTCGCGTCCCTTGTTCTCCATGTCAAATGATGCCGGGGATCCCGAGCCTTTGACTCCAGCTCATTTTTTGGTTGGCTCCCCCCTTACCGCGCTCCCGGAACCCGATTACTCGGATACAAATATGGGTCGCTTGGGGAGATGGCAGCTGCTGCAGAAATTTACCCGTTCTATATGGAAGAGTTGGTCTAGAGACTATCTGCACTAGCTGCAGCAGAGAAATATTTGGAAAAGGCAGTCTAAAAATTTAGCTATAGGACAGCTAGTCCTTATCTTAGAAGACAATACTCCACCATTGCTGTGGAAACGTGGTATTGTCACTCAGACATATCTAGGGCAGGATTCGTTAGTACGTGTCGCGGACGTCCGTACTGCTAACGGCATTCTGCGTAGACCTATTCATAAGGTGTGCCCACTTCCGGTGGCATCAGACTGATTGACATCTCGGTGCTTCATGCCCGGGACATTGCCGGTCGAGCACATGCTCTACCATGCACATTTTACTAAGTACAATGTTGCTTATGTAACTTATGTTATGTTACTTATGTTACCTACGTAATGTGTACCTATTTATGCACTTGTATTTATTTGTATCATTTAATGTACCCTATGTTGCGGTGCATTGGTGAACATTTAAACGTTTCTCTTTTTCTTAGTGTAATGTCAATTATGGTGTACTGTGTGGTGCAGTGTATATTATTATACTAAACTTTTTGGGTATTTCTATTGTATATTATTATAGAAATTTTTGTGGTATATTTCTATTGTATATTATCATAGTGAATTCTTCAGGTATATTGCCTTGTAGTATTGTGTAATACTGCTTATTATACGCTAAGTGTCACGCTGTTATTTCTAAATTTGTTGGATTTCTCTAATGATTGTGCAGTGCCACCTACGATGTCCTTATTGCCATGTATTATTGTTATTATTCTTATTATGTTTTATCGCATATTCAAGCCTTTGGACTATTGTTACATATTATTTATTGAGCATTGATTAATAATGTATTTACACTTGTTTATATTATATTTGTATTTTTGCCAATATTCATGTACCATGTATTGTCGCATCTCTTAGATGTGTAACTTATTCATGTATATTTGTATGTTTTAAATAACTTGTTCTTTTTTTTACTGCAAAAAAAATCGCCCGATTTTGGGCGGGCAGTATGTTAATACATTGTACATTGTACTTGCTCACGTGCAATCAGCCTAGCGCACTTACATCATACGTCGCGGTGCAGCACTCGTTGCCCGCCGCTGCGTTTGGTAGTTAGTTATCACTCAACCTTTAAGCTGTGCGTTTGCACCCTTCCTTTCTCGCTAGCCGCGGCAATGTAAATTTACTAATGTACTTCTTATTCGATCTCTTTTCAATGCTACACATTATGTAGCCTGGCAATCTACGCCACACTTGTATTTTGGCTATGTGCGCCTGACGTAATTGCGTGGGCCTGCGCTTCTGAATAATGCTCAAATAAATGTTACTTAAATCTGATTTTACAGTCCACTAATTCATTCAAAAACATTTTTCTGACTCCCTACCAGCATCATTCAGCTTGCTACACTAACTCAAGAAAAACTCGAGAGCGTTAAGCACGTATCATTTGGTTTGTTTTCTACACTCCTACTTCTACCCTTCTCCTCCAATTCCGGTTGATTTTGGGTTTTATTACCTGGATTTGGGGTAAACCTTTTTTCTTTCGGGCGTTCATTGTCTCTCCTCTTAGTTGAGTAGAAAGTTGGTTCTTGATGATCGCCTCTAGAGTAGTTACTCAGCTGATTACTTACATGCTGTAGGTCCCTCTCTAAATCTTGACACTCATCTACAACCATTATGAACTTTTCTAGAGTATCCACTCCTCTAGTAGTGGTTGCTACTCTAGTGCGTTCTGAGAAATGACGCGCTAGCTTATATACCAGGTCTCTCTCTTCTGTTGGTGGTGTTAGATGTTTAACGTGCGCCATTACATTAAGCACATAATTGGTGGTTGTCATATTCATTGACGGGTGATATTTACCAAATTCTAGATGATCGCGTACCCTTCTTTGTATCTGAACGTTCCAGTACTGAGCAAGGAATTTTTCTCTGAAGTCTGAGTAGGTTTGGACTCTGTCCGAGATGACTTTCCACCACATACCTGCCCAATTCTTGAGAAATCGGCCTAACATGTCCTTCTTGTCCTCGTCGTCCATCAGTGGATTTACACGAGCTACATAAGCCTCAAACAGCTTTAGGAATTCCACAGGATTCTCATATGGGTTTCCTGAAAATGCAAGGTTTTCCGGTTCTTCCTTATAGCCGCCACACCTCACGGTTTTGGTTTGCTGTGACTTCATTGCTTTAGTCAGATCTTCCCGCATTACCTTCAACTGCTGTTCCACCTTTTGATGTACTTCGTCACTGTTAGCCTTACTCTCCACCTGTTTCTTAACTTCTTTAATATTTTCTCCCAGTTGTGTACACTCTTCCCTAGTATTCTGGATTTCTTCTTTATTTAGAAGCGATTGTGTTTTTAATTCAGCTGTTACTTCACTGAATTGTTGATTAGTGAGGGTTACTTTTTGTTCTAACCTTTCATGAAATTCGTTTCTAAACTTATTTAGTTTTTTGTCTTGACGGCGAAAATTAGTGTTTACTTGTTTTCTAAACTCCTCTAACGTAGTTTTAACCTCTTCGGTATGTTTATCAAACCTACTATTACGCTCATCTATTTTACCAGCTAAATTCGTAGCTAACTTTTGCTATTTCTTCATCTATTTTAAATGTAGCCAATTTACTACTTTGTTCTATTTGGCTAGACAAGTTTTCATTTATTTGTTTCATTTCACTAGACAAATATTTATTAGTTTGCTCTATTTTATTATTAACATCAGTTATTAATTTTGTATTACTTTCTTCTAACCTTTTATTATTTTCTTCTATTTTATTATTGATATCTTTTATTTCATTATTTATTTGACTACTAGTAATTTCGATTTTATTATTAGTATCTTTTATTTCACTAGACAATTGACCCTTTGTTTCTTTTATTTCAGTTTTAGTTTCTTCCATTTTAGTGGTCAACTGCTTAAACATTTGTTCAATTGCTGCCATATCTACAGCTGATGATTTAGCCATTTTTTATCTTTTATTTTTAACAAACTAATTTAACAATTATTTAACAGTTATTTGTAACCAGGAATTCCACTTTCTTTTCTAATTAATTGATATTACAATTTAACTAATCACTTGGGTAAAAGCAACGCCAAATTATATAACTTTCTTTTGTGCTAAATTTGGTGCTTTAGTCGTGCCCCTTAGTTGCGGCGACAAATCTATACGATGCTCCCTTTTATCTAACACAATTATCTAATATTTGAATGTTAGATAAAATGTTACTTACCCGTGATATTACTTTACCTGGGCGCCAGAACAAATCCCAGATACAAATGACACGGTTTCAGCTTAGCTCAGCGCATGGAGACACTCTTTCTCAGGATTCGTTCAGTGATTGTGGTTTTCAAGGGGAATCGTTACAAATAACACTTTAATGTTTGCTTGATTATTTTAATTAGCGTTTTAATCAATTATTTTTAATCTTGAAAATGCTAATGGTAGGACTTAATTCTACCCTAACACTTATAATTACTGAGTGAGTGTGAAAAGTAACAATTAAGACGTTCAAACGACCTATGGCTCTTATCTGGTTTAATTAAGAGATTGCTATCTCCCAAACCAGTGCTAAAGAACAGGTCTGCAATAATTTGCACGTCCAATACTACACCCCACTTTCCATTCAACACTCCTATACTATGTTAGAGCTAATCTTATAATTAAAATACAAAGTGTGAAATGCTTAGTGTCTTTTAAAAAATTGTTTATTGCTTTTATTATTTGTTTAGTGCTTATTTCATTGATCAATGAATCTATTTCTTACTGTTTGATGCGTAGACCCGAAATAGGAATCCGTAGGGGTCTTCCTTTTGATGGTTTTGCACAGAAGAATTGATGTTGATCAGTGCTGTAGAAGATGCCCTGGCAATTACAGATGCTGTAGCCTTCTGTCGCACAGGTCCTTCACAGCTGATGATTAATTAATTAATAATTTAATTAATAAATCTTGTTTTACGCAGCGAGAGTTGTTGAATGGTACTAGTTCATCTTCACTGTGGACTACTTCTCGAATTTGATACTTAATTATGCTTTTGTGTGATTGCAAAATTTCTGTACGTAATTTATACACGTCTAGCGCATTGAAGATCCGAACGAAGAGTGATGCTACCCCTCGCTTTGAGTTGGCGTCAGTTTTAAATACTGGATGCTGATTGGTGGTTCAAATAAATCATGCGTTTTTCCAGTTTTGACAATCTCGAACAGGTCGACGAAACACCCCGTGACAGGTTTGAAACTGCAGAGAATTTCTAGTTAAAATCGTACTTCCTGTGTTTGCAAATCGATTGATTACAGGTATTTGCAAACGTGTTTTCAAAGATCTGACCACAGAATATTGTTGCTTAGGTCTTTATCTGTGTGTGTGTGAAAACACCTAATTCCTACGTAGCATAATTCTCTCGTTATTCCTTTTGGCGTTCGTCTTCTGTATAACTTCTTCAATTGTTAATTATATTAACTGAGATTGCGGCTACTTATAAATCTTCACTTGCTGAATACAATGCTGTTTTCAGAATTGCCGTATATTTATTAGTTTTTAAGTTATCACAGGTTGAACTGATAATTTGTATTGAGTAAATTTTCATGTTCGTACCGGTATCGGATGTCGCTGTGACGAGGTTAGAGTGAGATGGCTGCGAGTGTACGCTCTCTCTCTTGCTTACGCTGCTATACTCCTTCCGTCAGACACTTTCATATAACGCTCAGATAGGACGCTAATATGAATCGTTATTATATATATATATATATATATATATATATATATATAATTCACATTTTATGAAGTGCGGGCGCCTGCGCTTTTTGTTCCGGAACTTGGTTCAGCTGTACAGTGTTACGGATGATAGTCGACTGGCTTTATTCTCTGCGCACTGGGCGAGAAGGAATTTTTGATACGTGACATCGTGTGAATGTTGGCCGACACCTGCGCGCATACGCGTGAATACGCACCCTTTCTGACACTTAACATTCCCATACTCTTAATTGCTTGTGTGCCTCACACGGTTTGGTACGAGGGGGACTGCAAGGTGTTCAAAAATGTCAAGCGTTTGTGATCAAAACGTTGTTCAGCTTGAGTTGCTACTATTTTTTACAATTATTAAAGAATAAAATAAATCCCAATCGTTTGTTCCGTTACAATACTGTGTCACTTCTGTGAAATGTTATAACACACACACACACACCCGCACAAAAATCATGATTGAAATCAGGCTTGAGAAAAAATGATTTAAATCAAGGTAGTAATCATTTATTACTAAAGAAAATTGTGTTTAAGAGTTTTACAATGAAATCAAAGAAACCTCACTGCAACTGTTGAAGAAAGCATTCTAGAGATAGAAACAAAATAAAAGAAGTTTATATCATGAAGAGATGTACTTTTCAGAAGTGACAAGGAGATGAAACAAAGGGCTGAAAACTAAGTTTTGTGAAGTAAAAGCTATTGATTTTCCAAAAAAAGTTCCAAATAAAAGTTATTGGTACCACCCTTGCAGTTTAGAGCTAGAAAAGATATGTGTAGTTTACTAATACTGAACTCTTAACTCTGCTTGATGGCGACTCTTAAAATTATCTCAGGGTATCAAGGAAATGATTACTAACACAGTTAACTTGAAGGACTGCTAATTTTAATGAGCATTTTCATTAACATGTTACAATTTGCATACAATCTTCATGATTAACAATTATTAAATTTATACCTCTCATCAATTATTATTGAAAGTAGGTTCATAGACCAATTGAATTGCCAATAGTAATAGAGTTACAAAAAGACCTTAATTAAATTGAGTTTAATGTTCAATTTGGTTTACTTGTTAAGTTGAATTCCTTTTGATTGGTGAGTCCTTCCCTCGGAGTCTGGGATCTTGGAGATTGCATTGTCGGCGATTCGGATGATCCTGTTGATGACACTCAATGACACTAACCACTTGATTACTTCGGTATCACTCTAATTATCACTGTTCACACCTACTCACTGATTCAGCATGTAACTAGTGTATACTAATCAATTTTGACACCTTAGTAACTACGTGATTAACTGAGTGCTCGCACTATCAATGATACATCCCGAAAACACTCCCACGATCCGGGTGTAATGGAATCTGCCAAAATGTGCTTCGTAAATCAATAGTAGACATTACTGTTATATTTCCACACTTGGTCAGCACTTAATTTATTGGGATTGCACCTTCATAATCTGGCATAGTGACTGAATTAATCTTCCGAGCGTCCAAACAGAACCTAACTGACTGATCCTTTTTTATCACAGTTACCATCGGGTTTATGTAGGAACTTTATGCCCTTTCAATCACTCCGTGCTCCTCCATTCTCCGAATTTCCGTTCTCACCGCATCTTGATATCTCATTGGAATCGGCCAACCTTTCTGACAATATGGTGTTTTGTTGGTCACTTCAAATTTGTGGCAATACGTAGTAATCCGCCCTGGTGTCTCACGAAATACGGTTTTGTTATTTGCTAATATCTTCAGTAGTTCTTCCTTTTTGCCGTTGGTTAACTCGGTAATTTCCTGGATTTTTTGGTTGATAACTTCTTCGATGCCTTCTTCTTCTGCTGCCAGCTCCATCTGTAATATTTCTGCTATGGTCGTCTCTCCATGGGTAGGATTTCCCTTAATCATTAGTTGTTTATTATTAAGGTCTATCACGCACCCACTCTCCACCAACAGTCAACACCCAAAATACATTCTCTCACCAGGTCCGGCACGACTACAAAAACACTTTCAAACTGTAAGTCTTTAATCTGTACATTTAGCAGTACCTGCCATGTAATTCTTTTAGATTTACCGCCCGTGGCCCCTTTAATTATAGTGTTAGACAGTTTTAGCATCTCTATTTTTCCCAGATCCTTTTTATTACTGCTAAACCAACGTTCCGAAATCGCATTTATTTGGCTACCTGTGTCCACCAATGCGCTAATCGATACGCCGTTCAACATTATTTGAAGTTCCGGACATTTATTGCTTCTTAATCTAACAGATTTATTATCATTCTTATCAAATCATCCCTAATGTCTAAGAAAGTTGTATTTACATATTTACAGGCCTTCTCTAGTTTTTTGGCTTTGTTGGTTCAACCTTGCTACCTGCAGTACTTGTTGACGGGACACTGTTGGTCTCCCCCCTAAACTGGTTTTTCCATTTAGTTGGCCTATTATACTGCGTTCTCTCCTCGGTTAAAGCGTCTCGCTCGCTCACTTTCCCTCTCTCTTCTCCGTTGTGTTTACTATAATTTCTCTCAAACCGGCCGTCAGCGGGTCTCTGGTTCATCAACCTACTGCCGTTTCGTAAATGGTTAAATTCCAGCAACACTTGTTCAAATTCCGTTATCGTGTTAACCCCTTGAGTGATGATAGCTACCTCAATCTCATGCGGGTAATGTCTTGCCAATTTCCTGATTAAATGTCTATCTGAGATAGGCGGAATCAACTGCCTATTCTCCAACAATTTTCTCTCTAAGTATTGGATTGTAGACATCCCGGTTTCTGAGTGGTACAGTCCGAATTCCAACTGGTCTCGCACCTGTTCCTGGATCACGTCATTCCAGTACTTGTTACTAAAAGCTTTGGTAAAACCCGCAAAATTATTAATACTGTCTTTGACTAACCGCCACCAAATTGCAGCCTCTCCTTCCAGATGTCTCGATATCTATGCGATGTTGTTGATGTCATGATAATGTTCATGGTATATCTCAGTTAGTTCCTTGATGAATTCCATCGGGAAATCGCTGGATCCATTAAACTTGACTTCTTTAATCTGTTCGTTGACAATGCTTCGGGTGACAGGTGACGCGTTTATCAATGCCATCTTCGTCCGCACGTCGCTTTGTAATTGCTGCAGCTTGAGGTTTGTTTCGTCCGAATGGTTATCCATTTTGTTCTCTAATTCTTTTAATTTATCTGCCCCTATTTTGTGAGCAACAATACTTTCGTCAAACGTTTATTGATCGCTATTACTTTTTTGTTTATAATTTTAATGTCACTACTATGCTTATCGTCTTTCCTTCAATAATTTTTCATTATCACTAAACTTATCATTAATTTTATTCTTAATAGTACTAATCTCTTCATCTATCATAGTCTTGGTGTCTATTTTAAATTGTTGCAAAATTTTCTTGTTTTCCTTTCTAACTTCACTGAGTTGTATGGTTATTTCGTCTCTTAAGTCTCTTAAAACCTGGTGTTGTAGTGTAATCTGTTGTGATAATTGTTTTGTCTGTTGTGATTGTTCTAACTTCTGTTCACGCATTTGTTTCTGTACTACCTCTGTTTGCTGTGTCATTTGTTGTGATATCTGTTGTGACAATTGTTGTAGTAATGCATACATATTCGGTTCTTTAGGTGTTTCTGTTGTTGTTTTTTGTGCTAATCCCGGTCTTCCCTCGTGTTGTGTCTCTGGTGTTATTTGTGGTGTTTCTACTTCTTCGTGGTCCTGTCCCCGCGTCCTTGACTCTTGATTGCCCACAGTTAGTTGGGCGAGCGTATGTTGATCCCCTAATTGGTTGTTAATATCTAACTCCCCTTCGTAACTCTGGGTTGTCCCTGTTTCTGTATTCATTTTGTTGTTTATTTTGTTTGTGTTGTTCTGTATGTATTTTGTTTGCCTACTTTTGCTTCGTGTGATCAAAGAAAATTATTCTTATTCTCTACGTTTCTTATTCTAGTTTTCTTATACTCTATTCGCAATTCAATTGTCTGTTTAGCTTACAAATTAAACCTTGCAATAGGCTCCAAATACTACCTAGTGTAGGATTTGGTCTTTATAAGCTCCACGGTTATGGGCGCCACATACCACCCTCACAGTTTAGAGCTAGAAAAGATATGTGTAGTTTACTAATACTGAACTCTTAACTCTGCTTGATGGCGACTCTTAAAATTATCTCAGGGTATCAAAGAAATGATTACTAACACAGTTAACTTGAAGGACTGCTAATTTTAATGAGCATTTTCATTAACATGTTACAATTTGCATACAATCTTCATGATTAACAATTATTAAATTTATACCTCTCATCAATTATTATTGAAAGTAGGTTCATAGACCAATTGAATTGCCAATAGTAATAGAGTTACAAAAAGACCTGAATTAAATTGAGTTTAATGTTCAATTTGGTTTACTTGTTAAGTTGAATTCCTTTTGATTGGTGAGTCCTTCCCTCGGAGTCTGCGATCTTGGAGATTGCGTTGTCGGCGATTCGGATGATCCTGTTGATGACACTTGATGACACTAACCACTTGATTACTTCGGTATCACTCTAATTATCACTGTTCACACCTACTCACTGATTCAGCATGTAACTAGTGTATACTAGTCAATTTTGAGACCTTAGTAACTACATGATTAACTGAGTGCTCGCACTATCAATGATACATCCCGAAAACACTCCCACGATCCGCAACTTTCAAGTGCACGCGTTCGATTATCAATACTCTGAAGTTCGGTAATTATCCCCAAGTTATTCAATCTAACAATTACAGTATTCCCTCGCCAACCGCGGGGGTTAGGTTCCTACAAAACATCGCGGTTAGTGAATCCGCGGTTGGTGAAGTTAACTTTATATGGGAAAAGTAAGGTTAGGGGAATCTGAAACAAAGCCAGAAATATAAAATACTGTACGACTCTTTATTATACAGTATACACTACATTGTTCGAATGTATAAAACCAGTCCAATGATTTCAAATAGCTGACAGTTACTTAAATTATAAAAATTTTCAAAATGTTTAAAATACATACTGTATTACATTACGTATAACGAAAAGGCGCTAAGACAAGGAAAAAATAGCGGCCAGTTTTTAGTGCTAAGTAAGTCCAGTTTTATAGCTTACTACAATTTTCAACTTAAAATTTTAAAATAAAACCAATTTTTAACACACAAACAATTTAAACGCAAAATTTTGTTCAAACGCCCTAACCTGTTCAAAACATCGAGCTTTTTCTCCAGCGGTAGTACATTCCTAGCCCTTTTGGCTAGCTTATCACCGCCAATTTGTAACTTTTACAATTTTTTGTGTAAAATTATTTTATTTATTCAAATTACAACTCCCACTTACCTTACGACTTTGATCTGGCCGGATCGCATAGTGTGGACTAACCCATTTCGTTCGACGAACTCTGACGTTGCATATAACGAAATAAGGAATTGAAAGAATTTAACTCTCAATTGTATGGAAGAGAAATCAGATTTTTCTTTATTACTCAGAAATGTTGAAATGTTAAATCTTCTTGTTACATATTGTGCAAATCTTACACCTTACTGACTAGCGCTTACCTTATCATGGACAATTATATAACTTCATTCACACACATATACACTTAATTCAGCCCAGCATTGCACACTCACTACTCCCATTCCATTATAAAACTCCCATTTATCCGATTGAATACATGATTTTAGATCACTACCGGCAACGCGTTCTTCTGTGACCTCGTGGCCAGCCCGCGGTAGGTCGAAAACGTCTCGAAAAGGACGAAACTGAATCACAAATTTGGATATTATTGTTCTACAACTATCCTCCCATCCTGTCACTGGTTTTAGAAAATGACTACTTCACTTTCATTACCAAATACTAATAAAATTATATGAGTATATTTAGCTCGCGTGTCGGCGCCGACACAGTCAGTGACGAACTGGACAATGTGCTTTCCTCGAGTCACGGGAAATGAGCAGTCACGGCCATCCGGTTTTAGTCGCCGTTGGTGATTAATTGCGGTGGCATAACCATTTTATGCATGGATTATAACTGGCATGTGTGTGTGTCCAGAGGCCGATATTGGCATCTGCTCTGCTGATGTCGCTCACAGTAGGCGGAGTTTGACGCCGTTTTCCGGTAGTCGGTCGTTTGGAACTACTAACTGTTCGTCCCAGCGCCATGTTTGTCTCAACTGTCGTGTCTTTCACGGCGTCAGTGCCGATCCCCGCCCGGCTGAGTTGCATACGGGCGTGAAAACACATGCACAGAGTTCTTAGAATTTTGGTGGAGGTAAATTCTTCAGCCGTGTTACACCACTGAAATTGCGCATTGCCTTTTGTTCCAAACGCGGTTTCTCAACCTCGTGCTGTTGCTTGGACAATAACGTTGCACACTACAATTACAGTTTTTTCAAATTTATTATACCAGTCCGCCCGAAAACGAAATAAGAAAAAATATAATAATGCCCCAAACGGTTAAAAATAAAAATACCCAAAAATGACCCGCTACAATACCCCCTCGATGAGAATTCTGCTGTCCACGACAGAAGAAATCTCATCGATAAACCCCGAAGAGGACCGGTGAGGAACTGGTGCCAACAACCCCCTGGTTCTTAATCTCCTGGGTACACGACCCCCCTGGCTCAGCGACCATGGACTCATCTGAACGAGATCACTGGACTTCTCCGTAAGAGATCCCAACACCGAGAAATCGATCAGACTCGCACCATAGCCCACCTTGCCTTCTAACATGCTACCCCCAAAAATCCTCAATCCCTGGCTAAAATTATTCCAGCTCCTCCGCCGATGTGGATCCCCTTTTTGCAAACGGCTGTTTTTAGCAGATAC
Source organism: Magicicada septendecula (assembly GCA_034769895.1). Lineage (NCBI taxonomy): Eukaryota > Metazoa > Arthropoda > Insecta > Hemiptera > Cicadidae > Magicicada > Magicicada septendecula. The sequence goes on from CM068367.1 coordinate 1,092,300,252, forward strand.
TGGGGTTACACACACTCACGTTACATGATACCCTAACACATTAAAAATAAAAATTTTCTTTTAAAATTTATTACAAATTTACAAAATTTAAAATTCAAAAAAAATAATCTTTTATCAAAAATTCTCTTCCTCTTTTTTCTAATTTTTGTTTCAATGACTTAACCTAAACATTCCTATTAATACAAATACATCCTTACTCTAGCATGAGAACAATTTATAGCCTACCAATATAAAGCAATACAATAAAAGAAACATCATTAATACATACACAATAACATAATCATTACTCAACATATTCACTCGCTGGCAGGCGAAAAGTCAAAAAAAAATTTAAAATTTTCAAAATTTTAAAATTCAAAAAAAATTATTCATTAAATATTTATTAAATTTATTTATTAAATTTATTTATTAAAATTATTCAAATATTGGTTTGCATTAATTAAACAAACAAATCACAATTGGCTTCCTACTATACACAAGCTTAGTAGGTGTATGAACTCATCAGCTGATCATAACTAGGTCAAGTCCAAAACCCTTGACCTACATATGTTATGTATGATTTCTGAAAACACTTTAAATATCTGTAATATCCTACCTTGAAATACAAAACATAATAACATAAAATATTTAAAACGAACAAATATTAATATAATTAATCATCAACTTGACATTTAAATTATTTAAAATAAACAATTCTTAACTTTACATTATTTTCAAATTTTATCAAAATGCTGTCGCTGGTTTAAAAAACAATTGTACATTCTTTATCATGAATCTCTCTGTCTTTTCAACAATCTTACCTTAATATACTGTGGGTGATGTAAATTATTTATTCTCGTTTTTCTGTATGAGATTTCTATACACATATAAACTTTCTCCCCCTGACTCGAATATTTATCAACTGCAACTCCCAAGACACCCAACTCTATCAAAAATATCTACTAATCAGGACATTCTAAACCCCAACTTATCATTTAACACAATTCGCCGCCTTCTCCCCATATATAAAAAAAAATACTCTCTAACCCTTTGTACATAGGATACGTGTTTCCTTCCCAAAACTCATTCCCTTATGTTGGTCCCTGGACTCCCCCTAGGTAACCCTTTCCGGCGCCAATCGGTCCCTATCCCGTCCCAACCCTTGTTGCGGACTCCCCAAATACACTACCCCCTAATACAAAATTGCCATCCCCAAAATTCTCAATCTCATTACATTACTACAAATACACAAAATAACCTCATTAACTATAAAAACAACCATATGTCACTCAAAATCTACATAAAGTCTCCATTACCACTGTGTCAACATTAATACTTCACAAAATTCTGTTATATCACATCAACTCAAAAACAGCATTACATTATATGCATCTCCATCATTTCACATTCAACTTTTAATTCAACTTGGACAGGTCTACATGTCCCATAAAACACTTATCACCCATAAATTATCTTTTATTAATCTGCATATTCTTTTTATCTTTACTTCGAAATATCTGTAGCCCACTAAACATTAATTACTTGTAACATTTACAAACCAATATACCAGTGACATTATTGCTGATCAGCTGATATCCTAACATAATTAAAACACCATGGATACCTTTCAAAATTGAACAGTTACATGTAATACATTATCAACACTTACTTCTATTATGTTGATTGCCTGCCAGGCGTCTAATGATTGGCTTAGAAAAAAAATTACACACAATGAAAATACATTTTATCAACAACTATATCTAACACACAACAATAAAATGATACCTTTAAAATTATAGTATGAACCTTATTTTACGAGTCTGAGCATATAATTATGTGGACAGAGCACAAGCATTTTTGATTGGATTAAACCTTGAATAAGCAAAACTGTTACGTCATAAGATTTTAAAATTCGTGACTCCTTTGCGTCACCTCCCAGCCACACACTCTATTTCAGATTATGGAGGACTGTCTCGCCCTTTCGCTTCCACAGAGACTGTATATTTTGGAGCAGGGTTTTACCTCTCCGTGTCTCTGCTTCCGCTGTTAAGTTTTAACATTGGTGAACATCATCATGTTCTCGTTATATAATCATACACCCTTAAACGGATCTACCACCTGGCTCTGCTGTTCCTTCTCGAACAGAGTGGCAGCCGCTGTTCCATAGTTTGGTGATTCCCCTTTTATTTACCCCCCATCAATTTCAAAATACACCTTTACAACGATAACAGCTATGGCCAGTTATGGTCAGCGCGTAATCGTAATGTGCCCCAACCATAGCTGTTAAAGCTAAACCAATTCCACGGTCAGGGTTCGGTGAGGCCGTGACCGCCCGAAAATTTGGGGAATCACAAGTAAAATATCTTTCGTAATATTAAATTTACGAATTTATATTTAAATGACAATATTAATTTAGATGGGGTTTTAACCCACTTTATATGGAAGCTTAACCATTATTAACATAAAATAATTAATACAAAATCTACAACCTTCCCCCATAGCAGTTCCACACTACACTGTTATGTCACTTCATTGAGCACCAAACTACCCCCCAAAATTATCCCCACATCTTGTATTGATAACAAGTTCTTATATTACTACACATTTCTTCAAAACGTTCCTATACCCACTACTACTAAAATCTAACAATTATATTTGGTCACCTAATGCTAAAAAATTTAGAAGAAAAAATTTTATATCTTAAATTTAAAATTATACACATCCAAAATTGTTTTGGTATTTTTTTTTTTTTTTTTTTTTTTTTCTTTTTTCAAAAATCTATTTACACTGGAGGCTGACTAACATTCTTATGATAAGTGGTAGTAAGGCAGTAATCGCCTGAAAAGTCGGGTTTCGCCGCAAAACGGATCGGCACTAGGTAGATATACTACGTGAATTCACGTCCCCCCTCTGAAACACACTACTTCCCCTCTCCCACCATTTCTTCTACCCCGCTTTCTACCGTGCGCCCAACCGTCTTGCCACAAAATTCGTCTTTTCAGACTAATCAGAAAATATTGTCAAAGGCTCCATTTTAATTTTGCCCTTGACACCAAAAAATTTAATTTGAATGCACTGCCTTTTATTTAATGCAGCCTCCATTATATACAAACACTCTAAGGCAGTGCAGGCACGTGACAGGCACACCAATCTGCTGCACCATGAGTGTATTAAAAAATTTTAAGTCGTCACGTACCTCTTTTGGGGTCCCCCTCCCCGTTCAAATATATGTGGTTACATTTCTATTTTGTACCAATTTTGGTGGAGCCGGACCATCGTTGTTTTCACTGCCCGAAGGAAGATCCTGCCAACCATGGCCCGCCTCCGCTTTCCGAATTCCACGGCCAGGACTGGTAAGATCGTGGCCGCCCGAAAATGGGGGAGGAGCCCTTCTAAAAACATAAAAGAATAATTAAATAACATTCATACCTTTACAAATTAACAAAATACTTATGCTGACCAAAATAATTTCAAATTTGTAGCGTTGTGCGTACCCACTATCTCCCTGGTTTCTCTATTCTGTAACACATATGAATTTTTCATTTTTATTTCCACTACCTCGTACGGCCCCTCGTACAATAAGAAAAACTTCTTGATCTCCTTATCTTGTGCACTTGATAAATCGTCGTCGTACCAATACCAGCTGTCCAATCTCATACTGCGTCCACTTACCTTTCATGTCATGTTTCCGTTTTCTCCTCTCCCCTTTTGTCAACAGACTTTCATTGGCTAGTCTCAGCTTAACATCGTTACCGATAGTGTCGGTTTCCGGTGGATATTCAATTAGTTGTTCCAGAATCCTCTGTGGACGCTTTCCTCTTATTAGCTCATAAGGCGTGAACCCCGTCGACTCGTGGGTGGTGCAGTTTAGCCAGTTTTCAATCTTCTGCACATAGAGTGGCCACTCACTATGTTTGGCATGGCAGTATGTTCGAAAAATTCTGCCCAACTCCCTCATGACTCTCTCAGCTTGATTCGACTGTGGATGATATACGGCAGTGTGCTTTGGGATAATACCTTCCCATCCAAGAGTCTGGCGCCATCTTACGCTGATGAACTGCGGCCCATGGTCGGATAATATCACCTTCGGCTTTCCCACGTTGATCATGTAGTCGCGTGTGATCTTCTCGCTCAGTACCTTGCTCGTTGCTCGCTTCACGCTATATAGTCTGACATATTTGGAAAAAGTGTCAAGTACAACAAAAATATGCATCACTCCACCCCTACCTTTCGGCAGTGGGCCGTACAAATCTACAGCTACCAAATCGAATGGTTTTTCTACTTTAATATAATTTAGTTCTCCCTCTAACCTATAATTTACAACTTTGGATTTCTGACATAACTCGCAAACTCTAAGTATTCTTCGGATGCGTTTCTCCATATTCTTAAATAAACAAGATTCCTTTAATACATTCACACACTTCCGTGCCCCAAAATGCCCGTACCTAAGATGACAGTCCCACACTATTTTCTCTATCAACCCTTCAGGTATAACTAACCTCCAATCCCTCTCTCTCCCCTCTACTTTTTTAAACAAACTCCCTTTAAACACTTGAAAATATTGTTTATACCCAAACTCATCTACATCTGATTCTATACTAGTAATTATTTTATTTAATTTATTATCAGCTCTTTGCATTACATTTATATCTTTTAATTCCTCCCCAAAAAGTTTATCTTCCCGGGATAGTCTATAAATTTCTATCTCTTTGATATCTCTACCTGTTCTATTTCTGTCTGTGTCTACTCGTGATAGTGTGTCTGGCACCCTGTTCTCTACACCCTTAATGTATTCCCAAGAAAAATTATACTCTTGAAGAGCTAACACCCACCTGGTTATCCGGCTGTGTGTGAGTTTACAAGTATTCAGGAATGACAGCGCTCTATGGTCCGTCCTGATGATGGTTCTGTTACCCAGCAGATACGTTCGGAACTTCCTCACAGCGAACACTATACTGAGGAGCTCCTTTTCGGTGGTAGTGTAATTGCGCTCTGCGGCCAGCAACGTCCGGCTGGCGACGGCGATGGTTTTATGCTCTTTTGCCTCGTCCTCTTGGTAAAGCTCCGCTCCCAATGCTATATTACTAGCGTCTGTCTGCAAATAAAATTTGTCATTAAAATTGGGATGGTTCATTAATATCATGTCTGTGAACTTAATTTTGATGTCATTAAACGTCGCTCTTTCGTTATCGCCCCATCTCCATTGCTTGTTCTTCTGTAACACTGCGCTGAGTCGGGCCGTCGTCTGTGCGTAGTTCCTCTGAAACTTCCTGTAAAAATTACAAAGACCAAGAAAACTTTGCAATTGTTTTATATTTTTGGGCTCTGGGAATGTCAAGATGGATTCTACTTTATCCGGGTTAGCACGTATTCCTGTAGGTGTTATTATAAAACCTAAAAAATGTATCTCAGTTTGCAAAAATTTCGATTTGTCCCAATTCACTGTCAAACCTCCCTGATATAACTTCCCCAACACATATTCCAAATGCTCTACATGCTCTTCAAATGTTCTGGATGCTATTAAAATGTCATCAACGTAAATGGTTAAAAAATCTAAGTTATGTGGTTGCAAAATTTCGTCAAGACACTTGATAAAGCTAGCTACACTTGTGTTCAAACCGAACGGTAGTCTCTTAAATTGGTAATTCTTTCCATTGAATAAAAAAGCTGTATATTTTCTACTATTTGCTGCCAATGGAACTTGCCAATACCCGGCGGTTAAGTCTAAAGAAGTCATATATTGTACGCCGCTAAACTTCTGAAATATTTCTTCAATAGCTTCGGGTGACTCCCTATCTGGAATAATTATTTGATTGATTTTGCGGGCATCTAAACATAACCTAACTCTACCATCTTTTTTAATCACGACTACTAAGGGGTTGGAATATGGTGACACCGATCTCTCAATTATATCTCCATCTAACATTTTCTCTAACTCAAGCTGGACCGCTCTTCTCTTCGCATATGGCACCGGATAACTTCTTTGCACATAGGGTGCGTGTTCCCTTACCTTTAACTCGCATTCATAGTTTCTTGCCCTCCCTGGTACATCGGCAAACACTTCTCTAAAATTCTCTACTACCCGCCACAACGATTCACGTTGAGAACTCCCTATCACGCCACCCTCACTACAAAATTTCAGTGCTCTTTCATTCCATAAGTGATCCTCATTCTCCTCATACTCTATCTTACTCTCACTACACACATTCATACTAATTTCCATGTCTTGTTTATCATTCCGATTGTGTATCACCCTTACCCCTGAAATTCTTACCGCATCTAACACCCGTTCAAAATTAATACGGACTGGTTCCCCTTCATTATTTAATTCTAATACCCGTTTATGAAAATCAATCAACGCCTTATGTTTAATCAGAAAATCATTTCCCAGTATAACCTCAAGATTTAGTCCCCGTACAACTAGAAATGTATTATCATACCCTACCCCGTTAATTATCATGTTTAAATGCACTTGTTTCGTGACTCTCTTACTTCTAACTCCCGTAATACCTACAATCGTCACCCCAGCTACTGGTAAAGACGGAATATTTTTATTTATTTCTTTTAATTCATCTAATACATGTTCAGAAATAACAGAGATTTCGCTACCCGTATCGATTAAAGTTTTAATCTCCTTACCTTCTATGTTGATTTTCACCTCAGTCAGTCCATTCTCCCGTCTCACTGCTTCGAAGTCTTCCTCCTCCAATAATTCCTCAGATAAATCTATAATCACAATGTTGTTTTGGTATCTATCATCCATTTGGACCCCAGAAACTTCCGGCGACAACGGTCGGGTCCGGTGTTCCATTGTCCCTCTTAGTTTCCCGCAGAGGTGCTCGCCACTGCATGGTTGTATCCTCGCTCATGCTGGTTTCCTCGCGGTTCATGAGTTTGGCCTCTCTGTGCTCCTCCTGGGCCCTCTCCCCTTCGCTGGTATGCATGCTGGTTCTGTGCGGGTGGTGGTCCCTGTCGCTGACCTGGTCTCTCTCTCCTGCATCTAAAACAAAAATTTTGTGTCGCATAATTCTCTTGTGAACATGCTGGACAAGTCCATTTTGGTCCTCGGTTATTTTGTTCTCGTCTGGAATATGCCGGTCCATTTGTAGGTCCCCTCGGCGGTCCCTGATTACCTCCATTATTTCCATTCTGCTGGTTCTGACGGCGACTCAATTCTTGGTCCCGGATGTTCTGAAACACATCTAAAATATTTTCTAATTCGCTAATATTAGCTACCTCCCTTGTCATAAGTGTTATCTGTACTTCCCTTGGCAAATGCTTGCTGATATGCCTCACAAAGGATCTAAATGGCAATGGCGGTTCTAAGTATTTCGCCTCGTTAAATATTTTCATTACATACCCTGTTATATTATTATTGGGCCCCCCAAAATTCCCTGTTCCCATGATTCTACTTCGTAACACTTCTTGATCTTCTTCCGACCAATATTTATTTATAAATGCATACTCAAAATTTTCAAAACACTCCCATTCCGTTTTATGTACTTCGGCCCATATTTCCGAACTACCTTTAAAACATTTTAAAATTTTTAATAATTGGACTTCCCAGTTATTAGTAGTGAACTTATTGAACTCTCTCACTCTGCTTATGAACTGCATAGGGTGTACTTTTTTGTTATCACAACTGAATGTCTCTAACTCAACTTCACTGCTTACGTCACGAGTCATAATTCCTCGCTCGGTAACAGTGTTAACTTGTTGGCTGATGGCCTTGCTCAATTCATTTTTACATTCAGTATTAGTGTTACATTCACTTATCTGTTTCTCAACAATTGTATTTATTACGCTATATTGTTCCGTGATCTGTTTCTCTACTTTATTAGTTATATTATTGGTAATATCAGAAACACGGCACTCTAATTGCTCAGTTAATGACTCTGACAGGTGTAATTTCATACTTTCACAACGTTCATCAATATGTTTGTCTAATACACTGCTCAAATTATCAAATTGCATATTAATATTCTGCTGAAACTGAATATTCTGTTCTTTAATTTCATTAAAAATAATATCGTTTTTAATATTCTGCTGTTCGCATTTTATTTTCTGTTCTTTGAATTCGTTACTTAAAATCTCAAATTTCTCGTCATTAGTATTAAAACGACTCTCAAATTTTTCGTCAATTCTATCAAGACGCTTGTTTAATTCATTATTCTGCATGTCAAATTTGTTGTCCATTTTTCGTAAGAAACTCATTATATCTAGTTCCTCTGATTGTTTACTTTTATTAATTGAAACGGGGGTCAATTGAATCCTCGAATCAACGTATATTTCGTTTGGTTGTGGTTGAGACGCAATCGGAGTGGAATGAACTATTACATTACTGCCGCCAGCTGTTTCTGTAACAGCACCCGTCTCCCCCCTCAACATACCACTTTCATCCAGCGATTGCGACTCAAGGCCACTTTCACTCCTAATTGAATTTATTATACTACTTTTTTCTGTATTCTCGGACATTTTTACTTTATCTATTTTTTCTTACGTAACAACTGTCAATTAGTAATTTTATTTCAAAACTGATATTTTACCAAATCAATTTGCTTTCATAACCCTACTTCGCTATGCATCGTCAGATGTAGGCCGGTGTTAAAATAACCCCTCTTCAGTTATATTAAATCCTCGTCACGCCGCACCAATTGTAACTTTTACAATTTTTTGTGTAAAATTATTTTATTTATTCAAATTACAACTCCCACTTACCTTACGACTTTGATCTGGCCGGATCGCATAGTGTGGACTAACCCATTTCGTTCGACGAACTCTGACGATGCATATAACGAAATAAGGCATTGAAAGAATTTAACTCTCAATTGTATGGAAGAGAAATCAGATTTTTCTTTATTACTCAGAAATGTTGAAATGTTAAATCTTCTTGTTACATATTGTGCAAATCTTACACCTTACTGACTAGCGCTTACCTTATCATGGACAATTATATAACTTCATTCACACACATATACACTTAATTCAGCCCAGCATTGCACACTCACTACTCCCATTCCATTATAAAACTCCCATTTATCCGATTGAATACATGATTTTAGATCACTACCGGCAACGCGTTCTTCTGTGACCTCGTGGCCAGCCCGCGGTAGGTCGAAAACGTCTCGAAAAGGACGAAACTGAATCACAAATTTGGATATTATTGTTCTACAACTATCCTCCCATCCTGTCACTGGTTTTAGAAAATGACTACTTCACTTTCATTACCAAATACTAATAAAATTATATGAGTATATTTAGCTCGCGTGTCGGCGCCGACACAGTCAGTGACGAACTGGACAATGTGCTTTCCTCGAGTCACGGGAAATGAGCAGTCACGGCCATCCGGTTTTAGTCGCCGTTGGTGATTAATTGCGGTGGCATAACCATTTTATGCATGGATTATAACTGGCATGTGTGTGTGTCCAGAGGCCGATATTGGCATCTGCTCTGCTGATGTCGCTCACAGTAGGCGGAGTTTGACGCCGTTTTCCGGTAGTCGGTCGATTGGAACTACTAACTGTTCGTCCCAGCGCCATGTTTGCCTCAACTGTCGTGTCTTTCACGGCGTCAGTGCCGATCCCCGCCCGGCTGAGTTGCATACGGGCGTCAAAACACATGCACAGAGTTCTTAGAATTTTGGTGGAGGTAAATTCTTCAGCCGTGTTACACCACTGAAATTGCGCATTGCCTTTTGTTCCAAACGCGGTTTCTCAACCTCGTGCTGTTGCTTGGACAATAACGTTGCACACTACAATTACAGTTTTTTCAAATTTATTATACCAGTCCGCCCGAAAACGAAATAAGAAAAAATATAATAATGCCCCAAACGGTTAAAAATAAAAATACCCAAAAATGACCCGCTACAAATTATGTTTTCCGAACGTTTGGAACACATTATGACAAAAGGATAGTTTATAAAAGAGTAAATTAACACTATATAATAAGAACAACGAACACTAAAAACTAAAGAATACGCAATACGTCACGGCAGAAGAGCAATGCGCGACTGACTGACTTCAATCCGATTTGAAGGGATATGTGTGCACGAAGCGCTGCCTAGCGGATGCTACTACAAACCGCGCATAAGCGAATTCCAGCCCCGCGGTTGGAAACTACTGCGCATTTATAAAACCGCGTATAAATGAATGCCGCGGTTGGAGAACCCGCGGTTGACGAGGGATTACTGTACTTTAATCTGGCATACTTCGTTTACCGTACTACCGGGTTTAATACTATTTAAACGCACGACATGAATACTGTACTTCTTACTTATTGCAAGTTTTAGTTATAAACTTTTAATACGTGCTAACGAGTCTGAATAGTTGTAATGTTCGCCGTAGACTAGCCTGACAAATTCCCAACTACATTTTTTATACTCCCTCAAACATTACCCATACTCACTATATACAAATCGCGTTCCCATTGGTTTCATATACCGCGATATTTGATTTCCACCAACCCAACTAGCTAATTTCGCCCGCTTAAAAGTGACGCTATCTCTCATTCGTCAAAAAACAGCACGTAGCAAACTTTTACCGCGAAACTGAACGTGACGCTACTTCGAGTTTTCTCTCTCACCTACTCTGTCTAAATCCTAGCGGTACGGTCTTGTCCGAGCACTCAATTTTCCCTCGACTTCACTTAACTTTATTGCTTTTTTTTTAACACAATACATTTTATGCTTTTACACCCTGTACGTGACTTGCTGAATAACTTTCGCACCGACATACTGTCGCCTTGACTAGGGTGTGTGTGCTTTGAAAAACACCGCCACGCTGGTTTACAACAGTACATCAAGTCACATTACTTGCATTTCTTGTTCTAATATACATTTGATAATCATGTTTTCTATATAAAACTAGCGTAAAATTTGGTAGCATTCAATTTTTACGTTATATCGTTCCCCAAGAAAATCGTATAAGATTTTTGCTATAAAATTGATGACGATTCTATTGCTGCGTCCTTCAAATGGATTTTATTTCATTTAGTTGTTAACCCCTTTACAATGTTTTTTTTTTTAAAATTCTTACACCTATTACATTCATATTGTATTAATCATATATCTACAAATGAAATTTAATTGCTTATACTACAGTACTTTTAGTAAAAAAAATATATTTTTCTTTTCATTACTCCATTCTCCACCCTTTACCTCTATCAGCTGTTGACATTGGCATTAAGCCACAGTTTGTTTACAAACAGAACCCTAAACTGGTTTTTGCTACCTGCTTGTCATCACTACAGACCGCAACGGTTCTCGCGTCCCGCTATTCACGCCCTCGTTACAAACAACTGCTTTCCCTTAAACATTACATAACTTCTTATACCCATAATCTGTTTAAAGTTTATTCTACATCTACAATACAATGTTTACAATACAAAACTTTATCCTCTCGACATTTTGTCAGTTTAATCTTATTACAATTTTACTTATAAATTATTACACATACATCTGTAAAGTTGTGTTCTTACAGTCTGTTTATTTATTATTTCGTTGTTCTTTGACTGTAGTGTGTGTTGAACTTCGTAATATGGTTTGAGTTGTCTGATATTAAACTTTCCTCGAATCCTTTCGGGCTGTTGAATGTCTTCGAGTTGGTACGTCGCTATTCCAACTTCCTTACAGATCTTATACGGACCTTCGAAAATATTGCAAAATTTTCCAATTACCCGTTTATTTAAGTCTGACGTTGGGTATGCTCGTAACAACACTTTGTCACCTTCTTGAAATTTCATAATTTTATTGGTTAAATTGATCTGTTCTGTCCGTTTTCTACCCTTTTCCTTAATTCTTAAAATTATCTTGTTGTTGCATCCTCTTCATTCACTTTATTAATTTAATAATATATATAATACTTTCACTAATGAACTTACTGTTGTCACTTCCCAAACTTTTCGAGATGTTGTTTCTCTTCTTCAGTGGGTTTAATACTGACTGTCGATTACAGAATAACCGTTACGGAAAAATGGTGTGTGTGGTGGGGGTTGATGGTGGGAAGGGATTGGCGTTGAGGTTCGAATTATGTGTGTTGATCAGTGTGTCAAATAGTGTATGTGATTTGTAATGTATTTGTTCATTTAATATGTTGTTTGGTTGTAGTGTGTGATATCTGTATATTTCAAATTGTTCAGCTGTGTTTAACTTACCTAAAAGTAGAAAACTAAACACAGCTGAACAATTTGAAATATACAGATATCACACACTACAACCAAACAACATATTAAATGAACAAATACTTTACAAATCACATACACTATTTGACACACTGATCCACACACATAATTCGAACCTCAACGCCAATCCCTTCCCACCATCAACCCCCACCACACACACCATTTTTCCGTAACGGTTATTCTGTAATCGACAGTCAGTATTAAACCCACTGAAGAAGAGAAACAACATCTCGAAACGTTTGGGAAGTGACAACAGTAAGTTCATTAGTGAAAGTATTATATATATTATTAATTCTTAAATAAATTTTCTTGTAGTCATTTGGCTGATCTGTTGGTATCATTTCCTTATCTACGTACTTGGTCTAATCTCGCTCTGGTCTCCTTCCCCATTGAGCTTCGTACGGCGTTGTTTCAATAGTCTTGTGATACGTCTGATTGATACATGCTTCAATTAGACCTAAATATCTAGCCCACTTACTGTGTATTTCTGACGTTAGTGCCCGAAACATGTTTCCTAACTGTCGATTGATTCGCACTGCCAGGTTGGTGCAAGGATTTCGTACGGCAGTAAATTTCGGTTTAATGTGTAGTTCCTGTAAGGTGGTTATCCATTTCTGACTGGTAAACTGCGTTCCATTATCGGACAATATGGCGACTGGTTTTCCGATTTCTTCGCAGTACAGTTTTATTTTATTTATGGTGACTGTGGTGGTAGCCTTTTTTAATTGGTATAGTTTCACGAATTTTGTGAAATTATCCACCATAATTAGTATGTATTTGACACCGCCGGTTGAGGTTGGTAAAGGACCATAATAGTCGATGCTAACTAACTCTCCCTTCGACTTAGGAATGACGGGTTGGGTCACTCCCAGCATCCGTTGATAATAGTCCTTATTCTTCTGACAGGTCTGACAGGTTTTTAATATGTTGTGTAATCTTGTTAATGGAGTCTCCCGTGAAATACTCTTTGAACAACTGGTAAGTGCGTCGGTTCCCTATGTGACTATATGCGTTGTGTAGCTCGTGGATCAACGTTCTGCTCAGCTCCGCGGTCAACATAAGTTTCCACGCCCCTCTGTCCTTCCTGTAAAGCTTGTTTTTGTACCAAGCGTATTTGTCATTCATCTGGTGATTTGGGTTGGTTTGCACAGTTTCTATAATTGACTTCAATTTCTTATCTGCTAGTTGATGAAATGTTATATTTTTTAATTTATTCTTTACCTCCTTATTAATGCGGATAGTGATACTGTTGATTTCGAATTCTTCGGTATGATCCATTGCTTTTTCAGCATCCATGTCCTCAGGATATCTACTAAGGACGTCAGCGACAACGTTCTCTCGCCCCTTGCAATGGACTATATCGAAATCATAATCTTGAATTGCCAGAATCCACCTGGTAATTCGTGAATTGTTCAGGTGGCACTTCTTGATAAATATTAAAGCCTTATTATCAGTAGTGATAGTTAATGGTCTCCCAAATACATATGTGCGAAACTTTTGCAGGCAATGGACAACACTCAACAACTCTAATTCCGTGGTGAAATAGTTCAGTTCCGCGCCTCACAGCACGCGACTGGTGAACGCGACGACGCCGATTTCATTGTTTTCATCCAGCTGATAAAGTTGTCCTCCGATGGCATATTTACTGGCGTCCGTCTGCAAGTAGAAACGCTTACTTAGGTCAGGGTGTTTGAGCATTACTGTGTCAATAAACAACTCCTTAACCCTTTGAAACTGTCGGTCTATTTCCGGAGTCCACTTGAATTTTGAATTTTTCTTCAGCAAATCCAGTAGCGGTTGCGTAGCTTCGGCATATCTGTTCGTAAATCGGCTATAAAAGTTAGTTAACCCCAGAAATCCCTTAAGTTGTTTTTGGTTTTTAGGCCTAGGGAATTCTCGTATAGCTCTCACTTTATCTGTATCAGCTGTTATCCCCTGTGTCGTCAGACAGTACCCTAAATAATTGATTTCTTTGCGAAAAAAACTGGGACTTCTTAAAGTTTACTGTAATGTTTGCCTGTTTCAAATCTCGGAATAATAGTTGTAGGTGTCTCAAATGCTCTTCCACACTGGCTGAAATACATAAGCAATCGTCCACGTACAGGATAGTGAAACTCTTCACCTCGTCCGATAATACTTGGTCCAATCCGCGTGTCAAACTGGCTGAACTGGTCTTTAGGCCGAATGGAGTTACGGTATATCGGTAACACTTGCCCTCATATAAAAATCCGGTGTAATCCCTACAATCCGGGTGTAATGGAATCTACCAAAATGTGCTTCGTAAATCAATAGTAGACATTACTGTTATATTTCCACACTTGGTCAGCACTTCATTTATTGGGATTGCACCTTCATAATCTGGCATAGTGACTGAATTAATCTTCCGAGCGTCCAAACATAACCTAACTGACTGATCCTTTTTTATCACAGTTACCATCGGGTTTATGTAGGAACTTTATGCCCTTTCAATCACTCCGTGCTCCTCCATTCTCCGAATTTCCGTTCTCACCGCATCTTGATATCTCATTGGAATCGGCCAACCTTTCTGACAATATGGTGTTTTGTTGGTCACTTCAAATTTGTGGCAATACGTAGTAATCCGCCCTGGTGTCTCACGAAATACGGTTTTGTTATTTGCTAATATCTTCAGTAGTTCTTCCTTTTTGCCGTTGGTTAACTCGGTAATTTCCTGGATTTTTTGGTTGATAACTTCTTCGATGCCTTCTTCTTCTGCTGCCAGCTCCATCTGTAATATTTCTGCTATGGTCGTCTCTCCATGGGTAGGATTTCCCTTAATCATTAGTTGTTTATTATTAAGGTCTATCACGCACCCACTCTCCACCAACAGTCAACACCCAAAATACATTCTCTCACCAGGTCCGGCACGACTACAAAAACACTTTCAAACTGTAAGTCTTTAATCTGTACATTTAGCAGTACCTGCCATGTAATTCTTTTAGATTTACCGCCCGTGGCCCCTTTAATTATAGTGTTAGACAGTTTTAGCATCTCTATTTTTCCCAGATCCTTTTTATTACTGCTAAACCAACGTTCCGAAATCGCATTTATTTGGCTACCTGTGTCCACCAATGCGCTAATCGATACGCCGTTCAACATTATTTGAAGTTCCGGACATTTATTGCTTCTTAATCTAACAGATTTATTATCATTACTTCTCAAATCATCCCTAATGTCTAAGAAAGTTGTATTTACATATTTACAGGCCTTCTCTAGTTTTTTGGCTTTGTTGGTTCAACCTTGCTACCTGCAGTACTTGTTGACGGGACACTGTTGGTCTCCCCCCTAAACTGGTTTTTCCATTTAGTTGGCCTATTATACTGCGTTCTCTCCTCGGTTAAAGCGTCTCGCTCGCTCACTTTCCCTCTCTCTTCTCCGTTGTGTTTACTATAATTTCTCTCAAACCGGCCGTCAGCGGGTCTCTGGTTCATCAACCTACTGCCGTTTCGTAAATGGTTAAATTCCAGCAACACTTGTTCAAATTCCGTTATCGTGTTAACCCCTTGAGTGATGATAGCTACCTCAATCTCATGCGGGTAATGTCTTGCCAATTTCCTGATTAAATGTCTATCTGAGATAGGCGGAATCAACTGCCTATTCTCCAACAATTTTCTCTCTAAGTATTGGATTGTAGACATCCCGGTTTCTGAGTGGTACAGTCCGAATTCCAACTGGTCTCGCACCTGTTCCTGGATCACGTCATTCCAGTACTTATTACTAAAAGCTTTGGTAAAACCCGCAAAATTATTAATACTGTCTTTGACTAACCGCCACCAAATTGCAGCCTCTCCTTCCAGATGTCTCGATATCTATGCGATGTTGTTGATGTGATAATGTTCATGGTATATCTCAGTTAGTTCCTTGATGAATTCCATCGGGAAATCGCTGGATCCATTAAACTTGACTTCTTTAATCTGTTCGTTGACAATGCTTCGGGTGACAGGTGACGCGTTTATCAATGCCATCTTCGTCCGCACGTCGCTTTGTAATTGCTGCAGCTTGAGGTTTGTTTCGTCCGAATGGTTATCCATTTTGTTCTCTAATTCTTTTAATTTATCTGCCCCTATTTTGTGAGCAACAATACTTTCGTCAAACGTTTATTGATCGCTATTACTTTTTTGTTTATAATTTTAATGTCACTACTATGCTTATCGTCTTTCCTTCAATAATTTTTCATTATCACTAAACTTATCATTAATTTTATTCTTAATAGTACTAATCTCTTCATCTATCATAGTCTTGGTGTCTATTTTAAATTGTTGCAAAATTTTCTTGTTTTCCTTTCTAACTTCACTGAGTTGTATGGTTATTTCGTCTCTTAAGTCTCTTAAAACCTGGTGTTGTAGTGCAATCTGTTGTGATAATTGTTTTGTCTGTTGTGATTGTTCTAACTTCTGTTCACGCATTTGTTTCTGTACTACCTCTGTTTGCTGTGTCATTTGTTGTGATATCTGTTGTGACAATTGTTGTAGTAATGCATACATATTCGGTTCTTTAGGTGTTTCTGTTGTTGTTTTTTGTGCTAATCCCGGTCTTCCCTCGTGTTGTGTCTCTGGTGTTATTTGTGGTGTTTCTACTTCTTCGTGGTCCTGTCCCCGCGTCCTTGACTCTTGATCGCCCACAGTTAGTTGGGCGAGCGTATGTTGATCCCCTAATTGGTTGTTAATATCTAACTCCCCTTCGTAACTCTGGGTTGTCCCTGTTTCTGTATTCATTTTGTTGTTTATTTTGTTTGTGTTGTTCTGTATGTATTTTGTTTGCCTACTTTTGCTTCGTGTGATCATACAAAATTATTCTTATTCTCTACGTTTCTTATTCTACTTTTCTTATACTCTATTCGCAATTCAATTGTCTGTTTAGCTTACAAATTAACCTTCCAATAGGCTACAAATACTACCTAGTGTAGGATTTGGTCTTTATAAGCTCCACGGTTATGGGCGACTCTTAAAATTATCTCAGGGTATCAAAGAAATGATTACTAACACAGTTAACTTGAAGGACTGCTAATTTTAATGAGCATTTTCATTAACATGTTACAATTTGCATACAATCTTCATGATTAACAATTATTAAATTTATACCTCTCATCAATTATTATTGAAAGTAGGTTCATAGACCAATTGAATTGCCAATAGTAATAGAGTTACAAAAAGACCTGAATTAAATTGAGTTTAATGTTCAATTTGGTTTACTTGTTAAGTTGAATTCCTTTTGATTGGTGAGTCCTTCCCTCGGAGTCTGCGATCTTGGAGATTGCGTTGTCGGCGATTCGGATGATCCTGTTGATGACACTCGATGACACTAACCACTTGATTACTTCGGTATCACTCTAATTATCACTGTTCACACCTACTCACTGATTCAGCATGTAACTAGTGTATACTAATCAATTTTGACACCTTAGTAACTACGTGATTAACTGAGTGCTCGCACTATCAATGATACATCCCGAAAACACTCCCACGATCCGCAACTTTCAAGTGCACGCGTTCGATTATCGATACTCTGAAGTTCGGTAATTATCCCCAAGTTATTCAATCTAACAATTACAGTATTCCCTCGCCAACCGCGGGGGTTAGGTTCCTACAAAACATCGCGGTTAGTGAATCCGCGGTTGGTGAAGTTAACTTTATATGGGAAAAGTAAGGTTAGGGGAATCTGAAACAAAGCCAGAAATATAAAATACTGTACGACTCTTTATTATACAGTATACACTACATTGTTCGAATGTATAAAACCAGTCCAATGATTTCAAATAGCTGACAGTTACTTAAATTATAAAAATTTTCAAAATGTTTAAAATACATACTGTATTACATTACGTATAACGAAAAGGCGCTAAGACAAGGAAAAAATAGCGGCCAGTTTTTAGTGCTAAGTAAGTCCAGTTTTATAGCTTACTACAATTTTCAACTTAAAATTTTAAAATAAAACCAATTTTTAACACACAAACAATTTAAACGCAAAATTTTGTTCAAACGCCCTAACCTGTTCAAAACATCGAGCTTTTTCTCCAGCGGTAGTACATTCCTAGCCCTTTTGGCTAGCTTATCACCGCCAATTATGTTTTCCGAACGTTTGGAACACATTATGACAAAAGGATAGTTTATAAAAGAGTAAATTAACACTATATAATAAGAACAACGAACACTAAAAACTAAAGAGCACGCAATACGTCACGGCTGAAGAGCAATGCGCGACTGACTGACTTCAATCCGATTTGAAGGGATATGTGTGCACGAAGCGCTGCCTAGCGGATGCTACTACAAACCGCGCATAAGCGAATTCCAGCCCCACGGTTGGAAACTACTGCGCATTTATAAAACCGTGTATAAATGAATGCCGCGGTTGGAGAACCCGCGCTTGACGAGGGATTACTGTACTTTAATCTGGCATACTTCGTTTACCGTACTACCGGGTTTAATACTATTTAAACGCACGACATGAATACTGTACTTCTTACTTATTGCAAGTTTTAGTTATAAACTTTTAATACGTGCTAACGAGTCTGAATAGTTGTAATGTTCGCCGTAGACTAGCCTGACAAATTCCCAACTACATTTTTTATACTCCCTCAAACATTACCCATACTCACTATATACAAATCGCGTTCCTATTGGTTTCATATACCGCGATATTTGATTTCCACCAACCCAACTAGCTAATTTCGCCCGCTTAAAAGTGACGCTATCTCTCATTCGTCAAAAAACAGCACGTAGCAAACTTTTACCGCGAAACTGAACATGACGCTACTTCGAGTTTTCTCTCTCACCTACTCTGTCTAAATCCTAGCGGTACGGTCTTGTCCGAGCACTCAATTTTCCCTCGACTTCACTTAACTTTATTGCTTTTTTTTTTAACACAATACATTTTATGCTTTTACACCCTGTACGTGACTTGCTGAATAACTTTCGCACCGACATACTGTCGCCTTGACTAGGGTGTGTGTGCTTTGAAAAACACCGCCACGCTGGTTTACAACAGTACATCAAGTCACATTACTTGCATTTCTTGTTCTAATATACATTTGATAATCATGTTTTCTATATAAAACTAGCGTAAAATTTGGTAGCATTCAATTTTTACGTTATATCGTTCCCCAAGAAAATCGTATAAGATTTTTGCTATAAAATTGATGACGATTCTATTGCTGCGTCCTTCAAATGGATTTTATTTCATTTAGTTGTTAACCCCTTTACAATGTTTTTTTTTTTAAAATTCTTACACCTATTACATTCATATTGTATTAATCATATATCTACAAATGAAATTTAATTGCTTATACTACAGTACTTTTAGTAAAAAAAATATATTTTTCTTTTCATTACTCCATTCTCCACCCTTTACCTCTATCAGCTGTTGACATTGGCATTAAGCCACAGTTTGTTTACAAACAGAACCCTAAACTGGTTTTTGCTACCTGCTTGTCATCACTACAGACCGCAACGGTTCTCGCGTCCCGCTATTCACGCCCTCGTTACAAACAACTGCTTTCCCTTAAACATTACATAACGTCTTATACCCATAATCTGTTTAAAGTTTATTCTATATCTACAATACAATGTTTACAATACAAAACTTTGTCCTCTCGACATTTTGTCAGTTTAATCTTATTACAATTTTACTTATAAATTATTACACATACATCTGTAAAGTTGTGTTCTTACAGTCTGTTTATTTATTATTTCGTTGTTCTTTGACTGTAGTGTGTGTTAAACTTCGTAATATGGTTTGAGTTGTCTGATATTGAACTTTCCTCGAATCCTTTCGGGCTGTTGAATGTCTTCGAGTTGGTACGTCGCTATTCCAACTTCCTTACAGATCTTATACGGACCTTCGAAAATATTGCAAAATTTTCCAATTACCCGTTTATTTAAGTCTGACGTTGGGTATGCTCGTAACAACACTTTGTCACCTTCTTGAAATTTCATAATTTTATTGGTTAAATTGATCTGTTCTGTCCGTTTTCTACCCTTTTCCTTAATTCTTAAAATGATCTTGTTGTTGCATCCTCTTCATTCACTTTATTAATTTAATAATATATATAATACTTTCACTAATGAACTTACTGTTGTCACTTCCCAAATTTTTCGAGATGTTGTTTCTCTTCTTCAGTGGGTTTAATACTGACTGTCGATTACAGAATAACCGTTACGGAAAAATGGTGTGTGTGGTGGGGGTTGATGGTGGGAAGGGATTGGCGTTGAGGTTCGAATTATGTGTGTGGATCAGTGTGTCAAATAGTGTATGTGATTTGTAATGTATTTGTTCATTTAATATGTTGTTTGGTTGTAGTGTGTGATATCTGTATATTTCAAATTGTTCAGCTGTGTTTAACTTACCTAAAAGTAGAAAACTAAACACAGCTGAACAATTTGAAATATACAGATATCACACACTACAACCAAACAACATATTAAATGAACAAATACTTTACAAATCACATACACTATTTGACACACTGATCCACACACATAATTCGAACCTCAACGCCAATCCCTTCCCACCATCAACCCCCACCACACACACCATTTTTCCGTAACGGTTATTCTGTAATCGACAGTCAGTATTAAACCCACTGAAGAAGAGAAACAACATCTCGAAACGTTTGGGAAGTGACAACAGTAAGTTCATTAGTGAAAGTATTATATATATTATTAATTCTTAAATAAATTTTCTTGTAGTCATTTGGCTGATCTGTTGGTATCATTTCCTTATCTACGTACTTGGTCTAATCTCGCTCTGGTCTCCTTCCCCATTGAGCTTCGTACGGCGTTGTTTCAATAGTCTTGTGATACGTCTGATTGATACATGCTTCAATTAGACCTAAATATCTAGCCCACTTACTGTGTATTTCTGACGTTAGTGCCCGAAACATGTTTCCTAACTGTCGATTGATTCGCACTGCCAGGTTGGTGCAAGGATTTCGTACGGCAGTAAATTTCGGTTTAATGTGTAGTTCCTGTAAGGTGGTTATCCATTTCTGACTGGTAAACTGCGTTCCATTATCGGACAATATGGCGACTGGTTTTCCGATTTCTTCGCAGTACAGTTTTATTTTATTTATGGTGACTGTGGTGGTAGCCTTTTTTAATTGGTATAGTTTCACGAATTTTGTGAAATTGTCCACCATAATTAGTATGTATTTGACACCGCCGGTTGAGGTTGGTAAAGGACCATAATAGTCGATGCTAACTAACTCTCCCTTCGACTTAGGAATGACGGGTTGGGTCACTCCCAGCATCCGTTGATAATAGTCCTTATTCTTCTGACAGGTCTGACAGGTTTTTAATATGTTGTGTAATCTTGTTAATGGAGTCTCCCGTGAAATACTCTTTGAACAACTGGTAAGTGCGTCGGTTCCCTATGTGACTATATGCGTTGTGTAGCTCGTGGATCAACGTTCTGCTCAGCTCCGCGGTCAACATAAGTTTCCACGCCCCTCTGTCCTTCCTGTAAAGCTTGTTTTTGTACCAAGCGTATTTGTCATTCATCTGGTGATTTGGGTTGGTTTGCACAGTTTCTATAATTGACTTCAATTTCTTATCTGCTAGTTGATGAAATGTTATATTTTTTAATTTATTCTTTACCTCCTTATTAATGCGGATAGTGATACTGTTGATTTCGAATTCTTCGGTATGATCCATTGCTTTTTCAGCATCCATGTCCTCAGGATATCTACTAAGGACGTCAGCGACAACGTTCTCTCGCCCCTTGCAATGGACTATATCGAAATCATAATCTTGAATTGCCAGAATCCACCTGGTAATTCGTGAATTGTTCAGGTGGCACTTCTTGATAAATATTAAAGCCTTATTATCAGTAGTGATAGTTAATGGTCTCCCAAATACATATGTGCGAAACTTTTGCAGGCAATGGACAACACTCAACAACTCTAATTCCGTGGTGAAATAGTTCAGTTCCGCGCCTCACAGCACGCGACTGGTGAACGCGACGACGCCGATTTCATTGTTTTCATCCAGCTGATAAAGTTGTCCTCCGATGGCATATTTACTGGCGTCCGTCTGCAAGTAGAAACGCTTACTTAGGTCAGGGTGTTTGAGCATTACTGTGTCAATAAACAACTCCTTAACCCTTTGAAACTGTCGGTCTATTTCCGGAGTCCACTTGAATTTTGAATTTTTCTTCAGCAAATCCAGTAGCGGTTGCGTAGCTTCGGCATATCTGTTCGTAAATCGGCTATAAAAGTTAGTTAACCCCAGAAATCCCTTAAGTTGTTTTTGGTTTTTAGGCCTAGGGAATTCTCGTATAGCTCTCACTTTATCTGGATCAGCTGTTATCCCCTGTGTCGTCAGACAGTACCCTAAATAATTGATTTCTTTGCGAAAAAACTGGGACTTCTTAAAGTTTACTGTAATGTTTGCCTGTTTCAAATCTCGGAATAATAGTTGTAGGTGTCTCAAATGCTCTTCCACACTGGCTGAAATACATAAGCAATCGTCCACGTACAGGATAGTGAAACTCTTCACCTCGTCCGATAATACTTGGTCCAATCCGCGTGTCAAACTGGCTGAACTGGTCTTTAGGCCGAATGGAGTTACGGTATATCGGTAACACTTGCCCTCATATAAAAATCCGGTGTAATCCCTACAATCCGGGTGTAATGGTATCTGCCAAAATGTGCTTCGTAAATCAATAGTAGACATTACTGTTATATTTCCACACTTGGTCAGCACTTCATTTATTGGGATTGCACCTTCATAATCTGGCATAGTGACTGAATTAATCTTCCGAGCGTCCAAACATAACCTAACTGACTGATCCTTTTTTATCACAGTTACCATCGGGTTTATTTAGGAACTTTATGCCCTTTCAATCACTCCGTGCTCCTCCATTCTCCGAATTTCCGTTCTCACCGCATCTTGATATCTCATTGGAATCGGCCAACCTTTCTGACAATATGGTGTTTTGTTGGTCACTTCAAATTTGTGGCAATACGTAGTAATCCGCCCAGGTGTCTCACGAAATACGGTTTTGTTATTTGCTAATATCTTCAGTAGTTCTTCCTTTTTGCCGTTGGTTAACTCGGTAATTTCCTGGATTTTTTGGTTGATAACTTCTTCGATGCCTTCTTCTTCTGCTGCCAGCTCCATCTGTAATATTTCTGCTATGGTCGTCTCTCCATGGGTAGGATTTCCCTTAATCATTAGTTGTTTATTATTAAGGTCTATCACGCACCCACTCTCCACCAACAGTCAACACCTAAAATACATTCTCTCACCAGGTCCGGCACGACTACAAAAACACTTTCAAACTGTAAGTCTTTAATCTGTACATTTAGCAGTACCTGCCATGTAATTCTTTTAGATTTACCGCCCGTGGCCCCTTTAATTATAGTGTTAGACAGTTTTAGCATCTCTATTTTTCCCAGATCCTTTTTATTACTGCTAAACCAACGTTCCGAAATCGCATTTATTTGGCTACCTGTGTCCACCAATGCGCTAATCGATACGCCGTTCAACATTATTTGAAGTTCCGGACATTTATTGCTTCTTAATCTAACAGATTTATTATCATTACTTATCAAATCATCCCTAATGTCTAAGAAAGTTGTATTTACATATTTACAGGCCTTCTCTAGTTTTTTGGCTTTGTTGGTTCAACCTTGCTACCTGCAGTACTTGTTGACGGGACACTGTTGGTCTCCCCCCTAAACTGGTTTTTCCATTTAGTTGGCCTATTATACTGCGTTCTCTCCTCGGTTAAAGCGTCTCGCTCGCTCACTTTCCCTCTCTCTTCTCTGTTGTGTTTACTATAATTTCTCTCAAACCGACCGTCAGCGGGTCTCTGGTTCATCAACCTACTGCCGTTTCGTAAATGGTTAAATTCCAGCAACACTTGTTCAAATTCCGTTATCGTGTTAACCCCTTGAGTGATGATAGCTACCTCAATCTCATGCGGGTAATGTCTTGCCAATTTCCTGATTAAATGTCTATCTGAGATAGGCGGAATCAACTGCCTATTCTCCAACAATTTTCTCTCTAAGTATTGGATTATAGACATCCCGGTTTCTGAGTGGTACAGTCCGAATTCCAACTGGTCTCGCACCTGTTCCTGGATCACGTCATTCCAGTACTTATTACTAAAAGCTTTGGTAAAACCCGCAAAATTATTAATACTGTCTTTGACTAACCGCCACCAAATTGCAGCCTCTCCTTCCAGATGTCTCGATATCTATGCGATATTGTTGATGTCGTGATAATGTTCATGGTATATCTCAGTTAGTTCCTTGATGAATTCCATCGGGAAATCGCTGGATCCATTAAACTTGACTTCTTTAATCTGTTCGTTGACAATGCTTCGGGTGACAGGTGACGCGTTTATCAATGCCATCTTCGTCCGCACGTCGCTTTGTAATTGCTGCAGCTTGAGGTTTGTTTCGTCCGAATGGTTATCCATTTTGTTCTCTAATTCTTTTAATTTATCTGCCCCTATTTTGTGAGCAACAATACTTTCGTCAAACGTTTATTGATCGCTATTACTTTTTTGTTTATAATTTTAATGTCACTACTATGCTTATCGTCTTTCCTTCAATAATTTTTCATTATCACTAAACTTATCATTAATTTTATTCTTAATAGTACTAATCTCTTCATCTATCATAGTCTTGGTGTCTATTTTAAATTGTTGCAAAATTTTCTTGTTTTCCTTTCTAACTTCACTGAGTTGTATGGTTATTTCGTCTCTTAAGTCTCTTAAAACCTGGTGTTGTAGTGTAATCTGTTGTGATAATTGTTTTGTCTGTTGTGATTGTTCTAACTTCTGTTCACGCATTTGTTTCTGTACTACCTCTGTTTGCTGTGTCATTTGTTGTGATATCTGTTGTGACAATTGTTGTAGTAATGCATACATATTCGGTTCTTTAGGTGTTTCTGTTGTTGTTTTTTGTGCTAATCCCGGTCTTCCCTCGTGTTGTGTCTCTGGTGTTATTTGTGGTGTTTCTACTTCTTCGTGGTCCTGTCCCCGCGTCCTTGACTCTTGATTGCCCACAGTTAGTTGGGCGAGCGTATGTTGATCCCCTAATTGGTTGTTAATATCTAACTCCTCTTCGTAACTCTGGGTTGTCCCTGTTTCTGTATTCATTTTGTTGTTTATTTTGTTTGTGTTGTTCTGTATGTATTTTGTTTGCCTACTTTTGCTTCGTGTGATCAAAGAAAATTATTCTTATTCTCTACGTTTCTTATTCTAGTTTTCTTATACTCTATTCGCAATTCAATTGTCTGTTTAGCTTACAAATTAAACCTTGCAATAGGCTCCAAATACTACCTAGTGTAGGATTTGGTCTTTATAAGCTCCACGGTTATGGGCGCCACATACCACCCTCACAGTTT
Source organism: Magicicada septendecula (assembly GCA_034769895.1). NCBI lineage: Eukaryota > Metazoa > Arthropoda > Insecta > Hemiptera > Cicadidae > Magicicada > Magicicada septendecula. The sequence continues at coordinate 1,092,325,778 of CM068367.1, forward strand.
AGAGCTAGAAAAGATATGTGTAGTTTACTAATACTGAACTCTTAACTCTGCTTGATGGCGACTCTTAAAATTATCTCAGGGTATCAAAGAAATGATTACTAACACAGTTAACTTGAAGGACTGCTAATTTTAATGAGCATTTTCATTAACATGTTACAATTTGCATACAATCTTCATGATTAACAATTATTAAATTTATACCTCTCATCAATTATTATTGAAAGTAGGTTCATAGACCAATTGAATTGCCAATAGTAATAGAGTTACAAAAAGACCTGAATTAAATTGAGTTTAATGTTCAATTTGGTTTACTTGTTAAGTTGAATTCCTTTTGATTGGTGAGTCCTTCCCTCGGAGTCTGCGATCTTGGAGATTGCGTTGTCGGCGATTCGGATGATCCTGTTGATGACACTCGATGACACTAACCACTTGATTACTTCGGTATCACTCTAATTATCACTGTTCACACCTACTCACTGATTCAGCATGTAACTAGTGTATACTAATCAATTTTGAGACCTTAGTAACTACATGATTAACTGAGTGCTCGCACTATCAATGATACATCCCGAAAACACTCCCACGATCCGCAACTTTCAAGTGCACGCGTTCGATTATCGATACTCTGAAGTTCGGTAATTATCCCCAAGTTATTCAATCTAACAATTACAGTATTCCCTCGCCAACCGCGGGGGTTAGGTTCCTACAAAACATCGCGGTTAGTGAATCCACGGTTGGTGAAGTTAACTTTATATGGGAAAAGTAAGGTTAGGGGAATCTGAAACAAAGCCAGAAATATAAAATACTGTACGACTCTTTATTATACAGTATACACTACATTGTTCGAATGTATAAAACCAGTCCAATGATTTCAAATAGCTGACAGTTACTTAAATTATAAAAATTTTCAAAATGTTTAAAATACATACTGTATTACATTACGTATAACGAAAAGGCGCTAAGACAAGGAAAAAATAGCGGCCAGTTTTTAGTGCTAAGTAAGTCCAGTTTTATAGCTTACTACAATTTTCAACTTAAAATTTTAAAATAAAACCAATTTTTAACACACAAACAATTTAAACGCAAAATTTTGTTCAAACGCCCTAACCTGTTCAAAACATCGAGCTTTTTCTCCAGCGGTAGTACATTCCTAGCCCTTTTGGCTAGCTTATCACCGCCAATTATGTTTTCCGAACGTTTGGAACACATTATGACAAAAGGATAGTTTATAAAAGAGTAAATTAACACTATATAATAAGAACAACGAACACTAAAAGCTAAAGAATACGCAATACGTCACGGCAGAAGAGCAATGCGCGACTGACTGATTTCAATCCGATTTGAAGGGATATGTGTGCACGAAGCGCTGCCTAGCGGATGCTACTACAAACCGCGCATAAGCGAATTCCAGCCCCGCGGTTGGAAACTACTGCGCATTTATAAAACCGCGTATAAATGAATGCCGCGGTTGGAGAACCCGCGGTTGACGAGGGATTACTGTACTTTAATCTGGCATACTTCGTTTACCGTACTACCGGGTTTAATACTATTTAAACGCACGACATGAATACTGTACTTCTTACTTATTGCAAGTTTTAGTTATAAACTTTTAATACGTGCTAACGAGTCTGAATAGTTGTAATGTTCGCCGTAGACTAGCCTGACAAATTCCCAACTACATTTTTTATACTCCCTCAAACATTACCCATACTCACTATATACAAATCGCGTTCCCATTGGTTTCATATACCGCGATATTTGATTTCCACCAACCCAACTAGCTAATTTCGCCCGCTTAAAAGTGACGCTATCTCTCATTCGTCAAAAAACAGCACGTAGCAAACTTTTACCGCGAAACTGAACGTGACGCTACTTCGAGTTTTCTCTCTCACCTACTCTGTCTAAATCCTAGCGGTACGGTCTTGTCCGAGCACTCAATTTTCCCTCGACTTCACTTAACTTTATTGCTTTTTTTTTAACACAATACATTTTATGCTTTTACACCCTGTACGTGACTTGCTGAATAACTTTCGCACGACATACTGTCGCCTTGACTAGGGTGTGTGTGCTTTGAAAAACACCGCCACGCTGGTTTACAACAGTACATCAAGTCACATTACTTGCATTTCTTGTTCTAATATACATTTGATAATCATGTTTTCTATATAAAACTAGCGTAAAATTTGGTAGCATTCAATTTTTACGTTATATCGTTCCCCAAGAAAATCGTATAAGATTTTTGCTATAAAATTGATGACGATTCTATTGCTGCGTCCTTCAAATGGATTTTATTTCATTTAGTTGTTAACCCCTTTACAATGTTTTTTTTTTTTAAATTCTTACACCTATTACATTCATATTGTATTAATCATATATCTACAAATGAAATTTAATTGCTTATACTACAGTACTTTTAGTAAAAAAAATATATTTTTCTTTTCATTACTCCATTCTCCACCCTTTACCTCTATCAGCTGTTGACATTGGCATTAAGCCACAGTTTGTTTACAAACAGAACCCTAAACTGGTTTTTGCTACCTGCTTGTCATCACTACAGACCGCAACGGTTCTCGCGTCCCGCTATTCACGCCCTCGTTACAAACAACTGCTTTCCCTTAAACATTACATAACTTCTTATACCCATAATCTGTTTAAAGTTTATTCTATATCTACAATACAATGTTTACAATACAAAACTTTATCCTCTCGACATTTTGTCAGTTTAATCTTATTACAATTTTACTTATAAATTATTACACATACATCTGTAAAGTTGTGTTCTTACAGTCTGTTTATTTATTATTTCGTTGTTCTTTGACTGTAGTGTGTGTTAAACTTCGTAATATGGTTTGAGTTGTCTGATATTGAACTTTCCTCGAATCCTTTCGGGCTGTTGAATGTCTTCGAGTTGGTACGTCGCTATTCCAACTTCCTTACAGATCTTATACGGACCTTCGAAAATATTGCAAAATTTTCCAATTACCCGTTTATTTAAGTCTGACGTTGGGTATGCTCGTAACAACACTTTGTCACCTTCTTGAAATTTCATAATTTTATTGGTTAAATTGATCTGTTCTGTCCGTTTTCTACCCTTTTCCTTAATTCTTAAAATGATCTTGTTGTTGCATCCTCTTCATTCACTTTATTAATTTAATAATATATATAATACTTTCACTAATGAACTTACTGTTGTCACTTCCCAAATTTTTCGAGATGTTGTTTCTCTTCTTCAGTGGGTTTAATACTGACTGTCGATTACAGAATAACCGTTACGGAAAAATGGTGTGTGTGGTGGGGGTTGATGGTGGGAAGGGATTGGCGTTGAGGTTCGAATTATGTGTGTGGATCAGTGTGTCAAATAGTGTATGTGATTTGTAATGTATTTGTTCATTTAATATGTTGTTTGGTTGTAGTGTGTGATATCTGTATATTTCAAATTGTTCAGCTGTGTTTAACTTACCTAAAAGTAGAAAACTAAACACAGCTGAACAATTTGAAATATACAGATATCACACACTACAACCAAACAACATATTAAATGAACAAATACTTTACAAATCACATACACTATTTGACACACTGATCCACACACATAATTCGAACCTCAACGCCAATCCCTTCCCACCATCAACCCCCACCACACACACCATTTTTCCGTAACGGTTATTCTGTAATCGACAGTCAGTATTAAACCCACTGAAGAAGAGAAACAACATCTCGAAACGTTTGGGAAGTGACAACAGTAAGTTCATTAGTGAAAGTATTATATATATTATTAATTCTTAAATAAATTTTCTTGTAGTCATTTGGCTGATCTGTTGGTATCATTTCCTTATCTACGTACTTGGTCTAATCTCGCTCTGGTCTCCTTCCCCATTGAGCTTCGTACGGCGTTGTTTCAATAGTCTTGTGATACGTCTGATTGATACATGCTTCAATTAGACCTAAATATCTAGCCCACTTACTGTGTATTTCTGACGTTAGTGCCCGAAACATGTTTCCTAACTGTCGATTGATTCGCACTGCCAGGTTGGTGCAAGGATTTCGTACGGCAGTAAATTTCGGTTTAATGTGTAGTTCCTGTAAGGTGGTTATCCATTTCTGACTGGTAAACTGCGTTCCATTATCGGACAATATGGCGACTGGTTTTCCGATTTCTTCGCAGTACAGTTTTATTTTATTTATGGTGACTGTGGTGGTAGCCTTTTTTAATTGGTATAGTTTCACGAATTTTGTGAAATTGTCCACCATAATTAGTATGTATTTGACACCGCCGGTTGAGGTTGGTAAAGGACCATAATAGTCGATGCTAACTAACTCTCCCTTCGACTTAGGAATGACGGGTTGGGTCACTCCCAGCATCCGTTGATAATAGTCCTTATTCTTCTGACAGGTCTGACAGGTTTTTAATATGTTGTGTAATCTTGTTAATGGAGTCTCCCGTGAAATACTCTTTGAACAACTGGTAAGTGCGTCGGTTCCCTATGTGACTATATGCGTTGTGTAGCTCGTGGATCAACGTTCTGCTCAGCTCCGCGGTCAACATAAGTTTCCACGCCCCTCTGTCCTTCCTGTAAAGCTTGTTTTTGTACCAAGCGTATTTGTCATTCATCTGGTGATTTGGGTTGGTTTGCACAGTTTCTATAATTGACTTCAATTTCTTATCTGCTAGTTGATGAAATGTTATATTTTTTAATTTATTCTTTACCTCCTTATTAATGCGGATAGTGATACTGTTGATTTCGAATTCTTCGGTATGATCCATTGCTTTTTCAGCATCCATGTCCTCAGGATATCTACTAAGGACGTCAGCGACAACGTTCTCTCGCCCCTTGCAATGGACTATATCGAAATCATAATCTTGAATTGCCAGAATCCACCTGGTAATTCGTGAATTGTTCAGGTGGCACTTCTTGATAAATATTAAAGCCTTATTATCAGTAGTGATAGTTAATGGTCTCCCAAATACATATGTGCGAAACTTTTGCAGGCAATGGACAACACTCAACAACTCTAATTCCGTGGTGAAATAGTTCAGTTCCGCGCCTCACAGCACGCGACTGGTGAACGCGACGACGCCGATTTCATTGTTTTCATCCAGCTGATAAAGTTGTCCTCCGATGGCATATTTACTGGCGTCCGTCTGCAAGTAGAAACGCTTACTTAGGTCAGGGTGTTTGAGCATTACTGTGTCAATAAACAACTCCTTAACCCTTTGAAACTGTCGGTCTATTTCCGGAGTCCACTTGAATTTTGAATTTTTCTTCAGCAAATCCAGTAGCGGTTGCGTAGCTTCGGCATATCTGTTCGTAAATCGGCTATAAAAGTTAGTTAACCCCAGAAATCCCTTAAGTTGTTTTTGGTTTTTAGGCCTAGGGAATTCTCGTATAGCTCTCACTTTATCTGGATCAGCTGTTATCCCCTGTGTCGTCAGACAGTACCCTAAATAATTGATTTCTTTGCGAAAAAACTGGGACTTCTTAAAGTTTACTGTAATGTTTGCCTGTTTCAAATCTCGGAATAATAGTTGTAGGTGTCTCAAATGCTCTTCCACACTGGCTGAAATACATAAGCAATCGTCCACGTACAGGATAGTGAAACTCTTCACCTCGTCCGATAATACTTGGTCCAATCCGCGTGTCAAACTGGCTGAACTGGTCTTTAGGCCGAATGGAGTTACGGTATATCGGTAACACTTGCCCTCATATAAAAATCCGGTGTAATCCCTACAATCCGGGTGTAATGGTATCTGCCAAAATGTGCTTCGTAAATCAATAGTAGACATTACTGTTATATTTCCACACTTGGTCAGCACTTCATTTATTGGGATTGCACCTTCATAATCTGGCATAGTGACTGAATTAATCTTCCGAGCGTCCAAACATAACCTAACTGACTGATCCTTTTTTATCACAGTTACCATCGGGTTTATTTAGGAACTTTATGCCCTTTCAATCACTCCGTGCTCCTCCATTCTCCGAATTTCCGTTCTCACCGCATCTTGATATCTCATTGGAATCGGCCAACCTTTCTGACAATATGGTGTTTTGTTGGTCACTTCAAATTTGTGGCAATACGTAGTAATCCGCCCAGGTGTCTCACGAAATACGGTTTTGTTATTTGCTAATATCTTCAGTAGTTCTTCCTTTTTGCCGTTGGTTAACTCGGTAATTTCCTGGATTTTTTGGTTGATAACTTCTTCGATGCCTTCTTCTTCTGCTGCCAGCTCCATCTGTAATATTTCTGCTATGGTCGTCTCTCCATGGGTAGGATTTCCCTTAATCATTAGTTGTTTATTATTAAGGTCTATCACGCACCCACTCTCCACCAACAGTCAACACCTAAAATACATTCTCTCACCAGGTCCGGCACGACTACAAAAACACTTTCAAACTGTAAGTCTTTAATCTGTACATTTAGCAGTACCTGCCATGTAATTCTTTTAGATTTACCGCCCGTGGCCCCTTTAATTATAGTGTTAGACAGTTTTAGCATCTCTATTTTTCCCAGATCCTTTTTATTACTGCTAAACCAACGTTCCGAAATCGCATTTATTTGGCTACCTGTGTCCACCAATGCGCTAATCGATACGCCGTTCAACATTATTTGAAGTTCCGGACATTTATTGCTTCTTAATCTAACAGATTTATTATCATTACTTATCAAATCATCCCTAATGTCTAAGAAAGTTGTATTTACATATTTACAGGCCTTCTCTAGTTTTTTGGCTTTGTTGGTTCAACCTTGCTACCTGCAGTACTTGTTGACGGGACACTGTTGGTCTCCCCCCTAAACTGGTTTTTCCATTTAGTTGGCCTATTATACTGCGTTCTCTCCTCGGTTAAAGCGTCTCGCTCGCTCACTTTCCCTCTCTCTTCTCTGTTGTGTTTACTATAATTTCTCTCAAACCGACCGTCAGCGGGTCTCTGGTTCATCAACCTACTGCCGTTTCGTAAATGGTTAAATTCCAGCAACACTTGTTCAAATTCCGTTATCGTGTTAACCCCTTGAGTGATGATAGCTACCTCAATCTCATGCGGGTAATGTCTTGCCAATTTCCTGATTAAATGTCTATCTGAGATAGGCGGAATCAACTGCCTATTCTCCAACAATTTTCTCTCTAAGTATTGGATTATAGACATCCGGTTTCTGAGTGGTACAGTCCGAATTCCAACTGGTCTCGCACCTGTTCCTGGATCACGTCATTCCAGTACTTATTACTAAAAGCTTTGGTAAAACCCGCAAAATTATTAATACTGTCTTTGACTAACCGCCACCAAATTGCAGCCTCTCCTTCCAGATGTCTCGATATCTATGCGATATTGTTGATGTCGTGATAATGTTCATGGTATATCTCAGTTAGTTCCTTGATGAATTCCATCGGGAAATCGCTGGATCCATTAAACTTGACTTCTTTAATCTGTTCGTTGACAATGCTTCGGGTGACAGGTGACGCGTTTATCAATGCCATCTTCGTCCGCACGTCGCTTTGTAATTGCTGCAGCTTGAGGTTTGTTTCGTCCGAATGGTTATCCATTTTGTTCTCTAATTCTTTTAATTTATCTGCCCCTATTTTGTGAGCAACAATACTTTCGTCAAACGTTTATTGATCGCTATTACTTTTTTGTTTATAATTTTAATGTCACTACTATGCTTATCGTCTTTCCTTCAATAATTTTTCATTATCACTAAACTTATCATTAATTTTATTCTTAATAGTACTAATCTCTTCATCTATCATAGTCTTGGTGTCTATTTTAAATTGTTGCAAAATTTTCTTGTTTTCCTTTTCTAACTTCACTGAGTTGTATGGTTATTTCGTCTCTTAAGTCTCTTAAAACCTGGTGTTGTAGTGTAATCTGTTGTGATAATTGTTTTGTCTGTTGTGATTGTTCTAACTTCTGTTCACGCATTTGTTTCTGTACTACCTCTGTTTGCTGTGTCATTTGTTGTGATATCTGTTGTGACAATTGTTGTAGTAATGCATACATATTCGGTTCTTTAGGTGTTTCTGTTGTTGTTTTTTGTGCTAATCCCGGTCTTCCCTCGTGTTGTGTCTCTGGTGTTATTTGTGGTGTTTCTACTTCTTCGTGGTCCTGTCCCCGCGTCCTTGACTCTTGATTGCCCACAGTTAGTTGGCGAGCGTATGTTGATCCCCTAATTGGTTGTTAATATCTAACTCCTCTTCGTAACTCTGGGTTGTCCCTGTTTCTGTATTCATTTTGTTGTTTATTTTGTTTGTGTTGTTCTGTATGTATTTTGTTTGCCTACTTTTGCTTCGTGTGATCAAAGAAAATTATTCTTATTCTCTACGTTTCTTATTCTAGTTTTCTTATACTCTATTCGCAATTCAATTGTCTGTTTAGCTTACAAATTAAACCTTGCAATAGGCTCCAAATACTACCTAGTGTAGGATTTGGTCTTTATAAGCTCCACGGTTATGGGCGCCACATACCACCCTCACAGTTTAGAGCTAGAAAAGATATGTGTAGTTTACTAATACTGAACTCTTAACTCTGCTTGATGGCGACTCTTAAAATTATCTCAGGGTATCAAAGAAATGATTACTAACACAGTTAACTTGAAGGACTGCTAATTTTAATGAGCATTTTCATTAACATGTTACAATTTGCATACAATCTTCATGATTAACAATTATTAAATTTATACCTCTCATCAATTATTATTGAAAGTAGGTTCATAGACCAATTGAATTGCCAATAGTAATAGAGTTACAAAAAGACCTGAATTAAATTGAGTTTAATGTTCAATTTGGTTTACTTGTTAAGTTGAATTCCTTTTGATTGGTGAGTCCTTCCCTCGGAGTCTGCGATCTTGGAGATTGCGTTGTCGGCGATTCGGATGATCCTGTTGATGACACTCGATGACACTAACCACTTGATTACTTCGGTATCACTCTAATTATCACTGTTCACACCTACTCACTGATTCAGCATGTAACTAGTGTATACTAATCAATTTTGAGACCTTAGTAACTACATGATTAACTGAGTGCTCGCACTATCAATGATACATCCCGAAAACACTCCCACGATCCGCAACTTTCAAGTGCACGCGTTCGATTATCGATACTCTGAAGTTCGGTAATTATCCCCAAGTTATTCAATCTAACAATTACAGTATTCCCTCGCCAACCGCGGGGGTTAGGTTCCTACAAAACATCGCGGTTAGTGAATCCACGGTTGGTGAAGTTAACTTTATATGGGAAAAGTAAGGTTAGGGGAATCTGAAACAAAGCCAGAAATATAAAATACTGTACGACTCTTTATTATACAGTATACACTACATTGTTCGAATGTATAAAACCAGTCCAATGATTTCAAATAGCTGACAGTTACTTAAATTATAAAAATTTTCAAAATGTTTAAAATACATACTGTATTACATTACGTATAACGAAAAGGCGCTAAGACAAGGAAAAAATAGCGGCCAGTTTTTAGTGCTAAGTAAGTCCAGTTTTATAGCTTACTACAATTTTCAACTTAAAATTTTAAAATAAAACCAATTTTTAACACACAAACAATTTAAACGCAAAATTTTGTTCAAACGCCCTAACCTGTTCAAAACATCGAGCTTTTTCTCCAGCGGTAGTACATTCCTAGCCCTTTTGGCTAGCTTATCACCGCCAATTATGTTTTCCGAACGTTTGGAACACATTATGACAAAAGGATAGTTTATAAAAGAGTAAATTAACACTATATAATAAGAACAACGAACACTAAAAGCTAAAGAATACGCAATACGTCACGGCAGAAGAGCAATGCGCGACTGACTGATTTCAATCCGATTTGAAGGGATATGTGTGCACGAAGCGCTGCCTAGCGGATGCTACTACAAACCGCGCATAAGCGAATTCCAGCCCCGCGGTTGGAAACTACTGCGCATTTATAAAACCGCGTATAAATGAATGCCGCGGTTGGAGAACCCGCGGTTGACGAGGGATTACTGTACTTTAATCTGGCATACTTCGTTTACCGTACTACCGGGTTTAATACTATTTAAACGCACGACATGAATACTGTACTTCTTACTTATTGCAAGTTTTAGTTATAAACTTTTAATACGTGCTAACGAGTCTGAATAGTTGTAATGTTCGCCGTAGACTAGCCTGACAAATTCCCAACTACATTTTTTATACTCCCTCAAACATTACCCATACTCACTATATACAAATCGCGTTCCCATTGGTTTCATATACCGCGATATTTGATTTCCACCAACCCAACTAGCTAATTTCGCCCGCTTAAAAGTGACGCTATCTCTCATTCGTCAAAAAACAGCACGTAGCAAACTTTTACCGCGAAACTGAACGTGACGCTACTTCGAGTTTTCTCTCTCACCTACTCTGTCTAAATCCTAGCGGTACGGTCTTGTCCGAGCACTCAATTTTCCCTCGACTTCACTTAACTTTATTGCTTTTTTTTTAACACAATACATTTTATGCTTTTACACCCTGTACGTGACTTGCTGAATAACTTTCGCACGACATACTGTCGCCTTGACTAGGGTGTGTGTGCTTTGAAAAACACCGCCACGCTGGTTTACAACAGTACATCAAGTCACATTACTTGCATTTCTTGTTCTAATATACATTTGATAATCATGTTTTCTATATAAAACTAGCGTAAAATTTGGTAGCATTCAATTTTTACGTTATATCGTTCCCCAAGAAAATCGTATAAGATTTTTGCTATAAAATTGATGACGATTCTATTGCTGCGTCCTTCAAATGGATTTTATTTCATTTAGTTGTTAACCCCTTTACAATGTTTTTTTTTTTTAA